>OX235279.1:61178042-64033042 GCA_944472155.2 Trichobilharzia szidati | reverse complement strand
CGTTTTTTAAGCATCAATTGTTATTAAACCTTGATGAAGCGCATTCTTGAAAGCTTACTATGAAGATTGACTTAGATTCATGATATGCGTCATGTAAAATACAACGGGATACAGAGTTATGACTATTTAAGAAATTTAAAGTTAAGAAAATCAATGGTTGTCTCTGCTATTCATGATAATAGTATTCATGTTCTAATTCTATATTAGTATTCATTTCATATTTGTTAATAATATGCAGTAGATTCATCTAACTGTATGTCTAATTCACAAGTTATCTACTTTTCCTTCGTAGCATCAATGAAGCGCGATTCCCAGTTCAGTTGGACTTGGCTGTTCATGTGCTACAAACTGGTGAAGTAAGCCAGACTAATAATCACATTAACAGTATGATATATTTATATTTTTACAAAATCTGATTCATCTGATAACCTTATCCTTACTTTAAATGTTTTTTGAGATTTTCTCTTTTTGACATTCCATATGCTTGTGCTTTCGCAGATTAATTCAAACGCATTATTAAAGATGAAAAGACGAAGCAATATATATAGTCAAGTAGGCAGAAAATACATCAAAATAGTTAAATACATCAGAAACTGATTGAGTGAGTCCACAAAACCGCAGTCATATTTCCACACACACTCACACAATCACACAGACACAGATGTAACCCAAAAGGGAAAAAGACGGAATTGTTGTTTGTTTTGATTTGAATTATGCCAGGCTTTTTCAGTCAATAAGCGTCGTTAGTTCAGGGTTTGCAGTGGTCCCCGTTGAACACTATAGCTGGAGAAGTAACAGAATAATTATTTTTAGTCCTACTGTAGTCTTCCGTCATACTTATATGAGTGTCACGAAACAGGCACTATCTGAGTAAGCAAAGTATTTATTCTGTCCATTTATTTAGCCACATGATTGTCTCATGATTCAGTCAGCCTGCCAGATTCGATAGAATAATCGGTCAATTTTTACTTTCTAAGTGAAAAACCACTTATCCCTTTCTTAGCACTAAGTTCTAGGTATAATAAAACAGTTATCGCATTCCAGTGTCGAACTGTTATCTTTTCATCTATGCTATAAAATCTCACGATTAATGCGGACTAGGTAAAGGAAACAGTAAGAAGTTATCTACATTATAATTATTGATTAATTAGTATAAACACATTATGCCAAGGTTTTTTGTATTCGTGTTTTGTTCAACTTTACAGAAATAAACTCTTGTTTCCACTTTCCCTCTTTGCGTTTTTCTTGTTTTTGAATTATGAATCTAGCATAGAATAACTTTTAATGCTTGAATAATTAATAGATAAAGTTGTTTGTTTGCATTCCCCCGCCTTATCATTTCTCTTATCGTGCTTTGTAAAGGAAGAAACACTACATATTTGTATCTGCATGTGTTTGGTTTATTGATATTATAATATTCAATCATCTTTTTTTTCACCTACTGATAATAATTGTTGCGTTCTCTTGATACACTTCCTACCTGTACATGTTATTCTATTCTCTGTTAATCAACTTGTTTCAATTTATTTGTTATTGTTAAATGCGCTAACCTGCTGGAGTTAAATACTTCTGCTGCTGATGATTATGATTATGGTCACAGCAGGAGAGAGAGGGGTGGTGGTTGAAGGATGCTCAATAAACACCCTAATTTGGAAGATGCTTCCAATTATTTCAGTTTGGACACTTTTCTCCATGCTCTTTCATTAACATCCTATTTTTATAGGTGTCTCTCATATTACGCAACCCTTGTCAATACTTACCAATGTTCACCCCCTCCCTAGTTACACTTTGATTTTTCATTACACTTGAAAGATTTTGATAACGTAAACAACAACCCTAACTAATTTTTTGTTTGACAATCTTAATATACACACATACAATAGTTATATATAAATGTAATTGTTTAGTTAAGTGACTGAATTCGCTGCCGAAAAGAGACTCTTCGCTGAACTTTTTGTTCCTTATATTTCAGCTTGGCTGCGTTTTAAGCATTGATTACTGGGAAAATGTTAATTAATCGGTGTTGCGTGAATCAGCGTTTACTGAACTATTTATCTTCAAGATGGTCGTGTTTGCCTACAGCCATTAAATGTTTCCTGTTGATGTTTTTAGTGCTCAAGGCAAAGCAATTTAATTATTTGTATATTTCAGTTGATTTGATCTTTTTCTTTCTATTGAACAACTTCAGAGTTGAATGTAGTGACTCCAATGTTTTCTATTTGTTCTGCTCTTATTTTTAGTGTAAAATTAGTCATGTGATAAGTCCACATGGTTATGACATAAGCAAGAAAAAAAAATCATAACTTTTGGAATTACCTTATACTGCATTTTTGAATTTATGCTATTGGGATGTACGATGATTATTTCAATTTTTAGCAGACCTAGCTTTCATTCGCTGCCTACTTCATTAACTCACAAACCCAAAAATGTCTGAGTATTTTCGACTAAATCTACTTTTCTTATCCGTATCACTATCCAACTAAAACAGCAAGGGGTAAAATGGATTGGTTGCATGTTAATCAGTGTTACAGTTTATTGGCATTCACTTTTAAGCCAGTGAAAATGCATTAAAAAAATTGAATGTCTATCTTTTTCAACATATTTTTTGCTAACTAGGTGTATTAGATAGCCGGATGAAAATTTTATGTTATTCACATGTCTTCTATACTTCATGAATCCCACTGTTGATTTTGACTTTGCTAAAGAATCGCAGTTTATTCACAGATTTAATACATCATCTGTTAAATAACTGGAACTCAACCAGACATGGTGACACTAAAAAGAGCAGAATTTTACTGTAATTCGGAGTATTTCATCAATGTTACAGTAAAGTTTTACGTCATAAGGGTCAGTGTGTCGTGGGATTTCTTCTCCCATTTTACAGTCTGACAAAATCTACGCATAAGAAAAGTATTTTTCTGGGATTCGTACAACATCTTCGGTTGCCGTTATTTATATATTTTAGTACTGCATTATCATATTGCAGCTAGTTTCGGTAAAGACATAGACCAGAAGTTTTTCATATAGACTAAACAGATTGAATGAAATGTTGTGTGTTCGACCTAGGATAATTCTGCTTTGAAGAAATAGCTGTGAAAAAAAGTTTTAAAATGACAGTCATTTACACTTAGCGGCGTTTGAATGTGTAGTGGGTGATGAGTTGAACCAGAGATCTCCGGCTTGCGAACCCCTACTCTCTACCAGTTTGGCTACGAGAGCATCATTCGACTGCAACCGTCAAAACTAATGCCAAGATGTAATGTTAATTAATAGTGTGTGCGTGTGCATTTACAGTGGGTTCTTATTATGTGTATTATTATTTATTGATTTTTTCTTTTGATTACCCTAATAAAATAAACTAGCAGACTGTGTTAATATTTTCCTCTCTTTTCTCTAGTCCCTGAATGTTAATTGTAATGGCAGTAATAATAACAATGATGCTTATAATAAAGTTGATAAAACTGTAAGTCATCAAAAATTTCTAGTGTTTTATTTATCATACAGTATTTACACCCCCCCGCCCCTTAAAATCTAAACTTCATAAAACTCATGATAATGATAATGATATTTTTTCCTGTCTCTCTGACCTGTTTAACCTAAATCACTTACATATGATTAAGTAAATAGAGATAATGGCGAGAAAGGCAATGTATTTTTCTTCGTTTTTCTTAAATGTCTTTCAATATGAAGATATCAATCGTACTATTCATACGCGGAGGTAATGTCTCACTACATTTGTTAAGCTGATGTTGAAATTAAAGGAATTAACCGTATTTGATACTCATAGTCAACAAGCTTTGAGATAGACTGGGTGAATTTTTCAACTGAAAATGGAAATCTGTATGGAAAGCTTTTACCTGTGAATGAATGAAGGTATCTGCGCGTTGTACGCTGACCGTGCTACCTTAAAAAGCATCTGAAGGTCAGAGAAATGCACCAATGAATTCCAGTGATGTAGTAACTTACCTTTTTTCGAAAGTGGTCATTGTTTCCAGCCCTCTGACTGCCACCAACGGATCATCGGCAAAAAGTGAAAAAAGTCACTAGTTCGTATTATTTTGTTTTTTCAGTTTACCAATTGATACTAACCAGCGAATTGTTTTTGTTTCGTCCACATTCCTGCTGTTGTTTCTAATTTCAATGATCACACTACTTTTAAAACTGTTTCAGAAAAGTAGATAATTATGAAAAACAAGGTAACCAATTTTTAGTTGTTTAGCTTGTAAACTGATATTTGTCAGCCCACGCATATTTTTTCTAGACGACTGGCTTTCTTGCGTGTCGACTTAACGTTTGTAGTCAAGATACAGGAAGGATTCGAAGGGACATTCACAGGATGTTTATTATCTTATCATCTTGGAATTCTAGACTTATTTTAAGATATCCACGATAACTGACGAAGGACTAGTCGTCATACTCTCCGTCACGACTTTCATTTTCCCTTCTAGACGTTATATCTAATTAACTAATCATAGAGGCTAAAGAATAAGGTAGGTATGCGCGGGTCCTCAATATACCTGAATATCTTTTTTGGGATTTTCAAATCATTCTGAACGACTGTTGTTTAACAGCATAGACAGTACTTGTAGATTGAGTTCAAAACAAAATAAGGACAACAATTTAGACGTTTAACTGCTTACGTCATGTTTTGTTTGTCAGGTATAAAGTAAATTTCATCTGTATCTACTTGTCTAACATTTACGTAATTTAACTCTTCTGTTCACATCTGTTTTTGTTTTCAAAACTACAACAACAACATCAATAACAACATCTTTAATTATAATAATGATAACAACAACAATAATAATAATAATTCTTGCAATCACTCTCATATGCACGAAACACAAAACCAATTTAGCTTGAAGAGGATTTAGACCCTGTATGGAAAAGTCGTTCTATTCTTTGTATGCCAATAAAACAGTCTGATGGTAAGGTATTAGCTGTATGTATTATCACCAATAAGTCAGCTGTTGACTGGAGAATAAACAGTGGGATTGAAAAATTCCCTCAATCTTTCGGTATTAAATCAACAATGTCGAATAATGTTTATCACCCTTTAACAAAATCACACGAGAAAGAAGAGGGAAAAGAAGAAAGTGAATTGTTTTCATCCGTTATTGATTGGTCTGGAATATTCACTCATTCCGATGAATTTTTATTTGAAGCATTTGCCTTGTTTATTGGTTTGGGTATATCAAATAGTCAGTTATATGAAAAGGCTATACGAAGTGCAGCAAAACAGAAAATTATAATGGATGTTCTATCGTATCATGCTACAGCGCCAACATCTGAAGCAAAACGCCTAGCTACATCATTGATACCAACAATGAGATTTTATCACTTGGATAAATTTTCATTTACTGATGTGCGGTAGGTTATAGTAATTGCAATTGTCGTTTATACTGTTTGATGATATTCGTTGATTTTTGTGCTATACTATTTAGTCTTCTTTTGTTAAGTGTAATTTCGTGTTCCTTATTGCCTTTACTATGATCATTGACAATGCGCATAAGTAGCTGGTGAATGAATCGTGCTTACACAGTATTTCTCTTCGTACCATAGTGCAAGATACATAAATTTAAAATATAAACTTGGTATGAAATGGACATCGAGAAAAGCGCCTAACAAAATTTTATAAATCTACAACATGGGGGAAAAATGACAAAATAATAGAGAAACAACAGAACAGAAACAGGTAATCATACTTATCAAGGGCGATTATTGTTGTTGCTTATTGTTTCCAGAAATAACACGAAAAAAGTGAATTCCAGCATGTTCACCTTGGATTTTGACTCTGATAATGTTATGACCCTACACAAGTTGCATAATAACTCGTATGTCACCCGGGGAATCGTGACTCAACAGTGGATGCTGATTAACCACAACTATTCCGCAGTCGATACTGTCGTATCACGTGCTGATCACCTCGTCACTTTTTTTTGTCAGTCTGCCGGCTGCTAAGCAACAAAAAGTATAAAATAACTTAAATAACTTTGGTGCCGCACTCCTCAGTTCACCAAAGGCAGTGTTTTAAGGCAAACTTACCTCAACTCAAAGATGTGAGACGTAAAGTAAAACTAAATTGATTAAAGATGCCCACTGGGAATTTCAAAAGATTGATTACTGAACAAAGAATATTCTTTTAGATAACTTCTTCATCAGGTTCTACAGTTACATATCCATAATAATGAAAGAATTATTGATATTGACAATATGAATTTTTTTATAGGTAATATCGAATCATTGACGTCAGAATTCCAAAAGTTTGATGATATTAGATAGTTGGAGGCAATCGGCAGGAAGCCTTGGACCTAGGTTTCGTGCTAGTTGAAACTCATCAGTAAGGTGCATCTGCAACCTTGAAGGAACTCGTGTCCCTTCTGAGATTTGAACCCGCGTCACCCAGTGCTGCAGTCAGAGACGTTACCACTGAGCTATTCGGGCTCGCGATTGAAACTAAATTCGCCGAAGAGTTGTGAGCCCTACCTTTGGTATTCAAATCGACATGGCGACTGTGTCATAAATGACGAATTACCCCGTGGCTTTTGCTACAAGCTTCACAATTTCATCTTTCATACCAACAACATATGCACCTAAGGAGATACACTAATTTCTTGGCTACTACTAATCATTGACCCTCTAGTGTGAGTTTGGGTACAGGCAAACGACAATATTTTGTATTTGATACAATCGATATACATGCTAACTGACATTTATTCCAAAAAGATAAGTTGAGATTTAGGTAGTGTGTGTGTTATCACCTGCATACTTACGATCAGATAATCACCACTACGTACATCCTTGAACATTCCGTCGATGATGGAGTTTAAAAGAATTGATTAGTTACAGGATTTCATCATGAGCTGACATCAGTTAGAAAACTATTGGAAAACCTGGGAGTACTGGATAGCTGTTTCGTCCTTGTTTGGGATTGTTCATCACTACGCACCTGCCTGGGTCCGAACTCAAGACTTTTCGGTTACAAGGCAAGTTCATAGACCATTAAGCCACTGGGACCCTATCCAACGGCCCACATAACCAGAAGGTTCTGGGTTCTGACCCCAGTTGGTGTCTACTGATGAACAGTGCCAAACTAGGACGAAACAGCTGTCCAGTAGTCCCAGGTTTCCCAATGGTTCTCTCACCGATGTCAGCTCATGATGAAATCCTGTAAATAATCTAATCAAATCCCTGCAAACCAACACTTAAAAAGAATTGTTGAAACAGTGCAAATCTGTTTAGCTTCAATGCTGGTTGAAAATAGCGGCAATGACAGATGGTTGTATGCCATCGCAGTAGATGAGATGTAATTGTGTAGCGCTTTTATAATGTCGAAAAACTGACTAGTGACTTCACTATCTAACGGACAGTTGTTTCTAAAGTACAGTCCTATTTAGTGAGTCAAAGGTAGCGTTAGTATCAAGAAAAAAGTGGGATGGTTTTCTAACATGTAGTTAGCGGCGATTTAATACAATCAGTACATTCGAAGCCTACACGAACCCCAATTCGCTCCTCGTGAATTGATTCTCCACTCATTTTAAAGTGTGTAGACCTCGACAACAGCTTCACTATCGTTATATAGGTACTGTTTGGTTTCATGAACTATTCTCCGGGATGAAATGATTGGTGTCAGTAAATTGCAAGGAACTTTGAGTGAAACAGTATTTATTGACATGACGTCCTTTTAAGCCGCAAGTGATGTTACTCGCCATCTTCATGGTGGCTTATAACTGCTGCTAGTGACAATCTGTTTTGCTGAAAAGTCAGAGATATTGGTATTTGGTTGCACTTCCAAGTTCAGTCGATTTGCTTACTTTCACCTGTTTGCATTAACGTTTATAATGACTGCGAAATTAAAAGGGATACCTGTGTAATCTGTATGTTTGAGTTGCAAACAGTGGGTGCCAGGTAGCATCACAGCATATTTTAGTGTAGGCTAGGCATAGATTACGCTTTGTGGAAAGCTTCAGAAGACAGCTGGCGTTTCCTGATCTTTGACTATTTATTCCCCATCGACTCTTATGTGAACCTAGACACTCGATGTATGCAGTCAAGATCACTAGAATCCATCGTTACACAGGGAGAATTGACAAAAACACAATGGTTCCGTGGTCAATCGCTTAGTCAATTGCTTCTCAGGCTATCCTAACAGCACATAAAAAACTGTTTATGGGGGTCTGGTAGAGCGATGCTGCTTTGACTGGTGCATTGACACTTATTTTTATTATTTCCTTGGGTTCTGAGTGGAGTATAGGGCTTCAGCAGCACATCTCCACTTTGTTCTGTTCCCTACAGTTCTCTTCATCTGTCCACATGATTGCCCATAAGCTTTCATCTCTTCCTCATATGGTCTCCTCCATATTACCTGCGTGCGCCCAGCTCGTTGTTCCCCACTCGAGCGCCTGGAGCTTGATGTCACTCAACAGTCTCCTCAGAGTGTGTTTCCATCCTCATTTTATTCGGAATATTTGTTGAGCAGTAGGTCCTTAATTAGTTCGTTCCCAGAGTTTCTTGTTGCTAATTCCTTCTGGCCATCTGATTTTCAGTATGAAGCCAAAGCAACCATTGTACAAGGCAAACTTTGGTCTTGAACAATAACCGGCAACGAGAGGTTAAAATAAAAGAAGACGTTTTGTATTCAAGTGTTGGTTTGTAGGGATTTGATTGGTTACAGGATTTTCATCATGAGATGACATTAATTAGAGAACCATTAGAAAACCCGGGAGTATTGGACAGCTGTTTCGTCCTATTTTGGGATTCTTCATCAGTACGAACCCACCGGGAATCAAACCCAGGACCTTCTGGTTACATTAAGCCACTGGGACCTGTGGAGTGCAGCAGGTCGGGTGTGAGGACAAATAATCACTGAAGACACTGGCTAGCGGTTGCGCTATATCGTGAATTGGCAGAAGTTAGAATTCATGGGCCATTGGATCGGGTCCCAGTGGCTTAATGGTATACGAGCTCGCCTTGTACCCAGAAGGTCCTGGGTTTGATTCCCGGTGGGTGCGTACTGCTGAAGACGTTTTGTATTTGAAGATAATTATAAGGATATAACCATAGTGACTGGAATGGTTGAATATCACATTCATGAATTAGCAAATGAAATAGAAATAGGTTGTCGGATCATATAGTTGAGTTATTCTTTCCATTGAATTACTGTTCCATATTTCGTATGACTTCTAACTTGCTAATTCACACTGGTTCATACGCTGGTTCATCATTCCAGCTGCTATAGTGTATGTGAGCCATCGGTTTTGAATCACGATTTTCCAGTTCTCATAGATAAATTCTTTATGTTCACCAATCCTGTGACCAGCTACAAAAAGGTGTATTTACTGTTTCACCCTTTGTAAGAACACTCCAACGCTGCAAGAAGGAAGTGATTAGCACTTATCAGTTGGAGGCTATGAACACGTTACCAAGTAGGAGGTTTTATAGAAGAATGAAGTCTACCCACTGCCAACCGTACAGTGTCATTCGTAGGGGAGGGGTTATACAACATTGATTATTTATCACTGATTGGGTTCTGTGAAATGTTTCTAACCAGTGATGGTACACTTGAGTTTGGATGTCCTCATCTTACAGCCTACACAAAATACTGAAATTTCTTTCGTTCCGCTTCAACATTTCTAAATCTAATTCATTTTTGATTTTATTTCTATCATTCCCTTTGTAAGCAGATTCTGCGCTCTATCTGTTCTCGAGTAGTTACTTTCCCATACAGCCAACGTATGTATCAAACTCTAACTTTGTATCTATATAGTTTGTGCTGTTAAGATTGTCTTGTTCAAAGTGTTGCAAGCTCTCTGTGTCTTTTTCGTTAAGCATATAATTTTAATTATCAAAAGTTTTTATTAAGAAAGATTTCTTCTCATTGTCGTCTCGGTACTTGTTTCTCATTGATAAACCTTTTTCTACATTGGAATAGAATTCGATACAATGCCATTATTACACAGCGAGACGTTAGCTGTAAACTTGAAAACAATCCAATCTTATCAATTTGTAACAAACATATCTTGTGTAGATTTAGTGTATCAATCAAACATGATAAGCATGTGAATAATTATGTTTGTAAATTTATTTTTTGCCTTTTCAATTTCTCATCATTATCATCATAACCATCATTTTGTTGTTCTGAATTAAATCCAAATTGTTTTGATTCGCCTATTATTAATTTACTTAAAAACAAAATGTTAATTTCAATGTAGTTTTCTTCACTAACTGAAATCAGTTGGAGTATTTTTGAAAACCGGACCTTAGGTGGGCCACACAGGACGAAACAGCTGTTCAGCACTACATGGTTTTCAATGATTCTAACTGACGTACGTTGTTTGTTGACGAATTCTACATTAAAATTAATCGAACTTCCTAAAGTCACTCTCCCCCGCCGCCCCTTAAAAATTTTTTTTAAAAGTCATATTAGGCATATTAGGTATGTGCAATTTAATCTGCTCCGTATTGTGTGCTTGTCAACACACTGAATTCAAAATCAAAGAGCAGTTTTCGCTCTCCTCATATTACGCGCATTATTCTACTGCAAAGCTGGACAGGGTAAGCTGGGAGAAGGTGTAACTAAGCATTAAGGTAGCATCGTGTTAGGTTGAAATTACCGAGTCATTACCAAGCCTAACATCATTTTCAAGTGTTGGTTTGTAGGGATTTGGTTGGTTACAGGATTTTCATCATGAGCTGACATTAGTTAGAGAACCATTGGAAAACCTGGGAGTACTGGACAGCTGTTTCGTCCTAGTTTGGGACTCTTCATCAGTACGCACCCAGTACGCCATATTCAGGTAGGTAGTTACCTGGGGTTCTAGTGAGAAATCGTGACCAGCAGGGTGCAGCAGGTCGGGTATGAGGACAAATACTCGCCGAAGACATTGGCTAGGGGTCGCGCTATGTCGTGAATTGGCAGAAGTTAGAATTCATGGACGATTGGATCGGGTCCAAGTGGCCTAATGGTATACGAGCTCGCCTTGTAACCAGAAGGTCCTGGGTTCGAATCCCGGTAGGTGCGTACTGATGAAGAGTCCCAAACTAGGATAATGTAAACAGCTGCCCAGTACTCCCAGGTTTTCCAGTGGTTCTCTAACTAATATCAGCTCATGATGAAAATCCTGTAACATCATTTTGTTTCGGCTGTCACCTTGCAAGTTATTCCATATGGGGTCTGATGCCGATTCAACTAGAAAAAAGTAAATGCAATGCTTCAGTTAATCTACATTGTAACTGCTTTGATTTATCCTTTTTACAGCCAACTGGCATGCATAATATTTTGTTAATGTGTTACTATAAGAGTCTTTGGAATTCACTAGTCTTTTACTTATAGTCTGTGACATATCTACGGTTATGTGATTGTATTTGCAAGCAACAAAAAAAAACAGTTGGCAAATTCTTTCTCCACACTTACACTTGATACAGTCATTTTTAAAAGCAAAAAAATGATAGACATTTACTCTCTCTCTATTAATTTAACTGATTTTGTCAAACTGTGTTAATTATTAAAGTACATTATTGTGTGTCTTTTTTACACCTTCAGGCATATACATATTTTATGAGATAGGAGTTATTATGATTAGTGGGTCAGACTGATTATTAGTTAGTATCTGCATGATTGTTTTTTATTTTTCGCAACAAATCATTTTTCATCTCAATTTTTGCAAGAGATTGTGATAGATAGATAGATACTATAATAACTACTACTACTACTACAACTGTACACATTTTAGATTATCCGATGAAGATACACTGAAGGCGTGTATTCGAATGTTTCATGAAATGAATTTCATCAAATCAATACACTTTGATCTGCTATCATTCGCTCGTTGGCTATTGTCTGTGCGTAAAAACTACCGTGAAGTTACCTATCATAATTGGCGTCATGCATTCAACGTGACTCAGACAATGTTTTGCATGTTATTGGTAAGTGAAAATAGCTGGTGTGTGTGTGTGTGTTAAAAACAACCTAGCAATTTATTACTATTTAGTTTAACTGATTCTTTTCTTTTTTCTCTCTACTCCCTTTAATTGTTTTGAACTTCAGGAATCTATATTTTTGCTTGATGACGCAATAGTATAACAAGTTAAAGAGTATCATAATAATGTATTTTGGCGGTTATTAAATGAAGTAGATGTTTTTTTTATAATATTCCGAAAATATTCATTTTGTTTTCACTGTTTTACAGTTATGAAAGTGTTCAGACAGGATACAAGTATAATAATAATTCATTACCCTTAAAACAATATTTAATGTTAAGTAGACACTGATATCTATCGTCTGATAGGTAAATCATTGCAGTAGTATATCATATTCGTTGTTAGCTGACTTGGTTAGCCTTTCTAAATTTCGTGTATGTGAACCACATGTCTGTTAATAATTATCACTAGAAGACTTCTACAGATTCTGCACGAGTAGTGTTCTTTTATCAAAATTTAATTTTCTCAGCTGCTTCAACACTAAGAAATTCCCCTGAGTCTTTTTTTAGGTTTCGCCTGCACTTCGGATTGTGAGGGCTATTGTTACTTCCCGGTTGCCCACACCGTGGGAGTTGGTTGCGTGACCGCAGAGCCCAGGGGACAACTGCTTGAGGCCGGTCACACACGGCCTGTTTTTGTTTGTTCTTTTTTATTTGGTGTGTCTCAATAGCGTATTTATCACTTCTGCTCTGTGACACAGCAGCATAAAGCGCGGTCGTTGTTAATCCGGGCCCCGACCGATCCGGCATGATATTTTGTGATTTATTTGAAATCATAGCATTGGATTGGGTAACTGATTTTAGTCTAACTGCTATCCAAACAACCTTTCTGGCATGGTAGGACCTGCAGGAACATAAGTTCCAGCCAGCATAGCTTGTTGGGTCATTGCAGTGTTCAAGCCCAACCACCACGTCAAGGTAGCAGCTTTTGGTCGGGGCCATTGAGAGCAGAAGACATGAAAAGATTAGCTGTCTTCGATCATAGGTGTCTGCGTTCTATCTCCCGCGTGAAGTGGTATAATAAGGTGAGCAATATTGAGGTTAGGCGTCGAGTGCTAGGTAAGGCGGGGAAATCAATCGACGAAACGGTGAAATTACTTCGACTGAGATGGTTAGGACATGTGCTACGTATGCCTAGTCATCGCCTTCCTCGACGGGCAATGTTAGCTGATATAGGGCCAGACTGGAAAAGGGCTAGCGGCGGTCAAACGAAAACATGGCACCAGTCAATGAAATCCACAACAGTTAGTATAAGCCACGTAGGAAGATGTAGACTTCCTGGTTGGGGTCCTCGGGATGGTAAAAACCAATGGTTGGAAACAATTGGTGACATGGCTCAAAATCGTTCTCAGTGGCGCAGATGCATCCACTCCTTGTGACTTATGATTTCCAATGAAACTGTATTGTTCTTCGTTATTACTATTCCTTTGTCTCACACCTCTGTTTACTGTCTCTAATATGCATTTCTCCTAATTTCTTCTCTTGCTTTGTGTGCTATATGGAGTGTGGCGACTTGAACTGCCGCACATATGTGCAAAGTTCTATGTCGAAAACCGACCGACCGACCGACCTGAGTCTTTTTAAACCCCCTTCAACAGATATATGATGGTACCACATACCAAGTGATTCACAACGGAAAACTCAGCAAATCCTTTGAAGGGAAATCAGGAAGGAATTAGGAAAGGCTGCCTACTGTCACTGATGGTGGACTGAATTATGATGCAACAGAGTGTGCAAAGCGAGAAAACGGGAATAGGTTAGATAGACAAAAAGACACTGGCAGATCCAACCTTCTCTGATGATTTATGCATAATTTCACATAACCGAAGATCTAGAGGCGAAAACCAATAAGTTGGCTGAAGAGGCTGACAGCGAAGACAGGATTCCTAGTGCATACAGAGGTAACAGTGGTGATGAAGATACCTAACCGACAACAACAGACATCAGTCACCATCAACGGGAAAAGTCTAGACGAATTCACACCTTTCACTTACCTAGTCAGCATCCTTTCAACTACAGGCGGGGGATATCAAAGACAGGATGCCAAAAGCAAGACAAACCTGCCTTACTCTGAAATCAGTGTGAAAATCTGCAGCACTGAGCATAAGGAACAAAATTTGAATTTTAAAGACAGTCAGTACTCCTATATGGCTCAGTGTCATAGATATTATTACCAATAGGCTACAGACTTTTATAAAGATCTGCCTTCACCCGATACTGAAGAAGAGATCACTGGCCGCAAGGAGTAATCAACAATGAACTGTGACCAAGAACCTATTACACAACAAAAACGCAGAAGGAAATGGAAATGGACTTTGGGCATCAGGTGAGAAAGCTTTTGAGTGACATCCTGCGGTTGGTCATCAGCTGGAAGCCGAATGGGAAATGACGAATTTGGAGTGGATCAGATTGTGACATGGAGAAGATCGTGTTAGGAGAAGATGGAAGCTTATGGACAACTGTGAAGCCAGCTCAAAGTGACTGCAATTAGCAGAGTGAAATGGTGATACGCTGCTAAAGACCTATGTTCTACTCGGAATTCAAGGAAATAATAACAATAAGTTTCTCAGCTGTGATGTGTCAACTGCGGGAACAAGATTCGTTTAGGTTTAAGTAACTCATAATCATAAGTAGAATTTTAAGATGCCTTTATGTTGCCTGTTTGCTTCTTGACATCAACATAAGATGGTCTTAGTGTTTGTTGTGTAGATGTCTGCCTTACATGAGCCTAAAATTCGTGCATGCCTATTTAGTACAGGAATATCTTTAGAATTCAGATTCATACAGACCAACGAATAAATCGTGAATGGCAGTATATTACACATGCTGGAAACATCGACTGACTGCAGTACAATTTTATTTCATGAATTAGTCATAAACTCATTTATATCTGTAGAGATTATCTGTCTAACGTTAAATTTTACTTATGTTATTCTTTAAGCGCTTTAGCGTAGAGGATACTGATATTATTTATAGGTTTTGCATTCTGCTTCTAAATGAGAATTGTAAGTTGTCCTTGAATGATATATATATATATATATACATATATATATACTTCAAATACCGAAGTAGATTTATCTGCAATAGACTTAGCTTTCTCGATTGTCCTCTACTATGATTAATGTCCATAAATTTTGACTAACGGTTGAATAGATTATGAAAAAAGCAGAATTACTGTCTTTGGATTTTCTCAGTGTTTTGTCTTTCTTTTTATATTTGCTAAATTATGATTGTCTTTTTTTCTTTTTGAAAATAAGCTCATTCTAGTATTACAGGCAGTAGTTCCAATGAAAGTATAAACATACTATGTAGGTATTTGGAAGCCTTAAGCACTTTGTCACTGGCTAGTCTGATGGTGTAATTGTAACTCATTCAAATAAATATATCTCTGCAAAAAATTAATAAAACTTATTTCGTACTTAAGATAGGATTGTTATACTTGTGCAGCAACCTATTATACCTGGTTTGTATTCACTTCATGTTTCAAAAGTGCTTGTGTTTGTAATATTGCTGGATATTTTCTCTGCAAATATTCAATATTACATCTAAATTCTTACTACAACATAATTACTTAATTCAGTACATCCGTAACCTGTAAAATTAGTTAGTCAAGTACACCATCGTAGAGTAATATTCGGTGAAGAACAGAATTGTTCTGCGTTAAAACTAATGCAAGGATTTCTAAGTGACGTTAATTTAAGTCTGAATAATAGGCGTTTCAAAAGCTGTATACGGACATATTTTCTTGATATCTGTAAGTATTTTCTATTCACACTTAAGCATATTAAGTTGTTTTTGTTCAGTCTTTACCGTTTTCAAGTATTGGTTCGTAGGGATTTGGTTGATTGGTTTCAGGATTTCATCATGAACTGACATTGGTTAGAGAACCATTGGAAAACCTGGGAGTACTGGACAGCTGTTTCGTCCTGGTTTGGGACTCTTCGTCAGTACGCACCCACCGGGGTTCAAACCCAGGACCTTCTGGTTACAAGGCGAGCTCGTATACCATTAAGCCACTGGGACCCGATCAAATGGCCCGTGAATTCTAACTTCTGCCAATTCACGATATAGCGCAATCGCTTGCCAAAGTCTTCGGCGAGTATTTGTCCTCAAACCCGACCTGCTGCACCCTACTGGTCACGACTTCCCACTGAAACCCCAGGTAACTGCCTACCTGAATAGGGCCAGTCGCCAGTGAGCATCTCATTCATATTCAAGTATTGGTTTGTAGGGATTTGGTTGATTGGTTACAGGATTTCATCATGAGCTGTTTTGATATATTCAATTTCACTTGATACCAGTAAGATTTAGGCTGTTGCTGTTCAATTCGTTGGTATGTTTACGTATCACACAAATCTTTATTTGACCGTAAGTCATGTTAAACTATCGACTTTGGTTGATTATGCGGGTTTCAACCCGACTGTCTTAGTATTTCTCCCACTTGTTGATGTTACCTGCTTTTTAAGTCACTTTCTTACTCGATAATTAATATGACTTACAGCATCTGTCCATTGGATCAACATTTAGAGTTACATACAAAGATACTAGGCATTCCTGAGAATCCCGATTTGCGAAATTTGTAGAATTTTTGCATCCAGATTTCATGCTTTTTAGCATTCATTGATGAAACTTCTCGAAAACTTATGGGGAACGGAATTGCAAAAATATATGCAAGATACGAAGGGAACTTCTTGAACGCTACTGTTAGTGTGCATCATTTAATTCTTAACATTGGTGTAATAACGCAAAAACATCTTAACGAGTAAGTCATAGTGTATCCTAAACTTTATGAATGGATGTGTGAGTAGGTCAAATTAGGAACGTGTGTACTACAATAAAGACACTTATGAAGGAGATCCGAATTGTGTATTTTGCATACTGTACGTCAGTGGCACAGCGCTTATGACTCTCGCCAATCATGCATATGGTCCGGGGTTCGATCATCTGCCGCCGCACACCTGATATCTATGGTCGGCCTGCAAAATTTGGACTACCGATATCACATGCTGAAAATTCCATACCTGTACCAAAAAATGCGGTGTGGAATCAAGCTGTAATAAAAAAAACCAAAAATTATTAATTAATCAAAGTGTCTCTAACGTCTCGATAAATTTTTAATACATAGAGTATCCTGATATCCTGACTGGTATAGGTAAGCTCACCAAGTGTTTTAAGCCTCACTAAGCTGTTAAAATACAAAGGTAGAAGAATTCATTCCATTGAACGTGTGTCAATATTTATGCTTTTCTAGCTCATAGAACAAACTGGAATGGATATCCTCTTGAGCATCTTTGGGATAGAGAATTCATCTGGAAAATGTGAAGCACTGGTGCAATATGTTTCAAACAAATGGGATCATGTTTTTATATTAAATCAATCTATGTAAAGATGTAGATATTGTTTGACTTCTGTTTCTCTGTAGCATTGAACTTATTGGACTTTAGATTCAATCCACATAGGGTTGTCGTACTAAGCAAAAGTAGCCTCTGTATGGTGAAGCAACTCCAGTATCAATAATTAAAAATTTCAATTCTTAATGAAATTAACTACTGATCAGGATTGAAGATAATTATTTATCTAATGTCAGGTGGTTTGAAAATGCACATTGTGTGCTTACCTTTATTCGGAATGTCAATCAAATTCAAATGTCACCTGATACAGAGGGATTTCTGTCCACTTATTTGTTACTTTTCTAATTATTTTTTTTCTATTTAGATTGACGAAATTTTGCTTTCACTGCCTACTGCAATGTATTAATTAATCCTTTTAGTATAGTTGCATAGCTTACTACTGTTTTCAACTACCTTTGTTCTTGTTACCTTTTAAAAATCTTCCTTTATCTACATTGTTTTTCCCTTCCTTTCTAGAAAGGTGATTTTCAGTCGGTATTCACAGACCTTGAATGTTTAGCTCTTTTAACTGCTTGTTTGTCGCATGATATCGATCACCGTGGTACCGACAATCAGTTCCAGATTAAAACAATGTCTCCTTTGGCCAAATTATATTCAACTTCAGTGCTTGAACATCATCATTTCAATCAATTCATGATGATACTGACGATAAAGGTAACTAGTGTGTATTTTGGTCAGTAGTTATGTGATATAATGCCCAATTTGTTTTCTAAAACTCTTACTGTTATTAGTAGTTAGTATAATATCTGTTAAATACACTTCAGACCTATTGGTTATGCTAAATTGATGGCCTAGTTCAGATTTGCGTCTCGTAGTTTAGCTGCCAAAGTGATAAGCGAGTAAACCAGAAACCACTGGTTCGAGTCCTACCACGACTTATGTCATCGTTTCACCTTTCATTGACCTTCTGCCATTCTTAGTCTTGCTCAAACAGTCTCATGCAGACGTGTGTTTTTATTTAGGCATTTTGATTTGTGCTCTTGTGTTTATGCCATCAATTATCTCATCACTACATGGATTCTCCACAATAAGTGGATACATCGTTTAGAATTCTATTTATTTACTTTTCATTTGCTACATGAGTGAAGTGCTTGGTATGTTCGCGAATTTCTTCAATAAGTGATGGAAATTGAATGAACGCTGAAAAGTGATTACAGTGTGGTTAAAGATCATGTGACACCGAGTGTTAAATTCGCTTTAGGCATTTTAATGTCCCACTGCATATATATATATCCTTTGTATAAGTGAAACACAGTTCATTGAGTCTAGTTAGAAACGATGGCAGCAGTTTGTGCCAACTTCCTTTCAACCGTTGCAGAAATGCCTTAATATGCATATCAGTGACCTCAATTAACCTTATTTCTTTGGAGAAGTAATAATTAGAAAATTAAACTTGCTTTTGTACCAATCATACATTTTTTGCATGCTTAATCGCATCTATTCTATGACACTTTTCGCATTCACCTAACTGACTTTTTTCACTGCACTCATATCTTACCAAATTGTGCTTATTATTTAAGCGTATTAAATCTAAGTGAGAGTATTAAACTTTCCATTGTCCAATAGATTGCCATCCATTTTGGAAGATTTGTTTTTATACCGAAATTCCTGTCATACAAAGATGAAAATCCATGTGATATAAACACTTGTCATTCATTGCTTGTAAACATTCGATTTTAGGCCACTTTATGACAGTATCAAAGAAAATTGTGTCGGAAAAAATTAAAAGTGCTGGAAAGTTGTATAGTTAATTGGGGGGACGGATATTTATTACCGTATCTTTGTCCATCCAGGCAACACTAAATACTTGTACTATAAACAACGCAATGCCTGTCACGCATGTATGATAAATTACACTGAAAAACAAGATGGATTAAAAAAGCCGGTATACAGCAAGTTATGAAGCCTTATGAATACGCTGATAGTATTTATGAACAATAAATTCTGTAAAAGTTCATCAGTAGTGTAATACTGTTGAGACTATATATATATATATATATGTTCGCACTAGCAAGTACAAAAACTCAACCATACCATACTTAGCTCGTGTTCTGTACGATAAAGAAAGCATTAGGCGTGATACCTATAACTTATTAAATGGTCAGTAGAACAACTGGATCTCGTCTTTCCAACTCACATCATTTATAGGTACAACGTTTTCTTTCTTTTCCTTTTCTCTCTCTTTTTCTGTTATGTGCTGCTCTGTTTCTTTCTTCCGCTTACGCCAGTAAATATGACAGCACCTGCTTTTCTAACACCTTCAAACACTGTTCAACTTTGGCTTTGCTACCGACATGCCAATATGTTGTTGTCATAATGAACTGAGATTTCCCTTAGTCTATGTAGAATTTTATTTATTGTTAATGTACTAACTGGATGCAATACTGTAGTGAAATGCTGAGAATTCCATTCTGTATCACAATCATTGTTTTGGAATAAAGCAAATTATTATTATTATTATTTGAATTCAAATTTCAAGATTGCAGGATATGCGCAAGTTCAATGCCTAAAGTAAATAAGGAAGTTTGGCTGTAAAGTGTATAAGATTGCAAAACCGCCAGTATGAGGTTCACTCCACGCAACAGATATGAAGGAGAACGTAAATTAAATGGCCTTTAGAGAAATATGATGAACAAACAAAACTTATTGAAGTCGCGTGTTCAAATGCCAATAACACAAAATTTAAAAGGTTATTTCGCCCATTATTACTTCCACCTCATAGAGTAGTGTAATAGTTGTGACGGAGTGAACTTACGTGGGATCAGTCTGTTGGTGAAAATTCTAATGCACCGTATGTAAAAATGCAAGTGATTGTGGCACAAACCAGTAGATATGTTCAGTGATTTTCTTAAGGCACCTTCTTACTACACTATCTCACAGCTCTACCAGAGTCTTCCTTACATGGTAAGGTGTTGTGTTTCAACAGTTGTGTATGGCGAAGGCGCTAGCGATTCGTCAATACAATCTTAAGCTCCGTTTGCAGATTAGGTTTGTTCAGTATTTTATTTTACCATGGTCTTAAACTCCTTTTTACTCGTTTGCTTCTATTGTGCTGGTAATTAATTAACTATTACCACTCTTATGTGTCCATATTGTGCATTTTATTAGCTTTTTTCTCTCACCATCTTTACAATTGTTAAGTGGACACTCAACCACCTTGTTTCTCATCTATGAACAACTTTCATTGCATTAAATTTCAAAGCTTTACGTCTATTATGTCGATAACTATCATGTAATTTTTTCCATGTTCAGAAACTACATCTGAGTAACTGCACTAATTGTGTCACCACCCTGTTAATCAATAACAGACTGCTATGCGTTTTAGTAAATACTTTGCCGCTTTTGTAGATAACTTCGTCGATATAGAAAATTTCCTCCACTGAATTTCCTTGTATTTACTTAATTTTCTCGTGTTTTATTTAGTTTCAACAAAGATTTTACTAATAAAGTATAATGCATTAGTATTTTGGTGTTTATGACCATGAAGAGTTAAAGATCATCCAAGAATTACTGTGCTCAATTCAATTCCAGATATTTGTCCATTATATGTGAATATTGGGTACATAGAGCAAGAGTGGCAATTTCCACATTTGTCTTCTTTTTCATTTCTCCAGGGTAACAACTTCCTATGCAATCTAAATAAATCAGATTATGATACCGTTGTCAAACTAATTCGAGAGGCTATATTAGCTACAGATTTGTCAAGATATTTCTCTAGACTACCTAAATTCCAACAAACTTTAACAAATTTAAAAGAAACCGGTGACGTCTCAATGGATGTGTGGAAAAATGATGGAGAACAGCGTTTATTGCTTGGATGCATGTTCATGACAGCTTGTGATGTATCCGCTATCACAAAACCTTGGCCAGTACAAAAAATGGTAAGTATAGTGTTGAAGCCTTCCTTCTAAGCGTTACTGACTGGTGAGAATGAAATCTCACCAAAGATTTCATCAACTGCTTACTCGCTGTTCTTTTAACTGACCTAAATACTAAAACGTGTTATTTTTGGGTTTTGGTTCACTGTCTTCCCAGTATTATTTAAGTCTTGAAAAATTTCTACTAGTTATTAGTGACAATTCAGCGTGTACTCAGGTGAATCTTATTCTCTGTATTACTGCACACGATTCGAAAAGTCTAGTGTGATAACATTAGTATATTACTTTTTTATACTGAGGTGCATTGAATCAAACAAAGTCAATGAGGTAAAATAGGTCAGAGAATAGCTTACGGTTGAGTAAACCCCACTCCACAGTCTAAATGAAGTGAATAACAGGGAAACTATGGTTCGACACTAAATGTTTTACAACTTTGATTAACTCACTAAACAATACAATAATCATCCCGTGTCCCTAATAATTTATTGTAATTATTCATCTCTACAGGGTAATTAGTTGATGTCAATCTCTTTATAGTTAGTTCATATAGGTTCTTCTCAAGACACCCTTTTAAACGAATGCTAAGCCCTCTATGTGTATGTCTGTTATTATGGTTTGTTTGAAAATGGTTTTTTCATGAAACTACAGTGAAATTATTATTATTGTTTCCTTTAGTTCCTAGAGGAACATAGGGCTTCAGCCGTGCGTCTCCATTGCGTTCGGTTCTCTGCTAGAGTCTTCACCTGGCTCCAAGTCTGCTCACATGCTTTCATCTCCTCTTCACATGACCTCTTCCAAGCCACCCTTGCACTGACGTCCAACTCGCCGCTTCCCTTTCGGGTTCCACTCGAGCAATGGCTTGTCTAATGATGTCACTTGATGGTTCCCTCAGAGTATGGCCAGCCAATCCATCTCTATTTCTTCCTGCCTATTTGTTGCACAATCGGTTCCTGCTGTGTTGGTTCGCTCATTGCCAGAGATCTCTGTTGCTGATCTTTTCTGGCCAGCTATCTGATCTTGAGTATTGAGCGAAGACAACTGTTAATGAAGGTCTGTAGTTTGTTTGAGGTGCTCTTTGTGACACGCAGTGCAAGTCTCTGATCCGTATAGTAGCACTGACTTCACATTGGAGTTGAAAATCCGGATCTTACTTTCGATGCTGAGTGTTGTTGACCTCCACACAGACTTGAGAGTAGTGAAAGCTTGTTTTGCTTTTCCGATTCTTGCTTTGATATCTTCGTCAGTTCCACCTGTGGTTGAGACAATGCTTCCCAGGTAGGTAAAAGAGGTTGTTTCTTTCAGGTTCCTTCCATTTATGCTGATTGTTGTCTGTTGTTGTTGTTGCTGTTGCCCAGGAATCTTCATTAACTCTGTTTTCTCTATGTTCACCTGAAGTCCTATCTTTGATGCTTCTTAAAAACTACAGTGAAAGTCGTTGTAAAATTTATTTTATTGTTTGAAGTGAAATACGGCTTATCTTAAGACATATCTAGAAACAGCTGTTCATTTCTTTGTTTTGATTGGTTAGATTTCCTCGATATTGACCTTTCTTTGGATCAGTTGTTATCCTCGACAGTGATACCTGTTCATTTGTAGTATGTCAAAAAACTTGAAAATATTTAGAGATTCGCAGTTGACCGGCATTTGTGCTTTACTCTGTAAATTAAACCAATCAGTCTTTTTGTGACAGGGCTTTATGCTAGATGGTTTGGAAGAAGATTTGAATGGGTCTTTCTATGATAATCATCTTCTTACGTCCGTTGATCGAAACTCATTCAGTAGGTGTAGAATATTGACACTAAGCTATTAAGTAGTGCAAACTTATCTTGTCTTTGTTGTACAAACAAGTTACTTAGCGTGAATCATGAAATCGCTAAGCAAGTTGCCTCATTTTTAATATTGAGGAGGTTGACATTTATTTATTGATTTGTATGGGCTAGCCTTTCATACAAGAATTGAGGCTGGTGTTGTAGTCTATCTAGGAACTATAAATGCATTTTGTTCCTCTTTCACTCTCCAAAAGTTTCTTGTCCTTATAGTAACCGATAATTGTCTCCACTACATATTTTAAGGCTCTAAAACAATGTAATTCTTGTATACGTAATACTTATTGCTTTTTTACATTTCATTTGAACAGTTAGTGCTTTCATCACAAAATGTTTTGGTCGATTCAGCTTGACGATTTAAATATGTCATGAGTCACATACTTTGAAATTTATCGTGTGTACATAAACACTGGGTAAAATCACAGCTAAAAGTTACACAATTAAGGACTCATTGAATCCGATTCCAAAGTTCTATATACTAATGAACTAAGTTTGATAGGTTAGAATAAGAAATCATAAATTTTTATCAGAATGACCTCATAACTTACTATTTCAAAAGTAATTAACTATTTCAATGAACACAGAAGATGGATGCCGTCATTAGGTGAAGGGCATTAAAAAAATATGTAGTAATTGTCAAGTAATAATAAAGTTATGCGTGGTGCAAGTTCAGATGCTTATGTTGATCGATGAAGTTATGCGGCTAAAGTGGCCAGGACGTTTGCTAAGCTAACCTAGCCAGCGCCTTCCTCAGGGAGTAATATTCACTGAAGGTGAAATGTGACGTTGATCGGTGAGGAAAGTGACTGTTGACGTGAACTGCTTATGCAGCTGTAGGTTGCTCAGTAGGAGCTGTTGAGGCAACAGGAAGTCTTCTCATGATATGACTTAGCATCATTCACCTTTTTACTACTATTGGAATAATGAAACTCGTCATTAATTTTCACTTTTTTATTCTCGCTTACTCACACTCAATGTTTTTTATCGAATGGCCCTCTTTTTCGGATTCTTGACTTCATCGTAGTGTGACTTGAATTAATTTACTTATGTTCAAAGCTCTATGTTGATTCATCAGCCAGTAAGTCGGCTCTAATTTGCTCAGACTAAGATTCGTAGTGAGTAAGGAAATACGATTATCAGAATTGCATTGACGCTCATCTACTGACAAAATTTCGTAATGGTTATTATTATGTGTTTAGTCTTTTACTTTCCTTTTTATTTGTGATGATCGATTTAACGCTTTTAGCATAGTACTTCCATATTTCACTTAATATCTCACCATTATTATATAATGGTATGCATTTTAGCCTGAAGAATCATTCATTACTTTCCTCACCTTTGTATTTTTTTCTTTTCGTATAGACAGCTGAAATGGTAGCAAATGAATTTTTTGAACAAGGTGATTTAGAAAAAGAGCAACTGAATGTAACACCAGCTGTAAGTATGTTTTCCTCTGCTTTTGCTTCAATTTAGTCTGATTGTTGTTTTAACTGAAGCGTATAGATAATCGGGTATGATGATCGAAGCCCAAGTCATTGTCTTCGAATGGTGCTATGTTTGCATTCGTAATCCGTTATTCAGTCAATTAGCAGATCAATCTAATTTGCGAAATATTTGAACATTATAATGTAGTTTAGAATAGAGATGAATTTGTAAGTTGAACAGTTCAACTAAGTTGTTTGCTATTCGGCATATTCATGTCTTTCCATATGATCTGGAATGTCATTAGTTGTTTGCTGACGCCTTATGGATTCTTTACAACTCCGTCTGAATTTATGCAGTGATAGAAAATGTTAAGTAGGTAGTCAACTCATTCTGTTCGCTGGTGTTATAGTCGCTGTTACTGGAAATTATGTAGTATACGTGATAAGGTTTATATAGGCGGAAACGAGATTCGATTAATACGTCTTGACAGTTTTTTCATTTACACGAATATCGTCACTATTTCTGCCCGTAGGTCAATCACTATTAATAGTCTCTTCTTCTTTTTGGATGGTGTTACTGAAAGACAGAGTTTTCTTGAAAAATGTGGCCTATTTCCGTAGTACATTTCGAACGATCTAGCCATTAAGCGTGCGTCAGTGGCACAGCGGTTAGGACGCTCGCCGACCATGCACATGGTTCGCGGTTTGATCCCCCGCCGAAGCATTCCTTTACCTCGACAAACCAGTAATAAAGCTTGTAAAGAGGAAAGCTCGGGCATGAGGCTAGCAACCACATCTCGTAAAAATAAACACCACTGCCACCGTAACTTCAAGCCTCTAGCTTGAAGCTCCATGTTCCACTGGGAATGTGAAGGAATAAAAACACCCACTAAGCAGTGCTTGTAAACTAAATGTATGTGAAAATGAGAGTTTAAATAAAATAGATAATTTAGTAGGGAATTCAAGAGTATGCAGGGAGACGAAGTGATAATTATGATGAAGTCATTTTAATACATCACTAATATGAAGTTGTGGCACGTTTTCTAGGTAGACTCAAATCTGTGGAAAATCACACCAGCCTTACATCAGAGGAAGAAATTAGCAGTTCACTCTCATTTCTAGGCATAATTTTGATTTGAAGAGAAAACGGTTGAATAAAATCGTCGATTTACAAAAAGCCTACTTCGACGCGACATTGTTTGAACTTCTACAGCTGACACTGAATGCAATTGAAGTGAGACTTAATAAAATGTCTGTGTAAGAGAATTGAGCGTATGTGTAGAGTCGATACGGTGAGTATTGACTGATAAGTATACTTCGAGAAAACGAATATGGTTTGGATTTCCTAATCAGTATAGAGGGCGCTTAAGTTGGATAGCCTATAGTTTATCTTGCCCCCCAAAAGCTGTTTATACCAAATAACCAAACAAAAAGGATATAAATAGTATGACTCTAAGATACAGACTAAATCCTGTCGTCTGTATTACGTACTATCCAACACAATCTATAATTATCGAAAAAGCGAAAATTCTGGGCATTAAAAAACTTGATCATTGCGCAGGTAATTACGCTAAATCACATATTGTATGCGAATATTCATTTCTGCGTGTGTGTGGGGGGTGCAGTAATAATTGGGAAGGTTTAATCACGCTTTGCAAATGTGGATAGAGACGTCTACTTAAAATGCTTTGAAAAACAATTTAGTCCCGAAACCTTAATAAACGCAGCTTCGTCTATAACTAATCATGCTGTTGATGTATCAGTAAGATTGGAGTCAAAAGAACTTTCGAGATTAGAATTAGAAATCTAATTGAAAAGGAATACGTCAAAATAAGTCTAAAGTTCATTTTTATAATTTTCATGTTTTCATTTGATAATGTACACAGCCATATAGTACTATTTACTGTGATGATTTGATTGCTGTTGATAACAATAACTACATCACTCTAATTATAATAGAAGCTTTATTCTGAAAAAAATGCATTTATCCAAAACAGAGAATTTTCGGCTAGTTTCATCACAAGGTGCAGAATCTTCAAATTATATACTACTCGATGGGCTCACAACTAGGCCCATTGCTTGGAGATTTCTTCATAGCAAAACTTGAAAACAAATACCTGAAGAAAATGATCGATACCTTCGAATTCTGCAAGAGGTACGTTGACGACACTTTCATTATCGTCAGCACTGAAGAAAATCTAGACGACATCTTAAATTCCTTTAACAGCTGACACCCTGCGATTCAGTTCATTTTATAGAAAGAGTCTAACTCCAAAATATCCTTTCTTGACGGTCAACTAACAACATGAGAGCAGGATGGAACACTGAAAAGATCTATCTACAGAAAGTCGACGTAAAACGTATAGCTTACTAACTGTCACAGTTGGCTACCCTTATTCACCAAGCGAATCCTGATCCGTTCACTCAGCTACAGAGTTCGCAGAATTTGCACCCCGGATGCCATAGAAGACGAAATGGACAATCTCAAGAGAATACTCGTCGAGAATTGTTATCCAGAACGACTTACTGCAGAATCCATGAATCCTAGACCGCAAGAACCACCCATGCTTAGCGTCTCGAAAAATTCCTCTATGTGGACCTTCAGTTCAATGGAGATTTATTTGGGGAAACACTGAAAAAACGACTGTCGCGCTCACTTAAGAAAACTTTCTTCGCAGTTCAAACTACGAGTAACCTTCCCCACGAGGCCTATGATTCGTATGAACGTGAAGGATAAGCTACCACTTCTGGCCTCATCAGTGTTCATCTACCAATTCACCTGCTGGTGTGGAGCCAGTTATGTCGGCCGTATCCAGCGTTCGCTATGCAAACGCATCACCGAACACTTACCAGCATGGTTTTCCAAAGGAGAAAAACGATGCTTCGCAGGTCTATCTTAGAACATCTGATAGATTCTGGACACCAAGCTGCACCTCGAACAAACTTCAAAGTCGTCTACAGAACACGAAGCAGTCTTCGTAAAAGTGTATGAGTCAAGCTTTCCCGAACTGCAGAAGCAATGACAATTGACTTGCTAAGTCCTGAACTCTGCATACAGAAGAATTTCGTTCAATCACTACACTTGCAATGGACGTAGTCTGTCTTAATACCCGACAAGTGAATTCTATTTCTTTCTTTCTGTCTCTTCACTAGTATTATTTTGTCTTTCCAATTGTAATATTTTGCATTTTCAGCTTTCCTGTTCTCTACCCCTATCCAGTTTAATTTCTATACCTCATTAACATTGTTACTGACTTGACCAACTCTCGATTCTCAGTCACTTATGTTACGTCATCCAACTTGTTTGCTCAACTTTAGTCCTGATTTAATTGGCATTATTTTCTACCCCACCTCTACTCAGTCTCTACCTGTAATTATCTCTTTTGCTGTCCTGACCTAAGTTGAAACATTTTAGTCAATTACATTACGTCATCTAACTTACTAACTCAATCTTACTTTCGTTGGTGTCTAATTAACCTTTTTTTAACATTGGATAATTCTTGTATTACCTGATTAATTATCTAAACTTGACAAACCTCATGTACACACACACAAAAATAATTATGTATGTATGCGATTGTACAGCTATGTGAATGAACTCGCCGAAAAGTCTTTTCGCCGGACGTCTTCTCTTCTTCATATGACTCAAAGGGGGATTTTTAGGCTAATCAATAACACATCGTCTAACGCATTACTGTTCCATCCAAAGTATGCTCTAATGCTGCTCCATAATATTCTTCTTCTAGTTTCTTCGAAAAACTCTAGCTGTAGTTGAAAGCTTATTTGAAGTTGTGTGCGAGTATAGTTAGCGGCTCATTAGTGGGTAACCAGGAGATTGAAACAACTTGAAACGGAATAAAGACGATGCATGTTGATGAGTAGAAAATTTAGGTAGTCCAGTGATTCAAGCAGACTGCCGACTTTTCTTTTGTTAATTTAAAAAGAGTGTGGCGAAACTGTTGAATGGCACTTACCAACAGTAAACTTTAAGGGAGAAAGTTGAACTTCTGCATTTGTACAAGTGCTTTCAGGAAGGAATTAATGGATTATTTTGTGGTGTGTCAAATAAGATTAAGTTACTAGGGATTACAATTTTCCTTTGCCTAAATAAGAATTCAATGTTTATGGAGTAATCCGTACAAAATGACTGTGTCGTCTTAACACATAATTTCTTCTTCTATGTTTCTGTATCTATTGTTACTTAGTCAAGTTATCCCTCATACTATACGCTTATATGATTCTAATTTATGTGTTTCTATTTCGGTTTTGGTTGAGCTAATTGATTATGTGCGTGTGTGTGTGTGTGGCTAACTTCATTCTAGTAAAATATGGTTCAGCATGCTTCTTCAGAAGACTGGATAATGTGACAGGCAGCGGGCAATGAGGAAACAGGCATAAAATGGACTCACACAAAAACTTGGAAGATCTAAACTTCGCCGATGATACATGTCTGATTTCCCACAAACTGGAAGATATGCAAGCGAAAAGCAACAAGTTGGCAGAAGAAGCATCCAGAGAAGTTAGGACTTCAGGTGAACATAGAGAAAACAGAGGTGATGGAGATTCCTGGCCAACACCACCAACAGCAACAACAACAGCAGACAACAATCATCATGAATGGAAGGAACCTTAAAGAAACAACCTCCTTTACCTACCGAACTGGGAAGCATCGTTTCAACTACAGGCCGACGGAACTGACGAGGATATCAAAGCAAGAATCGGAAAAGCAAGACAAGCTTTCACTACTCTCAAGTCTGTGTGTAGGTCAACAGCACTCAGCATGAAAATGAAAATAAGGTCCGGATTTTCAACTCCAATGTGAAGTCAGTCAGTGCTACTCACTATACGGATCAGAGACTTGCACTGCGCGTCATAAAGAGCATCTCAAACAAACTACAGACCTTCATTAACAGTTGTCTTCGCTCAATATTCAAGATCAGATGGCCAGCCAGAAAAGATCAGCAACAGAGATCTCTGGGAGCGAACCAACCAGGAACCGATTGTGAAGCAAATATGCAGAAGGAAATGGAGATGGATTGGCCATACTCTGAGGAAACCATCAAGTGACATCACTAGACAAGCCATCGCTCGAGTGGAACTCGAAAGGGAAGCGGCGAGTTGGTCGTCAGTGCAAGGGTGACTTGGAGGAGGTGATGTGAAGAGGAGATGAAAACGTGTGGGCAGACATGGAGACAGGTGAAGACTCTAGCAGAGAACCGAACGCAATGGAGACGCACGGCTGAAGCCCTATGTTCCTCTAGGAATTAAAGGAAATAATAATGTTAATAATAATGATTCCTCAGAGTATTCGCCAAAAATAAAAAGAACCCAGACCAAGCCATTTGCATACAAAGCGGTGAAGTATGTTTGGCGTATTATAATACAGGTTTAACTTTCTAAGAAGTCATCGTTCACCAAGCGGATCAAGCATTCTTAATAGTGATTTTTATGAAAATCTCGTTTCCTGTATGCTGTAAATGAGAAGTAACCTGTTGTATGCGTACACATACCTATGCTTTACTTATGTTTGTTTTGAAAATGTTAAGGAGAAGTAATTTCATTTATTCCCTCACTTCCGTATTTTCAGTTTGTTAATTAGAATTGCAATTGTGTTAGCGTTTGCTAATAAATGTCGTTTCCGGTTAAATGTTACGAAAATATTGAAAGCATCTGTAATCTTAGTTTTAATAAATTTAATAAAGAATAGTCTTAGTTTTTTCTAACTACCGAAGAGATTCATAACTTCAATAGAGAATAAGCTGTATCACCTTGATTTTAGGATTTTGAGTAGCTAGAATTGTAAGCACTTCTTTAGTTTTTTCTCGGTAATTAAGTAGCTGTAAATGGAAAAAGGATTGTAGTAGTAATTTGATACATGCAACTGATTGATATGAGTGGCCGGAAATCATTTGTTAGGCAAACTGTATGACTAAAACACAAGATGGCTGTTTCGCCTCGAGTAGTTATCAATAATCTAAGGAGTGTGACGTCGTTAAAGGATCCAAATCAGTTCAGATTACTCAAATTTTTGGTTAGTTACTTGGTGATGTGGTGGCTGAATAATGGAATGTTTGTGTGTGGTGCGGGTTCAATTTTCGGTTGATGCTCTGTTAGATCGCCTAGTTTACTAGTCTTTAAAAGAGGGTAGATTGGTTGTGAGGCCTGCAGTCCCATGTTAAACTTGGAACACAAAGAATGAATAGAAAGTTTGGATGAGTTTTTAATAACTAGAATGCTACTAGTTATTTGTAATGTGTGCAATTCGAAGCGGAATTTCACCGCCTCTCCCTCTATCTGGTAAGCAGCAGTGTTTAACAGGCGAAGTCTTCATCTGCTGGTATCAATTATTAGTACATATTATACTGCACATTTTTATTGATTCCTTGAGGCTCCTTATGGAGTTAAAGAGGCCACATAATGTATTGCTGAAGCTTAGTAAAGTGTCATCTTGAGTAGCCCATTCCAGTAATAATAATAATTATTATTAATTTCTCGTTCGATTGTAATCCCTCCTATTCTACCTAAGAGTACGACTCTTAGAGCGTGGCTGAGATGCGATAAATAGCTTTAAAAGCTGAGTTGGGGATATACTTGATATCTTGTATTGATGAGGTGACCTAGTATCAAAGTGTTTTTGACTTTATTCGGACAGGAGCGTAATCAAGATGGGTGGTGTTAGGAAATTCTAGGATACCGTAATCATATACCTGGTGTTAGTATCTCTACAAGTGTAGTCGAAGTGTAGTCATGAATTTATTGCCTCTACTGAAAACCGGGGCAGTAGTAAGGGCTGGACCTGTTTCTTGTGCACACAGAGCACTGGTTACTTGAGACGAATTCCAATAGCCTCTGCTGTTTGGAGCATGCTGTGCTTCGTTGTTTTTGGCAATTTATTAGGCACCCGGTAGATGATGGTGGAGGATTCTTCAATGCTGGCAGGCTTTGTGGCTGGTTTGGACCAGGTGGTCTAATATCGAAGTGTTGATGGCTTTTACTACTCCTTTACTGAGCCACACTGGTATAAATTCCCAACGAGCCACGAAAAATCAGGTTCCTAGATCAACAGCCAATATAACCCGCTCCACAAGCGCAGTTAAATTGGTAGATACAATTGGAAGTGGCTATTATGGGTACTTCATCTTACAGTCGAGGAATCACAACTGGTTGTGTGGAAAATATTATTATTATTGTATCCTTTAATTCCTAGAGTAACATAGGGCTTCAGCTGTGTGTCTTCACTGCGTTCGGTTCTCTGCTAGAGTCTTCACCTGGCTCCATGTCTGCCCACACGTTTTCATCTCCTCTTCACATAACTCTTCCAAGTCACCGTTGGACGACCAACTCGCCTCTTCTCTTTCAGGTTCCACTCGAGGGCTTGTCTAGTGATGTCACTTGATGGTTTCCTCAGAGTATGGCCAATCCATCTCCATTTCTTCCTGCCTATTTGTTGCACAATCGGTTCCTGGTTGGTTTGCTCCCAGAGATCTCTATTGCTGATCTTTTCTGGCTGGCCATCTGATCTTGAGTATTGAGCGAAGACAACCTTTAATGAAGGTCTGTAGTTTGTTTGAGATGCTCTTTATGACGCGCAGTGCAAGTCTCTGATCCGTATAGTAGCACTGACTGACTTCACATTGGAGTTGAAAATCCGGTCTTATTTTTGATGATGAGTGTTGTTGACCTCCACACAGACTTGAGAGTATTGAAAGCTTGTCTTGCTTTGATATCCTCGTCAGTTCCGTCGGCCTGTAGTTGAAACGATGCTTCCCAGTTCGGTAGGTAAAGGAGGTTGTTTCTTTAAGGTTCCTTCCATTTATGATGATTGTTGTCTGCTGTTGTTGTTGCTGTTGGTGGTGTTGGCCAGGAATCTCCATCACCTCTGTTTTCTCTATGTTCACCTGAAGTCCTAACTTCTCTGGATGCTTCTTCTGCCAACTTGTTGCTTTTCGCTTGCATATCTTCCAGTTTGTGGGAAATCAGACATGTATCATCGGCGAAGTTTAGATCTTCCAAGTTTTTGTGTGAGTCCATTTTATGCCTGTTTCCTCATTGCCCACTGTTTGTTGCATTATCCAGTCTACTGCAATCAAGAAAATCATTGGCTATAGTAGGCAGCAAGCTTGTCTTACTCCTGTCCTCACTTCGAAGGGTTCCGTAAGTTTCCCGTTGTGGATTATTTGGCATGCAGAATTGTCGTACAGCTGTTGGATGAGATGTATAATTGTTGGTGGCACCCCGTAGTAGCGAAGTAGTTTCCAAATCACCTCTCGATCGACGCTGTCAGAGGCCTTTCCAAAGTCGATGAAGTTGAGATAGAGAGGTGACTGCTATTCCAGGCCTTGTTCAGTGATGATCCGTAATGTGGCGATCTGATCAATGCATGACTTGTTTCTCATGAATCCAGCCTGTTCCGGTCGAAGTTTACCAACATTAAAAGTTCTTTGAATAGATTTTCTTAACTTGTTAGTAATTATTTCATCCTTGAGTTAGTAATTATTTCGCCCTTGAATTGCAATCGTATATAAAGAGGCTTCTTGTTCTACTGGGTGCCTAATAAATTGCCAAAAACATCGAAGCACCGCATGCTGCAAACAGCAGAGGCTATTGCATTTCGCCTCAAGCAACCAGTGCTCTGTGTGCACAAGAAACAAGTCCAGTCCCTACTACTGCCCTGGCCTTCAATGGGGGCTATAAATTCATGAATTTGTAATATTATTTTTCCTTAATTTTCTGACATTCAGCTTATTTTATGTTGATGCTATTGAACTGTAATCTATTAATATTATTGATTCGATGTTATTTAACTATTAATGTTATTCATAACACTAATTCATTCATTCATTCACTATAATGTATATATAACTGTAGACCCTGCTAATGAAGTTATCGAAAAGACTATTCTTTGTTCAGTATCTATTCTTTTGTAATATGATTTACTTTATTTCATTAATACTGTCATCGTTTTCAGTATGTTCTCCTCTGTTTAGGTTGGATGTTGTTATCGAAAAATATAGCATCGTCCCATTGTGTTTTTAGTCATTTCTATTGTAGTACATTGAGGGCTATTTAATAAAGGTGTTCCGACTGTATAGGTTTTCATTATCTTTTCTCATCTGTTGAAAGCTTTCAGACCTTGACTTTGTAAAGGAGTTATACGAATAAGATTTTAGTTAAAAATGTCTAGATTTTTGTTTGTACTCCTATTGTTATTATGATCTATGTTTCGCCTTACACTCCGGTATCATTACGTTTTTATTTTGTCGAACTCGTTAGTACTATTACATTTTTACTCATCTGATTCAAACTGTGCTGGATATGTTATATCAATTTAGCAATTTCTAAATCCAATACTTTTTTTGCATTAGGTTTACTGTGGATATTTGTATAAAGGATATGAAGGCTACTGAAGTCGAAGCAGTTTAAACCCCCCTTTTTGAAGATATTTTAGGTGCTCATAACTTTCGATCAATCCGGTTGATATCATTTTTCATCATTCTTCCAGTGGATATGTTTCGATGAAGTTTCTTTTCTAGATTATTTTTGATACTACTACTAACTATTTGAGTAGGTATCTAAGGAAATGAAGAAATAAAACTAATATGACGTTCAGTTTAAAATGTAGTGTGAGTCTATTCGTAACGCAAATGAAGTAGTTTAAAATAAAAATAATAGCTGTATTTCTCTCTATGCTTAAACAGCTCAGTGTTGTGTCTTTACTTCTGTAACACAGTGTGATGAATAGTCACTAAGCTGCTAACTGTGCGTCGGTGGCACAGTGGTTAGGACTCTCACCGACCATGCACATCGTCCGGGGTTCGGTCCCCTGCCGGCGCAAGCCCGATATCTATGGTCGGCCTGTAAATTTGGGCTACCGATATCCATGCTGAAAATTCCACACTTGTACTGAAAATACGGTGTGGAATCAAGCTGTAATCAAAATTTAAAATTAAAAATTAAATTCTTACTATTGAAAGTAATTTCTGGTCTGTTAAATTCAATTATTGTTGTTGATACTGATGGATTTATGCATGTTTTATTCACTTTTTGTCATAAAGGCCTTGATGGACCGTGAACGCAGTAATGAGCTTCCCAAATTACAAGTCAGCTTCATTGACTTCATATGTATGCCTATTTATGAGGTGAGAATTATTGTCTTGATTACATTTTGGAATTCATTATTGTAGTGATTTTTTATCTTCCCTTAATATTTATTTATATTCACAAAAATCTGCGAAATTGTTCAGTGAGAAGTGCTTTCCAGTTACTCGAGTGACTTTCTAGTTCTCATCTACAGTAATCATTTAGAATATGGTGGATACTGCAGTGTTACGTAGAGCTATGCACGTCTGTGATTGCTGAAAATAGAATTATTCTGCATGTGATTGACATGACATCGCTGTGTACTATCTAGCTGATTAGTAACTGTTTCCAAAAATAAATCTTTTAGTGCGTCTTTGATGCGCTCTGAGCGCTGGTGTTTTTTATTTTTGGGGTAGGTAGCTTCGAGGTCTTCTCGTAGTATGCTTTCATTTCAACTGCAGCATCTTTATGGCATTAATTTAGAGAGGAATTACAGTCCCAAACTGTAGTCTGTTTAAACTTGTAATATGGTTTCACGGTGTATCTCATAAAGTTTGTGGTTAGTGCTAAATGGCGAGCTCCTAATAAAAAACAAAATGTTGTCGCGTAAACTATTGACAACTTCATTCTCTTTGATTGTTTGAATTGGAGTTATTTTTTGAGATTCATTCAAAGGGTCGTGTTCTTCTGGTTAAATATGCAAGGATGTTTTGTCAAAAAATAATTAAGAGGTGGAACAGATAGTTATCCGCCAAAATATATTACAGTTGCGCCAGTAGTGGTTCTCCATTGCGGAAGACTAGTTAGCAGGTATCAAATGCACCTCTCATTTACATAACGCCTTTCGCCTTATTTCATTCAAACTGCAGTGTATGGATTTATTTGTAGGAATTACAAAATGACACCAGCATTCTTCTTATTTTGAGTTGTACAACTCAGTATGCACCAAGCAAAGATCAGATGGTATGTATGTGATATCTGGAAACTACTAGGATTTCAAGGAAACTCACTGAGACAGGAAAGATCAACTTGGAATTTGATTGGAGTTAGTGGTCTCTGAATTTATCTCAAGTATGAAGTTATTCATGTTTTAAGAATGTTTCGATAAACAAACATACGTTCTATGGAATCAAAAGAAAGCTATTTACTATGCAGATTTATCAGTCTATCGACTCGGAGAGTGGTGATTAAGAATACGATTAAATGGTTAGTTTTTTGGGAGAAATATATGACCTTCTTGTGTCATGAAAATTACATATAGAGGTACTGATGTATTTCACTACTGAATCATAGTATAAATCCATTATCTTTATTTTCATTCAATGCTATAGGCTATTGTACAAGTGTCTCCAAATTTTGAACCTTTGCTAAATGGTTGTAAACGCAATCGTGAGTGTTGGCAAATTCTCTCTGAAAACCGTGAAGTCCCTTATTCGTTATATGGATTAGATGATAATAAAGATCAGGTCGAACAAACGCATATTCCAAGCCTTAATGCTTCACCGAGTGTCGCATCACTCGGTACATTGAATCCGAATTCAGCAGAACGAATCGCAAAGAGTAAACCATTTACATCACCGAATATTCGTCGTGCTTCAGTAACATCGATGACAACAGTCGGTGGACAAGAACCCACGTTAACAAGTCAACCTTCTGTTGAAACAAAATAATATCACTTTTATTTTTGTCTATATTCCTCATTTTGCATTTTATTACTTGTAGCATAGACCCTCAGGTGTGTTCATTTACCGTTTACTATTTCGGATAATGATAGTAATCTTTCAAACCATGTCACATTTTCCATATCGTTACTTCGTGGAGTTTGTCATGCACTTAGTACACTGATTTTCACACTATTAGCTAAGATTTAACAAGATATTAATATACATATTAAAAAAACAAAGGAAAATATTATGGTTTACATGACAGAGGAAGGGAAATTGAAGTGTGCAGCCAATGTACAGTTAAAAACCAGATTTTACTTAATCCCCTCTTTTTAAATGTTTTCTTGTCTCACTTATTGTTGACATTCTGTGACAGTTTTGATGAGTGTTTGATGTATCATTGTTTATTCTCTTTCATCGTTATTGTTAATAAGATTTTGTTTTCTTATCATTGACAGTTTCGCATGATGATGACTTGTACCTGTAATCATGCATTCTAATATTTCTGTGTTAAATCAAAAGACTCTATACAGACATTATTGAAAGTTTTAATCGTGCTCTTTTCCACTTTATTTTCCTAACTGAAGTCATAAATTTATTTCTTGGGCGCGCTTAAATTAAACTTCATTTGGGTGTCCAAGGAGTATTTTTTGAATTTCATCTATTCATTTATACTTTGCTTTTCGTTTAAAATGCTCGAATACCAACATTATTTTATTGAATTTTAATCAGATTAGTACATTCTGTTCAGTAAAATTATGTGGATCTATTATCATATTGATTACAACAATACTTTTATATTTGTTTGTTTTTGTCTCCATTTTTTTTTCGGAAATAATATTTTTGTGTCTTACAAAGTGATTCCCTAACATGATGATTGTTTAAGTAATCTCTTCTCCCCTTTTGACTGAATTTTACTTCGCTTTATTCTATTTTTGTCTTTGTGGGCTGTGATTATTTTTAGGTTGCCTATGTCATATATATATACATATATATAATTAAAAGGCGTGCATTGTTCAAATAAACAAGTTCAAGTAGTAATATTCTTTTTTTCCCTAGTAAATCAGTACTATTGTGATTTAGTTTACATTTATCATATTAGCGAAGTAAAAGTTTGAAAGGAGGTAAAGGTACCTAGTGACTGGAAGAAAGATTATCTAGTTGAACTGCCAAAGAAGAGTGCCCCAAATCTCTGTCAACCTCATTCAGTGTAACCACATGACAATGTCACGTATCAGGTGGTCCACAACGGAAAACTCAGTGAAGCCATTGAATTGATTACAGGATTAAGACGAGGCTGTCTATTATCACGGATGATATTTCTGATTATGGTGGACCGGATTATACTTCAGACTGTGGGTTGCGAGATGAAAGCAATACGTTGTCTTGATGAGGAGATTCTTGAAGGCCTGAATTTTGCCGATGGTATGTGTTTGATGTCACACAAACTCGAAAACTTACAGGCGAAAACCAATAAACTGGCTGGAGAGGCAGGTAGCGAAACAGGACTGCAGGTGAACACAGAGGAGACGGAGGTGATGAAGATAACCAACCAACAGTAACAAAAACAACCATCACCAATCACCATCAATGGGAGAGATTTAACAGAAGTTACTTCCTTCACTTATCTAGGAAGCATCATTTCAACTACAGGCGGAACGGATGAAGATGTCAAAGCCAGTCAGAATAGGAAAGGCAAGATACGCCTTTATCAATGTGAAATCAATTTGGAAATTTCCTGCACTCAACATAAGGAACAAGATTCGGATTTTGAACACAAAGGCTAAGTCAATCAATTCTTCTTTATCAGTCAGAAACTTGGTGCGTAACGGAAAGCATTTATCACAGGTTGCAGAGTCTCATCAAAAGCTGCCTCTGCTCCATACAGAAGTTCAAATGGCCAGCCGGTCAGACAGAATCAGCAACAAGATACGGTGGGGGTGAACCAACCAAGAACTGATTGTTCAACAAATATGTAGAAGAAAATAAGAGTTGCATCTGGAACACACTGAAGAGACCGTCGAATGACATTGCTTGGGTGGAACCCGAATGGGAAACGACGAGTGGGGCGTCCGAGGTTAATATGGAGGAGATTGCGCAGAGAGGAGATGAGAGACTACGGGGAAGTAGCGGTCAGCTTAAGAGGACCGCGGACAGAAGGTCACAGTGGAGATGTGTTGTTGATGCCCTGCGTTCCACGTGGAATCCCAGGGGACTATAGTAATAATATAATATTAGCTAAGTAACTAGCATATTTAGAAAGCTGCAGAACTAGGTGTCTGATTTGAGGATTCTTGTGGTAAGAGATACTTTGCAACATCTTCAGTTATAACCATAGATGTTATTATCATGGTGTTCAGGTTTATTTTTTCCTGGCTAATTGTTGAACAGTTCGACCCTCAATTATTTTTAATGTCGGTGTGCATAGTTTTCTTTATTGTATTCTATCCTATAAGGATAAGTGATTTGTAGAGTTTCTGTCTTTTATTTGATATGTGTTCCATCTATAGAAAACTGTGCACTGTGAAACTATGTGGCACAAAAATTCAGTGCAAATTTTCCGTAAATAATTCTGATGTAGTAAGTTTATGGTGTTCTATTCTTAATTTACGGAATCATGCCGCATTCTGTCCACTCTAATTTACTGCCGCAATAAGTGCCTGCGTCATATACTAGTAAAATTTCAAAGTAGACGTCACGAGTGGTCGTTAGTCAGTTGTAGAGCCAATGAAAGCTATGTGGTACTGGAAAGCTCTCTGTTTTCTGTATGAGAGTCTTTGGCCATGCACAGTGACGTTCCTATGCCTTCTCGAAGTTAGGGCTATTAGGTTATCGAGTGTATGTATTACCATTCAAACTGTAGTTTGGAATCCAATGGATTGTAACTTCAAACAGTTCTCTGTTTAGCATCGATTCAGTATCATATTCACCTTAGAATCAAACGAATCCTAACTGACTTGATATTTTGATGTCTAGTGACTAGCTTCGAGTTAGATTCCTTGTAGGCCTAATGTTAGTGTCATTGGTGTTGAGATTCGCTTAATTAAGTGTTTTGAGAAACCATTCTTTATAGGAAGAAAAGTTTTTACTAAGTTGTTAGTGTCCATCGTCGATTACAGATCAAATGGAGCGTATACTTGTGGGTGGTGTGAAATAACTGTCATCAAGGCTAAATCCAATAAAATACAGCTAAACAGATGTATATTTTCAGAAATCTCGGGTATATTTTCATCAGTAACAAGAGCGTTTTTCCCGGCAAAGTGGTCCGAATTCCATTGTGGATAAAATTTATTTCGATTAAGTCCTGATTAATAAATAAAAATGGATATGTATCACTAATTAATAATACTTGGTCAAATTCCTGACTGTCTATATCTTCTTATGGAGACGTTAAGAAATGTTTTACAACTGTCTACCCACACACACATGCACACTCTGTTTAAAGTGTTTAACAAAGGTAGACCAATATTTGTAAGTCCGAGGTCAAATTTTGATCACAGCTCATGCAATTTTGTTTATTATATTTGTTAATACTTGTTTTATATATCATGATTGGACAAAGATTTTAGAAACAAAAAAAATGTGCCTTTTATATATAAACCTCTGTTATGTTTATTTTGATTAATTTCCCTGAGGGAGTTCGGACCAGATTGCCGAACGAAACGTTGGAATTACTCATTTCAATATCGCTGAGATTTTACTAATATAATTTTTTACATAAGTCTCACAGAGTTGTGCAGTAATATTTACTGATGACATTTTGAACACAGTTTAATGCTCATAATCATATCAAGTTACTCGCACACCTTTCTAACTCCGTTTTTATGGTTCCACTGTTTCTCATCTCTCGATTTGATTGGTTGTAACATTTTCCATATTTCTGGTATGAATGATGAGTCATTCCTATTGCTCGTGTTGGGAGTAGATTCTATGAACAAGGATTCAGTAATCAACCTCTCTCTCCATCTATCCAAATAACTCCTTAGAATTTTAACCCTGTCTCACCCTATTGTGTGGTTGTGTGTTAATGCATGTAGTGCAATTACTGATTTTCTCTCTAAGTTACTTATCTCCGCGGAGTCAGTCATTCTAACCTTAGCTAAATTCTTATGCGTAGAGCCAATGATGGGGAACTAATGGAAAAGGAACATATTTCTTCTCTCAATCTGGTGTTATTTTTAAATGCGTAACTGGGAATTTGTCTTGACAATCTGACTACTCCCGACCTAGGTAGTTGACCTCACAGTCATTGCAAGGTATTTTGTAAATTATATTATTTTGTCTAATTGGGTCAACCTACAGGGACCTTTAACCTACAGATCTTGTCCTACCTGAGTGAGTTTGTAGGTTTGAATGCCACCCTAATTTCTGCTCTATTGAGAATCCTACGCAGGGTCTCAGATGTCCTCTCCTTATATGGTAAAACTGTAGATGCCTTATATTCTTTCTCATTTATGTTATCATTATTAATTTCGCTATTTTCTTTAACCTTTTCTGATGTTCATAACGAATTTTTTAGGATAGTTACTGAACACCAAGGCTTCTTCTATCTGTTTCATTTCATCGTTTAGGTTTTTTGTTGTACTATTAAGTGCTATTACTCGGTTTGTTAGACACGTAACTAAGTCTGCCTTTACAAAAATAGAATGAGGTGAATTATAGTCCAAACATCTATTGGAATGGGTTGGATTTTTATACACGCTAGTTTACAGTTTACCTTATTCTGTTTGTTATATTTCACAATCTACGGTTGTTAATTCTCCATTTTCCGATTCAAATGTGAACTGTTATCCCCTTTACTAGTGCGTTTATATATGTGAAGAAGCTAGAGATATGTTCTGTGTTTTTAACACTGTGAAAGTGTCATCCACATATCTCCACCATATTTTTGGCGTAGGATTAAGTGTATCAAGAGCAATATTTTCCCAGATGTCCACAAAGATATCTGCTACGATAGGGGATATTGTTGATCCTATTGCTACACCTTCTGTTCGTCTAAATATTTTGCCCTGGAATTTAAAGATAAAGGATGTGAGGCGTAACTGAATTCTTAGGATAATTTCCATTTAGTAATTTCAGGATCACCAGTTAATTCTGCTTCTAAGGTTATATTGATTGGTATATTGGTGTAAAGATTAGGTATATCAAAACTAACCATTTTTTCAATAAAGCATGAACAGCAGTTTTTGCAGAATAAAATGGTACCATCATTTATTTGTGCGTTGGTGACATAGCGGTTAGGACGCTCGCCGACCATGCACATGGTCCGGCTTCGATCCCCGGCCGGCGAACTCCTTTACCTCGCTAAGCCAGAAATAATGCTGGTGAAGAGGAAAGGTTGGGCATGAGGCTAGCAACCCCATCTTGTAAAATAAACACCTACAGAAACTTCAAGCCACTAGCTTGAAGCCCTATGTTCCACTGGGGAACGTGGAGGAAAAAAAATCATTTATTTCGTTGACTTCTCATCATCTGCTTACAGTCCAAAGACATTGTGCAGAAACAATTTTAACATACACAGAGAGTTAACTTTTAAACAAAAAATCAATATAGGAATACACTGCTAGTAATAATAATCACTTTATCGCAAACATTAATAAACATACACAATGGAATCTTTTGGTGTTGCGTAATCAGATGAAAGAGAGGATGAAAGACGCATAAATCGGGTTTCGAGCGTTTGACGGAGATTGCTTCGGCAAATTCAAGATAAATAGAACTCTTTTGCCTACTGATACTTTTGAAAGATATCGTGAAGTCCACTTCATGTCAAGGAGATGCCTAGCGATGGCACTGTCGAAAGCATTTGTTCCCTTAAGACATAGTCTTTTGGTACGTGTTCAGAAAATTGGAGGTATGCCCTTCTTTCTGTCCTTCCAGTGTAACTACTCCTGCAGATACATGTAAATTTGCATACATAGTTGGAGTTAACATGAGAAGAGTATCTGTTGACTTTTGAATACACCATAGGCGGGAACCAGCTTAACAGCAGGATAAGCTCTGGCTAGTGACTTCCTGAAACCACTGGTTAAACCATTTTTCGCATTATTCTCTTATTGAATGTCATTTAGCTTCCTATCATTTCACATGAATTAGTTAGCCTAGAGTTTGAACGATTTTTAGCTGGACATAATATTAGAGCTAAGTTGTGGCGAGTACTGTTGATTAGATTTATCAGTAGTATATAAAGAGATGTTCATTGGTATGAAAACATCAAATAGCAGAAAGATACATTTGATTTTACAGAAGTCAAATAATACAGCGTTGTGGAGATACATATGGGGGAGGGCGTGAAATGAACACAAAGAAACACAGTGTGTAGTCCAGAAGTACCACAACACGAAGATCTTTGCAAATGGTGCGTTGAACATAGGGTGTACATAATTTAGCCATATAAGGATACCAATCTCCGAATAAACATTCCGAAAGCAAGTCTTCGTCTACTACCGTTTCAGAATTTTTCGGTAATTCATTAGCAGGAGTATTTCTGAAGTCTACTATTAGTCCTATGGGGTAACCAATCAGATCTAGTCTTCCGGATTTTATGCAGTTTTTTGTGCTTCCTTTTGACTTTTCAGGGTTAATATATGCTGTGCTCAAACCTTATCTGCTGTCGTCTTACACATTGAACTTAATGGTACTTCTACGTTAAGAATGACATCCTCCGGTTTTAGTTCACTGGCTGTTATGTTGAAATTTAGTCCATTCTTGAGTACTTTTATCTCACTAGAGCGTAGTACCCTTGATGAGAGGTTGATAACCCACTTTGTTCTGTCTATAGAGCATGAAACGTTGTTCTCAAATTCTTCATTTATTGTGTTCTTTTCTTCTATAAATTTGTTGAATTTCTTAATTTACGTGGTTTTTGATTTTCTAAACGCTGTTTCTTTATCTTTTTTTGATGTCCAACAACAATTTGAAAATCATCGTCATTATGATACATTTGAGTTTGTGTTTGAGTTTTTCAGTTTCCTTTCGCATATTGTTTAGTTTCACAATAATTAGATGTAGTTCTTCGCTTAGACATAATCTACTGACATGTTTGGCTGCTGATGTTATGTTTCTTGAATTAATTCGACTACGTAGGCGTAAGCAATTAGGAATTATATCGCTTTTTTAATCATCGACTGTTGAAAATTCGATGAGGATCTAATTGAAAAGTAAATATTTCTTCGCTCAATCTTTCTGTTTTCTAAATGTCTAAATGGGAATTTTTCTATATTGAAATCTTGCTTCTGTCGTGTGAGTTTGTTGATAAGCTTCCTAGTATGAAGACTATATGTGTCACTAATATAAGATTAGAACTTATGCCTTGTTGTATTCTTATATCAATAAAAATGGTCCAAACCTCATCAGTGAATTAATCGAGAACTGGAATATCAGGAGTTTTTGAAAGAGGTTCTGTTCTCTATTACTACCTATATCCAACCATTTGTAGGTTGATAATACTTTCAAGAATAAGAATGACCGCCAATCCTTCATTTTTGAGTGTCAACAGTAGGTGACTAAGCGCTTACTATACGTCATTACTCAGTAAGTGTTTCAAATCCAACATCATGATAACATGGAATTTTAAAGAAAATATGTGCATTTCACAAGTACAACCTAATGTATACGAGGCACAAACAACCACTAATATGTAGTGAGTGTAGAAAGTTCAGAATAACTGACTAGTTACATAATGGAGGAAATCTGTATTTGTAAAACTAAATCAGTGACTTGTATTTTCTAAAACTTTTGTAGGAACCAGAGATTTTAGAAAAACTAAGGTGCCTACTTAAGTAGTATCATTATCAAACGTAAAATTACTAAGGTTACTTTCAGGTCCTCACACACTACTTATAACACTTGTCAGTGTTAAGAGAGAAGGGATAGTGTGTAAATCTGATATTGTTAATAATTGTTGAAGTTTGTGGAATACAACAACTAATTCATGGGGAGAAAATCCTTCGGGAAATAAGTGGAGTTAATGATGGAATTAATTCTTCCTCCAAATCAGATAAATAAATGATATATCTACTATGATGAGAGTAGAATACTTCCAGAATTTAGGCTATGCTTAGTTTAGCATGTGATACAGCGTACATTCACCTATACAATCGTAGGTAATGAAATCAGTCTCACTTTACATCACAGTTCACTCAATCTCGTGAGAAATTAATACAGGCATGTTGAGTTTCGCGATAACCAGTTGCCACTTAGAGCGTAAATGCAGCGTTATGTATTTTGCTAAATATGAACACATTTTTAACTGTTTGCTCATTTACGTTTCAAATAACAGGGACATATTTTACGCACTTTAAGTTTGAGTGACGTAGTAATTGTTTTTGCAACGGTTTACTATATATATATTTTAAACATTTACTGATCTTTATGTAACAACTGTTCAAGCTTATAAAACGTAATCGTTATTTTTCAAATGTGAAAAATTGAAAGGACTTCATTCACCTGAAGTGGTAGTGGTTAATGGGGGTTTAGGAGTTTTATGCAGTAAATACTCCGTAAATTCTTAAACAGTATACATGCTCTTTATATACTAAATAATATAACTGCTGTGCTTAAGAAGACAGAATTAATTATTGGAAATTAACCGAGAAAATTGTTTTCCAGCAGTTATTTCTTCAAGTAAACATAGAAGGAAGTATGAGGTATGTATACAGTCGAGAGTTATTATTTGGTATCACTGTGTTTACCAATTTACATTTATGTATGGTCACACGTATATATGGAGTACGCATTGAACTCCCTAGCATAGGTGTATGGAGCCAATTCCCAAGTCGTTTCAAGAGAAGATCAAATCACTTAATTCAACCGACTATGGGAATGAATGCTCAAAGACGTTTGTTGCTAAGCAAATCAAAGAGACAGGTTAATTTCACTAGTGCCTTTAAACCCATTTATGAAAAATATTTAGGTAATATTCGTTTATCCCTTTGAATACCTAGATATGAAAGTGCTTAAATCTGTTCCCTGTGTACGAATATCATTTGTTAATACTTTGCAACGGTTTTGGTGGGCCGAATTTAAGACCATAGGCCATTTTGCTTGGTAATATTTTTCCCCTTTTCTCACTTCTTATCTATGATCTTGAGCCTCTAAATGAACAATTAAATCTACAATGATTCATTTCTGAGCTTCTATACATTGTCAACATTTAAGTAGCTTAAAAATCCCCATCGTCAACAATGAAGAAAATCTAAACGACATCTTAAATTCCTTTAACAACTGATACCCTGCGATTCAGTTCATGTTAGAGAAAGGGTCTAACTCCAAAATATCCTTTCTTGACGGTCAACTAACAAGATGAAAACAGGATGGGACACTGAAAAGATCTATCTACAAAAAGTCGACGTGGAACGGACAGCTTACTAACTTTCGCAGTTGGCTACTCATATGCACCAAACGAATCCTGATCCGTTCACTCAGCTACAGAATTTGCACCCCTGATACCATAGAAGACGAAATGGGCAATCTCAAGAGAATACTCGTCGAGAACTTTTATCCAGAATGACTTACTGCAAAATCCATGAATCCTAGACCGCCAAAGACACCCATGCTTAGCGTCTCGAAAAATTTCTGTATTTGGACCCTCAGTTCAGTGGAGATTTATTTGCGGAAACACTGAAAAATCGACTGTCGCGCTCACTTAAGAAAACCTTCTTCGCAGTTCAAACTACGAGTAACCTTCCCCACGAGGCCTATGATTCGTATGAACATGAAGGATAAGCTACCACTTCTGGCCTCATCAATTTTCATCTACCAATTCACCTGCTGGTGTGGAGCCAGTGATGTCGGCCGTACCCAGCGTTCGCTATGCAAACGCATCACCGAACACTTACCAGCATGGTTTTACAAAGGAGAAAAACGATGCTTCGCAGGTCTATCTTAGAACATTTGATAGATTCTGGACACCAAGCTGCACCTCAAACAAACTTCAAAGTCGTCTAAAAACACGAAGCAGTCTTCGTAAAAGTGTATGAGTCAATCTTTCCCAAACTGCAGAAGCAATTACAATTCACTTCCTAAGCCCTGAACTCTGCATACAGAAGAATTTCGTTCAATCACTATACTTGCAATGGACGTAGTCTGTCTTAATACTCGACAAGTAAATTCTATTTTTTCTGTCTCTTCACTAGTTTTATTTTGTCTTTCCAATTGTAATATTTTGCATTTTCAGCTTTCCTGTTCTCTACCCCTATCCAGTTTAATTTCTACACCTCATTAACACTGCTACTGACTGGACAAAATCTCGATTTCTAGTCATTTATGTTGCGTCATCCAACTTGTTTGCTCAACTTTAGTCCTGATTTAATTGGCATTGTTTTCTACCCCACCTCTACTCAGTCTCTACTTGTAATTATCTCTTTTGCTGTCCTGACCTAAGTTGAAACATTTTAGTCAATTACATTGCGTCATCTAACTTACTAACTCAATCCTATTTTCGTTGGTGTCTAATTAACCTTTTTTTAATATTGGATAATTCTTGTATTACCTGATTAATTATCTAAACTTGACAAACCTTATGTACACACACACATACAAAAAGATTGTATATAAATGCTATTGTACGGCTATGTGAATGAACTCGCCGAAAAGTCTCTTTGCTGAACGTCTTTCCTTTGTCATCATTGTTTTTTAAAATATGTATGACGAGTGTTTATGTGATCTCAATATCCAACATATCGAAATTAATAAATGGAACTAACTGCTTCGAATTATTATGAATGATTACTTTGTATAGCTTGTACTGACCAAATTAACTACTAGAAGAATATGTATTTCTATCCTATCTTCTCTCATTAGCCATATCTGTCTGCTGGAGGTCCATTTAATTGCTTCTCACTGTTTTATTAAACCCTTCAAACTAAAGCACCTTTTTAACTTATTTATGAATCATTTTTGTAAGAATAGATTTGCATTCATTTTGGTCAAATAGTAGCTTCTCATAAAGGTATTGTGAATGAATGGCCATTTTGACAAAAATAAGTTGTGATTTTCAACTTCAAAGCCTTACAAAGCAGTCTGATGTACCACTGAATATTCTAACATGTGTGAAACAACGTGGTGGTGATGATGTTATAACCAAAACACTGATCATAGTATGGTCGAACGGTTGGCAAAAAATGGGACTACATTCGAATTGGTTGTCGCACAGAAATTAGTGTTGTTTTCTAGTCTACGACTGCCAGACCAAAATTAAATAATGTAAAGAGAGAATATCAATTAAACTTTAAAAAACAATAGAGGATTTAAAAGAAATAATGTACGATTCCTTTTTCAGACTAGCAGTCAATAAAACTGATGGTCTAGTAATGGCAAGAGGCAGTTTATATTTTCGACAAATTCGGACACGGCTATTTTTGAATTCTTCAGAGATCATTCAAGTGAACATTATTTGCTTGCACTCCTGATTGCTTCGGAAACAGGATTTGAGAATTTCTGACAGATAAGTGTCACCTATAAGGCCAAGTAAATTGCGAAAGTGAATGAGCGCTTATCGTAGAATCCAGCAGGTGTGTTGTAAGCAATGCTGTAAACTGTAAGAAATTTATCGTAACCTCAAACAGACTTGAAACTATGAGCTTATTGAGTGCTAATTATAATAGAGTGCTAATTATGTTTGACGACAGATGACGAAAAAGAGTGAAACAGTTATTTGGCAACTCCTTAGAAAGATCAAGAAAGGCCAAAAGTAAAAAAAGTGTGAATCTTGTAGTGATAACATAAATAAGAAAGAATATAAGGCATCTACTCTTATACCATATAAGGAGAGGACATCTGAGGCCTTGTGTAGGGTTCTTAATAAAGCAGGAATTAGGGTGGCATTCAAATCTACGAACTCACTCAGGTGGGACAAGCTCTGTAGGCTAAAAGGCCCGGTGGACCAAATTATACAAAATAATATAGTTTACCAAATACCTTGCAATGAATGTGAGGTCAACTATATAGGTCAAGCTAGTAGATTGGGGGTAATCAACTTGTCGTAACATAAGAATTTAGCTAAGGTAAGAATGGTTGACCCCAAGAAGATAAGTAATTTAGAAAAAAAGCTCAGTAATTGCACTACATGCATTAACACACAACCACACAACAGAGTGGAGAGGGTTAAGATTCTAAGAAGTAATCTATGTAGGTGAAGAAGGATATTGATTACGGAATCCTGATTCATTGAGTCGACATCCTACACATGCAACAAAAAAGACTCAATGCAAATACCAGAAATATGGAAGATATTATTACCGCCAGTCAAATCAGAAGAGGATAGTATATAATCTCAAAATTCTGTTTCAATTCAAGCATATCACAACTTTCGAACAAGTTAATTATTGTGACTATAAGAGCACTCGCCCTATTTCCCATCTGATTGTAAGTGATCAATAACACTCATATTATTATTTCTGAATGAGCATTACCACATGTTGATTTTTATTCAAATATCTGGGCAATTCCACACATGTATATAAATGAAGGAAAAAGTTGTGTGAGTAGCTGGATTTGATTATGAGCAATAATTTGTGCTCGAAACGTCATCAGTTAATATTACTGTGTAACACTGTGTGACTTCTCAGAGTAAAATGTTATCCATAATGGAGTTATACTCACCCACAGTGCCCAAGTTTTATACTTATACCAACTCCTTTATTCTACTTCATATTTGGAGTGAGTTAGTATAAACATCAGAGTCTTCAGTAACTAGAAAAATATGGTAGAAATGTAGTCCTGTAAAATCAAGATATGCCTGCCTTATGCCCTCTTATATTAACATCCAATTCCTCTGAACGCTTTTTATATTACACAACTCCACCAAAACTTTACTAATTGTATTTTCGCTTGACAAATTTAATGTACACACGCATACAAAATAAACATATGTATTTGTGATTGTACAGCTGTGAAAATGAATTCCCCGAAAAGAGGCTCTTTGATGAACTACTAGTCTTCTCTTAAGTGATGTTCGAGTGGAGATTTCTTATGAATTATGGTTTTTTGTTATTTCTTATACAGTAAAATTCAGCTGGCTTATTTTCATGATATATATCACACTCCACCTATTCAACTCACTTTTTCATCTGTAAGAATTTGCAAACCACAACTATGGAGCATCATAATAATGTCAATAAAAGGTACATAGTAGGCTACAGTTGCCTTCTAATATGTCAAAAATAATTTATTATTTTGAATGAACGTGGAATTTCAGAATACCAAGTGGATTTGATTAATGAAACAGTGATTTATGATATATATAAACTCAATTTCGGGCGGAAATAGTTTTACTTTCAAATTTTTTTTACAGGATTTGCTGAGTACCTACCAGATAGTTAAGTCCTCTTATGAATATATTTCAACTATTTATGTCTAAACAATCTCAGTCACGGTCAGAGTGTCTTTTGGAAGTATTTATACCATAACGCTTTGTTTCGATGAAAACATGATTTAAAAAAATTGTTTTTGAAGTTCAACGGTATTTGAGAGAGGAAGATAGTATTAGTAAATTCTGATAGGCATAATACAATAAATTAATCCGTTTTCTGAGTGTCATGTGATGAATGTTGAGGTTGACAACGCTAAGCGAAGAGACACAACAAATAGAAACTTTTGTCGGAAGCGGTTATAAAAGGATACCTAAAAACGTTTTTAATACACGGTATACATATACGAAAAATGTTTATTTATTTATGCAAATACGCGCTCGCTGCTGTACTAGCTTATGAAAACATTGAAATGATTGAGATTACTGCGCTGTGTAGTTCGATTGCTTAGCTTTCATCGTCTTTCTGTCCAGTACGTAAACATAAGCTACACAGAATAAGAAAACAGCAACATTATAAGAGAAATAAAATATCGATAGAGAAAGAAAGACCGGATTTGCAGTATAAAATGATATCATTCTATTTCACAAGTTCTCTCTCATCAGCTGCAACAACAACATTTCATACTTCAATGTTTGAAAGGTAATAAAGAAAACACTAAAAGAGGAACGCATCCAGAATATAAGTATTACAATTTTTTATTTTAAGTTGCCATCAATTTGTATGCTTTCAAACTATAAAAGGGGGGAGGTGAGAGAAGACAGAAAACAGAAAAATCTAATAAACAGTACTAGCTTGTATATCACTTAACTTTTCCTTGACTAATACTTTTGTCAGTTGGTTTTCATATTCTTTTGCAGTTCTGGATTGTAATTCTTTGGAGAAGTTCATGAATTTGAGCCAGCAAGTAATATTTAGCTCATTTATTAAAGTATCATAAGTAGCCAGATGAGACTTCAGATTGGAAAGATATTTGTGCGAGGATTCAATATGCGACTTTGTTATCCGACGAAAGTTCTTTTGAGTAGGAGGGAGTTTAGATGATCGGACCTGTTTCAAGAATTGTCGTGGGAAACAACCTGTTTGCAGACACTGTTCGCAGAACTTGATATCTGTCGACTCTCTTGATGTTCTGCATCGCAAAGTCACTACCTGATTCAGTGACTTAATAGTTTTGGCAGGGAGGCGTATTTTCAAAAATTTCATACATGTGGTTCTCTTGATAACCTTCTTGATTTGCCATGTTGATGTACAAGCTACCACTGTTTATTAGATTTTTCTGTTTTCTGTCTTCTCTCACCTCCCCCCTTTTATAGTTTGAAAGCATACAAATTGATGGCAACTTAAAATAAAAAATTGTAATACTTATATTCTGGATGCGTTCCTCTTTTAGTGTTTTCTTTATTACCTTTCAAACATTGAAGTATGAAATGTTGTTGTTGCAGCTGATGAGAGAGAACTTGTGAAATAGAATGATATCATTTTATACTGCAAATCCGGTCTTTCTTTCTCTGTCGAAATTTATCAAGGGAACCAATGTAAGAAATAAAATATTTCAGAAACACTAGTATTAAAACACACAGACGTGTTTACCAAGTGAATTCAAAAAGAGTTTGCTATTGCATATAACTTTTAAAAACAGCGGGAAGATGGTTTCCCGTAATGATGTCATTAATTAAAAGGAGATTATCACATTGTCCATACAAGCACAGTTTGATTACAGATATGCCTACGCTACGGAGTCAATAAATGCAAACAGATCTGTAACGAAAACAATGATAAAACAAGCAGAGTCACTGCACACCGTCGATCCTGAGTGGTTAGAAATCATAAATGTATACCAAGGTTGTATTCACTGTAGCCTCGCAAACATGACACTGAATGACAGAACAGAATCTCGAAGGGTCTAAATAGAGATATTCATCATTAGATTTCCAGACATCCCTTAAGGTTGAGTAACTGGTGAATGATGTCTATTCGTAGCTCTGTTTTACCACACCTTAGAGATATAGTTCGTCGCATTCCGACTGATCTTAATGTTACTCTACAAGTTCCTAGTCCATGTTCGACAGTAGCCACTGAAATCCAACTAAAGAATCCAAACTTGTGTTTTAATAAGTAATTCGTGCAGCCTATTCTTAACAGGAATGATGAATTCGACAATTTCTTCCTCCGCATTTTCCGTTCAGAAGTTATTTTTATTTAGGCTGTCGTATTATACTGTCATCTTCGTGATTAGTTGTTCCTATGTATTCGATTTTAATAATCTGGTCACTCAATTACTCTTCTTATCTGTTAAAATTATGCATTTCGCATTTTTTAAATCTCACAAATATTTTTTTCCTTTTAATTGTTGCGTGAATTTCTTGGTTGATTATCACGTCCTTACAGTTGAGATTGACTAATTATTGTTAATAACCTCATCACCACTAGAATGATCAATTTTGTGTTGTATTAGGAACTTTATAGGTATTAGAGCAGAGTCACTGGCGAGAATCTAATTGAAAAGAAGATATTTCTTCTTTTAGCTCATTATCTTCTACTTACTGTTATTACAGATACCAATTCTCAACAGACTAATTGAAAATTAATCGAATTAAGTAAAACCAAACTAAATTATATATATTATTTAGTTTGGACTTTCCCATCGATTGATTGAATCGAAGTGATCGGCCTCAGCCTTACACGTCGGTTTCTTGTGTAGATGCTCTGACGATGCCTCAGTGAGAACACCATCACTCACCGCGGACTGTAGCTACATTAAGATGACCAAATGCGCATCCTGGATTCCACTGCTAGTCACCGTCCATCAGTTTAATTCATTGCTATATAAATCTTTCATCATTCCATCGATGGCGAAACAACATTCTGTCTCAAAATGGTGTAACGATGTCTAACCATACTGTCGGTTAGAAACATTACTTATAGCTATTTGCACGTCCGGACCGACCTCAAAGTGTTTCCGCATAAAACTTTTAGAATGCCGACAAATTCCCTAGGCAGTCTCCTCTGTAACGGACAATTAATTTTAAAGACTATTAACAAAGATACGAAAGACGATTTCCACTATTTAACCTGTGGCCATCTAGTCTGCACTATTCAACTCAATAATTCTGCTGCTACTGTCTTCGATGAGCATGCTTCTTTCAGAAAATCACTTCGGGCTTTAATCCGTCCATTCAGAGGGAGAAATAACTAAAAGACAATTGTTTTTTTTTTGCCGGTCACTTCTAGCTTAACAACGCATAGAAACTTTCCATGTGGATTTGTTCGAGTAATCTTGCTTTAACTCTAGCGGTTGATGAAGCACCAACACCAGCTAAGCCATGTGCAGATGCCACAGATTACTCGGTTAAACTCAGATAAGAAGTACTGTTCAAGTGGTGATATGAAGAGGTTAATCGAAATATACAGCCTGTTTTGTGATTGCAGGTCACTGATATACATTTTCATGATTAGACAGAATTTTCAGACTTTTTGAACACGGAGACGTTAATGTAATAGAAGGTTGGAGGCAGGTACTGGTAAATTGACAATTATTTATTAAAATTAACGCAGCTTGACTGATTCAACATTTCTTCTGAATTTCTGGAAAATTCTATTGACTCCGTGACAAATAGGATATTGGAACCAGAACAATAAAAACTAAGGTTCAAAGCTGTGGAGTTACAGTTCCTTTGAGTTTAAAATATAAATTTTGTCTGACAATGAAGAATACTGTTTAACTGTGTGAAATATCCAATAAATGAAACTAATCTGAATAAACTTTCGTATCAATAAGCAAAATTTACAGTTGGTTATCAGGGTACGTGACATTCAAATCTTCGTGTTAGATATTTAGAGAGGCCAGTTTTAAAGAAACAGTTGCTTAGCGAATCAAAAGTGCATAGTCAGACTGAGATTTTGAACAAAAACGGGTAGCTTATCCTAGCGACTTTGATAAATAAAGACTATTTAGAAGAGTTCACAATTCAAATGAATTATCTTTTAACATTTCATGTATGCTCTGAGACACCTTTTGTATTTCCAGAGTGAAGCAGTTGGTTTTCGTAAGGGACTACTCATTTAGCCTTTGATTTGAATTATGAATCTCGAAAGTCCCGTCCAGCGGTTCACCCTCGTAGTTTCCTGTCAGCCAAACGACTACTGCTTTTTTCCTGTTATCCATATGGATTGTGGATTTAGACCCAAGGTTTTCAAGCTCCTGGGTTTTGAGCGCAAAAATGATATATGTGAAGGCATGTGATTTAGTGCGTATGTGTTCTTGTAACTTCTGAAATGATATCACCAAATTGGTTGTTTCCTGAATCAAAACTCTGAAACAACATAGACGATGACAAATAGTGAAATGCTTTGAACCCAGCTTCTCTCAATTGACTCCTTCCTCCGCTTATTTGGAATATACTGACAGGGTGTAGTTTGGTTAAAATGAAACAATTTATTTGTATTAATGCAAATGTCTTATTGTTTACGTCATGCATCACACCAGAGTCATTCTTTTAAGCAAGTGAGACGTTTTGTGTAGTGATAGGAATCACCAATGATTTTTCAAATACTGCTAAAATGAAGGTGTAATGAAAGGAAGAGCAACTCTTGTTCAACTAATAAATATGACTCAATTCTCAGTAAATTTAGTTCTTATGTCAAGCTTGTCAGTATAACATTCACGATCAAATGTTAAAGTTTTGAAAAATTCATACAGTTTTCAAAGACAGATCAGCTGTCAGGAGACATAGAATGAACTGCATCCATCCTAAGAGCTACAAAAGCTTATTTCTAAGGAATGGTTTTAAAAGGAACTGCTCTTTCAACTGCTCTTACTTCCCCACCACATCTTCAAATGTTTTATTGAGCACGGTAAAATAATTGTAACACACAGGCAAAGTCTAATAACTCAGTAGAGAATATCTGCTTTCTTTGCTAAGTTTACTTTGATAATCAGTTCAGGCACGATTCTTCCTTCTCTTACAAGTTTATTTACCTCTCACATCATATTTACTAAAGTTTATGCGATCCATCATCAGTTATCTTGGAGCATATGAAAGTTTTTAAAACAAACACAAAATATCCGCCTGACTGTCAAGCATTCCTATGTCGGAGTACAAAACGTTTTTTTGCCAATGATGATGTTCTTTGTTTTGTTTTTGTTATTTCGCTTTCGTGGCTGTAATGAAACAAACAAAAATTAAAATTTATGTGAACTTTCCTCATTCATTTGTACTAGAAAACAAACAAAGATTGGAATTTCTGATTTGGAGAATTCAAATTCTATACGTGGAACACAAACGTAGCGGGTTGTTTGAAATTATTTTGAATTAAGGCAGAGCAAGGTGGAAATAGGAAATACACTGAAAAATAAAGGAATACTGAAGAGATACAATTACTATTTGTTTATTTGTTGATAAAGGTTTGATAATTATGATTAGTGAACATTGAAGTAAACAATAAGAATTGATAATTTTATAACAATTAGATTAACTCATGTCAACCGTTACTTTCACTTCTCTTGATTTTATAATTTATTCGGTGAATTGCTAAATAACAAGTGAAAAGAAATAAATAAAATATTTCTGCTTGAACGACAATTCGAAAGAGGCTATCACTCTCTTCTGCTCCAATTAGCTACTTATAGTTTGCGACACAGTACCCATTGTCATCTCGAAGAGAGTTGCTAGATCAAAGCTTTTTCAAACAGTTTCAGATGAGCTGAAACACACTAACCCTGGATGGTTAGTGTAGTAACAGTAAAGTCTAGTGAAAGTCAGAACTGAGCAGAAGTCTTCAAGTAGCTGATTTCAATTAGCAAGCTTTTGTACAACAATAATGAGAATCGAACTCGTTTGATTTGATAAATTATTCAAAAAGTAGGCAAAACCACAGTTATTCAAGTGTTGGTTTGTAGTGATTTGACTAGTTACAGGATTTTCATCATGAGCTGACATTAGTTAGAGAACCATTGGAAAACCTGGGAGTACTGGACAGCTGTTTCGTTCTAGTTTGGGACTCTTCATCAGTACGCACCCACCGGGATTCGAACCACAGTTAATTTCCAGTTGAAACTTTCTATTGTGGTATATTTTACCTGTTTTGCAGAAAAAGCATGGATATTGATACTGTATATTCACTGATACCATCTTCAAAAACTTTATCGCACTTGTAACTTCTCATATTCTCAACATGATAAACTATTAGTTCCATGCAATTAGTTTTTTTAATACTGTTTTGCAATACAAAACTAACAAATACTGTCCACTGAATTAAGTTTACTTGATTTGGTTCCTCCATATTTTCCTTAAATTTATAATTTTGAAATTTGTTTATCACTTTATGCTTGAATGAAAGAGTTGGAGTACACGAAATGCAATGAATCCAAATCATCACGCGATATAATGTTTTGCCTTACAAAATCTTTGTTTCACTGCTGCTTACCACAGCCTTATTTAGATGTTATTTGCCTACTTTTTTAACTGCCTGCTAGGCACAGAGTATTTGATTGTAAAAAGTCAGCCTACTTTTTAGAAATTTTCCCATCGTGAACTGAAATCAAATGTTGCTTATCGAAAAGTAGTTCATCCCTTTTCTCAGTTTTGTAGGATAAAGAACATACAGCATCATGCCGAAAACATATGCATATACTGAGTTCTAGCAGGCAGTGATTTCTTCTCAAATAACAGATTTAGTTAAATGAAGCTTAGGATATTGCATACACTATGCAGTTGTTTCTCTGCGAAAATATTTTATTGTTATTCTACATTTACAAAAAATCCTCAATGTAATTCAGTGTCCAAATACACTTTTTTCTAATATCAAGTTATTCTTTTTGTAGTAGTTACCTTTTAATTCATTTCATCTGATTTTTCAATCGAACACAATATTTTAATCTGGTTGATTTAACTGTGAAGCTTTCCTTGACAACCTTTGATAAAGGTTGTCAAAGGCCAATGAAAGTTTCAAAACTAAATCAACCAGCTCAAAGAACACAAGCGAATAAAAATCACCCAACCAAGACATAAATCTTCTCCGTTTTATTTCAGAACACACCTTTTCTCGGTCACTTTGTAAACGCCTCTTCATAGTGATTGTGAGTTCCTCAGATTTGTCACCTGGATATTGTGCATATTATTCACCAGAAAATCACAACTTGATGAGAATTCCATGAAATACTGGGTAGACAGTTCGAAGTTGAAAAGTCTCCTCGAAATTATACAGAGGATTAAAATATATTCACTGTGGATTAAACATTGTCACCTGACATTTGTATACGAACACATAGCCTGAAGGATTTGTCAAAAGACTGGTAGCTTGCTTACAGTATATTTTTCAATTTCTTTTGTAAATTTTGTTCTGCTGACTATTCTCACAAATTGAGTGAAATGCACTTTTATCCATATAATTATCATCCCTATTAATTCAGAATATTTTCCAAATTTTTCTCTTCTTTATGAATTCAAGATTCTATATCTTACTACGCAGATCTTGATATTTTAATTGCCACTTTGTTTTTATACTTTCATGATTTATTGATGTACTCTAACTTCTAAACTTCAAATTAAATCAGTTATGTAACTGTTACTTAAAATACTCTTAGTAATTTCGTATTTTTGTTAGCTGACTAGATACTTTGAACATTTTTTTATTTAGTCAAAATCTATATAATCATGTGTATATTTATAATCTCCAAAACTACACATGTCTCTAAATCACCTACTGATATAAATCCACAAATGCACTTCTTTCTGATTCAATTTTTATAGTTGATTCAACCAACCATATTTCGTTCACTCAACAAGAGTCATATAATGAGTTAGTCCAGAGGTTAAATCAAACGTAAACTTGAACAAAGCAACAACTACAGTTTTAGCAGAATAAAATGGTACCATCTTTTATTTCGTCGCCTTCTCTTCAGCTGCTTACAGGGCAAAAACATTATTAAATTTATCTACAAAAACAATTTAACATACTTGAACAGAGTTCATTTTAGACAGAAATTAATCGATCAAAATACACATACACTAATAATATGTATATATATATATATATGCGATATTGAACACAATTCCGAGCAATAATAATCATACACAATGAAAACTTTTCAGTATCTCGTAAACTTTTGAGCTAGTTGTAAAATTTATTATTAATTTAGGGAGTTAAGACCATTGGATAAAGATACAAAGAAACAGATTAATTTGAAAATCGCTGACATTGAGAAATAGTATAACATATTCACAGTCACAAGTTATTACCAAAAAGTGTGTCTGGCATATAAAAAACGACAAAAGTGATAAAAAGGTCGCATTAATGCCATAACATATCTATGCTTATGTTGTAAAAATTTGTGACACATGTGTTCGAGTGGTGTCTAAACACTTGAGCAGTATTCCGAGATTTCAAAAAGAAAGTTCTATCAGCGTCACATATTTAAAATTTTGATACTAAAGTGCAATTTAATCATATAAACCACAACCTTTTCCTTTAAATAAACACTGATTACAACCTAGAGGGCTGTAAAAACGTACCATACCTAAAACTGAAAGGATTTCGATTGTGAAAGTATCTAAAAATATAGTTATAATATCATATGATAACCTTTGCATGATTGCGTGTAATAGATTTCACCCGTAATATCATCTACTAAATGATTGTGTATGGCTATCTATCATTTTGAAGAAATATTTCATGTGACTGGTGAGTCCTAGCTGTTTGAAAAGTTAAATGAAATCCAGTCCAACAAAGCACATAAGAAGAATTACTAGTAGAAGGAGGGAGTATTTATAAACATATTTTGTAATATCTAACCTTTTAATGTGATTAAATAAGCAGCTAGAAATTCTGAAAGAAATGAAATCAGAACTGATATTCTGTTGTATTTACAGTTAGCGCTTACATCTGAATCCATACATTTCTTAATTCTATTGGATAAGGGTAAAAATATAACCCTAACATAATGGACGCAAAAGTTTTCATTTGACAACGCAATTCGGGGCATTATGATTTCAGTTAGAATATCACTGTCCTCAAAGTTATTTCCTCATTCTGGAGATACAGTTAGTCTCAGAATCAACCTAAGTCTCATATACCTGTTTTTGATAATAACAACTAGCTGGAGTTGATGTTTTCATTATATTTTATTTGAGTTTTCGATTTGTTTATCGGGAATTTGTACTGTGGTATTAGATGGTTGGAGGCGATCGACAGGAAGCCGTATCTGCAGCCTTGAAGGAGCTTATGTCCCTTCCAAGTTTCGAAACCGAGTTACCCAGTGCTGCATTCAGAGATGATACCGCTGAGCTATTCAGGCTGGAGATTGACCTCCTGTAGGACTGCACTGAATATTTTTGATCGGATACCAGTCAGTAACTAGTGTAATGTGGCTAGTCCTATCTTCGGTGCAGACTGAATTCTGCCATTCAAGTTTGTGATGTGTCTACCATGCCAGGTAACCCGCCATCATGGTGCACTGTGAATTGCTGGAGGCAGTCGGCACGGTTCTAATCTCAGAAGGGATATGAGTTCCTTCAAGGCTGCAGGCACGCCTTGCTGAGGAGTGCCAACTAGAATGAAATCTAGGTCCAAGGCTCCCTGTCGATTGCCTCCAACCATCTCATACCAACAGTTTACAGTGCACCGTTATGGTGAGCCACCTAGCATGGTGGCCACATCGCAAACTTGACTGACAGAATTCAGTCTGCATCGAAGATAGGACTAGATACATTAAACTAGTTAGCGACTAGTATCCAATCAGTTTGTGCTTTTTCCGTTAGTTATTTGAATAGGCTGAAAACGAAATTTTTAACAGTGATACAGCAAATGACCAAGGTAAATTGGTTACTATGGTAGTAGTAGTGGTGATATTGACATCATACAGCTTTATCTTTTTGCTGCAATCAATTTTATTCATAAAACCTTAATTCTTCTCAGTTTTTCTTCTGAATTTTAAGCATAGAGCATTGTCATTCACTTGATTCGGGGAACGATATAAGTACTCGCCATTTGAGTACCATCAGCAAGTGAGAAGTTTCGAAATAGATATTCGGTATTTAGTGATAGTGGCATGGACTAAGCTAAATTTGGGTTGCGTTTAAATCAATCAATAAGTCTCACGTCGTTATTTAGTGGTGAATTCTCTAAAAAGTACCGACCTGCTTAGATAGCTGGAATAAGGTCAGTGACAAAAGAACTAAATTTACAGCATAAAAGTGAGTGAAGGAATTTAATCATTCTTACATAAAAATGTTCATCATGACACAACTTCCTTATCTGAATAAATCACAACTCTTATTTCAATATGCAGAACGAATAGAATGCCTATATTACTTATGCAAACATTCAGTGTTAGCCAACTAATCTGAGTGTTCATATGTACAACAGATTAATTGAAGTGGTTGGACCACAACCTTAAAGACAAGAAATACATAATAGTCCGAGAGACGTGCCATCAAACATGGAATCAATGATTAATGACATGTAGTATTTTTTCCTTTTATTTCAAAAATGTCAAGCTCTCACACCATGCCTAACATATGAATTTTGACCATTCATCAATGAGCTTGCGATCAACTATTTTTATATTATTATTATTGTATCCTTTAATTCCTAGAGGAACATAGGGCTTCAGCCGTGCGTCTCCATTGCGTTCGGTTCTCTGCTAGAGTCTTCACCTGGCTCCATGTCTGCCCACACGTTTTCATCTCCTCTTCACATGACCTCCTCCAAGTCACCCTCGCACTGACGACCAACTCGCCGCTTCCCTTTCGGGTTCCACTCGAGCAATGGCCTGTCTAGTGATGTCACTTGATGGTTTGTTTCCTCAGAGTATGGCCAATCCATCTCCATTTCTTCCTGCCTATTTGTTTGTTCCTGGTTGGTTCGCTCCCAGAGATCCCTGTTACTGATCTTTTCTGGCCATCTGATCTTGAGTATTGAGCGAAGACAACTGTTAATGAAGGTCTGTAGTTTGTTTGAGATGCTCTTTATGACGCGCAGTGCAAGTCTCTGATCCGTATAGTGAGTAGCACTGACTTCACATTGGAGTTGAAAATCCGGATCTTATTTTTGATGCTGAGTGTTGTTGACCTCCACACAGACTTGAGAGTAGTGAAAGCTTGTCTTGCTTTTCCGATTCTTGCTTTGATATCCTCGTCAGTTCCGTTCGCCTGTAGTTGAAACGATGCTTCCCACGTGGGTAAAAGAGGTTGTTTCTTTCAGGTTCCTTCCATTTATGCTGATTGTTGTCTGTTGTTGTTGTTGGTGGTGGTGTTGACCAGGAATCTTCATCACCTCTGTCTTCTCGATGTTCACCTGAAGTTCTATCCTTGATGCTTCTTCTGTTAATGTGTTGCTTTTCGCTTGCCACCCTCTTTTGAGTTATCACTGTATCAACTTCGATTTTCTTCTTGTACTTACGGACATTTTATAAATAACTGTTTCATTTTGTCAGAATGATTTTAGTGAGTGGAAAAGTTTCAGTCAGGTAGACTACCCAAAAACATTTCTGTCACTTTTGGACTTAGCAGTTCGGGAGGTTTTCTTTCTTTCTTTTAGATTGTCGTTATAAATCGCTTTGAGTACTATCTTGAAAGTAAAATATTTGGTGATTTTTTTATATCTTATGTTACTGTATATAGTACTTTGTTTAGAAGGAAATATTAGATAGTGTGTATATTAATTTTACTGGCTATATATGGCTAATGCTTCTATTTTTTCTTTTAAGGGTTGTTATGCTTCCCAATTACATGATCAGTGTTCGGTTTGCAAGAGGTCCATGCAATTGTTTAAGCCAATGAGGTATGAGTCTGCAGACGTAAACCTTTCAGTTTATCACTTACAGCTTTTACATTAATTTAGACACACCTTTCGTTATGGCTGTTTGGTTCTACGACATGTAGTCAGCGAAATTTTCATTGTTAGTACTAGTCATCCATTATGTAACAGATATCGACAACTGGCTGCTGGAATTTAATGAAGTGGTCATTCTTTAATGGACAGAGCTTCCACATTAAAATTTAATTTCTCTCCAGATCATTCACACTTATATTCGGTATGATAAATCTAGTTATTATATCTTGTATGGTGTTTATATTTGCAGGATGCTGGTTTGCATGTCTGTATGGTTAGACCTTGAGGTGTATAGTCACCTGCTCAGAACAGTGTGTGACATAAAATTCTTATACAATTATTTCCCTTGGTAAAGCTGAACAAAGAGAAAACAACACATGGAACAGGATGGAATGACAAGAACCAACAAAATACAATGACATCATTTTATTCTACTTAATCAACTTTTTACTTAAAAGACTATCTGACCTAATTAAGGCAACTGTCTGCACCATGATATGTTAAGTTCGTCGAGAATCTCAGTTTTTAAATGATTTTAAATGCTACCATAGTAACTGCTGTTGTGTAAATCGCAATGTTGGCATTATGTCAGAAATAATACATGGATCAAATAACTAATTTTCATAAGTAACCAAACTTAGGCAAAGTTTAAGGTTTAGGCTATTAATTAATTACTGTCACTAGAAGTCATGATGTCAAATAGCCATCATGCCTGTAATATTGTATAACTGCTATAAACAGTGCCAGTAAAAATCATTTCTACTTCAGTGTTTTACCTTAACTTTTTCACTGTTACCGTCATCAGAACTAAGTAGTAAGGTAAAAGATGTAGTGTCCTATATTCGATGCTTAGTATAATCTACCTAATTCAATTTTCGAGATACATAAACATATTTAACATAACAAATCAGAACAACTAGATTCGATTATACGCCAGTGGGATCATGCATGAGCTTGGGTATATCAGTAAAAATCAGGCTAATTGTTTTGCGTTAATACAACATTATTTATTTATCTCTAATTCATCATCAGCATCATCAATGTGACAGAAAACGATACCTGTATGTATGCAGGTATGTGCATATATCTGTAAGAGGTTTAATTGGTTCCAGTTAATATTACTAGTGATCACTGTTTGTAAATATATCATAGTTACCTTACGAACTTCAGTATAATAGAGTAAAATATATGTTAAACATAATGATTAAGTTCGAATGCCGCAGAGGTAAAGAGAATACCTACCTTAAATTTGTTAGGTTGAACGGCATGATTACATCTTAGAATATGCAGTACAACTTATTTTTTTGACATCAAAGTCAATCGCACAGAATTCCAATTACTTTGCGATACATTTCAACGCAACATTTAGTAACGTGGAGAATGACAGAGGGAGGATGTTTGCCAAAAAATTATAGAATTGAGACATTTGTGTGTCCGTTACCATCGATGAATGGTAGTAGATAATAACCATAGAATTTCACTGTCATCTTTCACAGACTAAATCGAAGTCAACAAAATGTTTATGAAAGACCAGTGATTCATCTGCCACCGCGGCAGGTTTTCTATTTAGATTACTTAATCCCATTTGACAACCGATTTTCATTATGAAATTAGTTATCATAATTAAGTTATTGAACAGGTGAATAGTTGTTACACCTGGAGACAAAATATTCTAGCTTGCTATTCATTCTAGTCTCTGTTTATATTGTCAACAAAGCTCCTCATCTCTGGGTTGCTGTATGATTCTTCTCCATGTGTTACTGTAATTTAGTAATAAATATTATCTAATGGGAAATGTGCCAGAGAAACACTAGGTTATTTAGACTGATGAGACAGACAGGAAAGCAAAATAAGCGATTCTGAGAAGAGTATCTTTTCAACGAATTTATTCTCAAGCTGTACGATCATATACATATATATATATATATATATAATTTTTATTAATAATAATGCGAATTGTGACAAAAAATATAACTGGTTACGTACCTTATAAACACAGTTCATGAAATTTATAAATCACAAAGGGGTGTAGAGATGGTAAGATTAGTAGGCAGTTAAAACATAACGTCACTTAGTGATAATTATGGTAAGACAACATTGCGAAATCTATTTTGAATTACACTGAGACAAGAAACCGAGGTGCCATTAGGTTTAATCAGAAGTCATTACTATGTTTCTTTCTTGACCTACAAGTAGGATTCACTCTTTTGACTAATATCAATAAAGTATAATAGGATACACTTACGAGAATTCGAACAGACAACAAGGGTATTCATTCACGCACAAAGTGCTTTACAATTGGACAGTGTATCATAAAATAATAACCATGTTTTACTACTTTAAGGTCTTCATTTTCTCTAGTCCACTTTGTATTATTGTTACCTTGTTGTATAGAAAGCGCTATAGAGTCATAGTGAGTAAGTGGTAGTTTTGTGACACTCTATCAACAGGTTACCATTACCTAATACATTATTGTTTTTTCGTCGTTGTAAATTACAACTATGTTTAAAGCATAATCGCATACCTCTTTCAAAAGTAGGTAATTAAAAATATGATTACACAGAAAATCGCATTTCTAATAAAGTTAAAAAATCGGAAATCCTGTCTGATTATTTTCACTATTTCAACAAATGCAAATGATGTGTATAGTTTACAAGTAATATTCTTGTTGATCCAGACAATTAAGTGCATACCATCTAAAAGTTTTCATTTTTGTATTCTTCCGGAGGAATGTTAACTTTCTACCACTTTCTACTGAAGTCAGAATGTCATTTAGTCAGAAAAACATTCAGCAGGTACCTCATAGACTTCACTATGTAATAGATTGTGAAATTTCAGTAAATTTGTCGCCTCTATAGATTCAGACAACTTAACAAGCGAACGAATATCAGCTAAAGCACGTGACATATTAGCCCTTCATATTTTGAGAAAGCTGAGCAAATTGTTTCTTTAGCGAATGTAAAGCGTTGACGAAGTCATTAAAAAAATATGCGGCTCATTAAGATGACAAAAGCAGAACGAAATTGAATTAATATAATTTGGATAGATGTAAAGAGGATATCACCTGATTTAAAATACTTAAATCGGGGGTTTACATTTACTAATTGTAAGAGCTGCTACAAATCTAATTATTTCTGCTGACCATTTCAATACATGAAGTCAGTTTGCAAAGTATTCTTCTGATATGTTCCTAACATGCGATGTTGTTGTAGGATTCACGCCGCCCCCCCCCTTATTAACGATATGTATAACTATCTTCGTTCCTCAAGGTAAATTTTAGTAAGAATGCATTTTTTATTGCGCTTAGAAATTACTCCGTTACCATTTAGCGTACTGCAATTACATCTTAGATGGAGAACTTTATTCATGACGTTGCTGAAAACTTTTTGATTTAACTGTGTTCTCTGAGCTAGTGAATTTAATCGCGAAGCTTTCATTGTATAAAGAACAACGAACACAACGAAATCAAAATTATTCACCCAAGCTACAAATCTTTTCAATTATTTCAAAATACTGAAAACTGTTGATATAAGTATGTAAGAAAAGGTTTCAAAGAAAAACCTTGGCATTTCGAGAAGCATGACGATGACCATATTTATGAATTTCACCGACATTTTCTCTTAACAATCTCCAAAACCAAACACAAGTTATGAAAAATAAAATTTCTCGAATGAAACAGTTTTCTCTATTCTTCAAATATGAAAACGTTCTTGACCGTTGCAGTGAGAAATGAAAATTCGACATCCATTGTAGTCAAATTAGTCTGCAATTTAGATTATTTCAATGACAGCCAAGAATATTTAGAAAACTAAGTCATAATGTAACATGGTGAAAATTCAGTTGACAAGTGAAACCAATCTGAGTTTGGTTTATTGATTTCTGGTCACAGTTCAGACAATGGAAAATTGAACAAAAGTATTCAAAAGTTTGTTAAATAAAAATTGCTTCACGCAGCTTTTCAATTGTAACATCTGAAAAACGATTCATTGTCTGGATTTTAGTAGAATTTTAGACAGTTACTTTGGCATCCGCAGAGTTAAAGGCGTTCGAATTCCCCTTTGAATTGATTATTTAAATAAGGATAAGGATATTGCCGAAGACATTGGCTAGTGGTCGTGCTATGTCGTGAATTGGCAGAAGTTAGAATTCATGGGCCATTGGATCGGGTCCCAGTGGCTTAATGGTATACGAGCTCGCCTTGTAACCAGAAGGTCCTGGATTCGAATCCCGGTGGGTGCGTACTGATGAAGAGTCCCAAACTAGGACAAAACAGTTGTCCAGTACTCCCAGGTTTTCCAATGGTTCTCTAACTAATGTCAGCTCATGATGAAATCCTGTAACCAATCAAACCCCTACAAACCAACTTTGACACTTGTGTCAAAGTCATGTGATTATAATTGATATGATTATGAACAATAAATTTTGTTCGAAACGTCATCCAGTAAATAATACTGTTTCACTGTGTGATATATCAAATAAACAAACTAATATGGAATTGTATGGAGGATTTCATCATGAGCTGACATCAGTTAGAGAACCACTGGAAAACCTGGGAGTACTGGACAGCTGTTTCGTCCTAGTTTGGGACTCTTCAGCAGTACGCCCCAGACGTCCCAAACTAGGACGAAACAGCTGTCCAGCACTCCCAGGTTTTCCAGTGGTTCTCTAACTGATGTCAGCTCATGATGAAATCCTCCATACAATTAAACAAAATCCCTACCAAACCAATACTTGAAAATTAATCTGATGCTCACTAGTGACTGGCCCTATTCAGGCAGTTAACCTGGGGTTCTAGTGGGAAGCCGTGACCAGTAGGGTACAGCAGGTTGAAGATGTGACAGTAACTCATCTAAGAAGACATTGCGAAATGGTCGCGCTATGTCCTGAATTGGCAGAAGTTAGAATTCAAGGACCATTGGATCGGGTCCCAGTGGCTCAACGGTCTACGAGCTCGCCTTGTAACCAGAAGGTCCTGGGTTCGAATCCCGGTGGGTGCGTACTGCTGAAGAGTCCCAAACTAGGACGAAACAGCTGTCCAGTACTCCCAGGTTTTCCAGTGGTTCTCTAACTGATGTCAGCTCATGATGAAATCCTCCATACAATTAAACAAAATCCCTACCAAACCAATACTTGAAAATTAATATGAAATTCCCTACAAACCAACACTTAAATAAGGATAAGTATTTGAAGATCAGGTTGTCAGTATTCAGAATAATATTTCGTCCTCTGAGCTTTGAATTCCAGAGGTAAATCTATCAGTGTCAACCTCATCACTGTTTTCATATATCTGAATTTAGTATAATTTTCGTGTTTGTTTACAAAAGAGTTTTCAGTGCAAGATTTTCGACTTACTGTATTTTAACTGTATTCTAAAGTAACATCGTTAGAGGAAGTCTTGGTTGATAGATCGCCAGACTTGGATTTCAAGTTAAAATAAATTATTTTGTTAATCCCATTCGATAAGTTCATTCCTGTTTTGGGTTCGACGAGTATCTGTGAGTTGTTGTTTTTCCATTTGATTACCATACATTTATTGAGCGTTTCATTTTGGGAGGTTGTCTAGATGAAGTGCTGAATGACTTTGAAATAATTTTCTCTCTGGATAAGTTTTCATTTAAGTAAGATAATATTTTTAATAGTCCCCAGTGGACTATTTCATTGATTAGTTCATGGGAAGATGAAGAACATACCATCGCGTGTTACTTTTATGGTTGTTATAATCGCTATGGTTTAAGCATTATGTGACTGGAAATCATACCATTTCACACGGTAAATTGCATCTTTTTTCGATCAAAATTGTTATTGGGAACCAAGTGTATTATGCACTATTGGTAGATTGTGTGTTGGAAGAGACCATTAAAAGTAAATTTTGTACAGTACGCTACACTCGGATATCTTGTCTTCATTTCTCTACAAGCTCATAATGAAAACTAATATAACAGATAAAGATTAACTGCAGGATTTCAGCTATCCGTATACCATCGCAGAAGACGCTATAACACCTAAGTGACTATAAATCGAGTTATAAAATCCGATTAATAATCAGTCATACATAAATAAAACATCAGTGAACTTCTGTAAGAACTCTGTTTTAGCCATTGTTAAGAAAGATATAATGAAAAACTAGTGGGGGGGGGGAGATAAAATTGTCGAAAGGTACTTGTGACTTAACTACTGACGTTTCGCAACCTCCTGACAACATGAAGATAAGCAGATATTGATTTTAATTCATAAGTTAACTGGAAACAATTCGTATCAAAGTTTTTAGGCAGTTAAATTAAGTAAAGTGAAACAGAGTAGATGAAGCACAATAAGACAATCAGTTCCCTCAACAAGAGGATGAAGTAAGACATTCCTGTCTGTACTTTAGCATGTCTAAGGATGTTTAAACTTTCACAGTAACAGGTCCCGCAGTCAAATGTCTCTGTATTACTACAAAAGGTGTTTTGAAAACTCTCACAGGTGAGTCATGGTACTGTGGACACTAACACGTATTATCAAAAAAAATTTGCTGACACCTACCAGTAATTAATTTTCAAGCTGACATTTGTACTTTCTGTAGCAGTGTGATGTGTCTTGTATTAGAGACCAACATTACATACGTAATATTGATTTATTCGCTTGGATACAAAGTTGGTACAATGTGGGCACCAATAGAAGCATCACAGTAAATACAGTGAAATACAATTTATAAAAAGAAGCAGAATAACTATGGAACGGTGTCATTAAAGACTGGTAGGTGTACTAGCCAAGACCATCACTTCGTTTTACTTTCAGATTGGCTGAAAAGAAGTAAAAATGGAAACATATTCGCCATTAACTACGATTATCTGATAACGTCCAGAGCTGCTGACATGGATTTTCTCTAGGACTTCGTCAGGGAATCAAGACTCATTCAAAGATGTGAACGTAACGTAACAATTCTCCATCTTAGGGAATAAAAAGACAGTTGCAGCGAAGAAAATTTTCTTTTCGACGAAGTCATCATCTAGGCTGTACATTCGTGTATTTATATCAAATGGATGGGAAAGTTCCAGAACAATTTCTGGTTTGGGGTTGAATAAAAATTACAATTAGGAATTAGAATGCCATAATAAACAGGGGGATGGGTAAAACTAAAACTAAGAAAATTGACATTGTGCAATTGGGGTTAGAAATGTAAAAAATAACAAAATATACAGGATGTTTGGATAAGAAACTAGTGTGATGAATAATTGTTTTAATAAAAATTACAATTAGGAATTAGAATGCCATAATAAACATGGGGGATGGGTAAAACTAAAACAAAGTAGCATAATAACTAAGAAAATTGACATTGTGCAATTGGGGTTAGAAATGTAAAAATAACAAAATATACAGGATGTTTGGATAAGAAACTAGTGTGATGAATAATTGTTTATGCAATCAGGGATTAAATATGTAGAGATAATAAAATGACAAAATAAACAGGAGGTGTGGATATGAAAATATGGTAGTGTAGACAGGGCTTAAGAAAACTTAAAATAACATGAATAAACAGGAAGTTTAGATAAGAAAGGCGATGGGATGGTCATTATTAAAAAAAATTTACCTGTTTACGATGGCCATGGCAGGGACAGGGGTTGAATGTATTTCTTTTGGATACAAAGGGTGGGTTTGAGTTTTTGGATAGCTAACGCCTCAGCTATGCCCAAATGTCTTGATTTCACTCCCTTTGATAGGTTTGGTTGAATCTTGTATATTACTTTGAAGGACTTTTCGAAAGGCGCTGAATGTCCTGAGTTGACCAGATGTTCTGTCACTGAACTGTTTACACGTTTTTGCTCACCTAATCGCGAAGTGGCTGGTAGAAATTCTTGGACCAGTGAAAGAAAAGTTGTCGAGATACAACCTCCGCGACACATTCGATTTCGTGGATTCAATTAAAAATGTCAACCTCGCAAATAAAAAGATGGTCTCCCTAGACGTCGTCTCTTTGTTCACCAATGTTCCTCTGACAGAAACTATATGCTTTCTGTGTGACTTCATCCAATGCAACAGCATAGATGTCGGCATACCGGTGCATTATCTAAAGGAGCTATTACTACGCTGCACCTTCAACGTCTACTTCAGATTCAACAATGAAATCTACAGACAAACAGATGGCGTAGCAATGGGCTCGCCACTCGGACCACTCCTAGCCGACTGTTTTATGGCCAGCCTCGAAAACAACCCCTTATCATCAACTATCGACGACCTACATATCTACAAGAGATACATTGATTACAGGATTTCATCATGAGCTGACATCAGTTAGAGAACCATTGGAAAACCTGGGAGTACTGGACAGCTGTTTCGTCCTAGTTTGGGACTCTTCAGCAGTACGCACACATCGGGATTCGAACCCAGGACCTTCTGGTTACAAGGCGAGCTCGTATACCATTAAGCCACTGGGACCCGATCCAATGGTCCATGAATTCTAACTTCTGCCAATTCACGACATAGCGCGACCTCTAGCCAATGTCTTCGGCGAGTATTTGTCCTCACGCCCAACCTGCTGCACCCTACTGGTCACGACTTCTCACTAGAACCCCAGGTGACTACCCACCTGAATAGGGCAAGTCGCTAGTGAGCATCTCATTGATTTTCAAGTGTTGGTTTGTAGGGATTTGATTGGTGACAGGATTTCATCCCGGTGGGTGCGTACTGCTGAAGAGTCCCAAACTAGGACGAAACAGCTGTCCAGTACTCCCAGGTTTTCCAATGGTTCTCTAACTGATGTCAGCTCATGATGAAATCCTGTAACCAATCAAATCCCTACAAACCAACACTTGAAGATACATTGATGATACTTTCATCATTTGTGATGAGAAGCTGGACCTCGAAAAACTACTTTAAACCTTCAACAATGCCCACCCAAACATCGACTTTACACTTGAAACCGAAATCGACGGAATGTTCCACTTCCTGGACGTCCATCTGACAAGAAATGAAAACGACTCTTTGAAAAGGTCCATATACAAAAAGCCTACATGGACTGGACAATTCATCAACTTTCAAAGCTTCGTGCCGCTAAGCAGAAAGAGGAACCTGATACACGCTCTTTCCTCGAGGATTCGGAAGATATGCAGTGAGGAAGTGATCGAAGAAGAACTGTGTAATCTCCGAAAAACCCTGATGGAAAGCGGTTTCCCACCCAGGTTCATAGACAAGAATCTCAAACCGAAGAAGACTTCAGAACAAGTCCAATCCGTCCCAAAGAAAATACTTCTGCTCAATCTAGAATTCAAAGGTGATATCGAAGCAGAAATCCTTCGCAAACGCCTCTCCAAATCGCTGAGGAAAACATACTTCGTCGCAAGCCTACGACTGACGTTTTCCTGCAAGAAACTATTCAACCAGAACGCGAAAGACAAGCTGTCGCATTGGGCCACCTCAACATGCATATACAAGTTCACTTGCTCTTGTGGAGCTGAGTACATCGGCCGTACCATGCGCCAACTTGGAAAACGCGCTCGTGAACACTACCCAGCCTGGCTGGTAAAAGGAGAGCAAAAACGTGTAAACAGTTCAGTGACAGAACATCTGGTCAACTCAGGACATTCAGCGCCTTTCGAAAAGTCCTTCAAAGTAATATACAAGATTCAACCAAACCTATCAAAGGGAGTGAAATCAAGACATTTGGGCATAGCTGAGGCGTTAGCTATCCAAAAACTCAAACCCACCCTTTGTATCCAAAAGAAATACATTCAACCCCTGTCCCTGCCATGGCCATCGTAAACAGGTAAATTTTTTAATAATGACCATCCCATCGCCTTTCTTATCTAAACTTCCTGTTTATTCATGTTATTTTAAGTTTTCTTAAGCCCTGTCTACACTACCATATTTTCATATCCACACCTCCTGTTTATTTTGTCATTTTATTATCTCTACATATTTAATCCCTGATTGCATAAACAATTATTCATCACACTAGTTTCTTATCCAAACATCCTGTATATTTTGTTATTTTTACATTTCTAACCCCAATTGCACAATGTCAATTTTCTTAGTTTTAGTTTTACCCATCCCCCTGTTTATTATGGCATTCTAATTCCTAATTGTAATTTTTATTCAACCCCAAACCAGAAATTGTTCTGGAACTTTCCCATCCATTTGATATAAATACACGAATGTACAGCCTAGATGATGACTTCGTCGAAAAGAAAATTTTCTTCGCTGCAACTGTCTTTTTATTCCCTATGATCAAATGTGTAAATTCTCTATCTAATGGGCTGACCACCCCTCCAGTTTTTCTACTTATCCCCGCGGTTAGCGAACAGAGAGCTGTGTGGGAATGGCTGGGACGACATTCTTACTTCATGTGTAAAACATCTAAGTCGTGGTCTAAGATAAGAACATTTATTTAAACATAATCACCGTCCTCCTCACGTACACGCTACAGGACCTCAGAACTACTCATGTTATGATACGACATGACGAAAGCAATTTCGCGGAGACAGCAGTGACTGGATACACTGAGTTGCTGCACATCTTGACGTCAGAGAGGCTGTTTTACAGGTATAGAACAAGACTGCGGGCACAAAAGCAATCTAAACTATACTTTTGACTACCAGGCTAGAGTCGCGTTGCGCAGGAAGTGGTTAAGTTTGATATATGTCACCTTGGTTTCCAGTAAAATGTTAGAGTAATATCCGTCATATCTTTGCCAGCACTCACACAGCCGACTAGATACACGAACTTACCAGCTACTTCTCATGGCTCAAAAGTAAGGGTGAGATTATCTACAGGATCCTATCAATTTTTGAACAGTTTCTTTGCTCAAATGGAGCAAATCTTACATCATAATTACAAACATAAATCGTTAACTGATTCATCATGATCATATTAGATGGCTGGAGGCAATCGGTAGGGAGCCATGGACCTAGTTTTCGTGCTAGCTGGCACTCGTCAGCAAGGCGTATCTGCAACCTTAAAGGAACTCATGTCCTTTCTGAGATTCGAACCCGCGTCACCCAGTGCTGCAATCAGAGACGTTACCACTGAGCTATTCAGGCTCGCGATTGACCTCCTGTAGGACTGTAGTGGATATTTGATTTGACACTAGTAACTAGTGTGATGTATCTAGTCCTCTCTTTGGCGCAGACTGAATTCTATCACTCAGGTTTGTAATGTAGCCACCATCCTAGGTAGCTCACAATCACGGTGCACATTGATTTTATGATATAAGATAGTTAAAGGCAATCGGCAGCAAGCTTTGGACGAAGGTTTCGTGCTAGTATGATTTAAGCAGTAAGACGGTATCATCAAAGATGTTTCTTTATGTAGTGGATCTGCATCACCATAAATGAAAGTTCAAAGTTTGAAGCCCTATTTTATACTCGGAATTCAAAGCACTGAACAAATATGATGCATTTAGGGTTTCACCTAGAGCACCTGGAGAAACCTAACTCCAAACCTATGGCTGTCATGGACTCCAGAATCCAAAAGAATCAAATGTCATACGAGTCTGTTTGGGTCACCTAAGAACACTGACTATGACACTGGTTTCCTGTCTTGTAGATTAGGCTTCACTTTTAGGGGAAACGTAGGGCTTCAACCTTTGAAATTTCAGTGGCGATGGTGTTTTTTTTACAGATTTGCGGTTGCTAGCCTCCTAGGAAACCTCTTTTTCCAGCTTTAATACATACCAGGCAAGGTTTAGGATCTCGCAAGCCGGAAAGCGTACCCTTACCTCTTACGTGGCTGCTGAGGACTGTATCACTGAACCACCAACACATCCGTGTCCAGCAGTCCAATGATAAAAGCTGAACATCATCCTTCACTCTTTCAATTTTTATAGAAGACCCTCCACTTCGTGATGGTAGTGAACAGGACTCATCTGATAGAAGCTTTAGACACGCAGCCATATGAAACCACTCATAGAGGAAGACCGTAGTTTCTCCGTCCACAACCATATCAGGTCATTTTTTCAGGGTGGGGACACTACTTACCTGATTATATTTGTCGGGCTGCATAGCTTTATCTCTCATCCCGTAAGCAATGAGCCTGACTTGGTTGTTCTACGCGAACTAAAGTCAAGTGGATTTAAGATATAAGTATGAAGTGATATATAAGCTAATTATTCAAGTTACCGTTTTACATTTCAAATGAGGAAAATCGATTCACTTAGATCAAACGCTTTGACAATCAGTTATATGCTCAATGTTACGTGAAGACACTTCCGAATTTGGTAAAGTGGTTTAAACAATCGTTAGCCAAGAATGCTTCTTTCTTCACAGAAAGGAAAAAATAAAACTCTACAGGAGAAAAAGGGATGAAATTTTAATGCAATTTCTGCCTCAGAATAAAACAAATGGTTTGGTAAGAGTTTACTTTATAACGATTATTCTTAACTGTATTGGGTTCGCCAAAAAGTAGTTTTGATTAAAACACTCAGATATCAGTTCTACGAAACTGTTCATATATATTCACTATGTTCTTGACAAATAGTCATTACAAACAAGCAAGCATTATATCGTATCAGAAGTTTAACTGAAGTTCCCTTCTGCTACCCTCTCACTTACGTAAGCGTCTCGTCATAAAAATACAACTTATTTCACTTATGATTTATTGTAAACATGCATGAGAGACATAACGTAGGACAACTTTATTCTTTTATGTATAATTTATCACATAAGGCTAACAGTCGGCAAAGCAGCACAGTTGAGATTTATGTGTTTAAATATTCTTATTGCACTGGAGCAGATGATAAATATGGTATGTTATCTTCGGTTATTTTCTGCTCTCGTTCTACTATCGCTTATGCCCATAATTAATAACATAGAAAATCTGGTATACTACCTAAAACAACAGAAACAAAACGGGGTGATACTCAATGGAGAATATAGCTCAAGTCGAATAGTCTTATATTTCTTTCTAGTCTAAATTTCTATAAATAACGGTATCAGTATCAAATATGTTCATGTGACTCTATTCAAAATAAAATACATAGATAATAATAATTTTTGTGTGACAACAGATGGTAAAGATTAGATATTTTACAGAGGTTATACACACACTGAGCGTTTAAATTCTTTTTGATTTAATGATATTTTAGATGAATAATTATCAAAGATCTGATCAACACTAGCTGACTTGATTATAAATTTCAGACAAATAAAGAGCAGAATAAATAACAGAGTAAATTTCTGTTGCGTGATAATTAATGTTCGGATAAACAGGGGATTGAATGAACGCAGTCATAATGGATTCAGTAAATTTTACGCATGTGTAAGCATGAAATATCGTGACTGGTATATTTAACCATTCAGGAAATGTCATTTGTCGCTCTGTGATGCTTTCAGAGTTTTTTAAATTCAGACTAGCAGATGGATTGAAAACTCAAGATGAACACTATCTGAAAGAAAAGTGTTTATTAAGTTACAGTTCAGTAGGATTAAACACAGTTAGTTTGTTTTCTCTAAAGATTATGTAAAACCTGTTAAAATACTTTCCATGGGCTGCGGTATTTTGTGATATTTACGTTTACTCCACATACACATCATTTGAAGAAGTACTTAATCGCGTACAGTCGATTTATATCTGATAAAAGCACACGAAATAATTACGTCGTATACTGTGTACAGCTGGTGCTTAATAACTATAACTGTTGTAAAACGTTCGTGTTTGAACGGGATGACCAAATACACATTTTAAACCTTCAATTCTTTATCTGTTCATAATTATAGCAGATCTGTCAGGAGCAATTGTATAAATCAGTGGATATCCTATCAGTCACCCTTACTTGGTGACAGAAGAATTGTAAAAACTGTGTAAATCTTTACAGTAGACAATGTCAAAAGAATTTGATTTGATTGGTTATACTCGAATCAGTCGTTTCGTAGGGGTGCAAAGCATCTCTCACATTAACCTCAATCACATTGGAAAGGTTTCAGTTAACCTTACTCCCGTTTAGTTGAGGAATATACTAGCAAATTATTTTGAATCTAAAACAATTAGTCTCTTTTTTAAATTTGGATAGTGTTATTAGAAGACGGAGATTATCTGGAAATCGTGATGTATTTGCGCAATACATTTCAAACAGTCTGATCACACATTTACTTGTCAAGTCAATTTATATGAAAATAAATGAAAGGGCAATTAAAATAAACAAAGTGACAAAAAAGAATTTAATTTCCATGTACACCCTGAGCACAACTCTTTCATCAAATTTGAGAATAGTAAGAATAATTGACACAACGTTCGGTTATCCAATCAGATAAAGATTACCACACCTGTACTGAAAATACGGTGTGGAATCAAGCTGTAAAATCAAAAAAAAAAAAAAAAAAAATTACCAAGGCGGGTTAGAGTAATAATAAATTTTTTTGAACACAGGAGGGGAGGGGTTAAGTTTATGAATAGATATAGCCTCAGAGTATTTCAATTAGCGCCCTTGACCATTTTATGTATGGCCTTAAAAACTGTGTTAATATCAGTCTTATGGCTCATGTCGATTAGATGCTTGGCCATAGACGAAGCTGTTAATCTGCCAACTGCGTCAAAAGTCCATCTATTCTATTTTACTAACTATTTCAGAATATGCTCTCCTACCCTCACATGCAAAGCGCGATTATTCCTCCCTATGTATGTGCGTCCATACACATACATAAATTGATAAACAGTGTGGGATATGACGTAATCACTTGTGCACTTTTGAGGTTTACTGAGGACTATATTTTTGGATTTTCAATGACTACAAGCTGGGTTGCATAATAGGTCCTACTAATGACCAAGTTTTCTCTTTGCCTCTATATCTTACTATTTATTTCCGCAGTTGTATGGTAATTTGATGAAGACGGTATAGATCGTAGGTTTTAAGGCTAATTGACTTCTTTTTCTGTTTATGAATTTCAAAGGACATCCGTTTAGAATATACCATTAACAAAATCTCGCACTTTGATTTCTTTATTTCCCATGTGATCTTAAAAATCGTACTTTAATAAATGTATTCTATTCTTAACATTCGGCTTAATATGAACATTACTAGGTGTATTTATGCTAGCTTGTTGTTGCTAAGTTTCTTATTGCTAACATTGTTACTCTCAATTAAATAGTCTGAGACACTACTGCAAACAACTGTTAAATCATCATAACTAAGAATAAGTTATCCACTAGCATGCCTGATTCTGATTACTGAATTTGGGAATGCTGATATTATAAAACATGTAGCAACAAATATAAGAATGTGAGTGTGTGGAGGTAAGAAAAATGCAGTGACGAATGCAGAGAGTAGAGTAACCGAGTTATCGTTCCCAGCTATTTTAGGATAAAATTCTTTTCAACTGACTGAACTCTCCTATCTAAAAGAAATTGTTATCCCATGGCTTAAGCACAGTATGTAAAATACTTTAATTATAGCGTTTGTGATTATTATCATCAGATTTCAGACAGACTAGGTTAGCCAGCATTAGTAAAATTAAACTGCGTCTCAATGACATCTGTTACAGTACAGAGAAAATTAGGTTTTGGCTTTTTATCTGACGTAATTGGTTTCGCTTGAATACTTCAGTTGGTAAAATCTGCTAAGAATAGGTATGTGGAAAACATGAGTCTCCATTTGACTTACCAATACTTTTACATCCTGTGTAGATAATTCTGCCATATTAAATGACAAAATAAGTGTGATTTATGAATATTTAAAACAGACTACAGTCTCTGTTCAAGTAGACAGAGGCGTGTTAGTGTCTGGATCTGCTTACTATCTCTAGATGTGTCACTTAGCCATGAGAAAAAAGTACAAAATGCTGACGATCCACATGATTAATATGAAAAAAGAAGTAGGCCTATGTCAACTCAAATGAAATATAGTCATCTGGACGGGTAATATTCTTTCTTATGCGTTCCAAAAAATATTGATTCAATACTATTTAACATAAAATCCATATGAAATTATCTGTCATGGTCAACAGTTCTGTTTTTTTCTTTTTTTCACGTAAAACAAAAGTAGCATGCATCAGAACATGCTGGGGTGTTAAAACTTTTCAAATAAACTTTTTATAAAATTTCAGCAAAAAATGAATGTTGTTCATTTTAATCGAAAAGCGGAATTAATGAATACTGGTTTCTGATTTTACCGTCATGTTTTATGCAAAATGGCAATCTTTGTAAGTGTATAGCGGCATGATACTCTTATATGCATATGATTAAAGTTAGGCTTTTAGTCGTTAGAACTATATATTTGTAATGAAGTTCACTTGCAGTACTATCATATTCAATATGTACTTTAAGCCGACAGTTTTCCGCCATACTGGTTTATATTTATTCATAGTCATATTCATTCTAAGCACATTTAGCATACTTAACATTTTTAGATATCATTTAATCAGAATCATACATCTGCAAATGTGGTTTAGTAGTCCTGAAGGTAGACTTTCAAAGATTTGTGGACTTGCAAAGACCACAGTTTTAAAGAATATATGCCGTGAGATACTGTGAAACTTTAGATACTAGTACTTTTGAGATATAACCTCGCCTAGTTAACTAGCTCGCCAGTTTCCTAGCTGGTCCCAAGCCTGGGTAAAGAAGGACGGTTAGGCGTGTGTCTAGCAACCCCACACCACTATATCTTTCAAACCGATAGAGAAACTTCAACATAAAGAAAATACTTTAAAAATACAAAACTTCAAATTAAAATCTTATTTTTCGCTCGAATCCGAGAGGCGAAATGACACAGCGGGCTGGTTGATGAAAGCTGGCCTTCGGAAAGCCAGTTAGCCAGCCGATGTGTCTTCTCTCGATGAAAGCAAGAGTAAGAATGGGTACGTGGAATGTACGTACAATGTACGAGACTGGGAAGGCTGCCCAGGTAGCCAAAGAGATATGACTTAGAAGTACTGGATATCTGTGAAAGCAGATGGAATGGATGTGGACTTTCGAAATTGTCAACGGGAGAGTCAGTAACCTAATCCCTTCACCCAGAAGACAACCACTAACACACTGGGGCAGTGAGTGGCTATAATGATGTCACCAGTGGCAGCCTAAGCCCTAATGCAGTGAGGATCAATCTCCCCCTACTCGATTATGACAGCAAGATTCAACTCCAAAGGAAGGAATGACACAATTATCATACAATGTTACGCACAGTGCTAAAAACAACAAGAGAAGAAGGAGGATTTTCATAGACAACTACAAACAGTAATGGACAACATCTTAAATGGTGATATCAAAATCCTTATGGGCGATATGAATGCAAGCTAAACTGGGACCTGATAATACATGAAGAGAACTCATCATGGGTGAAGAGGGTGTTGATCGGAGAAATGAATGACAACGGAGAATTATTCGCAGACTTATGCTCTTTCAGAGACTTGGTGATCGGAGGCAGCGTGTACAAACACAAAGATATACACTAAGCAACATGGATTTCGTCTGACGGACATACCACAAACCAAACAGATTTCATATCAATACTGCTCAAGGAAGTGAAGACGTAGCTAGTGTACTGGATACAAGGTTGAGAAGGGGAGCAAAAGTGAGCGGGCCCAGACCATCATCTAGTTCAAAGTTCAAGCTGAAATTCATGAAAACAAATGGAGATGTACCACTGTAACTGAAGTTCAACGTTCATAAACTGAAGGACAAAACTACAATGGATGCCTTCTCTACAGATCAGATCAAAGCAGAGTCGGACACTCTAGGTGTAACCACCAAGGAAACCTGCGTGGAAGATCATTGGAGCTCTCTGAAGGTGATGTTCAAGGAAACGTGTATGACTGTTCTAGGAAGAAAGAAGAGACAAGACAAGGAATGACTGTCAACAGATACCTGTAAGCTAATCAAGGAGAGGAGGATGGTGAAAGAGAAGATGATTCAATAAAAAGATGCACAACAGGAGAAGAGGTTGAAGTCAATGTACACTGCACTGCACTGAATAAAGAAGTGAAGAAGAGTGCCAGAAAAGACAAAAGGCAATTCTACAACATACTGGATGGTGACCGAAGCAGAACAGGCAAGTCGCAGGGAAAAGATACAGCAGAACACTACATCAGATAACTAGGTCTCTAACCGGGAAGAGATCAACTCAGATGATGAAACCAATTAAAGATGATCAAGGGAACCTGATCACCAAGGAGGAGAAATAAATCAAACAATGGTCTGATCACTTCAAAGGACTCTGTAATCGACCATCACCTGCAACTCGCCCAAAAATACCACCACACGGAAACGCCAGTAAACACCACTCCTCCAACGAAAGAAGAAATCCTGAACGCGATCAAGCTGCTGAAGTCCGGGAAGGCGACAGGACCAGACGGCATCCCTCCCGAATCAGTGAAGACGACCCCAGAGACTACGACATATATACCGACGCCATTATTGCAAAATGTCTGGAAGGAAGGAAAGGTACCTACTGATTTGAAGAAGGGTTGGCTACCTTATCAAACTGCCAAAGAAGAGTGACTTAAGACTCACTCTACTAGAACTTGCGTGAAATAATGCTCTTGTCAACGCACATAAAGCAGAATACTAAGTCGCATCCTCCTGGAGAGAATGAATGATGCACTGGATACAAAACTCCACCAGTCCCACCGGAACAAGCTGGAATCAGGAAACGCCAATCATGTGCTGATCGAATTGCAACTCTACGTATCGTCATCACAGAACAGAGCATAGAATCGCAGTTAAATCTCTATGTTCCTCAACTGCATCGTCTTCGAAAAGGCCTTCTAAGAGACAGCGTAGACCGAGAAGTAATTTGGAAACTACTTCAACACTACGGCGTGCAATGCTCAAGTCTTTATCAGCCTAATTCAGTGGCTATGTGACAACGTCACATGTCAAGTGATTCACAACGGAAAACTCAGCGAGGTGTTCGAAGTGGATACAGAAGTAAGACAAGCTGGCTGTCGATTATCGCCGATGGTATTCTTGATTATTGTGCTCAACTGCATTATGCTTCAGTCTGTTGGGAGCGAGGAGTATGGAATACTCTGGACGACCGATAAGAAGAATCTAGAAGATCTGGATTTCTCAGATGATCTTTGTCAAATGTCACACAAACTCGAAGAATTGCAAGCGAAAACCAACAAACTGGCTGAAGAGACAGGTCATGAAGACGGGACTGCTCGTGAACACAGAGAAGACAGAGGTGATGAAGATAACCATTCAACAGCAACAACAACCAGTACCAATCACCATCAACGGGAGAGATTTAACAGAAGTTGCCTCCTACACTTATCCATCCAGGAAGCATCGTCTCAGCTACAGGCCAGTGGAATAGACGAAGATGTGAAAGTCAGTCAGAATCGGAAAGGCAAGATACGCACGCCTTCATCAACCTGAAACCAGTTTCGAAATCTTCTGCTTCACTCAGCCTGCATAAGAAACACGATTCGCATTTTCAGCAGCAATGCGAAGTCGGTCCTTCTATTATGAGTCAGAAACTTGGCCAGCGTGTCACGAACAGGATTTCCAACAAGTTACAGACTTTCATCAACACCTGCCTTCTCTGGCTCCATACTGCAGATCAAATAGTCAGCCAGAAGGAATAAGTGACAAGAAACTATTGGAACAAACCAACAGGCAAGAGCTGATCGCTCAACAAATATGTAAGAGAAAGTGTAGATGGATCGAGCATACATTGAGGAGGCCAACGAATGGCATTGCACGCCAGGCCATAGCTCGAGTGAAATCCAAACGGGGAGCGATGAGTGGGCTGTCAGTGCGAGGGTGACATTGAGGAGATCGTGTGAGGAAGAGATGAGGGAGTGGAGCTAGCCAGTTGAAGAGGACGGCAGAAGGCAGGACAAAGTAGAGGTGTGTCGTTGAACCCATATGTTCTACCCGGAAGGCAAGGAAATAATAATAACTTTTAAGATATATTTGCGCCATAAACCGTTTAGTGGATACTGTAGAAAGATCTTGGTTTAAAATGTGTCTATTTTCCTAGTTTGGCATTAGTTTCATTTCAACTGGTTGTTACGAACAAATGAAAGCATATTGAAAATGGTTGTTACTGTACTGTTTTCTGAAACAAGTTTATTACACACTATATATCATGTAGAAATCCATATTATATGTTTACTAACTTATTTACTGCATTATGTATAAAAATTGCTAAATTACTTTCCATTTGATTTATATGAAAAATTCATTAAGAGTAGATTCGATTAGACTGCCGTTTGACTCTGTGTGACATGTACTAATGCTCTGTAGACATAACATTTGGAAACATTTTGTTTTTCGTAATCATCACAGTCAAAATAAAAACATACGGCGACATATCTCTATGTTTCTGTTACATATTTATATTACAAAACTAGTTAGAGAGAAAAATTACTGAATAAATGCTCAAAAATATCGAAATATAGATTAAATATTATAGACATCATCCTATTAATTCAGTTTCAATGGAAGAACCTAAAAAATATGATAAGAACGATAAGTGTTTGCAATTAGATTTTAATTTAAACAGCTGACGTATTCACCTTCACAGAGGGGGTTGTAGTGTGGAAGTGATTCGGTGGTAATTAGAAAATCTGAATAAACCATTAGAAAATTTGTCCGAGTAAATTTTAATGATTTTTTTATGTAACAAAAGCAAATGGTAATCTATTTTATTCAAATGTCTTTTGATGTAAGAATAGAAAATGTGCACCTTGGTAGACTATAATTCCATTATGGATAAAATTTACTTTGATAAAGTCTCACAATGTTATGCAGTAATACTTACTGATGACGTTTCGAGCACAATTTATCGCTTATACTCATATCAAGGTACTCACACAATTTTCTAACTTCGTTTATATAATTCCAATACTTCACTTCATCGCTTGACTTGATTGGTAGTAGTATTTTCCATATTTGCTGTATGAGTGGTGAGTCATTCCTATTGCACGTGTTGGGTGTAGATTCGATGAACAAGGATTCGGTAATCAACCTTTAGCTCCACCGACGTAGATTACTTTTTAGAATTTCAACCCTTTCCCAACCTATTGTGTCATTGTGTGTTAATGCATGCACGCTGAGCTTTTTTCTAAATTACCTATCTTCTCGGGGTCAACCATTCTTACTTTAGCTAAATTCTTATGTTCCGATAATCTGACTACTCCCGACCTACGAGTTTGACCTATGTAGTTGATCTAAGTCACAGTCACTGCACGGGATTTTGTAAATAATATTATTTTGTCTAATTGGGTCAGCTGGGTGCTTTAACTTACAGAGCTTGTCTCCGAGTGAGTTTGTAGGTTTGAATACCACCCTAATTCCTGCTTTATTGAGAATCCTACATAGGGTCCCAGACGTCCCTTCCTTATATGGCAAAACTGTAGATGCCTAATATTCTTTCTTACTTATGTTATAATTATTAGTTTCCTCACTATTTTTATTTTGCGTTTGGCCTTTTCTGATCTTCCTTATGAATTTAGTAGGATAGATATTTGATGTCAACAAATAAAAGATGGTAAACTGCACACTAGCGTTTATAAAAAGCCAATGCATTCAAATAGATATTTGGACTTTAATTCATCTCAGCCGTTAACTGTTAAAGCAAGCTTATTTAAGTGTCTAACAAACCGAGCAGTAGCACTAAGTAGTACAAGAAAAAGCCTATAAGATGCGATAAAACATATTAAAAGAAGCGTTGGTATCAAATAACTATCCTATAAAATTCATAAGGAAGATCAGAAAAGGCCAAACGCAAAATAAAAATAGTGGGGAAACTAATAATTATAACATAAATGAGAGAGAATATAGGGCATCTGCAGATTAGCCATATAAGGAAGTGATGTCTGAGGCCCTATGTAGGATTCTCAATAAAGCAGGAATTGGGATGACATTCAAACCTACAAACTCACTCGGAGACAAACTCTGTAGGCTAAAGGACCCTACAAGGCATCTACGTCATCAGTAAATATTACTGTATAACACTGTGAGACTTTATCAAAATGAATTTTACTCAGATGTCTTTTCTCCTAGTATATTTAAAGTGAGGTAGTTAATTTCCTAGAGAAAATGCAAACAATATTACAGTTAACACTAATAAATACTCATCAGTTTAATCAACAAGCTGGATTATCTTCCACTACCAGCTACTGTTGTAAACAAATGAAATTACTGATTTAAAGCAGAATAAAACTGCATCTTACACGATAGAATTTGATTGATTAAAAGTCACATCAAAGTAAATTCCTTCAAATTTTACTTTCGTGTATGATTGTATACTTTGAGATTTTATTTATGTGATGCATAATTGTGCGACTTTATTTTGTCTGAAAACGTACGCACTGGTTCTCAGCTTCAGGGTTTTGAAAAATAAAGCATTCAGATTACAAAGTTTAATTACGGTCGATTCGCCAACTGACCATCCTCCTGAAATAAGTACAAATTTCAAATTAGGACGTACCGTTATCGTATACGCGCATTCTTTAAGTACTAAGAGTCCTGTAATTCCATTCCACTAAGAGTCCTGACAAATGTTTTCAGTACAGATTTCTGACGTAATCGAATGTTCCAGAATATATTATTATAAGGTTTCATATGAGACTGGTAGCATCGCATCCGATAATTCTGTAGACCTGCAGCTGTTGGCGTGGTTATAATTATGCAGCTCACTGTTTTTACTTACTGTGGTTGTGATTATCAGTAGCGATTACCGATTTACCAACTGCTTAGCTGGATAAAAGACAAAATATTTAGTATTTCCCTTATTTCACAAAACGAGTTAAAAAAGAGGATAGCTTGTATTTTATATGCCTTATGAATTTAAACAAATTTTTATGAAGAGCTTAATGATAAAGATCTTGTTACATGTGCAAATTTTTAGTATTTGATATCTAGTAAATTATGAAAGACTTTTCTGTGGTTATGAAGATTGGAAACCTACTTGCTCTTAAGATGACCTCAGAGTGAGATCTTCACACACACTGATGCCTTATTACTGTGCGCATTTTTAGAGGGTGTTGCATACAGTTTGGCAGCAAAGCATTTGTCAAAACTCCAATTACTGGGCTAAAATTTAATGCATATTGTACTAGCAAATATTATAGTTTATTCAGTAGACAATGTTACTCAATAAACGATTGAAAAAAGTTGTTATAATGGGTCGCTAACTGTTATATGAGTCTTCACATTGCACTAATTCCTAATCAAAGGTTAAATGTACTTGTATATATGTATATGGAGAGAGAGGCAAAACTATATTCTAAAAGTATGGTGAAAATCAGTCAGCGAATCGCGTAATTTTTGAATCAGTGTTTTCATTTTTGTTGAGAACTTCATTCGTCATCCTTTGAAAACTTAGCACTGCATCCACTCAAAGAGAAATTACCATCGCTGCATGATTAATTAAATAAAGAGCGACTGCTGTTAACATATATATGTTATGTTCTTAAATGAAATCCAAAATTCTTTGTACGTTTGCGACTACTGTTGACTACAAAACAGCTGAAGTGTAAAATTACTTCGACTTCTTATATACTGCACAGCTGAAAAAATATCCAGTACTTGTTAATGATTGTTAAAAAGATTTCTGAGGAAGTTGTGCTACAACATAATTCAATTTATTATAAAATGCGTTATTCTGGTATTATGTATAAGCATAACAGGATGGAAAATTTTTGTTCTAACCCTCTTGATATTTTTTATTGATATTGGTGGCTTTTTCGACAGCATATATGTGAATGAAACTGACTCCATGTATAAATTTATATATATATATGTAACAATCATAATGCTGTTTTTCCCCGTTTATATGTTCAACCATTTTTAGTACAGTCATGCCTTCAGCTCTCTTTTTATTTTAAAACAAATGATGTTGATAAGGGTTTTCGTCTGAAATAAATCTGCTTAGAAGCATTCTACATATATCTGTGTTTAGTCATTTTTGATAACAATAAAAATATCTCCGAATATGAAATTAAGAGCACTTTAATGAAAATTTTCATCTACCATGTAAATATTTAGTGGGTATAAACCATAATGGGTTTAAAAATCTCGTTGGTGTGTGTCCGGTTTTAATATGATTTAAAAATAATATCTAGATACTTCCATTCACTACTTCTCTCAACGTCGTCACCATGCTTACGAAGTTATACGTCATATGACAGCAGTATCCAATATGTATTAATCTACGATACCTTTAATTATATATATACTTCGTATTATGATTGAATATTACTGAAACTTTCGATGCACCAGTGGACAGGAAACACAGCAGTTTCATTTTGGTTGTGCAATGTATTTGACATTGACATCATCATTATGGTCAAAATTTTCACGATGGACGCCTTGCATAAAGAAAAAGAATTCTCCACTGAACAAAAGGCGTACTAACCGCAGATTAGAAAATTAAGTGGGAAGCTTAACATAACCGTCCTCAACAATACGTCTTCTTATTATCAGCATGTGATGTGATTGCTACCACCATGTTTTAAATTTTATTGAATAACTTTGCATTCTGAACAAATAATAGTCAAGGACTAACGATATTTATTCAATTAATGCCAAGACATAGATCATAATTCTAAGAAATATGAAGCTAGTCTGTTCACTAATACAAATCTGTTTTACTTATTTACCTAATCTAAACTATAGAAAATTTCAGTGGCTCATGTTATTATTAAATTACTGTTACTGCTGCAATACCATTGTTACATTTTATACACAAGTTAATTAAAATAATTTGGGAAACATATTAAAATACTTACCGACTCCACAGTCATTGCAAAACAAGGTCTTTTCTTCTATTTACTGCTTTTCTGAAAAAACAAATAGCAAATAATTCTGTTTACAGCAAATATGTTGTGTTGCTCTATTTGACCAAACTAGCGTACACGTATATCCTAGTACTTCTTCGCGTTTGTTATTGTGTCCTAACGTTGTGATTACTCGACATCCACAAAGTAAATCAAAAGGCACTTGAGAAGGAGTACTAACGTGTATTATCTCAGTAATCAAGATTCAGAAGTTGAGTGTGTACAGATGTATCAATTGTTAACACGCAATCTTTAGAGTGATAAACAAATCAAAGTCCAATTACATAGTGAAAGTATACTACAATGATGAATAATAAAATGTGTCACTACAAAGATTTTCAAATGATTTCTGAGAATAATGTTTGAAAGCAATCTTCTAATCATATTTCTGCAATTGAAATGCACCAGCTGGAATAAAATCAGGTTATGTTTCCTTGCTCAATCTGCTGTTCTTGTTTCACTCACAATTCTGTAAAAGTTTTCAGTCACCGTTTGATGGTTCCGTTGATTTAAACCGTCATAAATTAGATTTTAACAAGTTTAACCTGGGTTTATGAATGAATACTATACGTCTGAATGACAGATGGCATAGAATAATTACTATATCATTTCCAAACTTTTTACATTTTTAAAAGATTAAATGGTTGTTGTGATTAGTCAGTAAAATCTTAGTTTGTTTCCGTTAGTTTAAGTGAGATGTAAAAATAGATGTATTCTTCCTTGAAACTACTTGATTGGTAATTTGTTTTACTTCACTAATTGATTGTCAAAACAAAATAAATCATCATGATGATGAAATCTTAAATGGATCATCTCCTGTAGTTATTCTGTCTTGCACATACTTTTATTGCGCGCGTACTTTGACTTTAAGTAAGGTTATTACATTTTCAAAAATAGTGGAAATTAATTGACGAATGCACTGACAGTCATGAAAATTTCTTCAAAACGAAACTCTACAGCCACAGATAGAAAGAAAATGCGTATACAATTCTGCGTGAATGTGAGTATTCTCAGATAGGAAATATGAGATCTAAACTATTGTACAGTAAATCTTTACCTAGGTTGATAATGTATCTTGTAAAAAGTCAAACAAGAATTGAACACTCAGTAAAATAAATTTTTTCGCTTAGACTTTGTGTTTTAGTGAAAAGAATATACTAAAGTACTGAGAAATTGTTAGTACATGCCCATTATAAAATACTTAATAAAGGCAAAACTGGACTACATAAACATATTATAGAGATCAATTGATGAAGTTTTACAGCCAGCGGTTACTTGTAATTCATAACTGTAACTGAAATTTAACCCCGTGTCTACATTTTTAAGGTGTCAGGAAGAAATGTGTCCAACGGTCGTGAGACATCTTCAAGTCAATCATTTAACTCAGTGCTTCAAGTAAGACTAGTTAGCTGAGTATTCTAAACAGTTATTAATCCGACAGGCAGCTAAATCAAACAGAATCATCGATTTCAGTGTTTGCGTACCCGAAGTATCAAGTCTTTTGAATACTCTATAGAGATTGACAGGAATGTACACTTGGGAATTATCAGTTTCTTGTCTCTTGCCTACTTAATTACTTACATGTATATGCATATATAATTCTTGGGAGGAAATAAAAAAATGGTTCAGTTGTAAACAACTGACCTTGATCTTTTATTCCGCATACAAGCATAATTTTACGTACAAAGAATTCAATAGCACATACAAGTTTTGTTTTCTAGAAGCATCCATTAAATGTCTGTTGTATATTATTGAAATTCGAAAACGAATTTCTAAAAGTATGAAAGTAACTTCATACTGATCTGCTGCATAAATTTTAACTCTCTTTTTCTTGTACAATCCAATGAAAAATTTAGAGAAAGGCAGATAATATTTCTCCAAAATCTCAAAAAACCCGTCCTCCAGTATGATATGAATTTAAAAAGCTCAATTTTTGAAATAATTAAATCATCTTTTCAAGAGACGCTGGTGTTTTATACACCAGAGAGGTCTGCAAATTAAGTTAAACATGACAAAATAGCTCCAACTAACGTTGTAACACAAAATTGTGCAAATGTTTTGAGATTACGTTGAAAATATAGGCCTCATCTTTCAGTATTTCAAGAATAGTAACATGCACCTCTTAAAATCCTTATTATTTCAAAGTTATCCCTTTGATCAGTGTGAAACCGAATCAGTGATGTCCTCCTTATTCCACGGTTTTTGTTTCTAATCTTATTACGAAGTTACCACGTTAAATTTCTGTTTCTCCGAAAATTTCTGTTTCTTTTCTGAAAAAAAGATAACATACATATGCCTCGTGGATTGATGCAGCACATTAGAAATTCATGTTACCGAATTTAATCCACTGTGAGCTGTGTTATTTCTTCTTTGAATGATACACTAAAAATTCGCTCAGGCTAAGGAAGCTCGATGAAATCGCCAAGGTTCCTTGGAAATCAATTCTGAAGTTTTGATCCATTAAATTTAAGGAGGCTGTCTATGCTGTTGGATTGTTTATACTAAAGTAATTACATTTCTACGAGAAATTTCAACGTTAATGGATTTTTAGAATGATTTGTGTACAAGAGATGTGTCCTAAAACTTGAATTTAAATCTGATTTTATGGAGTTGATTCACAGATTTACCCATCTCAGATTCCTTTACCAAGGTAGATTTTTCACATTCATTTAAGACAATGCAAACAAAAATACAAACAAGTGACTTAGGTGATCAGTGAATACTTCAAAATATACGGTCAGTTAATAAACTTTGATTAGTAAAAATACAAAAATTGTCCTGTGACATATTAGGTATGCATGAATGATATGTCTTCAGGTGTCTATACGATTTTCGATCTATACAATTCACATGATTTCATCAGTCAGTGGGGTATTAATTTTGGAGTGTAACCTGATGATGCGGAAAGATTTATAATGGACTTATCGCTTCATTCATGCATATATTCTCAGCTAAAAATATCCTACCGTATTGTATATATATACATATATACAATTGGTATTCCAAATGAAAACTACAAATAAACCCTGAGTGAGAATGCCTACGTTGAAACCAACTATTACGGCATAATATATTTTACAGGTAAAATCAAATGGAAAAGAATTCTTCCTGAAGCATGCATTGATACAGAGTGTTCTAAAACATTTCGCCAGACAATAACTTACCATTCCATTTTTCATATGTAAAAATTTTGACGAAGCAGATTTCTTCACATTTGAAGCAATATCACTAGTTGAAAAATTGTTTCTTACCTAAACTTGCTTTTTTCAAACAGTACTTATAAAACTGAAACCTTTTTCATTACATACAAAACTTCATTCTGCGTTTATTTTCTTACATTTTATGTCACGATAAATCTGCCAGACTCACATTTCGAAATTTTACACACTTATTTCTATGACATCATTGTATTGATATAAATTTCTCTGTAGGTTACATTTTCAGACAAACCCAAGTCACGTGGTTTCATCTACTCAAATTGTTCTCATATATTTCTCCACTCGAAATTTTAATGCTGTGTCCAGTTATTTGTGCATGTAATTGCAAGTGAAATATGATAACATCACTGGTAAATCGCATAATCTTAGTATTTAAATATGAGCTTTTTCTCTCAGTAGTAATCTACTTGACTTGAAACTTGAAACTTTATTAATTGATGATTTTTCTTGCACTGGATCAGGCTTTTTCTGTTTATCTTTAAAACGTTTCTGCAGGCTTCAGGTTTTAATGATTTTGAAAAGTTTCACTTCAGGTGATAAATTCATTGTGTCTACTCTGAAACTTTTTCATTCATTCATTCAGCGTAGTGACTTATTTAATGAGAACTTTGATACACATTGATATAATTTGTATCGTAATGATGAATAGCCAGTTTACTGAATTTTATGTTTTCTCTGAGTAGACAGAAATATGGAAAGTTATGCATCATCCATTCTGTGTTAATTTCTCGTGTACAGATTATCATGTGAAACTGCAAGACTCGATAAGAGATCACATTTAATGGAAATTTTATCAAATATCTTAGCAGAACAGTAGTTGATCAAATCTTTGCTTCAAATGACTACTAGCCCTGTGTACTTGTACATAAATGAGTTAGAAAAATATCTTTTTATTTAAAGTAAGTGGTTTCTTATTTTTGTTAGTCCTAATGTCTATGTATTGGTTTTGATTCATATTGTGAGTAGTCAAATTAGATGGAGGATTTCATCAAGAGCTGACATCAATTAGAGAACCACTGGAAAACCTGAGAGAACTGGACAGTTATTTCGTCCTAATTAGGAACTCTTCATCAGTACACACCCACCGGGATTCGAATCCAGGACATTCTGGTTACAAGGCGAGCTTGTAAACGATTGAGCCACTGGGTCTCGATCCTGCTGAAGGGTTCCAAACTAGGACGAAACAGCTGTTCAGTACTCCCAGGTGTTTTAGTGGTTCTCTAACTGATATCAGCTCATGATGAAATCCTACATCCAGTCAAACGAAATCCCTACAAAACCAATTATGGAAAAGCAGTTAAATTAATCGATTTACTTAACCAATTTGTTCAAAATGAAACACAATAACGTTTCAAAACAAAATATGAAACAGTTCTCCTATGGTTAGCTTATTTACTTCAAGCTGAAATTCACAACACGAACTGTAATGTTCTTCCGTTGATGGTAAACAGGTTGTAGTACAATCGACTGACTTTGTTTTTGTTTTAAAATAAAGAAGTATTTAATTGAAACTAAATGAGGAAATATCTTCAAAGATCATTAATCATGCGTTGTGTCTTGTTGCATATTTTTTTACGAACAATTCAGTTGTAGTAAACATACCTTTGTCAGAAGTTTAGCAGTAATTCAACTGTTGTTAACAGTAACATAAGTGGTACATTGTGAAGGCGTAGTCTTAACTTTTTAAAAAATTTGTTATGTATTTAATGGCTTTCGCACAGATTGACTGAGAACTTTATTTCATTAAAGTTACACTAAAATAAATCCCACGTCTTTCACTGCTCGAAATGGTAAGCAAAGTAACACTCGCAATTGGAATTACGGTGACAACTTTTAGTTTCAAAAAAATTCGATAAATGATAGCTAATCATTCACAAGCATAATTTGTATTTTTCGCAGGTTAATGAATAAAAGGATGTTGATCAACTTACTGAATAAGGAAATTCATAAACTCACCGAACTTTATCCTTTAGAGTGGTGTGAAAAAAATAGTAAGCAGGTGTCATCTGGTACTTTCCCAATGATAACGAATTATTACTATTAGTGTTTTCAACGTTCCATCGGTGAGTCTCTTAAAATCTAGACGAAAAAACGTTTTGTTACTTAGTTGCATTAAACCCTCCAGTGTGAAAAAATCCCTATTTCCTCTGTCAATACTGTGAATATTAAAATTTGTAAAGTTTTAATATTATTTCATACAGTTCGATTGGTATAGATGTGTATACAAACTTCCTCATATTAAAAGGTATTGACAAACATCCTTAAAGTGACATTTGTTGACACTGAAAAAATTATTTTTTTTATTTTCGAAATATGAGTGACAATTGAAGAAAGTAAGCGTGTTGCATTTTAAGACATGGATTAGCCCTGTTCAGTGATTTCTTTCTTACGGGCTCAAGTTTTATGTACACAAGAGATTGAAAACTGAAGGATTTGAAATTGCTTCAAATGAACTGTCGTCAAGATTTGACCGAATAGTTCTAAAATATTTGGGCGCCGAGTGAGAAGTAGACATTTGTAAAAAATTATATTTGTAAAATCTCAGCGATATTGAAATAAGTAATTCCAACGTTTCGTTCGGCAATCTGGTCCGAACTTCTTCAGGGAAATTAATCAAAATTAACATAACAGAGGTTTTTATACATAAAAGGCACATCTTTTTAAAAACTTTGTCCAATCATGATTCATAAACACAAGTATTAACAAGTATAAGAAACAAAATTGTATGATCTGTGATCAAAATTTGACCTCGGACTTACAAATATTGGTCTACCTTTGTTAAATACTTTAAACAGAGTGTGCATGCGTGTGTGTGTAAACAGTCGTAAAACATTTCTTAACGTCTCCATAGGAAGATATAGACAGTCAGGAATTTGACCAAGTATTATTAATTAGTGATACATATCCATTTTTATTTATTAATCAGGATTTCCTATGCATCAGCTAACATCAAACCATCATGTCCGTTCAAACTGCTAGTATCTAGAATTTTATGGTTAGACGTATTTTCAAAATTATGGTGTTTAGGATTAGAGTTTAGTTTAAGCACCCTGTCGAACTTATTGCATTGTCTTCTTTCTGAATATTGAGCTGCTTTATTCGACCTACTGGGGTTGTCAGGTGACTCGACAGCTACGGATTTAGGATGTGCAGTTTGTTCCAGACAACGGAGACTGAAAACACGATGATTGTGCCAATTACATAGTTTCTTTGTTAATTTAATTTGATTTGAAATTGCCTTGCATCGAAAACTTTTATCTCAGTTCTCTGTATTCCAAGGTCACAGCCGATGATATATGTGGTTTTTTCACCATGGGATGTGTATTAAGTAGTGTTGCAAATCTGCATTTGTGCAATTGGTTGCTGAATAGAATACACTGCCAAACAAAAAAGCCTCTAAATATATGATGGAAATGACATAAAGAAAACAGAAATCATTGATTGTATTTCCTGTAAATACACAATGAAATATCTAGTAAACAAATTCAAAAAAGTGTAGCCTGGGGAAACGTTTGTGCTGGAATAACAGAAATTGGAAAGGTTAAACCGTGGGTTAGATGCACTAGAGTAGAACCACAGCTGTAAGTGGATTAGCTTCCCAATTACAAGTTAAAAAATATGGATTTTCATCATGATCTGACATTAGTTAGAGAACCATTGGAAAACCTGGGAGTACAGTTGAAAATAGTATGTGAAGTGAACAACTTAAATAGTTCATTCTTCAGGTTTAAAAATATAAATTTATAAAATTACATAGAAACTTATATAGTAAGTACCTTCAAATAACTCATTACTTGTTTCTGCCTTTAGTGTTATCTCACAGTGAGCAGACGGGAAATTCGAAGAGACAAAGTAGATTTTTTATCAACCAAATTTGTTGTTTTTCAGTTGATTATACATTGTCACTGAGTAAAACCTTCCAGCGTTATCACCACAATAGAAAGTTTGTTTTTGAAAGTCTTCTAAGTTACTTGATTAGTTTACCTACGACTAAGGTAGAAGAAATCCTGACTCATGGCAATCAGAATCTGACTTTCTATTTTCCAGTAGCAGGATTTCATGTAAAATGAACTGAGATGTTTCCAAATCGGAAATAACTTATCAATGTGTACATTGTAACATTGTAGATTAAATCCTACTCACAAAAGGAAGTCTGGTAAAAATCTTCTCCATTATTTCAAAGTCTAGTAGCAGTAAATTCTTTCAGTCAACTTCAGTTTCTTGTGTTTTTACAGACAGTAGACACAATTTTTCAATATTTATTTCTGTAGAATTGAAATCCTTTGTTTATCGATTATGACTAGAGAAATACAGACTTTGTGATCCCAGTGGTGAAAGGATATGAAAACGAAAACAACCTTACATTCATCCTTATTTAAGCTGTTACTTCAGAAGTTATTAATATAGGCAGATGACGTTAATGGTTGTTTTCGTGAAATAGTGAGGAATTCGGTGATAAAGAAACAAACAATTTATCTTGAAATTTAATCAGTCAGTCGCCAGAAGTGATAACCAAATGATATTAACTTCGTAATCATTTGCCTATCTGAGGCGATTGTGATCACTTATTATCAGAGTGCACACAATCTGACATTTCGACATGTTCAAAATCTGTTAGTTTGACAGCAACATCATTTTCAACGCATTTATGAAGGACATTTCATCTTTTCTAGAGTTTTTGCTTACTCAGAATTGAATGAAATAAAAACAAAATATAGTTTCATGTTTCAATAAAAATGTATTTACATTTAGAATATCTTTGAAGCAAGGTTCATTCAAGCTACCAGTAGATTAAGTGCCCGGCACTCTACTAGGTGTATTACAAGAACCGGCTACTAACCTACTAGCTTTTTTACTATACTTATCACCAGTAATGCCAGAATGTCACGTGAATGAATGATAAGTAACTGCCCGTCTATCAGAAGGTTCTTCCCTTGTCAGTGATTATTTTACTGAAATAGGCTAACCTCAGATTGTCAATTGATGGTGAAACTATCTAGAATGATTTATACAAATTGACATATTGTCACTTGTGTTATTTCTTCATAAAAATTTAAAAAAAGATTCTGGTATCATGGTATTTCTTCTGTATATGTATATATATATATTCCGAATTTTCTTATCATCTAACTGCTACGGTTCATGAGTGCCCATCAACTTAACACTGATAAGCTAACAAAATTACACGTGCAAATAACTATTGACATTTTACATACAGATGATAAATATGCATGAAATCGGAAAAGTAAGCGAATATGCTTATGGGAGCTGCTGGTACACTCGTCCATTTCTGTAACTACACTAACTTTTTCGATTCATTTTTACTTCCTGTCAAAATCTTGATTACTTCTGTTAAGTGGATTCTTATAGTCTAAGCGGACCAGAGGTCGAAAGCATGTAGTGAGTAAGAAACACTTTTTTCAGTGAAACTGATGATGAATTCATTTTCGGTGAGATTGAACATGTCAGTGAAAGTGTATTACATGTAGTTTTTTGAGTATATATAAAACTATGCATTGCGGTGAGCTTCGCCTGACGAATATACAATATGCCGCTTTAGTAGAAATGAGTTTTAAAAATACATACTTAAATTATCTGACAATTGGGAATCTTAATCTACTTGATAAATCAAACAAATTCCTTTCCCAAAAGCAGCATTTATTTACTTAGATAAAGCCTATCATTCAATTTCGCCTCGCATTATTCTACGCTTACGGGCTAGTGCACTGAACACTGCAGAGGTAATTCTGTAGTCCTTTCAAAATCAGTTCTTCATTTATCAGTAACATAACTTTCTTAATTGTGAGTATGCAGATGTAAGCCTTAAAGATTTTGCACCTAGCAAACGATCGTCACATCTACACTAGTCAGTGGCTGGGTCAGTCGACATATATATTTATGTATAATGCATTTATAAATTTATAAAAAGGTTTTACACCACACATTTGCAGTGTGACTGATACCCTAGCATAAATCTCCTTAAAAATTCCACTTGTGATTAGGCATAGACTTCAGTCTAAAATTACTTATTATTCCTGGTTCTGAGAATTCACGACATAAATCGAAGTCACAACAGCTTATGTTACCTGTACTTGGTTAATCACTTGTATTTTGGTGATTATGAAGTACAGTGAAGATGCCATAAATGGACATTATATCTTTGGGTACTTACTAGACGTTTCATTGTGTATGCTCACTTGCTAGATAGTCAAAATGTCCTCCTAGAGGTATTATTCAACTTAGAAAAGGTATTGCTTAGCAAAACAAGTATTTTGCATCTAAGTTGGAGGCCACTGTCAAGAAAATTGAGAAGTAGATCTAACTAATTCATACGAAGTCGCCACATTAGTAAATAATAATTTGTGTCATTATATCCCTAAATGCAGTGGCACAGAACAGATAGTTCCAGTGAATTTCAAGAGAAGAAGTTTCCGTCGGTAACTGCACAACATGTTGAGTAATAAAGTTAAAGTCAAACTGAACTCACTTTCATGCCAAGGGTCTTGTGAACTTCATGGCTCTATGTTTTGACCTTCTTTACGCATTACGTTTCATCTCATATAAAATTATTTTATTGTTTTTGCGCTTAGCTTTTACGTTTCATGTTGTAAAGGTCACTAATTAAGCAATAATTTTAGCATTAAACCCATTATCAGTCAAAGTTAATTATTTATTTCCTGTTTAGCAATGCCATTTTCTAGAAAGAAATTAAGTTTGTTATTTCCGGAGAAGTATCAAACGAATGTCAGTGTATATAAAGCTATGAGTTAACTAAAAGAGTTGTTTTAACTTCTAAAACTGTCAAAATGAAAGTAAGTCAAACTTTAATTTCGTTCTGTTGATAATGACATTAACTATTGCGATACACCTGAATTGTTGTATGGTGTTTTCACCTTATCACACAGATTGCTACGCCGACATTTTGGATGGTAACTATTGTGATCTTCTTCATTAACTGTGTTGATCAAATGAACGCTTCACATTCATTTCCTGGTTTACAGCAAAGCAGAAAGATGGACTGTCATTCGTCTTGCGACCAATTTTTATACAACCCATTACGTAAAAATCGGTATAAGTATACAAAATGTTTGAAAAGATGTTGAGACAGCGACTGTCTAACAGGAAGTCTTCTCTCATTGAATAAGGATGCAAAACATTGTCACAGATGAATTGTTAATAATAAAGCCTATATAAGCAAACAAATTGTTACCTAGTTTTTAACAAAGTGGGTGTGATTGTTCTTCTTATTATTATATCTATTTATTTTAAATTACATGTGGTAGTGTGTTATTCTTCTGTACGCTTAAAGTTGGGAAACTTCGGCAACATACACTTCGTCGAAATAAATAGTGTTAACGGTTCAGGTGATGATGTGATCAAAAGTTTCCACCGAAATACTTGGCGCTTCTTGTTGATTCTGGAGTAGTCCTAACGTTAGTATAAAAAACTAGTTTCCACGTATTAAGTCCTATGTATTATTCAAATAATAAAAGTACGAATAAAGAAGCCTGCTAAGTTGTTCATCACCACGAATACGAAAATATCGATGCATGTGTAAGATAATCAGTAGTATCGAGATGAAGATTTTGAAGTAATCTAGTACGTATTTACAATTTAGTCGAAACACTCATCACTGAATTAAAGTTTCCATTAACACATACGCCATTCAAATTATATAGCACAGTGCAGCAAGCGATTACTTAGCTTCAAGCTTGGCTATTCTATTCTGAACGTGCTACATAGTTAGGACATGCAATTTTTCCCCTTGCGTATAGGCGAAACTCAGATTGAAAATTAGGATTCGTACTTCTGAATGACAGTTGTTGAATAACATTTCATAAGACATTGATTAATCTGTAAAAGTGATCAGTTTTCAGTCGTTTGTAAGTCTCCCCTATCTGTTGATGTATAATAATGTCCTCGAAATTTCCCAGACACTATGTAATTTGTGATTCTTTTTGAAAAATGCTAATCAGTGACTTTCTAAAAAATAGCAGTGATGACACAGTAAACAGATTTCTTTGTTGACAAATCTCGAGAAAATGTTTTGGTTTCATTTTAAGCCTATATTTTATCAGATTTCCACTCTAATTATGTTCCTTTTTATGTCAGTCGTCGAGATTATCTTCGTATTATCCATAATCACAATGTACATCGACTTACATGTTATCAGTGTTAAAGTGCAGATATTGTATAGTGACTGTGAAATCATCAATTAAAAGTGAAGATTTTCTAAATAATTGTTGATGAAGACAAATTAGGAACTGTTAGAATTTTTCGTAAACAAATGCACAAATGCTATTTGTGTTTCAAAATAAAGTGAAATGATACACCACTTTAGATGATGTTTCGTTCATACTGTGTTATTACAGATGACGCTTGCAATTCATTTCTTAATTAGAAACCTGTATATTAAAACTTTTTTGCTTTCAACCTTTCAAAACAAAGGTGTTTTGAGAAAAAAGTATCTAAGAAAGGAGTGGTTCCCAACTGCCACTTTAGGCTTATGTATGTGGTCTAAAAAATCACTTCAAAAGCCTTCAACCTGTTTGAAATTTATATTATTTCTACTACTGTTAGCAGGAAAGCTGATACTGAATTTTACTGGCTTTTCTCAGTTAGGAGGAGAATAAAGTCAGCTAGAAAAATGTTAGTAAACTGTCATCATGGGCAACTGCAGACATTGGTAGGGCGTATTGCATATCAGCAGAATACTTTATGTGGTATAACACTGTTTGTGTATTTCATGTTGAACGGTTTTCGAAAATTCACTGACTTATTCTACTTTTATATTTCTGCTTCACAGCCAACTACTTAGAACTAGTTAGAATGTTTATCCGCTATAAACAAGGGATATTTAAAAGTCATGAAAAGTGAAATTTTGGTCTATATTCCATTTTATTCTTGCATCTCACTGAGAAGAAGTATCTGTCACAGTTAATAAATGTTTCGTACTGTACAAGATATAATAAAGTAAAACTATTTTCGGCCAAATTCTTAAGTTTACGAGTATTAGTGAATACGGGATCACACATAAAAACAACATTTAATTAGCTAAATTCGTGAATTACTACTGCATGACGCCTAATTTTGGACATAGCCAAGACTTTATGAATGAATAGTAGTAAACAGTTTAAGCAAAACAACACTGCAGTGATATTTCCCAAATAAATAAAGCCTCCATTTATTCACCTCTTATGTGATATCCATTCACCATTACTTTTAAACTTATCACATCTGATTGACAGGATGCTTCATCATACTATGCGATTGCTAATTTAAACGCAACAGTTTCAATATTTTTTCTGTTGCGTTTTGATCAGGCCTACCACTTACAAGTAATGTTCTGAATTTCAGATTATTTTAGTGTTAGCAAAGTCAGATTAGTGAACAAAGAATATTCTTTTCGATCATTTCATCCAGTTTTACAGTTATATATCCATTACAGTTAGGCTATGATTGATATTAACAGCAATGAGGTTTTTAAAAATAACACAGCATTACTGACATTGAAATTCTGAAAATTATGCATAAAGGCAACTGTACGGTTAATGACCTGTCTGAGTGGTTGCATTTCTCTGAACCACTTGCCGTTCCTTCTTCATGACTCCAATCGTTATCTGATTTTCCAGTGGAAGAATGGATCATATAGAACATGGTTCACTGTGAACAATGAATGAATACACATCATTTCTGATTGAAGTAAAAAGAATGGCTACTGAACAAAGAATACTCTTTTCGACAACTTCATCATCAGGTTCTACAGCTATATATACATAACAGTGAATAAATTAGTGTTATTAACAACATTAACGTTTAAATAACATCGAATCAGCAATATCAATCGATTACTGGGCAATAGCATCAACATAACAATAAAGTGAATGTCACAAGCAAGCAATTAAGAATCCTTCTCTGTCATCTACCGAGTACCAAATAAATTGCCAAAAACCGTATTCTCCAAACAGCAGAGGCTTCCGCGATTAGTGTGAAACAGTCAGTGCTTTGTGTGCAAAAGAAGCAAGTCCAGCCATTAATACTGCCCTGGCCTTCAGTAGAGACTATAAATTCATGAATTTGTGTTATTATGTTTCCTAATTTTTCTAACATTCAGTTTATTGTAATGTTGATGCTATTGATAGCATTGGTTCAATGTCATTTAAACATTAATGTTGTTAATAACACTAATTCATTCACTATTATGCATGTGTAACTGTTGAACCTGATGATGAAGTCGTCTAAAAGAGTATTCTTTGTTCAATATCCATTCTTTTGAAATAAAAGGCCTAAAAGCTACTGCTGTGTTGAGCTTCAAACCTCTACTAACATTGTAGACAATTAAAAGTATTTTATCAATAAAAGATCCTTCTTGAAACATTGAGGGGGGGGGGGGAGAAACCAAACATGTTTACTTAAGTAAATACTAAGTCTTTTAGATTGGAACTGGATGCGAAATTACCATGTTCAACAACATTACATAAGCATGGAACACTGAGACCTTGAGGCATTAGATAAAAGAGTCATTATTTCGTTTATTTCCATATGAAATTTAAAAAATTATACAATATCATACGGACTGTAATTTGATTATTATAAATTTCACAATTTTTTTATTTGCTAAATCGGATCTAAAAATTACCAATAGCTTACAGATCCTGTGGTCCCATACGAATAGTGTGCATATAAATGCTTCCTTCGTTTCTCAAGCTACTTGTTGGATGAACAGTGAAATTTGCCGCCTACAAATAATGTTTGGAAAATTGGTTTTATGAACAAAATATAAATAATAAATATACACAAGCCAAAATAAAGTTTTGAAATGACTGTATAATGCGTAGGTGGGGCTGATTTACGTAATATTTCATGTGAACATCTATCAGAGTAATCGCTACGAAGAACGGGTGATTAACTATTCCTCTAATCATTTTGCTGCCTTTCTGTTACTCAAACGAAATTGAGGATTCAAGGATCTATTACATAGGAAATGTTTACATCATTCAGTTGTACAATTTCAGTAGTGGTGGGAAAAATCCATTTCTCATGAACAAAGTAAGGTAAATGTTCTCTTTTTTTTAAAAAAAAGTGAAAATGAAAAACAACTTTATGTTTTCATACAGGAAATAACTTCCCTCACTAAGTTTTGATTTGATCTTTTATGACGATAAAATGAACGTCTGTCTGAAAAGCACTGATTCATTTTAAATTATTATAATAAATTGATTTCGGTAACAAAAGAAAGCATAAGTTAATCTGACAAAACAATTAAGTAGTTTAGATACCAAGTAATGTGTATTAAGTCGGTAAGATAATAATCTTGGACTGCAGTCTGCATAAACAAGCGCACTGAACAAATGGGAAATTGATTAAACCAGAGTAAGCATAAGTGAAATAGTTTCTGCCTTTGAAAAAGACAGTAATAAGAGTTTGTTATTTTAAAAGTATGTAAATATATTGACAAGTATTTCAAGGGTTTTAAACACGAAAAACGGACGTTTCGACTTGCACTAACAAATATTCCCAAGGGAAATAGCAAAACTTTAGATGCCATAGTGTCTTATCAATAAACGCTTTTCACTGCTCACAGAGTCTATGAAGTGATTATTAATTGGTGAGAAGTGAGACGTCAAGTTAACCCTAAAGTGTCTGCACTAGAAGTCAGCATTCCAACACAGACGCAGCATTTTGAGTTGATAAAACTGGTCAGTGGAAAATTTTAAATTATGCTTTCAACAAGTAATCTTGTGTACACATAGTCATTGATAAGTTATAAAAAGTTTATGGAATAGTTGAATTCGTTTCTTCGCATGTTGCCTATTTATTTTGAATTTAGCAACATTGTGACTTCTGTTGATAAGGATAATAATTTACGCCTCGTCTTATGAAAGTTGTTGATAAACCCAAGGTTTAGTACCAATCACATGAACCATCCCATTCCCCACAACCTGTGTAGTTAAGGATAACTATTGTGGATAAATGAAGTGACTATTATAAATCTAATTATCAGGTTTGTTACTAACACCAGCGGATTCGTAATATCAGAATCTATCTAAGACGACGTGCCTAATATTTGAAGTTAAACATTTTGAAATTCACTTCATGGAATAATCACAATTTATGCGTATCTTCAAAGTCTGGTTGGTCAAAGAGTGTCACATAGTATCACTTCATCTTTCACAACAGTGAAGCAATTTTTTAACACAGGGGAGACATAATTTCAGTTATAACAAACGATGAATTAAAAAAGGCTGCTAGGTCGTAGCTTGGAACAGTGTTAAGAATTAAACCCACGTCCTGCAGATTAATGTACGATTATATAACACACGAAAACTGCATCACAATTCAACTGTCTTCGAATTTCAGCTTCTCTTTTATTGCCATCACCAAAAAATATCATGAATGAATATGTATAATGGTATCCGACTTTGTAGACTCCATTTGCAATGACTTGTTGCCGCAATTCCAGGAGGTGTGTCCCCTAATCACTGGGTTGTGAGCGGTTAATTATTACAATGTGGATTTCAAATCTGTCAGAGAATCCCTGGAAGCTATGGAGGACTTGACATCTAGTTCATGTTAGGTCGTGAATAGAGAAAATTTATAATTTATACACCAATGAACCCGCCGAATAGTAGTCTGAAGGTTAGTGTCTAGATTCCTGATGATGTCATGGGTACCTACAGCTTCAAAGTCTCCAACGTGAACGAAGCACCTGTTTAATGGTTCCTCATTTTGGATGTTTCTGTAACTGATGTTACTTCGCAACGAAATCTATGCTGAAAAGAGTTATTCACAAATCCAATAAGTGCGTCGGTGGCATAGTAGTAAGGACTCTCGCCGACCATGCACATGGTCCGGGGTTCGAACCCCTACCGACACACACGCGATATCAATGGTCAGCCTGCAAAATTTGGGCTACCGATATCACATGCTGAAAATTTCATACTTGTATCAAAAATACGGTGTGGAGTCAAGCTATAATAAAAAATATTTTTGCTCTATCACTAGTTATTTATAGTTCTCAACTATTTTTATCTTGTTAAAATTCAAATAGCTTTGTAAAGGCATGAGTGCTTTTTGCGTTTAAATGTAGTATTAGACTCACATAATTATTGTTCGTCTGATCTTTAAATTAACTGCGACTTTCATCAACGAATATCCGACATCTGATTAATTTCCCTTTGACTCCGCTGATGCAGCATGCAAGAATGTGCTTAATTGATATCAATATTGTTAACAGGCATAATAATTAATACATTTCTAAAATGAATCATGTAAGCCGTTTCCTCATGTTTCAAAAAGAAATTCCACAATATAATTATGAGTTCAGCATCCATATTCATAACTTGTGATCTACTGGAGCTAATAAACTCAAAACAAGTTTAAAAGAGGTCCTGCCAACTCAGTACTTTCATTCAAGGAGGTGCTTCGTGTTTGGAATATTTAATAAGTTTATTATAATTCTATCTCTCATGTTTCCTAATGCAGCTGACAAGCTGTGAGATTTCGTTTCATTTAGACGGTGGTTATGAATTCCTTCCCAAAGACAAAGTCACTTAAAGTAAACGCTACAGGCAACACCAAATATTGTTTAGAAAAGTTGTCTCTTCTGAAGATATGAACAGTGTAGATTCCCTAATTAGACAACCCGCGTGGTGATTACGTATCTCCTGGCAACATGGTTATGGAAATATTACTTCAGAGAACTGAAGATATATCTCATATGTAGAATTATATGGGACCTATAAACAGACCTTCCAGGTGAATGCAGTCTCTGGAAAGAAGTTAAACTATAGCAGATAGAAGAGTAATAAATACCACCTTTAGAATATTTTTGGTATCTAACCTAAATGCGGATTGAAACTGATCTCCACAGTCATCGTTATATCACCTTAAAAATCAGTAGGTGAATCGCTCATGTCTCTTGGCAAATTAACTCTAAATACCTTTCGTTTAAAAGCGTCACAAAGTACAAAGCAGAATAGATTATTATATAGTGATCGATATGTGTCGATGAATTAAGAAATAAATTGAGGTTTAGTTAAGAAATAATAAGTATCTTTGTTGTTGATAATGCTGACAGATATGTCCTTATCTTGACAAATAAGTTTGCAACTATAGTGGAATGATAATTAATGTAACAGTAGTTTTTAGGAAAGCCGCCTGAAGATTATCAGAAGGCAAAGCTTCTGACTGGTGATTTGGCACATCATTATCAGAAGTAAAGATATTCAGTCACTATTATGAAAATCTATTTGCTAATTATATCCCACTTCACATGCTAAGTATTTACTTAATAAATAAGTGTATAGACTGTTGATAATGTATTTGACAAAGTAATTCTATGGGCGAAAATGTGAGATGGTCAACTGTCTAGGATGTCTACTTAAATATATTGTTAATTAATCAGTATACTCGAAACATCTCACCACATCACTGTTATTATTATCATCTTCACACCCTAAGCTTTTTTTGTCCTTATTATATGATTACAGTTAACTAAATGACCATTTCATTTTATCATTATATTTGTCATTTGTCATCCCTCAAATTAACATTCAGTGCACCTCCATTTGTTTGTTTATACTTTTTTTTATAGTATTCGAATTTGTCTCAAACCACTGAATATAACTAATCCCCCGATATTATATTTTTGTTGATGATACATACATTAGCACGTCACTCAATTGTTTATAAAACATTTTATCTTATTTATTAAATGATTGTACGTTTTTATGTGCATTTAAATGACAAGTAAAACCAACGGTGTATTATTCCACCTTAAACTAGTAAAATAATACAGTTCCTGATATGATTTCAATTTGCTTTTACCATCCACATAATTTTCACACTTAAGGATTGGTAATTGTAGAGCCTGCAAAAAAAGTTAGGAAAAATAGTTGGCTCCACATTTTTCTAGGTCTAGAATAATGTACGGTGATGAGAAAATACAAAATCTTACATTGAAATTTCAATTTCCATAACTTCTCATTTTTATTCTTTTGTCTTTCTTCTCTGGTTTTTATATCGCTATCAAGGATCTTCATTCTCACCTTCACCTCTTAATCTGTCACTCTGCCAATCAAGATTCTGGCGGAAGATGTCAAATACTATTTATAAATTCTTTTCTATATCACTACCAGACTGATAGAAACAACAGGTGTGTAAGCAGATCATTGATATCAATTATTACATTTTCCACGAAAGCTAAAACGACCCATCCAGACTTAATTTCACCGACAGTAAAACGGTCTGTAATTCTCCAACAAACCAGAAATCAACTTATTAGTAAAGTGAACTTTTTCAGGCACTAAATTAATAATGAGTCCATAACAGAATTGAGTTTTTAGGAAGATACAACCTTTAAAATTTCAATTAACAGTGGAGGAATTTACTTACAATTTCCTTATCTATATATTTGTTTGATACACTCTTTAATCTAGAGTTGTGAACTCTGCGAAAAGGTTACCGCGAAAGTCACAACTGTATTTTAGCAGTATAGTTACAATTCAGCATTTATTCCTCTGTGTTGTAACAATTATCCAATATAAGGCATCAAGAAGACAAATATTGTGAGTGATATCACTTCGTAGATTATTAACGATCGCTTTACAAATATCATGCTCCAGAATAATACTCAGTTATATAAAACAAAAGTACATACTAATAACCAATCATATTTTAGTAGGTCAAGTAGTCCATGCTACGCAAACGTCAACGTCGGTTGTTTTCTGTACATGCATGTGAGCAATGCAATGTGCTTCTATTGTCTCTGATAACCTTGAATTGAGGTTATGTGAAAAGTTGCAAAACAGTCACTAATATTTTAAAGCGATCGTAAAGAAACTACAAAATGATATCAGACCACAATATCTGTCTTCTTAATGTCTTATTTAGATTCATCAAAGGGACTGACTGTTTCAGCGCTTTTCTTCATTGTTTTGTTGTGTTATATCTTAATTTAAACTGTTTAATAAGTAAGATAAATAGTTTATCAGTGATATCAGTAAGTGATAGTTTTCAGTAGGTCTTTCTTTTCTGCAACTTCGAAATTGAACAAACTTCAGGCACCATTATAGACCGTTGCTTTTATACTCAGCAAACCTGTTGATATTTATTAGTGAACATGATGTCAATACCTATGTGTAGAGTCTACATCGTTACGGTTAAGTGAAATCAACTGCCACCAATTTTATAAATGAATCATTTCCTTTAAATATTTAAATGAGAACATGATACGTTTTCTCAGTCGGAACAACAGTATCGTAGTAGTAAGTTTCCAGACCGTAGGTGTTACGATTTTCCTGGAATAATTTGAGCGCCGAGTCAGATTGACTCATTATATATTTTTCAAAAGAATGGATACTGAACAAAGAATACTCTTTTCGATAACTTCATCATCACGCTCTACAGTTATATATACATTATAGTGAATGAATGAATGAGTGTTACGAACAAAATTAATTTATAATGAGTATCGCAGTAGGTTAAGTAGAAGAAACCATTTACCCTCTTGTTTTAGATTTATTTTCAGTATGCATACCAAATAAACAAATGGTTAGAATAGACGCAAGTGGATTAGGGAAAGAACAATAAATTAAGCAGAATAATCAAACCTATTTCATTTGATTTATCTATCCTCGTCACATTAATGTCCATACCATATCACCAGCACATATTAAGACCTCAAAAATACAAAGCTTAGTTGGAGGTGAGAAAATTAAAGAAAGAAATATAATTTTTGTTGGTTAGAGACATCAAGATGTGCAGAACTTTTAGTATCTGCATTGCATTATAGCCTGTCAATTAAAGTATTTGACCAAAACCTCTGTGTTTTCTTTTCATGCTGGAGATTTATGTAAACCGTTATCCTGAGAGCTGACTACGATCACTTAAGAATGCAATTAAAACACACAGCATATATGTGCTGCCTAAAATTCATATTACAAAACTATTCGGGTTAAACTGCACCATAATAATAATAGGAGGGATTTGACTGAGGTTACTTCCTTCACTTATCTAGGAAATACGGTTTCAATCACAGGCGGAACGCTTGAGGATGTCAAAGGCAAAATTGCAAAGGCAAGAAACGCCTTCATCACTCTGAAACCAGTTTGGAAATCTTCTGTACTGACTCAGCATGAAGAACAAGATTCGCATTTACAACACAGATGTGAAGTCAGTCAATGCTTCTTTACGGGTCAGAAACTTGCAGTAGATGCAATGAAAAGGATTCCTAACATATTACAGACTTTTATCAACAGTTACCTTCGCTTCATACTGAAGACCAAATGACCGGCTGGCCGGCAGAATGAATTAGCAGCAAGAAAATCTGACAACTAACCAACCAACAGCCAATTGCTCAACAAATATGTAGCAGAAAATCGAAATGGATCGGGAATATGCTGAGGAGACCGTTGAATGACATCGTGCTCCATGCCATCAGTCAAGTGGAATCCCAATAGGAAGTGAAGAGTGGGTCGTCAGTGAGAGAGTGACATGGAGGAGATGACAGATGACAGACAGCTGAAGAGGAGGGCAGATAATAGAACAAAGTGGAGATGTGGTGTTGAAGCCCTGTGTTCCACTCGGAGCTCAAACACGTTTGATAAGTACGTGTGTGATAATAGTGCTAATAATGTTTTACAGAAATATTCTAGAGATGCCAAATAAATCACATCTTATCGTTCTTTTGAAATTCATAAACGGAACTAACTTCTTCAAGCATGATTGATAGAGGTCTGTTCATCTATTCGAATAAAAGTCTTTGCTTGATTAAACCATGAAGCACTTCGGAAGGTCTGCCTCCAGGATTCGCTGAGTATCCAGTACTATTCTTTTCCTACATTATGTGTAAGTTATCATTTTAACCGAATGGATAGACGTACAGATACATATCCCAATCTCGAAAAAAAGTTTCTCATTCCGTGAAACTAGGGCACCACCGACAGGTGACATGGCAGTTGAATTGTCTGTTAGAGGTGATATGATATGCCTAGGTTCTTTATCTTAAATTCTAACTTTCATCACACCCGTAGGTTTTTACCTTGTACCCACAGTATTACTCTTCGTCCAACTTGGATTTGAATAATTTATTAACAGTGCAGACAACGTCAGTCAGATAATCCAAGAACCACTTAGCCAGCCAAAATTGTATAAGTTAGGGTCAAATGGCGATTAAAATCAACCATTGTTATAGAAAATCCCTTTGACCATAAAAATCATTTTATTGGATAGCAACCAATGTCTAAATGATCTACATATGATCACTACTTATCATTCATTCATCGGGTTTCTAGTGGAACATAGGACTTTGGTAGCGAATCATAGCATTTGTTTCCCTAACATCACACTTAACTGGCTCCAAGACTGTTCATAAACTTTCCTTTTTATTTGGTCTCGTCCATGTCACGCTTGTTCATTTTTCATACAACCTTCAGTGCGATGTCACTCAACGGTCACTTCATCAGCATTTCCTTTTGTATATTTGTTGTTAGCTACTTCACTTAATGCCAGACTTTGTCGTTGATTATCCTATTCAGCCTGCCATCTGACCTTCACCACAAGAAATCGACTGTTGGTCAAAGTCTGCTGCAGGCTTTTGAAAATGCATTTGACAACACATGTACCAATTTCTGCACCATAGTAGCATTGAAGTGACATGAGTGCTAGAAATTGGGATCTTGTTTCTTGTCCTGAATGTTGTAGATCTACACAGTGATTTCCGAGTAATGAACGCTTGTTCTCCTTTCCTGCTTCTCGACGACTTAGGCGCACTCATCCGTGACTCCAGTAGTTGGAACGATACAACTCGTTTTAGTTAGAGGGACAATGCCTTCTTGGTTTCTGTCACTGTCTGGTGTTTATTAGAAGTCTGGTACCTCCAACCCCTCTGTCTTCTCTATGTTTATTGAAAGTTCTGTCTTCCTTGCCTCTTTTGCCGAACTACTTGCTTGCTCTTATATATCTTTGAGCTCGTGACAGTAAAGACATCTATGAAATCTAGATCATTCAGTGCAATTTCGTGGGTTCATTGTTCGCCCGTCTTCTTACCCCTTAAGTATGGTGTGCAGCATGATTCAATCCATCTCAACCAAGAATGTCATCAGTGATACTAGATAGCCTTTTCTTATTCCTCTCTTTAATGTGGAGGCTTCAATATGCTTTCATTTGTGAACCTCTTGGCATAAAGAATTATTATATAGCTTTATAAATGAGTTTTATTAATGTTAGCAGCTAATTGTAGTGTTGCAGTTGTTGGTAATTTATCTTGCAGTCGAAGTTTCCGAACATCTCAAAGTTAATGAGGTTAAGGTATCCAGTTGACTGCCATTCTTGGCTCCCTTCAATGACGACGCATCAAAGTTTTAAGGAGTCTGTGTATTTTATTGTCAGTGAAAGATTTGTAGTTTTGTGAATGATACAGTGACGTTTTAACTACCATAAAACATACAGGCATTATATTATTTTATATTAATAAGGAGAGAATCAAACATGCCCTGGATGAAAAACTTCGACGGGAAGAGGCTGGATTCAGAAGAAACAAGTCATGCATTGATCAGATCGCCACATTACGGATCATCATTGAAAAAAGCCTGGAATGGCAGTCACCTCTCTATCTCAACTTCATCGACTTTGAAATGGCCTTCGGCAGCGTCGATCGAGAGGTGATTTGGAAACTACTTCGCTAGTATGGGGTGCCACCGACAATTACACATCTCATCCAACAGCTGTACGACAATGCTGCATGCCAAGTAATTCACAACGGGAAATTTACGGAACCCTTCGAAGTGAGGACAGGAGTAAGACAAGGCTGCCTACTATCACCAATGATTTTCCTGATTGCGGTAGATTGGATAATGCAACAGACAGCGGGCAATGAGAAAACAGGCATAAAATGGACTCACACAAAAAACTTGGAGGATCTGGACTTCGCCGATGATATATGCCTGATTTCCCACAAACTGGAAGATATGCAAACGAAAAGCAACAAGTTGGCAGAAGAAGCATCCAGAGAAGATAGGACTTCAGGTGAACATAGAGAAAACTGAGGTAATGAAGATTCCTGGCCAACACCACCAACAGCAACAACAACAACTGACAACAATCAACATAAATGAGAGGAACCTGAAAGAAACAACCTCTTTTACCCACCTGGGAAGCATTGTCTCAACTACAGGCGGAACTGACGAGGATATCAAAGCAAGAATCGGAAAAGCAAGTTAAGCTTTCACTACTCTCAGATCTGTGTGGAGGTCAACAACACTCAGCATCAAAAATAAGATCCGGATTTTCAACTCCAATGTGAAGTCAGTGATACTATACGGATCAGAGACTTGCACTGCGCGTCATAAAGAGCATCTCAAACAATCTACAGACCTTCATTAACAGCCAGTTGTCTTCGCTCAGTGCTCAAGATCAGATGGCCAGAAAAGATCAGCAACAGGGATCTCTGGGAGCGAACCAACCCAGCAGAAACCGATCGTGAAACAAATATGCAGAAGGAAATGGAGATGGATTGGCCATACTCTGAGGGAGCCATCAAGTGACATCACTAGACAAGCCATTGCTCGAGTGGGACCCGAAAGGGAAGCGGCGAGTTGGTCGTCCGAGGGTGACTTGGAGGAGTTCATGTGAAAAGGAGATGAAAACGTGTGGGAGACATGGAGCCAGGGGAAGACTCTAACAGAGAACCGAACGCAATGGAGGTGCACGGCTGAAGCCCTATATTACTCTAGGAATTAAAGGATACAATAGTAATAATATAATAATTAATAAGGGCAACATAACCGACGAGTTATGCATTCTGGGATGATTATCAATAATGGTAACGTTGAAATAACGACAGGACAAGAGAATGAAGTGAACACACATTTAGCAGCTGCATTACTTTCTGTCTATCTAACATGCAGAGGATCATAAAATAAAAATGTTGCGCAGAAAAATTTTCACTTTAAATTTAGCATCCAATTCACAACACTGTCGGTGATCGGCATAATGCTTTTGACATACCTAGTGGTGATTGATAATGAAATTAAAATGTGGGTCGTGGAACAAGTCCAATCAGTGGAGTCCTTCTCTAGTTCTGCATGATCAAAACTGACTCACGGTAATCTAACCAGCAGCATATAAACAACATATCAATGGATTTCCTGCTTATATTACAGTCAGATTCTTAGATGGAGATTAAATGCATCTGTTAAACAAAATGCTAAAAAGATCAATTTGCTGTATAAATTGTTTTGAAAAAATGCTAACATCAAATGCTCAAATGTGGAAGACTAAGTTTTTGTTATGTCGAAAAATGGAACCTTGTGACTGGGTAAAATAAAACTGTCAAGACAGATATTTTGATGATGAACATTTAAATTGAAGGATAATATGTTTTAATGACAAAACTGGAAAATAGATTTGGGAGAAAATATTTTGAAAGCTAATGTTATTGTGCTAGCAACCTTTTTCAACTACAATCCAAGGGAAAGAAGTATTGAACAATCAACTATCAATATGTAAATGTAAAAGTACCAGTAGTTAGCCCCTGATTAGACTAAGAATACCATTAATTATCTGTATTATTTTAAAACAGTTTATTTGTGTTTTTAATTTGGAACTTTGACGTTGATGTTTGATTAATCCTTAGGCTTTTACGCTTTCAGTTAAACATTTCCATAATCTTCTGAGTAACTACACTCACAAAAACCTAAGAAATCATAACCATACATATATTTATCGATTAGAAAGGTGATCAGTTGTTCAGATGCATTCAAACTGCAAGCTGAAATATCTGCTTTCTCAGCCTACTTCTTCGAAGATTGTCTTGTTGTCATACTTCGTTTAGAATGTAAATTTTTCAATGAATAGAAATTTTTTAAATTAGAAGTCACCCTCAACAATGAGAAAAGGAGTTGCATGTTTAAGTAATAATAATTTAATGATTGATGAAATACATATTTTATACACTACGTACATTAGTGTTTGTGAAAATTTCGTGTATTATGAAGCAGATGGATTAACTGTAATTATATCACGATGACTGTTTACAAACAATAATAAGTTTTTGATTTCGGTAATTTCAAAAGCCTTACCACTGTGCAAATAATTATTGAAACAGAATAATCATTAAAATATGAGACTATTTTGTGGATATGAAGAAATTGGTACTATTTAGATCTTAGTTGAATTTCAGGCGAAAAATTTTAGGGGGAAGACCAGTAGTTCAGTGAAGAGTCTCTTTTCGACGAATTCGTTTTCACAGCTGTACAAATATTAAACAACTGTCATTCACCTACAAAGTTTACTCTTGAAATAGAAAACGGATTTGAAATTTCTTTTCTTGATGTTGAACTTGCAAGAAAAGCTGACGGAACTTTAGGAAGGTCCATCCATAGGAAACCCACATGGAATGGCTAACTGACAAGCTTCTACAACTGGCTACCAATCAGTCGAAAAAGAAACCTTATTAGATCTCTTGCGTCCGACGCATCTGCTGCTCTGATACCCTGGAGGAAGAACTACACTTCTGGAAAGAAATCTTCGTACAAAACGGATATCCACCAAGATTCATAGACAAAAACATCAGACAGAAAATCCAAAGGCAAGAGATGCCATCCATGTCAAAAAAGATACTTTATATGAACCTCAACTTCAAATGAGACTTACTCAGCGATGTCTTTGGGAGGAGAATTTCCACTTCTTTAAGAAGAACTTCCTTTGCGGAAACATTGAGAGTCATGTTCTCCGGTCGCCCACTGATCTACAGAAGCCCAAAGGACAAGATCTCGCACCTGACCACTTCTGTGTGTATATGTCAGTTCACCTGTTGCTGTGAAGCCAGTTAGATTGGTCGTTCGACGCGCATCCTGTCAAAAAGGGTCAAAGAACACCATTCAGCGTGGCTGCAGAAAGGAAGTAGTGGCCGTTTAAAGAGTGAAATAACTGAACATCTCGTCACCACCGTTCATTTCATCTTAACAAACGCCTCTTTCAACGCAATCTACAAAGTAAAGAACAAGCTGGCAAAGACAATGCGATTCCGTCTTCTCTGCATTGCAGAAGCCCTAGCTATTCAGTTAGAATAACCAGAACTATGCATATAGAAAAAAATTATTCAGTCACTTCTACTATCATGGTAACAACTCTGTTGATCTGACTTGACTTTTGCTTGTTTATTTTTCTAACCTAGCTACTTAAAACTCTTACGTAATTCCGTATGTCATTTTGTTTCTATATACACCCTGAGCATAAATCTTTCATCAAACTATTCATGTTATTGTGTAACTCTTCTTTAATCATCGTTTTGACAACTCATCACTTTTGTTACTATCCTCGTATATCAACATTCACTTCCTCTGAACGCTTTTTGTATTGCGTGACTCCACCAAAAATGTACTAATTTTATTTTCATTTGATAAGTTTAATGTACACACGCATACAAACTAACCATATATATTTGCGATTGTACAGCTGTGAAAATGAATTCGCCGAAAAGAGATTCTTTGCTCAACTACCGGTCTTCTCTCTCTGTTAATGTTTGAATGGGGATTTTTCATGAATTAAAAAAATGTTAGGGACTCAACTAACATCGAAAATCCCAAGACTTCTGGAATGTGCATCAGTATTCTTCAGAACTGTACATCATCGACTACTAAAGGAAATAAGTTAAGTATCATTCAAATTATTTGCACTTCCAACATCTTATTTCTACAAAGACAAGGTGATTTCATTCTCTTGTTGTGGAGACAAACCAGTATTTTAAGAAGGATGGTGAAGACACTGCAGTTTGTGGCAAAACAGCCTGTAGTTTTTTACCTCATTGGTTCCTGTTTTTCAACACTTCCAGGCTGTCCCTTATATAATTCTAATGTTTTATACATTATTTCGTTTTGTATTTCGAATGCCGTTATATAAGTTCATTCATTCATCAATTCGTAAATTGTTAAGTGAAGCCAAAATCCGTTCTATATTTCAAACACTATTTGAGATGAAAATCATCCTTATTTTTTGGTAAAATTTCTATCGAAGATTATAGGGATTAATGTACAAGGAAATTCGCTATTAAGATAAACAAAAATAAAGAAAAAATAGCTGGACGTAAATTGCATAGCATATTTCTGTAAGAGATAGACAAATGTGCCTTTGCGACATCGTGGCAATTTTTATGTCACATGAGTCCAATGCGAATCAGACTAACAGATCTATTGTTATTGAACAAAACCTACTTATTATTTGTAGAACTCACTTAGTGAAAAACCAGTATATCTGACACGATAGTAACCATGTTTATGACACTTTATACTCATTGTTACACTTTTGTTCAGAAAAGACACTTCACTTAAAAGTGTTCTGCATAAGTAGTTTGGCTAACATATGAGACAAAAAACTTGGCCTTTAAGCCATACAATGATAATAAATAGATTTCCAAGTAAGTTATATTCATAAGAACACCATAACAAACATCTCAAGGGTTTGTACAATAAATTCATAAGTGTCCATTATTTCACTATTCAGGGATGGAAACGTAACGAATGAATAATGATTTTCACTAAAACGCTGTGGCGACGGAATTTCCTATTGGATTTTGCATGTGCTTTGCGTATATCGTGATATAATTAAATCTTTAAAAGCTATCAGCAACAAGGAGAAATTTCTTTTTGAAAACTGTAAGGTGGAGAAATTCACACGTATTGTAGAACTGCATATTTATCTGAAAACTACAAAATGAAAATTTCAATACAGAAACAAATCATCGAACGCCGTACACCCCCATCACTCACTTAAAGTTTTCTGGGTAGCACTTACTGACAAAGAGAATTCAACTTTCTACTAATTATCTATAAGAATTAACGCATAGTTTCCAGATTTTTTGATACGAAAATTCTGTTGTCTATAAATGAAAAGATACAACAGGAGATACAAATTCATCTTTTGTTAATCAGCACTGTTGGCAGCTGTAAAATACCATTTATGAAGAGAACATATGCATAGCGTAGAGTACTGTTATGTTTTCAGTATATACTTCTCTTCTATGAATAAATTTCGACTCGCCCTGTTAGCAGTCACGAAGTTAATAGACTATTCTTAGATTACGGATTACATATATTGTAAACTAAAACAGAAAGACATTGAATATATCAAACTGTTGCATGAAACGAGTTATTCATATTTTGCATAAATGCGTTCACTATTTTGCGATACATGAGACAAAAAATAACACTGAAATACACGGAAATGAATATCAGCCCACACCCAGAGGGAAAGCTTTTATTATCACAATAGCATTCTGATAAGCTGACATAGGCGGAAATTTAAATCAAGACAGAAGATACCAATCAATTCCATAAGATCTCTCGGAAATTTATATTTTCATTTTATTTTTATGTTTGTAAGACAAAAATAAACAATCACCTTTTCTAAAACAGAATACTGAATAACAAACTAAAACGTCATTGTCTATTTCGTTATACTACTGCTAACCATGATTTGCTAGAAGCATTATATTTGATTGTTGTTATTTTCATCTGTGTTCAAGATCGCATTCGAATAGTTTCCTGCAGGCGACTTCATTTTTTGTTCTAGTTTAGACTTCAAATTTTATTGAAAATAAATCTGTAGCTAAAAATTATTATCAACTGACGCCTAGCTGTATAATAGAGTGTCCAGACCTGAAAGTTGTAGACAATCTGTGACTTTACGGAAATATATCAACTCAATTTATCAGATGTCCCTATGTATTGTAATTTTTACATCAGTTACACGCATTCTAATGGAATAAGTAAATTGTTTATGGTTAAGTAAATGGAAAAAGTAAAACACTTCAGATATGGTTTTACCATTTATACTCTGTATGTTTTCCTTTTCTAAGTATTTCAACTAATTAATATACGCTTGGATAACAGGGATACAACTGTGCTTAAATGGCTGAATTGTTAATTTTTAAAATAATTTTATGGCTATTTTGTTATGCAATCCACATGAATAACTTTCATTACTTGTGCTGTTATTATTATTATTACTATCTAATGTCTTCCTGTTATGCTTTTAAACTACATGAATATATCTCAGATATGATTATTTTTTGTAATCTGATGGTAAAATATTAGCATTTTGATGTGATTATTATTAATTTAGGTTTAGGGATAAAAACAGGCAAACAAAACATGGATATCAAGAAGTCGTTTTACAGAGTATGCAGTCTATTATACACTTGCTGATGTTTTAGAGTTCTGTCAGTCAAAAGTGTTTTCATTTCTTCCAGTATGTAAAAAAATAGATTAGAGTGAAGGAAAATACAAATGTACAAAATTTTCAATTCATTTATTGTGAATGATGAAACATTGTAAAACAGTTGAATTTGGCATAAAACTAAGTTGTCAAGTTTTCCTTAAATATCCATATGATTAACATTTACATACGTCAATCTTTCTCACTAAGTGCAACCATTACTTAACTTTATCTCGATGTTTAACTGCACGTATGACGAAATATTTATAAAGTAAAAGGTAAAGAATGTTTACAGCACACCATAAATGTGCGTGACAAATAGCGAGTTGCTGGACTGAGAATTTTGTAAATGAAAATTTCATTGTCATACTGGATATAGTCATCAATACTTCAAGAATTCCTTACACAGAAGTTGACTGCCATAATGTTACACAGGAGAAGATTAACACATTATCTGAGTAATCTAGAGATTGAATGTTAAGATTTGGCACCGATCAAAACAGTTCTAAATTTGGCAACAAACATAGACCTTTCATGGTTTATTGAAGCATTGCGATGAAATTTTTCTCCAGGCGTAAACTCCAGGCTCACATTCAGTGTTTTGTTGACTGTTTATACGTTACACGAGGTGTGGTATATTTCTTATTTTCAATAGGTGATAACTGACTGTGAATCCCAGGATTCCTGTTTCATATTATTTGTAAGTTGTCAGCAAGATCAACTTGCGTCTTAGGTTGTGACACTGAGATTAGAAAGTAAGTCACAAGTTAGGATATCTTGTATTGTGTGTGCTTTAAATAAGCCTACCTAATTCTATAGTTCTATTGAAAAATTAGAAAAAAAACAGGAGCTTCATTATGTGACAGTAGCATTCCGAGGTAAACATTTAATGCATCGCAATATTAAGGTACAAATTTTACTACTTTTGAAACATTCACTGTAACATGAGACAAATCAGTTTTCTTTTTATACCTTAGATTTTGTTAACGATAACTTTAAAAGATTTTAAGTTATGTAGATAAAAGATTACTTCAAAATAATCCATAATACAGGGAATTCACGAAACACTTATGCGGTCATTAATACGCTTTCTGAGTTCTAATTGTCATCACTAAATAGAAGCAATAAATTTATCAGATTTCGTAATCACAAAAAACGTTGAAAAAGTTGGGAAGAGGACAGTATAGCTTTTAGCTTGTAGAAAGCAGCATAAATCTAGATGATGGACACTAATAAAACGATAAGTTTTAGTTACTCAGGTGATTTAGGATAGAATAAATGTGATGAAATAACAGAAAAACAAACATACTGTCAATGTTTTATCACAGTTTAGTCAACTTTTTGTTGCACTGTAATGTTATTTCTAAATTTATAATTAAATAGATCAATAATATTGAAGACATGGGACACGGAAATAATACTTCTGAAACTTTTAATTTATATTTTACAAAACAGTAAGTAGTTTATCTGATATATGTAACGTATTTGCGCCACACATTTTGGACATTCTGATCATACACGTAATCGTCACATATATTTATTTAGAAGGCAACAGAGGAAAGTGAGGTGAGAAAATGGGTTAAGGGAAAAGGATCTGTAAACATCCCTTTTGGGAGCCGACTGAATAAGCGGAGGTATGTGGATATTCTTGGAGTCATTTGTGACGAACCGACAGATGCCACGGAAATTCTGAACTGGATAAATTCAGTACAAAACAGATAATATGTCCTTAACATACGTGGAAGCAAATAACGACTTCTTGCCATTTTTGGATGTGCTAATAACTCGCTGGCAGAGTGCGCTTCACATTTTTAAATGAGTGTTCATATTTCTAAAAACTCAGAACTCATGAGCATTGCTCAAAATTTCAGTGGAAGACATTTAGTGCTTCTCCCTCATTTTCACTTGAAGTGGTTTTTTCTCAATGAGTCTTCCTTAGGTTAACAGTTGTAGGCAGTGATAAATATAAGCAACTGTAAAAAATAAGGAGTCACAGTTAGAGTTTTATCAGTCTCTGGATCACTGAAATAACAATAGTTAGTCCCTTTATTGCTCTATATTAGATGTGTTCACATATCAGTAAGGTTTCAGTCTTATTTATTTTCTCATGCCAGCTTCATTTTAGTCTGTTTCAACTTTTCAGAAAAAATTGGCAAAATCTTTCAACGCGAACAAAATTGTTGTCTATTTATAAGGAAAAGTACTGTATATTCTGTTTATTTCCCAACAAATTAGGTATCTACTTTTAGGGAGGTTTTATATCAACACTCCAAGCTTTATACTTTTAATCATGAAAATACGGAGTTTTGTATATGATACCAATGTTACGACAATAAGCAACCTGTCACGCCGTATTAAATAATTTCTCACCTCACCTTTGTCCTATACCAAAGTGTTTATCTCTCAAAGCTTGATTCACATAAAGCTTATTGACAACTGACATGCTGATATGATGAATTTCTCAACTATTTTAAACGTAAGACTTTATATTTATTTGTACGTATCTACGTTAACATGAGAGTAAAACACTCGAAACCATAAATTATCCTGTCATTCCTTCTGGATGCAAATAAATGAGTCTGGGAACAACAATCATACAGCTTTATGCATCACAGCAAAGTTTGATATAACTTCCAATTTTTAAACTCAGCTTCTGTATTATTAAGGTCCTCCTTACCAATACTTCAACACAATTAACACTTCTCTCAACAACGAAACAAATTTAATGCTCCATATATATTCACTTAACTGTTTGTATATGAAGTGACAGTATCGGGTCCCAGTGGCTCAATAGTATACGAGCTCGCCTTGTAACCAGAAGGTCCTGGGTTCGAATCCCGGTGGGTGCGTACCGATGAAGAGTCTCAATCTAGGACGAAACAGCTGTCCAGTACTCCCAGGTTTTCCAATGGTTCTCTGACTAATGTCAGCTCATGATGAAAATCCTGTAACCAATCAAATCCCTACAAACCAACACTTGAAGTGACAGTATCGTTTAATGTGGGAGCAAATTAGGATAGAAACGATTTTTGATTAAACCCGCAGCAATAACATCATATCAGTATTGGACACTAAATATGAAACGGTGTTAATTGTGTCTGATTTTTTTTTATTGAATATTAATGGCATTTTTATTTGATACTAAGGTGCACTTTAGGTTGGCTAGCAGACTAGTTGACTGATTATCAAGGATTAGGCCTGTATTTGTACATGGGTTGCAAAAATTACTTCAGAAGTAACAATGAAGAAAATCATTTGCGAAACTAAAAGCAAATGTTGTGATCACAGCTACTCGGGGATTTTCGTGCATTTTACTCTCGAAAATTCTAAACGTTAATGATGAAACGATGAGAACATGACACACCATCTTTTATTTGACTGCTAACCAGTAATTGTATTCACTGTGTGTGATAATGATAATCAAAGGGAATGGAAACGCATAGACAAAAGTAGATTTCTAGAGACTTTGCATTGAGGCAAGACAAAAACTAGAGCATGAAATCTCTGGTGTCCAGTCTACGGACTATATATAAAGAAAACATTCGCGATTCTGTTCAAGCTGTTGAATCACAATACAGTTGCTACAAGAAGCAGAAAAATGATGAATCACCTTATTCCGATAAAGAATCTTAAATACACGTATACTAATTTTGCTAACCATTTAGCGTAACCTTGGATAACTTTAAAAATACTGTTACTTGTGTATCTCAGACATTACCACATATACATCTAATCTGCATTTAATGATTAAGGCGATTCATAATGAATGGGATTTTCCTTCCAGTTTTTAACAAATCCAAATAAGGATGAATACTAACACTGGGTATATTTCCCTATAAATGTTTTCACATGCATCATATATTTTCAATATCACATGTGTTTTCATTAGTTAAAAAGACAGTTTTCTCCTTTTCTATTCATATGTTTACAGCATCGCGGAAAATATATAAGTTACATGGCTCTGGATGTTTGAGATCAATAATAACTTTTCTTTAAATTGGCTTTCAATGTATTTTGTGTAGTGAGTAATATTGATACGGTAGATGACGGAAGACTTAGAAGAATCCACATATTTCCCAATGCTACTGAAATAATTAAGGCTTTTAAACCTACCAAGTAATTCAAAGATACACTTTTCAGGCTGAAGGAGATGATTTTTCATCTTTCATTTTCTATGCGGTGACCACTAGGAAAATACAGTAGGAAGATAACATTTCCTGTCTGTTGAGGTATCAGCTCATAGAAGTGTTGCTAAATTTAGAACCAGACACACTGATAAAGAAGGCTTTTCTATTTCCTGCCAATGACAAAACCAGGTGATATGGTGACAGATAAACACAACTTTCTTTGTAACATATGAGAGGTTATAAAATCCAAATGTAAAACTCAGTGGAAGTACAAACATCAAAATCCGAAAGGTATACATTAACACGCTTATAAGCAATAGAATGTAGTGAGATATCGTCCACTGAACAATATATACTACTAATTACTTTTTCGAATTGCCAGGTACAAAGTACATTCAATTAAAAGTTATTTCAGAATTTATTTGTAGTAAAATAATCTTACCTAAAGGTTATGATGAATAAGGCTACTATTATAATTTAATTATTGTTTATGTTATAATTGCCTTCAAAGCCTCAGGATGGTCGGGAGTGGGTGCCTTGCGCTGCGGGTTGGCCACCCCTCCGCACACCTCTTGAAATGCTCCCATATGACCGGGCGTCTTACATAGCCTCTCCTGAGGAAGTCCTACTCACTGCCTTCACGTGGCGGAGGTGTCTTTTTTTCACCAAAGTGAGAGGGCGAAAGCGGATGCCCGGCGCTCTTCACCGGGTTGACTGTCCATTGGATGACAGTCTAGGGGAGATGGCTAAACCCTGATTCCAAACCTCCAACGACTGGCGTATGAAGCTCACTGGAGCTCACCGGCAGACGTATGGACAAAGGGCTTGTTGGATGTCCTGGATGTCTGGCCCCATTCAAAAAGGCGTATGAACCGAACTTCGGTCACCGGCTGCCAATGGATAGTGGACTCCCTACTCCACTCCTACTGCCTTGTAGGTCACACTTGGTTGTGTAAAGGCTAGAGCTGCACTCTCAAACAAAAGGCCGAGCGATTCTGGGGACATCACTCGTACCAAATTCCCATGAAACTTCATGAACTCTCTTACCTTGTCGCAAAACCTTGCAACAGATCGCCGCGCCTGGGCAGCGATGATTCGAGATGTTCATGAAGCCGGCTCATCCTTCCGTAGGAGATAGCCGAAGTAAAGTAAGTATGTTATAATTACATTCCCTTCAGATTTCATTATTAAATCATGGGCGATAATAACAGAAAATTCAAATGAGAAATAGTTGATTGCTGAAATTTGCGTAATACCTAGACACTACTGGGCATTATGTTGATAATGAGTTGTATCTATGATGAAACATTTTTTTTGTAGAAATGGTAAAACGTATTTGAATTTCATCGTAGAAGTACGAAAGCTGTGAGTACAGATTGCATTGTCAGGTTGTTAATTACTTGCAGATTTTGATAAACTGAAATTTGCTTCATCTGTAGGCGGGTTTCAGTAAACTTTTACTGCCCTATCTTCACGATATTGGGAAAGCATATTTCATGCAATTGGTTAACTTAATAAACTTGAATGAAGCCATGGGATCGACTTTTGGTTAGCCCTAGGTTTGATTACGTAGCCACCTCCACTTTCCGTTTGAATTCTCGTTTAAACCCAGGGATATATCACGAGAATATCTCTACCTTGATTAGAATTTTACAATTAAGTTCCTGCACATTTTTCTCAACATCTTCATTTTCAGTGTGTTATTCTACTAATAAATAATGGACTGGTTACTCATTTAAAGTATGTCAAAATTTAGTAACAGTGACTACTTGTGCATTTTGTCACTCAGATTTTGTGCACCTCATGGAAACCATGTGAAATAAATTGAAAAACAACAGATTGAGCGAAGAAGAATATTCCTCTTCAGTTACTTTCTCATCACCGACTCTACACTAATGTATAGTTTTCTGCATGAAAATACTTTACCGATCAAGTGATTATTTTAGTTAACCAGTTTTAAGTATAAACGGGAGTGAAATCAAGTTAAATAGGGTGTACGACCACTTAAGTTCGTTGGGGGATTTCAAAACACCTCCCATCTTGGTTTCGCAACGGTCCAAATAAAGCTATACACAGCTCAATACCAGCTCATCTCGTCCATACTGGACATCAAATCGACTCTAACAAAGCTTTCAAAGTTATCTATCTTATACCAACCAACCTATCACAGGGTTTTCGAGTACGACTCTTACATACAGCAGAGACAATCGGAATTCATCTGAACAAGCCAAATCTGTGTTCAGAGGAAATTTTTAGAGCTCCTTTCATGGCCATGACCAACTACATAATATGTAACTAGTCTTTGGAAACGAGTTTTCCCCTCCTCTTGTTACGATCCTTTGACTTTGTTAATTTTTACAATTCTAGATAATTCTATTAGCTCGTTCGCCTTCTACGCACTTTTTCTGAGTCATCCTATTCTTCTTAGTCATCATTGCTAATTTACAAGTTTCTTGATTGTGTAATAACTTGTTGCTTCCGCCAAAGAATCTACTTCTCTTGAATTTCGTAATTAATGTTCACCCCTCCTTCATAACTTGGACATTTTGTTACAAGCATCTATTAGTTAGTTGTTTTGATGACTGTCAATCTCTTGATTTCTCCTCCTCCGCGCTATACCTAAAACTGATTAACTAAATTAACCACTTGACTGGTGAAACATTATGAAGTTAAAAGAAAAAGCAGCTATATATTGATGTAGCGTGGATGATGGGGAAGTGATTGAATAGGAATACATTTCATCACTGAATATGTTTTTTTTTCTAAATGCGTAAATGGGAATTGGGAGATGCACTGAATTCATCCTTTTCCAACTGTTTTATTTAAAACCACATATTTTATGCAACGAACTACTTAAAATAAACTTTTAAATGTGAGTAGAAAACCGTTGAAGACAATAGTTTGCGGCTAGCAAAAATACAAGAGGACTAAAAATTAACAGAAATTTCCAAGATATGTACTTTAAACTGATTTTTTAAAATAGATCAACTCTTCTATCCATAAGAATTGGTTATTAGATGGATTGAAGTTATTTAAGGGTTGGAGGCCGTTTAGCTAGAGTGGAGTGGATCTAGCTCACAAGACTAAATCACTTATAAGGTGTGCATCATTTCTAGTTATTCAGTTAAACGGATAGGTGCTTAAAAATTGCACAACTTCTCAGCAAATCTCCCCATGAATTCTTTCGGAAATATTTATATACAATCTGATGTATGCAACTGGTAATTATGAGTTGGAGTTGTCTTAACTGCAGAAATAAACTTACCACCGTAACACCAGAACACTGTGTGAAGAAGATCACTTATTATTATGAAATTCCATCAGGGAATTAGTACTTTGTAAACAACTAATTTGATTTTTCATAATTGTATCAAATTTCAAAGACACTTTTTAGTATCATTTCAAGTATTAAGGAATATTATTAGCCTATTTATTTCTTACTAAAATATAACCTGGGCTTTTTGAAACTCTTCAAGAATTTTCTTAGAAATTCTCAAGTAAAAGTTTCAGGCAGTTTCACAAATTGGTTGGAGGATTTCATCACGAGCTGATATCAGTTAGAGAACCATTGGAAAACATGGGAGTACTGGACAACTGTTTCGTCCTAGTTTGGGACTCTTCATCAGTACGCACCCACCGGGATTCGAACCCAGGACCTTCTGGTTACAAGGCGAGCTCGTAGACGATTAAGACGCTGGGTCTGATCCGATGGCCCATGAATTCCAGTTTCTGCCAATTCACGACATAGCGCGATCACTTTCACAAATTGTTTCATTTTTTAATAAAATAAATCTTGACTTAGCGGAAAAATACTAATTGTATGCCAAAAGTGGTGTGTTAGACAACTGAAATACTCTCTAATTTCCATGTCTTAGTTATCGCTATCGTGGGTTTAGTAGTACCCATCAGCCTTATTGTCACCAGTATAAGGTTGATCACACCATGAAACAGCAATGTCCAAACGAGACAAATATACATGACGTGACTTAGTCTAAATTCATTATATATTCTAAGGATAAAATAGTTCGGAATATTCATCCACATTAGAATGTTTCTGATCATTTTTGCAAACATAAGTATATGTAAAGTGTCACATTTGTCTTTTGTCTCAAATTTTGTTGCATAAAACTATTGTTCTAAAATAAAATATAACATTTAAAACGACGATATTAAAATCACGCACATGTGTCAAAATGACAAACTATTATTAAAATCATTTATACTCCAAAATTTTAATCCATCGTTTATTCTATTGACTACCAGCCTGCCCTATTGTGTCATCAGTATTGCCTACTTTGACTCGTGCAAATATTTTGATGACTTTCATCCATTATTAGCATTTTTAACCAACGGGAGATTCTTACCTTCCAACTGCATAATTTTGAAAATGAGACAAAAAAGAAAGCACAACAAGAATATATCGCCCAGTGAACTGATGGATGTGTTTATCTTATGGTTTTGCTTCTTTTTGTGTCTGAATTTTATTGCCTCATGACAGATTTAAAAGAAAAACAGTTCTTCCAAATAATTTTTTCGAGTTAAAAGTAACCTCCATTTATTTTAGGCATCTACGATTATAAAGGAAAACATTATTCTTATGCATATTCAAAATCCAAGGTTTTTTAACTTCAAGGAAAACAAGTTTCACGATTGCTGGTTCTCATTGTGGTAGTGTACTCATTGGTATCAGAATGAAAAACTGGCCCCCGAAAGAATTAGTTTATTTCAACTGAGAATGCATCAAAATGCCCTATTACGATGATTTTCAAACTGTGAGGTAACTCCAACTAATGTTAAGTGGTTAGAGGCTATCGACAGGAAACAATGAATATAGATCCGGTACTTGTTAGTGCTTGTAGGGAAGAAGTATCCACAGCCTCCACAGATTTCACACCGCTGAGGATCAGTTGTAACTTGAAAAAAATAGTCATCATTAAAATAAAGTTCCTATGATAGTAAAAGTTTGTGTCTCAAGTTCTCACTTTGATTAGATCTATCTTAACCCGGCAAACTTACTTGGGTATTTGTAAAACACTTTCATTGAAGATGTAAGGTGTACTCCCTTTTTCTCTAAAGCCCTATGGGTGTGAATTTGTGGTTTGTGTTCATTGCTGATGGCCTTCTTTCTGATATTAGCTACTGTTTCGTTGTTAGGTCTTGTTGACTTGTTGCCATTTAAATATTGTGTTTAACTGACTTTCAGCATCTGTCTTCAAACTAGATCAATGTTTTTTCTTACCTGCTGACACTATGATTATTTAAATACGAGTTCAATTTGAAAAGAACTGAATTTGTATTAGTTTCCTTACTTGATCCAACGTTTTCATGACAAAGAATGAGAAATCAAGATCTTCAGTGTTAATTGAAAGCGCTAATTAAATTAAAATTTGTAAAGCCGTAACCTATTATACCAGAAAGTCACTGATGGGACAGAAGTAGATTTCATCTTATTTCTAAATAAATGATTGATATTGTACGAGTTACTACAATTGATGCAAATGATACGGATGATACTACTGTTGAGATGCACTTTGAATGTAAAATTCTATTTTAACAATGTCATATATGGGCAAAAGAATGATAATACCATGAGCTCATCACTAGGTCCTGTGGCTACAGAGTTCCTTGTGTCCAAAGAAGAATGATTAACAAAATTGGGTTGTACAACAGACACGTGGTTTTACATTCTCCAGTAATAAAGAAAATTTAGATGTTCTTGATTTTTTTCTAAGGCAATCACCCTGCAATGCGATTCGGGGGGCAACTAGGACAGAAATATTCTTTCTCGGAGTTTAACTTACAAGACACGAATATAAAGCATCCACAGGAAGCTTACATGGTACGGTAAAATGAAAAACTCTACAATATGGAACATGTTCCACTCAGTGAATTACAAAGCCACAGTCTTGATATCATGAAGGAGAAGCTAAACTCTCTAAAAGAGGTTTTCATTAAAAATAACTACCTTAAACGCTTCTTCAAAAAATTTGTGAAGCAGACACCAACAAACCAAACACACTTTAAGTCTCTGAGAATTTCTGTATCTGAGCATGGAATTCGGTGGAGTCTCATCCTCATAAATATCAGGTAACCGTCTATTCTCTACATTTAGGAAAACCTTTGCAGGTGAAATTTTTCTCCATTGTGGGTAAAATTTATTTTGATAAAGTCTCACAGTGTTATACAGTAATATTTATTGATTATGTTTCAAGCACGATTTATTGCTCATCATCATATCAAGGTGAGTGCGTTGGTGGCACAGCGGTTAAGATGCTCGCCGACCGTGCTTATGGTCTGGGGTTCGATCCCCGGCCGATGCACTCCTTTACCTCGCTAAGCCAATATTAGAACTGGCAAAGAGGGAAGGTTGTGCATGAGGCTAGCAACCCCATCCTGTAAAAATAAACACTGCTACAGAAACTTCAAGCCTCTAGCCTGAAGCCAGTGGGAACGTGAAAGAATAAAAAAATATCAGGGTGATATTGATTATGAGCAATAAATTGTGCTCGAAACGTCATCAGTAAATATTATTGTATAACACTGTGAGACTTCATCGAAAAAAATACCACAGTGCACAATTTCTTCTCTTTTATCAATGAAATTTGTCTTACTGTCTATAAAAAAACTTCGATTCCTATAAGCATGAGGAATAAGCTATAACTATTAACCTCGTCAATGGGTATGTATAGCTTCATTGGCCTCTTGTGAAGCTAGTTATTTTGGCAGCGCTTAGCGTTTGCTATCCAAATGGTTAATCAAACATTTGCCTAGCTAGTTTTACAGAAGAGAGAACATGTATTCTCACAGCTCTGACTAATTTTGAGTACCTATCGAACTCGCAAAAAAGCTTCAGAGACATCTGCAGAGCACGATTAATTCTTGGCAGGAACGTGCTAATCTATCTTTTTGAAACTTTGCAAACCACTGCAATCTAAATGATAAATCCTGAACTGGGAATTCAGAAGTGTGTTCAGTGACTGAACGCACAGTGGTTTTTGTTTGTCTAAATATCTGACCTGAAGAATTTTCTATCGTTTCCCACTATTTTATCTCAACTCTTTATGTCAGTTGTTTTATTTAACCTGACCTTCTTGCAAATATAGCTTAACTGTATTCAGTCTTGTCAATTATGTTATGTTACTTAATTTTACTTCAGTCTTCACTTGTTTAATGTTTCCATATTACATAATTTTCTCTAGAATCACTTGACTATTATACAGAAGTCCGAGCACTTTAATGATTTATTTTTGAAAACAGTTTTTCTGTTGCTATGACAAAGTTTTATATGTAAACGGTTGTAAGGCTTAAGAATTGCATCACTGAAAACAGCATATTATGGCTAAACGGCACTTTGTTTTTTAGTTACACTCTTTTAGTGACTTCCAGTGTTTCAGTAATGTAATTGACATTTACAAGGCTTAATAATATTGTTTTTGTAACTTCATACTAACTGTAAGTGCCCTAAATTTATTTCTTCGAAAATACATAATCACTTTACTAGTGAAATATTTACTGTAATGAAAGACATAAAGTTGTGTTGAAATTAATAAATACTGTTTCAAACTGAAAACTGACACCGTTCTGAAACAGCAACATTTTATTTATAGGGAAGACTCATGCCTCTATTTTCTGACTAACTGCCATTCTATGGGTAAGTAAACCGTATTTATAAACTCATTTACACATAAAAGCAGACTTGATTACATAATAATGTGGAAGTTGTCATCAGGTTTGATGTGCAGACTGGATATTTTGAGTCTGAAGTCACCTTAGGCTGCAAAGTGAGCTTATGTATTATTTAAAGAAATGACCACCTGTAATTCATGCATTGACTTGAAAACTTTAGTGAAAGCGTTAGGCTTAAGGCATTGCATGGAATAAATGTCAGCGCAGATTAGCTTTATTTTCTAACTTATGATATATCTTTCTTAAACAAAAATTCTTAACCCTTGCATATCACGCATTTTGATGGATTTCGTAGAATAATTATTGGCAACAGCTACTTACGTTATATACTTACCTATTATTAATTACTGAAACATGAAAGACCTGGTAACTCTGTGGACTTAGGAAAAATATTTTTTAACAGTTACTGCATCCAAAAATTGATATTAATAAACTCCTAGATGTAATTGATTGTTTTGGATGTATTGTGTAGTCCGTTATGCAACTTTCTTGGAATTGCAACCTACCGGTGGCCCAGTTCGCCTTTTTACTTTACCTTAAAATCAATTGGAAGAATCAACATTTAAATACCCACTTTTTTCGACTTTCATTCGCTACAAACAAAGTAAATCTGTCTTGAGAATTCGCATTTCATCAGATAAATTACCACAAAGCTGCTTTAGTGTACACTACAAAATAATTCCGTAAATTTATCTTCTAGTTGCGTACCTCATTTCGGTGTGTTTTGCTAGTGATTGCAGTCACCTGGCTTTATATCAACAGGAATCTTTGTTTGAATCACTGAACAAATGTAGAGCATATTTTGAAAGTGCAGGATGATGAGATATGAAGAGGTTGAGACTGAAATTGTATTCTATGTTTTCTTTTAAAAACGTACATATTATTTCAGTTGAGATTATGCAATAAATATCAAAAGGTGTTTTCCAAATTCTCATCTACGCATTTAGAAAAACAACATATTCAACGATTAAATATATTCCTTTGCAATCACTTCCCCATCATCCACTCTACATCAATATATAGCTGCTTTTTCTTTTAACTTCAAAATGTTTCACCAGTCAAGTGGTTAATTTAGTTAATCAGTTTTAGGTATAGGACAGAGACGGTGAAATCAAGAGATTGACAGTCATCAAAACAACTAACTAATAGATGCTTGTAACAAGATGTCCAAGTTTTGAAGGAGGGGTGAACATTAATTACGGAATTCAAGAGAAGTTGATTCTTTGGCGTAAGCAACAAGTTATTACACAATCAAGAAACTTGTAAATTAGCAGTGATGACTAAGAAGAATAGGATGACTCAGAAGAAATGCGTAGAAGGCGAACGAGTTAATAGAATTAGCTAGAATTGTAAAAATTAACAAAGTCAGAAGATCGTAACAAGGAGAGAGAACAAAATCAGTTTTAAAATCTTAATACATATTTATAGTTGACCATGGCAAAGAAAGTGGATGTTTTTATTGCTGTTTTGTAATTGTATTAGGTTTTTAAAGACGATTATTTCCCTTCCTCTTGTTATGATTTTTTGACTTTGTTAATTTTTACAATTCTAGATAATTCTATTAACTCGTTCATCTTCTTCATCACTGCTAATTTACAAGTTTCTTGATTGTGTAATAACTTGTTGCTTTCGCCAAAGAATCTACTTCTCTTGAATTCTGTAATTAATGTTCACCTCTCCTTCAAAACTTAGACATCTTGTTACAAGCATCTATTAGTTAGTTGTTTTGATGACTGTCAATCTCTTGATTTCACCGTCTCTGTCCTATACCTAAAACTGATTAACTAAATTAGCCATTTGGCTGGTGAAACATTTTGAAGTTAAAAGAAGAAACAACTATAAATTGATGTAGCGTGGATGATGGGGAAGTGACTGTAAAGGAATATATTTCTTCTCTCAATCTTTCCTAAGTCGTGTTTCGTTTCATTTATATTGAATATTTGAGATAATTCAACTCAAAGCTCAGAGCAATATCGAGGCATTTTCCGTCTAACAGTTAGGAAGCTAATTCACAGTCGATCATGGGTAGCACTGATTAATTTATGTATTTGTATATTAAGAATAAATAATGTTGTGTAGTCTCCTATAAATGAGTGACAAATAAGTGAATCACAGTCACAAGATATAATTACATTAATGCGTTATATGCGAGAGGATTGCACAATATTTTATTCAGAAAAAATTCATTATAGTACGTAGAATACTTATGTCAATTTCAGTGTCTGATAAGATAATTAAATGCACGAAACCATTTTTTCAATTTGTTGTAGTTAACGAAATCGATTTAATTAGCTAGAACTAACCTAAACTAAATGACTTGGACGCCAAAACTAAACAGTACAGCATGTCATGATGAATGGAAAATGATTATTTACTAGTGGGCTGACACAGTTGTCGATTATCAGTGTTCTGTGAATACCAAAGCGCAATCATATAATCCTGCTGTCATCGATTTCCAATTGGTGTTAGACTGGCTTTCGAGAGTATCTTAGATTTATACATTGACATATTTTAACAATTACATTTGCGAAAACTACTCATCTAAGTAATTTCGCTGATTCCATTTTACAGAAGAGCCTTTGGTTCATCAAAACGTGTAGCCTCCTGGCCTAATTAAAACATCATGTTTAGATGGCAGACCTGTAGTTTGAAATTCCCCTGCAGTTCATTTCATTTATAACTATTATACATTATATCAATAGTAGTAGTTGTTGTTGTTGTAGCTATATGAGACACTCACGCCATCAATGAATACGTCTTTTCGAGATCGAAAAATCATTCTCATGGCTTTCTTTTAACTTAAAACACTCATTAACAGAAAGATAAATTTCAGTTAAACACTTAAATTATAGTCGAAATACTGTCGCCATGGTAGTGGTTCATTTAATCTTAGCATTGATATTTACTTCTGGATATTTAATTAGCTCGCTCAACAACATCCTAGGCAGTCACTTCATTCAAAGGTTCATAAATCTCTAAACTCAGAAAACATCAAAACATCTGAATAGCTTTAAAGTGTATCTAATTTTTCAGAGTATATTTTGTCCCTTACCATCTGCAAGCAATAAAATAACTTCCTGTTTTTGATGTGAACATTATCCTCATTAATTGTTCTCTGTAGCAGTACGTTAGTTAGTGTTACCTTGCTATCGCTCAAGACTTTGTCATTATTTCATCACAATTTTAACCTTTGCCAGCTTTGCTGATATGCGCAATTTCAACATAAATACGGCACACAAATGTGTGGAAATTTGTAGTAAAATAGTTCCATCAAACCTTTTGAAACATAACAGTGCTCCAGCATCATATTATTATATTAATATTGTTCCCTTGGGTTCCTAGGGGAACATTGGGCTTCAACTCCACGTCTCCACTTGTTTCTGTCCTCTGCTGTACTGTACTTTTCACCTGCATCCATGTTAATCCATACTGTTTCAACTCCATGTCACCCTTGGACGTCCCACTCGCCGCTTCCCTTTCGGGTTCCACTCGAGCGTTGGCCTGACGCGCGATGTCACCCAGCGGCCTCCTCAGCGAGTGTCCAATTCATCTCCACTTTCTCGTGCATATCTGTTGGGCGATTAGTTCTTGTTTTGTTTGTTCCCATAGTTTCTTGTTGGTGATTCTTTCCGGCCATCTGATCTTGAGTATAGAACGAAGACAGCTGTTCCAGCATCATGCTGAAGCAGAAGTAATCTTACATTTAATTAAAAATCAGAAGTCAAAATATTCAAACTTTGTCTGTTTTTATGGCGAACATTCAAACACTTATTTAAATAACGCCTAATAAACTTTAATACGCGGTTCGCGTAAATATATAGTTCCTTGACTAGACAACAACTTTTACAAACGGATAAGAGCAGTGGAACAGACAAATATTTCCTCATCTTTCAAAAAGTTAGTTCCACCCTTCTTTGCAGAATCATGCGCAATAATATGACTTTTTTTATCAAACATACTGATTAACCCTAAATATATTAGTAGTCTCTGATAAAACGTATTCATAAACCATAGGAAATGTTCAAATCATTCACTTGTAGTCTATGCATTCAGAAAAATTTTATGCATATTCCGGGACTTGTTTACTTAGAAAATATCGTCAATGACTGCTGACATTCTGACGCAAAATGTCTTTTTGATTACGTCAAAAACATATTGTTCTTGTAGTATTTTATCTCTTGGTCACACGAAATTCAAAGCAGTAAGAGAAGAATAACACAGAGGAAAATCAGGCGATGTAAATGTAAATATAAAAGTCAATTACTCTCCTTTTCAACTAAAATACAGTACTTTAGTATAAAATTGGGTTGTTTTGACAAAATAAAATATATCACCATTTATATTCTTCATATTTTATAAAAGAAACAGGATGGATAACAGACATAGTATGTATATACACCGGTTATTTCGAAAACAAAATCAAATAGCTTCTAGATAGTACACGCAATATGAATTAACTTTGTGATGTAATAAAATCGTGACATAAACAAGCACTAAACTTGGAGAAGAGTGTAAGCACAAGCAGTTCGCAGACTAGTTCGCAGGCATTCATTTGTCAGTTGAAATGTAAAGGCACACGAATGGTTTGAATAGTATTTGTGAACTGCATATTACAAAACATTATGCCGTGGAGTAACTCAGTTACTCTCACATGGATTTTATGAAGTCCGAAGTACGAACAATTTAATTAGTGGCAATTTCTGCCTGCAACATTCAGTGAATTGTGTAAGCTTATCAACAGATTACGTAGGCAGTTGAATATAACAGCCGTTAGAATGTCATCAGAGTGTGACATCGACATTTCGGGGAGAAGATTCTCTTGCTAACAGACATTATATTCTACTTGTAATTACCAGTTAGTCCTGGAATTTATGTGGTACTGTAGAAGTAATAAACATTCACTTCAAAATGCAGTAGTCCATTAACGCGAATGACATATAATTTTAAAAATACTAACTGTAAACAGCTTAAACCAGTTGTCTCGTTATAAGCAAAATTCTGATTTAGTTGTTGTAAATTTCACAGTACAAAAGAAATATGAGATCATCGCATTAAGTATTTTTGAACCTAGTATGCATCTCAGTTTTTCAGTCAAACTGAAGTCAGTATTTGTCTTAGCAAGATTAATTTAGAATATATATGTCTGAATGACCTCGTCACACTTTAACTTTATAGGTACAGTTTTCTTACATAATCTGCTTGTTGTACCCCCAAATAAATTCATAAATAGAAACCTTAACTTGCTTGATTAATCTTATCATATCGCCTATTTCAAATACGCTCAGATTTTTTGAAATGGGGGCTTTTAATTTCAAAGTCGCCAAGAAACTGTGATCGTGGATCACAAATTATCGTTCACATTTTACATTCATCTTATGCTCTTGAATTTTAACTCAATTTCTCATGCACTTATAAAGATCATGTGATATAAACCACCGCTTAACTTTACTCACCACTCAATTTATCCTTCAAAACATGGTTACCCCCTTCATGTTAGCCTCCTCACTCTCATTTAAAAAGTACTTAAGGTCTTCATTGATGTTGCCATTATTGCAGATATGGATCAGGTAACAAGTCAATATACACCACTCAAACGAACTAGAAGTGCTTATTAGCGAGATAAAATCATAAATGTATGGTACACGTATTTGTCAAGTTGAAGTTCATCTTAAATGCTGTAACTGGACCGCTTTATTTCACACATTTATATTATCAAGAACATATGAATTACGGCTTAGTGTATGAGGAAAACACACTTAACGTCCAGCTCTTCTGTAGGTGTCTTTCATTTCTCTGATGAAAACTGTTTACCAGTGATGTAACTACACATTTCAACCAGCGCTTAACACACCTTTTCTTTCAAGGGCGAAATTCCTGGTCAAGAATCTATAATTCAGTTCTTACTTATTTTATTCGAAATCTGATTTTTCTGGTGTTACCAATAACCGTTAAACTTGCACACTTTTCCTTTACAATATCTGTCAAATTAGATTAATGGGGTTCTTCTGATTATTACTATAGTTCTAGTATTTTTATGAATTTAATAAGATGGCACTGAAGCCGTTTTGGGAAATGGCAACATATCTCATTCCTACGGTAATTCATATTACAGAAATTTTATTAAAAATAATTTAGTGGCATTCGAAGTTCACAAAAACGGCTTTCCACTTAGACCGGTCTTCGATATGTCAAGCTCACCATACCATTCAAATGAGAAACGGCTGTCGAAATTTTTACAGCTGTTACATAAAAACGTATGAAAAATAGCGTAAAAGATACTTTTGAGTTTGTAGAAAGAATCAAGGAATTAAATGTGAAGGACAAATACATGATATCACTGGATGCATTTTCCTTATTCACCAATGTGGCTTTGATGGAAACAATTGATAACATTGGTAATGAATTGAGATTCCTATGTCTTCCCTACAGGAACTTCTCTTAAGGTGTACAATGATCGTAAATTTCCTTTTCAATAAAGAAATGTATTGACAATCAGATGTTGTTGCCATGGGATCACCACCAGGCTGAATCCTAGCAGGTTTTTTCCTGGCAAAACTAAAAAATGGTCTTCTTAGAGATGTAATATATAATCTTGATTTCTATTGCCTATATGTCGATGATACATTTCTAGTTGTGAAGAAAGAAAGTGAGAATAAGTACATATTGGATAAATTCAATAGAGCACATTCTAGTATAGGCTTCATTAGAGAAGAAGAAGAAAATCACTCTCTCGTTTTTGGACGTTCTAATGACTAAACGAACAGACTGAACAATATGTAGATGTTTGCACGGAAAACCTACTTCCACTGGACAGTATACTCACTTCCTGAGTTTTGCAACTCTACAATACAAGCGTATTCTGGTTAGGCGTCTGGTTCACCGGGCTAAAGTTATCTGTTCAAATGAAACACTGAACGAAGAACTCGGTAATATTCGTGATCTACTAAGTACAAACGGATATCCCACCAAATTCGTGAACAAACACATGAACACAGAAAGCGAAAAGTCGAAGGTGCCTGCTGTTCCCAAAACATCAGTCTTACTAAGATTGCAATTCACGAATGATGTCAACAGCGAGACCTTATCATAACGTCTGCAAAGGACATTCAAAAGGACCCATAGCGCAGCTAAGCTACGCTGTATATTCACTAACCAACCAATAGTTAATTCAAGAAATAAAGACAGAATGCCCTGTTTTGCCTCCTCCAGGTGTATTTATCAGTTTAAATTATCGTGCAGAGCTAATTACACTTTGAGTAAGATCAATTAAGTTCATTGGCAGATTTCAGAACACCTCCAATCTTGGTTTCGCAACGGTTCGAATAAAGCTATACACAGCTCAATACCAGCTCATCTCGTCAGTACTGGACATCAAATCGACTCTAACATAGCTTTCAAAGTTGTCTGTCTTATACCAACCAACCTCTCGCACAGTTTACGAGTACGACTCTTACATACAGCAGAGGCAATCGGAATTCATCTGAACAAGCCAAATCTGTGTTCAGAGGAAATTTGTAGAGCTCCTTTCATGGCCATGACCAACTACATAATACGTAATTAGTCTTTTGAAACAGGTTTTCCCCTCCTTTTGTTACGATCCTTTGACTTTGTTAATTTTCATAATTCTAGATAATTCCATTAACTCGTTCGCCTTCTACGCATTTCTTCTGAGTCATCCTATTCTTCGTAGTCATCACTGCTAATTTACAGGTTTCTTCATTGTGTAATAACTAGTTGCTTACACCAAAGAATTAACTTCTCTTGAATTTCGTAATTAATGTTCACCCCTCCTTCAAAACTTGGACATCTTGTTACAAGCATCTATTAGTTATTTATTTAGTTTTATTTATTTTTTCTGATTACAGCTTGATTTCACACCGTAGTTTTGGTACAAGTATGGAATTTTCAGCATGCGATATCGGTAGCCCAAATTTTGCAGGCCAACCACTGATGTCTGGTGTGCGTCGGCAAGGGATTAAACCTCGGTCCATGTGCATGGTTGGCAAGAGTCCTAACACTGTGCCATCGACTTTCAACCTCTTGAACTCACCCTCTCCGCCCTATACCTAAAACTGAATAACTAAATTTGGCATTCGACTGGTAAAACATTTTGAAATTAAAAGAAAAAACAACTTTATATTAATGTAGATTTGATGATGAGGAAGCAACCGAATAAGAATATATTTCACCGTTGAATAAGTTGTTTTTTCTAAATGCTTAGGAGGGAATTTGGAAAATTTGAAGTTTACTCAAAAATGTCGAAATAAGTCATTACTTTCCCTCTTACGAGAGCTTTATATTTATCATGGTTAAGCATAATCTATTGTTCCTATGATTTTCATTGCATTATTGTTTTTACAGTTAAAGTATATCAACTATGGAAATGATGCCTAAATTAAAGTGATGAGTTTGCAATGATTTCATGGTTTCAAATGAGTAATGCTTACGGAATCATGAGACAGCAAACAGAACTTGGCTGAATATGAAGCATAGGGAACATTAGTCAGCAGAAGGGAATGGATTAGACTGTGAAGCTTGAATCCTACTGATTCACGCCATCACCATGGAACTTCCATTAATTTTTCACACTATCGTATAATGCAGAACACTGTGAACAACGCAAAATAAGACGAATACGATAGACAGCAGTTGTATTCTAGGCACACATCCAAGCCATTTTGATAATATATCTATCATTCAGTCGCAAAATAGAAAATATTTTGTATTTCGTACCTGAAACGTATATTTGTTCAAGATACCTCTCCACAGCATGGTTTGAAAAGATATTTTGTCTTCCCTGAGTGACTCACTTATCTGCAAACATGTACTGACCTTTCCCAAAGATTTTTTTTATAAGTATAAAACTTGGGCACTGTGGTAGACTATAACTCCATTCTAGATAAGATTTTATTGTGATAAATCACAGTGTTATACAATAATATATGTATATATATTAGGCATCTAGAGTTCTACCATGTAAGGAGGATACATCTGACACTCTTTGCAGGATTCTCAATGAAGCAAGAATTAGGTTGGCATAAAAACCTACACACTCCTTCAGAGACAAGCTCTGTGCGCTAAAGGACCCGGTGAAAGCGATTACACAAAATAGCACAAAACACAAAGTAATTGAGCAAAGAATATCCTTTTCGATAAATTCCTCCTCTGGCTCTACAATTATATGTGTTTATATACATAATAATAATGATAATAAATAATATCATTAACAAAATACCTTGCAATGACTGCGAGTTAAGTCGAATACATAGGTCAAACTATTAGATCATGAGTAGTGAGATTATCAGAATATAAGAATTTAGCGAAGGTTAAAATGACTGATCCGAAGAAGTTAAGTAATTTAGAAAAAAGCTCAGCAATCTCACTGCATGCATTAACATACAACCACACAATATGGTGGGGCAGAGTTACAGGTAGGTAGGTGGAGAGAGAGGTTGATTACTGAATCCTGCTTCATCGAGTCTACATCCAGCAAAAATTACTCAGCGCAAATACCAGAGATATGGAAGATATTACCACCAGTCAAATCGGAGAATAATGAATAATGGTAAAATGTATTCAACTCACATTATTACAATCTAACAAGTTACTTATTTTTTACTATTTAAAACATCTTATTTCCTATCTGATTGTATTTTATTGATAATACTGATATCATTTCTGAGCGTTCATTATCTTATATTGACTTTATTCAAATGTCTAATCAATTTTACTCATGTATATAAATGAAGCGAAAAGTTGTGTGAGTGACTTGATATGATTATGAGCAATAATTTGTGCTCGAAACGTCATCAGTTAATATTACTGTATAACACTGTGTAATTTATCAAAATAAAATCTTATCTATAATGGAGTCATATTTTTATTATGTTTCTAGATAGAGGGATACTTCATGTTGAGCTTAGGTAAAAATAAAGATCACTTAGCGGAACATTTGCATCTTTGGTTGTGAATTTTTATCACTAACCACTCGTGATCTTAGGAGTAACGAAGCCTGATCCCATTAATTTCTGTAGTAAACTACTGATGATTTCTAAACCGAGAAAGTGGGATCTCAAACTGTCGGTCAACATCTCATTGACGAGTCTCAATAACTGATGTAATTCATCTCATCAATTGAGTTGATAATCCATTAGTCATTAAAGTGAACAGAAATTTCATGAGTTAGATTTCAACTTAAAGACTACATTATAGCTTAGTCTTTTCAAAACTTCATTTCTTCTGGTCTGCATTTCTTATAGATCCATGAATGCTGACGAGTGATAAATTATGATAAATTGACTGTCCAGTGCTCTCTGTTTTTTAGTTGTTTGACAGCTAATGTCGGTTTATGACAACCTTCATACAATAAAATGACTTTATTTCTTTGAACGATTTATGATTCTGCCTATGAAGTCAATTATCACAATTCGCTCTAAGTGAATCAATTAATACAATTCCCATTTGCTTTTCGATCATATCTTGTGTACTTTATATTGTTTTTGGCGACAGTAAAAGCAATAAATCCACTTTTTATCATACATGAGTGAGTGCTTGTTTGTACTTCATTCATTTGACGTACAGATAATTAAATCAAAATTCGTTTCACCTGTGTCTAAAGCAACGTTTAAACTTCATTCATTTACATTCTACAAATAAATCTGCGATAACTTATTAATCAGGGATTTGATAATCTGGCGGTATTCAGTGAAATCTGATAGTTTTATGGAAAATCTCAAATAAGCATTCTTTTAATCTTCATAATTCATGCCGTATGAAAAACAATATAGTAATGTAACAAGCACCAAGTGTACACTAAGGGTAGTGTTCACCGGTCACCCATTTATCTGCAGAAAGGACAAGATCCCGCATCTGGCCGCCTGTATATGCATATATCAGTTCACCTGTTACTGTGGAGCCAGATACATTGGTTGTTCTACGCGCATTCTGTCCAAAAGGGTTCAAGAACACTATCCGGCATGGCTACAAAAAGGTAATAGTGGCTGTATAAGGAGTACGATAATCGAACATCTCGTCACCACTGGTCATTCCATCTCAACAAACGCCTTCTTTAGAGTGATCTACATAGTGAAGAACAAACTACCAAAGACAATACGCTTTCTTGTCCATTGTATTGCTGAAGCCTTAACCATTCAGTTGGGGAAACCAGAGTTATGTATTCAAAAGGAAGTCATCCAACCTTTTCTACTACCATGGTAACAACCGTGTTGACTTCTACTGACTTGATGTTTGTGTGCTTATTTTCTAACTCTTTGGGACATTTGTAATTTTTAGAACTCATATAATTCCATATTTGCCTTTGTTTCTATGTGCATCCTAATAACAACTCGCTCGTTAAACTATTCATCTTATTATGTAAATGTATCAAGCATGTTCAACTTTTTTAATGTGTTAATAAATATGTTTTTGACAACTCATCACCACCACCCTCTTATGAATCCTCATTCCTCCTAACTTCAGTTTGATTACTTATCACATTTTTGAAATTTCTTGTCAACAGTAACCCTGACTTATTTTTATTCTTATCGGACAAACTTAATGTACACACATACAAAAATAAAAATGTATAATTGCGATTGTACAGCTAAGTGAATGAATTTGCCGTCAAAAAGAAACTCTTCGCTGAACTACGTGTTTTTTTCATTAAAAAATTACAAACAGAAGCTTATCCATTAACACAGTGAAATAACTTTTGCATGTTTTCTCAGAATTCCAGGTTCATTCTTCATTGAGAAGTTCATTAGTCCTGAAGGACTGATTTTGTTTTCTCTCTTAAAGAAATTTAAATAAATCAGAAACAACACATTTTGAATCCGTGTTCAACGGCTTATAAGTTTTTGGACGCACACTCTTTGGTAAACCATTTACTTATACCAGTAAGTTTGAAATGTTGGTTAATGTAACTTATGAGTTCCCTATCAGCTGAAGACTGAATTATTCCGTTGCCAAAAGAAAAGTACCATAAAAAGTGTGTCACCTGACTTTGCTGAATGTACGATAAATAGCATTCAATATGTTTTTTGCGCACATCTCTGCATTAATTGATTTCTATACTAACAGCATTACGACACTGTATAAATGTTCACAATTCATGAGAGATGTTGCATTCTATCACTACGCACTGCCTTTTAATCACCCACCATCTATCAGACATTCAGTTTCTTAAAACCTTTTGCAATATATACAGGGTTTACTGTCCTCACACCGATCGACACAATAAGTACTTCAACGTGCCAGTCACTAATCATCATATTTGAATGACTTACCATCAATACATATATGCATATTTATATTGCCTAGTTACAATAATACTTTCATTGTGTAAAACTAAATAGACATTAGATGACGTCAGCTTTCTTTCCATTCTTTGAGAAGCTGAAAATAGAGATATTTTTAGTCTTTTAGATTTATATACTGAGAAGGGAAATAATATTTTTAAATAAGAAAAGACTATTTTATTTATAGCACATCTTAAACAATAATATAGAGAGTTAAAAGACAGTTAAAATTGAACGCCCATTAAATTAAATTACTCTTTATTTGGTATCGTTCTACAAGGTGAGTAGAAAAATTCTGAATATTTTACACATCACTGAATTTATTCTCACTTCAAAGAAATTGCCGTCTATTCACATAAGAATCATCTTGATGGTCTATACTTGATGTCATTCAATGGTTCCCTCAGAGAATATCCCATCTGTAATCAATTTCTTCATCATATTTGTTTAGCAAATCAAGAAAGCCATGAAATAAAGTGTTTAATTGTGTTAATTAGGAATTAATCATAAATAAAGCAAGATTCTGAAATAAATATGTCTTTTGATACCACGGAACTTCAAAGAGTATTCTCATACAGCATCCGCAATTACCTTTATAAAAATTTTTAAGCAGGATTATCGTGCTGTAGCATCACCATAAGCTTCGTAGATGCAGTCCCTGATTTGTACATTCGATCTTCAATTATCGCCTAAGACCTTGGAAGGGAAGAACGTACACAACGTCAGAAGCAAACATCATATTTGTTTTATTTATTTCGTAAAACTAACTCAGTGAAAAAGTTTTATTTAACGGGTAACTTTTGACCATGTGTTCTCTACACTGAATCATATTGTCTTGGGAGTTTTTAAAAGTATTTTCTGAGTGACCGAAAAGTACAGACATTGACACAAATTAAATCGACTACTAATCAACATATTTATTTTACAACAAAATGTTCTTGATCAAAGGATACACTCATCACAATTAGGACTTCATAAAAGCAAACAATACGCTGAAAAATGTAAAAAATTCAAGCCTTTCAAATTTTTGGTGCAAACCAGTAATTCAAAACGTTTATTCTTTTGTCAAGTAATAAATCCAAATGCTTCCCGTTGAGTAGTCACTTTCAGTTCAGTCTTCGAGAAGTATACAGTTCAATTTACAGCATATAATGATTAAAAAATATTAACAGTTGATGAATGCAATTTCTACATATATTTAAATAATATTTCTACTCTTTATATATATTCCTCATCGAAGAAAACATTCTATATTGATTGTTTCACTGAACTACACCAAATGAAAATGACATTGTACACTATTAAACTGTGCACAGAGTTTCAATTTCCTGCATATCTGTATGATTTAAAAAGACTAAATGAAACTTAATGCAATTTATGCTACTATAAACTCGAAAGAGTAAGAACAGCGAATAGTGCAGATAATATCAACTCGCCTTTTACTATTTCATAAATTCGTCTGAACGGCCTACAACCTGAACCACGCAAAAATACCAAAAAATATTAAACACAATTTGTCGAGTTGATAGAGAGTGATTTATAGAAACTGTGAGTAACAAATGACCGGTATTTTTATCTTGTCCAGATTGTAGGCCGTTCAGACGTATTTACGAAGTAGTAAAAGGCGACATGATATTATCTATGGTATTCGTTGTTCTTACTTTTTTCGAGTTTATGAATAAGAAGATTTGCATGAGGCTTTTAGAGAAACGCCCCTCATCCCACAACATTTGAGACTGGAACAGTTTGTATAGCACATAAAATCTTTATAACACAAGTTTCGCTTCTCACCGCATTGGAAATATAGACACTTATTTTCGGATTTGTCTCTACTGAACTGGAATTTCTTAAGAATAAATTAGAATGCGTTTAAATTTCAACGTATATAATGTCATAAGCCTTAGTTTATTAATCAGGAATTATACTCACACACTGAAACCTTCAAATTTTAAGTGTACAAATAATGCTGCCGATGATTTATCCAATCTGGATCGCTATAACAGAAGTTTACTTATTGTGAACAATTATTTCACTTTAATTTGAGAGACCTGGGTTATTAAATATCAGTTTGTACTCTATCAGGTATTGTGAATGAGGAATTTCTCATTTAAAGTAGTAAAGATTAACTGATGTTGATTTATATGAATTCTAACTTATTATAAAGGAACAACAAGTGAAATAACACTATCTGTTAATTATATAAGACTTCTCATGAATGTGGACCGGATCAGTGGGCTGACCATGGAGGGATGAGAGGATGGGCTGACAAGGGGACTGTAGAAGATTCGGACTTCGCGGATGATTTATGTCACACAAGCTCGTAGATGTATCAATGAAAACCAACAATTAGGTAGAAGAGCCAAATGAAGTGAGACTTCATGTGAACATAAGAAAGCCAGATGTGATGGAATACCTAACCAGAAAAGACAAACAGTAGTCGCCATTAGTGGCGGAAATCTAAATGAAGTCACCTATTCTATTTACCTAGACAGCATCCTTTCAGCTACGGGCAACATGGCAGACAATGTCGAAGGCGAGATTGGAAAAGCAAAATAGACCTTCATTAGTCTGAAATCAGTGTGGAAATCCTCTACGCTCAGAATTAGGAACAAGATTCACATCTTCAAAATAATGTGAATTTAATGATTCTATATGGTTCACTAAAAGCACATGCAACTGACTTCAGACTTCCATCAACAACTGCCTTCTCTTACTCTACACTGAAGATCAGATGGCAGGGTAAGTGACAAGGAATTGTGCCAATGAACCAACCATAAACCCACTGCTGGTTCAACAAATATCCAGAAGAAAACTGAGATGGACTGGATTCACACTGAGGAGATCACTCAGTGGAACCCGATTAAGAAACGACGAGTTGGTTGAGGGTCCAAGTGTGACATAGAGGAGACAGTCTGAGGACAAGATGAAAGCTTATGGACGATCACTGAACCAATTAAAAAGGACTGTTGGGAATAGGATGAATTGAGAATGTGTTGTTGAATTCGTGTGTCCCACTCAGAACACAATGGAGTGATAATACTATTGTGCATTTTCATTTATGTAAGCTAAGAAAACAAACTATTTGCTGGCCTGTACAGTTCATATAAATCTCGCTTTAACGATGAAAAAAGTTCAAATTTTAAAAACCTTAATTAATTTGGAACGTAGTTTCACGCACTACAAATAAATATGTTAAAAACATCTGTGGAAAATAATCAGTACAATGCAGTGCTAAATTATTAATAACTTTGTGTTGTGTTTTCAAGAAATTACAGTGTACCTAATCCGATTCATTGGAGTAACATCCATCCACATGTGAATAAGATAATCACTATAGCTTAACATAAATTTTATTGCTTGAGAAAGTGGAAGAATTTTATGGAAAATGTGGCCAAAAATATTCGTCAAAATGTTTTTAGAAAAGTTGGATTGACAGTTATCCATCATTATTCTTCAAAACTAATCAAGTATTTAGCTACGATAATTGACAGGGACATTGTGATTCCTTCCATTCAGGAAATTGAAAACTAATTTCAGAAATCAGAATGAATCAGTGATTAATTCCTTAACATCTTTAATGATTTCAAAAGCATTTCAGATTCTACTTAATATTGCATCTGATTAAAAATTTTGTGAATATTGCTTAACTGTTTTCTTTCTTTGTCAAAGTTTTGAAACGCGTTTTCGTTTCTTACCTTCCTCTTTTACTAAGTGAATATTTCAAAAAAATATTTCATCGATAAAAATATTTTTTGAAAAGCCCCCAAAATATCTTATAAGTTTACGAACAACTTAATCCCTTATTCGTGATTACTATTCTTTTCACTTTTCATATATTAATTTATGATTGTTTCTTTGTGAGCCTGACCATGACTCACTATTTGGTTGTTGATGACTAGAAAGTGTATTTCTTCCTAACTGTGACTTGTCATCCGGTTGTATTTTCAATCCAGTGAGTGATGAAAGATGTTCTCATTGAGATTCGAATCTAGTATCCATAGTTTCAAATGCTGAATATTCACTTTAGTGTAGTAAATGGGAACGTAGTAAATTGCGAAAAGTCTGTCTTATTTATTTATAACATTTAGAAAAACTAGTTATAGAACAGAGATGCAGAATTTAACAAGTGGTTTTGTATGTGAATATATCTTATTCAGAGAATATTTGTTCCCTTCTAATAAGCAATCCACCCACAACAATAGGAAAAATATTGAGTAAGGAATAAAGTAAATTTATCTGTACTTCTTACTGTAATTCAGTAGCTAACAGATGCCTGTTAGGATGATAAAAATAGGTAAATGTATGCCTAACTGGGAAACATTCTTGAAATCTTCCTATGTAACAAACATTCGAATCATTGTAAATGTCTCAAATGTATAATTTATATCAGTAAATACCGAGTAGGTTATGTAGTTTTCACTTTAAAATAGTTATCTCTTATTGGAGCTAGTAGAATAATTCACGCTTCAACCATAATTCAAAAACTGACATCATATTCACTCACAATGCAATGCATGAATTTGAATTTCCTGTGAACAATAATCAAATATTTGGTAAAAATAAGCAGCAGTCACAAAACGAAGAAGACATTCCTTCGAAGATATGCTTTAATCAGACAGTATTATGAGTAGCAGGAGTCTCATTCTAAATCATGTGTTAATAGAGTGTTTCACAAAGGTCTTTAGGGTAAGTTACACCGACTTTTGATGTAATACTTTAATTCATCCACAACTGATTCTAATAATAATAAGGCAAGCAAATACTTGCCATTATAATTCTTCTTAATCCAGTTTTATTCTAATGAATTTCAGTAACTTGAGGGTACTCAATAATGTAATCTGAAATTCAGACGTCATCTAGTTGTTAGCTTTTAAAATTTTTTTCAACACTACATTCATATATATAGTCAGTTATATGAAAACTAATTGAATTATAATATAGGAAAAATATTCATTCAGAAATCTATAAAACAAACTAAATGAGCAAAGAATATCCTTTTCTATAAATTCCTCTTCTGGCTCTACAACTATATATATATATATTTAAAAACATAGAATATTCTAGATTAGTAGTCAGTAACAATATATAATGTCAGGAACGTTTCTGCTTTTCACGGCATCTTTATGTCACCAGTAAAGTGACTGCTGTAAGTTGGAATTTAAGTCACTTCACTTTAGTCTAGACCTATGTAGTTTCATTTGCATAAATAACTTACTAAAGAATATTGGGTATAAAACGTTTACCAACCACTGCCAAGTATAAGCATAAAACTTGTGCACTGCCAAGTATGCATAACTACATGTGCGCAGAATTAATGAAACCTCGTTATAATCGCTTATTTCCTAACAGACAAAATTCACATCAACTACACTGTGGTTTTCAGTTTTACTCATGATATGATGATACCTTACGTATCATATTCGCCATCAAACGGTTAATCCAGTCTAACGTTAAGGAGACAATACCGCTTTTGGCCACCTCAGTGTGTATTTATCAATTTTACTTGCACGTATGGAGCAAAGTATATCGACCGTACGCGACGTTAAGTCCACAAACGTACTCTGGGACATTGTTCAGCTTGGTCAAAAGCACTACATACATTCACTAGCTCTACCGTGACCAGAGTAACATTCTTAGTATAATCTGGCTTCTTTTTATTATATAAGTGTACTATTATTATTGTTATTATTTTGTCGTCATTATTATTCTCACTATCCATATTTTATTATCACTCTGTTAGTATTTATTGATAACATTGCGTTTTCATGTAGATTCTGTAAAAGTGCATTATTGCCTTTCCACTAATTACTGTCCACTCTACACAGTCATACTGATCAGTCATTTCCTCACGTTTATTACGCCATGCCAACTTCTGTCTCTTTTCTACCCTCCAGTCAGTCACTCCTTTTCAGTTACACCATACATTACTTCAAACGTTTAACGCGGACAAATTTTACCAGTATCCGATCAGTCTTATGAATTCTTTATTAAATATAATTACGATTAAAAGTCAATCTGAATGAAGAACATTCTTTTCAATAATTTCTCTTCAGATTCTTACAATTATAAAATTTAATATTTGTTGGCGTTACAATAATGGCCAGTTATGCGGTGGATACATTTTTAACGTAGAATAACAGATTAGTTATAGGGTGTCAGAATAAATAGTATTTGTGTGACAAACATGCTAGACTGAAATCGGTTACAAAATATTTTGAAATGGGAGACAATGGTGGTGATTAGTCATGGATTCGTAGAATGTAGGGTAGGAAAAATTGACAAGTGAGTTCAAGGTTATTTAAAGGTGTCAGGTGAGTGGCTAGTACGTAGTAGTATGTATTAAAGAAGAGTGCACTGAGGAGTTCATCATGAAATAACCAAAGTGTGAAATGAAATAGGTGGAGGCGTATATTGAGAAAAGAGATAATATCACTACTATGAAGTCCGAGTAGTATAAATCGAAAATTCGATAGTATTGAGAGAACGTTTGAATGAATAATAATAATTGTTATGATAAGCAAAGCACAAAAATAACCAAGAGAGATAAGCGGAAAAAGCACTCTTGGCGAGAAGAAGAAACAATAATGTAAGTTTGGCCAAGGTAGGAACAGCGTCTTAACGTGTTCTTTTTGGATACAAAGTTTCGGTTTAGTCGATTTTATTGCAACAGCTTCAGGTATGTGTAGTAGGCGTAAGCTAATTGGACGTGATGACGACCTTGGAATTTGGTATATAACCCTGAAGGTTGTGTTGGTGTCGATGCGCTGTCCAGTATCGACCAAATGTAATAGAATCAAGCTTTTTGTGCATTTAATTTCCCTCTTGCTAAATCCGTAGATGAACCTGAATAATCTGATGCCCTATATAACTTGAACCACAGCAACAGTTGAAATGGTATTGACATGAAGAAGAGCTAAGGATAGATAAGACATCTTTCACTCACTGGGCAAATATTGGATGTCTACCGAAGAATTGAAACAGATGTGCAGAGTAGAAAGTTTTCTTTATCACTTCGGTTAAACGTTGCGATAAAATCCTCACAGGAGTATATCCGCAGAATTGTAAATGTAATAATAGAGGCTTTTTCTTCTCTGTTTTCAGTTCATGTTTATGACTATTGTAGCCTATGTTAGCTTTAGTGTACTTCTCTGGATATCCGTTCTCTCTTAAAATATCCCGGATGACCTGGAGTTCTTTCTTTACACAATCTTCCAAACCATTGAACCTTGTTCTAAGTGTTAAGCACCTGATCAGTTTACGTTTGTATTTCATCGGTACGAAGCTAAAGAAATGTGTATACTGAGCTTTGGTATCTAGCTTCCTAAATATGGTTTTTTTGACGGAATCATCCTCTCTTCTTGTTAGTAGGACGTCGAACATGTGCAGAGAGTCGTTGTATTCGTCGTCTTAGGTGAAATGGACCACTGAGTGAGCGTTATTGAAGTTGCTCAAAATCAATTCACTACGTAAACCTTCGTAATACACTACAAAAGCATCATTCTTTTGACAACAATACATTTCCATTTTTTCTATTTCATCTTTCAACAGACTATCTCATGGTTTTGCTGGAAATATGTTTGTGAAAATAGGTATTAGGTACCAGCCACTCACCTGACACCTTTAAATAACCTTGAACTCACTTGTCAATTTTTCCTACCCTACATTCTACGAATCCATGACTAATCACCACCATTGTCTCCCATTTCAAAATATTTTGTAACCGATTTCAGTCTAGCACGTTTGTCACACAAATACTATTTATTCTGACACCCCATAACTATCCTGTTATTCTACGTAAAATGTGTATCCACCGCATAACTGGCCATTATTGTAACGCCAAAAAATATTCTATTTTATAATTGTGAGAATCTGAAGAGAAACTATTGAAAAGAATGTTCTTCATTCAGACTGACTCCTTATTCATTATATGGAAATATTTCACACTATTAAATCTTATAATTACGTTTGTACAGCTTATGAAAATGAATTGTCTAAAAGAAAGTTTCCTTCGCTTTTTACACTTTTTTCTTGGGACTCAATATGGGAGTATTTCGTTCACATCAATTTTCAGATGAAGAATATGAAACACACTATTTGTTACTTACATCACACACAGTGTTGCAACTTGGATGTTCAACTTTGAATTCCGCTTTTAGAGACATTTAACCATTTGCGAAAGATTAGAGACAGCACTGAAAGAAGTACCTTGTTCAGTAATTACTGAAAAATTTAATTTATTATAGCTGTAAATTCTGTTCTCTGTTGACATACAAGTGATGAAAACACTAGTCGTACTGTCTTATACACTATTTCCGCTTATAAATAGTCATGATTCACGAACATGCATCTCACATAAATAAGTCGATATATCGTGAAGTAAATGATTTGTTATTTCTCCATCGAAATGCATGCACCATATCATAGTTTCACTCTTGTGATTTATTTCATGCGTGTACTTATTAGCTACCCAATACTCTTCTCAGAAGTCATAGTCGATTATAAATTCATGGAAGGTGGTCAGCTGATTGATGAAGTTTGTTCATATTCACTCAATAAATATGCTGAAGTGATGATTAACAGCAGTATGCATTCAAGTTCAAGACTGGATTCAGATTATGAATATCGCAAGAGAAACAGTTATTGTTCTAGTTACCAAAGAAGGCCTAGAACTCCTTGAAGTTTACATTAACTATATGGAACTCCCCGGTAACAAGTTCAGCTACAGCTGAAGCTGCATCTTTTCCGCATACTGAAGTACATTTACAGGAAATTGTCTAATGCTCAACCATAGACATATTGCAACTGGCTGACAAGCACTTTACGGATCTTAGAATATATTTGAATAAGGCATTTAGAAGACAAATTTCGCGAGATGATATCATTTCGTAGTTCCTTTGCAACCGCTGTACAACTAAAATAACAATAGTAAAATGAAGTTCATGACAATTACTCAGTTAAATAAAAAACAAAACATATACCCAATGCCCAAATTTTTTCAAACTGTTAAAAGTGAACTTGGTTTGGATATATATTAAAAGTACATAGTAATGACCAATCATATTTAAATAGGTCATGTAGTCCACCGTAGGCGAAGATTGAAGTCTATTGTTTTTTGTACACACAGTTTAGGCTGTATGTGATTAATCCAAAGTGCTTCCATCACCTTCAATAACCTTGAATTAGAGTTATATGAAATAATTGTGAAACAGTCATCAATATTGATTTTGTGACCTCACATTAATAAGTGTTTTGCAATGGATGATGCTGGATTTCTATTCAGATTACTCGCATTGGGATTTTCTATATGTTTTAGTAACCATTCTGGAACATGTTCTTTTCGACGACATTGGAACATTCTGTTGGTTCTACGTATATAGGTGTCCCCGCAGCTGCAGGTGAACTTGTAGATACAGTTTGAAGTAGAGTCCACAGAATTTCGTCCTTTAATCATAGGTACAGGAATCGAAAATGTTCGGCAAGTGAGAAAAAGAGATGCGGCGTAGAATGTGCGTTTGATGGCTGGCCGGAGTCTTTGAGCTGTCAACTGCATAATCTGATCACCCTTGAATGGTAGGTTAATAAAGATAGCTTTCTTTGGTACGGAAGCTGTCTTTTCGAGATGTGGTCTTTCTTTACTGTGACAAGCGATAAAGTTTTCCGGATAACCATTAGCTAATAAAACTGAATGTATATGTCGAAACTCATCCATCACTGTGTCACTCGTGCATATTTTTCGGGCCCTTGAGAACAAACATTTCACTAGGGAACGTTTATACTGGATAGGAACAAAACTGGTAAAATGAAGATATTGTCCACTCCACGTTTGTTTACGAAAAATAGATCTCTGAATCGTACCATCATCTCTCCTGGTCATTGTAATATCGAGGAAACCGAGTTTGTTATTCGATTCGCGTTCGGAAGTCACTCGGATATTTGGATGAATATGATTAAATAGAGTAATAAAGTTTTCAATAGATTTAATATTATTATCAATAATGAGAGTATCATTTACATAACGTTTATTTAGCATAAATTCTCCAAGCATACCTTGCATTTGTTTTTCCAATTTCGACATGAATGTATCTGCTAACAGGGGCCCAAGAGGGCTCCCCATCACAACACCATCGATTTGTTTGTATACCTTTTCTTAGAAGGTGAATCTAATATTTTCTGTACATATTAAGATGATGTCTCTGATTTAAGTGACATGAATCGGTAATTTTATCCCATTGCTTGTGATGTAATCGCAAATGAAATCAAAAGTTTCATGAAGAGGAACATTGGTTAATAATGATTCTGTGTCAGTTGAGCACATAACCTTTTCCCTAATATTGAAGCTGTCTAGCATATCTGTCAGATCAAATGAACTTTTTACAGAATGATTTGATAATGAGTCTCTTACGGGCGTAAGGACATCTGTAATCCATTTTGCGATTTTATGGTATGGAGAATTCGACATGTCTAAGATCTTGGAATATAGTGTTTGTCTACTTGTTTTTCCTCATACTTCTTTCCCTTTTTCTCTTTCTTCTCTTCCTTTTCCCACTATCTATCTACCCTTTTTTCATCTTCTTTTTCGTCATAGTTTTATGTTTTCACCTTTACCAAAGTCGAAATTCACTATTTGTTCCATTTAACCTTCGTATTTCGTGTTGATTGATCATATGTGACATGTCTCTACTGACATGTCAGCTCCTAGTACGGATGTTTCAACAATGTCTTGTGATCAGCATGTTATTATTTGCTGGTCTCCTTCCACCAGATAAATCCTAATTCATTTCAAATTAACCGCTATATATAAATAACACCGAGCTGAACATTACTTGATATGTTCAAAAGCCTTCATATGTTTCATTTAAAAGTTTATTTGTTCTCTTTTTTAAATATTATATATACACACCTTAACACAATCTCCGCTGTAGTTTAAATTTGAGCAAATTATTATTATAGCCAAGATGAAGTTCAGGTTCTCTGTTAACCTGAATTCATTACATTTACGCCTGTAGCATTTCTCTAAGTATTATGACCTCAACAACTCGTGGTTAAATGTGAATTAATTTATTTTCAATCAACAGAATATGGTATTTTTATTATTGACAATCTGTTTTCTATGGTGGGGCTGATATTTTTGGATTACTTTGATAGAGAATAAAAATTTACTTTTAGGTTTTTGTGAGTAGCTTTCAACTGTCAACGCTGCTAACTAATTGGCCTTTTCACCTAGCCTTCCCAAAACTTGTATCTGTCTACCTCCTTTAAATCATTTCATTTCATTTATTATATTTTGAAAAAATATTAGCTGAATGCTAATTTAACATTTTAATTCTCGGAATCAAAATCCTATGGTAGTTCTTGCTTCCATTATCGTAGTAGAAAGTCTATTAATAATAATTATATATATAAGACAAATTTATTTCCGATTTTATTCATTCGTAAAGTAAAACTGCCACGAAATTACTTTGTGTAGACAGAGCTTCCTTGAGAAACCGAAAACCTAATTTTCTCTGTACTTCTTGTTAGTGAATAGTCAATATACAAGTTTCAGTATAATGGCTAACGAGCAAAAAACCGGATTTATTTGTCATTATTAGTGCTGCTATACTTTATATGAGTAGGTAAAGTAAAATGACGTAAAAAACCCTTATGATTGGTTTATCAATGTATTCCTATTTAAACTTAAAATGGACCAATGGAATCTTACCCATTTGCAATAATATAAATATGAAAAATTTAGACCATCTCTAAAGTTTTAGTAATACTCGAAGTATACTTCTACTCTCTAACTGCGAACATGAACTCTACAACATTGCAATTTTCATTTACTTTTTATTATTACGTCCAGTACTTAGGACTATGCCATAATGTTAATGATTCAAATATGCTTGGTAAACCGTTAGTGTTACCACAGACAAAACACCAAATACCCATAATTTGTTTTGCTCTAATTGGTTTTATTCTAAATGCTATTTCATTGTTCGTATTTTTGTTTGGAGAGGTAGCTGTCAACTCGCGATCACATAATACAGGACGTCATCGATTAGTGGAAAATGAGAGCACAAATATAAGCATGCGGATGAGTACAATCAGTAAAAGCACACATCAGACAAAATCACGTAATACAGGACATACAAGAAGTTCATTCATGATAAGTTTAGTATTTTTGTGTGTATGCGAAGTCATCTTCAATCTGGGCTTATTTGTATTCAAACTGGTCCAAGTGCTATCACCGAAATTTGTTCATCAAACACCGAATGATGGATACAGTCACATTCCACCTGATATGATTTTGATTGTATTGCCGGTCATACAAAATCTCCTCATGTTTATTGCAGAGGTAGGTCTTTTTTGTCGAAATTGGTGTGTCTGCTTAATCACAGCAGCTCGTGCTGAAGTTGTTATCTGGCCACTTGGGTCACGTGCCTGGCAAAGGATTTTAAGGAAACCCAAAAGATTTATTCAAATATTCATTCTAATTCTTTTCTTATCAATTATAATAGTTGGTTTGAAACATACAGATTACATAGGTCTTCTGTGTTATGATGATACTATTCATCAGTATGGAATGTGGTCACAAGCTTATATGTTTTCACGTGAATCGTTCTTACTGTATCTGAACTCTGTAGTGTTACCATATCGTGCAGTAATCACCTGGATTCTCATTGTACTGTTTACAGCTATGATTATCATTAGACTACGGCCATGGAGTAAAGAGTCTTTACTACTACAAACCTCAAATTCAAAGTCTTTAGATGATATACCAGCAACACAAGAATGTTCACAAAAAGATGCAATGCGTAAACGTCAGAAGGGGCAAATGAGGGCAACACGTGTTGTTCTTGTTGTTGCTATAGCATTTGGCCTATTGGAGTGTATGAACTTTATGATTGCAATCTGCCAGTCTGCTGGACTTCTCGAAAACGACCATTTAAGTCGACTACTTGAAACCATTGGCAATACCTTGATCACTATTGACTCTATTTGCAATTTTTTCGTGTTCATCTCACTCATGTCCTATTTCCGTCAAATATTTTTACAATTATTCTGTTGCAAAAAAGCAGTAATGACTATACCAGTTACTCAGAAAAGTACATCTTTCTCCTCAGTAACTCAAACAGTAACGGGAAATGATGACCACATCGATAGATTCAATATGAAAGTTTAGTGTGCTTCCCTGGAAAATATAACTTCTAAATACTTTAACTATGATTCAGTGAGAAACCATTTAACTTCTCCAGGGTTATAAACATTTGTATATCACTAAAATAATAACTGTATAATTTTGATGGTTTAATTTCTATTTCTAATCCATTACACTGTCATTCAAAGTCGTTAACATTTGTTGTGAATTACATATTAAACTTTTTGGTTATTGTTCGCATCCACATTTTCCTGTCTTTTTTCTATTATGATTGGTGTAATCACCTTTTCTCTAAACTTCTGTTAATCCTCCATGTGTATTATTTTCATCACTTAATTTTATCAATGTTTGTGATAGATGTTGTTTAAATTTGTGTACAACAAGTTACCTAACAAGTATAAACTGTCTTCTTCTCTTCCTGGCATCAAGTCGATTTGAAATTTCTAGCTGCTCCCTTTTAAATGCTTTGTCATATAACAATAAGTCAACCGTTTAGTTTTTATATACGCTTTCAAAATGCCTACATTAAGGTTAAGTTCACAGAATCACAGCCTCGCTGAAATCTATAACTAACGTTATCCAGAGCTAATTCCGATGTAATTATTTCATTTTACTATGATTTCGCTAACATGCTAAAGCTATATATGGTCTTCCAAGGTTTACTTAAAAATTCCTTCTCACATGATCATTCTATAAACTTGAGTTAAATTGTTCTCTTTGTAGTTCAAACAAGCTAATGAAGTCGTTTGATAGATATCAGCTGCGTTATTCAATCTTGGAATTTTAACTGGAAAGCCTAACTCCTTGTAATCATTATCCTAGATTTTGAATTTCCATCCTTTTCCGATGATATTTTTATGCTTTATTTGCAGCATGATTTCACTGTAGCTCAGGACACCACAATTAGAGGGAGAATGATATGAAAATAAGTAGAGTAATGGCAATAAAGCATCCATTTTAGATAGAATAATATTCACGATACGTTGAATTGCTTATGTTAAATTATAAAAAGATAATCAAATATTTGAAGAGCGAATTTTATTATTGAACACTCATTATTAAGAATTAGGCCTCTTCATCATGTTAATGCATTAACACCTTTGAAGAAACAGAATAAACTGGATCCTCCGTAATATATATATATATATATAATGATATATATGTATAATATAGTGTATATAATATAATATATGTAATAATAATATAATTTAGCTATATGGTAGTGCATTTGCAACAACTAGCCTACAAATCAACTTACATGAAATTTGCTGACACTTTCTAAAACCTTATGTTGGTAAACCAAGTACCATTCTGATAAATGTTAAACTTCGTGTACATTTAAATTGTCTTGTATTGTTAATCTAATGAAGTATGTATCTTTTAAGTGGTAGTGCTTTCTTTCTATTGATTCGCAGTTAATAGCATTCCATTAGTGACCAACAAATTAATAAATTGCGAGAAGCAGAGTAAGTTATATTCTGACAAACTGACAGTTTAACAAGTTGATTGATGCTCGTAACTGAATATGGAAAATTAGTTTTTGAGAGGAAACACTATTAGAATAAGCATATAATACACTAAACCAAGTGAGTGATGTCTCGCCTTCTTTAGGTAACTGAGAAACAAGAAACAGTCGCTACCTTTTTGAAATTATATGCCTTATCAGCATTATCAATACTCCCACGAATAAGTTCATGGATTCATGTTAATGGCTATTTTAAGAAGTGGGATAAAATGAGTCAAGCTGAAAAAGAATAATTTCTTCTTTGTAAATGGGTCGTCGCCTTTCTAGAATAGTTCAATATCTTTCCTGACCAAAAGTCTTTAACAAAATACAATTAGTTTATTTGACATTTTTTCGGGATCCGTTGATAACGTTTTTTCAGCAGTAAACAGGTAATCTATGCTGCTTCACTGGAATTGTCAAATATTATTTTTGAGACAGCATACTGTAATACATCATCTGACCATGAAATTGTGAAGTGAGCTTCTGTGTTCATTTTTTCGCCTTCTTTTCAAGTCCAAAATATCAGGTGTTCTTGAAAAGAAATGTCTGAGAAACCAGACAATCTCTATTCCATTTTAGGTAATCGTTAGTTTTTCTTGCATATGGTAGATTTTCATAGTTCATTTATACATATGTATATATATAACCTTTAAAGATGAGTGGTTTTGCTGTCTTATGAGTCTAAGGACATGACCACTTATTTCAATAATTTGAATTTTATTAACCACTTTATTAAAAATGGATAAATTGTAAATCATTAAAATGAAATAAGTAAACGATGTCAACGATAAAATTCGAAAATTTCTCTTGAAGTGAAATTTGTTCGCGCTTTCTTACAAAAGCAACAGCCATTTCGCTCGTTTCCATTGTTTAATTCGGGAGAGAACGCAAATAAGACTGCACAAGTCGCCATGGTGTCTCTCTCCGTGAGTCTTTTTTAGTACAAACAAACACTTATTCTGAGTAAGATGGTAAAGTTCATGCAAAAATAACATTAATTTTAGTGATATAAAGAAAGGATGAGGCAGAAAATACACTGGCGACATTTTGTTTAGGACAAATATTGATTGTTGATAATTTCCGTAGTCGTGAAGAATCCGCAGATAAGTACATTGATGCTTCAATAGGGGATGAATAAATGATCGAAGTTGTTACCATCAAAAATTATTCTCGAGGATTTCATTCTCACGATTCGAAAAATGCAAAATTTATAAGATAATGATCGATTATCAAGCGTGTAGTTGTGAATAATATGTAACAAAGTCAAAGTAAAATCTTTTCCTTTTTTATACAGATCTTAGAATTATCAACAATTTGTTTATAAAATTGACTGTCATAAGTGGATTTTATGTCGTGCAAAGATGTAAAAATTTCGAATAAGATCATCAAGGTATTACCTGGTATAGTCCAACTGTTTGTCAGAACAACACCTGGAAATACTTCTTATATAAATCTGGAATTATACTTTCAACTGTCAAGAGTATGAAGGTAAACCTACCAAAGCTCTTTAAGCAATAACTTTAGTAAATTGTATTCCTTTCTTGTTTATAAAAAATCACTGCAATTACTAACAGTATATGTGAGTGAGAGTTGCGAAAATTTCTTGCTTTCTTTGGATATGTATGTATTTAAGTATGTGTTTTATGTGCCATTACTCATAAGTCAAACAACATTTTTCCAAAGTTAGATTGGCTTTCCATGAATGCTGTAAAACCTGCAGTTAACGAAAATACAATACAAACAGTGTAGTTCATTCAAATTGTGGCCAGTAAGGTATGATAAAAGCCACTATCAGCAGTTATCATACGTAGATGTTCTTTCCAGTCTTAAAAGCCAGCAATGATTGTTTGTTACTAATGAATGCCACGGTAAAGATTTTAGTCAGCATAACTGTACACAACTTATATTTATCAGATCGTTCTTTTGTCATTGCAGGATCATGTAACGTTGTTTATACTTTTTACGCATCCTATTTTGCAGCAGTTCATAATTCCAACCCTCAAGGATGAGCGTTGACACGGAGTAGGACATTTTAAGTACATCAAAGTAGACTTCATTACTTTCAGACTCTCAAAACATATGACGAAAAATAATTGAGTATTCTGAAAGCCAGTTGCACAGAATGCACAAATATTATGGTTTAAAAAAATCTAGTTTATATATGGAAGCTTCTATTATCACGCTCAATTACAAACAACACTAAATGAGATTTTCAAAATTGTTTTTGGTCGAAAGAATATGAAGCAATTGGCGGATAATTTATCATAAGAAAATAACTGAAAAATTCAGTCAGAAACAACAGATATTGTAGATTTACTGCTTTAGAATTTCGGACCAATGATACTTAACGTATTTAACACTACAGTACACGTAAAATAAGGCCGCGGAGTCTCAGGTCTCTCAGCATTATAACTGAACAAGTGTCTGGATGTTCTTCAGTCAGTATATTTAAATATGTATGGTTTTTGCCTCAATAGCACGTGAGATTCAAAAGAAAAAATCAAACTCTCTCACAACTATGTTTCCACCTAAAACACGGTTTTCAACGCTAAATAAGCCTACAGGCAATACTCTAAGTATAAAGTGAAACAGATTTAGACACATTTTTCAATTCAATACATCTTTGTCCGTAATTCCTTTGTCTCTAAAAATTGCAATTCATCTATCTCTCAGATCAATAGAGAAAAGCTGATCAAATAAATTCAACCTTTTGAAGACTGATACTGTTTCAAACACGCTGTTCAAATTATCCTCTGGAATTTTGTTATTATAATTTGAATCTATTGTCTACACTATCTGTCTCGGGCAAAGAAAGCAAAATTATATCTCAATATGAAGCTATGGCAAAGTATTACACAACAACTTGATAAGCAATATTCCAAAATCTTGATACATCAGAAAACAAAACACGTTATAACGAAGTAGGAAAACGTTGAAGTTTCGTTCCTTTCTGGTGTATAGAAAATAACATTATTCTTCGGGAAGCAGGTGTGTAAACATATGATTTCGTATATTCTTCTCGTGCATGAATTTCAATGGAAAGAGAAGAATAAATGAAACTAAATAACGTGTACTTATTCATTTTAAAGATTCTATTCCAATGCATAAAATAGAAAATATTCAAAAATATGTATGCGTGGTAAAGTGAACAAAATATCAGGTTGACAGAAAAATATTGATTTGAAAAACAGATAACAGAGCGATGAAAAGTACTGAAGTTTTGATGTATCTGCTAAGATATTCATTCAGATTGACTGTATATGAAGGGAATGAGTGAACATTTTGTACGGACCAACGTTTAGGAAATATATGGTAGCAGTGATTTAGAGAGCTGTCATGGAGAACGTCATAAATAATATCAGCATAATAAATGCATTGACAGATATATATCACCTAAAGGATGAAGGAGAACAGAACTCAAGAAATAAAACTAGGTTCTGTTATGAATAAAAAACAGCAAAAGTAAGGGACATTTACGCCTTATAAGACGCTAAAATTACACAATCTAAAGTCCAAATACCTAGGACAACTAGAAATATTATGGAAGATTTAATTATAACAGATAACCTTCGTATGATCATTTGATTTTCGATACCAGTCAAGTGACAACTAATCCAACTAGTTTCATATATTTATATTCTAATATTTGAGAAGAACAGTACTAGGAATAGTGACTAACTTCCATCTTCTGGATGTAATTAAAAGAAAGTATAGGAAGGAATCTGTGCCTTAGAATTTCTGTATGAGCAGTAAACTATTTCTGTCATTGCTTGAATGGTATTCAATATGGTTACTTCTTCCTGACAGCCTTATTTATTTCTGATTGTGAGAAACACATAGAATTAGCTCTTTTACTAAAACACCACATTGGAGCCTTCTGTAATAATAAGGAATGGTACATATGGAGCGCTCGGTAGTAATTACTTCATAGCTATATAGATCAAATCTAGTGACGGTTATACAAAGTCTATCACATGAATCCACTTGATAGACACCTTTGAGCAGCAGGTCTCCAGAACAGAATGACTTGCAGTTTTCGCACATATTGAACGAATTTGGCGCATGATAAAGTATTGAAGGATTTGACGTAAGCTGAATGAATTGTTTGTATTTGACACTGAAGACCAGCTCTGTGACTTCATGATTGCTTTTATTTATTCTAGACTGTAAGTATGAATGTTTAAAGGTATTAATCTGACTGGCTTGTCCACAACCACTGCACCAAATGATAATATAAAGCATTATCGGACTAAACAACTGCGGCATTTTTGTACAGTTTAGTCTAGGCTATTTGGATTTATCTGAGAATAAATGAAAATAGCAACATGCAGTTTCTTATGACCCATTAAAAACGAAGTGTGATAATCAGATAAGTATGTTTAGTTAGATAATAATATTTATTTATTTGGAAAAGATATTTAACTAAGGACTTGCTTTGCATTATTTATTTTGTTCCATCTGTTATTATCATGTAATTAGTCTTTAACGAATAACATTCTGGCCATTAAAGATGTATGAATTAGTATTTTTCATATCTTTTGGGATAATGAGAATTCATCTTGTTTTTGATAAACATATATTATCAAGAAAATAGTTCACTAGTTCAGTTATATGAAGTAAGCAAACGATAGACATCTCATACAAAATGGTTTGGCTAATTCTGTTTTACTGTAGAAGGTAAGCCACACTATCGTAGTATCACAACAAGTGATTTCCTAAAGAGTGATACTTTCAAGACAGCCAGGATATTAAAGCAAAAGATGAATTCGCCAAAAATATTCGAAATTAACCTTATTAGCAATTAAAAGGCTTGTTTCAAACTGAAAAGGAAAATTTTGTTATGCATAAAGACACCAACAGTTTATAGTTGAACATAAAAACTTATTATGCTAATATTTGATTCCGTAATAAGTTTTCGTGCTCTCAAATAATAAACACGTTGTAAACTTCTTTTTTTATTTCTGATCCACCAGACTGATAAGTTTCTAGCAAATTTCTCATATTTTAATGTTACCGAATTCCAATCGTCTCATTGAACGTTTCATCTGTTTACAGACGTCAGTCAACAAAAACCGCGTCAGAAAACTTAAGCTCCATCTAAATTATGCATATCTGATGACTAATTACACAAAAAATGTTGAAATACTGATAACATAAAAAGTGAGTTGTATTTAAGTATACAAATACACAGCTGTCTTGTTAACTAACCAGGTGCTTTTGAAACTTATTAGTCTTTACTAAACCAAAGATTGTGTACGTAACCAGCTTCTGTTAATGATGCTGCAAATATACAGCATTATGCTAAAACGCAGAAAAGTTTATTGTAAAACAATGCACAAAAAACATACGGTTTCTTCTTCCTTCACGTTCCCCAGTGGAACATAGGGCTTCAAGCTAGTGGCTTCAAGTTTCTGTAGTAGTGTTTATTTTACAGGATGGGGTTGCTAGCATCATTCCCAACCTTTTCTCTTCACCAGTATTATTTCTGGCTTAGCGAGGTCAAGGAGTGCGTGGGCCGGGGATCGAACCCCGGACCATGTGCATGGTCGGCGAGCGTCCTAACCGCTATGCCACCGACGCACATATGGTTTACTTGACACTAATTTGCCCGAACGCAGTTATATAACAGGCCGTATATCATTTGAGTAGTCTTTAATATTTAGTAGCTTGATGTAGGCCTATGAAACTCTAATGACAATTTCCAACGGTTGAATTCCCGAAACAATATTGGAAAGGTTTTAACATAAAAGTTGTCTTCAGTTCAAATACTTTAACGCTTAGTAAATACAAATTATCTTGTATTACTAGTCATGCTAGCAATTGCTTACACAACAGAAAATAGCAGCAAAATATGAAGTTTAATATGAAGAGGATTTTTATGAATACCAACTGAAGTAATAACTCACGTTATGCCCGTTGAAAATTATCTGCAATAAGAGTACCAAAGCGCAAATGTTAAAGTGACCATTATGTATAAAAATACAGAGATGCTCAAATCCAAATTATTTATAAATAAAACAGTTTACTGCAAATGGAAGTCACTGATGCTGCTATATCAGAGAAAAGGTCTTTATTATGAATGTCGAAGGTAAACAATGTTAAGAATCACTGGATAGGACAAAATGTCGTCCAGTTCTGGTTAATTTGAAATAATTTTTTTCATTTATATTTATGATGAAGACTTCTGTGAGGATTTCGCCACATTCTGCAAACAGTGATTGGTAGCTGACTTTCATCTTACATTTGTGAATTATTCAAGTAGGTAGTTTTAAGCTCAGTAAACTTATTCAACATGTGTCAGTTAGTTGAATGCAAACAGTTTGAAGGGAAGCTTTTTCTGTTTCTATGGATACGAAACTGTTACAGAGAAATGATCGTCCATCAGAGCCCAAAGACTAAGCGTACATCGAGTAAATTGTGCATTAAGAAGGATTCTGAAATTTCCATTAGCCTTCGCTTGTAGTCCACCCTTATATGATTCAAACAAAGAAAGCTTCGCTTAAAAAGGTTCAATAGGAGGTTACCGAAATCAATACATTAGGAGCACATTTGTTGAAGTCGTAAAGTTTTATGATTGTGACTTTACCTTGTCAACTGCTCTAATTAATGATCAGCTAAAACCATGAAAATATTTGTTCACAGACAGTGTTGCCTACATTTGCGCTTGCATCACTGATACTTATTCGAATGCATTTTGTTGTCATTTAAAAATATGGATAAATATTCACATCAGCTGATATTCCATAAACAACTGTCACAGCGTCTAGTATACTTATACTTCATTGATCAATACACATTTAGGTTGGATTAAACTTCATGTTTGTTAACATGAATAAATCAACAATGTGGTGTATATTGAATCTGTAGCCACTGTAATATAAGTAAAAATTAGCCATCTCCAGTTTTTTCAACATGTAAAACTCTGCGTTGTATCGATTGTATAAAATTTATATCATAATACATAGAGGACAATATGATTTAATTACTATCATATAATTATTTAAAAATTCAAGTTTATGGAGCATCATGCTGCTGAAGTCGATATGTCTGCAAACATATCATTAAAACAGAGATAATTAATTGATCTATTCCAGAATGCACAAACTTTTCTCAGATATTACCAACAAAATTCGAGCCAATGAGAACTGTCAGTCTATTTAACAAAACTATCATGAAGGCAGTCTGGACAGTGATAAATCCAAGTCTGTTTAACGATGACTGTTTCCATTCCTAGGTGGACTTTTGCACGCTTTTCTGTTAACGTTCATCGTAGATTTATTTGAGTGACAGGCATATTCTCCTGGTTTACTGTGGTCAAAAATTGACCTACCAGATGATATTCATAGGTTTTTTAGACAGTCTCAACAAAGAGTTCTGAACAACCTTCATAATTATTCTTACTAACTGCATCAGCCTTATCCATTCTTTACTAACATATCAGAATTTTTAGACGTTTCTCTCAGTTAATATGCAATTGTTATCTGAAACCTGCTGAGTAGTCTGTTGGTGGCGTGTATTCGTTTGTGTTTTTGTTAACTAGTCTTCGATGAATTTCCAAAAAAATAATCAATTATTCTTATTCATTGAGTTTATTAAAGTAGATATGTAGCTTTGTAGTTTGTTATTTAACTGAACGTGACGCGTTGGTTGAAGTATAACATCCACCTTCTAAATGAAAGAAAAGTACTAGTTTAAAGCGTAAATTGGAGTGAAATACTGTAGCTGTTATTTAGAATACAGATTTTTGAAAAGATAAAATCATTTCTATAACTGAATTCTGAGTTGATAGCGTTTCTGAATTCACATGAAATTGTTTAGTGATAGGAATAACTCAAAGAATGGAAAATATCGAATTTGAAAATAACAAAAGGTTATAGTCACCTGACTGCGTAAGATGTTCTTTCATAGAATTTTTATTCCTTCATTGGTTTCATAACTCGTAAAAGCCTACCGGATTTGCATTGTAGGCGAAATGTTTCTATCATAATAGGTAAGCTAGTTAGAGGTTAAGGCTACACTACGTCATGTCAGTTGTTTTGTTTGACTTAACCAAACGTGTTTGTGTTATTTTACCTTCTTTAATAATAGGTGAAAATGGAAGTTTTCTACGTTCTAATAGTAAATAATTTTATTTTCACGAATCACTTTGTTCATCTTTCATACTGACAGTTTTTAACTGAATATTACTAAACTTCTGTTTTCGTAGCCAATGTTTCAAGTCATGTGATTGTAGTGACTGTGATAGACAATCAGCGGTGTAAATAATAAATCAAAGGCTTGGATGTTTGTAAAGTTAGGATTGCGTCAGAGAATAAGGGTACAACACTGTATATGTCAACTTAGTGTTCCGAAGTTCGTGATAGTAGTTAGTTTGCTCATTTTGCTGTTTATGATTAATTTTGAGAAGAATATGTTGAAGTAACTGAAATACATATCATGATGACATCATCCGGAATGCAACAGCCCTCATGTTTTACAAATCATCAAATTCTAGTATATTTAGCCATAAATGGATGATATTCTTTGCTATAATCTTAGTCGCTGCAAAAGAGTATTATTTATCAGAGTGACCTCAAAATTGATTCAACACATAGACCAGTGATCTGATTCCTCAGAGACCAAAATGCCTTGAATTACGAATCATGGAGAAATACGGAAGTGATTATGCGAGATTAAAGTGATATATGCAGTAAACTGTGCTTAAAGAATACAAAATTTTGTTTGACAAAATAGGTTCAAACTGTGCTAATACGTTCAGGATGGATTCAGGTAGCCAATATTGTGGTTACGAAAAGATTTACAACACAAGAGTAAGACTATTTTGCTCTGTGTCCTCTGAACCCGAAGATTTATATGAGATAGTTCTGCTGTAACTGTGAACAAAATAATTAACAGCAACTGTAAAGTGAAGGTTTACGAAAGCAATTCAAAAACTTGTTCAGCTGAACTTGCATGTGTATGAGTGACTATAGATTTTTGCGGTCATTTTCCAAATGTGTTTTCTGATTCTCCATTCAGCTGATGTGAGCTTCAGTCTCATTCTTGTACTAATTTCAGTGGTTTCTTGATAACCGATTAACAGGAGTATCAAGAAATTGAAAATTTTGCTGTATTAGTTGTGTTTCTTGTATGCCAGAGAAAGGAACATTTATTTACTCTAATGGAAAGCGACAATGCTAATTGAGAATAGTGCCCAGTCTTTGCAAAAAGAATAAATACTGACAGAATTAAACAGTGTGGTTATATAGCCTTGTGGTTAGCTCTATGATACTCACAGTGGTCGTTAAAATATCAAAAGACAGTTTAGTCAGGTGGAGACTTTTTAAAAGTACATATCATATAAAAACAAAACTTTAGGACAAGCAGCGTGTAAAAGAAAAGTCATGTTTAATTCTGTGACTGTTTCTTTCCAAAAGAATAAGATTTTCCTAGTCCTCTATATTTAAAAATTCTTTGAGGTACCGTAGGGCTTCAAGCTAGATATTTGAATTTACAGTAGCAGTGGTGTTTCTCCATTTCCTAGATGGTATTGCTAGCTTCACACTCGGTCTTCCTATTTTATCGGGATTATTACTGGCTAAACTAGATAGAGGAATGCGCTGGTTGGAGACGGAAATCCGGAGCAGCGTCCTTCCACTGAACTACGGACACACTTCCTTTATCTATAAAACTCAAATATTTGAAATATTCGTTCATACGAGGCAGGGAAAATGATTTTATTTTTTCCATCAAAAAATACAGTTCTGAAACCAGAATTCTAATCACCACTATACAAAAGTTTGTTTTAAAAGCCTTTCAAACCATTTTCAAATATATTTGCGAATGAACCTTTGAGCTGAAATTCCAGGAACGCAACTTTTTTTTGAAAGAGAAATTTAGTCTACTATTTTTAACTTTTAGTCTTATACTGATAGTTTTCCGACAGAATTAATAGTAATTAATAATAAATTTCCAGCAAATCTAATCGATACATAACACATCTGCCCAATACTCCATGAATCTAGTTAATGCAGTGTTAAGATTTCAAAGTTAAAGTTCTATGCTACTACTTATTATGACTAACTCGATAGATAGGATACTGATTTCAACTTTCCAGCAAACAATATGCTGGAAAATCGTCTAAAGAAATCAGCCAAGTTGAAATCACTAAGTGCCTTCACTGAACCAACTATTTTATTGACGTACTGAAAAATTTTCAAAACCACGATCGGAATTAAATCTGTCATTAATTCATTTCAGTTATAGACGATACTAACTTGAATTCATACTTCACTACCAAAAGATTTTCTGGAGCCTTCTATTTATTGAGCATTGATTTCCACTGAGAGGGGAACAAGTGAAATTCTAATTTACACTTTTCGTCTGTTAAGCTGTCTATATCATTGGAGAAATACAAATAGCTTTACAGCATAGAGGCCAATTCATTGAGGTTTTGAATTGTGGTGCATAACTATCAAATCTAATATTGTTTCAATTCAATACATTCCATTCATTGTTAAGTATTAACATGTATATAAAACAAATTTACTTACCACTATTTTAATTCACACGCAAATACGATTGATTCTACGGCTTTAAAAGAGAAATGATTTTCAAGGGAACTTTCTTGGCTTAAACCTTTGTTTCACTTGAGCATATGTGTTGAAGATATTACTGAACTGACATGACACAATATTTTGGCAGTTTAATATAATATCACTGAAAATTCTTGCAAACGCTTTACTTCTTGACTATAATAATCTTATTATGTCACTATACAGTTTAGCTTTTAAAACAAACGCAACTCACCTCAATAATTTAATCAGAAACCAAATGTTTTTTTTTAATTATCTACAGAGCAAAGTTAAATAATACTGACATCCAATTAGTAGTCTCTTTTTGTAAATTAATCCCAACAGCTAAAATTTATTAAGCTGAAAAGGTGTAATAACTTCTCTTGTTAACTTGATGTATTGGTTTAAGCGAAATACGTTCATCAGACAGCAGACCACCAATCATAGACAGGTGTCACCTGATGAATGAAACGACTGACCATAGTGTACTTGCGTGGATTAATGCGAAAGAAACCTACACACATTGCCTACCTATTCAAAGGATAATCCTTGAGTTTATAAATTACATTGATAGTGGACTTTAATTTCTTGTTTGAATTAATTTCCTATAGTCATTACTATTCTTTTGTTTTCTTATAGTATGTTAAATTTCACTTTAAACCATGCTTTACTTTTTTAAGAAAATCCCATTATCTTCAGTATATTTCGGGATTTTTCTGTCAGGAAAGTTAGAAGTTGTCTGGAATCTCATTAAATCCAATCATACGAGACATGGGAGTAAGTCCATTGGATTCTGTGATTCTACAGAAACATTAAATTTATTTTGTGAAAAAGAAAAGATTTTTTCAAATAGTAACCACTGACTGTTCAAAGGGGGGGGGGTAGTCCCATGAGGGAAGTAGGGAAACGGTTTGTTAACGAACCTTTTGTTTAAATTGTTATAGTCAAACAAGGTGGATTCATAAGGTATAAAAGACAATGAAACTTTACCATTTATTAAATATGTCTGTACTTTGAGTAAATAAAATGAATAATAATACTTACACACGCAACGACTAAAGTTAATAACCTCATAAATTTAGTCGGAGTTCTAATCAAAAATCGATCCAGTTGAATGTCTTAAATTAAAACTTGAGGGTAGTTCTGCGCTTTCAATAGTTTTTTGATTAAAGGTGGCATGTATAGGCACAAGGCGACGCTTGTTTCACCAGAAAAATACACCTAAAATCAGGTAAACTACATTTTAATCTGAATTCAAGAAAGTGGAGATTCAGATTACTGGATGTGAGATAGAGAGGAGGAGCCAAATTATGTTCAGACCACTATCTAGTTCAGAGAACCCTCAAGATCAAGCTGAATATATTCAAGAAAGCTGGAGGTAGATCACAATTCAAGTTCAATACTCAAAAGAAATTCTTGGGGAAGAGAGGAATGGAGAAGCAGAAGATGAAGCAGTGAAGAGATGAACAAAGGAAGGAGAACCTGAGTATAATCTACACAGCATGGAACAGATCAGTAAAGAAGAGCGTTAGGAAAGACGGAAGATGCTTTGACAGCGAGTTAGTAAGTAAAGCAGAACAGGCTGGAGGTGACAGACCTCAGGACACTATATCAAATAACGGCGTTTTTACCCAGGATAAGATAAATTCAAGTGAAGCCAGCGAGAGATAATGAGCGAAACCCAGTTACCAAAGAGGTGGAGGAAAGGGAATGCTAAAGTGATCAATTCAAAGGTCTCTTCAGTTGATCACCACCTACAACTCACCCAGAAATACCACTAGCAGACATAGAATTGCCAACGACCACCAACCCTTTTGACAAAAGCAGAAATCTTGAGGGCTACAAAACCTCTCAAATCTAGGAAAGTAGCGAGACCAGATGGAATCCCTCAATAAAAATAAAAACGGGACTCTATTGAATGGAAGAAGGGTTACGTTGTCGAACTACCAACGAAGGACAATTAAGCCCTATGCAAAAACTACTAGTATTCAAGCTTTTTCCCACCCGCGAAAACTTTTGCAACCATCATTCAACACCTAAGTAATCATGCAGGATGCCAAATAGTTCACAAAGGAAAGATCACCAAGGTGTTTGAAGCGAAATCAGGGGTAAGATGAGGATGCCTACTGTCACTGATAACATCTTGATTGTGGTGGATAGAATCAAGAGAGAAGACCAACATATGTAGGATCGGTAGAAACACCCTTGAAGACATGTCTTGCTTACCTAAACAACCTCTTTTCAACTACAAGCAAATTCAAACAAGATCGGATGAGAAAGGCAAAACAGGCGTTTATCACTCTGTCGTCGGTGTAGATATTAACAACTCTCTTCGCAAAGTATCAAATCCAGATCTTTAACACTGTGTCTAAACTAGTGCTTTTTGGTGGTTCACAGATTTGACTTTCGCGTCGTAAGAAACATTTTGAACAGGTTACTGCAGAGTGCATCAACCATTTCCTTTGTTCAATACTCAAGATCAGATAGGTGCACAGGCAGCAAAGAATTCTGGCAGTGAACCAACGAACAAATAATTATCCAACTGATAAATAGAAAGTGAGCATGGATTGGATATAATATGAGGTGGTTTTATACCTCAAACACTCTAACGGAACTCGGAATGGAAGGCACCGAATTATGCTTCCGAAGGTGACATGGAAGAAAGAGGTCATATGAAGAAGAAATGAAAACTTGTAGGTAGTTAGGCAGTCTGCTGATGGTGATAGTTGAGATCCAGGCGCAATGGAGATGTGCCAGTGAAGACACATTCCACTCGGGATGAATAATAATATAGTTTAGAAGCATTCTACTGTAACATATTGGCTAATATTTTAACCTGGTGAGCTCTTGTTCAACTCCTGATGAGATCATGATCAAGCATTTTGGAAGAGTTCTAAACTATGACAGCACCATTCTTCAGTATTCTCTCTGGCTGTCAGTAGTATTCTTAATTATATCAGTGTGAAACAATCTACTCAAGGAAATGCTTCATCGTATTCAGGCTTCATATATTGAGCTGCTTTTCATCGCATTTGAAAAACAGTTTCTAGCAAGAGTATTCACTCTGGGCATCATGACATACGATGGATGATTACCATGAGTGATTGTATTTAGTTAAACTGAGTCATCTAAAAGACGTGATACCACAAGAATGTTTTATACAATTCTATCTCTTCTGAAAATAAGTGGTTTCCAAAACTCCATTATGGGTAAATTTTGTTTTGACAAAGTCTCATAGTGTTATACAATAAAGTTTACTGATGACGTTTCGAGCACAATTTATTGCTCATAATCATATCAAGGTAATCACACGACTTCCTTAATTCATTTATATAGTTCCATTGTTTTTCACTTGATTTGATTGGTAGTAATATTTTCCATATTTCGGGTATGAGTGATGAATCATTCCTATTGCATGTGTTGGGTGTAGATTTGATGAAGAAGGTTTCAGTAATCAACCTCTCTCTCCACCTACCTAGATTACTTTTTAGAATTTTAACCCTCTTCCACCCTATTGTGTGGTTGTGTGTTAATGCATGCATTGCAATTGCTGAGCTTTTTTCTAAATTAATTTAATTTACGAAATACCCTGCAATGACTGCGAGGTCAACTACATAGGTCAAACTAGTAGGTCAGGGGTAGTCAGATTGTCAGAACATTAGGTAAGAATGGTTGACCTAGAGAAGATAAATAATTTAGAAAAAAGCTCAGCAATTGCAATGCATGCATTAACACACAACCACACAATAGGGTGGAAGAGGGTTAAAATTCTAAAAAGTAATCTAGGTAGGTGGAGAGAGAGGTTGATTACTGAAACCTTCTTCATCAAATCTACACCCAACACATGCAATAGGAATGATTCATCACTCATACCCGAAATATGGAAAATATTACTACCAATCAAATCAAGTGAAAAACAATGGAACTATATAAATGAATTAAGGAAGTCGTGTGATTACCTTGATATGATTATGAGCAATAAATTGTGCTCGAAACGTCATCAGTAAACTTTATTGTATAACACTGTGAGACTTTGTCAAAACAAAATTTATCCATAATGGAGTTACACTCTACCCCATTGCACAAGTTTTATTCTTATATCAATGGTTTCCAAAACTGTTTTTTAACTGGACAATCAGTGCTTGAGAATTTAATATTATTATCACTCCATTGCATTCCGAGTGGAACATAGGGCTTCAGCAACACATCTCAACTTTGTTCTGTTTTCTGCCGTCCTCTTCAGCTGGCTAGCTCCACGATTGACCAAACTCCCCCATCTCTTCCTCACACGATCTCCTCCATGTCACCCTCGCACCGACGACCCACTCGTCGCTCCCCGTTTGGATTTCACTCGAGCTATGGCCTGGCGTGCAATGCCATTCGGTGGCCTCCTCAATGTATGCTCGATCCATATTCACTTTCCTTTACATATTTATTGAGCTCTCGACTCCTGCCTGTTGGTTTGTTCCAATAGTTTCTTGTCACTTATTCTTTCTGGCTGACTATTTGATCTGCAGTATGGAGCCAGAGAAGGCAGGTGTTGATGAAAGTCTGTAACTTGTTGGAAATCCTGTTCGTGACACGCTGGCCAAGTTTCTGACTCATAATAGAAGGACCGACTTGGCATTGCTGTTGAAAATGCGAATCGTGTTTCTTATGCAGGCTGAGTGAAGCAGAAGATTTCGAAACTGGTTTCAGGTTGATGAAGGCGTGCGTATCTTGCCTTTCCGATTCTGACTGACTTTCACATCTTCGTCTATTCCACTGGCCTGTAGCTGAGACGATGCTTCCTGGATGGATAAGTGTAGGAGGCAACCTCTGTTAAATCTCTCCCGTTAATGGCGATTGGTGCTGGTTGTTGATGCTGTTGAATGGTTATCTTCATCACCTCTGTCTTCTCTATGTTCACGTGCAGTCCCGTCTTCACGACCTGTCTCTTCAGCCAGTTTGTTGGTTTTAGCTTGCAATTCTTCGAGTTTGTGTGAAATTAGACATAGATCATCTGAGAAATCCAGATCTTCTGGAGTCTTCTTATCGGTCGTCCAGCGTATTCCTGACTCCTCGCCCCCAACAGTCTGACGCATAATCCAGTCGAGCATCACAATCAAAAATATCATCGGTGATAATAGGCGGCCAGCCAGCTTGTCTTACTCCTGTATGCACTTCGAACGCCTCACTGAGTTTTCCGTTGTGGATCACTTGACACGTGACGTTGTCACATAGCCATTGAATTAGGTTGATAAAGACTTGAGCATTGCACGCCGTAGTGTTGAAGTAGTTTCCAAATTACTTCTCGGTCTACGCTGTCTCTTAGAAGGCCTTTTCGAAGACGATGAAGTTGAGGAATAGAGAGATTTGACTGCGATTCTATGCTTTGTTCTGTGATGACGATAAGTAGAGTTGCAATTCGATCAGCACATGATTGGCGTTTCCTGATTCCAGCTTGTTCCGGTGGGACTGGTGGAGTTCTGCATCCAGTGCATCAGTCATTCTCTCCAGGATGATTCGATTTATTATTCTGCTTGTCGTGGACAAGAGCATTATTCCACGCCAGTTCTAGCAGAGTGAGTCCTAAGTCACTCTTCTTTGGCAGTTTGATGAGGTAGCCAACCCTTCTTCCAATCAGTAGGCACCTTTCCTTCCTTCCATACTTTTTGCAATAATGGCGTCGGTACATCTGCCGCAGTCTCTGGTGCCGTCTTCAGTGCTTCGGGAGGGATGCCATCTGGTCCTGCCACCTCCACGGACTTCAGCAGCTTGATCGCATTCAGGATTTCTTCTTTCGTTGGAGGAGTGATGTCCACTGGCAGGCATTTTCGTGCGGTGGTATTTCTGGGCGAGTTGCCGGTAGTGGTTGATTCAAGAGTCCTTTGAAGTGATCAGACCATTGTTTGATTTGTTTATCCTCCTTGGTGATTAGGTTCCCTTGATCATCTTTAATTGGTTTCATCAGCTGGGTTGATCTGTTCCCGGATAGGGACCTAGTTATCTGATTTAGTGTCCTGATGTCTCTTTTACCTGCGACTTGCCTGTCCTGTCACCAGCCAGTATATCGTAGAATTGCCTTTTGTCTTTCCTGGCACTCTTCTTCACTTCTTTATTCAGTGCAGTGCAGTGTACATTGACTTCAGCCTCTTCTCCTGTTGTGCGTCTTTGTATTGAATCGTCTTCTTTTTCACCATCCTCCTCTCCTTGATTAGCTTACAGGTATCTGTTGACAGCCATTCCTTGTCTTGTCTCTTCTTTCTTCCTAGAACAGTCGTACACGTTTCCTTGAACATCACCTTCAGAGAGCTCCAATGATCTTCCATGCAGGTTTCTTTGGTGGTTACACGTAGTGTGGCCGACTCTGCTCTGATCTGATCTGTAGAGAAGGCATCCATTGTAGTTTTGTCCTTCAGTTTCTGAATGTTGAACTTCAATTACAGTGGGATGTCTCCATTTGTTTTCATGGGTTTCATCTCCACCTTTTATGTTCCTTGAAGTAGATGATGATCTGAGCCCGCCCACATCTGCTCTCCTTCTCTACTTTGTATCCAGCACACTAGCTGCGTCTCCACTTCCCTGAGCAGTATTGATATGAAATCCGTCAGGCAAAATCCATATTGCTTTGTGTATATCCTTGTGTTTGTACACGCTGCCTCCGATCACCAAGTCTCTGAAAGAGCAGAAGTCTACGAATAATTCTCCGTTGTCATTCATCTCTCCGATCAACAGCATCTTGACCCATGATGAGTTCTCTTCCTGTATTATCAGGTCCCAGTTTGGCTTGCATTCATATCGCCCATAAGGATTTTGATGTCACCATATAAAATATTGTCCATTACTGTTTGTGGTTGTCTGTGAAAATCCTCCTTTATCTCTTGTTGTTTTTGGCACTGTGCGTAACATTGCATGATAATTGTTACCTTCCTTCCTTTGGAGTTGTATCTTGCTGTCATAATCGTGTAGGGGGAGATTGATCCTCACTGCATTAGGGCTTAGGCTGCCACTCGTGACATCATTATAGCCACTCACTGCCTCAATGTGTTAGTGGTTGTCTTCTGGGTGAAGGGATTAGGTTACTGACTCTCCCGTTGACAATTTCGAAAGTCCACATCCATTCCATCTGCTTTCACAGATACCCAGTACTTCTAAGTCATACTTTCCCATCTCTTTGGCTACCTGGGCAGCCTTCCCAGTCTCGTACATTGTACGTACATTCCACGTACCCATTCTTACTCTTGCTTTCATCGAGAGAATAAGATTTTTATTTGAATTTGTTGATAAGCTTCCTAGTAGGAAGGCCATATGTTTGACTGATATAAGAATAAAACTTTTGCCCTGTGGTAGAGTATAATCCCATTATAGGTAAAATTTATTTTGATAAAGTCTCACAGTGTTATTTAGTGATATTCACTGATGACTTTTCGAACATAATTTATTGCTCATAATCATATCATATAATTGGATTATATTTGAAGTTTTCGTATTTTTAATATATTTCCTGTGTGTTGAAGTTTCTCTAGTGGTTTGAAAGATTTAGCGATGTGGATTTGCTAGCCCCACGCCCAACCCTTTCCCTGTACCCGGGGTTGAGACCGGCTAGAAAAAAGCGAACTAGTTAACTAGGCGAGGTTGAGAATTTAATTGGATAATATGATACATTATTTGTAGTATCTACTGTCAGAAGTGATTCATTTTCAATGTCAAAAAAGCTAGAAGTAATTTGAATTTGGAGAATGTATGAACACTTAACTCTTTACAACATATGGTCTATGTATTACACACAGTGGTTAGGACTCTCGCCGACCATGCACATGGTTCGGGGTTCGATCCCCCGCCGACGCATATCCGATACGTATGGTCGGCCTGCAAAATTTAGGCTACCGATATCCATGCTGAAAATTCCATACTTGTACTGAAAATACGATGTGGCATCAAGCTGTAATCAAAAAAAAATATAAAATATAAAAAAATATAAATAAATAAATATTACAGTGGTGTGAACACGGGCAGTAATTTTGCTCGAAATATTACCAATAACAAAACTTATCATTGTGTATAAACTATTGAAATATAATTATACTTTATTACAGAGTGTGTTTACAATTCTTTTATTTTCCATAACTTCCCAAGGGACTTCGAAATGCACTCATAAAACATTTGAACTTCTTTGAAGTAATGTTAAGAAAGACTTAATAGAATCATTCTTTGGCATAAAAAATTTTATATTTCCCAATGAGTAAAAAACAAAACGATATTGTTTTTACTGATGTTTCACGATTTAGTGCTAATAGCTTTATCAAGGTATTATTAAACCTGAATTTACAAAATCTCAGCTTATATATATAACAACTTAATCATCGTTCATCAGCATGGGGTAATTTTTACGTTTTTGTCAAGTTGTCCAGTTGGTAAAGATAACAACACCAATTGTAGATTGTTGGATTTGATAAGCGTATGAAATTATAAAAGCAGCATGTGTTTACATAATGAAATTGTTTATCACATTCGTTTTGACTTTGTCATTTCGTGTGGGAGGAGGGTATTACAACTAGGTCAAATTCTGTTTTAGCCCATCATTCTTATTGAGACAATTTGGATTCCATTTGATATGAATTGCTTCCCACATTGGACGTTCTTTGTAATTTCTGAAATGTTTCTGGATTATTTCAATATTGTCAAAATCAATTTTGTGACCTGATGCTATAGTGTGGTAGATGATTTTTCAAGCTTTTCTAGTTCAAGTGGATTTCTCGGTGATCGAACAGATGCTCTGTGGTGTTCATTTCTGCCCATCTTGATTTCTCATGGTGTTAGTCCGATGTATATTGCATCACATTCCAAGCATTTTATTTTGTAGACACAATTAGAGAGAGAATCCTTAGGGATTTGGTCTTTTACAAGGAAAAAGTTGCTTTGTAGTGCGTGAGTTTGGTGTTTTGAAGAAAACTATGATGTGCTTATCGAGTACTCTTCTGATATTGTTTGACATCTCTGATCTATGTGGAATGACAGCTGTTGAGGCCTTTGTCTTAGGAATACTCTTTCGACAATATTTAATGTCAGTGTTGATTTTGTTGATGAAGTTCTTTGGGTAATTATTTTGCTTGAGAGTCTCAGTAATGTTTGATATTTCTTCTTTTTCCTTCTCATCCGTTATCGAAGAGTGTGCTCGTTTAAGAAGACTCGAATCAACTGATAACTCTGCGCTGATGGGGTGTGATGATACGACCTCTAAATATTTGTTGAAGTGAGTTTGCTTCCTGAATATAGATATATTAAAATATTCGTTTTCCATCCTCTTAACTAGGCAGTCCAGAAATGGTCTGATTCTGCTTCTGAAGTCAACTGAATGCTAGGAGATTGACTGTTCAGTTTCTCCAAGAATGAGTTGTGTACATCTCGTTTTAGCACAGCGATAGTATCACCAACGTATCTCAGCTGTTTATTAGGTGTGAAATGACAAAATCAACACGAATGTGATAAACAATTTCATTATGTAAACACATGCTGCTTTTATAATTTCATACGCTTATCAAATCCAACAATCTACAATTGGTGTTGTTATCTTTACCAACTGGACAACTTGACAAAAACGTAAAAATTACCCCATGCTGATGAACGATGATTAAGTTGTATATATATAAGCTGAGATTTTGTAAATTCAGGTTTAATAATACCTTGATAAAGCTATTAGCACTAAATCGTGAAACATCAGTAAAAACAATATCGTTTTGTTTTTCATTCATTGAGAAATACATAAACGTTTAGAATAATATAATATATCAAAGGACCAATATTTTTCACTCTTAAAAGTGAACTTGGTTTGGACCTACATTCCCTGTAGAAAAAAATGAAGATAAGTAAATTATATTTGTTCATAAGTTCCAGTTTATGAGAAGGGTACTCTTGAGGCGATGGGAGAATGTGTCAACATTTTAACACACGTAGGTCCACAGAACTGGTCGATGAGTTACTTTCATTTCACCCTTGACCAGATATTCACTCTATGTTACTATCTCCAGTCAACATGGTTTTCCTCCTTCTTTAAAATTGCACTTACTTATGAATTTGAAGGCAACATGACCATGCTGAGCTAGTCGTGCAGTAATTAGACTTATAATTTGAAACCTGAGTGCCAAGTATCGTGTCGCTTTCGTTTATTTATCGGAGTTATGTCTGTTAAGATATTAATTCTACTTCGTCTCATTAAAGTATAAAATACCCTTGAAATCTTCAAGAATGATTTTACTGTCTTCATCGTTCTAATCATTTGATTTTAATTAATTTTTATTTTCCAAAACATTCCACTAATTTATAAGTTTGATTATTCCACAGTTGCATTTCCCCTGCTAGTGATCACTCTGGTGACAAATAATGAATTAAATCGTATTAATTAGTAGAATTAATCTGCGCATTAGAAACGTATAAGGCAAGAAGTGCGCAACGCTTCACAGACTCTTTATAAAACTAATCAGACTCGTTTAAGCTAATTAATTGGTTAAAAGTATATGTTAATGTCATTTTAACTTACTCATAAAAAAAGCCATTCTGACTGGTTTGCTTGGAGTATAATCAACTCTCATCTTCTCCAAAAATGTAGGAATTCATTAAAAAATTGTCAAATTTATGTTAGAGCGATGAAATATTTTAAGTGGCTAACAAAGTAACACTTTTCTTAGGTTACTGTAAAATACTGCAACAAATAATTCAGTTTTTCTTAACCAGAAATTGTAGCAGTTAGCATTCTTAACTGCCTTGTCATCAGTATTAACAGGAAACTGAAAATGACAGAGATTCAATTTTCCTTGATGTTAGTTTGCATTTGTTTATGAGTCTAAATTAAAATTTATATTGCTGAGTCTATACGTTGATGCAGTGATATCAAATAGACGATGGTATTGTAGTTCCTTATAAAAAAGGTATCAAGTGAAGGATTTTGAGAAACTGCTCTTCGCAACATGATCCAAGCATGTTAACTGAAATTTTGATTTATGTTATCTATTTGCAGTTATCAAGTCTCTTGCCGACCAAACTACAAAGGTTTCATAAAAGGCTAATATTGAAGGTAAAATAATAGATTTACAACGGAATGTAAACAAACATGTTATCAGCAGTGGTTGTGCTGATGAACATAAAAGTCCCACACAGAATTTTAGGAAGTGAATAAAAGAATTAAGCCATAACATAACGAACGTCCTTATGTGTTGTTTCTTGTTCAAATGTATGAGATGGATGTCTGAAGCTACTTCTGTGTATAATTAGCAAATAAACTTTTTAATCTGTTCAAGTATAACCTGTATAGAAATAGGAAGGAGGAATTCCACAAAGTAGTATGACAGCAATAGACTAAATTTTCGAGCATTAAACTGTTGGTTTGCCAGCATCCATCTCTGGAACGTCAAACAATGTATTTTTCGGAAATAAGTATGAATCATAATCTAATGAAACTGCACTGCTTTGGCCCATAGCCATAGTTTATACTTAGTGCATTAAGAAACTGTAGAGATTCTCACGAAGTTTGGTCTTCTTGGAGTCTCTAAAATTGTATTTCGGTCTATTCTCAAGTATAGTTCCCCCTTGAGTCAGGCGTTTAGAAACAATGTCTACTGGGGAACAGAATGCATTTGTTGTGTGTACTGTTTCCCTTTCATGTTTTAAAATCAGACTTCTGTGGGTAGTTCCTTTGTGATAGAACCTGACTGAGGTTTATGTTTCTGCATGTAACGTGTCACCTGACCAGATTTCAATGATTCTGGTAGTCAGCTTCTTTTTAAACTGTGTAGTATTCAGTTATGGAAATAACATACTGTGTATTTCAGGTCATTTTGTTAGGGTGATAATTTTCGTTATCGCTTCTTAGTAAGAACAGAAAAATTCAGGGAATAGAATTCAGAGTTTCTTTTGCTTCTTTTACATGTTTACGCGAATTACGTCAAATACTTTATAGGAATCTGGATTTCAGGATAGACTTAGCTGCAGATATCCTAAAGAGGAGAATCTCTAGTCCCTTAAAGAAGACTTGTTATGCAGCATTACTGAGAGTGATATTCTTCAACCGTCCACTTCTTCTGAGTAATATGAGGAACAAACTCCCGCATATGACCACTGCAATGTGCAAATATCAATTCACTTATTCTTGCGGAGCCAGACATATGTGCATCCTTCCATAACATTACCCAGCGTCGCTGCGAAGAAGAGTCACTAGTTCAGTTCGAAGCGCCATCTTTAGTCAGAGTCATTTACAAAGTAAAAACAGTCTACCTAAGGTGGTGTCTTTTCAACTTCTTTGTACTACAGAAGCCCTCACCGTATGCCTCGAAAAGCCGGAGCCTTTTTCAAAAGAAAGTAGTCCGATCTCTACATTTACTATGAATCCAGTTCGGTTTGACTCTTTAGTTTTCGTTTTTTGCTTTTTTTCCCTTCATATTTTTACATTTTCAGTTATGCAAACTATTATTTCGATTTGTTTCCATACTCGTCCCGTTCACACCTGTCTTCGTTAAAATCTATCTTACATATTACGCAACTGTTTTCTAGTGCTGTGTAATATTGTTTCTGTATCTGTAATCTGTATTCACACGTTTCATCTGTCATATCATTTTGAAAATTGTTATCACTCTTAATCTCCTTATTTGTCATATTAATTATTATATATATTATTATTGCTCCCATATTAAATTGAATAATAATTGTACCTATGTAAATTTATGTATGTAAAAGAGATTGTAAAGTTTTCGAACAAAAGCAATTGTTTAGAGAAATGGAAACAGGAGTGTGCTATAATTCTCTGATTTTATCCATTTACTCATAAAACTGGAAACACTTGAAATTTAATTGATTTTTATTACAGAAACTATGTGCCTTCTCTGTTTCTACTTCAGAAGTAATAATGTTGTAATCATCGCACAAAATCAACATGTCATGAAACAAAAACTGTTTGCTCCGATGCCTGGAGGCATGCAACAATGGTAAAAATCAAACTGTTGATTGTTTATTTTGGTTGGTTGTGACTGGCATTGAAATCTGGCATTTTGGTCCAACATAATCTGCCAATGGGAGATGCAAAATTAACTTGAAAACAAATGCTGACTGTTCAACATAAATCTGAGGGTTAACATTTCCGCTTGTACCGCAGAAGTCATGCTCTGGCTCCATATATTTAACTGAGTGTACTTTGACATATGCTTTCTGTGTTTCACAAACCTAAGTATTTGAATGGATATCGTGTACATCAGCTTTTAAGTTGCAAATCATGGGCGTACAGGTTATTGCATATGTATGGCGACCTAGATGTGGAATACTTCAACATACTGCAAATCGCACCACTTTTCCTCTTGTCATCTATGAATGAGGTGTGTTAGTTCTTACATCTGGTAGTCAGTTTTATATTCATTTACCATTGAATGAACCATCGTCAGAGTTTATCATAATAAAAATAAACATGAAATTACAATATTTTAAATGGAAGGACACACAAATTTTACTTTCCTTTGAATTACCCCGATTAATAATAAATGTGTAGTTTTACAAATTGATAATCTTTTCATGTCATATTAGGAATTAACAAACTGTGTATAAACGTTTCTTCAAGAACTAGTTAGCAGGAATAATTGCAGTATAAGTATACATTTACCATTCATACATATATTGAGTAACTGTTATAAGCGCAGTATTTTCCAAAAATCAAACGTCATATTAGCACACATCTGCAAGATGTGTCTTCAATTTTGATGCAACCAACGTTACCTGTGAGATGCGAAACAGCACCACCCAGTGTAGCAGTCAGGGAAGTGGTCAGTGAAAGATTCTGTTCTAAGTGTAACATGTATTGTTACTAAAAGCCATTTGATTTACTTCAACAGTCTTACCAAGAAGTCACAGCTGCACACAACATTACGCAATGTCTTTTTCATTTCAATCTAGACAGTGAAATAAATTACAGAATGGTTGTTTAATTTCCCACTTGGTGAGTGTGAATATCCCTACTTCAACACACTTGCAGAGTTACTTGATCCAAGAAAGAAGCACTTTGTTTGGATTCTGTTCTTTAACAACTTTAACTATTTTGATATTATCTGACCTTTTTAAAATGTGTAAATATTCTTATAAAGTCACGTGGGGCCCACACATGTAATATGATTCATCTTGCTCTGCGAATGTTTCTCTTATCACACAGTTTACAGAATTGTTCCAGAAAGAGAACTTATCAAGTAATTAGTCAAAAAAATACTACGGAGTGCAGCATTTAACTAATTTTTTCTTTATTTGGAATCCAGATACAGAGTTACCACTCTATTTACTGAGAAGTTCACAAAACCAGGCAATTAAAATTGTTTTTACCTAGCAAATTGACGTAGCCTCCTGCCCCTTAAATAGATCTCTGAAATACCTCTAACATATGCCGACAGTATGTAGGCTTTATTTCTGATACAGTGCTAACTGTGGTGTAGGTTAAGTGTATAATTAATTGTGCATATTTCTGTTTGCATAAATACAGAAAATTAGTGAGTACCTTATGGTTTATTCTTTTATGATTAAATGAGTATATCATTCAAAGTGAAGTCTAACTTCCTATTTAACCTGCTTATCATATGATATGCACTTCGTTTCCTGGATAAAGTAAAATTTGGAAATTACTAAAGTTAAACTGTTCTCACTATATTTATCTATGACTTAGTATGCGGTAAACACACCGTCGTGATTAGACTACACCGTGTTTAACTCAGTTGAAATGTATCTTTTTTTAAATCCCCGTTTAGAATCTACTTTTTCTCAGTAAATTCACGCTTTAATCCCAATTTCGGTTCCAATTAATTTGGTTGACTTGTTCTGTTACAATTTTTTTCTCAAAGTGATTATATCAAGACTTACTATGCAATAGTGATTGTCAACTATGATATCACAATGAGAATAAAATAAAGTGTGCTTTGAGTTTCTAAGACACGGGTGCTACTGAACTTTGAATGAATCATTCGAACAACATTTATCTTGATAATTACGTCTATCCACTTGTATTTTCAAACTGTTCCTTCACCTAGGCGGTATAAGAATAAACCATTTGGCCTCATATATTTATATACGAATCATGAGGCGATACAGTTATCAGTACAGTATTTAAAAGATTTTTATGTGGAAGAACCTTTTCTGCTTAATTTAATTCATTTAAAAGTACTTCTTATGGGCTAAATTCTTAATCAGTTAACAACCAAGCTGTATATGTGAACATATTTCTGATACAACCTATTGCAAATAACGCTGAACATCATAACATGTATATAGTTCCTCAGCGAGAGTGTTTTACACCTGATTGAGTTAATTTTCGTGCAGAATTTGGAACATGAGCTTGACCACACTCAAGTAGATAACTACCTAGCTAAACAAACATTACTTACATGTATGTGCTCTATCTACAAAAGCAGAAGAAACGCATTACAAGAGAAACAATAAATGTTCAACTCACCCACATAGTTTCTTATAGGGAAATAAGTTTTATTTCATAGGCTCCAATTAATTTAAAATAAATTCAGGAAAAGCAAACTGGATTTTCACAGGTTTAGGACGAACTTATTACCTCTTTACTCTCCACTGTTTGCAAGAACAACCTCTTCCTCAAAGTGTTTATTGACGCTAAGGCTGTATTCTACTCTCTGTAAATGTGTGCTTATGTGATTTTTTCTTAATACAGAGACTTTCTTGAGACAGATGACAGCATTTTCCTAGTTGTCTACAAAACCTTGCAGTCAAGATGTAACATATGGCTGCTTACCACCAATGTTCCAAACCAAATTAACAAATTAATAATATTATCGAAGCGTGAGTAACATTTTCGTAAGTTCATTACCAAAAGTAATACCATCAGACCCTAGGAATACAAAAGAAATCGCTTCAGTATACAACAAAAAGTAGGCTACTCAAGTCTCTTCTAATTAGTTAGCAATCTATATTCATGAGTTAACTTTATTGTGAGTCAGTAAAAAGAAAGGAAGCTCTGTAGAGTTGATACATATCTAATCCTACACTCACACATGCAGATAAATAACTTGAAGATGTAAAAAGGTTCATGTAATCAGGAAGTTCCTCAGCTGGCTCATGAATTGCGACCACTTAAATGAAATCATCTCAAAGTCAGAGAGTTATACTTCAATTCCGGTCATCATGGCATAATTTTACACTGATTAGATGTGCTTACCTCTACTGTACTCTTATGAGACCTGATCTTTCAAGCTGGATTTCTTTAATTCCTATGGATTTATTAGGGTAGCCAGTGACATATGATGCATATACGCAATGAGTCATAAATACTACAATGTCTCTTCGAAAAGTCTGGTAGTCTTCATTTTAGTGAATATTTCCTTTGTAAAACATTAACTTTAATAACTCAAACATTTACTGCGAGTGACATTTCCGTATGAAAGTCACTCTCCCGGTGACTTCACAACTGATCATGAGGGGTAAAGAGATGGTTACCTTACGGGATCAAGTGGAAACCTGTTATGAAGTAGTGTTTTTGATATTGGTCTCTGTGGAAACTGAGATAAATTGACTAATATTTTTGTTAGATATGGCCCATAAAAAAGTATTCGTGAAATGCCATGATTTTTTAAATGTCTTTTATAAAGCTATTATCGTTATTCCTATCTCCTTTCCCATAGATTTCCCTTTGAAAATGTAATATTTCATATTTCACTGAGCACTAAAACTTTTAAATCAAAACAAAATTATGATTGTTACTCATTATTTTAACTTAGTTTGCATTCAGACGGGGTTTTATTTGATTTTTATGGCTTCACTACTTCTTATGAACACTCCACTTTACCAGCTTTTTAAAAGTCTTCCTGAAAATAAGCTAAAGTAAATGCACAATACGGTCATGGGACTATTTTATCCGCAAGTAAAAAAGAAAACATTATTTCTATTAGATATACTACTTGTTAGTAGTTAAAATCCGTTTGAGAAAAAAGTCTAACGATGAAAATCAAACTATTTCTGTTCGAAAGCAGGAAACCAAATTAATATTATTTAATCGGCTTATCACTTCCTTCTATACAATGTACTAAGCTTCCATGAGTCACTCGGAAACAAAAATTATGCTTCCGCAATATCAAAACACGATTTAACATGATAGAATCCGTACTACTATCAGACAATGTTATAATTGACTAAACATACTAATTACACATCTCAAAAGATGTTTTAGTGAACCAATATTATACTTTTCGTCGTACCTCTTGGAGTTTTGATGTCAATAGTTAGATTTTATTCAAATAATATTAATCCTTTAATTATAACTGTAGAGCCTAATGAAGAAGTTATTGAGAAGAATATTTCTTGTTTACTGATCAGTCTTTTGAAATAACTAGTTATATCACGAACAGAAAAGTATCACAACAATGCCGTCAGGCATCTTTACAGTCCGGAAGCTTTTCAGATACAAAATAGGTACTAAATAACAAAAATAATTAACCAGACACTACCGTAGAATAGCTGAGAATGTTCCCAACTAAATGAAATCAACATTCTGTATGAAAGAATCAGATGGCATTAAAACACTTTTCCCAGAGACAGTACAGAGTAAAGCGGCAACTCAGTGGCACAACCGCGATTATACCTCAAACAAAAATTGCAGTAGTGAAACAATGCACCATTGTTAAAATTTGAGTAAATGGAAGCTTTTTGAATAGGAATCAACCGAAAACAGGGACAAATGATTAGGATTAATTGGAGAGCAGATATGTAAATATTAGAATAATAATATGCAGGTCAGGACTAAAGAATAACAATAGTTGGTTGAAATGCTGAAATAAACGTCAGTAATGCAAATATGTTGTTCCGGAGGGGTTTTCAGATAGATAATTCTGCTGCAACAATTTTTAACCTCACTCCCTAGTTCATAAAATTTGATAATCACGAGCGATATGTATATATATATATATATGTATATATATATTTTTTCAAGTATTGTTTGTTTGATTGCATGAAGGATTTCATCATGAGCTGACATCAGTTTTACAGGTTTTCCAGTGGTTCTCTAACTGATGTCAGTTCATGATGAAATCCTCCATGGAATATATATATATATATATGTCATAGAAAAGAAAAGGCGTTCAGCAAAGAGTTACTCTTTTCGGCGATATCATTCTCAAGCTGTACAAACCGCAAATTTATAGTAATTTTTCTTGGCAACAAAAGGAATATTTCCAAAGATGTGTTAATGCAATTGTTAATTTTTTTGACAACAAATTACGTAATTTAGAAGGCGTTAATCGGTTAGAAACTAAAATAAAGTTACAGAAGTAGGTTGGGTGACGTAATCTAATTGCTAGGGTCCAATGAAAAATGAATGAGAGTCAAGTTAATAATCTGAGTAGAATTCACTGGAAAATGGATGAGAGTTAGGTTAATAAGCTGAGTAGAATTCACTTAAAAATAAACGAAAATGGAGTTAGCAACAGTCGTCATGAGGGTAGAGATTTAATAGAGGGTGGGGTTAGAAAATAATGCAATTAAGAAACAGACAAACAAAGAAGAAAGAGGTAAGACAAAATTACGTATTTGGTGTTGAGATAGATCAGGACCATTGTAGATTTAGTGACTGAACAAACTTCTTTTGTATGCAGAGTTCAGGATTCAATATGTGAATTGCCATTGCTTCTGCAGTTTGAAGAAGTTTAATTCGTACTGTTTTGGCAAGATTCCCACGTATTGTGTAGATAACTGAGAAGTTGTTTTGTGGGTTTGCTTGGTGTCCGGATTCGATCAAGTGTTCTAGGATAGAGCTGTGGCGGGGGGATCTTCTTTCTCCTTTATAAAACCATGAAGGTAAGTGTTCGCTGATGCGTTTGGATAGCAAACGCTGGGTACGGCCGACATACCTAGCTCCACATGAGCAGGTGAATTGGTAGATGCACATTGATTGTCTGTTTCTTAATTGCATTATTTTCTAACCCCACCCTCTATTAAATCTCTACCCTCATGACGACTGTTGCTAACTCCATTTTCGTTTATTTTTAAGTGAATTCTACTCAGCTTATCAACTTAACTCTCATTCATTTTCAAGTGAATTCTATTCAGCTTATTAACCTAACTCTCATCCATTTTCCAGTGAATTCTACTCAGATTATTAACTTGACTCTCATTCATTTTTCATTGGACCCTAGCAATTAGATTACGTCACCCAACCTACTTCTGTAACTTTATTTTAGTTTCTAACCGATTAACGCCTTCTAAATTACGTAATTTGTTGTCAAAAAAATTAACAATTGCATTAACACATCTTTGGAAATATTCCTTTTGTTGCCAAGAAAAATTACTATAAATTTGCGGTTTGTACAGCTTGAGAATGATATCGCCGAAAAGAGTAACTCTTTGCTGAACGCCTTTTCTTTTCTATGACTGAATGGGAATTTTCAAATATATATATGTATATATATATATATATATAATAGATTCATGTTTTGCAAAATAAAAGTAAATTATTCAAGAGAACACTGAAATGCTTCATGTGACCAGCTGTGAATTCAAGCGTATATTATACAGTACAACTAAGCAATGCGGTGGAGATATTTACTGTGTTTAATGAAGACTGACAAACGTATACGATACGATATGTCATAACATATAAATTTCATACCCTCAATTTATTATTGCTTCCTACCTTGATATGAATAAAGTGTTGCTCAATTTTCTTTGGGGACTCTTTTATATTCTTTTCTCTATCATCAATTTTTTTCCTTCACGTTCCCCAGTAGAACATAGGGCTTCAAGCTAGTGGCTTGAAGTTTCTGTAGCAGTGTTTATCTTACAGGATGGGGTTGCTAGCCTCATGCTCAACCTTTCCCCTTTACCAACATTATTTCTGGCTCAGCGAGGTAAAGGAGTGAGTCGGCCGGGGATCGAACCCCAGACCATGTGCATGGTGGGCGAGCGTCCTAACCGCTATACCGCCGACGCACCTCTATCATCAATAAATAGAGATTCACCTTTTCACAAGGTCGCTAATTCACTGGCGGGAAAACTGAGACCCATTTGTTAGTGGCTCTCCAAATGAATATGCTCTATTCCGCTCAAATTCAAATAGGCTTAGGACCACTGAAAAATTCACGTTATCGTTTGGCATAACTTCTTTGTATACACGGATTTCTCTGCATGGATCTATAAGCAATAACTAGCTACATTACCGGTCTCCAGTTTTCACTCGTAAAGCGATTCCATTTTTCTGCAGACCACAATTTCATCTTGCTCAATGAATATTATGGTTTATATGAAAGCCCAAATTTTACCACCGGATAATGAGACAGTGCTAGACTTGGCTGTCTAGACATCTGTATGCAATGCAAAACAAATGACTGACTTGGGAAATCCTGAATTTGAGTATTTTCCACCATACCAGCTGTAAAGGAAAGCCATGAAGGAATATTTAAAATATACAAGATTTAATTGAATAATTTTTTTTGATGACTTATTTCTCGGGGCTTTAGAGTTCTAAACGCATAAATGTCAGTAAACAATAGCCAGTCAAAACAGTAAACAATAAAATGGTCTATAGAATAAAATGCAATTGAATTAAAAGATGGAATGTTAGGCGATTTAAATGGATGCGCAAAGTTCGGTGAATGGAGGATATTTTAAAAAAAATGATAAAGAGGGGTGTCTGTGAAATTTATAATTCAGTTTACAAGAGGTTATATTCATGACAGAGTAAGTGTTAATAGCGCAAACGAGTGGGATAAGCCTAGTATAAATCCAAAGGATGATAATTTGAAATGGTGTGATGTAAACTATCAAGTCTCTTGTGTTATCCCCTTACAGAGTAGCAGGGGAATAAAGATGTGCATAATAAAACATGAAGACATGAGACGATTGTGTCCATGATCTTAGATCGGGCCATGACCGATATGGAAACTGAATAACACAAAGGTCAATTTATTGATTCTTACAGCTTCAGCTATAGATAAGAGGCGTATCCGCTTGCCTTTAGGCAGATTATTTGGTACATGAAATATGACCATAAATACGACATTCGCTGTCTATCAAATGGGATAAGGTGGCAGCGGTTATTGACCTATCTGTTCCTTTTTTTAGACGACCGGGTAAGGACAAACTCCTCTGAGCGTAACCTGTTTGTTCAAATGACGAAAGACGAACATTTATTCGTGAATAAAAAAACAGAGATTCTCTTCAACAATATTATTTTCAAGCTGTACAGTTGTATTTACATTATTTAGCCAGGTATTACGTAGGCTTAAAAGTCGTCTATCCAAGTGTAACAAGCGCATTTTCTACTCCATGAACCTACATCCTCATGTTCTTGAGGAGGAGTGTTATTTAGCAATACACGGAGGTTAAACTACAGCTTAGGTGTGTGTGTGTGTATTTGCTCTTTTATATTCTCATATGGAGGTGATTACACCGAACATTGTATTTCCCGATTTGGTTGATGGAAGGTGAACATTAAATTATGAAGTCTTCTATCTGTGAAGAAGTCACTCGGTCCCATGTGATTTATCTTTTGAAGGTTTCTACACGGCCGAATGCAGTCATTTTAAAAGTGTACATTTTCATCATCTACAGTGGAAGCACTAGTTTCATATGAACGAAAACCTAAATAATGTACTCGAAAACGTCCGACTAGTCTCCTTTCCTCAGCTGAATCGTAGTAATGTTTTTTCCGGTTAACTTTACTCCACTTCATTTTATCTTTCCTTTAATTACTGTTGTCATAATTTTAATTTTGACCTGTTTACTAACTTTACTTATGAAGGTCAAATACCGAATAAGTACATGAGATAACTATTCAATAGACTGTACGAAACAAATGAAATAGAAACCAAAGGTCATGTATGTATCTGAAGGAAAAGGTAGCGAAAAGTACATTTGTTAAACACCACAAATAGTAGAAAATTGAATGCTTTGTACTATAACATATGATGCGTCGGATTCTCTGCAGAGGTAGAGACATTTGGTTTCTTCCCCAAAAAACAAAAGTATTCACAAAATGTCAAAAGTTTGCGAAAGTGTACTTTTGTGCTACTGTGGGATTTAACGAACCATGCTATTATTATACTACTTTCATTTTAATAGCATTAGGTCTTATGAGAACTTGAAATCAACAACAGAATGTAAAAACTCGGTGTTTTCAATAAAGGCATGTGCTCATTTAATTTTGCGGATGATAAAATGTTGCACTGGTTCGCTATACGGAAGTCTCTTTTTCATTCATCTATACTTTTCGTATAGATGATGATTTGGGAGGTCAAGTAGTGCCTCTGTTTATATATGACTAACATAATTCACTGGAACCGTAAACTTCAGTTTGGTATATAAAATATTGTGTGTTAGTAATTTTCAAAATATGCATGCTTATCAGTAAATTTTATAATGCCTTCACATGGTTGCACAAAAGAGATGTAACCAAATCTATTAATTACAATTAAGTACAGCGTGTTTATTTGTGGCGCTAGGGGGGGAACAACTACTATCTTACAATGATTAGATAATGGAGTTTCGTTTTATGGTTAATTGTGAAACAAGGACGAAAATATGCACTTATAACAAAGTATGATAGTGATAATAAAAATAAAATATTGACAACTGTCCAGTTTCAGTGGGATGGAAAACTATTCTAGTCTGGGAGTAAAAGCCATGAGAATCAAAGAGACTTGACATATGGATAAGATTGAACCTTTCTTATAGCAGCTGCTTCAGTTAGGCTTAGCAGCCAAGGGTGTAGACAGCTGAAGAAATTAGGTGGCGATTTCTTTAGAACTGTAAAGGTTAAATTACCATCAGTCTTATGCTCTGTAGCCCTTCCTCATGAGAACACTTAATTATGCAAATGTGCACTGAAGTCGCCAGATTTGGTAGCTCATCATTCACCTCTACTGGAATTTCATTTACAACGGTTAGTGAACCTTAAACATACTATTTTGGCAGTGTTTCAACTTTTGTTTTTCTGAGTTCCGATGTCAGTAATTCAGTCATTGCCTCTTCTATGAACGTTGAAGTCATAGATATCCTTTTCCTTGGCGTTATTTGAAAGCGTTCCTCTTCATCTGCTCTCCACATGCACATCTTCAGAAACTTTCTGGATATCCGTTGTCATACAATTAGTTTTCTAATTTCCTTGTTTCATCATCCATAGTATTAGTCGTTTGGACTTTTCTAGCATGAAACATCATAATGCTTATGAGATTTCGTTTGTATTCAAGAGAAACGAAAGATCCAAAATGGGTGTATTGACTAATGCATGAAACTTATTCATATTCCTGAGTTTTAATTATAGATAAACACAGAACCCTGCATTAGTGGCTGTCTGCTACCGGAGTCTTTTGTTTAAGTATTTGCTTTCAGAAAAGGAATCTGACAGAATTTTTTAACCAGCCAAAAACAAAGACAATTCTACACATTTTTCTTCCAAAGCATCTTTTAATAGTAAAGGGAAATTTATAAGAATTAGTGACGGGGATAGGACTAAATGAATGTCAAAATGTTTAAAGGATTTAGACAGGCGGAGGTGCCATGGATAAAACAAATTAATCATAAAGCTGTTATGCAAACTGAAATAGGAAATAACCTGCTGGTGAATAAATGTGAAGAAGGCAGGAAAACAAATTTTATGAAACGGAATGTATTCAATGAAAGCACGGACTTGGGAAAAATCAATATTCTGTCTCGTGAGAAAGAAGGAAAGTGGTTGCTATTTTCAGATGGTTAGGAAATGTTTCTCTCATAGATGCAACGTAGATTTAAAGGTGGGACTGTAGTAATCATTTAGCATAATACTAAAACAACATATGAGTAGTAATAAAAGCACGCGGGGAATTTGTTACATTATGCATAGTTTTCTTCATGACGAAAATATCTTTTGTGTCAATGCCCGCCAATTAGTGTGAGAAGCATCCCAGTGAAAAGTCAGCAATAATATAATTTTTTCAGTACAATTCTATTGGTAAGTGGGGTAAATTGCAGCCTCTGTTTTCAGGATTGTCTTCTGAGTGGCTGCAACACTTAACCATATATACTGCTGAAGGAAATGAGTGGGTAGAAACTACAATCATGAAATGGCAGTGGCTGCTAGCAAGATAGAAGTAATGTAAACACAAGATGGCTGTTTCACTCCTTTGAAGTGCAGCTAATTAGCGGTCTACTTGGAATGACTCAACTAAGACGGCTGAATCAATTTAAAGCGTTTAACACCCTGGATAGCTAATCGGGTGAACTGGTGTTGCGTATTGTTTGCTTATTCACTATTAAGAACGCGAATTATTCAAAACGGACAACGTGAAAATGTAGTTATGTGGGATGGCTTTGCTTTTCACATCAACTAAGCAAGATCTGACCGCAAATAGAAGGTGAATCGCAAATAGTAATGCATAATTCTTAAAAATGACACATAAATCTCCATAACAGACTTTCTGCATTAAATAGGTCTAGTCCATACACAAAATATAGTGATTAATAGTCCAGAGAACTCTGATTGGCTGAACAATACGAAGGTTGACTGCTAAAGACACGAAGATGTGGTTAAACGCAGCTGCCATGTAGTCTCATCAAATGCAAAGTCTTGATGCCTTGTGCCCATAGCATTTATAATTCTCAGAAAAAGTAAATCAGGAAAGGCGACCTCATAAGTCAAAACTTTGAAATCTTTGCTTTTAAAGAATGAGAAGAACGAAAGTGAAAGATCATCACTTGTATACATTTACTTGATTAGAACACAAAATGAAATCTCATAAACTTAAATCTACAGAAGAGTAACAAACAATAGGTCATATTTCAAAGTAAAAGATTAATAAAGAAAGCGTTCAATCAGCATATGCAAGTATCAAGGCCCACTGAAGAAATATAGAAGTTGAAAGAAAACTCCTATTGCAAGGAAATTATGATAGTTACGATGCCATTGCAAAAATCCATATGGTTATCTCAGTCAGCAAAATGATTAAGTTTGTTCCACACATATACTGATGTAGCATGTGAACAGACAAATCAACAAAAATACTTTGTGCGAATGAAAAACGGTAAGAAGGATATTATTTACGAAATCAAATACATATGCAAAAGCAGTACTCCACTATTCATTAGTAGGTTAACTCAAATTCATAGGCATCACCCAGCAGACAAATTACGTCTAGAATCACGACAGGCTTCATAACAGATTGAAAAGAGGAGTTTCAAAGTCCAATATGAAACAGTGAAAGAATTCTAGTAGGCATAAGACTACGAATAAATTGAAGTCTGAATACTTGAAAAAAATGACATAATTAACGAGAAACAAACTGCAAATGAACTGAGAAGGTCATGAAAAAATCACACAAGAAGTTAAGACCAGAAACACCTTTGTCCTGGATGGAATACAGCCGATCAAATTCCAAAATCGGTAAATAGTTAGAGTAAATGCTAATAACTTTGTCGGGCCAGTACTTATGAAGTCAGTACCTTGAGAATAAAAAGTAGTCATGTTTTACACGATCAACGATATATATATATATAAGCATAATAACACTGTACTTCCTCTTTTATTTGTAAATTAGATTTTCTTTGGAAGAAATGGTCACAGAGAAAATGACCTTACGCATTAGGATCTGATATTTTTGGTTGAAGTATTTTAAATTATTTCGCAGGTTATAAATACGCTTGCAAATGTAAGAAACCTTATTTTCACTGATTGTTTAGCGAGTCTATGAATTAATAATCGGTCCACATATTGCTTAAGCTTATACAAATATTATAGTTGTTTTGTTGGCTTGTACACAATAATGGGAAATATACAATAAAAGTTCTGTTTCTTTGTATGGTAAATCATAATCTAAGTGTATCAACGAATATTTTATCACTGCTGCGGTAGGAACATATAAACATTTCAAAAAATAAATTAACATTGGAAGTGCTAAGTGATATTCACTGGCGCTACCAACATTCAACACCTCACATTTAACGTACCGTAATAGAAGTGAAAATATTTTTCACAAAATAGAATATTTCTATCTTTGATGTGATCAAAACAATAATAATCTGTGCACAGTGTTTATTGGGAAGTGTAAATGTCAGTCTTTGGCAGGTAGGCAATTTTCTAAGTCACGTGTATTTATATCATCGGGGAATTTGAAAATAACACCTCTTCCGGCTATGACTAAATGTAAACAAGATTTATTAACTTCAGGTTCAATATTCACGGAATAAATTTACTGAGTTTTCGCTAGGCATATGATTTAATGAAGAACATGGTATTTTTATGGCAAATTAAGCAACATATTATGGAAAATTCTCCTCTTCCCAGAGATTCTCATCCTCTGGATAAATTTAGTTAGATTTATTACACAAGTGGAAACATTCATGTAAAAACCCGAAGAAACTACCAGTAAACAGCACTTGGACAACAAAGTCAGCAACGAAAAAGGTACTGGAAAAGTAAAACTATGTTAGACTTATTTCAGTCACAGCGAAGCAGCTTGTAGCAACAAAGAAAGTCCGGTCGTCGTTTCGATTAGAGGTTACAAGGGTGAATAAACTCGAAATAAAATTATTTACAGACTAATTTTTGCTCTGAAGCTAACCTGATATACTGTCAAGCTTGTTACACTATTTCTAATAAACTGTTTTTTTAAATAGAAGAAAGATAACGAGTTTTCATGTTATGCCGTCCTCAACAGCTGCTCTCAGTCTACACGTACATGCTGTGGAGTATACGGAGAAACAATTTAAAAAAACCCATTCAATTACTGATAACTGTGATTTCCAATTGTTCTCTTCACTTTGTGACAAAGACAATTGTCTTGATGAAGTTTTGGATTCATTGTTATTTGGTAGATAATAACTACCGACAGAATCCATGGTGTAAGTTTACTCCTATTTAAGACCCATCAATCCACCTCCAACTCTATACTCCTTGTTTTAAATGCTAGGGCGATATCCACCTGACTTGTGGTCAATAAGAATCACCTTATATAGAAATGGTTATTACGTAGGATAAAATTCATTCCGTTTTAACGCCTCAATGCAAGTCTTCACATTTAAAGGATGTTAGGTCTTAGTCTTCCACTAATTTAATAAAACTGTTTCTTCTTGCTTAATTGTGCCAACCTCTCAGTCAGCTCTCTGTATTTTCTAATCCATTCCTAACTTTTGTTAAACTTGTCTTTCATTCTAGCACATATAATTTGTATTATTTCGGTATAATGTTCTGGGATGCTACTTTCCTTTTTCAGAAGCCTTTCATGTCATCATCTCAAGCAATGGTTTCAAATAGTATGCCTGCAGGATTAAGTATGCTGTGATATTATTTTTCTTCATAAATAATATTTCTGTGGATGCCTTCATAACTATGAATACCTGGTAATAACAATTACAGCTAGTCTAAGATAGATAGGAAGATTCAGCGTAATGGCCACTAGAAAAGGAAGAGAGTAGAGTGATGAATAAGGTCACATTTCAAGGACTCTTTCGTGTAATCTGAATTATATAAATAAGGTTCCATTAGAAAATTATGGAAAACAGAAATGAAGCAGATAAACATTTTTTTGAAAATGCTAAGGATGCTTGCTAATGTTTATACATTTTGACAAAGCTTTTATCACAGTTCACTGAACTTACACGCATTTGTTATGTTATTTATTGTTAAAATGTTAAAACAGTGAAAAAGTGTAATTAAATTAGTGAATTTTTTGTTTCCTAAAATTTCTCAGTAAGTGCCGAGAATATTTTTTAAAATTTTGGTTCTAAAATGTACTGTGCAACTTGTAGTTGCATCAAACTCGGGAAACAAATGCCTAGAAATATTCCTATAACACATCAAACAGTATCCTTGAGGAGACCAATATTAAAATGAAGCCAATAATTATATATTTAATTGCATGAAGGATTTCATCATGAGCTGACATCAGTTAGAGAACCACTGGAAAACCTGGGAGTACTGGATAGCTGCTTCGTCCTAGTTTGGGACTCTTAACTAGTACGCGCCCTCCGGATTAATTTTTCAAGTATTATATATTTTCCTGTGGTCTAAAAGTATAATTACTGTAGCCCACTGCTGAAAGTTTAAATTCTCGAATGAGTGACTTTTAGTTTTCACAAGTACTTGAGTTCAGACTGTTGAAAAATACAAAAATTAGGTAGTCAACATTTCAGCAGTTCTCCCTGAAGCTGAATTCATATATCTGTCATTTATTCTGATTACTATCAAAGTCAACTAATTAATTATATCATTGTCTTCACGTAAATGTGTCTCATCATTAATTTTATTTTTAAGTAAACCTACAAAATCACTTCAGTCAGCTCTCTGTCAATCAAAAGACAAACAGAGAAGGAAGATAAAAAAATAACAAAATCTACAAGTTAAATTGCGACATCTGTGAAGAACATTACATTCATCACAGTGGACGCCCTCTTCATTTTCTCAACTTTGAACGTGAACTGGCCGTCAAAAGACACAATATACACTCCATCATATCAGTGCATGCAGAAAACCGTAGACGCCAATTCCATTGAGACAATGTACAAATCCTATGAAGAGAAAATTTCTATAAGCCTGGTATTCAGGGGAATCTGCAGTCAAGACACATTGACATAGACGAGATCTGCCAACCCATGAAAAGGAAGTCACACGAACAAAAGGTCAACTTTCAGGTCAAGAAAATGATCAATACCAACACACGGCAACTAGAGAGTTGAAGAATACACAAAAGCAAGCAATCACATCCAAGGTTACTAGGAGAGATGACTGATAAACTCTTGGAAAATTTAAAAATGCCTACTTCAAGCTGAGAGTATTGTCAAGTAAGACAATGAAAGCTTCAGTACTTAAAGTTCCAGCTCAGAGAACTACACCAAAAGTATTACTTCAAATACTGCTTAGGCGTGGTCAATACACAAACTGGTAGTTGTATTCTGAAGTCACGGAACAACAGTCAATCAATGTTCAAATGATGACTGGTAACTTAATTCATTTAAAGAAACGTCATCAGCAACAAATATTTATTTCACACGACACAATGAAATAATATCAAAAGAAAACTTTAACCAGTTAAAAACTCAGAATAATACAGCTTGTAAACACCAAATAAATACAGATTAATTTACCACAGTTACATTTAGGATGTGATCTAAAGGCTTAACTCAAACGGATTTTATCAATCAGTAAGGGGGCTGCGTGTATGCTGCGAATGTTTGATGACTTTAATAGACTACGAGGTGACTACGAGGTCGAGTTCATTCGCACAATACAGTTGTATATGCCTATTTTCATCGTGTATTTACTAAATTTTAATGGATATAACAGTGCACGTAAACTGTTTATAACCTATTCTGTACTTTGGATTGAGACAGTGATCTATGTATCATATAAATGATACTTTTAGGTAAACAGAAAATTGTCACAATATTTTCATATTTATACGTTTGGACATGTCGTCCTCTCACCACTTTGGCAATTAAATATACTAGATGTCAACCAATCTGGTTCGTGTCACTGTTTATATCGTTTTGACCTATCCTTAGACTGTGGAGATTAAGGCCGCGATTACAAATTTCAGCCTTAAAAATCATTGGTCTATCTTCGTTCTTCTATTACAAAAAAAATTCCGAAAAGTGCGTGTTTGGTTGGTATTTAATAGTTACATGTGTTTGTTGTTAAATAATAACCAATCAAAGTCGGCACATTAAAAGTCCACCATAGACCTACTTCATTTAGTTCAAACCAACATTTCTTCATATTTTAATAATTTTTTTGTCTATGAATATTTATCGGTTATTCCAAACTTGAATTTGTCAAAAAGCAGTAACACATTCTATTTTTCTAACAAGACAATGTCACTCACAAATGAGACAGATCTACAGTTCTCTTTCACATTTTACTATTACGTGCGTTATCTGGGACATTGCGAAGATGTTCCTGACCCGGGAAAATATGGGAAACCATTAGTCATACCTGAAAAACTGCAACAAATACCAATTATCTGCTTATCTCTGATTGCTTTTATTGTCAATGCCATATCGCTGTTTTTATTTCTTTTCGGTGAAGCAACATTAAATCTCATTGTATCTTTACGAGGAACAAAAACAACAACGTTAGCAACAACAACAACAACAAGTGCAGTGACTACAGCCCCTACAAAAAATTTAACGAAAGGAAGCAAAGAGCGTAGACGTCCTAGAAGCTTATTTCTGACTAGTCTGATAATCCTAAGCACCTTTGAAGTAATTTTCAATCTCAATGTATTTATTTTAAAACTGACTCAAGTACTTTCACCATATTTTATTCATCAAAGACCAGTTAATCCAGCATCACATATACCGCCTGATATGAGACTCGTTGTGATTCCAACTGCGCAAAATGTAATTATGTTTTTGGCAGAAACCGGTTTGATGTGTAGAAATTGGTGTATTTGTTTAATAACTGCTGCTCGTGCCGAAGTGGTAATGTGGCCATTAGGTTCCAAACGATGGCAACGTATCTTAAGAAACCCCAAAAGATTCATTCTGATAATATCTGTTTTCGTGATAATTTCAACCTTCATTTCGGCTCTTAAGCATATAGATATTATTGGCTTATTGTGTTATGATAAGATTTCTCAAAAATACGCATTATGGTCTGAAGATTACTTTTGGAGCAGTGAAGAATTTTCAAGGTTTATGACATTTGTTGTTCTGCCTTATCAGGCTATTATTACATGGGTTTTGATTATTCTGTTTACTCTCTTAATTTTGTTGAGACTGAGACCATGGGATGAAAATGATGATTCTATTTTATTCCCCCCGAATTCGAAATCATCGGATGAAATACCGTCTCTACATGAAGAACGGCAACAATGTCCAGCCCAGCAAGATGCTCTAAGAAAGCGTCAAAAAGGCCAGATGAGAGCAACGAAAATAGTTTTAGTCGTGGCAATGTTGTTTGGGTCACTGGAATGCATGAATCCAATTCTATCAATATTGCAAACAGCAAGAATATTGACAAATACTCCCCTGAGTCGTACTCTAGAAACGATTGGCAACACACTAATTACAGTTGACTCAATATGCAATTTCGTGGTTTTCATATGGATGATGTCTTATTTCCGCCAGTTATTTGTGAAGATATTTCTTTGCACAAGTATCAACAGCAACAATAATTACAACAGTAGTGGCACTTCACAAAGGGTTACATCGTGAACCTGATGCAATCGGAAATGCACTTCAGATATTATCCAATATAAGGAAAACAGTATCTGAAATGTCTAATATCATTAAATAAAGTAACCTTCTAATAATGCATTCATTTATAAAAGCCAAATTCTATTAAATTACAGTGAAGGTGGTGATTTTTAATATCTCTAATATTTTTATTTATTTTCACCTCCTCCACAGTGATATTTAAGAAAACATATTTCACCAATATATATACTAATTTCCAGTGTTTCAAGTTTCGAAATATGAAGGTAACTGACACTTTTCAGAAGGATCTTAATTTATAATGTTTAACTTTTAACATATAACTGATTACATTTACTTTATAGCTGTTGTTGACTGTTTTTTTATCTGAATGTTGTTGCTTTTTATGTTTTATTTTATGCTGTCTAGTCCAATTTTGTTGGGTTTCATAAATGTTTCTTTATCTGAAGTGTAATAAACAAAGAATAATTAGAATAACGCCTATACTATCTATATTTTCAACAGCTTTTCATTCTGTCGGCAGCTGAAAGAGGAATTTTGTTATAAACTAAGATTTTATTAGTTTAAACAGTTTCAAAAATCTCATTTGGTGTTTTAAAACGTTTACTGATGAATATGGACGACAGTATTCCAATCATGGATGTTTCTTAACAACATATGTGTATAAGTTGTCTTTCTGATGCACATATGCATATATTTTTCATTGTTCGAATTCGTTAATAAATTACAAATCGTGTCATTTTTAAAAGTATAACTCACAGTTGACAGAGGTGAACAGTAACTATTAGTACTAATAAAAAACACATCACTTCTTCAGTGTGGTTTATGTTGGGCAGAGGTTTCGTTAGACATTTGAAAAGTGCAGCGATTCACAATAATTATCACCATTCCAGAGCATAGGGGCTCTTAGAAATCATTCTGAGTGTTCAAGTGAAGACCACAATTTCTTGGGCTGGAGAAAAAACGACAGCAAAATTATTCCATAACCGTCAAAGTAATAGTTTACTAATGCAGACGAAAATATGCACTAATGGTTAGAAGCTTTTTCCATACCATTCAACCTTTCTGATTTCATGTAAGAGTACAGTTTTGGCATTGTGGGACAACATATATCCACAAAAGATAAGTCTGTTTGATATCGTACACAGTGATCTATTGTATCCTTATCCAACAGAGTTTGCTTCTACCCTAATATCAGACGCACGAAGAAACCTACGTAGGGCCTCTGCTGTTCCTTCCTTATATAGCAGTACTGTTGAGGATTTGAATTCCGTGTTACTTATGTTATTTCAATTAAGTAAGAAAATCGAATGGGTCTTCATATATTTTTGAATGAACCTACCTTTACTGGTTTTCCTGAAACGATTCAAAGTTTTGATACCTATGAGAATGTAACTGTTTTCCACCGACGCTACTATTTAACCCACATTCTGTTTTAATTGAGTTTTACAGTCTAGCATAGTTTGCTCACACTGTTCTATCTCTAATACGTAAATGAACGGGATTCCATCTACTACTCAGTTTATAAATGTCCACTACCTAGGGATATGTTTGGATTTCAACAAAGTGGATGAGTCGTCTGTTTATCGTTGACATAACGTAGCAGCAGAAGTTTTACGTTCTGAAATATCCATAAATATGTCTGCTACTGCTGGAGATATTAGTGATCCTATAGCGACTGCATTTGTTTGTTTGTATGTTTTATTTTAAAATATGAATACAGTGAAGTTTAGGCATAATTAAAGACCTAATATTATTTCTTTGATAGAGACTTCACTTCTCTTTGTGAGTTCAAAGTCAAACCCTTTGCCAACGGCTACCAGAAATATATGGATTAGAATGTTGATCTAGATAGCTGTCACGTCAGAACTAATTAGTTTCCACCCCTTTCTACTTTGTTTTCTCATAACTTTTGTTTCATTGCATGTGATTTAGTCAGTTTAGAATTTAATACATGTAAAGATGTAAGATTAATGCCACATATACAGACCTTTGAGGTGGTCCTAAATTCAATTGCCGATGTATTTCGGGTATCCTGAATTTTGACAAGAAGCTGTATCTAAATGTATTTTTCCAAGGCGGAAAGTTCTGTATACTTAGTCGTTAAAGTATGGACAATTACTATTAAGCATTACTGGCGTAAGTGCGTCGGTGGTATAGTGGTTAGGACTCTCACCGACCATGCACATGGTTCGGGGTTCGATCCCCGGCCGACGCACTCCTTTACCTGGCTAAGCCAGAAATAATGCTGGTGAAGAGTAAAAGGTTGGGCATGAGGCTAGCAACCCCATACTGTAAGATAAACACTGCTACAGAAACCTCAAGCCACTAGCTTGAAGCCCTATGTTCCACTGGGGAACGTGAAGGAAAAAAAAATTACTGGCGTAACGATTAATTGTATTAATGAAGATAAGGAACTTTATGAAACACTGGTAAGATATGTGTTGTAAACAGGGAAACAGCACAATTCTAATGTCAGCAAGAAAACAGACTACAAGTATGAGTACACTATAGGATCTACTGATGTTTTGAACATTTGCAGCAAGTATAAACTTATAGCCAGGGAATACACACTTAAGCAGCTACTTGCCAGTTAAGATAACTAAAAGCTATTGACTGCTTGACATGATTTTTCTAATGAATAATGCAAACAGACAACCTTAGACATCAGTGACAGACAAAATCAATCTTAACGATGGCATAAATAATTCCCTAAAAATATGTTACAAAGATGAATGTAAAGACTTCAGATCAATTTATCAAGTTTTTAGATGCTGGAATATTTTAATAAGGCATCTCTATAACCTCATAGAGTCATCAACGTTTATAATATAGTTCAGAGTTTTCTTATAGGCTACAGTTTCATTTGATGCATTTTGATGTATGCAGAATGACTTGAAAGAATAGTCTCAGATCGTTTCATATTTTGTTGATGTTAAACACAGCGCTGGTTTTGAACCTCAACAGGTGAATATAAGTCGGTCACAAAATGTGTTGTACTGCATTTGACAAAAGTCCACTTTCCCTTGGTTCAGTTATCAGGGCACTTTTTATTCATTTATTGATATGTGAATACCCTTTTCAATTTGAAAGATATCAGTTATTGATTATTTATGTCTTTAAATTCCTTTTTCTTTATTTTAATGAACTGAATTTCTCACCCTTTGCTGATTAACAGGGTTTTTCAAGAGATGTCTTGATATTGCCATGGATTTTTTAAGGTGTGGTTTAGAAGCCCACCCTCAAATTTTCGGTGTTTGAACCCTCCAGTGCTATGCTATGCTCAAGTTTCAGCGAAAATAGTATTTTAAAAGAAACAAATATGCTCAGTTTAGAAGTTACGAAAATGAAACTAGCCAATATGAAGGTAAAATCGGGATTACAGTGGAGGCATTATTCCACCAAATTTTTATATTATCAGAATACAATCCTCTTGGTCTAATAAACTAACTGACAGTAAGTAGATTTTTTTATTTTTTAGTTAATGTTTGCTTTCCCCGTCATCCTATTGAACTCCTTTCACAAATATAAACGTCACTGAATCTTACTGTTCGGAATATTTCCACTGACATATCTTCCAGAATTTTACATGTATCTTGACTATAAAATGAAATATGTACTGTCTAGTAGGAAAGACGTGTACATCTTTAAATTAAAATAGTCACGAGTTCAGAGAATTTGGATCCCAAATAATTCCGCAGTGAACACCCAGTGACTAAAACGGTCCACTGGAAGGATTTTATTTCGTTTGTTTGTGCTGACGTGAGCACAGACTGAATCGAATGTTACTATGCAATCCCCTTCCCTAAATACTGGAATTAATTAGGCTAATAACTACTTAAGCTATTTATTATCTTCGAATTTTATTAAAGTGAAGGACGGTACTGATTTAAAAACATCTCACCTCTATGCCTGTTCCACAATGCATACCTAATCTCACTTGGAAATACTTCAGATATGTTTCTTAAAAGAAATCCTTGTTCATTTTATCTATTTCTAAATCATACTTAAAGGTAAATTCATGAAAGAATTTTATCCTTTTAAAGCATAATGATCTATTAATAAATGTAATAATAATGAAACAATCTTTGCTGTCATAATCAAAATAAGCTATCAGTCGACAGAACAGTACACAAAATATTTCATAAAATGCATAAACCTTAGAAAGGGTGTGAAATTAGCAAGACTAGTATACAAATAAGACATTGCTTAACACTGAAAAGTTTGGTAGAATAGGTTGTAGGATTGCAAAAAGGTATGACGAATGAAAGTAATGAGGGGGATGAGTGCAATAATAATGGGAATTCAAGTGTTGGTTTGTAACGATTTGATTGGTTACAGGATTTCATAATGAGCTGACATCAGTTAGAGAACCATTGGAAAACCTGGGAGTACTGGACAGCTGTTTCGTCCAAGTTTGGGACTATTCACAGTACGCACCCGCCGGGATTCGAACCCAGGACCTTCTGGTTACAAGGCGAGCTCGTATATCATTAAGTCACTGAGACCCGATCCAATGGCCCGTGAATTCTAACTTCTGCCAATTCAAGACATACCTCGCCTTGTAACCAGAAGGTCCTGGGTTCGAACCCCAGTGGGTGCGTACTGTTGAAGAGTCCCAAACTAGGGCGAGACAGCTGCCCAGTACTCCCAGGTTTTCCAATGGTTCTCTAACTAATATCAGCTCATGATGAAATAATGGAAATTGTTCAGGATCGTGATGATAACAATAATAACAATAGTGATAATAATGGTAAACAGATTAAACAGAGCGAATAAATAAATAAATAGTTTTATTATCCCGTTTTTCCATTATAATAAAGCCAAGATAGTACACTTTGCTGCAATCCATACGAAATGCCGAAATTTATTTTTCTTTTTGCATTTATTTTTATGTAAAAGTAGCCCACCATTCCAACGAATGGTGGAAAAGTCTTTAAAAAAAGACTTATAGTCACAGGGATATTTTACCCATATGTCTACATGAAAAGTATTTGTTAGTAATAATATTCAGAAATTTAAAAAATAACAGCGTTCATAATAAAAACCAGTTATCATTGATCATGGCTTATAATGCAGACTAAATGATTCTTCCTGCAACAAACATGTTTGAAAAAGTCAAGTTAAATCTCATACATTTGTTCCCCTTAATGAATTTGAACAAAGCAACAACTACAGTTTTAGCAGAATAAAATGGTAACATATTTTATTTCGTCGCCTTCTCTTCAGCTGCTTACAGGGCAAAAACATTATTAAATGTATCTAAATGTATCTTGCACGGAGTTCATTTTAAACAGAAATCAATCGATCAATATACACATGCACTAATAATATATACATATATATATATATGCAATATTGAACACAATTCCGAGCAATAATAATCATACACAATGAAAACTTTTCAGTATCTTGCATTAGGATGAAAAATATCCAGTTACCACGGCGAAGAAAGACTGATAACTGCTTCTTTCTGAACGCACAAATCAGGTTTTAGGCGCTTGATGAAAAAGGCTTCAGCAAACTTAAGGAGCATTGAACTCTTTTGCTTATTGATAATTTTGAACGACTTTTCGACGTCCACCTCATGACCCGTGTCAAGGAGATGACTGGCGATGGCACTGCTCAAAGCATTTGTTCCCTTTCGACGTAGGCTTTTTGGTCACTTGATGGAAAAGGCTTCAGCAAACTTAAGGAGCATTGAACTCTTTTGCAGTTATCAGTCTTTCTTCGCCGTGGTAACTGGATATTTTTCATCCTAATGCAAGATACTGAAAAGTTTTCATTGTGTATGATTATTATTGCTCGGATTTGTGTTCAATATTGCATATATATATGTATATATTATATATATTATATATATATAATATATATATATTATGTATATATTATATATATTATATATATATTATATTATATATGTATATATTATTAGTGCATGTGTATATTGATCGATTGATTTCTGTTTAAAATGAACTCCGTGCAAGATACATTTAGATACATTTAATAATGTTTTTGCCCTGTAAGCAGCTGAAGAGAAGGCGACGAAATAAAATATGTTACCATTTTATTCTCTATAGTTTGGTTTGTAAGGATTAGTTATGTTTTACGAGTTGATCACTGACTGATATCAGTTAGAGAACCATTGAAAACCAGGGAGTACTGGACAGCTGCTGTTTCATCCTAGTTTGGGAATCATCGGCAGTACGCACCCACTGGGATTCGAACCCGGGACCTTCCGGTTACAAGGCAAGCTCGTATACCATTCAGCCACTGGGACCCGATTCAATGGCTCATGAATTCTAACTTCTACCAATTCGTGATTTTAGCGCGACCCCAACTATTGTCGTTGGTGGAAATCCTTACAAACCAAACTATAGAAAATTATTCTGATGCTCGCTAGTGACTTGCTACAGGTTGGAGTTTCCTGCAGTTCTAGTGAGAAGTCGTGACCATTTTATTCTGCTAAAACTGTAGTTGTTGCTTTGTTCAAATTCAAGTTAAATCAATGGAATTATTTTCCTAATATATTATTCTGTGTGTTTCAACAGTAATATACCTGCAGATTTGCCAATATTTACACGAATATACATCTCACCATTAAATTCAGTTGTTTTAGAGCGAAGCGTGCGTAAATTATTTTTTCTGGGATGGTAATCTATAGTTAATTAACTAAACAAATAGGGTATCGATACTCGAGAAAGCTTGAAAGATAAGCATAACCGTCATCTTCATTATGACTACAGATGGAACATAATGTGTTTGTGAGGTAATAATGTTTCCAGGACAGTTGTGATAAATAAATAAATAAATAAAAATGGATTATAAATGTCTAAACCAAATTCAATTTTAATAGTTTGAAAAAAATATCAAATATAACAATCTACACATGGTTTTGTTATCTTTACCAACTGACCGACTTGACAGCATAAATATTATCACATACTGAAGAACGATGATTAAATTGTTATACATAAGCTGAGATTTTGTGAATTCTGGTTTAATTATACTGTGATAGAGCTATTAGCATTAAATAGCGAAACGTCAGTGGAAACAATATCGTTTTGTTTTCCAATTATAAGGAGATACAAAATCTTTTATAATAATGTATGAATAGATGAATGTCTCGTTTCAATCAGTGGAATTGTCTATCTTGATATGCTGCTTTTAGATACTGTATTAAAGTCACAATTGATCTTTCTTATTGACGAAATTGACTGGGGTAATAATAGTAGTACTAGTGATGACTAACTACAAACAACGGGTTCACTTTTGGTCCACCGAGGGAGAAGGCTGTCGAGTGGTTGCGCCAAAGGATGATCCTGCATGCCGGTCTCGTCTCAAAAGAGGCAGGGATGGGTGTGTTTGGTTCTCCTGAAAACCTATACCCAGTCAATGGGTGTATCACTGTGTGAATAGAGTGCGTCGGTGGCATAGCGGTTAGGACGCTCGCCGACCATGCACATGGTCCGGGGTTCGATACCCAGGCGACGCACCCCTTTACCTCGCTTAGCCAGAAATAATGCTGGTGAAGAGGAAAGGCTGGGCATGAGGCTAGCAACCCCATGCTGTAAAATAAACACTGCTACAGAAACTTCAAGCCACTAGCTTGAAACCTCAAGTCCAAAACGTCTGCAATTCGTTGGAGTGTAATTTTAATCCAGACAATTTTATTCAGCATTACACAAAGAGAAACTGTTAATGACTGAATGACGTTTGGAAGGGCAACTTATTTCTCGTAACTATTTTTTAAACAGGGAATTACAATTTATTCAATCTAAAGAACTTTTAAGCTATGATTATAAACGCCAGTAAACCCACGTATTATACTTTATCCCAAAAAATCTCATAAAACCGAGAAAGTTAAGAAAAAAGTTAATCACAAATTGTGAAGGACGATATTTTGTAAACAGGCAATATAATTTATGTCAAAAACATACATCGCTGTAGGGAAGAAAACAAAGAAAGAAAATATTTAAAAACTCATTTATATTGAACATCATAGATATAGAAAGATGCCGGAGAAGTAGTGAATGCTTTGATGACAGCAGTGTGTATACTAATGGGCTTAATTTTTAAACTGAAATTAGCGTTGCACTAAATTTAATAAATCATCAAACTATTAGGTTTTGTGTGCGAAATTCTTTCTGTAGTTAATGTACATTTTTGTTCACTTACAAGGTTAATAGTAAATTTTGAAAGAACTAAAATTATTTTGATCAACAACGCATCATTGGCACGCTGCAAATCCTTCTGTTTTGAATACATATACAGGAACATAACAACACCTTAATTTGCTTGTACTTAATTCGGCGGTGTGTGATAACAGAATTACAGTAATTTAACTAGTTTTCAAAAGGTGAGCTGGAATGTAGCCTGATTCGCAATCAGTTTTTTCTAAAGTTTTTCTTTTGCAAAAAGTACAAAAGAATTTTCAATTTTACCATACATACATGCTGGCCTTTCATTTACATTCATTACAGTATATAGTATAACAGATTGAAGCTAACATATACTGTATATAAGTTAAAGAAAACTGATGACCTCATTCTCAGTGTGAACTTCTTTGTTAAACTATGAAATCTTGTGACTTCACAATTAGAATTTATCAAATCAAATGTAAGCCATCAATTTTTTGAATAACAACTTGGTCTGGAAAATAAAAAAATATATATATAATGATCGTTATTTCCCTGAACAGTAAAAGTACACAATGTTGCGTACAGCAATTACCATCCTTGACGATGTGCAGAAACGCATATGTAATCAAGAACCAATACTGTCAAAATTCATGAGAAGACACTGACTAATTAAATGTTTGCATGCAGCGTTGTGTATTTTCTGCAGATTTTCTACGGCATGTTAAGTAAGTCAAATCAAGAAAATAATTGCTCATTGTTTGTGGATTTAAAATCAAGATTTAAAACATATCCTTTGATGTTTATCCCCAATCCAACTGCTATACTAATAATTTATTTATATTTGTTAAGTTTCTAGGACTGATACTGATTCCATACACTTTGAGGTATTGTACAATGTCGCCGAAATTTATTGTAGTGTGTACATGTTCATTAATGCAGAAGTTGAGGTGCGATGTTGGAAAACATAAAAATAATTGGTCCTTTTATAAACTCAAGGCGTCAGAAGACGAAAGATCACATTTCTCGAAAGCTTTTAAAACTGCACGAAAATTAAATAAATCAAAGAATTCTCTCAACAGATGAAAATAAATAAAACTTTCTAACAATGACGTCAGGTTATTATTTTTATTGCTCCTTTGGGTTCTGAGAGGAACATAAAGCCTCAACAGAACGTTTCCACTTTGCCTTATTCTCTGGTGTTTTCTTTCGGGGATTCCACAATTGCATATTTTGTCTGATTCCCTCCTTATCCAATCTACTGCGCTTCACTTTCGGACGCCCAGCTCGTCGTTTCTAACTCTGGTTCCACTCGAGTAACATCCTGTGCGTCGGTGGCACAGTGGTTAGGACTCTCGCCGACCATGCACATGGTCCGGGGTTCGATCCCCTGCCGATGCACACCCGATATCTATGGTCAGCCTGTAAAATTTGGGCTATCGATATCCATGCTGAAAATTCCATACTTGTACTGAAAATACGGTGTGGCATCAAGCTGTAATCAAAAATAATAAAAATAAAATAAAAAATAAATAATAATGATGTCATTCGACGGTCTCCTCAGCGTATGCCCAATCCATCTCCATTTCCTCCAGAATATTTGTTGAACAATTGGTTCTTGGTTGGTTTTCTCCCAGAGTTTTTTGTTGCTAATTCTTTCTAGCCATTTGATCTTCAGCATGGAGTGGAGGCAGCTGTCGATGAAAGTCTGCAGCTGGCTGTTAGAAATGCTTTCCGCGATGCACCAATTTTCTGACGCATACAGAAGCACTGACCGACTTCATATTTGTGCAGAAAATCTGGATCTTTTTTCTTATGCTGAGTACAGAGGATTTCGAAACTAATTTCGGAGTGTTTAAGGTGTATCTTGCCTCTCCAATTCTGTCTGGTTTTGCTCTCTTCATCTGTTCCGTCGGTGGTTTCAACAGTGCTTCTTAGACAAAAGAAGGAAGTAACCTCTTTCAAATTTTCAAGTGTTGGTTTGTAGGGATTTGATTGGTTACATGATTTTCATCATGAGCTGACATTAGTTAGAGAACCTTTGGAAAACCTGAGAGTACTGGACAGCTGTTTCGTCCCAGTTGGGGCTCTTCATCAGTACGCACCCACTTGGATTCGAACCCAGGACCTTCTGGTTACAAGGCGAGCTCTTTCAAATTTCTTCCGTTTTTAGTACAAGGTGATGGTTGTTCTTGTTTTTAATTGGTTATCTTCATCACCTCCATCTTCTCTATATTTACCTGGTGCCCTGTCTTCGTCGCCACCTTCTTCTGTTAGTTTGTTGGTTTTCGCCTGCAAGTCTTTGAGTTTGTATGATTTTAAACGGAAACCATCTACGAAATCCAGATCTTTTAGAGTCTTTTAATCGGTCCAGCGTATTCCTGTCTTCTCAGTTCTCACGGTCTGACGCATAATCCAGTCCACCATAATTAGGAATATCATTGGTGATAATAGACAATCTTGTCTTTCTCCTGTATTCGCTTTAAACAATCCACTGAGTTTTTCACAGTGGATAACTTGACACGTGGCATTGTCATGTGACTGGATGACGAAGTAGCCTTACTTCCAATCAGTGAGTACCACGTGTCTTCCAAAAGTTCTGCATTAGTGGCAGGAGCACATTTGCTGTTGTCTCTGGGTACGTTTCCAGTGCTTCGTTGGAAATTCCACCTGGTCCTCCTACTTTCCCGAACTTCAGCAGCCTTACTGTATTGCATTCTGCTTTCGTCAGGGATTAGTGTCTAGATGCAGTTCTGTGTCTGTTCATGGCATTTCTGGAAGAGTCGCAGGTGATGATCGATCCAAGAGTGCGTTGAAGTGGTCAACCCACTGTTCTATCTGTCTCTCCTCTTTGGTAATTAAGTTCTCTTGACTATCTTTTATAGGTTTTACCTGAGTTGTTCTCTTCCCGGATAGGGACCTGCTTAACTGGTATAATGTTCTGAAGTTTCTTTTACCTGCGGCCTGTTCTGTTTGAGTTGCCAGTATGTCGTAGAATTGTCTTTTGTCTTTCCTAGTATTCTTCTTCACTTATCATTCGTACACTGAACATTGAACTCAGCTTCTCCTTTTGTTGCCCATCTCTCCATTGGTCTCTCCTTTGTTTCATCATTCTCCTCTCTACTATTAGCTTCTAGGTGTCCATTTTGATTCTTCCTTCGCCCTAAGACCTTCAGAGGGTTCCAATGTTCTTCCACGCAGGTTTCCCCAGTGATGCTACATAATGTCCACAACTCTGACGGCTGCAGTGAAGGTGTCTTTTTTGGTTCATCCCTCAGTTTCTGCGTGTTGAACCTGAATTGTAGCCTGTCTGCAGTTGTTCTGAAGGATTTCAACTTCACTTTGAAGGTTCGTTGAACTAGATGTTAGTCTGAGCCCACATCTGCTCTTTTTCTCGACTTTGTGTACAGCTTGCTTGAGACTAAGAGGAAGTCCATCTGGTTTCTGGTGGGTCTATATATATCTTTATGGTTGTACACGCTGCCTCTAATCACCAAGTCACTCAATACACAAAAGTTTGAGAAAGGTTTTCCGTTAACGTTCATTTCGCTGAGATCTGACCCCTATTGAGTTCACTTCCTGTACTGTATGATCTCAGTATAGCATTCATATTAGCTATTAGAATTTTGATGTCGTCATTTGGGATGTTATCCATTATTGTTTGCCGTTGGCTGTAGAAATCTTCCCATCTTTTCCTGTTCTGAGTTGTTTGTAGGCGCAAAGCGCTGGATAACTGTCACTTCTGAGTTAAATTATGCTGTCATAATCCTGGATGAAATCGGTTCCTACTGCAAAACAGCTTTGGCTGATACTGGTGACATCATAGTAGCCCATCAATCTCTCAGTGTACTTGTGGTTGTCACCTAGGTGACTGGAGTAGATTACAGACTCTCCAGTTGACATTTTCGAAAGTCCACATCCATTCTATATGCTTTCGCAGATTCTATACCATGTCTTCTCATTTCCTTGGCAACATTGGCAGCTTTCCCAGCTTCTTACATTCTACGAACATTCCAAGTGCTCATCCTTATTTTTGCTTTCATCGAAAGAAGACACATTGGCTGAGTAACTATTCAAAAGCTTTCACAATTCTGCATCATCTTTTCTCTTCGATTCGACCGAAGAACACGTTTGTTTTTTTATATTTTTAATATTTTTCTTGTGCACTGAAGTTTATGTAGCGATCGGATTGATTTTCTAGGATAAGGTTGCTAACCTAGGCTTCCATTATTCAGTTTAAATGATGTTAGAATCGTTAAATACACAGGACACTGAATAAATTTATTGGCAAAATAATTTCTTCCCAGTAAGCGGATAAATCAAATTCAGTAACATACCATAAGGTTACATGGATAAGAGAACCACTAGAAAACAAAAGAGACAAATGATTACTGAAGCCTATTTTAACACCGTTACTACGAATATTCGAAATGAATCAGATGCGACCAGTTACCTTTGAATTACATCCATTTGATACGCTTTATGCTTCTCCTTGATAAATAAGAGCTTTTCTTCTGATTAAACTTGTGCAAATTCGAATTTTATTGAGTATACTAATGCCAGAAAAGTTGATGCCATATGACATAGAAGTGTCATGCTTCGTATAAAGGCTGCAACACTACATTTCTACAGCAGATTCATCTACAGTAACAGTGAATCGATTGCCACGGACATCTCGAGGTCCTGTGTTTCCCTCTGAATTCAAATAACGAATAATGATAATAATGAAAAATCATAAAGTTAAGTTACAACGAAGGCATTAGACATGATAAATATTTAAATTTGCATTTTATATTCTCTCTGCTTATTATTTTCTACCTTTTTACCTATTTGACTGTTCATTCACGTACTCTTTTGAATGCATTTTTTTTTTTATCAGAATATCCAACTTAGCAAAACAATAACGGTCAAAAGTATTTGATATTAAAGGGAAGAAAACTGTTTTTACATGAAGTTATTGATTTTGTTTCCGGAAATGCTTCATAGTTATCCCTTAACTTCTACACTTACATCTTAGTTGTTTTATAGTAGCATTTACAGAGTACATGCAGGCTAGGGTAACCAGGCCGAATGATTTGGTCACATTTGGCGGAACTGGTTGCACTACATTCTTTTATTTACACGAATAAACTGCGATTTCCTAACTCATGTTTAATAGATTTTGTCTTAAGTTTCACTGGAATTACTGCTATGCTACCTATCTGGATTTATAAATTTAGTATGCCTTAAATGCCCGTTGTTTTCATCCAGTTTTCTAAAATAAATTCCCTAAATCCTAAACATAATTCAATCTTTTGTTTTGATGCAGTCAAATTCCCCATCCCTAACTATTATATCACAACATGCGTCTAATCCACAGTCTGTGCTAATATCTGTGATCTACAAATCCATGGGAATGCTTCATTGTTTTTCTACCAACTTATCTATAATTTTATCTACTGTGCTTGTTTTTCGACAAATAACAGATATTATCGTACTTTTCACCAGCCTTAATATGTTTCGCTTAGTGGCTGTCAAAACTACATAAGTAGCTAAAATACAAATGAATTAGCTATTTACACAATATAAACATTTTTTCTAGAATTTTTAACCAATTATATTAAACCCAAGCATACTACACTTAAATAAGTAGAAGTATACTTAAGTTTCCCTCATTACATGTCCGTTTATTTGAATAGCGAATAGATTTTAAAAGCAAGCTAAGTTAATAACAGCAAAGTCATCCTGCGTGCACTTCATGGTGATGGAAAGTGAACAGCATTCTGAAGATAATCGCAAAAATCTCTACTACATAAAAAGTAATCAAGTATAGACAGTGTCATGGAAATGATTTTGCCTAAGTGTTCTTTAATATGAATGGAATATTAAATGAAAAACATTAAATATTTGCAACGATTAGATCACTTTTAATTCCTCTTCTTTCGCATGAACGACGAATTCTGAACGAATTCCTAAATAATGAAGAGAATATTTTGTTGCTGAAAGCAGAAGATGAGGTTCATTAAAACACAACATATTTTTGTTCAGAATTACATAAGATAAAAGTCTATACTATAAATAATTATTTAACCAGGAACTGTATGACAGTGGTTAACTAATTATTTTTACTCTCATGCTTTATGTAAACAGGTGCTTCATATCAGAATATTACATTAGGACATGTAGAAAAGTATTCAAAAAGGCTGTTAAGATAAGATCATAAAGGTACACACTATGGGAAAATTATATATTTTTGAATGTAATTACATTTTTCTGCATATGCTTTCACTAAAAATTTCTTCTCAAAGAATTGAAGACACGCAATGGACTACAGGAAGATTCTTATAACAGTTTACTCTCACTTTTTCGACACATACCAACGTCCACATGAATCTGTCACTACTAAGGCAAACAGCTCACAAGAAAGCAAGGAAAACTCGGGAAAACTTTTTGAATCCTGTTTAAGTAAGCGATATCAGTCGATAGAAATGTTCACAGTGTTTTGTAGAAAAAATGCGGTAGTCTGTAAAACTCAGGCTACAACTAAATTAACTTAATAAAACTACTTAAGTGTGTACTTATATATTTCCCTGAAGAAGTTCGGAGCAGTTTGCTAAACGAAACTTTGGAATTACTTAATTCAATTTCTCTGAAATTTTACAAATATAATTTTTATATATGTCTACTACCTATATAACATGTTCATTTATTACCTTTGAAACATCAGTTTCAACTGATCACATATTTTTTCTTTGGTTTCTAACAGTCGTGTGAAAAAATGGTGAAAACCGCTTCACTGTTCATTGACTGTAATCCTTTTTAACTTACCTTACTGTTACTGCTTTAAAAGTCTGGGAAAATATGCCTTAATAAGACCATATGGATCTTGTTTACATAACCAGCAAATCTTATGACTGGGCCATTAGTTAGATCAATTAAATAAATCTCGAAGCAGGTATGAGAAGGGTAAATATACTATGACAAGTAAGGTAAAAGCTGAATTACTTGCGTTCATGTTTGTCTTTGAGTGTCATGGCGGAAGAACCTCAAAAATGTGAAAAAAAATCACCCCTCAGTGTTTCATAAAATATCACGAGATTCAGTCGCATCCTTTCCTATTACTGCACTCCTGTGACTCATCCGTCTCCTGAAATCTCTGTTTCTTTCAATTTTTAGTAAAAAATTTAAATTGAATTGTGATTACACCAAAACGATAACTGAATATGGCTGTCATGACTATTTGGATATTCTTGCTTCATTTCTGTGATAGACGCAAGCAGATGTGAATTTGCTCGACTAACAATAAAAATGAACTATAAATTATTAAATCCAATGTAGGCAAATGAAATAGATTAAGAATCTTCAATATTATTTACGGGCTTTTATGCATAGTAAAGATTTTATTAAGCTGTTTTGGTTATCCGAATGGCTTCAGTGTTGCGTAAAGATGAAAACACTCAAAAGACTGAAAAATAGACGGGCAGACGAATATGTTGGTATTTAACCATGAAATTTTGTTTACCACAAAATGTTTCCAAAATTTATGCATTCTGTTTCTGCTAGAGATTAAATCTTCTGACGAAACATTTCCAGACATCTTTGAATAAAGAAAAACAAAAATACTCATTTTGGAATTGTTCCTGCCAACACTAATACTGTATTTAATTTCAACAGCGAAATTTCCAGACTTATATATAAATCATTTTCCGTGAATCCTGCCTTAAAACTGATTAGAGAGACGATTTTGGCTTGTCAGTGACAGCTTAATCGTCGCCATCAAAAATAATTGCATCAGTAGACAGACTAAACTGAAATTTGTTTACTGGGCACTTAGATTGATGTGACTGAATTTTACATCTTTACCATTTTGGGATAATACTGTAATGCAAATTTTCTTTCACAGTAGCTTTTACACTCATCTGTGAGGTAATTAAAATCCTTTGTGATCAGTATTATCAACCTGCAATATTTCATCAGTCAGACGTCCATGTGTCTGATCTAATTAAGCAACTTTATTTAGGGAGAATCATGAGATAAAGTATGAAAATGTCCAGCATATTTCTACTATGGAGATGGTCGCTGCTTTGGTTTTAGTGAAATCTGGGAGGCTCTATTTTAAAAGCTTACAGTAATACCTAAAACACCAAGTCGCAATTCAATTAAGTAACAGAAACACAGTTTTAAATATTTGACAGTTGGTAAAATCTCATCAATTTACGTTTATGTCTGTCATACTAAATGAGCAATGAGTTTATCATCTTTATATTTCTATGTTTACAAATCCATCTGTTTATTGAATAACTATGCAGTGTTGTTCTACAGGTCATCAACTCCCCCCTATATATGAGTGCAAATGATCAGGAAATCAAAATCTACCACTTCCTACAGATATGAGAATATAAGTGACTTTGAGCCTACCAAAATTGCTTATGCGTTTACCAAGCTCACATACGCGTAAATGTATCTGAATGTATTTTTGCTCATTCACAGCAATAATGCATCTCGATTTTCAGTTGAAAACATCATTTTTTTTTACTTCAATGCATTTCTTCCCTTCGCAGACTGAAGAAAAATTATGGAATTACACCCTTGCAAATTGTCTAATGTTTATTCTAACATCAACCAAAATTTCAACATTTGAAAATGTCATGAAACTAAGACAGAAAGTGTGTTTCACTAGAAACTTCCTCCTAGTGGGTTTTGCCTTCAATATAAAGTGTTTTTCTGGAGCCTAAAAATACCTGGTTTGGAGAGGAGGTTATCAAGTCTAACAGAAGACATTACTGGTCAAGGAAGCTATTTACAGTTTCAAAGGAGGTAGAAGGGAACCCAAGTACTTTGTATTTTACTTACCGAAATTTTGCTCTTAGTTTCATCTTTCTAACATAGTAAATGCATAAACTTCCATTCACAGGTGTCAGGAAATTCATCAGCTAGTCCTTATGGACTGATGTGTAAATCTTACTGCTTTGCTGAATTTCAGCGGACAGCTGTGTGTTCTGTCCTGCAGTAAAATGTACAGTAATAGGAAACATTAGTTATACTTGTAACCAAATAACTTCAGGTGGTTATAAGGGAGGAATACTTTTATAAGGGACCGCCTCGTTTACAGTTGGAAGTGCAACTCTCATATGTAGAAGTCTGATTTCAGTGCTGATGAAGGGGAGTTCGGCAACTGCACTAATTAGATCAACATCTGCAGTCAAGACATTGCATAAAATAGTTACTGATCGTGGTTTATCCTGTTAACTGATTGTAAGCCACTGCTGTTAATCATCTGTCCTATAAAAGAAACTGTGATTCATATAGTAGATCACTGTCAGTAATTAATAGTTGTAGTTTCAAAATAAACAACAAGTCTACACGCCATTTTGGTTAGGTCAGCGTACTTCTACATCTCCTTTAAAAATGAGGAATGTCGATATAGCGACTGACTGCTTCTCTTGAACAGAATTTGTCTTGATTCTGTTATAAGTACAGTTATTAACTTTCTTCGCTTCGGATGACCATCGAATATCGCTTGTTCAAAAGGGCATCTCAGCTTAATGTTCAGTGATGATGTGGCTGTCTAGTAAAGTGAAGTTCATTGTCAGCTACACTCATCTCAGCAAGGCGATTGCATGGATCGATGTTTATCGTCCAAATTTAAAAAATGAACTGGAACATATAATCCACAACTATAGCAAGGGTACGAAAGCTCATGAGCGGCCAGTAAAATTTAAATTGCAGTGATTGTATACTCTAGTAAGTGAGTACTTTATAGTTCATATTGAATTTACTGGTACATTCTATTCAAGAGATTTACTGTTCATAATGATTGTTCTAAATAGACAGCAGGGCTTAGGCATTTTTCTGGACTATAATTTCACATTAGATACTCGTATTTCACATAACATTAAGTAATATATTATTTTTAACTGGATGAATTTTTGCACAGAATTTGTAAATCACAATCGTATTAATAATGACAATGGATGTGTTGTTCAAGAGGCTAAAGGTGTTCATCATGAATAATGTTACCACCGTGTGTACATCATGGAGACTGATTACTTTCTAATACCTCACGCTACTGTAAATGATAATCGAACACAGATCCCATCAAGTTACTTTCTAAATTTATGTCAAAACATTAGCAAAAAAATCTTCTCCATCATATCTATGTTCATTCTTCGTAGTCTCATCTTCAGTTAAATGGTGAAGCAGGACTGCCTGCTGATACAATCAACGTAAGACTGTATGAGTCTGAAATACTGAATCATAATACAAAAACTGGAGTTATTATTATTGTTTCCTTTAATTCCTAGAGGGATATAGGGCTTTAGCCGCACGTCTCCATTGCGTTCTGTTCTCTGCCAACATTTTCACCTGGCTTCACGTCTGCCCACATGCTTTCATCTCCTCTTCATATGACCTCCTCCAAGCCACTCTTGGACGACCAACTTGCCGCTTCCCTTTCGGGTTCCACTAGAGCGATGGCTTGTCTAGTGATGTCAATTAATGGTTTCCTTGGAGTATGACCAATTCACCTCCATTTCGTCCTGCACATTAATTGCACAATCGGTTCCTGCTTGGTTGGTTCGCTCATTGCCAGAGATCCCTGTTGCTGATCTTTTCTGGCCATCTGATCTTTAGTACTGAGCGAAGACAACTGTTAATGAAGGTATGTAGTTTGTTTGAGATGCTCTTTATGACGCGCAGTGCAAGTCTCTGATCCGTATAGTAGCACTGACTTCACATTGGAGTTGAAAATCCGGATCTTATTTTTGATGCTGAGTGCTGTTCACCTCCACACAGACTTGAGAGTAGTGAAAGCTTGTCTTGCTTTTCCGATTCTTGCTTTGATATCCTCGTCAGTAGTGTCCGCCTGTAGTTGAAACGATGCTTCCCAGGTAGGTAAAAGAGGTTGTTTCTTTCAGGTTCCTCCCATTTATGCTCATTGTTTTCTGTTGATGTTGCTGCTGTTGGTGTTGACCAGGAATCTTCATCACATCTGTTTCCTCTATGTTCACCTCAACTCCTTCCTATCTTTGATGCTTCTTCTGTCAACTTGTTGCTTTTCGCTTGCATATCTTCCAGTTTGTGAGAAATCGGACATATATCATCGGTGGAATCTAGATCCTACAAGTTTTTCGTGAGGGTCCATTTTATGCCTGTTTCCTCATTGCCCACTGTTTGTCACATTATCCAGTCTATTGCAATCAGGAAAATCATTGGCGATAGTAGGCAGCCTTGTCTTACTCCTGTCCTCACTTCGAAGGATTCCATAAGTTTCCCGTTGTGGATAACTTGGCATGCAGCATTGTCGTACAGCTGTTGGATGAGATGTATAATTGTCGGTGGCACCCCGTAGTAGCGAAGTAGTTACCAAAGCACCTCTCGACCGACGCTGTCAAATGCTTTTTCAAAGTCGATGAAGTTGAGATAGAGAGCTTTGTTCAATGATGATCCGTAATGTGGAGTTACCATGAGGAAAACTTGATTAGATAAATTTAAAGTTGCAGAACCTCTATGGTGAGGACGAGAAGTGATATGGTTGCGTTAATGTAACTAACTGGTTTCAGGAACACTTACTAAGGAGAGTTTTATGTGAAGAAGTAGGATCGAAAAAATCAGAAGAACAATAATAGGAACCAACTAAGAAGAAAATATAAATGAAGAACTGTCTTCAAGTGATATTAACATACTGGCCTACTGCAATTCGTGGAGACAGGAAAAGGAAACAGTAAAACGAATTAGAATCAGATTATTGGTGGCTATAAGAAACACTGGTATGCAAAATAAACCTTATCCTCTCAGTCTACTGTCTGAGTCTTATCAGAAGCACCGAAGCCCTATTCCACAGCTCACTTATAGACTGTTGTGTATCAGATCACAGTAGGTATATACTAGCACTCTTTTTCAGTCAGACTCAATCCTAAATAAATTCTTTTCTAGTTACTTCAAAAGTAAAAATTTACAAGCGAACTGAACTTTTCAAAAGAAATGAATAAAAATAAATGAATGTAAGTATTAAACTTGTGATCGACTGATATTTGTTAACACAAATACAGTTTGTGGATTTCAATAGATTAAACACAAAGTTTTTCAATGGAAACATCTTTTTAAAACCATGGTTAATTTTTAATAAATGTACGGAGAAAGAAAACTTCTAAATACGAAATAGAGCAATAATTTAGGACAAATAATGAATCTTAAGAACTTACAGATCACATGGTTCATTCAACTGACAAAAACAGACCAAATATGATTACTCCTGCATACAAGGCGAAAAATGAAAAGAAATACCAAGCAGTCCATCTTTGTTTTGGCAGCACATATCTGACGTCTTCATTTCAACTGATTTACAGAACTTCTGTTCAAATTTCAGTCTTGATGTTTATAAGATTCTGGTCATTTCGGTACGCCAAAGTTTCCCCATCCATTATCATCGACTCGTGTATATGTTAATGCTTTTTCATATAGAGTATGAAAACATTGTTATTTCTATAAAATATCTATTATCAAGGGTTCATTCAATGGAGTTCTATTCACAGACAAACCTTCCGATCTAATACTTAATTTCCCTTGACTAACATTTTAATTTTACTCTATCAAGAACATTGTAGTGTTGTAAAATGTGACCTTTCGGTTGTGTCATGTTTGCTTCATTTTATTCTACTTTCATTATTCTTTTACGTTTCCTACAGTCGGCTATTTAAACTTTGTGTTCCTCTCCTTCTGTAAGCACAGTTAATGGTTAGTGCCCAGATTTTTTGTGAATCTAACAAGGACTAACGAAAACGTTTTTTAATAATACTACATTTAATTAAATTTACATGGCCATCTGTCTCAAAAAGTATCTTAGGTCTACACCCAAAACTTAAATTAATCTGTATTTTCAGGAAGAGGTTACCTTTAAAGGTGCGATACAACAAGAAATAAAAAAGGGAAAATGTTATATTTTGTTCATCACCAAGAAAAAAGTGAAATTTGAAATGGAATATGTGTTTTAAAGACGAATTTTCCCAAAGACTGTAAACACTTTTTAAATCACTTCTAGCCTGTCTTTGGAAACTATTCCCAATAAGTATATGTCGTATTAGTATCACAAATTTGTGCATAACAGCAACAATGATACTTTATTCATGCCAAAAATAATACATTGGGGTCCTCGGGACGGTAAGAACCAATGGTTGGAAACAATTGGTGATATGCCTCAAAATCGTTCTCAGTGGCGCAGATGCATCCACTCCTTGTGACTTATGATTTCCAATTACACTGTTTTGTTCTTCGTTATTACTATTCCTTTGTCTCACACCTCTGTTTACTGTCTATATTATGCATTTCTTCTACTTCCTTCTCTTGCTTTGCGTGCTACATAGATTGTGGCGACTTGAACTGCCGCACATATGTGCAAAGTTCTATGTCCAAAACCGACCGACCGACCAACGTTTTGCAATATCATTCAACCAGATGTGGATAATGAGGCAATACACTGGAGCTTTATTAGGAATATTATAAATTTAGACAGTTCACTTCCATCACAATGCAAACTTAGGCTGAGACATTTGAAATAACAAACAGAATAACAAGTAACGGATAAGTTCACGTGATGTTTAACTAGATGCAAAATAAAGAATGGGTGATGGCGTAACAAACTTTATGCGTAGATTTTCTTGTCTACACACTGAAAAATAACCGCATTTCACCATATGCTAATTCGAAAGTCATGAAATTAAAACATAAATCAACAGTTTCGCTGTCAGCTGAAAAACTACACCATAATATTCGGATAATCTGTAGGCTAAAAATCAATATTCTCTATAAGTTCTTACTAATTTGTTAGTCTAATATATGAACATATATGTGGCATATTATGGTAGGTTACTACATACTATCTTTGTAGTAATATTGCCTAGAACATAGAGAAAGACATAACATAACTAATAATATCTTAAGTTTACATATTATTTTAACTTGTAACAGGTGTATAGCAAGCTGAAGGTGAAATTATCAATGTTAAAGTAACAAGAGATCTAATATGATGGTCTAGATTATCCTATTTTGTACTTTTTCATTTTGCCATAACGCTACCTATTTGATGGTTTTAAGTTCGAATACTTATCTTCTTAATTAAACTGCCAAGTTGTTTTATTTCATTGGCTTTCTCTTCTTTGTGGATCTAATTTTCCTGTTACACAGCGTTCATTCCCAAAATAGTTGTTCATCGGTATACATCCTACTTTAAATAATTATGAGTCCAAGTACAGATTGGACTTATTAATGCTTTGATAAGATATAAACAGAATCGGTTCATACACATTGCTTCACTATTAATTTCACACAGAGAGGTCCCAGTTTCTATGTTTTACACAAACTTATTGATAATTGTAAGATTAAATTTATTAACGCATCAATAAACAGTAGTAAACAACGCCAAGCTTTGCAGTGAAACGAAATTATGTTAATCATGGTAATAAGGCTTATTAGGCTGACCAGTTGACCCTCATTTAATGGGTTTTAGCTTTGCACTGAAAAGAAATCATTGCAGTGTATAATAATAATAAGAGCTTTACTCTAGGAAGTGTTCATATAATGTACAGAATTTCCAGTGGAGTCTGTTGCATGATATTTTCTCCTCGTAGAGGATCTTCAAATCCTGTGACACAGTGCTGTTTAACCTGAAGCGAGAACCAATCATTTATGATATTCCTTCTTTGTCTCCTTAGAGAAATGCACAACATAAGGTTGAAAGACAATCATAAGAGGTTCAAAAGTACACTTTGAAACCCAAGGATGTGGCTTAGAAACACTTATCTCATATACTGAGATACGTCGCCCCCCAAGATTATCCTTTTCCCCAACTTTAGTAGAAGGTGATGAATCAGCAGGTTGTGAAAACTTTGAATACTCGCGAGAGTAAATAATAAAATTATAGGTAACTATATATTCATTAAAACAAGCTGCACAGGAGAAACTATATATACAATATAGTGATGGAGGTTTTCGGTAACCCAAGTTTTAAGCAGACCACTGCTGACTGGAACCCAGCAGTCAATATAACTCCGACACACAGAAAATTTGCCCCAGTTATCTGAATTTAATTACAGCTGAACTGTAGATATGTAGAAACAACAAACAATATGATGAAAGCAACACTACGCTTGAATTGACTGTAATTTATCTATTACTGTCAAAGTAATTTAAAGTTCGAATACCAAAATCTATGGTGAAGCAGATATCCGATGCCGTATATTTCAAAATTGGTCTTGGAATTAGTTGACCGTTTCAGGTTATCAACAAGACCAAAAGTTTAAAATATCCTTACATTTTACGATCTACTCTTTAAAATTATTTATCCTCTGAATTTTTATTTCAAATTTTCTTCTCAGATGAAGAGATAAAAGAAAGCAATAAATCTTATCAAAATTTTGAAAATATCATAAATATCACTTAAAAAACTGAATGTGAATTAATTAACTTAGGAAATAAATAACTTTAGTTTTTTTCATCTCTATATTAGATTGAATGATGCACAAATAGTATGACATAAATGAGATAGAACATTCGTTCGCTACACCAGCTAGGAGATCTCGTGTCAAACAACACGCTGGAGAAAGTCTATTGGTGTATTTTTTGACTGTGGTTCAAGCAGAAGCTTCACTATGGAATTATTTATACCTATATTTTTTCCAGCGGCATGATGCAGTCGATTACTGAAGTGTTTAGAATCTATGAAATAGTATTATGGTGGAATTTCTCTAAATTACTTCGAAAATTCGATGATCCAGAGAGTCATTCCAGCGATGAGTTTGAATCTGCAAGAAAGCATACAGTCTCTCTTGACTGGTGTTAAATCCAATTCAGTATACCACTTTTATCCATCCATGGAAAAGCACTGAGAACATTTTAAATAGCGAACAAAAGTTTTCTAGAACATCAAATATGACAGTGGTGTATCTGAGCGACCACTTAAAAGAGGGCAGTCGAGAATAAAATCACTAACATATGAGGAAAAACTAAAGTTTTAAAGATTGGAAAATTCTGTATTTTTATGATTTTACAATCATATGATACTAATTTTTTTCTATAGGGTGGTATACCCACAAACTGCATACCACACTTAATCTCCCACTACTCAATTGTGTTGTAAATAAACACAACTTTTCCGTATTAGAGAGTGATCTTATATACACTGGCGACATTTCAAAAATCTCTCACCACTACTTCATGCATGAAAATGTGAATAATTTCCACATTCCTATAAATGTTGGCTTAAGCAGTTGTCTCTTACAATGCGGAAATCTACATGAATAAGATTACAGATAAGTTAATCACATGTTTTAACAACTGTCCAACTTCCAAATCTACTAGCGAATATACTTAAGAGAATTCGTGACTTTCGATGAAAGCTTTCAAAGAATTATCGTTCACTCAAAATGCATTTATTGAAAACATTTCCTATTGCTTGAATATCCACTAATTACAGTGAGAAATATGCTAGTAAATTTTATAAATTTTTATAATTGGTGTTCTGTATCTATTTCAGGTTACTTTTGGAAGCGGAACCTCTTTACAATAACGTTTAGTGCACATAGCATAATTTTTGATTAGTGAAGTAACAGGTGCTAGTATAATGAACACAGGATTCTAGCCCACAGTAATTGTACGTCAGTTTTACTCCCGTTAAATTGCTATTCTGTAAGGAACAGAAACTTATGGATGACTGGGAATTCAAAGTAAGAGCAGGATCTAGTTAATGTGTTGTAGAATATATTTCCATATTATAAAATTCAGTGATGCTGTATTACGTAGGTTATCGAATTGTGTGAATACATTGATATGATTATGAGCAATATCCCGTGCTCGTAAAGTAATCCAGTTATATCAAGCTAGTCATTTACGAAGAAATTAAGAAAATCAGTTCAAAAAACTTTTAACGCTGGCGAAGTACACGTATTATTCTCTACACGACCGATGGTGCTACCTCGACTGAAAGATGAAGTACCTAGACTAGCCACTTCAAATTGTATCTATCAATTCGACCACGCTTGTGGAGCGAGTTATATTGGCCGTTGCTCTAGGAACTTTATTTTTCGTGCTCGAGAACATCTCCCACTATGGCTAAGTAAAGGCGTACTTAAAACTATTAAGAGCTCGATATTAGACCATCTGGTGCAAACCGGCCACAAAGCCAGCGTTGAAGAATCCTTCTCTATAATATACCGGGTGCCTAACAAATTACCAAAATCATCAAAGCACCGCTCCAAATAGCAGAGGCTATTGCGGTTCGCCTCAAACAACCAGTGCTCTGTGTCCAAAAGAAACAAGTCCAGCCCCTACTACTGCCCTGGCCCTCAGTAGAGACTATAAACTCATGAGTTTGTACTTTACCTTTCCTAATTCTTCTGACATTCAGTTTATTTTATGTTGATGCCGTTCAGCTGTAATTTATCAATATTATTGATTTGATGTTATTTAAACATTAATGTCGTTCATAAGACTAATTCATTCATTCATTATAATGTATATATAATTGTAGAACCTGATGATGAATTTATCGAAAAGAGTACTCTTTGTTCCGTGTCTATTCTTATATCAAATAGTATAAAAACTTTCAATAGCTACCAGGATATTTTGCAGTAAAAGTGTTTACTAGTGATACTACTGTATGACAAGATTGGTAAAAACAACTCATACTGATCTGTAGATTTAACTAGCTAGATAAAAGTGATGAAAACACAAAAGCCCTGTATTCTTCCATTGGTGTCTGACCATTGACTGTGTATTCGGACATGCGCTTTTAATATACAGACCAATTTATTATTATACTATGAATCTAGTTTACCGAATAAATCCATCTTCTATGTTCTACATCGACATTTCTCACAGCTGAGCAGGTTTTAACTAGCTGATTGTAAACTCAGCATGTTTTTTCACTGGAAACCAACCCATTAAGACTAATGTTCGAAACCAGTGACATACTTATCAAGAAGGATGAATTACATTACTGGACATATTACATCAACAAATCGAAAAAAACCTTGCCTGCATTCTGATCTCTATAAATAGAATATATTTTGGAGTAAGCAGTTAGAGCTGAGTTACAACACTCTTCAACAGAATAACACTGTAAATATATCAATCCGTTTAGTTATTAGAAATATGAAAAAGGACATCTATAAAGTATTTTATTCTAAATGTAAGTCTAAACTGACCACACACAAAAGAGTGAAGGCAATCTCCACAAAAGACTAAATATATTATTATAAGTGGAGAAGGAACCAATCGCTCAACAAATATGCAGGAGAAAGTGGAGATGGATTGGACAGTGGCTGAGGAGGCCGTTGGGTGACATCGCGCGTCAGGCCCTCGAGTGGAACCCGAAAGGGAAGCGGCGAGTTGGACGTCCAAGGGTGACATGGAGGAGATCGTCTAAAGAGGAATTGAAACAGTATGGAATAACATGGATACAAGTGAAAAATACAGCAGAAGACAGAAGCAAGTGGAGGCGTGCAGTTGAAGCCCTATGTTCCACTAGGAACCAAAGGGAACAATAATAATATAATAATAAGTGGAGAAGGAAAGCCTTACAGCTTTTCACCTGATGTAGGTACATTATAATGAGGTAACTTATATTTTCTATGCATTTAACCAGACCTTAATGCTACTAAATGGATATTATATTTATAACAACAACAATCTGATACCTTCATGCACACTGCTTAAAATCCTTAGGTTCAATACAACCAAGTATTGTTATGACAGTAAAGTATACCTTCGACTTTTGATTTTTAACGTTTTTGCAGGGTAATACACAGTTATTACTGTTAAATAGTTCCGGGGGGGGGGTTGAAAGAACACTTATTTTATGGATGAAAACAACTGCCTACATGAAGAAGTTTTATCAAAACCGTGATATTCAGATACAATCTAAATATTCCCATTTAGATAATCTCAGAATACAATTTAAGGGAGCAAATACGTATTTTCAGTAAGTTCTCATTACAGCTACATAATCAAACATCAGTCGCAGGTATTTGAAACAATGTGAAGAATAGAATCAAGTATGATCAGAAAGAACCTAAGTAGAACAATAATTATAGTAATAATAATAACCAGGACAGCTATTCTAAGTCGTAGCTGAAGGCCATGGGAAGGAGAGTGACTGAACGGATTTTTTCCGAGGACAAAGACCAAGTTGAAGAAAATCTTGTGTCGACTGCTTCAGTTATACTTTGTAATCGTAGGCGTATAAACTTAGGGAATTGAGGTGGTACGTTGTGTAGAATTGTAAAGGCAGGATTTTTAACAATCTTGCAGAATGAATTAAGAATATAAGGAAAGAAGATGACAAACATGATGTATAATTTATTCAGTCAGATAAAACTGGAAATTAAGCTTCATTCAGCGAATTTCGCCCAACTATTGGCTAAGATATCATTGGATTTTTAATATCATTTGTTGTCGTAGTAGTAACTTTATAAACAAGTTGTGGAAATAACCATCCATTTTCTGTTACCAGCGATTTACGTTGAAGTATCATAATAAACTAATTGCGAGATAAACCTGCTGATTTGTATTTCACTTATTTCACTATCATATTCATGCTCAAGACAAACCGGTATCATCCATTAGATGGTTAAGTGGTTTTAAGGAAATAATTACCAGGCATATTTCACGAATTAACTATCAGATGACTTTCTGCCTAAAACCATCTTGACCAATACAAATAAAAGTTGATCAACTTGATAACCATCAGAAGTGCGACAGTATCACTTGGATTTTGCTTGAGAAATTTCGTCAAAATTACTTGAATACTACTTGGAGCAACTTCCTATGTGGTAGAAATTCTTACAAAAGAATATATCATACGACCTCTCAAGAAAGATATCTCTCAAATTTTCGTTTTATCGCAGAAGATCGAAACTTTAATAACAGTAAGGAGTTTCCTGACTCCTAGGAACAAGCATTTTCTGAAGAAAGTGTATTTAGGATGCTTTCTCACTATTCTCTACATATGCCAATTTTAGAGTCTGGTTGGAGTCAACATTCGAAGTTTATTTAATTTTTTATAAGAAAACAGATTTCACTTCACTTTTTAAACTTATTGATTTTTAATCAGTCATCAAAAGTAGTGAATTGAAAAATTTTTGTCACAAGACTGTTACGAAATTAAATGGTGTGACTCTTCCATTTTTGCATCATTGACCCTGTAACCCTCATAGTATTTTGAATGATTTTGGTGCATAATTGGCAGTCTTGCGAATTGGCTAATTACCACATGTAGACCTTTCCAAAGTAGTGACATTTTTAAGAACATATATCATTAACAGAAAATTATTTTGCATCCGAACTACTTAACACCACTGCTTTGTTAAAGTCCTTCGTAAAACGGAGTGCAAACTTAAAGTCCACCGTGGGTTCCTTTCGCCTGATGCCAGTAGTGATTTAAAATTGACCTATCCTACACCAAAGATGATAAAATAAGAAATTCCAGGAGGCTTCAAACTATATAACCATCAATGAGGTGCTGCCAAAAATGAGGCATGTTACTTGCAATTATTTCCTGCCAACAGTGATAACTTCATCAAGCTTTTCTTTACCAGTTTAATCAAAACCATGAAGCAATGAATTAGTGTTTCGCCTTCGGTGACACAGAGTTCAACTGTTAACGTTGAGCGTTATCATAAATCGAAAACTTTAAAGAGGCTGTACGTTCTCAGAACCATGAGATTTCTCATCAGTGCATTACGATTAGGTTATTGCAGTGACAACGGCTTTCCAACTCGTTCCCCTGGTGGAATCAAAATAGTATTATTCAAAGCCAAAAGTCCCTACAGCTCAGTTAGTCTTGTAAGTTGAATTCTTTTTCTGGAATTTCGATAGCTGAAATGTCTCCGTAGCATTCAGTTAGATGTTTTGTGGAGAATATATTCCTCCCAGATATCTTTGTTAAACAAAGAAGCATTTTACTGCATTACGATGATTAGGTCATTGATTTTGTTTCGGCGTATTCTGCTTAGTCTATTCGCTTCAGGCCTTTTTAACAGAATGAATAGCATATTTTTCCCTTACACCCATCTGTCATATCATCCCATTTTTCTGTATATTCTCAACCACAAATTTTTTGTTTATCTCTCTCTTTCCGCAAAACCTAAAAGGTAAACACGTCAGCTGAATCTAAGCAATTTTTTTCCTACGCAATCTGAACGGAACAGCTGTATTTGTTCGGTTAAAGTTAATTATTCACAGTTTACTTGCAGATAATAAGCACAGCTATTGAAGTGTTACAAATCATATGTTTGGGAAAAAGTAAAAAAAATACTATTTACCTTTAAAAAAATTACAAAACACGGAATTAATGCAATAACGAATTATATTTGAAATAATCAATAGAGACTTCGTGGGAGTTATCAAAAACTTGTTTAAATCTCACGTCTTCCTAAAAGGCAATGAACTGATATTTAAGTGTTGGTTTGTAGGGATTTGATTGGTTACGGGATTTTCATCATGAGCTGACATTAGTTAGAGAACCACTGGAAAACCTGGGAGTAGTTACCTGGGGTTCTAGTGAGAAGTCGTGACCAGTAGGGTGCAGCAGGTCGGGTGTGAAGACAAATACTCGCCGAAGACATTGGCTAGGGGTCGCGCTATGTCGTGAACTGATATTTAGTCATAAAAACACTGTTATATGACATAACATTAGCTTTTTCATAGGAAACAATTGCATTTCATTGTAGAAATTCATTTGTTAATACTGTCTGATAATTAAATTTTTTGGATATACTGTTTTCACTATCAGTAACTCCGAAGAACAGAAGTGTGAAGTAAATAGCTGAAATAATTCTAAATTTAGTGTAGTGGTAATTTTGGAAAAATTCGCGTATTGTGCTAAAATCCTCACTTCACTTTACTCCTCTAGTGCTTAACAGCATACTCTCAATTTTTAGAAAAAATCTTGTCCAGTGATGGTTTCTGAAGGATATGCCAGTATATTCAACGATTTTTGCATACTCATTCACTATGTAAATAAGGCGTCCAGGAAAAACGAAGCGTCAGGTCTAATGCGGTGTTTGTAGTAGTAGTAGTGTGAGTAATCCTGCATAATACAAAATTTTAAGGTGGTGACTATGGCGTTCACAACTAATGATTGTCAGTTTAATATTGCCGAAAAGTATAGAAAATAAGAATAAACAACCACAAAAGTAATAACTACATGATGGTTAATGACAGGGCAATTTTGTAATACTCATAGTGCTAATAGAGTCGGAACCAGTGGATACACATTAGAAGGAATATAGTAAAGTACAAAAAAGGAAGCCAGTGTTAATAATTTCGGTAGCTAAGTATGTTTGAGAAGGAGTTCACTAAAGAATACAAAATAAGAGAGAAATAAAAGAGCCTGAAATTATGTTGTTAATAACAAAGCAAGTCATAAGTTTCACGCTTAACATTGTCTCTGTCGCTTAGAACACGGGCCAAGTATGGTATCGTTGAGTTCCTGTACTTGGTTGTACGAGCATAGATTATTTTATACTGATTTCTGGTTTTACTTGATGAGATACAAGGAGAGAGTTGGGAATAGACGGGGTGTCGAGGGTCGGAGAGTATGGTTTTTGACCATTTTTCGCATGTATTCAGATGCCTATCAACTAATGTAGTGACGAGCTGACTGAGTTTTACACCACTAGTCCTACTGACTACCTTCAACATCCTTCTCAGGATGGTTTAGTCCTTTTTCAGTAGACCAGGAAAGACTAACGAGGAGCAGTAAAGTAGAATAGGTAAGATACAAGAGTTGAAAAATTGTGAAAGTAGAGGTTGGGTGATTCCAGATTGTCAAAGTTTCTTAATGTAGTAGGTAAGACAGAACACCTTCTTAGAAATCGTTAGGATATGAGATGTCCTAGTAAGGTCGGAATACAGAACTAGACCGAGGTATTTTGCATTAGACTTAGTTTCAATTTTAGTCCCTTCAATGCAACAGTCTTCATGAGAACTTACTAGTGTTTGTAGATCACGTTTATGCCTAAGGGAGAAGTCAATAGTCTGGCATTTTGAGGGATTCAGCATGAAACCATTTAGTGTAGACCACTCACTGATGTCCGACAGGAAGCTATTTAATTTGAAACAGTCTGACTGAGACTTAATGGGGAGCGATACAGACAGGTCATCTGCATATTTGACGAAGTTGACTTTATCTGAAAGAGGTAAGTCATGTAAGAAGAAGGAAAAGAGAAACGGAGAGAGAACAGCACCTTGAGGAACTCCAGCTTCAGTAAGTAAAGGAGAGGTAGATACACCATTATATACCGTGTACTGCATCCTGTTAGAGAAGTAAGAGTGCAGCCAGTTGATAGCCCAGGACTCAGTTTGTGTAAGGCTAAGCTTGTTTAACAAAAGGCCTCTAGGTACAGAGTCGAAAGCAGATGTATAATCAAGGAACGTAAAACGGACGTACTTGGCCCCTTTGTCTAAGGAGGATACAATGTTGTGATGAAACACAGCAGCAGCGTCTAAAGTACTTCTACCCTGTTTGGATCGTTTGAAAAGCTTAGGGAGGGAACAAGTCTTAGTAACAATAATTTCTCCATTAGTTTCAAAAAGGAGAGGTAATAGCGATAGGTCTAAACTTAACACTATAACCAGAACCTGACTTAGGTACAGGGATGATTTTAATATCTTTCCACGGAGAAGGCACAACATTATTAGAAAATGAAGTGTTGAAAATGTTTGTAATTGGGTTACTTAAAATGTCAGTACAATTCCTTAGGACACTCGCAGGTATACCATCAGGGCCTAGACTCTGGGAAGGTTTGAGAGATTTTAAACATTTAAGAACATCAGAAGTTTTAAAACTATTAAAGTTACTGGTCATGTCATTTGTTACATTGAAGCTAAAAGGTGCATTAGGAGGGCGAATAAAAGATCTATTAAGAGTATTTGCTTACTACAACATGTAATTTCTCTGAAAAGCTTCCACATGTTTCCTGGAGTTTGACATGACAAAATTCTTTGATTATAAATATTGTTTGGCCTCTTGATTTCGGATTTAATTTCAATGTTTATGCTCCTAAGACCAGATTTATCCTTGGTCTTGTACAGTCTCTCTTTTTCTCTTCGAAGCTTTTTGAGATGAGAGGAAGAGAAACGGTCCATTCTTTTGAAAAGTATCTGTTTTGGACAGCATTCATCGAGTCAGAATTTAAGATAGTCAGTCAGATTGGAAAAAGTATCATCCAGTGTGCGTTCGGTGAAAAAATCCCAGTTTGGGTCATTTAGCATACGTCTTAGTTTGAGCATATTTTCTTGCGAGTAACATCTTTGTTGTGTTTTTCTGGACAGATTTGAGAGGATATCAGAGTGATATCTGCTATATATCTTTGGTGATATCCGAATAACACTATGGTCAGAGTTCATCATAGGAGCACATCTGCGTTCTTCACATATTTCCGCATCGTGAATAAATACTAGATCCGGCGTTTTATCAAGTCGAGTTGGAAATTTAACAATATTGACATGACCTTATGATTCAAGAAAAGAACAATCGCAGGTATTGAAATTTCCTGTGACAACTGATGAAGAGTTTTCAAGATATGTAACAGCGAATGCTGTTAATTCATTGGCAAAATCAGATAGATCATAGGCGGAACAGCCAGGAGTATTTAAACTTGGATAAATGTTTCGGACGACATTTGACTGTAATACAATCAATAAAGTCACTAGAGAAAGAAAAACATGCATTATTTGAAGTTGACCACTGAGAATGTATGAAGGTTACGACACCTCCACTTCTTTTCTTTCTGGAGCATAGGCGATCTTGTCTAAACAATGTGAAACCATTTACTCATCAGCTGCATGAGTAAGCGATTACATTGTGTCGATAGAAGTAAGAATTCATGGGTCAACCTGTTGGTGAAGTGGACAACTCGCTTGTCTCATAACCTCAGAGTTCTGCACTCCTTCAGTAGTAAATCCATGTGTGTTGCTGCCCTAAAGTAGGAAGTAACCATTGTTCTCTAAAAACCATGGATTAGTTACAAAGATGATTTTAGATGAATACTTCCTTCAAAGCTTTAGTTTTAGTTGTTTGAAATTATTCTCACTTAGATTTCCTTCTACAAAAGTGTAAGCGAATCTGTTGGAGCTTCAGTTTTCGTCTGTGATTGCACGGCAGGATTTCCTTTCAAACACACTATGTTTAATGTTACATTCACACAGGCAAGAAGCTACTGTCAACATGTATTTGTAAGCGCGCATCTCGTCTCATGAAAAAAGAATATTGCCTCGAACTTGCTTTATGCGAAACACATTCTTCTAAATTTGCCAATTAATATTTTGGGCAATAAATTACCAAGTGATGGAAAAGAAGTTTTGACCAGTGGTTATTTCACAAAACGCATCATGTTAATGCAAGTATAACAATAGTATCATTGTCTTGAAATCGTTAAACGGTTTCTTGAGAAAACCAGCTGCATGAATGTGCGTCGGTGGTTCGATGGTAGAGTGCTCGTCAATCGCATGCTTGGTCCAACGTCCGATTCCTGGATAGCATGCTCCTAGATCTCACACAGCTTATAAGCCGAAAGTGTGGGAATGACGGAAGGCTGGGCATGAGGCTAGCAACCCCACCTCTTAAAAACAAAACTGCGACTATTATAACTTAAAGGCTAGAAATCTGGAGCTCAAAATTCCCTCAGGAGCGTAAAGGAATGAAAAAAGTATATGACTGCTTGCATGCAAAGTACAGAATCACAGAGAGATTATACGTAGTGATAATAAGTTTCTTTCTGTGAAGTAAAGCAAAGTATTCGGAGTTCAAAAATACTATGATTCGCTACACAACTCAGTGACTTAGAACTAAACTGGTCACTTCAAAACATGGTCTTTTAAAAGTGTAACAAAAACCAACAGTTGAAGGAAAATGAAATATCTGCAACAAAATTTTCAGGCTGTTATTGAATGATTGGAGGATATTAGCAGGAAGCCTTGAACCCAGGTTTTGTGCCTGTTTGCACTCTTCGGCAAAGTGTATCTGTAATCTTGAAGTAATTCATATCCTTTCTGAGATTTGAACCCATGTCACTCAAAGCTGAAAACTCGACCGATAGAATTCAATCTGCACCACACAAAGGACTAGACGCATGACTACTACCTAGTGTCCAATCAGAATTCTGCAGGTGTTAACTATCTCAAAGCATATGGGAGCGCATGTGGAAAAGATCGTTAGATCAAGGGAATTACATTGGGTTCGAAATGAAAATATGTGGTCATGATACAGTTACCCAATTTTATATTACTGAAAGGAGCTCAGTGGTGTCAATTATTTTTACAAGTCGATTTGTAGTATTAAATATTGAAGACAAAAATGAGGAATATTGTAATGTTTAATTCTTCAGCAAATGCGCTTTTAAAAAATACTTTCCAGACACAAATCTTTTGAATAAAGACAACTGTTTAAATTTGATCACTATGATTTATAAAAGTTGTCATGTGAACAAGCAGCTGATGTACAACTTATTGCTATAAAGTATTTTTTTAACATTTCGTTTTCTTTCCTCTAAGTGGTAGATTCTCAAGGTAAATAATTAGAAAATCTAGTCACCATGTTTTATGTTAGACTATACTCGCAAATCCATATAATATTTAAAAACGTTACAGTGCAGAAAGATGTTAAAAAGTGAGTGAAAATTGGAAAAACATCTGTTTGAATTCACCTCCTACAAACTACATTCTTGTAAAACAACATGTACCAATAAATATGAATTTCGTCAATTTTTTTCAACGAATCATTGACATTTCACTTCTGTCTTTAAAACCTTTTTTCACTATTACCGAATATATCAACAGTCTTTTCAGGCGTCATGGCTGTCACATTAAATTCAGAAAATTCAGATTAAATCACCTTTTACACAAACCTTTTCAATAAGTTCAAAGTACAGATATTAGATAAGCGTGTGCAAGCACATAGAAGATTGAAAATCCACTTTGGACCATTTGACCTTCATGAATATTGATTTTGTCTCTAAAAGCAAATGTTAAATTGAATGCTTTTTTTCAGAAGATTTCTAAGAATGTTGGTTAAAATACTTTACTTAGTCGAAAAATCACTGGTTATGTTTTCTTCATATGTTTTCAGGTTTCCATATCTGTGATATTGTTTTATAAAAAGGATGGAATTGACGACCTTACCCCAACCTTCTTAGTTTTTGTGTCTCAGGATTGGCTAGTAAAACAGATGTAGTAAATCGGCCAGGGCTTCAAAATTACGAAATCTGGTGCCAAAAACTTTTATAAGTGTCATTTACCAGCTTTACGATGATGCAGTATGCCAAGTGATTCAGAACGAGAAACTCAGAGAAGCCTTTGAACTGAAAACAAACCAAAGAGAAGGATGCTTAAAATCACCGATGATTTTTCTGACTGTGGTTAACCAAATCACCTGGTAGATCGTGCATGAGAATTTAGAACACATAAGTTCGTCAAATCCACAGAAATACCCTAAAAGATATGAATTAGACAGATGGTTTGTCTCAGAAATTCGAAGGCTTACAACCGAAAACTAAAATGTTTCAGAATAGTCAGAGAAGATAGGACTTTATACATACATCAAGACTATACGCGACCAAAATCATCAAACACCAATCACCATCAATGAGAGAAATCTAAAGGAATTTGTGACCTTCACTGGAGTGGGTAGCGTCTTTTCAGCTCCAGACAAACGTGATGGATAAAGAAGCTTGTATGGAATAGGTGAAGTTAGACAGGCGTTCACTATTCTGAAATTACTAAAGAAATTTACAGAAGAAGATCCAAAATTGTAACACTGATGTGAAGTCAGCGCAGAATAAAGTGAAGACGGATATGAAATAAACTGAGAAGACGGCTGATTGAAACCATACACCAGGTCATTGGTTAGAATCCGAACGGAAAGCAAAGAGTTAAAAATCCGACAGTAACATGGAGGAGATCATTTAAAGAGGGAATTAAAGCCTTTCGACAGTCGTTGTTCCATTTCTAAATGATTGCAGAAAATCGAGGACAGCGCAGATGAGTTGCTAAAGCCCTATGTTCCACCGGGAATGCAAGGAACAATTATTAATCCTACAACTGAATACCTGGCAATTACTAATAGAAAACCTACCATCAAGTAATCAAACACTCAACGGTCACGAGGTTCTGCCTTCTCACTATATAATAATAATGACAAAACAACTAAGAGCTTTTATTAAACAAATTTTTAACCGTCAATCCCCCTTGATAAAGCTTTTTAGATGAGTGTTTTTAGAACAGATGTGTAAGAAAACATTCCGCCTGCATCACAGTTTTCAAACTAACATAATTAGTTTCGTTAGTTACAAGCTATGTAATATCTATTCATTTATCTATTAATCTCATCTTTAACATGATGATTTTAAACAGTTCTTTATCTTCACCTGATTTATGCCTTAACATCTTTTTGTTTGTTACAACTAACAACCCTGTCGAATGTGTCACAAGACCAGGCTTCTGACCAGCCCTGCCACTGTTAGTTAGGTGCTATCATTCGTTTGCGGCTGGCAACAATTACATACACGTTTAACTAATATATTTTTCTAAAATATCTAATATATTTTCTCAAATTAAGACTTGCTCAGCTGGCATCTATAGTGACGTAACTATCCGTACATATACTAAAGTGCTCTTCATTACTAATAAATTTGTGTGAAACCAAATATTCGGTAACAGTGAGAAAGAGTAGTTCAACTATTTTCAGGGTTTTTAAACTGATAAATACTTATTTTTAATCTTAAATATTTTAGTAGTATTATCTTGAAACGCCTCGTATTTAAGAGGGACACTTACTGTTATTTTAACATTCACTAGATTTGAATCTTTTAATTCCATTAGGTTGCATGTTTAGGTGACTTTATCCGCATACCAAAGTTGAATTTATGAGGAATGTAATTCCTTATGAATAAAAATAATTTTACAAAACCACTTACTACTATTTAGATCAGTAATATACAATAATGTTAGGAGAAGTGAATTTCTGGAAATTCTTCAGTGTAATATTTTGCTAATGGCCTTTTTGTTATTGCCAGTTTAATTATAAAAATAACTGATATTTTCCTTTTACAGTAAAACACGAAAAAGCAGTATGTGGAATTTATTGAAATAAAAATATAATTTTGGAAATGATAATTTGTTTTCGCTGGGGTAATTCAAAAAAATCGAACTATAAGGAATATTTTTCCTCCCTATCAGTGTAATAAAATAAATGTGGACTCCATGTACATGACACAACACTTAGTACAACAAAAACATCATCTTTATAAAAATGCGCTTAAATCCACCTTCAAACTCTTTATTTAGTTAGTGAAACAGACTGTAACTGATGGGTACAAAATTCACTTATTTTACGATGTTTGACCAGTGGTTATAGGAAAACTTTTGAATATAAATACTCGTCTTCCTTTTATGGAGCATTCTTTTTCGTGTGTACAATACAATAGATGGTGTGCAGTAAGATTAACGATTTCAGAAGTTCAATTTTTATTCCTCTTTATCGCAGGTAAAATCATACACAGTACTTTTTTAAAAGAAGTAAGCGGAAGCTCTATATCTTTTTTACAGTAAATGGTCATCAGTATGTAGGCATGCTGCTTTCTGATTAGGAGCATGTATTACTCGAGACAAATGCGATATACCAGTCGCAAAGGTGACAGTCAAACAGGAAGCGTTGAACTAAAGGTGAAATGTATTGATTCAAAATATTCGAAAACACATTATGTAGATGGATCTAATCCCGAATTTACAATAAATTTGCATGAAACAGCGATGATACGAGAATATTTATCTAGAATACCTAAAGATTTTATCTTCATTTAAATTTCCCTTATAATTACTATTATTATTTACAAGTCGACATACTTGTGAATACATATGCTCTCTCTCAGTGTATGTTCTCTCACCGTTTATTATTGCAGATAGCTTACAAGTCGTATGATTTATTTTCAAGCAAATACTTTAAGCAAAATATAAAACATAAAGAATTCAATCTTCACATTTTGATAGTAATGTCGTTTGCTTGTTGTGAGGTTGGGGCATATTCTACAAGGGTAGTGCATCTATTCAAAAAAAGTTGAACTCATTGCTCAAATTTATAGACATTTCATACATTTATTCCCCTTCATGAATTTGCTTAATAGACATTTCCGTGACTATTAAGTTCCTTCATTTCTTGTTAGTAGTAAATTGCGTCATTTGACCAGACAAACGTTTATTTATTAACTCACTCGTTGTGAGGTGATATTTATTCATTTTAAGTGATTTATCGTTTAGACTCTTGTATGTAAGTCATACAGTCCACCCTCTTTCAAATAAAAGCTTCAATAAAACATCTACTTGATATTACTGAAATGTGTAAATTCTTAACGTGGTTGGGAATATCTGTTTCTTAGGATGCTGACTCTAAGCTTGCGATTTTCAAGTAAAGATTTATGCTTCGTAAGTAAACTCGCAAGTGACTTACCAGTAGTTAGAAAACTATGCATCTTACACGGGTAGTGGCAGAACTAAGAATTGGCATTTAATGCTATTTAGGACACACTAGTTGCATACAGCTGCATTGGAATGAAGTTTTGCGCTAGTAACAAAAGTCGAAATTATTGTCGCTGGATAGACAAGTAGGTACAATAAACACAAACCGTTCAATTTACATTAATTCACAGTCTTAATTTCTAAGCTATTTTTTTATTGAATCGATTACAGGCAGATTCAAATACAAATGAAACGCTAGTCAGTAGACTGAAGAGAAATGCGTTTATACTCTCGTCATGTTAATGACTCAATAAGTAACCTACTGAGTCCAGAGGAATAAAATTTCCATGTTTAAATCCTAAAATGTGTATACCCATAAATTACAACCTGTACAACTTCGGTATCTGTATTCTGTATAAAATGCAGATAGGCTTTATTATTTCAGTCTACCAATTTTTAACAACATCGTGACCTAGTTTGTCTGTCAGTGCCACTGGCTACCGTGCCATTTCCAAAAAGAATTTTGTATGATGAATGTGCTACATAATTTACAATAATGATAATTAAGTTCAATGCGTTCTTAGAATTTTTGTTATAGGTTGAAATGCTTAATCACAGAACATTATTAATCACACTTTTCATAAATGCGTTTTTAAACCTAGATATATCACTAATTAGTTAAATTGATATAAAAATCGGATTTAGACACTGTGCCAGAATACAGTTTACTTGGAGTATAATGTCTTGATAAATAAAATAGTGACACATTACTATGCACTTTATATCAAATGAACATGAGGGAGCTAACAAGAACAGAAAACTACGCTGTCCGTGTTGACTTATCTCATGGAAGTTGTATTCGCCTTTCACTTCTGATACAACATTATCATGAAAGACAAATATATTCCAACTAAATTTACAGAAATCACCAAAGGCTTATTCTGAGTTGCAAACGACACCGTCAAAAAATATTTGCTAGGAACATGGGAAGTGCTTTAGTGAACTTGACATACATGATGAGAATGTGAATTTTTTAAATGTGAATTTCATTTGAAACAAAAGTTGTTTCGCATCGCTTTGCATAATAAACAATTACCACATTCTAATTAATATTACTTTTCTAACAAGCATACATTTTTCCTATGAATTCTTTACAGTCACTGTAATATTTGTCCTTATTTAATGTAGGATAATGGGGCATTTGTTAACGAAACTAATAGGCCAGATTTCTTACTTCTATGATTACGTGATCCCTTTAATAAGTACATCTCGTTGACATAAATTACCCTTCCCATACTCTGATTAAATAAAGATAATTGAAAACAGGATTCTTTCACTTTTTTTAATCATAATATGCACATCTCTGACTACAATTATCATCATGTGGCTTACACTCCTCATTATTTGACATATTTCTGCATCTCTTAGGAAATATTCAACAAGCAAAGGATATGTTGTGCTGTATCATCAATCATAGCAATTAATGGAATAACGACCATTTGATAAGATTAACTTGATTATAATTTGGTTTTGTGTGATGAGATAAAATGATTTCCAAATTCTGGGGTAAAGATTTCACTTATGAAAAATATGCTATGAAATAACATTCCAATGACTGAAAATCATCGCTTTATTTATACAAATTTTCTAATATAATATTAATGTTACTCTCTGGCCTTATCCCCACTTTTTTCTGTCTATCATGTCCCTACTTACTAATGCACATTACATATGGGTATTACGAATAAAAGCTACATTTATGCATTCTTTTAGTTTCTTCTCTGGTATCATTTCAGACATTTTCTGCAGCAATTCAAATACCTTGACGCTAGTGTGTGTAAATGGTTATGACATGGGAAATTCTGGTTTTTGTTGTTTTGATGCATTTAAAAACTCTAGTATCTTAAAATTACTTTGTATCATTACCTCCACGTTTACAGTTAATATGTAGGTCGCTGGTGTCTCCATGATACACGATAATTTTCAATTGGTTATTGATCACTTGCATTATTCTGTTAAGTCGAATAGAGTATCTATTTGCATTGATAATATCCTCCGATTTTGAACTAGATAGGGGAGAATAATAACGCGTTTTATTTGCAGCCCACCTAAGAAACTCACGACATAATACAGATTCTAAAATACCTACCTGAGCCGCCCTACTGATGGTGATATACTTGCAATAATTAGATCGAAATTAAATTATACGCAAAACCTTATCCGTTGTAGAACGAGACATAATGTACTCTATAACTTTATAGCTGAAACCGTTGGTTTTATTGCGTATACACATTTTACTCTTAAAATTAATATATCAGTTTTCTACTTTAGATAAAACTAACGTAACATGCAAGTACTAGATACCACTAATTAACTGCATCATTTCTTGTCTTCGAAGGAGATTTCATGGATGCCAAGCAACTGAAAAGTCCTAAAGTTGTTAGTTAAAATTTTGTTTGTAACATATAATTAGCATTTCATTATGCGTAAAACAGAAATAAGTCATAATACTGTGGGTTGAATATAGGGGACGAAAATACAAATATTTAACGAAAAACAAAACTGTTTACCTTAAAGAAACAGCTGACGATAAATTTATCTTTTGAAATTTGACTGCACATATGGCTGAAATGCATAGCCAATCTGAAATCATTTTAACTTTTCATGCATGCACTACAGGATTTACGGACTGAAGTATCATGAGTCGACTGATCATGATGGCTGGTCGTCTGCACAAGATTTATTGTAAGGTCTGTACCCGAGGTCAGTAGAATATAATGTGAATGTATCTAGCATGGCAGAAATTTATTCCTTGTAATCTCCATGGTAAATAATATTTTATGGAAATCTTAATCGTTTGTCATTGGAATGAATTTAAGTCGTCTATGGTTAAATGAACACGTATTCGCTTTTTTCAGAACGTTAAATTTATCATATTCATATCAAAAGGAAATAATAAATATTTCAAGAAGATGGAAACATCATATAAAAACAAATGCTGATGGAAATTTTTCTCTAGCCTGTTTTAACCTCCTCTTATATTGGTTGGTGGTGAATGGCATTTAAATAAAACTTTCAAATATGCAGAGCTAACTATATTTCATTACTGGTTCATTTAAAATTCTACACGATTCAGTAGCCTAGCAACACTCCAGACATAATCTACTTTGATTGAGACATTGTATTCCACACGGTTTATGGAGGCAGATGACAAAAACAAACGTTGCATATTGTGCATATGACAAAGTGTTGTCAGTGGCCTGGTACCAGCAGTACATTCCAACACAAATTAAATAATTTCTTCTTAGTCTGTATTGAGAACAAGAGAGTGGTTTATGAAACTGCACTGATATTCTACAATAACAGAGGGGAATGTGACTGGGAGGTAGACATTCTCATAGCTTAGGTTCTCAAATGTTAGCAGGTTAATGTTTGTAAAGGATGTTGTCAGATATTGAAACGAAGCAACGCTGCCACCCTCAAATATAGTGTGGACATTCCCCCACGCTTACTTTTTTCTCCATCATCAGAAGACAAACCAGACGACTGACTTTCCGAAAGCTTTCATCCCCATTATCATCCCTCCCACAATTGAGAAGTTCACTTGATTTCTGTTATTAATAAGTTTCTTTTAATTGTGACTTGAAGTTTCAGTAGCCATGGGACTACTTTTCACAGGGTTGCCCTGCCAAGTCCATGGCCTACATAATCTCCTTTGCGGGCTTACGACCGGCTATTGAACTAGAAAGTTTTATCATATTATTATTCCATTAGATTCCGAGTGGGACACAGGGCTTCAATAGCCCATCTTCACTTCATCCTGTTTTCTTCAGGCGTCTTCAACTGGCCCCACTACTGACCATAGGCTCTGATTTCTTCCTCACACGCCATCCTTGATGTCACCATCAGCCCCAGGGCAAACGTGTCATTCAGGTTCCATTCGACGGCCTAGTTCTCGATCTCACTCAAAAGTATTCTGAGAGTGTTTCCCATCCATCCCCATTTTCTTCGGCGTATCTCCTGAGCAAAAGACGTTACCTTAGCTATTACATTCTTAAATTTTTTGCTAGAAACTTGGTACATTTCATTAGAAACCCACTTGTCGCCAATAAGTTTTTAATATTCACTATTCTAATGAGGAACTACTGAAATTAACTCGGCATGATGGCTTATGGTAAATTATTCAGCTGATAAACCTATAAATTCAGTAAGCCTAGATTTTTGTGTCAGCAGTTGTTTTACTACTTTTCAGTAATACCTTTCAATATTTCACTTTAACTGATACCCTATATTCGTAAAAGAAAATAGTAGCAACTAGTGAACATGATGTTACTGTTACTGACAACTGAAAGGCAAAGTCTATGCAAATTTGTTTTAATAAGACAGTATTTCCATCAGTTTCGTCTGAATCTTTTGGAATGCCTATTAGGTAAGTGAAATTTTCCTCTTTATGATTTATGCAACACAATATAAGTCATACAGGCTTTATAAGATGATACATAATTGATGAATTTATCTGACTGAAACAAGTATTAAATGGGTATAAATTCCACCCACCTAGTCTACATTAATCTGGTTCTCTAGACGATTAGTGAAACAATTTTTTAAGCAGATTTCATTGGTTCCCTAATTGATGTCAGTTATTGATAAAATCTACTTCTCAAAATAAGTGTGAAAGCTGTACAAACCTAATATTTGGGAACAGCTGGTGTTTAGATAGTGCTGGATCGCAGCTAAAGCATCCTAACAAACAAATATACGTGCTTAAAGGATCACTTATGGTCACAATCCAGCATTTCACACTAATCAATAAGACGCTTGTCTGTCCTAAAGCATAAGGTTATCACTTATAAAATTGCAGTTGGATAGTTTCATGAGTGAATTCTCATAGTTGTGTATCTATTGGATAAACACATTTTACTGACACTATCCATAAAGACGTATTCCAAACATCTAATTGTTTCTGCTTTGTGGTTATACAAGTCAGAATGCAAAAATACGTCTCTTTATATCCTTAAGTGTGGGTGCTTATAAGATTTTATTGACGTTAACTGGTTGTTTCTTTTAAACATACAGAATAACCACTAATGACCATTAATAAAGCTTAAATTCTAATGGTATTTTAAAATTAAATCTAACTCATAAATTATTTACGAATTTGCTTCCTTTTTTGATAATTATCTCTTTCGAATAAATTCACTTGCAAATAAACTCCTATTTGGTGCTTCGTATAAATTTATTTTCTAAAAGCAATCTTAGGCATTCAGTATAAGTAGTTAATATAAAACGTGGACAAAACCGGATGAAGGTAGTATATAAATCTTATTTTCGATAATAAAGATTAAAGACTGAATGGTTTATTGCTTTTACTTTAAGCTAAGAGAAATAAACATTTCTGCTTAAAACAAGTAATCTGTCCCACAAGATGAGCTTTAATGAGATATAATAATCACAACACTTTTAGATTCATTCACTGGAAATTACTTCCAAGGTTTTTAGAATGTACTATTATTCTGCTGTGAGAATACATTTTCCTAATATGTGTGGTTCTAAATCAGCATTCCACAGATTTCATGTTAAATTTCTGTGATTTTTATTTCGAGGGCCTACGATTAAAGTGGAAAACCACTTTTTGAATGTGTACAACACTTGAACACCGTTTAAGTATTTATGTAGAGATAAGGTGGAACTACAGCTACCCCGAATGATAATACCCAAATCCCCACAAATAAAGTCTATATTTTATCCATTCATATAAAAGTTCTGGTGTTTTATTTCCCTGGCTCATACTGGAGTTATATTTCATATTCAACTGACACATCCTATTAAGAATAGGTTAGTCTTATATATTTAACTAATGGAAAGGATAATATCAGCACTTATCTTTGCAGAAGCATCTGTATCTGCATTCTTATTTATAACTCAGCCGATATTCGTTTCGTCGCTATAGATTCACCAATTCAAAAACTTACCAAAGAAAATAACTTGTTTTGGTAAGAATCCAATCCTAACGATCGGGCAGAATTTTTAAGTCCTGTCGCTGAACTGTTCAGATTAATCCGTTAAGTCAAGCCTCAGAGAAGACCGTTATCTCTTTGTGACATTGTAACGGCAAAAGAGAAGAGAATTTGGTAACAGAATTATTTACTGGCATTTCGATACACAGATATAGGCAAAAGACGTCTACCATATAATGAAATCGCAATTTACCTATGTCTTTAGTAGTATACTGCTTTGTTTTGCGTATTGTGCTTCGTCTTCCTTTCATGTTTTCCATTTTGTTTCACAAGAATCATTTAGATATGATGGAGAAGATTTGTAGCTCAGGTGGATGATTTTGACGTAATTGTGTTCTCTGAGTTGGATAGCTTATTTAAGAAGCTTTCATTGCCCTACTAAGCAACATCTTTAGCGCAAACTTCAATTTGAAATGAGCTTTTAGATTTCTCCACGAGTTTATCAGTTATCTCTCCCGGTGACCTTACCATATATGAAGGACATCCCTAAAATTACCGCAAGATTCTCCGAACCTTAAGGAATTGACGTCTCACACAAATCAACAAAATCACTTCACTCAGTTATATTTCAACTAAAAGAGTCAACTACGAAAGAAGATAAAACCAACACTATCCACAAAATAAATTGTAACAGCTGCTAGAAACACTACAATGGCCAAAGTGGACGTCCTCTTCGTCTTCGTATCCATGAACGCAAGCTAGCCATCAAAAGACATGACATCGACTCCTTCATATCCTTATATATAGACAACCACGGACATCAATTCAACTGGGACAACGTTCAAATATTAGATAGAGGAAACACCAATAATTCCAGAGAATTCTTAGAAGCCTGGTATTCCAGTGAATCACTAGATACATCGAGATAGACAAAATTTGCCAGTCGATAAGAAAGAAATCTCACACACAAAGGATCAAAGTTCAAGTCAAGGAAACAATCAGTTCCAATACAAGTAGCCTAGAGGGTGTGAAAACACAAAAACAACCAATAACGTTCAAGGTTGCCAGGGGAGATGACTAATTAACTCGTGGAGAAATCTAAAAGCTCACTTCAAATTGAAGTATGCACTGAAGATGTTACTAAGTAGGGCAATTAAAGCTTCGTAAATAAACTATCCAACTCAGAAAACACAACTACATCAAAAAACAGGTATCGTTTATTGACTTCATCTCTCCGCTATTCCATTTTCTTGCAGCTGATAAACACATTTTTATCTGCATTTATATACTACTTATAAATCTTATCAGTAGCACAAGCCGCAATATGTTATAATGACATCAAGCAACTCCACTAAAGTAACAAGTGTCAGCTGTTGAAATTATTTTACCCTGGCGTATAAACAATACTGAATGGTTTCTAGTTACTCATTCTGATAAGCGCTGTGCATCGTTTTTTTAAAATTAACTACACATCTACTTTCAGTGAATAAAATGCAGTTCAGGTTCGTTGCATCTGATTGTCTAGTAGTCAATAACTTTCAGGTATTCACTGTGATAAGTAGTTTACTACCTCGTTAATTTTATTTCCACTACGAACTTTGCTATACTTTTAAGAAAGGAGAGTGCAATATGACAAAGCTGCACAGTTCGGAAGGTTCAATGGTATTTTCAGTCCTTTGTGGAAATCGCATTAATTCACCTGTGTATTATAGAATCCGCCTATCTCTTAAAGAGGAAGAAAGAAGTAACCTTTATGTGGTGTTTGTGAGTATGATACGATTGAAGTTAGAATTCATTGGCCATTGCATTGGGTTGACATCAGTTATAGTCCCAGTGGCTTAATGGTCTACGAGCTCACATTGTGGCCACAAGGTCCCCGGTTCAAATCCCAGTAAGTGCACACTGCTGAAAAATCCCAAACTACGACGAAACAGCTGTTCAGTACTCCCAGGTTTTCCAGTGGTTGTCTAACTGATGTCAGCTCATTATGAAATCATAAGAAAAAGGCACAAACAGAGAAAAAATTTTCTTTTCCACGAATCATTTTCATGAGCTGTACAATCGTAATTATATTAAACAAAAGAAATATTTAGACCAATCAGATACTGGTAAACTTTGTCCTTGGAAAAGTGTATTATGAAATGTAGGGTGTAAAAAGAGATTACTAATTGTAAATTAGAAAAGAAACAGAAGTAGGCATGACGTAATAAGTGTCAGATAATGAATAATCCATAACCTCGTGTAGACTGGAGAGGAATTAGTGGAAAGGCGATAACACTTTATATAAAATCTGTATGAAGAAGAAATGTTATTAATAAAAAGTAATAGAGTGATAATAAGATGTGCATGGTGGGAATAATAATGATAATTAAAGTATTAGCTGAAATAATAGCAATAGTGAACCTACATAGTGAAAGAAGCAAGCGAATATGTAGTAAGCACTTCACTCTGGCCATGGTAAGACGAAAGAATGTTAGTTTCTGTCCATTCTCCGCCGGAATCACATTTACCCTAATTCAAAGACACTAAAACGTCACACACTGAATCACAACGACGCCATCCGTTCACGCATACCCGAACTTGAGCGAAACATATCACAAGGAACCCATGCTTTATATGAACTATCCGATGATGAACGACAAACATTTCAGGATTATGTATCTAGTGTCGTACAAAAACGTTGCGACGATGCCACTTCACGAATAACAAGAAGCCTGAAACCATCTGAAACTCTTTCATCGTTTCCACAGAATCCGGAAAAATATGTCTGTAATTTCTCGAATTTTCTCTGACTCCTGTTCAAATACAAGTGCTATCACTTAGTCCGAAACTTTGCCATGTATCGAGTAAAATCAACGAATTACAAACTAAAGTGCAGTTCGGGAATTTAATGTCACAGACATCCGATTTGTCACCTTCTTCTGAAAAAGATCTGGATCAATTCAAAGCTTCGATTCTCGACGGCTGTTACAAGTACATTCGCACACGACTGAGTCACCATTATCTACTGACCAGGGAACACAAAAGACAACTTAAACAACTTCAAGAAAATAAAAACATAATCCTCGTCCCTTGTGATAAGGGCAATGGGATTGTAGCAATGAATAGATCCGATAGTAATGAGAAATTGACAAATATATTATCAGACAACACCAAATTTTTCGAATCACCTAACAAGAAAGACATAACTGAAAGAACAGAAAACCTACTTACAAAATTGCTGAAGAGAATGAAAGAATATTCAGTTATAACCCCGGAGGTTTATGAGCAAATAAAACCATGCATTTCAACTATTCCAAGACTGTACGGACTGCCTAAAGTGAACAAGGAGAATATCCCATTTCGACCTGTAATAGACATGGTTAACTCACCATATCATCAAATCGCGAAGTGGTTAGCTGATATCCTTGAACCAGTGAAAAGACATATGACAAAACATAGACTCAGAGATACATTTGACTTCATCGACTCAGTGAAGGATGTCAACGTGTTTGACATATAAATGCTCTCGCTAGATGTCGCCTCTCTATTCATAAGCATCCTCTTAACCAACACAATATGCTTCCTTTGTAATTACGTCGAAACTAACAACATAGAAGTACCTCTTCCCATAAAATACCTGATGGAACTTCTTCTCAGATGTACGTTCAATATCCAGTTCGAATTCAATGAACAGTTATATGTACATAAAGATGGAGTAGCCATTGGGTCTCCTCTCGGTTCACTCCTAACCGACTGCTTTACGGTGAGTCTCGAAAACAACATCCTCGATCCCTTGATAGGTCTAGTGCAATTATACAGAAGACACGTAGATGATACGTTCATAATCTGTGATGAAAAATCTGATTTACATGAAGTTGTTTAAGTTGTCTTTTGTGTTCCCTGGTCAGTAGATAATGGTGACTCAGTCGTGTGCGAATGTACTTGTAACAGCCGTCGAGAATCGAAGCTTTGAATTGATCCAGATCTTTTTCAGAAGAAGGTGACAAATCGGATGTCTGTGACATTAAATTCCCAAACTGCACTTTAGTTTGTAATTCGTTGATTTTACTCGATACATGGCAAAGTTTCGGACTAAGTGATAGCACTTGTATTTGAACAGGAGTCAGAGAAAATTCGAGAAATTACAGACATATTTTTCCGGATTCTGTGGAAACGATGAAAGAGTTTCAGATGGTTTCAGGCTTCTTGTTATTCGTGAAGTGGCATCGTCGCAACGTTTTTGTACGACACTAGATACATAATCCTGAAATGTTTGTCGTTCATCATCGGATAGTTCATATAAAGCATGGGTTCCTTGTGATATGTTTCGCTCAAGTTCGGGTATGCGTGAACGGATGGCGTCGATGTGATTCAGTGTGTGACGTTTTAGTGTCTTTGAATTAGGGTAAATGTGATTCCGGCGGAGAATGGACAGGAACTAGTGGAAAGGCGATAGTGTTTTATATAAAATCTGTATGAAGAAGCAGTGTTATTAATAAACAGTAATAGAGTGGTAATAAAATGTGGATGATTGGAATAATAATGATAATAAAAATAATAATAATAATAACGTATTCTGGAACACTGTCCAGCTTGGTTAGCCAGAAGAGAAAAGAAGAATAGCAGCAGCTCTATCCTCGAACACCTTGTCATCTCCGGACATCGAGCGCCCCCACATGAATGCTTCACAGTGATACACGGAGTCCCTCAATATCGTACAAAGGGACTTCGGATATGCCATCTGTACATAGCTGAAGTACTAGCTATTCGAGATCTGAAACCGGACCTCTGCATTCAAAATCGATACATACATTCTCTCGCCTCACCGTGGTGAAATATGATTATGAGCGATAATTTGTGCTCGAAACGCCATCAGTTATTATTACGGTATAACACTGTGTGATTTATTAAAATGAAATTTTATCTGTAATGGAGTTATACTCTACCACAGTGCCCAAGTTTAATACTTATATCAATTTAATGGATTACTTAGTTCATCTACGTGAAAAACACCACCTAACCGATTTATCGACTACGTAAACGGCTTGTAGCTGAGATGAGCGTCTTATAAGACAAATGAATAAATCAGCTAATTATAAGTCGATGTACTGAGGGGAGAAAAGTGAAGACAGTCCGAGTCACAATAAGTTGTAAGAATACAACGATGATTCCCAAACTAGGCAGATGAAACTGCTGTTCAGTACTCCCTGATGGTTTTCAATGGTTCTCTAACTAATATCAATCCGTGATCAACTCGTAAAAACAAATTTAATCCTTACAAACCAACTATTGAAGACTTATAATTGAGCAAGAAAAGTAGACCACTTAAAGAATATAAATACTCACACCATAAAATAGTTAGCATTAAAACGTATGATGAGATAATGAATTGTTTGCGTGACAAGAGTTGAAATAGATGATTCTCCTTCAGGTAGTTAAGTTATGAAAAGGAATCACAAGAAAACTATTAAATCTAAAGAAGAGAAATTGATTCAAATATTCCGATTCAGACATTTAGAAATAATAATTAATCGAGCGAAGGAATATATACATATCTTTTCAATTGGTCCCACATCAAATGCCCTACACTTATATATAGTTCTAAGTAGCAATTAATTTATAGCAGCTAGGAACAAGTAATTACACTACCGATAATTTGTATAGAAATGATAACCAAGAGGAATGTGCAAATGAATTTATTAATCAATATGTTAGAAAACTAATATAAGAAAAGGTCAAATGAAATAGCCAAAAGTATTTATGATAAGTAAAATTATAACGGTAACAAAAATAGTGCAGATGGATACCTACAATGATGGAGGAAAAACGTCGCTTGCTAGACTCTGTACATAACAAGTAGACAGGCATGGTGAAGTAAAGGAGAGTATCCATTGCTTTTGAACAGATAGATCTGACTTATTCAAATGAATTCTCGCTTTTCAAACTCAAGAATATGCTATTCATACAACAAGAATAACATTACATATACACCTTCCATAAGGTCAGTTGATAACGGCTATTTATATGCTTTCTTGTTGAAAAAGAAATGTATATTCATTAGGTATTTTTAAATAAGTTCTTTCGTGAAGGTTACAGAAATACCAACATCTATGTATAATTCACATATGAAATCTAAATATGTCGACAGGAAAATTTTGTTGCAGTGTATAAGCTAAAGGATCATCAATATTTCTTTTAAGGAGTTTAGGCACTAAGTCATTTTATTCACAAGATTTGTTCAGATCACACAAACTTGTGTTTACTTAAACATGTACACACTAAACATTGGCTAAGTTATAAACCAGTTATAATTCGGAGACAATAAAGTACACTAAAAAACATTCAACACTAAGTACATTCTTATTGTTTTAATCGATATTCTTAGCAGAATACTCATCCGCTTGAAGTCCATGAACCATTATGAAAAACTCTTCAAACATCTGTAAGAAATTACACTTGCACTACGTTTTAACTGTAAGAGCTTCCGAAAAGCTGATGGACATGTGTATTTTCTCCTAATAGTGAAAGTAAATTAGTCGGCACAATACTTCAATTTTAATTAATTACCATATTATTTAGGCTGATTGATTTCAGGATAGGTTTGACAGGTGTAACCTTAGTGGAGCACTTTAAAACCTGTTAGTGTGAATCACTCATCCATTGTGAAACAACGTCGTGTTTTAGTGCAAACTGATGAAAAATGTTGGTATAGAACTTGGTACAAATGACAGCAATACAGAATACAAAATATAAGTTTTCCATTTTAATCTATTTGCAAATTTTCTTCACCAAATATCTTTATTTGTATAATTAAAATATAATCGTTTTACATCCTCATACTTTACCCGCTTCAAGTTAACTTCACTTGAGTAAAATGATAAAAACTGTGCCAAATAGGGATACAATTCACCTACTTCAGATTCTATAAGGTGTATTTCCTTTCCCCTCATTATTAACTGAAACAAGAATAGGAGAATATTTCACAGAATTCTGTTGACAAAAGTTATATTAAAATAATCTAAAATATGAAAAATTCTGCATTAACTTTTGGATTACTGAAGACCCCTGATTAAAATATGGTGCACATAAATCTGTATAGGAATAATTGTTCGGAAAATTCCTCTTGATATTATTGCTTCCTTTAATTCCAAGAGGAGTATAGGGCTTCAGCCGCACGTCTCCATTGCGTTCTGTTCTCTGCCAACGTTTTCACCTGGCTCCACGTGTGCCCAGATGCGTTCATCTCCTCTTCACATGATCTCCTCCAAGTCATCCTTGCACTGACGACCAACTCGCCACTTCCCAGGGCTTGTCTAGTGATGTCACCTAATGGTTTCCTCAGAGTATGGCCAATCCATCTCCATTTCGTCCTGCCTATTTGTTTCACAATTGGTTCCTGGTTGGTTCGCTCCCAGAGATCTCTGTTGCTGATCTTTTCTGGCCACCTGATCTTGAGTATTGAGCGAAGACAACTGTTAATGAAGGTCTGTAGTTTGTTTGAGATGCTCTTTATGACGCGCAGTGCAAGTCTCTGATCCTTATAGTAGCACTGACTTTACATTGAAGTTGAAAATCCGGATCTTATTTTTGATGCTGAGTGCTGTTGACCTCCACACAGACTTGAGAGCAGTGAAAGCTTGTCTTGCTTTTCCAATTCTTGCTTTGATATCCTCGTCAGTTTCACCTGTAGTTGAGACGATGCTTCCCAGGTAGGTAGGTAAAAGAGGTTGTTTCTTTCAGGTTCCTCCCATTTATGCTGATTTTAGTCTGTTGTTGTTGTTGCTGTAGGTGGTGTTGCCCAGGGATCTTCATCACCTCTGTTTTCTTTATGTTCACCTGAAGTCCTATCTTTGATGCTTCTTCTGCCAACTTGTTGCTTTCCGCTTGCATATCTTCCAGTTTGTGGGAAATCAGACATATATCATCGGCGAAGTCTAGATCCTTCAAGCTTTTTGTGTGGGTCCATTTTATGCCTGTTTCCTTGTTGCCCAGTCTGCTGTCTGTCGCATCATCCAATCTACTACAATCAGGAAAATCATTGGCTATAGTTGGCAGCCTTGTCTTACTCCTGTCCTCACGTCGAAGGATTCCGTAAGTTTCCCATTGTGAATTACAGCTATTGGACGAGATGTATAATTGTCGGTGGCACACCGTAGTAGCGAAGTAGTTGCCAAAGCACCTCTCGATCGACGCTGTCGAAGGCCTTTTCAAAGTCGATGAAGTTCAGATAGAGAGGTGATTGCCATTCCAAGCTTTGTTCAATGATGATCTATTTACGATACTGCCAGTGATTTAGACATTTTGATTGACACTTTATTGTTGTCCTTCTTTCTCCTAAACTATATATCCCTGTTCCGAAGTTTACATATCATCTATTGATCTGATCCTTATTATTTGTCTGTGTTCTCTAATTTTAAGGCTTCTGTGTGTGGTTATGTATTGTTTTACGACTGCGATTTTGTTTGAGTGAGCCTAGGTCATTCTGACCTTGGACTGTATGTGGGAATTGTTTTTTGTATTATTCTTGTTGACAGAGTTTTGATCCCACTTTGTTGCGAATATTCTTTTCGATTCTGAGTTACTTCATACAGTTGATTTTGATTAAATAATTTTGTTGTATAGTACCATATTGCTGAAGTTATTTTGCTCGTTAATGTCCTATGATTGTTGGATAGTACCGTTCTACTGTCTTCGGGAAATTTCTGTATTGCGTGCAACTCAAGGAAAATTTGGTTAGCTATATAGTAGGACGCGAAAATTGGTTTCCAGCTTTCAGACTACAACAGGTTGGTATCGGCCGTTACATTAACTAGAAAGGTATTCCAAGTCAATAGAATACATCACTTTGATATAATTTTCATTCATACTAAGTGTTTTTTGGGCACTGAAAAAGTGCGATAATCTTAGCTTTGTACAGTCTTAATCAGTAATTTACCGAGTTGTGACGAATAGTTATTGAAATTCAGTGGCTCACAGTGCAGATTATTCCAGGAGATAAGGCTAACTGCTGGACATACTTAGATTATACGGCATTTATTAAATATTTTCATGAAGCTATCAATGTGAAATTTAAAGAATAAACCATTCTACTGAGTTTTTTATACTTTATATGAAATCTGTCCAAAGTACTAGTCATAGTTTTATCATTAGTGTGCAAAATAAACCTGTATTCCAAATGCCTTAGTTTTAAGGCAAAAGTGATGACTCTTTGTTCTAGGCATTTACTGGTGTGTTTTCCCATCGATCGATTTAGAACGCCGTTCTCCATAGAACTGAAAGTATAGATAACTTTATTTGGATAAGACAAGCGTTTCATCATATTTCATGTATGCTGCCAGAGCGAGCCTGACTCAAGCGTGCTCACATAACTGATAAACCTTTTTCAGGATATCCCTTATTAACCGTTTTGTTACATTTTTGTGAATAGAGACGGAATTCCTTATTCCCTAATTTGATCATGCGGGGTATTTTCACGCTACATTATTAAATATTACCCATTAATCAGCCATAAAATGTTAGACAGATATACATTTATTCACTAACGTTATTATAAATTGAATCTTATTAGCGTGGGTATTTGTGTAATGCTTTCTAGACTGTGCAGACTAAAACACATAGTGCGAAAATCGAACTTAAAAATTTCACTACTATTAATATGATACATATACAGAATACATTCTTTAGTCTGTACAGTTTGCTGATTTTTTTATCCACACACAAAATATCACGTGTTCAAAGTACATCGTCCGAATATTGCAAATACTGCAATAAAATAAAGATGAGAGAATGACTTTTATATAGCTTGTCAAGACGAAAACCACAGGAATAAATGGATGAAATTTGTACATTTCAGCTAAAACAAATGTAGCAAATCGTGTTTATTATTTTTAATTTTAACTGTGATGAAATTCATTTCACTTTTCTTTCAGTGTGTTGTTAACACGAAAAAAAGATTCATTTTATTAGTCTTCGTGTCCTTGCAGCAAGACATGTAAGTCAATATCCAGGTTAGTTGAAAGAAGACCTCAGCAATAACTACTGCTAATCATTCGGTTAAAACAAAAAAACGACAGTATGTTTTAACTAGGTGTTATTAACCAATCATTTGGAACACAAAGCTTTGATTTGCAAAAAAAGCTGCTTCTCTCCCCGTGAAGAACGATTTACACTAATATTAAATCTAAATATTTATAAAATTAAAATTAACTAGCAGCACTGAAATTGTCATTTTTAAATGATTTTTTTTATTATAGCTTGAAACCACACAGTATTTTCGGTACAAGTATGGAATTTTCAGCATTTGATATCGGTAGCCCAAATTTTGCAGGCCGACCATAGATATCAGGTGTGCATCGGTAGGGGATCGAACCCCGGACCATGTGCATGGTCGGCGAGAGTCCTAACCGCTGTGCTACCGAGAGAGCCTAGTAAAGATAACGAAAGTGAAGGGAAAACATACACCTCTTTCTATTTACTAGAGACAAGGAGAGAGAGAGTTTTATTCCCAGTCGGAGGTCGGTTATTAGTGACTTAATCTTAGTCGAGGTTTGCTAGATTAATACTCGTTGCTTCTATGAAATCAGTGCATACTACTCGTAATTTACTTATACAATATATTTGAATATCAATGCGCATCACGATACCAGTTATTCAAGAGCTTTTAATTAAAAGGTAGGTAAATCAGATGCCAATTAGAGATAATGAGTATTTTAAAAATATAAAAAAATTATATTCCATCTAAAGATACCATTCTTGGCCATCAGTACACTTAAAGTATGGGGACAGTTTGTCACACTTATGAAATAGTGAACACATTTTCACTTGTCATTGTAATATAACTTCGAATTTCAAAATAATGAAAACATATGAAGCAATTTATTTTGAATGGCACAGTCCTGCAGAATATGTGGTGCTTAAAAATTTCTATCACTGTACTGTTCATTGTTATTTGTTAATATTTATCATAATCAAACAATAAACATAATTCTGTTAAATTCGAATTCCTAACTTCTGTTTTCTCCTTGTTGACCTTTGACTTACTGGAACTTGGTCATTGAGAAATATAATTACAAATAAGTATCACAATTCGTCGTTTATATGGAATTAGGCGATCTTGGAAAGTCTCCTAGCAACGGTTCACCGCGGGAAATCGCTGATTACCTTGGATGCTTTGATGCATGGATTTTGTCCAAAAATGTTTGAGATAAAGAAATTTAAACTCATTTTATTACTGCGTTTATACAAGATGCATACAGTCTGCTGAAAACCCACTCATTTCCAGGTAAAACAACTGCCCTTGCACATTATAAGCTTGGTGGACTTATAATAGATCAATACTATGTTACTTCTTTTCAAATACGAGAGAGGGAGGAGTTCAGTAAATTAGTTCGTGCTCCTTACCAAAAGATTCGAGACTTCATTCTTCAGCTTCAGATGCAAGATTCAAAATGCAGCTTTGGGGATTAGCTCCATTCTCAAATATGTGACTATCTAATTGCTGGGATTATTATTCCGAATTTAAAAAAAGAGCTGGTTCAAATTCCTTTATGCACTTTGAAACTGTTAAAGATTTATGTACTGCATATGAAGATATTAACAGTGAACACCCAGCTTCCACAACACCACTGCCTGATGTTATGCTGTATAATCTTGGTAATGCAGGTAATGCAGATTCCGGTGGCTGAATGGTATACGAGCTTGCCTTGTAACCGGAAGGTCCTGGGTTCAAACCCCAGTGGGTGTGTACTGACAATGATTCCCAAACTAGGATGAGACAGCTGTCCAGTACTCCCTGGTTTTCAATGGTTCTCTAACTAATAACAGTCCGTAATCAACTCGCAAAAACAATTCTAATTCTTCGAAACCAACTATTGAAAATGCAGATGTTCACAAAAATAAATCCCACATGTCATTTGACAGATTACAGAAAAGGAGCAAAGATATTAAATCATGTGGGAGTATTCACTTATGAAGTACTTGTTGTTTTCGGGATTCTAAGTGCTATAAGTGTGGTAAGATGGGATACACATTGTCCCCTTGCAGAAGTTACACTACTTTCGTTGCTCAAAATTCATATGATTCTCCTGATTTGTCTGGTAAAATGTAGTCATTGTCCATTTCAATATTTTACAACACACTATCGCCTAATGAAAATCACTACAAGTTCAGGTAAGACCCACTCTTTTATAATCGATGCTAGAAGTTCTGAGTCTTTAGTTTCTAAGAAAGTTTTACTGTTGCCATGTGAGCATACCTAAGTGAACCCTTCTGCCAGCGCAGTTACAAGCATTACCGGCCATAAGCCACCTCTTATTGGTACCAGTGACACTGCTTTTAAATTATAAAGTTGCAGTCTCGTAAATATTTCCTTCCTTGTTGGTGAATATGGTCCATCCTTATTGAGACTAAAGGCTCTTAAACTGTTGAATGGCCAAATATCTCTTTGCACTGAGCTATTTAAAAAGTTTTGCTCAGTGAATCAGCTTTATGATGTTCAACGCGTGCAGATGTCAAACCTAATGCATCAGGATCAAATCCATCATCATTAACTGGTTGTAACACTAGTGGAAAAACTACTTACAAGAATGAATACATTTTAAACCTACTGGCTGGGGTTAGGAATTTGAAATCAGAAATCCAGTCATTATGTGGTTCAGAAGTTCAATTACTCAGTCAGGATCATCATATGCTTGCTGCTAAATGAATTATCAATCACAGAGTAGTCAAGCTTAACAAGAATCTCGAAGTCCTCACATCAAGTCAAGCTAGTCAACTCAGCGCCCTCAGGCGGATTGTGCAACCTTACAGGCAGCTGAGAAAAGTCTTTCTGAAGAGCGTAGACATAAGTTACTTTTGAAAGAACAGTTCAAGAGCCAACCTTACAAACAAGCAAGGCAGAAAAATTCAAAAACTGCATCCAAATGATCAGTTATTTCTAAAGCGACAGATTCTAAAGCTTTAGTGACTGAAATATGAGGCAGTTCGCTTGTTTCTTGAGATTCTGTTGTTGCTGGAATTTGTAAAAACTACGAATTATGCGCAACACGTTGGAGTAAATTATAAGCTGCTAAATATAATCAAATTTCAACACTAAACTCAGAATGTTTTTCTCATCTTAAAAGAAAAGTAAAACTGAAAAAATGAAACAATCCGATTCTGTGCTTTTAGATCGACAGTACAGTTGTACAGCACACGTCGACGAAAGCCGGATCAGGAGAAAACAAATGAAGCAGGTCGTTCCAATTATAATTTTAATGATTCCGCTATTAAAACTAATTTTGTAGATAATCCAGAAATTAATTCAAGGGGTTTAGATAAAATAATAGCACAGGATCCTTTAGAAAGTCTGAGAGACTTTAAAGTAAACCAAGAGTTCATTATCAATGTGCAACAAGACATTTGACATGTGGCAGATATCGTGATTAATAATTTCTGTCACTATTCATTTTGGTTTGTTAATATTTGTTGTAATCACACAATACACATAATTCTGCTAGATACGGATTCCTGGCTTCTATCCTCTCTGTGTTGTCCTTTGACCTACCAGAATTCGGTCATAGCGAAGTACAATCACACGTAAGTGTCTCAATATTTCATACTTAAGGATTTTGTGAAAACGCTTGTCTGGTTAATTTGGAAAGCAACTGGAAGTGGAAACCACCTCACTATCGTTTTTCGCGAGGCAGATCCTACTCCTTCTTTATACTGGAACACATGTAATCAATACTTTTTCAGTTATTATTATTTCAAAGAACAGGAGACATCCTTATGATCCACACAAAATTGTGATTTATTGCTTTTTCTTGGAGTCATATGTTAACTTCAGTCATGTCCGAAAGTCTAGAAGATAGAACGAAAGGAGTTAGACATACTTGTTTTTATCACCGCTGTAACCTTGCATTTTTTTTCTCTATGAACAAAGCTCTTGAGGTAAATGTCCGTCATAATTTCTCGCTGACTATCTCAAGGCCATTACTGCACGCTTCACAATATATCCGCAAATCCCATGATTTAACGTCATATTAGTTATGGTGAGATCGATTTCTGACCTTAGCGAGAGGGTGAATGCAGTAGAAGAAACATTAAGGCACTGAAAATAAACTTGTTAAACGATCTTTGCCAGATATTCCTGTTGTTTTGTCTTATTTTTGGGTTATTTGTTTTCTCGGATGATCTTGTATAGTTTAGTAACCATCATTCTGCATTAACGGACGCGACTTCGTGTAAACTAATGGAATATGAGGTCACACTGCGCTGCCTTGCTCGAAATTTTATTCTACAATGATAAAGATAATTTAAAGAAGAAAGTATGAGAAATACAGAAACACCGCTTCCCAACTTATGAGGTAACTGGGCTCGAAAAAAGCCTGAAATTCTGCTTGACCAAATGTCTTACTTCCCTTAAATTGACAAAGTATAGGCTATTAATTGGAAAATTAGTGACAAGTGGTATCAATAATAAATAAAGAAAGCATTAATGATGTCATAAGACGACTATTATAATATTAAAAGTACTAAGGATATCTCTTTCTGAAACCTTATTTGATTAACTTTCTAGACTTACTTTATGCGTAGATGGTGGAAGGTCATTCTATTTCAAATATTTCATTTCGCTGTGCAGATAACATTTTTTAAATGTTGTGTTGCAGTAGGCTGAAAAGATTCGCAAGTTATTCCAGGTTGGAATGTTTGGGTAGTATTGTAACAGCAGAAGGCAAGACACGGAAGCCAAGGTATATTTTCAAGTGATCAAACCGCTATTTATATTTATACAGTTTATATTCTTTAACCAATCACTGAGCGCGTGATGTTGGTTTAAATTAACCGACATGAAATAGAATGTTCAAATATACATAGTACTTTGTTGTTAATTCAGTACTGAACTGTAGGGAAAGTACTCTGTAGCTAACATTAATTAAAATGTTCAAATATATACAGCATTCTGCTGCTAATGCACTATTGAACTATGGAAATAGTATTCAGATGTTAACACTAACAAATACAGTGGTTCTTACTCTGAGAATAATATTCGTTGAAACCCATTGTCTGTATCACACCACCAGAATATAATAGTGGAAAAATTCAGATTATAAAACCAAATGGACGGAAGAATGTCAAATGATCAAAACATGAAGGGCCGACTATAAAACTTTTTCAGTTTGAAATAAACTTTCGCATTAAGAGTTAATTGCATTTATTATTACTTCTTTTTGAATCTAATATTCATTAAGAGATTTTTTCTATAATTAAACAGAAGTAACGCATGCTTCAGCTTTTACGTATTAATATGAATACTAAGGAATGATACGTTTCCAAGACTACTTTTCAAAATTTTTCTCTCCATTTGTCTTATCACTTGTACTAGTTCTGCATACTCTTGAGTAGTGATTAGAAAACTATTCGTTTACCAATCTTGGCGATATTCAGCTGTGGGAGCTAAAGTAGTTTTTCCTTATTATAAGATAGGAAAGGAACATCGGTGAGTTCAGGATGTCGTATGTTTAGTTGTTATATGGTGGTCAGCTATTAAGAGTATGCTGCATACAACTCTGTGAAATTTCTTAATAATTTGGAATTTATGTTAATCGTGCGTCCATTGCGAGGTCTAAGATACTAGTTCCACGTTTAGATGTACTTTCAGCATAACATTTATAAGGTGAGTCTGTTTGCAAAGTGACGATATGTCAGAAGATATTGAACTACGTCTCAATATACTGAGTCTGGTAATACAAATAATTATATAAACTGATTCATTAGGTGGCCTGCTTGAATCACAAGGCTACTGAAATTGCTTTCCACCTAAATGCTCAATTTCAGCTGGACTTATCATTGTTTTAATCGTACAGTTATATCAAATGATCTATACATGAACTTGCTCGCTGATTTAATTTGCTTCCAAGTAAACACTGTGCAATTCTTCAACGATATGAAGATATACTTCAGATTATTGCTTTACACGTAAATCCTGTATGAAGAAAAAAGTATTTTGAAACTAAATGTGCCGAAAAGTTTTGTACCGTATGTTCGCATATTGTCTGAAACATAGCTTTATTAATCAGAAAAAGCGCTGATAGGCCTTTTATTAAAGGTCTCGGCAGGATATCATTCGAAAATCCACTGACCAGAATAACAGTAAATAATTTAATTCATACATTCATATGTCTAATCAGTTTGTGATTCACAATCATCTAAGCCAGTATCATCGTACTTTAGTATTTACACTCACTGTCTAATTTTAACGTACACACAAACACACCCACGACAAAACTACTTGTTACCGTCTATTGTAATTCAATTATAAATACTACTGAAGAGCTACAAAAATGAAATCGTCGAAAAGAGAATTTACTTCGCTGAATGTCTCAATAGGAATTGTTAATTTAATTTAAAATTGTTTATCATGTCAGATTCACTCATATTTAACATTTTCGTTTTTTTGATATGATTATTTTCAAAAATCGTCCTCAGTTGTTACCGACAGAGTATTTCATGAGAAAGAGTCCAACCAATAAACATCGAATGTGCACTGGGGAACAAGAAAGGAAACACCCGGTGTTATCCCCTATGACACTTAACTATTTGAGTATGTTTAAATAACTGACTTCAAATTTTATTTCATTTGTGCTTTATATGACACCAAATGTAATGGACGCACATGCTCCTTCGTCTACCTATTTTTTTATTCCTTCACGTTCCCAGTGGAACATAGGGCTTCAAGCTTGTGGCTTGAAGTTTCTGTAGCAGCGCTTATTTTACAGGCGAGGTAAAGGAGTGCGTCGGCCGGGGATCGAACCCCGGACCATGTGCATGGTCAGCAAGCGTCCTGTCCGCTGTGCCACCGACGCACGAGTCTCCCTATTATCAAATATAATTAAAGAAACAGCAGTACATTATAAAATATTTTTATGATTTTCACGCAGAAAATTAATGTATTTATCAGTCTATGGGTCAAAAACGATATCTTATAAAACTTTCAACCACGATTTTACGTAATTCAGGTATTTGTTAATTGCATAACATTTTCAAATAAAATAACAAAATGAGTTAGTAATACATTATAAAATAAACAGTTAACGGAAAAATTAGAGAATAAAACTATTAATCATAAATAAGGAGAGTTGTTTACTGTTGAAAAATTCATTTATAATTTCCTCTCCAATGCACTTTACTCAGTTGACAGTATCCGACACGTAGATAGACTACTGAAATGCAATACATAATGAAAGAGCTTAATTTGGACACAACCATATGAATGCATTTGAATAATTTAGCTAAATGACGCATAATATCAGACCTCCTTTATGTAAGACGTAGGTAAAATAAGGTTTAATTGAGTCTATCAGAAAAATATCTACACTAGCTGATCTGCAACCACCCGTTCCCCTAAGACCATCCGATTTATTCTTTTCTAGTCTTGGACTCCTGGCCCTGTGCGCTTAAGTCCCCGATAATATGATGTCTATCGAGCGTGGTTGCCTGGTAAGCTTTCTTGATGTTATAGCTGATCTATATTCGTATTGCAGTTGCAATCCATCATTTTGTATGCATAGGTAACGAAAAGACCATGCCTTCCATTGCTAGTTTCTCCCTATTTCAATGTATCTTCCCATTCTAGTAGAAAATAACGACTACTTATAGGTATATAGTGGTGTAGTGCTTGACGCAACACCAAAATTGGCTAAACCACATATCACAACAACACGGTCCTACGATAAGTGCGCCTGAAAGGTATTATTTCAGCTGACTGATAGAGAAGTTATTTGGAACACTTCCCTACGATACTACATGCAGGCCTCTAAAATGCGACCTACATAAAAAGCAAGGCTTCCCAGGATCCAACTACGGACTGCTTATTGGCCAGCTCGCATCACCGTACAGAGGTGATTTTCGGTGTCTGAATATCTAATTTAGAAATAACTCTGGTAACTTTCATTCTCTAACAAACACCTTGGCAACTCAGAACAGTATAAGTAGACTTTATTTTTTGAACAAAAACAATGACAAATGTAAGGAAAGCAAAATGAAAACAGGTTATTTTATCTGTGATAATAGCTTTTATATTAAATGAAACCAAAAAATAAATTCGATTTTCGAAAATACATTTCGATAAGTAATAGGTGTGGCGAACTTTTCATACACTCGGGAAGAAGCAGATTTTAGCTTAAGGGAGCACATCTCAAGCCTCTGAATCGAAGCTCTATTCTTGTAGCAGTAGAATTGTCATTAGCTGAATTCTGATGATTGTACATGGCGAAATCTAATTCATACATTTTTTGATTTTTTGCTGTTTATATGACTCACTGGTTAGGAATTAGATTTTTCTAATCACCTAGGTGAGCTCTCCAAGTTCTCAATATCAATGAACTTTCAATTGAGGAACGCCGGCAATTAGAGGAATATGTTTCTTTTGTCATCGAAAAAGAAGTCCCAGTATGCTAACCTCAAGCATCTTGACAGTCTCAAGCAGGTAGTAGCGGAAAAGAGATTTCTGACTGATCCCAATAAATATGTATTTAATTATTCTTCCGTCACTCTTTCTGAAATTCAACTACAAGCTCTATCAGTGGGCCCCAAATTTTATAACAGCTCGTCCAAAGTCAGCAGATTGCATACTCAAGTGCAATTTGAAAATCTTTTCAATAAAACCAACGATCTCACACCCACATCACCTGAGGAATTCCAACACTTTAAATCTACAGTTCTTGATTGCTGTCATCAGTTTACTAGTTAAAAACCTAGCTCGAATAACCTTCTGACTAAATAGCATGTAGATCAACTTAAAGAACTAGAGAAGAATGATGATATTATTATATGCCGTCCAGACAAAGGTGGTGGTGTTGTAGTCATGAATCACCAAGATTATAACGATAAAATCTCAGCGATCCTTTCCGACCAAATGAAATTCGCCAAACCCGATGGTGAAAAGAACAAGACACATCTAATTGAAAATCAACTGACTGATGTCTTAGAGAACATGAGGAATAATTCAGTAATCTTGTCGGAAACATATGAACGCATGAGACCAGTAGGCTCCATGATATCACGTTTGTATGGAATACCTAAAATTCATAAGACAGGATTACCCCTTCGTCCTATACTCGATATGGTGGGTTCCCCTTATCACGGAATCGCTCAGTGGCTAGCTGAAATACTGGAACCAGTCACAAGGCAAGTATCTAAGTTTTCCAATGATGATACGTTTAAATGTATTGATAGCATTAAAAATTTCAATGTCTTAGATAAAATCTTGTTCTCATTACCAGTGTTCCTCTCATGGAAACTGTTTGCTACTTATGTGATTATACTGATACACATAGTTTAGAAATAGGACTGCCGACTATCTACCTTAAAGAGCTTTTATTGAGATGCACGTTGAATGTTCAGTTCACCTTCAATAATGAGATCTTTAGACTGTGAGACGGCATTGACATGGGATCACCACTGGGTCGCTTGTTGGCTGATTGTTTTATGGCGAAGCTTGAAAATTCTCAACTTAGTCAAACCATCGGTCATTTTAACATTCATAAAAGATACGTAGACGAAACTTTCGTTATCTGCGATAAAAATGTAATTCTTGATGATGTCTTGTTTACTTTCAACAACTGCCATCCTTCTTTACAATTCACCGTAGAAAAGGAATCCGAACTAAGTATTCCCTTTCATGATGTGTGTCTTTGCAGACGTCATGACGGATTTCTCAAAAGATCTATCCACCGGAAACGTACATCGAACGGAAAACTAACTAACTTTTACAGTTGGGTGCCTATCTCCAGGAAAAGGAACTTAATTCATTCGCTTTGCTATAGGATAAGGAAAATTTTTAGTTCTGATTCCGTCGACTCGGAACTTGACTTCTTAAAAGCCACGCTCGCAGAAAACGGTTACCCTAACCGATTTATTGACAGCAACATGAAAGACAAGCAGTCTAAACTGGTCACTGACAAAGTTCCAAAGAAAACCTTATTCATGAACTTGGAAATCAAAGGTGATCAAGCTTCAGATATGCTCAAAAATCGTCTCTCTAAATCAGTCAGTAAGAAATTCTATGCAGCAAAATTACATATGACGTTCACTAGCCGCAAGTTGTTCTCTACCTCTGTAAAAGATAAACTCCGCCGTCTGGCCGCCTCCATGTGCATTTATCAGTTCATCTGCTCTTGTAGAGCAAGGTACATTGGCCGCTGTCAGAGGACGCTTTCCACACGGATACGACAACATATTCCAGCATGGTTTTACAAGGGAGAAAGGAAGTGTGTGCGTGCATCTATTTTGGAACACTTGATCGACTTCTGTCACTTTTTCAACCCTGACCATGATTTTAATCTTATTTATTTATTTTAATCTCACTAATCTTATAATTATGTAACCCTTTCCAAAATCTATACACCTTATGTATTATTCTATTTACGACATTAATTACTTTACCACTTGACATTAAACTATGATTATAATCACAAATATTTTAATTGCATTTCATACTATTATTATTTCATATATTCACACCTTTGATCTAACACCCTCACCGGATATAATTTCTTAAAAAACCATATATATACGATTGTACAGCTTGATAATAAATTCGTTGGAAGGAGTCTCTTCGCTGAATATTGTGTTCTTAATATGAATATTGTTTGATAAATAAACTGCAATCGACTGTTTAGATTACTCATGATGTGTATTCATGAACATTTCGTCCAACTGGTCCAGTCTTCAACGATCCACACATAATATTACTTGTTGCGGAGTACGTCGGTGCGTCGGTGGCACAGTGGTTAGGACTCTCGGCGACCATGCACATGGTCCGGGGTTCGATCCCCTGCCGACGCACACCTGATATCTATGGTCCGCCTGCAAAATTTGGGCCACCGATATCACATTCTGAAAATTCCATACATGTGATAAAAAATACGGTGTGGAATCAAGCTGTAATCAAAAAAAATACATAGAAGACATACCCTAGGTCAAAGATTGTTTTATTCCTTCTTGGTGCAATATTCATCAGTAAGAAGACAGCTTTTTCTGAATTAGACGCGATCGTCGTTTTTCTCGTAATTATACAAATTATGGTGTCTTCTTTTATTATTCACTTATTGTTCTGCATGCTTAACTCTTACCTTTTTAATCCACTCCCTATTTCGTAGATTTGAATGATCATTTAAACATTATCGAGGGGCAAAGTAATACGAGTAGTCCTCTCAATTTACAATGAGTCATGTAAGCGGAATTCCAAACTATGTATTATCCAATCACTTCACGTTCACTTAAAATGTTCTGAAAAAGTGTTGAAGCACATAAATTACTACATCACTAGTTACACTGTTTTAGAGTTGAATGTTAGAAAAGCAGGTGGGAAAATGAACGTTTCAGCTACTCGAATAAGGAGAGACACAGGCTGTCGTGGACTAAATCTCACAACTGTTGTTTAAGAAGCAATGGCACAACTAACCTAGAGATATACAGCTAGTATTGTCGTAATGGTGTTTGAAATTGATTCAATGAATGGAAATTGGATCATCAGTTTATGACTGAATGACTGACTGGTTGACTGGTATATCATTTTGGAACTTTACACAATGTATATCAGCCCAATTGGTACCAGATCTTAGGAGCTACAGGCCTCATCTTTTACTTCAAATATTAGTATAAAATTATCACTATCTCTAGACAAGAAGTTTAAATGGTTTTCTATAGTTTTGGTTTGTAAGGATTAGTTATGTTTTACGAGTTGATCGCGGACTGATATCAGTTAGAGAACCATTGAAAACCAGGGAGTACTGGACAGCTGCTGTTTCATCCTAGTTTGGGAATCGTTGGCAGTACGCACCCACTAGGATTCGAACCCGGGACCTTCCGGTTACAAGGCAAGCTCGTATACCATTCAGCCACTGGGACCCGATTCAATGGCTCATGAATTCTAACTTCTACCAATTCGTGATTTTAGCGCGACCCCAACTATTGTCGTTGGTGGAAATCCATGGTTTGCAAAATCCACACTAAATATTTCCACATAGATTTAGGAGCAGTGTAAATAACTGAATAATAATAATAAAAGGACTGTTTAATAAGCGTGGCTTGCAATGGGACTGCTTCATGTTTGCAATATGAGAGTTTATCTAGTAAAAGTGTCTAAATTTTCAATGAATACTATGTCCCAAGGAAAGCCAGCTTGAGAATCCTTCATCTAGTAAATAAACAATCTCCTCCATCCATCCTTATATACCTCCAAGTTTTACTTTTATTATTTCTATTATATTTATGGTCCTGTTGCTTCTTTGTTTTTTACTTTCATAACTGCAAACACCAACTTATCTCTATGACTGCTGTAATCTTTGTTTTTTCCCTCACCATATCATTTAAGGAAAACATTATATTAAATATTTTTAATCATACTAGGATTTGTCTACCGCATCGACAATACTGTGTGAAACAAGCCCACGGCGATTTCCACTTGTATTATTATTATTACCTTAGCTGCTATCATTATTATTATTTCCACTTTTATATGCTGCATGTTTTTTGACATTACCCTTGTTGTAAATGTGGAAAATTTTCTGTGTGACTAATTTTACTTATAATTTGAGGAAATTAGATGCATTATTGTGATTAATGCTAAAAATTCCATTCTGTATCAGAATTACTGTTTTTGGAATAAAGTAGATTAATATTATTTAAAAAAAAAATAAAACGACCGTTCAGATGAATTCGAATTCAGTGAATCCGACTGTTAGTATGCAAAACAACTTCCAAATCAGAGAATGATAGCAAGCTTTGCATAATATTGAAAACAACGACTATTCAACAGTTATCTTTGATTTCATCTTTTATTGGTCATACTGTGGATATTTAGCCTGCTAATAAAAACAAATGTTTACAAAATTCACTTTTGTTACCTACCGCTTGTTTACAATGTTGCCTTATGATGTATGCATAGATCTAATTATAGGCAGCTATTCGCCATCCTTTGACCTAAATGCAAAGCTTCTTTAAACGTTTTAGTGAAACTATAAGTTCTCCTGCCGCAGAATTACTCACATTTTTAGTTGAGCCTTTGTGAGCCTTCTTCACTGAAGGACACTTTCTGAAAACTCATTCAAAGTAGCCTGTATTAGGTATTTAAAAACGTTCTCTAGATTATGATCTTCTATGCTTGTTCAACTCTCGCAGTAGTAGTAACGTTAGATATATGCTCTTCATAATCAGTTATAATTGCTTACATTAATAAAATAACTCACGAACACTACCTTAGAGTTCACTGAATAATCAGATAAACTACATTTTAGTGTTTCTTTTGATAACTTCAAACATTGTGCCACACAATCAAGTATCACCTCCATAAATACAACATAAAAAATTACACGAAACCATGATGAAACGTTTATTTAGTGTGACTTTGAAAACACACCTACAGTTACTGTTAACTTGAAATATTCGAGAATAATTAGTCTAGAATCTGAGTTCCTGTTTGGTGACTCATAAGTACGTAGGAGTCGTAAAATCAGTGCTTTGCTGCAACTGAACAAGTAAAAATTTAAGAGGATACATTGACAACCAATGCAGGAGTATCAGAAGTGGCGTTTATCTATAAAATTGCATCAAAGCTGAAAAGCATATAAAATTTTGAACTGTCACCTTAAATTTACAAATTATATATACTTCACTGCCAAAAATGTTTTAGTTCTCAACTTCTTAAAAAATATGTTATTTGTAAATTGCAGGTATTGTAAATTAGTATGAGTTAAACAAAGTGAATATTTTGCCTGAACATGTGGTTTGGTTCATCAACATAAATTCTATTCACAAGATGTAGATAAAATTTAACTGAAATCAGTTTAAGATGTTAATTTCCTACAAGCGAATTCAATCTGAACCACAATAAACACAAATTTCCTTCCGTGATGCTAATAAATGCCAGTCAGACACTGAGTTAAGATTTACAGTCTTCTATCTTGTTTCTCTAAAATATACATTGTATGCATGTTAACTCAATCATAAATTGTCTGTTTATAAAACACAAAATAATTGAGTAAAGAATATCCTTTTGGATAAATTCCTCTTCTGGCTCTACAATTATATATATGTTTATATTCACATAGAATATTCTAGATTAGTAGTCATTATCAATATTGGTGTTTTTTAAATTTTTTTTTATCCTTCACGTTCCCCAGTGGAACATAGGGCTTCAAGCTAGTGGCTTAAAGTTTCTGTGGCAGTGTTTGTTTTACAGGATGGGGTTGCTAGCCTCATGCCCAACCTTTCCTCTTCACCAGAACTATTTCTGGCTTAGCGAGGTAAAGGAGTGTGTCGGTCGGGGATCGAACCCCGGACCATGTGTATGGTCGGCTAGCGTCCTAACCGCTATGCCACCGACGCACAGTGTTTTTTAAATAATATCGATCAATGGAATTACAGTTCATTAAAGATGCTTAAATTATAATAATAATAATAATAAAGATATAGTACCAAATAGAATATCAACTAAAATTAGGAAAATTCCACAAAAATTCAGGATTATTCATACCTAGGTGGCCAAGGTAAGGATAATGTCTGAACTACCTTCTTTTGGATGCACAAATTAGGCTTCTTAATATGGATCCCAACAGCCTCAGGAATATTTAGTAATTATTCCATGTAAATTATTTTACTGAATTGTGATGAGTGAAAATGCAGACTGTTTTTCATTTTATTGCTTCAAATTTGACTGAAAGCCATAAAAGTTAACTTTTGCGATATGATAACTTCTAACGCCTTGATTTATTTAGTGAACAAAAAATAAAAATAAAATATGAAACCCTAGGGAAATAAAATTTTTCAGCTATGCATATTTTGATTCATTTTATCTTGAAAGTAATTAAATATGTCACAAACAGGCAATATAGATCTCTTCAGAAAAGTTAAATGCTCTGAATTGCATCGAATAGTAGTGGAATTAGTGAATTTTTTCCAGATTTTATAGGCGAGTGCATACTAATCTGAAATGTGATAGATAAGAAAGAAATATTAAAGAGATACCAGAAAATGAGATTTAAGAAGTGAAAAAAGTTAAAAAGAGATCCAAAATAATAATATTCTGTGGTGATTGACAATTTCTATCACTGTATTGTTTAAATACTTACTGCTGTTTGTTAATATTTATTATATGAATTGCAAATAATTCCGCCAAATACAAATTCCTAAATCCATCCCTCTCTGTGCTTTTTGTTGATATCCTGTAATTCGGTCACTGCGAAATACTACCACTACAAACAATTATAACATGGTCCTAAATCAGAATAAACTGAGAGAAGTTAGGTAAAGATTATGACATAACTCTGAAAAGATGAGTGGTTAAACACACCGTTTTTTACCACAGAAGAAAAAGACTGGATGTATGCATATTCGACGTTTCTGGTGTGTTCAAGTGATGAAATCTTGCTTCCTTGTAATATTCGATTTTACTTTGAAGATGACTATCAAAGTAGTGGCCCTGTGTTCATTTTCAAATGTTTCGATTAAGTCAAATCTAATTTAGATTTGGCTGTTGCCAGTCCGGATTTATTTGAAAACATGAGGAGCTTAGTGTTCATGGTGTGCCTATGTCCTCTGCGCTGAGTGGATTGATTGAGAAATTTTTATTTACCTTATAAACAGTAGCTTCAGTGATAAATTCAGTGTGAAATGAGTGTCCTCTGATGACCCCGATTATTATCATTTGTCTTCAGACACTTTCTTATCCATGTGTTAATTGATGGTGGTTTTGATCATCTCTTGGACCAATTTTTTGATATTTATCACTCAATTTGTTTTTGATTGAATTATAAATTTGATTCATGTCAACTTGTTTGCTGAATGCCTTTTTAGGGATTCCCTGGCAGTTTCAATATTTCAACACTTTATAATTTCCACATTTTTTAAATAAAATTGGTATATGTATGTATTAACATGAAGAAATTGTTGCTATGTCTTTAGATGGCTAATTAATATTCATGGATGCAAAGTCAAACGGAACGTAAACTTTAGCCAACATAGTGTTCATCATGGTTACCGCAATTTATCTTTTAGATGTTGTTAATGTAGCCCTCTTTTACTATTGCATCTTTTGTTCTACACAGTATTGAATGAAGTAATTGTGTTGGTTTGTCTACGGTATCTATTTCGAATCGTTTCAGAAACTGTTGGAGATACTGCTTGTCTAAGTTTTCCATGGATGGACTTTGCAGTCTTACAATCATTTCTTTCTGTCACATTAAGATCTATAAAATTAAACTGGTTATCGTGTTCATATTTCACTGTGAATGTTACGGCGGATGTATGTGAGTCTGTCAAACTATTCAGAAAAAGCAGAGAAAAGAAAACGCTCAGCCGTGTTCATTATTTGTCCTTCATTTTATGGAGAGTTAGTGTTCCAGATGACTGAAGAAAGGATACAAGGAGCACTGAAACAATGTTTGCCTGCAGCTAAGTCAAACATCACCGCATGCTCAATAGGGCAATTAAAACTCGACAAGTACACTGCTGATATCACTCCCAACCGTATGCCATCCCGGTGTAGAGTCTGAAACAGTATGACTGTACAGTTTTTGCTAGATATTAAAAATGGAAACATTGTACATAATTTTGGATTAAAACGATTCATCGTAAAATATATACACCCTTGGAGTCTAATCTGAAATACAGTGCCCTGCTCGAGGCTTCGTCTTCTCACTGGTCCATACGGTTTACTTACTTCACTATTAACCGTGTTGCATCCTTTGGATTTTGCAGGAACCTCCTATCCGGAGACTATTCGTCAACCAGTGCACAGCTTCTACTAGTAGACACGACTCCAGCAGAGAATACTGTTGTGGATTACACTAATAATTTGTAGCAGTGGACTTTAACTGCATCGCCAAATAACCATTAATTCATATAACTCTTTAACTGTATTTTTTATGATATACTGTTACACTACCATTTCACTAACTTGGATTTTTATTTTAATACTTATTCTGTTACCGAGCTCGCTATTAAGTCACCTACACCGGTAGCAAGTGCATCGGAAAGTCGGAAAGAAGGAATTCCACTGTCTACTATTTCTCTTTGTCTTCTTCTTAATTTTCTGTTTTGGAATGCATGGAAATTCATGATGAATTAAACGAAATAACTGAGATGTTTAAATTTTGTATGCCCTAATTAATGATATTTTCCCTGCTTTCATTCCAGGGTTGGAATAATTTGTTTTTATTCTATTATAGCCAATTTAATTTCAGTTAGTCTATAGCTGATGAAGACATTTTTAATCGAATGGCAATATTTTGGAATGCCAGTTGGTATTTTTGAATGTATCGACATAGAAATTACACTTAGTTCATTTCCGTCAAGAAATACTGTTTTAAGAATATCCAAATCCGCTTGATAAAAAAAACATAAATCATAACAGTAATGTTAATACTGAATTTCAGAAATATATCCTGCCTTGCCTCCAGCTATTTTACGACATAGAATAAGCGTTTTGAATAAAAACATAATACAATTCACCAATTAAGGTTTGTTTTTATACGTAGACAGAAAGAATTGTGTGGAGGCTACGACTGGTGCGTCGAAAGACACCAGGTGCAAAAGCCTGGAAATAAAAACCAATAGAAAGGTGAATTATTTCTTGTAACTTCCCAGAAAATAGAAAAATATTTTTGAACACAAAGTGTGAGAAGATCAAGAAAGATGAAATGTTCCAATAGAATTAAAATGCCTATAACGAACAAAGCTGGCGAAAAATGTCGCCAAGGATAGCAAATAGTAAGAAATGAGGTGATACGATATAGAAATGTTCGGAACCCATTTAGAAGCAGGCGGAATGGAGGTGCACCCTAGATATTGTTGAACTGAGCAGTTACATTAGTCAAGACAATCAGTTGACTAATAAGAGCACGTAAAAAGATTTGTAGGTAATTCAAGTAACCATAAGAGACACCATTCACCGAAACCAAAAAAAATAAAAACAGCTAATCAAGTCCAGAAAACAAAGAAAATATAAGGCAACTCAATCAAACTCCAAAGAAAAAGCATAAACACAGAAGAAAACATGTGAAGAAAGAAATAAAAAAACTCAGAGAGCTACTGTGTTCACCCACATAGCTTCCCTCGGTGATGTTGTTTATCGCCTCCTACTTTCTCCTGATGACTGCAGTGAGAGTGGCCTTTGTAGCTTCGTGCACCGATTTCTTCTGAGAGTTGAACTTGAATTGAAAAATATTTTTGAACACAAAGTGTGAGAAGATGAAGAAAGATGAATTGTTCCAATAGAATTAAAATGCCTATAACGAACAAAAATGGCGAAAAATATCGCCAAGGATAGCAAATAATTATGCACTAGGTAAATGTGAAAAACAAGTAGGATTAGACAAAACCAAAAATAAAAACAAAGATATAACCAGTCAAAACACAAGCACACAAAAATTGTAAAGAGCAGCTGACTATTCAGAGGAGCAAACGAAAAAATTTCTTAAAAAAAGAAATAAAAAGAATTATGTACAAGAACGAAAAGAAAGGTTAAATAATACACATGGAATAAAGCAGATGGAGGCACTAGTCCAAGCATCACAAACAAGCTGCAAATCATATAGTAAGAAATGACATACAAGTGTTTGGAACCCGTTTAGAAGCAACTGGAATCGAGGTAAAATTTTGAAATTGTTAAATAAAGAGCAGGTAAATTACACCATTCATTGAGATGGAAAGTAAGAGCAGGTCTAAAAATTCATAAGAAATTCAGGTTATCGTAAGACACATCCATAATCAGAAAGCAAAAATAAACATAAAGATAAGGAAAAAAAACATCCGAAACCGAGAAGAAACAATAAAAAAGAGTAAAATCGCCTTACCAATGCATTTAGACAGAAGAAAATTACATGAACGTTGCCAAAAATGAATCTCACAGAGACTTGCAGTGTTCTCCCACATAGCTTCCCTCGGTGATGTTGTTTACCGCCTCCTACTTTCTCCTGACGACTGCAGTGAGAGTGTTTTAGAGACTGCGGGTATCGACGTTCGCGAGTTGTACGGATTATACTAATGCAAGATCTTATACCAACAGCTTCTATAGTGTTCGCTCTTCGAGTACCAAAGATAAAGCAAAAGACCAGACTTTTTCGTCCAAAGTACGTAGTATATTTCGGGACAAAATTGTGGGTAGATATGAATGCTTAGCTAGCTAGTAATCGTGCATGCACGTGACACGACGGAGTACCAAATGGCGGGGATGCTTGACCATAAGCCTTCAGCTAAACAAGTCGACTTAAACAGTGATGGTCAGCATCCAATGTTGAGTGATGATTGCTGTGGTTAATAATTTTGGGGAATTATTTAACGCAACAGTGTCCTTTGTAGCTTCGTGCACCGATTTCTTCTGAGTGTTGAATTGTGGTCTGCCTCCAGCTTCTTCCAAGGCTTCCAACGTGATCTTGATGGTTCCCTGAACTAGATAGTGGTCTGAACCCCCATCCACCCTTCTACTCCATCACGTTTCCAGTAGTCTGGCTCTTCTTACTTTCATTTTAGTGTGCATATCTGGTGGAACCTACACCACCGTCTTGTAGATCTCCTTGTGCTTGCATACGCTGACATCAATTACTAAACAATCATTGAACGTGCTCGTGGTTGCCGTCTGAGTGAATGGAGTAGGCTACCGGCTGTGAAGTTAACAATTTCCAGAGTTCACCTCCAATCCACTTGCTTCTAAACAGGTTCCCGAAAACTTCTACACGGCAACAACTGATTTCTCCAGCAATCACAGATAAATTGCCGGCCAGCCAGTCAGCAAGCCATCCGAAGAGCTAAAAGAAGGATGTGGACATTCCATACATATATGTGTATTATTGCTTCCGAGAAGAAGAGACAAGTTCGTCTACCGGTACCTCGACGGCTTTCACCAACCGGCGTCAATCGTTCTCCAGGATTCCGGAGGGATAAATGATCCATCGAGAAGGGATTTTTCTTTGCTCTTATGTCTAGCTTCTACTAGTCGTTTTTGAAGTTTTCAGTTCATTAGCTAGCTTAAGGCGATTTGAGATGAGTCCCTCGAACTGATGTTGGTCGTTTCAGTCTATAAGAAAGGAAAATGTTCTTCCAGTGATAACCACTGATCGATCAACTCGATTAGTATAGTACATTTGCTAGCGAAGTCAAATTGTGTCTTGGGAAAGCAAGTCCGAGGAGACCAGGTGAGCTTTACGCTAGAATGAGAGTTCGTCAATAGTACGTCGTCGATACGTTTTTATGCACAAGCATACTCACTGGAGTCCAAATCTCGCTATATCTCCTGACCTAATTTCGGCTTTTGACTGGATTGATTCTGTGGCAATATCTGGTTGGCAATTGATATAAGAATAAAAACTTGGACACTATGGTAGAGTGTGATTCCATTATGGGTAAAATTTATTTTGATAGAGACTCACATTGTCATGCAGTAATGTTAAAACTGTTCCGGAATTTATTGAGGACGTTGTCACCTTGTTCTGTCTGCGCCTGACTAATATGCCTATCTGCTTCTGGTACCTTCCGATTCAGCGAACCACGTAAATATCAAAAGACAAAGTCTGGTCTGTGACTGTGTATTGTAGTACAAAAACTACGACAAACTACGACGACAAATAAACTTATTTAGGATTGGTATTTATACATTTTCACAACCAATACAGACAGCTAACAGCATTTGAAATAATTGGTCGTATTAGACAATAACAAAATTCGTAAATATTGACGTAAATTACTGTCTACCAATTTGGCTAGTAGACAGCTCTCACCACAACTGGAGACAAAATCTAGTTATATCTCCTGACCTAATTCCGGCTTTTGATTGGATTGATTCTGTGGCAATATCTGGTCGGAAAGTAATTCTTGGGGAAGTATAGCGGACTAATTCAGGGATTCTACTTAAACTCATTCAGCTGTGTAAGAGTTTACGGAGAACTAGCATCTGAAGTGAGAGCAAACAGTGATGTTCGTCAGGGATGTTTACTGTCACCACCTTCATCTAATTTTATTATAGGTTTACTAATGGACGAGAACATACTTAGTTGACTTTATTGTTTCACACATTGACTTGTTACCAAGTAATACTTTCGTTGATCTTTAGTATGTGGATTACATATTCGTTTCTGGTGAAGACTGTGACGCTGGAGATGATTGAGTACAACTCTAAACATGTTTAGCATGTGGTCATGTTGTCATCTTTTAGTGTGCATATCTGGTGGAACCTACACCACGGTCTTGTAGATCTCCTTGTGCTTGCATACGCTGACATCAATTACTAGACAATCATTGAACGTGCTCGTGGTTGCCGTCTGAGTGAATGGAGTAGGCTACCGGCTGTGAAGTTAACAATTTCCAGAGTTCACCTCCATTCCACTTGCTTCTAAACAGGTTCCAAACACTTCTATGCCGTATCATCTCATTTCTCCTACAATCAGAACTAACTTGCCAGCAAGCCAGCCAACCATTCGACCAGCCCCAAGGATGATGTGGTCATTCCATGTCTATACGCTTACTTTTGGTTTCGTCAAGCGAAGACACGTTGGTCGACTGGTCTCTCGAAGGCTTTCACCGACCGGCGTCAATCGTTCTCCAGGATTCCGGAGGGATAAATGATCCATCGAGAAGGAAGTTTTTTCTTTGCTCTTGTGTCTAGCTTCTACTAGTCGTTTTTGAAGTTTTCAGTTCATTAGCTAGCTCAAGGCGATGTGAGATGAGTCCCTCGAACTGATGTTGGTCGTTTCAGTCTATAAGAAAGGAAAATGTTCTTCCAGTGATAACCACTGATCGATCAACTCGATTAGTATAGTACGTTTGCTAGCGAAGACGAATCGTGGCTTGGGAAAGCAAGTCCGAGGAGACCAGGTGAGCTTTACGCTAGAATGAGAGTTCGTCAATAGTACGTCGTCGATACGTTTTTATGCACAAGCATACTCACTGGAGTCCAAATCTCGCTATATCTCCTGACCTAATTTCGGCTTTTGACTGGATTGATTCTGTGGCAATATCTGGTTGGCAATTGATATAAGAATAAAAACTTGGACACTATGGTAGAGTGTGATTCCATTATGGGTAAAATTTATTTTGATAGAGACTCACATTGTCATGCAGTAATGTTAAAACTGTTCCGGAATTTATTGAGGACGTTGTCACCTTGTTCTGTCTGCGCCTGACTAATATGCCTATCTGCTTCTGGTACCTTCCGATTCAGCGAACCACGTAAATATCAAAAGACAAAGTCTGGTCTGTGACTGTGTATTGTAGTACAAAAACTACGACAAACTACGACGACAAATAAACTTATTTAGGATTGGTATTTATACATTTTCACAACCAATACAGACAGCTAACAGCATTTGAAATAATTGGTCGTATTAGACAATAACAAAATTCGTAAATATTGACGTAAATTACTGTCTACCAATTTGGCTAGTAGACAGCTCTCACCACAACTGGAGACAAAATCTAGTTATATCTCCTCACCTAATTTCGGCTTTTGATTGGATTGATTCTCTGGCAATATCTGGTCGGAAAGTAATTCTCGGGGAAGTATAGAGGACTAATTCAGGGATTCTTCTTAAACTCATTCAGCTGTGTAAGAGTTTACGGAGAACTGGCATCTGAAGTGAAAGCAAACAGTGATGTTCGTCAGGGATGTTTACTGTCACCACCTTCATCTAATTTTATTATAGGTTTACTAATGGACGAGAACATACTTAGTTGACTTTATTGTTTCACACATTGACTTGTTACCAAGTAATACTTTCGTTGATCTTTAGTATGTGGATTACATATTCGTTTCTGGTGAAGACTGTGACGCTGGAGATGATTGAGTACAACTCTAAACATGTTTAGCATGTGGTCATGTTGTCATCTTTTAGTGTGCATATCTGGTGGAACCTACACCACCGTCTTGTAGATCTCCTTGTGCTTGCATACGCTGACATCAATTACTAAACAATCATTGAACGTGCTCGTGGTTGCCGTCTGAGTGAATGGAGTAGGCTACCGGCTGTGAAGTTAACAATTTCCAGAGTTCACCTCCATTCCACTTGCTTCTAAACAGGTTCCAAACACTTCTATGCCGTATCATCTCATTTCTCCTACAATCAGAACTAACTTGCCAGCAAGCCAGCCAACCATTCGACCAGCCCCAAGGATGATGTGGTCATTCCATGTCTATACGCTTACTTTTGGTTTCGTCAAGCGAAGACACGTTGGTCGACTGGTCTCTCGAAGGCTTTCACCGACCGGCGTCAATCGTTCTCCAGGATTCCGGAGGGATAAATGATCCATCGAGAAGGAAGCTTTTTCTTTGCTCTTGTGTCTAGCTTTTACTAGTCGTTTTTGAAGTTTTCAGTTCATTAGCTAGCTTAAGGCGATGTGAGATGAGTCCCTCGAACTGATGTTGGTCGTTTCAGTCTATAAGAAAGGAAAATGTTCTTCCAGTGATAACCACTGATCGATCAACTCGATTAGTATAGTACGTTTGCTAGCGAAGACGAATTGTGGCTTGGGAAAGCAAGTCCGAGGAGACCAGGTGAGCTTTACGCTAGAATGAGAGTTCGTCAACAGTATCTTCACCCGTCGATACGTTCTTAAGCACAAGCATACTCACCGTGTAACGACAGAAGGCAAGATTCTGGTAACAGATCATTTATTAAGGAAATCAACGCATATTTATATATTTGCATGTACATTACTATGGATATTTCAGTAAACAAACACAGTCTTCCGATTGGTTGTTTCTTACGTAAAGTTAATCTTTCATCTATTTGTGACTGTTTCTTGAATATCAAATCCTCTATGTGTTAACTGCATCCGCCTACGCAAAGTCTGCTGTGGTCGGTTTTGAATCAATCTTTGTTCACATTTTCTCACGACAAATCTTGGGAACGTAAATATTGACGTAAATTACTGTCTACCAATTTGGCTAGTAGACAGCTCTCACCACAACTGCAGACAAAATCTAGTTATATCTCCTGACCTAATTCCGGCTTTTGATTGGATTGATTCTGTGGCAATATCTGGTCGGAAAGTAATTCTCGGGGAAGTATAGCGGACTAATTCAGGGATTCTACTTAAACTCATTCAGCTGTGTAAGAGTTTACGGAGAACTAGCATCTGAAGTGAAAGCAAACAGTGATGTTCGTCAGGGATGTTTACTGTCACCACCTTCATCTAATTTTATTATAGGTTTACTAATGGACGAGAACATACTTAGTTGACTTTATTGTTTCACACATTGACTTGTTACCAAGTAGTAATAGTTTCGTTGATCTTTAGTATGTGGATTACATATTCGTTTCTGGTGAAGACTGTGACGCTGGAGATGATTGAGTACAACTCTAAACATGTTTAGCATGTGGTCATGTTGTCATCTTTTAGTGTGCATATCTGGTGGAACCTACACCACGGTCTTGTAGATCTCCTTGTGCTTGCATACGCTGACATCAATTACTAGACAATCATTGAACGTGCTCGTGGTTGCCGTCTGAGTGAATGGAGTAGGCTACCGGCTGTGAAGTTAACAATTTCCAGAGTTCACCTCCATTCCACTTGCTTCTAAACAGGTTCCAAACACTTCTATGCCGTATCATCTCATTTCTCCTACAATCAGAACTAACTTGCCAGCAAGCCAGCCAACCATTCGACCAGCCCCAAGGATGATGTGGTCATTCCATGTCTATACGCTTACTTTTGGTTTCGTCAAGCGAAGACACGTTGGTCGACTGGTCTCTCGAAGGCTTTCACCGACCGGCGTCAATCGTTCTCCAGGATTCCGGAGGGATAAATGATCCATCGAGAAGGAAGCTTTTTCTTTGCTCTTGTGTCTAGCGTTTACTAGTCGTTTTTGAGGTTTTCAGTTCATTAGCTAGCTTAAGGCGATGTGAGATGAGTCCCTCGAACTGATGTTGGTCGTTTCAGTCTATAAGAAAGGAAAATGTTCTTCCAGTGATAACCACTGATCGATCAACTCGATTAGTATAGTACGTTTGCTAGCGAAGACGAATTGTGGCTTGGGAAAGCAAGTCCGAGGAGACCAGGTGAGCTTTACGCTAGAATGAGAGTTCGTCAACAGTATCTTCACCCGTCGATACGTTCTTAAGCACAAGCATACTCACCGTGTAACGACAGAAGGCAAGATTCTGGTAACAGATCATTTATTAAGGAAATCAACGCATATTTATATATTTGCATGTACATTACTATGGATATTTCAGTAAACAAACACAGTCTTCCGATTGGTTGTTTCTTACGTGAAGTTAATCTTTCATCTATTTGTGACTGTTTCTTGAATCTCAAATCCTCTATGTGTTAACTGCATCCGCCTACGCAAAGTCTGCTCTGGTCGGTTTCGAATCAATCTTTGTTCACATTTTCTCACGACAAATCTTGGGAACGTAAATATTGACGTAAATTACTGTCTACCAATTTGGCTAGTAGACAGCTCTCACCACAACTGCAGACAAAATCTAGTTATATCTCCTGACCTAATTTCGGCTTTTGATTGGATTGATTCTGTGGCAATATCTGGTCGGAAAGTAATTCTCGGGGAAGTATAGCGGACTAATTCAGGGATTCTACTTAAACTCATTCAGCTGTGTAAGAGTTTACGGAGAACTAGCATCTGAAGTGAAAGCAAACAGTGATGTTCGTCAGGGATGTTTACTGTCACCACCTTCATCTAATTTTATTATAGGTTTACTAATGGACGAGAACATACTTAGTTGACTTTATTGTTTCACACATTGACTTGTTACCAAGTAATACTTTCGTTGATCTTTAGTATGTGGATTACATATTCGTTTCTGGTGAAGACTGTGACGCTGGAGATGATTGAGTACAACTCTAAACATGTTTAGCATGTGGTCATGTTGTCATCTTTTAGTGTGCATATCTGGTGGAACCTACACCACGGTCTTGTAGATCTCCTTGTGCTTGCATACGCTGACATCAATTACTAGACAATCATTGAACGTGCTCGTGGTTGCCGTCTGAGTGAATGGAGTAGGCTACCGGCTGTGAAGTTAACAATTTCCAGAGTTCACCTCCATTCCACTTGCTTCTAAACAGGTTCCAAACACTTCTATGCCGTATCATCTCATTTCTCCTACAATCAGAACTAACTTGCCAGCAAGCCAGCCAACCATTCGACCAGCCCCAAGGATGATGTGGTCATTCCATGTCTATACGCTTACTTTTGGTTTCGTCAAGCGAAGACACGTTGGTCGACTGGTCTCTCGAAGGCTTTCACCGACCGGCGTCAATCGTTCTCCAGGATTCCGGAGGGATAAATGATCCATCGAGAAGGAAGTTTTTTCTTTGCTCTTGTGTCTAGCTTTTACTAGTCGTTTTTGAAGTTTTCAGTTCATTAGCTAGCTTAAGGCGATGTGAGATGAGTCCCTCGAACTGATGTTGGTCGTTTCAGTCTATAAGAAAGGAAAATGTTCTTCCAGTGATAACCACTGATCGATCAACTCGATTAGTATAGTACGTTTGCTAGCGAAGACGAATTGTGGCTTGGGAAAGCAAGTCCGAGGAGACCAGGTGAGCTTTACGCTAGAATGAGAGTTCGTCAACAGTATCTTCACCCGTCGATACGTTCTTAAGCACAAGCATACTCACCGTGTAACGACAGAAGGCAAGATTCTGGTAACAGATCATTTATTAAGGAAATCAACGCATATTTATATATTTGCATGTACATTACTATGGATATTTCAGTAAACAAACACAGTCTTCCGATTGGTTGTTTCTTACGTAAACTTAATCTTTCATCTATTTGTGACTGTTTCTTGAATATCAAATCCTCTATGTGTTAACTGCATCCGCCTACGCAAAGTCTGCTGTGGTCGGTTTTGAATCAATCTTTGTTCACATTTTCTCACGACAAATCTTGGGAACGTAAATATTGACGTAAATTACTGTCTACCAATTTGGCTAGTAGACAGCTCTCACCACAACTGCAGACAAAATCTAGTTATATCTCCTGACCTAATTTCGGCTTTTGATTGGATTGATTCTGTGGCAATATCTGGTCGGAAAGTAATTCTCGGGGAAGTATAGCGGACTAATTCAGGGATTCTACTTAAACTCATTCAGCTGTGTAAGAGTTTACGGAGAACTAGCATCTGAAGTGAAAGCAAACAGTGATGTTCGTCAGGGATGTTTACTGTCACCACCTTCATCTAATTTTATTATAGGTTTACTAATGGACGAGAACATACTTAGTTGACTTTATTGTTTCACACATTGACTTGTTACCAAGTAATACTTTCGTTGATCTTTAGTATGTGGATTACATATTCGTTTCTGGTGAAGACTGTGACGCTGGAGATGATTGAGTACAACTCTAAACATGTTTAGCATGTGGTCATGTTGTCATCTTTTAGTGTGCATATCTGGTGGAACCTACACCACGGTCTTGTAGATCTCCTTGTGCTTGCATACGCTGACATCAATTACTAGACAATCATTGAACGTGCTCGTGGTTGCCGTCTGAGTGAATGGAGTAGGCTACCGGCTGTGAAGTTAACAATTTCCAGAGTTCACCTCCATTCCACTTGCTTCTAAACAGGTTCCAAACACTTCTATGCCGTATCATCTCATTTCTCCTACAATCAGAACTAACTTGCCAGCAAGCCAGCCAACCATTCGACCAGCCCCAAGGATGATGTGGTCATTCCATGTCTATACGCTTACTTTTGGTTTCGTCAAGCGAAGACACGTTGGTCGACTGGTCTCTCGAAGGCTTTCACCGACCGGCGTCAATCGTTCTCCAGGATTCCGGAGGGATAAATGATCCATCGAGAAGGAAGCTTTTTCTTTGCTCTTGTGTCTAGCTTTTACTAGTCGTTTTTGAAGTTTTCAGTTCATTAGCTAGCTTAAGGCGATGTGAGATGAGTCCCTCGAACTGATGTTGGTCGTTTCAGTCTATAAGAAAGGAAAATGTTCTTCCAGTGATAACCACTGATCGATCAACTCGATTAGTATAGTACGTTTGCTAGCGAAGACGAATTGTGGCTTGGGAAAGCAAGTCCGAGGAGACCAGGTGAGCTTTACGCTAGAATGAGAGTTCGTCAACAGTATCTTCACCCGTCGATACGTTCTTAAGCACAAGCATACTCACCGTGTAACGACAGAAGGCAAGATTCTGGTAACAGATCATTTATTAAGGAAATCAACGCATATTTATATATTTGCATGTACATTACTATGGATATTTCAGTAAACAAACACAGTCTTCCGATTGGTTGTTTCTTACGTAAACTTAATCTTTCATCTATTTGTGACTGTTTCTTGAATATCAAATCCTCTATGTGTTAACTGCATCCGCCTACGCAAAGTCTGCTGTGGTCGGTTTTGAATCAATCTTTGTTCACATTTTCTCACGACAAATCTTGGGAACGTAAATATTGACGTAAATTACTGTCTACCAATTTGGCTAGTAGACAGCTCTCACCACAACTGCAGACAAAATCTAGTTATATCTCCTGACCTAATTTCGGCTTTTGATTGGATTGATTCTGTGGCAATATCTGGTCGGAAAGTAATTCTCGGGGAAGTATAGCGGACTAATTCAGGGATTCTACTTAAACTCATTCAGCTGTGTAAGAGTTTACGGAGAACTAGCATCTGAAGTGAGAGCAAACAGTGATGTTCGTCAGGGATGTTTACTGTCACCACCTTCATCTAATTTTATTATAGGTTTACTAATGGACGAGAACATACTTAGTTGACTTTATTGTTTCACACATTGACTTGTTACCAAGTAATACTTTCGTTGATCTTTAGTATGTGGATTACATATTCGTTTCTGGTGAAGACTGTGACGCTGGAGATGATTGAGTACAACTCTAAACATGTTTAGCCTGTGGTCATGTTGTCATCTTTTAGTGTGCATATCTGGTGGAACCTACACCACCGTCTTGTAGATCTCCTTGTGCTTGCATACGCTGACATCAATTACTAAACAATCATTGAACGTGCTCGTGGTTGCCGTCTGAGTGAATGGAGTAGGCTACCGGCTGTGAAGTTAACAATTTCCAGAGTTCACCTCCATTCCACTTGCTTCTAAACAGCTTCCAAACACTTCTATGCCGTATCATCTCATTTCTCCTACAATCAGAACTAACTTGCCAGCAAGCCAGCCAACCATTCGACCAGCCCCAAGGATGATGTGGTCATTCCATGTCTATACGCTTACTTTTGGTTTCGTCAAGCGAAGACACGTTGGTCGACTGGTCTCTCGAAGGCTTTCACCGACCGGCGTCAATCGTTCTCCAGGATTCCGGAGGGATAAATGATCCATCGAGAAGGAAGCTTTTTCTTTGCTCTTGTGTCTAGCTTTTACTAGTCGTTTTTGAAGTTTTCAGTTCATTAGCTAGCTTAAGGCGATGTGAGATGAGTCCCTCGAACTGATGTTGGTCGTTTCAGTCTATAAGAAAGGAAAATGTTCTTCCAGTGATAACCACTGATCGATCAACTCGATTAGTATAGTACGTTTGCTAGCGAAGACGAATTGTGGCTTGGGAAAGCAAGTCCGAGGAGACCAGGTGAGCTTTACGCTAGAATGAGAGTTCGTCAACAGTATCTTCACCCGTCGATACGTTCTTAAGCACAAGCATACTCACCGTGTAACGACAGAAGGCAAGATTCTGGTAACAGATCATTTATTAAGGAAATCAACGCATATTTATATATTTGCATGTACATTACTATGGATATTTCAGTAAACAAACACAGTCTTCCGATTGGTTGTTTCTTACGTAAACTTAATCTTTCATCTATTTGTGACTGTTTCTTGAATATCAAATCCTCTATGTGTTAACTGCATCCGCCTACTCAAAGTCTGCTGTGGTCGGTCTTGAATCAATCTTTGTTCACATTTTCTCACGACAAATCTTGGGAACGTAAATATTGACGTAAATTACTGTCTACCAATTTGGCTAGTAGACAGCTCTCACCACAACTGCAGACAAAATCTAGTTATATCTCCTCACCTAATTTCGGCTTTTGATTGGATTGATTCTCTGGCAATATCTGGTCGGAAAGTAATTCTCGGGGAAGTATAGAGGACTAATTCAGGGATTCTTCTTAAACTCATTCAGCTGTGTAAGAGTTTACGGAGAACTGGCATCTGAAGTGAAAGCAAACAGTGATGTTCGTCAGGGATGTTTACTGTCACCACCTTCATCTAATTTTATTATAGGTTTACTAATGGACGAGAACATACTTAGTTGACTTTATTGTTTCACACATTGACTTGTTACCAAGTAATACTTTCGTTGATCTTTAGTATGTGGATTACATATTCGTTTCTGGTGAAGACTGTGACGCTGGAGATGATTGAGTACAACTCTAAACATGTTTAGCCTGTGGTCATGTTGTCATCTTTTAGTGTGCATATCTGGTGGAACCTACACCACCGTCTTGTAGATCTCCTTGTGCTTGCATACGCTGACATCAATTACTAAACAATCATTGAACGTGCTCGTGGTTGCCGTCTGAGTGAATGGAGTAGGCTACCGGCTGTGAAGTTAACAATTTCCAGAGTTCACCTCCATTCCACTTGCTTCTAAACAGCTTCCAAACACTTCTATGCCGTATCATCTCATTTCTCCTACAATCAGAACTAACTTGCCAGCAAGCCAGCCAACCATTCGACCAGCCCCAAGGATGATGTGGTCATTCCATGTCTATACGCTTACTTTTGGTTTCGTCAAGCGAAGACACGTTGGTCGACTGGTCTCTCGAAGGCTTTCACCGACCGGCGTCAATCGTTCTCCAGGATTCCGGAGGGATAAATGATCCATCGAGAAGGAAGTTTTTTCTTTGCTCTTGTGTCTAGCTTTTACTAGTCGTTTTTGAAGTTTTCAGTTCATTAGCTAGCTTAAGGCGATGTGAGATGAGTCCCTCGAACTGATGTTGGTCGTTTCAGTCTATAAGAAAGGAAAATGTTCTTCCAGTGATAACCACTGATCGATCAACTCGATTAGTATAGTACGTTTGCTAGCGAAGACGAATTGTGGCTTGGGAAAGCAAGTCCGAGGAGACCAGGTGAGCTTTACGCTAGAATGAGAGTTCGTCAACAGTATCTTCACCCGTCGATACGTTCTTAAGCACAAGCATACTCACCGTGTAACGACAGAAGGCAAGATTCTGGTAACAGATCATTTATTAAGGAAATCAACGCATATTTATATATTTGCATGTACATTACTATGGATATTTCAGTAAACAAACACAGTCTTCCGATTGGTTGTTTCTTACGTGAAGTTAATCTTTCATCTATTTGTGACTGTTTCTTGAATATCAAATCCTCTATGTGTTAACTGCATCCGCCTACGCAAAGTCTGCTGTGGTCGGTTTTGAATCAATCTTTGTTCACATTTTCTCACGACAAATCTTGGGAACGTAAATATTGACGTAAATTACTGTCTACCAATTTGGCTAGTAGACAGCTCTCACCACAACTGCAGACAAAATCTAGTTATATCTCCTGACCTAATTCCGGCTTTTGATTGGATTGATTCTGTGGCAATATCTGGTCGGAAAGTAATTCTCGGGGAAGTATAGCGGACTAATTCAGGGATTCTACTTAAACTCATTCAGCTGTGTAAGAGTTTACGGAGAACTAGCATCTGAAGTGAGAGCAAACAGTGATGTTCGTCAGGGATGTTTACTGTCACCACCTTCATCTAATTTTATTATAGGTTTACTAATGGACGAGAACATACTTAGTTGACTTTATTGTTTCACACATTGACTTGTTACCAAGTAATACTTTCGTTGATCTTTAGTATGTGGATTACATATTCGTTTCAGGTGAAGACTGTGACGCTGGAGATGATTGAGTACAACTCTAAACATGTTTAGCATGTGGTTGTCATCTGTCGAATTCATGAATGACGTAGCCCCGTCTTCTAGTTTAAGAACAGGTCGTGAGATACTTCGATGCACTCACTGTTCACTTCACTTGATTCGCAAGTTATATCTCTCCTGATAGGCTGATTGCTGACGAAATCTCAGCACTATTAGTACAACGCGTTCATCATCTTCCATGTCGACGTGATATACACCAATAATTGCATATAAACGTTGATTCTGCTTAAAATGTGTGCTAGTACTCAACATCTCCTCAGACAATGAAATAGTGTTTGAAAAGCTAAAAAGCAAACATCACGTCAGGTTCACATTTGTCAAATCTAAGATAATGCAAACTGACCTTTCCGGATAGACTCCCATTCCATGGGAAGGAAGTGAAAGTCCTAAATATCTTCATCACCTCACTCTTTTCGTGAGTCACATCAGCGCCTAATGCACCAGCTACTGACTCAGGACGGATGTAGAACACTAGTTTGATATCTGGAGCTTGCAACATCTTTGACACAGGGTGATATCAACTACTCAGCAGAAGACGTGCATCCTGAGCAGACGTTATCTCATCTCTATGAAATATAACTGAACGTAAGCAATAAACACTAGACAACTACAGATTTCTGACCATTTTTCACGTTACGAGGAGTGATAATAGCATGAGTAATAATGATGTTAGGCATAGGCGGAAGGAAGTTAATCAACGACATTACGAAGCCTGTTCTGCTTCACTTACTAGTTCGCTGTGAAAGCGTCCTCCGTCTTTCCTGACACTCTTCTTTACAGTTCAGTGACAGAGCATCTGGTCAACTCAGGACATTGAGCGCCTTTCGAAAAATCCTTCAAAGTAATATACAAAATTCAATCAAACCTATCAAAGGGAGTCAAATCAAGACATCTGGGCATAGCTGAGGCGCTAGCTATCCAAAAGCTCAAACCCACGCTTTGTATCCAAAAGAATTACGTCCAACCCCTCTCCCTGCCATGGCCATCATAAACAGGTAAAATTTTTAGTAATGACAATCTCATCGCCTTTCTTATCTAAACTTCCTGTTTATTCATGTTATTTTAAGTTTTTCTTAATCCCTGTCTACACTACCATATTTTCATATCCACTCTTCCTGTATATTTTGTCATTTCTACATTTCTAACCCCCAATTGCACAATGTCAATCTTCTTAGTTATTATAATGCTACTTTGTTCGAGTTTTATCCGTCCCCCTGTTTATTATGGCATTCTAATTCCTAATTGTAATTTCTATTAATTTGACCCTTAACCAGAAATTATTCTGGGACTTTCCCATCCATTTGATATAAATACACGAATGTACAGCCTAGATGATGACTTCGTCGAAAAGAAAATTTTCTTCGCTGCAATTGTCTTTTTACTAACTTCTTTACTCCTTTGTTCAGTGCTGTGTAGATTATACTCAGGCTAACCTCCTTTTGCTCATCTCTTCACTGCTTCGTCTTCTGCCTAGCCATCCCTCTCTCCTCTATCAGTTTCTGGGTGTGCGTAAACAGCTAGTCCTTGTCTTACTGCTTCTTCTTCTTCTTGTCTAAGATTTCTATGCAGGTTCTCTTCCATAACCCTCTCAGAGAGTTGCAGTGTTCTCCCACATAGCTTCCCTCGGTGATGTTGTTTATCGCCTCCTACTTTCTCCTGATGACTGCAGTGAGAGTGTCCTTTGTAGCTACGTGCACCGGTTTCTTCTGAGTGTTGAACTTGAATTGTGGTCTGGCTCCAGCTTCTTCCAAGGCTTCCAACATGATCTTGATGGTTCCCTGAACTAGATAGTGGTCTGAAACTCCATCGACTCTTCTTCTCCATCTCGTGTCCAGTAGTCTGGCTCTCCTCTCTTTCTTTTTAGTGTGCATATCTGGTGGAACCTACACCACCGTCTTGTAGATCTCCTTGTGCTTGCATACGCTGACATCAATTACTAAACAATCATTGAACGTGCTCGTGGTTGCCGTCTGAGTGAATGGAGTAGGCTACCGGCTGTGAAGTTAACAATTTCCAGAGTTCACCTCCATTCCACTTGCTTCTAAACAGGTTCCAAACACTTCTATGCCGTATCATCTCATTTCTCCTACAATCAGAACTAACTTGCCAGCAAGCCACCCAGCAAGCCAGCCAGCCAACCATTCGACCAGCCCCAAGGATGATGTGGTCATTCCATGTCTATACGCTTACTTTTGGTTTCGTCAAGCGAAGACACGTTGGTCGACTGGTCTCTCGAAGGCTTTCACCGACCGGCGTCAATCGTTCTCCAGGATTCCGGAGGGATAAATGATCCATCGAGAAGGAAGTTTTTTCTTTGCTCTTGTGTCTAGCTTTTACTAGTCGTTTTTGAAGTTTTCAGTTCATTAGCTAGCTTAAGGCGATGTGAGATGAGTCCCTCGAACTGATGTTGGTCGTTTCAGTCTATAAGAAAGGAAAATGTTCTTCCAGTGATAACCACTGATCGATCAACTCGATTAGTATAGTACGTTTGCTAGCGAAGACGAATTGTGGCTTGGGAAAGCAAGTCCGAGGAGACCAGGTGAGCTTTACGCTAGAATGAGAGTTCGTCAACAGTATCTTCACCCGTCGATACGTTCTTAAGCACAAGCATACTCACCGTGTAACGACAGAAGGCAAGATTCTGGTAACAGATCATTTATTAAGGAAATCAACGCATATTTATATATTTGCATGTACATTACTATGGATATTTCAGTAAACAAACACAGTCTTCCGATTGGTTGTTTCTTACGTAAAGTTAATCCTTCATCTATTTGTGACTGTTTCTTGAATATCAAATCCTCTATGTGTTAACTGCATCCGCCTACGCAAAGTCTGCTGTGGTCGGTTTTGAATCAATCTTTGTTCACATTTTCTCACGACAAATCTTGGGAACGTAAATATTGACGTAAATTACTGTCTACCAATTTGGCTAGTAGACAGATCTCACCACAACTGCAGACAAAATCTAGTTATATCTCCTGACCTAATTCCGGCTTTTGATTGGATTGATTCTGTGGCAATATCTGGTCGGAAAGTAATTCTTGGGGAAGTATAGCGGACTAATTCAGGGATTCTACTTAAACTCATTCAGCTGTGTAAGAGTTTACGGAGAACTAGCATCTGAAGTGAAAGCAAACAGTGATGTTCGTCAGGGATGTTTACTGTCACCACCTTCATCTAATTTTATTATAGGTTTACTAATGGACGAGAACATACTTAGTTGACTTTATTGTTTCACACATTGACTTGTTACCAAGTAATACTTTCGTTGATCTTTAGTATGTGGATTACATATTGGTTTCAGGTGAAGACTGTGACGCTGGAGATGATTGAGTAGAACTCTAAACAAGTTTAGCATGTGGTCATGTTGTCATCTTTTAGTGTGCATATCTGGTGGAACCTACACCACCGTCTTGTAGATCTCCTTGTGCTTGCATACGCTGACATCAATTACTAAACAATCATTGAACGTGCTCGTGGTTGCCGTCTGAGTGAATGGAGTAGGCTACCGGCTGTGAAGTTAACAATTTCCAGAGTTCACCTCCATTCCACTTGCTTCTAAACAGGTTCCAAACACTTCTATGCCGTATCATCTCATTTCTCCTACAATCAGAACTAACTTGCCAGCAAGCCAGCCAACCATTCGACCAGCCCCAAGGATGATGTGGTCATTCCATGTCTATACGCTTACTTTTGGTTTCGTCAAGCGAAGACACGTTGGTCGACTGGTCTCTCGAAGGCTTTCACCGACCGGCGTCAATCGTTCTCCAGGATTCCGGAGGGATAAATGATCCATCGAGAAGGAAGTTTTTCTTTGCTCTTGTGTCTAGCTTTTACTAGTCGTTTTCAAAGTTTTCAGTTCATTAGCTAGCTTAAGGCGATGTGAGATGAGTCCCTCGAACTGATGTTGGTCGTTTCAGTCTATAAGAAAGGAAAATGTTCTTCCAGTGATAACCACTGATCGATCAACTCGATTAGTATAGTACGTTTGCTAGCGAAGACGAATCGTGGCTTGGGAAAGCAAGTCCGAGGAGACCAGGTGAGCTTTACGCTAGAATGAGAGTTCGTCAACAGTATCTTCACCCGTCGATACGTTCTTAAGCACAAGCATACTCACCGTGTAACGACAGAAGGCAAGATTCTGGTAACAGATCATTTATTAAGGAAATCAACGCATATTTATATATTTGCATGTACATTACTATGGATATTTCAGTAAACAAACACAGTCTTCCGATTGGTTGTTTCTTACGTAAAGTTAATCCTTCATCTATTTGTGACTGTTTCTTGAATATCAAATCCTCTATGTGTTAACTGCATCCGCCTACTCAAAGTCTGCTGTGGTCGGTCTTGAATCAATCTTTGTTCACATTTTCTCACGACAAATCTTGGGAACGTAAATATTGACGTAAATTACTGTCTACCAATTTGGCTAGTAGACAGCTCTCACCACAACTGGAGACAAAATCTAGTTATATCTCCTCACCTAATTTCGGCTTTTGATTGGATTGATTCTGTGGCAATATCTGGTCGGAAAGTAATTCTCGGGGAAGTATAGAGGACTAATTCAGGGATTCTACTTAAACTCATTCAGCTGTGTAAGAGTTTACGGAGAACTGGCATCTGAAGTGAGAGCAAACAGTGATGTTCGTCAGGGATGTTTACTGTCACCACTTTCATCTTATTTTATTATAGGTTTACTAATGGACGAGAACATACTTAGTTGACTTTATTGTTTCACACATTGACTTGTTACCAAGTAATACTTTCGTTGATCTTTAGTATGTGGATTACATATTCGTTTCAGGTGAAGACTGTGACGCTGGAGATGATTGAGTACAACTCTAAACATGTTTAGCATGTGGTTTTCATCTGTCGAATTCATGAATGACGTAGCCCCGTCTTCTAGTTTAAGTACAGGTCGCGAGATACTTCGATGCACTCACTGTTCACTTCACTTGATTCGGAAGTTATTTCTCTCCTGATAGGTTTATTGCTAACGATTTTTTTTCTTCCTTTCTGTAGTGTATGGGGACTATTTGGAATTCGGGTTTTCTACTCCGCTATGTGAATATTTCACTTTCCGTTCCGAGTCGATATGAGTTTCTTATAGTTAAATATCTATATGTATCGCATAGGGGCATTTGAGCTGTTTCATTATTAGGGAATGTAGTTGAAATTCACTTTCAGTAGTATCTGAAATGACAGGAAAGTGAGAATGAAAAATATTTGCTGAGAAATAGTTGACTGATATGCCCCATAATGGGATTATTTATACTAACCAGGTAGATGAATCACTATTCCTTGAAAAAATTAAATGTCTATTATATCTGTAAGTTCTAAATACTAGATTAGTATAGAAACATTAAGGTACATTCTTCAATTGGAAGTAGAACAAAGTATTTGTAAACGAATGAAGGGAAAAGTGCACAAAACAACGATACTAATTTTCGCCAACACCGGTTTACTTCGCTGATGCCTTTTGTAATACTGAACACCTACAGCCAATAATAGAAATGAAAACGCATTGATGACTCTGATATATTTTGGATATCAGGGTTTAGAAATGCAGGTGAATCCACTTCGTCATACCTTGAGGTAAGCGATTAGAACACTTTAATGACGTCCAGAAGATAGTCTCGACCGATAGCTGTCACCTTGACGTGGTTGTCGGGCTAGCATATCGCAATGACCCAACAAGCTACACTTGCTGGAATTATTGTTCCTGCAGTTCCTGCCATGACAGGAAGATTAGAAGGCTAACGATTAGACTCTATGCTGGGGGTCTGTGGGGGAAGTCGTACTGCTGGGGAACAGGGATGTAACAGCAGTGAGGTGTTTCACTCAGACTACCAGAATGCCAGCGATTCTGTCTCTCTACTCTGGAAGGAGTGGGTTAGAAAAGGTCGACCCCAAAAATTGTACATCCCGACTTACCCTACGGTTGTCAGTAACCGGCGGTAAGTCACTAAAACGGAATCAAATCAGAAAGCCATCTCAGGCAGGCCATGGGTGTCTGGCCTCAAACAGTTGTCCTTTGGGCTCTGGAGTCACGCAACACTAACCCTCTTTCTATTTCATGTACTCGAATAATCAATCAACTCCCACGGTGTTGGCAGCCGGGAAGTAACAACCGCCCACACACTTCCAAAAGCATACGAAGCCCTCCTGAGCATCATTCTCCTTTATGCACATCACCCTCATCATATTACTGCCCTACTACAGTCAGTACTATTTTGCAGGCTAATGAGTCATATTCACTTCACTTCGTGACCACAAACAACGATGAGCCATAGAAACAATCCTGACAGCCTATTGAAGCCACGTTGCAAACATCATATAGGAGCATTTAACGTCAGGACCCTCTGCCAAATCGTACAACAGGTGTTCCTAGCAAGAACTCTAGTATCTCGAGCCATGGTTGTATGTTGTGTCTCGGAGACACGCATACAAGACCGGAGTGTGGTCATTCACTAAACCCCACTCGGCCAACAAAGTGAATATGCAAAACTCACTATAAGGGTGTCAGGAGACTCCTCAGCTAGTTCACGTAGACTCGCAGTTGTAAGGGTAGCATTGAGTGTTAGGGCAGAAAAATCAATTCTTGATTGGATCCTAGTGGATAGTCGTATGTGTGCCGTCCATCTGAGCAAGCCCGTTAGAAGGAAGGATGGCGTTACTCGTCGTTGTCTTTTCATAGTCTCCGCTAACGCCCCGACAGACTGTAGCTCAGTTATACTGAAGGATGATTTTTACCAGAAACTAATTTGCTGCAAAAAGCAAAACGCTTAGATATAGTTGTTTTGGCAGGTGACTTCAATGCCCGAGTAGGGAAGTTATACCAGACTGAGAAGTATATAGGTGGCACATACTGAGTTCCTGGCAGATGAACCGACAATGGTGATAGTCTTCTACAGTTCTGTTCAGATAATCGTCGGTTCCTAGTCAGCACTAACTTTAGTCACAAAGAGAGACATTGCCTAACCTGGCGACCTCTATCGCCAAATCGACGCTGAACTCAGACAGACCACATAGCGACAGGGTTTTGTTGACGAGGGTAAGCAGAAGACTGTCGCTACTTCTGGAACACGTGCATAGACTCCGATTACTCCCTGGTTCGCGCACATTTATGCTTACGTCTAAACGGACATAAAAATTTGATGGCAGCGAAATAGTTACGTCCCCAACTAAATTGAAACTCTGAGTCCCTATTTAAAGAAGAAATAGCAAAACGATTATCTGATGTCGACAGCGAGAGCAGGACTCCTCCTGAGGAAGCATGGTACAACATACAGGTGACTGTAGACACGGCTTTAAAAGCTGTTAATAAACTGAAACCTAAAGTTAGTAAGAGTCATTGAATCTCTACCGCCTCATCCGAACTGATTGGACGCAAGAAGACTGATTCCGGTGAGCTCCAAATATGATGAGAAGAAGCGGGGGCTGCTCAAATGTAAACTAACAAGAAGCCTTCGTAACGACCGTGAACAGTGGTGGAGGACAAAAGCAAAAGAGATGGAAAAGGCATCGGTGATTGGTAACACCAGACAAATATTTAGACTTGTCAGGGAAACAAGTGGCAAAATGCGAATCTCTGAGAAAAATGGCACCATAATTAGCTCCCGAGATAGACAACTGAAACATTGGAAAGAACACTTTGAGAAGCAGTTTAATTGGCCTACAGCCACTCTCAACTTACCCAGCATCCAACACCTCCCTGAATGGGATATAAGCACAAGTCCTCCATCCCTAACTGAGGTTACAAAAGCTGTCACTAGTCTGAAACGAGGCAAGGCAGCGGGACCTGATGGAATGACTGCTGAAGTGTTTAAGGACGGTGGAGACAGTTTACTGTCTGCGCTAACTAAAGTACTAAGCAGCGTCTGGGAATCAGAGGCGGTCGCGTCGAGCTGGTGAGTCTTTGATTATCCTGATATACAAGTCTTCCGTGATAATCACAAAGGGATTAGCTTGATCAGTATGGTGTCTGAAGTTCGTGGCTCAATAATAATGCGTAGACTAAGCCGTTCTCGGGAGGAACAAAGACAAGAGAACCAGACAGGCTTTAGACCAGGAAGAAGATGTGTTGATCAGATCTTCACCCTTCGACAGATGCTGGAACATATGTGTACTTACCGGCTTCCAACAATCGTCATATTTCTTCACCTAAAGGCGGCATTCGATTCCGTCGACCGAGAGATACTATGGCGATGTTTGGCTGTGAAAGGAATGGCGGGAAAATAGATTGCACTGACCAAGGCACTGTACTCTAACTCATGCAGCCACGTAAGAGCTTATGAAGAGTTGTCATCTGAAGTGGTGTCCGTCAGAAATGCCCCACTGTCCCCATTTCTATTTAATTTCATCATAGATGTACTAATGAAATTAACCCTAACTCACTTCAGCGACTCGGGAATTGACTTATTACCAGGAAATTATCTCGTTGACTTGGAATATGCAGATGATATAGTCCTCCCTCCTAGGTGAGGACGCTGACATAATGCAGTCCTCTAAACACCTTAAGCTGCAATCTCCGAAAGTTTGGCATGTGATTCGCTCCAGCCAAATATAAGATGATGCTACGGGACTGGACTACATTGACTCCTAGCTTAGAAATAGGGAGTGAAGTGGTAGACCACGTTGACCACTTCACATATCTGGAAAGTTGCATCAGCCAACCCCAGCGGGTTGATCGCTGACGAAATCTCAGCACGGATGTAGAAGGCTGGTTTCGCATATGCCAGTTTACGTTATCTCTGGCGTAGACGTGATATCCGGCTGACTGTCGACCAAAAGGAGTGTGGACTGCTGAGCATTTCGCTCCGTCGTCATTTATGGCTGTGAGACCTGGCCACTGAAAGTGGAAGACATGAAAAGGCTAGCTGTCTTTGATCATAGGTGCCTACCGACTGAGATGGTTAAGACATGTGTTACGTATGCCTAGGTTGGGAAAGAGCCAGTGGTGGTCAAACCAAAACATGGCTTCATCAGTCAATGAAATCCACAACAGTTAAAGTCACGTAGGAAGGTGTAGACTTCTCGGCTGGGGTCCTCAGGACAGTAAAAACCAATGGCTGGAGACAATTGATGATATGGCTCAAAATCGTTCTCAATCACAGCGCAGATGCATCTACTCCTTGTGACTTATAATATCCAATAAAACTATACGGTTCTCGCACATTACTATTCTTTTCGTCTCCTATTTCTGTTTACTGTCTCTGTTTTACATTTCTTTTTACTTACTTCTCTTGCTTTGTGTGCTATGTGAAGTGTGGTGACTCAAACTGCTGCATATCGGTGCAAAGTTCTACGTTGAAACCAGTCAGTCAACCAGAGGATAGTAGAGTATGTCCACAAGGAAAGTCAGACTGACGTTTACCTGTCTCTTACACTAGAAACAAGCAGTCTTCAATTGGTGTAACTATATGTGGTTAGTTCTCGATCTTTAAATACCCCACTGTTTTACCAACCAAACAACCACAATCAAAAGGGTAGAAATACTTCGAAATTATAATAACACCAACATATCCGATATATTTGATGGTAAAAGGAAAAAAGATAGTCATTATCACAGTTTCATACATATTTGAACAAAAAGATAACAAGGAGCCGATTACACCTGTGTACAACTTCACAATGTAGTAACATTAGTCTCTTTGTAATCTTAGTTATAATGATTTACTTATGCAACAAACAGATTAGGATTTTGTTTTAAGAGAAAGTGAATTGGTCGTGTTTGAAATTTGTTTAGAATTTTCCATGAGGTTTTGCTGATTCGTATATACTGTTTGAGTTACAGAATGATGTACAGCTGGAGAACCATGGAAGAAAGAAATCTGAAAAGTAAAATAAACAGTTTCGTGTGATGAGATGTAGACGAGTGAAGACAATAGTTAAGTGTTATGAGACAAAATGAATAGTGTTATAAGCATTTTCTCAACTTGATATGATACCTTTTAAAGGTCTGAATGCGTTTAAATGAATAATACAAACCAGTAATGACTAAGCTAACTGAACGCATATTTTGGTACAAATATAAACAAATTGAGAGCCACAGTGCGACGTTTGTACTACTATTCAGCCATGTTTAAACGAATTACTTAGAGACTGAATGCAAGCGTACCGATACTCTTTATAACTGCGTTGTTAAAAATAATGCGATGAGGCCTTCAATAAAGGAAATTAGAAGCTGATGTAGTTTCAGACTCTTTCAATGGACACGAAATGAATTATTGTTTGAGGAAGACTACTGAGTCCGTCAAACGCTAAAAGAAAAAGAGCACATTACCAGGGACAAATTAATTCACAGAAATGATGCTTTTTCTTATAGGTTTATATCCTGGTGAACTTCAACTGTATGTAGTGTCCAAGTAATCACATATGTCCTGTGACTTGTAGAGAATGTACATAACATTTACAAATCAATGAAATACTTTGATTACAGTAAACTTTTTATAATGCTTCAACATCCAATATCGATGGTGTATTAGCGTCAGAAACAAACTAAGTGGATCAGTTTCTACAAGCACACAAACTAGTTCTACTGACTACTTAGAACCAAATTTACACAAAACCATAAAGTATTGCACGACGAAAAGGCAACGCTTATGTTTCTTTCTATACACCTCTCTATGAACAGATAAAAGATGTTTTCACACAATACTAGGAAACATATTGCCATACAGTGAATTACAGTGTTTACAGTAAAAATCAGTCTAACAAAGTGAGTGCACTCTGTCAATTTAGAGTGGTAATGATAAACGAAATAGAAAAGTGGCAAAAAGAAAGAAAGAAGGAAGGAAATGCTTTTGATCAACAAATAGATTAATCACCAAGTTCCTCATTATGAGAGCAGTTTAGCTACACACACACACAAGGTCTAAGCTAATAAATTATTGCCCTTGTTAGTGTGATAGCAACATCTGACAAAAATAGCTGTCAAAGAAGAATATTTTCAAGTATTGGTTTTGTAGGGATTTTGTTTCATTGCATGGAGGATTTCATCATGAGCTGACATCAGTTAGAGAACCACTGGAAAACCTGGGAATTCAAGGACCATTGGATCGGGTCCCAGTGGCTTAATGGTCTACGAGCTCGCCTTGTAACCAGAAGGTCCTGGGTTCGAATCCCCGTGGGTGCATACTGATGAAGAGTCCCAAACTAGGACGAAACATCTGTCCAGTACTCCCAGGTTTTCCAGTGGTTCTCTAACTGATGTCAGCTCATGATGAAATCCTCCATGCAATCAAAAAAGAATATTCACATTTAATTCCATATCAAATAGGTTTACCTGGTATAACAGTGACAAAATGTTAATAATAACTGAAGATCCACCTAACTGATAAAAGACACTGTTTCTTTATCATGGAGATGCCTTATTTATTTTGTCACTACAGAGTAATATGCGTCATGAATTGGTATTCGAATGAATATAAATAATTAGGAATTTCATTTTTCAGTGAATAACAAAATTGCAGAATAATTAAAGCGTATGCCTCCAAATGGATTACACAAAGCCTTACTGAAGTCGAAGAATTGCGAATAGCACGTTTAGAAAATTAGCTGCTTTTTAAATACATTTATCAATAAGAAATTTACAATTGGGATACAACAGTAATAACTCGACAAATACATTTTTCCGATTTAGAAAGTATCAGTATCTAAAGATATTATTATTAATATTTCTGAAAAAGGACAGCAGTATTGCTGATGATTTGTTCCCATTAAAACACAAACTTAGTGCAATATTATTAACTGTGACTTCCAGAACAACATGACAGAGGCAATAATTATGATCCAGATAGCTAAAAATTACACTAGGCACGTCTCCGCTAACGTCAGCACACGGGCTTGTGACTACTTCTACCAGCCAGGGCACCTACCAATCTTTTAATACAACTTTCACTTGAATGTTTGTAGACGGTAACTGCCAACTAATTAAGTGCGACATAGGTATCCTGTGTGTTATCGCACAGTAGGACGATATCGCCTGCATACCCAAAGTCGAAAAGCCTTTCTTTAAACAGAAAATCCACGCTGTAACGTTGCATACCCTTCACGTCTGTTTTAAGAATGTCATCCAAAGAAATACCACAGCACAATGGAAAGATCGGTGAACCTCATCCATGGTTGAGATCGATTAATTAGCATCAAACACGATGATCGTCACATGAATTGCGTAGGTTCTTCCGTAAAAACAAACACTGATAAAACACTCGATCTTCTGTGCCTTCCAAAGCAATCTAGTCAGTTCCCCAACCTAACTTACCATCAGTCTCATAGATTATCTTACCGACACCATGCGTTAAACCTACCTTTGTTCTATATTTTTCCGCAGCAATGGGTGTAACTAATTTGCCTCCATTAAAGGATGACATTTATGTTCACCAACGAATCGGATAAGAAACGTGGTGAACACTAAAGCACCATCAGAATCCCAACGCGTGCTTGGGAATGGAGGGGAATTCTGTATGCAAATACGCCACTATGGATTATTTGAATCCAGGCTTAAAGGTTCTCTTCAAAATCTTGTAAGAAAACCCTCGCCTTTCATATAGAGTGTTGATATACTTTATATTTCTGAATTCCAGCCAGTCAACCGTTTCAAGTGAGTTATCATCTGGCAAAGTATTACTCAGTAATATATTTCACATATATATTTACTTTAAGGCAAGAAATAACTTCAAACATTAAACACAGAAGTGTGATGTGAACGAGCACCAGAGTAATAAAACATACAATAATTTCAATAAAGAGATGCTAAAAACTCACCATCAAAGCTAGCGAAAAACCACAATGTACGACAATTAGACCAATGAGTATTGGTGTGGCAAGCTAAAGATGAAATGCAAAATATTTTGAATTATTTCATGGTGAACGTGTAGGAGAAATGCTAAATTTTACTTCAGATTAACAGAAAGTAATAAATTTCATGTGGTTCTCTTTATCATATCACGTAAGCTGTGTATTCTAAGTCTTCTGCATACACAATAAGTTTGCACTTCTACTTTCTTTGCTTTTTATTCTTCTTCTGAACAGAATGACGAAATGGTTAGTAATCAAGTTTTTATATACACCATAGCGCCTTGGACCTATGTTAATAATTCTCTTCTTTCCTAAATATCTACAGTACCAAACTAGAGAACAAACAACATTTCACTTAATTGCCTTTAGTCATGCATTCTGATAATTTAATGACCCCAATTGCCAGCTAAGCGGTATAGTTATTTTGATGTACTGAGATGTTTCTTACTTTCCATACAGAGAAAAAATCAGCAATACGATTGCAATTATCATAAATATGAAGTTTGGGTCCTGTGAAAGACATAATTCTATATTAGTATAGTACATTTGATAGAACACACAGTGATACAGTATTAATAACTGGGTGATTTTTCGAACACGATTTGTTTGTGTCTCTGTTGACTCGATGAACAAGGATTCAGTGATCAATCTCTCCCTCTCCCTCATTATGTTGCTTTCCAGTACTTCCATTCTTACCCTTCCTTAATGTATGACTACATGCAAGTACATGCATCACAACGCTCAATTTTTTTTCTAGATTACTTGACCAAGTAGAGTTTATCACTCTAGATCTAGTCATGATAATCCAACTGATCTCAATCTACTTGTTTGACTTATGTAATGAACTCACTGGCTGTCCTATTGTATCTAATTAGTTTCCCTAATTGAGTGAATTGGGTCCTTAAGTTGACAAAGCTTATCTCTGCTTGGGTTGAATGTTTTAAGTGTCCTACTAATTTCACTCGTATTAGGAATTCTACGCAGGCTTTTCAGCTTCTATTCCCAGTAATGTAGAACTATGGAGGTTTGAATTCCTTATCATTCATATTATGATTATTATACTATTTGCCTTCCGAGTGGGACACAATGCTTCGACATTGAGTTTAAAAGCCGCAGTTACTGTGGTATCTTTACGGCATGGAGTTGCCAGTCTCACACCCAACCTTCCCTCATTACCCGACTAACTACAGTCTAATAGAGATGGAGGAGTGCGTCGGTCTTTTCTAAACTTTCGAATGAATTCTGTTAGTTAGCTACTCCATAGTAATGTTTTCCTTATGTTTGATTTTCCTATTTGTATTTTCTGACTTAGCCACCTTTACTGACTTCCAGTGGGATCCATCGAAATATGGTTTTCCATAGATGCTAATATATCTAAACTTCTATGATGCTTTCGTCTCTTTGAGATCTAGTGGAGTTAATTCATTTTATGACAAAAGATTGAATGAATTCCGTTGATTAATGAGTCTATATGTGTGAAAAAATTAGGGACTAGTGAGTCCAAAAATTTAAATGAGGAAATTAAATAAATAAATGAAGCATCACTACTGAATAACTGACAGAATATATGCGAACATGAAAAGTTTTGGGGAGATTCCTTATTCTCTGAATTACAAAAGAAATCATTTTGATTGGACACTAGTAACTAGTATGTGTCGAGTCCTTTCCTTGGTGCAGACTGAATTCTATCAGTCAGGTTTGCAATGTGGCTCGCCATCACGGTACACATTGTTTGTGATGATATTAGATAGTTGGAAGCAATCCCCAGGAAGCCTTGGACCTAGGCTTCGTGCTAGATGGCACTCGTCAGCAAGGCGTATCTGCAACCTTGAAGGAACTCATGTCCCTTCTGAGATTCGAACCCGCGTCACCCAGTGCCACAACCAGAGACGTTATCACTGAGCTATTCGGGCTCGCGACTGACCTCCTGTAGGACTAGACACGTCACACTAGTTACTACTGTCCAACCGAAATACCCACTACAGTCCTACAGGAGGTCAATCGCCAGCCGGAATAGCTCAGTGGTAACGTTTTTGACTGCAGCATTGAGTGACGCGGGTCCGAATCCCAGAAGGGACATGAGTTCCTTTAAGGTTGCAATTACGCCTCGCTAACTAGTGAGTGCCAACTAGCACGAAACCTAGGTCCAAGGCATCCTGACGATTGCCTCCAACCATCTAATACCATCAAAAGAAATCATTATTTACAACAGATATTGATTGTGAACATCTAACTTACAACTCAAGAAAGCGGTATTTCATTATCTTTAAGTAGACTTACCAGTTGAATAACACTCAGTAAAGTTAGTGAAAATCACATAAACAATTAAGGTCTTGGTTCTAAGGTTTAATTAAAAATATAAAACTAACACACTTCCAGGCAGGCGAAAACCTAGCCCAAATCCATTCCATCGCTCCTGTGAAATACAGAACAGGAGTTCCTTGAAAACTGACTTCAAAATGTACATTTTAAATGAATAAATAAATCGCGAAAGTTGTAATGTTAATACATTTACCTTTGGGTATTCTTTGCGTATAATAGGTGTTAGAGTAAACACCAGGAAAGCTCCAGAAACCACTACTGCAATTAAAAACAATATCCATTGCAGTATGTTTATCTGAATCATCCACAAAATCTGTAAATAATCGGCAAAAATTTGTATTACAAATCTAAAATCAATTATAATCAGAATACCTTTATAATGACATCATAGCCAAATTTAATGCACACAACATGCACTCCGAGTAGTAAACTAAAGATAGACAGATCACCTTATAACGTGCACTGTTTCAATTCCTTGTTACATTGGATTTCCGATATAGTATATGATGATGCAGTATTATTTGTTGGGCATAAACTACTGAACAAACAAGAACACATCAGAGTCACTCTGTTTCTTCACCCATTGTATTTCAGTCAAGCAATCTAAACTTTTGTGTACACCTCGGACAAACATTCAGAAACTTAGTGAATGACTCAAACGCTACATCAGGCTGCTTTGATTGAGATACTCGGGATGTTAAGAATCAATGACTGAAGACTATTGGTTGATATGGCTCAAAATCGTTGTCAATGGCGCAGATGCATCACTCTCTATGATCTCTAATATTAACTAAACTATTATGTTCTTCCATGTTACTATTCTTTCTCCCTCATTTCTGCCTATTATAGTTCTTTTGAATCTCTTTTTCTCTTTTATTCACCATTTTTGTGTGCTACATGGAATATCACAACTTGAACTGCTGCACTATTATGCAACGTTCTGTATTAAAACTCAGTCAGCTAGTTAGATATATATTAAAAGAATTCATTTTGTTATAACTACATGAGTGGCAGGAAAAACACCCGATAAGACAAAAATTAATTATCAGTTACAGCATAAACGGAGTAATTATCAATAGAATATTAATATAACTCACAGCAACAGGAACGAAAATTGTCAATGAATAACCATAGGTCGACAAAATGTCGAAAAATTTACTAGCACGCTTCGAATTGCGAAACGATGAGTCACTTTCGGAACGCTCTAGAAGGTCTGTAAGATCACTTTCAGAATTATTTGACTGTGACTTGACACTGTTACGACGAAAGTACATAAGCCCGTGCAGTACCAAGGGAGTCAAACACCAGTACACATAAATGACAGTGGATGTCAGAGTGACTAAAAAATATACATATACAATTAGTAATGGAAATATATTCTGACAAAAATCAAGTGGTAATGAATCAGCAACAAGGACCACTTGCATTATTACTAAATCTGTACATATTTAATTTATTGACTGAGTAGCTTAAAACTTTATAGAATCAAAAACCCTATGCAAATAACACAACAACTGAGAAACTAAATGTAATAACAACAGAGACAACAGCCTTTCTCGGAAGAAGTTTAATACCGTCTGAGGTTTTATGAAGGGTTGATTACAAAGAATGAAAGTTATGTGAAAATTGTTTTTGTTTCTCCGGAAAAAATGGAATGATTCGCAGACGACATTAATTTGAATTATCTTCAATTTCAGTTTCGAAGTATCACAATCTAAGCACTAATTCCTGATTATCATGTTTAAAGCAATCTTGAGGCACGTTATCAGGTTTCCTTGTTATTCATTGCTTTTGTTGCTAAATTTGGATGCTTAAGAAGGAACTGGAGCATGGAAGATGAGTGACTCAAGTGTATTTATAAGCCAGTTGAACCACTACTTACAGTATTCAAAGTAACGCCCCAACTGTCTTTTGTGATTATCCAACATAACTGTTTTAATGAAAGATCCTCCTGTATGACTTACGTTAATAAGTTCAAAAGACCAAAAACTATTAATTTGTCTCAATGCTTTTTTACATTTGCTGTTATTACTCACGACCAAGACTGGCCATTGCAAATACTTCGAATGGTTTCCGCTTACTTCATTCACTGCAGTCAATCGCAGTAAGTATTTGACATTTAGTTCAAGGTTAGTGTTGTTTCACAGAAAACCGAGTAATATAGCAGGCTAGTCGTGTTAAGATTTGCTTGTTTCCTAACAAGTTAAGTTATACTTCACCTAAACACAGTGTCTTTTCACCTACAGATGGAATGCCAGGTCATACCTTATTCCATGAATAAAATTGAAGTAGACAATTATCATTTTCAATGAACACAATGTTTTTGTTAGCTTGTCTCAAACCGCTGGTGTTTTTTTTTGAGCTTCTGTTTTTTGTGATAAGAGCAATAATTGTATCCAATTTGATACTCTGGCGAATGTTGCAGCTCGGTCGGTGAAATTCCTGGTAATTTTACTATTGTGCTATTAAATTGACTCTAGACGCAAGATATTGACAAAACCAGCAAGATTGACGAAATATAGTGAATTTTGCAGCAGGTGAATAACTTTAGTACTACCCTGAAATGTGATATCAATAAGACACACCTTTTTGAAAATCGTAATGCCATGAAGATACTTCACCACGTGATTGCAGATAGTTTGATACGTTTCCGCCTATTGCAGAAGCCAACATTAAAGTTGTTGCAATCCAAAATGGTCCATACAGATCAGCACGAGGTTTCAATGAAGTTTGAATGAAGTTAGTACGTGGATTAGGTACCATTGCAGAAGCGAGGCGAGCCAAAACCTAAAAATGGAGACAAAATATTATGGCAGTGAATAGAGCAATAATGTCATCATGAAAGCAAAAGGACAAGAAAAGTCAAACCTATAAATCACAAAAGAAATGTAAATATGAACAATGGAACAGCCTAGAATAAGCGTACGCAAAGTTCATCACAAAGACTGGTAATTTAAGCGGAAAAATAGTACAAATTTACACATTAAAACAGTAAAATTTAATTTCCAAGCTCCTAAACAACCATCTTATAATAATATAGCAGACAACCGTTAACAACAGTCCGGCCACATTCATGACACATTATTTAGATATTAGCAAACTTATCACAATACACCACTTTTCTTTCTTTATCGACTTTATCTCTTTTCACTGATGGGTATGAAGGCTTCGAAAACAGGGTCTAAAAAGCCTGATTCCAAGTTAACGGTGCATACAGATAACATTATCCGCAAAGAAATATAATGGTGTATGAGTTGGTCTTCTTAACTAACTACAAACTCCTGACGTTGATGCAGATCACACTTAAAGTAAAATCCTCGAGAAGTTAATTACATGCAGCTGATGACTTCATAGATTGCCCATTTGCTACAGTCTGGCTGCCCCTAATTATTTCCTTATCTGACTCTTCCTACTCTGCCTAAGATTGTCTGCTGAAGAAGACAGGGGATCTGCATGTATGAGACGTATCTTAACCACCTCAATCAATGCGGCTTTGAAAAGTAATCAACTCACATTACCGCCAAGGCTAAAACTTTATGACTAACGTCGTTACCACCTATCAGAATTCACCATCTACTGTGAGCAGTTGAATGGAGAGACCTATGGTCAGACACCATCAATTTTTACATACTCTGTACCTTCAACAGCAATGTCTCAACGTCATAAAGTGGGATAGACATAACTGTCTCAGAAGATTTACTCATCCTACCTCTGCAGTGATTACGTGGTGGGTCCAACAGACACACGTAGTCCTTAGAAAGTGAGGGCAGTCAAATGCCTGCAGTGTACACAGAAATACTTTTAATGACTATGCTTGGCAAACATAGGGTGGGATATAGGGCATTATTATGCAAAATATTTCATAATAAAAAACTAAATTCCTCCCCTATATTATAAGCAGCAGAATTCAGCAAGTCCTAAATAGCTTCATGCATCCATCCCAAAATTATATCAACCACCTAATCATCAGGAGTCAAGTGATTTCTTAGATTCGGAAGATTTTAACGCATCTAAGAGCTTATTTTTCAATGCCTACCAGTCCTTAAGTAAGCACCTGCATTTGAGATGTGAAAAAGATAGTCCTAACACCCCTAAATGTCACTACAGGTGTTCAGAAGACTTTTTATCTTGTCAATCGCTATGAATCTAGGTGTGAAATCAGAGACCTTCAGAAGCACACCTACTCCAAAGTTGAAAAGTGAATATACTAGACAAAAACTACCGGATGAAAGCACTACTAACTAGTTCACCTAAGGTGTTAACTTGATGTGTTGGAAATTAGACTTATACTAAACGGGTATCCTTTCCAGCAGTAGACTCAGTCATATAAACGATCGATTGATTGAATCAAATAACACCTTCAAGTCAAGAAATACAGCTAATTTATAGCATCCATTTCTTGGAATCTGATGAGGTTAACAAATCCGTGACCAGATTTTAAAATAATTTAGCTACCTCAAACTTACTGTCCCCTAACTATGGTTAAGTGTCATACCATTCCAGAGGCTATAATTTTGGAAACTGCGCTGCTCAAGCAGACTTTTTTATGGTTATCACTGGATTTTTCTTTGGTTATACCTGGAAGAATCAGTGGTTGAGACTGATGAAAATCATGTCTGATTCTTAAACTACAGTCGGAATTTTAGTCTAGTTAGTAATACTGGCCTACCATGCATAAATATTTCTGGAAATGGATCACTGGGCCCTGAAGTCTTCTCGTTTTCGAGTGCTGTCGCCAAACAATTAACTCCAGTAGTTGTTGGAGGTTCCACGTCGATTCACCATTTGGACTACGGTTGAAGCGTAGTTACAAGCTAGTTGAACTGTTCAGTTTTTCTTATCCTTTTAGTAACCATTTCTTTTACATGAACTACTGCCCCGATGTTCCCAGTTATAGTCTCGGATTTCTGAACTCTATTTATCTGATGAATAATTGGGTGCAGTTTCATATTTTCAGTATTGTCTTCACCTCTACTGTTCGATACCTAATAGTGTTCATGTTTGTTACGCAAACTTGAAATTTTATCTGTCTTTTCACTATATTGTGCTCGCAAATTCAGGGAATTAAATGAAGAAAAAACATCATTTTATCGAGTTTTTGACATTTTTACTCTGTTGTTACGTTGGGGAAAACATGAAAGATACTTGCTGTGGTCACGCACCCAAGTTCATCAGTCCACATCGACATGCGTGCGCACTCATGATAATTTGAAGCAGACATGTAACTTACCTGACTTGTATCGACATCAAAGTACTGCTGATAGAATTTGATAGTTAAGGGGCTATAGTTAACATCCGTCTGTTTGTCTCCAACGTCCGTCTTGAGTATTGCTTTTAATAAAATTTTATTTTACCTCGTGCTCCAAATTTCCGTGAGGCTCAGAGTCTACTTGATCATCAAAACTCCCAGAGAGTGGGATCCTGACGTAATCTCCATTGGATGTCGACATGCTGAAGAGTCGAACAACTAGTTTGAGTTAAAACAAAGGAAAAGAAGGAAGTCGGGAATCTGCAGACCACCAAGGATTGTTATATTTTAGTACCTAAATAGAAAGGTCAAATATATGATGATTCCACGCTATGTACAAAGATGCATCAGATCAGGTTATTTTGATCAACAGTGCAGAGATAAACATTCAAAACCAAGATGAATAATTTGCAGAAGTAACAGATGAGAGACCAGTCTCATTATGACCATAGGGATCAATTACTAAGTTTAACATGTCAAGCAGCTAGTAAATCTACAGATCCTACCAATTCGAGTTCACTAACAGGAATTATGTCAACACTTCCACACTGTAATTTTTGAGTTCATTCACTCCATTTTACATTGGCTTTAGTTGTGCAAAATCGCAATGCAGACTCAACAAAAGATACTGGTAGATTATAGCTCTACCTAAAACACATTTGTGAACTCCAACTGCATGTCCATGCACGCCTGATACCGATAAGGTACAAAAAGGGAACTCGAGAAGCCCCTGCGTCGCAAACTTGTAGATGAAAACTATTATGATGATACTTAGGCAACAGGTATCTCATAACAAAAGCGATTCCATATGAAAAGGTAGAGGACAGTTTATAGTCCACGAAGTCATCAGGCAACATTGGATTTCACCAGTCCATTTGAAACAAACGGTACAAGGAGACTAACAATAACAATTCAAGACTGACCACAAACTGATTTCGGTTAGAGAACCAGTGAAAACCATGGAGAAGGAAAGCTGTTTCACCCTTGCTCGGTAATCCACAGAATTATGCACCGGAAATCATGATGAGCGAGGTCTACCAAGTTGAGTCTGAGGACGTACACTCGCCGATGACATTATCCGGCGGTCACGCTATATCGCGAATTTGCACTGGCCGAACGATCCACAAGCTCGCTTTAAAACCGGGTTCGATCCCCGGTAGGTTATGAATGCGCACTGCTGAAAAGTCTCAAATAAGGACTCCCTGATTTTCAAGTCTGCTATCTGAAGTCATTTCAAGACTACTCCTGGAACCAATCAAAGCCCTACAAAACTAACACTTGAAAATAACAATTTATCCAGGAGCGCAAAAGCTATTTATGTGTAAACAGTCGAAAAGACCATATAACAACCAGAAACAACGGTAGGCGATGAAACCGAGTAAAATGGAGAGTGAATTAGCACTAGACTATACACCTAACAAACTAGAGTTAAACATGTTCAGTGAGGATGAGGTAAAAGTAATTCCTCTGAAGAGAACCAGGGACATAACACTGAGTAGTTAGAGCAGTTTAGTAATTCACTGTACTTTTCCACTCCACCCAGATTGAATGGGACATGCATATCGACTACATCCGAATTCGATACGAAGTAGTACGACTTAATGGCTTGACTTCTGGTATGTTTAACAAATAATGATAAAGTCAACTAAGTTGCTAAGTGGTGCATGGATATACGAAATAGTCATCTTACCTTATAATAGAAGGAACAGGCTTTTATGATGACTATAAGATCAGGATTTCAGCCGTAAATCATGATTTTTTGTGTTTAAAACCCTCCATATTACTAATCCTAGTAGTTAATTTCTCTCTTTAAGGCCCATGTGTGCCCATGGTGTCCCAAACCTGACTATTGACAATAATACAATCGAAGAAGATCAAGAAAAAGCAGAAGCAATGGCAAACTACTTCTCCCAAATCTTCACTCAGGAGTCACCACTGCCTGTAGGACCAGCCCTGGCTGCATCAGAAGAACATGGGATAGATTCCGTTGACATCGACCAAGGCATCGTGCTCAACTGCCTAAGGAAACTATACGCAGGGAAATCAATGGGGCCTGATAATCTTCGTCCAAGGCTTCTTAAGGAGCTATCAGCCCACATAGCCGGCCCTTTGACTACGATCTCTAAGCTTTCTCTCCTCAATGGAACGTTACCGCGTGACTGGAAAGACGCCATAGTAACCCCCATCCACAAAGGAGGATCAAGACAAAGCCCTTCAGATTACAGGCCTATCAGTCTCACCAGCACTTTAATCAAGACACTGGAAAGAATCATCAAGAAAAGCATCATGGTATATCTAGAAAATAGAAGCTTATTATCTAGAGCACAGCATGGCTTCCGAAGGAACCTCTCATGACTGTCAAAACTCACTGCAAGAGAAAGCTGGGTCAAACCCAGGGACAACAGAAGACTCGTTGACGTCGTCTTCATATACTTCAGCAAAGCCTTTGATAAAGTACCTCACAAAAGACTACTCATGAAGTTGGAAAGTCTTGGTATCAAAGGCAGCTTACTAAACTGGCTCAGGGAATTCCTCATAGATAGGAGGCAGAGGATTAGCATCAACTCGAAACTCTCTTCTAGGACAGCAGTACGCAGCGGAGTGCCACAAGGCACGGTACTCGGACCTCTCCTATTTATTTTGTATATCAATGAGTTATCTCTGCTCACCGACTACCCTACGGTCCTATACGCAGATGACTTAAAAACTTGGAAAGAGTTGAAGGGCAACAGTGGCACGTCCACGTTGCAAGAGGACCTCAACAAATTGTCAGAGTGGTCCATAGAATGGATGCTCCCGATAAATGTGCCAAAATGTGCAACCATGCGCATTGGACAAGCAAGCACGAGCTCCTACGAACTAGAGGGAATAACACTTCCGTCAGTTCAGACTCACTTGGACTTAGGTGTCATAGTAAGCCACGACTTAAAAACTACAGCACACTGCTGCGCGTTAGCTGCACGTAGTTTCAGGTCATTATGGGCAATTCACAGAACCTTCACTAGAATCACCAGAGATATATTCACCTCCTTATATACATCTCTGGTGAGGTCAAGACTGGAAAACTGCATCCAGGCCTCCAGCCTGTGTCTAAAAGGGGACTCACACATTCTAGAAAGGGTTCAAAGGAAGGCAACACGTATGGTTCTCGGAATGATTAATTTATCGTATGAGGAAAGACTAGACAGTTTAAATCTCTTCTCCTTGTCATACCGTAGGCAGAGAGGAGATTTAATCACAATGTTTTAAATTTTAAACAATAACTACGGACCTGACCTATTCTCTCTTTTTTCCCACCAGGTCGGAACACCTTAGAGGACATAGCAGGAGAGTTCAAAAGCCAAGAAGAAATCATATTGCTGTTGAGTACTGGTTCTCACATCGAGTCATAAACTCTTGGAACCGACTCCCAGAAGAAGTGGTGTCTGCAACCTCATCTGATTCGTTCAAGAAGAGTTTGGACAACCATAGAAATTTACTAGAAAAGGATTAACATAGGCTCTAAGCCTTCTATCCTCAACCAATAAATCTGAATCTGAATGTATATCCAAACCTTGTAGTGAGAAAACTTGTACAGTCATACCCTGACTTGTCATTTGCTTTTGACAGTACACAATTTGCCAACTGAACATTGAGAGTCTTATCCCAAGTTTTACGACAGCAACAGCTAGTCAAGTTACTTTTTGCACACCACCTCTGTTGCACTGAATAAACAGAAAACATCGTGTCAGTGCACAAAAGTCTGAATTCTCGGCTTTTAAAGACATGCGTTTTGAGACCTTGTAAGTGACAGTGAGGATAATAGGTCTCAGTTGGCAACTATTTTTGCAATCGAACATGCACTGCAACTCTAAACACACGTACTTAGCCCGAATATGGCTTACGTTATAACGTGAGATATGTAATTACATATCTCACGCTTCATAAGCCGTGTGTGTTCACTCGCAGGGTCAGTAACTACAAGTGACTTACAGCACTTACTGAAGTTAATGCAATCCTACTTATGAATTAAGAACAGATCAAGTAAGTGAAACGAATTCTCATAACAGAAACACAATTGTGTTTCATAGTCTTAAGACAAAATTTATTGACTGATGTTTTGTGTCAACCATAGGTGTGAGCAACATGTGGATACGAAAATGCACTTAATATTACTTTCTCAGTGCTCGTATCGCTATGTCCTGCAGTACCAAAAAACACTATAGTGCATCCAATATCCAATATCGTTTTTACGAGCTAGTATAAACCAATCTGATTTCTTGGTGCTCGCCTCTTGATTGTGAGATATAGGTTCCTGATCTTCGGCAAACTTCTCCGTAGCTCGTCCCGCCACTGGACTGTCGTAGCTTTGATTGACTCCCAAAGGAGTAGTGCTGGAATTAATTATATGTTGTTTGTAGTATGTGTGTTTAGAAGACTGAGTCCTAACTTCGCAAATAACCGAGGCAATTTTCCCTATTGAAATAAGGACATGTCAGATAAAAGGTTAAATCTAACAAATTTCCAAAAGCAGTAAATGAATGGTTATAACTTGCACATAAAAATAACAATCACACACCAAATCAGAAAGTCAAGCGACAGCGTCAGACGTCTCAAGGTCAACTTCAATTTCCAATGCCGTTACATTTATATGTTATGTAGATCCTAACAGTATGAGTTCATTATTTGTGCAAATGCGTTTGCCAAACTTGTAACTCAAAAACCTTTTGCGCTCCCTATTTCCAAAGATAGGTTCGGTTTACTTCCAATAACTTAATGACTGACAATTTAATTCTTCGTACTAGGTTAATCTCTTCCTCGATATCAGCACTGGCAGTGCATATTCAGTATTCAAGATGAATTTTCACACACATTGCATCGAGTATACTGAATGTATCCTAAAAAGCCCTAAGAATCTGGTACACTATTCGGAATGACTTAGCCTAAAGTGCACACCTGCTTCAGCACTGTTACACTTGACGATCTGTTGTATTTAGTCGCTACCCTAGGCCAGTTTGTGATGCCCTCATACATTATCACAAATTCATTCGCACACCCCTCTAATATCAGACAATCCTCAAGCTTATTTCAAAGCAAATGTATAAGGATTAATAAGCATTATGATAAGGACATGGAAATAAAACCCAGAAGAACAGGAGACTTTAAGTCAAGAACTAAAAGTGTCAGATATATATGTGCCTAAATAGTTAGGACAACGCTGTGACATGTATGTTTCCAAATTACTTCAATGATGTCACCAAGTATGATCACAAATGACTCAAAAGGTTGCATTTGTATGAGGTAGCTGGAAGTCACTCCTTTGGACTTCCTTGAACTTCACATCGTCGAATAACCGTTATCAAAGTATATAATAGCTATATGTGAAGCTGAGTTATAGCTAAATAGGTAACAAACATGGAAACTGCTTCTTGATCTCGCAGTTAACAGTTTTTCTCGCTCTATTTTGTGCATTATAGCACACTGTTAATAATGCTATTTAGGAGTTGTGCCAGTTTACTTACATCACTGCTGAAATGTTGAAAAAGAGCCTGAAAATTCTGTACAGGATTTCCCCAGTACGATCACTGCCAACTGTTGTCCCACCCTTTCGTAATGCTTCCATAAATTCCAATCTGCAGAAATATGTTGGTCTTGTCAAGTTGTAATTAGGGCAAACTGACAGTGTACTTGACTACTTGATTTCTACTACTTAATGGCTGATTATACCTGTTATATTTATCTGAGGTATGGCAAAGTAGAATGGCACAGGAATAGCAGTGTCGCATTGCAGGAAAAACACAACGTTGTATATAGAGACTAACTTAGTAGTTCATTTTATAAGACGCTTTTGTAGACAGGAGCAAGCCGTTCATCCCGAAAACACTCAGCCTTATGTCGTTTAAATTTTGGTAGCTAATAGTGGACCAGCGTCATATCCGTTTAGCACTTACATAGTCCTGGCATTTCAGTGAAGTAAAACTGAAAATAAATTCAATGAATCTCACTCATCTTTCCCCAGTTTTCGTAAAAAGAATGAGAAAACAAAAGTGACCTACTGGAAGTTTCTTCAGATTCATAAAACTTTGGAGAGATGTCCATTGTGCATTTAGTTGAATGTTCCTGATAGAACGGATAACATTAGCTATATTTTACAAAAGTATGTTAAATCAACTCGAATCCTAAAGAAACTGAAGACATAAATGCTTAGATGTATGCGCTTCTGGCCTCACAACTCTGTAGCGGTAGGTGATTCTCCAGAATTATTGGCCACAGCATTCATCGCTGAACATTGGATGCTGACCCTCACTGTTTAGTTCGACTTGTTTAGCTGAACTCCATTATGGATAAGGTTTTATTTGGAAAAATCACACAGTGTTGTACAGTAATATTAACTGATGACGTTTCGAGCACAAATTATTGCTCATAATCATATCAAGTTACTCACACAACTTTTTCCTTCATTTATATATATGTATGGAATTGACTAGATATTTGAATAAAAATCAATGTGAGATAATGTACATTCAGAGATAATAATATGACTGTTATTGATCAATTACAATTGTGTGAGTAACTTGATATGATTATGAGCAATAATTTGTGCTCGAAACGTCATCAGTTAATATTACTGTACAACACTGTGTGATTTATCCAAATAAAACCTTATCCATAATGGAGTTACACTCTACCACAATGCCCAAGTTTTTTAGCTGAAGGCTTCCGGTCAAGCATCCACGCCATTTGGTACGCCGTCGTGTCACGTTCGTTCGTCCATGCACTATCCCTAGCTAGTTAAGTAATCATCTCGCACTCCGATTTGGTCCCGAAGTATAACTCGTAATTTGGACGATCAGTTCTGGTCTTTTGCTTTGTCCTTGGTCTACGCAGAACGAATACTATAGAAGTTGTCGGTGTTAGATCTTGCGTTAGTATACTTTGTACTATCTATGAACATCAATACCTTCAGCCTCTAAAGCTCCCTCATTTTTCGAAATTCGTTGGTGGAATGAAACTGGAAAATATCAGCCTAAACCTCCAAATAAAGCCCTATGTTTACTGAATCTTTGCTTGTTGTTTTTCCCCTACCTAATATCAGAATAGGTAACCATATAACAATCGTGACTATTATTTCTGGTTGTGTCTGACTATTAAGAGTTTAAGACCTATTACACCACGCAAATAACAGGTTTCTAGGATTGAAATGGTTTAATGAATAGAGTCCAAAGTAATTTCCTGTCAAAAAGGTTGTGTGGGACAGAATCAATCTACTTGAATAAAGTTTAAGAATAGCTAGAATGGAGGAATGACTTGGATATGCAGTACCATGCAGTCATTTTGTATTGCTGGCGAGTCAGAAGCTCCTAAAGGTTCTGTTGAAATTAGTTCGAAATTTCTACGAAATAGTGTTCTCTGTTCGTATCGGTTAGCAGATATTTTGTAGCCCTTATGCACCACTAAAGGCGACTTCCAGAGACCTCTGAAACTTCTGAAAGTTTATATTTGAAAGCTCCTACTCAAATGAAAGTCAGTGATTATCTAATGCGTGATAGGAGAAATGATAAAATAAAAGTTAGGTATGCGTGTACGCGCTGTTTGAGAACTCATAGTCTTATTTCGTAACATCCTTGCAAACAAAGTTGCCCCAGCATTTCAGATGTCCCACATGTATTACCTCAGAGCTAGCCAATTTCTGCCACACGAGATATACCTTGATGAAAGTTTATTATTATTATTTGCCCGTAATTCTGCGTTGTTATGAGTAGGTACGTTTGTGATGTCAATCATGTATTTTTCAAACGAACTCTGCTAAGTCATTTTGGATCGATATTTAGTCTGCAGATTGATTTCTTTCCTTTGAAACCTCTCTATATATGTCCATGTATTGTGACGTTATTATGACTGCTAGACTGAACTGTAGACCCCAGACAACTAAAAGCTTTCCTCCCAACAGGCCCCTTTTTTCTTTCGTTGAGTCGCGTATTAGTGGCATCAGATTGCGTTGGTTTTCGGTGTGAATAGTGTTCAGAACAGTAGGATCGCAAATATACTGGCTGCATTGACGGCCATTACATTTACTGATTGCATCATTTTCGTAAAACCTCTGTTTCCTTCATCAGAAAACTTTTTGAACTCTGCATCATTCTTTTCTGTTTCCTGAAAGTTGCTTTGTGAACATTATCAGGTTTCCCTCAAAAATATTTCCCTACTGGTTGTAATAATGGACACCTTGGACATTCTAACAATGATACATTTCACTGTCTGTGTTTTGGTGCTCACCATTAAACTAGTAGAGGAAGAATATTGTGCTCTTAGAACACTATGTGTCAGCGATACTTTTACGTCTATTTTGTCGGCAGAGACAAAGAAATTGACCTTCCTTGGTCAATATGAAGATGAATTTTGTGGGCTTCAGTAGTTGTGTGAATTTCCTAGACTTCCTAAATCTACAACGTCCCCTGGAGGCTGATCCTTATTTGATGGGTCTTTGATATTGAAGATACAGTTTTCATTATCCTTGGTTGGTTACACCTGGACTTCTCGAAGGAGTTTAAATATGTCAACTATTTCCCTTTTTAGACAATATCGTTATTTATATGTTTAGAGACCTAGGAGTAAATGCTAAATCAACAGTGATTTGGTTGCATCATTCAAGCTCCATTTTGCCAAACATTGACAGACTCCCTCCACTGAGAGCTTGGCAACAACCTCAAGTTCCGCAAAGACACCTGACATCACACAACTGACCCGTAAATATTCATCAGGGCACACAATCGTTTTTCCCGCCTAAATGGGATAGTGTCATGCCACCTTGTTTTTGAGATCTCAGTTATCTACATTATATTAAATACCTCCTGTCCCACCTTCATCTCCGAAGAATAGGTGGTATCGTGAACTTCTGTGCCAGACAGGTACGAATGAAACAGACCCGAATGTTCAGTCACTCAGCCCTCTTACTTTAGACTAATAATGTAACAACAGAAGACAAGGGCCAGGCAACAGATCGTTTATTAAGGAAATCAACACATATTTATAGATTTTCATGTACATTATCATAAATTACTGAAAGCAAACAAACACAGTTTTCTGATTGGTGGTTTCTCGCTGAACGTTAATCTTTCATCTCTTTGTGGCTGCTTCTTGAAGTTCAGATTACCTACCTGCAAAATGCATCCGTCTACGCAAAGTTTGCTGTGGTTGGTTGTTGAATCAGTCTTTGTTCTTATTTTTCTCATGCCCAATATTGGGGACGTACACATTGACGTAAATTACTACCTACCGATTTCGGCTAGCAGCCAGCCCTAACCACATTCGTCCTACCGTCAAAGACTTGCGAGTGAAGTTGGTTTGGTCTTCTCGGTTCTAGGGGCTTTGTTCGTTTGTCTTACTGTATGGAATCTCAGGGCCCGCTGATGTTCACCTGTTTCTCTTTGCTTGCTATTGTGATTGTGTCTGCGTAACCCCATCTCAAAGTGGCCATATGTTGTCCTTCCCACTTTGGAAACTGTTTGCCTGACCCCATCGCAAATTCGTCGGTATATCGCCTCACAGTTTCATATGCTGCTTTCTCCCGTCATCCCAGCAGTGTCCCAAGTAACAGCCTCATCGCTGACAGATCTTGAACGCCATTCAGCTGCGCAGAAGCCTCGAAGTCCTGCCCGAAGACTAATATGTCTCCATCAAAAACTGCAGGGTATAGGCTTTCCATTTGTCAGTAGGCAGCGACACCAAATGTAACAACAGAAGATAAAAGCATGTCCAACAGGTCTATGGATTACTCATCTTTGTCCACTTTCCTACTATCAGGCTCTTCCAGCATACATAACCACAGCCTGAGTTCTAATCCTCGTCTGATGAGATACGGTCTGCGAAGTGAAGTCTACATTATGAGAAGGCTCTACCTGCCCATTTTATTGTCCTATTATCATTTAACTAGTTCCATTGTGAAGTGGACGGCATTTATTTTTACCGGCCTAGCGAGAATGATAGCACTCATGCAAAATTATCGTAGTTACCAGCGTGTCTCATTAATTACACACTTACGATAATCCACTTAATTTTATTGCGCATAAAATTTACTCACCCCCTGCACTGCAATGGGTAGCAGCACACACAGCTTGTGGAGAGGCTAAGGACTTGAAGGTAACCTATGCATATTATGACTGGTAGTTTTTCCTTTGCATAAACGCTGTGATTTACACGTAGTGCACGTTACTGAGGCGGGCTTTGTAATAATAGTAATAAAATCAGATAGACCCTACATTTTTCAGCTATAGGGGACAAGTTAATATATTATGTATAAATTTCATGGGTGTGATATGCATTGTATCCACTTGCAAAAAGCATATTATTGAGAAACTTATTTAAAGAAGTATAGCAGTTGAAGATTTTTTCAGTTGTTTGTAACACATGGATAAAAGAGGCAATTGTGTAATATTTGCTTTGTACAACAGGAAAGCGCGATAGATAGCTGCATCCCCAGATATTTCTCAGTGTGGCAGAAGGTATTCGAAGGAATGCAATATCGATCTGTGCATGGAAACATCATATTCGGTTTTTTCTGAAGGACCGGGTGGCGGTCAAAACTGCAAAGACGGGTCCAGTGCCACTATCAACTGAGGGAAACTGATCCGTGTCTTGTGGATAGAACGATTAGTGGACTTTATGTTGGCTATTATGTGGCCATAAAGAGTCTGCAACTGAGATTTTTCACTGAATTGTTATAGACTCTTTTTTTCAATGGGAATATGTTCTCTTTCATGCTAAACTATTTTTCATTTGGTTGACTGTTGTTCCTTTGTTAATATATGCATTTATGTCGACTACCTGTATCTCTTTCATTTGTCATTTCGAGGACATTGCATAGTTGACGAGAATGATAGGCAATGTAGTAATGCTTGTGTGAAATGCGTCAAAGTAGTGAACCGTTATTATTTCCTCAGTGCGTCATAAAGCCTCGTATGAAATGCTTCGGTTACATTTAATTTTGTCGTGCAGGATATTAGTAGGCATTAGTGTTGAGAAGAAAATAGCCGTCGAACATGTGTTTGTATTCTAATAACAAAATATAACCTGGCAAACGTATACTGTATACGTAAATGACTTGTACTGGTAGTCCAGGCACTTCAAACACACTATGTAACATATATTCTATTTATCACAGGTTGATTATTATTCGTACATTGCGTGTAATAGCACTGTATTAGAAGAAAGATGGCTACGTCACTCTTTTTGTGTTAGCATTTAGTATCAATAGGCTCTTACATGATCAAACTGCCAATTAGACCAATGTATTAGTTGACGAAGTTAATCAACTTCACCGATTATTTTGTTGTCATAAAATACTGTAACTTATTACATAGGCCTCTGGTGTGCGCTTTATCTGCTTACAGTCTACCAGCGGAAGTAATTACTGAAAAGTAATAGAAGTACCTCAGTACGACCATTCTGATTACAGGTAATTGTAACGTTTTGCGCATATTACGTCTTCTAAGTTGGCATTACTTTTCACTTCGATAAACAATAAGTATTAATAATGCATAAATGTCTTGTAGACTTTTTAGAAATATTTATTCCGACAAATGCATTCATAATATCGTTATTCACATGTATAGTCTCTGTTTCTGCTTCATAAAAGTCTATAAATAAGTTGAGCGACTGCGGAAGTAACGGTCGTAACCTGGAAAATAAAACAGTAGTAGATATGTTGCAAAACGGTTACAATTAAAAGAGTATTACGAAACAAAGTAACTCTTAGTTAGCAGATTGTCTTTCCGCTACTACCTAACCGATCAGTCGACTCACATTTCTTCACAGCTGTAAAATCCTATGGTTATTATGAAACTTTCATAGCCCTCATATTCAAGACACTTCACCATTTAGGAAAATATGTTTCATCTGTCTAAATTGCTTCAGATTTCTTATCTCAATTAACACTGTACAAGGAATAATAACATTCCTGATGCACAGTAACAACTCAGTTTGACGACAACTAGATGTTCGGTCAAAATGCTGAAAACGAATACTTTTTCCATTTTTGCAAGGTTTTTGGTTAAAATGTGGTATTTGTCATGCCTTTCAGTCATAAAAGCGTGTGAAAACAACATAAAACAATCCGAAGATAACATGATAGCGGCTGATTTCTGCAAGAATAAGCTGATGTGTGCCGCCATCCATTGCCCTCGTTGCAGAGTGTTGCGTGCGAATCTGCAACTTTTCTAGATCATATTCCTACCCCTAGGGGGGTTATTTATATAACGGCTTTTCTCGCTTCCCCTACACCTGATGTGGCCGATATCTACGTAAATATGATAGGTGTAATCTTAGTGCAAAAAAGCTCACTGGTTACAACGCAGGTAAACAAACGCTTTATGTGTATGCGGAATTCCGTAAGCTATCTTGGTGTCTTGGCTAAGCAGTAATTTTTGAAAATTCAGAACTACATGCGAAGCTTCAGGAGTTATGACAGCAGCTTTGATCTCGGATGAGAACTGAAGTATCACAGAACACATGGAAATCATTATAATTGTAGTCAGTCAAATTCATGCGGGAATTGCGAAATGTTGCGTTAATGGAAGGTAAAATTGTATGCAACATCCATTTTGGGAGCACAGTTGGCTGTCACCTTCTTCGTTTGTTTATTCCTTTAAGCAGTGGGAAGTTACGATGGCCACTCACTCACTAAAACGCTAGAGAATCCTCTGCGTTCAGATCATGGATATTTTGGCGATGGAACAAATTACAAAAGTAGTAGACAACGATGTTTGTAGGACTTTGAGTGCGTCGGTGGCACATGGTCCGGGGTTCGATACTCTGTCGACGCACACCTGATATCTATGGTTGGCCTGCAAAATTTGGGCTACCGATATCGCATGCTGAAAATTCCACACCTGTGCCAAAAAATACGGCGTGGAATCAAGCTGTAATCAAAAATCAAATAAAACAACGACACACATCAAAGCTAGCAATGCTTCAATTGGCTTCTATCATCTGTCCATGAAAATGAATAGGGTGACTTTTAAACTCACCATTACCAGTTATATTCCAGCACAAGGCGCGTTTCTCACATAACAACATTCTTGTACTTGTGTTATGGCTGTTTGAATCTAAGCGCTACTATCTATCTCAAGAGAACAAATCAATTACTTCAAAGCAAACACAGCAGTCAGCCACGACAATCCTTCACTTTTTGAAGAAAAAAGTACCAGGATACATACTTCATTGAAATATATGTGGAAAGCGATTTTTCAATCACTCATTCTGTTGCTGCATTACTTTCGATTTTAATATAATAAGTATGTGGCCGCCTATTTTGTAAGACAAGCTTCTTGGCAATACGGAGGACTGTCTCCTCACCTTTGAGCACCACAACTTAGCGACCAAGGCATTTTAAACGCCAATATTGTTATTAGACTATAACTAGGTAGGCAGGATGGTTGGGAATTACGGCAATACACAACTACAGCGAAATGCAAGCAGGGGCATTGATAAGGCATAACCCCTGTTTGAAGTGGCGCCTCCAGCTTTACCTTGAGGACATTTGCGCGGTCTAGTTGAAAGTCATCCACACAAATGGTCAGTATGAGCGTTATAAAATACAGAAATAAGAAAAAGGAAGATCGAATAGTCCATGTAAATCAGGGTTCCACTGTCAAGTTTGTGGCGGACCAAACAATATGCAATTGAGATATCGCAAACAAAATTTTGGTGGTTACAGTGCACATAATTATTATTGGGCAGAAATGCACTAATTCAACGCGAAACTGCGAACTAAGCGCGAAATATATTTCAAGATTGAAGTCGTTATTGCAAAATACATGCTTAGAGGACTGGAGATGTTTCATGAACAGATGCACATAATGCACCATCGTTACATCGGAATCGGCCAACTAGTCCCAATATTAAGTCCCCTACCAGCAGAGAGCTTCACGTCAACTACCCAACAACACGCTGATGTTGTAAGACTCACTGTCAGCTGCCTATACAGCAATGTGGGGGGCTGAGAGGAAAAGTAGGCGAACTCCGAAATCTCCAAGCACACCTACAACTTAAAACAATCATTCTCACTGAAACCTGGCTAACCCCCACTATCACTAACGAGGAAATCAGAATAGGTGATATGGTTCTGGTCAGGAGAGACAGGGATAAAAAGGAAGGAGGGGGAGTCTATATATACTTTGACAGGTAACTCAAATGTGTGCATGCAACGGACCTACCACTCATTGAACTCCCAGACTCCATATGGTGTAATTTCCCCGTAGGCCACACCAAGCATTAACTGGGTGGCATCTACCTATCACCCACCTGTGGGGCAGAGCACAAACAGCTACTGCTCAGCACTATCACAGGGATACGAGACTTGGGCTATGACCAAATCACCATAGCTTGAGATTTCAATGCCCTATCACTGAACCGTTGGCTTGGGGTATGCTAAGGGAAAATTAGGCCAAAATTTACTGCAGACTATTCGAAATACGGGACTGACTGAGAATGTTAGAGACGACACTAGGTGGGGCCCTAGTGGAAAGTCATCAAAACTAGACTACATTCTAACTAGTGACCAATTACTCGTCGAAAGGGTCTAGATCATGACTCCTCTAGGAAGTAGTGACCATGCAGTCATAGGTTTCTATCTCATTCTCCGTGAGTATTTGCAGTGATACGTTACGCGACCATGGTGATGTTATAGCAAGGCTGACTATGCTGAAATGCGGAGGCTCTTGTCCGACGCAGACTGGCTCTTAGGACGGGATGAGCTATCTGTGGATGAACACTGAGAAGTGGTAAAAAAGATTATTCATAGAGCAATCTCGGATACCGTCCCTTTAGTCACAACACAGCCCAAAAGGAAGTCACTGTGGTTAAAGAGAGGCACGCAACGTATTCTGCAGGCAAAGCGGAAGGCTTGGTTTACATGGCGCGTATCTAAGAGTCAGATCGACCTGGAACTCAGGAACTCTGGAGAGTCAAGAGTGACAGGAGGTCATTCCAGGCTAACCTTGCCAAAAGACTCCTAGAAAACCTCAAAAACTTGTATCGACCCATGTCGGAAAGAAAACCAACCAACCACGGGGCATGCGCCTTAGTAGGCCCAAGCGGTCAGTATCTCACTTGTTTGGAGATGGCTGATAAATTCAGTTTAGATGTAGCCAAACAGCTGAACAGCAATATGGGTATTACCGTTACGGACCAAAATGGTGGCACTACTATTTCACAGGAGGAAGACCTAGTGGCTACTCCCCAAATCAACCCGGCAATAGTACTAGGGAAGCTACACCGACTCACACCTGGGAAGTCCCCAGGTTGTGACGACATCAGTCCATCTGTTCTAGAACAGTGCATCAAAGCTCTCTGTAGGCCCTTATGCGACTTGTTCCAACACTCAACAGATTCGGGGAGACTGGCAAAGGAGTGGAAAAGAGCCATCCTTTCTCCGATCTTCAAGGGTGGGGATAGGCGAAATCCCACTAGTTATAGACCAGTAGCTCTACTCCCACTGGTATCAGAAGTACAGAAAAGTATTATTGACGATCACATCAGGGAATATCTCGATAGGTCTAATATACTCCATGAAGCCCAACATGGTTTCAGGAGGGGTAGATCCTGTGTTACTAACCTACTATCAGCTTGGGACGATTGGACGAAATGCTGGGATATGAATGTTCCAGTACATGTGGTATTCGTGGACTTTGAAAGGGTATTTGATGCAGTTCACCATGACCTCCTACACAAAATAAGCCATGCAGGTATAGGTAAGCCACTTCTGTCATGTTTAAAGGACTACCTGGCTGACAGGCAATTTTGCACTAAGATCAATCGAGTCCGATCATCTTGGCACAGCTCGTCATCAGGAGTGTCTCAGGGTTCTATCCTAGGACCACTGATGTTTTTGATTTTTATCAATGAGCTACCATGCCATATAAGCTGCCCAACTCTTCTATACGCTGACGACGTAGAGATATGGAGGGCGATAAAGTGCCCGGAGGACTCAAATAGGCTGCAGGAAGATTTAAACCTTCTGGAAGACTGGGCGGTAACCCGGGGGCATGACTTTCAACCTGAAAAAGCGCAAAGTAGTGAAGTTACGCACCTGTAGACTACAGAATGCAAGTTACACCCTAAAATGAAATGAAATCTTGTCCTGCACAACGTCCGAACGCGACTTAGGTCTACTTCTAAAGGGAAAAATGGACACAAGCGTAAATTACACGTGGGACGTAGCGAGGGCATATGCTCTCATACACTTTACACATAGACAGTTAGGTGCACTCAGTCCTGAACTCTTTCTAAGGTTGTACAAAACACACACCAGAACGCATCTTGAAGTACGTAATATTATTGCACCCCCACTGCTCAGAAGAGACGCCAACCCCTTCAAAAGAGTCCAAAGGAGTGGTTGGTCTCCGAAACAAACCATATGATGAGGAGCTGAAGAAATTAGGCCTATTCACACTCAGTTACCGTCGGCTTAGGAGGGATTTAATTACTGCCTACAAAATAACAAATCACTAGAATCACACATGCAAAGGTGTTCTGCCATTGAGTAGGTATTGGCTTCCTCGTGGAAATCCTAGATGGATAGCTCACCAGAGGGCAAGGACCTGGGTGCGCTCCCACTTCTTTTCACTGCGGGTTTGTTGTCCTTGGAATTCCTTACCGGCAGATGTAGCCATGGCACCGTCCGTGGACGCCCTTGGGCGAAGACTGGACAACCATTCAGCGACGCAAGGACTGCTCGCAAATGGCCTATCCCCTTAAAATCCCATGCACCAGGGGTAGACAACTAAGTTCGTCGTTTTACTTCTTTACATTCTCTTCCATCTTACTCTCCTGACAACTTTAACTGCACTTACTCTTATTATTATTATTACCGATATATATATTATTCATATTATTCTTTAAATTTAATCAGCTGACTGTTGTTCCGTTTTCTTATTTCTTTTTCTGTCTGTCAGTCTGAGTAACTTCACTAATTAAATCTATTATTATCTCTTTTCTTTTGACGACGATACCGGAGAACTAACTGGTGAAAAGAACAACTCCATTCACAAACTAGAAACCACATATAATTAATCCCAGCACTGCTCCTTTGGGAGTCAATCAAAGCTACGACAGTCGAGTGCCGGGACGAGATACGCAGAAGTTTACCGAAGATCAGGAACATATACCTCACAATCAAGAGGCGAGCACAAGGAAATCAAATTGGTTTATACTAGCTCGTAAAAACGATATTGAATATTGGATTTTGAATACGACGTAGTTATCTTGGTGTATTTTCGCTCACTGTATTGGTTATCGCGTATATCCTCACCTTTTTTTTTATTTCCAGTCAGGAAATACCTATTTTGTGAATTATCCACTTTGGGTAACCTGATCTTCATAGCCAGTGAATTAAATTCAACCACTACTTACCATTACATAACAAGTACATGGACTTACCACACAGAGACAGTTGTAGCTGTTACGAACTACTGCCAAAGCTTCAGGTGCCACTTCTGTAGCAGCATCTTCCTCACCCGTTCAGATAAATAAGACTTGTTGGTCTACCACGTGATTGCTCTGAAGCCGAACATCCAGAAAGTACTAGGTGAAGTCGAAAGCCTTTTCTTTTCCTTGTCTTGTACTTTATCAGTCTTATTCTTGTTCTTGTGGGTAGATAGTGTTACTCTCTTATTCGTATATTGCATAGGTCACAGTGATTGTTAATATGACTGTTGGTAGTAGCTTTAGAAAAAGCAATGAAACACCATATTCTGTAGTCACTAGGGCTTCAGCCAGAGGAGGCAATAACCCAGGGACGTCAATCCCATCTCGCATACCGACCCTAAAGACTCGTGTAGGTCCCGTCTGCTCTGATACTACGCCTGCATTGCCACAGTCCAGCACTGAAACGGCACAGGAAATACCAGGTGGAAATGATACTACACCTGCATCCACTGAAAGCCAGTGCGTGAGACACAGCAAAACAAAAAAGAAGCGCTCAAGACGTCATAAGACCTCGAAAGCGTCATCAAGGAAGGAAGACGAATATCAGGCGTATAGTGTCATCGTTTCTAAAACTGATTCAGCTTTTGAATGCAATTTTTGCAAACGATGGGTACACTGCCGTTGTGAAAAAGGGGTGCAGAAATCATACTATGAGTTTATGCGAAATAACACATGCCCATGGTTTTGGTATATCTGCCCACTTTGTGGCCGTGACACAGTCCCATACAGCGTGTCTGTGGATAGCAGAAACAACACGCCACCCTTGTGTCTTAACACAGTCTCATGCAGCTTTGATTCTGAGTCATGTTTACTTGGTGGACTTCAGCTACCAGAAGTCAGACTTTCCATGTCTCATCTGTTGTAAAGTCATCTGAAAACAAACATTGTGCACTTATGACCACTTTCAACTTGTTCGTAGAGGTGGATCTGTCCTTCAACAGCCATCTTTCAGTTTTGTACCAATCCGATACAAATAGAAGAAGAAGGATCTGTACAGATCACCCCTTAGGAAATTAATGAGGATACATCCAGATTACACTGGTCCAAATGGGTTATCGTAGTGCGTTTGTGAAGAGGCACATGAACACCAGCTATAATAAAGAGGAACTGGCAACAATTAGAGAGAAACAACTGTTCCTAAAATTGAATTTTAATGAGGACTTGGCTAATGAATTTCTGAACCAAAGATTGTCGAGAGCAATAAAACGGACTTATACTGCCGCCACCCTTTGTTTGTCATTTTCCAGATGAGCAATTATGATTGCTCAAGCGAAAGACAAGCTTTCTAGCTATGCCCCTCCAATGTGTTTCTACAAATGTAGTTGCTCCTGTAGAAAAAGCTACATAGGGCGAACAACTAGACAGCTCAACAAAGGTATTACTGAGAATCTTCCTTCGTGGTTCGGGAAAGGTCAAACAAAATCTATAAGAAGTTCTATTTTGGCTCATTTGATTGACGGCGGTCACCAAGTGGACAGAAGAAGTGCTTTCAAAATTATCTGTCGCTTTCCACTGAACCTTTCGAACGGAATTCGAACCCGTCTTTTACACATAGTTGAAGTTACGGGAATTCAAGAGAACAATCCTAGTCTTTGTGCACGAAAGAAGTTTGTTCTACCTTAGTCTCTCCCTTGGCCTAGGTAAAGTCTAATTAAAACCCTCTCACCTTTTCTTATTTTCCACTTCCTTTGTGTCTTAATGATGTTTATTTAAACTCTGATTATCTGCCTACTTCATCTTTAGTATTACGTAACTTTCAAGATTTGACCTAACTTATTTATTGAATTGGGTTCATATACACAAATTACTATCTTCGTTATTCTCATCGCCACTTGCACAAACCTCATTATCATTATTTTGTTCCCATTATGATCATCGTTACTACTGACATTCAAAACATTCAACACATTATTTTTATTTGATCCGCAGATTTACCGTCATTTGTTGAAAATTTTATGTATAAATCTCTGTGAATTAAAACGAACCCTGAAGAATATCTAAGTGAAAGCAGTACTGTTTGCATTTATTTCTGTTTGATGTATTAATGAGAGGAATATCTGAAGATGTTTTGGCGACATGTGTGTCTTCGAATGGGTTTAACACCGCAATTTATTGATGAAATAGTTTTTCCCACTGTGATGTAAATGCTTGAAGCTTACTGGTAGAAGTAACTGTTTTGTAAATTATTACACTGAAGACTACAGTCATGTAGCTGTCTGTCTCTACAATGAATCAGGAAGTATTTTAGCCAGTTCCATTCTGGTCGGCTGTCAGGCATGCTCGTTGGGACAAAAAGTGAAATGCTTTTGGCCATAGGTGGCTATGAAATATTTTATGCATGCCGGAATACTGTTTTTCTGAAAGGGGAATTGTAGGATTATTTTTATCCTACAGATTTAGTCCTCCCTCAATACTGACAACACAGAGTCTGGGCTTAGCAATAGTTAAAACAGAATAACTTGACTTTAACTTTATCTGTTTCTAAAACATAAAATAAACCATACAATTACACCAAGAAAAATGTACAAATCCATTGTCATTACAAAAATAGGACAAAAACGTACCGAACAGTATTGAAGGTACGGACAAAATGAACAGTCAATTAATTACATGTATATACAAGTAAAGTGACAGACAAAAAAGAACATTCAAGGTCATCACGTGGTGAGAGTTACAATAAATCGACCAATAATCGCGACTAAAAAGGTCACATAATATTGATTGGCTGTTTATCATACAGTCTATCTATCTATCGCGATTAACACTCCCCGCGAACGATCACCACGTTGACCTTTCGTACGCTTCTTATATCTTGTTCCACTTCTTGAGCTGAAGTTTTCAAACACAGTGTCCTGACGTGGCCATCTTGGTCATAGTACATCTGCTTAACTATAGCCTTTCGCCAGAGACCTCTCTGTGTGTCAGCACTGTTAACTAAGACGAGATCATCAGGTTGTAGGTTGTGCTTTATATCCAACCACTTAGATCTTGTTTGCAGCATCAGAAGATATCCACGTAGCCATTTATGCCAGAGCAAATCAGTCAAATATTTTGGAAGTAGTTGACTATAGTGTTGGGAGAAAGCATATCCATACATAGCGTTCGCTTTACCTTTGTAATACTGTAATTTTCTTAAGAATTCACCAATTGCTGAACGAGCCGACGTTAAAGGCCTTTTTGGAACTAAGGAAATACACAAATCAGATGCATTGTCCTCACCGACTACTTTATGCGTACGTCCCATAGAATCGTCAGCTTCAATCAAAACTCGCAGAATCGCATAGTAAGCACAATAATGTGCTTGACACCATGATCCAAAGTCATCAACATTTTCTGCTGGAGAATAAAACCCCATGGAAGTTACAACTGAAGGAATCATTGACAACCAATTAATATAGACTGCATCTGGGACATCGCCTTGAGCACAGTTGGTATTCAGACCGAACTGTTCCAGAACAAGAGGTAAATCAGATAAATAAATTTCAACGCACTCAGCTCGACACTTATCTATTGCAGATGGAAGGTTTGGAAACTTGCTGTCATACGTTTCTCCTGGTTCACACCAACCTTTTACAGGATCTGCATTTATGACATATTCAGTAGTTTTCGTGTGGAAATTCCGTTTTCCATAACAATCACGCCGAAACAGTTTACCTGAACCATATCCCGTCAGTTCATGAAGTCCAACTTGTAAAACAAAGGAACTTTCAGCATGTTCCACGTACATTTGTTCGTCTTCATTATGTAGAAATTCTGGTTTAGGGTCCTCGAAACGAACACTAAGTACATTATCCAAAGAAACATTTTTAAATCCATCAACTTGTCGTACATCATCATAGTTAGGAATATTAGTTCCAACAGGAATTCCAGAAGTTGCTACATCCAAACTAGTAAGGTCTGGCTGTAAGAAATTAACCTTTTCAAATGTAGAAGGCCATGGTAAACTTGTTAACAACCTTTCAGCATTATTCAAAAGTTGTTGGAATTTTTTAGACACTGACCTATTTACAACAGCGACAAATGATTCAAACCTTGCACGAACACCAAAGGGATCACGGTATGACTCTATAAAACCAATATAGTTTTCAACAACAGGGTTCTTATCTTTAACCCATAACCTGAAGGCATCTTTGTGAGTGGCTAATGAGCCAATAGTGAAGCTTTCAGCATACTGATGCCACATTTCTGATTCAATTTGGTTAAGCGAATATGCTTTAAAATCTTTACAACAATCGACTAGTAACTTCATCAGCTCACCATAGTCACCATATTCAAGCTGCAAAGATGTGTCCGAGGGAAGGGCATCTCTTAACTTCTCACGACGTTGACTTAGAGGGATTTGCAGGTCATGGTAACGTTGGGCTAACTGCCTTTGTTCTTCTTGGATAATAGGAGCGTCGAGATGACTTTCTGCAGCAAGCGTGTCAGCCTGGACTTCGAATGTATCTATACGTTCACGATGAGTAACTACATCAAATTCAAGCAAGTTGTGTCGCTTTTGTGCGTTCATCACACCGTTTAGATCACGACCGACATCCTCTGAGGCTATCTGAGCTTCAACATAATTCAACCATAACTTGACATCTACGTTACGAGCGAACTGTTGTTGACTACTTGCTTGATCTAAATTTTTCTTCTTGTCTCCCATGGCATTTACGAGATGAGACCAAGTTTCATCCAACTGTCCAATCTTTACTTTTATTTCTGGCGAGTTGTAGTGGTTTGCATCTAACAAATCCTGACCTGTCTTTTTAATACCTTCAAAGCGGGATTGGTTCGATTGTATTTCTGCCTCAAAACTCTGATGCTTCTGCATCTTTGTTTGCAAATTCGTGGAGTCTTTGTAACTTTCATCAAGTGAATTTCTAAGTTTTCCTGATATCCATGACTGCATTTCATCTGCATCTCTATCGAACATTTGGTAACGGTGGGAATCTTGAAGACGCTGACGGCGGTTCTGAGCTTTCTCCTTTAATGCATTTCGTCTATTTTGAAGACCTTCCTGAATCTCATGAACTTGTACAAGCGCATAGTGGTTTGACTCGATTAATCTTGCAGCGAATTCATCAAGTTGTCGCATCTTTTCTTCTTGTGCTAAAAGTGACTTTTCGAAGTCTTCATGTTTCCTTATAAGTGCTTCCACAGAATCGAGTGAGTCTCCCACATCATTTATTTCTAAGAGGGCCTCTTGCTTACCAATCCAAGATTCCGACTGTTCAGCGTCACGGTAAAAATACTGAAGGCCCATACACTGTTCTAGCTGTTCACGTCTTTCCTCACACAACTGCATCAGGGAGGCTCTCTCTCTTTCAAGGGTGGAAAGTTTAGCAGCTATGTCTTCACTACAGGGATGGCCAACACTTAGTAATGCCTGACCTTCTTGCATGCATGTATCGAAACTGTCAGCTCGAGAATTTATCTCAGAGGTGTATTCCTTATGTCGCTCTACTTGGGCTTCAGCACCAACTACATCCTTTGCCAAATCATCCGCCAACATTAACGTCTTCATGTCATTCATCCAGATACTCAAGTCTCTCCAGTCAGCCGAAAAGCGATGCATCTTGAATGACTCTTCCAGTTTACCTCTCCTATCTACAGCTTGACTTTTCAGCTTATCCCATGCAGTAATTAATTCGTCATACTTGCCTTGTATAGTGTCTTGCGAATCAGGATGCTTCTGTGCAAGCGCCTTAGCCTCATCTCCAAGTCGAACAATCTTTTCATCTGGGGCAGTCAAATCCCTTTCTAATGCTTCGTGCTTCCTTTGTAAGGCTTGGACTGAGGCAAGATCACGACCACAGTCCTCAATGGATAAGGGAATAGACTTTTCATTCACCCACGATATAGCTTTATCTGTGTCTCTAAAGAAGCACTGTATCTCATAGGCTTCCAGGAGCTTTTCTTGTCGTTTTCTAACCAGATCCTTCAGACGTTCTAGAGCTTCGCGGACCTGTCTGAACTTTTCTATGACTAGGGCATCCTCAGGAAATTTCTCTTTTAGAAGTTCATCTGCCTTCCGGTAGATGTCTTCGACACGACTTTCTTGATTCTCGAGATCTTTTGTAAACTCATTAAACCCTTTTTGAAGTGTCTCAACATCTTCCAAGTCTTGACCTAAATCCTCTGATGTTACGTAAGTTTCGTTTTCGCGTATCCAGAAAAGTATTTCGTCAACTTGGCGTAAAAACTGGACAAATTTAAGCTTTAGGTTAATGACACTGGATTTCTCTCTGAAGATAGCCATAAGCCTTTCCCACAGGGCATGCAATTCATCAAGACGGTTTTTGATAATATCTGTTGCGTAGTACCCCTGACCAATCATTTCTTCTCCCGTAGAATCTAGAGCTGAGAGTGTTTCAGCATGAACTGTTACTTCGAACTCAAACTCTTGATGTTTCTGTTTTTTCAGCTGAAGATTACTGAGTTCTTTAAAATCCTCATTTGTATATGTTTGCAGTTTTTCATTGATCCAACACTCAAGTTCATCGGCATTCCACTTAAAATATTGATATGCTTTAAGCATGTCCAGAAACTTAGATATGGTTCTGGCGGACTCATCATTAGGAGATACAGAGACTTTATGAGAAGTAGAAGGTTTGTAAGGCGATTTATTGTGACAAGAACATTCGCGTCTACCTTGTCGTAATCTTTCTAATTCCATTTCTTTCTCCTTTTGGACTATGCGCAATTTCGCTAGCTCCAATTCTACCATATAGCGTGATTCATACTCGTTGCTTCCAAGGAAAGCAGCTTCATTACTCTTTCCTAATTGTGGAGTTAACGACGGCATAGTTTCATAACTTTCGTCTGCCATACTATTCGAAACTTTCGTCTGTAATACTGTTCGAAACTTTGTAGGATTATTTTTATCCTACAGATTTAGTCCTCCCTCAATACTGACAACACAGAGTCTGGGCTTAGCAATAGTTAAAACAGAATAACTTGACTTTAACTTTATCTGTTTCTAAAACATAAAATAAACCATACAATTACACCAAGAAAAATGTACAAATCCATTGTCATTACAAAAATAGGACAAAAACGTACCGAACAGTATTGAAGGTACGGACAAAATGAACAGTCAATTAATTACATGTATATACAAGTAAAGTGACAGACAAAAAAGAACATTCAAGGTCATCACGTGGTGAGAGTTACAATAAATCGACCAATAATCGCGACTAAAAAGGTCACATAATATTGATTGGCTGTTTATCATACAGTCTATCTATCTATCGCGATTAACAGGAATATCGCTTGAAATACGATTAGCTTGGAAAAGAGTTAAGCATGGTCCCGCTCAAACACTGCCGACAGTGTCTTTATTTATTATTTTTAACCATTTAAGCAGGTAGATATTGCCTAGTTGCTGCCTTTGACATACTGCGAAACGGGGGTTGGAAGCTTTGGGTGACATGGCTCAAAATCTTTCTAGCTTACAAATTCACTAAAACTTCATTACTTTTCATATGGCTACTCTTCCATTCATTCATTGTAGTTTCACCGCACTTTTTTCTCTACCTTTATGTGTGATTTTAGGGAGTTAACATAGAGGAGACAGGTGAAAGGGTTACCTAACCGCCAATAAGAACGAGCACGGATCACTATCAACGGGATAAATTTGAAGGAGGTCACTTCTTTTACTTATCTAAGAAGTATCGTTTTAGCCGCAAGCTGCACAGATGAGGATGCCAAAGCCAGATCGGAAAGGTAAAACACCAATATGTATACTTGCAGCATATAGCATGTAGAACAAAATTTGGATAAACTATAAACTAGTTGTGTTTAAATTCTTCCATCACTCTGGGTTATTTCCTCCTATGCTGGGTTTCTTTGCTGTAAAATTAAATATAATTGTGAAGAAAACCTGTAAATTTTATAGACGTCGATGGAATTACAATTCCCTATTCCATTCCACCTAACTTTCACGTTTTCCATAGAATCAACTTGTCAAAAACTACTTCCAAATAGAAATATCTTCCCCAACCTTTTGATTTGTTCTCCTGCAATAGAAACCATTTTTACGGAAAATATTAAGTTGTGCATTAGCGATAACTGGATATATAATCTGGCTAATTCTTATTTGCATTAGTATCTTGACCCTGACGTTCTGATTCATTTCCCTCAGATGCGAATAAAGTATTTACTATAAACAAATTGCTATCGCTATCACTTTCCTCCGGAATATTTACTGAAAGAGCTTTCAAGCTTTTACAAGGTCTCTTTGTCACGAGAATAGTTCCTCATGTTGGAAAAATAGCACTTTTAGCTTTTAAAAATTCATTAATAACGTCTATAAAACGTAATGATGTTGCAGCTTATATATTTATTTCTGCGCACACTTTTTCTGACTTAATAGGGAACCTTTAGCGTGGAACTGACAAAATAAAACAAGATAGCGTAAGTAAACCAATTGTGTGCATATGATAAAGTATTTGGTTATATGGCATTTATTTCAAGCTTACAAGTCTTTCATACAGTGAGACGAAATGTGAAGATGGCAGTTAAGTACAAACTATTTCGAAATTTTCTTCATTAGTATTATTAGAAAACACTGAGGGATTAAGTTTACTTATATAACGCGTTAAAAGTAGTTGAGCTCACGCTGATAGGTGTATAAGGTGTTCGGGAAATTATTTTAAAGTAGCATGTCTTTTGAGATGATTTAACTGGAAAACTACATAGTTGACAAGACTTACACACACAAAAAACGGTTGGAAATAAGTTTTAAGTTACAGCTGAGTACCATTAGCACGTAATATATGTGGAGGGTTAAATAAGGCCTCCTTAAGTCATGCATAATTGCATATCATTGCTATCTTAAACAAATTCTGAAAAGTTTATCTCAGATTGCGGTAGTTTGTCAAGCTATGTTCTAGTTATAGTGAGTGTTTAGTGAGAATCATGGAGACGAAGTATCCAGTGTAGTCTATTCAGTATCATAGAAATACAAAGTATATGTGTCCTTTGAGGTAACTCAATAATCTGGAATACTAGAAAGCAATCAGTTAGACAGTTATTTCTTTTCCCCGAAAAAATTCGAATTGTAACGCAATTAAGCGTGATTTATCAGAGTTCAGTCATTTTTTGGAATGTGTTACTTAGCAGGATAATTTCTTTTAATTTTGATCCAAACATAGGTCAGTCATAAACAAACAAAACTGTAAGTATCAAGTGCACTGATACTCTTCTTTATACATAGCATGTACAACTGAAAATACTGTCTCTAGCCTGTCAAACGCTTACCAGATACCCACTTCTCCTTTATGTGCATTTATCATTTTTATTGCTCCTGTGGAGTCATTTACACTGAACGTATAATTAGGCATGCTTATCGTCAGATTTCTGAACATCAGTCTGCATAGTTAAGCAAGTGACAAACAAAATATGTTTGTAACTCTGCTTTCGCATACCTTGTAGACAGTGAGCAGAAATTTGATAATAATAAAGCATTTAAAAAAGTTTATCGCATTCCTACCAATATTAGGTTTGTTTTATGAGTTCATCTTCTACATTCAGTTGACGCCATCAGAATCCGACCGAAGAAGCTAAATATGCGTGTTTAGAAGAAATTCGTGGAACCACTTTCTTTATTTCAGCCGTCATTGCATACATGTAAAAAACTGACAGTTTCCTCCTCCCCCTAAGGCATTTATAAGTTATTATTGTCCTAACTATTTTATTATTTTGACCGCTTCATCTTTAATCATTTATTAAATGATCAATTTGAACACGTTTATTTCTTAAGTACTCCTCCTATTTTCCCAGAATTATGTATTATGTAACCCACTTGTTTAATTTTTGCAATTATTTCTACCTTTTAACTGTTGCATTGATTTTCCTGGTTTATTATCATCTCCTTATCAGGCTGATATTGCCTAATTATTATTAACAAGCTTATCACCATTAGATTGATAGATTTATGTGCCGTATTAAAACTGTTATATATGTGTTTGAGTAGAACCATATTCACGGATCTAATTAAAAAATAGGTATTTCTCCACTCAGTCCTTTTGTTTTCTGAATACTTACTTAGTCCTTATTTGGTCTTTATGAAAACGATTTGACCTCTGAAAATAAACCATCTATATTAAAAGCGGTTAAAGAACTGACTGAACAAAAGCAGATATGATTTCTAAGTTATCTACCTACATTTGTTCGACGCCTAATCAGATTAAAACTGATTGCAACTAGAAAAGCTTTATCTACGAAACGATGATGTATTTTACTCTTCTAATATACTGATTATACTTTTGTAACGCAACAGGGAATGAAAATTAATGCAAACTTTTTAATACAAACAGGGATACATGAGACGAATATCTATATCACAAAATAAGATAGATGAACATAACACAGAATATAAAACAACTATGAGTGAACTAAAGAAATAAGTTTTTAAAACGTGGATGGTGCAGAGGATAACAGTGATGGAGTGCAAATGTTATTCATGTTACACTTCAGAGAGCGTATAGTATGATTTTACTGCGTATGTATGAGAAATCAACAACAGAAAATAACAAATTCAGCAGAATTCGGTCAAAATTGTAGATTTTTCAAAATTAATTGGTAAAACAGAAAGTGAATCGTAAGCATTATAAATGGTGTGACGAAGCCGGTTGTTTTCTGTAATGTAAAAAAAGAATACTTGTATTTAAAGAGAAAATATTGTTAAGTAAAAGTTTACAATCACTACTAAAAATTACCGGTAAAGTGTTGTTTTCAAAATGTCTTATCAGTTAATTATTATTAGAAGATTTTTAAGCTACTTACGTAATTAAATGAAGTTTGCGTATTTTGGGAGTAGATTACACAAGTGTAAACGTATTTACTGAATAAATTTTGGCTTGCTATTCAAGCGCCATAATTTATGTTCAATAAGCTGGTATGCACCTACTTAGTGGTTGCTTACTTTGTTCACTCACTGAATTAATTTAGTAATGCTTAGTTGATCTACCTCCTGTATAGTACAAATAAATCCCACAAGTTCTTCACGTTTCTCAGTGTACCGAAACGTTTCCCAATACGCATAATGTCAGACTGAAAGGTATTTGTGAAGTTTAAAGAACGTGTAGTACTCCGAAAATTCTGAATTCAAACAGGTGAAATTACAACGGACCATATTCAGTTACTTAGTTCGTCGATTACAATAAGGAGAATGGGCTGAGTCCCTAAGATACCGAAACTAACAATTACATATATGGGTATGTATGGTATGCTGCATAAAAGATCATCACTTACGTCTTAAAATTTACATCTTTATCAAGATAAAATGAATAAGTGCTTTAAGTTGGTTGAAATAAAAACTGCTCTTAGTCGAAAGCAGAAAGACTCCCATACTTTTCTGTTGTAGTGACCGGTTTTAAATAGTCCTCTTAGTTGTACTTCACTCTGAGTCTCACTATTCACTTAAACGTGATTTACAGAGTACATCGGATGTACAACTGTATTTGTAACATTAAAATACAGATAAAAACGTATTATTCTGATACAGACTGTTAATGCCAGATTTAAAAATTAGGAAATAAAGAGCATTGCATGTTTTTTAGGTACAACTTTATGGTATATTCTTTCAGGTGTTAAGTCTATCAAAGACATATCTCCTAATTCAATCATTTAAATTCCTCCAAACAAGTTACGGACTCACTGCTTTTTAAGCAGACAGTGACGTTTACGCATGGTAATTATTTAACGTGCACTAAATTATTTAACAGTTAACCAGACAAAAGCAGACAAAATTCTGATTACACTTTACAGTATAATTTTGATACTTACACATCCATCATTCTTTCCGGTATTGGCGACTGTGTAATTGACACCTGCTACCGAAAAGCTGATGCTTCCGTTATTTAAAGTTGAAGTTAAGCTGCTCAATACACTGTCAATGGTAGCTGACGATTCGCCAACAGCGACTGCATTCACCACTATACTACCTAAATTTTTGAGAAAATAAACAATTAATTGTAGAAGTTATTATTTTAACACTAACAGTATTTATTTTGATTTGAATATGCAATTTTATGGACTATACTCTAAAGTAGTAATCGTATTAGCAGTAATAATTGTTGTCTTAAGCATAATGAATTTGTGTGTTGAATAAATTCATATATTTGTTTTGATATTCTCGAATAGATTTTGAATGGCTAAATATTGCTTTAAAGACTGAAATTCTCTTCACTATTAAGTAGAACAACTGCGACGGTGAACAACGCCTTATGCTTGTAGCATGAATACATGAGAGTGACCATACTGTACTGGAATTCAGTTCATTGTTGTATAGAATGTGGCGATCCCAATTGTTTGCATCGAACTGCCTTTACTCCATAAATGAGTTTAATTAACCTCAATTTTCACTAGTATGATGGTGATGTATTGCAAAACACATGCACATTTTTGATTGGCTATGGCTTAACGGAATGAGGTGCTGCGTACTATAGGGCAAAAAGCCAGATTAATTTTAAAGTGTCTTCCAAAAATGTCATAAATCAAACGTGAGTTTACTATCGCAAATAAAAGGACTAGGCATCAACTGGAATACCTCTCGTCGGTTTGCTATTATTGACGGAAAGGTATTTTTCTTGTTGGTGGAATTTCACCATTACTTAACTATACGTTTTGATAAGATATGCTAAACTGCAACCCCTCCATTTAAAAGTTAAAACTTCCTGATATGAAATAATTAAAGCCTAATCCGTTCCATATACTCATTGACTACTTCAATAATATAGTCTTTTTTAATACATTATTGAAATATTAGTTACTAAATCCTTCCGTCATGTACTAAATACTTTTTTCATTTTTATCACATTCAAATACCAGATGAAGAATTGGGTAAAGTGAATATTCAGAAACTTTGCCATGTAAGTTCGATTGCTACTTTCTATTTCAGTCAGTTATTGATGTTCGTATTAAGGTTTTCACTCATACACGAGTTAAGTGTACGGATAAATATCTGATGGATGATGAATTGTTTTAACACCTTCAAAGTGGGATACTAAACATGCGTTAAATAACTGCAAATTAAGATTAAACAATGCCTGTAGTCGTACTTATACTTAAAACAGGTCACCATTAAGATATGTACACTAACAACTATACTTGTCAAATCATAATGTTTTCCAAGTTTATTGACACTGGAATAAAAGCGATCATATTTCCTATACTAGACCAAAACCGTATGGATTTATATATCTGTGTAAGTCAGTAACAAATAAGGTATAATTATATTTCAATAGTTTACACACAACGATAAGTTTTGTTATTGGTAATATTTCGAGCAAAATTACTGCCCGTGTTCACACCACTGTTGGAATTGTTTGATTCACACATTTATGATTTGTACTCATATATATAGTTCATTATTTTTGCTCATTCATGTTTTTTTTTGTATTGAAGTTATATTCCACGTTCATTCATGTTTTTGTATTCAGAATTATATTCCAAGTTGTTGGTAGTTGTACTGAGTCACCCTTGTTACATGTATCCGGTGTGACTAATGAATATCGATTCTGTTATAAGTCTTTCTTTCCATTTGTTCATGTTAGTTTTTAGAATACACACATTGTCCCAATCGATATTGTGGGTTTTTCCCATGCATGTGCAGCTATCGACGAATTTTTTTCAAGATTTTTGTAGGCTTGTGTTCCTGTTGGTTGACCTTTGGTTAGGCGTTTATGAATAAACATGAATGAGCAAAAATAATGAAGAAAAGCAGTCTAAACTGGTTACCGACACAGTTCCAAAGAAAACCTTATTCATGAACTTGGAATTCAAAGGTGATCAAGATTCAGATATGCTCAAAAATCGTCTCTCCAAATCAGTCCGTAAGACGTTCTATGCAGCAAAATTACATATGACGTTCACTAGCCGCAAGTTGTTCTCTACCTCTATAAAAGATAAGCTACCCCGTCTGGCCGCCTCCATGTGCATCTATCAGTTCACCTGCTCCTGTGGAGCAAGGTACATTGGCCGTAGTCAGAGGACGCTTTCCACACGGATACGAGAACATATTCCAGCTTGGTTTTATAAGGGAGAAAGGAAGTGTGTGAGAAGCTCTATTTTGGAACACCTGATCGACTTCTGTCACTCTGTTAACCCTGACCATGATTTTAAGATCATATATAGAATCCATGCTAACTTCCCGCGTTTTATTCGTTACAGACTTCTAAAGACAGCTGAGGCCTTGGCAATTCATGACTTTAAGCCAGACCTTTGTGTACAAAAGAAGTATGTACAATCCCTACTTCTGCCTTGGCCGTAGAGGGATAGACATTTATTTATTTTGTTTATTTAGTTATTCTATGTACTCTTCCCTTATTACTATTATTATTATTATTAATATTATTATCATTATTATGATTACTATTCTCACTCTGAATCTTGTTCACTTGACCTACTTGACATTTTAAACCTAAAATTATTAATTTTCATATTTTTATATTTTTTACAATATTGAATTCTGTCTTATCAAATTTCATACCATGTTATGTAACATTTTATATTCGTCTACTAATCTTATAATTATGTACCCTTTTCCAAAATCGATACACCTTATGTATTATTCTATATACGACATTAATTATTGTGCCACTTGACCTTAAACTATGATTATAATCACAAATATTTTAATTGCATTTCATACTATTATTATTTCATGTATTCACACCTTTGACCTAATTCCCTCACCGGATATAATTTTTATAAAAAAAACCATATATATACGATTGTACAGCTTGATAATAAATTCGTTGAAAAGAGTCTCTTCGCTGAATATTGTGTTCTTAATAATGAACTATATATATGAGTACAAATCATAAATGTGTGAATCAAACAATTCCAACAGTGGTGTGAACACGGGCAGTAATTTTGCTTGAAATATTACCAATAACAAAACATCATTGTGTGTAAACTATTGAAATGTAAGTATACTTTATTTGATCTAATCCACAATGCTCAAACTTTTTACTGATATTAAGTCAGTAACACTTTGTTTATGTCTCGCCTAATATTTTTCCCTGCCCAGTAGCTCGATCTAGAAGCACACAATTTATAAACATGCAATGTTTCAGATAAGAATGTGCCAGAAATTTTCTTGTCAGCTGTTCTGGAAGTTACTTATGTGTGTATAAATTCACTCACTGTACATAAGGAGTAGAGGCATATTCTGAAACATAAATTTCCCAGTTGTGGAATCGATTCACTTTGATGAGAGTGTAATACTCGTATTTGCATAGTTATGTTTATTTTTTTCATTACATACTACAGTAGATAGCAATTTATTAAGAATGATAAATCCTTGATCATAACGGTACATCCAAATATTAATTACCAGTTTTGAAAAGTTGGACGTAACGTTTGGTTTAAAGAGCAGCGTAAAACAAACTTACTTATCACTATGACCTATTTTCTTTTCATAGCCTGGAAATATGTCGAATGGGTAGTCAAGAGATCCACTCTGTTGCATCTTCCTGCCGTAAAAATCTTGCCAGTTCAAATGAACAGTAATAGCGAGAACTAACTTACTGGATAACTCCCTTAACTAATTAAATCTTCATCATTATAAATAAAAGTCTAACTTCTCAAAGAAATAGTAATGCATGATACTCAGGAAGATTGAAAACTCCTTGACCAAGAAACACTTGAGTGCACAAATTTTAGGTGCTATTAGAGCAAATCCACTTCTCATAAAGAGTGAGCAAAAGTGGTTAGTTTCGACAATTGACAAGCAAAAGTTTGTTTAATTCCTACTACTTCTGCATTAAATTGCTTCTCAGTGAAAAAAGCTCCTGTCTGTTGTAATAAAAATTCATGTAGTGTGTCTACTCATTACATGTTTGAAACAGAGAAATCACAATGGAAGATACTATTTTCTATTGAAAACTACTTTTAAGGCCTAGTAACTTTTCAACTTTTTTTCATACATCTTCTGGAATAAAATAAATTATTAATGAAGATGAATATTTTTTGTTTTCATAACGACATTGAGGACTGGACATCTTTTAAAATACTTTTATGAACACCAGTGAAATTTATAATCACTTTCTTACCTTCACTAAATGTCATATTTTCAAATAATACATTGGGGTAGCGAGTGAACAGCTCAGACTGTACAGCAGCTGTAAACTCATCAATATGTTGCAGCATAGTTGAGTAACTACCAGCAAACTTAAATGAGAATGGTTTGGCAACATTTCTAGGTGGTTCAGTGTAGTTCTGTGGACGAATATGAATCTTGAATTTAGTCAGACCAATATCATAATCTGGCTGTCTTGTCGTACTATCGTTGAGATAAGCAGTAGCACTAATGCAATATACATATATCCAAGGTGACTGGAATCCACCAATAGCCCAGTTGAAGCTTCCATTTGAGTTAGTTGGATCATAGAAGTATGATGAAGCTGAATTTGTTATCGCATTTGTCGGTTTCCTACTGTTTGGACAAACATCACCAGTGAAATTCCACCTAAGAGACTAGAAAAAATTAAAAGAATTTTAATTTTTAGCGACAGTTTAATTATCTTCAAACGTGAAAATTACTTCTAAATTTCTTGGTATTTTGTTAACCTTATAATGTTTTTAACATCACGCCAGTAACGAAGCAATTTATTTGACCTTTATTTTCAGAAACTCCCACTGAAGACTATTCGAAAGTATAAATCATTTTATATTACTTTACAGCCGACTGACAGTTTAAAAAAATAATTTAAGATTCAAATAAAGTTAATTAGACCCAATATGACTTTGATTCATTGAATTAATCACTAAATAACTTACTCTCCAGTTTACATTAGTCGCCACAGCGCCTGTTTGGTTGTCCAGAAGTTTTACTTGAACAGGGATGTTTTTATTAACTGTTGATTTGATGGTTGAGTCACTGGCATTAGATTCAACAGGACTAATAAGCAAACCAAATTTTCTCTTCTTCACAAGGAAATTTATAGACGAATTTAATCTAGACGAATCATTAGGAGAGATCACCTGTATAAATTAAAGAGAACACGGCTTTGAATTAATTTCATTCAGTATACATTAAAAAGTTACCGAAGTTAAATGAGAGAATAACTTGAGTCAATGAATGAACCTATGGGGTGTCAGATACTCAACAACAAATAATAATGATGGGTTATCTTAAGAAGATGTGAAGAAACTTATTTTTGTTGTCATTATTAAGTGGTAAGTTATAATGAAAATTAAAGGCGACTAGTAAAATATCTCGGAGAAAACTACGTAAGGAATCAAAATCAAGGCATAAATGGGGAAATATGTGTAACAGACATAATATCAGGAATCAAATGCGACAAAGCTAAAATGTACTGCATTATATAACTTTTTTAAGGTACAATGTAATTAAAGCCACTGAATAACTAATCAAAAAGTTGGATATAGATGATTTTCAAGAATCAAATAGTGAGCGTTAATTTGAATTCATATTAGTCGCTCTTTCACCTTCCATAAAATGTCACGCTGAATAAATCAGAAAATATAGTTGTAATGATTCGATTCATTATTCATTATTGTAAATAAGTTTCAAAATGTAATTAAATGTTTGTTTCGTTTGTCTTACTATGGACTGGATGATTACACGCAGCCTTTCGTGGTTGTTCCTTTCTGAATTTAACTGTACTAATATACTTCACTAAAACAGCAAGTACGCCTTTGGGTTTTATGTTGTGTGTACTGATAAATCCCGGCGTTTGAAATAGTAAGAAGCATGAAGAAAGAATTGGATGTACATGTATGTCACTGGAGTCGGATAGGATATAATTCAAATGGTGAGTCCGACTACAAACTGCATTTTCTGGGGCATTTGGATACACAGTGAAAGTGACTTCCTGTACCCCTTTTAAAATCCAACAACCTATCATTATGGTCTGTTCGTCTGGAAAACTACTTTTTTTTCTAACCACATCACGTCATAAAATACGAGATCTAAAGGCGCGATCTACATCTTACCAAGTAATTTTGTCAAGAAGTACGGTAAACCTTACTATATCATGACTCATTGATCCCATATGATGTCCTAGAGCAAAAGCTTCTAAAAATCGACTTCGACCATCACCTAGTAGCGTTTTTGCAGCACAAAAGACGTCGCAAAACTGTTAGACGACAAAAAGATGTACAGAAGACTTTTCTACCACCCCTAGCTTCAACGGTTACTGCAGGGCATACACAGGAGACGAGAAAAACATAGATAAGTTAGATTAAATTGCTGACTAAATGTGTGAAAGAATGTCTCCACGGCAAACATATATATATCTCAACCTCCAGAGGAACGCATTGCAGCTCTTGAGCGCAGAACAAACACGCTGACAGGATAGTTAATGATACTAAGGTCAGACGGTCATTTGACACAATCAAAACATACGTTTAAGTCAAAAAAGTAATAAGTGCTAATACCATACAATCAGGTGTGACGATGTGCACAGTAATGTGATTTCTAACGACTCACAGTGTCAGCAAACGAAAAGGTTGATGGTCGGTAGCGACTGCCGTCACCGACAAAACGATTCCTGCAGTCGTTTATGCTGCATTTTTATACCTCAGTACTTAAATGATACGGATTTAGAGATGGACGTAATTCTATCAACATCTATATACTCATGCATATAAATGAAGCAAAAAAGTCGTGTGAGTAACTTGATATGATTATGAGCAATAATTTGTGCTCGAAACGTCATCAGTTAATATTACTGTATAACACTGTGTGATTTATCAAAATAAAATTTTATCCATAATGGAGTTATACTCTACCACAGTGCCCAAGTTTTATACTTATATCTGAGTTGTTAAAGTCCTTCTCTGAGTAAACACAACCAACATATTCAGAAACCAAATTTAAAAATGATGCTGCCCATTACGATTTGACGCTAAACTACACAGGCCTGGTCGCGAATAGCTGATGAAGAGTTTAACAGTTTGTTAGAATTTGACATAATCTTTCCGTCCAGCAGCTGTTAGTTATCACCTCCGTACAAAGTCCCATAGAGGAATTTCAAAGAGATAGGACCATGTGGAGATTAGGGAGAGTCAAAGTCATCTACGGTAGTCATTGGTCGATCAAGTTATTGCAGTTGTTAAACGTGTTAAGACCACCGTTCTAATCCTATCGCTATGCTTTTAGCTTCATCTAGCATTCAACATGTAGTGCCGACAAGTCCGTTTACTGCCATTTCATGAAGTCAGTTGTTGGAAGAGCCAAAAAACACCATGTTTTGTTTTTCTCAGATCAACATTTTATACCACTTTTTACTGATACCTTCCGAGTGAAACAATAAATTTCTTTGTAATGTCTAAAAGTTCAATTGCTTAAACTATAGTAAAGTATGTTGTGTATCAACCATTCGACTAATTAAGCAGTATATATCATGAATTATTTCAAGGAAAGTTGACTAACAAAAATAACAACGTTATGCTTGAGGAAATGACAGTTTTTGGTACACTTGAAGACAAAACTCATCACGGTTGTTTCTCCAGGCTAGATGTGTCGTTATGCGCAGTTGCACATATAATGAAGACAAGGGCCAAAATCAGTTTACACCCTGAATTAATGAATGTAAAAGTAGTGTCTATGTCAACTTCTTTGTGGCGTTCGATAATTTGCACTACATTTGCACTACATTTTTCTTTAGAGCTGACAATCATAAAAGACCAAACAGATATGAATTTAACTCTAGTTTTCGACTCAGAGTAAAATCACTGTGGAACGTCAACAAATCACGAGGACTCAAAAATATGTTTTGTTCAATTTTACATTGACTCATAAAAGTGAAATAATTATCTATTAGGGTGATTTCTAGATCACAATGTTCTGATGAAAATACAACTGTTTTGAAGCTTAGACATTAATGCAAGAATAACCAGATATCATATATATATATATATATATATATATATCACTAGCTCTAAACAGATGGTTCGTTCTCCTTACCGAAACAAACAGGTTAGCCAAACCATCCCTTGAAAATATAAGATTTGAAACCAGAGCTGTTCCTGATTCTGGACTGTCGAAGTTTGTTTTTGATACTTTAATAGGTGAAACTGATTCCGGTTGAAATAATTCATATGCCCAACGACTTGTGTTTGTGCCCAGTGGTCGAACAATGTTTCCCTAAAAAGAAATGTTTTGAACAAGATTATTATGCATCATTATTTGGTTCCTACAATAATCAATAAAATAATTATCATGTCCTCTGGTAAATGCCTGAGTTAAAGATGACATTAAATAAAAGTAAAGACCACGTGGTTTTGAACATGTGAGTAGTACAAATAGAGTTTGGACAACAGAAGCTTCTGTCTCAATGAATTTATATGCAGATGAAAATATAACTTAATCTATCCAATGTTCAATGAGTTTTCCTAACTCACATAATTCAGAGGCAACAAATTTTCAGTTTTTCATACAGTAGTGGTAATCAGCAAGGAGGAGGAAAGTTAAATAACCCCAAGAAGATCTAACTACATCTGGAATACATAAATGTTATTTCTACTACCAGCTAAGTATTCATTAAATACAATATTACGTATAAATCATTTTCAGACAGATTGAATGAAAATGAAAAGAGTTTTGCATACCCTGACATTTTCATAAAAGCTCAGGGTCCTTCCTTTCATGATAAAAGCAGATAAAATTTTGAAACGTAGGTGACACACAGAACACATGAAATGTCTCTAATATTCGCATATGCATTATAGTTATGAAATAACGAAAGAATATGTGGTAGTGTGACGACAGAACACAGTGGTATTCGCTAGCAAAACTGTTTGTTTAGCAAAAGGACATACAGTGATAACGAATATATAAATTACACTAAAACTTCGGCTTGCAAGACGTGTTTGTATTCTGCTTCTTTCACTTTCATTTCAAGCTTTCTCTAGTGCTTCACGATTATCTTCATTTCTCTCCACTACTCAAGATGATTGCAGAATACACAGATTATAAATTCTTGTTTGGTAACACGCATTCACACAACCCATCATCAACTATAAAATTAGTACTCAAGAGTACGAGAAAGAGCCACTTATCGTGATTTAGCTCTTCTGTCTAGATTTGTCTATTAAGGAGACATCGGCCTACTCAAGGCTTCGAAACTTCATCTGTTAATAGTGACTAATATTTTAATTCATTAGAACTTTTGCATTCTACATTGGAAAGATTGGAACTGATTTTTCGCTTTGCACGATACTCATTGGGTTGCCTTCCTACGTTGAAAACAATGACTAACAAGATTTTTATCCAGAATAAATAACATGATGAAAAGTTACGCTCCAACGATAAGCAATATGCCTTTTAAGCTGTAATATTACAATGACTTTGACGGGTAAAAACTGTTCTTCTAACTGACTGTTATATAGTCAGTAATTGTAAGTTATTAAATTCACTGAACTGTGTAAATAGTACTATAATCTGTTAATTTTATTCCCAACTTTTCAAGATTTCAAGTTTACTTAATAATTTCAAAATAATGCTAAATTTCTAAAGAGCCTTCAGCTAAAAATGTATGAGCATTATTTAATAAAAGCTTACCGAGGAGTCCACGGTGCTGATTTCTAAACTGAATGGAATGCCTTCTGTAACTGAATCATAGCCTGCTGGCACGAAAAGTTTCGTTTTCACACTTGCTGGGATTTGAATAACTGTAGGGGATGGTGAGACACTTGTTGAATTTGAAACTAGAGCAGACCATAGTGGACTACCTGGTAACGGTGTAGGCTGTTGAACTGATACACTAACTACCGTAGCATTAATAACTAAAAATAGAAAGAAACAGTAAATTTATGAAGTTTAACTGAGAAATAAGGCAAATGTTCTATTGGATAGAACTCTGTTTATTGAAGTAAACTGATCGTTGTCCCATTGGATGATATCCACTACAAAGTAATAAGCTTGTTTAAAGTACATTTGGTCGAATTCTGAAATACTTGAAACCATATGTAGTAGGCAAATGAATAAATGATAAATGAATAAATAATATCAGGCAGGCATCAGACGCAATTAAATCTGTAGTTATTTAATTTGTGAGGATTTAAACTGAAGTGGATTTCATCACGAATGTATTTCACTTACAGAATTATTGTAAACCTGATTCCAACGCAAGGATTGAATGGTGGTGTGCTCACCTTGAAAAATGACAATGTTTTGTTTCATCACTAGAGGGCTTGTGGGTGTGCTAAGTCTAAATGAAAACAAATGTCCAGCGCTTTATGGTCTTTTACATGCTACATAACATAAGACGATTAAACTCTTGTCTATAACTTAATAAGACAAAGTTCAGGATAAATTTTCATCAACACTGTTTTGGTTAAGTGATACTTTAAAAAGTTGTGGAAAACGCCATATCAATTTTAGTCAGTAGTAAAATATGTTGTTCTGCAATTCAGAATGGGAAAAGGGTAAACTGCTAACTTTTGTTTCGTATAACAAAAGACCGACTGCAGAAACCCTACAATTATGGGTTAATCTCAAAAGTTTAAAAAGACGTGAAGGTGTTGTGTTAGCTGATGCACAGCAAGTCCTGATTAATAAATAAAAATGGATATGTATCACTAATCAATCATACTTCATCTAAATACCCGGTTGTTTATATCTTCTTATGGAGAGTATAACAAATCTTTTACAATTGTTGCCGTATACGCACATGCACACACACCATTGTATACCGCATATACATATCTACATTTTTCGTATTCCGTTACCTACGAATATGAACTTTGGTCGGACGTAATCACTAGAATTCTGAGTGAAAAAGTAGACAGTGTTTAACAAAAGTAGACTAATATTTGTAAATCTGAGGTCAAATTTTGATCACAGCTCAAACAATTTTGTTTGTTTATTATATTTTAATGACTGTTTCATGACTCATAATGATTGGACAAAGGTTTTAGAAACAAGAAGTATCCTTTTTATATATAAACCTCTGTTATGTTAATTTCGATTAATTCCCCTGAAGAAGTTCGGACCAGTTTGCCGAACGAAACCTTGGGATTAGTCATTTCAATTTCGCTGAGTTTTTACAAATATAATTTGATCAACTCGTAAAAAATATAATTTTTACAAATGTCCACTTTTCACTCGGCGCCCAATTATTTTGGAACTATTCGGTCAAATCTTGATCATATTTCATATGAAACTGTTAACTTTGTTTCGATAATCTAATTTTAATTTAATTTTTAAAATTTTTAATTTTTGATTACAGCTTGATGTCACACCGTATTTTCAGTACAAGTATGGAATTTTCAGCATGGATATCGGTAGCCCAAATTTTACAGGCCGACCATAGATATCGTGTGTGCGTCGGCAGGGGATCGAACCCCGGACCATGTGCATGGTCGGCGAGAGTCCTAACCACTATACCACCGACGAAATGCATACATTAAGTGATAAATAACATGTATAAATGAATAATTAAAAGTAAACTCTTGAAAGCAGGAATATTAGTCACCAGAGAATGCGATTAAGACTCTCATTTTAATTTTTGAAAATACAGAAGCAGTAAAACAGTGAAAAAATTGCAAACAAGGTTACTTCGCAAAAAGTAAAATATTTCGTATTTTCCATGTTATGACTGTAAAATGGACTAAATAAACAAAGCATTTCCGTACATGAATCTCAAGATTTTCACTACACAGAATACAATCAAAAAGAACAATGTGATCAAAAGATGAACTTGTGACTGGTCTGTGTTGTCCCCTAGATATAAATGTTCGTAGATAATGTTTAGATGACGTCTCACTGCTTTGGCTTATCTGTTTAGCTCGATAGATACCGAATATCAGTGTTGTGAATACGATTACTCGAATTATATTATTATAATTCAAACATCAGACTAACTAGACAAAGCCCGCAATGAAATCATTTTAAATGTCATCCGACCTATTTTAACTGCAGCGTCAGTGGTACACTGATCAATGCCCACCAGTCCGAGTTCGATTCCTGTTGCATTCCTGAACCCAACCAAGTTTACTAGCCACGAGCCTGGAGAAAGAAAAGGTTGGGCGGGAAGTTAGCAATCATACCCTGTAAAACAATACCAACGCTATCCGAGACTCCAAATTCTTGAAGCGCAAAGCTCTACTCAAAATGCAAAAAAGGTAAAAAGGAAGAAGCGGTTGAATACACTAAGGTCCCTTGGGAAAACGGTACAGTGGAGCAACCAGAAAAACCATATGAGTCATTAAACAGCCCCATTCACAAACACATTTATCTTCTCAGAGAGGTAAACAGAGATAGAAAGAGTGTAGAAAAGGTTAATATCAGTAGCAAATATTTAGTTAATTAAATCAGTCTAAGTCCACTATAATGCTGAGTAGGTTAGCAATTTTTAACATGTCTCATTTCGGTGTCGAGTGCTTTTATTCTACTTTGATTTCTATACTTTGGTTTCAGTCTCACCAAAGTAGTAGACTGGATCATGCAGCAGTTCGTGGGGATTGAGGAAGCCGGCATAGGCTGTACCAAAATCAGACTCTAGAAGATCTGCTTTCGCAAATGATTTACGTCTCATGCCTCACAAACTTAAAGATATACAAGCTAAATCCACTAAGTTTGCAAAGGAAGAAAATAAGACAGAATTTCCTGTGGACATAAAAGGATGGCAGATATGATGAAGATATTCGACCAACAACCACAACAAGCACCAGTGGGCGAAATCTAAGGGAAGTACAATGAACGAGATATTAATTTTCAAAGCTAATATCAGGTCAGTGCTTCTCTATGGTCCAGAGACCTATTGCAAGTCACCAAAATAATCTTTAGCAGGTCCTCCAGAAAACTGTCGCAAACAGCTGTCTAAACTCAATGCTCTAAGTCAGAAGGCCGGCTGGAATAGATAAGCAGCAAGGAACTTTTGCGGGCAGCGAACCAGGCAGCAAATATGCGGGAGAGAAGGAAGACACATGGGATACACACTGAAGAGACCGTTGACTGATATCATGCGTCAGGTTCTTGGGTAAAAATCGCATAAAATGCAACGAGTTGGGCATCCGAAGGTGATTTGCAGGAGATCATGTTGATAGAAGATGAAAGCTTATGGGTAGTCGTGGAGTGGGGCAAAAGTGATAGTGGAGGGCACAGTACAAATGGAACATGCTGCTGAAGCTCTATCTACCAACTGAAATGCTAGCAACAAATAATACCAATATAACAATAGTTCTTTTGAATAAATGAATAACCACATATTATCATTTTATTTCACTACTTATCATCATCTTTCTCTAGGTGGATTTGTATAGATTAGACAACAGGTTGTGAAATAAATGGTCTGCATTTTACTCTGAATATCAACTAGAATTTCAGACACAAATAATTAGCTAACATAAGCCTGTATGAATTTAACACTTTATATTACTTTTTTCCAATAATCCTGTTTGTACAGCTGAAACGACATTTGCTGATATTTTCTCCATGGGTGTTATTCCAGACGATGTAACATTTGGTGTTGCAGACTGGGATAAATTTTGACTTGGTGGTGACGAGATCTCTAATTCAACAAAAACACCAGGGACAGCTCGACGTTGACGACTTGCTGAATTAGTAGCAGACTCAGAAACCACCTTGACTATACGTATATTTTCTGCAGGTATCTACGGAGGCAAAAGAAATGTTATAATACTGGTTAGAGATCAGATTAATGTCATAAGTCTGTTACAGTTTAATTTCTGATTAAACAGTATAAACTAAGTCATCTACATAAATGAGATAACCTATAAAAGATTATGAAACATATTCTCACTTTACCTGAATGACTAAAATTAAGTTATGCTTCCTTTCTAAAAGCAACATATATCAGAAATCAGTAAATAAAATAAATGAATAATTTTTTCCCAACCAATTATTTGAATATAAGTGAAGTATTAATGACAACCACTACATTGTATTAAGTGGTGTGGATGTACAGTTAAAACACGATCCGCCAGTTTTCATGTACTTTGGACTAGACAGTAAATCTTCTTTAACTGCTGGCGTCGTTGTCAAATGAACCTCAATCGATGAGCGTTATGAAAAGCATGTTAATTTCATAACAAAAGAGAAAATCTCGTGTCTTGGTGGCGTTTCAGCCATCTAGTTATTCATGTCTAATATATCTGATGTCATGTAACAGCTTTGCAGGATTACACACAATTACACAAACGACACAATTACATGAACTTTAACAATGATAACAATTCATACAGAAAATACGACAGTAAACAGTAATCTATTTTTGTGTATTGCATATAAGAGGTAGTAGTCTATAGGCTAGATGAATTTGATAGAAAACAACATGAATTGCATATTGCTAGTTAATAAATGGCCATCAGAGTGAAATGACTTCAAATCTTATCAACACAATGTATTTAACATAAATGTGAGTGGACTCGTACAATTGAGAAAACAAAACTTCTGAATCCAGGATAACTAATCAGGTTGTGTACTCCCTTCTCACATAAGTGTTTTGTGATTACTTTTCTAACGTTTCTGTGAAACTATTTTTATTTTCACACTTTGTTAACAAATCAACAATTGACCAAAGCTGGAGTGTTATATTTGTACTCTAAGTGAAGTTATCCACATGTTTTAATAATTTTGATCGAGATTTTAAGCTTCCAAAAACTTTTAACGGTTTCATTTGAACCATAATACCTTCTTTATATATGTTAAAATATTATATTCGATAACTTCTCATATTCAATTCGAGATGAACCTTCATATCTAGACTAGAAAACCAAAGTAATGCATTATTATTATTATTCTAGACTTACTTATCATCAATTTGTAAAACTGTGATAGAAAAACTGATACTTACTCCTAAAAATTTGGCCAAATTTGAAACAACTTCTGATCCAAAAAACTGGTCAATAGTCATTGCAGGCAAACCGAATGACACTTTCACTAACTGTGACAGTTTAATGGTGATAATCGATTCACCTTTTAGAATCACATACAAAATTTGCGTTGAATCATCATAGTAATTAGTACCAGCTGAGTCTGTCATTACATTTGGCATAAATTCTTCCGGTGTTTTGGGTGCTTGTAATACAGACTGACCCTAAAAATAAATGATCATAATGTATGATTTGAGAAAGATATAGGTACAGTATAGTCTCAACATTTGAATAATTTCCTATTGGAAAAACCTGTGGCTGAGATCAATTTTTTTTTTTAAATTTCTCTCTTCGTTCTCAGAAATCTAAAACCAATTAAGGTTTCCCTTTTAATGTGTTCACTTTAATTATCTTCCTTATAAGATTAGTCGTAATTACAGGGTATAAAGGTTCAAAAAATAACCAGTGTTCTCTTCTACTTACAATGATAGTGACTTTGGTTATTATCACGAATGGTTTGTAAGAATGAGTGCAGCTTCATTTATCACAGAGTGTCCCTATGTTCTCTGTCGGACTGAAGGAATCAAATATGAATAATTTTGAAGTAGATTCAGGAAACTTATTTTCATTAAACTCTAATCTATATCTCGTCGAGGTAATCGCTCAGTTTTCAACCAATATTTAGTATCTTAGTGCATGTATTCATAAATTTACAGGTCAAATTCACAAACAGTAAATAAATAATGAGTGAAAGGCATATATAAAACCTGTATGAGTGATATTCTGCGAACCTTATTTTTATGCGGAGTATATTGTTCATCAATGAACAGAATAAATGAGAATATCATGTACTAAATATATTGCAGTCAACCAGTTTGAGTTATTTAGCGTTACAAAGTCTATCTTGAAATTTCATCTATAAGTGCTGTTCTGTATGACATTAGAGAAGATAGACTAAAAGACCTATCATAAATAAGTATTCTATACTGTTACAGTTGATAATAAAAAGTAATCCGTCTCTATTCTTTAAATTTAAACCAAGATTATCTATGCATCTATAGTTACACATACCAAACTATTGTTTACTGCATTTTTGGCCTTCACGTATTGTCCATTCACGTAGACATCAAGTCTTCCTGCAGTGAAGTAATCAATTCCAATCCTAACAGCATAATCTGGTTCCGCTTGTGGAATTCGTAAACGTAATTCCTGGGGCATGGTACTTGTCATATACATTACAAAATTCTTTTGACGTGCAACGACTGCCATAAATGTACTCATCCTTTTCAAACAGGCATAACTTGAACACGCTCCATGATCACTTGGACCATTTATCAGATCAATGTAGTTAGGCTAATTTAACAAGACAAAATTAAACCAATCATTAGAGCTAGTACAAATTAATTTAGAGGTTTTATTCTCTTAGTCTATATGGAATAAAAATCATTTGATAATCATATTATCAGCATTCACACTTCCTAACTTCATGAACTGCTGTAAATTAAAAGCATTATCTAGAAAGATACGGCTGCTGAAGGTTGTGTAGATAAGGTTTCTAAGAAAATACACTAATGATAGTAAGAGCTGAACTAACGAAATAAAAGGAATATCACTGCCAATACAACTACCAGTGGCTCGAGACTTGAGCTACCAATACAAGTTAGTGCATTTCACACCAAATTATGGAGAAGAAATCAACAATAAGTAAGACAGAAGAACTAAAATACTACTGAAAACTGATCCAAAAGAACTCTGAGTAAAAGAAAAGAAACCACAGTATCATTTTGAAAGTGAAATTGATATAAATGAAATTACCAACGAAAACCAAGTTTCAAATCTTTCCAATGATTGACACAAACATTTCAGGAATATAAAATGCTTTCGGAGTTATCACTCATGTATTGGGGGACGTTTGAATAACCACGAAAACTTGTTAGTTTGTACTCAGTTGTTTGGAACAGAGCTCTCCTGCACCAAGATAACAGCCATACTTACGCTAGCTTGTTTAATAAGTTGCTGTTGTTGAAGGGTGAAAACGCTGTTTTTAGAAGTAACACTGGGAATATAAAGTACAGGGAAAGCAGGATGTTAATTTACCATAGTTTTTCCTTCATTAAGCTATTGCGGTACAATATGCGGTGATGTAACTATTTCAAACAGGTAAGACAAAAGGAACACAGTTTATCGATAAATAAATTGGTGAACAGATATATGTTTCGATAGAGAAAGAAAGACCAGATTTGCAGATATATGTTTAAAGACCCATTATATCCCAATAGTAGTAGAGCTTTAATTTATAACCGTCAAAGAGAAGCGGGTAATCAGTGTATTCTTTGGTCACTGTCGGAAGGGCGAATACAAGCACATTCACTTGAAGTATTTAGCGAAAAAACAAAATTCCGCTATTTGTAAGTTCAGTTTTGTAAATAAGACGGTAAAACAAGATGGATTCTCGGTCATCATCCAGTGTGTATAGTTGAGAATGTTTCTGTGATAATCCAATTAAATAAATATTTAAGGCAATTAAGGTGATTTATGAGGCATTATACAGATAAGCTATCTTATGGAGTAGTGTTTCTGCGTTCTTGTAACTTTACGAACTTTAAAAAAAGTTATTTAACTGAATTCTATCCGTTTTACATTTTTTAATGTTTAGTTCATTTAAATCCCTTATGGTGTGAAAGAGTGTTTTCTTCACTAAACTATTTTTAAAAAAATCGGCAAACCATGTTTTTTAAGCCGATTACAGGAAAGCAAAAAGTCAACACTGGTCTGTAGTGGATGAGATTACTAAAAATGAAACAAAAAAAAATTGATCAATGACTCACGGATAATCCCTGTGTTGCAAATGCAATCGGTGAAAGTCTGCGCTCAAGAGCGTCTGGATCCATAGACTCAATTAATAAAATTCTGTGATCCAATGACCTACTACACTTGTATGCTTGCATTGTAGCCATGTAAACGCATGAGCTGTCACGAATAATACCTGACAATATGCAAGGAAAGCAGTAATAAGTTTATACCTTCTCACTTAGATTTTACATCTTGGTCTATGAAAATAGAACAAAGTAGAATATCTGCACTGAATTTATGAGAGCTAAGTGTATTCAAACTTTAGCTCTACAAACCTGGATAGATGTTATTTGTTCTCGGGCCACCTACAGCCTGACCAGTACCCCAACCGTTACAGAAATAGAGACTTAGAAATCACAAAAACAGTTCCATAACTCCTTTATAACCTCGAAAATGTTCGAATCTGTATTTGTTTTCGTTATATGAGAACCAATGCTTAAATTCTAGTCTGTTTGTGCTGTTTTCAGTAGCATTTAAAATGAATATTCAGTTTCAGTACGTCTTATTCAGGCTTTTCATCTACAACATTCACACATCAGTACAAGTTAAGGAACACGAATGCATGCTGCATCTCAAAGACCCAACAAAGTGCTTCAAATTACTTGTCTATATTTTAGCTCTAAAGTTACATCTCAGATATGTATAAATAAGATATATAGATATCAGATATGTATACATCTGGAGAAATTGTGACATACGTTTTCCAGTCTAGCAGCCTGATGTGTCTTGGCAAGGTCTGAAATCCAGGTAAAAGACAGCATTTTTTCAGTAGGATTACACATAAGTTAATTAGTATAGTGAAGTGGGATCACAATACTGGAGTAATGTGAACTTTCTGAAGATGGTTAGCACACCTTCTTGACGAATTTCAACCAGCATGAGTCCTAAATTCCCAGTAATGACGCTTTATTTAGGGATTCACTTAATATTAATGCCGGACAAAGTTTGTTTGCACTGGGGGAATAAAAATCACTATACTGTGTTAACAGCAACAGTGACAGACGTTTTAGGCATTCAATTTATTCAAACAACTAAAAATCCGCAAGTTTTCTAAAAATGAATTTGGTAATTCACCTTTGTTTGGCCATTCTGTTGCAGGATCAATGGATGTCCCATCGGCTTTCATTAACATTCTTTTTGGTATACGTTTATCACTAACACCATAACTTGAATCCAAATTATACTGCCATTCTGATTGTGGTACTATAACAGTAGGCTGACCAAACAATCCACCGTCTTTGTCAATCACAAGAATCTTTTTAAGGCCATCACATTCCATATCATTACATTTGTCAAAACGCACATTTCTGAGTTAAAAATGAAAGGGAATATAGAAGAGATGCATGATAAGGTTGAATATTTTCATTACTTGTACAATCCAATTCAGTCTAGGTATTCAAATGAAGCAATTATGTAGTCATGTTAAGTAAATGAACAAGGCAACTTAGTTTTTCAAATTAAGAGGATGATAGCCATAGTTACGGCTGTTAAGTTAAATATTGATGAATGGATACACTGAGTACGAACAAAAGCTTGTGTAAAACTGGAGTCAGTAAAGGTCTGAAATCAGTTTGCCAAGACTTACTTATTACGCGTTAATAGATGGTTTACTTGTAAACCGTAGTTGCCACTACAAAGACATGCCTGTGCGTCAGTGGTACAGTGGTAGAATGCTCGCCAACCACGCCCATGGTCTGGGATTCAGTCCCCGGTCAACTCACTCCTATACCTCACTAAGTCGGTAACAAGGCAGTCACAGACGCATGCTTTGGAGTGAGACTAGCAATCCCACCCAGTAAAAATAAAACCAGCGCTACTGAAACTTCTAAGCCTTAGCCTGAAGCCCTATGCTCCACTTGGAACATAAAAGAATAAAATAATAAATAAAACTAAGACATGCCTGATATTCACCTGGAGAATTTTAGTAAAATTTATATTCAGATGGAACAAACTATAGTTTTGTACCAGTATTCCTGACTGAAATTCAAAATGCAAGATGAAGAAAACCCCTCAACTTACCCGACTTTTGGTCTGTCGTAATAAGTAATGCTACTAGAGTCCACAGATATCGCATTCGTACCAACAAAATATGTTGGAAATATTCCATCTTCATTATTCATATCTGTCCGCCATACGTAATCTCGTTTTCCACTACATACAGCACCATAATTCGCTATGGTTACATCTGGAAAGCAAAGAAAAGTCCACTTATAATGATATGCTAAATAGTACATTTTCATGAACCTCACAGATTTCAGTATCTATATTTCAGGGTGTCTTTCACTAAGCAAGCAAAGTTAATGATTAACCTAAATGATAAAAGCTATAAGACCATGGATATCGGTTTCTGTTTTGTAAACAAAGAAGGTCAAACAACTACGTCGTTCTAAAACATGACACGTTTTAAACCTAAACTTCATAGCAGTTCATACTCAATGGTGCAATGGAGAAAAAACCACTACCGTATTTTATCTGTTATTCCATTGAATTGGCCATATAATAGTCATTCATAAGTATAAATTGGGCGAGAGAGAAAGTTCTCTGCATAATCATAACTATGTCTCCCAGTTATGTGGTTTTACAAATTAGTATCGGAAGGATGTACTGCATTCACCACCATTTCACAGTCTATTTGAGAATTATGTTCACATTCACATACACAGGAATGATTAAATAACGGGAAACAAATGATCTGCATTTAGAACGACACTGACATTTTCGGTACTTTTATTGGTAACATGTACAGAAAAACACATAAATTCCATAATAATGACATTGTACATGACTTGCAAAGGAACAGGCTGCAGACATTTTTTCTAAAAAAATTTCCACTTGTTTGTGTTTCTAATTTTTGGCCTCCAGTACCACGTGCTGTTGTTAACATTATTATAAAATGATTCTGAGCAGACTGACCTTAAGGAGTCAAAATTTTCTGTTTTGCAAACCAGACTAAGATAGTCAATAGGCTTCATACTGACAGTCAAAATAAATGTGCTTCGAATTTTTTTCTTAGCAAGTATTCAAGTCTCATTTAGCATCACATTCAAAAGATCATTTTTACAACTTTGAACACTTTCTATAGAGGATGAAATTAATATTCCTACTCAAAAAACCAAGAAGTCAATACACATACGAATAACGGATGCCCAACTTAATTTTAAAATAATGCTACAGTGTATTTCGATAATGTTAGAACTTATGAATGAAGGTTGCCAGCCTGGCATCTTTCACCTAAAGAGTGAAAATACTTTGGCTTCTGTGGCTAGATGGTAATCAGTTTAGTGTCCAAACTTCATTTTGTGGGCTGAAGTCCCACACCAATGTGTTATCAAAATGCTCGGTAGTAAGAATATTTAATCTGATTGTTTAACGCATTTTCAGTTATTCTTGTGACTGAAAAAAGGAACTTACTGGTTATGAAAGCAGCTCCACCATTTGAAAAGTCCCCACTCCAGCTTGTTAATTTACCTTCCTCAGGCATACCAATTGAGCTCATAAACTGGGGACTTGTCATACCCAAGTAGCCACCTTCAGGTGAAGTCGGTCCTTTCAGTTTTGATGCTAGCTGAATAGCCATGTCATTAGGCTTATCGCTACACGACTGAATCCCACTGCGACCAACTAGTAAGGAATTATCAAATCTAAATTCCTTGGAGCTAATCTTATGAGTTCGTCCACTTGGTTCACCAATAAATGGATACATACCTTTTGATGAGAAAATACCGACAGAAACAAGAGATTTATTATCGGAATCTTACTTAATATATATATATATATATATATATATATATACACAGAATTCTTCTTATAAATTATACATCTAATACTTATTTCGAACTTAGAAATCCCACTAATTACAAGAATTGCATCACTCTTCCTGTTACGCTTCCAACAGAGGTGAGGTTAAGCGCTGAAGTTCTTATTGATGCTAAGAATTTTTTTTCCTTCGTTTAAAACAGTGGTAATGTAAAATATCAGTTCAGTGACAAGAAATGAGCTTAAACGCTTGACATTATCATGACTGACAATGTACGAAATAATCAGTTAGTTCAGATACTTCTCTGTACTCTACACACACTCTTAGAAGTGTTTGAAATTGGGCAGCATTTACGTTCCCGTGACTATTTTATTCTGAAATCATAAAAAGAGACGACATATGAATCTCTAGCAAAAATAATTTTAAAGACTTAAAGTAATATAAGTCGCTTTATTTAAAATTATGTTGTCAGAGCAAAAATAACCCTGATGACACATTTTCAGATACTAACAGTATACCTTGGTGGGTACCCAACTAACATATGGTTATGTTTTACTAAGAATAGAACATACCTCCAGCATTATCGACTAAATGTATACGCTTGGCTTGAATAGACGAATCCGTCCTCCAAAACATTGAGAACTGACTAACTGAGTATATCTGGGAATCGGAAATCACTGAGCAGCTATATTGAGTTTTCAGCTGCATAAATCCAATCAGACAAGAATGTACAGTGTTCTTCTTCCTAAGATACAAAGTAGACATATTTTTATGAAACATTTGAACACAAAAATATAGTTGTAAAACTTATATAAATATATATATATATATATACTTACCACATAGAATTATTGCCTGAATCACAAGAATATCCCTGAGTGTATACGCAAACACGTTCAGCTCCTGCTATTGCATTTCCTTGTAATGTTAGGTCGCTGGCTTCTTTTATGTCTAGTGCAGCTTCAAACAAAATGTCGAGATTTTGGTTATTAGGGTCCGTTTCTCCTGACCATAAAGATTCAATCAGTAAATTGTGTATTATTTTGTGACCTTTGTCTTTCACCCAGATAGCTAAAAAACAATATGTTGAATGCATGAAAATTCAGTGGGAATCAATCATTTACTCTGAATTATGTTAAAAGGTTTTGGTAAATAAATGCAATAATTATCTGCGACAAAGAAAACTACTTAGTCTCATCCTGCTATATATATTTCAGGATTCTGCGGGAAATCATTACATAAAGCAACATTTTTTTCGAAAGTCTTGCTCAATCATGTAATAAAATTAGACAGCAAGGCATAGAAAACCGCGAGATAGTGAACAGGTTGTTGTGTGATTTCCTACTTCCTATATAGAAAACCATAAAGTACACGCACAAGTGAACTAATGGAATTCAGGGCTCATTGTTGAAGTAATATTGTGTAATCACTGCAGTGAAGTACTGTGGTTACAATCTCATTATCACTACTCATTATTATTAGTAGCACTTCCTCCTCATTTCCGCTATAATTGTTATCATGATACCATACTAGCGTTTCAAGCAAAATCATTTTAAAATCAGTCTTTAATAGATTTCTTTCCATATATTTGGTGTGTTCTTCGAAAATCGCTTTACTTTTTTATCACTGATGTCATCTACAAATAACTTTTTTCATAGACTGGGATAAAAGCTATTTAACGCTTCATCAGCACAAATGTTGTCACCAAACTCTATGAATCTTAGCATACCTTATGACCAAAAACTGACCTTCGGTGCACGTAATAGTAAGCTTGAATATTCTTCAGACCGATGCTTTATAAAATCAAAACGTCAAACGTCAAAAGTGAATGAAATGAACACGAAAGTCCTATTCGAGAATTTAACCAACCAGACGAAAGATCTGATCCCAGCCTAATATGACAATGCAGACCTTTACAAATCAACCGTTTTAAACTGCTGTCTCGACTAATCAACAAAAAACCCAGCTTTCGTAACGTACTATCCAAATAACATCGAAAGCAGCTAAAAGAAGTGAAGGATAATGAAAACTTGATCATGACACGGTCAAATAAAGGTTTCGGGATCGTCTTGATGAACAAAATAAGACTATCTAAGCGAACTCTCGGTGATACCATCTGACGATAAAAGTTTCAAAAACAGTCTCCACAGAAATATCCCACTGAAAAAACGGAGCTCCAGCTAACATAGATATTCAAAAAAATGAAAGGCGAATCCATTATCAGTTCAAAATCATACGAACAACTGGGTCCATCTGGTTCTCCAACGCTGCGCCTGTACGGCTTACCTAAAGTACACAAAAAAGACGTCCCACTCCACCCAATACTAAATATTATAGTTTACCTACATCACTCAATCGAAAAATGACTGGTGGAGATTCTCAGGCCGGTGAAAGGAAAGCTGTCAAGACACAACCTTCATGACACATTCGACTTTGTTGATTCAGCTAAAAATGTCAACATGGCAGACAAAATATGGTCTCCTTGGATATTGTCTCTCTCTTCACCAACGTCCCATTGACAGAAACCGTATGTTTCCTTTGCGACTACATTCAATCCAATAGCATCGATGTCGGTGTACCGATCCATTACCAGAACTGTTACTGCGATACACCTTCAACGTCTATTTTAGTTTCAACAATGAAACGTATAGGCAAGTAGATGGAGTAGAAGTGGATTCTCCTCTAGGACCCCTCCTGGCCAACTGCTTTACGGCTAGCCTAGAAAAGAACTTCTTATCATCAAATATCGATGACTTCCATCTCTACAAGAGATACATCGATGATACTTTCATCATTAATGATGGGAATTGTGATCTAGCAAAACTACTTCGAATCTTCAATAACGCCCACTCAAACATCGACTTCACTCTGGAAGTTGAATCTAACGCAGTATTTTATTTCCTCAGCGTTCAACTACGAAGGAATGATAGTAAATTGTTGAAAAGATCCATCCTCAAAAACTCACATGGAACAGATAGTTTATCAACTTTCAAAGAGAAACCTAATATACTCCCTTTCCTCGAGGATCCGGAAGATTTGTCCTGAGGAGTCAAACGACGAAGAATTGCAAAGTCTCCGAGAGACATTGATAGAAAATGGATTCCCACCCAGATTCGTACACAACGATTTAAAACCAAAGAAAACACCCGAAAAGGTCCAAGTCGCCCCCAAAACGATGCTGATGTTGAACTTAAAATTTAAAAGTGATACCGAAGCAGAAATTCTCCGCAGACGGCTTTCGAAGTCACCGCTAGCCTACGAATAACATTCTCCTGCAAGAAACTGCTCAGCCAGCATGTGCAAAACAAGCTGTCGCATTGGGCCACTACAACATGTATATAAAAGTTCACTTGCTCTCATGGAGCCGAGTACATTGGCAGCACCATGCGTCCACTTGCAAAACGCTGGCGGGAACACTATCCAGCATGGTTAGTGAAGGGAGAACACAAAGGGTATACAATCCGATAAAAGAACATCTGGTGAATTCTGGACATCCAGCTCCACTTGAAAAATACTTCGAAGCCATATACAATATCCGCTCCAACCTACTAAGCGGAATGAAATCAAGACATCTAGGAATAGCTGAGGCATTGGCGATACAAAAGCTCAAGTCTATTCTATGTGTCCAAAAGAAATAAGTCCAACCGTTGTCCCTACCGTGGCCATCAGTATTAACTATCCTGTTACTTGTTTTGTCCAATCTTCCCGTTTCTTTGTTATATTTACTTTTTAAATCCCTACCTGCATTATTAAATTTGGTTACTTTTATTTCTATATGTCCGAACCTCCTACCCATTTTACTAATACTACGTCCTTAACCCGTAATTATACAAACTGACGAGTCTCCCAGTAATTATAATCCTATTTTGTCTTTTCTACCTGATCTTCCTGATTATTACACATTGTAATTTTTAATTTGGCCTCTGACCTGAAATATTTCTAGAATAGTGGCACTATCTGTCTTCTGTTTATTACACTTACTAATTTTATCAATTTGACGGGAGATCATTCTGGAACTTTCTCACACATTTAATATAAATACACGAATATACAACCTAGTTGATAACTTCGTCGAAAAGAAAATTTTCCTCGCTGCAACCGTCTTTTTAAAATCAAAAACACAGGGAATACATAGGTACTTCACTTACCGCTGCCTCGAGTTTTATAAAAGATATTATTTTCTAATAGTAGTCCAGAAGTTCCAAACGCTCCAACTGCTGAAGACAAAGACTCTTCAAAAATACACGACTTTATGTATGAAATATTTTTCATATCGCCAGCACTGATGAAAGAGACCGGAAAACGAGCATCTGTTGGCGTACTGAATTCCTTTTGACCCATACGATAAAAATGTACACCTAGAAAATCATAGAAATATACGACCATACTAAGTATTTACGCCAAGCTAAAATGTCACAAGTTGCTGTATGCGTCATGAAAACCAGAAAATCTGAACATCCGTTGAAGTCTTCATATTTTACGCATAACATTGAAGTTATAAAAGAAAATATAATTCATAAAATAAGAAGCTATATAGGTAGTAGTAAAATAACGTTCGAAAAAATGTAAAGGCGAAGAGTAACGTGGATATTTAGCAATATTTCAGAAAGTCATCCCTATCGATTAGGCAAACTACAGAATAAAGCGCTAAGTGGCTGAATACTATCTCATCTCGTCAACACAGGAAAATCTATCGATACTAATATACCGCTTAAAGTTACTTATCGTATCCGACTCAGACTTTCTTACTCTGTACGAGTGCAGAGGCAATCAGAATTCTTCTGAGCAAGCCAAATCTTTGTGTTCAAAAGAAATTCATACATCTTTCTTTGTTGTAGTAGTTCAAATAATATGTATGGAGTCCTACAAATGATTTTCCTCTATCCTTGTAACTATTATTTAACATTGTTAATCTACTGTGATTACTATTCCAGCTAATTCACTTCTTTCCATCTTGGTATTCTTACGTAATCCACTTATCTATTCCTCTTACTTATCCTTATTTTACAAATAAACCCTACAAATTAATTAATCCTGTTATTCACAAATATTTTCACCCCTCCTATATCTCAAAACTGATAATTCCTAATGACTGATCTCTCCGCACAGCTGCTATAACTTTAATGAAAAAACTAAATATTAGTACAGAATTGTTGATGAGGAACCAGTTGAACAGGAATATATTTCTTGGCTGTTTATTTTTTAACTGTATTTTTACAATTTGAAAGACTTGAATGCACCTGCTCTACTTCAATCTACTCCCAGAAATGCGTTAATGGTTTCAAACATGACTTGTCTCGGTATGCTTACTGTTTTCCTCACCTTAGTTAATACTTAACACCTGATCTGAAATATCTTTTTTTAGCTAGTCGGCTGTCCAGTGGTAGAATGTTCGTCAGCCACGTAGGAGATTAGGGTTTTATGTCTGGCTGGTACACTTCAGAACCTCTGCTAGGCTGTAGTAAATCCAGAAAAGAGGAAAGTTTGAGAATAAGACTAGCAACCTCACCCCTCCTCCCAAATCGCAGGGAATGGAGAGATATCCAAGACAGAGTATTTCAGAAGTGACACCAGAACTATTCTGCTTTGTGATAAAATGCGATAACGGGAGAAAAAACGTCCAGCTGGCTAATTCAAATTATTTCTATTATCAAGGTCTTATTTTCCAAGCATACCTGATAGTTTAATTTGTCCAAATGAAACACCATCTGCAGACAGGGTTTGTGATGCCAGAATCCTTCCTCCAAACTTATTAACTGCACTTTGATTATCGCCTTGAACAATAATGTTCGAAGTAAGAAGGCCAACCTCAGCACCAGTTGTGAATATGTGATTACCGTAAGTCTGGTTATACGCTAAAATATATTGGAAAAAGGTAGAAAAAATCAAACTTGTAGAACGCTGTTTTATTGGCTGACTTCTGACGCCAATCGAAATTTCGAAAATTGTCCTGGGAAGTCGTAATTATATTTAGACTTAGGTGAATAGATATCCAGATTACAATGAATGTAACATTGTAAAATTATTTAAAGTAATCCCTGCATGTTTAGGACATCGAAATGAAACTTTTCTACTAATAATTACTTTATTCCAAGCAATAGGTTTTCATACAGGCTGGAATTTTCAGTGCAGTACACGCCTCAACAGTATATCTCCTTTTACAAATAAATAAGTACATAAAATAACAAAAATAATAAGACGTCAAAAACTGAAATTTACTAGAAGAAGAATATATGTAATAATGGTGCTGGTTATTTACGTATTGTAAATTAAGTTTATAAGTTCTTTTATGACATTTATCTCTTCACAGAACACCCGTCCTAAATATGATATGGTTGAATTTTTATTTCGCCATATGAGCATAAGTTCTTACGGAATTTATGCTGGTTTTACCTGAAGATATACAAGAAGAAAGCTACAAATAAAAGGTATGTTCAGTACCGGACAAGGTGACTTTAGCCAGTTGCTTGCAAGAATTTAAATGTCTATCAACAACAATGTCAGTTAGTTGCGTCATGGACACACCACTAATCGTGCTTGCAGCCTTCAAAGTCCAAGTTAATATAAGAGTGTCCTTTTTGAGAAGTCCAGAGTAGAATAAAGGGAACAATAAAAAACAATGGAGAAAATACATGAAATTGGTATAGAAGAGGATTAGTGATGTCAGAAAGTTTCAGTGTCCTTTTGCAGTAAGTTAAGCTGAAGATTGTCTTAGAAATCAACAAGATGTGAGATGCCCAACAAAGATTTGAGGAGAAACTGATACCGAGCAGGTAATATTTCGTACCAGAGTGCCATCAGTATTCCAAGAATCATGGAACTGAATCAGCTCACGCAAGTCTTGTTAACACTTGACATTTAGAGGCGTTCATTTTGAGACCATATGAATGAGACCATTGGTTAACCTCAAACAGGAATCGAATCATATCAGAACAATCAAATACTGAAACAACTAGGATAGAAATTGTCAGATAGTCAGCAAGTTTAATGAAAATGGCCTTATAAGAATGCGGTTATCCATGCCAAATGAAAGAAGAAGTGGAAAGTTGTTGAATAATTAAGAGTGAAAAGGATCGACTGTTTATTGAAGAATTGCATGACTAAGCTTAGAAACAAAAGGACAGAGTTCAACAGGTGTTTTGTGGGTAGAAATAAAGTATATCTAGAAACAGTATAAAAAGCAATGGGTTACGTAACCACAGAAAAACACGTTTTTGCAAAATAAACAAAATAGGGGGGTAGGTTGAGCCATGTTTACTCAAAAAATTCATGTTTTCTAAACAGGATAGAAGATGATGTAGTGAAATTTGTGCACTTTGTTATCACTAAGACAGTGAAAGATTCAGCACCCCTGTCTCTTTCTGCGTATATAGATTTAGTTTTAGCCGTTTGATGACGATTGCCTCAGCAAACTGAATTAGGTTAGGTTTCTTTTGTTTGCCAATTATTTTGAACGCCTTCAGGTTGTCCACAACATGAACAATGTCTAGTGGGTGGCGTGCAATCGCACTGTTTAGTGCTTTAATCTCAGGTTCTTTGGTATATATTCAGCGATGCGAACAATAACTCTTCTCTCTGTCCTTCCAATGAATGCGCTTTGGCACATACATGTAAATTTGTTGACGCACTTGGAGGTAACATGCGGTGGGAGCTTGTCCATTTTTGACTGTCCCAAAAAACAGGTTGTTTGATAAACACGTACAAGCTTGGTAGCTAGATATGTTTTCTTCAGGGCAGTGTTCAGTTTGCGTCTTATTTTACTTGCAGTATCGTCACCTTTGAAGGCAAGCTGTAGAAAGATGGGTTTTTTCTCTGCTGTGTTGTACTTCACCTTGTCAAGACTACGTTTTACGTGTTTGTCGATGAACTTCTGTGGGTAACCATTATAATGCCGGGTTTTTCAAAAGTGACTAGTTCTTCCTCAAATTTTTATTCTGAACAAAGCTCCCTTACACGATCACAAAGTGTTACCACCAATCCCTTTTTGTAATTTATAGGGCAGAAGCTTTTGAAGTTCAGGTAAATAGCTCTTCAGGTCTCCTTTCTATAGATTTACCTCATGGTTTTACTGTCTTAATCACTTTCGATGCCAAGGTTCAGGAGTGAAACTTGTCCTCCTCTTCACACTTCATTGTAAACTTTATATTAGTATGGGGACTATACAGGACGTTTAATATTTGAGATGCGCCACTGAAACAATCACAAATGGCGAACTTATAGAAGTCTATCTGATCGATTGCTGCCTTTATTTTATTTGTTCCAAGTTGTCCATAGAGATGTCTACCCACAAAACACCTGCTGAATTCTGTCCTTTTGTTTCTAAACTTAGTCATGCAATTCTTCAATAAACAGTCGATCCTTTTCATTCTTAATTATTCAACAACTTACATTATTCTTGACCAATGTTTCTCTCAGTTCCAATCAACCACTCATCATCAGGTATTTATTTGTAGGGATTTGATCGATCGGTTTTTCAGGATTTCATCATGAGCTGCTATCGGTTAGAGAACCACTCGAAAACCTGGCAGTACTAAAGAATTGTTTCGTCCTAGTTTGGGACTCTTCATCAGTAGGCATTTATCCCAGGGGGTTCAAACATAGGACCTTCTGATTACAAGGTGAGCTTGTCGATCATTAATCTACTGGGACTCGATCCAATGGCCAATGACGCGACCACTAGCCAATGTGTTCGGTGGGTATTTGTTCTCACGCTCAACCTGCTGTACCCTTCTGGTCATGACTTCCCATTGTCATTGTCGAAAGTATGTTCAGATGTTTAATTTAATTTATAATTTTGGTATTGTTCAGGTTGTAACCAGTTGATAAGAATCCAAGAAATATAAAAAAGAGCTCAGATTATCCTGGTATTATTGTAGTTCTCGCTTTATTCAAGTAGTTTAATTTATGAATGATGATGATCGTTATTCGGATGCCGTAATCCACTGATGGGCGGTAAATCAATTTTTCCCTTCTATTTATTGTGGTTAGAGTATACAAGGCTTGGGATTTCAAACTTCTTTGTGATATTTTTCCATCGTCAAAATCAATCAGCTGTTCACTTTCTATTTTACTCATTGCTATAGCCGATATTTTTGACAGACGTTTTATTTCTACTTCATTTCTAGGGGTACATTTTGCACACAGTTCATTTTCATTCATTCTTACTTTTACCTGGCTACTGCTTTCTCCTATAAATATATACCTTTCAAGTTTGAAGTGATGATAACGTGTATTTGATCACGTGTTTACAAAACCCATGTAGCTTATTCCGTACTACATGTTAGAAGTTGGTTGGGAGAAACATGGTCTCACACTAGTTGATTTATATCTGACACTTACATCACTGAACGTTAGGAACTGTCATGTCCTAATGCTTTTCCACTCCGTGTTAAGTTCGAATTCAGTAATATGAATTTCAAGGTAACATCAGTTTCTTACTGACTAATTCTAAATAATAAAGTTTTAAATGTGTAAATGGGAATTTTCAAATTCTAGTACGTCAAAAAGTATACGCAATTTTTTCACTTCCCGAAAAATTACAATAGTCTGATTTTGTTGCTCATCTAATAAAGATAATGCATGATCCCTAGTTAACGATTCTTGACTCTGTTATGCCAAATAGTGTGTGAAAACCTCAGTTAATATTTCAATATCGCATAGTTATGTTACACGCATATTTAATATCATTATCGTTGAAGAATATCAAAGAAACATACCAACATGAGTAAATGCCAGCTTATTCACGAGGGTGATCGTCATTAGATCTGAAGAAATGGAGGCGATTTCATGTAATTCTGACTGTTTAAAATCCATACTAGTTGTGGCGATAACAATTCGATTGCCAGGTGACCAGTCCGTTACTGGTTCATTAAGACGAATTTGATTTTCTCCAGCCGTGGCCGTATTTCGAAGATTAGTCCACATTATTTTCTTGGGCAAGGCATGCATATTCATAACACCATATACACCTTAATGAGGAAAGTACAAAAAAGTGAGGGTATGATTCTTAATGAAATTATGACAGTGTATACAACGCATTACTAGAATTACGGATCTATCATTTTGCTACTAAGCACTATAAATATTACATTTCTTTTAATACATTTTTCTAAGAGGCAAACATTTCCATCATCGTGGCACGTCAGTGTAAGTTAACCGTAACAACCAATATGACCAAAATATTAAATTGAAGTGAATAAAGTGATTCTTAGAAAATATAATAAAAATAACTGGCCAGCAGGACAGTTATAAACCAAATAAAAGGTTTCTTTTTTGTTGGATAGATGAAATATCAGTGGGCTATTCAATTGTACAATGCACTGCCTTTATCACTGGGCAAACAAAAGTTCTTTAGCACATTACATGCTTCACCGTAAGATTTCGGCCAGCACAAAACTAAGCCACGACAACTGGACCAGTTACTATGTCGAGACTAAATGAAGAGTGCTGATGAATCTGTCTGACCAAAAATGTCGAACGGTAAGTCACTATAGAGAACAACTATTATTTACCTGATAAACATGTATACTAAAGCAATACTATTAAAAAGTAGACTTATGATGACCTGAAGACACTTTTTCGGATACATAAAATTCATGCTTCAGCTAGATAATATAATGTTTAGCTGCTGTATATTAGCTAGAAGTGATTAATTTACGCAAGTTATAAAAACAAAACATTTGACTTCAGCGAACTCGCTGCAATCTGGAGGTTTTCACCTATTTTATTCCTTTACTTGGGACGTAGGGTTTCAAGCTAGATCCGTAAATTTTCGGTAGCAGTGCTTTTATTTTTACGATGTGGGGTTGTTAATCTCACGCCAATCATCCCCGTCCGTCTGTCTTACTACCACCTTAGTGAGGCTTTAGGACTTCGTCGACTGGGGATAGAACTGCGGGCCAAGTGCGTGGTTGACGAACATTCTACCAGTGAACTACCGACGCGCGGTTTAAATTATTTGCCGGCAATTTTACTTCAAGTTGACAAATAGCACTGAACTGGAAAATGCTTTCACACTTGCGCACAATAAAAGAACTCACTTGATATCTGTGCATAAAGTTTTCCATGTAAAATGTTAATGCATGGTAACTTTCAGTCATTTCTGTAAGGTTCAAGAAATGAACTAAGCAAGATATATTTCTTCACTCCTAATCTTCTACAACTTTATTAATGTACTACTTTTCATTTTATAAAGTAGTGACATGTGTATAAATATAAAAATTGTGTTTCTATTGAATTTGAATATTATTCAAAGACTATTATGAAAAGTTCATAAAATTCATTTTTACTTCGCTGAATTTGTTTTCTTTTATTATAAATCTTTTTTCATATCTCATTTACACTGAATTATTTCAAGTAAGACTTCTCAAACCTCTTTTTAAACGTTTTGAGTGTGTTATGCACCTTCACCAACTTCCCTATTTGGGAAGTTGTATCAGCACCAACGGATTGATTGGTGACGAAATCTCAGCACGGATCCAAAAAGCTCGAGCTGCTTTCGCTAACTTACACCGTCTCTGGCGTAGGCGTGACATCCGGTTGTCAGCCAAGGGACGTGTGTACTGCTCAGTAGTTCGCTCCGTCCTTCTCTATGGTGGTGAGACGTGGCCACTGAGAGCGGAAGACATGAAAAGGTTGAGTGTTTTTGACCACAGATGTTTACGATCTCTTTCTCACGTTAGGTGGTAGAATGAAGTAAGTAATGTTGGCGTTAGGCGTAGAGTGTTGGGCAAAGAGGGAAAATCAATCGAAGAGGCTATTAAGTTACATAGATTGAGATGGCTAGGTCACGTGCTGCGCATGCCTAACCATCGCCTCCCCCGACGGGCATTACTAGATGATATAGGTGCAGGTTGGAAAAGAGTAAGTGGTGGTCAAACAAAAACATGGCCTCATCAATCCATGAGATCCCTGACAGTTAAACTGAGTCAGGTAGGGAGATGCAGACTTCCGGGTTGGGGCCCTCGGGACTCTAAGAATCAATGGCTGGAGACAGACAATAGGTGACATGGCTCAAAATCGTTGTCAGTGGCGCAGATGTATTCAGTCTCTGTAATCTTTCATATTCCTCTCTACCATTACTCATTCTGTTTCACTCTTATACTTGTCAAAACTCTATTGATTCTCTTCACTCATTTTCTTTTCTACCTTTGTGTGCTCTTTGGAAAGTGGCAACTCGAACTGCTGCACTTCGGTGCCAAGTTCTATGTTGAATCCAGCCAGCCAGCATGCACCTTCACTTATGCATCACTCACTGAAAGGACTGTACCTTTTAACAATGAATAAGCATTTTAGATTTTTATTATATGGAAAGTTAGCACCTTATCAAGCTTTATTGTAAACTATTATGTAAGTATGATACGCTGACCTTTTGATGTATTAAAACAAGCAGAAAAAGTTAAGGAAGCAAGGTTTAATAAATACATAAACTGTGGTGCCACTGTCTATACAAGCAACTTTCAAATATGAATTCAAATCTCATCATAGAATGTGTCGATATGCACACAGTATAACAATGAATGAAGAGTTCATGCAGAGAGTAGACAGCTTCAGCAAGACAAATGAACATAGGAATAGTTCATACTCAAGTTAAAACTGATCGAATAGTTATTGAAAGTTGACCTAGGAGTTAGGTGAAGTAAATTCCGAAATTTTTAAATTTTGGCTTGACAAAATTCTATTCCGTGTCTTTAATTCGTTTTTGGAAAAGAATGCTTTCGATTTTGCGAATTTTATTCGTCCGTAATAGGTTATTCATGAATTTCGCATAAATCTGAAACTGGCTGACGAATAAAAAAAACAGAAGGAGTCCGAGTAGAATTTTTACCAACATCAACAAAACTGTAAACGTAATTAAAGATGAAACTATTAACTAACCTATTGACTTTGGTCCAATCACTGGCCCATCCACACTGACAGATTCATCGGAAACAGAGCCAAGCAAGGTTAATTCAAGTGTTGCATTTGTTAATGGCATTTCAGGAGTGGGTCCAGCTAAGAATTGACCCCCAATGATCAACATCTGTTTAAATGCTAATTTGTAAACTCGTTGGTCTTGACTCGTCCCTGAATCCACTTCAAGTGTACCATATATTAAAAGCTTTTCCATTTTAATATAAATTGAAGTATCAAGGACTAACCATGTTCCTTTCGGGATGGTAAGCTTTTATTTTGGACAGAGTAAAAGAGAATGAAATGTTTTAAGCGTAGCTGAAATGAGCTGTGCATCAAATAGAAATTTACATCAATATAGTAAGAGGTTTTCATGAAATAAGTTAAGTGACATGAAGCATATTGAAATTACGCTTTAAACAGCAAAAGGAAATTTCCCCCCAGGATATAATCTAATCATGAAATAATCCAAGATATAGAAAGTTTGGGATTAGGCGGATATATTAGATGTTTCTTTCAAGGTAAACTAGAAAATAATATTGAGAATACTTTGACTTTATTTGGCTCTTTTCATTTGATTATATTAACTGGATTGAAGTACTGTATGTATCAATGACTTCAGTGTTACGATTCCTTTTAGATATCTCTGAAATGTCGACAACGCTTATGACTTATCTTTATGTCATTCTTATTTTCTATATATTAAGACAGACTAAATTTTAATTGTCCTGGAAATCAGTGATAGTCCTTTTACGCCAGTGTACTTGATGATTTGCGAAACCTAAGATGCTGCAATTTTGAGACTGAGAACATTTGACAGTCCGGCTAAATATTTAACACATTTTCTTTTTTCTGTATAGCTAACTGATTGTAAGAAAACTCCGCTACGTCCTGAAGTGCTTTCATCAGAAAGAAGCCCCACAAATCTCTGAATATCGGGGCGAAAGAAGTAAAAATACTGATGAAAGAATTAAGTAGTAGTTAAGGGAAACCCGTAACAAATCAGTTAATATTAATCCCTCATTTTAGATTGGATTGACAGCATTTCTTCTGTCATATCCCACCTTGACAAAGTTACGGGGATGAGACTAATACTAAAATTTCTGTTTAACACACTCCGTGTTGAACGTCAAGGGTTTTCTTGGCTAAAATATGATTATTAAGTGATATTCAGGTATCTTGATGTCCGTTAAGACTGACTTCTAAGCGAAATGTATCATCAATAAGAAGTATTTAGTAAGTTTGCATCAAGGTAGTGCATATTTAATGGAATATGAAATATTAATTCCTTTAAAAGTTCGACAGCTGCAGATCTTTATCATAAAATAACCTATTTCACTTTTTTCATTACGTATAATCAACCAGATATCTCTGGAGATATTTTTACAAAGACAAGTAGTGGAGAACTTAGCTGTATCTCTTCGTCCATCTGCAAAATGATTAAGCTACCTTACCTTTTGTAACATATAATTCTGCCTTAAAATTGAATCAAGCGAAAAACTGGAACTTTAAGTTCGATATTTATTACCTCGTTTTAACTACATAACTGCTTTGTATTTAACCAACTATTACAGAGTTCAGTTGTATTAAGAGGTGATTTTTTTGCGGATATTTCTTGTTTAAAGTGCGATCACCTATATTTCTGAATAATTTTGGTTGTCTACGTATAAGCTATTTATTATTGTGAAGAACAGTCTTCCTTGTTCTGACTACCTCTCAGCAATTCTAATCTATAACTATATGTACAAATCAGATTCAGAAGGAATAAACACGGCGTATACCGATCCGATCCACTAATTACACAGAAAAAATATGCTGTAAATTGTTAAGTCTTGAAGATCTGCTTCATCTAATCTGTGAGCTTCCCAGGTGAGTTAACTAATCACCATGAATATTCTCACAGTAGTGTACGGATTTAACTCTAGTTAGTTGTTAGCCCGAAATTTTAAACTATCCATTGAGTCTCAAGTGCACTTATTCATCTTATAATAATAATATTCAAAATAGTAGGATGCAATATGGACAAAGTTCTTCGCATTTACAGCTCAGCAGCTTTGACTTATTCAACGATTTCTATCGTAAGTTACTGGCTATCTGATAAGTGTTGAAGCTATCCCTACACTTATTCAGTTTTAGAATACAGTTGACAGAAAGTAATACTTAAAGGAAAACCAATAAATTTATATTACCGAACTTCCGTTTGTTGGTTGAGGTCCCAGCACAGTGTTCCAAGTGCTACTTTTTGACCAGAATAAAGCATCTGCTGGACGTGATGTTTGAACTGTAGGTGTGGCAGTAGTGGGAATTACACAGTCAGTGAAAAAGCATTTATAAAATGATACCCATAGCCGATGACTATTGAATGATGTTGGATTAGCTGGCGCTTTGACTGAAACAAGTGAAAAGAATAATAAATTATTTTCTGAAATTCTACACATACAACAGTAATGGTGATAATGGTGAAATATTCTCGATTATTCAAATACTCCAAAAAACCCTTCAAGAACACAAAATGTCAGGAAAAGTGACACTATATTTCCAAGACACTATCATCAAAAAAAGACTCTCGACTACTGGCATCGAGTTTAAAGTAAGCTTACCGGATTAGATATGGTTATAAATGAACAAGAATTCAGGAAAAGTAGATACTCTATATTTCAAACGTCTGAATAAACGCTGAATACGGGTAAAAATAAACGAACTAGGGTATAAGTGGCATCTCTCAGCTGCTGAAATTTAGGATTATGACCTATTACTGTTTGAAATCAGCGGAGGCACATGGTTGGTTTTATGCCCTTACTTAAAATGTTTAGGAATAAAAATTTCAGAGACAGCTAATTCCGTAGATTATAATATTGCAAAGCTAAATAGGAACAACCTTAATAATGAAAAAACACAAATGATGGCATGAATTATGTGTGACGGTGTTCTAATGAGCAAGAGGCGAAGAGTAAACATTTGATCGTTGCATTCACAGAGTACACGAAACCCAACATACTTTTCAAGAATTTGCTCTCAACATCGGTTTCGCAGTTTTAAGACCTCATCGATGGCCAGAACTTTTGACTCCATTGGTAGCACCCCTTCATCCCAAAGACTGACACATCACGTAGGTGTTTGTTAAAGGCAGACATTTGACATTGACTGGATATTCCAATCTTTCTTGCCACCCCATAAATCTAGTCAGTTACTTGACTAGTCTCATTAACATCTGTAAGTTGTCTGGGCTGGTTTCACGATTGTACTTGAGTTCTTGGAGTTTCTTTCGGACATTAAGCTCGTTATATGGATCCCCGTCAACATACCATGAGACAGTGTGCTTCTGAATAAAGGACACTTTCTCTGCAGGCTGGTCAGAATTCTTTGCTAAAAGTGTTATCAGGCTGTTGATCAGTGTGCTGTCTTCTAAGTTCGGATGAGCTAGGATATCCTGCAACTGCTGTAAGACTGAAGTGCCATTGTCACTAAGGCTCACTGAACAGCAGTTCTTGTAGTTCACTGGTTTCTTGTATAGGCTTCTTGCAACAAATTTTGTTTTTCACTGAAATGGACCAGTAGGTATCAACAAGTTGGTATCGTCTGTCATTGTGACTTTATTTTAAGCTAGAAGAGACTTCATGGTGCCTTCTAGGTACAGTCGGTGTTCCTGTAAACTTTCTTGTGGAACGCTGTGTAGCCCTGAGACAAGAAAGTCCTGATGTTTAACTGCAAGTGTAGTTACAACCAATTCTATCTAATTAACCTGTTGTGGATGTCTTCTTCGGCCACCATAACACAAGTGCATATCATTCCTAATCCCAAAGGTGATTCCCATCTGTGTAATAATGACTTACTGCATTTCTACTGGTAGAGTGGCTGAATTATCTTGAAAAATAACACAAATGCATTCCCCTACTGATTTTCAAAACGTGTGTTACTTTCTGACTGAATTCTGGATTTCGTGTTAACGCAGACTGATAATACAATCCACGCTCTTATTGTGTGATTCTAATGCACAAGTTTTGGTCATTGTCAATTGCAGCTGACTGTTACACCAATTAAGTAACTTGACATAATATAATTACTTATCATAATATTGAAGTTAAACTTCATGCATTTCAACTCCCTCCATCTTGTCTGAAACCTTAGAGCTACTATTGTATTATGCACGGATACACTCTAATTGTTTTATAGTATCAATATTAAATATACCATATTCATTTTAAATGATTCAATAATGCTCTGAGAATTATGAATTGCCCTTCTAGTTTAGATGTTATTAAGTGCCGTTACGCGTTCATATTAATCAGATGAACCAAGTGTATAATGCAAAAATCTTCACATGCGATGCTCAAAAAATTTTATCAAGTTACCTATATATTCAATATAGTTTCCTGTTTCATTATAGAACACATCACCAGTTTCATGTTTGGATGGATCCAAAGGTTCAGCCAACGGTTGCTTCGCTTGCTGATTGAGGAGAACTTGGACTCTGTCTGGTTTAACAGTCATTCCCATGTGACGAACGATGACATAATCCCATTGCTTCAGGAAATTAAATTAATAAAGAATTATAGAAAAAACACAACTAATGCAATGAATATTTTAAAAGTTAAATTCGAACAAAGTATTTGGAAAACAAACAAGAAAAGTATTTATTTGGTTTTACATCTAGTTTTTGGTAGGATATCTTTCAGTATAGTTGTTATAATACAAATGGATGTCTAATATATTTGGTAATAATTGTCTTCATGACATTTTTTGACATGTTTTTCAGCTATTCAGATACACTGATGGATGTTAAACGCGATCATGCAAGCAAATTAAACGCCTCCTTGAAAGTAATTTACAAAGTGAAGAACAACTTGCCCAGGGTAATACGCTTTCATCTTCTTTTCATTACTGAAGCCATAGCTATTCGATTAGGAAAACCGGAGCTATGCATACAAAAGAAAATTATTTAACCACTTCTACTATAATGATAACAACATTGTTGACATCTACTGTTTTCCTAACTCCTTATAAATCTTGTATTTCTGTGGAACTTTTATATGATTCAATATTTTCCTTCGTTCCTACGTGCACCCTGATTATAACTCTTTCTTTAAATTATTCATCATATTACGTAGCTCTAATATATTTTTTTAATTCCTTTTATGCATTGACTAATATTAACAACTCAATACTTATGTTACTGTCCACTTTAATGAAAAAATTGTTAACAAATGAGATCTTACAGCTAAAGAAGATGAATTCGCCGAAAAGAGCCTCTTCGCTGAACTACTTGTCTTGTCTTCATATTAAGATAGCCTAGCAACATGTCTTATGCTATACGACATAGGATTGGACTTCGGATACCACTTGAGGGAAGATGGTAATTCATTTCAAAATTAATGAATATTACTCGCTTTAGTTCACAACTGTTTTTAAGCCAGAAATATAGGACATATTGAGAAGATATGCAAACAAAATGGGAATAGAAGTGAACTAAAATTAGGACACAATCACCCAAACTACTAACTGTTTTTGTGAATCATATGACCAACGTGAGTGCATAGCTAAAAAGACAACACCATGGTTTCTATAGCCATTTTTTAAAATGTACTTTTAAATAAACAATAGAGCATCTGGCTTCGTTTAGATGAGAATAAATTTCTTCTGGAAAATCCAGGGTCAGAATAAGAGTACGGTCGCGTGACTGAATATAGTGAATCGTTAATTTCTTTAAAAGAAATTAAAACTCGATCTCTTAAAGGTTAATATTACTTTAGGAGTCAGCCACAAGTGAAAATAATTTTAATAAATTTAAGTTGGCTGTCACCTTCAGCTATTTCTACGAGTTGATCACGGATTGATATCAGTTGGAGAACCATTAAAAGCCTAGGAGTACTGGACAGCTGTTTCATCATCGGCAGTATGCACCCTCTGGGGTTCGGACCCAGGAAAGGCAAGCTGGTATGCCATTCAGCCACTGGGACCCTATTCAATGACCCATGAATTCTAACTTTTACCAATTCGTGATATAGCGCGACGCCAAGCAATGGTTTGTATCTAGTCCTAAGGCGATTAGAAAACTTACTGATTTTGTGTGCATGTTATTTAGTTGTTAATGGTTAGCAGTAAGTTGTAAAATGTCAGCTATATCATGTTGGTGCATTATTTGATTTACAGTATCAGTATCATCAACTCGACTTTTCAATGAACATTTTTTGCATGCATCTGAAGAGTTTCATACCAGGAAGAAGCGCCGCTGCTAGTACTCTTTAGCTGCTCGAGGTTTTCTAGTAATATTCGCCTTAATTATTTTTTTAGAATTTATTAACGACTGAATTTTAAGTTTTATCTGAAAGTTATTAAAACGCTTCACAAAACTGTGAATTATATGTAAACATTAGATATATTTGATTTACCCTGAAATTCTCCAAATAGCCAATATAACTTAAGTTGCTGAATGTTGATACTGCGTTCCAATTCACAATATACGTTCTGTTATTTACGAGTGTAGTCATCCATCCTTGCTTATCTGTGAGAGCTTCAGTTTTGAAAGGTACTTGTTCTGTCCCTCCATTGAGTAGAGTCACAGTCATATTACTGCCCATCACTCTTGTCGGAATAACTTGGTCAACAGCAAACCTTAGAGCTGTAACATCAGGAAGACAACGAACACCTTGTATCGCACCTTGGCCAAAGGCAGTCCCAAGGTCTCCAGCTCCTGGAGCACTGGGACCACATTTGTCTGCTGGCAGATGATTAGCTTTCCCTATGATTAAAGACCCAGGAAGTTTTGGAACATCTGGAAGGCCGTCTGTTAATGACCCATCTAAATCACGAAGACTGAAGTCTCCATGCCATCGAAACTCAGCACGATTGTTTGTATTCTCCCACTTTATATTCCTGTAGTTGAAAGAATTTTATTTGAGTAGTAGTTTAAGTCCACGAGGCATTTGAAGAATTAAAAATGTAAAAATGTAAACATAACGGGGTGCACTCATAAACAGAAAGATAAAACAAACTTATTCTCATTGTGATTCTTAGCTTACCGTGTCTTCTGACAATATTTTAAGTTATTTATAAATGATGATGAGCTGATGAAAACGCTGCAAGATACTTTGAAATTATTCGTATATTTATTCATGTATCAGCAGAGCAATATTTTCTACTTATGATTAGATTTTTATAGAAGCATTTCAGCTCACGATTTCCAAAACAGTTTAGATAAATCTATATATAACTGAGTGGGGACAAATATCTATAAATGTGGACTCACAGTGATTCCACTTTAGGTGACTTCAGATTCAGTAGTCGAAATTAGACATTAATGTTTGCATAACTTGCAGTTGGGGACAACATTGAATCAAACACCAAGTGACATTTACATCATACCATACTGGTGACCTGCTTAAATCACGAGGCTAAAAGAATTTTCATCTGTCCAAATGCTTACACTCCTATTCATGTCCTATAGTCTTAATCAAAAAATTATATCAAAAGGTCTCTACATGAACTCGCTCAGATATTTAAATAGCTTTCAACAAAACGCTGTGCAACTCTTGAAGGAAATTAAAAAGTATACTGAATCGGCCCTCTCATAAGCAACAACACTACGTCACACTATATACTTCAGACTACAACTTTACATGTGGATCATGTACGAAGACGAAATATTTTGGAGCTGGACATGCTGAGAATTTATGTACTATGTGTTCAGATATTGTCTAAGATAAAGCTTTATTATTATCATTATAATGTTTAGAACAAAGTTTTTGCATTCCATCTTTCAAAAACAACAGAAGGATTTGGGCTATATGCAGCTTGTTTCTCCTCTGTCTAACCATGCGGGGGCGTATTCATGATCTAGTATGAATAAAGCATTTTTGACAGAGCATCACAGCAGTAATCAAATAACTTATGGATGGTTTTACTTCTGTTGATACATGATAATACGATTGCTTTCCCTTTGCACACTCTCAATTTCATTGAATTAGACAGTCTCATGATAAATGAAATATAAGACGGCAGAAAAAATTATACATAATCTTGTAAATGAAGCATAATGTAGTAAGAAATATCCGTAAGCCACAGCAATGAAAATAGCAAAGCGAATGCTTCCTGCACGTATACATAACTATTCCTGTGATCTCAATAATCGACTATTGTAACACGATTTCGTACTTTGTTTATAAAAATAATACCAGTGACAGTCTTATTTGTCTATCAGTCACCCAAAAACTTCCAGTCCAGCAAAAATGTACCTACCTAAATAGATATTCATAGCCTCCGCAAAGTTTATTGCACAAACATGTAATCACAGTTCCGTGAATCGCTGTACAGTTTTGACCATTGAAATTTCGCATCACCATATTTTCAACCGTTAGACCAGGTGCCCACGGTAATATGACTGCTCTTGTATGACAATCTGGAAGCCCATCAGTAAGTTCAGGCTCGAAGGCGACAATTGTAGCGTTCTACAAAAAGGTGAATTATCTGATTAGAGCGACATACAAAGCGGAATATGTCTAAACAGAAATCTGATCAATCCAAATTAAAAGAAAAAGAAATCCCTAATACAAGCTTTTGACAAATCATAACTTCAATATTTACAATGTGTTAAAATCCTATTATTTCCAATAGAAATTAGCCCTGTCATAAAACCAAAGTCATGTGGTTCATGAAAGTGAATGTCACTGTGATAAGCATGAATAGTCAGATGCGCATAACAAAATAGTTCTGAGTTATGCATAAATGATGAGAGGCTGATAATCACAAAGCCGGATAAAGGGTCAGGAGTAGTCCTTCTTGATAGAAATGACTATATTAAAAAGATGAAGGATATATTGAGGGACACACAGAAGTTTCAAAAACTTGAGGAGAAGAAAGATTTCAATAACAAAATAGAGAACGAATTAACCAGACGTTTGAAGAAACTAAGGGAGGAGCAGATAATTTCTGAAAGTTTACATGAAGAAATCAGACCAACGGGCACGTATATGCCAAGATTGTATGACCTACCTAAAGTGCATAAACCAGGGGTACCGTTAAGACCAATACTTGATATGCAAAATTCGCCCTACCATGCTCTAGCTAGATGGTTAGTAAATATTCTCAAACCATTGCATGAGAAGATAGTGAAATATAGCGTCAAAGATGTATTTGAATTCGTAGACAAAATAAAGGATATTAATATCAAGGACAAAACCATGATATCTCTGGACATAACATCGTTATTCACAAATGTACCTCTAATAGAAACAGCTAATTATATATGTGAACAAGTGGACAAGCAGTCGATAAAAATTGGAATCCATATTGAAACCTTAAAAGAATTGATATTAAGATGTACCATGAATGTAAACTTCAAATTTGACGGCACGCTTTACAGGCAAGTGGACGGGGTGGCAATGGGCTCCCCATTGGGTCCAATTCTGGCTGATTTCTTTCTAAGTAAGCTAGAAAATGGACCTCTGAACAGCCTTATCAGTAAGCTCTCATTTTATTGCCGATATATGGATGACACCTTCATTCTTTGTGATAATCATTCGTATAGGAGTACAGCAATAATTGGATTCAATGAAGTACATTCGGCTATGAAATTCACATGCAAAGAGGAATCCCAAGACAGAATTGCCTTCCTGGATGTCCTACTTACGAGAAAACCAGACGGTAGCATAAAAAGAAATTTACGTAGAAAAAGTACTTGGACGGGACAATATACACACTTTCATAGCTTCGTTCCTATCAAATACAAAAGGAATTTGGTGAAGACCCTTAGGCACAGAGTTAGAGCCATATGCTCTGAAGAGGTAATTAAGGATGAATTAAGCATGGTATATGATACATTAATCGAAAATGGTTATCCTGACAAATTTGTCAAGAAACATATGACAAAGAAGACCGAAAAGGACGACCCACTATCTGTAAACAAGAAGCCCATTTATATACGACTACAATTCAAGGGCGATAAACCAAGTGAGTTAATTACAAAGAAATTAAGAAAATCAGTTCAAAGGACTTTTAATGCTGGCAAAATACACATCTTATTCTCTACAAGACCGATGGTGCTACCTCGACTGAAAGATGAAGTACCCAGACTAGCCACTTCAAATTGTATTTATCAATTCAACTGCGCTTGTGGAGCGAGTTATGTTGGCCGCTGCTCTAGGAACTTGATTTTTCGTGCTCGAGAACATATCCCGATATAGCTAAGTAAAGGTGTAGTTAAAACTATTAACAGCTCGATATTAGACCATCTGGTGCAAACCGGTCACAAAGCCAGCGTAGACGAATCCTTCTCCATAATATACCGGGTGCCTAACAAGCTACCAAAATCGTCGAAGCACCACTTGCTCCAAACAGCAGAGACTATTGCAATTCGCCTCAAACAGCCAGTGCTCTGTGTCCAAAAGAAACAAGTTCAGCCCCTACTACTGCCCTGGCCCTCAGTAGAGACTATAAACTCATAAATTTGTACTATTACCTTTCCTAATTCTTCTGACATTCAGTTTATTTTATGTTGATGCTGTTCAGCTGTAATTTATCAATATTATTTATTTGATGTTATTTAAACATTAATGTCGTTCATAAGACTAATTCATTCATTCATTATAATGTATATATAATTGTAGAACCTGATGATGAATTTATCGAAAAGAGTACTCTTTGTTCCGTGTCTATTCTTTTGAAAATTTTAATGGGCATTTTTAATCAATTATGCATATGTGTCTACACATACAGTATTCCTCTACTTTCCTTTTTAACACTAATCTAAGTGACTGACAAATACAGATCACACACCTAGTTTGTTGAATTTGCATCAAGCAAACTTTGGCAGTTTATTTTCACATAACAATAAGGTATCAGAACCAGTGTCAAAAAAGGTTTCCCAGCTTAGTTACAGATATAAACATATACGTAAAAATTTAATCTCAACTACACATTTTACTGTTGACAAATCATGCCCCAAAATAACTTCTGATGAGTAAAGTGCTGGTTTGTAGGTTTCGTAATACTTTTCATTTGAATTGAATCAAACAGCACTTTAAAACCAATCTAATACTCGTTAGTGACTGACTACCGGGGTGAACATTCTTGGTTTTTAATGAGAAATCATGATCAGTGTGGGCACGTAGTAACTGAGTGCATAGACTCTATTACTTAATCGAAAGGGAACTAGGAGTGGCTAATCGACCACTAACTAGGTTGTGAATGAGAACTTTGGTTTGCTGTAGTGTTTTCAGTTGTGTCTACAACTGGGATTTAAGTGTAATAATTATTTCTAGACATTAACTCACTTTGTAAAAAGGACCGGTGTTCTGATCATATAGATTTCCAAACATTAAACGTTTTCCTTCGATTGCTGCTTCGTCATTGTTTACAAGTAACATATCCTCGAACTGCACTCCACCACAGTTAACACATTCGGGTCCTTTATTATTATTCCAAGCAGTAAGTTTTCGAAATACAGCTTTATCCCATTTTGTTGATGAACATCTGAAAGAAATAATTTGGTTTTACATAATAAATCCGTACAAAAAAGGTAAATCCATATTTCTACCATAAATATTAATCAAGATATGCACATATTCTGGTTAAAAATATGAAAGGAAGTACGAAGTAAGCAAATATTTGCGATAGAAACTATTCATTTCATATTAAGAAGAAAGTATTTTTATTCCTTTATGTTCCCAGAGGAACATGGGGCTTTAAGCTAGAGCCAGTTTGAAGTTTCGGTAGCAGTGGTGTTTATTTTTACGGGATGGGAATGTTAGCCTCATGCCCAACCTTCCCTCTTTACCAGTCTTATTACTGGTTTATCTATTTATTTTATATTTACAGCTTGATGCCACACCGTATTTTCAGTACACGTATGGAATTTTTAGCATGGATATCGGTAGCCCAAATTTTGCAGGCCGACCATAGATATCGGGTGTGCATCGGCAGGGGATTGAACCCCGGACCATGTGCATGGTCGGCGAGAGTCCTAACCTCTTTGCCACCGACGCATGAGGTAAAGGAGTGTGAGAACTGAATTGCAGACCATATGGTCAGCGAGCACTCTACCGCTGTGCCACTTACGCAGAAAAAGAAAGTGCATTACACTATAAATCTGCTTCAGTCCTCTTATTTGATCACTATCCTTCCATTGAATCTGGATTTATCAAACCGATTCTAAAAATCTGGTGAAAATTAGTATTTTTTGAATATTCTCTGGAATTACATCATTAGTTACTGAGTGAGAAATAGGCGCATAACTCATCAACACATATATTCAGAATATTTCTCTTTGCGTAGGACAGCAACTCAAAAAAGGCTTATATGACAGGTAAGAATTAAGCCTTAAGTAAGTCATCACTAATCTTGCAGAGTTTATAATTTGGTTAAGAATCAACTTTTAGAATGAGCTTCGACTGGAGCTGAAGTCTATTTCAACAAGATAATATGCTTCAGTGAGAAATGTTTCAAATATGACAACAGTTCTCTGCATCTTCTCTATAGAGCTGTGACTGTATAATGTGCAAATGACATATAAGATTCAGTACTAAATTCACTCATTCTCAGGTTTATATTTTTTTGATGAGCAGTAGTCTGCTTTAAAAAGTATGATTCACAACATACTAAAACTTGAATAACGTTACATATTTCAAACATTCAACATTTTCCTTTTGTAGAAACATTTACAAAATGTGACTTAACTAGCCAATAAATATGTTGATTAGTTGTGAGCTTTTGTTGTTTAGTGCTAAAAGCATTCTGAAGAAGATGTTTCCAGCAGCGCCTCTACGTATCACGTTCTCCTGCAGACAGTGAATCCAGTCTAACGCTAAGGAAAAGATACCGCTTCAGTGTGTATTTATCAATTTACTTGCTCGTGCGGAGCAAAGTATATTGGCCGTACGCAAAGTCAAGTCCACAAACGTATTCTGGAACACTGCCCAGCTTGGTTATCCAGAGAGAAAAGAAGAATAGCAACAGCTCGATCCTCGAACACCTTGTCATCTCTGGACATAGAGCACCCCCACATGAATGCTTCACAGTGTTACACAGAGTCCCTCAATATCGTACGAAGGGACTTCAGATACGCCATCTGTACATAGCTGAAGCATTAGTTATTTGAGATCTGAAACCAGACCTCTGCATTCAAAAGCGATACATACATTCTCTCGCCTTACCATGGCCGGAGTAAAGTTCGCACCACAATTTTGCTTCTTTCCTTTACTATGTTAGTTCACTATTATTACTATTATTATTTTATTTTATTAATACTTTTATTATCATTATTGTTCCCACCATCCACATTTTATTACCACTCTATTACTGTTTATTAATGACATTGCTTTTCATACAGATTTTATACAAAAAAACACACTTTACAGCCTTTCCGCTAGTTCCTGTCCATTCTACACGAGCTTATTGGTCAGTCATCATTTCACACTTATTACGTCATGCCAACTTCTGCCTCTTTTCTAACTTACAGTTAGTCATCCTTTCTTACACCTTACATTATGTAATACGTTTTTTGAGCACAAAGTTATTAGGATCTGATTGGTCTAAAGATTTCTTTGTTTAATATAATTACGAGTGCACAGCTCTTGAAAATGAATCGTCGAAAAGAAATTTTTTTTTCGCAGTTTACGGCTTTTTCTTATGACTCAATATGGGAATATTTCGTTCACTAAAAGCATTCGTTAAATAAATATAAACGCTATTGATTATTATTCAGTTCTGAAACCTGGAAATCCTTTGGAACACTTACCCACCAGTTGTTGTTGGGAAGAAGCTTTCATGAATCCACAGAGCAAACCAACCTTGACTATGTACTGTATTATTTTCAAACTTCCCCAATGGAATTTTACGTGGGCAAACAGTAGTAGTACTGGAGGGTCCAGATGGATTTTCTAACATACGATACCTAAGGATATAAAAATTCACTAAATAAAAAAGCTAAACTCTGTGATAAAAACTAAATAATTTTACTAAGAGCAGAAACATTAGAGTATTCAACTAAGAGTAACTAACTAGTTAAAATATTCTATAGTGTTTCTTGACATGATCTGATGATGTCTTTAGCTTTAGCAAACCTATGTAATGCCAACATTTCATAAATATGCTACGAGGATTTATAAAAAATTCGTAACATAAATTAATGAGCCAGCTGGTGTAAGATCTATGTTATGGCGAAGTCATAGCATCAAAGTCAGCTCTCTTTGACTAAACTTCTTACCCAAGATCAAAAGTTAACTTTGCATAAGATGAGAGGCATGATCAAGGATAACAAGAACAAATATTATTTAATTTTCATCGTGGTTTTAGGGAATGTAGCACTCATGCTTTTGAAGTTGTAGATGATTTAGGTCCAAACTCGTGCTAATCATTTTGTGAGTACTACTGGAAAGTTCCTTGTACAGAAGAATGCACTGTGTGATGCTTCTTTGTATTGATTAAATTCACTGTGATGTAAGAAGAAGAAATGCCTAATTTGTTAATCTTGTGATTTTTTTAAACACTAGGATTAATTACAGTTTCATTATGATTTCTGTCTGAAAACGACATGGATGAATGATAACTAAATTGGCTGACTCTTTTTCTATATTTTAAATATGGCATTAATTGAGCAGGAAGTTAATAATAATAATTATATATTAAAGTGAGTAGTATTACCAAAATCCAAAGTGTGTTCCACTCGCAGCAACATTATGCTGTACAGTATTATTCGGCTGTGTAATCCAGAAGGCTGCCGGTACTACATCATCGTTCAGTAGGCTACTTGTACGCTTTACATGGACCAACAAGTTATACTGGATCAAGTTCCCGTATTCAATACCATCTTCCAAGAAAAATGCACCACCCATTACATCGTAAACCACGTTATTTTCCACAAGAACTTCATGCGTATTGTGAATGTTTATTGCACGATTGAAACTTTTGTGAACTGAACAGCCACGTACATAAGAACTAGAATAAAATACCATTAAAAGAATTAGTCTTTTGCTGATGTAAGTTATATTGCAATATTATTAATGTGAAAAGTGTGTTAATGGTAACACTTCTGAGACAGTCAGTGTTAGATTACTTGTGAACTGTGTTTTCCACAAACTACAATACAAAAATCAAAATTTTACCTACTAGAAACTATAGAAGACATTAATCTGGAACCACTGATGCAGGTAAGTAATGCTAGAACCGTTTGCAGTATCAGATAGACTAGTTTTGTTTGAATACTTTCAGATTCTAAGAAAATGAACCATATCAGATCATTTTCTCTACAGACGGTTGAATTACTTTAGCACTCCTACTCCACAGAACTAATTGTCTTGAATCAGATGATTTGAACAATGCAACTCCCTCTGAACTAAATCGGTTCTGAAGTATTTCTGAAAAACTGAATCTTGTACCAGAGAAAAGTCTATTCAGGTTTTAGAAGGTCTGTTTGTGAAATATTGCATGAGGTTAGTCCTATCTATCTATTGATCTTAGTCACTAGTATTTATCTGGTCAGGTCTTCAAGAATATTACTAAGATTTCACGGAGATGATGCACAAACAAGATGAAATGACAGTGAGACAACAAAAGAGTTAACCGAAATCTAAAACTAAAATAATATAAAATGATATACTAGTAATGGGATGAGATACATATAATCCCTCTAGCATCTGTTTTATTCTCATCGAAATGAGATTTTTAATCACCTCAATTATCACCTTTAATTTCTCTTAATAAACCTTCCGTAAGTTTATCGATAGACCTTTTATTTGGATTTGATTTCAGGAAAATTTAAATTTACATATGATAAAGAATCTTTGTAGTTCAAGTGGGTGATCTTGGCATAGTTGTGTTTTCTGAGCTATGTCTTGAATTGACAGAAGTTAGAATTCATGGGCCATTGGATCGGGTCCCAGTGGCTTAATGGTATACGAGCTCGCCTTGTGACTGGAAGGTCCTGGGTTCGAACCCCGGTGGGTGCGTACTGATGAAGAGTCCCAAACTAGTACGAAACAGCTGTCTAGTACTCCCAGGTTTTCCAATGGCTCTGTAACTGTTGTCAGCTCATGATGAAATCCTGTAAGTCTAAGTATCTTCTGAAATATGTTTAACTCTTAATTCAAACTGTCAGTAGTATCAATGCGGAATAATTTAAAAATGAAGGTGCAATGGTCTTGAGGGAAATGCATCCTAATGATATTCAAAATATCAGAGTATATATATCCAGTAATAATTCAATAAATATCTTGGTACACATTTGTTGTCCATTCACTCTCAGAAGAAAATCGAAATATGAGTTACGAAAATAGTATTCATTATTGGATGAAAATGGTATCAAGCGAAAGATACTCACTAATAAGTGCAACACAAAAGTGAATATTCGTACACGCTGAAAGTCATTATGGTATTTATAATTATTTATTTGTATTCTGAAAATTTAACTTATGTAAAGACTGCTAGTGAAAAGTAAATATGAAGAGTAACTTTGATTTACCCATTCATAAAACCATTCAAATGGAAATGTATAGGATAACGACCCAAACGGTAGGCTTGACCCATGAAATAAAATTCAGCATAGGATATATAGGCTTTAACTGCACCACTGTTTATATACGGACCACCAATATGCACATGACCACCATATTCACTAGCACCCAGCTGTTCACCTGGATCTCCTATCACGCAGGTATGAGTTGCAAATTGCCCTAGAAAAAGAAAATTTGACGAATACACATTTATGAATCCAAGCTATGCAAGTTATCTTAACTCTGAAGTAATGGAGAAGATTTTAAGCTAAGGTGTATATTTTCTCTGTGATTGTTTATTCTGATTTTTAACTATAGGGGAGTGAATGAGGCTGCATTAGCAGATGAAGGAAAATTTCAATAAGTAATAAACAAGTAGTTTTTGATAAATTAATTTCGATTTTTGTCGAATATCCAGCGTGAATATATTTAAGATATATTGATTTTCTCATCTATGATGTAACATGGGTTACGAATGAAACACTTTTTGATGTGTGTGTGTGCTAGTGTCACATGTTCAACCTACAGACCTATCATGACATCAGGTGAAAAAGTTTGTTAGTTGACGTATTGATTTATGGTTTTGTCTGTTTTGTGGTTTAAAAAATAAACAAGAGGATTTTCGTATTCAGGCTTAGAAAAAAGTTATTCATGAGTTAAAAGAAATTAAAAAATGATCAACCTCGAAAACCTACTGCCAAGATTCACATTTGAAAAATGAAAGCAATAACACAAAATAAATGAAGTGTGGATAGCATTATCATATGTGCTGAGACCTTTCCCAGTTAACTAAACTGTCTGGTACCTTAGAAACAAATAAAATTTCCCGCGGAACTACACAAAACCTCAGAATGTCAGGATCTGAAGAAATACTTGAAAGTTTGACAGGTTAAGTGAAGCAATCACGAATAAAAAAGCTAAGGCTGAATTAGGAGTGCATCTTGATGAACCGAGGAAAAAAATAACTAGTGAACTGGCAGTTTGGTGTCCAGAACACCTAATCCTGACAGAAAGCACTACTAATTGAAGTCAAATGCTTCCGACTACATATCAGTCAGAAGTATAAATCATCATGTTCCTCTGTTTGCTTCCTTGACTGCCGAAAAGAGGGAATATTGTGAGTTGAATATTTTTGGTCTCCGAAGGGAACTGTAGTCAGTTCGCACCTCTAACTGTTCAATTTACAAATGACGAGTTTGATAGTTATCCATTTAATGTAGAAAGGTATTAACTGTATAAGGATTGATCCTCAGTCCCTTAAAGTTAAAAAATTAATGCTTTTGAGAGGTTTGAAGATCACTTATTTTTCTGAGATAGCAAATCACTGAAAAATTATCTGATTCTACGATCATAACTTTGGTGATTATGCTAAACAAAAAAAAGAAAGTTCAGCTTGTTTTCTGATAGCTTTATCCAGCTGAGTAGATAATGGTAACTGCTGCTGCCACCACTTCTACCTTTATTATTCCTATTAATACAATAGGTAAGCATTACTTCTTAGAACAAATTTTCTTAATAATAAATGTAGTTCACTTTTTTCGAACGTACAGTAACTAAAATACATTCATCATTCACGTACAACACAGTCTCAACAGTCGGCCAACTTTTAAGTGTTCTTATATCAGTTTTAAAATCTCAAAATTATATTACTACGTCTCTAAACAATAAAAGTATTAAAAGCCGAGTAAGACTTTTATTTCGACACTTTTGACGCGTTTTTCATATAAGTATGATTATTAATAGCTTATCAGTGTAATGATCTCAATGGAGCTATTATAGACAGAAAGCAGGTAAACAAAAAATACTTTATATTGATGTTCATCATGAAAAAAATACATTAAGTAGAATTGGTTACCTGTACTAAAATCATTGGTACATTTGGGAACATCTGATGACACTACAGGTTCATTTGTTCCAGTTATTAAAATATTTCTAGTTAGAAGTCCTACTTCAGCAGCGAAATTTCCAGTAACACCATTTGAGTAGTTTATTTTTACGGCCAATTTTCTGTATGCCAGCGGAGCAGTTAATGTGATCGTACGATTGTCGGAAGAAATATCTAGATGATTTGGAAAAAAAATTAGCAAATTAAGTGTTCTACTTCAGATTAAGAGCGAGAAAAATTAGTTTCTCCTAAAGTGATGCGAAATTATTTAACTTCACTGATAAAAGCAAACACCTTGGATAAAAAAAACCAAATTTCAAAATGACAGTTTCGGAGAAATTTGCTTTTAGACAATTAATTTACTCTCACCTCCTGTATGCAAGAATTAGTAGGTGAAACATTTAGTAGACAGGTGAAATTTGTTGATTCTCATAGGCCACATTTTTGTGTTAATAATTGTTACATTTTCCGTATCAGTTATAGCGGTTCATACACATGCAAAGTACTTTATCAAATAATTTTGCAGAAAGTTCATTTGAACTAACAAGCGTTTTTAGTAATATAAACAATAAGGAAGAATTTATATGCTCTATGAATTCAAAATACTTACTCATCCATTTTTCGTTGCTTGAAATAGTTCAGCTTATTTATAGCTGAAATTCATTTACTTTTACTGGTCACAAAATTATTCTGACAGTTATGAATCAGTTAGAGAACAATTGAAAATCAGAGAGTACTGGACATTTGTTTCATCCTAGTTTGGGAATCATTGGCAGTACTCGCCCACTGGGGTTGAAACCCGGGACCTCCCGGTTATAAGGCAAGCTCGTATATCATTCATCCACTGGGACCCGATTCAATGGCCCATGAATCTTAACTTCGACCAATTCGTGATTTAGCGCGACTATCAACCAATGTCGTCGGTGAGACATCCATTCTCATACTTCACTAAGTGGGCCTCACTGGTCACGACTTCTCACTAGAACTCCAGGAAACTCCATCCTGTGGCAAGTCACTAGCGAGCATCAGATTAATTTCCTATAGTTTGGTTTGTAAGGATTAGTTTTGTTTTTACAAGTTGATCACGGAGTGATATCATTTAGAGAACCATTAAAAACCAGGAAGTACTGGAGAGCTGTTTCATCCTAGTACTCCCTGGCTTTCAGTGGTTCTCTAACTGATATCAATCCGTGATCAACTCGTAAAATCAAAACTAATCCTTACAAACCAACTATAGAAAAACGTTATGAATCAGTCTATAGATTTATTATCTTAGTTAACCGTGTATATCCAAATATTTTGGTGACCTCGGAAATTGAAGGATACAAAAGCTGCATTGCCTGGATATTTGAATACGCGGCAGACATAACAGGAACATCAGGCTGTCTATATTCCTCATACAAAAATAAAATCGGTTATACTGTCATTTCAGCAGCTTTTGTGTGGCTGGTGGAAAGTTTTCTAGTGAGAATTTGGCTTTCAGACGTCAATAACGTGTGTGCTAAACTATGAACTACAGTGCATGTATTCAATTATGCTATCTAATAGATAAGGTTATTAATAAAATAGGTGATTTATTATTTTTGCATTTAAGGAAGATGAGAAGATATGCTTTAACACTCAAAAGCTCCTGAATGCTTTATCTTCGAAAAATAGTGAAACAAACGAATTGCGTCGATATATTATAACTAAATTTTAGTGATTACCTATTCTCCATAAAAGTTGTTTTCGATTTCGGAAATATTTAGACAGAAATTCGCCACCGCCGTCGTACCAATAGCTGTTATTATTTTTACTCACAGATTTATACACAATAATCACACATAGAGTATATCTATTTTGTGTCTAGTCATTTTTTTGTATCCTGAACCATTTTTCAGGTTGCTGATAGGTGTGCTGAGTTAAATTTTCTGTGTGTTAAGCGTTGCTTATGAATACCGATTCTGTAATTAATCCTTCTCTTTGTTGAAACGTTTCTTGGTCATTTGTTATTTTCTCAACTCTTTCAAGTTGGTCATCACTTGCTGTGATTATCTCTTCACTTAGAATAACCAGATTGTTCTTCCTGAAAACTTTCAAATATCCCTTTATTTTTACATGGGAATTATCCTGGCCTCGTACTATAATATTAGGTAGTGTTCATCAGTGATACTGAAAGCTATATGCAATATTAAAACCACAAGACCCCCCCCTTATTTAGTGTAGCTTTTTAGGTCCATGCGTTAAATTTAGTTTATGAAATGGTATTTGAATATAATTTCATTCCCCTAGAAAAAAATACGAGTTCCATGAAGTTACCTGCAATTATGTGTTCCTCTGATTGGTTATGTGCTGATTTTCCCCCTGTGGATGTTATGATTATACGTTCTCCAGGCTGCCAGTCAACTGGATGTTGTAATACCAATGTTTTTGTTCCGGCTTCTGCAGTTTTTGTTAGTCTAGTCCAAGTAACAATCCTAGGTTTACCTAAAAAAGAATATGATCACTTAGTGCTGTATACCAATACTTGTGTAAGAATGAAAGACCAAATCTGTTTACTCGTTTATTTAAATAAGGTCGCAGTTGGTGGAAAAGGAAAATGTCTTACAACCACAATGTAAAAAGTAAATTTATTATGTCTACTGGAAATCACTAGGACGAAATCACACTCAACCAAAAATTAGACAATTTTTATTAGTCAACATTTGAAGTTTATTAGTTAACTGTTTATCGTCTCAGTTGGTAATCTTTTCTTTTCACAACTGATTAGATGAATCTTTTGTTAATTACACTGTGTGAAATATCATATATAGATAGAGTGTTCTAAATGTACAGGAATAATTATTATGGCTGAAACTGAAACCTGAATATCACCCAACCTACAGGTTCATTTGTTCCAGTTATTAAAATATTTCTAGTTAGAAGTCCTACGCTTTGCTGAAGCAATTGCTATCAGACGACTTAAACCAAATCTATGTACGCAGAAAGAGGCAGTGGTGAATCTTGCACTGCCCTGGTGACAACAAAATATTCAACTTGTATGAGTCACCTTTTTCTTGTTTAGAAAACTCTACTCTCTCATCTAAACATGACTCCCCCTTTCTTGTTCTTGTCTCTTCCTTTTTTTTCTATTGGCTATTAGATAAAGCATTTTCTTTAGTTACGTAATCTACCTTTTTTTGTTATGCTCTGTCTAGCTAAACCTTGTTTCTATACACACACATATATATATGCAACTCTGTTTTTGTTTCCAAGTCTAACTGCCCAATTATTTTATAAATATTTATAAACTGTCAAATATTGATCACAGTTCATTTGAATTATTCTATAAATAGTCAGTGTTTGTAACTCTTAATTAGTTAAATCATTCCGGACTAATGTTACTTTTACTTCCTACCAATTACTCCTTGTGATCGTGGAAAAGTATGTTCAAATCTTTAATGTAATGTAATTCATATTTTTTATCGTTCAGGTTGTAACCAGTTGAGAAGAATCCTCAAAATAATAAAAGATGAGCTCATATTATCCTGGTACAATTGTTGTTCTTGCTTTGTTCAAGTTTATTAATGGGAAGAATTGCATGAAGTTTTTGACATACTTTAATTGGAAACTAGAAACTAGTTTGACGTGTCTAGTCCTTTCTTTGTTGCCTTGACTGAATTCTATCAGTCAGGTTTGCAATGTGGCCACCATTATAGGTAGCTCGCCATCACGCCTTGCTGACGAGTGCCACATAGCACGAAACCTAGGTCCAAGGCTTCCTGCCGATTGCCTCCAACTATCTAATGTGACAATTTATAAGAGTAGACTATTAGTTTTAAGAATCCTTTAACAAAGGAATCAGTTAAGTTGCGTGTTTCAGCAAAACTGTCACAGCTTAGCTTGTGGAACCTCTGAAATTAAAATCATAATCATCATATAAGAATGAATTTAGAATTGGTATATCTTAGTTTGTGTTGACATAAATACTTATCCCGGGTTAGTCGATTTCATTCAGATCACGATACATCTCTACCATTGTCCAGTGTGATGTGATTATAGGCAAACTTTTAATGCCGTGCGAAATTTCATTTTTTCCCTTTTTATCCTATAAATTTGCTCAGTGTAATCACTAGTGACTCAATTTAATTCAACCTGAATAATGTTGTTTTCCTTGGAATTAAACATCATTTTCTAAACGTATTGACAGGGATGTGAATTGAAGAAAAACAACCATGTTCAATGATTTCATTCACTTAGCTGTGTAACAAGACTTATTTGCAATGTCTATGAAGCATGTATACTTTTTGATTAAGAAGAGTAATTAACTATACATGCCAAGAACAGAAATATTCAAATATTATTCATATCATAAAATGATCAAAATTTTAAAAAATTGCCGGTAATATATGTCTAAAATTTGGATGATTAAAATAACACTTACAACAGTCAATACAAATGATTAGTATTAAGAAACTTATGTATAATATCAAGTTCGAATTGGTGGCTGCGTAAAATTATAAAGTATTCAAAAATTAAATGTAATTATAAGATATGTAGAAACAATGGTGAATACGTTTCACATAAGAAATTGACAATATAACAGGGCGTAGCCCATATAGGGGAGAAGTTAATGACGCTAATTATAATGATACCAATTTAACATAAATGGATAACCTGTAATTAAGGCAAGGATAGGAAAAAATAGACCAACCGATTTCCTTTTTATGGGTACAGTCGGCGTTTACATGTGGATGACTAGGGACTTGGCAGTTCAAAGAACGCAGATCAGTACAATCTTTGGGAGAAATCCCTTTACTTTGTAAATAACTTTCAATATATTGTCTACTGAGATTGCGTGACCACGTTAAGGCATGACACTACTTATCGATCAGCTGTAAAAGCAAATTTAGCTAATGTAAACTTGAGAATCTTCACAGTATTTTTTTAACACTTTTTCTGGTACGTACTACTTGCAAGTGTCCTCATAATTTAAATTATTTCATCATATGAATACTATTAAGATGTTTTTGTACTTGGCATGGTCATCTTATTACTGTGTTGAACTACACTTCTCCTTTGTGGACACCGATTAAGTGATTGGAAACAAATAATGCAAGTTAACAAGAAACAAACTAACCATGTATGCTGAGCGTTCCGTTGCGTAAAGCCAAAACTTTAGCACCATACAAAGGCAGTTCTTTCTCTCTTACATGTCCGTGGAGTGTTATCGTGGCCATTTTAGTGTACGGTTCTTCAGGTGATCCAATCTAATCATTGGTAAAGATTACAATGTTAGGTTTCAAGAAGATCATATTTATTAGATTACAATAATCATTTTGAATTTATTTTAAAAAATTACATATTTTTTTAATAGGTGTTATTCTGAAATAGTAGAAAATTTTTAAAGTCTTATCTTTTACGTACTTGCTTCATATGGCGGTTTTCAAAACACGAACTCATTCTAGCTAGCAATGTTTGTAACTCAATTAAACAATCAATGTTAATATTTGCTGAAACTTTCCGAATTGTATACTGAATTATATCCTGTATGTTGTTTTAAATTCAACCAAAACTGTTCCCTGAAATGAAATAAATGTCTTCACTCTTTGGATTAAGATGAACGTTGGTGAAGTAGGTAAACCAATACATTTTGTATGGGTAGACCGGTTTTTTACATAGGTATCGGACCTAGGACCTTCCGGTTCATGATGGGGTCATGAGTATGTACTGCTGAAGAGTACCAAAGTAAGACGAAAAAGCTGTTCAAAACTCTATGGTTTCCACATGTCTCTTGAACAGTGTCATTTAATGATAACTTGTTTAAGACTCTGGTCACACTGATTATGTTATTCATAATCAAAGTTCATAACTCTATAATAAATACCAAAAGCTACTGTACAGGACGCTCACTCAGGTGTTCATGAAAACTCCGTTCAGTCTCAAGGTAGTTTTTGCAGCTAGATGGCACAGTATGGACTGAGAGATAAAAGACAATTTCTTCATCTCGTTTCCAGATTCGTGATCAGTAACTGCACAGTATACCTTACAGAATAAGGTGAGAAATTAATAATTTTGAGGAGATAACTTGACATTCCATTGATTGGATTGAGATCCAACTGTCTGAGAGATAGACTATATTTGTTTAGCTCTGTTTACATACCTTTCCTTTGGAAAAGACTGCTAATTTAACTTAAATGAATCACAAACAGATTCTCATATCCCCACCAACTGTCTATTTTTCATCGTCTCTTTCCTCCGGCTTCAGTAGACAGTTTTGACTGAATTGTGGATGTTTAAGTGACAGGTGAGTGTCGAATTTTTAGTCATTTCAGTTTAATAATTTAGTGGATGATGGATGACTAGCAACAAGTATCAGCTAGCACCACTCACTAAATCATTTCAGGTGAAATCTGCAAACATTCTCGAGACATCCACACAAGGATCCGACATGTCAACACAAGCCGAACATTTCAGTCCAACCAATCAACAGAAAAGTTCAAATTAACTTAAATAATTTCAGTTTAATGTTCAGCTGTTTGGAAATCATTAAATTTTTATTGACACTCAAAGTTGCTTGAGTAAAACTTCTCATAATTATTTATAAACGCGTCTTATGTTGAGTAGGTGTGGCCAGTCTAATATAGGCTGGCCCCTGATACTTTGAAGCTTCTATATGTTGTCAGTCAATAACCTGCATAGCTTTATATGTACAATAATTCACCCTTAATTTTACACTAGATGTTTATGTTTCAATGCAGGAAACTATAGATCTTCAAGAAGAGAACAAGTTTACTCTTGAAAAATTATTTAGTTAGTTTATTCTACAGTTATTTTCTGAGATTCTTAGAAAATTGTTTCCTCGGGGAAATCACATGCCATAAGCCGTTTACCTAATTTGAAAAAAATAATTCACAATTAAATTAGAATATGTTTTCTAAGCTGTTTGCTATATGTTACCCATTAGAAGGACTCTAACTGGTTTAGAAAGCATATAATACAACAAAAAGTTACATATTTATTATCCTTTCTTTTGCTTCTCTTCCTAAATCACACTGCATTTCGTACAGAATGAACTGTTAGGATACAGCTCATCTAAGATTGAAATTTAGCTTACCAGAAACTTTCCATTGTTTAATATCAGTATGTATTTTGCATGTAGTTGAACATCCTTTGTTGGGTCAAAGAACAGTGTACCACCATTGATCAGTAGCATTGAGAGAACTGGTGTGTTTGTATCTAACATGACATTTTGACCTTGGTTGATAACCACAAAGTCATTTTCCTTTGGTATTGGTTCGTTATTCCAAGTAAAACGACTTGACCAACGATCCACATAGTAGAAAATGAAATTCTTATTTGACAACATTCAGGAGTAAGAAAAAAATATTAAAAGACAGGAAACGTTAATGGTATAACCAATATTATAATTTCTGAATAAAGAAACTGCTATCATTGTAGAAAGTGTATACAAAGAGGCGTTTCTTAGTTTTCACACGACTTCGCATACTCTTATGCAATGAAAAAATGCATACATACACGGATTCACGACGCGGCACAGAATGTTAGTGAATTTAATAGACTACATAGAAATAAATAAAAATCTGTGACAATGAGAACAACGAGTGAAATACGATAGTTTGAGAGGGAATATTTTTGTTATTTTTTAATTTTTGATTACAGCTTGATTTCACACCGTGTTTTTTGGTACAGGTATGGAATTTTCAGCATGTGATATCGGTAGCCCAAATTTCGCAGACCGACCATAGATAGCAGATGTGCGTCGGCGGGGGATCGAACCCCGGACCACGTGCATGGTCGGCGAGAGTCCTAACCACTGTGCCACCGATGCACATTGATTAGCAAGCACGCTTGATAATACTGAACAATGAAGTGATCATAAGTGCTAAATGAATAGATAATAATTTTCAAGTTTGATAACGGATTGATACCAGCTAGATGAGACCATGGATTCCATCCCGGTGGCTAAATGGTCAGTGAGACGGCTTCGTAATCTGAGGTTCTTAGGCTCGACACCCGGCGCGGTAATGGATGCGTATTCCTGAAGAGTCTCAAAGTTAGACACAGCAACTGTTCGGCACCCCTGGTTTTTGATGATTCTCTAACTGATCTCTATCCGTGACCAACCCTGTGAGCAATCAAATCTCTACAAACCAGTACTTAAAAAATAATAATGGTGAAAGCAGTCGTGACTTAGCTTCAATTCACAAATAAAAGTAAATTCAAGTGCGTAAGTATAGTGAAAAGAAGAAAAGACAAAAAGATCAAAAGTGAAATAACAGTACACTAAACATTCCATCAGATTCACAAGAGGTTCGGTTTACAAGCCGATAAACAGCATTTTAGTTTTCAGGTGTATACTAATTAAACGTGAAAGCACTAACGGGTTCCGTTTTGTGTCTGAAATTCGCTATTCGCTTCACGATGAATGCAACAGGGCTGTCTCTATCACCTTCCCGTGCTTGTTTTAGTTTGCTTTTCAAAAAGTTTATTTAGTAACCAAGTCGTTGTAATAAACAGCACAATTGCTAGACATTGTTACAATTAAACACAAGTATTGGTAGTTGCTGAAAATTCTGATTTACCATCCTGTGCGTATAATGCCTGTACACATTTCACGTTTCAACGGTAATTTTTCAAGTGGTGTACAACGAGGAAATGTTATATGACCACTTTTATCGCATCAAAACTTGGTATCATATGTACTGTTTGGAATAAAGTCATTATTATTATTATATCTCGCCTATTCAGATAAATGAAAACAGACAGTTTACAAAAATGGATTCGTTATGCATGTTAAACATTCATAACTATTGTCTACATAATAAGTAGCTAAAGACAATGTCCCACAAGGAGGCTACTACTAATAGAAAACATTTTCAGTTTGTAGGCAAATTTCATGTCATTAGTACAGTGGCCAATTTTTAACTTAGATATTACCCATGAAGTTATGGACTTACTCCACTGGCTTTTCCATATTTTCCAGTTATAACATCGACGGGTACTTTCTCACTTCTATTGTATACACCGGTTTGACAGGTAATTGTGGTATCGTTGATAGATATTATTTGACACTGACTTCCACCGACACTGACTGTTGTATTATCACTGAGAAACATAAAGACGGGAATCTGACGTGAGTTTGATTACAGATGATGAAAAATTAATCAATATATAAGGGTAAAACGAACCTCAGGAAACAAATTTGCTACTAGATTATTTCATTATTTTGAATACACTGTCTGAAAATTAGTTTTTTAGCTACATCTAACATGATTCAGCCTGAAAAACTCAAGTGGTATTTGAAATCCTCCAGTGTGATCAGCTCCACCAATAGGCTGAGAAGTAATAGAAATACAGTTGAAGTTTGTGAGTGTATCCACTGGTTACTATAGACACTACTTAATTTTAAGTTTATTTTTAATGAACAAAAGGTCATACACTGTAGTTTAAATGATGCATTTTTTGTTGGAAACCATTGCAGAGTTGTCGGAATAAAACGCCACACAGTTAAGACATCCTAAACAAAGTTTATAAAGTGTAGAAAAAGGATTGTCTCTTAAGCACGGTTTTTCAAATTTTGTGTATTAGTCTTCAGAATGCAGCATTATATCAATAGATTAAAATGCATGACTGTAATTACTACGAAAACCAAAATACAGAGTGGCCTAAGATTCCAGTGTGTATATTTAGTGGAAATGATGTATTTCTGCTTCAGTATCTTAAACTAAGGCTGAATTTCCTATAGTTTCTTTGCATAACTAGGCTGTGTTTTCAGTCCATTTTTCGCCATTTTACTAGCCATAGTATGATTCATAATTCAGAAATAAAAAGCAAAAACCTGGAGTATATCACCGTGTTGTCACAAATTAAAGTCACATATTTATTTTTTGTAAATTATTGTGTGATATGAGATGGTTATCAAACAGTATTGAAGAGATTGTTCGATTTTCACTACCGTAATATGCATATCGAGCAAGGAAGATTCCACTCTGATGTGTAAAGCGTAACGCTTCTCAGAAATGCATTTCAAGTGTTGGTTTGTAAGGATTCGATTGGTTATAGGGTTTCATCATGAGTTAACATCGCTGAGAGAACCACTGCGAAACCTGGCAGTACTGGACAGCCGTTTGGAACTGTTCATCAGTACACTTCCACCACATGGAGATTGAATCCAGGACCTTCATGTTCCAAGACGAGCTCGTAGACAATTCAGACACTGGAACCCGACCCAACTTCTGCGAATTCCCCATATAGCGCCACCACTGGCCAATGTCCTCAGCGAGTACTTGTTCTCACAATTGACCTGCTGTACCCCACTGGTCAAAATATCCCACTTGAAACCCAGGTAACTACCTACCTGAATTCGACCAGTAGGCAGTGAACATCAGATGAATACTGGATCGAGTCCCAGTGGTGTAATGGTCTACGAACTCGCCTTGTAATCGAAAGGTCCTGGGTTTTAAACCTGGCAGTGGATGCGTAGTGATCGGGAGTTTCAAACTAGAACGAAACAGCCGTTCAGTACTCCTAGGTCTTCCAGTGGTTCTCTAACTGATGTCAGCTCATGATGAAATCCCGTTAGAAATACATTTAGTGTGCGTGATTTTCGTTACGGAAACTTCAAAGTAGAACTCGCACTTATGAAAACTCATCTTTTTAGGAATCAGATCAATCATGGGATTTCATTTCAATTGTCCGTACTCAGCAGTTGCAACAGTGATAATAAGAGACAACTCCACAGTACTCCTGATTAACTGACTACTAAAAACACATTGCTAGTCTGCTCAAATATATTAAACTAGATACATCCGAAATGCTGTTCACTTATAGTCCTGTACTTCAGAATGGCTGAGCAACACTCCTTACAACATCAGCACAAACATGTTTTATGGGCCATTAGAATAAATAGTTTAGTAGGTAAACTCGAATTTGAACACAATAACTTCAAACAGTTTATCAACAAACTGAATAAAATCTAAGTACAGACAGCCCCCAGCACAACGCCAATGACTGATAATATCCCACATGTTACTGAGCTATGCAATTAAAATATGTACGACCGAATTCTAACGTGTTCACAATCTTATTCATTTAAACAGTTTAGTAATATTAAAGGGAATCATCAAACTACATCTGATTACAAGGGATCTTCGTCTTATAACCGAATGAACTATTTAATTGGAAAATATTGCTTCAACACTGGGTTAGCAGAAGTTAGTGGATTGTGGTCGTTAAATGAGTAGTGTAGTTTATTATGTTAATTTACTAAACTTAAGAAAGATGCTTACACTACATTACCGGAGAAAAACAAATAAGTGTTAGTAGTGTACAGTGGTAGTAAGATATTTTCCTTTTTACATTTCAATATAATTTGTGGCAGGTAAACCAATCGCGACCGATGAACATTACGAAATCAGTGCACCATCTGAAGCAATTAAATTCATCAGTTGAATTACTTTGCTCGATTAGTGAATATATGTAATAAGCCAGTATGAGACTGATACGTAAGCACTGTAGTGTAAAATATCGTGATATTCTTCAAACAATGCATTCAGACAGCCTCGACAGAATCGAATAGGATCTTTAGGTTGAAATAATGTTCAATTTCAGTACATGTGATTTGTTGTGAACTGACGTCTTTCATCATGAATGCATAATGCTATATAGTACTGAGTGATTGATATGACTGGTCGGATAACACTCACATAAACTAGAAATATTTGCTATCCAGATCGAAATGATTCAAACATAAGAGAAGTGTTTCTTTCATTTGAGGCCAGGGTCATCAGTTGTGTACGCGGCTTTACTCAGTTCAGAGAATCGAAACTCAACTTTGAACTGTGTGAATTTTTAATCGTGCAATAATCTGCGAATTGATAACTTGATTTAACTTTTCACAATTTGTTTGATTTGTTTCCTATTTGATGCAGTCTCATAGATTATGCTAACCGGTGAAAACTTGATTAAACGAATTTAAAATTAGAAAAATCTTCAATCATACATTTTTCAGAATAACAATCAATGCTTGAATAGTACCTCACTGTACATTGATTTGTTAATAAAGTACAATTGTGCGTGTCAGTTACTATTCGGTTCACCACAAAAATACGCTTAACTTCGGTAGTTTACCAGGTAAAAAGTTCTTTTTCACAAGTAAAATTTTAATTTAGTTACTAAATGTATTAAAATTTTTTAGGGAATTACTTACTCAAACATATTACCAATAAGTGTCAGATTTGTGCCTCCTCCAGTGCCACCGATTAAGGGGTCTACACTTACTACGTTTGGTGTAAGCTGAGGATCATAGACGAAAGCTGATGAAAGAGCTTTTTGTAAGACGTTTCCACTGGCAGGAACTGTTACAACAACGTCACATGATTTCGCAGTTTGTGTAGCTGAAGGAATGAGAGAAGTAAAAAACTTAATTTTATAAATTAATAAATAAACAAAAAGTTACTAGAATCCCTGAAATAAAAAAAATTGTTCAGTAATAAAGTTACGTGGAGACAAAAATGACTATCAGGATATTTTCTTCAGTGATTCAGTATTCACTGGTTACCTGTCGTAAGTTTGACTTTGGATGATAACTAAACAAACGCTATAGGAACAATAGTGATGTCTCATGAAAAATAATTCTATTTATAGTCCAAAATCTGCTGGATCAAGGATGATTCGGTCAGGGTTCTATCATAAATGATGCCTACGGAAAATCATTTTTAGTGTTCAGAAGCCTAAATTAGTGAGTAAAACCACACAGCATATGACCTAATGCTAAGAACTTATGACTTCGGTGGTCGGATATTACCAAAACGTTTGAATAAATTTTTGATTTGATGGTGGAAAGCATGCTGTTAAAGCAGTCAAATAATTAGATATTGGTATCTTGGATATTCACACCCAAATCTTCGTTGAATAACTGCATTTACACCAAGACTGGAAACACCGATATTCAAATTTTTGAAATGCTAGTGTCTTAACTCACAGACAGTGCATAGCTGATTTCGTTTTTATGACATAAAAGCGCACCGACTACAAAAAATCAAACTCTTCATCCCGTTTCTTGAGACCAAAAGAAAGTGGTCAAATGGCTAACTATAATAATTGAATCATGCTACAACTTATATCAGAATCACAGTCCCTTTGTGTATAGTCTACTGAACAGACGACTAGCTGAATTTTCATTTTTAATGCCATACATTCCATTCACAGTTTACTAATTGAAGATTATGGCTTAGAATTGAAGTCCTTTTATTCAATTCATTGGTAAAATGAAACACTGGGCGAGTTTCCTTACACCTATACATCAATAAACTTATTCGAGTTGACGTAATGTCACCTTTGTGGAGTTTATACTTATCACTAGCATTTTGAAACAAGTTCTAATTTCCAGTAATAAGTCCTTTGGTACCTAGTGACAAGGACCTACAACTGAACAAGTAGACACTGCTTTCTGTGAATGTTTGAGACATAACAAGTTCTGTTCAAATCTCCAGAGGAAATAACATGATGAGAATGTTTCATTGTTGATGGAAAATCACCAAAAACAGACTTTAAAAATCTTGTTAATGTTTGAGACAGAATTCATTGAAGCAGTATTGCACTTCAGAAGTACAAGTTTCAATTTTTAAGGAGATTAGCAGATATATAGTGAGATGCTTAATATGTTAACTACTGGAAGGTTTTTCATAGAGCAATCATACTATATGTCATATCTTTAAAACTTTTTAATGCACTTACGCATTTTAGGGGTAATGCACTTTAATGCGAGTGAACTACCTCCAGCTAACGTGCATGGTTGTTCACATATTGTAACTGTACTTTTCTCTGCATCCATTCCTACACCCTGGATTTCGACCAGAAGTCCACCGTTTGTACTACCTTTAAATATTGTGAAAAGTAAGTAAATATTTTAACAAAAATTGATTAATTTTTTAGTTAATATAAAGCGTTAAAATAATGTTTCCCGAGATGTCTCATTTTCTAACAAACATATCCCTTTCGTGCATTTCGTTTTACTATCTCGTAGTGTGCAAAACAGCCAAACAATGTTAAAATCATTTTCATTTGGTTACCAAGCTCCACTGATTGACGTAGGTAGACTTTAAATACTAACGCCACTCAGAAGTGTACACTATAGTGCTCTTTCTTATGCTTTCATGATTTCCATTTATGACGTCGAGTTGGTAGAACAATATGACCTGAATAATTTTGGTTTCTAATGGAAACTGAGTGAATTTTAACTTTGAACTGTGTAATTTGCAAACAACGAGATTTTTTTCTAAAATCTGACATATTTTGATTCTGAATTAGCACAACAAAGACCAGATAAAGTAACAGTTTCCCTTCAAGCTGCTTTCGGTCGTCTATACATACTTAAAAAAAGATTATTTAATTGTGAAAAATGAAGTCACAATGCTGAAAATGACGTGGTGTAGGGTACAGATCGTGACATAATAAGACTTTAGTCGTCTCGGAACAAAAGTAACATTCTATGGGTTTAGTTTTCTGGTATCTACTTGTTTATTACTATAATATATATATCAAGAGTAATTCTTTCAGTTAATTTTCCAGATGAATATTTGCAGAAAAAGTATTTTTAGAAGTTATATTCAGTTTCATAGTTTCTGTATCCTATATGAACTGGGAATTTAATCTTGTGTGCTAAAAATGGTACCCAGACTGACAGATTCAAAATGTCATCCAAATGTAGAAGGGAATGCAGACATTGAGAAAGTGTGATATATGTGTTATGAAATGTGAACCGAAAGAACAAAAATTAAGACTTCAGAAGAACTAATAACCACATAATAACATCGGTCAAAGTACTACTATAGACCAGTCGAATCTGATATGGTTTGCAACTCTTAAAACACAGTATATAGTATCAAGACTAGTACTTTTATCTTTTACAGAGTGCTTTATTCTCCAACCATGTACTGGGAACATAGTCACGAATTTCTGCTTCTTCCAATTCATCACGTAACATGGCCTATATCAAATGGTATTGTTTAGTGACTTTCCCTATATCCGATCTGATAAACTTTCTAGTTTCAAATGATATTTCACATGTTTCATCATATATATATATACTGCTGCTGATTCCTGAAATTCTGCGCTTGTTTTGAAGGTTCAATATGCAGTATACATATATCGCCTTTCTTAATAATCCTCTTCTTGTATTTTAAAATTAACTGGAGACCTCAGTAATAATACACGTTAACAAACATTATAAGGTATTTTGACTAACCTGTACCGGGATTTATAGAATTCACAGAGAAGTCAACTTTTGTGGAAAAGTTTGAAATTGCAAAACCATATTCTGGTACATTCACAGCGAGTTGATATTGGTCACTTGGCAAATTAGTTATGTAACACTGGATATAATCATTCCGAATTATTTGTATCACGCATGTTCTTTGGTTGTATTTGACTTCAGTTTGTTTGCCTTGCAAGGAGTCACCTTGTAACATACTTCCGTATACATTTAATTGGCTGACTGACGTTCCATTAACCATAGTGAAGTTAGTTGTTACATTGATCACTCTTGGAGTTTTTGAGTTTACGTATGTGAATCCATCAGAAAGCGAATATCCACCAGAAACATTAACTGCCACTGTATAATTCGTCAAATTTGAAAAGCTTATTTGTGGGGGTGTTACACAGTAAATTTGAGATGCGGATCTGTTTCCGCTCATTATCTGACATGTTTCTGAGCCAAAATAAATTTTAAACGTCGGATCATTTAAACCATTCCCAGTTATTTTAACAACTGTACCTCCAGCGAAACTTCCTTCCTTAGGATCCACTGTAAGTACAGTAGTCTTGCTTCTTAGGGTTAAACTTGTCTCATACTTAGGATTGCCTCGTAGTTCATGCAATAATCTAAGGTTTACATTTCCGGCTGGTAAAGATCCAATTACTTGACATAATAACAGACTTGCGTTGCTTGATAATGGGTCAACTATACATGGAGCGTTATCAAGATATACTTGTACTGATGACACATTTTCTCCAGGGAACAAAAGATTGCTTCCACCGATTCTTATAGTATCATTACTACTCACTTCTCGCGGTTCAATTGTTTTTACTATGGGCGTTGCTGCTAAAGAGTATGAATATATACAACCATCTGGGCTGCTGGGCTCAACATCCACCCACTGATTCTGATCTTTTGGCTTTACCATCACTTGGATTCCTACATCGTTCAATGTGACTGAAGTATTACTCGGTACCGGAATCAAACACTTAATATAACCTGAAGTAGCTTGAATCACCAAACATTTCTGACTAGAGCGAAGTGTTACCACATTCAAATCAGTATTCTTAGAAACAAATCCAGAACCATAAATGATAAACTGTCCACCTCCTTGAGTACTTCCTATTCCCCTTGTTTTCACACAATTAATCCTGGGTAAGAAAAATGCATACCGTTCGAACTCATTGTAGGATACTGTGAGAAGTCCCATTCCAAAATCTTTGTGGAAAACAGATGGTCTTAATGGCTGTCCAGTTGTCAAACCAGCCAATACAACCTGATCTTCTTGCAAAGTGCATTTAATGGAATTCAGTGAATTATTGTCACGTAAAGGTGATATGCAATTCGCTCCGCCAACCGTGATAATCACTTCATTCGCACATTTTGATAATATGTCTGAAGTTACCTCAACTTCACTTTCAGCATGTAAGGTGAATGGACTAAACGAAGACACCGTCGGAGTTGCACAACCTCGATACACATATCCATGCTTTGTAGAGAGTGCTGCAGGCTTGGTTAAACTGCTGCAGCTTAAACCTCCAGCACAAGCTGCTACAGAGTCCCAGTTCGCGGAAACTGTCAGTAGAAATAATAAAAGCAAAAAATTAAATAGTTATTATTATAGAAATAATGGGAATTTACTGGTAAATTTTAATTAAAACAAGGCGTTTGCGTCATTTTTGCTGGTATGAAATTTATTATGCCAAAGAAAAAAACACCATGCATCCAACATAAATAATTTCATATACATTAGTTAACTTTCTGTTCGGCTTCAGTCATTAGATATTCTTATCATGCAGAGTCTTAGTTCAACAAAACAAAAACAAAACATTGTCCAAGACAATACACATCAGACTGTTGACTACAGAAAAACCTATTTTTAAATTTAGGTATAACAGTGTGATGAACATTTGATGGAAACAATAATGTTAAGAATACACCTTCGCTAGATAATACTGTGATGATGAAATTATTAGAAGAGTAACAAATTAACTAATGTACACACACCTGAAACGTTTTTATGGATGGCTGTTGAATACTGTGTTTGCACCACAACTTCAGTTATACAATCATCGAATGGTCGAACTTCTATAATTCCCATCATCGTAAATTCATTTGATGACACATAGTAATAGGTTCCAGGTTCAGTGAAGTTGAAACTGTATATTCCTAAATGCAAAACATACAGAAAATTGTTTTAACATATATATATTAATTGTAAACATAGAATGTAGCTTTGAATTAAATTTGACCTTATTTTATGTTGACCTAGATTAGTTATTTTGCCCAGACAGTAAATACGACTAGAAAATAAAGCTACAAGATTACTTTAAATTATCCCATCCAAGATTAAAGACAGTTTCTAAAAGAAATCTCAACCGTTTATTCCCTACTGTTGATTTAGTTCTTTTAAATCTCGTAATCATATTTTGATAAACTAGCAACCGAGATTCTCTCTCAGTGGCATTAAAACTAACTGCTTAAAACAATTTATATGCTGTAATATGTCCACAATAGGTCAAGCCCTCAAAGTGAATAGAACTGATAATTCAAAGTCACGAAAACAAGATCTCAGGGAATATTGGATTTTTCAGAGAGTCACTATTCAATACCACTCCTAGAAAGCAACTAATCCTAGAGAGAAATACTTCAAACTTTGGTTTAGAAGTAAACGCAAACATTTAGATTGAAGTCAGATTGACTAAATTACCTTTCATTGTCGGTTCACCACTATGAAATCCAAGAGCGAAAGGAGTCAGATCTTCAACATCAGTTGCTTGTGCTACCATAATAGGATTTGTACGTGTAGTTGTGTTCCAAATCCATACCACACTATCTCCTTGAATTATTGTTAAAGTCTTTGGTTGCCATTCATATCCCACACCACGTTCTGTTAATTGGAAAATTAAACATTAGATAAACATGTATTCTGTATAACTTGGAGAAATATTTTTCGTCAGAAGTGGACAAATTCATCGTTTCTCGATTTTTATTCTCTTTTTGAGTTTTTTCAAGTTCAGATTTCTTGCACAACGCCGTTATACTTTAGACGAATAGTGCATCGTTTTATGAGTCCAGAGTATTTAAAGTGACATCTATGACATTCACCTAGACGATGGTTTTAGCCAATAAAGGAATAAAATTTGAGCTCTGTGGTAGAATATAATTCCATCACAATAATTTTACTGAGCAAAACAGCGACTGATTCAACATTATTTACTTATGATTCGGGCTCAGTTTGTTGCTCATAATGGGGTTAGTAGGATTATCAGCAATAAACTGATTTCTAAACGTTCTCAGTGAATGATACTCTTTCACTGTACATTTTCGTTAAATAAAATGACTATATAGTGGATTATATTACAGCATTAAATAACCGGCTGTTCAAAGATTTATGTAGCCTTTTGCAGAACCCAGTAAAAGCTCAGGTAAATTGTTGGCTTTAAAAGTGAAGTTGAACTGCACTCATGTTTGTGTAATAATAATAATACTGTATATACGTCCATACAGTTTAATTTAACATCAGAATAATTTTAGGTTTCCTTTTCAAATTATGCAACAACGACAGAGTACCACAAACCTTAACTTTTTATCTTCTTTCCCATAGGGATGCAATATCTTATCATTTTGTTGATTCTTGAAATACCTAATTTTACCAGAAGGTCTGAGTGAGAAATGCTATAAAGGTGACTAATATAGCCCAGCTTTTAGGTAAGGGAAGATACCGGTAAGGGAAGAACAGTCTTTTGGAAAACCATGCTGTTCTCCAGCAAAAAGGTTGTAGGCTTCAGTAAAATGAACAGAAGTGTGACGGATGACTTTTTATAGTAGTTTAACAACAATATGCGTCAGATTAAAGTGAGGTTTGAGCGATTTCTAAATCTTGGTTTGAAGACCTGGTTGATGATGGTGCCTCATGAAAACGTAGACTGGTTCAGTAACATAGTGAATATCAGTTCAGTCATGGTTACAGTTAGTGCTGAAAAAATGCATACATAGAAGTCATCACAGTATCTGCCCTTTGCTGCATTGGATTTGGTAAACACTTTTAAAATCGTGTGTTGCTCAGTGTCCGGAAGTTGCTTTCCTAACTTACCTTCGAAAAGTTAGCGAAACTGAACTTCTGTTATCGCATAATACACTGCACGCGAAGCTCCAAATTTAGTCAAACTACTTTCAGCCATACTTATTTCGTTCTCCCTGGCTAAGACATTTGGAAAAGCACTTAATATGCCAGTGCTTTGATTTTGTAACTAGCTGCGGTTCACATGCGTTCCTTGATATGAAAAGTAAAGTCCCGTACTGGTTTCTGATTTCACAGCTGCAGCTTAATGGAGAAGTTTCATAAATTTCCATTAAGCTAGAACAATATCTAAGTTTGTCTAGTTATTCAAGGGGGACAACTTCCTAAGAGTCACTCGAAGGATGAATTAGGCATAAATGCATTCATTATTACCAATGGATGAATAAGTGTCGACTGATCAGTCGATTGTTAGAGCTTCTTTATTAACAGTTTTGATATTCACCTGCTAAATGTTAGGACCAGCCTTGGGTTGAACCAAAGTTCACTCAAAAGCCATTGTATTGCGTCATAGTATTTGATTTTTTGATTTTATAGACACTAACAATTACGGTGGAATGAATAAGTATTAGATTAATGTCATTCGCACCAAGATTTTGCCTGCCGGCTAAATCACATCAGATGCAAAGTTAAAATTCATTCATAACCATAGAATGCATCCAAAAATATTTGTTTAGAAATTCGGAATCACTAAACTATTCTACTTCCATGAAATTTATTAAGGGACTACTTACCACCTCGTTCAATCTTCCAAATATTATCAATATATCATTATATTCTTAATTTTGTGCGACACATAAAGCCACTTTAATTTACCTGATGTACTTCATTAGTAATCACAAAGTAACTATCATATGTTTCGTACTAGTTTGGCTTCTAGATAATGTACTTCTACGCAAAGTACATAAGGAGATTCACAATATTTAACGTACACAGTCATTGAGTTAGGTTGCAATTTGTGAGCATAGATTGTTTCAGGACTTAGTGTCCAACTCATCCAGTGTTACTAATGAGTGTTTCTCTATGTATTACCTACGTATCTTACACCACAAATTATTATTAATTGGGATTAAATAATGATTGTGCTGTACTTTGAAATGACAATTAGCAAATACAGATGATTAAATTCCAGTTCAACTGCATAGATGCATTATGAATGTTTTAGTGTTTCGAAAAGTGATGTTAGCTAGTGGCAAACATAGTACTTAAATCAATGAACTGGAAACTAACCATAGAAATACAAATTTTATTAGTAAAAAATTGATATTTGTAAAGTCTCAGCGAGATTGAAATGAGTAATTCTCGCTGAGACTTTACAAATATCAATTTTTTACAAATGTCTACTCCTCACTCGGCGCCCAAATATTTTAGAACTATTCTGTCAAATCTTGACGACGGTTCATTTGAATTTTATTAATAGTTTCAATATTTTGTGAAGCAAATATTAAAAATATTCACGAACTTATTATATGCCAACACGTTGATTTTATTCAGTTTTTCGAAATCATATCAAGTGTACAATTATCTGAAATCACATGGCTTCAAACTTACACTGAAATTCTCTTGTAAAGAACTGGATTAACAACAAGTACCAATGTGACATGAATAATTTTTTATCGATTAAATAGTAAACATGGTGTTCTGTTAAAATAAATACTTAGTAGTAGATCATTTGAAAAAGACGAACTCATAAACGAAACTCACCTGGGCTCACACCACTATCAAATACATAATGTGTTTTAACCAATGACCCTGTTTTGCATTGTATTTTCCTTGAATCCCTCGAAAGAATTTCACACTCGGATGCAGGCCGATCAAAACATAGTTGACTTTTATCATCAATTGGTTTCATGAAAACTTTAGTTTGATTGTCAAATCCCTCTCCATCTACATTTAGAATTTGTCCACCCATAAAACTTCCAATTTGAGGCTGTACGCTAGACAGTTCAAACTGATAGACAACTGAAAATCTAAAATGGAATGATAAGCAGGAATAGGTACAGAAAAGGAGAGAAAAGTTTTGTACCGGAATTCTAGGCATACTCCAAATAGTATAATATATTAGACAATTTGAATATTTCGTGTGATTTTGTAAACAGTCACATATTTCTTAGGTAATGTTTTTAATAGGTGAATAACCTATGCTAACTGCATCAAAAAATCAAATGCTTTCATGGTTAATTCAGGAACCGCACATCTGATGGAAATAGTGCTTTAGTATTCAGTTATGAGTCAACTTATTTGTTATAAAATGTCAGGAGTATGCTAACTGGTTTTTAGTGTTATGTTACATTATGTTATGTGTATCGCAAAGTTAAAGAAAATGAAGTTAAATCAGTTTTAAATCTTAATTCGAACGTAATCTTCCCCTATAAATGTCGAATTTCCTTACCCCCTTCTTCCCAACAGCTTTCTTTTTTTATAAATTGTCCTACCCTTTGTTTAACAGATCAGTAATCTTGCTGCAACATGAAGTAACAGAAAATTTCCTTGAACAATGAAACAGGAAAGATACACATTGGCCGGCCACATAGAGTGACTTAGTGTGTATGACAATCCAAAAGTGAAATTAAAAGATTCAACAGAAGCATAAAGCAATTAACTCCTTTTATGGATCTTGACAAAACCGTAAGAAAACCCAATTTACATAAAATATGTCATGTATCTGCATGACACATTCCAAACATTCTAACTGTACGCACGCCTACCATACAAAAGGTTAAAATGGAGTCGGTATAGATCAAGTGATCATTTGAGGTTGAGATAGGAGGCAAGGAATGAAAAAAGGTAAATGTCATTGTATAAATACCATACACTTTTAAAATAAGAATACTGAGGTAAGTTGATATTATTATGAGTAAAGGTTTGTGCTCGAAACGTCATCAGTTAATATTACTGTATAACAATGTGTGATTTATCAAAATAAAATCTTATCTGTAATGGAGTTATACTCTACCACAGTGCCCAAGTTTTATACTTATATCAAAAATAATATAAGAGGTTTAAACATTATTACAGCAGAATATGGACGAATTTAAGCTTGTAGTTCAAATATGTACTAGGTGTATATCAAGGCACTGCTTACACTAACTTTATGCCCATCTTTGTGATGTGTTTTGCGAGAAATGAGTTTAGGCATCTATTACCTATAGCCATTTGAAATGCATGATTTTATTTGTTCTTGAACCATCTTCAGAATGTGTTATATGTTTCTAGCCGGACAAGATCAATGGGTCCTATCCATATATATGTATATATGGCCAAACATATAAACTGGCTTACACATTGGAATGTGAGACTATTGCAGAAGTGCTGGCAATATGTACTATATAGTGTAGATTATTTTCTCTGCGAAAATGAGTTTAGGTGCTTAGTAAGTTACAGATTGAGTCTTTGTGTAGTGGTCAAATTTTGACGAATGTCTCTTCAGGGGAATACGATTATCAATTATTAAATTACACAGTAAAAGGTGAACTTTTATCACAGTTTCCTTCTGAAGGCAAAATTATTCATATCATTATATATGATCTACATGATATCATAAAATCCCATCAAGAAAGCAAGCATGGCGGTATATATACATATATATATACTCTTCAAAAGATTAGTTCTCATAAAATATAATACATATCACATACTCGGGGGAGATAAGAATATTCTGTGAATCAAACAACGCTATTAATTTTTCACCATTTATCTTTTGAGGCGGGGCCAACATTATAATTTGCGTTTCGTTTACAAAAGTGAAATTCTGCACTCTTACACCACCAACGAAGATTAGCATATCACGAGTAAATCTTAGACCATTGATGATAACTTGAGTAGTGCCTGTAAAAATAAGTGAAGTATAGATGTTGCAAAGGTTACTGGTACAATGAGTTGTTTTTTAGTAAAAAAAAATCATCAGAAATATAATTAGTGGTCTACTCATCCACCTTCTGAAGGTATCTCGTACCTTGCACAAAGTAGAATTTTGGAACACTTAAGTAGGTTTACTTGATAAACCGAGCGGATTTATATTCCATATGTAAACGTATATGTGTGACGAGAATGGAAAAATTAAAGCCGGATGATTAAGTGTGACTGTGTGGAATATGCTGTCGGTTATTTATTAGAACTCTGTAACTCAAAAAGGTTACTAATTCCTTAGGTCTATTTTAAATATGATTCATGATTAGGGCGTCAGTAAAAAACTAGTTGACTGAACAAAAGCAAAACAGTACTTAAGAGAATTTTATTTTATATCTGATTTCTGACGAAACCGTCAGTCAACAGTCAAGAATAAGTATCCTCCAGAATTCAAAGTATTCATCCGTCTTATAAATAGTTGTCTGTAGAAGTGAATGTTTATTGACTGGTTACCAGCTACGTCACCACGGCAAGAAATACAGTAGACTAGTCAAATGTTTCTATGGCACACTGATCAATGTGTTAATTTACTTTCTCAAAGAAATATTGTCTAAAGTGTAAAGTCGACAATGTTCTGATATTAAATTTCATAATACGGAGAATTCTAGTGTGTTTGGAATAATGTCATTTAAATCTGTGTTACTTAAATCCTACTGCATCCCTATCCCATTTTGACAGTGCCGAAGACTTGATGGGTAACATGAAGAATTTTGCTTCTCGGAACAAAGGAATCGTATGCTTAAGATGTAGTATATGCGGAGAAGAGTTGGTTTTGTATTTGAAACTTGGAAGGGAAATAATAGAAAAAATTGTTAATTTTTCTGGATTTAACCCTAACCAATTGATAAAGTGTGCAGTGTGGTCACTAAATGACGTAACACAGCATCGGTGAACGCCTTGTAGTCTGAAATAATACCTAATTTTCATAGATCAAATAAACATTTCAGTAAATTCATAATGATGCTTCTTTTCAGGTATAACTGGCTGAAACTCCCAAGCCATCAAATATTTGAAATGTAAGAGTTTTCAACCATTTTTTTAGAAGACAAGGTGCATCTGAAAGTTGACATTTTACTCAGAAACAGTTCGAACAGTCATACTCCGTATAGTCGAATACCAATAAAATGAACTGCTTTTGTCCACAAATATATCACTTCCAGCGACTACAGTAGACAAATTCAGCAGAAATGTTTTGTAATTATAAGATTAGTATTGACTGACACTAATAGACACCACTTAACACACAGATTCAAATCTATCAACAAATCAGTGAGTGAATTCATCAATGTAGAATTACAAGTAAGCCTTGATCTCATTGATATATCATCAATCAATGGAATTATTTGAAAATAATGGACCTGTAACGAAATAATTCCAAATATCTCAGTATTTAAGCATTTAAAATGTTATTCAAGGGATAAGTGTTTTTATGAGTACTTTTAAAACACATTCCAAAGATCACTTTCAAATCTTTCAGATGATCTTGGAAATGTTACTGTGTTGCCAGTATCTTTTAAGCAAAATGGAATGTAAGTATCATGAATTACAGACTGGCTTCCACTTATCTCAAAACTATTAGAATTTATTCAACAATAGTTCCATTAAATTAAGAAACACAGTGTTAACGTTGGCCTCATTATCCCTAGCTGATCTGAATATTTTGAAGTTAATTTTAGTTTCGCCATGTCAGCGCATAAGTTCATCCAATAACAGCAATCTGAGAGAGAACCTCTAATAATCAGTCAAGTGCTCAATTTCTGTCTAACACTCCATTAGCATCTAAAACATTCACTGCTTAACTTTTAAGATGAACCCAGTGAATCAAACTTTTCTGAAATCGTTGACGAAGTTAATTAATGTGGTGACCATTTGTGTTGGTCCTTTTAATAATAATAATATTTAAATGAATTTTAGATTTTCTCGTCGATTGATTGGACCGAAGTGCTCGGTCTCAGGTAGATATGTCGGCTTCTTGTGCAGATGCTTTGACGATGTCTGGGCATGTAGTGGAATACAGGATGTGCATTCCGTCGTGTTTAGGACTAGTCAGCTTAATGTACCTGCACTCCCCAGTGAGTGATGATGTTCCCACCGAGGCTCGAACCCAGTGCCCATAGCTTCAAACGCCAAATCTTTATCCACTAGACCACTTGGGCCACGAGAGCCACCTCTTGTGCAATGGGCCATATTAATTATTTAATTGAAATTTAGATTTTCCCGTCGATTGATTGGACCAAAGTGCTCGGTCCCAGACAGGACGAAATGCGCATCCTGGATTCCACTGCTAGTCACCATCCACCAGTTAAATAATAATAATAACAACCTAGTATTTCGCCTACAGTGTTGTTTCTTTAGTTGGCAGTTTGTCAATAAAAACAGAACAAGTGAATTATGCCACTACAAAGCATACCTGAAACTGAAGCAGACTGTTGCTGTTGAACAGAGAGTATGACTGGTGTATTAGACCGTGATACATTGAAGTCGTTTGTCTTGGACATAATATCGTTAGGCTGTTGAACTTTTACTACCTTCTGACCGGAAAGACCCTATAATATGAAAACAAAAGACGCTCAGATTAACTGCTGACTGTCTTTTTCTAGCAAAAGAAGATAAGAAAATGACATATATCTTAATTATATTAATCAAGTTAAGCTTGGAATCAATTTCTAAGATTATCATATGAAAATGGTCCTGAATAACAAGACAATCAAATATTCTGATTATTTAGTTACTAAGGCTTCAAATCTACGGAACTGAATGAATTGAGATACAAAACCAAAACTTAGCACTTGTGCTAAAGGCTAAATAGATATGTGCTTGACAAAATCGTAAATGACATTTACTGATCATTGCTTATGAAAGTGAATTATGCTAAACGACTTCAGTTAGCGTTGTATTTTACACAGATGGTTACCGAAATCTATAGTCTTTTTAACCTTTATAGTAACATACGTTGGTTAAATTAGTTTAACGGCATGATTTGGTTTGTTCAGCATTAAATATAGTTCAAAATAGATTGCTACTTTTGTATACATCGCCTGTCGGCCTCATTCATTTGAGAACATCACAAAAGTCATCAACGAGTATTATGTAAGCTTATTATGGGAAGATTTCGCCCTTCTGTCAAAAAATCTTCATAAATAATTCAATAAAATGTCAGTTTACTTTAACAAGAAAGTATTTTACTGCAAAATCAATCTCACACTATGCAAAGTATACTTACAGTAATAGGAAATAAGCAAGTGATTTCAGTTGTTGTCATGTTTTCTAATTCACAAGGAGTATTATCAAAGTAAACTTGCGAATAGTTTGGTAGAAAGCGAGACCCATTAATTTTAATGACCTCTTTATCTACAAGGATTAAAATTAAAATTAGCAAAGCCAATAATTTAAGAATACCATTTAAATTTAAGAAGATCTGGCTCAAAAACTAAATAATTACAAAATTTACAATGTTTTTAAAGTAAACATAAACAAAATAAAAGTTCATTGTATAGATGATCTGTCGATCATCTGGTATCTAGGTTACTAAAGAAATATTTTGCGAAAATGCAGTGTCCATTTACAGTGAAATGTTTGCCTAACTCAATATCTTCGGCTGATCATAGAACGATGTAGTAGCGCTTTTGTAAGTTCTTATTTGGGTAAATGATTATTGCTTAGTACAGGATTGCCCTAAACATTTATTAATCTCATTCAAAAGCTGTATGATGATGCCACATATGAGGTGGTTCACAACAGAAAGCTCAGTAAACGTTTGAACTGAAGACAAAGTTGCCTACTATCATCTATGATATTCCTGATGGAGTGGACAGGATCATGCTTCAGACCGCGTAAAGGGAGAGAATGGGCACACACCGCACCAACAAAAGACACTAGAAGATATGCACATCACGGGTGATTTATGTCTAATGTCACACAAACTCGAAGATTTACGAGCGAAAACCAGAAAGTTGGCAGAATAAGCAGTGAAGATAGGACATCAAGTGAGCATAGAGAAGACAGATGTGATAAAGATAACCAACAACAACAACAACAATAGCAAGCGCCAGTTACTATCAGTAGGAGAATTTTGAACGAGGTTACTTCTTTTGTTTATTTGGGCAGCATCATCTCAACCTCAGGCTGCATGGATGGCGATGTTACAGCTAGGATATAAAAGCAAGGCAGACATTCATAACAAAATGAAAATGAATGTGAACCCAGTATAAGGATCTATGCCCAGTCTTCAACACTAATGTTAATTCATTGCCTATGTGTGATCCAGAGACTTGACGTGCGCATTTTCAACAAGCTTTAGACTCTCACTAACCGCTGCCTTCTCTCCCTACTAAAGATGATCAGAAAGGATTAGTAACAATGATCTCTGGGAACGAACGAACCAAGAACCTATTGATCAACAAATATGCCGAATAAAATGGAGGGGGATTAGACACACACTAAGGAGACCACTGAGTTATACCACGCACCAGGCCCAGATGGAAAACAATGGGTTAGAAGAGGGTCTGAGGGTGACATGGAGGAGACCGTGTGAAGATGAGATGAGAGCTGATAGGCTATCATAGAGCCAGGTGAAATGACTATAGAAAACGGAGTGAATTAAAGATGCACTTTGGAAATCAAGGGAATCATAATAAGTTCAGCAGTATAGGCTACATCTTTAGTATTCCTTAATAACACAGACAAAAATAACTTGATCAGAGGAAAATGGAAGGTGATATAATAATAGTGACTCCGCTGATTACTTAAATAATAAATATGCAGGTGCACAACTTGTACTGTAAATTTAGAGTAATAAGAATATAAAATAGTCCTGTGCATCATTTATTTTATGTTTAATATTGATTGGTGATTAAAGCTTAGTAATGAATAATGCATAAAATACTGACCGAATCGAAGTTGCATGAATATTACAATGGCAAATAACTAACAAAGACGTTTATGAAGAAAGGATGGTTCATTCAGTTTTCTGTAGTAAAATTAAGAGGAATCAAAAACAGTTCAAAATAATAATTAAGATAAAAGCTGAATGGTATTATTGATGAGATTTGGCTTTGAACTCATGAATTATTAGTGGCTCTACAGATCACAACTACAGAAATCATGTTCGCTTAGAAAGTCTACATTTACTTTGTGGATAAGAGTTTCTAGGCTGACGTTGTGATCAAGCTATAATGGATTAAATAGCATGTTCACTTCTTTTTAGTGGTCAGGGTTAATTCTACAAACCAAAATTTAACCATACAGTCACTGGATATTATGGGAATCTTAGGGTGTCAAAAGTGTAACTTTCGCTGTCATTAGTTTCTTTTCAATATAAAACAGGTAAAACTTAGTTTCCTAACAGAATAATTAAATTTACACCTATAGTATTAACCTTCGCGAAATTTTACTCTGTTTATAAAAACAATTTCGAAGGAAAGGAAGTTCAACTTCAAATTCTATGAAACATATTACTGCAAAGCAAAATATCACCCTTGGTAGTTGACAGCATACTGCGGTACACTTAATTTGTTATTGTTCGTGTGAGGTACACAGGAAGAAAGCCATCATTCAGGTATCGTAAATCAAATCTGTACAAATGAGATTTAATCAAGCAAAATGATAGTACCAAAAGCATTCAGATTAATTGATTTTTATTATAAAGGTGCAACTAACCTTCTTTAAATAACCCTGTTTGCACAATGTCCACAATGCCACTGCCTTCTTTGCCTAAGGAGACTGTGAACTGTGAACTAGTAAATCCTTGTCCACGTAATCGTAATCGGCCAGTATATGAACCTATAGGAATATCCTTTAGTGGTCGATTAAAGAAATGTAATTGAGTTGTTGTGCTCCGAAAAGCCCATTGTTTCAAAATGGTCGTTTTATCTATCATGAGGAATAACTCATATAGTTCTGGTGAGTCTGCAGTGAAGCCAGTACCGGACACAACCAATGTAAGATTATTGTCAGCTGAAAAGTAAAGTTAATGTTGAGCGTATTCTCATGTGAATATTTCATGCAATATCAATAACGTCATGCATTTATCTTGCCTTTCTGACAGTAGTCCAGAAATGTTAGAGAAGTTATGATTAGAAAACGATGTGTTTGCACTTATCAACAGAGAAGTAGGCCATGGAAACAGCAGAAAATGCACTCAATTTTATAAAGTTTGACTTAAAAGCTAACTTCTAAATGTTTATTGCAGCCAGAAAGTCACGCTGTATAATCCTTGTGAAGTATTTAATTTCCTTTTATCTTTCACTATTCACATTTTAAGTGATATATTAACTTGCTCAGTTTATGTTATATTTACGTAGACTGTCAATACATGCAGTAAGCTCGGAAATTGGTTAATTTCACTCTCCATATGGACCTTTTTTGATAAATAACTTTTTTATAGATCTGTAGCTTTTAAAGCTGCGTTTCATTACAGAAATTAGATCCTGCGATGCTGAATGAATGACGTCTATAGGACTTGTATAGAGCTTATGAGTTATTTTTGAGTGTTATACTACGCAGATCACGCAGACCGCATTTTCTTTCGATGATGATTAGTAACAATAAATCAGTAGAAACTGTTTCAGTTGCTACCAAGTGATCATAATTTTCAAAAATATTGGACAGTATACCAGTAATGCTTTGATTGGACACTAGTACCTGGTGTGATGTGTCTAGTCCTTTGTTTGGTGCAAACTGAATTACACCAGTCAGATATGCAATGTGGTTACCATTCTAGGTACCTCGCCGTCATAGTGCACATTGATTTGATGATATTAGATGGTTGGACGCAATCGGCAGGAAGCCTTGGACCTAGATTTCCTGCTATTTAGCACTCGTCACCAAGGCGTACCTGCATCCTTGAAGGAACTCATGTCTTTTATATCAGTAAACTGTATAAAGTGAAGTAATTACTATTAAGCTTTCTGTAAATGAAATTTCTATAGAAAATAGTTTTATTAACTTACTGACTTGTACTGACGAACTTTCTACAGTAGGACTTGATAAATCAACGAGCTGATGACTGCATGATGATTCGCAAAAAGCCGGAACATTATCGATATATAATCTAACCTTAAATTGTAATATAAAAAGCACCAGATAAAAATACATCCAGTATGAGATATGTTTGATTGTTAACAATATATGAAAATACTGTAAATCGCGTGATATTTTAGACCGAAACCCTATTTCATTATATCATAACATCAATCAACTACTGATGGGGCTGATACACGCTAATGAACCATCTGAATAGCATGCTTATGGTATTTAAGCTATTGGTGCTCCCGTTGTTTGATAACTTTATTTTTGGAAACTAAAACGACATACAGGTGAACAATATTGTTTTCAGTTAGATTAAGTGGGCTATAGAAACTCAAGAGGATAACCCTAACATGTTCATTCAAAAGAAGTTTATTCTTCAAACAAATTCTATGATGAGCTTGTTTAAGTCTTTTTTCGTTGATATTGATGTAGCCGAGTGAACTGATGAAGAGCTTTCATGGTTATTTACTATATTCCATTGAACCTTACGAGCAGAATCCTAACAAAGCCAGAACTACCGAAAACCTACTCTTCTTCGACCTAAGCAGATTTAGTAAACTAATAAAAACTCACCTGTTTCTTATTTTTCTTCCCTTTATAAACCTACTCTGGTTATTTAAACTCAAGTTATCTATCCACTACATCTTTAGTTTTACATAACTTCTACTTTTTTAAAGATTTTAACCCATTTTAATCACTGAAATATTTACAGAAATTTAACTTTCCCTACAACAAATATTCAGAACAAGGATGATTCGAGCAGAACATTGCTTTTAATGACTTCTTTGGGCTTGATATGATTATGAACAATAAATTATGTTCGAAACGTCATCCAGTAAGTAATACTGTTTCACTGGATGATATATCTAATAAACAAATTAATGTGGAACTATATACTACCACAGTGACCAAGTTTTACACATATACTCTACATTCATTAATTGATAGATGTTGGAATACAATAGGCTAATCAAAATCATATGAGGAACTGTATTGGGGAGTGATAATCCATTGGTTTGGATTATTATTATTGAAATGCGTGTAAACTGTTCAGACCTTAAAAACGCGAAGCAGAAGTAACTGAAAAAAGCTGTTCAAATAATTTATATTCCAAAATGTTTTCAGTATCATGCCATCTTCATTATTCTTATCACCGCCTGCATCAAATGTTCGTACTGTTTGTTTATTTTATATTTGGCTTTATTAACCCAGAGACTTAAGGGTCTTACTGAAAGCAATATTGACTGCTTATATGCCTTATTCTAATTTTAAAACAGAGGATATATCTGCAAATCATTCAGATATTCAATCATCAACGTATAGTCTATTGTCCGGCTAACTCCTTGAATTTTTTATTCCTTTACGTTCCCAGTGGAACACAGGGATTCAATCTAAAGACATGAAGTTTTGGTAGCAGTGGTGTTTATTTTTACAGGATGGCATTGCTAGCATCATGCCCAGCCTTCCCTCTTTACCAGACTTATTACTGGCTTAGCGAGGTAAAGGACTGAGTTGGCCGGGGATCAAACCGCAGACCACATGCGTCGTTGGCGAGCATTCTACCACTGTGTCACCGATGCACAACTTCTTGAATACTGAACTCATATTTGAAGCCGATTTTCGCCAAAGTCAAACATCTTTGAAGTCACACTTCAGAATCAATACTTGTTGAATCAATGTAGTTAAGAAAAAAAAACTGAAATACTGTCTTTGTGAAGCAGAATGAATCACGTAGTTGTGTGTACGAAACATCTCAACTTCTAGAACTCAGTTACTCTACGGTGTCTCCATATGACTTAGATAAAAACCAAGGAAATGACTTTACACTTCCTATAATAATAGGGAAATAGCTAAGAAAGCGCTAGGTATCTGGTAAAAACTTCAGGTGAATCATAGATCTCAAGAAAGTTTTCGAAGCATAACATGAGTTGAGTAGCTACACTTAAAATAGAATAAATTAACAAGTGACGACTAACAATCACCTTGTCATCAAGTACAGCAAATTTAATTATAACTATGTTTCAATAGTTTTCACACAAAGATACACAACAAAACAACAAATTTATCATTGTGTATAAACTATTGAAATACGGTTGTAATTAATTTGATCTAACCCACAATGCACATACTTTTTACTGACATTTACAGTCAACTTCATATTAGCCTTAATGTGACTTGGAATGTCACCAAAAGTCATGAAATCATGAAGTAGCGCAATTTAGTGAATGAACCAAATATCAGGAACTAAGTAGCATAAAATACTTGCAGTGATTTTACTTGTTTAATACCAGTTTACGCGGATAAACAAAGCTGAATCTCAGCATTATTGCTGCTATATATCAGTCCCATACAAAAAAGACGATAAGCTTCACTAGGTGGCGGACATTATGGGGACAAAGCATACAGCCTTTATACCTCAACGCTTTATGCTCGTTATATTTTGATAACACCAAATGTGTTTTATACCATCATAAACACAACACAAGGTATTAATCTTGAATTCCTTTAACAATGTGTGCCAGGAGTTATCCCTGATTCTTAAACAAATGTGAAATGATTCAAGTCATTTAGAAATCTGAGACACTATGAGCACTCCAAATATATAGAAAATCATTTCAGACGCTATACGTGTCAGTTGCTGAATAACAAACAAATGTGTAATAGAGAACCTAACACTGTTCACCGCCATATAAATGCATAAGTTGGCGTCATCTGAGGAAACTAAGTACACACAGTTTAACGGTATCACCTGATGATAACTGTTTTCCAGGATGCTATAACAACAGGAAAGATGGGAAAATTAAAAAAGGCTTAAAAGTTTATTTTCAGTCGATTTATTTGTTGTGAAATATCTCTTCACATGACTCTAGATAACCACTAATCACATCCCAATAGTGTGACACTAAAATAGTCGATGAATTCAGCTTCAAAATAAAATATCTTCAGTGATTTTCATAGGTCAGAATCACTTATTTCTTTTATTTAATTTTCCAGGGTAAGTCTGCAAATAATTAGTGCAAATACATTAGATAACTTCAGATTTTTCCATGAAACCTATTGTTCTGAGTTGTCCTGTCTTCTTGCCATTACGCAGCAAAGCTCATAGAGTTCATTAAGTTGTATGTGGAAGATCCAGTGATGAAGACAGTAGATATTAAAAAATGAAACGAGTATCAGGCATAATAGTGACATGAACGTGTGAAGACCAAGTGCTAAAGGCAAATAGATTATTTGAATCTTGTGCAGATTATTCAAATACGAATGTTAGTACTCTCATAACTGTTCGTGTTTGAATGACTTAGTAATACAATTTAAACGGTCAATCTAATTATTCTAATTCTTGTTCAACTAGGATTCACACATAATTACAACTGCATAGACGCAGCATGTCACCTGGTTGTTCACGCAAACAGAAAATTATAGGAGAATATGTTTGAGTAACCTGGCAACTTTCTATATTCGTCAGCCACAAAAACCTCACTAAACTGGAATATCTTAGCTACATGTCGGTTACTGTAATCCAGATTATGCTTTATATGAGAAACACCCCACCCTTTTGAAGCTGAATTATTTTATTTATTGCTACTTACTACTGTAGCCCTAAACATTTTCAATCTACTGTACACTAACAATAACAATAATTCTGTATGTGGTCCACCTTCATTTCCTTTAGTTAACTCCTAACCTTCTATGAAAAAAATAATTTGTACATATTTTGAAATTCTACGTTTTAAAATAATAATAATAATAGCCACTCACTTGTGGAACAGTATGTCTTGTCGCCACCATATCACCTGATAGAGGACACATAACCAACTCTCCAATCGCAGATTTCTGTACAGTAACTTGTGGTGCATCACCAATCAACTTTGTTTGATTTGATACCTGTTTTAAGTGAATGAAAATCCATTTTATAATACATTATTTGTCTAAATAAATATGTTATTATTGTTTCATCATACTTCATTGAAGAAACTTCTGCCTATATTGCTTCCAGGTACATTTTTTTTGAAATCGTGACAACGATAAAATTTTCAGTTTTCTTAAACTGGAGTGTCATCATTGCTGTACAGCATGCCGTAGAATAAACATAATTGATTTAAACCTTTTTATACTGATCATTCGGCTAACCTTCTTTCTTTTCACATATAAGAAAGAAAAAGTGAAGGGTAGGGCCCTTTTTCGACTTGAAATACCCTTTTCGAGATAAATAAGTGGTTATTAAATATCTTTATGGGTGTGGTAATTGTGAGACGGGTCTGATGGAATGTGGCTTTACTTTTATATATCTGTCATTCAATTGATTACCGGTCATTTCTTTAGACTGGCGGTTTTTCATTATCACTTTGTGAATATCTACTGATAATATTCGTTCCATGTTGGAAAACTACAACTGCTATTGTGCTGCTTTGCACTGTAAGACAGTTCAGAATTACCAATGGTTTGGCTGAGATTCTCTGTTTTCTTATGAAAAGTGTTCACACTGAAGTTATTGTCAAAACGATTTATGCAATCATGAAACTCTATTATTTTCTCACATTCCAAATTATTTACATTTTCGGTGGGCCCAGTTTTAATGAAGTAATGTTAGAGAATCGGATTTATTCCGACTGATATCGTTTTTTCACATTTCATCAATAACCATTTATACCAAGGGTTTATGACAGGAAATGAGAATGACCTTTACGAAGATTTGTGTCAACCTAATGCCAACATCTCAGTGTTTGAGTGAATAACCTACTGTCTAGGTTGCTTGTTGTGTTGTCCACTTCACTTGCGACTATTGTCGATAGGTTCTAATTTATCATCGAATGTTCATAATTAATTCCTCAACATTTGGATTATTTCCCTAATCAGATGCTCTACATTTAAGTTATAAATGGGAAAAAATTATTTATGTAGGTTTCATCTTATTTAAAACAGGTTGCAGTGCTACTCCTATTCACTCAACTGGCCATAACAAAACGAATAAAATCTGCAAACGAAAAAGTGATTATTCATCTTTGTTGCTTACTGATATTTCTGGTTGGTCACCGGGTAAACTGTCAAGCCAAATAACGTACTGAAAACTTCTGCACACACCACTCCGACTAACACGCACAGTACCAAGATGAGGATGCAGATTCAGTATTCTCTCGACGACATTGGGTTGAACAAACCTTGCCGGAATACCTAAGCAGCCGAAATGATATCAAAGTTTAATAACCATGATGATTAAGTGCATCGAAAAGAAAATAAAGAAAATGAGGTGACAACTGATTACTCAAACGTTGTACTCTCCATGAATGTGAACTGTCTAAGCACCTACATAAATCACACTGAATATGTTGAGACCTCATACTTAATCCAACTTATTGTAAACAATGAACTATAAATTATAAACTATACATTTTAGTACCAGTGCCACACTATTAATCTAGGGTGCAGTTCATTCCCATTTAAAGACTTATAGCAAAGAATCACTAAGTATTTGTCTCTCAAAAGTTTGGACACAACATTTCTGAATATGTGCTTCTTTTCACTGGGTATTAGACTATACTTATGAATACAATCGGAAAACTGAAATTCCACTCATAAATTGAAGAATTTGACCACAGTAAATGTTGACATTTGGCTGGTAATATACTTGCAATTAATGTAAAACTTTTACTAAATGGAAGGAGGGAACTGTACTGTTTACTGATACTTATTTTAGATATTTCAAGTAAGCATGACTAAATAAGGGTTAAGAGATACTTAAAAATCTCCAACTCCCGAATGCATTTCGTATCATGCTAATTTTTAAAGAAAATGAGTTCAAGTTGTAAGCTGATTAGACATATTAACTCGTGCTTACGTGACGTTGGTACTCCTTTAAAAGATAAGACGTAATATCCATTCATGGGTGGAGAAGCAGCCTGTGTACGTATCACTGAACTTAGAACAGGGGTTGGCCATCTATCATCTCGAATAATTACTTCCTGTCCAACAGTGCTGTTATTGTTCTGCATCTAAAATTCAGACATTGCATGACATTTTGAAAATAAATTGCAACGATTCCTGTTTAATTTTGTGATACTCTCATTATTTACAATTGTCTTAGAGATGAATCTCATTAGCTTAGTTTAACCAACAAATTGTACCAGAACACAAACATTACCATACAGTGCCAACAAGATGAAAACATTTTCTCGATTGTGCAGTTCACGGACCAATAGACACAAATGTTCAGTGTTATGTAGAAATTATGAAGGATATTTATACCTAAAAGTATTAGTGCTTTTCTGACGTTTCTATCAGCAAACGTTTTAATGTTATACTAGTAACGCTACAGATATTTGCAAAGCGTCCACTTACTTAATGTTTGCATGTATCTCTGATTCAATAATGACACCTCGTAGCATCTCTCTACAGTGACTGACAAATGGAATCTAGCTCGCAGCACAATACTACCTCTTTTCCCACCATTGAGAAAACCAAATGAACACTTATTAATTTCGATCGTATTCAATTTGTAAATATCTTTCAAAACTTCATACAACTGGTTCCCTTGATAAATTTCGATAAAGAAAGGAAGGCGAAATTTGCAGTATAAAATGATATCATTCTATTTCACAGGTTCTCATCAGCTGCAGACTACCTGAAATTACAATGGTTATATAGATGATAATAACATACTTTAATGTTTGATTAGTAGTAGAGAAGAGATAAAATTGACGCATCCAAAAAAGAGAGTGTGATTAACCTCTCACTCCCTTGGTAACTGAATTTTGATTTTGATGAGCCATCTAATTCAGTGATCTCAACTCACTGAGCAAATCTCAATCTTATAAACTGTAAATGCTTTTGTTTTTGGAGTTGCCATGTGAACCTACAAGCTAACACTGTTTCTGTTAATCAATTTTTCTGTTTTCTGTCTTACCCCTCCCCCCTCTTTTCAACTCTGAAAGTGTATAAATTGATGATGATAACTTAAACTAAAAATTTGTAATGCTTTCATTCTTTTTTGGATGCGTCAATTTTATCTCTTCTCTACTACTACTCAAACATTAAAGTATGTTATCATCATTTATATAACCATTGTAATTTCAGGTAGTCTGCAGCTGATGAGAACCTGTGAAATAGAATGATATCATTTTATACTGCAAATTTCGTCTTTCTTTCTTTATCGAAATCTTTCAAAACACTGGAAGCTATCTAAATTCAGTTCCTGTTCTAAGAGGCTTAATTTGTACTGAATTTTGTATAGTATTCATTGAACGATACCACAGGTTTCATAGCGGTAAACATGTGTAGTATCTCAAGACATTTCTCTCTAAAAAACTGTTTGTTGTAACTAGTAAAAACATCTTGAGAATTATGACGGCAGAGCCTAACCACTAATATTACTTTTTTATTACTTTCCAAACGGAGGCGGACTACACTAACACGAATTTCAGTGCTTTTGTTATCAAAATTGCTATCGATTTTCAGTCGAAAGTATAATTAGTGTGTTTTTCATTGTCCATCGAAATAGTTTAATGTAAAGGGGAAATAATTCTTTAGGTTGTATGTCACTGTTAAAGTAGAAAAGCAACTAAAATTTGATGTCAACAGTATATCTGAAATGATAATATTAGAAAAGTATTTCATAAAAAGAATTGCTTACTGGCACACCGGCTAAACCAAATAAATCAAAATTTTGCAGACATGATTTTGTTGTTATTTCGACTGTGAATACACCATTAGAAGCACCTTTTATCACTGTAACATCACTGAATACTTGCTTAGGAAATCTTGGCCAAGTAGCGACATCTGAAAAAAGAATATTAACTGACGATTACTTGTAGTTCACTTGTTTTAGTTATCGATGAATAGTAACAGGAAAAATAAATTTTGTTTCACTAAGTTAAGGTAATTTGGTACATCGAATATCAAAGACCCAACCACCGGATTATTCATGCTACCACTGATCCCTCATGGAAGGAAATTTTGTGAGTGCATTAGCTGTTAATTAACAGTTAATACACTGATGAGAATTCAAGGTTAGGTGGTTCTCTTAACTTTTTCTCTAATGTGTTTGTTAATTGCTAATTCAATTGAGTAGCAAGCTTCTATGAATTCCCTGGCATTTTCTGTGTTTCCTCTATTTAAAACTTCTACATTTTCCCAATCACAATTGTGTCCATAATTATCCACATGCAATGATACGAAAATGTATATCATGTCTTTTTACAGGCAATTTGTGTTCTTGGATTCGGATTCGAAGGGGACGTCTACCTTGACAGATGTAATGTTTATTGCAGTTCATACAGTTTATTTTGTAAATAGTATTAATTTTTTCTTCTTTTTCTGTTGAATCTTTGGGTTTGCACAATATCAAATGAAGTGATTGTGCTGGCTTGTGTGCCATATTCATTTGAAATAGACAGACGTTTTAAATATAGGAAACACCGGAAATGCCAGGGAATTCCTAGAAGCTTGCTGCTCAATTGAATTAGCAATTAACAAACACATTATCATAGAGCAAATTTATCAGCTAATAAAAAATAAATCATATGACAGGAAAGTTCGAATTCCAAGTCAGTAAAAATGATCAGTAGAGACATAAATTAACAACCAGTCACGACAGTGGTAACCAGGAGGTTCAATTACATGGAGAATTTAAATGAGTTCATTTTATACTAAAACCTGCGCTGAAGATGTTGTCTAGAAGGACGACGAAAGCTTCTTAACTAAATCGGTTGGCTCAGAGGACATAATTAACTCAGCACGTATTTTGTTTTTACTAAGTGAAGGTTAAACTTGACTTGTTGTGTCTAATTTCACGACTATGACCATCTGGCTTCTACTCATATTGGGCGTTGTTTAGATGCACTTTCGCTTGACTGACTGATTTGCAAAAACAACCACTTGTGAACTGGTAAGGTCAGATAACAAACTAATAAAGGTCGTTTACCGTTTAACAACTGTTTCGTGCGAATTAGCAATTCAGTATATGTGGAAATAAACTACGCGTCTTGAAGCACTCATATAATCTAGTGAGTACACTACCGTCCGGTCGACATACTAAAATTCAATAATCTGTGCTACCATATTTTTGAGTATAATAAAATGTAAGTAAATCTACTATTTACAGTTACATGATGTTAAGCTTATGAGCTAGTGGCTCTTCTAAGTCCCATCTTAACTGATACTATCTTCAGAGGTCAACTCATTCAGCTTTAAAATTTGCATACTTCTATAGACTGACTTGTAGTATTAGACTATGCTGGAAGTTATGATTAAATACTAAATTAAATACTAAACATTTACCATTTGCATCATCATAAATTGGTTTCGGCCCCATGTAAACGGTATCCAAATGTACAGAAAACTGAGATTCAAAAAATTTCTTTCTCGGTGTAACACCGAAGGATTCCAGTTGAAAGATTGTTGCATTTACGTTGAGTGGATTCGAACGAAGTACCTGTAGTACATCGATGCATTTATATTTCCATCTTGAATTTAAAAGAAAGAAAAAACGAGTGTATTAACAGTGTCTCTCTCTGTTTGTAGTAACACTCACAAAACAATGTGACATAGTAGTACTTCTTTACCAGCTACGATTTTTACATCATTAGTTCAACGATGTTTAAATATCACACTCGACATCCAGCTTAACAGTGACCTAGTTACACAAGATATTTTGCAAAAGTGTAGCTCTTTAATTCACCCCAACTCTTAGTAGAAATGAAATGAAATACAACATGGAAGGTGGAATAGGAATGAAGGAAAATCAGCAGATATGTGACAAAATCCCACTTAGGGTGATGTCACTTATATACTCCATGTCGTTTTCAACTCTGTGGCGGCTTATGACGGCTTAAACAGGGGGATTTTCACTACATGAACTGTTACTTGACCAACTTTTAAAAATTATCCTATTGTAGGCAGTGTAAGCTTACGGTTGCAGAATTTTCGAATACTCATACTTTAGTGTTTCCTTCGGTTTGTCGAAATTAAATACCGTAGATATTAATAATGGTATAGCATATGTTGTGACACTAGATGCAAGTTCCAAATAACGTAAAAAAACGTAATTTTGACCAACCAACATTGGTTAAGTTGAAAAATGAAAAAATCATAGGATCACTGCCTAACCTTGAAGGTAAACGTGAACCCTAATTCACTATTATCTACGCAAATGAAAATTAACAGTTCAGTGTTCCGTTCCCCTCTAAAGCAGTAATAATAATTATTGTCAGTTGCAATATTAGCAGATATTCTAATCACCACTTTTATTCCATCATCTCTTCACTGGTCCTCACTCGTTATACTTTTCGTTTCGCTTATTACCCATTTGATTTGTTTTTTTATTTAATTTAATTTAATTTTTGATTGCAGCTTGATGCCACACCGTATTTTCAGTACAAGTATGGAATTTTCAGCATGGATATCGGTAGCCCAAATTTTGCAGGCCGACCATAGATATCGGGTGTGCGTCGGCAGGGGATCGAACCCCGGACCATGTGCATGGTCGACGAGAGTCCTAACCACTGTGCCACCTAGGTTAAAGAGGATAAATTTTGAAGAGCATATGAATATGATCGGACATTTGGGCCTTATTAAAACTGCCATTTTTTACCTCTTGAGCAAGGAAGCTTTAATTTTTACCCCTGGCTTTCTGTTATTTGTTGAAATGGTCCTACAACGAAACTAAAAATCACTAGTCTTTCTTATACCCTAAAGGTTATATTCGAAAAGCTACAAAATCACACAGTATTATACAGTAATGTTTACTGATGACGTTTTGAGGAAAAAATATTGCTCATTATCATATCAAGGCACTCATACAACTTGCTCTGTGTATAACACTGTGTGATTTTATATTCATAATTGAGTTATATTCCACCACAGTGCCCAAGTTTTATGCTCATATCAATAAAATTTCTTATTCTTTTATGAATTTCAATCCAGGGAAAACTTGAATCTAAGTTTACTCTTCTGCTCCAATTTCAACTTTGTCTATTAAAACTGTGTTAGGATAGTGTTATGAGAAGGCGGGGATTATCTTAAAAATGTGATGTATTTGCGCTATACATTTCGAATAGTCTGATCACACATTTACTTGTCAAGTCGATATATATATGAAAAAATTAAGGGCAATTAAATTAAACAAAGTGAGAAAAAAAGCTTAAGAATGATTAAGGTTAAGGGTAATAATAAACTGTTTTTGAATTCACATGAGGGGGAGGGCTTATGAATAGCTATAGGCTCAGCGTATTTCAATAAGCGCCCTTGACCATTTCTATAGATGACCTTAAAGGCTGTGTTAACATCAGTCTTATGGTTCATCTCGATTAGGTATTTAGCTATAAACGGAGTTGGTAGTCTGACACCTGCATCTATTGGTTTTTCACAATTCATTTGTTTTTCTAGCCATTCTGGGATATGCTCTCCCACCCTCATATGCAAACCGCGATTACTCCTCCCTCTGTGTGTGTGACCGCACACACATGAAAATTGGTAAATAGTGTGGGATGTGACATAATAACTTGTGCACTTTTGAGGTTTGCAGTGTAGCATATTTTTGGCTTTTTCAATAATTACAAGTCGGGCTGCATGATAGGTTCTATGTATGACCGAATTCAACCTTTGTCTCATAATCCTCTATTTATTTCCCCGTTATATGGTAATTTGATGAAGACATTTTTCTTAGGTGGGTATAGATTGTAGGTTAAAAGACTAACTGACTTCTACACCTGTTTAAAAATTTCAGAGGATATCCTTTTTTAACAAGAGTATCCATCAATATTCCACTTTCTTTCTCTATAACATAAGCTGTGCAAATACGCTGAATCCTCTTAAATAGACATTTCACCAAGCCTCTCTTATACTGTAGTGGACAGGAACTGTGAAAATTAAAGTACTGCCCTGTAGAAGTGGGCTTTCTGTGGATTGATCGTCCTATTGAACCATCATCTCTTCGAAGTATGCAAGCTGGCTGCGACTTTCTTCCTGGCATGTAAGACTAATATGATTCTGTACAGAGTTAAGTCTATCTAATAGACGACTCGCATCTTCATGATCGTCACATATCAAAATGATATCACCTGCATATCTCCTATAGAAGGGCAATTTAGAAATTAAATCAAGAGACAAGTTCTCAACATAAGACATGTAAACGTCCACTAACAAAGGTCCTAATGGACTCCCCACAGCAACACCATCCACCTGTCGAAAATGTTCACCTTCAAACGTGAAATGGACGTTGTCAGTACATAATAGTAATAGATCTTTCGAATAAGTTATTTTGTCAAGTATATGTTACAGGATTTCGATAAAATGTCTAATTTTCTCTCATAAAATGAAAATTAAACTTACACGTTTTCTTGAGGAAGTGTCAGATCGATTGCGTAGTTCAAAGATTGCTTAAGTAAGCGAGTGTTAATACCAATGGCGTTGTACACAAATGTTACTATATTTTGTGCTTTACCTTTTACTGCAAAACATAACTGAATTGGTTCATTAAAAATGATGAAAAAATAACATGAAAAAATTAAATATACTGCATTTAATTTTGTATAATATTTTACTAAGCTTTCTCTTTGAAATATTAACATTCAAAATTTTCTGTCTATCACATTCTTATTCAGATAAAAAAATTCAACGATTATTCATCAGTTAGTCCGCACAGTGACATCCTTTTACTACCGGTAACTACAACAAAAACAATATCATTCTGTTTAACATCTGTTGACATTTTCCTCAGAAGTCATACAGTTTCAACCTAGGAAGTTATCCCATATATCGCGTATCCGACTAGCATGATTAATTCATTCAGAACATAGCTCCATCCCTTTATTTCTAACATACTACTATCAAAACCTTTAGACTATTGTATTTACAAAATACAAGGACCGGCATATTATATATAATCAATGATATTTCATATTCAAGTAAAACAGAAATGAAATACAGTCTACTAACCAAATATACTGTAAAGCATTACAGTGAATTATTTGCGTACTATTTACTAATTTCCATTTGTAGGTATTCAGTGAAAACTGATTTAGAAATTTCTGTCACCCCTTTCTTCTACTTGATCATTATTATTATTCTGAATACGAAGGATAATACTGTGGACTTAAATTTAAGAACTCAAGCTATCAGTAAAGATGTTCTGATGGTAAACATTCAACAGGAAATTTACAACAGCTTCAAACATATTGACTAATATTCATTGCAAAAGTTGTGCCCTCGTCGCTTAGTGGCCTAGTGGAAACACTTTGACTTGGTTTTAGAATTACGTCCAGTTCGATTTTGAAAACACTTCGTTCAACACACCGTCAAATGAAATTATTCAGTCATTTTTGTAATATGGGTGTGATTTGTTAAAAGTTGTACTCTTAAATCTATGCTCGCTATGACTTATTTATAATCTGTGAGTAACTATTTTCTCTTGCTGTCTTATAATCCGACATATTAGTAACTTCTGTGAAGTAACCAATGAGTGAAGGTTGGAAACTTTAGTTTCCCGACATTCACTAATCACTGGTTAATTAAACAAATTAATACAGTCTTAAGGTAATGTGAGCGTAAAGTGGATGTGTAGTTTGCCTGGGACTTGATTCATCCTGTGACGTGTGCTACTGATGCGATTTATCAATAGTATATAAAGAGACGTTCGTTGGCATAGAAATATCAAATACCAGGGGGATAAATTTGACGTTAGAGATAGCAAATGATTCAACGTTGCCGAGATAAATTGGAGACATGGAAAGAACACAAAGAAACACAGTATGAATGCCAGAAGTAGCACAACACGGAAGATCTGTTCAAATGGTAATGATAAGTTGTGCATAATTTCCCTACATAGTGATACCGAATTCTATATAAGCATTCTTTAACCAAGTTTCTTGCCTCCTAACGTTACAATCCATCTACCCAAACCTTAAATTATGAACACTATACTTTTAGAAATTATTTGTGGAAATTTAAAACGAATGTGAAGTTATGATTTACAGTTTTTTATGTGTGTATATGGTATGTGGAAAACTGAAATGTTTACGGATTATGTGAAAGAACAAACAATATATCTCATCAATTTTAACTCACAAATGGATTAGTGTTGACCGAGATAACTTGATCAAACACATATGTAAACAGATTCTCTACACACTGACGACCACAAAACGCAGTAGCTTCTGTTGTAACTTCTTTGCGTGTAGAATTTTCGAAATCATCAAAAACAGCGTATTTAAATGGCGGACTAATCAACTTTGGAGGACACCAAGACGAACCAAGACTAAGATATGCTGCCCGAATCTGAAACCCAAATTATACATCAACAGATATATAAATTTATTAATTTTAGTGAGTTAGTGTAAAATCTATGTTAGCGTAGAAAAACATTTGAATACTAGTCCACTTCGTATGTAAGATCGACCGTTTCTCTTGAGTCGCTTCCCTTAGGCATTCCATGATAAATGTATAAATGTACTGAAAATACTATTTAAATAGTGAGTTTGAATCTTACGTGTGTTAACAAAACAACCAGGAGGATAAATATCTTTAATTCCTGCATATAAAAACCCTAGTCTTTAGTGAGTAAAGGAGTATAAACACTTGTATGCTTCATGCATATACCTGCATTCAAGATAGGCAATATTATAAACTTTGCAATTCATTCAGCGGAGTTAACAGCACTAAGGCTATTCACTAGAATACTCACGCAACTTAGGTTTTCGTTTCCACTTCAGTAATGTCCTATAAACATTTTCTGTGTATGTCAGGCAGCCAATATAATTAAACAACATTTGTCCCACTAGATTACTATTATTATTTACATCCTCTGATTTCACTCGATTACATCTTCTCAAAAATTCAGCAAAAACAAATAATTAATCAGACTAACTGTCCATGGAATCAGCCATTAAAAGGTACTTAAAACTTCAAAAAAATCTCACGACTTTAATTAAAACTTTTTAAGGAAATCACGGTTAAAGCTAAGTCCTAAACTTTTACTTACTTCACTCTCCGTACTATTAAGTGTGTAGGTATTGTAAGAGTACATGCCACCATACGACGGTCGGATATCCTTTGTAAATCCGGTCATTCCTTTTACTGTTTCATTGACCAGCGCTTTGTTTACCGTTTGTCCAATAGTTCTTACTTCAAAAAGCGGAATATCACCTATAGTTATAAAAAAAATGGGTAAATTAAAACTAGCTAAACTGGAATTTTTCGCTTCAATCAAATGACCTAAATAAGCTTACAAATAATGCAATTTTAAAAAGTTATAGTTTTCTTGAAAGAATTTGTTGCCTGAAGGATCTTTCAAACATATCATTGACTTTAATTTGCTGTCAACTCACTTATATTCTCATTCGAAGCAGTCACTACTACTTTGGCATACATTATCTTATTTTGTTACAGATTTTTCTCCCTTTTGATGTAATTCATTTTGGATCAGGCCGAATTTAAACCCGAATTAGCTTTACATCTCTAACTACCTTCTTTTTTCCTTTACTCATAGAAACATTTTCTTGCCTATGTTCCTGAGTAATTTCTTCTTTTAATTCATAGTGCTACATTACAGTGTATACGAAAATCTAGGCAGAAAATTCAGCTGAGGAGTCCTAATCAGTATTATTTACTTTTTGAACACTACTTTCTCTTCATAACTTACACTCACATTTCTTTAAGAATGAAAAGTCTTTGACTTTTACTCATATACTGAGGACTAGTAACACCGTATGCTACATAAAGCTGTCTATTTGAAATCGAAGTAGACAGCCTAATGAGCTCTGGGAGTTGATGCATTTAAGTGAGAATGCGTCATGGAAGCGTAGAACTGACATAGAAAAGTAATAGTTACGCGATAAAGCAACTTTAGAAGTATCTTGGGAGATTCAGTCATTGATCATTTCATAGCAGAAGTGTTCCCTTATTTCAGAGTACTGAGCTTATATGCAACACTCCAGTCAAATTACAAAACTACGCACATTGTAAAACTGAGTTATTAATGATGCATAGCATCTTGACATCACGCCGAACGGTGAAGTTAAGAAGTTTATTATAATAAAGGTTTTTGTATTTCCCAATGAATGAAAAACAAAACGATATTGTTTTTAATGACGTTTCGCTATTTAATGCTAATAGCTTTATTAAACCGGAATTTACAAAATCTCAGAGTTAAACAAAGAGTTAAGGAGTGAGAAAATAGACTTAGGTCAAGTTAAAAGGACATATTGAAAGTTAAAATACCAATGAAGATCACTAAACCAAATAACAAAAGCAATAGTACATCTGTTATGGTATCAAAATAAAGTTTACTAACTTAATCATCGTTCGTTAGTCTGGGGTCATAAGTTTATGCTATGAAATATAGAAATAGTAAGCCTCAAAATCTAATCCAATCTTTTGGTGCTTGAAGATCTGGCGTACTTAATTTTCACGTGATTACTCCATTAGTTGTACTGTTGTCATTCTTTTACTGTTAGTACAGCTTCTTTTATACTGAATTCTTAGTACGAACTATTCAACTAATTGAAAAAGAATCCAACATACCGGTTGGTCAAAAGACAAGTCGAATTTCAGCTGAAATCTTCATGAATCAAAAATTAATCATTTTCAAAACATCAGTATGAACTGGGACAATCCACCCAATATCCACTTATAGGCCAAATTTTATTTTCATTATAAAATTCTATCTTCCAACTCAGTGTTATTTTTTTAAAACGCATCTTCTAGTCATTTTACTTGGATTGTGACTTAGTTAACACAAAACAGCCCAAAGGTTTTCATTTTAGAACCGTTCACACACTGCATAAATGGTAAATAACCATGACATTACATCAATTAAGAACACATACGTCAGTAAAGAAATCTGTTTTGGAAACTTCAAAGCTGTACGGTTACTTAGCGGTTTATATATATTTAACTGACAGTAAATGTCGGAGGTTAATTTCAGTTGGTAACAAATTAAGTCATTTCATAAGAGGTGACGTGTAAAAAATAGTGAACAGTCTTACTCAATGAAAAGAGCCTACAAGTGAATAGTCAAGTGATTAGTAATGATTTCGAAATAATAGATAGAAAACAAGCGAATAAAGGACTGAATATAAGAAACAAAACTACTGCATAGAGTTTATTATGCTACGAATGAAGAAAATAAAACTGAAACTGCAACCATGGTAATAAAAGGCTGGACAAAATGTTTCCGAATACAAAGTTTAGGTTTTTCCTCATAAATTTCTTGGGCTTCAGATGCATGGAGAAGATGTAGGCGATTTGTTTTAAGCCTCTTGATAGGGCTTCGTATATGACTCTAAATGCAACCACTGCAGATTTAGTGTAATAAGTAGTAACAATGCGCCTCAGAATTGTGCTGTTGACTGTTACAGGATCTCCTTTTAACAAACATGCCAATAGGTGTTCATGAGAGTGTCTAGATAATGTCCTGCTGAAATTGCCTATGCACTTAACTTCACAGAAACCAGTGAACTGCTGAATACACATTGAAGTTTCAAACAATGTAATTTTGTCTTCGAAGTTTTGGTGAACAACTGTACGTGTGAAAAAGTTCAGGATATTTGACCGCTGAATAAACTCTGAACGCCTAATGTGCAACTCAGTATTAGTAGGAAATAGCATAAACAAACATTACTTTTTATTACTAAAATTCAAATGATTTTGTAATCCTATAATGTACATCATACTCAGATTGTCACTAAGTTAGTAGAAATTATGAAATCCAACATAATGAACATTACACGATAGTATCATACAAAATGATGCCAATACATTTTAATATAGAATAAACCAAACTGATAAATGGAATTTCGGAAGAGTAAGTAAGTAGGGAAATTTTTAACTTTTGACAGATTTCTAAATGAGAAATGTAAAGAAGATTTGTACTCGCTTTTTTTCCAATAGGCATGTCCTGTCTTTTTAATGAACTGATGACGTTATAGCTTATGCATATCAGAAAGATTTTAAATCGAACGATAAACAATGGCATCTAACTGCTGGGTGTGGAATGTTCAACTAGGCTTATCTGTATGATTATCCGTGAAAAGGGTGTAGGCAAGAAACAGTTATCTAGACCTTGTTATTTCTGAATCATTTTTCTTGATATTGTGTTCACTTGATAGATAAACAGAAGTTGTTCATATACCTTCTTCATTTTCTTCTTCGTATCATTCTGAACAGGTTCACAGTTTATTCAACATAAATCATTAAATCACGGAATATACACATTTGATCATAGGGAATAAAAAGACAGTTGCAGCGAAGAAAATTTCCTTTTCGACGAAATCATCATCTAGGCTGTACATTCGTGTGGTCAACTCAGGACATTCAGTGCCTTTCGAAAAATCCTTCAAAGTAATATACAAAATTCAATCAAACCTATCAAAGGGAGTCAAATCAAGACATCTGGGCATAGCTGAGGCGTTAGCTATTCAAAAACTCAAACCCACTCATTGTATCCAAAAGAATTGCGTCCAACCCTTCCTGCCATGACCATCATAAACAGGTAAATTTTTTAGTAATCACGATCTCATCGCCTTTCTTATCTAAACTTCCTGTTTATTCATGTTAATTTAAGTTTTTCTTAATCCCTGTCTACACTACCATATTTTCATATCCACACTTCCTGTTTATTTTGTCATTTTACTATTTCTACATATTTAATCCCTGATTGCATAGACAATTATTCATCACATTAGTTTTTTATCCAAACATCCTGTCTATTTTGTTATTTCTACATTTCTAACCCCCAATTGCACAATGTCAATCTTCTTAGTTACTATAATGCTACTTTGTTTGAGTTTTATCTGTCCCCCTGTTTATTTTGGCATTCTAATTCCTAATTGTAATTTTTATTAATTTGACCCTTAACCGGAAATTTTCTGGAACTTTCCCATCCATTTGATATAAATACACGAATGTACAGCCTAGATGATGACTTCGTCGAAAAGAAAATTTTCTTCGCTGCAACTGTCTTTTTATTCCCTATAAATAATTAATATATAAAACTAATAATCAAACCTGAGTCAGTTATCTAAATCTATAATAAAAATACAGCACTGGATATTATGTCCAAAAAACAACAACATTTTGAGTAAAAGGATCAATAAACACTGAAATGATAGTAAAATCGTAATTCACTTACCAAACTCTTTAGGAAAGGTAACTTCAAAAGTAAAATAATCACTGGTTGTACCTAAAATTCTAACTTTTGTAGATGCACTGCTAAACTTTTCATTAATTTCTGACTGGATCTGGTCAACATTTGGATTTTGAACTGGTAACGGTACTAAAGGGAAATAATCGTGGAAAAATAAAAGTACACCGGTTTAAATATATATTAATACGTGATGTCCGAATGCGAATCTTAGTATCTTGTGATCACAGGCACTATTCTAAAAAACTGACTTTTTCATTAGTCAGTCACCGAAAAAATTTTTATTTATGAAAAAATACTCCTATATTCCTCCTGTATCTCCTGATAAGAACAAACAAAGAACTATTTTCCTTTGTATGTATTCATCATTCTGTTTGTGAAAGAAAACGTCATTATAACCACTGATAAATCACTTCAAGTTCAAAAGACTGGTTACTTTAATAGAACTACACCATTAACTAAGATCAAAGACAAAGAAACGGCTATTCACAAGATGGAATTCCAGTTTTCCTCTTCCTATAGTAATCACCATTTCATGCAGCAGTTAATTCCTAACTGTATGGTGATTTTCTTACTCTTTCCCTCATATCCATCTAAAGTCTGCTGTTTCAGCCCCCTATACATCCTACCGGCTAAAACCTGGGTGGAAATTATTCAGAAGATACTTCATTACCTACAAACCACATTGTAAACTAAATTCTGGATTGCTGTGTTCATCTGTATAACCTGTTTCATTGATAATTCGAAAGATACTAGACGTGTACCTTGATGTCATATTGTAACTGTTAAAACCTCTCTTAATCTTACGCTAAGGCGAAATGTTGGCCAGTATCCTATGATTTTCTGAGCTTTATCACACGAATTAGATCCACAAAAACTGAAATTCCAAAAATATGATATTTCTAAACTCAATAACTGAAATTTAATCTTCGTTATACTTCATTCTTAAATTTACTGATATTATGTGCAGTCTAGTTTTTATATCGTTTATGTAGTGTAGTCTAAGTTAATATCGATTACGTACCTGTACAAGAAGAAAATAAGCATAATTTATATTGCATAGCAGCTGATGGTATACTGAACGTTTGAATTTCAGCAATCGGTGTAATCGGTGAGTTAAATAAAGCAGAATGGTTCACTACCTATATAAACAATTTAGAAAATATGATAGTGAGTACATATATGGTAAACGTTTGAAATATTCATGAAGAGATATAGAAATTCTGCCTAAAAATCAGCCTAAAAATAATATTTACTTGAAGTTTTAAATTTTTACTTCAAATCCACTGGAAATTTAGGTATATTCTTAGCACAGAAGCTTGTCTGACAACAAAGTCGTCTGAACAAAACTAACGAATTAGCAGTCTCAGTAAAAACGATTTCAATTCTTTGGCCAAAGGTTTTTAGATAAATCATTTCTGTTAAGTTTAAACAGATATTTATAAGTAATTATGCCTTCTTGTTTCACATTCTTCTACTGGTTTGCGTGGGTATCCTGAGAACGTTCAGTTTAATTTAGGTTTTTCCTGCATGATATCTCTATAAGCATCAAAGAAACTAATTTTGGCACATTAAACCCTCTAGTACACTTATTTACAAACTGACCACTTAAGTAAAAACTTCGTATGCAGTGGCGGCTGACTTGTAGCTCCGACGATGGAGTACCCTCAGTGATACCTGACTTTCCTAAGCTGCAGCCACATAAGACCACGGATTCGTAATGCTGATTGTCATCTTTTTTTGCGGATTGTTACTGTATTATTTTTAACTTTTAAAGATTTGTGCAGTATGATCGTTTCCTAATTTGGTGGTTTTGGTGTGGAGCCTTTAATGTAAGTGGAAGCGAATAGTTATTTTTAGCCTAGCGACTGAATATAAAAAAGAGAAGACATTCAGCGAAGAGACACTTTTCGGCGAATTCATTCACATAGCTGTACAATCGCATTTATATATAAATATTTGTGTGTGTGTGTGTACATGAGGTTTGTCAAGTTTAGATAATTGATTAGTTAATACAAGAATGATGTAGTATAGAGACAAAGTTAATCAGACAGCAACTAAAGTAAGATTGAGTTAGTAAGCTAGATGACGTAATATAATTGACTAAAATGTTACAACTTAGGTCAGGATAGCAACAGAGGTAATTACAGGTAGAGATTAAGTAGAAGTGAAATTGAATGAATAAGTTGGATGACGTAACATGAATGACTAGAAACTGAGAGTTGTTCAAGTCAGTAACAGTGGTAGTGAGGTGTAGAGATTGAATCGGGTGGGGGTAGAGAACAAGAAAGTTGAAAATGTAAAATGTTACAATTGAGAAGACAAAATAATAATAATTCTGTCTCTTCATTAGCAATGGCGATTCACTTGCTAAGTCCTGAACTCTGCATACAGAAGAAGTTCGTTCAATCACTAGACTTACAATGGACGTAATCTATCTTATTAGCCGACAAATAAATTCTACCTAGTCTTTTCTTCTGTCTCTTCATTAGTATTATTTTGTCTTCTCAATTGTAACATTTTACATTTTCAACTTTCTTGTTCTCTACCCCCACCCGATTCAATCTCTACACCTCACTACCACTGTTACTGACTTGAACAACTCTCAGTTTCTAGTCATTCATGTTACGTCATCCAACTTATTCATTCAATTTCACTTCTACTTAATCTCTACCTGTAATTACCTCTGTTGCTATCCTGACCTAAGTTGTAACATTTTAGTCAATTATATTACGTCATCTAGCTTACTAACTCAATCTTACTTTAGTTGCTGTCTGATTAACTTTGTCTCTATACTACATCATTCTTGTATTAACTAATCAATTATCTAAACTTGACAAACCTCATGTACACACACACACACAAATATTTATATATAAATGCGATTGTACAGCTATGTGAATGAATTCGCCGAAAAGTGTCTCTTCGCTGAATGTCTTCTCTTTTTCATATGACTGAATATAAGTTTTCAGGATTTATATTCATCGTGTAATAGGAAGCAATTTAAGGACACTCTGGTTACAATAAATCAGTCTCCTCTATTCTCCGGTTACATGGTACACAAATATGTGTCAGAGAACGCCAGGTTGAAATCTTTAGTTAGCCAGAATTTTACACTCTGAAGTAGAAGCAGACATAATAATTCCCTTGTATACTGGAAACACTCACTGTCAGTTGTCAGATATTCGAATCGGCAAAAATTAAAATGTTAAAAAATATTGGCCTACATCCAGTCTCGTTGTTCTTCTGTGTCTTACAAATAGTAACAAGAAGGTAAATCTCTAGGTACCATTTATGCGTGTGAAGTCCCTGCCATATAATTTTGCTCACTTCTAACACAAATTTTGCGTTTCTCCTGTTAAAAAGAGCTGGCTAGCATAACATTTTGTATTTGAATGTCTCAAAACTAGTTTTTCATACTTTCATAAACAAAAAGTGCTCTACAATGAAATAGTATTTCTGATTTGACTTTTGGACTGAAGCTGGGGTTTAGTGTCACACATAATCAGTCTTAGATAAGCAGCTGACAACCTGTAAGGTGTCTACTTTATTCAATGCATATTTACACTCCTATGGAATCCAAACATCTGTCATCTGAAACACTGCCTTGTATCAAGAAAAGGTTTAACATCTTTGCAATAAAAACCATATACGAAAACACGAATAATTCTTTCTGAAACTTATATAACTTGATGTATTTAGCTACTTTGCTACAGTCATTTTTAAGCAATTTTGCATCTTTACGATATCTAATTATTCATATAAATTAATGATTATGAACGTACTTGTTTTTCTGAATAGCCATTTGATTTAAGTGATATTGTATAGGAGGTTGGTTTTGATGCTTTCAGTTGTTGGGAGTTCAAACTTGTATTCAACATAGATGCACATAGACGTATCAAAACGGTTGGTCGGGTAAGTGTGGTGCGAAGTTCAAGTATCCAACTTAATTAAAAGAAGTACACATATACTACAGTTACTATTCACGGAAATTTTCATCATTTTAAAATATCTTTTTATTAATTATAAAAATTACTGTCAAATAATTTTGGGACATAATCTTAAATGAGGATTTACACAATCCAATATATCATTCTATTACCTGGTAACTAAGATGAACAGTCCTCAAAAACTTATCTTTACGTTCATTTTACACACAATTAAGTCCTCACTAGTAAAATAATACTCAGACTTCAGCGCAGTCCAAAGAAATTCATAGCTTTGCAATAAATACAGCAAAGTGAACCACGCTAAAATTCTTAGCAGTATTACTTCAGCTTATTTCGTAACAGAACGGGATCGCCCACTTTGAAACCTAACCTTATCGCTACTACCATCATCTTGGTGGATTCCTACTCGATCAGAGTTATTGATCACATGATTTTCTTCGTTTTCTAAGTGTGACTTTGCCACCTAAAGATATGTGATTGTACTCGTTGGTAAACATATACTGTCTTGAAAAAAACAAGATAATCTCTACAAGCCTTTTTATTCATATAACACCTACATCTGCTATTATCTTGGGTACAGAAAGGTGCATAATATGTCTTTTATGTCAACTGAAATTCTGAGTGAACATCCTGATTGTGTTTTTGTCTAGAACTAAGTCATCAGGCAGTCTGACGAAAAATACTCTCACTTATAACAGTTCTTAATAATAACAGTAGTAAAAACGATTTCGTCACAGTTACTGAAAAGTCGTTGGTAAGGGAAATGAGTACCTTTTAGGGAAAATATCTAGAGTCAAATTGAATGCAAGGATTCCATTGAACTTCAGCTAAATGATTTAGTAACAGAGTTTGTGTCCTTGAAACTGAATGCTCACAGTTTAACCTTCTGTCAGCTATGTGCATTTAAGTTACCAAAAATATCGGAATAAAACATGCACTCTTTAAGAGCTATTCAGCTAGTTTTATTCCAGAACTATTTTGAAACGAATGCTTGCAATGTAGGAGATTTCACAAGCATATCTGGAGTCTACGAAGTTAGTATCTCTGAGTAAGGACTTAAATCTAAGATAAACATTTTGAATAATATAAAATTAGTATCACCGCAAATATTTTAATAAAAACTTACCTTTCATCTCTCTGCAAGTAAATTGATTTAGTTCGACCATTAACTACAGACATCCTTGTCTAAAATAGAAAAATTCAGAACCCTCATTTTATTTACTATCTTCTATAGTCTAATTTGCATTCAAGAAACTATGTATGCGTTTGAGCCTGCACTTTAGATCGATTCTTTTTGTTTATCTTTGATTCTTAGCCTCATAAATAGCTCTTGTCTTGTGGTTTCCACAGACTACTTATTCCTAATATCTGACGTCAGTGAAGTCAATCACTATTATTTAATAATGAAACCATTTCACTAATTTTGCATTTGAAAAACATCGTGCTTCTAAAACTTTAAATCGTACATAGTAAAAGAAGTCAAACAAACTGTAAGCTATTGGATTACCACTATACAGGATAACAAAAATGTATGCAGTTTTTTTCCGATCTTTATGATATCTTTCAGTGCTTTAGTCTACATACTTCAAGACCCTAGAAAATATTTTATAAATACCATCGAGAATATTTATATTTAATTTAATAAGCCAGCATTATCGCAATTCGATTAAGCTACCGATTATTTTTAAAGCGCTTTGTCAAGCAGTGTGTAGGCTTTACTTGGGCCACGAATTCATCTGCACACAGATGAACAGAAGACATAAATAAAATTTGAGCATATTCAGTATAAACAGGAGTTCGCCAAAAAGTGTGAATTCTCATACATTATATTATTATATAAAATGACGGTGGAATAACCTTTAGATAACAAACAACCAGCTCAAAATATTAAGATGATCAGCTGGCTTAGGCTTTTATTCTGTCTGTCAAAGCAAACTTCATCTGCCAGCTCCTCTTGTGCAAACAACACATAGTTAATACGTAAGAGACAACAATAAATCCAAATCTGCAAGGATAAAAGTGGCAGTAGTAGTATTAGTAGGCAAGAAACTTTTTAATTATGAGAGAGGGTCAATAATGCTGAGACAAATTCTCCTGAAAGTGGTTTGTTTTCAGACTGCTGACTTGTAAACAAGCAATTAAACGCCAATTTCGGGAAATTTAGAATTTTTTTTGATTTTTTTTATTATAGCTGGAAACCACACAGTATTTTTGGTACAAGTATGGAATTTTCAGCATATGATATCAGTAGCCCAAATTTTGCAGGCCGACCATAGATATCAGGTGTGCGTCAGCAGGGGTTCCAACCCGGACCGTGTGCATGGTCGGCAAGAGTCCTAATCACTGTACAGCAATCCCGTCAAAATCAATTCCAGCAGTCTTATAAGCTGAGGTTTCTAAACTGATTACTGAACTTGGTACAAGAAAAAACTTAGATTCGGCTAATGCCTTCATTCCTGGAACTTATAAAAGTTATAAACAGTAATCGTCCCTGGTTATTATGGATAAATTACAAATCTTAATTATAAATTATTGACGAAACACGCTATTTTACAAATAAGGCGTATCGAAATTCTGCTCCTCCCATTAATTAAATATATATATACACACATAAAGTAGCATATTTTCTCTTCTTCCTACTTTTATTTTAATTTAAGCTTCAGGGTTTCATACAGCTTTTATTTTGATTAATTAAAACTAAATGTTTATGTGCATTTATTTTCAAGGACACTTTGCCTATATTCTGCACGTACCAAAGTCTCATTTGATCTTCCTCCAAGGAGAACGTAAGGGACAACTGAACTAACTATGAACTGGTATTCAGAACTTTTTGGCGCCACAAATACAGTAATTAGGCGAGCTATTCCAGTTCCATTGTACAAAACGCTTGGAATGAACTCTGGTTCATGAAGAAATTTTTCTAGAGCTGCTGAAGAAGACTCCGAAAAGTTTAATTTTAATAAATCATCTTCCGTTGAAGCTTTCAAATCTGACCAAAACTGTACAGTTGAACCACGATTTCCTGATAAAATTATAGATCAAAATTCAGTATGTAAGCAACAATAAAACAACACATAGATTTTTGTTTAAATTACTTTCCCAGTGAAACACATGTTTGAAAATAATTTAAGATACTTGGAATAAACACACTTATTCTCTTTGTTGTAAAAACATTTAATTTATAATGCTTTTTTTCAGAGTTGTGGAGCATATGATAGTGCAACTCCCAAGTATATTTATGATGAAGCATAACTGTCTAATATATTCTGTAAGCAGATTAGTTAATATTTCACAGACATTACACCGCTTCATATCAAGAAAAATAATCAAAAATAGTTGCTCCATAAGCCAATAATTTAAAAAAAGCAGAAGTACTGAATTACTGAACACAAGACATTAATAACTGAAACTGAGTCGAATAACAATGCAATAAATATCACCCGAAAGAGAAACCTGGTACGTACGTTGTGTTCAAGGATCAGAAAAATCTGCTCGGAAGACATGATAGAGAAAGAATTAAATTTATTACGTAAAACCCTACTAGAGAATGGGTATCCACCAAGATTTATTGACAAAAACATGAAGGAGAAGCCTCCGGTGTCAAACATCGCAACGGCTCTTAAGAAGACCCTCTTTATGAACCTGGAATTCAAAGGTGATGTCGCAGCGGAAATTCTCAGAAACCACCTTTCTAAATGTCTGAAGAAGACATTTCCAACAGCCACCTTACGTATCACGTTCTCCTGCAGACAGTTAATCCAGTCTAACGCTAAGGAAAAGATACCGCTTTTGGCCACTTCAATGTGTATTTATCAATTTACTTGCTCGTATGGAGCAAAGTATATTGGCCGTACGCAAAGTCAAGTCCCCAAACGTATTCTGGAACACTGCCCAGCTTGGTTATCCAGAGAGAAAAGAAGAATAGCAACAGCTCGATACTCGAACACCTTGTCATCTCTGGACATCAAGCATCCCCACATGAATGCTTCACAGTGTTACACAGAGTCCCTCAATATAGTACATAGCTGAAGCATTAGCTATTCGAGATCTGAAACCGGACCTCTGCATCCAAAAGCGATACATACATTCTCTCGCCTTACCATGGCCAGAGTAAAGTTATCACCACAATTTTACTTCTTTCCTTTATTATGTAAGTTCACTATTATTACTATTATCATTTTATTTTATTAATACTTTTATTATCATTATTATTCCCATCATCCACATTTTGTTACCACTCTATTACTGTTTATTAATAACATTGCTTTTCATACATATTTTACACAAAAACACTTTATAGCCTTTCCACTAGTTCCTGTCCATTTTACACGAGCTTATTGATTATTCATTATCTCACACTTATTACGTCATGCCGACTTCTGTCTCCTTTCTAACTTACAGTTAGTCATCCCTTCTTAACCTTATATTATGTAATACAATTTTCCAAGGACAAAATTTACCAGAATCTGATTGGTCTAAAGATTTCTTTGTTAATTATAATTACGATTGTACAGCTCATGAAAATGAATCGTCGAAAAGAAAATTTTCTTTGCTGTTTGTGCCTTTTTCTTATGACTCAATATGGGAATATTTCGTTCATTCACCATATTTGTCAGATAATGAAATAGATCTGGCTCCAAAGGTTGGTAATTGGCAATCATAGAGTTCGCCACTTGTGAACAGAGTGAAATAAGAAAAGGATCCATATCTACCGAAGCTTAAGCCATTAGCTAACCACGTGGACCTTTTAAACTACACTTTTTGCAGTAATGTTTTAAAATGACTCTGTAATTACCAGCTAAGCTGCATCTATTACACAACAAGTTATATGACGTTTGTAAACTCCAAAATGAAGAAATATCATAACTTTTAAAAATCACAGTTTTAGTAAAGTAGATTTTCAGGAAATTCTAATAAGTGATTAGCTATGCTCAAGTGATCACTTTTTAAAACTAGACTGAGTTAAAATAAAATTTAAAAGAACTAGAAAAATAACCTACTGCTAATGAAACTTTTGGCGAAAAAATTGTTGATTTTCAAGAAAAATGTATAAAACCTGCTAATTTCACTTTTTTTACCCTTCATGTTCCCCAGTGGAACATAGGGCTTCAAGCTAGTGGCTTGAAGTTTCTGTAGCAGTGTTTATTTTACAGGATGGGGTTGCTAGCCTCATGCCCAACCTTTCCTCTTCACCAGCACTATTTCTGGATAGCCAGGTAAAGGAGTGCGTCGGCCGGGGTTTGAACCCCGGACCATGTGCTTGGTCGGCGAGCGTCCTAACCGCTATGCTTTATTGCCCTTCTGTGCCGTAATTTTTAAACTGATAACAAAATGATTGATTCTGATATTTTATCAAAGTATGATAGTAGATAGTAAGTGAATCAGTGAGCCATCAAGTTTTGAGACTATTTGTCCTTTTAGTATATTTATATCCTAATTGAAAACTGTCTTAGAATACCTTCTAAGCAAGCAGCAGTATCATTTACAGTTTTATCTGTACGTCAACTTAATCGATCCTGGTAAGGCCTTTGGTAGCGCTGACCATGAATTAATTTGACGACTGTTTCAATATCACCTCATCCAACGGCTATGTGGGTATGCCGCATGCTAAAGGAAAGCTCGGTATGGATTTTTAAGTCAAGACAGGAGTAAGTCGAAGCTGCCTTCTATCACTGATAATTTTCCTCACTGAAGTTGACTGGATCATGCAACAGACCATGAGGAGCAAGAAGACAGTCCTACATTGTACCGATAAAGTGTCTCTAAAGGAACCAGATTTCGCCAATGATTTATCTCCCATGTCGCACAAACTTGAAGATTTACAAGCAAAAATGAACAATTCATTAGAAAAGTCAGAAAATACAAGAATTTAGGTGAACACGAAGAAGATAGAGGTGATGAAAACATACAGTCAATCACCATCAGCGAGAGAAATCCTAATAAATTAGTCTTTTGCTCTTATCTACACACTGTTCTTCCAATTACAGATGTCAGGAATATGGATGTCAAAGCCAACCAGAGTCGGAAGGGGAGAAACACGAAAGGCTTTCATCACTCAGAAATTAGTATGGAGATCTGCAGCACTCAGCACAATGAAAAACATTCGAATTTTCAACACGAACTTTAAGTTGGTGCTTTCACAAGCTTCAGCGACCTGGAACACTTGTCATCTAAGGCATTTTGAACAAATGGCAAACCTTCATCAAATCGTGCTTTCTCTCGACTCCAAAACTCAAATGACTGACCAGAAAGTGTGTCAACGAACAAACCAAAATCCTTTGGCCCAACAAATTTGCAGAAGTATATGGATTTGACATACGTTAAAAATACCATCAAATGACTATACAGGCCCTAGAATAGAATTCGACTGTGAAGCAACTGGTTGGGCGGCTGCGGATTGCACGATAGAGATCATCCAGTGGGGTGATGAAATCTCTTGTGCACTCTTGGGGCCACGTCAAAGTGATGACAGAGAAACGAGTGCAGTGAAGATGTTTCACTGAAGGCCTGCGTCTTACTCGGGATGCAAGGAATGAATCATAATGATAACAATAATAGCAGAAAGATGTATTGTTTAAATTATAAACAAACCTGGATAAGCAGTATTTGATGAAGTATCTGTAATCTGATCAAGAATGCAGTGAATGACAGTTGAATTCATTCGAACTGGGGAACAATTTGTGTTTCCTACTAAGATTTTAACATTGCCCTGTGGTCCCAAATACTCTCCTGAAATTTCGACCAACCCACCACCACTGGCAGATGTTTGAGGTGGTGAAACACCTTTGATGACTGATAAATAAAAAAATTTCAAGAGATTAGGCATGGTTTTTAACGATATATCAGGTTCACATGTTACCTATAAAATTCTCTTGTATCACATTATACACATAATGAGTTTCCAGTTGATCTATAAGGCACATGTAAAACCTGTGGTATAAAATCTGTTCTATACAATAATGCATAGCTAAAGTATTCAAACAGTTCATATTTTCTGAATCACTTAGAGTTAATCACGATTCACGATTCTTTATGTGATGTAATGAATTTCGAGACACAGAATATTCATCTAAAAAATTTAGGCATCTGTTTTTGAAGAAGGAGATATTTTAATTCGCCAATGATGTGTACAGCAACCTGGTTAGTAGTCTTGTCTAATAGGTACGTCGTCAGAGCACCAAATCAATGTTCTTCTTCTTCTTTTTTTTCTCCACGTTCCCCAGCGGAACAAAGGCTTCAAGCTAGTGGCTTGAAGTTTCTGTAGCAGTGTTTATTTTACAGGATGTGGTTGCTAGCCTCATTCCCAACCTTTCCTCTTCACCAGCATTATTTTTGGCTTAGCGAGGTAAAGGACCAAATCAATGGTCAGCAGATAACTGCTTCGGATTTTAGAGTGTCCTACCAAATTAAGTCACAATCTCCTTTGTTGTTATACTAACATATTTCGGCAGTGTGGAAGAGTATAATTTCGTAATAAAATAACTCTGTTTGATAAAATACAATGATACAATACGATCTGTGTACTGATATGATCATAAGCATTAAGTTGTAGTTGAAACACCACCAGTAAATAAATAATAGTGTATCACTGGATTTTACGTCATGGGATTATCTTTCTGGTTGAAGTTTAAAATAAGGTAATTTCAAATCACTGAAACCCTCCTCTTCAACGTTAAACCAGTGACACTGTATTTATAGAACCTTTGTGTTATAAAAACATATCGTAGTAGTAACACTTGGTTATGTAGAAAGCTGCTGAACGTTTGCAGTTAATACATGATTAAATAAGGTCTCTCGATCTGTGCGACGACGTAGCGAATTAATAGTGTTCAAAAACCAATGATTCACTAACTGCTAAGTGTTAAGACCTAGACACATTTGATGGATGTCAATTTTACTCAGGAGGATATACATAACAGCATTTTTTCTCGACTAAACTGGTGAATAATCTGAAAAACAGGATGTTGGATAATTACACATTAGAATGTTTGTTCTCTTTACAGAAGTGAAATACTTTTGAATGTATTCACGTGTTAAAATGAAACTGTGTCAGATACAGACATTTCAAGTAACCTGCTACTTTTATTCCTAAACTCATTATCATTGTTCACATTTATCAAGATTTTACCTGCATATGCTTGGTGCATATAAGTTTTTTCATTTCTGTCAACACGATAAATGGATTCAGCTGCTGTACTCCTAGAAAAAGAAATATTTAAAGTATGTTCATAAAAATCAAGTTTCAGTTGCATAATTTTTTATGTTGAAGACAGTAGGACTAAAACTTCATAATGGAATAACATCTACTATACCACGCAGTGATACATAATTTTTTTTATTCACTGCATCACTGTTTTTTACGTCAAATAAAACCTTTTTGTGGCATTTTCAAGCTGTACTGGCTGGTAAATGTGTATATCAAGCATACAATTCTATCTATGGATAAAACTTGTTGTGAAGCAATTTGAATTATTTATGAAAAATGATATACAATTGTTGCGGATTTTTGACAATTCGCCTGCTCATTACAAGTTGCTTGAAAACTTGGGATGGATAAGTGACCTCTGTGGGTTACTAGCCCTTAGCTCCATCAAGTAATCTAGAAGACCTAGTTGGTAATCAGATTTATTTTAACTTTGAATTCCGTCACGGTCTGAGTCCCTTCCTCAACTTTATTCATAATTTGTCATTTAAATATCAATCTACTAATTCATAGTAAAACGACAGAGTCACACTAGTTAAATAAAGTGTAAGAGGGGAACTACAATACAGTGTCTCGGTTTTTCTGCACTGTTTTCTCAAAAGAGTGTAATAAGTGATCCAATGCAGTTTGAAAGAATAGGCAACGTATAGTCACTATGATCTTCTCAATAAATACTTCAAGCATTCAGAATAATTAAAACTGGTCAATTACAAAAATAAAATGCCTCAAAATATCGTATTCGACATTCAATTCACTGTTTACACACAACGGTTCTGAAAGGAATAGCATATCAGATTTTGTAATCACGATGTTTTGATATTGCATCACAAGAAAATGTTCTTTGAAAGTTCTGCTTCAAGACACATAAAATATTCCAGTGAAAAAATTGTAGCAGGCTGATATACATAAAATCAACCACAGAATTATAACCCTATGTTAGGAATCCTATGCTTTTCTATCTTCCAACTAATTTTTGTAGAATAATAACAGTGCTTTTTATGCTTTGATTGGACACTAGTAACTAGTGTTATGTGTCTAGTCCTTTCTTTGATGCAGATTGACGTCTCTGATTGCATCAATGGGTGACGTGGATTCAAATCTCAGAAGGGATATGAATTCCTTCTAGGTTCCCGAAACGCCTTGCTGACGAGTGCCAACTAGCACGAAACCTGGCTCCAAGGCTTCCTGCCGATTGCCTCCAACCATCTAATGCCTTTTTATCTTAGCCTGGAAAATATTATCATAACTTAATTGTTATATAACTACCTAACTGCGGGGCATTTCCACCTGAACACCTTGTTACTTAATTTGAACTAAGTAAAACCTAATCTTCACAGGACTACCAAAACTGTTTCCTAGTGGTAAGTATTTCATTTACGTAGGAAGAGCTCTTACTAATAATACTTTCCAACTCAATTTCTGATGATACTATTATTTGAATTGTCCTACTGTCACCTATTTTTGAATATTCTAATTTGACACGTGTGTTTGTTGTCTTTGAAGCTGTCATATGTGGACAACTAACTTAATACACAGAATTCGAAACAAGATATCCCATTATAAAACACCCACTCACCTTCCATACGGCGAGTCCACGATAAAAGTGATGTTTATTGAACCTGAAAGTGATTAAGATTTAATATAAAAATTGTAATACGAATTACCAATGTATGTAGTGTTCCTTTTGCATATAATATAGCCTTTATTAGAACCCGGAGGAATGAGTTCAATTCCATAGCTGAAAAACAAATTACATTTAAAATTAATTCAAAAAATCGATAAATAATTTGTCGAGTTGAATTAATGACATTTCTCAGATGAGGACTTTGTTGGCTACCATGAATACACATACCAAACTGACTAAGTGTATCCACTCTTCCAACCGACCAAGTATATCTTATGAATTAATGCTGACTTTTATATGAGGTAACGAAGCACTACTGACTGTTGCAGATGATTCACGAATATACATTTCCTTTAGGAGTTCATATTTTGAAAGATTATCTCAACCATCTTGAAAAAAAAAGATAGGTTTTTCAAAAATTAAGTCACCTTAAATTCTTCATGTCCCTACCATGACCACTAGTTACATAAATACTACTGCCTACCTTATGCTTGTATAAATCCAGAAAATTATCTTTTTGATTGGTTATTAAGTCAAGCGTTTCCCCTGTAAGTTTCATTTTCGTATTTAAATTGTTAAATTCTTCATCAGACCCCTGGACCAATTATTCACACATTTAACAAGACCTACCTATACTGATATGTGACTAAATAATCCACAGTCTAGACTGTACCCAGAATGGTTGAAAATCTTTATGTACTAGCACTAGAATTCTCACCCTATTTATATTTTATTTTGCGATCTAAAACAATTAATTTGCCCTCTTCATTTGTGATTTTAATTGTCAGTCCAGCAGAATCATGTGAATCCTCATGAGCAGAAGAGATGTTTATGGACAGTTGAAAACTTACAACTATAACAAGGTTTTATTCTTTTTCTTTGGTATGAAGGAAATATGTCAAACACTCATTTACTGTGTCTAAATCGGGATATATACATAAACTCAGTATGCGTCGGTGGCATGGCGATTAGGACGCTTGCCGACCATGCACATGGTCCGGGGTTCGATCCCCGGCCAACGCACTCCTTTACCTCGCTAAGCCAGTAGTAAGACTGGTAAAGAAGAAAGGTTGGGCATGAGGCTAGCAACCCCATCCTGTAAAAATAAACACTGCTACAGAATCTTCAAGCTTCTAGCTTGAAGCCCTATGTTCCACTGGGAACGTGAAGGAATAAAAAGGAAAAAACATAAACTCAGTAATATATGATATCCCATACAACCTCAAGCCAGAAATTGAAAAAGCTTTATTATTTATCTAAGACTATTAAACGAAATAAGAAAGGAAGACTATCTCAGTTTCATTCCTTGAAAACCCTCGTCTCTCCTGAATTTTTAGACTTTTCGTAGCCATAATGCACTTAAGGAAAATAAAGTTAGATATCTGAGTAATTCAACTGAAGTTAAAAAGAAAACATTGCTGTTTACAGAAAAAATAAAAGATTTCTGCTGTAAATAAATATGTTAACTTTTGAAGCCACCAAGGCGTTATCATTATAAGAATGGCTGTCAGAAACCTATGCAGGATTCATGATAAAGCAGATATTAGGATGATATTTAAACTCAGAAATTTACTCAGAGGTAAACTCCATTGATTTAAGGATTGCACTGAGTTAATTAACTAAAGTCATTTAACTTGAGAATCCTACTTATTGTTTTTGATTTCAGATGTAGAAGTTAAACCAACTAATCTGCTCAAGATAAGTTACTGAAGTGAAACATTCCGCTAAAATTAATTGCCGATAACTATTCCCACCGGTAAGTTTGCACAAATCAAGTACAATAGATTTAGTGGGAGAATACAACATTTTAATCGGTAATTTCTTTTAGGTATCATATAGTGTAAAATAATTTTAAAATAAATATACTTCGAGAATATTTACAAACACTGATTAATCGATTTGTATTTCAAAAACATTAACGTTATATTGTTAAAAAAAAACACATAAGTATTAAGATAAATAAAGTGATAAGAGATAGGAGTAAGCTTGTTTATACCTGTATTCGAAATAGTTAGAATAATATTCTAAAGTCAGGAAGGGATTTAGGCAGGATCCTCCCAGGTGTAAAACATTAGCACGACAGGTCTTTTTAAAAAACAAACCAAGTTGGAGATTAAACTCGGATGACTGGAAATCAGATGATTAGGTCAAGAGTAATGTTGTTAAACTAAATATAAGCAAAACAACAATAAAATCACCATAGCAGGGAAAGATAAACAACTGTTTTTTTTCCATAATACACTAGTTTCATCTAGTACTTGAATGAAACATAATAAATTCGAACTCATGGATGTATTTATTATCCTAAATGATTCATACTTATAACAAGATGCATCTTGATATTATTATGGGAAATAACTTATGCTTGAAGCACCATCATTATATAATGTTGTGTCATTGCGTTTCAACAAATGGAATTTCACTCTACCACACTCTCTAAATTCTATTCCTATTGATATAAGTATAAAACGTGGGCACTGTGGTAGATTATAACTCCATTATGGATAAGATTTTATTTTGATAAATCACACAGTGTTATACAGTAATATTAACTGATGACGTTTCGAGCAAAAACTATTGCCGCTCATAATCATATCAAGTTACTCACACAACTTTTTACTTCATCTATATACATGAGTGGAATTGATTACACATTTGAATAAAAATCTGTATACGATACTGTACATTCATAAATAATATTCTTATATTTTAAATGATTTTATGATGTAAATTCCATGATGAAAGACTAGCTCACTTTTCATTCACTGATATCATAGGATACGCTAAGATATGTGCTTACTAATCTTCCCGTTTGTCTGACTTGTTTGCATCCTCACATTATAACAAAATGCATTTACAGATAACATTTAAAAAAAGACTCCTCAACTCTAAATTTCCACGTCATCAAATAGAACTGCTTTATCATTAACATGCTTTTCATAAAGTGTCATTTGGAGTATTCGTACACTTCATTCTGGTATATTTAGGATAACACTAAGGTGTCAGTCAAATGGAATGACTATTGAGATTTCATCAGTTTGGAGAAACGCGACATCATTTTTACTTGAACTGTGAGCTGTTGCAACAAATGAAAAAGTCATCTGGTTTGCATTATCATTGCGCTATGTTGAGTGAGGTTAACTGAATTTAATTTACCTTCTTTGCATTATATTTCACACAGTCGAACCTATACTGTTAAACTGTGAAATATCTGACTCTATTTGTTTTCGGTGTACATTGCTATCCTAGTATTCTTTGTTTTTCAAATCAGTAAGCGACCAAAATATAAATAATAGAAAGCAAAAGTTAGATTATATTTATCATTACTTTCGGTAAAATATCACTTACTATTCATCACTGTTGGGTTTTTGAGGCTCACAATTCCCTGGACCGTCGTAAATTCTTTGTTTTAAGAAAAAATACGAGGGGAATTAGTGTTTTTATTGCAAAAGTAAGCAGAGAATCTACTATAGAAAGTCTCGAATCACACACCTTTCAGTTTAATGATGGGATATCAGTATACTGCAAAATTTTAGTCGAAACTAATAGAGGTTGAGTCTATAGAGATTCACTTCTAGATGAGATAAATTGATAGCAACGGTGGCTCATCGCGTAATGATGGAGAATATAAATTATGGAATATCTGATTGACATTCAGAATCTGAATAGTGAACAGTTGTCCAATAATAAACCTAATGTGAAAGTCTAGCCCTTCTTAGCATCTGCTTGGCAATGTATAATATTTCCATAATTAAGTGCATCGGTGGCACAGTGGTTAGGACTCTCGCCGACCATGCACATGGTCCGGGGTTCGATCCCCTGTCGACGCACACCTGATATCTATGGTCGGCCTGCTAAATTGGGGCTACCGATATCACATGCTGAAAATTCCATAGCTGTAGCAAAACTACGGTGTCGAATCAAGCTGTAATAAAAAAAGCCTCCTAACAGCCATTGTTTTTAGACGATGACTTATGCAAATATCATAACACGATAACATAATTGTGATGCAAACGTTCTAGTTTGCAGTATAATAGACAACTCTAGGCTAGAGCAAGTGGATATACACATGATAAGAATAAAGATAATTAAATTAATGTATTAAGGGGGTAGATTTGAAATGGGTAAATTGCAAAACTTTTAATGATTATTAAATACGGGAACTGCTATGAAGATTCTAAACTTTCAGGTCAAGTGTTGCATAAAAAATTAGCAGTACGATGATGATCACAGCAAAGATGGCGGGGAAATATCTCTTTTTAACGACTTAACTGTCAAGCTGCAAAGCAGGTAAAGCCGACTTTTATTCTGACATAATAGAGAACTTTTACTGCCCACCTTAGTTTCCATGCAAACTTCACAAGCAAAACAAATTCACATCTTCTAGAAATTGAAATGAAGGAATTGCAAAGAAAATAACTCATTTCTACATAAGTTTGTTCGCTCGAAACTGACTCATATTAAATTCTTTCAATATCATATGAATAAAGCCGTGTTGTCATGGCAAGATATAACTGGGTTCACCATATTTCTAAACCAGAATTTGATGGGAATTATTCTACGACAACACATATTTCTTCCAATTAACGATTTTAAGTCAACGTTCACTGAAATAACTCTTAAAATAAGCAGAATCTAAATGTACTATTCCATCTATATTTTTTGTCTTATGTTATGACTGCTTCAGAACTTATAAAAATGAAAAAGAAACTGCTTCAACTATGATCTGCTTTCAGTAAAATTACCTTATTATACTTTGAGGTTTGCCAACCGTGAAGACATCTAAATTCGAACTGAATCGGCTAGTGAAAATGGTTCCATTCAATCCAATAAGTGAAGCTATGAGAAAAGAAGCAACACACATGAACTGGATGTTAAGGTTTACAGAGTTACTAACAATGTTTTGTATAACATTATAATATAATGATACTATTGAATAATATGTTAAATTTTAGGCCATGGTGAGCTACGCTTTCCTAGAGATTTTAGAGTTTTGCATGTGAAAAATGTATTCGAATGCACAAAAAATTACACCAACATCTACATATATATTCTTTTATTACAAATAGCCAGAGGTAATTTAATACTTCTTTGAAATGTAATTTCTGTAAAGTTAATACAGCTGAGTTGCTTTTAATACATGAATGTAAGCCTTGAGTGTTCATACCACCAAGAAAAAGGTAAGGAGGCAATACCAGTTACTAAACTTCCAACTACATTCATAACTTTTTTCAAACAATGAAATTGGCGGTGTTTAATTAAATTCAGAAAGGATAATACCTGGTGGAGCATAAACTGGTGACACATTTTCGATAACTGGAGTCACTGCTGTTCTAACCTACAAGATAAAAAAAGATTATCATGAAATAATTATCACAAAAAGGTGCATGCATGACATAAGTACATATACAAATGAACCTTCGAGGAGGCATAGTATTCAACAGTTAACAGCGGAATTATAACTTCTGAAAGAGATAATATAAGGGTAAAGTTTGAGCACCCTCGTAAGTTATGATTACTTATGAGTTTATCTGATAACTGAATGACATTCTGAGCAAAATTTATGTTTTTTGTTGTTTTTACGTAATCTTCTATATATCCAGGATAGGTGTGCCATCTTTCTGAACGCGAACATTTGGTGCTAACTTAATTAACAGTATTCAGTGAATAAACCCTCTCTGAACCTAACTATATTATTTTTCGATAGAGAAAGAAAGATTAGATTTGTTCTTCCAATGTACTTGCTGCCACAGGTGCACGCAAATTTATCAGTGCAGTTGGGGGCAACTTTAACCTTATTAAGTTGCCATGTTGACGTACAAGCTAACACTCTTTATTAGATTTTTCTGCTTTCTTTCTTATCTCACACACACCCTTTCTTTCATAGTCTGATAACATATAAATTGATAGTAACTTTTTACGAGTTGATCACGGATTGACATCAGTTAGATAACCATTGAAAGCAACTTTAACTAAAAATTGTAATATTTATATTCCGGATGCGCTCCTCTTATAATATTTTCTCTATTACCCCTCAAATATTGAAGTATGAAATGTTATTATTTATAACTATTGTAATTTCAGGTAATTTGCAGCTGATGAGAACCTGCGAAATTGAATGATATCATTCTATACTGCAAATCTGGTATTTCTTTCTCTATCGAAATTTATCAAGGGAACCAAATATATTATTTTTAATAATTTTTTCTTATCCACTTCCCCCTACAGTATCGTTACGTGTAAGTACATGCGTAGAATTCGCCAAGTTTTTTTCTTGGTTAATTTTAGATCTCGCTAAATCCAAACAACCTGACTGGAACTGAAACAGATAATCTGCGTTCCTTATGTATATGGTTCGAAGGTTTTTGAATTCTTCTTTTTCTAAATCCAGAATATTCTTGTAATTTTTAATGTATACCAAGAAGCTTACTAACACCTGTAAATTTTATCTGTCCAACTTTTCGTGTACTGAATTAGACGATTGACAGATATTTATATGAGTACAGTATGATCGTATGTAGTGCGTCAGTGGCATAGTGGTTAGGACGCTCGCCGACCATGCACATGGTCTGGGGTTCAACCCCCGGCTGACGCACTCCTTTACCTCGCTAGGCTAGAAATAATGCTGGTGAAGAGGAAAGGTTGGGCATGAGACTAGCAACCCCATCCTGTAAAAATTAAACACTGCTACAGAAACTTCAAGCCACTAGCTTGAAGCCCTGTGTTCCACTCAGGAACGTGAAAGAAATAAAAAAAATGATCGTATGTGAACAATTTTGTAAACTGCTATTAGAATTGTTTTGGATTACATACCGTTAACAAAATGGGATGAAGTAAAATGAGATCCTATAATCACTTCAGCTTGCTTCAGTTGTTTGATTCAAAAAGTAGAAAATAAAACCTATTCCTTAAATAGCAGATTTAACGAAAAATCATTATTTCATATTTCTAGATGTTGATTTTTAGAAACAACTGTCTGTAGTGTTTTGCTGTTTGTGGCGTTTATAAATTATAACTGTTGGCATAAAAATATGGATTAATAACCGAAATTACATGAAAAAACTGGATGGTAAAGTATTAAAACAAATTTGATAGATTAGCTTCATACTTTTATAGTGCATGAGAAACCTCGACACATTTTTTCCTTTGGAACGAAGACACCAGCAATGGAAACGACCAGTGTATAAGTGTCTTCTGGAAGTTTTCTGTAATAAATCAATAAAATGCGAAAACGTCATCTTCTTTACCAGTGGGAATCTACGCTTTATATTCTACTTTTGTTGATTAAATCACTGGCACTACATAATTTGAAATGTAGACAGAAATGGAAGTTAATAGTTTTTTAAAGAAGTGTCTTTACTCAAATCTTGCCTTCTTGAGATTTTTTCTTCGTTTGTTCTGCTAATACTTCAAAAAACCTGATAGCCAACAGTAGCTCACACTTTCAAAGATAACTTTTATTCCGAACTCATTTCATAATTGGATAAATTAATAATTTTCGAAAGTTGGTTCGTTAGTGAAAATTAAGTCAAAGAACTTGTATTTCAGGTCAATAGATTTAGCGAACTTTCATTAGGTATATTAGGATCGTAGGTGATTCATACAACCATTCCCCTTTGTGAATTTGAGTAAAGCAAACTGTACACAAACACACTCGACAAACTGCTATTCCTGTTTCATTCAAATTGTAGATATACTGTTTTACGTTATTTGTAAAACCAAGGTTAGTAAATATAATCTCCTTATTTTTCAAATTAATATTCCCTAATTAAATTCATTTCCTTCAGATTTCAACAGCTGCTAGCAGTGTTCTTACTAATGCAAAAGAATTACCATTATTATTGATCCTTATGTAATGGGTCCTCAAAGACTTTTTAGAGAACGTTTCAAATGACGACTAATGCCATGTCAATTGATGAAAAGTCCACAACTGAATACTTAGGTGTTCATTTAGACCCTAAAATCTTGTGTATGATCTTGCGGTCGATTCCAGGATTCTAATAAGAACACCTGTATGTCGTTTAAATTAAGGAAGTACATAAAACCTTATCACTACCGCTTCTTATTATTACTTTCTAGTAGGAATTATACCTTACATAAAAAACAGCTCAGCAAAAAAACATCGATTTACAATTAGTATAAACGTGATAGTAGCTTACGGTGAGGAGAATTTAATCATGTTTCCACCTTCCTCAATTAACTCTGCCTGAAATGTCTGCCAAGCATTTCTCAGAAATACTCGATTCCCAAAGTTTGGATCAGTTCCAGGCAATACAAATGCACTTTGCTCAAACCCTACAGTGAATTTGACAAACAATTAGTTTCATAAGATTAAATAAATACGGTAATACAAACTTTGTTAAAGCAAACCCCCAAGGATCTGTTATTCTCACAGACAAATTAATCTGTGAGTGTTATGAGATATTAAACTCTAACGGAATCCTTTGTCAATACCTCGCCTTGATATATTAAAGTGTTAATGCAAATTATTTCTTGAGAAATATCTGCGATTTTATAACTCAAAATTTTGAAGAAGCGAACAACAAATTTTCTTTATTTGTAACGTTACCTTTAGTCGGAGTGTAATGAATGAGTCATTAAAATCAAATACCCCTGGTGTTTGGATCATACTTCAACAACCAACAGACCTTTATAATGCAAATAAATAACAAAAATTGTCAACACTGCATGCCAGTGAACACATTTACTTATGGTATTTTGCTGCATGTCTTAGAAATTATCTTGCAAGTGATACATGACGATGATACAACACAGAAGCAACATGCCGCTTGACAGAAAGGAATGATAATCATAGCTTGGTCTATAAGTATAGCACTTCTTTAAATTACTTCTGTAGTCTAAGATTTACTTAAATATACCGAAGATTCCATGTTATTTCCTTATATGTCAGTGATAGATACCGATGAAGGAGCAGTATATAATTGTTTAGCCTCTTATTACCTGGAATATCTCTTAACTTGAAATGCTTGCATAAAATTGACCAGTGTTATAATTAATGACTAGTTAGACCCATAGTTTACTTGTAGGTATGGAGTAGTGTTGTCTCTTAGATATCACGTTAGCTAATTTAGGTTTTGCAGAACTTTGTTTTCAAGTTTTTAAAAAGTGTACTTCATCCAGCCATCTAGCGTAACAAAACGTCTACTTAAAAATACGAGTTTTATTTGTATGTACTTTGAAGTTATAAATGAAATTGAAAAACAGCTGATGTGACTCCACCTTGAATTAAAAGTACTCCTTTTTGTATTTTACAATACTATTATCTATTGTATTTGAAAGAAGTCATTCATAATACACTTTTTTCTTCATTCATCTGATATGGCAGCCATTTAACTTGCTTGTTGATCAGGTTTAAGTACATCACTGCTTTCTCTTGTAGTCTGCTGGCTGCTCTTTTTGCCTTCAGTATCTTTTTTCCTGTGCTATCAGAAATTGCTTCTTTGCACGGAAGCAGAATACAAGTAGTTCAAATCTACTTGTATCACCGAGCAGTAGTATACTGCTCATGACACCTTCGTAATGAAGATCAATCAATATCTCTGACTTTAATATTTAAAGATGAAAAGTTTTGTAAACACATCAGTTGTACAACTGAAAATTACTTATCTAAAAGAAATATAATTGAGTCATAAGAAAAAGCCGTAAACAGCGAAGAAAATTTTCTTTCCGACGATTCATTTTCAAGAGCTGTACAATCGTAATTACATTAAACAAAGAAATTTTTAGACCAATCAGATCCTGGCAACCTTGTCCTCGAAAAATGTATTACACAATGTAAGATGTAAGAAGGGATGACTAACTGTGAGTTACAAAAGAGGCAGAAGTTGCCTTGACGTAATAAGTGTGAAATAATGACTAATCAATAAGCTCGTGTAGAATGGACAGGAACTAGTGGAAAGTCGAAACAGTGTTTTAATATGAAATCTGTATGAAAAAGCAATGTTATTAATAAACAGTAATAGAGTGCTAGATATAACTGAATCTCATGTGATGTACAAGTAATGTACAAACTTTTTATCGTTTTTATAGTCAATTTTCTTCTCATTTACTTTTACGAGTTATCGTGCTATGCAAATTAGTTTGTGAAAATATATTCAGTGATCTCATGAGGAGAAAGACTGATTACCATATGATCTCAAACATTAAATTTTGATAAGACAATTCAAAACCATACATTTCGCTCTAAATAACTTCAAACTATCTAGTATAGAAAAACTTCATTTCCAAAATTATTTTCGCTACCGAAAAGAAAATTATGTGCTTCAATGTTGGCTTTAACTTAAAAGTGTACTCATCGCTTGCAAAATTAATCACTCTGTAAACTTCCAGTGATTCTTTTATCCAATGGATTGTGTATATTTGTCACTAATTCAATGTATACACCAGTTTTAGGCTTAAAGATCTGTGATACTCTTGTAAATCTGAAATAATATTTGTACAACATAGAATTCATACAACACGCATATAAAACTAAGATGCGTTAAATGTTCAACAAGATATTTCTAAAAGAGAGTCATCCTTAAAGTATAACGTTCAAAAATACCTCCTTGACTTTGAAAGTAATCTTTCAACTAAGAAATTATTATTTAGATCGCTAATTAAAATGATTAACCAAAAGATATCATAGAATTAAGCAGCTAGTAAATATATTTGAAAACTGCATTTTTTTTTTCACTGAAACGAAACATACTTATATTGCCTAGTTAATTGTTACACTTTGCATGATAGGCATTATAAGTATAGAGAGAAATAGCAGAAATGGTGAATACCTTATGAAAACGGCTGATGAGTTGTTGATAAACACTTGAAATTCTGAAATTTATCATAGACAGTTAGTGCCTTGGTAGTGAAAAATACGTACAGATTACGTAGGCAGATTTTGAAAGCCTACTGTAATAACAGAGATGATAAAGTAGATCTAGATTTGTATTGATTAAATGACTACTTCTCTTGTTCTAGAGATCCGTCTTCGTAAAATTACATGTGTTTCAAAGAAGGAGACTGTTTTGATGACAAATAAATCATAAAGGTACACTAAAAATTGTTGCTTATTACTTTTAAAGGGAATTCAAGGCTAATATTATTCTTTTGGTAATTTGTGCAAAGCAATTATTGATATAAGTATATAACTTGGGCACTGTGGTAGAATATAACTCCATTATAGATAAGATTTTATTTTGATAAATCACACAGTGTTATACAGTAATATTAACTGATGACGTTTCGAGCACAAACTATTGCCGCTCATAATCATATCAAGTCATTCACACAACTTTTTACTTCATTTATATACATGAGTGGAATTGATTAGATATTTGTACAAAGCAATTTGTTCTTGAATCAAAAGTCTAGAAAACTGACCGATCGACTTAAGACTTCATGCATTTAAGCCGGAAATGTCAAATCTCAGTGTTTTCTGTGTGATTAAATAACGTTATTTGAAGGTGCAGTCAACATTGTAACCAGATCGCCATGTAAGTCCGAACCTGATGTTAGAATGAACATATGAATTCATAAAAATCAAGTTTTAAGTGCAGGGGACCTGATTTCTCCGTATTTGTTCCACTGATTTGAAAACACTGATGTAAATTGTGTCAGAATTAGCCCCATTCACAAGTGTGAGCCGAAGACACAAGTGATTATTTTATTTAGTGGATTTGCAAATTAGCCGTTGGGTTATCAGTTAGTGCTTTGAATAAAAAATCAAAGGCAAAAATACAAGGAACTGTATCCCGTAACCATTCATTAATAAATTACTCAGACTATAAAAATCTATTAAGACTGGTAGCGCAAAATAAATTGTTTGTATTCTGTAAATGCATTTATGTTCACCATCAAACAGATTTTAAACAGTAAGTTAATCTGACGACGAAATAACCTTTCAGCTTAGTAAGGTTTAATATAAATACTATAAAACTGTAAAATACCTAACAATATCATCCTTATCAGGAAAGTTAAATGACGGTGTTCCTTCTTTGATAGGGACTTTAAATACTAGATCATCTACTATGAAGAATGTTACTGATTTTAGTGGTAAAATAGAAACAGTATTGCATTCATTCCCCAATTCAACAAATATTGCATACTTACCGCATCCAAAAATCATGAGTGCAGAACCTCCTTCTGTGCTTGCCTCAGTTGGAGTGACATAGCTAACCTCTGGACACGACTGTTGACCGGATGACAGAATAACTAGATGACCAGACAAAATATAAAAAACGTAGTTTAATTTGTAATGCATGAAAACAATGGCTAAAAATAAAACAGCCTATTCATTTATGTACGTGATAATGATATCCTGATTTAGTAGTGAGGAAATATGCCATGAATGAGTGAAGCATTCCGACGAAAATGAATATCCATATACCAATTTCAATCCTGTATTTCAAAGAAAGCCTAATCCTTAAAAATAATACGAATTAATGAGGATATGAGTGATTCAAAATACCAGTTTAGCTTGAATAATATGAAAACGTCCAGAAATATATAAACTCCCCATAAGGATTTTTCTTGTGATATACTTTAAACGGATTAAGAATTAAGATCTTCAATTCTTTGTCTTCAGCTCTAGAAAGCAGTAAAAGTACTTAACCTCCCAACAGTAACTTTCCATTTTGCCTTACATAAGTTTATGCAACATCATGTATCTAGTAAAACTGATTCAATATATTCTGTATTCCCACTGTCATTAAATACTGAACACCACAACTCAGACACAGTAGCTGAAATCCATATTAAAGTTAGGCTTTAAATCTCCCGTAAAATGATAAAACGTAATCTGGTTAGTCAGCTTATAAAATTGTTGGGGTTTTCATGCAGCTATGAATTTCTGTTGGTTTATTCTACCCAAAACATCTATGTATTCACCCGCTTTTATAAAGCAAGATATTTCATCTGTGCCCAAAGGTCACTTTCTAAACATATAGGTTAGCATGCACCACCTTGATTCAATAAGGAGAAAAGAGAATCGCATGAAGTGGGTCATAGAACATCTGGTCGACTCTGGAAATCAAGTAGACCAATAACCAGTTTTAGTGTTATCTGACAGGGAATCTCATTAATAAAGTACGGATGAGACCCTCTTCAAACATCAGAAGGTATTAAAACAAATATTATAAGGATCAAGCTCTGAATGAAAAAAATTATTTGGTGTTTGAATAGGCATCGGGAGTCGCCATCAAGACATTTTGGATTTTAACTTTGGTCACTCTTTCTCTAACTCTGCTTTTGTTACCGTATATTATCTTTCTACCTAACAGTCCTAATCTTTTACTAAATTATCATCGCTGAACTACTTTCAATCATCTTAACTACATCATATCAGCCGATCTAGTTACTTAATCTCGCTTTGTTTTCGGTAGATTTAACGTCTTTATTACTTTTTGATTGTGTAAACAATTTCGTGTGTACAGGAAACCAATCAGAACTTAAATTTGTTAAGATCTGTGGGTAATTCAGAAGTGTTTGAATTAGTGTTTGCTTAGTGATTGCATAAAGTTGCATATAATTGCATGTACAACCCACTAATGGGTCCCATGTAATGTGAGATGCGAATGTCGATGCAAGTCACTTCAAAAAATTGCTATTATTCCTCTTCAGAGTCTAGAATTTTCAGTTGCTAACGTTGTGTGTCACAAAAAATAGATACTCAACTCGCACGAATACGGTTATTTATTTGTAAACTCCTTTACTGAAATGATAATTTGATTGTTTTTTTTTCGAATACCACACGAAGGAAATGTTATAACTGTACCCTTGATCACCTAATGTCAGTAAGATCAGTATCCATGGGCATATACAAAGCACAAACTTATAACAAATAAGTTACAAAAGTACAGGTAGCTATTCTTTCTCCGTTTCTCGTAACCTTAGCAACAAAACAAACTCAGTAAACGCTAATACTTCCATCTAGATACTGTTTGCATCAAAATCAGTTTATGTACATCAGTAGACTGTATGAAACATGCCACTGATTAATGTTAGGTATAAAACACACTAAAATTCTCACAATCAGTATATCCATGTTAGCTCCTGATTGTCTTTACACATACATCTCACTTTGTTGAGAAAACTGAAACACTTAGCACCTTCGGTAAATTTAAATAAGACACTAAGAAGACAAGTACTGCAAGATGATACCATTTCATAGTTACGATAATAATGCAACCGTCAAGTATGTTTTACTGCCGTCAACCCTCCGAGTTGTAAAGCGATCGAGAAGAAACTACGAGATGATATCGTCTCGCAATATTTGCCTTTTTATTCCCTTATTTAAATCTTACGTTTTATTTTCAAAAACACTCTGAAGAGAATTAATTAAATGAAAGAGATAAACAGCTAAGCAGGCTTAGAATACAACGCTTTCTAAATGTCAATTTAAACATCAGCATAGTGTGGAATTACATAGGAGCAGAAATCGAACTCTATCACGATGAGTCCTAAAGCCCAGCTAGTTCTGACAAGCTTTCGCTGAAAAATACTAAACAAGGAGTTTAAATTATAAAATTGTTGATTTCAGCGTTGTTGTTTTTTTGCTACATTAAAAATACCTATATGGAAACAACATTTTTTGGAACTGTTGTCATAATCGAATAGTATGTTTATCCAAACTCTGCTATTATCAGGTGCCTTATCCACAGATAACTGAAATCCCCCATCATAATTATAATATCTGAAACTTTTCTAACGTGAAACGTTATCAAAATAAACGAATTCCCTCATAGATTTTAAACAATTAATTTGAAGGTAAATGAATAAAATACATCTCATTATCATGTGTACAAGCATGAGACTTACCGAATAAGCCAAAAAGATATATTAAAATTAAAATTTTTAATCTGGTTATCATTTTGACTGATAATACAAAACTGAGCTCTCTACTAAGGCTTTATATATATATATATATAAACCGTGGGTGATATTTGCTTAAAATAAAAAGACAAATGAAAACAATAGGTTACTTATGGAAGCAGCCAGAACAATAATACACATGCATACAAAAGAAGTGAAACTTTGTTTTCATTTGTTTAAAAATGCGTACTACTCAAACTTTGTTTTATGTCGTCAATTATTTAATGGTAACAGGTGATGATAGGAAGGACACACTTCTTTATTGTTACGGTTCTATATTAGAAAGTACGTGACCTGTTTACGATGTTTGTTTTTTTATTATTTCATTCGTTTACTTTTAATAATCTACACACAGCGAATAGAAACTTCCCTCCAACTAAAAATGGCTCACTGTTATTCAAATGATGAATTTATGCGATAATATTTAATATACAAATACAATGAGTAAGGTATAGGTCACCCCACACTATTTGCATTATTTTCATATGGCACAGTTTGGGCATTTCTCTTTCTTCATTATTTCATTTTGTCCATTTTCACAAAGGATGAGATAAACAGAACTCACTTATTATCTAAATTAAAAATGCAGTACATTTGCGGAAAAAAAATGTATATTGGGAATGAGGATACTTACTTGAAAATAAAACAAAATGTTTACATAGATGGGATTCGCAGCCCAGAATGTAGATTTCTCGAGTTTACTGCAGATATACTTGAAATTATTTTGCTATAACTCTTAAAAGAGGATAGTTTGTTTAGAATTACCCCAGTCTACTTATTTAATGACAAATTTCCTACTTTTTAAAACTGCACTAGCTTCAAGAAATAAGAACAAAACATGGAATACTAATTTATTCAAGAGCAGTCTGTGTACGGATCAGCTCATCGGTCGGGTGAATGATTTTGTTACGAATTAAAATCAACTGAAAAAACAACTCATTTTATGAGTTTGATCACGGATTGATATCAGTTAGAGAAACATTGAAAACCAGGGAATACTGGACAGCTGTTTCATCCTAGTTTAGTAATTATAGGAAGTGCGCACCCACTGAGGTTCGAACCCAGACTTGTAAAAACAAATTTCATCCTTACAAACCAACTCATTTTATAGATCAAATTTGGAATACTGTACACACACTAAACTGTTAGAATTTGAGAACAAGACAGTCAGGCTACCTTTCATCCTATTGATAGGATCAAACAGCCTAAGATTTATAACTACTGTTAATTCCTATAGTTATAGTAGTAGCAGTACTCCCATCTATCTTCATTGATCATTATCCACTTTCAGAGCTTACTTGTTTAGTTTGACACTTCACAAAAGAGAGAAAGAAAGAAAGCGAAGCCTCCGTCGCCAAACGTCACAACTATTCCTAAGAAAACTCTCTTCACGAACCTGGAATTCAAAGGTGACTTTGCAGCAGAATTTCTCAGAAACCACCTTTCTAAATGTCTGAAGAAGACATTTCCAACAGCCATCTTACGTATCACATTCTCCAGCAGACAGTTAATCCAGTGTGACGTTAATCATAAGATACCGCTTTTGGCCACTTCAATGTGTATTTATCAATTTACTTGCTCTTCTGAAGCAACGTATATCGGCCATACGCAAAGTCAAGTGCACAAACGTATTGTGGAACACTGTCCAGGTTGGTTAACCTGAGGAGAAAAGAAGAATAGCAGCTGCTCTATCCTCAAACACCTTGTCATCTCCGAACATTGAGCACCCTCACATGAATGCTTCATAGTGCTACATAGAGTGCCTCAATATCGTACAAAGGGACTTCACATACGCCATCTGTGCATAGCTGAAGCACTAGCTATTCGAGATCTGAAACCGAACCTCTGCATTCAAAAGCGATACATACATTCACTCGCCCTACCGTGGCTAGTGTAAAGCTCTTACAATAATTCTGCTTCTTTCTTTTTTATTATGTAAGTTCACTATTACTATTATTATTATTATCTTTGTTATTGTTATTACTACTATTATTTCGTTATCAGTATTATTTCCATCGTCCATATTTTACCGCCACTCTATTAATGTTTATTAATAACATTGCTTTTTCATACAGATTTCATATTAAAACACTCTATCGACTTTCCACTAGTTCCTGTCCATTCTACACGAGCTTATTGACTAGTCATTATTTCACACTTATTACGTCATGTCAACTTCTGTCTCTTTTCTAACTTACAGTTAGTCGTCCCTTCTTACACCTTACATTGTGTAATAGGTTTTTCGAGGACAAAGTTACCAGGATCTGATTGGTCTAAAGACTTCTTTGTTTAATGTAATTACGACTGTACAGCTCATGAAAATGAATCGTCGAAAAGGAAATTTTCTTCGCTGTTTACGGCTTTTTCTTATAACTGAATATGGGAATATTTCGTTCACTTCACAAATTAATTATTGTGACTACGATAAATCTGTCTTGAAGTCGGTCAATAATAACCAAATGAGTGATCATTGGAAATTGTTTTGTGAAGATTTGAGGTGATTTTGCTGCTTAATTAAATTAGTCTTCACAACAACTTTTCCAACTTGTCACCTGATGATTTAGCAAAACATTGTATTTGATTCAAATCTAGGCGGATTTGCAACAATCTAAGGCAGTCTCAAAATTAGAATTCAACTTTTCTTAAGTAACTTTCTCTTTGTTACTAACATGGACAATATTGTTTTATATATCATTTAGGTGTCGTCGATGAGGAAAGTCTCCGTATGAAACTATCCGGAATGTGGTATTGCAAGGAGGTGAAACAAAAGCTTGTGTTTCCTGTCAAGAATTTCTCGTTTGCATCACCACTGATTTCCTAATATGTTTCAGTATGTCAAGATGACTTGAGAAACGTCTTTTTAAATTTATTTTCTAACTATATGTTACTCAGTTAGAGAATGTGACACACGATTGAAATCATAAAATAAGTCATAAATGGTTGAAAAATCAAGGTAACTGTCACTTTAATTTGTGAAACCAGTATTGATTAAAAGCTACTTTAATTTCCATTTGATGTACCACAGAAAATTACCCAACAAACTCTTCAGTTTTGTTAGAAATCGATTAATGTGATATTACCATGCTGACTTTGTACTACAAAGAATATTATAAAGCGGTGCAATTCATTATAATCTTCTGTTATCCAACTTTATAATATTCAGCTAACGTTAATTTCAACTGAAACTGCCATCTTAACGATTCCTATGGATACCATTGTTGGTACTCATCCAAATTTCTAGTGAAAGTCACATTTTCACTACTTTTTCAGTGTTAACGAAATTCCATCAGTCTGTGTACAGAATGCTTTTAAAGCTGGCTGAAGTAAATATAACATTTCAATAACTTTATCAATGCTTACTGAAATAACTTGTTAGAAATCTCAGCTTTACATCCTCCATCTCCAAATCAAACGTATCAGGATATCGTTCTGCTTAAATAAAAGCAAACTAATAAAGCCACCGTCTTTTTAATAATTCCTAATGTAAATTATAAATTCACTGCTGTTTTAGATTGACCAGTGGTCTCATTTTGTTAGCAGTTTACCATCCAATGAGTCTTTACTAGTCTGAATAAAAACTTCTTAACTAAGTCAAGGTTTGCGCTTATTTATGTAGCATACAAGTTCGATTTATTCGTCATCTGCTAATGACTTCCTTAGTTGAGTCATACGTTCTGTGTTGCCCCACCTTAAAATTTTAATATTCAAGCGTTAACATTCATTTAACACGAAACTGAGGAGTTAAAATCATACCCGTTCTTGTTTACTGGAAAGTTTTATTTTCAACATTCAAACAGATCACGCTTCTTTGATACACCTAATTAGAAAGTCTTAGAATGTATCATTAAATCAATCAGTACGTAGGTGAATCTTTCACATTTCTCAATTATACATAGAAATCGGCTATCGGATACTAATAAAATAGAGCAGATATTGATCACAGCACCATTAGTAAGGCATCTGAGATCTGTTTTATGTGTGTATGTAGGAAGAATTCCTAATAACACAGGAATCAGTCTGCTGTTTGCATCTATGAACTTACTCAATGAAAAACCCTATCGACCTGGGGATCCCACTGACTCGACTAGATAAGGTAATTTAATTCATCAAATATAGTGACTATGAGGTCAAACGCGAAGGTCACACAAATAAATAGGGTTCAACTAGGCAGTTAGAACATGGAAATTTAGTTCCATTATGGGTAAATTTTATTTTGATGAAGTCTCACAGTGTTATACAGTAATGTTTACTGTAAACATTACTGTATAACACTGTGAGACTTCATCAAAATAAAATTTACCCATAATGGAATTACACTCTACCACAGTGCACAAGTTTTATTCTTATATCAATGGAAATTTAGCTAGGCCAACAGTGATTGGCTAGGGAAGGTAATGTTTATAAAAACTTAACCATCGTTATACATTCTCCTATTGACAATCACACGATATAAAACGAGAATGTAATGGATAGGAAATTTAATATTTATTCGTTGCATTAACAAGTTATATATATATATATATCTACGTTAATTTGAATCGATGACCGTCAATCTTCGAATCATTCTGACCACTAAAACTGTATTTTATGTATGTATTTTATGATGAAGCTCATTAAAACTGTTAATTCCTAAGTCGAGAACAAGAAATTATAGAATCTTATAACACGCAGAATTAGCATAACAGCCGCGTACTCGCAAAATTTATTTCCAGAACATGTAAATATAAACTAGGTAAAATTCTTGAAGCATTTGCAGTTTCATTGACTAAGGCCAATAAATAAGATTACAGGACTTTAGATTAATTTTAGTTGTTGCATTTTCATCACGAACCAACATCGACCGCCGATGGGGTAGCAGGTGCGTACTGATGAGGAGTCCCAAAGTATTACAGAACAGCTATCTTGTGCTTCCTGGTTTCCATATTCTCTGTAACTGATGTTGTTTAGTGACAAAATCTAACAAGTGGAATTAAGGTCAATAAGTCTGGATCTTGTGCACAATATCTACTTATAATGCAAGCAGTAGAAATACTAAGTTGGTTTCGCTATCCCAGTTATCACTTCAATTACCTTCTTAAATTATAAAATGGAATTTAATCAGTTTAACTTCTTTTTTTTCGCTCCTCTTATTTTCTCTTGAATTTCATATTTCTGTGGAAATTGATTACTCTGTGTTCAATACATTTGTCTTATCTATATTAAATGACGTATAACTCGCTAAACAGTTGTATACTTTTAGACCTCTTTGTACGCCTCAGTAAATTACTCAAAAATCTAAAGTTCTTTTTTAATTCCCAGCACCGACAGCTTGGTTATTTTGTTTCAAAGTGGGTGTCTTTAATAAGTGACATCATTTAGGCAGCCATTTGAAACAATAGAGAGAGAAACATTTGTTTTGTTTAATATTATGACTCACCTTAAGGTTATGATGCAGAAACACTTGGTGCAAACTCTGATAATTTCATGAAAACACACTTCGTAAGAGACCGAAGCCAGGATGAGACAGCTATCCGCTGCTTCTTAATCCTCAGTTACTTTTTAAATGTTGATGATACTCTCTTACTTATCATTATTCGCTTCCGAGTGGGATATAGAGCTTCAACAACAAATCTTCGCCTTGTTCTATTCTCTGCAGTACTCTTCAGCTGCCCCGACGATTTCCCATAACCTCTCATCTCCTCATCACACGATCTCCTCCATATCACCCTCCGACGACCCACTAGTCGCTTCCCATTGAGATTCCACTCAAGGGCCTGGCGCGCGATGTCATCCGACGGTCCCCTCAGCATGCATCCGATCCATCTCCACTTTCTCCTACATATTTGTTGAGCGATTGGCTCTTGGTTGGTTTGTTCCCAGCTAGAGTTTCTTGTTACTAATTCTTTCTACCTGGCCATTTGATCTTTATTATGGAGAGAAGTTGGCTATTGATAAAAGTCTGCAACCTGTTGAAAATTATTTTTTGACACACTGCAAGTTTCTCACCCATATAGAAGGACCGATTTGAGATTTGTGTTGAAAATCCGAATCTGGTTCCTTGTATTGAGTGCAGAAGATTGCCAAACTTGTTTCAGGTTGGTGAAGGTGCCTCTCCGATTCTGGCTTTGAAATCTTCCGTTGAAGCAATGCTTTCTACGTAAGTGCAGGAGGTGAACTCTTTCAAATTTATCCAGTTGATAGTGATTAGCGCTGGTTGTTGTTGCTGTCGATTGGTCATCTTCAACACCTCCTTCTTCTTTATGTTCACAAGGACTTTTGTCTTTGTCACCATCTTCTTCTGCTAGTTCGGTGGTTTGCGCCTGCAAGTCTTTGAGTTTGCGTGACATTAGACATAAATTGTCCGCGAAATCAAAATCTTCTAGAGTCTTCTTATCGTTCGTCCAGTATAGTCCTGACTCCTCGCTGCCCACAGTTTGACGCATAATCCAGTTCACAACAATTAAGAATATCATCGGTGATAGTAGTGGGCAGCCTTGTCTTACTCCTCTATGCACTTCGAATGCCTCGCTGAGTTTCCCGTTGTGGATCACCTGATATGTGCTACTGCCATATAGATGATGAATTAGGTTGATAAAGACTCGGGCACTGCATTCCATAGTGTTGAAGTAGTTTCCAGATTACTTCTCGGTCAACGCTATCTGGTGAAGACCTTTACGAAGTCGATGAATTTGAGGTGGACAGAGGTTTGACTGCCATTCTATGCTTTGTTCTGTGATAACGATGCGTATAGTTGCAATCTGATCAGCACATGATTTGCCTCTCCTAAATCCAGCTTGTTCCGATGGGAGCAGTTATGCACCCAATGCATCTTTTATTCTCGCCAGGATGATGCCATTTAGTATTTCGCTTGGCGAGGACAGAAGTATGATTCCACACCAGTTCTTGCAGAGTGAGGCGTAATTCGCCCCTCTCTGGCAAATTGACAAGGTAGCCAGCTTTTCTTCCAATTGGTAGGTACCTTTCCCTCCTTATAAACCTTTAGCAATACTGGCGTGAGATTATCTACTTTAGTCTCTGGGTCTGTTTTCAGTGCTTCGAGGGGAATTCCGTCTGGTCCTGCTGCCTTCCCGATTGGACTTCAGTAGTTCATCGCTTTCAGAATTTCTGCTTTTGTTGGGGGATTTGTGTCGACTTGCAGGCAGTTCTGTGCGTGCTGTTGGTGGTGGTGTATTTCTGGGCGATTTGCAGGTGATGTTCGATTCAACAATTCTTGTCTCTCTCGTGTTTGATAATTAAGTTCCCTTGACCATCTTTTATAGGCATCATCTGCGTTGCTCGCTTTCCGGATAGAGACGTGGTTGTGTGATATAATATCCTGAGGCCTTTTTCACCTGCGCCCTGCTTGTTCTGCTTCAGCTGCCAACCAGTGTGTCGTAGAATTGTCTTTTGTCTTTCCTGGAACTCTCCTTCACTTCTTTATTCAGTGCAGCTTCACCTTCTTTTGCCCATCTCTGCATTCGTCCATCTTCTGTTTCACCATTCTCCTCTCTTTTATTTGCTTCCAAGTATCAGTTTAAAGCCACTGCTTATCTTGTCTCTTCTTAGAACAGTTGTACACGTCTCCTTGAATATGGTCTTCAGAGAGCTCCAATGTCCTCCCACACAGGTTTCCTCATTGATGCTACTTAGTGTCTCTGACTATGCTCTGATAGCTGCAGTAAACGTATCTTTTGTAGTTGCATTTTTCGGTCTCTGAATGCTGAACTTGAGTTGTAGCCTGTCTCCAAATGTTTTGAGGGAATTCATGTTCGCCTAAAAGGTTCCTTGAACTAGATGATGGTCCGAGCCCGCACATATCTACTCCCCTTCTCTACTTTGTGTCCAGCAGACTGCATCTCTGCTTCCTTGAGATTGAGATGAAAACTGTCTGGTTCGTGGTGTATCCGTCAGGCGAGACCCATGTTGATTTGTGTATGTCCTTGTGCTTGTGCACGCTGCTTCCAATCACGAAATCATTGAAAGCGCAGAAGTCTACGAATAATTATCCGTTCTCATTCATTTTTTCTAGAGCCTCTCGATCCATGAAGAGCCCTTTTCCTGTATTGTCTGCTCCCAGTTCGGTATTCATATTGCCCATAAAGATTAAACTAGTAAGCTAGTTAACTAGGCGAGGTTATATTCGCTCATCAACATGGGCGCTACTACTTCGAAATTAACGATGGCTTCATTTTTTCACCTGTTCTGATCACAAGTAAAAGACAATTTTTTTTAATTTCACTTTTTCTCTCAGTGCGTGTGACTTAAATAAAATTTTCAATAAGAAGTCTTATTTCATATTTATCTCTGAATTTTAGGTTAATGATTTCGATTATTATCATTATGTATAAATAATTTATTTTAATAAAATTAATAGTTTATAATAGTATTTGTAATGCTGAAGAAATAAATTGTGCTTCACATCTTTTAATTGTTGTATGTTCAAAAGTCAGTTTTAAAATTCTTAAACTTAAATATCACTGAAATACGTTAAGTTTGATATTTGTTTTTCAATAAAACTTTTCTAATCGAGTGTGTGCTTTCTAATGTGCATTCACTAACGTTTTGTTTATTCAAGTCTTCTTTCCAGTTTTACAGCTGAAAAGTAATGGTCTGTTAAAGAGTTATTTTAACATGTGAAATAAATGTGGTGCGGTGAACACATTAAAATGCGAACACAAATGTAAGATGTGTAACCGTGGAAACAGCTGATTCTTATTTAAATAGTTAGAAAGGTATTCTGTTCTTTCGTGATTAAAACTGTATTGTCAGATGTAGTGATATACTGATGTGAGTTTTCATTAACTACATTTTGTCGACACAGCTCCAATATTAACGTTAGTAAGAAATAATCAGAAAAAGTAAAATAATGGAAACCAATAAACTTTGAACCATTCTTGAGATGAAAAAATCTTGTTTACTTATTTTGAACTGAAACTAAGGTTTGACAATTTAAGGATAATTCTAATTCTAATTTGCAATCTGGTTACTTTAAGAAGAATAAATATAAAACTGATGAGACTGAACACCTTTGATCATTTCTCTTCGTTGCGGTGTAGTTTAAGAGTAAATTTCGTACAATAATAATAATTTGCTTTATTCCAAAAGAGTGCATGTGATACAGAATGGAATTCTCTGCATTTTTACTACAGTATTGCATCCAGTTAGTACATTATCAATAGATTCTACATAGATTAAGGAAATCTCAGTTCATTATTACAACAACACATTGGCATGTCGGTAGCAAAGGTAAAGCTGAACAGTGTTTGAAGGTGTTAGAAAAGTAGGAGCTGTCATATTTACTGGCGTAATCGAGAAAAAGAAACAAAGCAGCACATAACGGAAAAAAAGAAAAAAAGGAGAGAGAAAAGGAAAAGAAAGAAAGAAAATGTTGTACCTATAAATGATATGAGTTGGAAAGACGAGATCCACTTGTACTACTGACTATTTAATGAATTATAGGTGTCACGCCTAATGCTTTCTTTATCGCACAGAACACGAGCTAAGTAGGATATGGTTGAGTTTTTGTACTTGCTGGTGCGAGCATATGGTTTTCTATATAGGCTTCCGGTTTTACCTGATGAGATGCAGGGGGAGAGTTGTGAGTGAAGAGGGTGGTGTGAGTTAGATAAAATGGATTTAGCCCATTTTTCACATGAGTCCATGTGCCTGTCTACCAGAATATTAACAAGCTGGTTAACAATGCAATCGGCTGCCAACTTCTAATGTGAACTTAAATTTTACCACTGTGAACCTTATTAATAAATTTCGCTCAACATAAAGACGGTTATGTTCGTTGAATATATAGATGATTGCATTGTCGTTTAACAGCAATGAAGGTAGTATTTGATGTGCTTGACATGCTTCTACCTACGCAATATTCACAGAAGCATTGAATAACATGCACAACATTAAAGTCACCCACCTTAGTCTGATGAGGAACTATTCTGAATTATAAGCTTTATATGGGCCTGAATAATTGCATTCATTGTACGTTATGACTGGTAATCTCTAGTGAGAGTCTATATAACTACCACAACACGGTAAGCAAATTTTTTTCATAAATTAATAATCTTAGTAAAGTGCCAATTACTGTTTTATTGCAAAGTATTATTTACAGTGAACAATTTGGTGGGTCATAACATAAGGTAAAATAAACAAATAAATCAGGATTATAGCTTCGATACTATGTGTCACAGAAATGTAAACATTTTTACACCGTGAATTATAGATGGTGATAATTCTTTCCCCTTAGCATCAGAAGTTGATTAGCTTTCATGGTCATTGATGCTGAAATGTAAAAACAGCGAACTGATTCAAAACTATCTACAAACAATTAAATATCATTCTGAATATCGTCATTAGACTATTGGAGATTCACAGGACTATGAATTAAACTCATTTTGCATAAACATAGTTTAGCTTACATTATTTTTCAATGGGTCAAATATAAAGATGCAATTACCTTAAATTCACTTCAAAGTAGGATGTTAGTTAAACTTTCTCATTCGAATGATGTGAGGTTGTGTCACTTAAGTGCAAATAGCTAATTTTTCTTGCTTGAATAATCTACTGAAAATAATTCCAAATTACATGCTTGACATTTTCGTTTTAGATAGCAGATAGTGTAGAGGCATATGGCTTAGTGTTATATTGGGTCACTCTCTGAAAGTAAATAAATGATATACATACTAGACAGAAGAAGGTGCTTCGGAAATTCAGGTCAAAAATGTTGTTAATAGTAATTAGCTGCGAGGTATTCGGTATTCACCTGAATAACTCAACTAAGCCTAAGTCGTTTCTGTATTTTGAAGAAGCACAAACTATTTTAATAATCGTTTTCAGCCGTGCTCGAATTAATTGCAATATTTTTAGGTGTGTTCTCACAAGGCAGTTCGAAGAAATGCTGTGATTTTTATGCTTAGACGTTTATTGCTGTAATTCCGAAGGAAATATGACGCAACTAGAAGAGTTTAGTTCGATAAGTCACTTAATACTCACTAAGTATTACTTATATACATCTTACCAGCACGATTGCACTAGGCTACATGGCTTCACGCAAGAATGTATTGTCCGTTTTTTCTAAAAGTCAAGTGTCCTTCGAGGAAAAAGAATTCATAATTTCGTCCGTATTTGCTGCAAGCTTCATCGACTAAGGTCAATTCATTGTTTACGATGGACCTGGCACTAAAGGTAATCAAGCTCTGACTAGCCATGTCACACCGAAAGATAGGTTTCACAAATTGAAACAACCCATTATAAAAAGTAATGGATTATCTTCAAATGATTCATGTATGAGTACAAGCATCTCTTAAAGAAATACTGCATATAATATCACTGATGATAAAACATTTACAACAAGAATGGTTATGTTTTATAATGCAGGTAATAACAGCTGGTCGCTATAAGATTCGAGAAGCTTTGAAGCAGTCTGTAATTTGCGGTTCATTACACCACTGACTCCATTAAGTCTTCTTTCATGAAGATAGTTAGGTAATCCTCGTGAGCCACTGCTTGAATATTTTGGTATGGTGTAGGGTATTCGCTATTTACTAAATCGGCAAATTGGGAATCACTTGATAGGCTAGACGGGAGTTGTGATATAATGTAATATGTCGAGAGGTCTTACAGACTGTTTGTACATGGGTCTAGGTCAGCAGTTGATTTACTTTCCATGAGATACAGATTGCCTGAATTATTGCTGTGCTATGTCGTGTAGAAAATTGCCCATTTTGAACATTGTGTGTATCGTTCGGGAACAAAAGTAGTACGTCAATCAGACTTCAGTAGTGATATTGATTATTTGATTTTCATAGTTTGAAAGGGTTTAAAGTTTAACAGATGCACTGTGGTTTTATCACGAACGACACAAAAAATGTAATAACACTTAGTCTACATCAGTGTTTGTCAACCACAAAATACATCTACATCATACGGTAAAACAGATCTCAGAATGAAATGAGCACAAAATCGACCATGTAGAATGAGTTCAGAATTTAATTTTTGTATATTATGATATCGAAAATTGAGAAAAAAACCACATTCTTTTTATTCACTGTAATTTGGTACAGTAAGGTAAGGATAAAAGCTATCGTGAGGTATTTTCGAGCATGTTTTAGCACACGCTACAACAGATATTCCATCTATGCAAAAAATTTGATATAACACCTGAAAGTGACAAGCGTAACATATGATATGATTACAGCATTCCTCTAAACCCGTAATACAAAAACAACTGCTCGAGAAAACACTAGATATTCGATACCGCCTCCGTTTTATTGCAATAAGTGGAGCAGCAGACAAACAAGTAATGGAAGCAGAGAAAGTTAATTCCACAAGAATCAATTTTAAAAAGTGCAGAAGTCTGGTCTTACAGGCTTCCTTGTCTTCGCTAAGGTTCAAACCTTGCAGTTTTCTCTCTTTTTACAGATAGTTGACTCCCAAATATCTAGCTGCAAGGAGAGAAAGTAAAACATTGATTAGTGTTTATTATTTAGGTTTTAGTTTGGTTTCACTATGTACAAATATAATGAAGGGAAAGCGCGGCTAGTTTGATTTGCGCTAGCGTACATTCTTGCTCGTCATTAATACTGACATCCAATATCCAATATCGTTTTTACGAGCTAATTTGATTTCTTTGTGCTCACCTCTTGATTGTGAGGTAGAGGTTCCTGATCTTCGGTAAACTTCTGCGTAGCTCGTCCCGCCACTCGACTGTCGTAGCTTTGGTTGACTCCCAAAGTAGTAGTGCTGGGATTAATTATATGTGGTTTGTAGTATGAGGTGTGTTAAAACTGTTACTACTGCGAACGGAGTTGATCCTTTCACCAGTCAGTCCTCCGGTATCGTCGTCAGAAGAAAAGAGATGATAATAATAATGATAATAATAATAGATATATTTAGTGATGTTATTCAGACTAACAGATAAAAAAGAATAAGAAAACTTAACAACAGTCAGCTGATTAAATTCGAAGAATAATATGAATAATATATATATATATATATATATATATCGGTAATAATGATAATAATAATAAGTGTAGTTAAAGTTGTCAGAAGAGTAAGACGGGAGAGAATGTAAAGAAGTAAAACGACAAGTTTAATTGTCTACCATTGAATGGTGTATGATTAACTGAAGTCCTGTATATAAGTACTGTGAAAAGCAAAAGACTTTCGGTAGTTCTAAACATTAACAACCCATAAATTACGACCATCTGTGGAATTTTTGTATGTCTATCGGAAGGATTAGAAAACTCATCTGTATCACTAACCACATTGTGAATGTAACCAAGAGATGACCGTTGACCACAGGTACTCCACTGATCCGTATTTGTGGCTGTCCCTCTGTAAATGCGTTACGACACCACGACTACACGTCTTATTCCTTCTTATGAGCCTATCATCCAAACAGTTCTGAAACACCACGTTTGGATTAAATATGCAACGTGATTCGTGTACGGCGTCCGTAATCCTTACTATTCACGACGGACTATTCTGATTGGTTGATCAAAGTCATTACCTCTTTAATTCGATCAGCTATTTTTAGAGTTGCCTCACTCAATCTTTTCTGGAAACACATCGGATCGGAAGCATAAATTTGTGTATTCATTTGAAGGCTTGATTTGCACATAAAATAGTTGCTGTCTGCATCATCTTTAGTTTGGACACACAATGCATGATATTATCTATTTTTGACTCGATTTTTCACTGTGTCAGCACTTCTCTGAATGAATCCAGAACCTGTTTCATCCTTTGTTGAACTTTTGGCGAAGACAAACTTTAGTATTTACCAAATAACGTTGAATAGACAACTATGTCATTAGTCATGAATGCAGTGTTGATTTTTTTTTCAAGAGTTCTCAGTAGATCTGACTTAACTCATTTTAATGTCTACGTTGAACGTCACCGGTTATATTAAGGTGTGGTGGCCCTCCATTTGTTTGTATCAGACTTTTACACAGACCGGTTTTATGTATGTCTGACGAACATTTGCTGTTTTGTAACTGAACGTTGGTCTTCAATTGTTTTGTTATACAGTGCACATTCAAGCATTGTTGGTTTTCGTTCGCGTACTCTGGGAGTTCTATTATGCTAACAAAACAATTGCCTAAGTTTTTACCCAACATAATTCTCAGAAATAGTTAGGGTTTAATAAGAACTATGAGGTGGGGCCATGATTTAAATTACGGATCGGTAGAGTGTTTAGAAACCCGCAAAATCGTCTCGCTATAAAGTCTAATCATTTACCAAAAAACTCAAGAGGTTTCACCCCTTTACACTGGTTGTTAGTCTTAGCTCATTCTGTGAATGTAATAGTTTATCTTCATTGAACTCTCTTTATCATGATTACAGTTCACAATATAAAATGAAATCGAGTGAGGATATACATTATCGCGTTTTTAATTCACCGCGCTTCTGGTTTTCGAGTGAGGCTATGTTCTATGACGATGTGTTTTCGCGCATTGTATGGGTTATCGCGTTCACGCCTATAGAGACGTTCTAATCGCTCAGTATTGTGAAAATACATTATATTTGACTAGTTTTAGGCTTCTGTAGCCGAAAAATGCAATATTTTTCTGTATTGTGTTCGTAGTAATGCGTAAAATTGTCATGACAGCCTAGACGAATTACTAATAAAAAAGTCATCATTTTGAAGAAATATCGCATAAAAAGTCTATTATTAGGGTTTTAGAGCATTGGGGCATTGTTTTTTGTGAGTTGTTTTAGTTCTTAAGGTTGTAAATTGACTGCAGGTAATGGCTGTTGTCATCCCAGTTATTCTATGATAATAGTGCATTTGAAAGAGAAATATCCTACAGACATAAGTTAGATGTGTGTTTTGAGGATGTTAGACACTTCTTTTATCATCTGTGATGACTGAAATATTCCGTAGCACATGGAAGAGATCATGCGATGAATGAGACAGACTGCTGCATTTCCTGGTGATTATATCTACTTTGATGAAGTTCCTATTTAAAATTGATAAGGCGAAGATATGTTACTAGTTTAATGGACATTTGCACTTGGAATGTCAGAAGGCTTTAATTGTTCATTGTCAAAAATGGCATCAGATTATGTTTATATCAGTGTGCATCGGGTCACGAAGAATAGTGTAGGTGGTCCTCATGAAATGTCAGACTACTTAAAATTAGTATCAACTTTCTGTCGATTAGTAGCTAGGAGGTGTGTCCTACAACTACTGCACCTGTTACATAAGTTATCCCAGTCTTAACAATCGTTCGTGTTCATATCACTAAGATATTCCGAGATCCCTAATGAGTTACTTGTGGCTATGAAGGATATGGAAGAAGCACTTATGGCTCATATGTTTAAATCACTTATTATGAAAGAAGTTATCTGTAGGGATTTTGTGATGTTCAGGTTACAATGCTTGCGGGTATGTAGTGACTGCATGCTTCTGTGCGTGAAGGAAAAGTTGGTTAAAATGAAGATGTGATGAAGTTTTCTGTACAGTGTTCATTGTGAATGGTTTACAAGCTAACACTTATTATTTGCCTGCTGCTATACTGTATAAGACGAACAATCTCTGTGTGACATTAAAAACTACGGAAGAATGCTGCCACCACCAAAGAATGAAAGAGGAAAATGAACCTTTTTCAGCAAAGGTATGGAAATATAAATCGTTTAACTTTAACATTACTTCTTCCTTACTTCAGCAATTTAAAAGCATATACTTTGTTCACTTATTTACAGATATCCGGTAATGTCAGTCAACTTGGTCACAGCAATTCAACATGGGCAAAATAATTACGAAAAACAATTGTGTAAAGACATTTGCTTTTTTTCATTAAATATATTTAACATCCTGCTCTCCATACTTTTCTTATTCTATCTCAGTGAAGCTAAGGTTTTTTGCATGACGATGCGGATGTCAGACTTATCAATGGTACTTGATGATTTATTTGACTGCATAATTAAACGTAAGCGAAATGTTACTACGACTGCTACAGCTCAACCTACTTATTTATACGTTATATGTAAACTTAATTTTACAGTATACGTTAACACCCGTTATCATAGGGACTGCCATAATGCTTTAATTTAAATATTAGTGATACACTGATTTGGAATACACCTAACCGCATACGAACTGGAACTGCAATGCAGTGCCTAAGTTCTGCCTATTGTTGTCATTGTTCCCTACAGACTTGCGTATGACTATGAGACGTTTTCACGTAACTGTAGACTTAAGGGCCACTAAACTATATATAATTCACCACGCATATCGGTCGATAGCGTTCCTACAGAAATACACTTAAGTATAGTAACGAGTTCAAGTCCTAGGGAGCACCGGTCTAGCATGCCGTGCTCACAAAGCGAGCACATGAATTGAAAGACAACAAGATTTATATGAAAAGTTCATATTTATTATAATACAACATTAGTTTGTTTACATATTAAGAAAATGGTCCATTTGTGCGATTACTTCTCCCGCTTTTAGATGCGCACGAGTTGCGAGACCATGTCCATCGTTGACACTTATGCAGCACATTATTAACTACAAAAGGTGGAAGAGTAAACAAAAATAGAATTATGCACACAATATTACAGGATAAATAATGCTCTCACTCGCATTGGCTACCTGCAATAAACTAAAAAGGCTTTGTCAATTAGTATCCATCTCTCTCGCGACTGTTTCAATATAATTCCGTAGAAAAAGCAACATTGAAAAACATCACTGAGCAATATCCACCAATAAAATGCTACACGTATAACCTAAAATCGAGAAAAGCCAAAGAACTCACGGGTTCCTTGACATCGCCAGCAACCGATAGGCCAACAAACCGAGTGTATGATAAACCAAGCCTTGTACACGCACAAAATAAGTAAAAGAAAACGTTAGAATACTCAAATTTTACATTTATTTTCATCAAATATGCTTGTAAACAACGCATACCTCAACCACACAAACCTGCACACGACGTCACCTAACAAGGACAAATTAAATATCAAATTAGCCACCACTGTTCCAGCCAATGAAAGACGAGAAAACCTGAGGCGCGGAAAAATTAAACGCGTCATAGCCTATATCCTCACCTCTGGTTTTCTCGTCTTTCGTTGGCTAGAACAGTGGCGGTCAATTGGAGTTTTGATTGTGTAAGGTATGGTAAGTTCGGCGGTTTTCTAATGTTCAAACTATGCTTGTCTACTTTCAGGTCGGCTACGAAATGTGCAGGGATTGGTTACCCAAGACGAGGCAACGGATGACCAATGGGACTGCCCTTTCCTCTCATCTAATTGTATTGGGATTGGTTGTAAATATAATCATTGACCTTGAGTCTTAGTTCTTACTAGCATACGACATTTGTGTGATCACACTGCTAACGTGCGCTTTGCTCTCTGTTTCAGATCATTGCTTGACGAGTGGGATTACAATTGTCATAGGTAGGTACTACCATGTGCGGTTTTGAGTGGTTATGTTATGCGTGGTTTGCAAGCAACTTTGACGAATGTAAATGTAACATTTGACTATTCTAACGTTGTTTCACTGTTTTTTATACAGATACAGTGCTCTTTTCGATGTACACTCTCTCGAGACTGGTTATCGGTGAAACTACTGTCTTCGAAAAAAACCCGGGTTCGTTTCTGTAGCTTACTTGTTCTATGATCAACTCCAACAAAGTCCTTTTACAGGTAAGTGAAATAATAAGAGGAATAGGTGTGTTAATTTCAAAACACTTGTGGACTTAAGGAATAAGCTAATTAGCTTTTCTAAAACCACGGTAGCTTGAATGCTTTAATCAGTCACACCCAAATAAGGTGTGAGAGTAAATGGATTGTACACTAATCTTGAAACACGCCAAGATAACGGTTTAAACTCGATGGTAAAGAACCTAAGAGGAGATGAAACTTTTGCATCTGAACAGCTCCATGAATATATCTCAGAAATCTTTGCCAAGCTTCAAATGATCTCGGAATAACACTTTTCAGTTTTTTTCAAACAATACTTCCTAAGCAGTTCGAATTATTCTGTCCACAGATAACTGAATAAATAGTCTAAAACCTTTTTACAAGAACGATCTAGTAACATAACATATAATCATATTGACTGTTACTTTTCATACTTCAAACACTAGCTTTCTACGTCAATATCCAATATAGTTTTCACGAGCTAGTGTAAACCAATTTGATTTCTTTGTGCTCGCTTCTAGATTGCGACGTAAAGGTTGCTGGTCTTCGGTAACTTCGTAACTTTGGTTCACTCCAAAAGGAATGGTGCTGGGATTAATTATATGTTGTTTGTAGTATGCGGGGTGTTAAGACTGTTGCTGCTGTTGCGATTGGAGTCGATCCTTTCACCAGTTACTCCTCTCTTGTGATCAACAAAAGAAAAGAGATAATAATAACAGATATAATTAGTGTAAGTTATTCAGACTAAAAGACAGGAAAAGAAACAAAGAAAACTTCAAAACAGATAGCTGGTGAAATTGGAAACTGATACAGATATAAATATATATAAACAAATCAATAATAATAACAGTCAAATGGAGAATAAGAGAAGAGAGAATGTGAGGAAGTAAGATGACAAGTTTAGGTGTCTACCTATCATCATATATGAGATTCTAAGGGGATAAGTCGTTTGGTCGGTCGCTCCATGATTGTGCAATCTCCGTCAGAAGCTGTCCGCGGACGGTGCCGTAGCTACATCCGCCTGTGAGGAATTGTGGGGACGGCAAACCCCCAGTGAGAAGAAGTGGGAGCGGACCCAAGTCTTTACCCTCTGGAGAGCTGTTTTTCTGCGATTTCCACGAGGGAGCCGATACATACTAAATCGCAGAAAACCTTTGTTTGGGTGACTCCGGTCATTCGTAATCCTAAAGGCAATAATAAGTTCCCCCTAAGCCGACGGGAGCTAAGCTTGAAGAGACCTAATTTCTGTAGCTGTTCATCAGACAGTTTATTTCCGAGACCCATCACTCCTTTTGTCAACTGTCTTTGGACTCTTTACACAGGGTTTGCGTTTCTTCTAAGCAGTGAGGGTGCAATTATTTTAAGCATTTCAAGGTGTGGTCTGACGTATGTTTTGTACAACCTTAGAAAGAGCTCAGGGGTGAGTGCACCCAAATGTCTATATGTAAAGTGTATGTCCTCGCCACATCCCCCGTATAATTTACGCTCGTGTCCATTTTTCCGTTGGAACTAGACCTAAATCGCTCTCCAACGTTGTGAAGGACAAGCTTTCATTGCGCATGGTGTAACCTGCATTCTGCATGCTACAGGTGCGTGATTTCACTACTCTGCACTTTTACAGGTTGAAAGTCATACCAGTGGACACCGCCTGGTCTTCCAGAAGCTTTAGATCTGCCTGCAGCCTATCTGAGTCCTCCGGACACTTTTCACCTTCCATATCATTAGGTCGTCAGCGTATAGAAGAGTCGGGAAGCTTAGACTGTATGGTAGGTCATTAACAAATATCAAAAACACCAGTGATCCTAGGATGGAGCTCTGCGATACTCCTGATGGCGAGCCGTGCCATGATGATCGGACCCAGTTGACCTTAGTGTAGAATTTTCTTTCAGCTAGTTATTCCTTCAACCATGACAGCAGTGGCTTACCTATACCTAAGTGACTTCTTATTTCGTGTAAGAGGTCATAGTTAACTGTGTCAAATGCCTCCTCAAAGTCTAGGAAGATCACACAGACTGGAACATTCACAACCCAGCGTGACATCTAATCGTTTTAAGCTGAAAGTAGGTTTGTTACATAGGATCTGCCTTTCCTGGAACCATGTTGTGCCTCATAGAGTCCAGTAGTCCTACCAGGGTGCTCCCTGATGTGATCATCATTAATACTTTCCAGCACTTTTGATACCACAGAGAGTGGTGCTGCTGGTCTATAACTGGTGGAATTTTTCCTGCCCCAGTCTTGGAAATCAGGGGAAGGATGGCTCTTTTCGACTCCCTTGGCAATTTCTCTAAATCCATTGAGTGTTTGAACAGAGAGCTTCGGTGCACTGTTTCAGAACATATGGCTTGTTGTCATCACAACCTGGGGACTTTCCATATGTGAGTTTCTGAAGCTTCCCTAGTACTATTGCCGAGTTTATTTGGAGGTTAGCCACTAGGTGTTCCTCCGGTGGAAAAGTAAAGCCGCCATAATGGTCGATACCAGTAATATTTACTTTGTTGTTGGTGAAGGATAAACTCATCCTTTCAACCATCTGCAAACTAATGAGGTATTGACCGTTTGGACCTACTAGGGAACATGCCTCCGGTTTGTAGGTATTGCGTGCCTCTTTTCAGTCATGAAAAATTTTTCTTCGGTTGTCTTGTGATTAGAGGGACGGTATCTGTGGCTGCTGTGTGAATAATCTTTTTTACCAATTCCCAATGTCCATCCACAGATAACTGAGCCCATTCTATGGACTGTAATGTGTCGGGCAAAAGCCTCCGCATTCCAGCACAACCCAACTTGTTATAGCACGGACGTAGTCGCGTGGCATCCCACTGTGAGCGCTCATGGGTAAAAAGATCCAACCCTATGACTAAGTGGTCGCTACTTCCTAGTGGGGTCATGATCTGGAAATTTTATACAGGTAGTTGGTCACTAGACAGAATATAATCTAGTTTCTATGACTTTCCACTAGCGCCCTACCTATTGTCATCTACAAAATAATCTGTCAGTCCTGTATTTATAATGGTTATTGGTAGGTCTGGATTTTCTTTTACGTCTTTTGTGAGGAAGGTGTTAATGTATTTTACCTACCACTACTAGCAAGACGATTGAATATAGCTTGCGTGATCACACATAATTTCTGTTAGGAGATGCTTTACGAGACAGCATTCATGAACTTTTATTACAAAAAATTAAATACTAAGAAATAATCTTCTCCAGAAACCCTCTACTGAATTAGTGTGAGTGCCTGTTGCATATCCTAAATCCGACAATCGGTTTTGTCCTGCCCATTCGTCTGTGTGTATATTGGTGCCAGGCAAAATGGGTCTAGGGGCAAAATGAATGAACTATAGGCAGAAGAATGTCGGCTCTCCTGTCTGGAATAAGCTCAATGAATCACTTCTGGATATGGGTGTCATGAATTCTCAATACCCAAGTGATGTTAGCTCTAGCACGACCGCGATTGTATTTCTTCTTTATCAGCACCGTTTCGTCGATGTGAACGATAACACCGACCCCTCCCAACATTTGTGTAATTTGTTCATTTCCCATGAGGCTAAATCTAGACAAAACTGAAACCACTGCGCAGTTGACGTCAACGTGTTTTCTGTCTGAGTTGCAGTTGACCTCACTCCGGACTTCAAAATCCGGTAATGGCAAAGAAACAGTATATTCATCAAAGAAAGTTTCAATTTTGCAAAGAAAGTTCCTAGGAGACAATTAAATGAGAGTGTCACTTACCAGTACCAAAACTCGTTCGTTTCCTACACTTCATACATCTAAATATACATCCATCAATGACCTGTGAATAAGGTTACAGGCTCACTGAAGCTCAGCAACTACATGTACAAGTACGTCCTATCAATCCATTATCCAGACAATATTGAAAAACGCGATCTGAGTGCAATTTGCACCTGAGCTGATGAACAGCGTTCATTTTCGCGCTAGAATAATCGTACGTTTCTTCAACAAACCACTAGTGTGCGTTGAAGGTCATTTGAGCATTCGCAATCCTAGGACACTATCCTTGAACTTCACCAGCCGATGAATCGAATTCCACCGTTACTTCCACATCAAATCTCTGTGTTCAGTCCTGCTTTCTCGAACTACTGCTAAGGCTTTCAGTGCTACATCTGTGGCAGCATCTTCCCCAGATAAACAAGACGTGTTGGTCCGCCACGTGATTGCCGTGAAGCTGATTAGCCAAAAGGTACCAGATAAAGTCAAAACCCTTTCTTTTTCTCATCTTGTATTTTGTCACTCTTTCTGTTCTTGTTGTATTTTGCAAATACTATTGCCATTGCTAATTCATATATAGCTCAGGTTATAGTAATTTTTAATATAGTGGTTGAAAGTAGCCTAAAAAGTAATAAAACACCATATTCTCTAGTGATAAGGGCTTCAGCTAGAGGAAGACCAGTGTACGTCTCCTTTGTTCTGATAATATACCTAAATCGCCACGGTCTAGCATTGAAACGGCACAGGCGAAACCACATGGAATTAATACTTCAGTCGTATCTGTTGAAAACCGGTGTGTGAAACACAGCAAAACAAAAAATAAATGCTCAAGACGTCATAAGACCTCGAAAAAGAGACAAATGTCAGGCCAGTAGCGTTGTCGTTTCTAAAACTGATCAAGCATTTGAGTGCAATTTTTGCAAACGATGGATGCACTAGCATTGTGGCACAGTGGCACCAAAAACATGTTATGGGTTTATGCAAAGTAACCCATGCCCACCCATCTTACTTTTCATGCTGAGTGCTGTTGATATACACACATACTTGAGAATAATGAAAGCTTGCATTGCCTTCCCGATCATTGCTTTGATACCGTCATCAGGTCCCAAGTAGTTAGACTGGGTTCTGTAAACTCTAAACCTAGTCCAGTCACTTCTGGAGTAGTTCAAGGTAGCGTCTTAGGCCCCCTCCTATTCACTCTATATGTCAACGACATATGCAGCTGTTTCTCACTTGGCAAACCATTCATCTTTGCAGATGATCTTAAAGTAGCTTACACATTCCACTGTGATGACTTAGGGTACTTTCAGAAAGCTGTTCAGGAAGAACTAGATCGAGTAACTGCATGGTCCTCCACATGGAACCTAAAATTCAACCTTAAAAAATGTGGTTGGATATGCTTCGGTGCACTCTCAATAAATATTAAACTGGTACTTGAATCTATCGACTTGCCTAAACTCCAAAGTGTTGTTGACCTAGGACTCAGGTACTCTAGTGACTTGACATTTTCTGAGCAAGTGGCGACACAGACGCGTAAATCGAGGATGCTCTTAGGATGCAGGAATTTCCACAGCTTCGAAGCAAAACTATTATTATATAAAACTTGTGTCAGACCACTACTTGAATATTGTCCATTTATTCTCAGCAGCACTCGCGTAAGTGACAAACTTAAAATAGAAAGTGTCCAACGATACTTCACGTCTAAACTACTAGGATTTGACTGCGAAAAGGACTACACATCAAGGTGTATAACTCTAGGTATCGACCCACTCTGGATGAGACGATTGAGCATTAACCTAACATTTTTCTTTAAAATATTGCATAAAATATCATTCTCAGACAGTAAGGAAATACAGTTCTCACCGGAAGGCTCTTACAATCTTCGTAACCAAACGTGCACAGTATCTAGGATAAACTGCAAGACAACACTCCGTGCAAACTTCTTCATAGTCATGTACTCTAAGATCTGGAACAGTTTACCCCTAGAAATAAGGACCTGTCACTCTATCATAACCTTCAAACGCTTGCTATATGAACTGCTTCATCCTAATGACTATGCCAATCACACCGCACCACTTATTTCTAAAACGCATGAGCTATTAGAACACTATAACGCCTAGACTCATTACTAAATATTATGACACTAAATAAACTCTAAGACTTCGCAAAAATACATGAAAGAACAACTAGATTATAGGTAGTGTTTACTATACAATGATATACATTTATAAACATTTATATATACATAAAATATTAACGTCCTGTTCATGTTTACATACTTTCTCTTTCTGTTATTATATCCTGAGCCTGCACTTCTATATATCTCCTGGTCGAGGTCGAACAACCCATCATCTAAACTGAAATGACCATTTAAGTAAATGCAAACTCAAATTCCATGAACGATCCGTTGCAACCACTTGAAAACGCTGGCCAACATTCTGTACAAGGAGTATTCTTGATCTGATATAAAGAAACAACTGGTTTTCAAACAGTTTTCAATGTATTACTCAAATTACATGTACAGTCTGCCATGCTGACGCAAATGGCGCAAATGGATAGTTCTAGAATTGACCCCATTTGATGCAGTAAAACAATCTCACATTACCTTATCTAATTTTCGTATCAAAGATCAAATTTCTTTCCTATTATAAAACTACGATAAGACTGCTGACAAAAGTGGAATAAATACATTATTGACTCAAAATAATACATCAATAAACTTTATCTCACGGATGCTGTACACAACAAAGTTTTATAGGGGAATTGACTTCAAGCTTTATTTTTCCCAGATATTTGTATCACATTCATCTGAAGTCTGGGTTTGTTGTTAATGCGAAGACAATATTTCTATATCTCTTTATGTGTTACACAGACAGACTATTTTGCAGACTGTTCTGACTGACTCTAATGTTAGATTGAACAAACAAACTGTAATTTATATAATAACTTATCCATGCCTGTACAATTGGTATGTTCCTGCATAAACAGGAATAAATATATATATCTACGTGTGCTTGAAATGATGCTTCCCAGGTAGGTTAGTAAAGTAGGTTTCTTCTCTCAGATTTCTCCCATTCATGCTAATTGTTGTCTGTTCCTGCTGTTGCTGTTGGCCAGGAATCTTCATTATCACCTCTGTTTTCTTTATACTCACCTGAGGTCCTATATTCCTCCAACAGGTTGCTTTTCACTCACATATCTCCCAGTTTGTGGGAAATCAGACACGCATCACATCGGCGAAATCCAGATCTTACGGGTTTTTTGTGGGTTCATTATATGCCTGTCTCCTTTCTGTCCGCTGTCTGTCGCATTATCCAGTCTACTGTAATCAGGACAATCATTGGAGATTGTAGGCCACCTTGTCTCCAATGATTTTCGAATGATAAATAATTCGTCTATTTATACAAACTGATTTTAAACGAAAGGATCTATAGTTTCTGATGTAAGAGATCTGTAAGCTATCTGTATTTCAGGACATTACTTTTAAAGATTATATAGACGCTAGGAAATTACCAGTTCTCGAGAACCTTTAAAACGAAGTGAATTTTGCACGCTCTCGTTCAATTTCGGCTTTTGTTGTTTTATACGCTGCAAAAGTTTATAGACTAACTTTAAATAAGTTTATTCTGGTCAAAGTTAGTTTTCTTCATACTTTTGAGTCTGCTTACTCACAGGATGTATGTTTTTGTAACATTATAGTCATCAAACATCCATTCTTATACGGGCATTGGTTTTTTATCACTGATTTATACAGAAATTATTCCTCAGGTCATATTTTGCATCTTCTAGTCCCAATTCACTCTCAGAAATATGCCTATCAAAAAGAAACAGTTACGGAAGAGTTATATTTCAGTTCCCAGCTAAAGAAGGTGTGCAGTATAACAGCTGCAGGAGATTATTTCACGGTATCTGCACAAACATAACCTCGGCAGCATACAAGAGCTGCTGCGGACCTCTGGTTAACTGGATACGTAAAGGCTGCTAGATTACGACTACGTTCTGTGTTGAAGAAGCCAATGAGACGCTCAGTGGGGAATTAAAGCCCCTGGACTGCAAGGGTCCTCCATCGCAGAAAAACACTGTCACAATGACATGTCTAGCGTCATCGGCAAGACAATACACGTTCTTGACGCGTCTCTGTCAGACAGTAAGTTCCCTTCAGCACAGACATCCTATGGAATCCCGAGTCTGACTACTGACAGAGGCACAATCGGAGAAGATCAATAAAAAGCAGAAGTAAAGGCAGACAAGTCTTTACACAGAAGTCATCGCACTCCAAGGGGGTCAACTCCGGCTGCATCATAGAAATACAGTATAGACCCCGTTGATGTTGACCAAAGCATCGCGCTTAACTGCCTAAGTCAACTAGACGCAGGAAGACCAATGGGTGCTGATTATCTTCATTCTAGGCTTCGCATGGAGCTATGAGCTCACGTAACTGACCCACTGACCACGATCTTCAACCTATATTTCTGAAATGGAGTGTTACGGCGTAACCAGAAAGACACCATAGTAACCCTACCCGCAAAGGAGGATCCAGATAAAGCCCTTCAATCTGCTGGCTTATTGGTCTCAGCAGAGACTTAATCAAGCCCGGGGAAAGAATCATCAAGAAAAGTATCGTCGCATATCTAGAAAATAACAAATTGTTATCCAGAGCACAGCGTGGCTTCCTGGGAAACCTCTCATGCCTGTCAAACCTCACTGCAAGGGAAAGGTGAGTAAGGGCAAGAAGCAATGGAGGGTCCATCAAAGTTGTTTTCATAGACTTCAGCAAAGCATTCCATAAAGTTCCTCATAGAAGACTACTCGCAAAGTTGGAAAGTCTTGGCGTCGAATGCAGCTTACTAAACTGGAATGGCAAATTCCTCATCGGTAGGAGGCAGAGGTTCGGGATCAACCCAAAACTCTTCTCCTAGAAACACAACAGCACTAGCGTTTGAACAAAGCTGTATTTTCATCGAAAACGTTATAGCTTTCATGCTTATACTGACATGGTTAGCATTAAACATCGCAAATGTATACTACCATTCCAAGGACTCTATAGCCACTTGCCGTATATATCTTGTAGGTGAACTTTAAATGACGCATTATCGACAATTGCATTTTATGCCATCTTGCAGTTTCTCGGGACGTTTTCCTTCTGCTGAAATGTCTTTTAATTACGTGAGGGCATAGCTCCTACCAAAATATACAGTGTTCATTTTGAAGAGTTCGTGATTTCAAATTGATGATAACCTGTTCTGATTGCTTGTACAATAATCGAACGATTCAAAATTATGAAAAAGTGTTAATTTATGACACTTCACGATTGCAATTTATAACATAGCTTATTGAGCCTGTAGAAATGGCATGCATCCCTTGTAAACACCAGTTCATACGACGTATTGAATTATTATCATTTGCTTGAAAAATGAGTGTGACAGTGAAAACCACACAAGAATGCTGTCATGACCAAAGAATGAAAAAGGAGAATGAACCTTTTTCAGCAAAGGTAGGCAAATATACAGCGTTTAACTTTTATATTAGTTTTCTAACTATAGCGATTTAAAAAATACACTTTATTCACTTATTTGCAGATGTCGGGCAAAGTCAGTCAACCTGGTCACAGCAATTCGACAAAGCCAGAATAATTACGAAAAATAATTGTGTGAAGACATTTGCTTGTTATTATTTTTCATTAAATATATTTAACATCCTGCTCTCCATACTTTTCTTATTATATCTGATTGAAACTAAATTTGACATCATGACGAGATAAAGGCCTGACTTATCAGTGGGACTTGAGAACGTAATTGGTGGTATAATTCAACGTGAGGTAAATCTTATTACGATTGCTACTAATCAATCTACTTGACTAATCGTCTCGTGTGGACTTCATTTTACGCTATACGTTAACGCCCGTAATCATAAAGATTAACATTAAGCTTTAAATGAAATAGCAGTGATGCACTATTTTTGAATACACTTAATATTATGCGAAATCGAACTCCACCGCAGTGCCTAAGTTCTGTTCTTATTTTCCAAATACTGAAGTTAGGCATTTTTGTCATTGGTCCCTACAGATTTACCTATGACTGGGAGACGTACTCGCGTAAGTTTAGGCAGATGTTTAGGCTTGACTAAAGTACTTATAATTCAACACTTATATCAATCGATAGTGTTCCTACAGAATTACACCTACGCATAGTAACGAGTTCAGATCCTAAGGAGCACCGGTCTAGCATGCCGTACTTCCACCGCATGCAGAACAATTAGAACACAACAATATTAGATAGAAAATTTTATTTCGCTACAACGCAAACAAGCTTATTAACATGCATGGGCGGTGGACGGTCACAGATGAAAGTCTTCGTTAGGGAAGTATCTCCCATTAATCGATGGAAACTGCCCAGCGTTCAAATTGCGTCACCCTTAAATTCTTTAGCAATTCATGTATACAGAACTGTATGCCCACGTCCGAAGTTATCCGGTATCACGAACTGGATAAAGAATATCTGCATGGTTATAAGTGAACGAGTGAACTTACCTTCACTTGCTGTTGTATATAGAATCAATTCCTACAACTAATTACGCAAGTGTATCTGGTAATAAGTCGCAAAACACTCGTCAGTGTTTTTGGGTGTCTTCATCTGAATGCGACTACATCTGCTTTCATTGAATTTAACTAACTGACAGGCCTCATTACGACTCGACATTCCTAAAAGTGGTACAGATTAAATTCATTTGCATAAATTAAGCATTTACATAATTAACATGCATGACTTTAGTATTCAACAAATTTATTCATCATGGCTTGCAATTCTTTTGAAATGTGGAGCACATCAATGGTGCAGAAAATATCATGAAAATTACGCATGTATAATTTCATTAACTGCCAATAATGGTGCCATCGAATCATACTACAAGAATACATTCAACAATACTTTGTTAGTGGTTTGAGGAACAAAAATAATAGAAAGAAACATGCACTCTAGATGAAAGTTCCACAAAGTTGTCTCACTGCTGTACAATGCCTCGCCGATTTTTCCTCTGCATGTGAACATAGCCACATACTGGTATGTGAAAAAGGTCATCACCGATAAGAATTTATAAGGTTCTCGCTTTTTGAAAGTCTTCCGATGCGTTCGCAGGTTCTCCCATATGTGCTGCTTCCGCTCGCACTGAATACCTGCGATGAAATTCTTGAAAAAGACCTCGTTAATGAAGCACATTATTGCCTAAGCCTGTCACAGATACTTCACAAGAGACACATAATAATACACTATGTGAGTGAGAAATATCGAAGTAGAAAATACAGTACGTATAACCACAACTCAAGAAATACGTGGGACCCATGGGATCGTAGTCACTGATAACCACCATATTGGCTGACCAGTCTCAAGAGAGTGTACATCGAAAAGAGCACTGTATCTGTATAAAAAAACTGTGAAACAACGTTAGAATAGTCAAATGTTACATTTACATTCGTCAAAGTTGCTTGCAAACCACGCATAACATAACCACTCGAAACCGCACATGGTAGTACCCACCTATGACAATCAAAACTCCAATTGACCGCCACTGTTCTAGCCAATGAAAGACGAGAAAACCAGAAGCGCGGTGAATTAAAAGCGCGATAATGTATATCCTCACCCCTAGTCGTCGACAGCCTGTTTACGGCCGTAAGTCACTTATAAAAAAATAATGCTTTCACTCCTAACATCTACAAGCCTGCCCAGTTTCTTGTCAAGATGCTACTCCATGGGCCATACACAAGTTCGCCAGACATCCTACAGGTCACCATATCCAACAGGTTCTAATCCTTCAAGCCACTTCTATCTGAAATGTCACTTATATACTCCACGATAATCCTTATACCTAATTACTATTATACTCTATCTTATCTCAGCATCCTAGGACTTTAATAAAGCTGAAATTTAATTTTTTCTCTTTGCTCATTTACACCCTTCTGTCGCAATAAGTTCGGTTGCTCTGATGATCAAAAAAACATAACAACACTCGTGGTTTGAGGATAACTATATTTTCGTAGAAAACGTCATAGTTTTCCACTGTAAGACCAATATGGTTAGCATCATGCATTGCAAATGTGCACTATCATATCAAGTACTGTATAGCTTATTCTTGTATCTTTCGTGTAAATATCCTTCCAATAATGTATTATTCATGATTGTATTTTACACCAATTTACAGCTGTGCAGGATTTTCTCCTCTTCCTGAAATGGCACTCAAGCACGTGGGTTCGCAGCAGTCACTCAGATATATGTTGTTTATCGATGAGCCATTACTATCATCAGGAAAGAAGCAGGGGTTGTCATTCAACTTCGATGGAGACCTTCGTGAAAGATTTACAAATTAACAATTATAAGAATCTGTTCCGATTGCTTGTACTATAATTCAACAATTTGAACTTTTTAAAGTGATAATGTGTGCTAATTCACAATTGTAATTCGTAACATAATTGATCGTGCCTGTAAAAATGGCATGCATTCCATGTAAACTTACCCGTTTATACGAAATATATATTATTATTTGATCAGTTTATGTCTACAGGCTATATTTACTGAAAAACCTCTAAATTAGGTAACTGTTCGCTGTTTTTCATACTTTTACGCTTGTATTCCGGCTAAAAGTTGATGAAATTAGGTGTTTTTCGCATAAACTGCAATTGATGGTGTCATTGTCCAGCCATAATTTACAGCCTGTTTGCAAATAGTTGAAATTCGTAGTGTTTCTTTGAGAAAATGCCATACTACTTAAAGGCACACATTACAACGACTTTTGGTTATGTTTTTTGCAGTTCTAAGGACATAATGAGGTAGGCTAGTTCGTTTTGTTAGTCATTTTCACTTACTCTTCTGTGCACCTTAAGCGCTGTGGTCAAATATCCTCCACATGTATCTACTTATAGGAAATCTACGGAAATCCTCGAAAATTATTTTCACATGTTATTTACTCTCTATACTGCAAAGATTTGGTCTTTACAGACAGATGCAATGTCCGTTTTGCCTGCTTGAAAAATATTGAATGACGTAAGTACACACAATTTAACGCATTACCTAGTATTTTCGATTGCTTAAAGCTTGTATTTATAATGATAACAATGCTTAAATCTTTTGATTGCTAAATTTCTTTTTTCAGGTGATAGCTACTTTTGCGGATTTCATGGAGTTTTGTGCTATAGAAGATTTCCGCAGTTTCACTGATATGATATTACATGTTAATTCATTAATAAATCTGTTCTTCGTCTTTCGTTTGTATAATCTAATTGATAAGACCGAATATTAGGCCTTGCTTAAGTTTTAAGGTACAGAGTATATGAGGATATTCTTGAAATACCGAGTAAAAGCTGATATTCGGAGAAGCCTTGGGTAAAAAGATTATGTTGTGGTTAAATAAGGTAAATATGTTCAAATTTCAGAGGAGGTATCGCGATTGTAAAGCATTTCGAGTTATCTACCGTCTTAGCAGAACACATAAACTGATTCACGATTTAAAGTAACAAAGTGGAAGTAAATCTACCTGAGAATGTCTGCTTGGTATTTCTACGTGTCGCAATGTACCATAAGCGTAGATCGTACCTAAACTGTTAGATTTATAACTCCGTGTAACTACGGTTATCATAATAATCAGAAACAGATTGCCTACGGTTTACAGCCACAGGACACGGTACGTTGCTATCTGTTCATGTAATCGCTTAAACAAAAGTTTCCCAGACGCCGTATTTACTCCTAACAGTTTACACTCAATTCCTGCCTTAGCACATGTTACTAACGTTACTGGAAGACAATCGCATTACAACAAAGGGAACACAGATTCACTGAAAAATTATTTATTAAACAAAAATCAGATTTCAGATTTACAGATAATTCAGATGACCAGTCCTCCGTTGCTGTCAGTAGGTTTCATCTGCGTACACAGCACAAATATCTTTCTCCATAAGTCTGGAAAAGTTTAAGAAAAGCATTATTAACTTAAGTAGTACATGTATGATCTAAATAAAAAATTTTCCTGACAAGCATTTACAAGTAATCACTTTAGAAACAATGTATATAAGTAGCTAAAGTTTTAACTAAACTAGAGGGACTTCGCAACTTATCGCTGGCTGATATCTAGTGAGTCCATCGAAGCATAATGAAATGATAAAATTATTTAACGACAAGTTATGCAGTTGTTTTCAAAGCTTGTACAAAGACGTTAATAAAAATGCTGCGGCTTTGTGACAAATAATAAGAGTCTTGATAGCAATAATAATAACAATACAATCATGTCAATTAAATATATCACTTAATCTTATGAAGCAGGTGTTTACTTACTTTCACTGTATTCTCGCAATGCTGATGTGGTCAGCTAGTTTATTCCAAATGAACTCACAATTCATTATGAAACAGAATGAAGACCAAGTTTATGTCAAATAAAAACATGTGGCCCACATGTATTACACTGTTCACTGTGATGCTTTCCAATCTTCGTGACAAGAACACAGTATATGTAGGTATACCAACACATACATAAGTATACTCATATGCCGGGCCAACCATGCAGTTTTTATCGTGATTAACCAGACCGCTGTTTATTCTATACTTATTTAAGGAAATCTGAAAATAATAGTCATGCGATAATTGAAGTTACGTGAAGTTACCACCTCTTCGGAACATTGTCTGCATTCTTGACACTCCTGCGAAGTCCTTATATCTTGATATGGGATGAATTCATTGAATTCAGCAAGTGAATCCTCTGGTATATCATTTCTATCATGAGCTGTAATAGTTTGTGTTGTCAGTTATGCACCCGACTTGATAAAACGCTCCTGGAAATTGAGAACTTAACCAAGCAGCTAACTGATGTCTGAAATTACCGCAGCTCGAATGACAAACTGGCCAATCACAAGTTAGTAAATCACTTGTTTATCTCACTTGCGGGCACACGAAATTATGGCCATCGACAAGCTAGCCTAGTCGTCCAAACAAAAGCAGTTGACATGATTATGGTGCTTACTTCGCTCTTGTTGGATGAATTCAGATGGAAATTGTTGTTCAATATTGTTCTTGAGCATTTACGTGTTGCTTGTGAGGTAGGAGGCCTAAATATAGGATTCTTTGGCATACGGGGTATGCTTCGCGTACATTTCGACGACTGTCGTTTGACATATTTCTTTGCAGTTTGGTAGCAACCTGTACCGGTCGTACATTTCCCGATGAGCTGTTGTGCAGTACCTGTTTCTGTTGCAGGAACCGAAGCTTATGGTTGATATCGAATTCGTGCATGCTTCTGCACTTTTGTGTGGTGTTCCGATTGCTAAAAGTCAATGAAATCCATATATACAAGCGAATATTAGTGTTCTCAAATTGGCAGAAGCCGCAACATGTTTTGCGATCACTTGCAGCATTCGCTGTTTCATGCCGATATTTACCTGAGATGGATGCACACTACAACATATTCTAGTGCTTGTTGGACTTAAACAACATCATCGTGATCAGGTACCTAAGGGAATCTGAGATAAGCTTCGTTTTGTCCTATTAATTGGTTTGCTTTCGTGAACTTCCCACTTTTTGCTATTATCCTGAAGCCATAGTATGTGCGTTTGTTCAACGGCGATTCGCAGGATTATTTGGGAATCACGTGAACGTAGTGTCCAACATCTATTAAAGTTATGGACGTAAGGCTTAGAAGCGGTTGTCATATCCACTTAGGGAGGACTCATCGATGTCTCTAAGTAAGTGCCTCAGAGTATATTTCTAAATAGCTTCAGGAGCAAATACAGGAGACCTAGCTCCTCTATTGTGAAACGCATCACAAAGACAGGACATAAAATTGATGTTCAGACGTCTTTTACATCTGTCTATAAAACGTGTTTGGGGCGTATCCTAAAGTTTGTGGAAGCCCTGGCAATTAGGAAGTTTAAACCACTTTGTGCGTTCGAAAACAATTCGTCATCACACTAAATTTTCCATGGTTAACTTCGTTTTGATACCAGTCAGGGTAGATGCGCTAACACCTCTGTTATTTGGTGTAGTGATCTTCATGTTTATTTTGACCTTCAATGTATCCTTTTAATTCGACCTAAATTTATTTTCTCATTCCTTAACTCTTTATTAATTCCGTATATATTCCTATGACGTGTCCATGTGTGGCCAGATTGTCCAAAATGTGTTGCGCAAATACAACACTACACGATTCAGGCAAATTGTGTCTTCTTATTGCTTTGTCTAAATATCCACTTGTGACAAAAACAGTGACTGATATAATCATACATTTATGTAAACTGCAATTAGTTCTTACTGTGTTAACTCGTTAATTATTATATCGATAGTCATATTTATGTATATACCCTGTGAACCCTTGTTTTCCTTTTTATTTACCCTGTAATTCCAGTGACCTCGTGGGATTCGTTGCTGAAGAAAGTGGTTTCCAGTATCGTTGATTTTTAATCGGTGTTGAGTCACTAATAAATGTATTCCCCATGCCTCAAATGGATATTCCACTTGGTAATAGTGACTACTAACTTTATCGAGCGTTGTGAGCTGCAGAGTTCGGGAGATTATGGTCATGTGTTGTATCCGCCTCTGAGTTATATTGTCATCAACATGCAGTACATTCTTGCTCTCGTGACAAATTTGTTAGCAGTAATTATTATCGGTACCTATATTTTGTAAGGATGGTTTATAACGAGAATTACTAATTCAGTAGTCAAAGGCTAGAACTATCCGTTAAAATTGAAATAGTTGCTTACGTAAGGGAATACTGTTTATTCGAAAGTCGAAACATCAAGTAGGTGATAAAGTTATTGGCATCGTTTACATGCAAATAGTTAAGGTTGATGATTTAAGGGATGTTTTGATCGATATGAACACGGGTGGAACAGTGTAACTGAATAACAGTATATCTGGATAAGCAACAGCAACTGGCCAGTATACACATATTTAGAAGTAAAACACAATCGGACAAAGTATTTCGAAGACAGGAGTAGAGCAGTCTCCTGAAACTAGTAATTTAGTAAGTAAACTTGCGTTTGAATTAAAAGTGAAAGTAAACGGCTTGTTTATATGCTAAGAGATTATCATTATTCAGTTACGTTAGAATAAGTGCATCCCAGTGCTACTTCATTCACAATTCTGTATCTTGAATAACTTTTGGTTCTTAATTACTAAGTAAAGGTCAATATCCCAAGGCTTTCTTAATAAAAAGATTAAACTTTCACCAAAGTAAGTAAATATGTTCTTACCTAGAAAATACTTACTCTTGGAGTTGTTTTTTCTACTATCGCAACGCTAAGTTACACACCAATTAGTCAAAAAGTAAAACTAGATCTGCCAAAGACAGTGCGCTCCTGACTTCTAGAATGATGGAATAACTATATCCATAGGTTAATAGGATTAGACACCTAATACTAACTCAAAACTATGTAACTACGATTCGTAGCCACAGAACACACCACGTTACAATCTATTCCTTCAATCGTGTCAATCAATGTGACATCAGTTAAGAGTAGAGAAGGAACACCACTGGTTTTCAGAAAATCCATTTGTGTTCTTTAATATTATGTACATTCCGTAATTATAGGCAAACTAGGAAACGCACCAAGTCATTACATATATACGAACAATAATTAGGCGTACAACGGAGGATCGATTTAAAGGAATGCCTTCTCAATATGGGCCAGAGTTCACGTGAAGTAAAACATACATACATACGCAGATGCGTGAGTAAGGTATTTCATTTCGCCAGCCTTTCGTCTAAATGACTCATTGGGACGCCTCCATATTTAACAAATGCTCAGTCCATGAATTCTACTTGTGCCTGTACAACACAATGAATACCCTACTGGGATGTGGTGCCGTATTGCACTACAGTTCCTCAGTTTACAGGTTGAAAAAGTAATCCGACTGCATTACAGATGCTTTTGGCTGGATTCCTCCGTACTAAGTATTGTTCCCTATGAGAGTGCATTGAAGAAACCTTGCAGGGAGATATTGCAGCTTCGCTGAAAATTGAACAGAAGCATTTCACCTGCACTGGGTGCATACAGTAATGAATACACTATTAACTCACTGCGCTCAGCCCTACATAACTCTATAAAATTTTCTTGTTTTGAAGTTAAACATGTACATATATGTTGTGTCAGTACCTGCAAATACACACTAACATCTAAATTTAATATGCCTTCTGTCTCACTACTCCATATAATAATAGTTTGATAGTTATTTGCGAATGCGGTAAAAGGTATTCCATGAACCATGAGTATAACTTGATACTAAGCAGAAGTATGGGTATTAGTGAAAGTAGTTTCGAGGACTAATACGACAAGGTTAGCTTTTTTCTAATATATACGCACCCACCAACGAAATGAAAAGATAATGATGAACTGGTTACAGGATTTCATGATGAGCTGACATTGGTTAGAGAACCAATGGAGATGAAGAATTGTTATCACAGGCATTGTATTTAGTATGGAGGGAATGTTATTACAGGCAAACTTCATAGCAAAATGTACAAGCCTTGCATGTCATTGTATCAGTAATACAATTGTACTAACTGTTTGACGACCCGAAGTGAATAATCTCAAGGCCTCATGCCAATAACTTTGGGGTAAGTGGATTTGTTGAAAGACTGCTTGCAGACACTATGTATGACGACATCTAGTAGAGTGTCTACGAAGACTGACAACCTGCAATGAGGTAGACAAAAGTGAAACAAGTAGGAGACACATAATACAAAAGATAAGTACTTTTGATATAAGTATAAAACTTGTGCACTCTGGTAGAGTATAACTCCATTATGGATAAGATTTTGTTTTGATAAATCACACAGTGTTGTACAGTAATATCAACTGATGACGTTTTGAGCACAAATTATTGCTCATAATCATATCAAGTCACTCATATAGCTTTTTGCTTCATTTATATACATCAGTATTTCAGTAAAGCGTACTACAGGGATAAAAAGGTCACTTATCTCATTCACTTCTATTCACACTATTTCTTATGTCAGTGTTACCGACTTTTGGTTTATGATTTACTCTTCAGTGTACTTTATCCGGACAATTTAAAAATTGGGAAAATGCATACAATGCTTAGAAAACGACATAACTAATTGTTTAAGCCAATTAACTTTGTAATGAGTTGTGACACTAGGTAGCTGCAGTGACAAATGCTGACTGACTGAAGTGCACAGAAGTGCAGCAGTTCAATTTGTTACTTTCCACGCTTGAAAAATATTATATTTAAGCAAAAAATATTTCATCAGATGTATTTCGTTTCAGCATTTAGGCTTTGCGATAAAATAAACTAACGCATGAGATATAACGAGACAGAGTGTAAAAGTTATCTCTGGTAAGAGGAGAAATCATTTTCAAGTAACTCTTATTTTCTGTTAGGCAAGCACCAAATGAAAAAATACGATTATCATTTCTTGACATTTAGGCAACTATTATCCATTTTTTAACATTTCGTTATACCTAGACTATAAGTCATTCTGACTGACTAACTGGCTTTCAACATCTAATCTTGCACGCATGTGCAGCTGTTCAAGCTACCACATTACATGAAGCACACAAAGGTATAGAAAAAAGAGATTAAATGGAACTCTAATGAGTAAATGTGAGGAAGAACGGATATGGACAAGAATGAAATATAAGAGTTGATTAGGTACGTGAGATCACACAAAGTGGATGCATGTGTGTCATTGACAATGACTTGGATTCACATCGCTACCTAAAACTATACGTTTAACCCCATTATTACTCACCATACTATACTGCTTAACACAGGGGTACGTCACAGACACCTACAATCATACACCAGTAGTATTTTCATATCTCCCGAATTCAATGGTCACTTCTCATCATCTAGGTGGACAATATCAACAGCATACTCTCAGTTGACGAGACTGTTCCTAGGTAAGTTTCCGAAGTGAATGACAGATAATTCTATTAATACATGGGCCAAGTTAAACTTTAGACACCAATAACTACCAATCAGCGAACGACGTCGAATTATCCAATGAGATTCACGAACGTAGTTCAATATTGTATAGCGCTTGATTTATTTCACTGCGTGCCATTACAAGTTTACATCTGCAGTTTGAGGAGGATAGTGTTTTTCATTATTGCCTCGACTGAGGCTTGCTTCGAAAGGAGAGAAGTTGTTCGTGTGGTGGTGTTATGTCTCTAAAAAGCTATACAAGGTGAACTGATGGTTTTGTACATCGTTGTGGTATATGCTGGAAGCGAGTTAGTATCAGAGGGTAATATTTCGTAGGAAATTTCTTTGCTAGGTCGCATCTCTCCCTAACCCAGATTTTGTACATTTGCAATTACTGAGTACTGAAACAGCCTGTGAGAGCCGCTGCTGCCGGGGCGGAGAACAGCCTCATCTCAACAGTTCACTTGTATACCACTGGTATACCAGCACTGCAAGGACATCGCCTCATGGAAAGTGGACAGAATTACTTCGTTGTTAGGCGGTGACGACGTAGTAGTCAATGTGGATTAGACAGTATTGGCGAAGAAGAAATATAACCGCTGTTGTCAGAGAGCGAACAACATTTGGGTCATAGGTTTATACGACACGTCTCTCCGGAAAGGATTTGTTGAAGCAATAGCAGACAGGAAGGTGACTACTCTGGTACCATTATAAAGCGAATTGTGAAAACGGGATCAATTGTACATACCGACGAGTGGAAAGGCTATGATTCACTGTCATCCCCGGGATACATTCATCACATAGTGAGCCACTCCAGTGATTTCGTGGACCCAGTTACAGGGACTCATACGAATTCCATTGAAGGATTTTGGAGTCGATTGAAAAATAGAGTAAGGGCTATAAATGGATCTCATTTATAGTCATTTAGATGAACATATGTATAGAATGTGGTGTGACTTCTCTATTGACAGTGCCATGCTGAATTGGGAAATGTTTCTCTCCCATGTTCGGGAAACATACCCATTGTAACCGTTTTATCATTTTTTTATGCATTTTTCTATAAATATACATTTCCGCTTATCATAAACGTCTCTTATATGTGATTGGTCCGTTCAAGGTCGTTTGCTGTTTGGTTGTTATTGGTGTCGAAAGTTTAACTTTGCCAATACATGTATGATGAAATTGAACTGAAATAAGGACGACAGTTAGAAATGGGCCTTGTGTTGCATCCTGCTTGGAAATATGAGTGCCCTCATAGTTTAGTTTCAGTACTAAGTGAATAGAATGCAATCCGTGAAATTCATGAAACTCACAAAATGATGTACTGCCCTCTCGAAAACCCCAGTTAGTGTTTCCTCAGTAAAGTGAGATATGAGCATAGTGGTTGTGTAAGCTCAATAGACTGTGAACTACTGTCAGTACAAATGACAGTGATGCTCGCACTTACAAGTTATAAATTGGGCTTAATTGCAGCATTCAGCAGTTGTTAAATGACCACTTGACGAGTATAAAATTTATACGGGAAATGCATGAGATTTGGTAAATTTTTATTTTTTTATTTTGATTACAGCTTGATTCCACACCGTATTTTCAGTACACATATGGAATTTTCAGCATGGATATCGGTAGCCCAAATTTTGAAGGCCGACCGTAGATATCGGGTGTGCGTCGGCAGGGGATCGAACCACGGACCATGTGCATGGTCGGCAAGAGTCCTAACCACTGTGCCACCGACGCACATGTACACTCTTGATTTCAATATGAAGTCTCCTTGCTTAATGTATTGCTACAAATTAACTCGTAACACCTAAGCGAAAAAACGTTTATTTTTTCCTTACTGAACTTAATATGGAGTCTTGTAAAGCAATTCCTGTCTTATTTTTGCAGAAGAGAGGGCGAGACATTCATAAAAACTTACTTTATATGGAATCGCAATGCAACTGGATGCGCAATACTGTTTATATAAATAAACTGAAACATAAATTCTCCCTCACCTTCTAAACAACTTGTCTTTATTTCAAACAAGGTAATAATTTTCTTTCGCATATAACCAAGCTAGCAACGATTTCGGGCGCAACGCAGAATATCTGGGGGAGGCTTAGTGGCCTTGTCCCACCTTAGTCTATGTGGCCGAAGTTTTTGCCCCTGCAGTTCAACAGTGCGCCTGGAAAAAATGCAAGCTGGGAAGCCTAAGTTATGCCTATGAAATCGAAATATTGTAGCAATTAAATCTTCCCTCAAAATAAAAGCCACTTGAAACACAAGTGCTACACATTGTGACCGTAATGCTTGAGCCTTTTGTTTTAAAATGAAGATCTGACTGTTATGAGCACATGAAAAATTAATCCTGAAGTTGAGTCATGAATACCAACAACGGCAAAACCAATTAAGACAATAGCGTCTCAATAAATAGGCCGAATTTACCAGTGTGATTCCATCAAAATTCAAAAATGCACGCTTAAATTTTGAACTTCTTACTTTATTTAGCCCATCACATTGCGCAGATGTCAGTATCAGGCGACATTTCCTTACACAAGTGCTGCAAATGTAACGCAGTTCAGGTGCATTATGCCACGGGTATTACGTGAGTCAGAAATGTTTTTTAATGAGAAATTTCATTTAAAATGCATATAAAAACAAAAATTTTTACTAAGCCAACATAGCAACTGACATGAACGCTACAATTAGCGGGATATGCAATAAAGCAACTCCTGGACAACAGTTCGTATCGGGGTGACACTAGGCACCGTAATGGAGCCTCTCCCGTTTATTTTGCAAGTGACTGGGTTATCTGTTTTGACGGATTACCCAGTGATCCTATACTCAGATGACTTAAAAATCTGGAGAGAGCTGAACTGCGTCGTTGTCTCCAGACAACGGAGATCCCGTGGCTTCCAAAAGCTTTTCTATGGGACTGGTGCTGTCGTTGAGTTGGCAGACACAAAGTCACCGGTGGCACAGACATTTATGCTGTGGGTGTTGCTGAGATATGAAAGTGAAACATTTACATCCCGTTTGCAATAACTGGGTATCAAGAAGATCAGAACAATACCATATCGTCCACAAACGAATGTTTTGACTGGGAGAAACAACCTTACACAAAAGGAGAGGCTGGCCTCGAATAAAGGTAGCTGGGAGACAGCTTCCACTGATTCCACTAGCACATCGTTCCGCTACCGTGGGGATAACAAAGAAGTCAACCTTTTAGTTGATATATGGACAGAAACCCTGGACGGACAAAGCAGAAAGAAGCATTCAGGCATGTAAAGCATACACAGCAGTTGGATGCAGCAAAATCTGAACAGCGAGGAAAGATGGAATGAATAAACTTTGTAGTCGGAGATCAAGTAGAGTCCGGAGAAAGTATACATCTGGATGTGGGCTAGGTTCACGGGAACGAAGTGGAGAGGACCATACAACGTCACTGAGAGACATGGTCTCATTTATACCATCAGAAGTTTGAGACATAGAAACATTTTTTCGCGGACAAGATCCAGAGATAGATACAGTCAGACAAGCCGACCTATAACAGGACTCATCAAAGGTGGTTAGCATCCGGTGAGTCAAAGCGGATTCGCTCGAAGTCGTTTGACGAGGGGAAAGAGTTTGATGTGTGCTACTGACAAGACTTATCAGCAGCACATAGACGCAGATTGATAGAAAGTGACCAAAATTGAGTAACATTTCAGACACATTTTCCCCTTTACGAATTTGAATAAAGCAAGAACAACAGTGTGTGCAGAATTAAATGTTACCATCACTTATTTCGTTGGCTTCCCATCAGATTCTTACGTTATCTATTCGGTGTACAGAAACGATACTAACATACTTTTCCGTAGGATTCAAGTTTTAAGAAGCTCAGTGTACGCTTACAATGGTAATGGTAACAATGATAATCACTTTATTCTAGACAATAGGTATAGTACATAATGAAATTTTCAGAGTTGCATAATCTGCTGAAAGAGAGAACGAAGCTATTCAGTTAGCGATTCAAAGGAAAACTGATAACGTTTCTTCCCTGAACACACAAATCCGCGCAAACTGTTGTTTTTGCTTAATTGAAGGTTTTGACAGAGTCTAAAACCGGCTAAATATTCGTGATATCGTTTCTTACCCCCTCGACTCACGTACCTAAGCAGCTCTACTCACTCTACACGTTAACAAATACAGCTGGAATATTTTGATTTGACACTAGTAATCAGTGTGATGTGTCTAGTCCTCTCTTTGGTGCAGACTGAATTCTATCAGTCAGGTTGTAATGTGGCCACCATTCTAGGTAGCTCGCCATCACGGTGTACATTGTTTGTGATGATATAAGATGGTTGGAGGCAATCGGCAGGAAGCCTTGGACCTAGATTCCGTGCTACTTGGCACTCTTCAGCAAGGCGTATCTGCAACCTTGAAGGAACTCATGTCCCTTCTGAGATTTGAACCCGCGTCACCCAGTGCTGCAGTCAGAGACGTTACCACTGAGCTATTCGGGCTCGCGATTGACCTCCAGTAGGACTGTAGTGGATATTTTGATTTGACACTAGTAACTAGTGTGATGCTGGAATAATCAAGTGTATTTAGCACAAATGACGCTGCGCGAATGCTGTTGATTACATTATTTGATTAGAAAGCCTCATTTCAAGACATCCATAATCCTCCCATACAAACCTGGACTGAAATACACAGCCTACATCCTCGTCGCGGCAGTTGCATGAAGTTCAGATAAGTCCCGTTCTTTTTAACCATTTTTCTTCAACCCCTTAAAACCCTCTGCTTGCTTCCTCTCCTGTTACGCCTTTTGAGCCGCCCAACCTCATATAACCCCAATTGTTGGAGGTCAGACTACTCAAACGTTTTTGCATACATATCTAACAACACTGTATTATGTGCAATTCAGTGCGCTAAGAGTTCAACCTCACAGTCAAGTAATAACCACATGACTACGATTAAAATCTCTTCTAGTGATAACATTATGCTCTACGTAAATAGACTGTTTGTTTGTGAGCACTTGGACCGTGTACTCCGGTCTCTGGCATTGTACGAAACACACATTTAAGGAGCTCGCGTTCTGCCTTCCTTCTTTCCTTCCTTGAGTGACTGTTGGGTATTCTGGTATTTTAAGAATCATTCTGGTATACAAGTCTCAAACTAAGAAAAATAAGTGCAGAATGCACAACCATTATAATGCAATTCTACAATCGCCGGTTGGCGCAGTATTAATTTTATGTTAGCAGTTTTGGGAGACTGACTTTGAAATGATCAACAGATTGCGTGACGGTCGTCATTCTGAGATTCATCAGATGTTCTGACAACATTTTAAATGTCTGCGGAGCGTAGGTTCAAGTGATTTAAACACTACATTTGATTGATAATGATGTAGAGCGTAGCATTACCATATGATTGTCATAGTTAAAGTTGGCACCTCTGGAAAGTGAGGGCCAAGGAAAACTCCAAAATAGGTGCAGAGATAGCTAACAAAAGTCCATAGTTTAAAATAAACAGTAAACGATGAACACAGGGTTCTCTACCTGACGAAAAATCATAGTTACGGAATTTTGTAGTGTTCCGCACTAATGACTAGTTTAAGCGTATGGTGGTAAGGTAAGGGATGGTTGTCCTTGCCTTTAAAGGATAATTTTAAGAATAGATTCTGAAAAAAGTCAGAGCAAAACGTCAAAGTGCATGAAGTATATGGAAGAAAGGGTTTAACGAGATATGTATATGCTGTTGTTCTGATATACACAGCAGAGTGTCTTTCTGGAGTAGCAGAACCATACCATGTACTTGCACTCAGAGAATTTATATTTAAGCTCTTGCTTTGGGTCAGTTTTTATCCCTCTTTCTGAAGAAGTGATTCAAACTCTTGTGCCTTAACAGTAGAGCTCTGTTCCACCGGTAATGTTAGCCCTCATTTGTCCCCGTCACCCTATCCCTTGAACAGAGATCACCACTCTCCCTTACGTGTGCAAAACCCTGACGAAATGCTTCCTTTTATTTCTACGAATATATGCTGTGCAGATAATTTTACATTCATTTTCCAACTCATTTAGAGTCATGTTATGAACGAATACTTTAAGGCGATCATCTTGTTTTTCTCATCGGAGATATTTGAAGAATGCCATCCACAGATTAAGGTGAGTAAGTCGAACGAATTCTCATTCAGTGACTTATTCTTGAAACCTCTTGTCTCATACATACCCTCAGTTCTCTATATATTCCATAGTTTTCGTTTGTTAGAAGTTTCATATTATGTCATTATGCGCCTAACAATGGTCTACGGCTACTTATCTGTTGACAGAATGCATCGAAAGGCGCCAGTAAGAGTATCAGCAATTATTAGTCCAGCCAAAGAACAATTCTTCAGAAATTAGGATTTCGTTTATGTGCATTACCACACATTCAAATTTAGCTTAGGTGGTAGAATATTATTAAACATCCATTAATAAACTATTATACGCAAGTTAATTACACTATCAACTTGATCATCCACTTTGTGCTTGGTTACCATAACTAAACTTCAGCGTCTACAAATAAACTTCAACAAAATGCGTGTCGAAATTTCTGATCGTATCACGCTGTTCTTCTGCTGATTAGCAAGCGTAAAGTCATAACAGGATTTGTTGCTAGCATCCGTCATGAGACTTATTCGAACAAATAAAGTTGTCGTTAATATATTCAATTATTCATTTCGGTTCAGATGTCTGGCCCTTTTCCAGTCGCCTCGACAATGCCTGGTCATGTTACTTTTAGTGAACTGGTGTGTGGTGACCAGTAGTGGATTCAAGGATGCAAATTTTGTCCGAGCTGGATTCCATACACCCATACAATGTTTACTAACACTGGTACGTGGCTTCAGTGAAAGTTCCCTAAGTGAGCTACTGAAAGGGAATCAAAATGCAGCAATCTTTAAATCAGCTGCGCAAAATTTCGAAATTAACAGTCCTACTATTCAGCCATCTTATCTGCTCGTGAAATCCACTTTAAAAGGGTCTTCGTATCTGCAAAATCAAGTATCAGACGTAATGTTTGCGTTCGGGTCGCAAATAAGTTTTGCTATGCTGCTTCTGGCGTAGTCAATGGATGCAGACAAATCCGAGGGCGAAGATAACCTGCAAGTTACTCCATCATTCTGAACTCCAGCTCCATCAACTTCACAGAATATGACAGAAACAGGTTTCGATTCTGATCGTCGCCAAACTGATATGAACTACTAGGATGCTGCTCTTCGGGTTCTATAACGGCACTCAAATGAATATGGGTTGATATGGATGCTGCTAATAATAAGGCTTCAAAGTTTTCTAATCGCACTAAAATAAACAGTCACGGTGGGCAAAACTCTCGTATAGCAGTACAGTCTGTTGGATAATTAGTCGTCATTTCCGATTCTTACGTAATTATATCGTCTTGATAACCATCGTAAAAATGTGAGTACATATTCATCAGCTTACCATATCTACACATTTTTATTATATGAGTTGATTCCGAATTTATTTTATTCTCAATCTATTCTGGCTTTATGTTACGATTAATTTATCTGCATTAAGACAAATAGTGAGTGTTATCAGCAGTTTTGTAATGAACTACCACTCGTCGTTTTCTTCTAATTTAGATTAGGATGATGTTTTGAGCACAATCTATTGCTCATAATTATATAAATATATTCATATATGGCTTCACTGCCTCCAGATATCTAATGCAATTTTCTATATATCTAAATCATTAAAATTAAGCTGCATCTCTTCCAAAATACTTGACCATTACAATGCATTCACTTGCATGTAATTATACATTAGGGTAAAAGAGCAACTATAAAATGTAGTAAGCTAACTCTCTAGCCAACAAACTAGCACTGAATAACCTATCAAATTCGTCCCACGAAACATGCATTTATCATGTGGGAAGTGTATTTAGGGCAAATGTATACTAAATAATGACATCTGAAACCAGTTTCTGTGCACATATTCGTCTAAATGAAGTGATTGTGTATTATATTTATTTTTGGACCAGCTCATCATGCGTTTTTCAAATTGTGATCAAAATCCTTCGATCGAATTTGTATGGGTCCCAGTGGTATATATATATTATTGTTTCCTTTAACTACTAGAGGAACATAGGGCTTCAGCCGTGCGTCTCCATTGCGTTCGGTTCTCTGCTAGAGTCTTCACCTGGCTCCAAGTCTGCCCACACGTTTTCATTTCCTCTTCACATGACCTGTGGAGTGCGTACCAATGTGATTGTACACTTTTTGGTTATTTGTAGAAATTAGACATATTGTACATAATTTTTGTTTAAAACGCTTCTTGTTGAAATACACTTGGCTTCCGTGAACGATTGGAAAATACACTCTGCTGTTGGGGACTTCTTCACCTCCTTGGTTTCTCCGGTTTACTAGCTCAGCTCTCACCGTGTTGTATCTTTCGAATTTATTGTAGAAGTCCACTACGCTCAACCGAAGACAATTCTACAACCGGGACACAGCAGCTACAACCTACTCCGTTCAAACAATTAACGTCTCCGTGGGTTATATAAATAATCTGTAGCAGAGGACTTGAACTTTATTTCCAAGTAACCCTTTTGTTGATATAACGTGTCGTTGCATTTTTGGTAATATACTGTTACTTAACATTCCATTGACTTGAATTTTATTTCTCATATTTTGTAATACTAGTGAACTCTAACATAAGTCCCCTACAGACCTCCTCCAAGTCACCCTTGCACTGACGACCAACTCGCCGCTTCCCTTTCGGGTTCCACTCGAGCAATGGCTTGTCTAGTGATGTCACTTGATGGTTTCCTCAGAGTATGGCCAATCCATCTCCATTTCTTCCTGCCTATTTGTTTCACAATCTGTACCTGGTTGGTTCGCTCATTGCCAGAGATCCCTCTCTGTTGCTGATCTTTTCTGGCCGGCTATCTGATCTTGAGTATTGAGCGAAGACAACTGTTAATGAAGGTCTGTAGTTTGTTTGAGATGCTCTTTATGACTCGCAGTGCAAGTCTCTGATCCGTACAGTCAGTAGCAGTGACTTCACATTGGAGTTGAAAATCCGGATCTTATTTTTGATGCTGAGTGCTGTTTACCTACACACAGACTTGAGAGTAGTGAAAGCTTGTCTTGCATTTCCGATTCTCGCTTTGATATCCTCGTCAGTTCCATTCGCCTGTAGTTGAAACGGTGCTTCCCAGGTAGGTAAAAGAGGTTGTTTCTTTCAGGTTCCTCCCATTTATGCTGATAGTTGTCTGTTGTTGTTATTCTTGTCCAGGAATCTTGATTACCTCTGTTTTCTCTATGTTCACCTGAAGTCCTATCTTCTCTGGATGCTTCTTCTGCCAACTTGTTGCTTTTCGCTTGCATATCTTCCAGTTTGTGGGAAATCAGACATATATATGTCATCGGTGAAGTCCAGATCCTCGAAGTTCTCTTTTTGTGTGAGTTCATTTTATGCCTGTTTCCTCATTGCCCGCTGTTTGTCGCATTCTCCAATCTACTGCAATCAGGAAAATCATTGGCGATAGTAGGCAGCCAGCTTGTCTTACTCCTGTCCTCACTTCGAGGGATTCCGTAAGTTTCCCGTTGTGGATTACTTGGCATGCAGCATTGTCATACAGCTGTTGGATGAGATGTATAATTGTCGGTGGCACCCCGTAGTAGCGAAGTAGTTGCCAAAGCACCTCTCGATCGACCATGTCGAAGGCCTTTTTATATATACATATACATATATATATATATATATGTATATATAGAATCACTCCGTAAGGATATGACTCATGCATCTTTTATTCACTTAGAATTTATTGAATTGTTTATGATTGCTCTTCTACGTTTCATTTAATTTACTACAAGTGATATTTAGCTTTATTTCGAGAACTCTTATTTTGAATGAGTCATACATCCATTGTGATCCAGCCTAACACGAATGCATGTTATCACATAGTTGGAGGCTATAAGAAGGAAGCTTTGCTTGACCTAGTTTTAATATTTGTTGGTACTCACTAATGAACAAGGCATATGTATCTGCAATCTTGAAGGAACTCATATCCCTCCTGAGATGTATCATTTCTGGGGATCTAATTTTTTCTGGGAAGAATAATTCCCTTTCATTTCGCGATTGTAAACTTTTAACTTGCACATCTCTAAGTTTCTTGAAGGCCGAAATTACCATCTTACTATAGAAGCTTTAATTAAACGTTTACAGTATTATATACTGCTACGATTATACTCTTGGGTTCCTAGTGGAACTATAAGATGGTTTCAGCAAAGCATCTCCACTTTGTTCTTTTTTTCTGCTGTCGTGTTTATCTGGGTCGACGGTTGCCTATAGTCTCTCATCTCCTCCTCTCACAGTCCCCGTCATATCAATCCAGTGCATCTCTTAGTCTGTCTAAGATGTCACGACTTAGTATTTTACTTGGCGTGGACAAGAGCATTATTCCACGCCAGTCAGTTCTTGCGGATCCATATGTCACCCTTCTTTGACAGCTTGACGTGGTAGCCAGCCTTTCTTCCAATCGTTGGTTACCTTCTCTTCCCTCTTTCCAAACCTGCAGTAGTGGCGTGCGCACATCTACTGCAGTTTCTGGATCCGTTTTCAGTGCTTTGTAGTAGAGGGGTGATTCCATCTGGTCTTGCTGCCTTTTCGGACTTCAGTAGCTTGATCGCATTCAGAGTTTCAGCTTTCGTTGGAGGATTGGTGTCCATTGACAGGCATTTCCGTGAGTACTGTTAGTGGTATATCTAGTGGAGTTTCAGGTGATGGTCGATTCAAGAGTCCTTTGAAGTCATCAACCCATTGTTTTATTTGTTTCTCCTCCTTGGTAATCAGGTTCCCTTGACCATCTTCTAGTGGTTTCATCATCTGACTTCATCTCTTTCCAGATAGATACGTGGTTATGTGATATTATGTCCTGAGATCTCTATTTTTTTTTTTTTTTTGATTTACAGCTTGATTCCACACCGTATTTTCAGTACAAGTATGGAATTTTCAGCATGGATATCGGTAGCCCAAATTCAGGCCGACCATAGATATCGGGTGTGCGCCGGCTGGGGATCGAACCCCGGACCATGTGCCTGCGGCTTGTTATGCTTCTGTTGCCAGTGTGTCTTTTGTCTCTCCTAGCACGCTTCATTACTGCTTTATTCAGTGCAGTGTACATTGAACTCAACTTCTCCTTCTGTTGTGCATCTTTGCATTGAGTCATCTCTTTCACCATGCTTCTCTCTTCTATTAGCTTCCATGTATCCGTTGAGAGCCATTCCTTGTCTTGTTTCTTCTTTCTTCCTAGAACAGTTGTACACGTCCTTGAATATTGCCTTCAGAGAATTCCGATGCTCTTGCACGCAGGTGTCCTCAGTAATGCCACGTAGTGTGTCCGACTTTGCTCCGATCTGATCTGATCTGTAGCATAGGCATCCCTTGTACTTTTGTCCTTCAGTTTGTGAATGTTGAACTTGAATTGTGTCCTGCCTCCAGTTGTCCTTAAGGATTTCAGCTTCACATTGAGTAGCATTGAGATGAAATCTATCTAGTTCGTGGTATGCCCATCAGGCGAAATCCATGTTGCTTTGTGTATATCCTTGAGTTTGTACACGCTTCCTCCGACCACGAAATCATTGAAAGCACAGAATTCTGCAAATAATTCTCCTTTCTTTTTCATTTCTCCGAGGGCCTCACGACCCATGATGAGTTCTCTTCTTGTACTATCTGCTCCCAGTTTGGCGTTCATATCGCCCATGAGGATTCTCTATGGCTCTGAAACATGGCCAATACGAGTTGAAGACTTGAAAAGGTTGTCTGTTTTTGACCACAGATGTTTACGATCTCTTTCTCGCGTTAGGTGGTATAATAAGGTAAGTAATGTTGACGTTAGGCGTAGAGTGTTGGGCAAAGAGGGAAAATCATTCGAAGAGGCTATTAAGTTACATAGATTGAGATGGCTAGGTCATGTGCTGCGCATGCCTAACCATCGCCTCCCCCGACGGGCATTACTAGCTGATATACGCGCAGGTTGGAAAAGAGTAAGTGGTGGTCAAACAAAAACATGGCCTCATCAATCCATGAAATCCCTGACAGTTAAACTGAGTCAGGTAGGGAGATGCAGACTTCCGGGTTGGGGCCCTCGGGACTTTAAGAATCAATGGCTGGAGACAGACAATAGGTGACATGGCTCAAAATCGTTGTCAATGGCTTGCGCAGATGTATTCAGTCTCTGTAATCTTTCATATTCCTTTCTACCATTACTCATTGTGTTTCACTCCTATACTTGTCAAAACTCTATTGATTCTCTTCACTCATTTTCCTGTCTACGTTTGTGTGCTATTTGGAACGTGGTAACTCGAATTGTTGCACGTCGGTGCCAAGTTCTATGTTAAATCCAGCCAGCCAGCCAGCCATGAGGATTCTGATGTCACCATTCGAAATGTTGTCCATTACTGTTTGTAGTTGTCTGTAAAAATCTTCCTTTTTGTCTTGTTCCGCGTTGTTCGTAGCACTGTGCGTAGCATTGGACAATTGTGACCTTCCTTCCTTTTGAGTTGAATCATGCTGTCAGGATTAGGCGGGATGATTTTGGTTCCCACTGCATTAGGTATTTGGTTGGCACTGTTGACATCATGATGGCCACTCATTGCCTCATTGTGCTCATGGTTGTCGTCTGGGTGACCAGACCGTAGTAGATTACTGACTGTCCAGTTGACAATTTTGACAATCCACATCCATATGGGCATCACCTCACTGGTGTTATATCCCTGTTCCCCAGGAGTACGAGTTTGCCCACACACCTCCAGCGTAGTGTAAAAACGAAATGCTTACACTTTGCCGGTAACTGCTTTTAGTCAAATCGCTCGCTATCCTAACAACCTTCCTGGCATGATAGGACGTGCAGTAACAATAGTTCCAGTGTAGCCGGTGTAGCCTGTTGGTTCGTTGCGATACGCAGGCAGGCTCGACCACCACGTCAAGGTAGCAGCCCAACCCTCCCTTTTTACCCGGGCTTGGGACCGGCTAGAGAACTAGCAAGCTAGTTAACTAGGCAAGGTTAAGAAGCCTGATGATAAATGTGATTCTTTGTTGCTTATCTATCAACTAAAGCTGAAATATAGATCCTTAGGCGTTTGGAATCCGCTGAAGTTATTATACAATGCTTGTTGGTATAAATATATATGATAGCTGTTTGTGAATATTGATTTATTTTGCGAATATGAATGCTCCTGTTAATCAGTCTACTGACAGTGAATATTTCCCAGTTGTGATATCTAAACCTAGACAGTATGACAAAGTAATAATCTGAATTGGGTCGGGTTCCAATAGCTTAACAACCGTCTACGAGCTCTTCTCGCAACCAGAAGGTTCGAATGGGTTGTTGGGTGAGTATGGATGGATAAGGAGTCCCAGACTGGGACAAAACAGCTGTTCATTACTGTGTCAGGTCTTCCAATAGTTCTGTAACTGATGTCAGCTCGTGATCAGTTTTGTACTGAATATAGTAATACTATAATGTATTGTTTACTATCATGGAAAAATGCATATAGTTGGTAATATGTGGTGGTAGGCTTATGCTAAAAACTTTGTGATCCATTATATGAAAACTATGATATAATTGTAAAGACTCAAATGTTTCTGCACACAGAGTCTATCAAACAGTATTGTACTATTCATGTGACTTATTTGCAGTAAATAAAGTAAACGCTAAGAATATGGGTTGTGTATTACTTGTCGTAGCCTCAGTAGTGAAAGTTCCAGGGCCTTTCACATTTAGATTTAAAGGGTTGCTGTTTTTCACCCTCAAAATAATTCTACTTTTTTTCGTGTGTGTGTGGAATCTTTCAGATGAGTAATCTGCAATTCGCTTGCAATGTCTGCAATGTGCGGTGTGATACTGAAAATGTTCTCAGATTACATGAACAAGGCAAAAGGCATCGTTTAAAATGCCTTAGTTTGCAAAAATCTAACTCAGTAAGTCATATTCACCAACCATTGGAAGTTTCACTACCAGTACTTACCACACCTGAATCAACGTCTCCCAAAGATCTATCTTGGGATATGTGTAAGCCATCTTCTAGAGCATTGAAAAATTCAACTCCTGATCATGAATCACCCGTAAACATGGTTTCTATTGATTCGAACTCAAAATATTTTAATGCAGATATGATTATTATTATTATTATTTCCTTTAATTCCTAGAGGAACATAGGGCTTCAGCCATGCGTCTCCATTGCGTTCGGTTCTCTGCTGTAGTTTTCACCTGGCTCCAAGTCTGCCCACACGCTTTCAATTCCTCTTCACATGATCTCCTCCAGGTCACCCTTGGACGACCAACTCGTCGCTTCCCTTTCGGGTTCCACTCGAGGGCTTGTCTAGTGATGTCACTTGCTGGTTTCCTCAGAGTGTGTCCAATCCATCTCCATTTCTTCCTGCCTATTTGTTTCACGATCGGTTCCTGGTTGGTTCGCTCCCAGAGATCTTTGTTGCTGATCCTCTCCGGCCATTTGATCTTGAGTATTGAGCGAAGGCATTTGTTAATGAAGGTCTGTAGCTTGTTTGAGCTGCTCTTTGTGACACGCCAAGTCTCTGATCCGTATAGTAGTACTGACTTCACATTGGAGTTGAAAATACGGATCTTATTTTTGACGCTGAATGCTGTTGACCTCCACATAGACTTGAGAGAAATGAAAACTTGTCTTGCTTTTCCGATTCTGGCTTTGATATCCTCGTCAGTTCCTCCTGTAGTTGAGACGATGCTTCCCAGGTAGGTGAAAGAAGTTGTTTCCTTCAGGTTCCTCCCATTTATGCTGATTGTTGTCGGTTGTTGCTGTTGATGTTGGCCAGGAATCTTCATTACCTCTGTTTTGTCTATGTTCACTTGAAGTCCTATCTTTGCTGCTTCTTCTGCCAATTTGTTGCTTTTCACTTGCATATCTTCCAGTTTGTGGGAAATCAGACATATATCATCGGCGAAATCCAAATCCTCCAAGGCTTTTGTGTCGGTCCATTTTATGCCTGTTCCCTCGTTGGTTGCCGTTGTCTGCCGCATTATCCAATCAACTGCAATCAGGAAGATCATTGGTGACAGTAGACAGCCTTGTCTCACTCCCGTCCTCACTTCGAAGGATTCCGTGAGCCTCCCGTTGTGGATTACTTGGCATGCAGCGTTGTCATACAGCTGTTGGATGAGATGTATAATTGTCGGCGGCACCCCGTAGTAGCGAAGTAGTTGCCAAATCACCTCTCGATCGACGCTGTCGAAGGCTTTCTCAAAATCGATGAAGTTGAGATAGAGAGGTGACTGCCATTCCAAACTTTGTTCAATGATAATCCGTAGGGTGGCGATTTGGTCAATGCATGACTTGTTCCTCCTGAATCCGGCCTGTTCCGGACGAAGTTTTTCATCTAGGGCTTGTTTAATTCTCTCCAGGATGATGCGACATAGTATCTTGCTTGGAATGGACAGAAGCATAATTCCACGCCAGTTTTTACATTGACTCAAATCTCCTTTCTTTGGCAGTTTGAATAAGTATCCGTTCTTCCAATCCTCGGGTACTTTGCCCTCTTTCCACACCTTCTCTAGTAGTGGCGTCATCAAGTCCGCTGTTGTCTCTGGGTCTATTTTCAAAGCTTCTGCTGGGATTCCATCTGGTCCTGGCGCTTTCCCAGCTTTTAGCATCTTGATGGCATTCAGGACTTCGGATTTCGTCGGAGGGTCGATGTTCATTGGTAGTTCTGCTTCCGTTGTTGGTATTGTTGGACGCGTTGTAGGTGGCGGACGATTTAGAAGTCTTTTGAAGTGTTCAGCCCAGTGCTTCCTCTGTTCCACCTCTTTGGTGATTGACTTTCCATTGTCGTCCTTTATTGGCTTAATCTGTGTCGAACTTTTGCCCGAAAGGTGCCTAGTTGTTTGGTATAGTGTAGCGAGGTCTCCTTTGCCTGCAGCTTGTTCTGCTTCGTTTGCCATGGTTTCACAATATTTTCTTTTGTCTTCCCTGGCACTTTTCTTCACTCTTTTGTTCAGTGCATTGTAGCTTGCATTCAACTCCTGTTTCTGTTGCTCGTCGGTGCACTGGATAATCTTTTGTTTCGCCACCCTTCTCTCTTCTATTAGTTTCCAAGTGTCCGTAGAGAGCCACTGTTTGTCCTGTCTCTTTTTTCTGCCTAGGACTTCCATGCAGGTTTGACTCCACACCGTTTTCAATTTGTTCCAGTGCTTTTCGACGCTGACCTTTTCGTTGGTGTTGATTTGTGTCTCGGCTTTTTCCCATATGTTTGCAATGAAGATGTCCTTTGTGTCGTGGTCCTTCAGTTTTTGAGTGTTGAACTTGGCTTGTGGTCTATCTGCAGCTCCTGTTTCCCTGAAAGCTTTTAATTTGATTTGGATTGTCCCTTGTACGAGGTAGTGGTCTGAGCCAACGTCTGCTCCTCTTCTTGCTCTTGTGTCCAGTAGGCTGCGTCTCCACTTCCTCGGTATTGTGATAAAGTCAATTTGGTTTTTGGTTCGCCCGTCTGGTGACACCCATGTAGCCTTGTGGATATCTCTGTGCTTGTAAACACTGCCACCAAAGATATGAAGCAAAAGTTTTTGTTACCTGATGGCAATCTCTTTTGTTCTTTGTGTGATGTAAAAATGAATTATTTGGAGCAATTAGACGCTCATATTCGTGGACGTAAACACCAAAGTAAATCAAATGTCAAGATAATAGACAGCAAAAATTTGAAAACCACAAACGTATGTTATACTACTTTAAAAAAAATTTTTATATACCCTCCTTTTATGTGTTATGCTGACACTTTCAAACAATGGTCACTGTTATGATAAAAGAAATACTTTTACGGCATAGGGTTGCTAACCTCGCACCCAACCTTCGGTCTTTTCCAGCCTTAGTACCGGTCTAGTGAGGTTTAGGAGTACGTCGGCTGAGGATCGAATCCCGGACCACATGTGTGGTTGGCGAGTGTACCGCACAGCAGTCCACTCGCTCCTCCTTCAAGGCTGTGAGTGAGACCTTGCCATTGAGAGTGGAAGACATCAAAAATCCGGCTAGCCAGCTGTCTTTGATCGTATGTACCTGCCTTCTATCTCCCGTGGGAAGTGGTGTAATAGGGTGAGCAATATTGAGGTGAGGTGTCGGTCGAGTGCTAGTTGGGTAGGTAGGTAGGTGGGAGGGAAATCAATCGATGAGGTTGTGAAGTTACACCGATTGAGATGGTTAGGACATGTGTTAGGCGTGCATTGCTGGCCATCGCCTTCCTCGACCGACGGACTATGTGAGTTGAAATAGGATGGATCAGTTTGGAAAAGAGTTAGTCAGCCAGTCAGTCAGTCACGTAGAGAAATGTAGACTGCTTGGCTGGTTGGAGTTCTCGGGACAGTAGAAACCAATGAAAACTTGAGACGATTGGTGATATGACTCAAAATCGTTCTCACTCAATGGCTGGCACAGATGCAACTACTCCCTGTGACTTATAATACCCAATAGAACTATATGGTTCTTACATCTTACTATTGTTTTTGCCTCACATCTCTGTTTACTATCTCTATTTTGCATTTGTTTTTACTTTCTTCTCTTGCTTTGTGTACTAAATGGAGGGAGTGTGGTGACTCGAACTGCTGCACATCGGTGAAAAGTTCTGTGTTGAAATCAGTCAGTCAGTGAACGAAACATCTTTCTGTAGAAATTATTTGCTTTGTGTGAACTACAGTCTGTCAGGATGTATGTGGATGTTATAAAAACATATCGATGAGTGGTGTAATCTTTCCTTCTGTGCTCTGATGGAGCAGCACACATACAAGTATCCCCTGGATGAGATCCAGTCAAGTAGGGATTTCTCTACCCTATCTTCCAATGCATATCACTACATATGTAAGTCATCATGTGAATGAAGTAACCAAAGAATGTCCTGATAGGTGTTTAGTGAAATTTTCCAGATTCATTCTATTCGCCAGGTGGGATTAAATAATGAATCATGAATAAACACACTTGGTGGGATTTGCAAGGATACTTACTACTTTCTGACTGTCTGGTAGTGTTGTAGCTCGTTGGATAATTGACTGTGCAAGTGCGATCAGCACTTCATAGTAGCAGCTATGTCGATCGGGAAATAACTTTCGAAGAACGAAAAGAAGCTGAGGGATTGCTGTAATAAAATGTTACATTTTAGATATAGTTTCTCTAAGTCATATGTGTGCTTTATATATATATCCTTGTAACCAAATTACACACTTGTTAGTAACTACTATCATGTGTCCAGCTAGTCCTCGGTGTCGGTGCAGGCTGAATTCTGTCAGCCTGTCAATTTTGCAATGTGGCTCAGCATCTCACGGTGCCCTGTGAACTTTTAATATTAGATGGTTGGAGGCGATCGACCACAGGAAGCCTCTCTTCATCTAAGTTTCGTATTTGTTCGCATTCACCAGTCAGCAGGGCGTGTGTTCAATCTTGAAAGAACTCATGTCCTTTCTGAGATGCAAACCCGTCTCACCCTGTACTGAAGTAAGAGACGTTACCACTGAGGCACCTAGCATGGTGGTGGCCGCATAGCAAACTTGACTGACAATAGAATTCAGTCTGCACCAAAACAAAGGACTAGACACATTGATATTAGTTAATGACTAGTGTGTCTAATCAAAGTGTCCAATACAATCCCACAGGAGGTCAATCGTGGGCCCGAATACCTCAGTGGTAATGTCTCTGACTGCAGATCTAACTGGGTGACGCGGGTGCGAATCTCAGGAGGGACCTTGCTCACTGGTGAGAGTACCAACAATCACGAAACTTAGGTCATTTAGGAAACAGAAAGATTGAGCGAAGAAATATTTACTTTTCAATTAGATCCTCATCTCTCTCTGGCTCTACTCTAACACACATATGTAGCATTTTTATTACAATACACAACAGTTTACCAATCAAGTGGCACTGATATGTTTGTTTGTCAACAATAATTATTCAGTGTCAAAATGTCGATGGAGTGACAATTAACGAAGAAAATTAATACACACAATTATGATGTTCGGAAAAAGGATGATGAACCTGCCTAATTGTACGCCCAATGTAGGTGGCTCCGCAGCTGCAGTCAAACTGGTAGATACACATAGAAGAGACAAATTTAGATAGTTAATAATTATTTCTAGAACGTAGAATACGGGTGATAGTGAAGAGACAACATACCTCTGCTGCATAATAAGCTCTTTTAACTGCATTCTTCAGGCGCTGGGTTATTATTTAAATAAAAATGCAGTTAAGAGAGCTTATTATGCAGCAGAGGTACGTTGTCTCTTCACTATCACCCGTATTCTACGTTCTAGAAATAAGAATAAACTATCTACATTTACCTCTTCTATGTGTATCTACCAGTTTGACTGCAGCTGCGGAGCCACCTACATTGGGCGTACAATTAGGCAGGTTCATCATCGTATTTCCGAACATCATCCAACATGGTTAAGCAAAGGACAAACAAGATCTATTCATAGCTCTATTGTAGATAGTGAGCATATGGTTGACGTTAATACTGCATTTAAAATTATTTCTCGCATCCCTACTAATCTTAATTTTACTCCACGAGATCGTCTTCTACAGACAGTTGAAGCAATAGAAATCCACCTGAAGAAGCCAAACCTGTGTGTACAGCCACTTACCTTGCTTTGGCCATCGATACATGACTGTATAAACCGGACTATTTCGCCTCCCTCCCCCTAAACCTTTAAAATTATAAAAATTATTATTGTCCAAATTATTTTATTATTTTTTCTGACCACTTCATGTTTAATTACGTGTTATCCTCGTAAAATTAATTAATTCTATCCATTTCTACCTTTTAAATGTGTATTGATTTTCTTCGTTTATTATCACCCCATTGACATTTTGACACTGACTAATTATTGTTGACAAACAAACATATCAGTGCCACTTGATTGGTAAACTGTTGTGTATTGTAATAAAAATGCTACATATGTGTGTTAGAGTAGAGCCAGAGAGAGATGAGGATCTAATTGAAAAGTAAATATTTCTTCGCTCAATCTTTCTGTTTTCTAAATGTCTAAATGAGGATTTTTTTTGTCTATATTGAAGCTTAGGTCAAGAAAGCAAGGCTTCCTCTGGCCGGATTGCCCCCAACCATCTTATAATATGCTCTGTAGGTTCTCTGTTCACAGTATAACTCAGTTTATTTTCAAACTAGAAATACAAAATCAATTTGCCTTAGTTAACGTGTAGGAATTGAAATTTGTTGAGTGAAGTGATTGTTTTTTCTCTCTGTTTGATATAGTTAATTATAAAGTAGTTCATATGTATACGGTTGGTGTGAAATTTGCAAAGTTTTTCGAATCACTTTTGATTTATATCTTCATCATCCTATGTGAATCCTTATTTCACTGTTTCAGTCTAAATAAAGCATTTCTCTCTCAATGTGGTCACGATGCTTTTACCCCACTTGTTAAACAGTTTTTTTATTATCCCTTTTTAGACATTACTGGGTGGCGGTGATTCAATGAGTATTTTCTATCGATGTGAACATTGTGAAGCGATAGTATTCAGTTCAGCGATGCAAGAACATTTAAACTCTGAAGAGCATAAATTGGGAATTGCCAAAATCCATGGAAGCTCAGTAATAGGTTTCGATCATATCCTTCCACTACGGGAATATCGTCGCTCGTGTCAAGAAGTTTTGTGTCCTGTATGGCCTTCAGTGAAATTTACTGATGCGGAGGTAAGCTAATACTTGAGTGATATGCCTGTTCAATATAATACAGAAAATTCATCTGGTCATTATTATTATTATTATTATTATTATTAGTATATATTATTGTTCCCTTGGGTTCCGAGTGGAACACATAGGGCTTCAGCAACACGTCTCCATTTTGCCCTCTTCTCTGCGATCCTCTTTAGCTGGCCTCGTGGTCGTCCATAGTCTCTCATTTCATCCATGTCACTCGTCGTTTCCCATTCGGGTTCCACTCCAGGGATGGCTCTGGAGTCTGTCTGTCTGTCTGTTTTCGACATAGAACTTTGCACCGATGTGCAGTAGTTCAAGTCACCACACTCCCTCCATTTAGCACACAAAACAAGAGAAGAAAGTAGAAGAAATGCCCAATATAGACAGTAAACAGAGGTGTGAGACAAAGGAATAGGAATAACGGAGAGCAAAACAGTTTCATTGGAAATCACAATTCACAAGGAGTGAATGCATCTGTGCCATCCATTGAGAACGATTTTGAGCCATGTCACCAATTGTTTCCAACCATTGGTTTTTACCGTCCCGAGGACCCCAACCAGTCAGGAAATCTACACCTTCCTACGTGGCCTAGACTAACTGTTGTAGATTTCATTGACTAGTGCCATGTTTTGGTTTGACCGCCGCTAGCTCTTTTCCAGCCTGACCCCATATTATCAGCTAACATTGCCTATCGGTCGAGGAAGGCGATGCATATTCTAAGTCAACGAGATTATTCCTTGGTAAGAAGTCAATCCCTGAGTCTTTGAAGTGAGTTAGGGTTAAATCCATTAGTACATCTATGATGAAATTGCATAGAAATAGGGATAATGGGCATCCCTGACAGACATCACTAGTCGTGACCCTGGAGAGTGCCATATCACTCAACGGGGTCAACTCAGTATGTTTCCCATACATCTCCATTTCCTTCGGAATATTTGCTGAACAGTAGAATCTTGATTGGTTCGTTCACAGAGTTTCTTGTTCCTAATTCTTTCTGGCCTACCATTTGATCTTGAATATATGGAGCCAGCGAAGGCAGCTTTTGATAAAAGTCTTCAGTGACTGACCTGTTGGAAATAGCTTTTTTTTCTTGACCCATATAGAGGAACTGACTGTGTCTCTCCTGGTCACGATCAAATTTACAAAATTTTTATTTCTGAATATTACCTACCTGTGACAGGTAGAGATCGAATCTATATCTATCATGTGCAAGTCAGCAGATATTATTAGGTGGACTTCAGAAGGTAGTCCGGGATAAGCATCAATATTACAAATTGTGGAACAGTTTTGACCGCCTGTTTATTTATTTACAAATCAATTTCTCACCTGTCTGATGATTTGATCTAAGATTCAGTGAAACTCTCAGACGTGTAGCAACTTTAGCAGTGTGATAAAAATCAAATGAAATGAGTATATAGATCACAAGGGACCGTGCATTGGATACAAAAATAAAACAGTTCATCACTCGGTAGTGTAATTACAATATATGTAATTTAGGCTTAATGGATTATAAACCCCGTAATAACAGACAGTACTTAAATGGACATATTTATTGATTAGCTTGAGCTGTTTGAAGTAGTAGTAGTAGTAGTAGTTGGAGTTTGGTGACAATGTGTAAATATGTAACAACCTTCAAAAACAAAAACCTTTGAAATTTGTTTGAGCAAATAAAACCAAGTAAACTTCAAAAGTTGATCAGTCACATTTGCATTTAGAAAGTCAGTTGTGTACAAAAGTCAAAATGTATTGATGGTGTGATCGGCGGACTGACGGACTGACTAGTTTCAACATTGAACTTTGCACCGAAGTATAACAGTTCGAGTTGCCACACTTCATGTAACTACTATACAAAGGAAAAAAAGACAGATTCAAAATAACTATAATAAGCAGAACGATCTCAAGAGAATCCTCGTCGAGAATTGTTATCCAGAACGATTTATTGCAAAATCTATGAATCCTAGACCACAAAAGCCGCCCATAGTTAGCGTCCCGAAAAAACTACTCTACATGAATCTTCAATTCAATGAAGATATATCTGCGGAAACACTGAAAAATCGACTGTCGCACTCACTTAAGAAGACCCTCTTCGCAAGTGAACTACGACTAATCTTCGCGACAAAACCTATGATTCATGTGAACGTGAAGGATAAGCTACCACTGCTGGCCTCATCGATGTGCATCTACCAATTCACCTGCTCGTGTGGAGCCAGGTATGTCGGCCGTACCCAGCGTTCACTTTCCAAACGTATCACCGAACACTAACCAACATGGTTTTACAAAGCAAGGAAACGATGCCCCCCAGCTCCATCTTAGAACATCTGATAGATTCCGGACACCAAGCTACACCCCAAACAAACTTCAAAGTCGTCTACAGAATCCGAAGTAGTCTTCCTAAAGGTGTACGAATCAGACTCCTTCAAACTGCAGAAGCAATGGCTATTCACTTGCTAAGTCCTGAACTCTGCATACAGAAGAAGTTCGTTCAATCACTACACTTGCAATGGACGTAATCTATCTTATTACCCGACAAGTAAATTCTACCTAATATTTTTTTCTATCTTCATTAGTATCAATTTGTCTTCTCAACTGTAATATTTTACATTTTCAACCTTCTTGTTCTCTACCCCCACCCGATTGAATTTCTACACCTCACTACCACTATTACTGACTTGACCAACGCTCAATTTCTAGTCATTTCTAGTCATGTTACGTCATCCAACTTATTTGCTCAATTTCACTTCTAATATAAATGGCATTATTCTCTACCCCACTTCTACTTAGTCTCTCTCTACCTGTAATTACTTACCTCAGTTGCTACCCTAACCTGAATTGAAACATTTTAGTCAATTATATTGCGTGATCTAACTAACTTACTAACTCAATGTTACTTTAGTTGCTGTCTGATTTACCTTGTTTCTATATTAGATCAGTCTTGTATTATCTAAACTTGACAAACCACATGTACACACATAGACAAATAATTATATATAAATGCGATTGTACAGATATGTGAATGAATTCGCCGGCGAAAAGAGTCTCTTCGCTGAACGTCTTCTCTTTTTCATATCACCAATTGTCTCATGCCTTCATTGGTTTCTAAGGTCCCGAGAGCCCCAACCAGCCAACCAGTGTACACTTCTCAATGTGACTGATTGACTGGCTGGCTGGCACAAACTAACTGTTGTGGATGGATTTCACTGACTGACGAAGCCATGTTGGCTAGTTTTGGTTTGACCACCACTGACTGACTGACTGGCTGGTTAACTATTTTCCAACCTGATCCATCCTATTTCAGCTAACATTGTCCGTCGGTCGAGGAAGGCGATGGTCAGCAATGCACGCCTAACACATGTCCTAACCATCTCAATCGGTGTAACTTCACAACCTCATCGATTGATTTCCCTCCCACCTACCTACCTACCTACCCAACTAGCACTCGACCGACACCTCACCTCAATATTGCTCACCCTATTACACCACTTCCCACGGGAGATAGAAGGCAGGTACCTACGATCAAAGACAGCTGGCTAGCCGGATTTTTGATGTCTTCCACTCTCAATGGCAAGGTCTCACTCACAGCCTTGAAGGAGGAGCGAGTGGACTGCTGTGCGGTACACTCGCCAACCACACATGTGGTCCGGGATTCGATCCTCAGCCGACGTACTCCTAAACCTCACTAGACCGGTACTAAGGCTGGAAAAGACCGAAGGTTGGGTGCGAGGTTAGCAACCCTATGCCGTAAAAGTATTTCTTTTAGCATAACAGTGACCATTGTTTGAAAGTGTCAGCATAACACATATAAGGAGGGTATATAAAAATTTTTTTTAAAGTAGTATAACATACGTTTGTGGTTTTCAAATTTTTGCTGTCTATTATCTTGACATTTGATTTACTTTGGTGTTTACGTCCACGAATATGAGCGTCTAATTGCTCCAAAGAATTCATTTTTACATCACACAAAGAACAAAAGAGATTGCCATCAGGTAACAAAAACTTTTGCTTCATATCTTTGGTGGCAGTGTTTACAAGCACAGAGATATCCACAAGGCTACATGGGTGTCACCAGACGGGCGAACCAAAAACCAAATTGACTTTATCACAATGGTCAGCAATGCACGCCTAACACATGTCCTAACCATCTCAATCGGTGTAACTTCACAACCTCATCGATTGATTTCCCTCCCACCTACCTACCTACCTACCCAACTAGCACTCGACCGACACCTCACCTCAATATTGCTCACCCTATTACACCACTTCCCACGGGAGATAGAAGGCAGGTACATACGATCAAAGACAGCTGGCTAGCCGGATTTTTGATGTCTTCCACTCTCAATGGCAAGGTCTCACTCACAGCCTTGAAGGAGGAGCGAGCGTACTGCTGAACAGTACACAGGTCCTTTGGTCGACAGCCAGCTGGATAGCACCTGCAGTATCAGCTTCCATTTGACAGCAGGAGCGAATCGCATGCCAAACACTCGAAGATTTCTAGCTGCTTAAGGTGTTTAGAAGACTCTTCTTTCCCTCCGCGTCTTCACTCACCAAATGGACTATAACATCCGCATGCATATTTGAAGTCAACGAGATTATTCCCTAATGGTAACAAGTCAATCCCTAAGTCGGTGAAGTAGTCGGTCAGAGTTAAGTTCATCAGTACATCTATGAGGAAATTAAACAAAAATGGGGATAGTGGGCATACCTGACAGACACCCTTTGGTGTCTGATGACGACTTCAGATGACAACTGTCCCTCCGTAGGCTCTCCCTCATCTGGCGCGCAGCATGAGTGTGAGTAGAGTGAGTGCCTTGGTCAGGGCGATGTATTTCCTCGGTATTCCCCTGACAGTGAGACATCGCCATGGTACCTGTCGGTCGAAGGAATCGGATGCTGCTTCCACGTCGAGAAATATGACGATTGTTGAACGCCGGTAAGTATGCCTATGTTCCAGAATCTTCAATGAACGAAATATTCCGATATTGAGTAATAAGAAAAAGGCACAAACAGCAGAATCTGTCGAATACACCCACTCTCTTTCTGGTCTGAAGTCTGCCTCGTTCTCTCGTATTTGTGCCTCTCGAGCACCACTTAGTCCACGCTTGATTATTCTGCCGACGACGTTAGATGCCATATTAGTCATGCTAATCTCCCTGTGATTATCACACAGAGACTTGTCTCCAATCGTGTATATCGGAATAATCAGTGACTTACCCCAACCCGACGGGACTTCCTCTGACTCCCAGACGCTGCCTAATACCTTAGTTAACGCTAACAGTAGACGTTCTCCGCTATCCTTAAACACCTATGGACTCATTCCAGAAGGTCTCCGTGCTTTGCTTCGTTTCAGACTAGTAACAGCTTTTGTAGCCTCAGTTAAGGCCGGAGGACTTGTGTATATATCCCACTCAGGGAGGTAGGTATTGCATGCTGAGTAAGTTGAGCATGGCTGCAGGCCGATTAAATTTCTCCTCAAAGTTATCTTTCCAGTGTTTCAGGCGTCTATGGTAAGAGCTAATTATGGTGCCATTTTCCTCACAGATTGTTTCACTTATCATCATTCGCCTTCCACCATCTGTTTCCCTGATAAGTCTAAGTAGTTGTCTGATGTTACCAATCGTCGATGCCTTTTCCATCTCTTTCACTTTTGTCACCACCCCACCAGCACAGTTCCCGGTCGTTGCGAAAACTTCTTGTTAATTTTTGTTTGAGCAGCTTTTGCTCCTCATCATCATTATCGGAGCTCGCCGGAATCAGTCGTCTTGCGTCAATCAGTTCGGATGAGGCAGTAGAAATGCGAAGAACTTCGAGTGACATTATGCGCCACACTATCCTTCTAGTGTAACTTCAGTGAATAGGACAACGTGGAGGTTTTCTGTTAAAGCCCTGTTTGCCGCTAGGAATTCAAAGTGGTTAATAATAGTAAAATCTGAGTAAGTATTAGAAGGAGTAAAAAAACACTGTGATATTCATAACTGGGAGTTTATATCGATAGTTTGGTTATTTCAGACTTCTTTACGTCATAGTGATTATATACACATTATGTATTATGGTAGGCAAAGTTCAACAATAGCATCCCAAACGATGTGAACGCACTAGTGTCCTTGATCCGACCAATCATAAAATGAGGAATTTTTGCATGAAAAATGATGTATATTTACAAGAAAATGCATGAAAACACATTAAACAGGGTATCTTTCTCTGACATCACTTAAAAACACGTCCTAGGTGTAATGAGGAGGGAGTATCAGTTGCTGAGTTAGTTACACTAGTTTTTCTGTACATGTATTCACCGAGGTGACTGAAGATGAGCTGCTTTTGTGCATCGTTTATCTCTCGTATCTTGTTTTACAAAGGCCTCGGTTGAATTACTATGGTTTCCAGTAAGAGGATCGATGATTATTCACCAGGAAAATGTGGATAATAAAACAAATTAGAATAAGTGACATCAGCTCTAAATGTAACCCTAATCGTAAACCTAACCTAAATTCTAACCCTAATTACAACCCTTATCCTAGCCGCAGGCCTAACCCTAACCCCAATACTTACCTTAACCCTAATCCTAACCCTAGCGAGCGAGCTATTAACACATTGTCCAAACAGTACTGGAAAAGGTGATCTGGGTGAAAGTTGCTCCTTAGTTGGTGAATAGCATTGATATTTCAGCTATGATAATGACAGGTGGTGCCGTAGGCCAACGACTAGCATGCGTTCAAGGTCATTTTAGCGTTCGCACTTCTGGGACGCTATCGTTGAACTTCGCTTACATATAAAAGCTCCATATGTTATTCTCTCATTGTCATCATCTTCAGCGCTGAATGGATATGTTGTCTAGCAGGACAATGAAAGCTGTGCAATTAAATCAGCCAGTTCAGAGAACACAACTAAATGTGAAAATCATTCACCTATGCTATAAATATTCTCCATTATAGATAGTAACTACTAGTTTTAAATCTTTTAAATTGTCAGGCTAACCTCTTAATGGAAGCAGCGAAGAATGATGATGATTGCATTTTACTCTTGTCATCATGTGATGGTCGATCACGTGTTGGCTTACATTTAGCCAATGCCCTGTTGATAGCTAATCGGCATTTCCCTCCGTCCAATAATTTTGGTAGTGCATTGAAACCGAGTACTAGTACTACTCCTACTGATATTACGTGTGTGCTATGGATTGCACCTGAGAAACCAATGACTACAGCTACAAATCGTTCTACGTTCATATTTCAGTGAGTAAATTCATTTTACTGGTTATATATATATTTGTATACTTCTTATTTTAGTAGCATTCTCGTATATAATATACCTTCTGCAATTATATTTACTGGTCTGTAATCATTCATCTTTAAAAATTTGTTCACTTGTTATCATTATTATTCGCTGGGTTCCGCGTGGAACACAGGGCTTCAACAACGCATCTCCACTTCGTTCCTTTTTTCTGCTGTCGTCTTTATCTGGGTCCACGATTGCCTAAAGTCTCTCATCTGCTCCTCTCACAATCCCCGTCATATCAATCTCGGCCGCCCAACTCATCGTTTCCCGTTCGGGTCCTACTCGAGCGATGGCCTGCATTGCGCGCCATATCATTCTGCAGTCTCCTCAATGTGTGTCCGGTCCATCTCCATTTTCTTCGGAATATTTGTTGGTCAATAAATTGCTGGATAACTCGTTCCAAGAGTTTCTTGTTGCTAATTTTTCCTGGCCTGCCTTTGGTCTTCAACATTGAGTGAAGGTAGTTGTTGATAAAAGTCTTCAATGGCCTCTAGGGTATGTTTTTCGTGACGCTCCAAGTCTCAGACTCACATATATTATAGGGAATGGCTGACTGACTTAACATTGGCGTTAAAATTCCTAATTTCGTTGTGTATGCTGCGGAGTGCAGAAGGTTGTCGAGCTGATTTCAAAGTGATGAGAGTCTGTCCCACCTTCCCCATTGCGGTTTTGACATTCTCATTCGTGGTGTCGCCTGTAGTTGAAAGGATGCCTCTCAGATAAGTGAAAGATGTGACCTCTTTCAAACTTCTCCGGTCGACAGTGATTGGTGGGTTGGTTGGTTGGTTGGTTATCTTCATCACCTCCGTCTTCTCTATGTTACGGTGGAGTTCTGTCTTCTGTGGCCACTTCTTCAGTCAATTTGTTGGTTTTCGCCTGCGTGCAAGTCTTCAAGTTTGTGTGACACTAGACATATATCATCCACGCGTATAATCCAGATCTTCTAGAGTCTCCTCATCGGTGATCCAGCGTGCTCCTGTCTCCTCGCTCCCTGTGCACAGTCTGACGCATAATCCAGTCCACCACAATTAAGAGTATTATCCGTGGTGATAATAGACAGTCAGCTTGTCTTACTCCTGTGTTCGTGTGGCGACTTGAACTGCCGCACATATGTGCAAAGTTCTATGTCAAAAACCGAACGACCGACCGACACCTGTGTTCATTTCGAACGCCTCACTGTGTTTTCTGTTGTGGATCTCCTGACACGTGACATTGTCATATAGCCAGCCAGCTGTTGAATGAGGTTGATAAAGATTTTGGTACTGCACGCCGTAGTGTTGCAGTAGTTTCCAAATTACTTCTCGGTCAATGGTGCACTGTCGAAGGCCTTCTTGAAGTCGATTAAAGAAGTTGAGGTAGAGTAAGGTTTGACTGCGATTCTATGCTTTGTTCGACTATGTTGAGTAGAGCTGCACTTTGATGAGCATATGATTCGACGACATCATCATGTAAGTAATTCTTAGGTTAGACAGTGTGTGTTTGGACACATTGGAAGGCACTATTCACTGAGTGTCGTCATCTGGAAACACCGGCTTCAGTGGTTTGGACATATACTACAAATGTCATCCCAGTGGCTTCCATACAAATCTCTGTTCGCCTAGCCCTAGGACGGGATGGAAAAAGCGGAAAGGTTGTTGTTCGGTCAGTGCATGACGTGGCGTTGTGGGATGAAGGATATTTGTGGTAGGTTAGCTTTGGTTGATAAATCACGACTCCCTGGTTGGGATCCGAAAGACAGCTTGAAACATTATCGGATGTGGCCAAGAATGACAATCAATCAGTGGCGAATGTGCTGCAGTTATCCTTTTTTCTTCCCCTTCTGACAATAATTCGACGAATGCTGTTTCATCTTGATAAATAAAACAGCTACCATCCCAGATGGAGTTCTGTAATCATTCTCTGCCCATTTTGTTCACGAGTTGTTTTATCATTATTGTTGTATAGTGCATCGTCTTGGCGCCTATTTTGTACCAAGCTTTGTGTTTTAAATTAAACTCTTTTTTGTTCATATGCCTTCTAGGCCGGGTGGTGAGAAAAGTTCAACTGGGCGTCCATTGATTTTTGCATATCCACCGTTCGATCCGTCAGTCCTATCAGAAACTGATATCGTGAGAACAAATTCAGGCAAGTTTTTTCTCTTTTGATGGTATTGTATTCAGTTAGAATATCTATCGGTCTATCGTCAGACTTGTTATTTTTGTTCTCTAGAGTTAAGTGCGGCGAACTCAGCTAACCAAGTCGTTGAGTTTTTTAAATGTAATCTGATTTTGTTTCGTATGTATATATTGGTTGGAGAATTTCATCATGAGCTGAGATCAGTTAGAGAACCATCGGAAAAGAAGCTGGGTGTACTGGACAGCTGTTTCGTCAGCCTGGTTCGGGACTCTTCATCAGTACGCACCCACCGACAGGGTTGGAACCAATGACCTTCTTTTTACAAGACAAGCGAGCTCGTGGAACATTGAGCCACTGGGACGTAATCCAATGACCAGTTCATGATATCTAACTTCTCCCAATTCATGATATAGAGTGACCATTTCGCAATGTCCTCTTGGATGAGTAACTGTCCTCACCTTGAACCTGCTGTATATGATAGAAGTAAACTTGGCTCGCCATATTTTTTTTTCTATAATAGTAATTTAAACAGAACAATAAGAAGACGTAATGTTTCTGCCCTGTTCGGTACAAAAGAGCCCTAGTAAGTGAGGTGCCTCTTCAGTAGAATCCAAAGAATACCGGCCGAAGACACATTTGATGAGGAAGAAAGAAAGTTGACACAAACTCTGGTTAATAGTAATTATCCCAATGAATGAAAAACAAAACGATATTGCTGTATGTAGGCTGAGATTTTGTAAATTCTGGTTTAATAATATTTTGATAAAGCTATTAGCAGCATTCAACAGTGAAACGTCAGTAACAACAATATCGTTTTATTTTTCTTTCATTCATTGGGAAATACGAAAACGTTATAATTCATAGTTCGAATGCCTATCACGTTAGCTGTGTGAACAAGAGTAATGCGAAGTCCATTGGAAAGATTCGGTTGGATGCGACAAATCACCACTTTGAAAACTTTCGTTTTACTTTATCCACTACGTAACTACTATCAACTAAATGTGACAAAATAGTAGGGCTACGAATTGCTTCTATCTGTCCTTTTGCAAACCATGATGGTAGATGTTCAGTAGTGACACGTTGACTAAGCTGTCTGCTAATACGCCCAACATAACTATGACCACAGGTGCAGCTGAATTGATAAATGCACAAAGGTGTGTGGCGAAGCCATCTAGCTATCTATCCTTCGTTTGCGTACCAGTCATTCGTTGGTTAGAGAATGACAAACATAGGTATGCTGCGTAAAAAGTTCTTCATATACTCCTGAAAAGTCTCTGGAATAAAATCTCACTTGACAATCTCAACTTAATAAATGGAGGTATTTTACCTGCAGTCATGGTCTCAGGTTTTCTCTCCAATGTTTTATATGTTCCTTTATGAAACTAATCGGATATCCATCCCATCTCCGTCAGTGAATCATGGATGTATTCGGATTCCGCTTGCAAGCGGTCATCCGTACATATCTTTCTTGCTCTGCTAATCAGACAACAATTCTTTTATATTTAATAGGCACGTATCTATGAAAGTGTGAGTACTGCCCTGTGAATGTGCTTTTTCTATACACTCTTCTCCCAAGTAACCCAACTTCTCACCTACTTAGTAAGATGTCCAAAAAATGTAGTTTACTATCCTACTCCTCTACACATTGCTATTAATAAGACTAATTGCACATCTGATATGCACAATCTTACACTGTGATTGGTGTATATTTGAGTTTTTATTTGTAAAATTATGTATATTAGAGTTAATTAGATCTGATGAGATCCAGTTGAAAGCGCAATATTATTCACTTGAATGTGTTGTTCTAAAGTGTGAATTGACAAAAGGGTGACACATACTCATGTTGTTTATAGTGAACAGAATGTAATTTTCACTTGGGGGTGGGGGTGGGAGTGGGAGTTATATTCAATGGTGTGCCAGAAAAACAATTTCCCTTTTTATTCCTTCACGTTCCCAGTGGAACATAGGGCTTCAAGCTAGGCTAGGCTTGAAGTTTCTTTAGCAGTGTTTATTTTTACAGGATGGGGTTGCTAGCCTCATGCCCAACCTCCCCTCTTTGCCAGTTCTATCAGTGGCTTAGCGAGGTAAAGGAGTGCGTCGGTGACCGGGGATCGAATCCCGGACCATGTACATGGTCGGCGAGCATCCTAACCGCTGTGCCACCGACGCACAATGTTGGTTTGGTAACCTGAAGGTCCTGGGTTGGATCCATGCTGATATGGAGCGAATGGGTGCGCACTGACTGTGAGTGCTGAAGAGTCCCGAAAAAGGACAAAACACAGCTGTCCAGTACTTCTCCTCGGGTTTTTAAATGATTCTCTAATATATGCGAAGTCTATTTACATATCATTCACATAAATTTATATTCTCTACCATTTTTCTATCCCTTAGGTGGCTTTATAACACATTTAGCCTGGTTACTTATGCAACAGAAGTTTTTATGCGGTATCATTATCGAGGATGTAGAAATCGTATCTAAAGATGTAGAGTTTTGTCAATTGCTCACATGTTTTCTAAAAGTTTACTCTCGTCAGGCTAATCGCGGTCGAGTAAGTTTTTAAAAAACTGTTATTATTATTATTATTGACCAAGTTAAACTTTAAGCACCACTGACTTGACTACCAGTGGAGTGCGACCGCACCAATGACCTTCAAACGCTCACTGAGCAAGTTAGTGAAACCTGGGAAATAACGTTGTCATTATCAAAAAAATATGCTTATCGAAGTGTTATGCGATTACATAGGATTTCTGGCAGTTTTCAGCTTAGGCTTGAGAAAGATTAAGTTATTCTTTAAGCCAAGGACAAGTTAGGGTTGAGCTAACCTAATAAAGGCGACATTAGGGTTGGTTCGAGTTAGATTACAGTTAGTTTAGGGATATTTTCACGTTAGAGTTATTAGGTTCAGCAAAGATTGGGGTTATTGTTAGGGTTAGAAGGCCTAAATAAAATTACATGCATATAATGCATGTTTATATAACAATAGAACTTGTGCAGTGTGGTAGAGTATAATTCCATTGTGGGTAAAATTTATTTCGATAAACTCTCAGTGTAATACAGTAGTAATATTTACTGATGACAACGTTCCGAGCAGAATCTATTGCTCACGAAATATTACTGTGAGACTTTATCAGAATAAATATTACCCACACTGTGGAATTATACTCTGTTGATACTCCAACCTAAAACTGAGATCTATTTTTATCACATGTGAGAGCAAGGTATCCTCTGAAACACTTTTCTACAGTTTTTTATGCATTATTTCATAAAAATATATGTATTCCATACACAAAAATTCCTCCTTCGCGTGATTGGTGCGTTCGAGGTCATTTGTTGATTAGTAGTTAGTGGTAGTTAAAGTTTAACTTTGCCTTATTATTATTATTATTATTATTATTATTGTATAATTCCTGCTTTAAAACTAGTATTGTAACATCATGAATTGGTTGAAGGACTTATACACACCAAATTTTCACGTAGAAGAGAGGTTAATCTTTGACCTAAATTTGTGTGAACTTCTGTTGAAATTCTACATTTACATTCACTTTTTTTTCCGTATTAGATAAGTTAATTTTGGAATATCACAGAGTGATTAACAGTATTAACGACTGGATGATGACGTTTCTTGCATGAATTATTGCTACTCATAATAATAATATTATCATTATTTAGTTACACGGTTTCATACTATGTCTTATATATACACTTTTTCTCTCTCTTTCCCTGTCTCTCCATTTTCCCTTTGTTGTTTGTTGGCACTTTCCATATCTCCGGTATCGTAGGCGGTGTTGTGTCATTCTGAATGCTGCATGTGTTCCATATTCAATCGATAGACAAGGCTTGAGTGATTAACCTCTCCCCGTCTCCACCTAACTATATTACTGTCTAATATTTCCACCCACCCTATGGTGTGTGATTACATGCAAGTGAATGATGCAATGCAGTGCAGTGCGATGACTTGGCTTTTTTCTAGGCCATTTAACTTCACTGTGGTGTCAATCATTCTGGGCTGACCTACGTTGACCTATTTGACTGACCTCAGAGTCTTTACAGCCTTAGTGAATTATTATTATTCTTAATTGGATCTATTGGGTCTTCACACCGCACATGTGCAATCAAAATCCTGCAACCGCTTATACCGGAGATATGGAAATTGGCAACAAACAACAAAGGTAGGCAAGTTGGAAAGACAAAAAGAGATAAAATGTACATTTAACACAAATTGTGAAACCGTGTGACTTAATTGATATTGTCACAGCAGAAGGCAAGACACGGAAGCTAAAGTATACTTTCAATTGATCAAACAGCTATTTATGTGTATATATACAGTGCATATTCTTTAACGAATCACTGAGCTTGTGATTTTGGATTACATTAAACGACATGAAATATAATGTTCAAACATATACATTATTCTCTTAATGTCTGTTTTCAATGTAGAACTTTACACCGATGTACAGCAGTTCGAGTCACCACACTCCCCCCCCCCACCCCAATTAGCACACAAAGCAAGAGAAGAAAGTAAAAACAAATGCAAAATAGAGCTAGTAAACAGAGATGTGTGGCAAAAACAATAGTAAGATGTAAGAACCATATAGTTCTATTGGGTATTATAAGTCACAGGGAGTAGATGCATCTGTGCCAGCCATTGAGTGAGAACGATTTTGAGTCATATCACCAATCGTCTCAAGTTTTCATTGGTTTCTACTGTCCCGAGAATCCCAACCAGCCAATCAGTCTACAATTCCCTACGTAACTGGCTGGCTGGCTGGCTTAAACTAACTTCTGTGGATGGATTTCATTGACTGACGAAGCCATGTTTTCGGGCTTTGGTTTGACCACCACTGACTGGCTGGCTAACTCTTTTCCAACGTGATCCATACTATTTCAGCTGACATTGCCCGTAGAGGAATTGTTGTTAATGCAATATTGACCTGTGGAAATAGTATTCAAACGTTGGTGTTACACCAGCAAATACAATGATTCTAACTATATGAGAATAATATTCTGTTGGAACCCACTGTCTGTATCACACCAACACAATATGATTTTGAGGAATAATTCATGCTCAAAACACGTCATCCATTTGTTAATACTGAATAAAAGGTTTAATGGTGTGAAATATCTCCACATCATGAATTAAAAGTCAATCTGAACGACGAATATTCTCTTTTCAATAATTTCTCCTCTTCAGGTTCTTACAATTATAAAATGGAATATTTGTTGTCTTAAGAATATTGGCCAGTTATGCGGCGGACACATTTTCACGTAGAATAACAGATTAGTTTGGGGGGTGACAAAATAAATAGTAATATTTCTGTGACAAACGTGCTCTGAGCTGAAATCGATTACAAAATATTTCGGTGAAATGGGACCCAGTGGTGGTGATTAGTAGTGAATCATAATAGATTTGTAGAATATGGGGTAGGGGAAAAAATTGACACCAACACAACCTTCAGGGTGATATACCGAATTCCGAAGTCGTTATCATGTATAGTTTGCTTACGTCCGCTACACATAGCTGAAGCTGTTGCAATAAGATCGAATACACCGGAACTTTGTATCCAAAAGAACACATCCAGACGCTGTTCCTACCGTGGCTAAACTTGGATAAATGATTCTTCTTCTCAACAGGAGTGCTTATTCCCCATAAGGTTCTTGGTTATTTTCTTTCTTTCTTTGCTTATAATTATTATTCGTCATAAATTTATATCCATCATTTGAACATTCTCTGAATACCATCGAATTTTCCATTTATACTATCGGACTTGTTATTATTAGTGGTATTATCTCTTTTCTCAATATATGCCTCCACCTGTTCCATTTCACACATTGGTTATGTCATGATGAACTTCTCATTTCAGTCTTACTATCTCCTCTTTAATTCATACTATAGTGTACTAGCCACTCACTCACCTGACACCTTTCATAACCTTGAAGTGACTTGTCATTTTCTCCTACCCCATATTCTACGAATCTATTATGACTCACTAATCACCACCACCACCACTGTGTCCCATTTCACCGAAAGATTTTGTAATCGATTTCAGCCCAGAGCACGTTTGTCACACAGATACGACTATTTATTTTGTCACTCCCTAAGCTAATCTGTTATTCTACGTTAAAAATGTATCCGCTGCATAATTGGCTATCATTATTTTTACGACAACAAATATTCCATTCTATAACTGTAAGAACCTGAAGAGGAAAAATGATTCAGGAGGATATTCTTCGTTCAGATTGACTTTTATTACTGAATATCAGATTATGTATTTCTTAGGTATTTTGTGAGTAATGTTATAATGTAGATGTTTCGTCGCAAACTAGCAGTCATTTGAAAAATTATCTACCAAATTTAAGTGCTCCTGTGGAGGCAGTCAGTTACATAGGCTGTACAATTAAACGGGTTTCTCGTCGGATTTCCGAACATCACCCTGCATAGTGGTGGTTAAGTAAAGGACAAATAAAATCTATGCATAGAGCTATTCTATCTCATCTTGTGGATACAGAACAGAAGATAGATGTTAACCAGGTAGGTGGCTTTCAGAGTCATTTACCGCATACCAACAAATCTCAATTTTGCCTTAAGAGTTCGACTGTTAAATATTGCTGAGACTGGCTGTTGGGATCCATATTAAGAAGCCTAATTTATACGTCCAAAAGAAGTTGGTTCAGACATTATCCTTACCTTGGCCATCCAGGTTTGAATGATCCTGAATTTTTGTGGAATTTTCATAATTTTAGTTGATATTCTATTTGTTATTATATTTTTATTATCATTATTATAATTTAAGCATCTTTAATGAACTGTAATTCCATTGTGATCTTACTTACCAAATCGATATTATTGAAAAAACCACTAATATTGTCATTGACTACTATTCTAGAATATCCTATGAATAAAAAATATATATATAATTGTAGAGCGAGAAGATGAAATTATCAAAAAGAATATTCTTTGTCCAATTATTTTGCGTTTTATGGATGTCTGAAAAATTATGTTCACAAACAATTGTAACATACCAGCAATTTCTACATGATCTCAGTTGACAAAGAGTTCAAGTTTAAACAAAAAATCAATGTATGTATACCATGGTACAGTAGTCACGTAATAAAGACAAGAGGTATAAAGCCAGAGATTACGTAATCGAAGGACATCCAGTTACCAGGTGGGCAAGGAAAGACTGATAACTGCTTCTTTGTGAACGCATAAATCGGTTTTCAGGCGTATGATAGAGATTGCTTCAGAAAACTTGAGGAGAATTGAGCTCCTTTGTCTAATGATAATTTTATAGGAATTCGCGATGTCCAACTCTTGACCCCTATCAAGGAGATGTCTGGTAATGGCACTATTGAAAGTGTTTGTTCCCTAGAGTCGTAGGCTTTTCGGTACATGTTCAGAAAATCGGAGGTGCTCCTGTCTCTTTGTTCTCCCAGTGTGACTGCTACTGCAGATGCATGTGAATTTGTATATACACAGTTAGCACTGACATGAGAAGAGTATCTGTCGACTTTTGATTGTATCAAGAAGCATGTGTTGTCCGATAGACGGGGAACAACTTAGCTGCAGGATGTGTTCTGGCTATTAAGGTATTCGACCTTCTGAGACTATTCTTGTAATATGCTCATCTTAAAAATGGAAATGAATGAAGACAGGCTTTTCTTCTTATTGTGATTTGTTGTACATTTGAGCCTTGATATCTTCCATATTTCCAAGTATTGGTTTGTAGGGATTTCATTGATTGATTGGAGGATTTCATCATAATCTGACATGAGTTAGACAACCATTGAGAAACACTGGAGTACTGGACAGGTGTTTCGTCCTAGTTTGGGACTCCTCACAGTACGCACCCACTGCAGGGGGTTCGAACCCAAGACTTTCTGGTTACAAGGCGAGCTCGTAGACCATCAAGCCACTGGGACCTGATCCAATGGCCAGTCCATGAATTCCAACTTCTTCTAATTCACGATATAGCGCAACCTCTAGCCAATGCCTTCGTCGAGTATTTGTTATCACACCCGACCTACTGGTCACGACTTCCCACTAGAATCCCTGTTTAAATAGGACCAGTCGCTACTAAGCATCAGATCAGTTTTCATGTATTAGTGAGTGCGTACCGACCGAAAGCTGCTACCTTGACGTGGTGGTCGGGCTTGAACACCGCAATGACCCCACAAGCTATACTGGCTGGAACTTATGTTCCTGCAGGTCCTACCATGCCAGAAAGGTTGTTTGGATAGCGGTTAGACTAAAAGCGGTTACCCAATCCAATCCTATGACTTCAAATAAATCACAAAATATCATGCCGGATCGGTCGGGGCCCGGATTAACAACGACCGCGCTTTCTGCTGCCGTGTCACAGGGCAGAAGTGATAAATACGCTACTGAGACACACCAAATGAAAAACAAAAACAGGCCGTGTGTGGCCGGCCTCAAGCAGTTGTCCCCTGGGCTTTGCGGTCACGCAACCAACTTCCACAGTGTGGGCAGCCGGGAAGTAACAATCACCCTCACAATCCGAAGTGCACGCGAAACCTCTCTAATCCTCACTCACCTTTGTTTTCATCTTCATCTCTATTATCTTGCCTTCCTTCTACTGATGCAACTCCTCTACTTAATGGCTCTTCACTTCCTCTTCACTCTGTGTGCACTGGAAACGACGGAAGCCAAAAAACCACCTTCGATAGTCTCCTAAAGCCACGTCACCAATTTCATATAGGGGCATTTAATGTTAGGACACTTTGTCAAATAGGACAACAGGCATCACTAGCCAAGACTCTGGCATCCCGAGCCATTGATGTATGTTGTGTTTCAGAAACACGCATACAAGACCCAAGTGTGGTTATTCACCTAACCCCACCTGGCCAACAGGATGAATCTGCAAAATTCACCTTGAGGGTGTCAGGAGATGCGACGGCTAGCTCACGAGAATTAGCTGGTGTTGGGATAGCTTTGAGTACTAGGGCAGAAAAGACATTACTTGACTGGATCCCGGTAGATAGCCGAATGTGTGCTGTCCGTCTGAACGGATCAGTGAAAAGGAGAAAGGACTGCACTACTCGCCGATGCCTTTTCGTAATCTCCGCCTACGCCCCCACTGACTGCAGTTCGGATGAAACGAAGGATGAGTTCTACCAAAAGCTGTCTAGTTTGCTGCGAAAAGCTAAACGCTCAGATATAGTCGTTTTAGCTGGTGACTTTAATGCTCAAGTGGGGAAATCGGGTCAATCTGAGAAGAATGTCGGTGGCACATACGGAATTCCGTGCCAGTTCTGTTCAGATAATCACTTGTTTCTTGTAAGCACTAACTTCAAACACAAGGAGAGACACTGTTTGACCTGGCGACCTCCATCATCAAACCAACGCTGGACACAAATAGACCACATAGCAATAAGCTACCGTTGGCGTGGGTCGGTAGGGGATTGTCGCTCCTTCTGGAACACGTGTGTAGATACCGATCACGCACTGGTCCGCGCTCGTGTGTGCTTACGACTGGACGGACGTAGGAAACAGCTAGCGGTAAACCCATCACGTCCTTAGCTCGATCTGGAAACTAAGTCCCTATTTGAGGAAGAACTAGCTAAACACATATCTGAGTTCGACAGCTGTGCTCACCCTGAAGAAGCCTGGAAGAATATTCAATCAGCCATAGATACAGCTGTAAAAGCTGTGAATAAGGTAAATCCAAAGGTGAGTAAAAACTATTGGATTTCGACTGCCTCATCCGAACTGATAGATGCTAGAAGACTTATTCCGGCGAGCTCCGAATTCAATGAGGAGCGAAAGCTGCACAAAAGGAAACTCACGAAAAGTCTCCGCAAGGACCGTGAACAGTGGTGGTTGACAAAGGCGAAAGAGATGGAAAGAGCATCGGCGATAGGCAACACTAGGCAACTCTTTAGACCCATCAGGGAAACGGGTGGGAGAAGGCAAATCATAAGTGAGACTATTTCTGAGAAAAATGGCTCCTTAATTAGTTCTCGGGATAGACGCCTCGAACGCTGGAAAGAACACTTTGAGGAACAATTTAACTTGCCTGCAGCCACACTGAGCCTCCCCGCCATCCAGCACACACCCGAATGGGATATAGACACTGGCCCGCCGTCTGTAAGTGAGGTCACCAAAGCTATCTGTAATTTGAAACGAGGCAAAGCGGCAGGACCCGACGGAATTATTCCGGAGGTGTTTAAATATGGGGGTGACATACTAGTATATAGTTTAACTAAGGTACTAGGTAACGTCTGGGAATCAGAGACGGTTCCATCAGATTGGGGTAAGTCACTTATCATACCAGTATTCAAGAAGGGAGACAAGTCCTCATGTGATAATCATAGAGGAATCAGCCTAACGAACATAGTCTCTAAAATCCTAGGCTCAGTAATCATGAACAGACTAAGCCGAACTCGGGAGGAACAAACGAGGGAAAATCAAGCGGGCTTTAGGCCAGGTAGAGGGTGCATAGATCATATCTTCACTCTCCGACAGATCCTAGAACATAGACACACTTTTAGGCGTCCAACAATTGCCATATTTCTTGACTTGAAGGCGGCCTTCGACTCCGTGGATCGAGAGGTACTATGGCAATGTTTGACTATGAAGGGAGTGCCAAGAAAGTACATTGCACTAATCAAGGCACTCTACTCAAACTCACGTAGCTGTGTAAGGGCTTATGGGGAATTGTCATCTGAATTGATAACAACCAGTGGTGTCCGTCAAGGATGTCCACTTTCCCCTTTTCTGTTTAACTTCATCATAGATATGCTAATGGAAGTATCCTTAACTGAACTTAACGACTTAGGAATCGACTTGTTACCAGGGAATAGTCTTATAGACTTAGAATACGCAGACGACATAGTCCTGTTAGGGGAGGACGCTGACAAAATGCAGAGTCTTCTGAACACCTTGAGCAGCAATCTTCGTATGTTTGGCATGCGATTCGCCCCTGTGAAATGTAAGATGCTGCTACAGGACTGGACTACGTCAACTCCTAGCTTAGTGATAGGGAGTGAAGTGATAGAACATGTTGACCACTTCACCTATTTGGGAAGTTGTATCAGCACCAACGGATTGGTTGGTGACGAAATCACAGCACGGATCCAGAAAGCTCGGGCTGCTTTCGCTAACTTACACCGTCTCTGGCGTAGGCGTGACATCCGGCTGTCAACCAAGGGACGTGTGTACTGCTCAGCAGTTCGCTCCGTCCTTCTCTATGGCGGTGAGACGTGGCCATTGAGAGCGGAAGACATGAAGAGATTGTCTGTTTTTGACCACAGATGTTTACGATCTCTTTCTCGCGTTAGGTGGTATAATAAGGTAAGTAATGTTGACGTTAGGCGTAAAGTGTTGGGCAAAGAGGGAAAATCACTCGAAGAGGCTATAAAGTTACATAGATTGAGATGGTTAGGTCACGTGCTGTGCATGCCTAACCATCGTCTCCCCCGACTGACGGGCATTACTAGCTGATATAGGTGCAGGTTGGAAAAGAGTAAGTGGTGGTCAAACAAAAACATGGCCTCATCAATCCATGAAATCCCTGACAGTTAAACTGAGTCAGGTAGGGAGATGCAGACTTCCGGGTTGGGGCCCTCGGGACTCTAAGAATCAATGGCTGGAGACAGACAATAGGTGACATGGCTCAAAATCGTTGTCAATGGCTTACGCAGATGTATTCAGTCTCTGTAATCTTTCATATTCCTTTCTACCATTACTCATTGTGTTTCACTCTTATACTTATCTAAATTCTATTGATTCTCTTCTCTCATTTTCCTGTCTACGTTTGTGTGCTATTTGGAACGTGGCAACTCGAGTTGTTGCACTTCGGTGCCAAGTTCTATGTTGAATCCAGCAGCAGGGTGCGTACTGCCAAGGAGTCCAAAACTAAGGCTTAAAAGCTGTCCACTACTCCCAGGTTTTCCAATAGTTCTCTTATCGATGTCAGCTCATGATGAAATCCTGTAACCATCTTCCATTTTTGTTGATAAATCTGTGACGGTAACGGATTTTTTTCAACATCTTACGGAGAATCATAAAATCCTACTCTGATTTCTCTGCAGAGTATTTTCTCTTAGCTTCACAGTACAGATTCTTGACTGATGCTCGTTTGAAGCTACTTGGACAGAACTATTAAAATGTAGGTATTGTCCATTCCATGTCGGTTGTGGGTAAATAGACCTCTGGAGACAACCATCTTCCAGCCATTGTACGACATTGTGCATTCGAAAGTCGACAGATACCCTCCTTATCTTAACTCCAACTGTGTATGCAAATCTACATGTATCTGCGGGAGCAGCTAAATTGGGACAACAGAAAGAAGGGTGCACTTCCGATTCTTGGAACATGTACCAAAAAGCCTACATCTGAAGGGAACAAACGCTTACAATAGCGCCATTACTAGGCATCTCCTCGCCACACATCATAAGGTGAGGTCGCGATATCCTTTAAAATTATCAACAGCCAATGCAGCTCAATTCTCCCCAAGTTTGACGAAGCAATCTCTATCATACCCCTGAAAGCCGATTTATGAGTTCAGAAAGAAGCAGTTATCAGTCTTTTCTTGCCCATCTGCTAACTGGACGTCATTCATTAATATGTTTTTCATTTGATTGCGTAATCTTTGGCTTTGACCTCACCCCACCTCCTCCGATATAGTTGAATTGTCCCTGTCTGCTGTTTCAATGATTTCAGTTGAACTCAGTACAGCGTTCCCCAATTTATTAGTTACTCATCATCTTACGCATCTCTTGTCTTTATTACGTAACTCCTTTGCCATTGTATGCATACATTTACATTGTTTTAACTTGAACTCCCTGTGTACAGACTATATAATAGCGTTATTTTTCTGAGCATTGTTCACTAATTGTTCGGAACTTTCTATCAACTGACATCATGCGAGATTCGCAAATTCGTTAAAACTTTTCTGTAGATAAAAAATTGCTAACGCTCGCTCGATTTGACATCCTCATCCGTTCCTGCTGTAGTTGAGACAATGCTCGCTAGATAAGTGAATGAAGTAACCTCTTTCAAATCTAGGCGAGGTTTATCTTGTATTATATATAAGTATAGTTATATATGCGCTTATCTTAAATTTCCTCTTTACACGCACACACATATATATATTTATATTATTTTATTTAATGATTATAGATAATTTGTTTCAATGAATCAAAAGTTGAACCTGGCAGTATATTCTCGTCTTTCGCACAGTACGAGTAACATGAATAAATGATGAATATTATTGTGACAGTTGATGGCGAGGAGGACGATGAAACATACGAAAATTGATTCCAGTGTTGATTATTCAGATTTTTGTTTTGCTAATTATAATCACTTCTGATTGATATTTCTGTACTTTTTTTTCAACTTCTTTCATGACTACTAAGTACCATTATAACAACAACAACTACTACTACTGAGACGAGACTTTGATGTTTTGTTTGTCTGCTTATTTGCTTGCTTGCTGGAACAAATTAGAATCATGCTTGTATAATTTTTAAAAGAAAATCGCTTTTGCTGCTCTCTTTGCTTTTCTTCATTATTCATACACCGAAAAGAGACTCGTCGCTGAACTACTACTGGTCTGCTGTCTATTAATGTTCGAATGCGGGATTTTTCTTCATTTTGTAGTGTGTAAATTAGCGCCGAATTCTGATCGATCACTTCCTCCTCCGCCTCCTCTTCCTACCTTTTTCTGGGTTAAATTATTCTTTAGTTTTTTTTATTGTCTCACTCAGATTTTATTGAAATTAATTGAATAAAAATATGTTTGTTGATTGTTGTTGTCTTGTCTTTTTACACAGTAGTTGCAATAGTTGGATGGAGATAATAGATGAGTGAGGATTAGAGAGGTTTCACGCGCGCGCATTTCGGATTGTGAGGGCGATTGTTACTTCCCGGCTGCCCACACTGTGGAAGTTGGTTGCGTGACCGCAGAGCCCAGGGGACAACTGCTTGAGGCCGGCCACACACGGCCTGTTTTTGTTTGTTGTTTTTCATTTGGTGTGTCTCAGTAGCATATATATCACTTCTGCCCTGTGACAGCGCAGCAGGAAGCGCGGTCGTTGTTAATCCGGGCCCCGACCGATCCGGTATGATATTTTGTGATTTTGTTTGAGTCATAGCATTGGATTGGGTAGCTGCTTTTTGTCTAACCACTATCCAAACATCCTCTCTGGCATGGTAGGACCTCAAGTGACATAAGTCTCAGCCAGTATAGCTTGTGGGGTCATTGCGGTGTTCAAGCCGGACCAGCACGTCAAGGTAGCAGCTCTCGGTCGGGAGTTGGATGGATAGTCGCTGAAGATAATCGGCTACATGTTGATTTAAGTACACAGTTGTTATTCGCGTCCATTTTTATGTCTAAGATTTACCCAGTTGTTTTTTAGATGTCAGAATCAAGTTCGCATTTTTAGCAGTTTGAAAAAAGTAATAATTTGGACATTGGGTGTATGATATTCGCAATGAATGAAAAACGAAACGATACTGTTGTTGTTTTTACTGATGTTTCTCTGTTTTTAATGCTGCTAATAGCTTTATCAAAGTAGTATTATTAAATCATATTAGATATATCACACACACAGTGACAGTATTTTATTTCACTGGGTGACGAGGTTTCGAGATTTATAACCATATCAGTTATAATCACACGAATTCGAAACTTGAGTTTTATGGTTTTCTTTGTTCTCTCCTATTTGTCGCCGTAGTGGTAGTAGAATTTTCCAGATATCCGGCTGGACAGGTGTTGAATCATTCCTACTACACGTACTTGCAGTTCATTCGATAAACAAAGCTTCCGTTAACAACCTCTCCCTCCACCCAGCTGTTACATTAGATTTTAAAACTGTCATCTTATCCCATCCATCCTATTGTATGGTTGTGTGTAACTGCATGTAGTGAGTGGTGTAGCTGAACTATTCTCTAGATTTCTTATCTTATTCGGGTCAACCAATCCAGATTTCGCTGGGTTTTTATGCTCGGCTAATCTGGCTGACTGCCCCTGTTCTACTATTTTGACCTGACAATCATCGCAGGCAGGGTATTAGATAAACTAAATTGTTTTGTTTTAAAGGCTCCACAGGATTGTCCCTTTAACCGACAAAGTTTGGTTCTAATTGAGTTTGTGGTTGGTTTGAATGTCACTTTTATTTCTGCCTTATTAAGAATTCTGCCTAATGTTTCCGAGGTTCCTCCCTTGTATGAAATTACTCCTGATGATTTTGATTCCTTATTGTTGGTGTTATCATTATCCTGTGTATGTTTGACATGCATGTGAACATTATTATTATTGTCATCACAAATCACTACTAATATTATTCATTTTATTTTCACGTTTCTCTACATAATTTCTTATTAATTTATCACAATTAGAAACAAGCTTTGTCCGTCAAAGAATCCTGCAACTTAATCATCGTTCTTCAGCATGAGGTGGTTCTTCATATTGTCAAATTGATCAGTTGGTAAAGAAAGACACAACAAAACCAAGTGTAGATTGTTGGATTTGATAAGCGTATGAAATTATAAAAACAGCGTGTGTGTTTACATAATGAAATTGCTTATCACATTTGTGTTGATTTAGTCAATTCATGAGAAGAGTGATGGTAGGCCATCACTTCTGTTCAAACAATTTGGATTCCATTTGATACGATGAAGTGCTTCTGATATTCCTGTACTGAGTCATAAGAAAAAGACGTAAACAGCAACGAAAATTTTTGTTTTCGACGATTCATTTTCATAAGCTGCTGTAAAATCGTAATTATATTTAACAAAGAAATCATTAGACCAGTCAATCAGATACTGGTAAAATTTATCCTCAAAAAAACCTGTTCTGTAATGTAAGATGTAACCTAGAAGGTCTGACTAACTGGAAGTAAGAAAAGGGGGTAGAAGTTGGCCTGAACTAATGAGTGTGAGAAAATGACTAATCAATATGATTGTGTGCAGTGGATAGGAACTAGTGGAAAGACGATAAAGTGTTTCTGTATGAAAACGGAATGTTATTAATAAACAGTGATAAAATGAGTGATGATAAAATATGGATGATCGGAATAATAATGATAATAAAATAATAGTCGTAATAACAATACTAATGATAACAGTGAACTTACATAATAAAAAGAGAAAGAATCAGAATTATAGTAAGAACTTTACTCTAGCCACGGCAGGGAATGTATATCTCGCTTTTGAATGCAGAGGTTCAGTTTCAGATCCGAAATACCCAATGATTCAGCTATGTCCAGATGGTGTATTCGAAGTCCCCTTGCACAGCATTGAGAGACTCTGTAAAGCATTGATGCGGGGGTGCTGGATGTCCAGAGTTGACGAGCTGTTCGGGGATTCAGCTGCTACTATTCTTCTTTCCTCCTCTGGTTAACCAAGTTGGACAATGTTCCAGAATACGTTTGTGGACTTGACGTTGCGTACGGCCGATATACTCCGGTCCACACGACTAAGAAAAAGCCTGAAACTGTCTTGCTGTTTCCACAAAATCCTGAAAAATAGGTCTTGAACTTTTTGAATTTTCCTCTCACTCATATTCAAATTCGAGTCCTATCACTTGGTCCGAAATTCTGCAATGTATCGAGTAAAATCAACGAATTATAAACCAAAGTCCAATTCGAGAATATAATCTCACAAACATTTGATTTGTCATCTACTTCGGAAAAAAGATCTCGAACAATTCAAAGCTTCACTTTTTCGACAGCTGCTACAAGTACATTCGTATACTACCAAGCCATCGATGTCTGCTGACCAAGGAACACAGAAAACAACTTCAAGAAAATTAAGACATAATCCTCATCCATCCTGATGAGGGCAATGGGACTGTGGTAATGAATAGATCCGACCATAATGAGAAATTAAACAAATTCACTATCAGAAGACACCAAATTCTTCAAATCACCCAATCAGGAAGACACAAGGAAAAGAACAGAAAACCGACGCACACCCGATATCTATGGTCGGCCTGCAAAATTTGGGCTACCGATATCCATGCAGAAACTTTCATACTTGTACTGAAAATACGGTGTGGCATCAAGCTGTAATCAAAATAAATAATAAAAGTAAAATAATAAATAATAGGAAACCGTACTGGGATGGGGATAGTAGGTCATTTGAGAGCAAGCACTGAATGATTTGAGCCTCTGCTGCTTTTTCCATCATACGTGAAACTACAGACGTGACGTTGATCGGGTGGTAGTTGTTGATATCAGCTATAGGCCCGTATTTATGGATAGGTACAATACAAGACTTCTTCCAGCAGGTAGGGTATGTCCCATCGCCTAGTTAAATTGAGTATAGCTCGAGTAGGAGTAAACTCATGTAATCACCACTGTTTTTCAGCAGAATGGATGATATACCGTCTGGACCAATAGTGTTAAAAAGCCTAAGATTTGCGACAGCTTTATCGATCTTGTATGTGGTGAAAAGTATGTCAGTCACTTAGATATTCATCTGCTTTACTTGAGAAATCCATGACCTGATCGCTCTCCAAGGAGTATAATCTGGCAAAGTGCTTGATATGCAACTAATAGTGTTCTCTGAGCTGGTTGGTTTAGTTGCGAAGCTTTCGTCGTCCTTCTGAACAACATCCCCTTTCAGCGCCATATTTAGCACAAAGTGAAATGATTTAAATTTCTTCATGAGTGATATATTTGCGTCTCCTGGTAACTATCTTTACATATGTGTTGACCATTTTCTATTGACTTGGATTTTAAACTTTCTGGTCACCTGATGTCACAGCATTATATACTTCAATTAGTGCAAAACTAGCAACAGAAACTATGCAACAATTACTCTATAGTGATGAAAACACAAAAACGCAATTATCAACTTGGATAGAACTCATAAAATTATGCCTTACAACATACTTCCAGTTCAATGCTCAAATATATGAACAAATAAAAGGAACGAAAATGCGATCGCCCATATCAGGATTAATAGCTGAAGCCGTTATGCAAAGATAAGAATTAATAGATCTACCTATAAATAATTCCATTATGGGTAAATTTTATTTTGATAGAGTCTCACAGTGTTATACAGTAATATTTACTGATGACGTTTCGAGCACAATTTATTGCTCATAATCATATCAAGTTAATCACACGACTTCCTAAATTCATTTATATAGTTCCATTGTTTTTCACTTGATTTGATTGGTAGTATTATTTTCCATATTTCAGATATGAGTGATGATTCATTCCTATTGCATGTGTTGGGTGTAGATTCGATGAACAAAGAATCAGTAATCAACCTCTCTTTCCACCTACCTAGATTACTTTTTAGAATTTTAACCCTCTCCCACCCTATTGTGTGGTTGTGTGTTAATGCATGCATTGTAATTGCCGAGCTTTTTTCTAAATTACTTATCTTCTCTGGGTCAACCATTCTTACCTTAGCTAAATTCTTATGTTCTGACAATCTGACTACCCCTGACGTACTAGTTTGACCTATGTAGTTGACCTCACAGTCATTGCAGGGTATTTTGTAAATTATATTATCTTGTCTAATTGGGTCCACTGGGTCCTTTAACCTACAGAGCTTGTCCTATCTGAGTGAGTTTGTAGGTTTAAATGCCACTCTAATTCCTGCCTTATTCATAATCCTACGTAGGGTCTCAGATGTCCCCTCCTTATATGGTATAACAGTGGATGACTTATATTCTCTCTTATTTATGTTATCATTACTAGTTCCATAATTATTTTTATTTTTATTTTGTTTTTGGCCTTTAGTTATCTTCCTAATGAATTTTAAAGGATAATTATTCAACACCAACGCTTCTTCTATTTGTTTTATCTCGTCGTTTAGGTCTTTTTTTGTGCTACTTAGTGCTATGGCTCGGTTTGTTAGACACTTAACTAAGCCCGCCTTAACAGTTAACGGATGCGACGAATTAAAATCTAAATATCTATTAGAATGCGTTGGTTTTCTATACACACTAGTGTGAAGTTTACCTTCTTCTATTCGTTTTATTTTACAATCTAGCATAGCTAACTCTCCTTGTTCATCTTCCGATTCAAATGTGAATTTTATCCCCTCTACCAGTGAGTTAATATGTGTCAAGAAGCTAGAGATATGTTCTGTTTTTAACACTGTGAAAGTGTCATCCACATATCTCCACCATATTTTTGGAGTAGGATTAAACGTATTAAGTGCCATATTTTCCCAGCTATCCATAAATATATCTGCTACGATAGGGGATATTGGTGATCCCATCGCTACACCTTCAGTTTGTCTATATATTTTGCCTTGGAATTTAAATATAGTAGATGTGAGGCATAGCTGAATTCCTAAAATAATTTCTTCAATGGATAGCTTTGTTCTATGATTGAGTTCAGCATCTGTAGTTAGTTCCTTTTTAACTGCTTCTAAGGCCATATCGACTGGTATATTAGTATAAAGACTGGTTATATCAAAACTAACCATTGTTTCATCATTATCTAGTTGTATGTCATTTAGTTTATTTTTCATTTCATATGAATTAGTTAGTCTAGAATTTGAACGATTTCTAATGGGGCATAATATTAGAGCTAAATGTTTTGATAATTCATATGTAGGGGTATTTCTAAAATCTACTATTGGTCTTATGGGATAACCTGGCTGATGTATTTTAATAGTACCATACATCCTACTAGCATTATTAGTTTTAGGCATTAAATTAAACCATTTTGACTCACCCAGTGACGGCTTCATTCTGCGTACTAATTCCGCTGTTGATTTTTTAACCTTATTCATTATTGTGTCTACGGGCTTCTTAATTTCCTCATATGGACCCATTTCAATATGTTCATTGACTTTCTTGATGTAGTCAGATTTATTCAAAACTACGGTGGCGTTTCCTTTGTCAGCTTTTGCGATGACAATATTTTTATCCTGTTATAGATTAATTGAAGCTTCTCTTTCCGATTTTGTCAAGATTGATTTTGCCTTCTTTTGATTTTTTAGGGTTAATGCACATTGTGCTCGAACCTCTTCTGCTGTTGTTTTATCTATTGAACCTAGTGCTACTTCTATGTTAGGAATGACATCCTCTGGTTTTAGTTTATTAACTGTTACGTTGAAATTTAGTCCTTTCTCCAGTACTTTTATCTCACTGGAGCTTAGTTCCCTTGATGAGAGGTTGATCACCCACTTTGTTTTGTCGATAGAGGATGAAGCATTGACATCAATTTCATTTGCTGTGTTCTTTTCTTCAATAAGTTTGTTGGATTTTTTGATTTGTGTTTTTTGATTTTCTTAATGCAGATTCTCTAGCTTTTTTGGATGTTTCAAGAATAATTGTATAATCTTTGTCATTGATCATATCTTTGAGTTTGTGTTTGAGTTTTTCAATGTCATTTCGTATATTATTTAGTTTCACAGTCACTCGATGTAATTCTTCTCTTAGACATAATCTACTGACATTTTCGGCAGCTGATGTTATTTTACTTGAAGTAATTGGAGTACGCAGACGTAAATATTTTGGAATTATATGATTTTTTTAACATCGACTGTTAAAAATCCGATGATTTGTGAATCTTGCTTCAGTTTGACAAAGTCGTGTGAGTTTGTTGATAAGCTTCCTGGCAGGAAGACCATAAGTATCATTGATATAAGAATAAAACTTGGGCACTGTGGTAGAGTGTAATTCCATTATGGGTAAATTTTATTTTGATAGAGTCTCACAGTGTTATACAGTAATATTAACGGATGAGATTTCGAGCACAATGTGCATTAACCCTAAAAAATCAAAAGAAGGCAAAATCAATCTTGACAAAATCGGAAAGAGAAGCTTCAATTAATCTATAACAGGATAAAAATATTGTCATCGCAAAAGCTGACAAAGGAAACGCCACCGTAGTTTTGAATAAATCTGACTACATCAAGAAAGTCAATGAACATATTGAAACGGGTCCATATGAGGAAATTAAGAAGCCCGTAGACACAATAATGAATAAGGTTAAAAAATCAACAGCGGAATTAGTACGCAGAATGAAGCCGTCACTGGGTGAGTCAAAATGGTTTAATTTAATGCCTAAAACTAATAATGCTAGTAGGATGTATGGTACTATTAAAATACATCAGCCAGGTTATCCCATAAGACCAATAGTAGATTTTAGAAATACCCCTACATATGAATTATCAAAACATTTAGCTCTAATATTATGCCCCATTAGAAATCGTTCAAATTCTAGACTAACTAATTCATATTGATTAGGCAATGGGAGTGACCATCAAGACATTTTGGATTTTAACTTTGGTCACTCTTTCTCTAACTCTGCTTTTGTTACAGTACATTATCTTTCTACCTTACAGTCCTAATCTTTTACTAAATTATCATCGCTGAACTACTTTCAATCATCTCAACTATATCATATCAGCCGATCTAGTTACTTAATCTCGCTTTGTTTTTGGTTGATTTAACGTCTTTATTACTTTTTGATTGTGTAAATAATTTCGTGTGTACAGGAAACCAGTCAGAACTTAAATTTGTTAAGATCTGTGGGTAATTCAGAAGTGTTTGAATTAGTGTTTGCTTAGTGATTGCATAAAGTTGCATATAACTGCATGTACAACCCACTAGTGGGTCCCATGTAATGTGAGATGCGAATGTCGACGCAAGTCACTTCAAAAATTGCTTTCATTCCTCTTCAGAGTCTAGAATTTTTCAGTTGCTAACGTTGTGTGTCACAAAAAACAGATACTCAACTTGCACGATTATGGTTATTTATTTGTAAACTCCTTTACTGAACTGATAATTTGATTGTTTTGATTTCGAATACCACACGAACGAAATGTTATAACTGTAGCCTTGATCACCTAATGTCAGTTAGATCAGTATCCATGGGCATATACAAAGCACAAACTCATAACAAATAAGTTGCAAAAGTACAGGTAGCTATTCCTTCTCCGTTTCTCGTAACCTTAGCAACAAAACAAACTCAATAAACCCTGATACTTCCATCTAGATACTGTTTGCATCAAAATCAGTTTATGTACATCAGTAGACTGTATGAAACATGCCACTGATTAGTGTTATTGCATAAAACACTCTAAAATTATCACAATCAGTATATCCAGGTTAGCTCCTGATTGTCTTTACACATACATCTCACTTTTTCGAGAAAAGTGAAACACTTAGCACCTTCGGTAAATTTAAATAAGACACTAAGAAGACAAGTATTGCAAGATGATACCATTTCATAGTTACGATAATGCAACCGTCAACTATGTTTTACTGCCGTCAACCCTTCGAGTTGTAAAACGATCGTGAAGAAACTACGAGATGATATCGTCTCGCAATATTTGCCTTTTTATTCCCTTATTTAAATCTTACTTTTTATTTTCAAAACATTCTGAAGAGAACTATTTAAATGAAAGAGATAAACAGCTAAGCAGGCTTAGAATACAATGCTTTCTAAATGTCAATTTAAACATCAGCATAGTGTGGAATTACATAGGAGCAGAAATCGAACTCTATCACGATGAGTCCTAAAGCCCAGCTAGTTCTGACAAGCTTTCGCTGAAAAATACTAAACAAGGAGTTTAAATTATAAAATTGTTGATTTCAACGTTGTTGTTTTTTTTTGTTACATTAGAAATACCTATATGGAAACAACATTTTTTGGAACTGTTGTCATAATCGAATAGTATGTTTATCCAAACTCTGCTATTATCAGGTGCCTTATCCACAGATAACTGAAATCCCCCATCATAATTATAATATCTGAAACTTTTCTAACGTGAAACGTTATCAAAATAAACGAATTCCCTCATAGATTTTAAACAATTAATTTGAAGGTAAATGAATAAAATACATCTCATTATCATGTGTACAAGCATGAGACTTACCGAATAAGCCAAAAAGATATATTAAAATTAAAATTTTTAATCTGGTTATCATTTTGACTGATAATACAAAACTGAGCTCTCTACTAAGGCTTTATATATATATATATATATATATATAAACCGTGGGTGATATTTGCTTAAAATAAAAAGACAAATGAAAACAATAGGTTACTTATGGAAGCAGCCAGAACAATAATACACATGCATACAAAAGAAGTGAAACTTTGTTTTCATTTGTTTAAAAATGCGTACTACTCAAACTTTGTTTTATGTCGTCAATTATTTAATGGTAACAGGTGATGATAGGAAGGACACACTTCTTTATTGTTACGGTTCTATATTAGAAAGTACGTGACCTGTTTACGATGTTTGTTTTTTTATTATTTCATTCGTTTACTTTTAATAATCTACATACAGCGAATAGAAACTTCCCTCCAACTAAAAATGGCTCACTGTTATTCAAATGATGAATTTATGCGATAATATTTAATATACAAATACAATGAGTAAGGTATAGGTCACCCCACACTATTTGCATTATTTTCATATGGCACAGTTTGGGCATTTCTCTTTCTTCATTATTTCATTTTGTCCATTTTCACAAAGGATGAGATAAACAGAACTCACTTATTATCTAAATTAAAAATGTAGTACATTTGCGGAAAAAAATATACATTGGGAATGAGAATACTTACTTGAAAATAAAACAAAATTTTTACATAGATGGGATTCGCAGCCCAGAATGCAGATTTCTCGAGTTTACTGCAGATATTCTTGAAATTATTTTGCTATAATTATTAAAAGAGAATAGGTTGTTTAGAATTACCCCAGTCTACTTATTTAATGACAAATTTCCTACTTTTTAAAACTGCACTAGCTTCAAGAAATAAGAACAAAACATGGAATACTAATTTATTCAAGAGCAGTCTGTGTACGGATCGGCTGATCGGTAGGGTGAATGACGAGTTAAAATCAACTTTAAAAACAACTCATTTTATGAGTTTGATCACGGATTGATATCAGTTAGAGAACCATTGAAAACCAGGGAGTACTGGACAGCTGTTTCATCCTAGTTTAGTAATTATAGGAAGTGCGCACCCACTGAGGTTCGAACCCAGACTTGTAAAAACAAATTTCATCCTTACAAACCAACTCATTTTATAGATCAAATTTGGAATACTGTACACACACTAAACTGTTAGAATTTGAGAACAAGACAGTCAGGCTACCTTTCATCCTATTGATAGGATCAAACAGCCTAAGATTTCTTACTTCTGTTAATTCCCATAGTAATAGTAGTAGCAGTACTGCCATCTATCTTCATCGATCATTATCCACTTTCAGAGCTTACTTGTTTAGTTTGACACTTCACAAAAGAGAGAAAGAAAGAAAGAGAAGCCTCCGTCGCCAAACGTCACAACTATTCCTAAGAAAACTCTCTTCATGAACCTGGAATTCAAAGGTGACTTTGCAGCAGAATTTCTCAGAAACCACCTTTCTAAATGTCTGAAGAAGACATTTCCAACAGGCACCTTACGTGTCACATTCTCCAGCAGACAGTTAATCCAGTGTAACGTTAATCATATGATACCGCTTTTGGCCACTTCAGTGTGTATTTATCAATTTACTTGCTCTTGTGAAGCAACGTATATCGGCCATACGCAAAGTCAAGTGCACAAACGTATTGTGGAACACTGTCCAGGTTGGTTAACCTGAGGAGAAAAGAAGAATAGCAGCTGCTCTATCCTCAAACACCTTGTCATCTCCGAACATTGAGCACCCTCACATGAATGCTTCATAGTGCTACATAGAGTGCCTCAATATCGTACAAAGGGACTTCACATACGCCATCTGTGCATAGCTGAAGCACTAGCTATTCGAGATCTGAAACCGGACCTCTGTATTCAAAAGCGACACATACATTCACTCGCCCTACCGTGGCTAGTGTAAAGCTCTTACAATAATTTTGCTTCTTCCTTTTTTATTATATAAGTTCACTATTACTATTATTATTATCTTTGTTATTGTTATTACTACTATTATTTTATTATCATTATTATTCCCATCATCTATATTTTATTACCACTCTAATACTGTTTATTAATAACATTGCTTTTTCATACAGATTTCACATTAAAACACTCTTTCGATTTTCCACTAGTTCCTGTCCATTCTACACGAGCTTATTGATTAGTCATTATTTCACACTTATTACGTCATACCAACTTCTGCCTCTTTACTAACTTACAGTCAGTCATCCCTTCTTACACTTTACATTGTGTAATACGTTTTTCGAGTACAAATTTACCAGTATCTGATTGGTCCAAAGATTTCTTTGTTTAATATAATTACGATTGTACAGCTCTTGAAAATGAATCGTCAAAAAGAAAATTTTCTTCGCTGTCTACGACTTCTTCTTGTGACTGAATATGGGAATATTTCGTTCACTTCACAAACTAATTATTGTGACTTTGATAAATCCGTCTAGAAGTCGGTCAATAATAACCAGATTTTAGGTGATTTTGCTGCTTGATTAAATTAGTCTTCACAACAACTTTTCCAACTTGTCACCTGATGATTTAGCAAAACCTTGTATTTGATTCAAATCTAGGCGGATTTGCAACAATCTAAGGCAGTCTCGAAATTAGAATTCAACTTTTCTTAAGTAACTTTCTCTTTGTTACTAACATGGACAATATTGTTTTATATATCATTCAGGTGTCGTCGATGAGGAAAGTCTCCGTATGAAACTATCCGGAAAGTGGTATTGCAAGGAGCTGAAACAAAAGCTTGTGTTTCCTGTCAAGAATTTCTCGTTTGCATCACCACTGATTTCCTAATATGTTTCAGTATGTCAAGATGACTTGAGAAACGTCTTTTTAAATTTATTTTCTAACTATATGTTACTCAGTTAGAGAATGTGACACACGATTGAAATCATAAAATAAGTCATAAATGGTTGAAAAATCAAGGTAACTGTCACTTTAATTTGTGAAACCAGTATTGATTACAAGCTACTTTAATTTCCATTTGATGTACCACAGAAAATTACCCAACAAACTCTTCAGTTTTGTTAGAAATCGATTAATGTGATATTACCATGCTGACTTTGTACTACAAAGAATATTATAAAGCGGTGCAATTCATTATAATCTTCTGTTATCCAACTTTATAATATTCAGCTAACGTTAATTTCAACTGAAACTGCCATCTTAACGATTCCTATGGATACCATTGTTGGTACTCATCCAAATTTCTAGTGAAAGTCACATTTTCACTACTTTTTCAGTGTTAACGAAATTCCATCAGTCTGTATACAGAATGCTTTTAAAGCTGGCTGAAGTAAATATAACATTTCAATAACTTTATCAATGCTTACTGAAATAACTTGTTAGAAATCTCAGCTTTACATCCTCCATCTCCAAATCAAACGTATCAGGATATCGTTCTGCTTAAATAAAAGCAAACTAATAAAGCCACCGTCTTTTTAATAATTCCTAATGTAAATTATAAATTCACTGCTGTTTTAGATTGACCAGTGGTCTCATTTTGTTAGCAGTTTACCATCCAATGAGTCTTTACTAGTCTGAATAAAAACTTCTTAACTAAGTCAAGGTTTGCGCTTATTTATGTAGCATACAAGTTCGATTTATTCGTCATCTGCTAATGACTTCCTTAGTTGAGTCATACGTTCTGTGTTGCCCCACCTTAAAATTTTAATATTCAAGCGTTAACATTCATTTAACACGAAACTGAGGAGTTAAAATCATACCCGTTCTTGTTTACTGGAAAGTTTTATTTTCAACATTCAAACAGATCACGCTTCTTTGATACACCTAATTAGAAAGTCTTAGAATGTATCATTAAATCAATCAGTACGTAGGTGAATCTTTCACATTTCTCAATTATACATAGAAATCGGCTATCGGATACTAATAAAATAGAGCAGATATTGATCATAGCACCATTAGTAAGGCATCTGAGATCTGTTTTATGCGTGTATGTAGGAAGAATTCCTAATAACACAGGAATCAGTCTGCTGTTTGCATGTATGAACTAACTCAATGAAAAACCCTATCGACCTGGGGATCCCACTGACTCGACTAGATAAGGTAATTAAATTCATCAAATATAGTGACTATGAGGTCAAACGCGAAGGTCACACAAATAAATAGGGTTCAACTAGGCAGTTAGAACATGGAAATTTAGTTCCATTATGGGTAAATTTTATTTTGATACAGTAATGTTTACTGTAAACATTACTGCATAACACTGTGAGACTTTATCAAAATAAAATTTACCCATAATGGAACTAAATTTCCATGTTCTAACTGCCTAGTTGAACCCTATTTATTTGTGTGACCTTCGCGTTTGACCTCATAGTCACTATATTTGATGAATTTAATTACCTTATCTAGTCGAGTCAGTGGGATCCCCAGGTCGATAGGGTTTTTCATTGAGTTAGTTCATACATGCAAACAGCAGACTGATTCCTGTGTTATTAGGAATTCTTCCTACATACACACATAAAACAGATCTCAGATGCCTTACTAATGGTGCTATGATCAATATCTGCTCTATTTTATTAGTATCCGATAGCCGATTTCTATGTATAATTGAGAAATGTGAAAGATTCACCTACGTACTGATTGATTTAATGATACATTCTAAGACTTTCTAATTAGGTGTATCAAAGAAGCGTGATCTGTTTGAATGTTGAAAATAAAACTTTCCAGTAAACAAGAACGGGTATGATTTTAACTCCTCAGTTTCGTGTTAAATGAATGTTAACGCTTGAATATTAAAATTTTAAGGTGGGGCAACACAGAACGTATGACTCAACTAAGGAAGTCATTAGCAGATGACGAATAAATCGAACTTGTATGCTACATAAATAAGCGCAAACCTTGACTTAGTTAAGAAGTTTTTATTCAGACTAGTAAAGACTCATTGGATGGTAAACTGCTAACAAAATGAGACCACTGGTCAATCTAAAACAGCAGTGAATTTATAATTTACATTAGGAATTATTAAAAAGACGGTGGCTTTATTAGTTTGCTTTTATTTAAGCAGAACGATATCCTGATACGTTTGATTTGGAGATGGAGGATGTAAAGCTGAGATTTCTAACAAGTTATTTCAGTAAGCATTGATAAAGTTATTGAAATGTTATATTTACTTCAGCCAGCTTTAAAAGCATTCTGTATACAGACTGATGGAATTTCGTTAACACTGAAAAAGTAGTGAAAATGTGACTTTCACTAGAAATTTGGATGAGTACCAACAATGGTATCCATAGGAATCGTTAAGATGGCAGTTTCAGTTGAAATTAACGTTAGCTGAATATTATAAAGTTGGATAACAGAAGATTATAATGAATTGCACCGCTTTATAATATTCTTTGTAGTACAAAGTCAGCATGGTAATATCACATTAATCGATTTCTAACAAAACTGAAGAGTTTGTTGGGTAATTTTCTGTGGTACATCAAATGGAAATTAAAGTAGCTTTTAATCAATACTGGTTTCACAAATTAAAGTGACAGTGCACAAGTTTTATTCTTATATCAATGGAAATTTAGCTAGGCCAACAGTGATTGGCTAGGGAAGGTAATGTTTATAAAAACTTAACCATCGTTATACATTCTCCTATTGACAGTCACACGATATAAAACGAGAATGTAATGGATAGGAAATTTAATATTTATTCGTTGCATTAACAAGTTATGTATATATATATATATATACATATATATCTACGTTAATTTGAATCGATGACCGTCAATCTTCGAATCATTCTGACCACTAAAACTGTATTTTATGTATGTATTTTATGATGAAGCTCATTAAAACTGTTAATTCCTAAGTCGAGAACAAGAAATTATAGAATCTTATAACACGCAGAATTAGCATAACAGCCGCGTACTCGCAAAATTTATTTCCAGAACATGTAAATATAAACTAGGTAAAATTCTTGAAGCATTTGCAGTTTCATTGACTAAGGCCAATAAATAAGATTACAGGACTTTAGATTAATTTTAGTTGTTGCATTTTCATCACGAACCAACATCGACCGCCGATGGGGTAGCAGGTGCGTACTGATGAGGAGTCCCAAAGTATTACAGAACAGCTATCTTGTGCTTCCTGGTTTCCATATTCTCTGTAACTGATGTTGTTTAGTGACAAAATCTAACAAGTGGAATTAAGGTCAATAAGTCTGGATCTTGTGCACAATATCTACTTATAATGCAAGCAGTAGAAATACTAAGTTGGTTTCGCTATCCCAGTTATCACTTCAATTACCTTCTTAAATTATAAAATGGAATTTAATCAGTTTAACTTCTTTTTTTTCGCTCCTCTTATTTTCTCTTGAATTTCATATTTCTGTGGAAATTGATTACTCTGTGTTCAATACATTTGTCTTATCTATATTAAATGACGTATAACTCGCTAAACAGTTGTATACTTTTAGACCTCTTTGTACGCCTCAGTAAATTACTCAAAAATCTAAAGTTCTTTTTTAATTCCCAGCACCGACAGCTTGGTTATTTTGTTTCAAAGTGGGTGTCTTTAATAAGTGACATCATTTAGGCAGCCATTTGAAACAATAGAGAGAGAAACATTTGTTTTGTTTAATATTATGACTCACCTTAAGGTTATGATGCAGAAACACTTGGTGCAAACTCTGATAATTTCATGAAAACACACTTCGTAAGAGACCGAAGCCAGGATGAGACAGCTATCCGCTGCTTCTTAATCCTCAGTTACTTTTTAAATGTTGATGATACTCTCTTACTTATCATTATTCGCTTCCGAGTGGGATATAGAGCTTCAACAACAAATCTTCGCCTTGTTCTATTCTCTGCAGTACTCTTCAGCTGCCCCGACGATTTCCCATAACCTCTCATCTCCTCATCACACGATCTCCTCCATATCACCCTCCGACGACCCACTAGTCGCTTCCCATTGAGATTCCACTCAAGGGCCTGGCGCGCGATGTCATCCGACGGTCCCCTCAGCATGCATCCGATCCATCTCCACTTTCTCCTACATATTTGTTGAGCGATTGGCTCTTGGTTGGTTTGTTCCCAGCTAGAGTTTCTTGTTACTAATTCTTTCTATCTGGCCATTTGATCTTTATTATGGAGAGAAGTTGGCTATTGATAAAAGTCTGCAACCTGTTGAAAATTATTTTTTGACACACTGCAAGTTTCTCACCCATATAGAAGGACCGATTTGAGATTTGTGTTGAAAATCCGAATCTGGTTCCTTGTATTGAGTGCAGAAGATTGCCAAACTTGTTTCAGGTTGGTGAAGGTGCCTCTCCGATTCTGGCTTTGAAATCTTCCGTTGAAGCAATGCTTTCTACGTAAGTGCAGGAGGTGAACTCTTTCAAATTTATCCAGTTGATAGTGATTAGCGCTGGTTGTTGTTGCTGTCGATTGGTCATCTTCAACACCTCCTTCTTCTTTATGTTCACAAGGACTTTTGTCTTTGTCACCATCTTCTTCTGCTAGTTCGGTGGTTTGCGCCTGCAAGTCTTTGAGTTTGCGTGACATTAGACATAAATTGTCCGCGAAATCAAAATCTTCTAGAGTCTTCTTATCGTTCGTCCAGTATAGTCCTGACTCCTCGCTGCCCACAGTTTGACGCATAATCCAGTTCACAACAATTAAGAATATCATCGGTGATAGTAGTGGGCAGCCTTGTCTTACTCCTCTATGCACTTCGAATGCCTCGCTGAGTTTCCCGTTGTGGATCACCTGATATGTGCTACTGCCATATAGATGATGAATTAGGTTGATAAAGACTCGGGCACTGCATTCCATAGTGTTGAAGTAGTTTCCAGATTACTTCTCGGTCAACGCTATCTGGTGAAGACCTTTACGAAGTCGATGAATTTGAGGTGGACAGAGGTTTGACTGCCATTCTATGCTTTGTTCTGTGATAACGATGCGTATAGTTGCAATCTGATCAGCACATGATTTGCCTCTCCTAAATCCAGCTTGTTCCGATGGGAGCAGTTATGCACCCAATGCATCTTTTATTCTCGCCAGGATGATGCCATTTAGTATTTCGCTTGGCGAGGACAGAAGTATGATTCCACACCAGTTCTTGCAGAGTGAGGCGTAATTCGCCCCTCTCTGGCAAATTGACAAGGTAGCCAGCTTTTCTTCCAATTGGTAGGTACCTTTCCCTCCTTGTAAACCTTTAGCAATACTGGCGTGAGATTATCTACTTTAGTCTCTGGGTCTGTTTTCAGTGCTTCGAGGGGAATTCCGTCTGGTCCTGCTGCCTTCCCGATTGGACTTCAGTAGTTCATCGCTTTCAGAATTTCTGCTTTTGTTGGGGGATTTGTGTCGACTTGCAGGCAGTTCTGTGCGTGCTGTTGGTGGTGGTGTATTTCTGGGCGATTTGCAGGTGATGTTCGATTCAACAATTCTTGTCTCTCTCGTGTTTGATAATTAAGTTCCCTTGACCATCTTTTATAGGCATCATCTGCGTTGCTCGCTTTCCGGATAGAGACGTGGTTGTGTGATATAATATCCTGAGGCCTTTTTCACCTGCGCCCTGCTTGTTCTGCTTCAGCTGCCAACCAGTGTGTCGTAGAATTGTCTTTTGTCTTTCCTGGAACTCTCCTTCACTTCTTTATTCAGTGCAGCTTCACCTTCTTTTGCCCATCTCTGCATTCGTCCATCTTCTGTTTCACCATTCTCCTCTCTTTTATTTGCTTCCAAGTATCAGTTTAAAGCCACTGCTTATCTTGTCTCTTCTTAGAACAGTTGTACACGTCTCCTTGAATATGGTCTTCAGAGAGCTCCAATGTCCTCCCACACAGGTTTCCTCATTGATGCTACTTAGTGTCTCTGACTATGCTCTGATAGCTGCAGTAAACGTATCTTTTGTAGTTGCATTTTTCGGTCTCTGAATGCTGAACTTGAGTTGTGGCCTGTCTCCAAATGTTTTGAGGGAATTCATGTTCGCCTAAAAGGTTCCTTGAACTAGATGATGGTCCGAGCCCGCACATATCTACTCCCCTTCTCTACTTTGTGTCCAGCAGACTGCATCTCTGCTTCCTTGAAATTGAGATGAAAACTGTCTGGTTCGTGGTGTATCCGTCAGGCGAGACCCATGTTGATTTGTGTATGTCCTTGTGCTTGTGCACGCTGCTTCCAATCACGAAATCATTGAAAGCGCAGAAGTCTACGAATAATTATCCGTTCTCATTCATTTTTTCTAGAGCCTCTCGATCCATGAAGAGCCCTTTTCCTGTATTGTCTGCTCCCAGTTCGGTATTCATATTGCCCATAGAGATTAAACTAGTAAGCTAGTTAACTAGGCGAGGTTATATTCGCTCATCAACATGGGCGCTACTACTTCGAAATTAACGATGGCTTCATTTTTTCACCTGTTCTGATCACAAGTAAAAGACAATTTTTTTTAATTTCACTTTTTCTCTCAGTGCGTGTGACTTAAATAAAATTTTCAATAAGAAGTCTTATTTCATATTTATCTCTGAATTTTAGGTTAATGATTTCGATTATTATCATTATGTATAAATAATTTATTTTAATAAAATTAATAGTTTATAATAGTATTTGTAATGCTGAAGAAATAAATTGTGCTTCACATCTTTTAATTGTTGTATGTTCAAAAGTCAGTTTTAAAATTCTTAAACTTAAATATCACTGAAATACGTTAAGTTTGATATTTGTTTTTCAATAAAACTTTTCTAATCGAGTGTGTGCTTTCTAATGTGCATTCACTAACGTTTTGTTTATTCAAGTCTTCTTTCCAGTTTTACAGCTGAAAAGTAATGGTCTGTTAAAGAGTTATTTTAACATGTGAAATAAATGTGGTGCGGTGAACACATTAAAATGCGAACACAAATGTAAGATGTGTAACCGTGGAAACAGCTGATTCTTATTTAAATAGTTAGAAAGGTATTCTGTTCTTTCGTGATTAAAACTGTATTGTCAGATGTAGTGATATACTGATGTGAGTTTTCATTAACTACATTTTGTCGACACAGCTCCAATATTAACGTTAGTAAGAAATAATCAGAAAAAGTAAAATAATGGAAACCAATAAACTTTGAACCATTCTTGAGATGAAAAAATCTTGTTTACTTATTTTGAACTGAAACTAAGGTTTGACAATTTAAGGATAATTCTAATTCTAATTTGCAATCTGGTTACTTTAAGAAGAATAAATATAAAACTGATGAGACTGAACATCTTTGATCATTTCTCTTCGTTGCGGTGTAGTTTAAGAGTAAATTTCGTACAATAATAATAATTTGCTTTATTCCAAAAGAGTGCATGTGATACAGAATGGAATTCTCTGCATTTTTACTACAGTATTGCATCCAGTTAGTACATTATCAATAGATTCTACATAGATTAAGGAAATCTCAGTTCATTATTACAACAACACATTGGCATGTCGGTAGCAAAGGTAAGGCTGAACAGTGTTGGAAGGTGTTGAAAAGTAGGAGCTGACATATTTACTGGCGTAATCGAGAAAAAGAAACAAAGCAGCACATAACGGAAAAAAAGAAAAAAGGAGAGAGAAAAGGAAAAGAAAGAAAGAAAATGTTGTACCTATAAATGATATGAGTTGGAAAGACGAGATCCACTTGTACTACTGACTATTTAATGAATTATAGGTGTCACGCCTAATGCTTTCTTTATCGCACAGAACACGAGCTAAGTAGGATATGGTTGAGTTTTTGTACTTGCTGGTGCGAGCATATGGTTTTCTATATAGGCTTCCGGTTTTACCTGATGAGATGCAGGGGGAGAGTTGTGAGTGAAGAGGGTGGTGTGAGCTAGATAAAATGGATTTAGCCCATTTTTCACATGAGTCCATGTGCCTGTCTACCAGAATATTAACAAGCTGGTTAACAATGCAATCGGCTGCCAACTTCTAATGTGAACTTAAATTTTACCACTGTGAACCTTATTAATAAATTTCGCTCAACATAAAGACGGTTATGTTCGTTGAATATATAGATGATTGCATTGTCGTTTAACAGCAATGAAGGTAGTATTTGATGTGCTTGACATGCTTCTACCTACGCAATATTCACAGAAGCATTGAATAACATGCACAACATTAAAGTCACCCACCTTAGTCTGATGAGGAACTATTCTGAATTATAAGCTTTATATGGGCCTGAATAATTGCATTCATTGTACGTTATGACTGGTAATCTCTAGTGAGAGTCTATATAACTACCACAACACGGTAAGCAAATTTTTTTCATAAATTAATAATCTTAGTAAAGTGCCAATTACTGTTTTATTGCAAAGTATTATTTACAGTGAACAATTTGGTGGGTCATAACATAAGGTAAAATAAACAAATAAATCAGGATTATAGCTTCGATACTATGTGTTACAGAAATGTAAACATTTTTACACCGTGAATTATAGATGGTGATAATTCTTTCCCCTTAGCATCAGAAGTTGATTAGCTTTCATGGTCATTGATGCTGAAATGTAAAAACAGCGAACTGATTCAAAACTATCTACAAACAATTAAATATCATTCTGAATATCGTCATTAGACTATTGGAGATTCACAGGACTATGAATTAAACTCATTTTGCATAAACATAGTTTAGCTTACATTATTTTTCAATGGGTCAAATATAAAGATGCAATTACCTTAAATTCACTTCAAAGTAGGATGTTAGTTAAACTTTCTCATTCGAATGATGTGAGGTTGTGTCGCTTAAGTGCAAATAGCTAATTTTTCTTGCTTGAATAATCTACTGAAAATAATTCCAAATTACATGCTTGACATTTTCGTTTTAGATAGCAGATAGTGTAGAGGCATATGGCTTAGTGTTATATTGGGTCACTCTCTGAAAGTAAATAAATGATATACATACTAGACAGAAGAAGGTGCTTCGGAAATTCAGGTCAAAAATGTTGTTAATAGTAATTAGCTGCGAGGTATTCGGTATTCACCTGAATAACTCAACTAAGCCTAAGTCGTTTCTGTATTTTGAAGAAGCACAAACTATTTTAATAATCGTTTTCAGCCGTGCTCGAATTAATTGCAATATTTTTAGGTGTGTTCTCACAAGGCAGTTCGAAGAAATGCTGTGATTTTTATGCTTAGACGTTTATTGCTGTAATTCCGAAGGAAATATGACGCAACTAGAAGAGTTTAGTTCGATAAGTCACTTAATACTCACTAAGTATTACTTATATACATCTTACCAGCACGATTGCACTAGGCTACATGGCTTCACGCAAGAATGTATTGTCCGTTTTTTCTAAAAGTCAAGTGTCCTTCGAGGAAAAAGAATTCATAATTTCGTCCGTATTTGCTGCAAGCTTCATCGACTAAGGTCAATTCATTGTTTACGATGGACCTGGCACTAAAGGTAATCAAGCTCTGACTAGCCATGTCACACCGAAAGATAGGTTTCACAAATTGAAACACCCCATTATAAAAAGTAATGGATTATCTTCAAATGATTCATGTATGAGTACAAGCATCTCTTAAAGAAATACTGCATATAATATCACTGATGATAAAACATTTACAACAAGAATGGTTATGTTTTATAATGCAGGTAATAACAGCTGGTCGCTATAAGATTCGAGAAGCTTTGAAGCAGTCTGTAATTTGCGGTTCATTACACCACTGACTCCATTAAGTCTTCTTTCATGAAGATAGTTAGGTAATCCTCGTGAGCCACTGCTTGAATATTTTGGTATGGTGTAGGGTATTCGCTATTTACTAAATCGGCAAATTGGGAATCACTTGATAGGCTAGACGGGAGTTGTGATATAATGTAATATGTCGAGAGGTCTTACAGACTGTTTGTACATGGGTCTAGGTCAGCAGTTGATTTACTTTCCATGAGATACAGATTGCCTGAATTATTGCTGTGCTATGTCGTGTAGAAAATTGCCCATTTTGAACATTGTGTGTATCGTTCGGGAACAAAAATAGTACGTCAATCAGACTTCAGTAGTGATATTGATTATTTGATTTTCATAGTTTGAAAGGGTTTAAAGTTTAACAGATGCACTGTGGTTTTATCACGAACGACACAAAAAATGTAATAACACTTAGTCTACATCAGTGTTTGTCAACCACAAAATACATCTACATCATACGGTAAAACAGATCTCAGAATGAAATGAGCACAAAATCGACCATGTAGAATGAGTTCAGAATTTAATTTTTGTATATTATGATATCGAAAATTGAGAAAAAAACCACATTCTTTTTATTCACTGTAATTTGGTACAGTAAGGTAAGGATAAAAGCTATCGTGAGGTATTTTCGAGCATGTTTTAGCACACGCTACAACAGATATTCCATCTATGCAAAAAATTTGATATAACACCTGAAAGTGACAAGCGTAACATATGATATGATTACAGCATTCCTCTAAACCCGTAATACAAAAACAACTGCTCGAGAAAACACTAGATATTCGATACCGCCTCCGTTTTATTGCAATAAGTGGAGCAGCAGACAAACAAGTAATGGAAGCAGAGAAAGTTAATTCCACAAGAATCAATTTTAAAAAGTGCAGAAGTCTGGTCTTACAGGCTTCCTTGTCTTCGCTAAGGTTCAAACCTTGCAGTTTTCTCTCTTTTTACAGATAGTTGACTCCCAAATATCTAGCTGCAAGGAGAGAAAGTAAAACATTGATTAGTGTTTATTATTTAGGTTTTAGTTTGGTTTCACTATGTACAAATATAATGAAGGGAAAGCGCGGCTAGTTTGATTTGCGCTAGCGTACATTCTTGCTCGTCATTAATACTGACATCCAATATCCAATATCGTTTTTACGAGCTAATTTGATTTCTTTGTGCTCACCTCTTGATTGTGAGGTAGAGGTTCCTGATCTTCGGTAAACTTCTGCGTAGCTCGTCCCGCCACTCGACTGTCGTAGCTTTGGTTGACTCCCAAAGTAGTAGTGCTGGGATTAATTATATGTGGTTTGTAGTATGAGGTGTGTTAAAACTGTTACTACTGCGAACGGAGTTGATCCTTTCACCAGTCAGTCCTCCGGTATCGTCGTCAGAAGAAAAGAGATAATAATAATGATAATAATAATAGATATATTTAGTGATGTTATTCAGACTAACAGATAAAAAAGAATAAGAAAACTTAACAACAGTCAGCTGATTAAATTCGAAGAATAATATGAATAATATATATATATATATATATCGGTAATAATGATAATAATAATAAGTGTAGTTAAAGTTGTCAGAAGAGTAAGACGGGAGAGAATGTAAAGAAGTAAAACGACAAGTTTAATTGTCTACCATTGAATGGTGTATGATTAACTGAAGTCCTGTATATAAGTACTGTGAAAAGCAAAAGACTTTCGGTAGTTCTAAACATTAACAACCCATAAATTACGACCATCTGTGGAATTTTTGTATGTCTATCGGAAGGATTAGAAAACTCATCTGTATCACTAACCACATTGTGAATGTAACCAAGAGATGACCGTTGACCACAGGTACTCCACTGATCCGTATTTGTGGCTGTCCCTCTGTAAATGCGTTACGACACCACGACTACACGTCTTATTCCTTCTTATGAGCCTATCATCCAAACAGTTCTGAAACACCACGTTTGGATTAAATATGCAACGTGATTCGTGTACGGCGTCCGTAATCCTTACTATTCACGACGGACTATTCTGATTGGTTGATCAAAGTCATTACCTCTTTAATTCGATCAGCTATTTTTAGAGTTGCCTCACTCAATCTTTTCTGGAAACACATCGGATCGGAAGCATAAATTTGTGTATTCATTTGAAGGCTTGATTTGCACATAAAATAGTTGCTGTCTGCATCATCTTTAGTTTGGACACACAATGCATGATATTATCTATTTTTGACTCGATTTTTCACTGTGTCAGCACTTCTCTGAATGAATCCAGAACCTGTTTCATCCTTTGTTGAACTTTTGGCGAAGACAAACTTTAGTATTTACCAAATAACGTTGAATAGACAACTATGTCATTAGTCATGAATGCAGTGTTGATTTTTTTTTCAAGAGTTCTCAGTAGATCTGACTTAACTCATTTTAATGTCTACGTTGAACGTCACCGGTTATATTAAGGTGTGGTGGCCCTCCATTTGTTTGTATCAGACTTTTACACAGACCGGTTTTATGTATGTCTGACGAACATTTGCTGTTTTGTAACTGAACGTTGGTCTTCAATTGTTTTGTTATACAGTGCACATTCAAGCATTGTTGGTTTTCGTTCGCGTACTCTGGGAGTTCTATTATGCTAACAAAACAATTGCCTAAGTTTTTACCCAACATAATTCTCAGAAATAGTTAGGGTTTAATAAGAACTATGAGATGGGGCCATGATTTAAATTACGGATCGGTAGAGTGTTTAGAAACCCGCAAAATCGTCTCGCTATAAAGTCTAATCATTTACCAAAAAACTCAAGAGGTTTCACCCCTTTACACTGGTTGTTAGTCTTAGCTCATTCTGTGAATGTAATAGTTTATCTTCATTGAACTCTCTTTATCATGATTACAGTTCACAATATAAAATGAAATCGAGTGAGGATATACATTATCGCGTTTTTAATTCACCGCGCTTCTGGTTTTCGAGTGAGGCTATGTTCTATGACGATGTGTTTTCGCGCATTGTATGGGTTATCGCGTTCACGCCTATAGAGACGTTCTAATCGCTCAGTATTGTGAAAATACATTATATTTGACTAGTTTTAGGCTTCTGTAGCCGAAAAATGCAATATTTTTCTGTATTGTGTTCGTAGTAATGCGTAAAATTGTCATGACAGCCTAGACGAATTACTAATAAAAAAGTCATCATTTTGAAGAAATATCGCATAAAAAGTCTATTATTAGGGTTTTAGAGCATTGGGGCATTGTTTTTTGTGAGTTGTTTTAGTTCTTAAGGTTGTAAATTGACTGCAGGTAATGGCTGTTGTCATCCCAGTTATTCTATGATAATAGTGCATTTGAAAGAGAAATATCCTACAGACATAAGTTAGATGTGTGTTTTGAGGATGTTAGACACTTCTTTTATCATCTGTGATGACTGAAATATTCCGTAGCACATGGAAGAGATCATGCGATGAATGAGACAGACTGCTGCATTTCCTGGTGATTATATCTACTTTGATGAAGTTCCTATTTAAAATTGATAAGGCGAAGATATGTTACTAGTTTAATGGACATTTGCACTTGGAATGTCAGAAGGCTTTAATTGTTCATTGTCAAAAATGGCATCAGATTATGTTTATATCAGTGTGCATCGGGTCACGAAGAATAGTGTAGGCGGTCCTCATGAAATGTCAGACTACTTAAAATTAGTATCAACTTTCTGTCGATTAGTAGCTAGGAGGTGTGTCCTACAACTACTGCACCTGTTACATAAGTTATCCCAGTCTTAACAATCGTTCGTGTTCATATCACTAAGATATTCCGAGATCCCTAATGAGTTACTTGTGGCTATGAAGGATATGGAAGAAGCACTTATGGCTCATATGTTTAAATCACTTATTATAAAAGAAGTTATCTGTAGGGATTTTGTGATGTTCAGGTTACAATGCTTGCGGGTATGTAGTGACTGCATGCTTCTGTGCGTGAAGGAAAAGTTGGTTAAAATGAAGATGTGATGAAGTTTTCTGTACAGTGTTCATTGTGAATGGTTTACAAGTTAACACTTATTATTTGCCTGCTGCTATACTGTATAAGACGAACAATCTCTGTGTGACATTAAAAACTACAGAAGAATGCTGCCATCACCAAAGAATGAAAGAGGAAAATGAACCTTTTTCAGCAAAGGTATGGAAATATAAATCGTTTAACTTTAACATTACTTCTTCCTTACTTCAGCAATTTAAAAGCATATACTTTGTTCACTTATTTACAGATATCCGGTAATGTCAGTCAACTTGGTCACAGCAATTCAACATGGGCGAAATAATTACGAAAAACAATTGTGTAAAGACATTTGCTTTTTTTCATTAAATATATTTAACATCCTGCTCTCCATACTTTTCTTATTCTATCTCAGTGAAGCTAAGGTTTTTTGCATGACGATGCGGATGTCAGACTTATCAATGGTACTTGATGATTTATTTGACTGCATAATTAAACGTAAGCGAAATGTTACTACGACTGCTACAGCTCAACCTACTTATTTATACGTTATATGTAAACTTAATTTTACAGTATACGTTAACACCCGTTATCATAGGGACTGCCATAATGCTTTAATTTAAATATTAGTGATACACTGATTTGGAATACACCTAACCGCATACGAACTGGAACTGCAATGCAGTGCCTAAGTTCTGCCTATTGTTGTCATTGTTCCCTACAGACTTGCGTATGACTATGAGACGTTTTCACGTAACTGTAGACTTAAGGGCCACTAAACTATATATAATTCACCACGCATATCGGTCGATAGCGTTCCTACAGAAATACACTTAAGTATAGTAACGAGTTCAAGTCCTAGGGAGCACCGGTCTAGCATGCCGTGCTCACAAAGCGAGCACATGAATTGAAAGACAACAAGATTTATATGAAAAGTTCATATTTATTATAATACAACATTAGTTTGTTTACATATTAAGAAAATGGTCCATTTGTGCGATTACTTCTCCCGCTTTTAGATGCGCACGAGTTGCGAGACCATGTCCATCGTTGACACTTATGCAGCACATTATTAACTACAAAAGGTGGAAGAGTAAACAAAAATAGAATTATGCACACAATATTACAGGATAAATAATGCTCTCACTCGCATTGGCTACCTGCAATAAACTAAAAAGGCTTTGTCAATTAGTATCCATCTCTCTCGCGACTGTTTCAATATAATTCCGTAGAAAAAGCAACATTGAAAAACATCACTGAGCAATATCCACCAATAAAATGCTACACGTATAACCTAAAACCGAGAAAAGCCAAAGAACTCACGGGTTCCTTGACATCGCCAGCAACCGATAGGCCAACAAACCGAGTGTATGATAAACCAAGCCTTGTACACGCACAAAATAAGTAAAAGAAAACGTTAGAATACTCAAATTTTACATTTATTTTCATCAAATATGCTTGTAAACAACGCATACCTCAACCACACAAACCTGCACACGACGTCACCTAACAAGGACAAATTAAATATCAAATTAGCCACCACTGTTCCAGCCAATGAAAGACGAGAAAACCTGAGGCGCGGAAAAATTAAACGCGTCATAGCCTATATCCTCACCTCTGGTTTTCTCGTCTTTCGTTGGCTAGAACAGTGGCGGTCAATTGGAGTTTTGATTGTGTAAGGTATGGTAAGTTCGGCGGTTTTCTAATGTTCAAACTATGCTTGTCTACTTTCAGGTCGGCTACGAAATGTGCAGGGATTGGTTACCCAAGACGAGGCAACGGATGACCAATAGGACTGCCCTTTCCTCTCATCTAATTGTATTGGGATTGGTTGTAAATATAATCATTGACCTTGAGTCTTAGCTCTTACTAGCATACGACATTTGTGTGATCACACTGCTAACGTGCGCTTTGCTCTCTGTTTCAGATCATTGCTTGACGAGTGGGATTACAATTGTCATAGGTAGGTACTACCATGTGCGGTTTTGAGTGGTTATGTTATGCGTGGTTTGCAAGCAACTTTGACGAATGTAAATGTAACATTTGACTATTCTAACGTTGTTTCACTGTTTTTTATACAGATACAGTGCTCTTTTCGATGTACACTCTCTCGAGACTGGTTATCGGTGAAACTACTGTCTTCGAAAAAAACCCGGGTTCGTTTCTGTAGCTTACTTGTTCTATGATCAACTCCAACAAAGTCCTTTTACAGGTAAGTGAAATAATAAGAGGAATAGGTGTGTTAATTTCAAAACACTTGTGGACTTAAGGAATAAGCTAATTAGCTTTTCTAAAACCACGGTAGCTTGAATGCTTTAATCAGTCACACCCAAATAAGGTGTGAGAGTAAATGGATTGTACACTAATCTTGAAACACGCCAAGATAACGGTTTAAACTCGATGGTAAAGAACCTAAGAGGAGATGAAACTTTTGCATCTGAACAGCGCCATGAATATATCTCAGAAATCTTTGCCAAGCTTCAAATGATCTAGGAATAACACTTTTCAGTTTTTTTCAAACAATACTTCCTAAGCAGTTCGAATTATTCTGTCCACAGATAACTGAATAAATAGTCTAAAACCTTTTTACAAGAACGATCTAGTAACATAACATATAATCATATTGACTGTTACTTTTCATACTTCAAACACTAGCTTTCTACTTCAATATCCAATATAGTTTTCACGAGCTAGTGTAAACCAATTTGATTTCTTTGTGCTCGCTTCTAGATTGCGACGTAAAGGTTGCTGGTCTTCGGTAACTTCGTAACTTTGGTTCACTCCAAAAGGAATGGTGCTGGGATTAATTATATGTTGTTTGTAGTATGCGGAGTGTTAAGACTGTTGCTGCTGTTGCGATTGGAGTCGATCCTTTCACCAGTTACTCCTCTCTTGTGATCAACAAAAGAAAAGAGATAATAATAACAGATATAATTAGTGTAAGTTATTCAGACTAAAAGACAGGAAAAGAAACAAAGAAAACTTCAAAACAGATAGCTGATGAAATTGGAAACTGATACAGATATAAATATATATAAACAAATCAATAATAATAACAGTCAAATGGAGAATAAGAGAAGAGAGAATGTGAGGAAGTAAGATGACAAGTTTAGGTGTCTACCTATCATCATATATGAGATTCTAAGGGGATAAGTCGTTTGGTCGGTCGCTCCATGATTGTGCAATCTCCGTCAGAAGCTGTCCGCGGACGGTGCCGTAGCTACATCCGCCTGTGAGGAATTGTGGGGACGGCAAACCCTCAGTGAGAAGAAGTGGGAGCGGACCCAAGTCTTTACCCTCTGGAGAGCTGTTTTTCTGCGATTTCCACGAGGGAGCCGATACATACTAAATCGCAGAAAACCTTTGTTTGGGTGACTCCGGTCATTCGTAATCCTAAAGGCAATAATAAGTTCCCCCTAAGCCGACGGGAGCTAAGCTTGAAGAGACCTAATTTCTGTAGCTGTTCATCAGACAGTTTATTTCCGAGACCCATCACTCCTTTTGTCAACTGTCTTTGGACTCTTTACACAGGGTTTGCGTTTCTTCTAAGCAGTGAGGGTGCAATTATTTTAAGCATTTCAAGGTGTGGTCTGACGTATGTTTTGTACAACCTTAGAAAGAGCTCAGGGGTGAGTGCACCCAAGTGTCTATATGTAAAGTGTATGTCCTCGCCACATCCCCCGTATAATTTACGCTCGTGTCCATTTTTCCGTTGGAACTAGACCTAAATCGCTCTCCAACGTTGTGAAGGACAAGCTTTCATTGCGCATGGTGTAACCTGCATTCTGCATGCTACAGGTGCGTGATTTCACTACTCTGCACTTTTACAGGTTGAAAGTCATACCAGTGGACACCGCCTGGTCTTCCAGAAGCTTTAGATCTGCCTGCAGCCTATCTGAGTCCTCCGGACACTTTTCACCTTCCATATCATTAGGTCGTCAGCGTATAGAAGAGTCGGGAAGCTTAGACTGTATGGTAGGTCATTAACAAATATCAAAAACACCAGTGATCCTAGGATGGAGCTCTGCGATACTCCTGATGGCGAGCCGTGCCATGATGATCGGACCCAGTTGACCTTAGTGTAGAATTTTCTTTCAGCTAGTTATTCCTTCAACCATGACAGCAGTGGCTTACCTATACCTAAGTGACTTCTTATTTCGTGTAAGAGGTCATAGTTAACTGTGTCAAATGCCTCCTCAAAGTCTAGGAAGATCACACAGACTGGAACATTCACAACCCAGCGTGACATCTAATCGTTTTAAGCTGAAAGTAGGTTTGTTACATAGGATCTGCCTTTCCTGGAACCATGTTGTGCCTCATAGAGTCCAGTAGTCCTACCAGGGTGCTCCCTGATGTGATCATCATTAATACTTTCCAGCACTTTTGATACCACAGAGAGTGGTGCTACTGGCCTATAACTGGTGGAATTTTTCCTGCCCCAGTCTTGGAAATCAGGGGAACGATGGCTCTTTTCGACTCCCTTGGCAATTTCTCTAAATCCATTGAGTGTTTGAACAGAGAGCTTCGGTGCACTGTTTCAGAACATATGGCTTGTTGTCATCACAACCTGGGGACTTTCCATATGTGAGTTTCTGAAGCTTCCCTAGTACTATTGCCGAGTTTATTTGGAGGTTAGCCACTAGGTGTTCCTCCGGTGGAAAAGTAAAGCCGCCATAATGGTCGATACCAGTAATATTTACTTTGTTGTTGGTGAAGGATAAACTCATCCTTTCAACCATCTGCAAACTAATGAGGTATTGACCGTTTGGACCTACTAGGGAACATGCCTCCGGTTTGTAGGTATTGCGTGCCTCTTTTCAGTCATGAAAAATTTTTCTTCGGTTGTCTTGTGATTAGAGGGACGGTATCTGTGGCTGCTGTGTGAATAATCTTTTTTACCAATTCCCAATGTCCATCCACAGATAACTGAGCCCATTCTATGGACTGTAATGTGTCGGGCAAAAGCCTCCGCATTCCAGCACAACCCAACTTGTTATAGCACGGACGTAGTCGCGTGGCATCCCACTGTGAGCGCTCACGGGTAAAAAGATCCAACCCTATGACTAAGTGGTCGCTACTTCCTAGTGGGGTCATGATCTGGAAATTTTATACAGGTAGTTGGTCACTAGACAGAATATAATCTAGTTTCAATGACTTTCCACTAGCGCCCTACCTATTGTCATCTACAAAATAATCTGTCAGTCCTGTATTTATAATGGTTATTGGTAGGTCTGGATTTTCTTTTACGTCTTTTGTGAGGAAGGTGTTAATGTATTTTACCTACCACTACTAGCAAGACGATTGAATATAGCTTGCGTGATCACACATAATTTCTGTTAGGAGATGCTTTACGAGACAGCATTCATGAACTTTTATTACAAAAAATTAAATACTAAGAAATAATCTTCTCCAGAAACCCTCTACTGAATTAGTGTGAGTGCCTGTTGCATATCCTAAATCCGACAATCGGTTTTGTCCTGCCCATTCGTCTGTGTGTATATTGGTGCCAGGCAAAATGGGTCTAGGGGCAAAATGAATGAACTATAGGCAGAAGAATGTCGGCTCTCCTGTCTGGAATAAGCTCAATGAATCACTTCTGGATATGGGTGTCATGAATTCTCAATACCCAAGTGATGTTAGCTCTAGCACGACCGCGATTGTATTTCTTCTTTATCAGCACCGTTTCGTCGATGTGAACGATAACACCGACCCCTCCCAACATTTGTGTAATTTGTTCATTTCCCATGAGGCTAAATCTAGACAAAACTGAAACCACTGCGCAGTTGACGTCAACGTGTTTTCTGTCTGAGTTGCAGTTGACCTCACTCCGGACTTCAAAATCCGGTAATGGCAAAGAAACAGTATATTCATCAAAGAAAGTTTCAATTTTGCAAAGAAAGTTCCTAGGAGACAATTAAATGAGAGTGTCACTTACCAGTACCAAAACTCGTTCGTTTCCTACACTTCATACATCTAAATATACATCCATCAATGACCTGTGAATAAGGTTACAGGCTCACTGAAGCTCAGCAACTACATGTACAAGTACGTCCTATCAATCCATTATCCAGACAATATTGAAAAACGCGATCTGAGTGCAATTTGCACCTGAGCTGATGAACAGCGTTCATTTTCGCGCTAGAATAATCGTACGTTTCTTCAACAAACCACTAGTGTGCGTTGAAGGTCATTTGAGCATTCGCAATCCTAGGACACTATCCTTGAACTTCACCAGCCGATGAATCGAATTCCACCGTTACTTCCACATCAAATCTCTGTGTTCAGTCCTGCTTTCTCGAACTACTGCTAAGGCTTTCAGTGCTACATCTGTGGCAGCATCTTCCCCAGATAAACAAGACGTGTTGGTCCGCCACGTGATTGCCGTGAAGCTGATTAGCCAAAAGGTACCAGATAAAGTCAAAACCCTTTCTTTTTCTCATCTTGTATTTTGTCACTCTTTCTGTTCTTGTTGTATTTTGCAAATACTATTGCCATTCCTAATTCATATATAGCTCAGGTTATAGTAATTTTTAATATAGTGGTTGAAAGTAGCCTAAAAAGTAATAAAACACCATATTCTCTAGTGATAAGGGCTTCAGCTAGAGGAAGACCAGTGTACGTCTCCTTTGTTCTGATAATATACCTAAATCGCCACGGTCTAGCATTGAAACGGCACAGGCGAAACCACATGGAATTAATACTTCAGTCGTATCTGTTGAAAACCGGTGTGTGAAACACAGCAAAACAAAAAATAAATGCTCAAGACGTCATAAGACCTCGAAAACGTCATTTAGAAAAAGAGACAAATGTCAGGCCAGTAGCGTTGTCGTTTCTAAAACTGATCAAGCATTTGAGTGCAATTTTTGCAAACGATGGATGCACTAGCATTGTGGCACAGTGGCACCAAAAACATGTTATGGGTTTATGCAAAGTAACCCATGCCCACCCATCTTACTTTTCATGCTGAGTGCTGTTGATATACACACATACTTGAGAATAATGAAAGCTTGCATTGCCTTCCCGATCATTGCTTTGATACCGTCATCAGGTCCCAAGTAGTTAGACTGGGTTCTGTAAACTCTAAACCTAGTCCAGTCACTTCTGGAGTAGTTCAAGGTAGCGTCTTAGGCCCCCTCCTATTCACTCTATATGTCAACGACATATGCAGCTGTTTCTCACTTGGCAAACCATTCATCTTTGCAGATGATCTTAAAGTAGCTTACACATTCCACTGTGATGACTTAGGGTACTTTCAGAAAGCTGTTCAGGAAGAACTAGATCGAGTAACTGCATGGTCCTCCACATGGAACCTAAAATTCAACCTTAAAAAATGTGGTTGGATATGCTTCGGTGCACCCTCAATAAATATTAAACTGGTACTTGAATCCATCGACTTGCCTAAACTCCAAAGTGTTGTTGACCTAGAACTCAGGTACTCTAGTGACTTGACATTTTCTGAGCAAGTGGCGACACAGACGCGTAAATCGAGGATGCTCTTAGGATGCATACTCAGGAATTTCCACAGCTTCGAAGCAAAACTATTATTATATAAAACTTGTATCAGACCACTACTTGAATATTGTCCATTTATTCTCAGCAGCACTCGCGTAAGTGACAAACTTAAAATAGAAAGTGTCCAACGATACTTCACGTCTAAACTACTAGAATTTGACTGCGAAAAGGACTATACATCAAGGTGTATAACTCTAGGTATCGACCCACTCTGGATGAGACGATTGAGCATTAACCTAACATTTTTCTTTAAAATATTGCATAAAATATCATTCTCAGACAGTAAGGAAATACAGTTCTCACCGGAAGGCTCTTACAATCTTCGTAACCAAACGTGCGCAGTATCTAGGATAAACTGCAAGACAACACTCCGTGCAAACTTCTTCATAGTCATGTACTCTAAGATCTGGAACAGTTTACCCCTAGAAATAAGGACCTGTCACTCTATCATAACCTTCAAACGCTTGCTATATGAACTGCTTCATCCTAATGACTATGCCAATCACACCGCACCACTTATTTCTAAAACGCATGAGCTATTAGAACACTATAACGCCTAGACTCATTACTAAATATTATGACACTAAATAAACTCTAAGACTTCGCAAAAATACATGAAAGAACAACTAGATTATAGGTAGTGTTTACTATACAATGATATACATTTATAAACATTTATATATACATAAAATATTAACGTCCTGTTCATGTTTACATACTTTCTCTTTCTGTTATTATATCCTGAGCCTGCACTTCTATATATCTCCTGGTCGAGGTCGAACAACCCATCATCTAAACTGAAATGACCATTTAAGTAAATGCAAACTCAAATTCCATGAACGATCCGTTGCAACCACTTGAAAACGCTGGCCAACATTCTGTACAAGGAGTATTCTTGATCTGATATAAAGAAACAACTGGTTTTCAAACAGTTTTCAGTGTATTACTCAAATTACATGTACAGTCTGCCATGCTGACGCAAATGGCGCAAATGGATAGTTCTAGAATTGACCCCATTTGATGCAGTAAAACAATCTCACATTACCTTATCTAATTTTCGTATCAAAGATCAAATTTCTTTCCTATTATAAAACTACGATAAGACTGCTGACAAAAGTGGAATAAATACATTATTGACTCAAAATAATACATCAATAAACTTTATCTCACGGATGCTGTACACAACAAAGTTTTATAGGGGAATTGACTTCAAGCTTTATTTTTCCCAGATATTTGTATCACATTCATCTGAAGTCTGGGTTTTTTGTTAATGCGAAGACAATATTTCTATATCTCTTTATGTGTTACACAGACAGACTATTTTGCAGACTGTTCTGACTGACTCTAATGTTAGATTGAACAAACAAACTGTAATTTATATAATAACTTATCCATGCCTGTACAATTGGTATGTTCCTGCATAGACAGGAATAAATATATATATCTACGTGTGCTTGAAATGATGCTTCCCAGGTAGGTTAGTAAAGTAGGTTTCTTCTCTCAGATTTCTCCCATTCATGCTAATTGTTGTCTGTTCCTGCTGTTGCTGTTGGCCAGGAATCTTCATTATCACCTCTGTTTTCTTTATACTCACCTGAGGTCCTATATTCCTCCAACAGGTTGCTTTTCACTCACATATCTCCCAGTTTGTGGGAAATCAGACACGCATCACATCGGCGAAATCCAGATCTTACGGGTTTTTTGTGGGTTCATTATATGCCTGTCTCCTTTCTGTCCGCTGTCTGTCGCATTATCCAGTCTACTGCAATCAGGACAATCATTGGAGATTGTAGGCCACCTTGTCTCCAATGATTTTCGAATGATAAATAATTCGTCTATTTATACAAACTGATTTTAAACGAAAGGATCTATAGTTTCTGATGTAAGAGATCTGTAAGCTATCTGTATTTCAGGACATTACTTTTAAAGATTATATAGACGCTAGGAAATTACCAGTTCTCGAGAACCTTTAAAACGAAGTGAATTTTGCACGCTCTCGTTCAATTTCGGCTTTTGTTGTTTTATACGCTGCAAAAGTTTATAGACTAACTTTAAATAAGTTTATTCTGGTCAAAGTTAGTTTTCTTCATACTTTTGAGTCTGCTTACTCACAGGATGTATGTTTTTGTAACATTATAGTCATCAAACATCCATTCTTATACGGGCATTGGTTTTTTATCACTGATTTATACAGAAATTATTCCTCAGGTCATATTTTGCATCTTCTAGTCCCAATTCACTCTCAGAAATATGCCTATCAAAAAGAAACAGTTACGGAAGAGTTATATTTCAGTTCCCAGCTAAAGAAGGTGTGCAGTATAACAGCTGCAGGAGATTATTTCACGGTATCTGCACAAACATAACCTCGGCAGCATACAAGAGCTGCTGCGGACCTCTGGTTAACTGGATACGTAAAGGCTGCTAGATTACGACTACGTTCTGTGTTGAAGAAGCCAATGAGACGCTCAGTGGGGAATTAAAGCCCCTGGACTGCAAGGGTCCTCCATCGCAGAAAAACACTGTCACAATGACATGTCTAGCGTCATCGGCAAGACAATACACGTTCTTGACGCGTCTCTGTCAGACAGTAAGTTCCCTTCAGCACAGACATCCTATGGAATCCCGAGTCTGACTACTGACAGAGGCACAATCGGAGAAGATCAATAAAAAGCAGAAGTAAAGGCAGACAAGTCTTTACACAGAAGTCATCGCACTCCAAGGGGGTCAACTCCGGCTGCATCATAGAAATACAGTATAGACCCCGTTGATGTTGACCAAAGCATCGCGCTTAACTGCCTAAGTCAACTAGACGCAGGAAGACCAATGGGTGCTGATTATCTTCATTCTAGGCTTCGCATGGAGCTATGAGCTCACGTAACTGACCCACTGACCACGATCTTCAACCTATATTTCTGAAATGGAGTGTTACGGCGTAACCAGAAAGACACCATAGTAACCCTACCCGCAAAGGAGGATCCAGATAAAGCCCTTCAATCTGCTGGCCTATTGGTCTCAGCAGAGACTTAATCAAGCCCGGGGAAAGAATCATCAAGAAAAGTATCGTCGCATATCTAGAAAATAACAAATTGTTATCCAGAGCACAGCGTGGCTTCCTGGGAAACCTCTCATGCCTGTCAAACCTCACTGCAAGGGAAAGGTGAGTAAGGGCAAGAAGCAATGGAGGGTCCATCAAAGTTGTTTTCATAGACTTCAGCAAAGCATTCCATAAAGTTCCTCATAGAAGACTACTCGCAAAGTTGGAAAGTCTTGGCGTCGAATGCAGCTTACTAAACTGGAATGGCAAATTCCTCATCGGTAGGAGGCAGAGGTTCGGGATCAACCCAAAACTCTTCTCCTAGAAACACAACAGCACTAGCGTTTGAACAAAGCTGTATTTTCATCGAAAACGTTATAGCTTTCATGCTTATACTGACATGGTTAGCATTAAACATCGCAAATGTATACTACCATTCCAAGGACTCTATAGCCACTTGCCGTATATATCTTGTAGGTGAACTTTAAATGACGCATTATCGACAATTGCATTTTATGCCATCTTGCAGTTTCTCGGGACGTTTTCCTTCTGCTGAAATGTCTTTTAATTACGTGAGGGCATAGCACCTACCAAAATATACAGTGTTCATTTTGAAGAGTTCGTGATTTCAAATTGATGATAACCTGTTCTGATTGCTTGTACAATAATCGAACGATTCAAAATTATGAAAAAGTGTTAATTTATGACACTTCACGATTGCAATTTATAACATAGCTTATTGAGCCTGTAGAAATGGCATGCATCCCTTGTAAACACCAGTTCATACGACGTATTGAATTATTATCATTTGCTTGAAAAATGAGTGTGACAGTGAAAACCACACAAGAATGCTGTCATGACCAAAGAATGAAAAAGGAGAATGAACCTTTTTCAGCAAAGGTAGGCAAATATACAGCGTTTAACTTTTATATTAGTTTTCTAACTATAGCGATTTAAAAAATACACTTTATTCACTTATTTGCAGATGTCGGGCAAAGTCAGTCAACATGGTCACAGCAATTCGACAAAGCCAGAATAATTACGAAAAATAATTGTGTGAAGACATTTGCTTGTTATTATTTTTCATTAAATATATTTAACATCCTGCTCTCCATACTTTTCTTATTATATCTGATTGAAACTAAATTTGACATCATGACGAGATAAAGGCCTGACTTATCAGTGGGACTTGAGAACGTAATTGGTGGTATAATTCAACGTGAGGTAAATCTTATTACGATTGCTACTAATCAATCTACTTGACTAATCGTCTCGTGTGGACTTCATTTTACGCTATACGTTAACACCCGTAATCATAAAGATTAACATTAAGCTTTAAATGAAATAGCAGTGATGCACTATTTTTGAATACACTTAATATTATGCGAAATCGAACTCCACCGCAGTGCCTAAGTTCTGTTCTTATTTTCCAAATACTGAAGTTAGGCATTTTTATCATTGGTCCCTACAGATTTACCTATGACTGGGAGACGTACTCGCGTAAGTTTAGGCAGATGTTTAGGCTTGACTAAAGTACTTATAATTCAACACTTATATCAATCGATAGTGTTCCTACAGAATTACACCTACGCATAGTAACGAGTTCAGATCCTAAGGAGCACCGGTCTAGCATGCCGTACTCCCACCGCATGCAGAACAATTAGAACAACAATATTAGATAGAAAATTTTATTTCGCTACAACGCAAACAAGCTTATTAACATGCATGGGCGGTGGACGGTCACAGATGAAAGTCTTCGTTAGGGAAGTATCTCCCATTAATCGATGGAAACTGCCCAGCGTTCAAATTGCGTCACCCTTAAATTCTTTAGCAATTCATGTATACAGAACTGTATGCCCACGTCCGAAGTTATCCGGTATCACGAACTGGATAAAGAATATCTGCATGGTTATAAGTGAACGAGTGAACTTACCTTCACTTGCTGTTGTATATAGAATCAATTCCTACAACTAATTACGCAAGTGTATCTGGTAATAAGTCGCAAAACACTCGTCAGTGTTTTTGGGTGTCTTCATCTGAATGCGACTACATCTGCTTTCATTGAATTTAACTAACTGACAGGCCTCATTACGACTCGACATTCCTAAAAGTGGTACAGATTAAATTCATTTGCATAAATTAAGCATTTACATAATTAACATGCATGACTTTAGTATTCAACAAATTTATTCATCATGGCTTGCAATTCTTTTGAAATGTGGAGCACATCAATGGTGCAGAAAATATCATGAAAATTACGCATGTATAATTTCATTAACTGCCAATAATGGTGCCATCGAATCATACTACAAGAATACATTCAACAATACTTTGTTAGTGGTTTGAGGAACAAAAATAATAGAAAGAAACATGCACTCTAGATGAAAGTTCCACAAAGTTGTCTCACTGCTGTACAATGCCTCGCCGATTTTTCCTCTGCATGTGAACATAGCCACATACTGGTATGTGAAAAAGGTCATCACCGATAAGAATTTATAAGGTTCTCGCTTTTTGAAAGTCTTCCGATGCGTTCGCAGGTTCTCCCATATGTGCTGCTTCCGCTCGCACTGAATACCTGCGATGAAATTCTTGAAAAAGACCTCGTTAATGAAGCACATTATTGCCTAAGCCTGTCACAGATACTTCACAAGAGACACATAATAATACACTATGTGAGTGAGAAACATCGAAGTAGAAAATACAGTACGTATAACCACAACTCAAGAAATACGTGGGACCCATGGGATCGTAGTCACTGATAACCACCATATTGGCTGACCAGTCTCAAGAGAGTGTACATCGAAAAGAGCACTGTATCTGTATAAAAAAACAGTGAAACAACGTTAGAATAGTCAAATGTTACATTTACATTCGTCAAAGTTGCTTGCAAACCACGCATAACATAACCACTCGAAACCGCACATGGTAGTACCCACCTATGACAATCAAAACTCCAATTGACCGCCACTGTTCTAGCCAATGAAAGACGAGAAAACCAGAAGCGCGGTGAATTAAAAGCGCGATAATGTATATCCTCACCCCTAGTCGTCGACAGCCTGTTTACGGCCGTAAGTCACTTATAAAAAAATAATGCTTTCACTCCTAACATCTACAAGCCTGCCCAGTTTCTTGTCAAGATGCTACTCCATGGGCCATACACAAGTTCGCCAGACATCCTACAGGTCACCATATCCAACAGGTTCTAATCCTTCAAGCCACTTCTATCTGAAATGTCACTTATATACTCCACGATAATCCTTCTACCTAATTACTATTATACTCTATCTTATCTCAGCATCCTAGGACTTTAATAAAGCTGAAATTTAATTTTTTCTCTTTGCTCATTTACACCCTTCTGTCGCAATAAGTTCGGTTGCTCTGATGATCAAAAAAACATAACAACACTCGTGGTTTGAGGATAACTATATTTTCGTAGAAAACGTCATAGTTTTCCACTGTAAGACCAATATGGTTAGCATCATGCATTACAAATGTGCACTATCATATCAAGTACTGTATAGCTTATTCTTGTATCTTTCGTGTAAATATCCTTCCAATAATGTATTATTCATGATTGTATTTTACACCAATTTACAGCTGTGCAGGATTTTCTCCTCTTCCTGAAATGGCACTCAAGCACGTGGGTTCGCAGCAGTCACTCAGATATATGTTGTTTATCGATGAGCCATTACTATCATCAGGAAAGAAGCATGGGTTGTCATTCAACTTCGATGGAGACCTTCGTGAAAGATTTACAAATTAACAATTATAAGAATCTGTTCCGATTGCTTGTACTATAATTCAACAATTTGAACTTTTTAAAGTGATAATGTGTGCTAATTCACAATTGTAATTCGTAACATAATTGATCGTGCCTGTAAAAATGGCATGCATTCCATGTAAACTTACCCGTTTATACGAAATATATATTATTATTTGATCAGTTTATGTCTACAGGCTATATTTACTGAAAAACCTCTAAATTAGGTAACTGTTCGCTGTTTTTCATACTTTTACGCTTGTATTCCGGCTAAAAGTTGATGAAATTAGGTGTTTTTCGCATAAACTGCAATTGATGGTGTCATTGTCCAGCCATAATTTACAGCCTGTTTGCAAATAGTTGAAATTCGTAGTGTTTCTTTGAGAAAATGCCATACTACTTAAAGGCACACATTACAACGACTTTTGGTTATGTTTTTTGCAGTTCTAAGGACATAATGAGGTAGGCTAGTTCGTTTTGTTAGTCATTTTCACTTACTCTTCTGTGCACCTTAAGCGCTGTGGTCAAATATCCTCCACATGTATCTACTTATAGGAAATCTACGGAAATCCTCGAAAATTATTTTCACATGTTATTTACTCTCTATACTGCAAAGATTTGGTCTTTACAGACAGATGCAATGTCCGTTTTGCCTGCTTGAAAAATATTGAATGACGTAAGTACACACAATTTAACGCATTACCTAGTATTTTCGATTGCTTAAAGCTTGTATTTATAATGATAACAATGCTTAAATCTTTTGATTGCTAAATTTCTTTTTTCAGGTGATAGCTACTTTTGCGGATTTCATGGAGTTTTGTGCTATAGAAGATTTCCGCAGTTTCACTGATATGATATTACATGTTAATTCATTAATAAATCTGTTCTTCGTCTTTCGTTTGTATAATCTAATTGATAAGACCGAATATTAGGCCTTGCTTAAGTTTTAAGGTACAGAGTATATGAGGATATTCTTGAAATACCGAGTAAAAGCTGATATTCGGAGAAGCCTTGGGTAAAAAGATTATGTTGTGGTTAAATAAGGTAAATATGTTCAAATTTCAGAGGAGGTATCGCGATTGTAAAGCATTTCGAGTTATCTACCGTCTTAGCAGAACACATAAACTGATTCACGATTTAAAGTAACAAAGTGGAAGTAAATCTACCTGAGAATGTCTGCTTGGTATTTCTACGTGTCGCAATGTACCATAAGCGTAGATCGTACCTAAACTGTTAGATTTATAACTCCGTGTAACTACGGTTATCATAATAATCAGAAACAGATTGCCTACGGTTTACAGCCACAGGACACGGTACGTTGCTATCTGTTCATGTAATCGCTTAAACAAAAGTTTCCCAGACGCCGTATTTACTCCTAACAGTTTACACTCAATTCCTGCCTTAGCACATGTTACTAACGTTACTGGAAGACAATCGCATTACAACAAAGGGAACACAGATTCACTGAAAAATTATTTATTAAACAAAAATCAGATTTCAGATTTACAGATAATTCAGATGACCAGTCCTCCGTTACTGTCAGTAGGTTTCATCTGCGTACACAGCACAAATATCTTTCTCCATAAGTCTGGAAAAGTTTAAGAAAAGCATTATTAACTTAAGTAGTACATGTATGATCTAAATAAAAAATTTTCCTGACAAGCATTTACAAGTAATCACTTTAGAAACAATGTATATAAGTAGCTAAAGTTTTAACTAAACTAGAGGGACTTCGCAACTTATCGCTGGCTGATATCTAGTGAGTCCATCGAAGCATAATGAAATGATAAAATTATTTAACGACAAGTTATGCAGTTGTTTTCAAAGCTTGTACAAAGACGTTAATAAAAATGCTGCGGCTTTGTGACAAATAATAAGAGTCTTGATAGCAATAATAATAACAATACAATCATGTCAATTAAATATATCACTTAATCTTATGAAGCAGGTGTTTACTTACTTTCACTGTATTCTCGCAATGCTGATGTGGTCAGCTAGTTTATTCCAAATGAACTCACAATTCATTATGAAACAGAATGAAGACCAAGTTTATGTCAAATAAAAACATGTGGCCCACATGTATTACACTGTTCACTGTGATGCTTTCCAATCTTCGTGACAAGAACACAGTATATGTAGGTATACCAACACATACATAAGTATACTCATATGCCGGGCCAACCATGCAGTTTTTATCGTGATTAACCAGACCGCTGTTTATTCTATACTTATTTAAGGAAATCTGAAAATAATAGTCATGCGATAATTGAAGTTACGTGAAGTTACCACCTCTTCGGAACATTGTCTGCATTCTTGACACTCCTGCGAAGTCCTTATATCTTGATATGGGATGAATTCATTGAATTCAGCAAGTGAATCCTCTGGTATATCATTTCTATCATGAGCTGTAATAGTTTGTGTTGTCAGTTATGCACCCGACTTGATAAAACGCTCCTGGAAATTGAGAACTTAACCAAGCAGCTAACTGATGTCTGAAATTACCGCAGCTCGAATGACAAACTGGCCAATCACAAGTTAGTAAATCACTTGTTTATCTCACTTGCGGGCACACGAAATTATGGCCATCGACAAGCTAGCCTAGTCGTCCAAACAAAAGCAGTTGACATGATTATGGTGCTTACTTCGCTCTTGTTGGATGAATTCAGATGGAAATTGTTGTTCAATATTGTTCTTGAGCATTTACGTGTTGCTTGTGAGGTAGGAGGCCTAAATATAGGATTCTTTGGCATACGGGGTATGCTTCGCGTACATTTCGACGACTGTCGTTTGACATATTTCTTTGCAGTTTGGTAGCAACCTGTACCGGTCGTACATTTCCCGATGAGCTGTTGTGCAGTACCTGTTTCTGTTGCAGGAACCGAAGCTTATGGTTGATATCGAATTCGTGCATGCTTCTGCACTTTTGTGTGGTGTTCCGATTGCTAAAAGTCAATGAAATCCATATATACAAGCGAATATTAGTGTTCTCAAATTGGCAGAAGCCGCAACATGTTTTGCGATCACTTGCAGCATTCGCTGTTTCATGCCGATATTTACCTGAGATGGATGCACACTACAACATATTCTAGTGCTTGTTGGACTTAAACAACATCATCGTGATCAGGTACCTAAGGGAATCTGAGATAAGCTTCGTTTTGTCCTATTAATTGGTTTGCTTTCGTGAACTTCCCACTTTTTGCTATTATGCTGAAGCCATAGTATGTGCGTTTGTTCAACGGCGATTCGCAGGATTATTTGGGAATCACGTGAACGTAGTGTCCAACATCTATTAAAGTTATGGACGTAAGGCTTAGAAGCGGTTGTCATATCCACTTAGGGAGGACTCATCGATGTCTCTAAGTAAGTGCCTCAGAGTATATTTCTAAATAGCTTCAGGAGCAAATACAGGAGACCTAGCTCCTCTATTGTGAAACGCATCACAAAGACAGGACATAAAATTGATGTTCAGACGTCTTTTACATCTGTCTATAAAACGTGTTTGGGGCGTATCCTAAAGTTTGTGGAAGCCCTGGCAATTAGGAAGTTTAAACCACTTTGTGCGTTCGAAAACAATTCGTCATCACACTAAATTTTCCATGGTTAACTTCGTTTTGATACCAGTCAGGGTAGATGCGCTAACACCTCTGTTATTTGGTGTAGTGATCTTCATGTTTATTTTGACCTTCAATGTATCCTTTTAATTCGACCTAAATTTATTTTCTCATTCCTTAACTCTTTATTAATTCTGTATATATTCCTATGACGTGTCCATGTGTGGCCAGATTGTCCAAAATGTGTTGCGCAAATACAACACTACACGATTCAGGCAAATTGTGTCTTCTTATTGCTTTGTCTAAATATCCACTTGTGACAAAAACAGTGACTGATATAATCATACATTTATGTAAACTGCAATTAGTTCTTACTGTGTTAACTCGTTAATTATTATATCGATAGTCATATTTATGTATATACCCTGTGAACCCTTGTTTTCCTTTTTATTTACCCTGTAATTCCAGTGACCTCGTGGGATTCGTTGCTGAAGAAAGTGGTTTCCAGTATCGTTGATTTTTAATCGGTGTTGAGTCACTAATAAATGTATTCCCCATGCCTCAAATGGATATTCCACTTGGTAATAGTGACTACTAACTTTATCGAGCGTTGTGAGCTGCAGAGTTCGGGAGATTATGGTCATGTGTTGTATCCGCCTCTGAGTTATATTGTCATCAACATGCAGTACATTCTTGCTCTCGTGACAAATTTGTTAGCAGTAATTATTATCGGTACCTATATTTTGTAAGGATGGTTTATAACGAGAATTACTAATTCAGTAGTCAAAGGCTAGAACTATCCGTTAAAATTGAAATAGTTGCTTACGTAAGGGAATACTGTTTATTCGAAAGTCGAAACATCAAGTAGGTGATAAAGTTATTGGCATCGTTTACATGCAAATAGCTAAGGTTGATGATTTAAGGGATGTTTTGATCGATATGAACACGGGTGGAACAGTGTAACTGAATAACAGTATATCTGGATAAGCAACAGCAACTGGCCAGTATACACATATTTAGAAGTAAAACACAATCGGACAAAGTATTTCGAAGACAGGAGTAGAGCAGTCTCCTGAAACTAGTAATTTAGTAAGTAAACTTGCGTTTGAATTAAAAGTGAAAGTAAACGGCTTGTTTATATGCTAAGAGATTATCATTATTCAGTTACGTTAGAATAAGTGCATCCCAGTGCTACTTCACTCACAATTCTGTATCTTGAATAACTTTTGGTTCTTAATTACTAAGTAAAGGTCAATATCCCAAGGCTTTCTTAATAAAAAGATTAAACTTTCACCAAAGTAAGTAAATATGTTCTTACCTAGAAAATACTTACTCTTGGAGTTGTTTTTTCTACTATCGCAACGCTAAGTTACACACCAATTAGTCAAAAAGTAAAACTAGATCTGCCAAAGACAGTGCGCTCCTGACTTCTAGAATGATGGAATAACTATATCCATAGGTTAATAGGATTAGACACCTAATACTAACTCAAAACTATGTAACTACGATTCGTAGCCACAGAACACACCACGTTACAATCTATTCCTTCAATCGTGTCAATCAATGTGACATCAGTTAAGAGTAGAGAAGGAACACCACTGGTTTTCAGAAAATCCATTTGTGTTCTTTAATATTATGTACATTCCGTAATTATAGGCAAACTAGGAAACGCACCAAGTCATTACATATATACGAACAATAATTAGGCGTACAACGGAGGATCGATTTAAAGGAATGCCTTCTCAATATGGGCCAGAGTTCACGTGAAGTAAAACATACATACATACGCAGATGCGTGAGTAAGGTATTTCATTTCGCCAGCCTTTCGTCTAAATGACTCATTGGGACGCCTCCATATTTAACAAATGCTCAGTCCATGAATTCTACTTGTGCCTGTACAACACAATGAATACCCTACTGGGATGTGGTGCCGTATTGCACTACAGTTCCTCAGTTTACAGGTTGAAAAAGTAATCCGACTGCATTACAGATGCTTTTGGCTGGATTCCTCCGTACTAAGTATTGTTCCCTATGAGAGTGCATTGAAGAAACCTTGCAGGGAGATATTGCAGCTTCGCTGAAAATTGAACAGAAGCATTTCACCTGCACTGGGTGCATACAGTAATGAATACACTATTAACTCACTGCGCTCAGCCCTACATAACTCTATAAAATTTTCTTGTTTTGAAGTTAAACATGTACATATATGTTGTGTCAGTACCTGCAAATACACACTAACATCTAAATTTAATATGCCTTCTGTCTCACTACTCCATATAATAATAGTTTGATAGTTATTTGCGAATGCGGTAAAAGGTATTCCATGAACCATGAGTATAACTTGATACTAAGCAGAAGTATGGGTATTAGTGAAAGTAGTTTCGAGGACTAATACGACAAGGTTAGCTTTTTTCTAATATATACTCACCCACCAACGAAATGAAAAGATGATGATGAACTGGTTACAGGATTTCATGATGAGCTGACATTGGTTAGAGAACCAATGGAGATGAAGAATTGTTATCACAGGCATTGTATTTAGTATGGAGGGAATGTTATTACAGGCAAACTGCATAGCAAAATGTACAAGCCTTGCATGTCATTGTATCAGTAATACAATTGTACTAACTGTTTGACGACCCGAAGTGAATAATCTCAAGGCCTCATGCCAATAACTTTGGGGTAAGTGGATTTGTTGAAAGACTGCTTGCAGACACTATGTATGACGACATCTAGTAGAGTGTCTACGAAGACTGACAACCTGCAATGAGGTAGACAAAAGTGAAACAAGTAGGAAACACATAATACAAAAGATAAGTACTTTTGATATAAGTATAAAACTTGTGCACTCTGGTAGAGTATAACTCCATTATGGATAAGATTTTGTTTTGATAAATCACACAGTGTTGTACAGTAATATCAACTGATGACGTTTCGAGCACAAATTATTGCTCATAATCATATCAAGTCACTCATATAGCTTTTTGCTTCATTTATATACATCAGTATTTCAGTAAAGCGTACTACAGGGATAAAAAGGTCACTTATCTCATTCACTTCTATTCACACTATTTCTTATGTCAGTGTTACCGACTTTTGGTTTATGATTTACTCTTCAGTGTACTTTATCCGGACAATTTAAAAATTGGGAAAATGCATACAATGCTTAGAAAACGACATAACTAATTGTTTAAGCCAATTAACTTTGTAATGAGTTGTGACACTAGGTAGCTGCAGTGACAAATGCTGACTGACTGAAGTGCACAGAAGTGCAGCAGTTCAATTTGTTACTTTCCACGCTTGAAAAATATTATATTTAAGCAAAAAATATTTCATCAGATGTATTTCGTTTCAGCATTTAGGCTTTGCGATAAAATAAACTAACGCATGAGATATAACGAGACAGAGTGTAAAAGTTATCTCTGGTAAGAGGAGAAATCATTTTCAAGTAACTCTTATTTTCTGTTAGGCAAGCACCAAATGAAAAAATACGATTATCATTTCTTGACATTTAGGCAACTATTATCCATTTTTTAACATTTCGTTATACCTAGACTATAAGTCATTCTGACTGACTAACTGGCTTTCAACATCTAATCTTGCACGCATGTGCAGCTGTTCAAGCTACCACATTACATGAAGCACACAAAGGTATAGAAAAAAGAGATTAAATGGAACTCTAATGAGTAAATGTGAGGAAGAACGGATATGGACAAGAATGAAATATAAGAGTTGATTAGGTACGTGAGATCACACAAAGTGGATGCATGTGTGTCATTGACAATGACTTGGATTCACATCGCTACCTAAAACTATACGTTTAACCCCATTATTACTCACCATACTATACTGCTTAACACAGGGGTACGTCACAGACACCTACAATCATACACCAGTAGTATTTTCATATCTCCCGAATTCAATGGTCACTTCTCATCATCTAGGTGGACAATATCAACAGCATACTCTCAGTTGACGAGACTGTTCCTAGGTAAGTTTCCGAAGTGAATGACAGATAATTCTATTAATACATGGGCCAAGTTAAACTTTAGACACCAATAACTACCAATCAGCGAACGACGTCGAATTATCCAATGAGATTCACGAACGTAGTTCAATATTGTATAGCGCTTGATTTATTTCACTGCGTGCCATTACAAGTTTACATCTGCAGTTTGAGGAGGATAGTGTTTTTCATTATTGCCTCGACTGAGGCTTGCTTCGAAAGGAGAGAAGTTGTTCGTGTGGTGGTGTTATGTCTCTAAAAAGCTATACAAGGTGAACTGATGGTTTTGTACATCGTTGTGGTATATGCTGGAAGCGAGTTAGTATCAGAGGGTAATATTTCGTAGGAAATTTCTTTGCTAGGTCGCATCTCTCCCTAACCCAGATTTTGTACATTTGCAATTACTGAGTACTGAAACAGCCTGTGAGAGCCGCTGCTGCCGGGGCGGAGAACAGCCTCATCTCAACAGTTCACTTGTATACCACTGGTATACCAGCACTGCAAGGACATCGCCTCATGGAAAGTGGACAGAATTACTTCGTTGTTAGGCGGTGACGACGTAGTAGTCAATGTGGATTAGACAGTATTGGCGAAGAAGAAATATAACCGCTGTTGTCAGAGAGCGAACAAAATTTGGGTCATAGGTTTATACGACACGTCTCTCCGGAAAGGATTTGTTGAAGCAATAGCAGACAGGAAGGTGACTACTCTGGTACCATTATAAGGCGAATTGTGAAAACGGGATCAATTGTACATACCGACGAGTGGAAAGGCTATGATTCACTGTCATCCCCGGGATACATTCATCACATAGTGAGCCACTCCAGTGATTTCGTGGACCCAGTTACAGGGACTCATACGAATTCCATTGAAGGATTTTGGAGTCGATTGAAAAATAGAGTAAGGGCTATAAATGGATCTCATTTATAGTCATTTAGATGAACATATGTATAGAATGTGGTGTGACTTCTCTATTGACAGTGCCATGCTGAATTGGGAAATGTTTCTCTCCCATGTTCGGGAAACATACCCATTGTAACCGTTTTATCATTTTTTTATGCATTTTTCTATAAATATACATTTCCGCTTATCATAAACGTCTCTTATATGTGATTGGTCCGTTCAAGGTCGTTTGCTGTTTGGTTGTTATTGGTGTCGAAAGTTTAACTTTGCCAATACATGTATGATGAAATTGAACTGAAATAAGGACGACAGTTAGAAATGGGCCTTGTGTTGCATCCTGCTTGGAAATATGAGTGCCCTCATAGTTTCATTGATATAAGAATAAAACTTGGGCACTGTGGTAGAGTGTAATTCCATTATGGGTAAATTTTATTTTATTTTATTTATTTATTTTAGTTTCAGTACTAAGTGAATAGAATGCAATCCGTGAAATTCATGAAACTCACAAAATGATGTACTGCCCTCTCGAAAACCCCAGTTAGTGTTTCCTCAGTAAAGTGAGATATGAGCATAGTGGTTGTGTAAGCTCAATAGACTGTGAACTACTGTCAGTACAAATGACAGTGATGCTCGCACTTACAAGTTATAAATTGGGCTTAACTGCAGCATTCAGCAGTTGTTAAATGACCACTTGACGAGTATAAAATTTATACGGGAAATGCATGAGATTTGGTAAATTTTTATTTTTTTATTTTGATTACAGCTTGATTCCACACCGTATTTTCAGTACACATATGGAATTTTCAGCATGGATATCGGTAGCCCAAATTTTGAAGGCCGACCGTAGATATCGGGTGTGCGTCGGCAGGGGATCGAACCACGGACCATGTGCATGGTCGGCAAGAGTCCTAACCACTGTGCCACCGACGCACATGTACACTCTTGATTTCAATATGAAGTCTCCTTGCTTAATGTATTGCTACAAATTAACTCGTAACACCTAAGCGAAAAAACGTTTATTTTTTCCTTACTGAACTTAATATGGAGTCTTGTAAAGCAATTCCTGTCTTATTTTTGCAGAAGAGAGGGCGAGACATTCATAAAAACTTACTTTATATGGAATCGCAATGCAACTGGATGCGCAATACTGTTTATATAAATAAACTGAAACATAAATTCTCCCTCACCTTCTAAACAACTTGTCTTTATTTCAAACAAGGTAATAATTTTCTTTCGTATATAACCAAGCTAGCAACGATTTCGGGCGCAACGCAGAATATCTGGGGGAGGCTTAGTGGCCTTGTCCCACCTTAGTCTATGTGGCCGAAGTTTTTGCCCCTGCAGTTCAACAGTGCGCCTGGAAAAAATGCAAGCTGGGAAGCCTAAGTTATGCCTATGAAATCGAAATATTGTAGCAATTAAATCTTCCCTCAAAATAAAAGCCACTTGAAACACAAGTGCTACACATTGTGACCGTAATGCTTGAGCCTTTTGTTTTAAAATGAAGATCTGACTGTTATGAGCACATGAAAAATTAATCCTGAAGTTGAGTCATGAATACCAACAACGGCAAAACCAATTAAGACAATAGCGTCTCAATAAATAGGCCAAATTTACCAGTGTGATTCCACCAAAATTCAAAAATGCACGCTTAAATTTTGAACTTCTTACTTTATTTAGCCCATCACATTGCGCAGATGTCAGTATCAGGCGACATTTCCTTACACAAGTGCTGCAAATGTAACGCAGTTCAGGTGCATTATGCCACGGGTATTACGTGAGTCAGAAATGTTTTTTAATGAGAAATTTCATTTAAAATGCATATAAAAACAAAAATTTTTACTAAGCCAACATAGCAACTGACATGAACGCTACAATTAGCGGGATATGCAATAAAGCAACTCCTGGACAACAGTTCGTATCGGGGTGACACTAGGCACCGTAATGGAGCCTCTCCCGTTTATTTTGCAAGTGACTGGGTTATCTGTTTTGACGGATTACCCAGTGATCCTATACTCAGATGACTTAAAAATCTGGAGAGAGCTGAACTGCGTCGTTGTCTCCAGACAACGGAGATCCCGTGGCTTCCAAAAGCTTTTCTATGGGACTGGTGCTGTCGTTGAGTTGGCAGACACAAAGTCACCGGTGGCACAGACATTTATGCTGTGGGTGTTGCTGAGATATGAAAGTGAAACATTTACATCCCGTTTGCAATAACTGGGTATCAAGAAGATCAGAACAATACCATATCGTCCACAAACGAATGTTTTGACTGGGAGAAACAACCTTACACAAAAGGAGAGGCTGGCCTCGAATAAAGGTAGCTGGGAGACAGCTTCCACTGATTCCACTAGCACATCGTTCCGCTACCGTGGGGATAACAAAGAAGTCAACCTTTTAGTTGATATATGGACAGAAACCCTGGACGGACAAAGCAGAAAGAAGCATTCAGGCATGTAAAGCATACACAGCAGTTGGATGCAGCAAAATCTGAACAGCGAGGAAAGATGGAATGAATAAACTTTGTAGTCGGAGATCAAGTAGAGTCCGGAGAAAGTATACATCTGGATGTGGGCTAGGTTCACGGGAACGAAGTGGAGAGGACCATACAACGTCACTGAGAGACATGGTCTCATTTATACCATCAGAAGTTTGAGACATAGAAACATTTTTTCGCGGACAAGATCCAGAGATAGATACAGTCAGACAAGCCGACCTATAACAGGACTCATCAAAGGTGGTTAGCATCCGGTGAGTCAAAGCGGATTCACTCGAAGTCGTTTGACGAGGGGAAAGAGTTTGATGTGTGCTACTGACAAGACTTATCAGCAGCACATAGACGCAGATTGATAGAAAGTGACCAAAATTGAGTAACATTTCAGACACATTTTCCCCTTTACGAATTTGAATAAAGCAAGAACAACAGTGTGTGCAGAATTAAATGTTACCATCACTTATTTCGTTGGCTTCCCATCAGATTCTTACGTTATCTATTCGGTGTACAGAAACGATACTAACATACTTTTCCGTAGGATTCAAGTTTTAAGAAGCTCAGTGTACGCTTACAATGGTAATGGTAACAATGATAATCACTTTATTCTAGACAATAGGTATAGTACATAATGAAATTTTCAGAGTTGCATAATCTGCTGAAAGAGAGAACGAAGCTATTCAGTTAGCGATTCAAAGGAAAACTGATAACGTTTCTTCCCTGAACACACAAATCCGCGCAAACTGTTGTTTTTGCTTAATTGAAGGTTTTGACAGAGTCTAAAACCGGCTAAATATTCGTGATATCGTTTCTTACCCCCTCGACTCACGTACCTAAGCAGCTCTACTCACTCTACACGTTAACAAATACAGCTGGAATATTTTGATTTGACACTAGTAATCAGTGTGATGTGTCTAGTCCTCTCTTTGGTGCAGACTGAATTCTATCAGTCAGGTTGTAATGTGGCCACCATTCTAGGTAGCTCGCCATCACGGTGTACATTGTTTGTGATGATATTAGATGGTTGGAGGCAATCGGCAGGAAGCCTTGGACCTAGATTCCGTGCTACTTGGCACTCTTCAGCAAGGCGTATCTGCAACCTTGAAGGAACTCATGTCCCTTCTGAGATTTGAACCCGCGTCACCCAGTGCTGCAGTCAGAGACGTTACCACTGAGCTATTCGGGCTCGCGATTGACCTCCAGTAGGACTGTAGTGGATATTTTGATTTGACACTAGTAACTAGTGTGATGCTGGAATAATCAAGTGTATTTAGCACAAATGACGCTGCGCGAATGCTGTTGATTACATTATTTGATTAGAAAGCCTCATTTCAAGACATCCATAATCCTCCCATACAAACCTGGACTGAAATACACAGCCTACATCCTCGTCGCGGCAGTTGCATGAAGTTCAGATAAGTCCCGTTCTTTTTAACCATTTTTCTTCAACCCCTTAAAACCCTCTGCTTGCTTCCTCTCCTGTTACGCCTTTTGAGCCGCCCAACCTCATATAACCCCAATTGTTGGAGGTCAGACTACTCAAACGTTTTTGCATACATATCTAACAACACTGTATTATGTGCAATTCACTGCGCTAAGAGTTCAACCTCACAGTCAAGTAATAACCACATGACTACGATTAAAATCTCTTCTAGTGATAACATTATGCTCTACGTAAATAGACTGTTTGTTTGTGAGCACTTGGACCGTGTACTCCGGTCTCTGGCATTGTACGAAACACACATTTAAGGAGCTCGCGTTCTGCCTTCCTTCTTTCCTTCCTTGAGTGACTGTTGGGTATTCTGGTATTTTAAGAATCATTCTGGTACACAAGTCTCAAACTAAGAAAAATAAGTGCAGAATGCACAACCATTATAATGCAATTCTACAATCGCCGGTTGGCGCAGTATTAATTTTATGTTAGCAGTTTTGGGAGACTGACTTTGAAATGATCAACAGATTGCGTGACGGTCGTCATTCTGAGATTCATCAGATGTTCTGACAACATTTTAAATGTCTGCGGAGCGTAGGTTCAAGTGATTTAAACACTACATTTGATTGATAATGATGTAGAGCGTAGCATTACCATATGATTGTCATAGTTAAAGTTGGCACCTCTGGAAAGTGAGGGCCAAGGAAAACTCCAAAATAGGTGCAGAGATAGCTAACAAAAGTCCATAGTTTAAAATAAACAGTAAACGATGAACACAGGGTTCTCTACCTGACGAAAAATCATAGTTACGGAATTTTGTAGTGTTCCGCACTAATGACTAGTTTAAGCGTATGGTGGTAAGGTAAGGGATGGTTGTCCTTGCCTTTAAAGGATAATTTTAAGAATAGATTCTGAAAAAAGTCAGAGCAAAACGTCAAAGTGCATGAAGTATATGGAAGAAAGGGTTTAACGAGATATGTATATGCTGTTGTTCTGATATACACAGCAGAGTGTCTTTCTGGAGTAGCAGAACCATACCATGTACTTGCACTCAGAGAATTTATATTTAAGCTCTTGCTTTGGGTCAGTTTTTATCCCTCTTTCTGAAGAAGTGATTCAAACTCTTGTGCCTTAACAGTAGAGCTCTGTTCCACCGGTAATGTTAGCCCTCATTTGTCCCCGTCACCCTATCCCTTGAACAGAGATCACCACTCTCCCTTACGTGTGCAAAACCCTGACGAAATGCTTCCTTTTATTTCTACGAATATATGCTGTGCAGATAATTTTACATTCATTTTCCAACTCATTTAGAGTCATGTTATGAACGACTACTTTAAGGCGATCATCTTGTTTTTCTCATCGGAGATATTTGAAGAATGCCACCCACAGATTAAGGTGAGTAAGTCGAACGAATTCTCATTCAGTGACTTATTCTTGAAACCTCTTGTCTCATACATACCCTCAGTTCTCTATATATTCCATAGTTTTCGTTTGTTAGAAGTTTCATATTATGTCATTATGCGCCTAACAATGGTCTACGGCTACTTATCTGTTGACAGAATGCATCGAAAGGCGCCAGTAAGAGTATCAGCAATTATTAGTCCAGCCAAAGAACAATTCTTCAGAAATTAGGATTTCGTTTATGTGCATTACCACACATTCAAATTTAGCTTAGGTGGTAGAATATTATTAAACATCCATTAATAAACTATTATACGCAAGTTAATTACACTATCAACTTGATCATCCACTTTGTGCTTGGTTACCATAACTAAACTTCAGCGTCTACAAATAAACTTCAACAAAATGCGTGTCGAAATTTCTGATCGTATCACGCTGTTCTTCTGCTGATTAGCAAGCGTAAAGTCATAACAGGATTTGTTGCTAGCATCCGTCATGAGACTTATTCGAACAAATAAAGTTGTCGTTAATATATTCAATTATTCATTTCGGTTCAGATGTCTGGCCCTTTTCCAGTCGCCTCGACAATGCCTGGTCATGTTACTTTTAGTGAACTGGTGTGTGGTGACCAGTAGTGGATTCAAGGATGCAAATTTTGTCCGAGCTGGATTCCATACACCCATACAATGTTTACTAACACTGGTACGTGGCTTCAGTGAAAGTTCCCTAAGTGAGCTACTGAAAGGGAATCAAAATGCAGCAATCTTTAAATCAGCTGCGCAAAATTTCGAAATTAACAGTCCTACTATTCAGCCATCTTATCTGCTCGTGAAATCCACTTTAAAAGGGTCTTCGTATCTGCAAAATCAAGTATCAGACGTAATGTTTGCGTTCGGGTCGCAAATAAGTTTTGCTATGCTGCTTCTGGCGTAGTCAATGGATGCAGACAAATCCGAGGGCGAAGATAACCTGCAAGTTACTCCATCATTCTGAACTCCAGCTCCATCAACTTCACAGAATATGACAGAAACAGGTTTCGATTCTGATCGTCGCCAAACTGATATGAACTACTAGGATGCTGCTCTTCGGGTTCTATAACGGCACTCAAATGAATATGGGTTGATATGGATGCTGCTAATAATAAGGCTTCAAAGTTTTCTAATCGCACTAAAATAAACAGTCACGGTGGGCAAAACTCTCGTATAGCAGTACAGTCTGTTGGATAATTAGTCGTCATTTCCGATTCTTACGTAATTATATCGTCTTGATAACCATCGTAAAAATGTGAGTACATATTCATCAGCTTACCATATCTACACATTTTTATTATATGAGTTGATTCCGAATTTATTTTATTCTCAATCTATTCTGGCTTTTGGTTACGATTAATTTATCTGCATTAAGACAAATAGTGAGTGTTATCAGCAGTTTTGTAATGAACTACCACTCGTCGTTTTCTTCTAATTTAGATTAGGATGATGTTTTGAGCACAATCTATTGCTCATAATTATATCAATATATTCATATATGGCTTCACTGCCTCCAGATATCTAATGCAATTTTCTATATATCTAAATCATTAAAATTAAGCTGCATCTCTTCCAAAATACTTGACCATTACAATGCATTCACTTGCATGTAATTATACATTAGGGTAAAAGAGCAACTATAAAATGTAGTAAGCTAACTCTCTAGCCAACAAACTAGCACTGAATAACCTATCAAATTCGTCCCACGAAACATGCATTTATCATGTGGGAAGTGTATTTAGGGCAAATGTATACTAAATAATGACATCTGAAACCAGTTTCTGTGCACATATTCGTCTAAATGAAGTGATTGTGTATTATATTTATTTTTGGACCAGCTCATCATGCGTTTTTCAAATTGTGATCAAAATCCTTCGATCGAATTTGTATGGGTCCCAGTGGTATATATATATTATTGTTTCCTTTAACTACTAGAGGAACATAGGGCTTCAGCCGTGCGTCTCCATTGCGTTCGGTTCTCTGCTAGAGTCTTCACCTGGCTCCAAGTCTGCCCACACGTTTTCATTTCCTCTTCACATGACCTGTGGAGTGCGTACCAATGTGATTGTACACTTTTTGGTTATTTGTAGAAATTAGACATATTGTACATAATTTTTGTTTAAAACGCTTCTTGTTGAAATACACTTGGCTTCCGTGAACGATTGGAAAATACACTCTGCTGTTGGGGACTTCTTCACCTCCTTGGTTTCTCCGGTTTACTAGCTCAGCTCTCACCGTGTTGTATCTTTCGAATTTATTGTAGAAGTCCACTACGCTCAACCGAAGACAATTCTACAACCGGGACACAGCAGCTACAACCTACTCCGTTCAAACAATTAACGTCTCCGTGGGTTATATAAATAATCTGTAGCAGAGGACTTGAACTTTATTTCCAAGTAACCCTTTTGTTGATATAACGTGTCGTTGCATTTTTGGTAATATACTGTTACTTAACATTCCATTGACTTGAATTTTATTTCTCATATTTTGTAATACTAGTGAACTCTAACATAAGTCCCCTACAGACCTCCTCCAAGTCACCCTTGCACTGACGACCAACTCGCCGCTTCCCTTTCGGGTTCCACTCGAGCAATGGCTTGTCTAGTGATGTCACTTGATGGTTTCCTCAGAGTATGGCCAATCCATCTCCATTTCTTCCTGCCTATTTGTTTCACAATCTGTACCTGGTTGGTTCGCTCATTGCCAGAGATCCCTCTCTGTTGCTGATCTTTTCTGGCCGGCTATCTGATCTTGAGTATTGAGCGAAGACAACTGTTAATGAAGGTCTGTAGTTTGTTTGAGATGCTCTTTATGACTCGCAGTGCAAGTCTCTGATCCGTACAGTCAGTAGCAGTGACTTCACATTGGAGTTGAAAATCCGGATCTTATTTTTGATGCTGAGTGCTGTTTACCTACACACAGACTTGAGAGTAGTGAAAGCTTGTCTTGCATTTCCGATTCTCGCTTTGATATCCTCGTCAGTTCCATTCGCCTGTAGTTGAAACGGTGCTTCCCAGGTAGGTAAAAGAGGTTGTTTCTTTCAGGTTCCTCCCATTTATGCTGATAGTTGTCTGTTGTTGTTATTCTTGTCCAGGAATCTTGATTACCTCTGTTTTCTCTATGTTCACCTGAAGTCCTATCTTCTCTGGATGCTTCTTCTGCCAACTTGTTGCTTTTCGCTTGCATATCTTCCAGTTTGTGGGAAATCAGACATATATATGTCATCGGTGAAGTCCAGATCCTCGAAGTTCTCTTTTTGTGTGAGTTCATTTTATGCCTGTTTCCTCATTGCCCGCTGTTTGTCGCATTCTCCAATCTACTGCAATCAGGAAAATCATTGGCGATAGTAGGCAGCCAGCTTGTCTTACTCCTGTCCTCACTTCGAGGGATTCCGTAAGTTTCCCGTTGTGGATTACTTGGCATGCAGCATTGTCATACAGCTGTTGGATGAGATGTATAATTGTCGGTGGCACCCCGTAGTAGCGAAGTAGTTGCCAAAGCACCTCTCGATCGACCATGTCGAAGGCCTTTTTATATATACATAGACATATATATATATGTATATATAGAATCACTCCGTAAGGATATGACTCATGCATCTTTTATTCACTTAGAATTTATTGAATTGTTTATGATTGCTCTTCTACGTTTCATTTAATTTACTACAAGTGATATTTAGCTTTATTTCGAGAACTCTTATTTTGAATGAGTCATACATCCATTGTGATCCAGCCTAACACGAATGCATGTTATCACATAGTTGGAGGCTATAAGAAGGAAGCTTTGCTTGACCTAGTTTTAATATTTGTTGGTACTCACTAATGAACAAGGCATATGTATCTGCAATCTTGAAGGAACTCATATCCCTCCTGAGATGTATCATTTCTGGGGATCTAATTTTTTCTGGGAAGAATAATTCCCTTTCATTTCGCGATTGTAAACTTTTAACTTGCACATCTCTAAGTTTCTTGAAGGCCGAAATTACCATCTTACTATAGAAGCTTTAATTAAACGTTTACAGTATTATATACTGCTACGATTATACTCTTGGGTTCCTAGTGGAACTATAAGATGGTTTCAGCAAAGCATCTCCACTTTGTTCTTTTTTTCTGCTGTCGTGTTTATCTGGGTCGACGGTTGCCTATAGTCTCTCATCTCCTCCTCTCACAGTCCCCGTCATATCAATCCAGTGCATCTCTTAGTCTGTCTAAGATGTCACGACTTAGTATTTTACTTGGCGTGGACAAGAGCATTATTCCACGCCAGTCAGTTCTTGCGGATCCATATGTCACCCTTCTTTGACAGCTTGACGTGGTAGCCAGCCTTTCTTCCAATCGTTGGTTACCTTCTCTTCCCTCTTTCCAAACCTGCAGTAGTGGCGTGCGCACATCTACTGCAGTTTCTGGATCCGTTTTCAGTGCTTTGTAGTAGAGGGGTGATTCCATCTGGTCTTGCTGCCTTTTCGGACTTCAGTAGCTTGATCGCATTCAGAGTTTCAGCTTTCGTTGGAGGATTGGTGTCCATTGACAGGCATTTCCGTGAGTACTGTTAGTGGTATATCTAGTGGAGTTTCAGGTGATGGTCGATTCAAGAGTCCTTTGAAGTCATCAACCCATTGTTTTATTTGTTTCTCCTCCTTGGTAATCAGGTTCCCTTGACCATCTTCTAGTGGTTTCATCATCTGACTTCATCTCTTTCCAGATAGATACGTGGTTATGTGATATTATGTCCTGAGATCTCTATTTTTTTTTTTTTGATTTACAGCTTGATTCCACACCGTATTTTCAGTACAAGTATGGAATTTTCAGCATGGATATCGGTAGCCCAAATTCAGGCCGACCATAGATATCGGGTGTGCGCCGGCTGGGGATCGAACCCCGGACCATGTGCCTGCGGCTTGTTATGCTTCTGTTGCCAGTGTGTCTTTTGTCTCTCCTAGCACGCTTCATTACTGCTTTATTCAGTGCAGTGTACATTGAACTCAACTTCTCCTTCTGTTGTGCATCTTTGCATTGAGTCATCTCTTTCACCATGCTTCTCTCTTCTATTAGCTTCCATGTATCCGTTGAGAGCCATTCCTTGTCTTGTTTCTTCTTTCTTCCTAGAACAGTTGTACACGTCCTTGAATATTGCCTTCAGAGAATTCCGATGCTCTTGCACGCAGGTGTCCTCAGTAATGCCACGTAGTGTGTCCGACTTTGCTCCGATCTGATCTGATCTGTAGCATAGGCATCCCTTGTACTTTTGTCCTTCAGTTTGTGAATGTTGAACTTGAATTGTGTCCTGCCTCCAGTTGTCCTTAAGGATTTCAGCTTCACATTGAGTAGCATTGAGATGAAATCTATCTAGTTCGTGGTATGCCCATCAGGCGAAATCCATGTTGCTTTGTGTATATCCTTGAGTTTGTACACGCTTCCTCCGACCACGAAATCATTGAAAGCACAGAATTCTGCAAATAATTCTCCTTTCTTTTTCATTTCTCCGAGGGCCTCACGACCCATGATGAGTTCTCTTCTTGTACTATCTGCTCCCAGTTTGGCGTTCATATCGCCCATGAGGATTCTCTATGGCTCTGAAACATGGCCAATACGAGTTGAAGACTTGAAAAGGTTGTCTGTTTTTGACCACAGATGTTTACGATCTCTTTCTCGCGTTAGGTGGTATAATAAGGTAAGTAATGTTGACGTTAGGCGTAGAGTGTTGGGCAAAGAGGGAAAATCATTCGAAGAGGCTATTAAGTTACATAGATTGAGATGGCTAGGTCATGTGCTGCGCATGCCTAACCATCGCCTCCCCCGACGGGCATTACTAGCTGATATACGCGCAGGTTGGAAAAGAGTAAGTGGTGGTCAAACAAAAACATGGCCTCATCAATCCATGAAATCCCTGACAGTTAAACTGAGTCAGGTAGGGAGATGCAGACTTCCGGGTTGGGGCCCTCGGGACTCTAAGAATCAATGGCTGGAGACAGACAATAGGTGACATGGCTCAAAATCGTTGTCAATGGCTTACGCAGATGTATTCAGTCTCTGTAATCTTTCATATTCCTTTCTACCATTACTCATTGTGTTTCACTCCTATACTTGTCAAAACTCTATTGATTCTCTTCACTCATTTTCCTGTCTACGTTTGTGTGCTATTTGGAACGTGGTAACTCGAATTGTTGCACGTCGGTGCCAAGTTCTATGTTAAATCCAGCCAGCCAGCCAGCCATGAGGATTCTGATGTCACCATTCGAAATGTTGTCCATTACTGTTTGTAGTTGTCTGTAAAAATCTTCCTTTTTGTCTTGTTCCGCGTTGTTCGTAGCACTGTGCGTAGCATTGGACAATTGTGACCTTCCTTCCTTTTGAGTTGAATCATGCTGTCAGGATTAGGCGGGATGATTTTGGTTCCCACTGCATTAGGTATTTGGTTGGCACTGTTGACATCATGATGGCCACTCATTGCCTCATTGTGCTCATGGTTGTCGTCTGGGTGACCAGACCGTAGTAGATTACTGACTGTCCAGTTGACAATTTTGACAATCCACATCCATATGGGCATCACCTCACTGGTGTTATATCCCTGTTCCCCAGGAGTACGAGTTTGCCCACACACCTCCAGCGTAGTGTAAAAACGAAATGCTTACACTTTGCCGGTAACTGCTTTTAGTCAAATCGCTCGCTATCCTAACAACCTTCCTGGCATGATAGGACGTGCAGTAACAATAGTTCCAGTGTAGCCGGTGTAGCCTGTTGGTTCGTTGCGATACGCAGGCAGGCTCGACCACCACGTCAAGGTAACAGCCCAACCCTCCCTTTTTACCCGGGCTTGGGACCGGCTAGAGAACTAGCAAGCTAGTTAACTAGGCAAGGTTAAGAAGCCTGATGATAAATGTGATTCTTTGTTGCTTATCTATCAACTAAAGCTGAAATATAGATCCTTAGGCGTTTGGAATCCGCTAAAGTTATTATACAATGCTTGTTGGTATAAATATATATGATAGCTGTTTGTGAATATTGATTTATTTTGCGAATATGAATGCTCCTGTTAATCAGTCTACTGACAGTGAATATTTCCCAGTTGTGATATCTAAACCTAGACAGTATGACAAAGTAATAATCTGAATTGGGTCGGGTTCCAATAGCTTAACAACCGTCTACGAGCTCTTCTCGCAACCAGAAGGTTCGAATGGGTTGTTGGGTGAGTATGGATGGATAAGGAGTCCCAGACTGGGACAAAACAGCTGTTCATTACTGTGTCAGGTCTTCCAATAGTTCTGTAACTGATGTCAGCTCGTGATCAGTTTTGTACTGAATATAGTAATACTATAATGTATTGTTTACTATCATGGAAAAATGCATATAGTGGGTAATATGTGGTGGTAGGCTTATGCTAAAAACTTTGTGATCCATTATATGAAAACTATGATATAATTGTAAAGACTCAAATGTTTCTGCACACAGAGTCTATCAAACAGTATTGTACTATTCATGTGACTTATTTGCAGTAAATAAAGTAAACGCTAAGAATATGGGTTGTGTATTACTTGTCGTAGCCTCAGTAGTGAAAGTTCCAGGGCCTTTCACATTTAGATTTAAAGGGTTGCTGTTTTTCACCCTCAAAATAATTCTACTTTTTTTCGTGTGTGTGTGGAATCTTTCAGATGAGTAATCTGCAATTCGCTTGCAATGTCTGCAATGTGCGGTGTGATACTGAAAATGTTCTCAGATTACATGAACAAGGCAAAAGGCATCGTTTAAAATGCCTTAGTTTGCAAAAATCTAACTCAGTAAGTCATATTCACCAACCATTGGAAGTTTCACTACCAGTACTTACCACACCTGAATCAACGTCTCCCAAAGATCTATCTTGGGATATGTGTAAGCCATCTTCTAGAGCATTGAAAAATTCAACTCCTGATCATGAATCACCCGTAAACATGGTTTCTATTGATTCGAACTCAAAATATTTTAATGCAGATATGATTATTATTATTATTATTATTTCCTTTAATTCCTAGAGGAACATAGGGCTTCAGCCATGCGTCTCCATTGCGTTCGGTTCTCTGCTGTAGTTTTCACCTGGCTCCAAGTCTGCCAACACGCTTTCAATTCCTCTTCACATGATCTCCTCCAGGTCACCCTTGGACGACCAACTCGTCGCTTCCCTTTCGGGTTCCACTCGAGGACTTGTCTAGTGATGTCACTTGCTGGTTTCCTCAGAGTGTGTCCAATCCATCTCCATTTCTTCCTGCCTATTTGTTTCACGATCGGTTCCTGGTTGGTTCGCTCCCAGAGATCTTTGTTGCTGATCCTCTCCGGCCATTTGATCTTGAGTATTGAGCGAAGGCATTTGTTAATGAAGGTCTGTAGCTTGTTTGAGCTGCTCTTTGTGACACGCCAAGTCTCTGATCCGTATAGTAGTACTGACTTCACATTGGAGTTGAAAATCCGGATCTTATTTTTGATGCTGAATGCTGTTGACCTCCACATAGACTTGAGAGAAATGAAAACTTGTCTTGCTTTTCCGATTCTGGCTTTGATATCCTCGTCAGTTCCTCCTGTAGTTGAGACGATGCTTCCCAGGTAGGTGAAAGAAGTTGTTTCCTTCAGGTTCCTCCCATTTATGCTGATTGTTGTCGGTTGTTGCTGTTGATGTTGGCCAGGAATCTTCATTACCTCTGTTTTGTCTATGTTCACTTGAAGTCCTATCTTTGCTGCTTCTTCTGCCAATTTGTTGCTTTTCACTTGCATATCTTCCAGTTTGTGGGAAATCAGACATATATCATCGGCGAAATCCAAATCCTCCAAGGCTTTTGTGTCGGTCCATTTTATGCCTGTTCCCTCGTTGGTTGCCGTTGTCTGCCGCATTATCCAATCAATTGCAATCAGGAAGATCATTGGTGACAGTAGACAGCCTTGTCTCACTCCCGTCCTCACTTCGAAGGATTCCGTGAGCCTCCCGTTGTGGATTACTTGGCATGCAGCGTTGTCATACAGCTGTTGGATGAGATGTATAATTGTCGGCGGCACCCCGTAGTAGCGAAGTAGTTGCCAAATCACCTCTCGATCGACGCTGTCGAAGGCTTTCTCAAAATCGATGAAGTTGAGATAGAGAGGTGACTGCCATTCCAAACTTTGTTCAATGATAATCCGTAGGGTGGCGATTTGGTCAATGCATGACTTGTTCCTCCTGAATCCGGCCTGTTCCGGACGAAGTTTTTCATCTAGGGCTTGTTTAATTCTCTCCAGGATGATGCGACATAGTATCTTGCTTGGAATGGACAGAAGCATAATTCCACGCCAGTTTTTACATTGACTCAAATCTCCTTTCTTTGGTAGTTTGAATAAGTATCCGTTCTTCCAATCCTCGGGTACTTTGCCCTCTTTCCACACCTTCTCTAGTAGTGGCGTCATCAAGTCCGCTGTTGTCTCTGGGTCTATTTTCAAAGCTTCTGCTGGGATTCCATCTGGTCCTGGCGCTTTCCCAGCTTTTAGCATCTTGATGGCATTCAGGACTTCGGATTTCGTCGGAGGGTCGATGTTCATTCGTAGTTCTGCTTCCGTTGTTGGTATTGTTGGACGCGTTGTAGGTGGCGGACGATTTAGAAGTCTTTTGAAGTGTTCAGCCCAGTGCTTCCTCTGTTCCACCTCTTTGGTGATTGACTTTCCATTGTCGTCCTTTATTGGCTTAATCTGTGTCGAACTTTTGCCCGAAAGGTGCCTAGTTGTTTGGTATAGTGTAGCGAGGTCTCCTTTGCCTGCAGCTTGTTCTGCTTCGTTTGCCATGGTTTCACAATATTTTCTTTTGTCTTCCCTGGCACTTTTCTTCACTCTTTTGTTCAGTGCATTGTAGCTTGCATTCAACTCCTGTTTCTGTTGCTCGTCGGTGCACTGGATAATCTTTTGTTTCGCCACCCTTCTCTCTTCTATTAGTTTCCAAGTGTCCGTAGAGAGCCACTGTTTGTCCTGTCTCTTTTTTCTGCCTAGGACTTCCATGCAGGTTTGACTCCACACCGTTTTCAATTTGTTCCAGTGCTTTTCGACGCTGACCTTTTCGTTGGTGTTGATTTGTGTCTCGGCTTTTTCCCATATGTTTGCAATGAAGATGTCCTTTGTGTCGTGGTCCTTCAGCTTTTGAGTGTTGAACTTGGCTTGTGGTCTATCTGCAGCTCCTGTTTCCCTGAAAGCTTTTAATTTGATTTGGATTGTCCCTTGTACGAGGTAGTGGTCTGAGCCAACGTCTGCTCCTCTTCTTGCTCTTGTGTCCAGTAGGCTGCGTCTCCACTTCCTCGATATTGTGATAAAGTCAATTTGGTTTTTGGTTCGCCCGTCTGGTGACACCCATGTAGCCTTGTGGATATCTCTGTGCTTGTAAACACTGCCACCAAAGATATGAAGCAAAAGTTTTTGTTACCTGATGGCAATCTCTTTTGTTCTTTGTGTGATGTAAAAATGAATTCTTTGGAGCAATTAGACGCTCATATTCGTGGACGTAAACACCAAAGTAAATCAAATGTCAAGATAATAGACAGCAAAAATTTGAAAACCACAAACGTATGTTATACTACTTTAAAAAAATTTTTATATACCCTCCTTATATGTGTTATGCTGACACTTTCAAACAATGGTCACTGTTATGCTAAAAGAAATACTTTTACGGCATAGGGTTGCTAACCTCGCACCCAACCTTCGGTCTTTTCCAGCCTTAGTACCGGTCTAGTGAGGTTTAGGAGTACGTCGGCTGAGGATCGAATCCCGGACCACATGTGTGGTTGGCGAGTGTACCGCACAGCAGTCCACTCGCTCCTCCTTCAAGGCTGTGAGTGAGACCTTGCCATTGAGAGTGGAAGACATCAAAAATCCGGCTAGCCAGCTGTCTTTGATCGTAGGTACCTGCCTTCTATCTCCCGTGGGAAGTGGTGTAATAGGGTGAGCAATATTGAGGTGAGGTGTCGGTCGAGTGCTAGTTGGGTAGGTAGGTAGGTAGGTGGGAGGGAAATCAATCGATGAGGTTGTGAAGTTACACCGATTGAGATGGTTAGGACATGTGTTAGGCGTGCATTGCTGGCCATCGCCTTCCTCGACCGACGGACAATGTGAGTTGAAATAGGATGGATCAGTTTGGAAAAGAGTTAGTCAGCCAGTCAGTCAGTCACGTAGAGAAATATAGACTGCTTGGCTGGTTGGAGTTCTCGGGACAGTAGAAACCAATGAAAACTTGAGACGATTGGTGATATGACTCAAAATCGTTCTCACTCAATGGCTGGCACAGATGCAACTACTCCCTGTGACTTATAATACCCAATAGAACTATATGGTTCTTACATCTTACTATTGTTTTTGCCTCACATCTCTGTTTACTATCTCTATTTTGCATTTGTTTTTACTTTCTTCTCTTGCTTTGTGTACTAAATGGAGGGAGTGTGGTGACTCGAACTGCTGCACATCGGTGAAAAGTTCTGTGTTGAAATCAGTCAGTCAGTGAACGAAACATCTTTCTGTAGAAATTATTTGCTTTGTGTGAACTACAGTCTGTCAGGATGTATGTGGATGTTATAAAAACATATCGATGAGTGGTGTAATCTTTCCTTCTGTGCTCTGATGGAGCAGCACACATACAAGTATCCCCTGGATGAGATCCAGTCAAGTAGGGATTTCTCTACCCTATCTTCCAATGCATATCACTACATATGTAAGTCATCATGTGAATGAAGTAACCAAAGAATGTCCTGATAGGTGTTTAGTGAAATTTTCCAGATTCATTCTATTCGCCAGGTGGGATTAAATAATGAATAATGAATAAACACACTTGGTGGGATTTGCAAGGATACTTACTACTTTCTGACTGTCTGGTAGTGTTGTAGCTCGTTGGATAATTGACTGTGCAAGTGCGATCAGCACTTCATAGTAGCAGCTATGTCGATCGGGAAATAACTTTCGAAGAACGAAAAGAAGCTGAGGGATTGCTGTAATAAAATGTTACATTTTAGATATAGTTTCTCTAAGTCATATGTGTGCTTTATATATATATCCTTGTAACCAAATTACACACTTGTTAGTAACTACTATCATGTGTCCAGCTAGTCCTCGGTGTCGGTGCAGGCTGAATTCTGTCAGCCTGTCAATTTTGCAATGTGGCTCAGCATCTCACGGTGCCCTGTGAACTTTTAATATTAGATGGTTGGAGGCGATCGACCACAGGAAGCCTCTCTTCATCTAAGTTTCGTATTTGTTCGCATTCACCAGTCAGCAGGGCGTGTGTTCAATCTTGAAAGAACTCATGTCCTTTCTGAGATGCAAACCCGTCTCACCCTGTACTGAAGTCAGAGACGTTACCACTGAGGCACCTAGCATGGTGGTGGCCGCATAGCAAACTTGACTGACAATAGAATTCAGTCTGCACCAAAACAAAGGACTAGACACATTGATATTAGTTAATGACTAGTGTGTCTAATCAAAGTGTCCAATACAATCCCACAGGAGGTCAATCGTGGGCCCGAATACCTCAGTGGTAATGTCTCTGACTGCAGATCTAACTGGGTGACGCGGGTGCGAATCTCAGGAGGGACCTTGCTCACTGGTGAGAGTACCAACAATCACGAAACTTAGGTCATTTAGAAAACAGAAAGATTGAGCGAAGAAATATTTACTTTTCAATTAGATCCTCATCTCTCTCTGGCTCTACTCTAACACACATATGTAGCATTTTTATTACAATACACAACAGTTTACCAATCAAGTGGCACTGATATGTTTGTTTGTCAACAATAATTATTCAGTGTCAAAATGTCGATGGAGTGACAATTAACGAAGAAAATTAATACACACAATTATGATGTTCGGAAAAAGGATGATGAACCTGCCTAATTGTACGCCCAATGTAGGTGGCTCCGCAGCTGCAGTCAAACTGGTAGATACACATAGAAGAGGTAAATGTAGATAGTTTATTCTTATTTCTAGAACGTAGAATACGGGTGATAGTGAAGAGACAACATACCTCTGCTGCATAATAAGCTCTTTTAACTGCATTCTTCAGGCGCTGGGTTATTATTTAAATAAAAATGCAGTTAAAAGAGCTTATTATGCAGCAGAGGTATGTTGTCTCTTCACTATCACCCGTATTCTACGTTCTAGAAATAAGAATAAACTATCTACATTTACCTCTTCTATGTGTATCTACCAGTTTGACTGCAGCTGCGGAGCCACCTACATTGGGCGTACAATTAGGCAGGTTCATCATCCTTTTTCCGAACATCATAATTGTGTGTATTAATTTTCTTCGTTAATTGTCACTCCATCGACATTTTGACACTGAATAATTATTGTTGACAAACAAACATATCAGTGCCACTTGATTGGTAAACTGTTGTGTATTGTAATAAAAATGCTACATATGTGTGTTAGAGTAGAGCCAGAGAGAGATGAGGATCTAATTGAAAAGTAAATATTTCTTCGCTCAATCTTTCTGTTTTCTAAATGTCTAAATGAGGATTTTTTTTGTCTATATTGAAGCTTAGGTCAAGAAAGCAAGGCTTCCTCTGGCCGGATTGCCCCCAACCATCTTATAATATGCTCTGTAGGTTCTCTGTTCACAGTATAACTCAGTTTATTTTCAAACTAGAAATACAAAATCAATTTGCCTTAGTTAACGTGTAGGAATTGAAATTTGTTGAGTGAAGTGATTGTTTTTTCTCTCTGTTTGATATAGTTAATTATAAAGTAGTTCATATGTATACGGTTGGTGTGAAATTTGCAAAGTTTTTCGAATCACTTTTGATTTATATCTTCATCATCCTATGTGAATCCTTATTTCACTGTTTCAGTCTAAATAAAGCATTTCTCTCTCAATGTGGTCACGATGCTTTTACCCCACTTGTTAAACAGTTTTTTTATTATCCCTTTTTAGACATTACTGGGTGGCGGTGATTCAATGAGTATTTTCTATCGATGTGAACATTGTGAAGCGATAGTATTCAGTTCAGCGATGCAAGAACATTTAAACTCTGAAGAGCATAAATTGGGAATTGCCAAAATCCATGGAAGCTCAGTAATAGGTTTCGATCATATCCTTCCACTACGGGAATATCGTCGCTCGTGTCAAGAAGTTTTGTGTCCTGTATGGCCTTCAGTGAAATTTACTGATGCGGAGGTAAGCTAATACTTGAGTGATATGCCTGTTCAATATAATACAGAAAATTCATCTGGTCATTATTATTATTATTATTATTATTATTATTATTATTATTAGTATATATTATTGTTCCCTTGGGTTCCGAGTGGAACACATAGGGCTTCAGCAACACGTCTCCATTTTGCCCTCTTCTCTGCGATCCTCTTTAGCTGGCCTCGTGGTCGTCCATAGTCTCTCATTTCATCCATGTCACTCGTCGTTTCCCATTCGGGTTCCACTCCAGGGATGGCTCTGGAGTCTGTCTATCTGTCTGTTTTCGACATAGAACTTTGCACCGATGTGCAGTAGTTCAAGTCACCACACTCCCTCCATTTAGCACACAAAACAAGAGAAGAAAGTAGAAGAAATGCCCAATATAGACAGTAAACAGAGGTGTGAGACAAAGGAATAGGAATAACGGAGAGCAAAACAGTTTCATTGGAAATCACAATTCACAAGGAGTGAATGCATCTGTGCCATCCATTGAGAACGATTTTGAGCCATGTCACCAATTGTTTCCAACCATTGGTTTTTACCGTCCCGAGGACCCCAACCAGTCAGGAAATCTACACCTTCCTACGTGGCCTAGACTAACTGTTGTAGATTTCATTGACTAGTGCCATGTTTTGGTTTGACCGCCGCTAGCTCTTTTCCAGCCTGACCCCATATTATCAGCTAACATTGCCTATCGGTCGAGGAAGGCGATGCATATTCTAAGTCAACGAGATTATTCCTTGGTAACAAGTCAATCCCTGAGTCTTTGAAGTGAGTTAGGGTTAAATCCATTAGTACATCTATGATGAAATTGCATAGAAATAGGGATAATGGGCATCCCTGACAGACATCACTAGTCGTGACCCTGGAGAGTGCCATATCACTCAACGGGGTCAACTCAGTATGTTTCCCATACATCTCCATTTCCTTCGGAATATTTGCTGAACAGTAGAATCTTGATTGGTTCGTTCACAGAGTTTCTTGTTCCTAATTCTTTCTGGCCTACCATTTGATCTTGAATATATGGAGCCAGCGAAGGCAGCTTTTGATAAAAGTCTTCAGTGACTGACCTGTTGGAAATAGCTTTTTTTTCTTGACCCATATAGAGGAACTGACTGTGTCTCTCCTGGTCACGATCAAATTTACAAAATTTTTATTTCTGAATATTACCTACCTGTGACAGGTAGAGATCGAATCTATATCTATCATGTGCAAGTCAGCAGATATTATTAGGTGGACTTCAGAAGGTAGTCCGGGATAAGCATCAATATTACAAATTGTGGAACAGTTTTGACCGCCTGTTTATTTATTTACAAATCAATTTCTCACCTGTCTGATGATTTGATCTAAGATTCAGTGAAACTCTCAGACGTGTAGCAACTTTAGCAGTGTGATAAAAATCAAATGAAATGAGTATATAGATCACAAGGGACCGTGCATTGGATACAAAAATAAAACAGTTCATCACTCGGTAGTGTAATTACAATATATGTAATTTAGGCTTAATGGATTATAAACCCCGTAATAACAGACAGTACTTAAATGGACATATTTATTGATTAGCTTGAGCTGTTTGAAGTAGTAGTAGTAGTAGTAGTTGGAGTTTGGTGACAATGTGTAAATATGTAACAACCTTCAAAAACAAAAACCTTTGAAATTTGTTTGAGCAAATAAAACCAAGTAAACTTCAAAAGTTGATCAGTCACATTTGCATTTAGAAAGTCAGTTGTGTACAAAAGTCAAAATGTATTGATGGTGTGATCGGCGGACTGACGGACTGACTAGTTTCAACATTGAACTTTGCACCGAAGTATAACAGTTCGAGTTGCCACACTTCATGTAACTACTATACAAAGGAAAAAAAGACAGATTCAAAATAACTATAATAAGCAGAACGATCTCAAGAGAATCCTCGTCGAGAATTGTTATCCAGAACGATTTATTGCAAAATCTATGAATCCTAGACCACAAAAGCCGCCCATAGTTAGCGTCCCGAAAAAACTACTCTACATGAATCTTCAATTCAATGAAGATATATCTGCGGAAACACTGAAAAATCGACTGTCGCACTCACTTAAGAAGACCCTCTTCGCAAGTGAACTACGACTAATCTTCGCGACAAAACCTATGATTCATGTGAACGTGAAGGATAAGCTACCACTGCTGGCCTCATCGATGTGTGTCTACCAATTCACCTGCTCGTGTGGAGCCAGGTATGTCGGCCGTACCCAGCGTTCACTTTCCAAACGTATCACCGAACACTAACCAACATGGTTTTACAAAGCAAGGAAACGATGCCCCCCAGCTCCATCTTAGAACATCTGATAGATTCCGGACACCAAGCTACACCCCAAACAAACTTCAAAGTCGTCTACAGAATCCGAAGTAGTCTTCCTAAAGGTGTACGAATCAGACTCCTTCAAACTGCAGAAGCAATGGCTATTCACTTGCTAAGTCCTGAACTCTGCATACAGAAGAAGTTCGTTCAATCACTACACTTGCAATGGACGTAATCTATCTTATTACCCGACAAGTAAATTCTACCTAATATTTTTTTCTATCTTCATTAGTATCAATTTGTCTTCTCAACTGTAATATTTTACATTTTCAACCTTCTTGTTCTCTACCCCCACCCGATTGAATTTCTACACCTCACTACCACTATTACTGACTTGACCAACGCTCAATTTCTAGTCATTTCTAGTCATGTTACGTCATCCAACTTATTTGCTCAATTTCACTTCTAATATAAATGGCATTATTCTCTACCCCACTTCTACTTAGTCTCTCTCTACCTGTAATTACTTACCTCAGTTGCTATCCTAACCTGAATTGAAACATTTTAGTCAATTATATTGCGTGATCTAACTAACTTACTAACTCAATGTTACTTTAGTTGCTGTCTGATTTACCTTGTTTCTATATTAGATCAGTCTTGTATTATCTAAACTTGACAAACCACATGTACACACATAGACAAATAATTATATATAAATGCGATTGTACAGATATGTGAATGAATTCGCCGGCGAAAAGAGTCTCTTCGCTGAACGTCTTCTCTTTTTCATATCACCAATTGTCTCATGCCTTCATTGGTTTCTAAGGTCCCGAGAGCCCCAACCAGCCAACCAGTGTACACTTCTCAATGTGACTGATTGACTGGCTGGCTGGCACAAACTAACTGTTGTGGATGGATTTCACTGACTGACGAAGCCATGTTGGCTAGTTTTGGTTTGACCACCACTGACTGACTGACTGGCTGGTTAACTATTTTCCAACCTGATCCATCCTATTTCAGCTAACATTGTCCGTCGGTCGAGGAAGGCGATGGCCAGCAATGCACGCCTAACACATGTCCTAACCATCTCAATCGGTGTAACTTCACAACCTCATCGATTGATTTCCCTCCCACCTACCTACCTACCTACCCAACTAGCACTCGACCGACACCTCACCTCAATATTGCTCACCCTATTACACCACTTCCCACGGGAGATAGAAGGCAGGTACATACGATCAAAGACAGCTGGCTAGCCGGATTTTTGATGTCTTCCACTCTCAATGGCAAGGTCTCACTCACAGCCTTGAAGGAGGAGCGAGTGGACTGCTGTGCGGTACACTCGCCAACCACACATGTGGTCCGGGATTCGATCCTCAGCCGACGTACTCCTAAACCTCACTAGACCGGTACTAAGGCTGGAAAAGACCGAAGGTTGGGTGCGAGGTTAGCAACCCTATGCCGTAAAAGTATTTCTTTTAGCATAACAGTGACCATTGTTTGAAAGTGTCAGCATAACACATATAAGGAGGGTATATAAAAATTTTTTTAAAGTAGTATAACATACGTTTGTGGTTTTCAAATTTTTGCTGTCTATTATCTTGACATTTGATTTACTTTGGTGTTTACGTCCACGAATATGAGCGTCTAATTGCTCCAAAGAATTCATTTTTACATCACACAAAGAACAAAAGAGATTGCCATCAGGTAACAAAAACTTTTGCTTCATATCTTTGGTGGCAGTGTTTACAAGCACAGAGATATCCACAAGGCTACATGGGTGTCACCAGACGGGCGAACCAAAAACCAAATTGACTTTATCACAATGGTCAGCAATGCACGCCTAACACATGTCCTAACCATCTCAATCGGTGTAACTTCACAACCTCATCGATTGATTTCCCTCCCACCTACCTACCTACCTACCCAACTAGCACTCGACCGACACCTCACCTCAATATTGCTCACCCTATTACACCACTTCCCACGGGAGATAGAAGGCAGGTACATACGATCAAAGACAGCTGGCTAGCCGGATTTTTGATGTCTTCCACTCTCAATGGCAAGGTCTCACTCACAGCCTTGAAGGAGGACGGAGCGTACTGCTGAACAGTACACAGGTCCTTTGGTCGACAGCCAGCTGGATAGCACCTGCAGTATCAGCTTCCATTTGACAGCAGGAGCGAATCGCATGCCAAACACTCGAAGATTTCTAGCTGCTTAAGGTGTTTAGAAGACTCTTCTTTCCCTCCGCGTCTTCACTCACCAAATGGACTATAACATCCGCATGCATATTTGAAGTCAACGAGATTATTCCCTAATGGTAACAAGTCAATCCCTAAGTCGGTGAAGTAGTCGGTCAGAGTTAAGTTCATCAGTACATCTATGAGGAAATTAAACAAAAATGGGGATAGTGGGCATACCTGACAGACACCCTTTGGTGTCTGATGACGACTTCAGATGACAACTGTCCCTCCGTAGGCTCTCCCTCATCTGGCTCGCAGCATGAGTGTGAGTAGAGTGAGTGCCTTGGTCAGGGCGATGTATTTCCTCGGTATTCCCCTGACAGTGAGACATCGCCATGGTACCTGTCGGTCGAAGGAATCGGATGCTGCTTCCACGTCGAGAAATATGACGATTGTTGAACGCCGGTAAGTATGCCTATGTTCCAGAATCTTCAATGAACGAAATATTCCGATATTGAGTAATAAGAAAAAGGCACAAACAGCAGAATCTGTCGAATACACCCACCCTCTTTCTGGTCTGAAGTCTGCCTCGTTCTCTCGTATTTGTGCCTCTCGAGCACCACTTAGTCCACGCTTGATTATTCTGCCGACGACGTTAGATGCCATATTAGTCATGCTAATCTCCCTGTGATTATCACACAGAGACTTGTCTCCAATCGTGTATATCGGAATAATCAGTGACTTACCCCAACCCGACGGGACTTCCTCTGACTCCCAGACGCTGCCTAATACCTTAGTTAACGCTAACAGTAGACGTTCTCCGCTATCCTTAAACACCTATGGACTCATTCCAGAAGGCCTCCGTGCTTTGCTTCATTTCAGACTAGTAACAGCTTTTGTAGCCTCAGTTAAGGCCGGAGGACTTGTGTATATATCCCACTCAGGGAGGTAGGTATTGCATGCTGAGTAAGTTGAGCATGGCTGCAGGCCGACTAAATTTCTCCTCAAAGTTATCTTTCCAGTGTTTCAGGCGTCTATGGTAAGAGCTAATTATGGTGCCATTTTCCTCACAGATTGTTTCACTTATCATCATTCGCCTTCCACCATCTGTTTCCCTGATAAGTCTAAGTAGTTGTCTGATGTTACCAATCGTCGATGCCTTTTCCATCTCTTTCACTTTTGTCACCACCCCACCAGCACAGTTCCCGGTCGTTGCGAAAACTTCTTGTTAATTTTTGTTTGAGCAGCTTTTGCTCCTCATCATCATTATCGGAGCTCGCCGGAATCAGTCGTCTTGCGTCAATCAGTTCGGATGAGGCAGTAGAAATGCGAAGAACTTCGAGTGACATTATGCGCCACACTATCCTTCTAGTGTAACTTCAGTGAATAGGACAACGTGGAGGTTTTCTGTTAAAGCCCTGTTTGCCGCTAGGAATTCAAAGTGGTTAATAATAGTAAAATCTGAGTAAGTATTAGAAGGAGTAAAAAAACACTGTGATATTCATAACTGGGAGTTTATATCGATAGTTTGGTTATTTCAGACTTCTTTACGTCATAGTGATTATATACACATTATGTATTATGGTAGGCAAAGTTCAACAATAGCATCCCAAACGATGTGAACGCACTAGTGTCCTTGATCCGACCAATCATAAAATGAGGAATTTTTGCATGAAAAATGATGTATATTTACAAGAAAATGCATGAAAACACATTAAACAGGGTATCTTTCTCTGACATCACTTAAAAACACGTCCTAGGTGTAATGAGGAGGGAGTATCAGTTGCTGAGTTAGTTACACTAGTTTTTCTGTACATGTATTCACCGAGGTGACTGAAGATGAGCTGCTTTTGTGCATCGTTTATCTCTCGTATCTTGTTTTACAAAGGCCTCGGTTGAATTACTATGGTTTCCAGTAAGAGGATCGATGATTATTCACCAGGAAAATGTGGATAATAAAACAAATTAGAATAAGTGACATCAGCTCTAAATGTAACCCTAATCGTAAACCTAACCTAAATTCTAACCCTAATTACAACCCTTATCCTAGCCGCAGGCCTAACCCTAACCCCAATACTTACCTTAACCCTAATCCTAACCCTAGCGAGCGAGCTATTAACACATTGTCCAAACAGTACTGGAAAAGGTGATCTGGGTGAAAGTTGCTCCTTAGTTGGTGAATAGCATTGATATTTCAGCTATGATAATGACAGGTGGTGCCGTAGGCCAACGACTAGCATGCGTTCAAGGTCATTTTAGCGTTCGCACTTCTGGGACGCTATCGTTGAACTTCGCTTACATATAAAAGCTCCATATGTTATTCTCTCATTGTCATCATCTTCAGCGCTGAATGGATATGTTGTCTAGCAGGACAATGAAAGCTGTGCAATTAAATCAGCCAGTTCAGAGAACACAACTAAATGTGAAAATCATTCACCTATGCTATAAATATTCTCCATTATAGATAGTAACTACTAGTTTTAAATCTTTTAAATTGTCAGGCTAACCTCTTAATGGAAGCAGCGAAGAATGATGATGATTGCATTTTACTCTTGTCATCATGTGATGGTCGATCACGTGTTGGCTTACATTTAGCCAATGCCCTGTTGATAGCTAATCGGCATTTCCCTCCGTCCAATAATTTTGGTAGTGCATTGAAACCGAGTACTAGTACTACTCCTACTGATATTACGTGTGTGCTATGGATTGCACCTGAGAAACCAATGACTACAGCTACAAATCGTTCTACGTTCATATTTCAGTGAGTAAATTCATTTTACTGGTTATATATATATTTGTATACTTCTTATTTTAGTAGCATTCTCGTATATAATATACCTTCTGCAATTATATTTACTGGTCTGTAATCATTCATCTTTAAAAATTTGTTCACTTGTTATCATTATTATTCGCTGGGTTCCGCGTGGAACACAGGGCTTCAACAACGCATCTCCACTTCGTTCCTTTTTTCTGCTGTCGTCTTTATCTGGGTCCACGATTGCCTAAAGTCTCTCATCTGCTCCTCTCACAATCCCCGTCATATCAATCTCGGCCGCCCAACTCATCGTTTCTCGTTCGGGTCCTACTCGAGCGATGGCCTGCATTGCGCGCCATATCATTCTGCAGTCTCCTCAATGTGTGTCCGGTCCATCTCCATTTTCTTCGGAATATTTGTTGGTCAATAAATTGCTGGATAACTCGTTCCAAGAGTTTCTTGTTGCTAATTTTTCCTGGCCTGCCTTTGGTCTTCAACATTGAGTGAAGGTAGTTGTTGATAAAAGTCTTCAATGGCCTCTAGGGTATGTTTTTCGTGACGCTCCAAGTCTCAGACTCACATATATTATAGGGAATGGCTGACTGACTTAACATTGGCGTTAAAATTCCTAATTTCGTTGTGTATGCTGCGGAGTGCAGAAGGTTGTCGAGCTGATTTCAAAGTGATGAGAGTCTGTCCCACCTTCCCCATTGCGGTTTTGACATTCTCATTCGTGGTGTCGCCTGTAGTTGAAAGGATGCCTCTCAGATAAGTGAAAGATGTGACCTCTTTCAAACTTCTCCGGTCGACAGTGATTGGTGGGTTGGTTGGTTGGTTGGTTATCTTCATCACCTCCGTCTTCTCTATGTTACGGTGGAGTTCTGTCTTCTGTGGCCACTTCTTCAGTCAATTTGTTGGTTTTCGCCTGCGTGCAAGTCTTCAAGTTTGTGTGACACTAGACATATATCATCCACGCGTATAATCCAGATCTTCTAGAGTCTCCTCATCGGTGATCCAGCGTGCTCCTGTCTCCTCGCTCCCTGTGCACAGTCTGACGCATAATCCAGTCCACCACAATTAAGAGTATTATCCGTGGTGATAATAGACAGTCAGCTTGTCTTACTCCTGTGTTCGTGTGGCGACTTGAACTGCCGCACATATGTGCAAAGTTCTATGTCAAAAACCGAACGACCGACCGACACCTGTGTTCATTTCGAACGCCTCACTGTGTTTTCTGTTGTGGATCTCCTGACACGTGACATTGTCATATAGCCAGCCAGCTGTTGAATGAGGTTGATAAAGATTTTGGTACTGCACGCCGTAGTGTTGCAGTAGTTTCCAAATTACTTCTCGGTCAATGGTGCACTGTCGAAGGCCTTCTTGAAGTCGATTAAAGAAGTTGAGGTAGAGTAAGGTTTGACTGCGATTCTATGCTTTGTTCGACTATGTTGAGTAGAGCTGCACTTTGATGAGCATATGATTCGACGACATCATCATGTAAGTAATTCTTAGGTTAGACAGTGTGTGTTTGGACACATTGGAAGGCACTATTCACTGAGTGTCGTCATCTGGAAACACCGGCTTCAGTGGTTTGGACATATACTACAAATGTCATCCCAGTGGCTTCCATACAAATCTCTGTTCGCCTAGCCCTAGGACGGGATGGAAAAAGCGGAAAGGTTGTTGTTCGGTCAGTGCATGACGTGGCGTTGTGGGATGAAGGATATTTGTGGTAGGTTAGCTTTGGTTGATAAATCACGACTCCCTGGTTGGGATCCGAAAGATAGCTTGAAACATTATCGGATGTGGCCAAGAATGACAATCAATCAGTGGCGAATGTGCTGCAGTTATCCTTTTTTCTTCCCCTTCTGACAATAATTCGACGAATGCTGTTTCATCTTGATAAATAAAACAGCTACCATCCCAGATGGAGTTCTGTAATCATTCTCTGCCCATTTTGTTCACGAGTTGTTTTATCATTATTGTTGTATAGTGCATCGTCTTGGCGCCTATTTTGTACCAAGCTTTGTGTTTTAAATTAAACTCTTTTTTGTTCATATGCCTTCTAGGCCGGGTGGTGAGAAAAGTTCAACTGGGCGTCCATTGATTTTTGCATATCCACCGTTCGATCCGTCAGTCCTATCAGAAACTGATATCGTGAGAACAAATTCAGGCAAGTTTTTTCTCTTTTGATGGTATTGTATTCAGTTAGAATATCTATCGGTCTATCGTCAGACTTGTTATTTTTGTTCTCTAGAGTTAAGTGCGGCGAACTCAGCTAACCAAGTCGTTGAGTTTTTTAAATGTAATCTGATTTTGTTTCGTATGTATATATTGGTTGGAGAATTTCATCATGAGCTGAGATCAGTTAGAGAACCATCGGAAAAGAAGCTGGGTGTACTGGACAGCTGTTTCGTCAGCCTGGTTCGGGACTCTTCATCAGTACGCACCCACCGACAGGGTTGGAACCAATGACCTTCTTTTTACAAGACAAGCGAGCTCGTGGAACATTGAGCCACTGGGACGTAATCCAATGACCAGTTCATGATATCTAACTTCTCCCAATTCATGATATAGAGTGACCATTTCGCAATGTCCTCTTGGATGAGTAACTGTCCTCACCTTGAACCTGCTGTATATGATAGAAGTAAACTTGGCTCGCCATATTTTTTTTTCTATAATAGTAATTTAAACAGAACAATAAGAAGACGTAATGTTTCTGCCCTGTTCGGTACAAAAGAGCCCTAGTAAGTGAGGTGCCTCTTCAGTAGAATCCAAAGAGTACCGGCCGAAGACACATTTGATGAGGAAGAAAGAAAGTTGACACAAACTCTGGTTAATAGTAATTATCCCAATGAATGAAAAACAAAACGATATTGCTGTATGTAGGCTGAGATTTTGTAAATTCTGGTTTAATAATATTTTGATAAAGCTATTAGCAGCATTCAACAGTGAAACGTCAGTAACAACAATATCGTTTTATTTTTCTTTCATTCATTGGGAAATACGAAAACGTTATAATTCATAGTTCGAATGCCTATCACGTTAGCTGTGTGAACAAGAGTAATGCGAAGTCCATTGGAAAGATTCGGTTGGATGCGACAAATCACCACTTTGAAAACTTTCGTTTTACTTTATCCACTACGTAACTACTATCAACTAAATGTGACAAAATAGTAGGGCTACGAATTGCTTCTATCTGTCCTTTTGCAAACCATGATGGTAGATGTTCAGTAGTGACACGTTGACTAAGCTGTCTGCTAATACGCCCAACATAACTATGACCACAGGTGCAGCTGAATTGATAAATGCACAAAGGTGTGTGGCGAAGCCATCTAGCTATCTATCCTTCGTTTGCGTACCAGTCATTCGTTGGTTAGAGAATGACAAACATAGGTATGCTGCGTAAAAAGTTCTTCATATACTCCTGAAAAGTCTCTGGAATAAAATCTCACTTGACAATCTCAACTTAATAAATGGAGGTATTTTACCTGCAGTCATGGTCTCAGGTTTTCTCTCCAATGTTTTATATGTTCCTTTATGAAACTAATCGGATATCCATCCCATCTCCGTCAGTGAATCATGGATGTATTCGGATTCCGCTTGCAAGCGGTCATCCGTACATATCTTTCTTGCTCTGCTAATCAGACAACAATTCTTTTATATTTAATAGGCACGTATCTATGAAAGTGTGAGTACTGCCCTGTGAATGTGCTTTTTCTATACACTCTTCTCCCAAGTAACCCAACTTCTCACCTACTTAGTAAGATGTCCAAAAAATGTAGTTTACTATCCTACTCCTCTACACATTGCTATTAATAAGACTAATTGCACATCTGATATGCACAATCTTACACTGTGATTGGTGTATATTTGAGTTTTTATTTGTAAAATTATGTATATTAGAGTTAATTAGATCTGATGAGATCCAGTTGAAAGCGCAATATTATTCACTTGAATGTGTTGTTCTAAAGTGTGAATTGACAAAAGGGTGACACATACTCATGTTGTTTATAGTGAACAGAATGTAATTTTCACTTGGGGGTGGGGGTGGGAGTGGGAGTTATATTCAATGGTGTGCCAGAAAAACAATTTCCCTTTTTATTCCTTCACGTTCCCAGTGGAACATAGGGCTTCAAGCTAGGCTAGGCTTGAAGTTTCTTTAGCAGTGTTTATTTTTACAGGATGGGGTTGCTAGCCTCATGCCCAACCTCCCCTCTTTGCCAGTTCTATCAGTGGCTTAGCGAGGTAAAGGAGTGCGTCGGTGACCGGGGATCGAATCCCGGACCATGTACATGGTCGGCGAGCATCCTAACCGCTGTGCCACCGACGCACAATGTTGGTTTGGTAACCTGAAGGTCCTGGGTTGGATCCATGCTGATATGGAGCGAATGGGTGCGCACTGACTGTGAGTGCTGAAGAGTCCCGAAAAAGGACAAAACACAGCTGTCCAGTACTTCTCCTCGGGTTTTTAAATGATTCTCTAATATATGCGAAGTCTATTTACATATCATTCACATAAATTTATATTCTCTACCATTTTTCTATCCCTTAGGTGGCTTTATAACACATTTAGCCTGGTTACTTATGCAACAGAAGTTTTTATGCGGTATCATTATCGAGGATGTAGAAATCGTATCTAAAGATGTAGAGTTTTGTCAATTGCTCACATGTTTTCTAAAAGTTTACTCTCGTCAGGCTAATCGCGGTCGAGTAAGTTTTTAAAAAACTGTTTATTATTATTATTATTATTATTATTATTGACCAAGTTAAACTTTAAGCACCACTGACTTGACTACCAGTGGAGTGCGACCGCACCAATGACCTTCAAACGCTCACTGAGCAAGTTAGTGAAACCTGGGAAATAACGTTGTCATTATCAAAAAAATATGCTTATCGAAGTGTTATGCGATTACATAGGATTTCTGGCAGTTTTCAGCTTAGGCTTGAGAAAGATTAAGTTATTCTTTAAGCCAAGGACAAGTTAGGGTTGAGCTAACCTAATAAAGGCGACATTAGGGTTGGTTCGAGTTAGATTACAGTTAGTTTAGGGATATTTTCACGTTAGAGTTATTAGGTTCAGCAAAGATTGGGGTTATTGTTAGGGTTAGAAGGCCTAAATAAAATTACATGCATATAATGCATGTTTATATAACAATAGAACTTGTGCAGTGTGGTAGAGTATAATTCCATTGTGGGTAAAATTTATTTCGATAAACTCTCAGTGTAATACAGTAGTAATATTTACTGATGACAACGTTCCGAGCAGAATCTATTGCTCACGAAATATTACTGTGAGACTTTATCAGAATAAATATTACCCACACTGTGGAATTATACTCTGTTGATACTCCAACCTAAAACTGAGATCTATTTTTATCACATGTGAGAGCAAGGTATCCTCTGAAACACTTTTCTACAGTTTTTTATGCATTATTTCATAAAAATATATGTATTCCATACACAAAAATTCCTCCTTCGCGTGATTGGTGCGTTCGAGGTCATTTGTTGATTAGTAGTTAGTGGTAGTTAAAGTTTAACTTTGCCTTATTATTATTATTATTATTGTATAATTCCTGCTTTAAAACTAGTATTGTAACATCATGAATTGGTTGAAGGACTTATACACACCAAATTTTCACGTAGAAGAGAGGTTAATCTTTGACCTAAATTTGTGTGAACTTCTGTTGAAATTCTACATTTACATTCACTTTTTTTTCCGTATTAGATAAGTTAATTTTGGAATATCACAGAGTGATTAACAGTATTAACGACTGGATGATGACGTTTCTTGCATGAATTATTGCTACTCATAATTATAATATTATCATTATTTAGTTACACGGTTTCATACTATGTCTTATATATACACTTTTTCTCTCTCTTTCCCTGTCTCTCCATTTTCCCTTTGTTGTTTGTTGGCACTTTCCATATCTCCGGTATCGTAGGCGGTGTTGTGTCATTCTGAATGCTGCATGTGTTCCATGTTCAATCGATAGACAAGGCTTGAGTGATTAACCTCTCCCCGTCTCCACCTAACTATATTACTGTCTAATATTTCCACCCACCCTATGGTGTGTGATTACATGCAAGTGAATGATGCAATGCAGTGCAGTGCGATGACTTGGCTTTTTTCTAGGCCATTTAACTTCACTGTGGTGTCAATCATTCTGGGCTGACCTACGTTGACCTATTTGACTGACCTCAGAGTCTTTACAGCCTTAGTGAATTATTATTATTCTTAATTGGATCTATTGGGTCTTCACACCGCACATGTGCAATCAAAATCCTGCAACCGCTTATACCGGAGATATGGAAATTGGCAACAAACAACAAAGGTAGGCAAGTTGGAAAGACAAAAAGAGATAAAATGTACATTTAACACAAATTGTGAAACCGTGTGACTTAATTGATATTGTCACAGCAGAAGGCAAGACACGGAAGCTAAAGTATACTTTCAATTGATCAAACAGCTATTTATGTGTATATATACAGTGCATATTCTTTAATGAATCACTGAGCTTGTGATTTTGGATTACATTAAACGACATGAAATATAATGTTCAAACATATACATTATTCTCTTAATGTCTGTTTTCAATGTAGAACTTTACACCGATGTACAGCAGTTCGAGTCACCACACTCCCCCCCCCACCCCAATTAGCACACAAAGCAAGAGAAGAAAGTAAAAACAAATGCAAAATAGAGCTAGTAAACAGAGATGTGTGGCAAAAACAATAGTAAGATGTAAGAACCATATAGTTCTATTGGGTATTATAAGTCACAGGGAGTAGATGCATCTGTGCCAGCCATTGAGTGAGAACGATTTTGAGTCATATCACCAATCGTCTCAAGTTTTCATTGGTTTCTACTGTCCCGAGAATCCCAACCAGCCAATCAGTCTACAATTCCCTACGTAACTGGCTGGCTGGCTGGCTTAAACTAACTTCTGTGGATGGATTTCATTGACTGACGAAGCCATGTTTTCGGGCTTTGGTTTGACCACCACTGACTGGCTGGCTAACTCTTTTCCAACGTGATCCATACTATTTCAGCTGACATTGCCCGTAGAGGAATTGTTGTTAATGCAATATTGACCTGTGGAAATAGTATTCAAACGTTGGTGTTACACCAGCAAATACAATGATTCTAACTATATGAGAATAATATTCTGTTGGAACCCACTGTCTGTATCACACCAACACAATATGATTTTGAGGAATAATTCATGCTCAAAACACGTCATCCATTTGTTAATACTGAATAAAAGGTTTAATGGTGTGAAATATCTCCACATCATGAATTAAAAGTCAATCTGAACGACGAATATTCTCTTTTCAATAATTTCTCCTCTTCAGGTTCTTACAATTATAAAATGGAATATTTGTTGTCTTAAGAATATTGGCCAGTTATGCGGCGGACACATTTTCACGTAGAATAACAGATTAGTTTGGGGGGTGACAAAATAAATAGTAATATTTCTGTGACAAACGTGCTCTGAGCTGAAATCGATTACAAAATATTTCGGTGAAATGGGACCCAGTGGTGGTGATTAGTAGTGAATCATAATAGATTTGTAGAATATGGGGTAGGGGAAAAAATTGACACCAACACAACCTTCAGGGTGATATACCGAATTCCGAAGTCGTTATCATGTATAGTTTGCTTACGTCCGCTACACATAGCTGAAGCTGTTGCAATAAGATCGAATACACCGGAACTTTGTATCCAAAAGAACACATCCAGACGCTGTTCCTACCGTGGCTAAACTTGGATAAATGATTCTTCTTCTCAACAGGAGTGCTTATTCCCCATAAGGTTCTTGGTTATTTTCTTTCTTTCTTTGCTTATAATTATTATTCGTCATAAATTATTTATATCCATCATTTGAACATTCTCTGAATACCATCGAATTTTCCATTTATACTATCGGACTTGTTATTATTAGTGGTATTATCTCTTTTCTCAATATATGCCTCCACCTGTTCCATTTCACACATTGGTTATGTCATGATGAACTTCTCATTTCAGTCTTACTATCTCCTCTTTAATTCATACTATAGTGTACTAGCCACTCACTCACCTGACACCTTTCATAACCTTGAAGTGACTTGTCATTTTCTCCTACCCCATATTCTACGAATCTATTATGACTCACTAATCACCACCACCACCACTGTGTCCCATTTCACCGAAAGATTTTGTAATCGATTTCAGCCCAGAGCACGTTTGTCACACAGATACGACTATTTATTTTGTCACTCCCTAAGCTAATCTGTTATTCTACGTTAAAAATGTATCCGCTGCATAATTGGCTATCATTATTTTTACGACAACAAATATTCCATTCTATAACTGTAAGAACCTGAAGAGGAAAAATGATTCAGGAGGATATTCTTCGTTCAGATTGACTTTTATTACTGAATATCAGATTATGTATTTCTTAGGTATTTTGTGAGTAATGTTATAATGTAGATGTTTCGTCGCAAACTAGCAGTCATTTGAAAAATTATCTACCAAATTTAAGTGCTCCTGTGGAGGCAGTCAGTTACATAGGCTGTACAATTAGACGGGTTTCTCGTCGGATTTCCGAACATCACCCTGCATAGTGGTGGTTAAGTAAAGGACAAATAAAATCTATGCATAGAGCTATTCTATCTCATCTTGTGGATACAGAACAGAAGATAGATGTTAACCAGGTAGGTGGCTTTCAGAGTCATTTACCGCATACCAACAAATCTCAATTTTGCCTTAAGAGTTCGACTATTAAATATTGCTGAGACTGGCTGTTGGGATCCATATTAAGAAGCCTAATTTATACGTCCAAAAGAAGTTGGTTCAGACATTATCCTTACCTTGGCCATCCAGGTTTGAATGATCCTGAATTTTTGTGGAATTTTCATAATTTTAGTTGATATTCTATTTGTTATTATATTTTTATTATCATTATTATAATTTAAGCATCTTTAATGAACTGTAATTCCATTGTGATCTTACTTACCAAATCGATATTATTTAAAAAACCACTAATATTGTCATTGACTACTATTCTAGAATATCCTATGAATAAAAAATATATATATAATTGTAGAGCGAGAAGATGAAATTATCTAAAAGAATATTCTTTGTCCAATTATTTTGCGTTTTATGGATGTCTGAAAAATTATGTTCACAAACAATTGTAACATACCAGCAATTTCTACATGATCTCAGTTGACAAAGAGTTCAAGTTTAAACAAAAAATCAATGTATGTATACCATGGTACAGTAGTCACGTAATAAAGACAAGAGGTATAAAGCCAGAGATTACGTAATCGAAGGACATCCAGTTACCAGGTGGGCAAGGAAAGACTGATAACTGCTTCTTTGTGAACGCATAAATCGGTTTTCAGGCGTATGATAGAGATTGCTTCAGAAAACTTGAGGAGAATTGAGCTCCTTTGTCTAATGATAATTTTATAGGAATTCGCGATGTCCAACTCTTGACCCCTATCAAGGAGATGTCTGGTAATGGCACTATTGAAAGTGTTTGTTCCCTAGAGTCGTAGGCTTTTCGGTACATGTTCAGAAAATCGGAGGTGCTCCTGTCTCTTTGTTCTCCCAGTGTGACTGCTACTGCAGATGCATGTGAATTTGTATATACACAGTTAGCACTGACATGAGAAGAGTATCTGTCGACTTTTGATTGTATCAAGAAGCATGTGTTGTCCGATAGACGGGGAACAACTTAGCTGCAGGATGTGTTCTGGCTATTAAGGTATTCGACCTTCTGAGACTATTCTTGTAATATGCTCATCTTAAAAATGGAAATGAATGAAGACAGGCTTTTCTTCTTATTGTGATTTGTTGTACATTTGAGCCTTGATATCTTCCATATTTCCAAGTTATTGGTTTGTAGGGATTTCATTGATTGATTGGAGGATTTCATCATAATCTGACATGAGTTAGACAACCATTGAGAAACACTGGAGTACTGGACAGGTGTTTCGTCCTAGTTTGGGACTCCTCACAGTACGCACCCACTGCAGGGGGTTCGAACCCAAGACTTTCTGGTTACAAGGCGAGCTCGTAGACCATCAAGCCACTGGGACCTGATCCAATGGCCAGTCCATGAATTCCAACTTCTTCTAATTCACGATATAGCGCAACCTCTAGCCAATGCCTTCGTCGAGTATTTGTTATCACACCCGACCTACTGGTCACGACTTCCCACTAGAATCCCTGTTTAAATAGGACCAGTCGCTACTAAGCATCAGATCAGTTTTCATGTATTAGTGAGTGCGTACCGACCGAAAGCTGCTACCTTGACGTGGTGGTCGGGCTTGAACACCGCAATGACCCCACAAGCTATACTGGCTGGAACTTATGTTCCTGCAGGTCCTACCATGCCAGAAAGGTTGTTTGGATAGCGGTTAGACTAAAAGCGGTTACCCAATCCAATCCTATGACTTCAAATAAATCACAAAATATCATGCCGGATCGGTCGGGGCCCGGATTAACAATGACCGCGCTTCCTGCTGCGCTGTCACAGGGCAGAAGTGATAAATATGCTACTGAGACACACCAAATGAAAAACAACAAACAAAAACAGGCCGTGTGTGGCCGGCCTCAAGCAGTTGTCCCCTGGGCTTTGCGGTCACGCAACCAACTTCCACAGTGTGGGCAGCCGGGAAGTAACAATCGCCCTCACAATCCGAAGTGCACGCGAAACCTCTCTAATCCTCACTCACCTTTGTTTTCATCTTCATCTCTATTATCTTGCCTTCCTTCTACTGATGCAACTCCTCTACTTAATGGCTCTTCACTTCCTCTTCACTCTGTGTGCACTGGAAACGACGGAAGCCAAAAAACCACCTTCGATAGTCTCCTAAAGCCACGTCACCAATTTCATATAGGGGCATTTAATGTTAGGACACTTTGTCAAATAGGACAACAGGCATCACTAGCCAAGACTCTGGCATCCCGAGCCATTGATGTATGTTGTGTTTCAGAAACACGCATACAAGACCCAAGTGTGGTTATTCACCTAACCCCACCTGGCCAACAGGATGAATCTGCAAAATTCACCTTGAGGGTGTCAGGAGATGCGACGGCTAGCTCACGAGAATTAGCTGGTGTTGGGATAGCTTTGAGTACTAGGGCAGAAAAGACATTACTTGACTGGATCCCGGTAGATAGCCGAATGTGTGCTGTCCGTCTGAACGGATCAGTGAAAAGGAGAAAGGACTGCACTACTCGCCGATGCCTTTTCGTAATCTCCGCCTACGCCCCCACTGACTGCAGTTCGGATGAAACGAAGGATGAGTTCTACCAAAAGCTGTCTAGTTTGCTGCGAAAAGCTAAACGCTCAGATATAGTCGTTTTAGCTGGTGACTTTAATGCTCAAGTGGGGAAATCGGGTCAATCTGAGAAGAATGTCGGTGGCACATACGGAATTCCGTGCCAGTTCTGTTCAGATAATCACTTGTTTCTTGTAAGCACTAACTTCAAACACAAGGAGAGACACTGTTTGACCTGGCGACCTCCATCATCAAACCAACGCTGGACACAAATAGACCACATAGCAATAAGCTACCGTTGGCGTGGGTCGGTAGGGGATTGTCGCTCCTTCTGGAACACGTGTGTAGATACCGATCACGCACTGGTCCGCGCTCGTGTGTGCTTACGACTGGACGGACGTAGGAAACAGCTAGCGGTAAACCCATCACGTCCCCAGCTCGATCTGGAAACTAAGTCCCTATTTGAGGAAGAACTAGCTAAACACATATCTGAGTTCGACAGCTGTGCTCACCCTGAAGAAGCCTGGAAGAATATTCAATCAGCCATAGATACAGCTGTAAAAGCTGTGAATAAGGTAAATCCAAAGGTGAGTAAAAACTATTGGATTTCGACTGCCTCATCCGAACTGATAGATGCTAGAAGACTTATTCCGGCGAGCTCCGAATTCAATGAGGAGCGAAAGCTGCACAAAAGGAAACTCACGAAAAGTCTCCGCAAGGACCGTGAACAGTGGTGGTTGACAAAGGCGAAAGAGATGGAAAGAGCATCGGCGATAGGCAACACTAGGCAACTCTTTAGACCCATCAGGGAAACGGGTGGGAGAAGGCAAATCATAAGTGAGACTATTTCTGAGAAAAATGGCTCCTTAATTAGTTCTCGGGATAGACGCCTCGAACGCTGGAAAGAACACTTTGAGGAACAATTTAACTTGCCTGCAGCCACACTGAGCCTCCCCGCCATCCAGCACACACCCGAATGGGATATAGACACTGGCCCGCCGTCTGTAAGTGAGGTCACCAAAGCTATCTGTAATTTGAAACGAGGCAAAGCGGCAGGACCCGACGGAATTATTCCGGAGGTGTTTAAATATGGGGGTGACATACTAGTATATAGTTTAACTAAGGTACTAGGTAACGTCTGGGAATCAGAGACGGTTCCATCAGATTGGGGTAAGTCACTTATCATACCAGTATTCAAGAAGGGAGACAAGTCCTCATGCGATAATCATAGAGGAATCAGCCTAACGAACATAGTCTCTAAAATCCTAGGCTCAGTAATCATGAACAGACTAAGCCGAACTCGGGAGGAACAAACGAGGGAAAATCAAGCGGGCTTTAGGCCAGGTAGAGGGTGCATAGATCATATCTTCACTCTCCGACAGATCCTAGAACATAGACACACTTTTAGGCGTCCAACAATTGCCATATTTCTTGACTTGAAGGCGGCCTTCGACTCCGTGGATCGAGAGGTACTATGGCAATGTTTGACTATGAAGGGAGTGCCAAGAAAGTACATTGCACTAATCAAGGCACTCTACTCAAACTCACGTAGCTGTGTAAGGGCTTATGGGGAATTGTCATTTGAACTGATAACAACCAGTGGTGTCCGTCAAGGATGTCCACTTTCCCCTTTTCTGTTTAACTTCATCATAGATACGCTAATGGAAGTATCCTTAACTGAACTTAACGACTTAGGAATCGACTTGTTACCAGGGAATAGTCTTATAGACTTAGAATACGCAGACGACATAGTCCTGTTAGGGGAGGACGCTGACAAAATGCAGAGTCTTCTGAACACCTTGAGCTGCAATCTTTGTATGTTTGGCATGCGATTCGCCCCTGTGTAATGTAAGATGCTGCTACAGGACTGGACTACGTCAACTCCTAGCTTAGTGATAGGGAGTGAAGTGATAGAACATGTTGACCACTTCACCTATTTGGGAAGTTGTATCAGCACCAACGGATTGGTTGGTGACGAAATCACAGCACGGATCCAGAAAGCTCGGGCTGCTTTCGCTAACTTACACCGTCTCTGGCGTAGGCGTGACATCCGGCTGTCAACCAAGGGACGTGTGTACTGCTCAGCAGTTCGCTCCGTCCTTCTCTATGGCGGTGAGACGTGGCCATTGAGAGCGGAAGACATGAAGAGATTGTCTGTTTTTGACCACAGATGTTTACGATCTCTTTCTCGCGTTAGGTGGTATAATAAGGTAAGTAATGTTGACGTTAGGCGTAAAGTGTTGGGCAAAGAGGGAAAATCACTCAAAGAGGCTATAAAGTTACATAGATTGAGATGGTTAGGTCACGTGCTGTGCATGCCTAACCATCGTCTCCCCCGACTGACGGGCATTACTAGCTGATATAGGTGCAGGTTGGAAAAGAGTAAGTGGTGGTCAAACAAAAACATGGCCTCATCAATCCATGAAATCCCTGACAGTTAAACTGAGTCAGGTAGGGAGATGCAGACTTCCGGGTTGGGGCCCTCGGGACTCTAAGAATCAATGGCTGGAGACAGACAATAGGTGACATGGCTCAAAATCGTTGTCAATGGCTTACGCAGATGTATTCAGTCTCTGTAATCTTTCATATTCCTTTCTACCATTACTCATTGTGTTTCACTCTTATACTTATCTAAATTCTATTGATTCTCTTCTCTCATTTTCCTGTCTACGTTTGTGTGCTATTTGGAACGTGGCAACTCGAGTTGTTGCACTTCGGTGCCAAGTTCTATGTTGAATCCAGCAGCAGGGTGCGTACTGCCAAGGAGTCCAAAACTAAGGCTTAAAAGCTGTCCACTACTCCCAGGTTTTCCAATAGTTCTCTTATCGATGTCAGCTCAAGATGAAATCCTGTAACCATCTTCCATTTTTGTTGATAAATCTGTAACGGTAACGGATTTTTTTCAACATCTTACGGAGAATCATAAAATCCTACTCTGATTTCTCTGCAGAGTATTTTCTCTTAGCTTCACAGTACAGATTCTTGACTGATGCTCGTTTGAAGCTACTTGGACAGAACTATTAAAATGTAGGTATTGTCCATTCCATGTCGGTTGTGGGTAAATAGACCTCTGGAGACAACCATCTTCCAGCCATTGTACGACATTGTGCATTCGAAAGTCGACAGATACCCTCCTTATCTTAACTCCAACTGTGTATGCAAATCTACATGTATCTGCGGGAGCAGCTAAATTGGGACAACAGAAAGAAGGGTGCACTTCCGATTCTTGGAACATGTACCAAAAAGCCTACATCTGAAGGGAACAAACGCTTACAATAGCGCCATTACTAGGCATCTCCTCGCCACACATCATAAGGTGAGGTCGCGATATCCTTTAAAATTATCAACAGCCAATGCAGCTCAATTCTCCCCAAGTTTGCCGAAGCAATCTCTATCATACCCCTGAAAGCCGATTTATGAGTTCAGAAAGAAGCAGTTATCAGTCTTTTCTTGCCCATCTGCTAACTGGACGTCATTCATTAATATGTTTTTCATTTGATTGCGTAATCTTTGGCTTTGACCTCACCCCACCTCCTCCGATATAGTTGAATTGTCCCTGTCTGCTGTTTCAATGATTTCAGTTGAACTCAGTACAGCGTTCCCCAATTTATTAGTTACTCATCATCTTACGCATCTCTTGTCTTTATTACGTAACTCCTTTGCCATTGTATGCATACATTTACATTGTTTTAACTTGAACTCCCTGTGTACAGACTATATAATAGCGTTATTTTTCTGAGCATTGTTCACTAATTGTTCGGAACTTTCTATCAACTGACATCATGCGAGATTCGCAAATTCGTTAAAACTTTTCTGTAGATAAAAAATTGCTAACGCTCGCTCGATTTGACATCCTCATCCGTTCCTGCTGTAGTTGAGACAATGCTCGCTAGATAAGTGAATGAAGTAACCTCTTTCAAATCTAGGCGAGGTTTATCTTGTATTATATATAAGTATAGTTATATATGCGCTTATCTTAAATTTCCTCTTTACACGCACACACATATATATATTTATATTATTTTATTTAATGATTATAGATAATTTGTTTCAATGAATCAAAAGTTGAACCTGGCAGTATATTCTCGTCTTTCGCACAGTACGAGTAACATGAATAAATGATGAATATTATTGTGACAGTTGATGGCGAGGAGGACGATGAAACATACGAAAATTGATTCCAGTGTTGATTATTCAGGTTTTTGTTTTGCTAATTATAATCACTTCTGATTGATATTTCTGTACTTTTTTTTCAACTTCTTTCATGACTACTAAGTACCATTATAACAACAACAACTACTACTACTGAGACGAGACTTTGATGTTTTGTTTGTCTGCTTATTTGCTTGCTTGCTGGAACAAATTAGAATCATGCTTGTATAATTTTTAAAAGAAAATCGCTTTTGCTGCTCTCTTTGCTTTTCTTCATTATTCATACACCGAAAAGAGACTCGTCGCTGAACTACTACTGGTCTGCTGTCTATTAATGTTCGAATGCGGGATTTTTCTTCATTTTGTAGTGTGTAAATTAGCGCCGAATTCTGATCGATCACTTCCTCCTCCGCCTCCTCTTCCTACCTTTTTCCGGGTTAAATTATTCTTTAGTTTTTTTTATTGTCTCACTCAGATTTTATTGAAATTAATTGAATAAAAATATGTTTGTTGATTGTTGTTGTCTTGTCTTTTTACACAGTAGTTGCAATAGTTGGATGGAGATAATAGATGAGTGAGGATTAGAGAGGTTTCACGCGCGCGCATTTCGGATTGTGAGGGCGATTGTTACTTCCCGGCTGCCCACACTGTGGAAGTTGGTTGCGTGACCGCAAAGCCCAGGGGACAACTGCTTGAGGCCGGCCACACACGGCCTGTTTTTGTTTGTTGTTTTTCATTTGGTGTGTCTCAGTAGCATATATATCACTTCTGCCCTGTGACAGCGCAGCAGGAAGCGCGGTCGTTGTTAATCCGGGCCCCGACCGATCCGGTATGATATTTTGTGATTTTGTTTGAGTCATAGCATTGGACTGGGTAGCTGCTTTTTGTCTAACCACTATCCAAACATCCTCTCTGGCATGGTAGGACCTCAAGTGACATAAGTCTCAGCCAGTATAGCTTGTGGGGTCATTGCGGTGTTCAAGCCGGACCAGCACGTCAAGGTAGCAGCTCTCGGTCGGGAGTTGGATGGATAGTCGCTGAAGATAATCGGCTACATGTTGATTTAAGTACACAGTTGTTATTCGCGTCCATTTTTATGTCTAAGATTTACCCAGTTGTTTTTTAGATGTCAGAATCAAGTTCGCATTTTTAGCAGTTTGAAAAAAGTAATAATTTGGGCATTGGGTGTATGATATTCGCAATGAATGAAAAACGAAACGATACTGTTGTTGTTTTTACTGATGTTTCTCTGTTTTTAATGCTGCTAATAGCTTTATCAAAGTAGTATTATTAAATCATATTAGATATATCACACACACAGTGACAGTATTTTATTTCACTGGGTGACGAGGTTTCGAGATTTATAACCATATCAGTTATAATCACACGAATTCGAAACTTGAGTTTTATGGTTTTCTTTGTTCTCTCCTATTTGTCGCCGTAGTGGTAGTAGAATTTTCCAGATATCCGGCTGGACAGGTGTTGAATCATTCCTACTACACGTACTTGCAGTTCATTCGATAAACAAAGCTTCCGTTAACAACCTCTCCCTCCACCCAGCTGTTACATTAGATTTTAAAACTGTCATCTTATCCCATCCATCCTATTGTATGGTTGTGTGTAACTGCATGTAGTGAGTGGTGTAGCTGAACTATTCTCTAGATTTCTTATCTTATTCGGGTCAACCAATCCAGATTTCGCTGGGTTTTTATGCTCGGCTAATCTGGCTGACTGCCCCTGTTCTACTATTTTGACCTGACAATCATCGCAGGCAGGGTATTAGATAAACTAAATTGTTTTGTTTTAAAGGCTCCACAGGATTGTCCCTTTAACCGACAAAGTTTGGTTCTAATTGAGTTTGTGGTTGGTTTGAATGTCACTTTTATTTCTGCCTTATTAAGAATTCTGCCTAATGTTTCCGAGGTTCCTCCCTTGTATGAAATTACTCCTGATGATTTTGATTCCTTATTGTTGGTGTTATCATTATCCTGTGTATGTTTGACATGCATGTGAACATTATTATTATTGTCATCACAAATCACTACTAATATTATTCATTTTATTTTCACGTTTCTCTACATAATTTCTTATTAATTTATCACAATTAGAAACAAGCTTTGTCCGTCAAAGAATCCTGCAACTTAATCATCGTTCTTCAGCATGAGGTGGTTTTTCATATTGTCAAATTGATCAGTTGGTAAAGAAAGACACAACAAAACCAAGTGTAGATTGTTGGATTTGATAAGCGTATGAAATTATAAAAACAGCGTGTGTGTTTACATAATGAAATTGCTTATCACATTTGTGTTGATTTAGTCAATTCATGAGAAGAGTGATGGTAGGCCATCACTTCTGTTCAAACAATTTGGATTCCATTTGATACGATGAAGTGCTTCTGATATTCCTGTACTGAGTCATAAGAAAAAGACGTAAACAGCAACGAAAATTTTTGTTTTCGACGATTCATTTTCATAAGCTGCTGTAAAATCGTAATTATATTTAACAAAGAAATCATTAGACCAGTCAATCAGATACTGGTAAAATTTATCCTCAAAAAAACCTGTTCTGTAATGTAAGATGTAACCTAGAAGGTCTGACTAACTGGAAGTAAGAAAAGGGGGTAGAAGTTGGCCTGAACTAATGAGTGTGAGAAAATGACTAATCAATATGATTGTGTGCAGTGGATAGGAACTAGTGGAAAGACGATAAAGTGTTTCTGTATGAAAACGCAATGTTATTAATAAACAGTGATAAAATGAGTGATGATAAAATATGGATGATCGGAATAATAATGATAATAAAATAATAGTCGTAATAACAATACTAATGATAACAGTGAACTTACATAATAAAAAGAGAAAGAATCAGAATTATAGTAAGAACTTTACTCTAGCCACGGCAGGGAATGTATATCTCGCTTTTGAATGCAGAGGTTCAGTTTCAGATCCGAAATACCCAATGATTCAGCTATGTCCAGATGGTGTATTCGAAGTCCCCTTGCACAGCATTGAGAGACTCTGTAAAGCATTGATGCGGGGGTGCTGGATGTCCAGAGTTGACGAGCTGTTCGGGGATTCAGCTGCTACTATTCTTCTTTCCTCCTCTGGTTAACCAAGTTGGACAATGTTCCAGAATACGTTTGTGGACTTGACGTTGCGTACGGCCGATATACTCCGGTCCACACGACTAAGAAAAAGCCTGAAACTGTCTTGCTGTTTCCACAAAATCCTGAAAAATAGGTCTTGAACTTTTTGAATTTTCCTCTCACTCATATTCAAATTCGAGTCCTATCACTTGGTCCGAAATTCTGCAATGTATCGAGTAAAATCAACGAATTATAAACCAAAGTCCAATTCGAGAATATAATCTCACAAACATTTGATTTGTCATCTACTTCGGAAAAAAGATCTCGAACAATTCAAAGCTTCACTTTTTCGACAGCTGCTACAAGTACATTCGTATACTACCAAGCCATCGATGTCTACTGACCAAGGAACACAGAAAACAACTTCAAGAAAATTAAGACATAATCCTCATCCATCCTGATGAGGGCAATGGGACTGTGGTAATGAATAGATCCGACCATAATGAGAAATTAAACAAATTCACTATCAGAAGACACCAAATTCTTCAAATCACCCAATCAGGAAGACACAAGGAAAAGAACAGAAAACCGACGCACACCCGATATCTATGGTCGGCCTGCAAAATTTGGGCTACCGATATCCATGCAGAAACTTTCATACTTGTACTGAAAATACGGTGTGGCATCAAGCTGTAATCAAAATAAATAATAAAAGTAAAATAATAAATAATAGGAAACCGTACTGGGATGGGGATAGTAGGTCATTTGAGAGCAAGCACTGAATGATTTGAGCCTCTGCTGCTTTTTCCATCATACGTGAAACTACAGACGTGACGTTGATCGGGTGGTAGTTGTTGATATCAGCTATAGGCCCGTATTTATGGATAGGTACAATACAAGACTTCTTCCAGCAGGTAGGGTATGTCCCATCGCCTAGTTAAATTGAGTATAGCTCGAGTAGGAGTAAACTCATGTAATCACCACTGTTTTTCAGCAGAATGGATGATATACCGTCTGGACCAATAGTGTTAAAAAGCCTAAGATTTGCGACAGCTTTATCGATCTTGTATGTGGTGAAAAGTATGTCAGTCACTTAGATATTCATCTGCTTTACTTGAGAAATCCATGACCTGATCGCTCTCCAAGGAGTATAATCTGGCAAAGTGCTTGATATGCAACTAATAGTGTTCTCTGAGCTGGTTGGTTTAGTTGCGAAGCTTTCGTCGTCCTTCTGAACAACATCCCCTTTCAGCGCCATATTTAGCACAAAGTGAAATGATTTAAATTTCTTCATGAGTGATATATTTGCGTCTCCTGGTAACTATCTTTACATATGTGTTGACCATTTTCTATTGACTTGGATTTTAAACTTTCTGGTCACCTGATGTCACAGCATTATATACTTCAATTAGTGCAAAACTAGCAACAGAAACTATGCAACAATTACTCTATAGTGATGAAAACACAAAAACGCAATTATCAACTTGGATAGAACTCATAAAATTATGCCTTACAACATACTTCCAGTTCAATGCTCAAATATATGAACAAATAAAAGGAACGAAAATGCGATCGCCCATATCAGGATTAATAGCTGAAGCCGTTATGCAAAGATAAGAATTAATAGATCTACCTATAAATAATTCCATTATGGGTAAATTTTATTTTGATAGAGTCTCACAGTGTTATACAGTAATATTTACTGATGACGTTTCGAGCACAATTTATTGCTCATAATCATATCAAGTTAATCACACGACTTCCTAAATTCATTTATATAGTTCTATTGTTTTTCACTTGATTTGATTGGTAGTATTATTTTCCATATTTCAGATATGAGTGATGATTCATTCCTATTGCATGTGTTGGGTGTAGATTCGATGAACAAAGAATCAGTAATCAACCTCTCTTTCCACCTACCTAGATTACTTTTTAGAATTTTAACCCTCTCCCACCCTATTGTGTGGTTGTGTGTTAATGCATGCATTGTAATTGCCGAGCTTTTTTCTAAATTGCTTATCTTCTCTGGGTCAACCATTCTTACCTTAGCTAAATTCTTATGTTCTGACAATCTGACTACCCGTGACGTACTAGTTTGACCTATGTAGTTGACCTCACAGTCATTGCAGGGTATTTTGTAAATTATATTATCTTGTCTAATTGGGTCCACTGGGTCCTTTAACCTACAGAGCTTGTCCTATCTGAGTGAGTTTGTAGGTTTAAATGCCACTCTAATTCCTGCCTTATTCATAATCCTACGTAGGGTCTCAGATGTCCCCTCCTTATATGGTATAACAGTGGATGACTTATATTCTCTCTTATTTATGTTATCATTACTAGTTCCATAATTATTTTTATTTTTATTTTGTTTTTGGCCTTTAGTTATCTTCCTAATGAATTTTAAAGGATAATTATTCAACACCAACGCTTCTTCTATTTGTTTTATCTCGTCGTTTAGGTCTTTTTTTGTGCTACTTAGTGCTATGGCTCGGTTTGTTAGACACTTAACTAAGCCCGCCTTAACAGTTAACGGATGCGACGAATTAAAATCTAAATATCTATTAGAATGCGTTGGTTTTCTATACACACTAGTGTGAAGTTTACCTTCTTCTATTCGTTTTATTTTACAATCTAGCATAGCTAACTCTCCTTGTTCATCTTCCGATTCAAATGTGAATTTTATCCCCTCTACCAGTGAGTTAATATGTGTCAAGAAGCTAGAGATATGTTCTGTTTTTAACACTGTGAAAGTGTCATCCACATATCTCCACCATATTTTTGGAGTAGGATTAAACGTATTAAGTGCCATATTTTCCCAGCTATCCATAAATATATCTGCTACGATAGGGGATATTGGTGATCCCATCGCTACACCTTCAGTTTGTCTATATATTTTGCCTTGGAATTTAAATATAGTAGATGTGAGGCATAGCTGAATTCCTAAAATAATTTCTTCAATGGATAGCTTTGTTCTATGATTGAGTTCAGCATCTGTAGTTAGTTCCTTTTTAACTGCTTCTAAGGCCATATTGACTGGTATATTAGTATAAAGACTGGTTATATCAAAACTAACCATTGTTTCATCATTATCTAGTTGTATGTCATTTAGTTTATTTTTCATTTCATATGAATTAGTTAGTCTAGAATTTGAACGATTTCTAATGGGGCATAATATTAGAGCTAAATGTTTTGATAATTCATATGTAGGGGTATTTCTAAAATCTACTATTGGTCTTATGGGATAACCTGGCTTATGTATTTTAATAGTACCATACATCCTACTAGCATTATTAGTTTTAGGCATTAAATTAAACCATTTTGACTCACCCAGTGACGGCTTCATTCTGCGTACTAATTCCGCTGTTGATTTTTTAACCTTATTCATTATTGTGTCTACGGGCTTCTTAATTTCCTCATATGGACCCATTTCAATATGTTCATTGACTTTCTTGATGTAGTCAGATTTATTCAAAACTACGGTGGCGTTTCCTTTGTCAGCTTTTGCGATGACAATATTTTTATCCTGTTATAGATTAATTGAAGCTTCTCTTTCCGATTTTGTCAAGATTGATTTTGCCTTCTTTTGATTTTTTAGGGTTAATGCACATTGTGCTCGAACCTCTTCTGCTGTTGTTTTATCTATTGAACCTAGTGCTACTTCTATGTTAGGAATGACATCCTCTGGTTTTAGTTTATTAACTGTTACGTTGAAATTTAGTCCTTTCTCCAGTACTTTTATCTCACTGGAGCTTAGTTCCCTTGATGAGAGGTTGATCACCCACTTTGTTTTGTCGATAGAGGATGAAGCATTGACATCAATTTCATTTGCTGTGTTCTTTTCTTCAATAAGTTTGTTGGATTTTTTGATTTGTGTGTTTTTTGATTTTCTTAATGCAGATTCTCTAGCTTTTTTGGATGTTTCAAGAATAATTGTATAATCTTTGTCATTGATCATATCTTTGAGTTTGTGTTTGAGTTTTTCAATGTCATTTCGTATATTATTTAGTTTCACAGTCACTCGATGTAATTCTTCTCTTAGACATAATCTACTGACATTTTCGGCAGCTGATGTTATTTTACTTGAAGTAATTGGAGTACGCAGACGTAAATATTTTGGAATTATATGATTTTTTTAACATCGACTGTTAAAAATCCGATGATTTGTGAATCTTGCTTCAGTTTGACAAAGTCGTGTGAGTTTGTTGATAAGCTTCCTGGCAGGAAGACCATAAGTATCATTGATATAAGAATAAAACTTGGGCACTGTGGTAGAGTGTAATTCCATTATGGGTAAATTTTATTTTGATAGAGTCTCACAGTGTTATACAGTAATATTTACTGATGACGTTTCGAGCACAATGTGCATTAACCCTAAAAAATCAAAAGAAGGCAAAATCAATCTTGACAAAATCGGAAAGAGAAGCTTCAATTAATCTATAACAGGATAAAAATATTGTCATCGCAAAAGCTGACAAAGGAAACGCCACCGTAGTTTTGAATAAATCTGACTACATCAAGAAAGTCAATGAACATATTGAAATGGGTCCATATGAGGAAATTAAGAAGCCCGTAGACACAATAATGAATAAGGTTAAAAAATCAACAGCGGAATTAGTACGCAGAATGAAGCCGTCACTGGGTGAGTCAAAATGGTTTAATTTAATGCCTAAAACTAATAATGCTAGTAGGATGTATGGTACTATTAAAATACATAAGCCAGGTTATCCCGTAAGACCAATAGTAGATTTTAGAAATACCCCTACATATGAATTATCAAAACATTTAGCTCTAATATTATGCCCCATTAGAAATCGTTCAAATTCTAGACTAACTAATTCATATGAAATGAAAAATAAACTAAATGACATACAACTAGATAATGATGAAACAATGGTTAGTTTTGATATAACCAGTCTTTATACTAATATACCAGTCAATATGGCCTTAGAAGCAGTTAAAAAGGAACTAACTACAGATGCTGAACTCAATCATAGAACAAAGCTATCCATTGAAGAAATTATTTTAGGAATTCAGCTATGCCTCACATCTACTATATTTAAATTCCAAGGCAAAATATATAGACAAACTGAAGGTGTAGCGATGGGATCACCAATATCCCCTATCGTAGCAGATATATTTATGGATAGCTGGGAAAATATGGCACTTAATACGTTTAATCCTACTCCAAAAATATGGTGGAGATATGTGGATGACACTTTCACAGTGTTAAAAACAGAACATATCTCTAGCTTCTTGACACATATTAACTCACTGGTAGAGGGGATAAAATTCACATTTGAATCGGAAGATGAACAAGGAGAGTTAGCTATGCTAGATTGTAAAATAAAACGAATAGAAGAAGGTAAACTTCACACTAGTGTGTATAGAAAACCAACGCATTCTAATAGATATTTAGATTTTAATTCGTCGCATCCGTTAACTGTTAAGGCGGGCTTAGTTAAGTGTCTAACAAACCGAGCCATAGCACTAAGTAGCACAAAAAAAGACCTAAACGACGAGATAAAACAAATAGAAGAAGCGTTGGTGTTGAATAATTATCCTTTAAAATTCATTAGGAAGATAACTAAAGGCCAAAAACAAAATAAAAATAAAAATAATTATGGAACTAGTAATGATAACATAAATAAGAGAGAATATAAGTCATCCACTGTTATACCATATAAGGAGGGGACATCTGAGACCCTACGTAGGATTATGAATAAGGCAGGAATTAGAGTGGCATTTAAACCTACAAACTCACTCAGATAGGACAAGCTCTGTAGGTTAAAGGACCCAGTGGACCCAATTAGACAAGATAATATAATTTACAAAATACCCTGCAATGACTGTGAGGTCAACTACATAGGTCAAACTAGTACGTCACGGGTAGTCAGATTGTCAGAACATAAGAATTTAGCTAAGGTAAGAATGGTTGACCCAGAGAAGATAAGTAATTTAGAAAAAAGCTCGGCAATTACAATGCATGCATTAACACACAACCACACAATAGGGTGGGAGAGGGTTAAAATTCTAAAAAGTAATCTAGGTAGGTGGAAAGAGAGGTTGATTACTGATTCTTTGTTCATCGAATCTACACCCAACACATGCAATAGGAATGAATCATCACTCATATCTGAAATATGGAAAATAATACTACCAATCAAATCAAGTGAAAATCAAGTGAAAAACAATAGAACTATATAAATGAATTTAGGAAGTCGTGTGATTAACTTGATATGATTATGAGCAATAAATTGTGCTCGAAACGTCATCAGTAAATATTACTGTATAACACTGTGAGACTCTATCAAAATAAAATTTACCCATAATGGAATTACACTCTACCACAGTGCCCAAGTTTTATTCTTATATCAATGATACTTATGGTCTTCCTGCCAGGAAGCTTATCAACAAACTCACACGACTTTGTCAAACTGAAGCAAGATTCACAAATCATCGGATTTTTAACAGTCGATGTTAAAAAAATCATATAATTCCAAAATATTTACGTCTGCGTACTCCAATTACTTCAAGTAAAATAACATCAGCTGCCGAAAATGTCAGTAGATTATGTCTAAGAGAAGAATTACATCGAGTGACTGTGAAACTAAATAATATACGAAATGACATTGAAAAACTCAAACACAAACTCAAAGATATGATCAATGACAAAGATTATACAATTATTCTTGAAACATCCAAAAAAGCTAGAGAATCTGCATTAAGAAAATCAAAAAACACACAAATCAAAAAATCCAACAAACTTATTGAAGAAAAGAACACAGCAAATGAAATTGATGTCAATGCTTCATCCTCTATCGACAAAACAAAGTGGGTGATCAACCTCTCATCAAGGGAACTAAGCTCCAGTGAGATAAAAGTACTGGAGAAAGGACTAAATTTCAACGTAACAGTTAATAAACTAAAACCAGAGGATGTCATTCCTAACATAGAAGTAGCACTAGGTTCAATAGATAAAACAACAGCAGAAGAGGTTCGAGCACAATGTGCATTAACCCTAAAAAATCAAAAGAAGGCAAAATCAATCTTGACAAAATCGGAAAGAGAAGCTTCAATTAATCTATAACAGGATAAAAATATTGTCATCGCAAAAGCTGACAAAGGAAACGCCACCGTAGTTTTGAATAAATCTGACTACATCAAGAAAGTCAATGAACATATTGAAATGGGTCCATATGAGGAAATTAAGAAGCCCGTAGACACAATAATGAATAAGGTTAAAAAATCAACAGCGGAATTAGTACGCAGAATGAAGCCGTCACTGGGTGAGTCAAAATGGTTTAATTTAATGCCTAAAACTAATAATGCTAGTAGGATGTATGGTACTATTAAAATACATAAGCCAGGTTATCCCATAAGACCAATAGTAGATTTTAGAAATACCCCTACATATGAATTATCAAAACATTTAGCTCTAATATTATGCCCCATTAGAAATCGTTCAAATTCTAGACTAACTAATTCATATGAAATGAAAAATAAACTAAATGACATACAACTAGATAATGATGAAACAATGGTTAGTTTTGATATAACCAGTCTTTATACTAATATACCAGTCAATATGGCCTTAGAAGCAGTTAAAAAGGAACTAACTACAGATGCTGAACTCAATCATAGAACAAAGCTATCCATTGAAGAAATTATTTTAGGAATTCAGCTATGCCTCACATCTACTATATTTAAATTCCAAGGCAAAATATATAGACAAACTGAAGGTGTAGCGATGGGATCACCAATATCCCCTATCGTAGCAGATATATTTATGGATAGCTGGGAAAATATGGCACTTAATACGTTTAATCCTACTCCAAAAATATGGTGGAGATATGTGGATGACACTTTCACAGTGTTAAAAACAGAACATATCTCTAGCTTCTTGACACATATTAACTCACTGGTAGAGGGGATAAAATTCACATTTGAATCGGAAGATGAACAAGGAGAGTTAGCTATGCTAGATTGTAAAATAAAACGAATAGAAGAAGGTAAACTTCACACTAGTGTGTATAGAAAACCAACGCATTCTAATAGATATTTAGATTTTAATTCGTCGCATCCGTTAACTGTTAAGGCGGGCTTAGTTAAGTGTCTAACAAACCGAGCCATAGCACTAAGTAGCACAAAAAAAGACCTAAACGACGAGATAAAACAAATAGAAGAAGCGTTGGTGTTGAATAATTATCCTTTAAAATTCATTAGGAAGATAACTAAAGGCCAAAAACAAAATAAAAATAAAAATAATTATGGAACTAGTAATGATAACATAAATAAGAGAGAATATAAGTCATCCACTGTTATACCATATAAGGAGGGGACATCTGAGACCCTACGTAGGATTATGAATAAGGCAGGAATTAGAGTGGCATTTAAACCTACAAACTCACTCAGATAGGACAAGCTCTGTAGGTTAAAGGACCCAGTGGACCCAATTAGACAAGATAATATAATTTACAAAATACCCTGCAATGACTGTGAGGTCAACTACATAGGTCAAACTAGTACGTCACGGGTAGTCAGATTGTCAGAACATAAGAATTTAGCTAAGGTAAGAATGGTTGACCCAGAGAAGATAAGCAATTTAGAAAAAAGCTCGGCAATTACAATGCATGCATTAACACACAACCACACAATAGGGTGGGAGAGGGTTAAAATTCTAAAAAGTAATCTAGGTAGGTGGAAAGAGAGGTTGATTACTGATTCTTTGTTCATCGAATCTACACCCAACACATGCAATAGGAATGAATCATCACTCATATCTGAAATATGGAAAATAATACTACCAATCAAATCAAGTGAAAATCAAGTGAAAAACAATGGAACTATATAAATGAATTTAGGAAGTCGTGTGATTAACTTGATATGATTATGAGCAATAAATTGTGCTCGAAACGTCATCAGTAAATATTACTGTATAACACTGTGAGACTCTATCAAAATAAAATTTACCCATAATGGAATTACACTCTACCACAGTGCCCAAGTTTTATTCTTATATCAATGCTACCTATAATTAAGCCGAAAATCTGGATACGTTACGTTGATGATACATTTGTAGTAATTAAGAGAAGTGATTTAGAATATACTCATAAATTAATAAACGACATATCTGAAGACATCAAATTCACAAGAGAAGAAGAAGAATTAGATAACAAAATCCCATTTTTAGATGTCTTAATCAGGAGAACCAACATAGGAAATTTAGAAACGCAAGTATATAGAAAATCATCGCACACAGATCAAATACTCAACTACACTAGCAATAATCCAATTACTCACAAAAGAAACTGTGTGCAGACATTGTTTAAAAGAGTTTAGACACATTGTAGCACTCCAGAGTTGAAAAGAATGGAAGAAAAGTACCTACAAACGGTCTTCAATAAGAATGGTTATCCACAAAATTTCATCGAAAAGTGTTTAAAGTCGAATCAAAGACCACAAGAAAATTCATTCTACCATACATGAGGAATATCTCTGAAATAACAGCTAGAATAAGGAAACCGTTAGATATAGATATAGCACACAAACCAGTAAAATCGCTTAGTTCGATATTACGCAAACCAAAAGATCCAACAGAAAAAGGAGATAAAACTAATACCATTTACAAAATAAATTGTATGAACTGCAACAAACATTACATCGGCCAAAGTGGGCGTCCCCTTCGAGTCAGAATCCAAGAACATAAATCAGACATGATATGTATTCTTTAGTATCAATGCATACATACAATTGATTGGGATCATGTCAAAATCTTAGACAGAGGAAACACGAAAAGTGCCAGAGAATTCCTAGAAGCCCGGTATTCAAGCGAAAATGCAATTAACAAACACGTTAATATAGACGAAATATACCAACTAATAAAAGGTAAATCAGGTGACGAGAAAGTTTAAAATCCAAGTCAATAGAAAATGGTCAACACATATGTAAAGATAGGTACCAGGAGACGCAATTATGTCACTCATGAAGAAATTTAAATCATTTCACTTTGTGCTAAATATGGCGCTGAAAGGGGATGTTGTTCAGAAGGACGACGAAAGCTTCGCAACTAAACCAACCAGCTCAGAGAACACTATTAATTGCAAATCATCCACCTGAGCTACAAATCTTCTCTATTATTTCAAAGTGCTTGATAAACGGCTTACATGTCACCTCGTTATTCTCGTAAGCAATGCCGTCTAAATATATTATTTTTGGATAGGCCGTATGGAGTTTGTCAAACTAGCTTTGGAAAGTTTGACTATTTCTCCTCAGCTATGCGGTGCCTGAATGGCTCGCATTTCTTTGTTTCTGAGGCCTATATTTCTCAACTCTTCAATTCTATTGAGAAGGGACGTAATAGCAATTAGTGATGATAAGTCATGATATCTGTAGTATTTTATTGAGTGCTTTCGTAGACTTCTCCTAAACGATGTCGGGATATAATCGCTTTGGGGAATCTGAAGCTAAGAATCTTCTCAGGTGCAATGACGTCATGAGTTGAGTAAATATTGTAATAAAAGTTGCTAAGAATTGCCTCTAAGGACTCGTTCGAAAAGTACGAGTCCCAATTAGAACATCTAATTAGGTACTGATACGAGTCCCAGTCAGCATGTGTGTACAATCTCATAGGTGTCTGGCCAGCTTCATCTCTGCGTTTTCTTTCAGGAAAGATGTCGAAAGAAAACACTTCTATTTTATGGTCACCACCTGGAAATTCACGTCCTACATGCACTGTAGATGGTGTTATGTTGTTCGTGAAAATAAGGTCTAGGATACTAGTGGATCTAGTGCGTGAATTTATGTGTTGTGTCCACCCTCCTGAGACGATGGAATTCAGGAGATTATCATACCTTTGGTGTCCTCGGAGTGAAGACCTTGAAACAACCTCCGATAATTTTATAACTGAAGGGAAGATTGTCTGTAACATTAAAAATGTTGTTGGGCATATTCTAATACTCCATGCTGGATGGAGGGGTCGGTACACACAACCCATAAGTATAGGTTTACTCCTGACAACTTTTATCTCGACCCAGATTGAGTCATTGAGTTGTGACAGAATTGGGCTACTGAACTGGCTTGCACACATGGATTGTTCACAGTAAATTAGTGTTCCACGCCCACGACCTGTCTGTCTGTCCCCTCGAAATAGGTTGTATTTATCAATCCTTAGGCTGTCACTGGAGATATCACTTGTGCACCAGGCTTCAGTGATCATAATCAATGACGGTATGAATATAGAAGCTAATGTACTTAGTGTTAAGTGTTTGTTTAGAACTGATCTCGCGTTTACCAGGATAATAGATAAACACTGGCTATGTGGTTTCAGTGAGTGGACAACATCTTGATAAAATAATCCACGAGTATCCTCTATATACATGTTTTAGACTCATTTACCAATATCTTTGGATCATAGGAAGACTTCAGGTTGGTTTGTGAGGTGGTAATCAGGGATGGTGTTTCGTCTGGATATGGTATGCAGTGAGAGACACCTTTATGGTATTTAGATATCAGTATTTTAGAAATATTAGTATTCGCGCTCGGTGTCGACACCGTGTCAGCTATCTCACGGGGATTATGCCTTGCCTTAGCTGTAGACTGTTGGCTATGTCAGCCAGAAATTCATCCGATATCATGCATGCTATATGCATGATGCCAGATGTTTCTGTTGACTGACGTTGGTGAAAATTCTGCCCGAAGCGGTTAGTGGGGCAGTGTTGTTGTGAAGGCTATAATTGATATGATATATGAGTATATGGTTGCCAGAATAGGAATGAAGTGTTGGTATCCTTTTGGGGTAGTTATCAGATCAGAAAGCTTTTTTTGCAGACATCGGCACATGCTCCCTACTAAATGCATAAGGTGTGTGAATGGGTTCTGTTGGCTTATTTGGCTTGCTAAATGTAGTCTGTAGCCAATTAGTGTTATAATATAGGTTTTGTTTTTGTTACACTGCCTCCTTCCTATGGAGGCTGACTGGAGGTCGATACTGGGTAGCCTCCACCGCCGGCGGCTGGGACTTCATATTGACAGGTGGCAGGTGGTGGTTCATCGGAGGAGGAAGATTATTAGAGTGAAAGATGCGATATGGCTTAATTTGATTTCAATGGACAGGGATAAAATCGACATTCGGCCGCTGGATGTTTTCAGGAAGTAAGTTGTGGGGGGGGGGCATGTCCGCACAATCTCAAAGAGTCCTTGCAATGGGGAGTAGAACTTTGAGCTCGGTCTAGGCGGACAGTGAAGCCAAACATGATCACCGACAGTGTTAATCGCGATAGATAGATGGACTATATGATAGACAGTTAATCAATATGATGTGACCTTCTTGTCGCGATTATTGGTCAATTTATTGTAACTCTCACCACGTGATGACCTTGAATGTTCTGTTTTGTCTGTCACTCTATTTGTGTATACATGTAATTAATTGACTGTTCATTTTGTCCGTTCCTTCAATACTGTTCGGTACGTTTTTGTCCTTCTTTTGAATGACAGTGGATTTGTACATTTTTTCTTGGTGTAATTGCATGATTTATTTTATGTTTTAGAAACAGATAAAGTTAAAGTCAGGTCATTCTGTTTTAACTATAGTTAAGCCCAGACTGTGTGTCGTCAGTATTGAGGAAGGACTAAATCTGTAGGACAAAAATAATCCTACAAAGTTTCGAACAGTATTCCAGACGAAAGTTTCGAACAGTATGGCAGACGAAAGTTATGAAACTATGCCGTCGTTAACTCCACAGTTAGAAAAGAGTAATGAAGCTGATTTCCCTGGAAGCAACGAGAATAAATCAAATTATATGGTAGAGCTGGAGCTAGCGAAAATGCGTATAGTCCAAATAGAGAAGGAAATTGAATTGGAAAGATTACGACAAGCTGGTCGTGAATGTTCTAATCATAATAAGTCACCTTGCAAGCCTTCTACTTCGCATACAGTCGCTGTATCTTCTAACGATGAGCTCGCCAGAGCCATGTCCAAGTTTCTGGACATGCCTAAAAGAGAGATAATTAAGTTTGACGGTAATCCTGTAAATTATTGGAATTTTATAAAGAATTTTGAAGACTTGGTGGATAATGATGCCATTGGATACCGAAGTAAGCTAAATTACTTGATTCAGTATTGTGAAGGAGAAGCCAAAGATGTAATCAAACACTGTGTTTTGCTAGAGCCAGAGGAAGGTTATCATAAAGCCCTACAACTGTTAGAGGAAGCATTTGGCCAAAGGCATGTTGTGGCCCGAACCTTCATAGAGAAACTCCTAGAATTTCCAAATGTTAAAAGCATTGATGCAGCATTACTAAGGAAGCTATCTCACGAGATGCAAGCCTGCGAATTGACTTTAAAACAGATGAACTATGTTTCAGATTTGAATTCTGGTAAAACTATTGAACAACTAGTCCTAAAACTCCCTGTTCATTCACAGAGAGAATGGGTAAAGGTGGCTTGCAACGTCATAAAGAGCGGTCGCGAACCATCATTTAGCGACTTATGCATGTTTGTTAAGGAGCAGTCAGATATGGCTAACACCAGGTATGGACTGCTAATCAATGGGCATTCCACGGGAAAAAATAGTAAGGAGTTTACTAACCCTATGAAGAAAAACTCTGATTCTAAACACCGAGTGTTTGTTACCAGGCTCTCAGAGAATAATGTCGAAAGGCCGAGTAATGATCCTGAGAACGAGTCACGTTTATTTATCCCACCCTGTATATTGTGTTCGGGAGGCCATTTCCTAGACCAGTGTTTAGAGTTTAAAGATAAGGACTCTGATGAACGTCTGGCATTTGTTTCCAAGAGAAAACTATGCAACGTATGTTTAAAAGCAAATCACATAGCAAAGAATTGCCGATCTCCAAGGTCCTGTACAGTTGAAGGTTGTGGTTGGAGACACCATACATTGCTTCACAGAAGCCAGGGATCATCCGACGATATAAAAAATGATGTGCATATTAACGCTCAACAGTGTAGTGATATGACTTTGGACAAGACTCCGGCAAGTGAAACCGCATTCGCTATAGTGCCCATCTTAGCCAGATATAATGGTAATGTCGTTCAAACCTGTGCGTTTGTGGATAGTGGTTCAGACGCAACATTAGTCACAGAAGATCTGGCAAGAGAACTAGGTTTGGTAGGAGCAACTAAGACAGTCTCCCTTAAGACGCTTGGTTCACAGTCTACTTTGTCTTGCAAACAAGTGCAACTGGAAGTCTCTCCGTTGGATTCGTCACTTCATGTTTCTGTTTCCAAAGCATGGACAGTAGAGAAGTTGCCACAGTTACAAAGAGTTGTGCTAACAGCAGATCAGATGGCCTCATGGAGTCACCTAGATGGGCTAGTTTTACCAGAGGTTAAGAATAAAGAAATTAAGATGCTTATTGGCTGTAACGTGCCAGAAGCTCACGTAACTATCGATAAAAGGCTTGGAGGAGCTAACGAACCTTGTGCCGTAAAGACTCCCTTGGGTTGGACATTACTGGGACCATACAGGAAGACCCTTGAAGAAACTAGCATGGTCAATCATGTCTTAGCCACAGAGAAAATTGAGGACTGTGGTCGTGATCTTGCTTCAGTCCAATCCTTACAAAGGAAGCACGAAGCATTAGAAAGGGATTTGACTGCCCCAGATGAAAAGATTGTTCAACTTGGAGATGATGCTAAGGCGCTTGCACAGAAGCATCCTGATTCGCAAGACACTATACAAGGCAAGTATGACGCCTTAATTACTGCATGGGATAAGCTGAAAAGTCAGGCTGTAGGTAGGAGAGGTAAACTGGAAGAGTCATTCAAGATGCATCGCTTTTTGGCTGACTGGAGAGACTTGAGCATCTGGATGAATGACATGAAGACGTCAATATCGGCGGATGATTTGGCAAAGGATGTAGCTGGTGCTGAAGCCCAAGTAGAGCGACATAAGGAATACACCACTGAGATAAATTCTCTAGCTGACAGTTTCGATACATGCATGCAAGAAGGTCAGGCATTACTAAGTGTTGGCCATCCCTGTAGTGGAGACATAGCTGCTAAACTTTCCACCCTTGAAAGAGGGAGAGCCTCCTTGATGCAGTTGTGTGAGGAAAGACGTGAACAGCTAGAATAGTGTATGGGCCTTCAGTATTTTTACCGCGACGCTGAACAGTCGAAATCTTGGATTGGTAAGCAAGAGGCCCTCTTAGAAATAAAAGATGTGGGAGACTCACTCGATTCTGTGGAAGCACTCATAAGGAAACATGAAGACTTCGAAAAGTCACTTTTAGCACAGGAAGAAAAGATGCGACAACTTGATGAATTCGCTGCAAAATTAATCGAATCAAACCACTATGCGGCTGCACAGGTTCATGAGATTCAGGAAGGTCTTCAAAGTAGACGAAATGCATTAAAGGAGAAAGCTCAGAACCGCCGTCAGCGTCTTGAAGATTCCCACCGTTACCAAATGTTCGATAGAGATGCAGATGAAATGCAGTCATGGGTATCAGGAAAGCTTAGAAATGCACTTGATGAAAGTTACAAAGACTCCACGAATTTGCAAACAAAGATGCAGAAGCACCAGAATTTCGAGGCAGAAATACAAGCGAACCAATCCCGCGTCGAAGATATTAAAAAGACAGGTCAGGATTTGTTAAATGCAAACCACTACAACTCACAAGAAATAAAAGTAAAGATTGAACAGTTGGATGAAACTTGGTCTCATCTCGTAAATGCCATGGGAGACAAGAAGAAAAATTTAGATCAAGCAAGTAGGCAACAACAGTTCGCTCGCAACATAGATGTCGAGTTATGGTTGAATGATCTTGAAGCTCAGATAGCCTCAGAGGATGTCGGTCGTGATCTAAACGGTGTGATGAACGTACAAAAGCGGCACAACTTGCTTGAATCTGATGTAGCTACTCATCGTGAACGTATAGATACATTCAAAGTCCAGGCTGACACGCTTGCTGCAGAAAGTCATTTCGACACTCCTATTATCCAAGAAAAACAAAGACAGTTAGCCCAATGTTACCATGACCTGCAAATCCCTCTAAGTCAACGTCGTGAGAAGTTAAGAGATGCCCTTCCCTCGGACACATCTTTGCAGCTTGAATATGGTGACTATGGTGAGCTGATGAAGTTATTAGTCGATTGTTGTAAAGATTTTAAAGCACATTCGCTTAACCAAATTGAATCAGAAATGTGGCATCAGTATGCTGAAAGCTTCACTACTGGCTCAGTAGCCACTCACAAAGATGCCTTCAGGTTATGGGTTAAAGATAGGAACCCTGTTGTTGAAAAGTATATTGGGTTTATAGAGTCATACTGTGATCCCTTTGGTGTTCGTGCAAGGTTTGAGTCATTTGTCGCCGTTGTAAATAGATCAGTGTCTAAAAAATTCCAACGACTTGTGAATAATGCTGAAAGGTTGTTAACAAATTTACCATGGCCTTCTACGTTTGAAAAAGTTAATTTCTTACGGCCAGACTTTACTAGTTTGGATGTAGTGACGTTTTCAACTGCCGGAATTCCTGTTGGAACTAATATTCCTAACTATGATGATGTACGACAAGTTGATGGATTTAAAAATGTTTCTTTGAATAATGTACTTAGTGTTCGTCTCGAAGATCCTAAACCAGAATTTCTACGCAATGAAGACAAGCAAATGTACGTGGAACATGCTGAAAGTTCCTTTGAATTACAAGTTGGACTTCATGAACTGATGGGATATGGTTCAGGTAAACTGTTTCGGCGTGATTGTTATGGAAAACGAAATTTCCACACGAAAACTACTGAATATGTCATAAATGGAGGTCCTGTAAAAGGTTGGTGTGAAGCAGGAGAAACGTATGACAGCAAGTTTTCAAACCTTTCATCTGCAATAGACAAGTGTCAAGCTGAGTGCGTTGGAATTTATTTATCTGATTTACCTCTGGTTCTGGAGCAGTTTGGTCCGAATACCGACTGTGCTCAAGGCGATGTCTCAGATGTAGTCTATATTCATTGGTTGTCAATGACTCCTTCAGCTGTAACTTCCATGGAGTTTTATTCTCCAACAGAAAATGCTGTTGACATTGGATCATGGTGTCAAGCACATTACTGTGGTTGTTATGCGATTCTGCGAGTTTTGATTGAAGCTGACGATTTTATGGTACGTACAAATGAAGTAGTCGTTCTAAAAAGGCTTTTAACTGCGGCTCGTTCAGCAATTGGTGAATTCTTGGGAAAATTACAATATTACAAAGGTAAAGCGAATGCTATGTATGGATATGCTTTCTTCCAACACTATAGTCAACTACTTCCAAAATATTTGACTGATTTGCTCTGGCATAAATGGCTACGTGGATATCTTCTGATGCTGCAAACAAGATCTAAGTGGTTGGATATAAAGCACAACGTGGTGATCATTCGCGGGGAGTGTTAATCGCGACAGATAGATAGACTATATGATAGACAGTTAATCAATATGATGTGACCTTCTTGTCGCGATTATTGGTCAATTTATTGTAACTCTCACCACGTGATGACCTTGAATGTTCTGTTTTGTCTGTCACTCTATTTGTGTATACATGTAATTAATTGACTGTTCATTTTGTCCGTTCCTTCAATACTGTTCGGTACGTTTTTGTCCTTCTTTTGAATGACAGTGGATTTGTACATTTTTTCTTGGTGTAATTGCATGATTTATTTTATGTTTTAGAAACAGATAAAGTTAAAGTCAGGTCATTCTGTTTTAACTATAGTTAAGCCCAGACTGTGTGTCGTCAGTATTGAGGAAGGACTAAATCTGTAGGACAAAAATAATCCTACAACAGAGTATTATGGGCCATGAAGGAGACGATTGGACTTTCGCTGAGTGCGCTCCAAACGGTCGCGTAATTGCCGGACATAAGCAAAATGGTCAGTCTTTTCAAAGGGTAAGGGATGAAAGTGAACTTCAGTAGGAAGACGTAATTCTTAACCTTAGGAAAGTAACGCAGGAGAGAAACCCGTGGAAGAATGTACGGAAGAGCGATAGGCCAGGAGAAATTGAGGTGGTTATCTTCCCAAGCGCCAGTTGACACTAAGTTGATGAAAGCGTGTGGGATACTCCTGATCGTTCGATTAGTACGCTTCACCGTACCCTTTCCTTCTGAGTGAAAGGCAGTCGTGCTTGTCTTCCGAATACCAGATACGCCACAGATGGGATGAACAAGTTGGCTCTCAAAAGTAGCACCTCGATCCAAATGCAGTGAGTGTTGGGCACCAAAACGAGTAATCCAGTTGTCAATGAATGCCTTGGCCACGCTGTTTGCATCTTTTTGTTGCGGAGGTAGCGCCTCACACCATTTGGTAAAGTAATCAATCATCACTAAGATATATCGTTGACCTCTTTGTGAGGTTGAAAGTGGCCGCATTACGTCAATACTGACGCGCTGATTCGGTGCTTAGGCTAGCATAGGTACAAGTGGGGCCCTAGCCGTTTGTGTAAGCTGTTTGTTGGGGCTACATAAGTCGCAGTTTTGACAGAACCCGGTCACATCCCGATGAAACAACGGCCATCAGAAACGCTGATGGATGATGTGTTCAGTTTTGTGTGGACCAGCGTGCTTAAGTTGGTGGTGTATTTGACTGATAAGCTCCTGTACTTTGACGTATAGGAAGAGGAGTCGGGGGTTGGGATTCGGTTCTACTATATATATGACATCATCTATTAGTCGAAGTGGGCCTCAACTTCCTCAGGTACAGCGCGTAGTTGCTGGCAGATCTCGTAATTACTTATACGTTGGTTTATTGTTGCCGTGCTGTTGTCGTAAATGAACAGGTTGTATGTCTGTGTCCGCCGCTTACAGGCAGGCCCAGTCTATATCAACTGCAGCACTGAATAACACATTCACTGTGGTTTCACAATTTGGCAGGCGTGAGAGAGCATCGGCGTCAGCATGTCGTTTTCCGGGATGGTATTCATGAATAAAATCAAACTCCTGTAGACGTTCCTGCCAGTGGGCAAGCTGGCCCTCCGCATCATGAAATTTCTGCAACCACCGTAGCACCTTGTAATCAGTCCTGCCCGAAAATTTACGCCCCAATATAATATGGCGAAAGTAAGTATGAAAGTACACAAGAGCCAACATCTCACGGCGAGTCGTAGAATATAGTGTCTCTCTCTTGTCCAGAGGCCGCCTAGCGTATGCTATTACTCGCACCAGTCTGTCAGAAGTCATCTGTGAAAGGACAGCTCCTATCACCTGTGCCCTAGCGTCAGTATGCAGGATAAAGGGGCCACTGTCGGGCGACTTATTTGGAAATGCTAGAAAAGTGGGAGAAGTTAAGCATAATTCAAGCGTATTAAATGCTACCTGGCACTCATTAGTTCAAACGAATTTCCGTCCATTTTCCGTTAATCGATGAACGGGGGCTGCTATACAAGCAAAATTTTGAACGAAACGATGGTAATAAGAAGCAAGTCCCATGAAACTACGTCCGTCCGCTGTCGATTAAGGGATAAGCCATTTGAGGATCGCATGTACTTTGCTTCTATCGGTGCTAACTCCTTGTGAAGTAATCTCATGACCAAGGAAAGTAACAGATTTCTACAGGAAATGGCATTTCGAGGCTTTCAGCTTAAGATTATTCGTGCGCAAGCTTTGGGATACGGCTGGGAGGTTGGCATGGTGTTCTTCGAGGGACTGTCCGAAAACGATGATATCGTCCAGGTAAATGAGGCATTGTTTAGGAACTAGCCCTGCGAGTATTGTCTATATGAGCCGTTGAAACGTTTCAGGGGCATTAGACAGGCCAGATGGCACGGTTTCGAATTCATACAACCCCGTAGGCGCAACAAATGCAGGACGCATTTCGACTTTCCAACTGCCAGAAGCCAGGTATAACGTGGAGAACCACTGAGCCCCACCCAAAGCATCTAGTGTAGCGTCTATGAGAGGTGAGGGAAAAGAATCTCATTGTGTGACTGCATTTAGACGACGGTAGTCTACTCACAGATGGAGATAGCCATCTCTGTTCTTCACAAGAACAATGGGGGTTGCCAATGGTGGAGTGGACGGATTATTAGTTACTTTCTTTTGTAACATTTCTGCTATCATCGTGTCCACTTGTTGTTGGTAATGAATGGGCGCCCGCCGAGTTGGCATCTGAAGTGGCAAGTTATCCCGTATCTTGATCTCGTGTTGGACAACACTAGTTTGTCCCATAACGTGCTCATCGCCAAACAAGTCACTATACTCTTGCAGCAAAGTCAGAGTGTCGGTAGGGTCTTTTGAGTTGAGGTAAAGGTTAGCATTGATGTCCACGTAGTCACCTGGGGCAGGGTACAAGCATTGGCACACTGACTGTTTCTAACTGATCAACACGTAGTATGACGTCCCATCTTACAACATCACACATGACAAGAGAATGAGTTCACGAGAGGATCACCGTCAACTCCCAGCTTCATGGTGCGAAACTGCTGCATTGCCCGCTCTCTGTCCATCGGGCTGTCAAACTCCTGCTTCAAGCGTTCAACCACTGACTTCGAAGTTGCTTGCCCCTCTGTTTGCCTCGCACTATCATATGCTGCCTTCGCCCGGCCTCTTAGTAGCGTTCCAAGTACAACCGTCTTCGCTGATGGCTCTTGCACGCCATTCAACTCTGCAATAGCTTCGAAGTACCTCAAGAAGATCCATATGTCTCCTTCTTCAAAAGCTGCAGGCCGTGGGACTTTCATTTTGCGACAGGCAGCGACACCAAATGTAACAACAGAAGCCAAGGGCCAGGCAACAGAACGTTTATTACGGAAAATCAACACGTATTTATAGATTTTGATGTACATTATTGTAGGTTAATGTTAGTAGAAAATACAGTCTTCCGATTGGTTGTTTCTCACACGAAGTGAACCTTGCATCTCTTGTGGCTGTGTCAGTTCATCCATATGTTAACTGTATCCGCCTGTCCATCTTGACCTTTGACCTCAATTACTGTCAACCAATTTGGCTAGCAACCATCTCTCACCACAACATGACTAATATTTGATACATAAACAGTGACCTCATTTACTGTCAACCAATTGGCTAGCAGACAGCTCTCACCACAGTAGTAGCATTGAGGAGTTCCGGTAAGTAGGCCCAAATGCACCGGCGTGACTTCATGAAAATTTCATAGCATACGTTCAAACACTGAAACCACTTTTTCCTTTAATCTACCACAATTGACAGGTATCAGCGTTGAGGCAGACTTTTCGATAAAAGTACACCAAATTTAATGCAGTTCAAGAATGTAAAGCCACCGACAATATGTATTATTATTAGTTCCTTCACGTTCCCAGTGGAACATAGGGCTTCAAGCTAGAGGCTTGGACTTTATGTAGCAGTGTTTATTTTTACGGGATAAGGTTGCTAGCCTCATGCTCATCCCTTCCTCTTTACCAGCTTTATTACTGGCTTAACGAGGCAAAAGAGTGAGTCGGCCGTAGATCGAACACCGGACCATGTGCATGGTCAGCGAGCGTCCTAACCGCTGCGTACTCAATGATATGTACTCATAAAAATTTCCATTTCAAAATTTCATGTAAAATGAATATAAAAAACAAAACCACCATAGCTAAATTTAGCGCTAATATGCAGCAGAGTCACTCTAGCCAACCATGATAACTAAACCAGTAAAGCTTAAGGAGGGCCATTCCACCACAAGCGTATCTTGAGCATCCGCATTTAGCTGAGAAATTCGACTGCTTACTGAAGGAAGCCAGTCGTCTTCATATATACAAAGCTATAACTAATCTTCAGCTTAGAGGATTAGCAGAAACCTTTGCGCAAATTTTATTAATTTAGACAACTGGAAGCACTTGGATGAGTTCATGCCTCCTAAATTATCTGAATCCCCAATATCACAAACACACTTGGTGGGTTTACTTTGCCTGGTGTACACAGATGTCAGGAAAGTGGGATGAATCTCGTTCTTTTGACACACTATATCCACCGAAAAGCAAAACTGGTTTTTGACGACAGTTCAAAATATTTGAGCAGTTTTATAACGACTGACGGTAAGCGACAGAGGAAGACCACTTCATTTTCGAGTCAGCCTTTCAAAAATAACGATGTGTTTGATTATTATGTCAACGTACATAGAGTTTCTACAGCTATACGTAAAGTCTGTTTGTCTGCGCTGCATGACTGCCTCATCATCGCATTTCGTGGTCAAGAATAAATGAAGACATAAGATCACTTTACAGTCAGTTGCTTGGTGCATTACCTAATTTGATATTCAATCTAGTTCTTCGAGTACTGTGGCTATATGTCCTTGTTTTCGCAACTGCAGGACAAAATATATTTATCCCTTTTCTTGTGTCAACTTTTCCAGTTTTAACCGAGCAAATATTTTTCCTGCCAAACAGTGACGGAATCCGGGATGTCATCACACAACCACAGCATCTTCTGGTTTCTGCAATACTCTCGTCAACGTTTCCAACGCTGACAGCTGACGACACATTTCGTTGTCAGCGTTAGTTCGCAAATCTGATTTCCTGAAGTGAGGAGAAGCGTGGTAGCTTGAATGAATCATCTGGTTCATTACACCAGCTCTGACCCATTTTCCTGGAATTTCACTTATCTTTTCTACTACAGTTCATTTATTTGAAATCATCCGTGTGTAGGGAATGAAGAATTTTAATTCGGGGCGTCCGAAGGTGATATGGGTGCGAGGGTGTAAGAAGTGATTGGGACTGATAGGCAGTTATTGAGCCAGCCTAAAATGACTGAAGAGAGTATAATGAAGTGAAGATGTTCAACTGAGGCCCCATGTTCGACTGGAAACCCAGGGGAATACTAACAAAGCACACCCAAAAACTATTTTATAGTTTTAGAAGGTACAAAAATTTGTCCGGCTTTGTGATGCCACAGTCTCATTTCAACCAACTTTTCCTTTTGTTAAGAAGAATTATGCGAGGTGATTGCCGATTATATTCATATAGGCACACCCTTAGATAATATTCACAATTCAAAGAAAGGCGAGTTTTTGCTGCAGTGGCACACATACTTTTTCTCTGCCCTATGGTACATTTCTGTTGTATTTGCCTTGTAGTACAAGTTGCATTGATCTACATTCCGATTGAAGCTGAGAAACAATTGAAGTCACTTACTCATATATCATCTCTCAAGGTTTGGCTAGTAATGGCTCAGCATCCTTGATGAAATCCACTGTCACCATAACAAGACGCTGTACAGCATCTTATACAAGCACTATCAACAATCTAAAATGGCTTTTATATAGCTTTCTACGTGTTTACCAACTTACTCGTACGGAGCAACCATGCTGTGACAAATGGCGGGCTATGGGTGACTTGAGCGCAGTAAAACAAATCTGCTTGACAATGACCAATATTAATCTGCATTCAGTTGAATTCACATCTGGTATTACTTGCAATAAAAATGATGTCAAAATCATAAAAATAAATCACTCATTTTAAATTAATACCCAATTTGAACATAAAACAAGATACGATGCCGCACACAACAAAGTTATATGGAGGAATTGACTTCAAGCTTTATTTTTTTTCCCAAATATTTGTAAATTATCCGACACATACTTGGGTTTGTTTTGTTAATGCGAAGACAATATTTCTATATTTCTTTATGTGCTCCATTGAACGACTAACTATCAGAATCTGCTCACTAACTGATATCAGAGAGGACAGCAACCATGTAATTTCACTATAAATCACATTCATGTAATTTAAATAATACCTATCCACACCTGTACAACTAGTGTGTCCTACATAGATATGAAATATATATACTGTGTGAATCCATATGAATATCAAAAGGAATACTTGGGGCAAGGGAAAAACAAATATATGGTGGTGGTTATGACCAGCATCGTCTGAATACAAAAATAAATCAGCTTATTTTGATCATTTGAAAAAATACTCATGTATGGCATCGAGACACGGTAATCTCTAAAAAATCCATAAGCAAGCTAGAAAAATGGGCGAGGTTGTAAAATTTGATGAAAAAGGATAAGATTTGACAACCTCGCCTAGTTCACTGGCCTGCTAGTTTCTTGACCGGTCCCAGGCTCTGGTAAAGAGGAAAGTGCGTGCGGCTAGCCACCATATCCCACGAAATCAGTCAAACTGCTACAGAAAATTCGATGCACGATAAGAATATTACACTGGTAGCTGGTGCAGTGACGCTATCACGCAAAGTAGTAAAAGTGACAACACTCGGAGCTCAGCCACCAGGTATGACATACAAACTAACTTTGGCAGATTATACGGAACAAGCCTTCTGGGAAACAAACCACAGGGCAGCTACGCACATAACGACACCCACGTAAGGTCTCTTGGAATGTCCACACACAGTAGGCAGATTAACAAGTCATGGGTATCACAAGGTACCAATGATTTTTTATCCAACACATCCCTGTCAGCGCTAACCAAACAGCTGGTGGGGATGTTAACCCTTCTGAACCCATACCACCAACGTTGGCCCCCTATCGGGAAGAAAACAGACATGGGCTAGTACATACGGAACTATTAGTCACACCCAAAGACTGTACAAGCATATGCCAAATAAAAACCTCAACCCAACTCTCCAACCTACCCAAGCGTAGAACCACGTCATTGTATAGTTTATCTAATAATCAAACCCATTACCCACTAAAAAAAACGGATAGTAACTTGACAGACATAGGTGGACAAACTAGTTGCAACACAGGGTTGATATGCCACGCGGAAACAGCGGATGCCGATCCACACTTGAACCTTATTGACGAGCTTAAACACTTCAAACACTACTTCAAATCTCAACTCTACTTAATACTTATTAATGCTAGATCTATCCTTAACAAACTACCGATGCTCAGGGCACACACGCTGGTATATAAACCCCCTATAATCATTATTACGGAATCCTGGTGTCACTCCAATATACCAGACGAAGAGATAAGCATCGAAGGATACATACACTTTCGCTGTGACAGGAAGAGTGGTAAGGGAGGAGGCTGCCTAATGTACTTCCTGAACACACTTACTGTATTACAGCTAGAAAATAAGGAACTCAATGACATGCACGACACCCTGTGGGTCAACGTACACTTCAAAAGTGCTACACTACTAATAGGATGTATCTACAGAGCACCTGGCACCTTTAGTGATTACGAGACACAACTTATAAATGTACTGGAGCAAGTATCCACTCTTCCATACGAGCATAAGATCATATGTGGAGACTTCAACCTTCCCGAAATCAACTGGGACTTATTAAAAGGGCCAACTAAATACGACAAGCTCTTAGGGACACTGGACATCTTCGGCTGGAAACAAACTGTCACTATCCCTACAAGAGGTGACAATGTACTAGACTTAATATTCTGTCACGATATAAGCCCCCTCTCAATCTTAGTGGGTTCCAAGCTTTCAGGTAGTGACCACAAAACAGTAATGTGTGCTCTGCCACTTCCACTGAATAGCAATGCAGCTCATACCTCCACTTCACAAGTACTATATAGAAACTATAGTAAGGCAAACTGGACCTTAGTAGAATCAGTGCTAAGATCCTCCGAATGGAGCGAATACTTCACTACTGATGACCTCTCGAGAGCTCTGAGCATCTTATACCATAACTCGAACACATGCTTAGATGCTGTCATTCCACTGAAAACACTTGAGCTGTCCCCACATAGGAAGTCATTCATAAAACCAAAGGATCGTATGAAACTGAAGAAACTCTCAATAAGTTACTTCAAACACCACGACTTTGGCACACTAGGTTTAATACTTAACACCCTTAGTTCCATCTCACAAGCTCGAAATTTCCGTATGAGAAACGAAGAACGCATCGCAGTAGCCAGTCCTGCTAGAGTGTATGCACTCACGGAAATCTTAAAGAAGCGAATGAATCGCAAAAATCACAGCATTTCCCTCCTCATAGACAAAGGTAGGCTATGTACTAATTCCGCAGACATGTGTGAATTATTCAACTCAACTTTTGCAGGTAACTACCTTAAGCCCACAGTCCAGTTACTCAATATACACCCTGCTACTAATGTGGCACAAACTCCATTTCCACACACACCAAACTTAATTAGCACTATTGAATTTAACTATACTAACATTAAACAAACTATAAGAACCCTAAAATGCTCAAAAGGTTTCGGTACTGACGGCATATCATCCTATTTTATAAATATGGTGGCCCTGACATTCCCTTACTCCTGCTTAAAATATTCACAATGTCGTTAGAAACCCAAACTTACCCTGATGTATGGAAAACAACGTTTATTATGCCTAAACACAAATCTGGCTCGAAAACATACGTCAGTAACTACAGGCCAATTAATATCACACCTATAGCTTCTAGAATTATGGAGAGACTAGTTAAAGAAAACCTAATGAAGCATATGCTTAGTTGCAATATTATAAGTCCGAACCAACATGGATTCCTAAAATCCAGATCTTGTTTAACATGCCACTTAGACTTCTTTAACTTTGTGACCAGCAGTCGTGACAGACGACAACTAGTACTTGTCATCTACTTTGACATCTCAAAGGCATTTGACCGTGTCGACCATTTACTACTAGTGCGCAAGCTGAAATCCTTAGGAATAAGTGACCCGCTATTAGGATGGCTTAAATCATTCCTTAACAATAGGTCCCAAATAGTTAAACTCGGATCTATAACTTCGAAACCTAGCCAAATCACCTCTGGTGTAGTACAAGGTAGTGTCATTGGACCCCTTCTATTTACCCTATATATTAACGACATACGCGCTTGCTTTACTCATGGTAAACCATTCATCTTTGCAGATGACCTCAAAGTAGCTTATACATTCCAACCTGATGACCTAGGGTACTTCCAGAATGTTGTACAAAAAGAACTAGATAAAGTGACTGCTTTGTCGTCTTTATGGAACCTCCAATTTAACCTTAAAAAATGTGGCTGGATCTGCTTCGGTGCACCCTCAATCGACATAAAGTTAACGCTTCAATCGGCTAACCTAACCAAACTCCAAAGTGTCGTTGACCTAGGTCTGAGGTACTCGAGTAACCTAACATTCTCTGAGCAAGTGGCATCACAGACTCAAAAGTCGAGGATGCTCTTAGGATGCATACTCAGGAACTTTCACGACAATGAAGCAAAGCTCATTCTGTACAAAACCTGTGTGAGGCCACTACTAGAATACTGTCCATTTATTATTAGCAGCACTCACACACGTGAAAAGCTAAGAATTGAAAGTATCCAACGATATTTTACCTCGAAACTACTAGGCTACGAATGTAAGAAAGACTACATCTCACGTTGCATGATTCTACAACTTGACCCACTCTGGACAAGACGACTAATTATAAACCTAGTATTCTTCTATAAGGTCCTACACAAAATATCATTCTCAGACATTAAGGACATACAATTCGCGCAAGAAGGCTCTTACGATCTGCGTAACCAAAATTGCACAGTGACAATAAAAGCCTTTAAGTCAACACTCCGCGAAAACTTCTTCACAGTCATGTATTCTAAAATATGGAACAATCTGCCCCTAGATATCAGGAACTGCAATACAGTTTTAGGTTTCAAACGCTCTCTGTACACATTATTTCACTCTACCGACTATATAAATAAACTATTTATTCCTAGAACGAATCAACTATTAGTCTACTACAGTACCTAAACGCGCTTAAATACCCTTACTTCCCTAAAGACTATAAATAAACTAGTAGCATAAATGCATAAAAAGACTATTTCACTCTACCGACTATATAAATAAACTATTTATCCCTAGAACGAATCAACTATTAGTCTACTACAGTACCTAAACGCGCTTAAATACCCTTACTTCCCTAAAGACTATAAATAAACTAGTAGCACAAATGCATAAAAAGACATAGTAGAAACAAATTTTTGTTCATCAAATTACAATGTACAACGAATATAATCAAATCTTTTAGACTCCACCTGCTTTTTCTTTGTCCTCTGGTACATTTCTGTTGTATTTGCCTTGTAGTACAAGTTGCATTGATCTACATTCCGACTGAAGCTGAGAAACAATTGAAGTCACTTACTCATATATCATCTCTCAAGGTTTGGCTAGTAATGGCTCAGCATCCTTGATGAAATCCACTGTCACCATAACAAGACGCTGTACAGCATCTTATACAAGCACTATCAACAATCTAAAATGGCTTTTATATAGCTTTCTACGTGTTTACCAACTTACTCGTACGGAGCAACCATGCTGTGACAAATGGCGGGCTATGGGTGACTTGAGCGCAGTAAAACAAATCTGCTTGACAATGACCAATATTAATCTGCATTCAGTTGAATTCACATCTGGTATTACTTGCAATAAAAATGATGTCAAAATCATAAAAATAAATCACTCATTTTAAATTAATACCCAATTTGAACATAAAACAAGATACGATGCCGCACACAACAAAGTTATATGGAGGAATTGACTTCAAGCTTTATTTTTTTTCCCAAATATTTGTAATTTATCCGACACGTACTTGGGTTTGTTTTGTTAATGCGAAGACAATATTTCTATATTTCTTTATGTGCTCCATTGAACGACTAACTATCAGAATCTGCTCACTAACTGATATCAGAGAGGACAGCAACCATGTAATTTCACTATAAATCAAATTCATGTAATTTAAATAATACTTATCCATGCCTGTACAACTGGTGTGTCCTACATTGATAGGAAATATATATTACTATCTACAAATGCAAAAAATATAAAAACAACCTTACTCTTTGCTAGAATCGAAGAGGCATAATGACACAGAGGGCTGGTGAAAGCCTTCAGAAAGCCAGCCGATGTGTATTCCATGGATGAGAGCAAGAATAAGAATGGGGATGTGGAATGTAGGTACAATGTACCTCACTGGGAAGGCTGCCCAGGTAGCTAAAGAAATGAGACGATATGGTATGGAAGTGCTGGTTACCTGAATGTATGTGGACTGATAAAATTGTCAACCTGAAAGTCGGTCATCTACTCCAGTCACCTGGACGACAACCACGAGCACACTGGGACGCTGACTCGCTATCATGATGTCACCAGTGGCAGCCAAGCTCTAATGCAGTGGGAAAATGTCAAGTCACTAGAGTACCTGAGTCCTAGGTCAACAACACTTTGGAGTTTAGGCAAGTCGATGGATTCAAGTACCAGTTTAATATTTATTGATGGTGCACCGAAGCATATCCAACCACATTTTTTAAGGTTGAATTTTAGGTTCCATGTGGAGGACCATGCAGTTACTCGATCTAGTTCTTCCTGAACAGCTTTCTGAAAGTACCCTAAGTCATCACAGTGGAATGTGTAAGCTACTTTAAGATCATCTGCAAAGATGAATGGTTTGCCAAGTGAGAAACAGCTGCATATGTCGTTGACATATAGAGTGAATAGGAGGGGGCCTAAGACGCTACCTTGAACTACTCCAGAAGTGACTGGACTAGGTTTAGAGTTTACAGAACCCAGTCTAACTACTTGGGACCTATTGTTAAGGAATGATTCAATCCATCCTAATAATGGGTTACTTATTCCTAAGGAGTTTAGCTTATTTATTAGAAGCAAGTGGTCAACGCGGTCAAAGGCTTTGGATATGTCGAAGTAGATGACAAGTACTAGTTGTTTTTTGTCGCGGCTGCTAGTTATGTAGTTAAAGAAGTCAACGTGACATGTCATGCATGATCTGGATTTTAGGAATCCATGTTGGTTGGGACTTAGAATATTGCAGCTGAGCATATGTTTGAGGATATCATCTTTAACTATTCGTTCAATGATTCTAGATACTATGGGTGTAATATTGATTGGCCTATATTTGTTGACTTCAGTTTTTGATCCGGATTTGTGTTTAGGTACTATAAATGTCGTTTTCCATTTATCTGGATAGGTTTGGCTTTCTAGGGACATTGTAAAAATCTTAAGTAATAAAACGGAAATGTCAGAACCACCGTGTTTATAAAGATACGATGGTATACCGTCAAAACCGGCACTACTAGAGCTTTTAAGAGTATTAACGGCTTGGTTAATATTAGAGTAAGTGAAATGAACTGTTGTGATTTGTCTCAGCGTTGAAGATGAAGGGAGTTCTATTTTAGATTGTAAACCGAGGAGTGGACTTGTAGGCTTAAGGTAGTTAGCTGCAAACGTCTCATTAAACAGTTCACACATGTCTGCATGTTTGCTGTATAGTTTGCCCTTGTTTATAAGGAGAGAAATTTTATGGCTTTGGCGATTCATTCGTTTCTTTAGTATTTCTGTGAGAGCACCTACTCTGGTGGTGCTGGCTAGTGCCGTGCATTCTTCATTTCTCATACGCAAGTTATGAGCTTGCGAGATGGAGCTAAGAGTACTAAGTATTGACCCTAGTGTACTAAAGTCGTGTCGCCTGAAGTAACTTGTTGACAGTCTTTTCAGTTTCCTACGATACTTTGGCTTTATGAATGTCTTTCTATGTGGGGAAAACTTTAGTGTTTGAAGTGGGATGACAGAATCTAAGCATGTGTTGGAGTTATAGTAAAAGATGTCTAGAGCTTTCGAGAGGCTATCAGTATAGAAGTACTCACTCCATTCTGAGGATCTTAGCATTGATTTTAGTAGAGTCCAGTCTGCCTTACTGTAGTTCCTGTAAGTTATTTGTTGTGAAGTAGGGGTATGGGTTGCATTCCTACTTGATGGAAGTGGCAGTGCACACAGTACTGTTTTGTGGTCACTCCCTGAAAACTCAGAACCTACTAGGGTAGAAAGGGGACTTATATTGTGGCAGAAGATTAAGTCTAGTACGTTATTACCTCTTGTAGGGGTTGTGACGGTCTGCTTCCAGCCAAGTATATCCAGTGTGCCTAAGAACTTATCAAGTTTAGTTGGACCTGCGGGTATTTCCCAGTTGATTTCTGGTAAGTTAAAGTCTCCACATAGGATCTTATGATCGTAGTGGAGGGTGGATAATTGTTCTAGAGTATTAATAAGTTGGGTCTCGTAATTACTAAAGGTGCCAGGTGCTCTATAGGTGCATCCAATTAATACTATTGCGTTATTTAAGTGTAAGTTAACCCATAAAGTCTCAGGCATGTTAAGTGTACTACTTTCTAGCTGTGATACAGTAAGTGCATTCAGAAAGTACATAAGACAACCCCCTCCCTTACCACCTTCCCTGTCACACCGAAAGTGTGTATAGTTATCTAAGCTTATCTCTTCATCCAGTATGTTCGAGTTACACCAGGATTCAGTGATGACAATTATAGGGGGTTTGTATATTACTGTGAGTGCTCTGAGCATCGGTAGTTTGTTTAGAACGGATCTAGCATTTATGAGGATTAGGTAAAGATGAGATTTGAAATAGCATTTGAAGTACTTAAGTTCGTCAATCAGCCCCGAATGTGGTTCAGCACCCAGTAGTACTGTTTGACATGACGACCCTATGTTGAGAGGAGTTTCAGCACCATGTTCACCTATGTCTATCGAGTTGGTGTGTGCTGTTTTCGGTGAAGAATTGAGCGTTGGAGTATTGGATGTGCTATAGGCTAAGGCATTTTTATTTTTAGTAAAGCTAGAAACGGGGGTAGGGATCTTAATTTGACCTAAACTTGTGCATGTACCAAGTGTGCTTAGTGGATGCGGGTGAGGTAGACTGTTCCTACATTCATGCAAAGGGGGAGCCAGCACTAGTGGTTTAGGAGTGTTAGCATCCCTACCAGCTGTTTTTTCAACGCTGACAGGGACGCAGGGGATAAAAAATGATTGGGACCTTGTGAAGACCATGGTCTATTATTCCACCTATTGTTAGGTACAAGTGGTGTCCTTGTAAGGGTTTCGAATGTACTGCTTTGTGGGTTAGTTCCCAGCAGACTTGTACCGTATATCCGATCAAAATTTATTAGCGTGCCATACTGTGAATGCCCTGAGTTGTTGGTGGTCGAGTTCTGACTATTGTCACTTGTACTCTTGAGGGTGGCATTGTTTTGGCGTTGGTTATCAGTGTGGGCCGTGGTGCTATTTCGCACGTTGTGGGTGCCAATACTATTGACCGTGGGGAATGTGGGCTTACTTATACTGCCATTGTTGTTGTTGGCATGATTTGGGGTCATATTCTTCTCTTTTTTACCAATGGACTTATGGCTAGGAGAGGAAAGGGTCAACTTTCGGGGGATTTTGACTTTTTTTCTTGGATTATTTAGTGACATGTCTAAATCTACAGTGGTAGGTGGTATAGTTTTATTGGCTATTTGATTACAATTTAGCAGCCTTTCGGTTGGTGTCGCTCTCTGAGAAGATAATTCTGTGTGGTTAGAGAGGGGTGGTGCGGTGGATTCTACGGTGTCTCTCAAAGGGTTGGGTATAATTGCTGCTTGCAATGTCCTATTGTTTATTCCACAGTTAGACTCAGTGTGATAATTATATACGCGCCTTTCTATGACGGTCTTGTCCACCGCAACCTTTACTAGTTTATAATTTCTGGCTTGCAGTGGGGTGTGTTGGGAGTGGATAAATTTTCTGGCCTCAGCAGGTGTTTCGAACTGAAAACGAATAGGACAACACTAGTCATGTTGACTCTTCTTCAGCCTGTAGCACTTAGTCTTGGAGTTGGGCATTTTCGCCTCACTAAGTAGGATGCGCTGTACCTTTTTTAGTGCCTCATTATCCGGAACGTTGTAGATAATAGCATTTAATTTAGCATCTAGTCGTTTTGTTACTTCTGTAGTAACAAAGTTAATTAGGTTATCCACCTTAGATATCGATTCACTGTCAAGTTTGTTAAGGTCTACAGTTTTCATGAGAATATTTAAAGGTGTCAGTTCACAGACCTGCAGTCTGATATCACTGATCTGACCTGATAAATTGGAGATTTTGGTATTGGTATCGGAAATTCCAGGATCTACTGACTTATTGTTTTTTAAGTCCCTTAACTCGGCCTTAAGTTCTCCTATAGACAACTTTAGAAGTTCTATTTCTGAAGATAGTACTGAAACAGAGCTTGAAGGCTGGAGCTTTTCGATAAGCACATAAGGTGTAGGGAGGGTTTCTGTATGAGCAGAGGGTACTGAATTTTTGGGAGTAGTGCTAATACTAGCTGTCAGTGCAGTTTTATCCTCAGTTTCAGCTCGACGCTTACGACATACAAGTGAGTTTTGTGGCTCACTATAACCATTTGTAGGAAGTATGTTGCTTGATGTAGCAATCAACGACTTAAAATTAGTCATCAGTTTTACAGGGGATTGAGTTCGCTGCTTTTTACTTTGGTTAACCATAACTATTTGACATGAGAGTTAATAGTTATAGGTATGGAAGTAGTAGAGGACTTGTGCAAGGATTACAACAAGATAAATTTTATGTAACGAATCACGCAAAAATGTAACGCAAACGTTGGACGTACCGCCAGATAGAATTCAATAGGACCCCACTTACTTTCCTCTGTGCTGCTGTCCTTTGTCTTCTTTTTTCTCTCACCACTTTAGCTTCTATATGACTTTTTGAACGGGAATAAAGAATGGAGATATTTGACCACTTACGATGACAAATGATCTGTAGACATTACTGTTCCGATATCCTACAACTTTCTAATGTATTACCCATTACCTTCCTCCGCAACGAGTCCTGGATTACAGTTATGGAATACACCTTAACACCAATGTAAAAATATTAATTTACAATACTTCACGATTGTAATCTATAAATAACTGATCTTGCCTGTAAAAATGGCTTGCATTTCTTGTAAACACCCGTTTATAAGAATATATAAACTATTATTATTAATCTGCATTCAGTAAAATTCACTTCTGGTGTTACTTACGATGAAAAGGCTGACAGGATGGCACAAGTATTTCACTTATTTTATATCAATACCTAATATGGGTGTAAGTCAAGAATAATATTCGATGCCGTATACACCAAGGCTATATGGGGGAATGACTTCAAACTTTATCTTTTTCCTAAGAATTTGTAATACTTCCAAAACATAGGTTTTTTAGTAATGTGAAAACAATACTCCTATTCAACTTGAAGTGCCTCACTTAGTGACTAGTTAACAGATTTTTGCCACAAACTAAAGACAAAATAGATAGCAACCATGTAATTTCACTGTAAGCCAAATTTATGTGATCTAAATAATACCTGCCCATCCGCGTACAACTGGTGTGTCCTACATAGGTAGGAATAAATATATATTTTTGTATTAAGATTATTATTAAATATGCTTACTAATCGTGTATATAATTTATCATATTGATGATGCCCGTAAAGTGGCGTCCGTTATGCACAAAAACTGAGAATATATTACTATCATTATTAAATATCCAGAGGCTCTCACCTGGCGAAATGAATGACAACGGAGCACAATTCGCAAACTTACACGCCTTTAGCGATTTAGTGATTGCAGGTAGCGTGTAAAAACGCAAGGATTTGCAAAAGGCAACATAAATTCCGCCTGAAGAACATACTAAAAACCAGATAGATTTCATCTCAATGATACTCATGGAAGTGTAGACGCAGTCTGCTGAACACTATTTTACGAAGGGCAGCAAATGTGGGCTCAAATCGCTATCTAGTTCAAGTAAACTTCCAGATCACGCTGAAAGCCTTGCTAGCAACTGAAGATAGGCTACATTTCAGGTTCAAATAGAGAAACTGAAGCATGAACAGAAAAAGAAACCTTCACTACAACTATCAGAGTAAATACGGGAACATTACGTAGCATCACTGAGGAAACCTGCTTGGAAGAACTTTGGAAATTGCTGAAGGCGATGTTCAGGCAAGCATGTGCCACAGTTTGAGGAAGAAAAGCAGGCAAGAAAAGGACGGCTGTCAACGGATACCTAGAAGCTAGTAGAAGAGAGAAGAATGGTGAAACAGAGGATGGACCAATGCAAGGATGGGCAACAGAAAGTGAAGCTGAGTTCAGTGTACACTGCACTGAATAAAGAAGTAAAGAAGAGTGCTAGGAAAGGCAAAGGACAGTTCTACGATGCACTGGAAACAAAAGTAGAACAGTCAGACCGCAGGCAAAGGAGACCTCAGGACATTATATCAGATAACCAGCTCTCTATCCGGGAAGCGAACAACGCAGACGATGCCCAAATAAGATGGCCAAGGGAACTTAATTAACAAATACGAGAGAGAGACAAACCAATGAGTTAAAGGACTATTGAATCGAAAATCACCTGCAATTTGCCCAGAAACACACCATCACCAACAGCATGCACAGAGCCGGCTGCCAGTGGACACCAATCCTTCAACGAAAACAGAAATCACAAATGCGATGAAGCTACTGAAGTCCGGGAAGGCAGCAGGACCAGACGAAATTTCTCCTGCCCCCGAAGTACTGAAAATGGACCCAGAGACTGGGGCAGATGTGCCCAAGCCATTATTATAGAGAGTTTGGGGAGGGAGAAAAGGAACCTACAAACTAGAAGAAAGGCTTGCTACTTTGTCAAAATGCCAAAGAGGGGCTACCAATGCGTCACTCTTCAAGAACTGACGTGGAATAATGCCCTTGTCCACATCAAGCAAAATACTAAGTGGCATCATCCTGGAGAAAACAAATGATGCACTGGATACAGAACCAGCTTGCTGGAACAAGCTGGATCTAGGAATCATGTGCTGATCGAATTGCAACCAAACGCATCGTCATCATTGTCGAAAAAATCATAGAATGACAGTCAAACCTCTACCTCAACTTCAGGGACTTCGGAAAGGCCTTCACCAGACAGCGTTGACCGAGAATCAATTTGGAAATAACTTAAATACTACGGCACGCAGTGCGCGAGTCTTTGTCAACCTAACTCAACATTTATATGACAGTGACACGTGTCAGGTGATCCAAAACGGAAAACTCAGCGAAGCGTTCGAAGTGCATAAAGGAGTAAGACAAACTGGATGCCTATTATCACCAATGATATTCCTGATTGTGGTGGACTGAGTTATGAGTCAGGATGTGGAGAGTGAGAATACAGCAATACGCTATAAGAAGACTCTAGAATATTTGGATTTATGTCCAATGTCACGCAAACTTGAAGGCATGCAGGCGAAAACCAACAAACTAGCAGAAGAAGGTGGTGAGAAAGACAGAATTTTTTGTGAACATATAGAAGAAGGAGGTGCTGAAGACAGTCAACAAAAACCGGCATTATCATCATCAATGCGAGAGATATGACTCCTTTACTTACCTAGAAATCATTGTCTCAACTACAAGCGGAACGGATGAAGACGTCAAAACCAGCCAGAATCGGAGAGGCAAGATACACCTTCACGAACCTTAAACCAGTTTGGAAATGTGCAACACTCCACAGCGTTAAGAACAAGATTCGGATTTTCAACGCAAATGTGAAGTAGGCCAGTTCTTATATACAGGTCAGAAACTGACAATGCATGTCACGAAATGGATTTCCGAAATTTTACAGACTTTCATCAATAACTGCCTTCGCTGGCCCCATACTGAATTAGCAACAGGAAACTCGGCCAACAGACTAAACAAGGGGCCTACTGCTCAAAAAGTATGCATGAGAAAATGGAGATGGATTGGACACACGTTGAGTAGGCTGTCGAATGAAATCGTTCGCCAGGCCATTGCACGATTAGAATTCCAATGGGTCGTCGGAGAATGACGTTGAGGTGATCATGCGAGAAGCGAATGAGAGATTATGTTCAACCATGGACCCAGATGAAGAGGACAGCACCAGATAAGAATAGGTGGAGATATGTTGTTGAAGTCCTATGTCCCACTCAGAAACCAAGGGAATAATAATATAATCATAATAAAATCCCGGGACGATATATATCTCTGTGGGGTGCCTCATCTTCAACGAATCCTCAAGTGTTACAATCAACTCCCAAAGTAGAACCGAACAGCAGTAAAACAGGTATGCAAGCAGTTAGTAAAGACTGAAAACCTTTCATCTCTAAATGAAAATCTCAGTATGGGGGATGAAAATTATAGAAATGCGAAAGTACTTATGCTATCTGTGTCAAGTAAGAAAACAAAATTTCTTCTAGTTAACGAGCTTTAGCTCCATTAAAAATTATTTGGTGTTGTTTTCAGGGTTTAAATTGGGTGGAGACTTAAAAAATCACTCAAGCCTTCCCTGTGCTTCAAATCTTTGTTTGATGCTTTATTCAAGGTCACTTTGAGGACTCACAAATTTGACGCGGATTCCGTGTTTATTGTTTTTTATTATATATTGCTGTGTATTTTAGTACACTCATGAAGGGACTGATTAAGCGAACGAATACTTTCAAGTCTCCGAAATCGTTTAAGGGTGATAAAAGTCAGGAAGGCAAGTTAAATATAAAATTAAAAAATATATTCATGACTATAAAATATGTGGTATTTATTATGTTGCAAATATTCTGTTTATAATCCTTTAGTAAAATAATCTACATTTTCACGGTTTTTTAGAGGGATGCTCTAGAGTTGGTAGTAGTTTTCAGGCTCAAATTCCTGAATATACTGAGGAAATTGATTGCTATGATTCGAAGAATCCCCCTCACAAAGAATTCAGTGTATGGATGCCAAATCAACAGCCTAATGCTGAGGAGTTGAATTCTTACCTCGAATTCGCCAAACAATACGAGTAATTTCACTTTATCTAATTTTCTATGTGTAGGTATACTCAAGAGTTAGCTATGATTTTATTACATTGGCATAATTACGACATTGAGAAAGCGATTGATGACATACCTAACTATTCACCGGCATACAGTAAATGGACAAAAAATGAGGTGAAGAAATTTTTGAGATGCATTGATTCGAAGCCGAGGAAGGATTTTGTGGAAGCCAAGAGAACGGTAATTTTTCAACTTTTAAAGTTGTTTCTATTCATACTCGTAACTTTGACCGTCTTCTTATCGTTATTTGCTTGTTTTATTTCGTCCAATTTAGTGCAAGGCGAAATAATGACCTATGCTGCTTTTCTCGTTATTACTCATTTTATTTCCGTACCCATATGTCATGATCTTACATCATGACAAATATTTATCACAGATTTGGTCTCCAGACCCACATATTTATTATGTATTTCATAATGCACAAGGTAGTGCAACATTGTAGTGGAATATGGGGTTGCTGATTACAAATGAATTTTGTTTGTATGCTGAGTTTATAATAAGTTATATCAGTTTAGACTGATTTGGGTCACAATTTAAACTTTTCGTAGCAACTTATCCTCTCTATTCATATTGTCTACAGTTGACTACGTGGCTTTCTACCAGATAGGTCTATGTAGTCCTCCATACATCCGCGGATATTAATGATATGTGTGATGTTATCAGATGTCTGGTTTTGAGTGAAATCAGTCTTTCAGAATGGTCGTTGTTTAATTCTTGTTTAAGACTTTCAAATGTGCTCTTTCGACTCGAAAATATACAACAGTTTACGTCAAGAGGAATGCGCATTTACGTTGCAGTTGTTTGATGCGTCTGTCACAATTAGTTTTTCGTACATAGTAGTTGGACATTTTCTGGATGTTTATGGTGTGTTGTGTTTCTGAAAGCACGTTGTTTCATGAAGGTGACGTGATGGCATTTTATCCTTCGTCTTATTCCATTTCAACTTTTAACAGTGATAGTTTACGGTTATCTACTTATAAGTATTATAGCGGAACATATTGCTCGTAGTAGGATAGATGGTAAATATCATGATAAATCAGACAAAAGAAATAATGCTTCAATTTCGTTGATAGACCTCACAAACAATAAAAATTCTCAGCATATAATACTACAATTGATTTTCGCATGTGGACATAAGAGATATACCTGTCTAGTTTACCTTTAGCAGTCATTTGTACAAACTATCAAGCAATAATTCAGAGAATATATTTGGACCCTACAAATGGAAATATTTCAGAATATTCATCTCTGTGACATCGGAAGCAAGAATACTGTGGCCTAATGTTCTGAAATTCTTTAAGGCTAAATGATTTACTGTCAGTAGTAGGTTTCTAAGGAAATAAATAGCATTGGCTAGTGAGAAAAAAGTTTTCTCTTATATTAAAATTTACTTAAATATATTAGTTGAATTTGGATAGTATGTCACTGCTATTTTGTCTTAGTTCTTTCGCTTATTATATCCTATAATGGAATCATGGTAGCCATTTGACGGCGTTGCGAAAACAGCTTATTCCTCACAAATATTTCAAATGTAACACCTCGTCCAGAAAACATTTCATTACTTTATACATTTTACAAATTAACTGAAATGGATTTCAAATAGCTAGCTACAAATCGCTGTTATTCATTCATGTTTTTTAGTCCACATGTAGTTCTTCTCACCAATACGCAGACTTATTTCTCTTAGGAGGTAATTCTATAGAAGTATTTTAGAGAGACCAAACTTCTGGTCAGATTATTTTCTAAATATTACATCAAACCAATTTTTAAAAATAAAGATTGTATAGTACTTATAAACTGTATTAGTATCGTGTTTCAGAGGTATTTGCAGATATTTGACCATCTAGTGTATTAACTTTAATGAGTACTTAATTTTGCGTCGATTTATTATCCACAATAGCTACATCTGTAGTGTCGAAACAGAAAAGACATTAGTTGCAAAATTATGGCGGCAAAGAAAGCGCTAGAACTATTTCCTCTTCAAAGTGACCTATATAGGGTAGTGATCTAAGATTTACAGATCCAGCAATATAAAATATATTTTATCTTTCATGCCTGTCAAACCTTTTCTCCTAATGTAGCTACGTAGTCGCAGCATACTAATGGGTATCTTGAGCTTTGGCACATGTTTGGTAACGATAGTGCTCAAGATAAATTTAGATGTATGAAATATCACTTTTCCGAAGATAATAGAAAAATCTCTAGCTAGTCAAAAGAGGCACAGAAACAGTGAAAATACAGGAATTAAAATTACAGTTTAAATCACGATGATTAAACGTTTTTGTGGATAAATCATTCTGATTTATGTTAATTGTCTATTTCTGGGTAAATGTTGAAATTTCTATGGTAGTAGTGGTGTAAAAACAAAATGAGTAATTCTATAGTTCTGTTTCTAATTTCTAGGTGTACTTATTAATTAGCAGTAATCGACTTAATATGTTTAGTTGTCAGATTTAAAAACTAGTTATTTTTTGCTATACGTTTTTCGTCATTGATCTTGGAAATGAGATTAAAAACTACTGGGTATGAAGATAATGCCGAACAGTCTGATTTTGTCACAAAGTGATACATCTTCAGTGCATGTAATAGGAGTTCAAAAACCTACGGCTTATACCCCGAACCTTCGAAGCTTTGAATAACTACTGAGTCCTCTGACGTATAAAAGATTCGACCTGTCGCCTATTGCATGTATTTACAATCCTACAGGATGTCAACTGCGAGTCTGAATAGCTCAGTGGTAACGTCTCTGTCTACAGTACCGGTTGATCCAGGTGCAAATCTCAAAAGAGACATGAATCCCTTAGAGATTGCAGATACGCCCTGCTGACGAGTGCCAACAAGCAAGAAACCCAGGTCTAAGGCTTCCTGCCTATTGTCTCCAGTCATTTAACAACAATTCAGAGTGCACTGTAATGGTGAGCCACCTAGCATGATGGCCACATCGCAAACTTGACTGATAAAAATCAGTATGCACCAATACCAAGGACTAGATGCATGACGTTAGCTACTACCTAGTGTCCAGTCTAAGTATTTACTCAAGTACTGGGAAAGTTAGTCCTTTAAATGATCCTGGCTTATTAGTCTTTGAAAATTTACCACATAAAATTAGAATTTCTCTCTTTACCCACCTCCTATGCATTGTTTGGCTTACCACTCCCTAATCGGCTCATCTTTAGTTATTGTTATTATTAAAACACAAACCGAGCACATTATGGGCTCCAAGAAATGCACCACACAAAAAATAATAGAACAAAACAAGCTAAATAGTAAGAGAATAAATGAGGAACATCATCCAGAGACCAGATAAGCATACTTGTCAAGTTTATTCAAAATATGTTATGAGTATAAAACTTGGGCACTGTGGTAGGGTGTAACTCCATTATGGATAAGATTTTATTTTCATAAATCACACAGTGATTATGAGCAATAATTTGTTCTCGAAACATCATCAGTTAATATTACTGTGTAACACTGTGTGATTTATGAAAATAAAATCTTATCCATAATGGAGTATTCAAAATATGGTTCATGCTACTTTCAGAAAGGAGGATATTACATAATGTTGGCCAGTAATTACTGTTCTTGGCCATATCTGGCACTGTATTAAACCAGCGATGCGAATTACCCCTCGGACTGCACTCGGGGAGCAGTGATGCAGCAATGCATGCCTGTCTAACAAATATCCTGCATTCAACAGCACCAATATTATAGGCTAACCACCCTTCTGCTTTTTCCATCCATTCCTAGAGCTGGTGAACAGCGAGAGGTATCAAAGCCTCTGGTAAAACATTTGTAGCACGTTAACAAACCACCAAAGCTGATCTTTCACGTAAGCACCTTGTAGATGTTGTTATACTCGCTATCTGCCAGAATGAACTGGTAGGCGTCCAGAAGTCACAAGGAACTCACAGAAGGCAAGCGGATTTTAGCAAAGCATTCTTTTAAGGCACCAACGACTTTACTCGCCGTTTGCATCCCTTCTAGCAGGTAGTCAATGTTCATGTTTACTATTTGGAGGCTTACTAGCTAGCCTTGAGTTTAACTCAGTGTAATACTTCACATAAGTAACAGATGCTACCAGTTAACCAACATCAACTTGTAGAGGACGAGTACATCTTAGTTTTTTCTTTAGGAACTTTAACAGTACAAATAATGTGTTGAAGTAAGTTCATTTTTGTTCTTCCCTTGGACTTTGGTTATGCGTGGCAGAACGGAAACCTGTTGTTCATTTATTCTTACAGTTAGATTAGTTATTTAAAATATGTCATTATCACAAGTCAAAATAATAAATTAGCTGAGTCATATTGTAATTTGTTTGTTATATTACTTTTTTTCTGCACAATGAATGCTTTTAATTGTTAGTTACTAAAGCATGTTAGACGAATGAATCGGTAACTGTTAATATCAATTATTTGGGGTTTTAGTGTGATTTGTGAAAAAGGATTTGAAACCAAGCAGTTATACAATAATATTCTGTGTAAGGTACTGTTGAATATAGCAGGTCTAGGAATAACCGATAACCTTTTTCATAACAATCTGTTATAGCAGTAGATGACCACTTATTTTTTTCATAATTCGACTAGCAGTATTGCCTAAATGCTTAATAATATGTACTGTTATATCTAACTTAATACGGTGTACATTTCTCTTACTCCCACGTTTGTATTTATTAGAATGCAGTAAAGTTGTTTCATATTCGTTTAGTGTTAATAAATGTTAAAGCCCAGCAAATACATTACTATCTGTTTGGTGCACATAAACTTAGCTTACCGGCATCCTAGTGGATCGTATTATTCCAATTAAAACTCGTAACTATCACATCTAATCTCCAAGGTGTTATGCAGTGAATTACTTATTCTTGGAAGACATTTTGGCATAGCAGATGTAACTTGTGTTTTTTTAGATCTTGTTGTTGTAACTGCATCACACCAACCAACTTCTGTATATGCATTCATACCTTTGTACGGTTACATTGATGTTAACTAGGTTCTCAGGAACCTAACCGCTTTATTTTATTTTCCATGATTTCATCAAATTCTTCATGAAATGATAAATAAAGTGTATGAGGACTGGAATATTGACATCTTGACTAGTTGAGCTAATGAACGAACGATAATAACAAAGAAGTTGATCAGGGTGTTATATGTGAACTGAATTATATTCCTATGCGGATATAAATATCCTGTGTATGTTCCATGAGAAGCCTAATTATTTTGTAGGCCGTTCAATTTTTAGTTTCATTGCAAACATTGAAACCTCAACGTTAACTATAAAACTAAATTAGTAGTGGGTTTTAAAAGTCATTTATACTTTTACGAGTTGATCACGGACTGATATCAGTTAGAGAACCATTGAAAATCAGGGAGTACTGGACCGTTCACAAACACTCATTTTTCTGTTCAAACTCGTTTTTGTTCAGTGAAAATACATGTTAGGTATAACTCAGATCTCTTCATCTAGTTGTTTCAAGCACGTTAAACCTACGTCCAGTATTGAGGTCAATGAAATAAGCGTAAAATTAGCTGAAGTAAATAAGTAGTTTCGTTTAGCTGACTGTGACAAAGAATTACCTGTTAAAGTTTTGCATTCCTGTTAATTGTACTTTTTCTGACCCTTTGTGGTTGTGAAGTAAAATAAATCAGTAGTCATTATTTTTAACAATCAAATATGGGTGTATGTCAAGATGAAAAATTCGAGGTTGCCACTTGTAAACGCTTGGGGCAAAAAAAGTGCATTTCTATGTCTAAATTCCAACTTCTATTAATTGTATCTATTTGGCTGACTTTAAGGTGCAGAAATGACAACAACTATTCCAAAGTATTTGCGATAGAAATCCAAAATTGTCTTTCTCAAAGGTTATTTTGTTGGTTTCTTTGTGAGATGTTCTTTTGAGATTTCTTTTTCCGATTACTGAAACAATACTGTAAAATTAAAAATCCCCATTCAATTGACAACATTAACTAACGAACTATGACTCCATCTTATACATCTACCCAAATAAAGTTTCTGAAATAATTTTCACTTGCATATACCGGCTTTTCGTATCCTAATATTCATGGATTTACAACTGTAGAACCTGAGAAAGTAATTGAAAACAGTTGTTCGTTCAAAACAATCCTGTTCTAAAACTGTAAAAGTTTGGATGGTGGTAAGTGGATCTTTGTAGAGTTCAATGTGGAAAGAAAATTTACATCCTGATTAAACTTCACTTTTAAATTCGACTGATCAATTAGCACTATTAAAGATTTATAGAGTTTTATTTAGCTCAGTATTTCCAATGATAATGACAAAGAAATCATCCATGCGTCGTTTGTAAACTTTCAGCTGATGATTGGTGGTTGATTTGAGACTATTGTTTTCCACGTACTCCATAAAGCAATCAACGAGTAATGAAGTTGAGAGCTTATTACCGTTCTATTTTTCTGTTGTATAAAAGCTGGACATTTTATGTGCTCTTCAGCCTATTGGCTCTTCGATAATACGTAATAGGTATGCCTTATTTAAAATCCGATTAGAAATCAACCATGTATGCATTCTCATTTGGCTAAAGTAATGTATCAAGTTGTGATCGAATAAGGATATGGTCTGCAACAACGCAACATTCATTTGTATTCATACGTTACATTTGTGGGAATAGTGTCTTAAAAGCATATCTTATTCTTGAAAATAATACTTGAAGTAATATAAGTGAAAGTTTTAGTTTGAAAATGATTTACCTAGCGTATTTTGCTTTCAAAATTTCCATTATTTTGATAAAGGAGTAGAGTTTTTCTATGGCCTTTGTATAATTTATGCAATCCTCTAGTCACTGATCTACTCCTATTTCTTTTGGTTAATTTTACTGTTTTAACGTCACGAAAATGAGATCGATTAAGTTTGAGTTCAGTCTGTAAATTTTATATTGATATACTACTTGGGAAATGTGAGCATTGCTGCTTTCTTGACTTTATTTATTGTTATAATCCATAGTCCTACGCTGAGGAACATTTCTGTAACTGATAAAACTGACTATTATTCACTTTCCAATGTTAATATCGTTTGCTTTATGCACACACCTTTTATACATTGTATATTAGAGACGAAATACTTCTTCCACACTGGCTACAAGCGTTTCTATGTGTTTTGTTATGCTATCAAATTTATGCTTCAACATAGATCAGTGCGCATTTTAACTGATGCTTGTTGTTAGTCAGAACTTAATTATCTGGAATAGATTTCTGATATACTAGGCTACGCATAATGTGAAGGCTGATGATACTATTCAGTTGACCAGGTTGAAGTAGAGCGGGATTCAAACCTATTAGCTGAGAGTCAACTGCTAAAACCAGTGAGCTATGTTTCCACAATGTTCGTCGAGTTAGATGACCGCAGTTCATTTGATGTTTCAAAACCTATTAATCAATATGAAAAGCTTGTTTTTATCACCGCCTAGATACATTATCACTGTTCAATTTACTAATTGTAGGTTGATGTGTTTTTAGAATGCATCGATTGGTATACTGATCAGCTAAAGAGTTCAGGCGATTGAAATTGTTATTTGTTATAGGTTATCCAATAGCTGTTTCAGGTGGTCGCTTGATTAAATATTTCTACTATTTGTATGTATGTAGAAATAGATTACATAAATATAAATAAGATTAAATTATCGAATGGGCTTATTTAACGAGAGATTCATTGGAAATTATGACAAGAAAAAGCTCACACTTTATTATTATTATTTGAAAGGAATAAAGTATGCGAATTTGGGTCATTTTCAAAGTCACATCTTAAACAGCTTTTTGCCATCTTTCACTCTACTACTCAAACAAGTTGACATTCCCATCTTTGAAATAGCTACACTGGCATGAATTTATTCTTGGGCTGTTTGGTAGCCTACTTTCACAGATTTAAGTAATCAAAAGAGTTTTACTAAAAGAATTGGAGAAATAAAATAAAACTAATAATTCAGTATATTCCATTCCTACCACCATGTCTATAGTGTCCATGACTAGTTTTGTAGAATAGCTTAACATTGGTGCTGTCTAGTTTGACATATGTGATTCAGTAGCGTCAGATTTTCATTATAACTCCAAATAAACTCAGCTTGAATTTCTTATCCACGCATGGTCGCAGTAATCTCACTAGGCCGTCATACCAGTGCTATGTCATCAGTGTATGTTCTCTTCACAGTACAGGCTGCACCATCTTAACATACATTATAGATAATCATGTGCACTTTTCAAAGGAAAGAATCAGTGATGTTACTTACGTAAGGAAAATTATTGAACATAGTTGATTCACTGTTATTTCATAGCTTGTAATTGTATATTTTCACTGTTATTAAAAATCTACTGCTCGTTCCACGTGTTTATGCATCCCTTGTTTACAACTAATCACACATTTTTTCTTGCTTACTTGTGCAGTTAATATCTGAAGGTATACGTTGAAAGTATCAAAATAAAATACAAATTTCCAAAAGATTTTTGTATATATTTATGAGTGAATGAATCTTGTGTTTTTTTGTTTTGTTTATGTATTGTTATTCTTTGTTTTGTTTACCTGCTACTCCCTTCCAGACGTAAACTGCTAAATTCAGGACTGAATTGGTTATATTATTTATGAACCTAATGGTATCGATAAGTCTGTAAATTTATGCAAACACATTTTATTTTGCACCTTTAAAAATATGTTTGCTGACTGAGTCAATAGATAAATTGTATCTCAATGAATGAGCGAATTATTCTATGTGGGGAAACTCCTGTATATTACAATAAAGTTATCTTACTAGTCTAAAGGTATACTTTAACTTGGTGTGATGATGCGTCTAATTTTGTAAACACCGTTTCTGTCAAGTATCGTGATGTAAATTTTACTCTGTAATAAATAAATAAATAAATAAATAAATAAATAAATATATTTAATGCCTATATTCCATCCAGTTGATGAACTACTTGTAGATTTCGCGGTATTTACGGCACACTTCGCCAATTCATTATCATTGTTCTTATTTGACACTGATTAACTAGTTGAGCCTGAGAAACTCGAATTCTAAATGCCGTATTTATTACTAGTAATAATGATATATGTGAAAGTGAAACCAACCCTTTTTTTGTTTTAAATAAAACGAGGAACAAGTTACGCCTTATCTAAGTATTTTATTTACATACTGATGAAAGGTACTAAGAAACACTAATAACCTAATACTAATGGCTTTTTCATTCCACAGGTACCTGGTCGTCGCATGGGTGATATATGTGCATTATATTATTCTATAGCTGCACCTTTCAAAGCAGGAAATAGAAGTAAATATCATAATCAGCTGATTGAACAGTGTTATTCTCGAGCTGTTCGAGCCGGCTTAGTTACATGCCGTTGGCGAAAATCGTCGTCTATAGAGGAAACACTAGTTAATACTCCTAAACCTGAATTGACTGAAGATCCTTTAGAGGGTGAAATCAAATCATTTTTAGTAAATTTGGTTGGTGCTTCAAAAGCTACCGATTTACTCGGTAATGAATTGCTATCTTCACCACAGCGTATCCAAACACCAATTGTCTTTCATTCTCCTGCAAAATCTATACAAAGTGCTTCTCCCTCGTCTCCAATAAAAGGTTCATCAGCTTCTGTCAGACTAGAAAATGACTTGAGTCCAACCACAATGCCTACAACGAACGCCTATCAGACAAGCAGCTCCGAAGCATCCTCGGAAAATGACAGTGATTCAATATGTCAAGGAAAGTAAGTTCTCCATCGATTTTTTTTTATTACCTTCAGTTGTTCCTTAGAAAGATTAATTTTTAGAACATTAATAATGCTATTCAGATGGAAAGTGACTGTCACAATCATTGTTCATACTTCCCTATTTCCATGTTTTTGATACAATAATAAAGTTAATTCTCCACTCACTTTAAAACTACAGAGTTTTGTGAATCGTAGTATTAATCGTATTAGTTTATGCCAAGTAACATGATTGTTTGTATCATTGGGACTGAAATTAACCGTCATTCGGCTATGTTATTCAAAAGACAAGGCTATGAATGAGGTAGCATTTATATACTTTTATTCGAATTCATTTTAATAACCGGGCAACATGTTGCTTACGTGGATTCTGTGATTAGTGACACGACAACATTGCTTTGCAGTTTACTGCAATGTGCTTTAAATTTCATTTGTTGTAAAGAAGAAACTGGTTCGTGCCACTGTGACCTAAACATTTTTCCTAGTGGGTAAGTGTATGCACTATTTGAAAAAAGTTGGTCATTTTCTGGTCTCTTTTTCTTTCGACTAGGTGGATGAAAGTAACAGGAAACCTTCACCGAAGCTTCACGTCTATGAACATTTGTAAGAAACATCATAAGTCAAGATAACAAAGTTCATAATCTGCAAGAATTTGTATTTCAAAATGCATTTTAATTGATTAAATATTCGTGAAATGACGTTCAAGTGATAATTCATTATTCAGTGATGACTAGCCGTAAAATGCGAACTACTGACTGACTCCACTGAAGTTATATATGTCCTGAAAGAAAAAAATTATCATCAGTGTTAAAAGTGGAACAATAGAATTAATATTTTTATATTGTGTGATATCTATAAAAAACAAAATTATCATGTTGTATCTTGTGTAACAAGGTTACTACGTATGTACTAAAGCTAGGACAAAAAACAACGTCAGATGACATCCATTTACAATTAGGCGTATATATACACCAGTGACCACCAGATATGCGGTTAGTTTTTCTTACTGAATGTGAAAGTCAATCCTGGTCCATTGTGTCAGTTCTCTCGCCACATGATGATAAGTGAAATGCTACAGGTACTCGTAAAGCAGTTAAAGTTCGATAATACATACAGGTTGAATAAAGCAAGAATAACAGTGGTTTGTTTGTGCAGAATAATATGGTACCATCATTTCGAGTCACTTCTCTGGATATTCTGTAAATCGATGGGTTGAAGGCGAAACAAAAACTTGTGCGTTTATTTCCAGAGGCCGTTGACATAAATTGTTGTACGATGACTGAAGTTTTCGTCTTGTCTTGATTCATCACTCATTGATTACTCTTGCTTATTATATTACCCAGTTGTTCTTTAGATAAATTTACTTCCAATCAATTTAGCTTAACCTTTTCTATCAGTGTTTATTATAAACAGTTGTATACACTCAAAAATTATATTTGTATAAATCTCAGTTATATTGCAATAAATAATTACATCGTTTCATTGTTTCTGAGATTTATGCAAACATAATTTCCAAATAAGTCTACTTTTCACTTTTAATGTCTAGTGTCTGCGAAACAGTTTGTTCAAATTTTAATCAAACTTCATTATTTAATGGCTGTTTAAACGTTGAACTCAAAAATGTGCTCAATATGTCCTATATCATACCATGTTATGCTACATATCAACATGGCGTACCGGTGAACTTTTCTTGTGATTTTTGTAATAGTCACTTATTGAAGTGATATTTCTGTTTCTTACTGTTTCCATTTCTACTTCTGCCCGCCCACCTTCTTTTCACTATTTAGACTGCCAATTGAAAGAATAACTGTTAGTTCAACTTTAAATTATCACCACTGAATATTGACGTTTAATTAATTAGAAGAATTGATTAAATGTCTTCATAATAGGATAGATATTATTCACTATTATCCATGTTACTGCTATTAATGTGATTGTGATTACAGAACTGTAATGTTTCTTTTTTTCCCTAAAATTATGATTAAACACGCTAATTATAACAATGCGTTGTTGATGGGAAGTAAAGGATTTTTCATCGCGTAATATTCTTTTTTTCTGTGTACATCTGATAATTATAGTTCAATCCTTTCGCTAAATAAGTAAAGATTAAAAACTCTTGAGAAATTCAAAACAAAATAACTAGTATTACAATTAAACTAGAAAGTAGGTAAAGTCGGCGGTTGAATCTAAACTGTCTAACTTTAATTAGCTGATGAAGTATTGCACTGGTGGAGTCAGAGAACACAACATCCGATGAGTTTTTGCTTTGCTACGACGAGTGGTTATCGTATTCTGTTTCTAAATCAACAATTCATTCCGATAGAGAAAGAAAGACCAGATTTGCAGTATAAAATGATATCATTCTATTCCACAGGTTCTCATCAGCTGCAAACTACCTGAAATTACAATGGTTATAATTAATAACATTTCATACTTCATTGTTTGAAAGGTAATACAGAAAGCATTATAAGATAAACGCATCCGGAATATAAGGATTAGAATTTTTGTAGTTTAAGTTACCATCAATTTATATACTATCAAACTATGGAAAAAAGGAAGAAAAAGGGGGGGTGAGAGAAGACAGAAAACAGAAAAATCTAATAAACAGTGTCAACATGGCAACTCAAGAACGTTAAATTTCAGCAAATTGAAAACTTGCTCAGTGAGCTGAGCTCACTAGTGTATATGAATAATCAGTGTAATGAAATTAATATGGTTACCAAGGGAGTGAGAGATTGACTACACTCTCTTTCTGTGTGCATAAGTTTGGTCTGAGACGTTTGATTGCAATTGCTTCAGCAAATCGTAGTAGATTCGCTGTCCTTTGTATGTTTAATATTTTGAAGGATTTGGAAATCTCAACAAAATGGCCTGTATCCACAAGGTGTCTGGTGATTTCACTTTGTAAATATTTGCTTCCTTTTAAGCATAAGTTTCTCGGAATATGCTCTGAAAACCGGATAGAAGCCCTTCTTTCTGTCCTTCCGATGTACTTGCTGCCGCAGGTGCACGTAAATTTATAAATGCAGTTGGAGGTAACATCAGCAGGGTATTTATCCAGTTTCGATTGGCTTATAGAGCATGTAGTACTGTATAGTGTCACTAGATTGGCTGCAGGGAAGCATCTCTTGATTGCTCCTTTCATCCTTTTTTCAATCTTCTGCGATACTGTTTCTCCTTTGTATGGGAGGCAAATGAATACTTTCTTCTTTTCAACTGTTGGATACTTCTCTTTCTCATCTCTTTCTTTGCTGTACTTTAGGATAAATCCTTTTGGATACCCGTTCTCCTTAAGGCATTTTTCAACGAAGCTTAATTCTTCTTCTATCTTGTTGGGCGAACATAACTTCCTAGCCCTGTCGTACAGTGTCCTTACTAATCCCCGCTTATAGCTCATAGGGCAGAAGCTGTTGTAGTGAAGGTATTGTCCGGTGCATTCTAGCAGATATCTTCATGGGCTATCTCGAACAGACGCGACTGAGTGACGCTATCAATGAAACAACATACTACCGTCGATACGTTGATGATACTTTTGTTGTTTGTAACGACATGAGTCAGGCATCCGTATTATTTGACCGCCTAAATGAGGTCCACCCAAACATTAAATTCACCATGAAATACGAACACAATGATGAGCTCAATTTCCTAGATCTAAATGTAAAAAGAAGAGACGATGGAACGGTCGAAAAGTCCATCTACAGAAAAGAAACTTGGACATCTCAAACAAACTACAGACCTTCATTAACAGTTGTCTTCGCTCAATACTGAAGATCAGATGGCCGGCCAGAAAAGATCAGCAACAGGGATCTCTGGGAGCGAACCGACCTGGCAGGAACCGATTGTGAAACAAATAGGCAGGAAGAAATGGGGATGGATTGGCCATACTCTGAGGAAACCCTCAAGTGAAAGCACTAGACAAGCCATTGCTCGAGTGGAACCCGAAAGGGAAGCGGCGAGTTGGTCGTCATTGCGAGGGTGACTTGGAGGAGGTCATGTGAAGAGGAGATGAAAGCGTGTGGGCAAACTTGGAGCCAGGTGAAGACTCTAGCAGAGAACCGAACGCAATGGACATGCACGGCTGAAGCCCAATGTTCCTCTAGGAATTAAAGGAAACAATAATATAATAATAATAATATCCTCAAAAGTTAATTATTGCCTTAACTCCGCTTATTTAGGTTTTATTCTGATCCATTACTACAACATAGGCTTTCATCAAAGAATGAAAATACCTAGGCTTTTTCTTACACACTTTTCAATAAGTCCGATTATTCGGTTTTTCTGTAAGTTGTAAAGCTCTGAAAACTTTGTATGATACGTAATTGGTAATTTCGCTTTTATTCTGATCATAGCCTAGGTTGTTTCGTTTGACATTTGCTGTGGTGTAGTCGTTAAGAGAATCAGTGTTATTAGTGTCACGAATACGACTAGCTCATAATTTAAGTGCTTTACATAATCCTACTCATAAATCATCACTCCTTCTATTTACTTGCAGAGGTAAAGGACACAGTCTTCCCAGTGGTGCATATTATGACCATGAAGAGTTTTTAACATTTCTAAATATGACCAATGATCAGTTACTTCAAGAAAAGGAAACAGAATTATCCTATTTACAACGCATAAACGAGGAACTCCGTGAACAGATGGACGTAAGTGATTATATTTTCCATTTTTTTTATGTGTGACACAAATTTAGTTTTAAACTATGCACATAGGTGAAAATCACCCTCTTCGAGTTGTCATGATTTAAGAATCATTCTTTGAAGACTATTGCTAACACGAGTTAAATCATCTACAATGGTTCAGGTGTATTCATTCCTTCTTATCATCCAGATTCTGAAAATTCACCTTATTATTCTATCTTCTGTAAATTTCTGTCTGTCTGTATTCGACATAGAACTTTGCACCGATGTGCAGCACTTCAAGTCACCACACTCCCTCCTTTTAGCACACAAAGTAAGAGAAGAAAGTAGAAGAAATGCATAATAGAAATAGCAGACAGAGGTGAGTGACAAGGGAATAGTAGTAACAAAGAACAATATAGTTTCATTGGAAATCATAGGCAACAAGGAGTGGATGCATCTGCACCATTGAGAACGATTTTGAGCCATATCACCGATTGTTTCCAACCATTGGCTTTTCCCATCCCGAGGACCCCAACCAGGAAGTCTACATCTTCCTACGTGGCTTAAGCTAACTGTTGTGGATTTCATTGACTGGTGCCATGTTTTCGTTTGACCGCCGCTAGCTCTTTTCCAGCCTGACCCTATATCAGCTAACATTGCTCGTCGAGGAATGCGATGACTAGGCATACGGAACACATGTCCTAACCATCTCAGTCGATATAGCTTCACAGCCGTGTCGATTGATTTCCCCCTCCTTACCTAGCACTTGACGCCTAACCTCAATATTGCTCACCTTATTATACTACTTCACACGGGAGATAGAACTCAGGCACCTATGAACAAAGACAGCTAATCTTTTCATGTCTGCCATTCTTAATGGCCAGGTCTCACAGCCATAAAGGAGGACGAAGCGGACTGCTGAGCAGTACACCCGCCCTTTGCTCGATAGCCGGATATCACGTCTTACACTTTTATGCTTTTATCTCTGAAGTATAACAAATTGAATGCACACACTTTTGTGCAAAGCCAGGTACAGTAGTGATATTAGTCCCGTCGAAAATAGTAACGTACACATAGTAAATAAAGCAAGATTTAACAGTGGGACAACTGTAGTAATCAAAAACTATGGTAAGAATGATGCCATAAAGTTAATAAAAAAAGCTAGAGAAATTAAGTTACGGCGAAAAGACTATAAAATTACTAACTTCTATCTGATGTCTGCTTTGCCATATAGTTTTTAACTACTGGTTATCTTTTCTTCGTAAGCACCAGTCACTCAGACCAAATCATTCATGTGAAATTTCGAAGCTCCTGTCTTTCCTTGACTTGGTCATTTTTCTAGTGCTTATTTCACTGCTTGTAGCAGTGTGTTACTGATTTCAAAATATTAGGTAAACTGTAGTAAACTAAGAAAAGAAGACCTACAACCGCTCCACTTTATCCTAAACTGTTTCAACAGTATCGGCTGAGTGACATATATCTATTTGATATATTTTGTTTTTTGATATTTTGACTATAGCTTGAAACCACACAGTACTTTTGGTACAAGTATGGAATTTTCGGCATATGATATCGGTAGCCCGAATTTTGCAGGCCGACCATTGATATCGAGTGTGCGTCGGCAGGGGATCGAACCCCGGACCATGTCGTATGGTCGGCGAGAGTCCTAACCGCTTTGCCACCGATGCACAAATAACAAATAATTTGACTTAAGTCTTGCCAGAATGATAAATTATTGCATATCGACTGACTTTGTGGAGCGCTGTGTGAATTACTGGCTTAAGTAATAGTTGACTTTCAGTCAGTGGGTCCTGGCTTTGAATGTTGCTCCGCCTGGTGCATGAGATTTCTATTTTGGGTACTTGAATTGTAACACACCAGTATCAGTCAGCTGACTTTTTTATCATTACTGTCAAAAAATATCCATGCTGAAATATGACAGCACTAAATTTTCATCAAATTCAAAATCGTGGTGGGATTATTTATTTATATTGTATATGAAGAAGATTTAATCTATAGAATGCCTTTTTGTGAAGTTATCCAGTTTTTTGGAAGGGAAATTTATTCTTTATTCTTCAGTTTCTTTGTAAAGTATTCACTTTAGCCTGAAGTAGTAAAAATAAATATCTTCAGAATCCACTATCCGTTTTCATAACACCATGGCTAACGGTAGCTCATTTATATAAAGTCCATTGTGGTTTCATTTGAAAATTTAAATGTTTAAATCACAAGCTACAGTTTCCTAGATGTTAAGAGTACTTGAAATCATTTGCACTAACGCTGAATGTAGATAAGCTACCATTACTTAGAGATAAAAATTTGCGTGTTATATATTGTTCAGTTAGGATTACAGGTCACACTATCAGAATTATAGGCATTTTTAAAGATTTGACTCCAGAGACCTAACTCTTAAGTAAGTCGATAAAAGTGGCATTCACAACAAACTTGTATACGCATCTAAGTCTCGAGAGAATCGAAGTTTAAAATCTACATTTCTTGTGCCTCCTCACGAGAACCCTTGGGTATCGGCGGCCGTCTTAGATGGTTTCACCTTCGTACTACGCGCTAAAGCTGAAGGTACATTGCTCAACTATTGGTAGGATGCTTTACGTGAAAGTAAGAAGTTGGTGCCAAGTAAAGCTCTGTATTTCTGTCGTCTGTGCCTGCACACTAACGGATTGCAAACCGAAGGGTGTTTTCTACTATCCTTTAGAGTCCATCTCAAGCAGGCATGCTAGATATATATTGTAGTGCTAAAACCATCTTTTTCAGCTATGTGCAGATTACAACCCACTTATGGGCATCACCAACTCCCACAACACATGTCACCGTAATACTACTTGCCGTCTTTCCTCTTCCATTCAGGCCTCAATTCATTGCTGTTAGCCACTGATGGGGTAGATGCATACAGAACTAACTTTCCATCTGGAACACTTATGTCATTATGTGGCAGCTATGTGTTGTGTTCTGATGCTCCTGTTGCAGTGTGAAACGTGCTTATGACAACAATGTTTGCTACAAGACAGACGGGTGGGTGGGAACAAAATAAGTAAGTGGAAAGCATTTGAAACAGGAGACCAGTTGAAGTCTAGGGAACCGAAATGCACTACGGGGGTGGACAAGGATAAGCAGAGCTATTCCTGAAGTGGGAAGAACCATATATAGTCATATAACAATGCTGTCCAGTGTATATTATGAAGAAAGAAGATAAAAGGAGAAGAGTAGATCCTAGTCATCTGCAGAGATAAATACGAGGGTATCGAGAGGAGAAATTCGAATGGTATATCTGGATAGGGTGAACGTTGGCGACGTGACTTGAATTTGTGCTAAACACGCTCACTAATCTCCATTAATTTTTTCTTTCTTCCACACATTTCTGTTTCTTCTGCAAAGTGTGGTAACCTGGGCTGATGGATATCTGTGCCAAACTCTACTTTGATCTATGAGTAAATCACTCAGGCACTTTCACTAAAACATGATGTTTTTCCCTTTGTCAACCTGTCCACTGTTTATCTTTAATATACATTTTTCTTGTTGGATTAAGACTTTCGATCTGTGATTGAATGGGGAAAAGTCTTATATTCATTCAGATATCTTTTGGAGAAGTTTTAAAGCTTTTTAAGTAATTATACTCTCGTATTTCCAATCCGTAGAATAACAACTATTTTTTCCATTTTTCCTTGGAATCCCAAACTTTATTTGCACAATTAAATTAGGACTAGAGATTTTGATTTTTTTTTATGGAGAAATTATTTCAACCTGTCAATCCGGATATAACCAGCCTCAATTTTACAGGATTACTCTCTCTATATATCCGAAAATAGTGAAACGACTAAGATTACAAAGTCGTAGGTGTATCTAAGTACACCTTTTGAAAGAACACGTTAAACACCTCGCTGCACAGTCTGTCAGAGAAAAGAAAATTTTAACCGCTAAAGTTTTACATTTCTCTGTCGAAGTTGCTTCATTCTCAAGTTGCTACTTTGTCGTTTATCTTTTAGTTACCGTGTTCTAGATGGTTAATTTTTCGCTCGTGACATTACTCTCCACCTCGCGTCAGGACTGTTAATTAGCATACCTACATACATACGTACGTGCTGTACACTCGGTACTTGAATTGTTTATTTACTGTTTCTAGATGATTCGCTCTTATATTGCAAGTTTTCATAAACAAATATTGTACAATCGATATTATATATATATATATATATATATATATATCATGTGATTTTTTCTATTCTACCTAGATGAAGTGCTTAATTGTATACATAAAATAATACAACAAAAATTTTAAAAAAGTTTTTAGAATTAATGTTATGAATAAATAAAAGAAGAGAGAAAAGAAAGAAAAATACATAATATGCTACTGGTTATACTGAAGTTACAAAAGGTGTTTCTATGTACTGAGGGGCGGCGTCTGTCTCTATCAAGATAGAGAAGTTTTTCGGTCTATCTCGTTTCTTTCTAAAGCATACCTTAATTTTACATTTCACACTTAAATCAATCAATGAGGTGTTGTACACTTTCTTACTACACCAACAATGCACTCAACTTAACTAATATGAAATACTTTTTAAATTAACTTTTTTTTTCTCTCCATCATGTTACTTATATTTATACGCTTTTGATTCACATAGAGAGATTTTTTTTAAAATTGTCATCTATATCAAACAGTGTCACTTTATGTATGCTCTGGTTCTCTATAGTTGTTAAAATAGAGTGAACTATCCATCCTGTACGGTGGAATATTTTACACCTACACCTACTAGGTCAAATTTAATCCTTCAGAGTTCATTTTGTTCCTCTTCATTTTTATTCGTTCGTCAGTTTCTGTTATGAAAAAAAAACCGCTTTGATACATTCTATATATGTCTTGTTCTAGCGTCTTCTAGTCTTAGCTAATAACGGAATGGAAATGGCTGGAAACAGTCGGCGATATGGCTCAAAATCGTTCTCAATGGTGCAGATGCATCCACTCCTTGTGACTTATGATTTTCAATGAAACTATATTGTTCTTCGTCATTACTATTCCTTTTGTCTCATATCCCTGTCTACTGTCTCTATTATGCATTTCTTCTACTTTCTTCCTTTGCTTTGTGTGCTAAAAGGAGGGAGTGTGGCGACTTGAAGTGCTGCACAATCGGTGCAAAGTTCTATGTCGAAAACAGACAGACTAATAACGGAATGGATTGAAGAAAGACTAGACCTAGTCAGTTGATTAGTAACTTGATGACAGTTTTCTTGACATCTACTTGTATCATATTGTTTATTGTCTTATCAGCATTGTGCTATTCTTCTGTTTCATAAATGGGGCTTATTTTTCAGCACTCTCATGTTTGACTGAATTTGTATCCATGCAGACAAATAAAAATCACCTCACAGATACTCATCAGAATCATGATCCAGTTTTCCGTTTGTTGATAGACAACATTTGGTTACTAGGTAACCACCTCTACAATGACATAGTATTATCTATTATTGCTGCTATTGCTTACAGACTTAAATGAATTGATATTTTGCCCGATTTTTACTCCTAAATTAATCAACTGACGATTTCACTTAAATTATTACTTTGAATGGGATAAATCAGGTTTCGCCTGCAGTCAACTGTCTCTTAGGTAACATACATCTAATCCACTAGGTGATTAGTTTAATTCTATATGATTTCTTTTATCCTACAGAAAAATACAATCTTGCTTTCACTAACATGAGTATGTATAATTGTTATGCTTCTATATTTCTTCCAAAATGTCAATTCGTTGGCTATCAAGACACCCTTAATATAATTCATCACGTGCCAATACTTTTCGTCTCTGCTCTCAAAATCAATGGATTCTAATCTGTTTAATTTTGTTCTTAATAATGACCTCGCCTATTTACTATTGCCTACGTTTTAATTTTAAATCATGAGTTAATCACCTAAATTACTATTAATCAATATCTTCTCAGTAGTAGCTAAATACATAGAAATGAAGGTACTTATTCGTATCAGTAAGGCTAATTAGCTTTTCTTTTCATTCCTTTGCGTTCCGAGTGAAACATAGGGTTTTAAGCTGGAGCTTTCAAGTATTATTTTCACGTAATCGGGGTTCCAAGTCTCACAACTAACTTTCTCTCTTTATTGGGCCTACTACAGGCGAAATGAGACTAAGGAGTGCATTGATTGGGAATCAAACCTAGACTGTGTACGCCGTCGGCGAGCACTCTGCCATTGAACCAGCGAAACCAAAGTTATCCCTCTCAAACTTTTGTTTTTATTCAACTTTTGCCATGTACACCATCCACTTATTTTAGAGAACTAAAAAGATGTCAGTATATTGGAATAAATACTAGACAAAGTTCTTTAGAAGTGGGTCTGCTTAGTGTTATCAAACCACGATATAGTAACTCAAGTGTTGGTTTGCAGGGATATGACTGGTTACAGGATTTCATGATAAGCTAACATCGGCTAGAGAACCATTTTAAAACCTTGGAGTACTAGTTGGCTGTCTCATCCCGATTGGGGACTCTTCAGCAGACGCACCCACTTAAGGTCAAACTCAGGATCTTCCAGTCAGAAAGCTAGCTGGTAGAACATTAAGCCACTGGGACATCATCTAAATACCCATAAATCCTAACTTCTGCCAATTCACAACATAGTGCGACCACTAGCCAACGTCATCAGGCCTGGGTTCAAAACCTGGTGATGGGTACGTACTGATGAAGAGTCCCGAACTTGGACCAAACAGCTGTTCAGTACTCCCAGGTTTCCCAATGGTTCTCTAACCGATGTCAACTCATGATGAAATCCAACAACAATTTGTTTGGATTTTAGAATTGTCCTAATTACAGAGAAGGAGTAGAGGTTTTCTACAGATGCTTCAGAAGGCCCAATAATCCTGCACATATAGTGGCAATTTCATGTATCAATTTACCGCTTTTCTACACCGATAAATTGCTCAGTTGATTATAAACCTGATCTGACCAAACTTAAATTAGGTAGGACTATGGTTAATTAACACATATACAAGTAATCGTTGCTTCTTAGGTTTACAATGAGTCGCTACATGTTCTTCTTTAGTACATATGTTTAAGGTATAACTCCTTTTGACATTGAGATGAAATGATTAACAGTATGGTAACCATTGTTCATCAGCGCTTATAATATAAAACCCTTTTTCTGATAGTTAACAAATCGTCATTTATGTTCAAAAAGTGACTCATAATTTAAACGTAAGATATATAATATACATGTTATATCAACAAAAGGTAATTTGATGGGTAATCAGGGAGTCAGTGAGTTCTTAATAACAGACGTGAAGCTGTGTTTCTATTCCTAACGGTAGTTTCAAATCTAACATTTGAACTGAGTGTTCGTTCTTACAAAACCATAAATGGTTATTACCATATGATTAAATTATATATGCAGTCTCATCTACAATCATTAATGTGACAAATCTTATTCTTCTAATCTCCTATCTTGATAAACTTCATAAATGTTCATAAGATGAATTCATCAAAGGCATATTTAGTAAACGTGGTTAACATTGGTTATTAAGAAAGAAAGCAGATAGTACCTGCCAGGAATACATAATATCACTACATTCATTTATCTTGTAATGTAATGTCTTATAGAGACTTTTTAATACTTGTTACCTGACTACTCAGAGGTCGGTCTGGTTTATTCATAGTCTGCAGATTGTTTGCCCAAAAATTACAACACTGTTTTAGTCTTCATGAAATTTTATCCTAATTATTCTGAATTGTGTGTATGTATGTAGTCAGTTTCCTATATAAGTGATGTGGTTATTGCCTTTAAGTTATGTATATTTATTTTATTACTGTTGTTCCTTCCAACTGCATATTATTTTTATTGTTATTTATAGATTACTGAAGCACGTTCAAGGTCTGTCCTTCACAACATGGACTTACTCAAACCTAATGAAGGATTCCCCAAAGTAAGATTAATCTCATTATTTACTTATATGCTTCCACATCAATTAATTTTCTAAAATTTCATGCTGATTTTGGTTCTCAGTATTACAATATAGTGAATGCTTCCCTTGCACTTTGACAATAATTTGTTAAACTGTCCATGTAGTTGTGTCTTGTCTGTGTGTTGACATTTAAAATGTCGGTCAGTTTTCGACATAGAACTTTGCACATATGTGCGGCAGTTCAAGTCGCCACACTCCATGTAGCACACAAAGCAAGAAAAGAAAGTAGAAGAAATACATAGTATAGTCAGTAAACAGAGGTGTGAGACAAAGGAATAATAATTCATGAATAATTCACATTCGGACATTAGTAGACAAAAGACAAGTAGTTCAGCAAAGAGTCTCTTTTCGGCGAATTCATTTTCAAAGCTGTACAATCGCAAATATATATGGTTATTTTGTGTGTGTGTGTGTATATACATTAAATTTGTCAAACGAAAATACGGTTAGTAAGTTCAAATGAATTGGATGTTGATAAGAGGATAGCAACAAAAGTGATGAGTTGTCATAAATGATTGTTAAATAAGAGTTACGCAATGGCATGAATAGTTTGATGAATGAGGTGTACTCAAAGGGTGTACATGGAAACAAAATAATATACAGAATTACACAAGGGTTTTAAGTTAGAAAAATAAGCATACAAACAGAAGTAAGGTCAAATCAAACAAACAAAGAAGAGTTGGGTCAAATCAACGGAGTTGTTACCATGCGAGTAGAAGTGGTTGGATGATTTTCTTTTGTATGCATAGTTCTGGTTCCACCAACTGGATGGCTAGGGCTTCTGCGATGCAAAGAAGACGGAATCGTACTGTCTTTGGGAGGTTGTTCTTCACTTTGTAGATCACTTTGAAGGAGGCGTTCGTTGAGATGGAATGACCAGTGTTGACGAGATGTTCGATTATTGCACTCCTTATATGGCCATTATTTCCTTTCTGTAGCCACGCTGGGTAGTGTTCTTTGACCCTTTTTGACAGGATGCGCGTTGAACGACCGATGTACCTGGCTCCACAGCAACAGGTGAACTGATATATACACATAGAAGTGGTCATGTGCGGAATCTTGTCCTTTGGGTTTCTGCAGATCAGCGGGCGACTGGAGAACACTATTCTTAGTGTTGCCGCAGGGAAAGTTCTTCCTAAAGAGGTGGAAATTCTCCTTCTGAGGACGTCACTAAGTAGGTCTCCTTTGAAGTCTAGGTTCATATAAAGTATCTTTTTTGGCACGGATGGTGTCTCTTGCTTTTGGTTTTTCTGTTTGATGTTTTTGTCTACAAATCTTGGTGGGTAGCCATTTTGTATGAAGATTTCCCTCAGGAAGTTTAGTTCTTCTTCCATGGTGTCGGAGCTGCAGATGCGTCTGACGCGAGTGGCAAGGGATTTAATTAGGTTTCTTTTCCGACTGATTGGTACCCAGCTGTAGAAACTTGTTAATTGTCCGTTCCAAGTCGGTTTCCTATGGATTGACCTTCTTAAAGTTCCGTCATCTCTCCTTGTAAGCTCAACGTCAAGAAAAGGGATTTTAGATTCATTTTCAGTTTCCAAAGTGAACTTTGTGGCTGGATGGCATTTGTTGAATATTTGCAGTAGTTGATTGAGATCGTGACCGTCATCACAGATGATAAAGATGTCGTCAACATATCTAACGTACAACTGGAAATTGTCGATGGTTGATTTGAGTGGGCCGTTCTCGAGGCTTGCCATGAAGCAGTCTGCTAGTAATGGGCCCAGTGGAGATCCCATTGCGATCCCATCTTGTTGTCTGTAAATAATGTCGTTGAATGTGAATTGCACATTGAGTGTACATCTCAGTAGTAGTTCTTTTAAACAGGTCGTCGGTAATCCGATGTTCAGCTGATTTTCGTCGATATAGTGACAAATATAAGAGACAGTTTCCGTGAGTGGAACGTTGGTAAATAGTGATTCAATGTCGAGGGAGAGCATAGTTTTGTTCTTTGTATTGATATCTTTAATGTAATCGACGAATTGGAAAGTGTCACGAAGTGAATAGTGGCACATTCGTTTTCGTACAGGTTCTAAAATGTCAGTGAGCCATTTCGCTATTGAATGGTACGGGGAACCTGACATATCCAGAATTGGACGAAGTGGGAGGTTGGCTTTATGTATCTTTGGTAAGCCATATAGTCTTGGTATTATCGACCCTGTCGGTCGGATCTGATCATACACTTCATGAGTGATTAACTTTTGGGTTTGCATTCTTTTCAGGACATCGGTGAGTTGCTTTTCAATCTGTTCTGTTTTGTTTCTTTCGTTGGGTGGTTGCGAAAATTTTGTTTTATCTGACAAGATGTTGTTCATTTTCTCAATATAGTCTTTCTTGTTCATAAGGACTATGCCAGCTCCTTTGTCTGGACGAGTTATAAGGAGTTCTTCATTTTGTTTTAGTTGATTTAATTCTTCTCTATGTTGCTTTGTCAGGTGGTTGTATACTTTTGGCTTTGTATTAAGATACTGATAGCAGCTATCGATTATAGTTGAATACGAATTTCGAAGGGTCTTCAGGAAATTCTTTGTGTGCTTTTGTGTCCCTCGACAGTCAAGGAACTCAATGGGTTTCTACGGTACACTGTCAAACTTGCGATAGTGAAAGCAAAAATTTCTTTTTTCAATGATTGCATCACCAATCGCGAATATCCAAAGTGGTTTTGGAAAGCATTGAGAAGAAGCCACATATATCCCAACACAAAATCCCTTCGACGACATACGTTTAATCTTATTGACTCTATTAAAGCCCGTATTCCTGAACTACAACGCAACATTTCACAAAGGTCTCCAGCCCTCCACGATCTTCTACCTAGTGAAACCCAGAGGTTTACGGAAAATGTCAATACAGTCACTGAAAAACGAGCAAAATCTACTACTTCCGGACTCACCAAAAGCCTCAAATCCATCAAAGCACACAAAGAATTTCCTGAAGACCCTTCGAAATTCGTATTCAACTACTCTTCAGTAGCTTTATCCAACCTACAGTTAGAAGCCCTATCCATGGGCCCGAAATTCTGCGACGTCAACTTAAACGCCAACAGACTCCATACGCAAGTACAATTCGAAAACCTAATGACCCAAACAAATGATTTAACCCCAACCTCCGAACAAGAATTGCAGCGTTTCAAATCAACAATAATCGATAGCTGCTATCAGTATCTTAATACAAAGCCAAAAGTATACAACCACCTGACAAAGCAACATAGAGAAGAATTAAATCAACTAAAACAAAATGAAGAACTCCTTATAACTCGTCCAGACAAAGGAGCTGGCATAGTCCTTATGAACAAGAAAGACTATATTGAGAAAATGAACAACATCTTGTCAGATAAAACAAAATTTTCGCAACCACCCAACGAAAGAAACAAAACAGAACAGATTGAAAAGCAACTCACCGATGTCCTGAAAAGAATGCAAACCCAAAAGTTAATCACTCATGAAGTGTATGATCAGATCCGACCGACAGGGTCGATAATACCAAGACTATATGGCTTACCAAAGATACATAAAGCCAACCTCCCACTTCGTCCAATTCTGGATATGTCAGGTTCCCCGTACCATTCAATAGCGAAATGGCTCACTGACATTTTAGAACCTGTACGAAAACGAATATGCCACTATTCACTTCGTGACACTTTCCAATTCGTTGATTACATTAAAGATATCAATACAAAGAACAAAACTATGCTTTCCCTCGACATTGAATCACTATTTACCAACGTTCCACTCACGGAAACTGTCTCTTATATTTGTCACTATATCGACGAAAATCAGCTGAACATCGGATTACCGACGACCTGTTTAAAAGAACTACTACTGAGATGTACACTCAATGTGCAATTCACATTCAACGACATTATTTACAGACAACAAGATGGGATCGCAATGGGATCTCCACTGGGCCCATTACTAGCAGACTGCTTCATGGCAAGCCTCGAGAACGGCCCACTCAAATCAACCATCGACAACTTCCAGTTGTACGTTAGATATGTTGACGACATCTTTATCATCTGTGATGACGGTCACGATCTCAATCAACTACTGCAAATATTCAACAAATGCCATCCAGCCACAAAGTTCACTTTGGAAACTGAAAATGAATCTAAAATCCCTTTTCTTGACGTTGAGCTTACAAGGAGAGATGACGGAACTTTAAGAAGGTCAATCCATAGGAAACCGACTTGGAACGGACAATTAACAAGTTTCTACAGCTGGGTACCAATCAGTCGGAAAAGAAACCTAATTAAATCCCTTGCCACTCGCGTCAGACGCATCTGCAGCTCCGACACCATGGAAGAAGAACTAAACTTCCTGAGGGAAATCTTCATACAAAATGGCTACCCACCAAGATTTGTAGACAAAAACATCAAACAGAAAAACCAAAAGCAAGAGACACCATCCGTGCCAAAAAAGATACTTTATATGAACCTAGACTTCAAAGGAGACCTACTTAGTGACGTCCTCAGAAGGAGAATTTCCACCTCTTTAGGAAGAACTTTCCCTGCGGTAACACTAAGAATAGTGTTCTCCAGTCGCCCGCTGATCTGCAGAAACCCAAAGGACAAGATTCCGCACACGACCACTTCTATGTGTATATATCAGTTCACCTGTTGCTGTGGAGCCAGGTACACCGGTCGTTCAACGCGCATCCTGTCAAAAAGGGTCAAAGAACACTACCCAGCGTGGCTACAGAAAGGAAATAATGACCATATAAGGAGTGCAATAATCGAACATCTCGTCAACACTGGTCATTCCATCTCAACGAACGCCTCCTTCAAAGTGATCTACAAAGTGAAGAACAACCTCCCAAAGACAGTACGATTCCGTCTTCTTTGCATCGCAGAAGCCCTAGCCATCCAGTTGGTGGAACCAGAACTATGCATACAAAAGAAAATCATCCAACCACTTCTACTCGCATGGTAACAACTCCGTTGATTTGACCCAACTCTTCTTTGTTTGTTTGATTTGACCTTACCTCTGTTTGTATGCTTATTTTTCTAACTTAAAACCCTTGTGTAATTCTGTATATTATTTTGTTTCTATGTACACCCTTTGAGTACACCTCATTCATCAAACTATTCATGCCATTGCGTAACTCTTATTTAACAATCGTTTTTGACAACTCATCACTTTTGTTGCTATCCTCTTATCAACATCCAATTCATTTGAACTTACTAACCGTATTTTCGTTTGACAAATTTAATGTATATATATATATACACACACACACAAAATAACCATATATATATTTGCGATTGTACAGCTTTGAAAATGAATTCGCCGAAAAGAGACTCTTTGCTGAACTACTTGTCTTTTGTCTACTAAAGGAATAATGATAACGGAGAACAAAACAGTTTCATTGGATATCATAAGTCACAAGGAGTGGATGCATCTGCAAAAGCCACTGAGGACGATTTTGAGCCATGTCACCAATTGTTTCCAACCATTGGTTTTCACCGTCCTGAGGACCCCAACCAGGAATTTTACATCTTCCTACGTGGCTTAAACTAACTGTTGTGGATTTCATTGACTGGTGCCATGTTTTCGTTTGACCGCCGCTAGCACTTTTCGAGCTCGGCCCTATATCAGCTAACATTGCCCGTCGAGGAAGGCGATGACTAGGCATACGTAACACATGTCCTTACCATCTCAATCGATGTAGCTTCACAGTTTCGTGGACTGATTTCCCCGCCTTACCTAGCAGTCGACGCCTAACCTCAATATTGCTCACCTTATTATACCACTTCACACGGGAGATAGAACGCAGGCACCCATGATCAAAAACAGCTAGTCGACCTTTTCATAATTTCCACTTTCAGTGGCCAGGTCTCACAGCCATAAAGGAGGACGGAGCGGACTGTTGAGCAGTACACACACCCTTTGGTCGATAGTCGGATATCGCGTCTACGCCATAGACGGCGTAAACTGGCATATGCGAACCTAGCCCTCTGTATTCTTGCTGATGGTACTTCTCAAGTAAGTGAAGCGGTCAACGTGCTCTACCACCGCACTTCCTATTTTTAATCTAGGGGTCGGTGAAATCCAATCCTGCAGCATCATCTTACATTTTACAGGGGCGAATCGCATGCCAAACATACGAAGATTGTTGCTCAAGGTGTTCAGTAGACTCTGCATTTTGTCAGAGTCCTCGCCTAGAAGGACTATATCGTCCGCATATTCTAAGTCGACGAGATAATTCCCTGGTAGCAAGTCAATCCCTGTGTCGCTGAAGTGTGTTAGGGTTAAGTCCATTAGTACGTCTATGATGAAGTTGAATAGGAATGGGGATAATGGGCATCCTTGACGGACGCCACTAGTAGTCACCACTTCAGATGAATTTAAAATGTGTTGTCTAATGCATGAAGGCATACATTTCCTAGGGAAATAGTTGTCTATCTTCGAGATGTGGAAAAGTGAACTAAAAATTGATTAAGAATAACGCTTTATAGTTCCATAATTTTTGTTCAATGTTTTTTAGTCCATTTTTTGCATACTGCTTTTCCATTTGACACTAATGTAGTATTCAAACTTGAGTAGTCGAGTTTTTCTGTATCCTTTTTGTAACATAAGAAATAGTCTGTCCGTGTGTGTGTGTCGCATTGGTTTTAGCACTTGGTTGTCAGTCTACTTCAGCCTGAGCAGCTGAGCAGTATCATCATCAGCCAAAATACGATACCTGTGGTACATAAAAATTCTGTTCTCAACAATGAACCTTTGACAAAATCTGTTGTAAACTGTCAGTCTGTTGTCTTGTAAAATAATTTTGATTAACTGGTGGCATCGTCCTGAACCACACTAACACGAGTCCTTCGTTTATTATATCTTCGCATGATAATAGTATTTATATTCAACAAAGAATTCATAGGACCAATCAGATACTGGTGAATCTGTTCTAAAAAAAATGTGTTACATAATGTAAGGTGTAATGTAAACGGGGATGACTAATTGGGAATTGGAAAAAATAGGGCAGAAATTAACTTGGCGTAATAAGTGTGGAAAATTATCAATCAATATAATTGCGTAAAGTGGACGAAAAACTAGGGAAAAGACAATAATTTGTTTTTATAACATCTCTATGAAAATACTATGTTATTAATAAACAATAACAGAGTGACAATAAAATATGGGCAATGAGAATAATAATAATAATAGTAAACTTAAATAATAAAATGAAGCAAAATTATGGTAAGAACGTTACTCTGACCACGGTAGGGCGAGTGAATGTATGTAGTACTTCTAAATGCAGAGGTCCGGTTTCAGATCCTGAATAGCCAATGATTCAGCTATGTACAGATGGAGTATTCGAAGTCCTTTCGTGTGATGTCGAAGAACTCTGTGTAGCATTGTGAAGCAGCTGTGCGGGGGTACCCGATGTTCACAGTTGACAAGACGTTCGAGGATGTAGCTACTGGTATCCCTCTTTTCTCCTCTGGTTAGCCAAGCTGGACAATGTTCCAGAATGCGTTTTTGGACTTGTCGTTGCGTACGGCCGATAAACTATGCTCCACAGGAACAAGTAAACTGATAAATACACATTAAGATGCGTCGGTGGCATAGCGGTTAGGACGCTCGCCGACGATGCACATGGTCCGGGGTTCAAACCCCGGCCGACGCACTCCTTTACCTCGCTAAACCAGAAATAATGCTGGTGAAGAGGAGAGGTTGGGCATGAGGCTAGCAACCCCATCCTGTAAAATAAACACTGCTACAGAAACTTCAAGCCACTAGCTTGAAACCCTATGTTCCACTGGGGAACGTAAAGGATAAAAAAAAAGGTTGACAAAATTGGTATCTTATGCCTAACGTTTGACTGGATTAACTGTCTACTGAAGAATTTGATATGTAAGGTGGATGCTTGAAATATCTTATTCAGACATTTCGAAAGGCAGTTTTTGCTTTATTATCGCTTTTGAATTCTAGATTCCTGAAGAGAGTCTTCTTAGGAACAGTTGCGATTTTCAGCGACGCATGTTTTTTTCGATCATTCTTGGTGGATACCCGTTCTCTTGTACAATTTCATGTAGTCATTTTAACTCATTCTCTACTGTATCCTTCGAACAGATTTTTCAAATCCTTGAGCATAAGATGCTTACTAAAATTTGCTTTCGGATCAGTGAGACGAGGCTCTGGAAGTAAATAAACTGTCCAGTCCATGTCGGTTTACGGTATATTGATCTTTTGTGGGAGTAGTCTTGTCTTCTAGTAAGTAGTACATCCAGGAACAAAAACGACATGTATGGTTCACGTTCTAGGGTGAATTTTACTGATAGGTTTGCGACGTTGCAAGTTTTAAGGAGATAATCTAGATCAAACTTTTCATTACAAATTATGAAAGTATCATCTAAGTATCTATTGTAGAAGTGAAGTTGACTAATCAGAGGATCAAAACTTACCATGAAGCAGTCAGCTAAGACTGAAGCAAGAGGCGACTCCATAGCTGTACCATCTTTCTGTACGTAGAATTGTTCATCGAATTTGAATATTAAACGTATACCCCTTCTAGATTATACCTTACACTATGTAACACATTGTTTAGCACAAATTCATCAGTGATGGAGAAGATTTGTAGCCCAGGTGGATGATTTTGATGTAGTTATGCTCTCTGAGCTGAATGGTTTATTTGCGAAGCTTTCATTCGGTTCGTGTATTTTGGGCCTACCGTAGAAAGCTTCGCAAATAAACCATCCAGCTCAGAGAACATGACTGCCTCAAAATTCACCAGTATCTGATTGATCGTATGAATCATTTGTTAAATTTAAGTGCGATTATCCAGCTTATGAAAATGAATCGTCAACAATAAAATTTTCTTCGGTATTTACGTCCATTTCTTATTGTCAACTTGTGTCTACCATCTACCGTCCATAATTTATTCAGGAGTTACTGCAATATTACTTAATTCGAGGTAAGTAGGCGAAGTGACACCGAAATATAATCTGATTTCAAATGTGTCGTTTTCATATAGTTTGAAATTTTTGAAGGACTTCCCAGTTTCCTCTATTAGCATTAGGAAATTCAACCCTGTCGAGAATTAGAAGACTGATTGTAGAATGTTGTATGACTTTTAAATCTTCTTTATCTGAAGTAGGAAAAAATAGGCCAGTTTACACTGTACTTCAGTGGGAACACAATCACCCACTGCGGAAGTAGGTACACCCAGTGACGAGTCTCAAATAGGACGAAGTGCACATTCTGAATTTCACTGCTAGTCACTATTCAGCAAATTACTTCAATTCATAATAAAATTTTAAAAATGATTAAGTATTCCTTTTTATTAAAATGAAGCAATTTAGTCCAACAAGCCTTGCAGATAACTAGTTGAATTTTTGTAGTCATCTTTTTTTGGGGGAAGTTTAGACAGGTAGCACTTCGAATCTACACAACTCGTTGCTTCTGTTACTGCTATCGTCACTCTTCCCATGTTTTTCCAATGGTGTGTTATCATCACCGGCAATGGGATCTGATTTGTGTGCTGCTTAATTTTTTTTTAAAACACTAAGTTAAAAACAGATTAAAGAAGAACTGATTTGTGAAAAATGAAAACAAGCAAATTAATCACAGAATGCCTAAAAGTTTGCGAAGTAATCATGGAAATACGAGTGTTGCTTCGATGTCATGTCATTTCGATTCATATGACAGTGCAGAACACTTCAAATCAACTGTTTTAAATTGCTGCCTCGAATATATCAACAAAAAACCTAGACTTCGTAATATGCTTTCAAAAGAACATCGAAAGCAACTCAAAGAATTGAAATCAAATGAAAACCTGATAATAACTCAACCAGACAAAGGTTCTGGAATTGTTCTGCTTAACAAGTCAGACTATGTGAAGAAAGTCTCGTCAATTCTATCTGATGACAGCAAATTTCAAAAACAGACGACCCAAAAACATCCAACTGAACAGACGGAGCTCCAGCTAACCAACTTATTGAAAAAAATGAAAGATGAATCGATTATCAATACAGAAATATATGAAAAACTTCGCCCATCTGGTTCTACATCGCCACGAATGTATGGACTACCCAAAGTGCACAAAAAGGACGTCCCGCTCCGCCCAATATTAGATATGATCAATTCGCCATATCACCTAATCGCGAAGTGGCTGGTAGAAATTCTTGGACCAGTGAAAGAAAAGTTGTCGAGATACAACCTCCGCGACACATTAGATTTCGTGGATTCAATTAAAAATGTCAACCTCGCAAATAAAAAGATGGTCTCCCTAGACGTCGTCTCTCTGTTCACCAATGTTCCTCTGACAGAAACTATATGCTTTCTGTGTGACTTCATCCAATGCAACAGCATAGATGTCAGCATACCGATGCATTATCTAAAGGAGCTGTTACTACGCTGCACCTTCAACGTCTACTTCAGATTCAACAATGAAATCTACAGGCAAACAGATGGCGTAGAATGGGCTCTCCACTCGGACCACTCCTAGCCGACTGTTTTATGGCCAGCCTCGAAAACAACCCCTTATCATCAACTATCGACAACCTTCATCTCTACAAGAGATACATTGATGATACTTTCATCATTTGTGATGAGAAGCTGGACCTTGAAAACTTACTTCAAATCTTCAACAACGCTCACCCAAACATCGACTTTACACTTGAGACCGAATCCGACGGAATGTTCCACTTCCTGGACGTCCATCTGACAAGAAATGACAACAACTCTTTGAAAAGGTCCATATACAAAAAACCTACATGGACCGGACAATTCATCAACTTCCAAAGCTTCGTACCGCTAAGCAGAAAGAGGAACCTGATATACGCTCTTTCCTCGAGGATTCGGAAGATATGCAGCGAGGAAGTAATCGAAGAAGAACTGCGTAATCTCCGAAAAACCCTGATGGAAAACGGTTTCCCGCCCAGGTTCATAGACAAGAATCTCAAACCTAAGAAGACTTCTGAACAAGTCCAATCCGTCCCAAAGAAAATACTTCTCCTTAATCTAGAATTCAAAGGTGATATTGAAGCAGAAATCCTTCGCAAACGCCTCTCTAAATCGCTGAGGAAAACATACTTCGCCGCAAGCCTACGACTGACGTTTTTTCTTTTCGATTCACTATTTCCTACTTCACCCATAATCCGTTTCTCCATGTAGAGTTGGTGTGCTATCTATTAAGAAAATGAAAGCAATATTCGTAGTCAGTAATTGTTTACAACTCGGTCTTCTATAAACGTAATGTATATATATATTCTTATATATGTACTGTACAGTGCTGATATTCTAATGTGTCATGAAATATTAAATCAATTTTTTAAAATTCTTTTATCTTAAATTACAAATACCATGAAAATATTTCAGTTATATTTGCCACACACTACTGTGTATAGAAAACTAGTTGTAGTCAGTTACTCATCACGCTGTTTATTGTTTTAGACACACACTATACAAGTTCTGTGTATTATGGTCGTTTAGATACTTTGTAATCGTTGAATACTATTATTAGTATCGTAGTCATTGTGCGATATGCTGAGTAAGCAGTTGTGTTGCGCTTAAAGACTCAGTGTGATGCGTTTTTTAAACCCGAGTCTTTATTACAATCTGCATATCTGACACATGTTTTTACTTCTCTTGCATGTTTCTATTGTTCGTCTCTTTTCTTGACCGGTAGTTGTTACTTTTAAAACATCTTTTTGTCACCTTGAAACTTTTTTGTAGTATTTATATCGTAACCTGATACACCTTTGAAAATCATCACTTTTACGTTCAGCGTTTGTTTTGCTTATGTACGCTTACGCTTACTCCTACGCGTAACATCATTCGGCTGAACTGTTCCCTGTTTTAAATACAATTGCACATCCACGCTTCATTCAACATAAATTTACGAAACTTATTTAAAAAATTTCAAAATTACTTCTGACAACATGGTCAGCGGAATATCAAGTTAAAATTTGTTTGTTACCAAAGGACTTACTTGTCTTAAATTTTCCCAACTTTCGAATGTAGCAGCATTAAATTCATTAAATTAATCCCCTAACTATATTGTAAAAATGGGGATAAAAGTTAAAAAACGTGATACATATATATGCGCAGTTATATTCACATCCGATCACAGATAAAAGTGCACCTTCAGTGTGTTATAATTTATGAGCGAGAAAAGTTATTTTATATATTGTTTTGTGTGTGTGTGCGTCGGTGGCGTAGCGGTTAGGACGCTCGCCGACCATGCACATGGTCCGGGGTTCGGTCCCCGGCCGACGCACTCCTTTACCTCGCTAAACCAGAAATAATGCTGGTGAAGAGGAGAGGTTGGGCATGAGGCTAGCAACTCCATCCCGTAAAATAATAAACACTGCTACAGAAACTTCAAGCCTCTAGCTCGAAACCCTTTGTTCCACTGGGGAACGTGAAGGAAAAAAGAAAAAGCTCATTCATGTATTATCTGAAGAGATACTTGTGTATTAGGGTGGAAACACTACTATGGTAGGTTATATAGTCTAATATGTGGTCTCACTACACTGTGCTCACTAAATGCGGGATACCTGTGCATCATTTGTATGTTTCTAGTTTTTAAAATAGTGTACTGTATGCAGACTGACCAGGTGTGATTTGAATCTTAACCTATTTTCATGCAAATGATTTTCAACCATCCAAAGACTATTGCTGTTGAACTGAGCATAAAGACCACAATCATAATATGTCATTTACAACCACTGTAAATAATACAAATGCATTCAGTGATTATCTTTCTATATTCACAGATAGAAATCACATTGTCTCAGATGTGTTTCTTCTTTAACTTCTTTTGTTAACTAGCCCGTACTTATGCTGTTTCGGTGTAAAAGTTCGAATTGAGGCTTCGTTATTGGTAGAGGTCTCCCAGTCGGTCGATGGATGCGTTACATTGTCTCAAGCTCATTCCTTGAATTTCGCTACTACTACTACTGCGTATTGATGAAGAGTCCCAAACTAGGACGGAACAACTGTCCAGTACTCCGAAGTTCTTCAGTGGTTCTCGAACCGATTTTTTTTTTATTTTTGATTTACAGCTTGATTCCACACAGTACTTTTGGTAGAAGTATGGAATTTTCAGCATGCATATCGGTAGCCCAAATTTTGCAGGCCGACCATAGATATCGGGTGTGCGTCGGCAGGGGATCGAACCCCGGACCATGTGCATGGTCGGCGAGAGTCCTAACCACTGTGTCACCGACGCACCGATGTCACCTCATGATGAAATCCTGTAACCAATCAAATCCCTGCAAACTAATACCTGAATTACTATATCGTGGTTTGATAACACTAAGCAGACCTTCTTATAAATAACTTTGTCTAGTATTTATTCCAATATACTGACATCTTTTTAGTTCTCTAAAATAAGTTTTGTTTCACAAATTTCTCTTAAAAGTTTCAACTTACTGACAATATTTTTAAGTCACTCAGAAGCTTGTCGAATCTGAAGCTCTTACTATTCGACTTGCTGTAGTAACAGTAGTAAGTGTGTATTTATTCCGTTTCAATTGTTGACGAAAAAAATGTTCTGTATGTGATGTACAGCTACTTGATTACATGATCCTATCCCTCTCTTAATTTTTCTGAACGTATAAGTTCACACATTTGTGTAAAAAACAGACACTTATTTTCATTTATTTTAAAAAATATCAGATATCTTACCGGTGGACAAAAACTGATTTGGCATTCGTATTAACAGCTATGTCTAAATATGGATATGATTTTGCCACAATTGCACAGAATGTCGGTACAAAATCAGAAAGTTTTATACGTGACTTTTACAACAGATTTCGTGATCGTTTCACACTGGACAGTATAATAAAGTGAGTCTGTACTCTTAAAATGTAAATTGTATTTATATTTTAATTTATTGAGTAAAGTTTTATCAGCAAAAATGGAGGCATATTCAGAAAAACTATCATCTTTTCTTTTCATAAAAGAATAATTAACCTTAAATACTGCCATGACTATCAATTGCCATCCATCAGTTTCCAATTCCCAATGATTTAATAATAATAATAATAATAATAATAATTTGCTTTATTCCAAAACAGTACATGTGATACAGAATGGAATTCTCAGCATTTTTACTACAGTATTGCATCCAGTTAGTACATTATCAATAAATAGAAATTCTACATAGATTAAGGAAATCTCAGTTCATTATTACAACAACACATTGGCATGTCGGTAGCAAAGGTAAAGCTGAACAGTGTTTGAAGGTGTTAGAAAAAGTAGGAGCTGTCATATTTACTGGCGTAAGCGAGAGAAAGAAACAACGGAAAAAAAGAGAGAGAAAAGGAACAGAAAGAAAGGAAATGTTGTACCTATTGATGAAGTGGGTTGGAAAGATGTGATCCAGTTGTACTACTGCCTATTTAATGAATTATAGGTTTCACGCCTAATGCTTTCTTTATCGCACAGAACACGAGCTAAGTAGGATATGGTTGAGTTTTTGTACTTGCTGGTGCGAGCATATGGTTTTCTATATAGGCTTCCGGTTTTACCTGATGAGATGCAGGGGGAGAGTTGTGAGTGAAGAGGGTGGTGTGAGTTAGATAAAATGGATGTGGCCCATTTTTCACATGAGTCCATGTGCCTTTTGACCAGAATATTAACAAGCTGGTTAAGTGGCACGTTGCTTACCCTGCTGACAACCTTTAACATCCTGCGTAATATGTCTTTCTTCGGTAGCCCGGGAAAAACTAAGGGGGAACAGTAGAGAATAATAGGCAGAATGCGAAAATTAACTAATTGTAGGAGTAAGGGGTGGGTTATAACGGAATGTTTTAACTTCTTGATGTAGAAGGTAAGACGGAATATTTTCTTAGAAATCGCTAAGATATGAGACGACCAGGAGAGATCAGCAGATAGAATGACGCCTAGGTATTTAATTTCCGATTTGGTTTCTATTTCAGTGCCATTGATGTTGCACAATTGTAACCAGTATGAACTAGGTCGCTACAACTGTGCAAAAAATAATTTCACAGATAAGCCGCTACATAGGTTAAAGTAATGCCTTTGAAGTGTTTTCTCTAGAAATATAGTGGATCGAATTTAGCCATAAATACGTCTAATCATTTCCTTCTCTCTCTCTCTCTCTCCAGCATAGAGATGAATAAATGTTCAGTCAACTATACACCCGAAGGGTTCTTGATGACCACATTCTACTCTAATCGTAGGATAGTATAACAGTTATTTTGTAAAATAGTTGTGAATAATATGGGTAGACAGCCGGCTTAAACTGTTGGAAGAAATGTATTTGAAACTAAGGTGTGCTATTCATTTTCTCTGGTGGTAGTATTTCTTTGATTAAAGAATGAGTCCTCTGTTTTCATCTCTTTAGCTTTTTCCGCTTATATGACAGAAGAATAACTTTTGAGTCATTGTTTACTTAAATAACCATGATTACTTTAGTTTATGCGGAAATACTTTCTGGACAATAGGTTTCTACTCTTCATAGTTTATGTTAAGTAGAGATAGACAAATTGCCAATTTTCATCTACTGAAATAATTGTGGTGTATAATAGATGTTGGACCACGGTCGACCGTTGTTGTCAAATGTAAAACTAGGTTGAGGAATATTCAAAACTAGTCGGACTGACACATCGCACCGGTACCTGTAGTTTCTATGTGTTGAATAAGGTGGTGTAAGTTAAAGGGTTTGGAACTTCGGGATGCTAAGAATCATTGGTTGGAGACTTATTGAAATGTCTCAAGCTTGTTCATAATAGGTTTTTCAAAGATTACAGTTATTGCCCCTCCTGTTACGTTCGCGTCTGTTCACCATATTGGTAATTTAAGTTTATCTATTTAAACCTATGCTTTTCTGCGCGGATTCCTTTGTTAATCTGAGTGTCTTTGTGATGCTGAAGAAATTCACGGGTTGGGAGTTTAATGTTGTGTTAGTGATATTTAAAGTAAAACTTTTTGTGACACCTTTCCAAGACATTCCATCATCTTAGGTATGGTCCACGAGACCAAGTTTCGAATCACAATGGCGACTAGAACGTCACTAAAGGTACACCATAAGGAATGTCAATTCGAAAAACATTTTAACTGGAGTATATCAAGATGTGTTGAAAATGATATGTTATATTTTGCATGTAACTCATTGATCAATTATTATCACTCTTTGTTTATAATTTTTCATAACAATCACTTTCAGATCATCCGATCATGAGGAGGAAAATTTGACTCAGAATCCCAAAGTAGACGAGGATAGTATGTGCCAGGACCCTTTGGTTGTTCTTACACAGGATCATTTAGATGTGACCAAAATATTAACAGAAGGGACTCGTGTAAAAGTCAGCCAGTTAGTTGAAGAAATGCCGTCACATGAAAATGAAAATGTGAAAATTGAGTACGAGGAACTGAATCATTTAACAGTACAATCGCAAAGTATTTCGCATAATGAGACTACGGAAGATAACTTGCGATTATCACCAAGACGACATGCAACACCAACTAAACTTGTTGATTCCAGTGTCCTAATACACACAACTCCTATAAGTGAGTCCTCACAAGTTCCTACAACACCACCCTCCAGCAGTGGTAGAGAAAGAGTACGAGCAAAACGTCTAAAACGCAGTTAGTTTTAAATAGAAATATTTGTTTATTCCTTTATTTAAATTTCTTTCCGTCTATGCTTGTATGAATGAATACATTTATGATTATGATTTATGTTTAATTCAGAAACTGTATGAACAAACAATGTACCCATGCTGTATATCTTAATATTTAACCTTCTATTTTAATCAGTAATCTACAATACTTTGTTTTATCAAATAAATTTGCGAAGTTCACGATACTTTATAGCAAGGCTTATGATATAACTGACCCAGGTTAATAGCACTTGCAAGTACTAGTAACTGCACTGAATCAGTAATTACTCCATTGATTTCTATTCGCGGTGTGAATGCATACGAATATCGTGATTACCCACATGAAGTGTAAATTTGAGTTGAATATAAATTGATATGATGAAATGTCAGTACAATTCGAAATATTTTTAAGGAAGGAAACCTAATCTTACTTCAGTATGCTGGCATTGGCATATCCTATTGATTATCAAAATTCTGTGTCATGTTGATTCACTATGGATGAGCAAGATTGACTTTTAAATTAATCTAGGTCTCGTTAAGTGATCAATGCTGTATACATAAGAAAGCTGAAGAGTGAGTTAATCCACCTTCATTACTGACCTCAAATATGGAGTATCATTATGTTGCATACTATCGAGACCACCATAAATGGAAGTCCTAGCGTTCGATGTTGGCTTCAAAGTTCAGCCGACTAATTTGCTAATTAACTGACTGAGTCCCAACATAGAACTCTGCACAGAAGTGCAGCAACCTACCACACTCTATGTAGCACATGGACGTAAAGAAAAGAGAAATTAGAAAACAGCTAAAATGAGCAGAAATGTACGGAAGGAAGAATATTAACGTAGGAAGAACATAGAGACTTGATGTATCTGAGATTACAATGAATGAATGCATCTGCGCCTTCTAAAAGGATATTGAGTAATATCACCGAATCTCAAATCATTGGTTTTTAGCGCTCCAACCAGGCAGCTTACACCTCCTTTCGTGGCTAGAATTAGCTGTTCTAAGTCATCGTGGATTAATGCCAGGTTTTGATTTGACCACCCCTAAATACTTTCCAACACAATCCTATGTCAGCTAACAGTCTTCGGTAAAGAAGGCGGTGGTTTGACACGCGCAACACGTGCCCTAGCTATCTCAATCGATGTAGCTTCACAACCTCATCGATCAACTTCCTTTCTTTGTGTAGCACTCAATGCCTAACCCCAATATTAATCACCGAATTATATCATTTAACACGGAAAATAGGCCCAAACATCTGTGACCGAAGACAGCAATGACCATGTCTCACAGCCACAAAGAAAGGACAGAGAGTACTAGTATACAGTACGCACAACCTGTGATTGATAACTTGATATCGCCTATACGTCAGAGATGACGTGACCTGGAAAATACCACACCAGCCTTTTGTATCCGTGCTGAGATTTCGTCAGCGATCAGACATTAGGACTGATGCAACTTTTTAAATAAGTGGAGTAGTCAACATGGTCTACTACTTCACTATCTGTAAGCCAGGAGTCAGTGCACTCCGATCCTGTAGCATCCATTTCACATTTGGTAGTAGCGAATCCCATACCACACATACTCCGTGCACAATATCACCCGCATACTCTAAGACAACAAGACTGTTCTTGGTAATAAGTCAATCCCTGAGTCGCTAAAGTTGATTAGGGTACATCCGTTAGTACACGTATGATAAAATTAAATAAAAATGAGATAGTGGGCATTCGCAAAGACACCACTGGTTGCCATCACTTCAGATGAGAATAGTTCATAGGTGCCTTGATTGATGTGATATACTCTGTCGGCACTCCCTTCTCACTTGATTTAGTCAAGTGAGTCTTCAGGTCAAGTATGACAAGTTTCGGACGCCTGTGAGTGTGCTTAAGTTTCAGAATCTATCAGCTACATCCTTTTTCTAACTTAAATCCTACCTGATTTTCCCGGGTTTGTTGATTCCAGGCACCCCTTAGTCTACACAGGATTACTGGACCTACAATTATGGATACTATATTAGTTAATCTGACCCTCGATGTTTATCACAAGAAGACTTTTCCCTCGTCTTATACAACACTGGAGCAATCTATGGTTTATACTAGTCTAATCGGACTGTCTCTGATTCCTAGACATTACGTAATACCTTAGTTAACCCAGACAACAATTCGTCAGCATCGGTCTTTGAACATATCCGTAGTCATTTTGTCAAGCAATGATCCTTTAACTATTTTCCAATTAAAGACAACCTCTATAACGTAAGTTACAGTTGGAAAACCTGTCGACATCCTATTCAGGTAGCTGGTCACACTGCCCACAAATTATTTCCAACGTTCCAGTCTTCTATTCTTAGAGCGCTGTTTCCCCAGAAATTGTCTTCACTATCATTTATCCTTTAAAACCTCTTTCCTTAATAGACCGAAATAGTTGTCCGCCGCTGGTGCCCTTCCCATCTTTTGTCTTCCACCGCTCTCTCTATGGCGACTTCTGGTAAGCTTATTTTTGAGCAGCTTTCGCTCCTCAGCATGTTCGGAGTCCGACGGTCAATTTGGATGAAGCAACAGTGATCAACTGGCACTTACTAACCTTTGCTGTGTGGTTATCAACAGCCTTTACCACTGTTTCTACAGCTGACTGAATATTATGCCGGACTACCTCAGGAAAAGTCTCGGTGTCAATCTCAAATATGCGTTGAGCTGTTTCTTTCCAGAATAGAAAGTTCATGTTCTGATCAAATTGGGAACGTGACATTTTCATTTTCGCCTGCTTCATATATCCATTCAGGCGTAGAGGTATACGTGCAAAAGTATGTACCGTGGTAGGAGTGTATGCAGGTGTTCCAGAAAAAGCGACAAATTTCTAACGACCCTCTTCATCGATAGCTTATCGCTATGTGATCTGTTATACTCCGTCAATGGTGATGGAGATCGCCATGTTAAGCAATGTCTCTCTGTGTTAGGGGTTATTACTGATCAGGAACATATGATTACCTGAACAGAACTGTAAGTCACGACCACCGTTGTCGGCCTCCTAGAGGCCACCAATACATTATGACTGGGGCGTTGAACTCGCTTGCTGAAATGACTGTATCTGAGCGTACTGTATTTAGCAACAGACTAGACAGCTTTCCGAATCGCAGTCGGAAATGAAAGACGGGTAGGTATCACAATGCTTCCTCCTGATGGATTCGGACAGCACACATTCGATTACCGGCTGGGACCCGGTCAAGTTGCGATTTTTCCACTATAGCACTCAATGTTATCCCTATACCTGATACAAGTGATGAGAATTTTGTAGGTTCCCCATGTTGGGCAGATGGGGTTGGGCGAATAACCACACTTGGGTCCTGTATACGTGTGTCCGAAACACAACATACACCCATAGCTCGAGATCATACGGTCCTGGCCGTTGAGTCCTGTTGTTCGATATGGCAGAGTCCTCACATTAAGTGCTCCGAGATGAAGTTGACAGCATGGTTTTAAGAGACTACCAATAGTGTTTCTACGGCTCTCGTTGCAATTAACAGTTGCAGAAGAGGTGATGGATCTATCTGTAGAATGAGACTAACAGCGAGAGCAAAGCAAAGGATGAAAGTGCTTTGAATGAAGGTGGATGACTAAATACTAGTAAAGCTTTGAGTGCTTATGGAATTGGACAGACGGTTATTACTTCACGGCTACCCACACTGAAGTTGATTCCTCCTTGAAAAGGCTAACGAGAAGCAGCACTAGTGTTGCGTAACCACAGAGCCTACTGCATGAACCCGGCCTGTTTTAATTGGTTCTTAAGTTGTCTGTATTGGGACTTTATTGCCGCAAGGTAAGTCGGGATGCCTAATTTTCGGACCCTAAGCTTTCTAAGACCCCCCCCCCCTCAAAATAGAGAGACTACATGCTAAAAATTCCATATTTGTAACAAAAGTACTGTTTGGAATAAAGCTATTATTATTATTAACATAGCTTCCTGCCTATCTGAGGGAAGCACTATACTACTGTTATATCCCTATTCGCCAGCAGTGAGGCTTCGCACATAGACAAACATAATGTAAACGACTTACAATATAATGGTAACTGCCTTCAGTATAATCGCTATTCTTAAAGACCTGCATACCATGGTAGGACCGACAGGGAAACAAGTCCCAGCCACTGTAGCTGGTCAGTCATTACAATATGCAAGCCCGGTGACCAGGTCAGTCTACTGTGCATGAATTTCTGGCTAGTAAGCGTTTTTGACTGTTATCTATAGTCAGACCGACACACCACCCATACGTAATCGACCCTTCTCACTTTGATGGGGTGTCCGACTCACTCAGTAAACACCAGTGACTGCAGCTGATATCTCCACGATGAGCATTTCTTCCATAACGAACCAACCGGATTGTTGCTTGAGATCTTAATTCCCGCTTCTGTCGTTGGGGTATTCGAAAAAATGACATCAAAATAACTTTTACTCTAATGGCGGCATTACTACTTTTGAAACAATTCTTATGTATGCGAATATCTTTGTGGAGCTTTTACACCTCTACCAAAAGCTATTCAAGTGAAGTGTACGCAAGTAATTATCACTTTCATCACTTTAAGGACTATGTAGGCCACTTTTACTGCCAGATTATCAACGAGTTCCAATGAAGCTTGCCTCACGAACATTTGATAGACTGATTTAATCATAAAACAACAGACCGAGCGACCAAGCCATTTCATATTACATTCAAGTTCATATGAAATATTAGCTTCTTCTTCTCAGCTATGTTTCCTCATGGCAAATAATACTTCGTCGAAATTGTGCCTATAAACTTAGTCTAGCATTCAGAATGTCTGGAGATTCTAACTGAGGGTTAAGGAGATTACACTGAAATTAGTTCAGCCCTACTGAACTGCTTCCTGAGACACTCTCAGCACAGACGTAATATTCGCCGCTAACTAACTTGCATCAAATTTGGAACTTATTGCTGAACTAATGTTTCTAAAGTTTACTGCACTCTTCATGAAAATACCAACAGACGAGACGCTTAGAGCACGGAAAGGAATATAAAGCAATACACAAGTAACACGTTATCAGTTTCATCCTAGTTGAGAAACGAAGCAAATCGCGTTTGACTTAGTACGAATCAGATGTCTGAATTCCAACTCTTCATAATGAGGCGACATATTATATTTTATGACACGGAATGGGCATTCCAGAAATTTTCCATGTGAATATTACTGAAACATGATTATTACAACTAGCGGTAAGGTATCCTGAAAATGTCCCTATTAAATAATGAACAGAAGATTTAAAAAAGACAGAATGCAGACATTACTTACACAGATATGCGAAAACACAAATGTCAAGTTCAAGATGTCTATCAAGTATTACAGTGAATTGATAAAAATATGGTATAGCAGGAAGTTAGATTAAGAAAATGTACGTCAAAAAAAAGTTATAAATCAGATTTAATCATATAAGTTAAAAATGCTCAGTTTAAAAACATTTGTCTTGCATCCGCAGCAATATCTGTCACTCAAACGGCAATGGGTTTTCGTCTTTCAAAGGAATATTGCTACGCTTAATTACCAAAGAAATCAAATTAACTGTGTCCATGATTAGAAACTCTGACAAAAAAACTAAAATATGAATGTCGTTAGTCAAAAACTGTTTAGAAAAGAAATATTGCAATCAAAGTAAACAAAGAAAACAATAGAAAATATATTATGTTAAAAACCGTTGCATTGAAATCAAAACTGTAAGTAAGCAGTCAATTATCATTAAGACATAATTTATTCTCCATTACAAATAACATTGAAGTAGACAAATTATGATTAAGCAAGTCACATACTAGGAAGTAAAATACTGACAAAAATTAAATGCATTGAAAGCAGGCATGACAAGAAAATTGGGAACTTCATTAGCAAAATAAATGATTAGTTTTGGTGATGGAGACCATTACTGATACCGGGGTATCAAGGAATATTAAGGTTGTGTTACAGTTTCCAGGACTGCCTTTGCGTATACCACATCTTCCAGATATGGGAAAAACCAAACATATACATTGTCTGATGGCTAAAAAATGTGACGACAAACGATACAATTATGGGATTCATGAAAAAGTCCACTCGAATCTAAGTTTTGCAAACTGACATGCACGTATCGAGATAAACGGAGTGGTACTGAGACACACTAACATATAAGAACTGCTTATTATGCAGCAAAAGACATTCGATGATAGGGTAGTTGCACATGATTTGATTTTCTTAGGACATCTGACTAAACGAGTATTCTTGCTGAAATTTAAAAAGATATAATATAAGGAAGATTGTTCTCAATAGCAAACAGGATTAGAGATTTTTTGCGCATTCGCGGTCATGAAGGGAATTGTGTGTGCAATATTAAAACGAAAAAATACACGATTGCAACACATGTTAAGCATCCAACATGAAAACAATACCTTGTCTTCTTACGGAAAATAGTGCTTAAATTTCTGCTAATACACATAAGCCTATTATCTACTGTAATCATTTGCCTGAATTTTCCACACCATTCAGCCGTTATAATATAGGCATTCTATACTGACATTTCATTAGTATTATTTTTGTTAGTAAACTGCCACGTACCCTCTAGAGCCAACAAATGGACGTCCTCTGATCATTTACTGGTATAGTCTACTGTCTAACAACTGATAGTTTAAGAGGACTGATAAATTTAAATGGAATAACGTGTCTTTAATTTATCTTGCATAGAACTTTAAATAATTTATTATGACCTGGTAAATTCTTCTCAAGTATAAATTTAAAAATTTGCACACTGAATTTCAAGTACAATACATTGCCATGCAATTATTATTTTCCTCTCTTTACCTGAATACATTGGCGAAAAGTAATTAAAATACTTCAAAGAAATTAATGGTGGTAACAATAGCAATAGTAACAATAAAACAACTCCATAAACAAGTACGCAACCATTTACTATGGAACAATGGAGTACTGACTAATGATGGTCTGGTTAACCAAACTGAACGATTAAAAGCAAATTAGCTAGTCTGATAAGATCTATGCCAGGGATTTGTTGTTAAGTGGGTGCATTTCACTTATATAATCGGAAACTATAGAAAAAAAAGGAATAATTATCAACACAGTTTACCGGAAATTGCACGGATCCTGGACCACCAGCTGGACTAGGATTTGAACCGCCACAAACTGACTGCATTGAGGACGGTGGACCCCCACTTGACCCTGAGTGCTGCGCACCAGAAGGAACATATTGAGGAGGAGGTGGAGGAGCTTGGCCTTGAGGTCCACTACCCATATGTTGTTGCTGCAAGACATTTCCTTGTTGTTGTGGAGGAGGCATCATCATCACAGAGTCCCCGGGGCCACCAGGAAAACCACTGTTACCTTGTCCAGGTCCATTGCCTCCTGGACCGTTACCAGGAGGATAATCTGATGGCATTAATGGGGGAGGACCACCTGCTGGACTCATCATATCACACCCCATTCCAGGACCACCGTGTAGTGGTGAGGCTTTGAGATCTGAACCGGGTGGGTATGGATTTGATGCAGAAGACGGCATGCCACTAGAATAGTCTGGAGGAGGCGGCGGCATCATTCCACTACTTCGAGGAGGGCCTACCGAACCATTAAGCATTCCCGAGTCACTGCAACCTGGACCAGCACCAAACATACCATTATCAGGAGTAGAACCAGGCCCACCACCGCTAAAAACGAGATGCGGTGAAGGTCGTGTGGCATATTCTGGAGGGATACAAGAGTTTGAGGTTGGTGGAGTTTGCTGTTGTGGTGGTGGTTGACCCCCAATATAATGCGGAGGTGTAGGATGATGCGGATGACTCGACATCCCACTTCCAGGTGGTTGGTGATCATTAGACTGCAATTGAAAAAATAAAGCAGGATAAATACGGTAAATTTGATAAATCATTTTAGAAAAACAAGAATAGTTTATGAAGTTAACCATAAAAATATCTGGTGAAAAGATATCTGTTAACGTCTGCTTAACAGAATCGGAACTTTCCCCAGTTCATGTACAAACGATATTCAATTTCACTCTCTTAAAACTATGTAGACTTTAACCCTCAAAAAGGACACAAAATAATTCGGCGATTGAAAAGATGCAGACTTCTTACAACTTCAAAAATGATCTACGTGAACTAAGTCGTATGGATATAACTCTGCAAAATACAAGACAGTATTATGTATTTCAAATTACGCATTATATACATATAATCGTATTCCTACTATGATGGAAACAACAATGAAAACATGCGAAATTCACTCAAGGAAGTTCAACACCATTCTCAAAAGCTTTGATAAATCACTTCACACAATTATGTATGCCTTGAACAATTGCAATATTAAAGTCTTGTGGGACATTGTCAGACGAATAGGCACACTCACAGTGAATATCATTATACAACACAAAATGCTTACCTGATTGTTGATTGGACTAGGTGCAGCAAGATGGGGAGCGTGTTGAGTTGGTGTGCCGGGATGACCAGGACTAGGAACGATCCCACTACCACCGCAAGAACCTGGACCAACACTACCAGGTCCGGCTGATGAGACTGAATTTGGTCCCGCTGATCCCGAACAGACAGGTGGCCCTCCACCTTGCTGAGGAGGGCAAGGAGGACCACCCGCTTGTTGTTGCGGAATGGACGGACCGATCCATCTAGGGCGAGGATGCCCTACAATTGCTCCAGAAGGATGGTGATGATGGGGCATCATAGGATTTCCGTGCATGGGATGTGGCGGACCAGACCCCGGTAGCAAATTTGCATGAGGTGGCATCATACCACCACCAACAGGAATCCCTGGATATCCGCCAGCTCCAGGCTGATGAAAACGTACCGATGGGTGATGCGGAGAAGGTCCTTGAAGCCCAGGTCCAGCATTCTGCAAGCCACTACCTGGCATTAAAGGTGGTCCAGAAGGCCTTTGTCTCATTGATACTGGGTCAGGACCCGGTGGCCCAAGAGGAGGAGGCATGCCTGGCCCAGCACCACCAGGACCGCTAACACCCGCAGGGCCAGACATTACAGGATGATTAGGCTGTAGGAATGAGAAATATATATAATGATGACAGTTAAATATTCATTCCCCTGCCAATGGCTACAATAACAGGAATATAAGATAACACGGATGAGCATAAGAAACAAACAAAAATATGAATGTAAAATTAACTTTAGAAAATGAAAAGTCAATTTAGGAACTTCAAGACTAAATACCTGTTGCATTAAAAATGAAACAGCTCCAACTATTCTTGAAATTTGTAACAAAGAATGCGTAATTCTAACTTATTAGTTCATTTAGGAGAACCCTCGACTGAACTGAAAACTGCCAGAAATAATTTCATTCATATCAAGATTTAAATAGGAAATTACCACAATCCAAAAGTACCATAAACCTAGCAGCCGTTTCACATATGATCTATACGATTCCCAGCGGCTTAAGATGAGACCATTTAATGACTGGGACTGTCTGAAGTGCTAACCTTGAATGTATTCATACGGCTTAGGAGGTTAACTTTAGCTGTCTTCTGGTTAAATGAGTCTTTCTGAAGGCATCATCCGACTGGAAGTGATACCAATCGCTTATCTGCTTAGACTCATGATGAACCATTCACCCCTTTTAAGTCGATTAACTGTAAAGCTCAACTGTTACATTTTCACTTAGCTTACTGATATGCTGATCTAGTCCAATCAAAAAAATTCTCTACTACTTGGGAAACTTCTAGTACTTATGTGACACAGTCATCACGTGGAAGTTGGTGTTCTGGATGATTCAGAAAATGCGATATCCTAGTTAGGAATGATTGCACCTAAGTAGCTCACTTATGCTTTGCGTCTCGTTCTCTTGCTCAACATTTTAAATATTTATTAATTCATGTGGATGCCACATAAGAGTAGGTCAGTCTAACAAGAGGATATTTTGTACTGGAACCATAAATAACTCAAGAACACAAATCGACAAATAACGATTAACTATGGTATACATTAGTGAGCTTAACATAAATACATAAAATGGGTAGTAAAACGAGACCATATACAATATTTTACAATTTTCTGATGTTGTCTACCTACTTGTTTTTCTTTAAATGATTTCCACTAATTCAGTATCGTATAACCTCAATGTTCCATCAAAAACATCAAAATCACCCAAATAGGACGAATATTATCTGAATAAAACAGAATAGTCACTGGTGTTTTCAACCCTTCAGTAAACTCAAATTTTTCACGTCTAAAATCTAACCACATCACCTCGGACATCACAGTCATATTGTGTCGGCACTTTCGGTTGAACGTATATTTAACCCAGGGAAAAAGATACGAACAAACTGGTATTTACAAATGTATGCAGAGAAAGTACGTGGGGATGCAGAAAATGAAGACTCCTGTTTGGTGCCGTGCACGCGACAGATATTGAGCAACAACCGACTTCTATGTGAGCAGGTGCGCAACCATTACGCTCAGAATGGCAGTAACACTAAGTAACAGTGCCAATGCACTTCTTTTCCTGGTTCGTCAAGCCGACTGTCCCTGAATTTCAAGAAGATATGGTATTACTGTGAACTTCATTACAGTAGCCTAATTCTGTTTTAGTGCACGCCAAGCAAACGACCTAGAGACTTTATTTGCAATTGCTTGATTCTGCTGGTTGTTATGTCCAAGAATGTGTATGTTTCACTTGGAAAACCGTGCAATACTTACGACTTATATGTGAATGATAATTCGAAGTGATTTAAAGCATGTCTGAAAACACTATTGTCTCCATGATGAATCATCATAGGACCAAATCAATAATCATAACTGCAAAGCAGACTTGGTGATATCTGTACAGAATTGTTCTTGACGCAGTTTCTGGATGCATTTAAAATATTGTGGCAGTGATTCAGGTTATCACCGCAACATATCACACCTTCGTTTTACTAATAGAGCCAGAGGATGAAAACCTTGAAGCCTTACGTAAGGTACCGTAGAAAAACTGTCCTCACCGAATAAGAACATAGGGGGTTGCTACTGTCATAGCAATTTACATTACGCCAATGAATTTACATCGTAATCAGAACTGTAATACCAGATTTCAAATTAAAAACAACCAACTCTTTAATTCTCTTGAAGCTGACCTAATTTAATCAGCATTCACAAGCTTTGTCAGCCTAAGCCTTATCAGTGAATGAAGGTTGACCGGAAATAATACAAAGCATAATTGAAACTGGATGAATTTATTTACAAACCATTTCTTAAGAGAATAATGGCACATTAGTGATCGAGAGTTTGGCCTTGACAACTTGACGCTTACCTTTGCTGTCTAATACTGGGAACGTAACAATTCTAAGGATTCATGAAGTGAGTGTCAGTTTTGAAGCAAACACAAATACGACTGTCACCTGGCTGACGTTAGGAACCAATCAGTTTAAACTGACTGCTAACATATAATCCAGATAGGAGGCTGCATGACACCCACTATTCAGTAACTGGATTGTCTAGTCGTCATGACTTTGACATGACTCAGTGCTAATCACACTGACTATTGAATTTATTTTAATTAAACTACTTTTGAATGAACTGAAAGTCTACGACACAACTCAAATGGTTATCTTTACAGAAACTAATACATTTGGGACCACAAACCAAAATATACTGGGAAAATGTCAAATTATAATGAATAAAAAGCAACACTGAAATAGTAAACATACGTGTGGTAATCCATTCGGGTAACCAGAATTTACAAAACCCTAATATTGAAATTGTAGAAAAAATACCATAACATACATAATCGTGGAATGCTTTCGCTTCGCTAGAATAGTCATGCGTGTCCCGTCTTTCAGGGGCGGCGCTATAAAGGTCCCAAAATACGCTAAGCGAAGTGATACGTGAGACAGCAACTTACCTCCACCAAGAATGTAAGAATCCAGGTGGTTCACCAACACTTATTGACTTATCCCATCGAATCTTTAAAAGAAAAATTACAACAAATTAACTTGCCTCTTGAAGGAAAGAGTTGGCAGTCTTCTGTGCACCAATATGCACAAGGTATTCATAAACATATACAGCCAATCTACAGTCATATAGCATGAAATACACACGCACTTTTCTTTCGACTGGGCATCGGAGGGAATACCGACAGATTTGTTTTTGCCATACATCGTGGGGGAAATAATCAGAAATCACTCAAGAACATCTCCTACTTCAAAAAGAAACAGTCACCGTACTAGTTACAGCACACCCAAATCAGTATGCAACCGAAATCCTACTACCAATGGTTGAACATACGATATAAACAAAGTCAGCCTTTATGTTCGAATAGAGTTACCAGTCTGAAGATTGAACATAAGGAAAGACAATTGAAGTTCGAAAGATAATTAAATACTTAAGGGTTGTTAGCTTTTGACAAACATCTCTCAAAGCGATCATTATTGAGTCTTCAATGTTCCAATATGTAAGACGCCATGATCACATTGTCCTATTTCCTAAGGTAAAAAGCTAAATATTCAAAGTTTTGGTAAATTTACGCATGACAGCCTTTAGTAGATCCTAAAGGGATACTTTATTGTCAACATCTCAGGCTATAAAATGTATTAAAAAACATGAAATACTGCTACAGGATGATGTACTTCATATTTTCAGGTGAAAGTTAGTGGAAACACGTGCATAACGCTACCGCTTATTCCCTAACTACATATCAGACAGTTTATAGTCCAACAGGTCCTGCTAAATGGTACCTAGGTAGGGATAAATGCTACTAATAGATCAACACCCTATAGCTTCACCGCTTACTTGTGACCAAACTAAACATTTTTTATCGAATTCAAAACAGAAGTATGTTACAGTCTTAATAAACAAAAGTAATGTATTCTCAGTAATCAGATGCTTAGAAATCCAGTCCTTTGGTCACATCTTCCATATAACATATATCCCTTCTCATTCTCCGTGCATCTCGACGTATTCGGAAAATTTGAGACAACTAGATTTGAGGTGTTGATTTACGCTGTGATTTACACAACCCCACAAAAATATCGGCCTTCATGATTAGCTAATATTAGGTGCCAAAATCCACCGCTCAAGTTGACTGGTTAAGCTGAAGGTGCGCGATCAAGCATCCAAACCATTTAACACTCTGTTTTGATAGTTAGTCGAGCTCGTACCACTGCTCAGCAGTAACAGAAATACGCTTAGTATTTTTGGCAGTCCAGTAGTTTTTCTGAATTTGTTAGCCAAATGTTCTCTGGTTCACATCGAGAAAGTGTGTGCAGAACTGAAAAATGAAACATGCATGCCATTATTTTAATGCATCATCCCTGCTCATCGGCGGAGCCTCACAGGCGTTAATAAAAGAAACACTAGGACCACATGGTTCAAACGAAACGAACAAACCATACATATGGGTTTATCCGTATTTATAAATGGGTGTGTAGTGAAAAGACTCTAGTACTTCATTTGATGCTTAGGCCGAAATTTATTCTTCCGGTACAGGTAACTGCGGCGTGTAGCAGAATGATTGGTATGAAAATCCATCCCGAGTCATTTATATCAATACTGATATTCGTTTCCAAATTATTGTCCTTTGCTCCTGAAATGAACATCATCACAGTAAGATATCATTCCTTTCTCTAACTTTATATCTTGTCTTTGTTCATGGTTAATTCTTATTCCATGGTCTTCACACTGTTGCGTGGTGTTGTGTTGTTGACTACATGACTTCTCATATGCTTCAATTTCACATTCAGATAATCATCTTCATTCCATCCTTCTGACGACAGGATGTCACGCTCTTCAGTCTGTACTTGAAAGCCCAGCGTATATGTGCTATTTAACGGCCGACCCAGTGTCTGTTCAGAAGACCTGCGTCCCATTCTGCATATATGCTAGAAAATAGATCCTTGGCTGATTTTCCTCCAGAGTTCTTTATTGATTGTCCCTTCGGCTGTTAACCGAGAGGTTGGTGATTCGTGCCCACCCGGGGGCGCTAGGGATTTTGAAAAAACACGGCGGCCTGCTTAAAACTTGGGCTACCAAAATTTTCCGTCACTTATATTGCATCTGATTTCTTGGACTTTTGTTTTAATTATTCAATTATGTGTCCGAAACGTGTTGCTTACTCTCGCGATTATTTAAAATGTTTTCAACCGGATAATTTACGAGTATATAATAACCTTAAGAAAAAGCATCATGGTGGGTGGCAAAGATCTTTAAAGTGTACTCCAATGCATCAGATGACTGTTCCTGTGATTATGAGCACTAATTGCAGGTCATTATCGAACAAGATTAATCACTTGGATTCTCTATTATATTCAAATATTTATCGTAATACAGGTGTAATAACGCTTCAGCAAACTTGGCTACACGACTCATATGATGATAATTTAATCTTACTAAATGGTTTCAATATGTAAAGACACGACCGAAGTAGTTCAAGGAAGAAGTGAGGCGGCGGTGTTGCTACTTTCATCGATTCTCAGTGGTATGTTGCCAACAACGTCTGTTTTAAATTCTCAAATGATAACATTGACTCTATAACTGTCAAATGTCGACCTAAACACATATCTAAATACAAATTCATTTATTTCACGAATATTTATATCACACCTTGTTGTAGCACTTCAGAATTATCCATGCTTGCCGATGAATTCACTATTTTCGCTGCCGCCTCTTTTGGTAACTCGCTGCCCATAGTGACAGGTGATTTTAATTCATGTGACTGCAGCTTTCTCACAGTGATAGGTCATGAAAATGTTGTTAACTTTCCCACCAGACTAGATAATTCCCCTCATCTTGTATTTATATATCACTCCCGAAAATACGAGGCTCGTAAAAGAGCTCCACTGCTTAACTCAGATCATTGTATTGTACGGGTTTTACCTAAAATTTATGGAAAATTACACAAGAGAACTTTTTCACACGTTTCCAAGAAAACTGTACATGGATGTTACTCTAAGGAAAATGTTCAGAAACTCAGAAGCATGCACAAAAATACAAGGCGGGACCTGTTTAAAAAAGACTCTCTTGATGACACAATCTCTAATATTACAAGTTATCTCAAATTTTGTGTTGACACCTGTTGTCCCAGAGAAATGCTCTTCATCAGATTTGACCGTTTCTCCTCCCCTCAACTTAAAAAGCTTCGCAGACAAAAAGAAAAGTTATATAAAATGAAGGATAATGCTGGTTTGAAAAGAATTAACATCCTAATAAAATCTGAAATGCACAGATTGAATTCAATTTACAACCAAAAGTTCATATCCTGTAAAAATGCGTCTAATATATGGAAACTTTTCAAAGAAATTACTGGTGGTACGCAGATGAACAGTGTTCCTTGTTCCCTTGATGTTCCCAAACTAAACAAGTCCTTCATACATTCTCCCACGAATGCCAAACTTTCTAGTGTTACAAGTATTAATGAAACCTGCTTCCCTGGATTTACTACAAATGATGTTCTAAAATGTCTCCAGTCTATGAACCCTTCTTGTAGCCTGGGTCCAGATGGTTTGCCTAGTGTTATTCTTAAAAATTGTGCAGATATCCTGTGTTATCCTCTCATGGACATATTTAACGAATCTTTTTCCAAAAATGTCGTGCCAGCCGCTTGGAAGGACATTAAAATTGTACCTATTCCTAAGTCGTCTACTGCGACATGTTTTAAATTCAGACCCATTGCTATTACTTCCTCTTTTCTGAAAGCTATGGAAAAGTTGCTCTTACTTAATCTTCAACCTTCACTTAAAGCCTTTAATGATCCCAAACAATTCGCCTACAAACACAGTAGAAGTACTTTGGACGCAGCTGCAGTCCTGTATCATAACATTGTCTCCAGTTTAGACAAGGGGGCTAAATTTGTTCGCTGCACCTTTCTAGATTATACATCTGCTTTCGACTCAGTACCTAGGGACATTTTACTAAACAAGCTTGCTGAAACTCAAACTGACTGTTGGGTTGTCAAATGGCTCCATTCTTATTTCTCAGGAAGAAAGCAATACACTGTATGTCAGGGAAAGTCGTCCACTTCATTGCTTACTAAGGCTGGTGTCCCTCAAGGCGCTGTCCTTTCTCCTTTTCTGTTTTCTTTATTCTTGCATGACTTGCCTCACTCCGATGAAATGAACTTTGTTAAGTATGCCGATGATCTAACTATTTCAATGCCTGTTAACTCCCAGCTTGACTGCATTAAGATTAACAACTTTCTATCAGAAATTAGCAAATGGTCTTCGTCTAACGGCCTCAAACTTAATCCTTCCAAATGTCAGACTGTTAATTTCAGTTTCAGATGTAAACGAAAGTTAAATGAAGCCATTGGTTCCTATGACCCTTGCAAAATCGATGATACTGATTGTAGTACTATTTTTGTCCTACAGATTTAGTCCTTCCTCAATAATGACGACACAGAGTCTGGGCTTAACTATGGTTAAAACAGAATGACTTGACTTTAACTTTATCTGTTTCGAACAGTATTGAGGGTACGGACAAAATGAACAGTCAATTGATTACATGTATACACAAATAAAGTGACAGACAAAAAAGAACATTCAAGGTCAACATCACGTGGTGAGAGTTACAATAAATTGACCAATAATCGCGACAAGAAGGTCACATCATATTGATTAACTGTCTATCATATAGTCTATCTATCTGTCGCATTTAAGACTCCTCGCGAACGATCACCACGTTGACCTTTCGTACGCTTCTTATATCTTGTTCCACTTCTTGAGTTGAAGTTTTCAAACACAGTGTCTTGACGTGGCCATCTTGGTCATAGTACATCTGCTTAACTATAGCCTTTCGCCAGAGACCTCTCTGTGTGTCAGCACTGTTAACTAAGGCGAGATCATCAGGTTGTAGGGTGTGCTTTATATCCAACCACTTAGATCTTGTTTGCAGCATCAGAAGATATCCACGTAGCCATTTATGCCAGAACAAATCAGTCAAGTATTTTGGAAGTAGTTGACTATAGTGTTGGAAGAAAGCATATCCATACATAGCATTCGCTTTACCTTTGTAATATTGTAATTTTCTCAAGAATTCACCAATTGCTGAACGAGCCGCAGTTAAAAGTCTCTTTGGATCCAAGGAAATACACAAATCAGATGCATCGTCCTCACCGACTACTTTATGTGTACGTCCCATAGAATCATCAGCTTCAACCAAAACTCGCAGAATCGCATAACAAGCACAATAATGTGCTTGACACCATGATCCAATGTCATCAGCATTTTCTGCTGGAGAATAAAACTCCATGGAAGTTACAACTGAAGGAATCATTGACAACCAATTAATATAGACTACATCTGAGATATCGCCTTGAGCACAGTCGGTATTCAGACCGAACTGCTCCGGAACAAGAGGTAAATCAGATAAATAAATTCCAACGCACTCAGCTTGACACTTATCTATTGCAGATGGAAGGTTTGGAAACTTGCTGTCATACGTTTCTCCTGGCTCACACCAACCTTTTATAGGACCTCCATTTATGACATATTCAGTAGTTTTCGTGTGGAAATTTCGTTTTCCATAACGATCACGCCAAAACAGTTTACCTGAACCATATCCCATCAGTGCATGAAGTCCAACTTGTAATTCAAAGGAACTTTCAGCATGTTCCACGTACGTTTGCTTGTCTTCATTACGTAGAAATTCTGTTTTAGGATCCTTGAAACGAACACTAAGTACATTTTCCAAAGAAATATTTTTAAATCCATCAACTTGTCGTACATCATCATAGTTAGGAATATTAGTTCCAACAGGAATTCCAGAAGTTTCAAACGTAACTACATCCAAACTAGTAAGGTCTGGCTGTAAGAAATTAACTTTTTCAAATGTAGAAGGCCATGGTAAATTTGTTAACAACCTTTCAGCATTATTCACAAGTCGTTGGAATCTTTTAGACACTGACCCATTTACAACAGCGACAAATGATTCAAACTTTGCACGAACGCCAAAGGGATCACGGTATGACTCTATAAAACCAATATAGTTCTCAACAACAGGGTTCTTATCTTTGACCCATCACCTGAAGGCATCTTTGTGAGTGGCTAATGAGCCAATAGTGAAGCTTTCAGCAAATTGATGCCACATTTCTGATTGGATTGTTTAAGCGAATGTGCTTTGAAATCTTCACAACAATCGACTGGTAACTTCATCAGCTCACTATAGTCACCATATTCAAGCTCGAGAACTAAACATGAGTTTAGATACTAAATGTATAAAAAAATAGACTTAAAAAAATTAACTGAAAAAAATAAAACAATAATGACTGTACAGTTTTAGCTTGTAAAAACATAACAATGCTTTCGCTCCTAACATCTACAAGCCTGCTCAGTTTCTTGTCAAGATGCTATCCCATGGGCCATACACAAGTTCGCCAAACATCCTACAGGTCACCATATTCAACAGGTTCTAATCCTTCTAGCCACTTCTCTCTGAAATGTTACTTATATACTTCACAATAATCCTTCTACCTAATTACTATTATACTCTATTTTATCTCAACTTCCTAGGACTTTAATAAAGCTGAAATTTTTTTCCCTTTTCTCGCGTAAAGTTCGGTTGCTCTGATGATAAAAAAACAACACTCATGTTTGAGAATAAATATATTTTCATAGAAAGCGTCATAGTTTTCCATGGTAAGACCAATATGGTTAGCATCATACATTGCAAATGTGTATTGTCATTTCAAGTACTACATAGCTTCTTGTATTTATCTTGTAAATATACTTTTAATAATGTATTATTCATAATTGCATTCTATACCATTTTGCAGCTGCGCCAGATTTTCTTCAGTTCCTAAAATAGCGTTCAAGCATTTGCAGGCATAGCACTCACACAAATATATGTTGTTTATCGATTGGTCATAACTATCATCAGGAAATGGAACGAATTTCGGGTTGTCGCTCAACTTCGATGGTGACCTTCGTGAAATATTTACAAATTAACATTTGTAAGAATCTGTTCTGATTGCTTGCACTATAACTCAACAATATGAACTTTTTGAAAAAGTGATAATGTATGCTAATTAACAATTGTTATTCGCAACATAATTGATCGTGCCTGTAAAAATGGCATGCATTCCATGTAAACTTACCCGTTTATACGAAATATATATTATTATTATGTGTCCGAGGGAAGGGCATCTCTTAACTTCTCACGACGTTGACTAAGAGGGATTTGCAGGTCATGGTAACGTTGGGCTAACTGTCTTTGTTCTTCATGGATAATAGGAGCGTCGAAATGACTTTCTGCAGCAAGCGTGTTAGCCTGGACTTTGAATGCATCTATACGTTCACGATGAGTAGCTACATCAGATTCAAGCAAGTTGTGCCGCTTTTGTACGTTCATCACACCGTTTAGATCACGACCGACATCCTCTGAGGCTATCTGAGCTTCAAGATCATTCAACCATAACTCGACATCTATGTTGCGAGCGAACTGTTGTTGCCTACTTGCTTGATCTAAATTTTTCTTCTTGTCTCCCATGGCATTTACGAGATGAGACCAAGTTTCATCCAACTGTTCAATCTTTACTTTTATTTCTGGTGAGTTGCAGTGGTTTGCATTTAGCAAATCCTGACCTGTCTTTTTAATATCTTCGACGCGGGATTGGTTCGCTTGTATTTCTGCCTCGAAATTCTGATGCTTCTGCACCTTTGTTTGCAAATTCGTGGAGTCTTTGTAACTTTCATCAAGTGCATTTTTAAGTTTTCCTGTTATCCATGACTGCATTTCATCTGCATCTCTATCGAACATTTAGTAACGGTGGGAATCTTCAAGACGCTGACGGCGGTTCTGAGCTTTCTCCTTTAATGCATTTCGTCTGCTTTGAAGACCTTCCTGAATCTCATGAACCTGTGCAGCTACATAGTGGTTTGATTCGATTAATTTCGCAGCGAATTCATCAAGTTGTCGCATCTTTTCTTCTTGTGCTAGAAGCGACTTTTTGAAGTCTTCATGTTTCCTTATGAGTGCTTCCACAGAATCGAGTGAGTCTCCCACATCTTTTATTTCTAGGAGGGCCTCTTGCTTACCAATCCAAGATTCTGACTGTTCAGCGTCGCGGTAAAAATACTGAAGGCCCATACACTGTTCTAGCTGTTCACGTCTTTCCTCACACAACCGCATCAGGGAGGCTCTCCCTCTTTCAAGGGTGGAAAGTTTAGCAGCTATGTCTTCACTACAGGGATGGCCAACACTTAGTAATGCCCGACCTTCTTGCATGCATGTATCGAAACTGTCAGCTCGAGAATTTATCTCAGCGGTGTATTCCTTGTGTCGCTGTACTTGGGCTTCAGCACCAGCTACATCCTTTGCCAAATCATCCGCCGATATTAACGTCTTCATGTCATTCATCCAGATACTCAAGTCTCTCCAGTCTGCCAAAAAGCGATGCATCTTGAATGACTCTTCCAGTTTACCTCTCCTATCTACAGCCTGACTTTTCAGCTTATCCCATTCAGTAATTAAGGCACCATACTTGCCTTGTATAGTGTCTTGCGAATCAGGATGCTTCTGTGCAGGCGCCTTAGCATCATCTCCAAGTTGAACAATCTTTTCATCTGGGGCAGTCAAATCCCTTTCTAATGCTTCGTGCTTCATTTGTAAGGCCTGGACTGAGGCAAGATCACGACCACAGTCCTCAATGGATAAAGGAATGGACTTTTCATTCACCCACGATATAGCTTTATCTGTGTCTCTAAATAAGCACTGTATCTCATAGGCTTCAAGGAGCTTTTCTTGTCGTTTTCTAGCCAGATCCTTCAGACGTTCTAGAGCTTCGTGGACCTCCCTGGACTTTTCTATGACTAGGGCATCCTCAGGAAATTCCTCTTTTAGAAGTTCATCTGCCTTGCGATAGATGTCTTCGGCACGACTTTCTTGATACTCGAGATCCTTTGTAAACTCATCAAACATTTTTGAAGTGTCTCAACATGTTCCAGGTCTTGACCGAAATCCTCTGATGTTACGTAAGTTTCTCTTTCACGTATCCAGAAAAGTATCTCGTCCACTTGGCGTGAAAACTGGACAAATTTAAGCGTTAGGTTAATAAGACGTGATTTTTCTCTGAAAATAGCCATAAACCTTTCCCACAGGGCATGCAATTCATCAAGACGGTTTTTGATAATATCTGTTGCGTAGTGTCCCTGACCAATCATTTCTTCTCCCGCAGAAACCAGAGCTGACAGTGTTTCAGCATGAACTGTTACTTCTAACTCAAACTCTTGGAGTTTCTGTTTTTTCAGCTGAAGATTACTGAGCTCTTTAAAATCCTCGTTTGCATAGGTTTGCAGTTTTTCATTGATCCAACACTCAAGTTCATCGGCATCCATCTTAAAATATTGGTATCTTTTGAGCATGTCCAGAAACTTAGATATGCCTCTGGCGAACTAATCATTAAGAGATACAGCAACTTTATGAGAAGTAGAAGGTTTGTAAGGCGATTTATTGTGACAAGAACATTCGTGACTACCTTGTCGTAATCTTTCTAATTCCATTTCTTTCTCCTTTTGGACTATGCGCGATTTTGCTAGCTCCAAATCTACAATATAGCGTGATTTATTCTCATTGCTTCCAGGGAAATCAGCTCCATTACTCTTTTCTAACTATGGAGTTAACGACGGCATAGTTTCATAACTTTCGTTTGCCATTACTGTTCGAAACATTGTAGGATTCTTTTCGTCCTACAGATTTAGTCCTTCCTCAATAATGACGACACAGAGTCTGGGCTTAACTATGGTTAAAACAGAATGACTTGACTTTAACTTTATCTGTTTCGAACAGTATTGAGGGTACGGACAAAATGAACAGTCAATTGATTACATGTATACACAAATAAAGTGACAGACAAAAAAGAACATTCAAGGTCAACATCACGTGGTGAGAGTTACAATAAATTGACCAATAATCGCGACAAGAAGGTCACATCATATTGATTAACTGTCTATCATATAGTCTATCTATCTGTCGCGATTAACACTGATATAGGAACCAAGTCTGAAGTTAGGTATCTTAGTTTAATTCTCTTTTCTGACCTATCTTGGTCCTCTCATGTCTTAGCGATTTCTAAAAGAATATTTCGTTTGACGTTTTACGTTAAGAAGTTAAGGCATTCAGGCATAACCCAACCACTCCTCTTACGGTTTATAAACTCATGTATTTTACCTATTCTTCTTTACTGTTCACCCTTATTCTTTCCTGGATTGCTTAAAAAGGACTATATCATACTTCGTAGAACTTTGAAGACTGTCAGTAGGACGAGTGGTATCCCATTGGGCCATATCGTTGGCATTGTCACCGATAGGCATTTGATGTCATGCAACAGATTCGCAGGAGGAATTTTGTCAGACTCTGAGCACCCACTCTACCCGCAGCTCCAACCTTGTGTCTTCTCAGGTAAAACAAGAAGTCTTTTCAGAAGACTTTATGCACGTACGTCTAAGTATAAAAATTCCACTATACCGTATTTGGCACGTACTTTATGTGGTGAAAATGGTGTCAAACATGAACTGACTAACCTTCTTTGCACTACTAAATAAACCATTTCCTTCCACCTTAAAGCATCATACCTTATTGTTATTGTATTTCTTATATTTATAATCCTCTTAATTTCTTCGTTTTGTTTATTTTATTTTTCATAAGTGTGGACATAATTTTAAGCTGTATTATGACTGTTAACTTTGTATTTCAACTCACTATACCATATCAACAGAACATTAGACCCAATAATCTATAACATGCTAAAGTTCCCGAACTGAATCGACAATGCCTTTTGAAACAAACTCACTCTTATAATTATTATTATATCTAATAATTATGTCGTAAATGTGGACAAACTCCTCCGATTAATTTTTGTTTTAATTTTTAATTTTATTTATATTTTGAGTAAATCAGATGCAATATTGTGACAAATGCTGAGAATTCCATTCTGTATTATAAGTACTGTTTTTGGAATAAAGTAAACTATTATTATTAAGAAGCTGACGATCTCCGTGGATAGACTCAAACCTTCTTACACAGATGGCGATGGTATCTCAAAAGCGACTTCAGCAGACAAACAAGAAACCACCAAAGCTCCAGAGGTGCCAATAATACTATCTCCCCCTTGCATTACTCGTAGTGGTAGGCAGGTTAATAAACCTGCCCGTTTTGTACACTTTACTGTTTAATACCTTCAAGGTTGTAACAATTTTTGTTCGCACATACATTATTACCCCCTCATATTGATTATTGTTGTTAATTAATGATATACGTAGTTTATTTGTGTCAGGTACGATATCATTTTTTCAGAAGTATTGCTATTTTTTACTACCTCAGTACTCTATATGTATATATGCATTCACAACTATTCTCCCATAATTACTACTATATTGGTCAGCGTTTCAACGGACGTTATCTTTACTATTATTATTAGTGTCATTCGGTTTGGCGCCATCGTTCGAATTAACATTGATCTCTTTCGCACTTTTGTTCATTCGTTTGTCATATCTACAGAGCGGACGTATACGCTGAAAATTCCATGTTGTAAATTGTTTTTGTTGTGGAATAACGTGAATTATTATTATACGTACCTGTGTTTATTTGAGGAATATATTTTTTGTTTGTGTGCGTGTTCACTCACCGTAATATGTATCCATTGTACTACCACCCACGTCCAGTTCCGAAGTTGATGTCGAACTATTCACAGAAGCGTTTAGAAAAACCTGTTTCATTTTTTTCCGTATTCCCATAGTGTTACGTATCATTATAATTATTTTTATTCTCACAATTGTGCTGCATATCTTCAGTAGCAGTCCCTCTGGACTTCTAAGAGGGAGAGTCGTGTGGCGACAGAAAAACATATCAAATTATATGTTCACCGAAAAATAAGGAATTCAATGAAAATCGTGTTTGTTATGTGAGATTGAAAAGGACTCAACCTTGGACCACGCGCGACAAACGAATCTGTTTCTCTCTCCAGCTGCTCGCTCATCACATCTGCCAACCCACTCTGTCTCACACTGATCGACACATCCACATTAAGATATTTTGCTCCAACCTGCTTTTCTCTACGTGGGTGATCTCCGAAGGCTGACATCTCTAAGGTGTAGTTGAGGATCTGCATAATCAAGAAAAGGACAATTTCATCTCTATTATTTCGTAGGTCTATATTTTGAGTATTTTGTGGCTATTATAGTTTTTCTTCAAATAACTTCAGTATTTTTGTGTATACTAACTTAAGTGAACTGAATATCTTATATATACATATTTGTTAGTATTTGTTCTGTCCTTTTTAATTGCGTGTATAGAAATACTTAATGGCTAGGTCCACTACAAACTACAACCACATAAGATGATTTGATACCGTTTTACAGAGAAAAAGAGTTCATAAATTTCAGTGCGCTGACATATCAAAATATATATATTTACAAAGAACTTGGAAATGAAATCACAAAACAAACAATTCGTTTTGTTATGTTACGCCTTATATTGCAATTTTAAACAATAAAGTTCTACTCTGTATACCGCGCATTACTTCTCATATACTGGGAGTACCAATCTTTGCGAATAGGAATGTCTGCATTGCAACTGGGTTAACTAAACAACGCATCAGGATGGCACAAAAACAGTAGGGTGAAAAACTTCATAATTTTCCGCTATCATTTATGTACTAAAATGTTACTGATTTTTGTCGGAGTTCTAATAGCAGGTTATTTCCCAGAATCAATAGTGGCAGCATTCATCACTGAACACTGAACGCTGACCCTCACTGCTTAAGTCGACTTGTTTAGCTGAGGGCTCGCAGTCAAGTACCCACGCCATATGCACGCCATCATATTACGTTCGTTCGTTCTTTCGTGCACCATTAATAGCTAGTTAAGCAGTCAACCTCATCTTCCCATTTGGTCCCGCAATGCACTTCGCAATTTGGACGATCAACTTGGTTTTCACTTGTCTTTAGTCTACGCAAAGCGAATATTATAAAAGTTGTGGGTATCAGATCTTGCGTTACTATACATTGTACCATATATGAACGTCAACACCTTCAGCTTCTAAGCTGGTGAGCCCTATCTCGAACTTCATCTCTGGTAAACACCCAGAAAAGCTGGTGAGTTTGGTCTATTTGTTTATTCTTGTATTAAACCTAGTATTTTTGAAGTATACATTTCTCCATAACTGACCATACACCTATACTAATCCGCATCCAGACAACTAGTAACACTATTCGGCCAGTGCCCTTTTTGGCCAGATAATGTGAGATCATGGTTTCAAATAACCTAGTCTGATCTCAGTAAACGTGGGAACACTGAACAACTTTCACAGTTCCTTGCAGTTATCCACGTTCCACGGCGGGAATGAGGTACATGCGTTACTGTGCAGATGTAAAATCAATGGGTAAGCAACCCCTGTTCGATGCTTAAAGCAGCCCTCTTCAGGAGGAACGGCCTCACGTATGGCGTGTTGACAAACTATTTCGCAATGTCGAGTTAGGCCATCGGCTGACCGTGAACAAGCTAATACGAATACGGGAAATTATTGGCCGTCAGTTAGATGAGCTACTTTTTAGAGAGCTGTCCTAATATGAATTGCCACAGTCAATATAGGCTGTGCTTGTGTCTCTTCAAGGTGTTATTATAGAAGACTTAGCTACTTCTGTTAACAAAATTCTAGAAATAACACAACGGCCAGTAATGGAGATGTGCTCGATCACTAAAACATCTGCGAGTAGGAACACTGAAATGACAGAGTTATGCAACTCTCCTGAGCGACTAATTAGGTTACGCCGCCCCTGTATTTCCCTCTACCGTTAATATAATTCTCCTCAACGTGGAAACTATTGTGGTCGGTCGAAATCCAAACCACGTTCACCTATAAACCCTTAATGGTGTTGATATCATAACACCTATGGTCAGGAAGCAAAATATTGCGGAAAATCTTGTGATTTTGGCAACGACTCAAAAGCTGTAGGAAATTATCCCGCCTGCACGCGTTAGCGGCAACCGTCGCTGGTGGCAGTAGCCGCTTACTTTACAGTCATGATGTAGTCAACCAGGCCCGGTTGACACAGGCGCCGAAGTCAGTGTCCTTTCTGCTACAGAGGCATATCAACAGAAGGGAACTACCTCTAAACTACAGGCTGCGAATGGGAAACTGGTTGCGACCATTGGTGTCGAAAACATCTATCTGAAGATAGGTTTACGCAAACTTATTCAGCGGATATTCGTCCTTGTTGACGTAACAATGACTATCACTGGCATGGACCTACTTAACCGTCATGATCTACTCGTAGATGTTGGCCGGAAACGACTGATAGACGGTACTAGCAATATCATGAACCACATTATAACCTCAGGACAACCCGTGACATCTAAAGAACGACGCCTTCCTCCTGACAAACTGAGACTCGCTAGAAATGAGTTCGACCATATGCTCACCCTCTGCATCATTCAGCCATCGAATAACCCATGGGCATCCCCACTGCATATGGTATCAAGAAAAGATAGCAACGATTGGCGCCTCACTGGTGATTTCTGGCGAGTGAAGTCCAAACAACCCCCACTTGCTATCCATTGCCTCACATACACGACTTGACGGCAACATTATCCGGTGCAATTATTTTCTCGAAAATAGACTTGGTTAAAGCCTTCAACCAAATTTCGACGACAACAGGTGACATTCAGAAAACAGCCGTCATAACGCCTTTCGAACTTTTCCATTTCTGCGTATGCCATTCGGTCTCCAGAATGCAGCACAAGCATTCCAACGCCCCATTGACGTAGTACTATGCGGTCTCGGCTTTGTATACGCATACATAGACCACTGCCTCATTGCTGGTCCAGACAAGGAAACTCACCTTAGACACTTGGACTCAGCATTCGAAAGGTTACGCCGAGATGATGTTGCCATCAATGTTCAAAAGCGTCACATAGGAGTGGAATCACTCGACTTTCTCGACCACATCATTGACTTCAAGTGTATTTGCCCGCTGGCTAACGAAGTTGAGGTGATTTTGAACTTACCGGAACCAATTACGGTGAAAACTCTTGGCACATTTAGTGGCTTGGTAAGTATGTTCCCAACTGTGCCTCACTGATTCAGCCATTAACAGACGTTCTTCGAGGGAGTGAAAAGTCTACTGAACTTGATGCGTTAGCCAGAAAATGCTTTCTTTCAGGTTAAAAAAGCTATCATAGATGCCACACTTCTTATGTATCAGGATCCAGGGGCAACATCAAGTATTTCTGACGATGTATAAGACACTGAATTCGGTGCATTTCTGCAACAACTAGTCAGTAGAGAGTGGTAACCACTCGCCTTTTTCTCGAGGCGTACACAACTAGCAGAAACAAAGTACAACACATTCGGTAGAGCACTGCTGGCTACATACTGTGCTAAATTCCACTTTCGTCATTCAGTGAAGGGTCATAAGTTCATCATTTTCACTGACCACAAACCTCTGACGTACTCTCTGAACTCAAATTCAAATAAGTATTCACCTAGATAATCGTGACTACTGGACTACGTTCCACAGTTTACATTGGATATTCGCTATGTATACGGAGTGAACAACACTGTAGCAGATACTTTGTCGCGCATTTGTTCCCTCACCCAAATAGACGGCATAGACCCTGTGAAACTCGTCTTTTAAAAAGAAGATACCGACCCTCAACATGAGTCGTCAAAAACAAGTCAGCCGGGAAACCCTTCACTACAAGAAGGGACACTATTCTATGTGATGTTTCCACGGGCACTCCCCGCCCCATCATACCTGAAGGTTGTCGCCGTAATGTCTTCAGTACGTTGCATGGTTTATCTGACCAAGGTATTCGAACTACTGGCAAGCTCACTACTTGTCGACTATGTTAGCTAGGTATTAATAAAGAAGAGAGGGAATGGGCTCGTACGCGCCTAGTTTGCCAAAAGTACAAAGTGGTAAGACACACCAAAAGCCCTCTTGGCACCTTTCCCATCCCTGATTCTTGTTTCGTACACTTTCACATAAATCTGGTTGGATCCCTCCCATACATATATCTTGGCCTGCACTGACCGTTTACACGGTGGCCTGAAGCAGTATCTCTCAAAAATGTATCTGCTAAAATAGCTGCATGCGTCATTGTGGAACGATGGATCCTAAGTTCTGAATGCCCATCCTCTATAGTAAATGATGGTGGGCTGCAATTCGAACGCAACTATTCATAGCCTTCACTAAAATCCTTGGTTGTATGCGTTTTAGAAAAACAGCCTACCATCCTCAGGCTAGTGGTATGGTAGAACATATACACTTATAGTTAAATAATGGGTTGTCAGCTGCAAACAATCCACACTGGACCGAATCACTACCGTTAGTTTCTCTAGACATATGAAATACCTCGAAAATTGATGCTGCTTTTACTCTTGCTTAGCTAGTGCATGGCAGAACACTACATCGTTAGGTGATTTTGTTCCACCCTCTAGCTTTTCATGCCTCGTATGTCAGCAGGCTCGCGAAGCCAGTGCGTTCAGTTGAGCCTGCTTTCCTCCAACCGCAGTCAGTAGACGTCTTTGTTCAGTTGAATCCAGAACCTTCTCGGCGTATATTTGTTTGTCATGACTCTGTACGTCTCCCTCTGGAACTCCCGTACGACGAATCACACAAAGTAATTAAACCTATGCATAAATTCTTCGTCCCATATGAAGAAGGCTGCAAAGAATCTGTTAGTATCGATCGTCTGAAACCTGCCTACTTAGAACGCAATCCCATGAGCCTCGAACTTAGCGTTTCAAAAAATACACGGCTCACTATATACTTGTTATCCATTGAAGAAACAGTCAGCGTAGCGAAGTTAACTAAACCCGTCCATCAAGGCTCGAACGAAAGCGAGTCCTGGACGATCCGGGAGATTCCCAGAACATCTTCACACTTATCTCACATAACACGATGATGCAACTCACCCTCATACTTTTTAAACAAGAATCTCTCTGGATTATAGCACATTTTCCACTGCACACAGTTGATTTTTCATTGCATCCCACGTCATAAATTAAATTTTTTATGACTGTGAACGTAACATTGACTGCCTAATGATTTTCCTGCAATATTCCCTTTTTCGCATTATTTTTTGCGTGGTTTATGTATAAACTAATTCAACCATTATAACTGGTATATTTTCTTCATCCAGATCCTCAGAATTCTTGTTTTCTTTTCCAGGTATGACGGGCACTGGACAAGGAGCACACAAAACATGAGGATTAATATCAGTGAAGTGATGTAAATATATCAGCTTAGCATAGGTAGACAACCAATAGTCAACTCAGTGCCATCAGGCCCATCGGAATAGTCTTACTAATAGTGCTACCATTATAATTTTACTTTCGGCTGGTTTCGTCTTAGGTTCGTCACGATCCCACTTAGGAGGAGTAAGCTGTGGTGGTAGATAATCCCCAAAAGTTATTGGCCCACAGCGTCCATCACTCAGCCCGCGATTCTGACCTTCAATTTTTAGGTGCACTTATTTAGTTGAAGGTTCGCGGTCAAGCATCCATGTCATTTGACACAATGTCATGTTACGTTCGTTCGTTCATGCATGATCCCTAGTTAGACAATCACCCTTCCACAACAATTTCGATCCTGCGATATATTTCGTATTCTAGACGATCAATTTGGTGTCATTATTCACCTTTGGCCTACGTAAAGTTAATAATATAGGAGTCGTGGGTACAGGAATTCGCGTCAGGATTCTTCATGTCTCCCGTATGCTAACATCTTTTGTCCCCGTAAACCGTCAAATCGCTTGAAACTATTCAGCAGCCAGTAACTGAGAAGGCCCATCCGGTGAAACGCAGGAATAAAGCCCATGTTTCCCCATGACGGGAATTTTGCACGTAGCCATTAAAGGTGTTCTACAACAAGTGCGTGCAACTACCTGCATTCGTTTCAGGACGTCTCGAACCTACTCCGTGTCGCTGCATCGTTTTTGTAGAGGGTCAATAGCCGTTTACCTAACTATCAATTACTTTGGAAACATGCTAGAGTGTACAACTTTTAGTGCCTTTTTGGATGATATAGCTCTATCACAACCCTTGTTGGCTAAACAAGGTAACTATTGGCGTCGCGGATTATGATATCTTGAGTTTATGTCCCAATTTATATCAGTTAGTCGACAATTAAAGGGTAACGACAGTGGAGTTGTAGACGCTACGTCACCTATGCACATTAAGACGGCTGGGTGCTTCAATATTGGTTACAGACATCTCTTGAACATACAAAAAACAACGCTAAACCAAAGAATTTAATGTCCCCCAAAACATTTTAGAACTCACTGAAATTCCTTTTGGCAAGACGAAAGTCATTCTTTATTACTCTACCAATAAATTGATCTGTTTTTGTAGATACATGATGCCTAGTTTTTTCGAGATGTTACGTAATCTTTTACATCCCAGGGCTAGCTCCACTACCAAGTTGGTGAAGGTTAGATTTATGTGGTCAGACGCTAACAGCGACGCTGCGAAGAGGTGGCGAAATTGTTCGTCTTGTCACAGAGTGAAGATCCGTTGTCACACCAATGCACCGTCTGATCGCTTTTATACGCCTAACTCAACTTTCGACCAAATGCATATAGTTACCGTGCTAATGGCTTCCTTTCCATTTTCACTTCAATCTTCGGATTCACTGGTTGACCAGTAGCAGTTCCAATAGCAGACATCCAAACATAACAGTTACTAAAGCTCTGATCAAGAACTGGACAATGAATTCTGGTGTTCTGTCCATTCCTAAAACCGATAGAGTGCCCAATTCGAAAGCCAACTTTTTCCACAGCTCAATAAATTACCTGGAATTAAGCGAATTCGGATGACTTCGCATGAATAATATCACTTCTACTCCAGCCGCAGAGACCATTACATTTCCCGCTACCTATGACAAACTGCAGGAAGGATGGTGTGCAACGACAATGTACAGTGTTATTTTCTCTCTTTGCTGTTTTTGTTCAAAATTTATGAATGACTTGTTGAACAAGCGATCGATATTTTTATCTGTAGTTAACGTTGTTGTTACCTCAACACTGACATTTTCTTAGTTATTCTATTGAAACATGTAATGTTTACCATTCACATATCATCTGCTCTCAAATACAACTGTTTCCCGGATGATTTCAACCATTTTACATGTTATCTATCAAATTTATCAGGACCATTACTGTTAATGAATTGATTAATTATATTAGTAACTGTTCATACTCTGGATTGAACGGTGTGTCTTCCCTCTTAATACATACACAGCATTCTGAATATTAACACTACTAAGAATCGCCCAAGCACTGCATATTCTCGAACACTCAAATTTTTTATTTCATACTTCGCTGTTCTGGTGAGTGAAATACAGAGTACTCCTATACTGAATCCAACTGAACGCTTATAAAACTGATTCGTGCACTCATATTATACTTTTATAGAAATTAACTTTGTGTGTGCTTACCTAATATTTGACACTACGTCACCGAACATTGTTTTTTGACAGTAGCCATGATGTTTACATTATTATTTACGATGTGCGTTTGTTGTGTCCAGAGAAAGTTTGGTCGTATTGCAGGGGATAAAAAGAATTTCGTCAAATCTTTCGAGCTCAGATCGATCAATCTGTTTATCTGTGTGGATGGAAACACAGGGGGGAGAATTGAACTTTCAAGCGACAAGATCTCAGAAGTCGAGTCGTAGGATGATTGTGTATCTCTATATTTTATTCTCTAATAAAAATAAATACACTTTTAGAGGTTGCAGGTATCGACGTTCGCGAGTTGTACGGATTATACTAACGCAAGATCTTATACCAACAACCACTATAGTGTTCGTTCTTCGAGTACCAAATGGTAAAGCAAAAGACCAGATTTTGTCGTCCAAAGTACGTATTATATTTCGGGACAAAATCGCGGGTAGAGGTGAATGCTTAGCTAGCTAGTAATCGTGCACGCACGTGACACGACATAGCACCAAATGGCGGGGATGCTTGACCGTAAGCCTTCAGCTAAACAAGTCGACTTAAACAGTGATGGTCAGCATCCAATGTTGAGTGATGATTGCTGTGGTTAATAATTTTGGGGAATTATTTACCGCTACAGCTCACTCCCCCCCTAGTGGGTTTGTGAGGACCCTAAGACATGACCAGCCGGAAGTAAAAAAATCTCGATGGTTCCCTGATGGGTGAAAAAAATCTTCCGAGCGGCTTGATCGAGAGCCTGCTGGTCTGTTTGCCTATGCTAATAGGGTGTCTGTAAATAGCTTCCTCAATGTTGTTCGTTGAATCCCGTGCTTCGTTTGTTTCCTGTCCAGTGCCCGTTGCACCTGGAAAAGAAAACAAGAATGCTGAGAAACTTGTCATGAAAAATGTACCAAATAAGCGTTTTTTTATAGTAAAAAAATTACGTGCATCTACTATGCAGTAAAATAATGTAAAGTTCAAAACATCGGGAAAAAAATATATATCTAATTTAATTTTTTTACAAGTGCATGTTAAATGTACGATTATTGGAAAAATATCGTTTACTTGTGTTAAATGATGCAACATAAAAAAATTGATGTGTCACTCAGTTATGTGAAATAGGTGAGAAGGTATTCTGGGAATCTAACGTGACGTCCAGAACGCGTTTTCTTAGAGTGATCGACCGAAGTAGCCAGTGGGCGAATGCCCTGACAGTCAATAGTGTGACCCCGAAAATCGAGTGAGTCAACGCCTATTTGACACTTCTGTATATTGATGGTAACACCATGTTGGCGTAACCTTTCAAATGCCAAGTCCAAGTGTCTAAGGTGAGTTTCCTTATCTGGACTGGCAATGAGGCAGTCGTCTAAGTATGCATATACAAAGTCGAGACCACGAAATACTTCATCGATGAAGCGTTGGAATGTTTGGGCCGCATTGCGGAGGCCGAATGGCATGCGTAGAAATTCGAAAAGTCTGAAAGGCGTGATGATAGCCGTTTTCGGAATATCTTCCGTTGCCATCGGGATTTGGTTATATGCTTTAATCAAGTCGATTTTGGAGAATATAGATGCTCCAGATAACGTTGCCGTCAAGTCGTGTATGTGAGGCAATGGATAGCAAGTGGGGGTTGTTTGGACTTCACTCGCCAGAAATCACCAGTGAGGCGCCAATCGTTGCTATCTTTTCTTGATACCATATGCAGTGGGGATGCCCATGGGTTATTCGATGGCTGAATGATGCAGAGGGTGAGCATATGGTCGAACTCATTTCTAGCGAGTCTCAGTTTGTCAGGTGCCAGTCGTCGTTCTTTAGATGTCACGGGCTGTCCTGAGGTTATGATGTGGTGCATAACATTGCTGGTTATACACGGGAGGTCGTTAGATGGGCAATTCAGTTCCGGATATTTGTCAACAATCGGTTGGAAAGTTAGATCAAGGATTGCTTTCATCTTAACGATTGACAAGCTGGGGCCTACGTAAGTTATGCCTTTGATAGACAAACTAGTAGTGTTGTCAGTTAGTCGTTTACGGCGGACGTCTACGAGCAAATCATGATGATTAAGTAGGTCCGTGCCAATGATGGGCATTGTGACGTCAGTGATCAGAAAAATCCACCGAATAGGTTTGCGTAAACCTACGTTCAGATAGACGTATTTCCGACCATATGTTGCAATTGGTTTTCCATTTGCAGCCTGTAGGTTGAAGTTAGGATCCTTCTGTCGATCTGCTGCTGTAGCAGGAAGGACGCTGACTTCGGCGCCTGTGTCGACTAGATATCTAGTCTGGCTCATTACATCGTGGATGTAAAGTAAGCGGCTAGTGCCACCGGCGACGGTTGCCGCTAACGCGTGCCGGCGGGATAGTTTCCCACAGACTTGGAGGCTTTGCCGAAATCACAAGGTTTTCGACAACACTTCGCTTCCTTGCCATAGGTGTTGTGATACCAACACCAGTCAGGATTTTTGAGGGAGCGTGTGTTGGACTTAGATCGTCCACGTGCGTTTTGCCGTTGAGGGGATTTGTGACGACGGTAGGAGGAATTGCTAGGCTTGTTTGACCTAAGCATCTGCTGGACGGAGTTGATTAACTCTATCATTGCAGAATCCTTCTTCGAAGCCTGTTCGGTAATTGAGTATACTTCGGTAACTGGCCGTTTCGTTATCTCTAGAATTCTATCTGCAGAGACAGCTAAGTCATCTATGAGAACACTTTGAAGTGTCACAAGTACAGTCTGAACTGACTGTGGCAGTTTGGATAAAAATAGTTCTCTAAACAGTCCTTCATCGAACTGACTTTGGCCAATGATCTTTTTCATTCTTGCCAGCATGCTCACGGCTGACTGATCTGCTAACTCGATGTTACGAAATATCTCATCCAGACGTTGTCGATCTGTGAGAACGTTCCTCTTGAGGATGGATGCTTTGAGCAACTCGTACGAGTTACTTACCGACATCTGCAGAGTTACGCACTTGCTGAATTCCCGCGGTAGGGCGTGAATAACTGCAAGGAACTGTGAACGTTGATCGGTTATGCCATGTTCACAAAAATCAGACTCAGCAATCTGAAACCACGTTTCAGCATTATCTGGCCAATATGGTATGAGCTGAATTGTTTTGGCGGTTGATCGTATGCGAATAACCTTGGGGCTAAGGTCAGTCATGACGAAACGTATGCCGATAAAAATATAGTACAAGAATAAACACAAAAAGGAACGAACTCACCGGGTTTATGTGCGTGTGAATTGAAGATGTAGTTCGTGGTTGGGCTCACCAGTTTAGTGGTTGCAGGTATCGACGTTCGCGAGTTGTACGGATTATACTAACGCAAGATCTTATACCAACAACCACTATAGTGTTCGTTCTTCGAGTACCAAATGGTAAAGCAAAAGACCAGATTTTGTCGTCCAAAGTACGTATTATATTTCGGGACAAAATCGCGGGTAGAGGTGAATGCTTAGCTAGCTAGTAATCGTGCACGCACGTGACACGACATAGCACCAAATGGCGGGGATGCTTGACCGTAAGCCTTCAGCTAAACAAGTCGACTTAAACAGTGATGGTCAGCATCCAATGTTGAGTGATCTACCACTGGTGGGAAGCTCGAGGGAGAAACAAACTCACCTGGCAGTCGTAGTGTTGTGCCATATACTAGCTCAGAGGTAGTACAACCAGCATCGGTTTTTAAGGCGTTTCGTATCCCTAGGAGAACTAACGGTAGGGATTCAGTCCAATGGGTGTTATTTGCAGCTGATAAACCAGCTTTCAACTGTCTGTGTAGACGTTCTACCATACCATTCGCTTGAGGATGGTAGGCTGTTGTTCGAAAACGCATGCAACCAAGGATTTTAGTCAAAGCGAAGAATAAACCGCTTTCGAATTGCCGCCCACGATCAGTTGTTATGGAAGATGGGCATCCAAAGTTTGCGATCCATCTCTCTACAAAGACGCGTGCGACAGTTTCAGCAGATATATCCTTGATGGGTACTGCTTCAGGCCATCGTGTGAAGCGATCGATACAGGTTAACATATAGGTGTACCCATGAGATTCTGGAAGGGGGCCAACTAAATCTATATCGACGTGTTCGAAACGGGCATCAGGGATAAGAAAAGTGCCAAGGGGGCTTTTAGTGTGTCTTATTACCTTGCACTTTTGGCAAGCTAAGCACGTCTGTGCCCATTCCCTTACTTCTTTGTTAATACCAGGCCAGCAAAACCGGCTAGTTACGAGCTTGACAGTAGTTCGAATACCTGGATGGGATAAGCCATGCAACGTATTGAAGACGTTACGGCGATAACTTTTAGGCACGATGGGGCGAGGAGTACTAGTGGAAGTGTCACACAGAATAGTATCCTTTCCTATACCTAAGGGTTTCTCGGCTAATTGTAGAGTTGTTTTCGACAACTCACGCTGAAGCTCAATATCTTCTTTTTGAAGACGAGCCAGTTTTACAAGGTCTATGCCGTCGATTTGGGTGAAAGAACAAATACGTGACAAGGCATCTGCCACAGTGTTGTTCACTCCGGAAACATGGCGAATATCTGATGAAAAGTGTGAAACGTAATCTAGTTGTCGCGATTCCCTGGGTGAATACTTATCTGAAGTTGAGTTCAGAGAGTACGTCAGAGGTTTGTGGTCAGTGAAAATGGTGAATTCACGACCCTCAACTGAATGTCGAAAATGACGTATGATTGATGGATATACCCCATTATCACCATTTGAACATTGTTAAGAACAGCCTGACTACCAGCAAAGGAGTTTTCATTGGGTGTAAATATAACAACAACGCTTATTAAACATAAAAAATATTTGTGCGTCAGTGGCACACTGGTTAGGACTCTCGTCCATCATGCACATGCTCCGGGGATCGATCTCCTGCCGAAGCACACCCGATATCTATGGTCGGCCTGTAAAATTTGGGCTACCGATATCCATGCTGAAAATTCCATACTTGTACTGAAAATACGGTGTGGTATCAAGGTGTAATCAAAAAAGTAATAATAAAAATTTTCTGATATTATGAAAACTGTGGAGTTGGATGGTTAGGCACAACTGAAAAGACCATTTCGGAAAGCCAGGTTTGTAGACAATCAACAAAGGGCTCGTCACAGAAGTCAAAACGTACCTTTTGTCTTTCAGACATGTATGTGGGCACGTAGATTTTGTATCAAAACACTGAAATGAGATATAATTACTTCAACAACCACATTTGATATTTAATCTGACACACATACGGAAATCAGTAGACTGTTAGAATATGTTACACCAATGCGGCCAACGGAAAGGATTAAGTATAAAATGCCATACGTCATTTGACCGATTTCTTTCGAAGATTTGTGCAAGGGAACTACGTCTCTTTCATTTCTGCAAGAATTGTTTGGATTAAATAACCGGTTAGAGACACCTGTTTTGCGAGAGACTACAAAAGTTGCATTGAAAGTCAACTACCAACAATGCATTTCAAGTGCATAATATCAAGCCCTTACTCTCAGTAAATATGATTCTTTATTGACGTCAATACCACAAATGGATCCGGAGAAAGTAACGTAGTCTTCGTGTTAATAATACAGTCAAACAACTACAAAAGCTGTACAACTGCTTTAGAAGTAAATAAATAATCATGGTAAGCATAATTAAAACATCAATTGCAAAATAATACCGATAACTCAGCAAGGTCTGTAACAAAAGCAGTATTGCTCACTGACTCAAGTCAGTTTATCAGAATTGAGTAGAATATGGGCTTAAACCTTGCAGGGGCATTTTGTTATCAAAAAGTTCATACGCTTTTGATCGAACTTAGGATTTTCAAACACTCAGCAGTAAACAACACCAAACTTCTCACTTTTTCTGACTGAAAGGAAATTAAAATTTCCTTGCATGTACTTTAACTCTCGAACTTTTTAATATCATCTAATGTTGCAGTCACTGTGCTAATAACCTTTAGAAGAGACGGATCCTTTGTCTGCAAGCAAAATATAAAACAAAACTAAAAGGTTCCAGATAGAATTATATTGATAACGGACTGTTGAATGACTGCAGGATTATCGTTTAGCTGAGCAGTATGTCAGATGTATACGGTAAAAAGCTTCGAATATGAGGTTATGCTGCCTACAAACACGAAGGAAGCAACTGCTTGACACAAAATGACTATCAGTTACCAAAAATGAGCATCCAGACAAAAAATGCAATTGTCCCATGAACCACAAATGGTCTAATTAACACAAAATACAAAATCGTGCACATCATGTTTCTAATATTTTATTACAGTTCACAATTTAACCGCTTCATTTTATCACTACACTTAATATATGTCAACACTTGAACTTACATTCAGTGTTACTCATTTATTGGCATGTGTTTGTATGCATTTTATGGTAATCATATTTCTCCAATTTTAATATTCTCATAACGATATTTATTGAACACTATTTAAGCAAATATCCATTTTCGGTAAATTCTCATCAGGCTTTACATTAATCTAATGAAATATTAGTTATAGGCAATTGAATTAATGTGTTTAATAAAATAGATGATCGGAGTTCAGGGATGTGAGTTAATGTATAAGAATCGAGGTGATCATAAAAGTAATAAAAAAAAAGAAATCCATTGAAGTGTTCATATAATCTAGGCAAGGTTTGGATATTCCACAGGCTACAGAAGCCTAAAACAAGTCAAATGTTACCTACTTTTGCAAAACTGAACGATTATAACGCCTCTATAGGTGTGAACGCGATAACCATACAGTGCACGATAATATATCACGATAATTTTTATCCTGAAGATCTAACGTTTAACGTTTATCTGAAGATTTAAACAAATTCTGAAAATACTCATATCGACAGTTAAGTGGTTAAAACCTTTGCCTTATTTCGATTTGTTGATTCGTCAATGTTTTTTGTTTTTGGTCTTTTTTTCACTTTGTATATACAGTTATATAAATTCCTTAGGTATCTGCTATACTATACTATACTATACTGTTGGTAGCTTCGCCTTCTCTCTGGACATTTCTGTCTACTCGCTCCACTCAAACCGTGTTGCATACTTTGGATTTATTGCAGGAACCTATTATCCTTATCCGAAGACAACTCTACAACATGCTTTCCTTTGTCGTATCTTCGAATATCGGTTAACAACGTCTCGTCTCATACATTTTCTAATAACGTCTTCACTTGCTCATTATATTCCACTAAACCTAACATTTTATAGCTCTTTTTGAATTTGATTCGACTTATTTTATTCCTATTCTGCATAGGGTACGGTTGTGCACCAAATACACAATAAGGTATGAAATTAAAACAGCCGGCTTGTGGATAATTGTATTAAACCAAAAGTGAACATCATGATAGTAAGACCTATAGGGTAGCATTATACATTGCAAATGAACTTTTTCAGCCTAGGGATTATAGTCTCCCATTGTACTTCTTTTATGAATGCATATATTAATGATAAATTGCATTTACCTATTTCATTACACTTTAATGATTCACCTTAGCACCTTTACTTTTCTAAAACAGCTTACTATCCCTTGTAAGCGTTGTACTTGCCTCAATATTGGTTGGTTATCGTATGCCTACAACTACGGGTTGAAAACGAAATGAAGTCGATTTTCCTGCGCAACCTCGAGGACTGCTGTTTAATTCAATAATGATACGACATGGGTCAGACAAAGAGTGTATTCATATATATATATATATCAAATATTTAGCTGTTCAAACATTAACTTGTAGACAATCTATTATTTGACATTATATCATACTTGATCGTGCCTGTAAAAATGGCATGCATTTTCATGTAAATTTATGTTTACATCAAAATATAAATTATTATTATTACCAGTAGACACGATTCCAACAGTCAACGCTTCTGTGGATTATATAACTAATTTATGTCAGTGGACTTTAACAACTTATCCAAATAACCTATTAAGTAATATAACTCATTACTGCATTTTGATAATATATTGTTGCATTGTACTCTCACTGACTTGGATTTTTATTCGCATATTTGTTATGTTAATGAGCTTGACCTAGACAGTTCCCTACAGTCTTTGTGAGTCATAATGATAGCGAAAGGTAATAATTTCGTATCCACACTGATGTACTGCCTGTATTGTTGAGCTGTAATCCGCTCGAACATGGATAAATACACTTGTCTTCTTGGAGTTCTCACAGTCGTAATGCATATTGATGAAAGTGTCCTCTTTACAAGTATAAGGGGAGTAGATATGTGGTGAGAGCAAGCTGCTAGCCAATTGGTAGACATTGATCTACGCTGATTGGTAGAAATTAATCTAGGCTGATTCAACAACCGATCACAGCTGACCTAGACGTGGACAAATATGATTCGCAGACAAGTGGCTCGCATTTCCGAGAAATATCGAAAACGAGAAAGCAGAAGACTGCGTTTGTTCGCAAACAACCAATCAGAAGACCGCCTTCTTTCTGCGGGCAGGAGCCTATTAATGTACGTAAAATACATATAAATACCTGTTGGCTTTCGTAAAAACTGATCTGTTGCCAGGCCCTTGTCTTCTGTTGTTACATAGAGAACTATTTTTATCCAAACTGCCACAGTCAGTTCAGACTGTACTTGTGACACTTCAAAGTGTTCTCATAGATGACTTAGCTGTCTCTGCAGATAGAATTCTAGAGATAACGAAACGGCCAGTTACCGAAGTATACTCAATTACCGAACAGGCTTCGAAGAAGGATTCTGCAATGATAGAGTTAATCAACTCCGTCCAGCAGATGCTTAGGTCAAACAAGCCTAGCAATTCCTCCTACCGTCGTCACAAATCCCCTCAACGGCAAAACGCACGTGGACGATCTAAGTCCAACACACGCTCCCTCAAAAATCCTGACTGGTGTTGGTATCACAACACCTATGGCAAGGAAGCGAAGTGTTGTCGAAAACCTTGTGATTTCGGCAAAGCCTCCAAGTCTGTGGGAAACTATCCCGCCGGCACGCGTTAGCGGCAACCGTCGCCGGTGGCACTAGCCGCTTACTTTACATCCACGATGTAATGAGCCAGACTAGATATCTAGTCGACACAGGCGCCGAAGTCAGCGTCCTTCCTGCTACAGCAGCAGATCGACAGAAGGATCCTAACTTCAACCTACAGGCTGCAAATGGAAAACCAATTGCAACATATGGTCGGAAATACGTCTATCTGAACGTAGGTTTACGCAAACCTATTCGGTGGATTTTTCTGATCACTGACGTCACAATGCCCATCATTGGCACGGACCTACTTAATCATCATGATTTGCTCGTAGACGTCCGCCGTAAACGACTAACTGACAACACTACTAGTTTGTCTATCAAAGGCATAACTTACGTAGGCCCCAGCTTGTCAATCGTTAAGATGAAAGCAATCCTTGATCTAACTTTCCAACCGATTGTTGACAAATATCCGGAACTGAATTGCCCATCTAACGACCTCCCGTGTATAACCAGCAATGTTATGCACCACATCATAACCTCAGGACAGCCCGTGACATCTAAAGCACGACGACTGGCACCTGACAAACTGAGACTCGCTAGAAATGAGTTCGACCATATGCTCACCCTCTGCATCATTCAGCCATCGAATAACCCATGGGCATCCCCACTGCATATGGTATCAAGAAAAGATAGCAACGATTGGCGCCTCACTGGTGATTTCTGACGAGTGAAGTCCAAACAACCCCCACTTGCTATCCATTGCCTCACATACACGACTTGACGGCAACGTTATCTGGAGCATCTATATTCTCCAAAATCGACTTGATTAAAGCATATAACCAAATCCCGATGGCAACGGAAGATATTCCGAAAACGGCTATCATCACGCCTTTCGGACTTTTCGAATTTCTACGCATGCCATTCGGCCTCCGCAATGCGGCCCAAACATTCCAACGCTTCATCGATGAAGTATTTCGTGGTCTCGACTTTGTATATGCATACTTAGACGACTGCCTCATTGCCAGTCCAGATAAGGAAACTCACCTTAGACACTTGGACTTGGCATTTGAAAGGTTACGCCAACATGGTGTTACCATCAATATACAGAAGTGTCAAATAGGCGTTGACTCACTCGATTTTCGGGGTCACACTATTGACTGTCAGGGCATTCGCCCACTGGCTACTTCGGTCGATCACTCTAAGAAAACGCGTTCTGGACGTCACGTTAGATTCCCAGAATACCTTCTCACCTATTTCACATAACTGAGTGACACATCAATTTTTTTATGTTGCATCATTTAACACAAGTAAACGATATTTTTCCAATAATCGTACATTTAACATGCACTTGTAAAAAAAATTAAATTAGATATATATTTTTTTCCCGATGTTTTGAACTTTACATTATTTTACTGCATAGTTTTTCTAATGACTGTACATTTTGTATGCATTTGATTGACAGTATTGACTACTGAGCTACCATTCCACCTTATACGTGTATCCCAATACAGTTTCTGATATAATTTTAACTTGCCTTTACTGGCTATCTGTATGCCAAATGTCATGGATTCATAGGTGTAAAGCCTGAGGAGGAAGTTATTGAAAACAACTGTTCGCTTAAAACAATCTTTTTCAAATATTAAATATGATATTGCTTTCTTAAGTGTTATAGAAGCAAGTGCTAGTTTCTCATGGAAGCGTCTATGGAGAAGTCCAACCATGCCCAGTATTTGATTTCATTCAGATGAGCATCATGTTATTTATGGAAAATAGCATCTTTCTCAACCGACGTTTGGAAAGAAAGGTCTCATAAATCAGTGAATTCAACAGTAAACTATATTGTATAGTCACACTTTGCAGAAAGTGAGATTTGGATACATGTCCATGAATAGCTCTAGATAGAATACTATGTGATCATGATACTTCTTAGAAAAAATAACAGATTTCTTCGATTCAGGTCTTTATAAACACAATACTGAAAATGTATGTTTTGATGAATTCCATAAATCTTGAGAAGGCCTAATTTTCTCATATAAACAGTTCGTTTTTATGAAGCATTTGCAATATTATTATTATTCGTTTTAACCTTCAATTTATTTTAGGTTACCTTTTCGGTGGCAAGATGAACCTCGGGCTAAGATAAATAGGTTGGTTTGAAATGACTAAACAAAACGCTAGTTTCAAATTTTATTTTAACAAGTGTGCAGCCAAACAGGCTCTGATTCCTGTCTATTATTTCATAGTCATTCATGTGCTCACTTTATTGAAGCGGTATAACTTATCTCTGTCTCGCTATCGACACGAGTATGAGAAACAACATTCTCATGAAATCAAAAACATAGTTTGGTGGTGTGATACGGAAAATGTGTGCCAACGGAATATTATTCTCACATATTCCCACAGTTCAATTCGGCATTAGCAACAGAATATGATATACCTATTTGAACATTTTATTTCATGTCTTTTGATGTGAACCGAAATCACACGCTCAGTAATTGGTTAAAGAATATAAAGTGTACATATATAAACAGCCGTTTGAACAATGGCTTCCGTGTCTTGCCTTCTGTTGTTACATTAGGTGTCACTGTTCACCGACAAATGAAAATCCCATGGCCTTCAATTTTTAAAGGAGACATATGGATCTTCTTGAAGGACTTCGATGCTGTTGTGGAGTTGAATGGCGTTCAAGAGCCGTCAGCGAAGACGCTTTTATTTGAAACGCTGTCGAGAGGTCGAGCGAAGGCAGCATATGATAGTGTGAGGCAAAAAGAAGAGCAACCAACTTGAAAGTCAGTAGTTGAACTCTTGAAGGAGGAGTTTGACAGCCCTGTGGATAGAGAGCGGGTGATGCGGCAGTTTCGTACTACGAAGCTGGGAGTTGACGGTGATCCTCTTGTGTTGGCGCTGACCCAGACAAACCTACTGCGTCGCGCGCTGCCAGCACTGGACGAAGATTCTGAGGCACAGATGTTGGCGACTCAGTTTATTGAGAGAACGCAAATCTCAATAGCTACAGCTAATTCACGCCGTACAGCCACTGGCCATAGGGGAGCTTTCAAAGGTGACCGGGCAACTATTAAGCAAGACGACTGCCACGATAGAGCCAACAAAAGCCAAGCAGTGTGACCAAGAAATTGAAGAGTTGCAGTGTGAAGTGGTCATGCTGAGAATTAGCGAGAGGAGAGACCGGTGTTTTGCATGCGGTAAACTGGGACAAAAATCTAAAAAAGCATACTGTGTCTTCTGTCTGTTCGCCGAGGCTAGAGGTAATTGGGGCGATTGAGAAGAGGGCAATGTATTCGGAGTTGCGCGTAAATGACCACGAGTACGTGTGTTTAACTGACACAGGGGCAGCAATCTCATTCGTAGATAAGAGCTTATGGGAGAGCATAAGGCCGTGTTCGTTGATAGTGCAGACAGTGGGTAGCCAAGTGTTAAGAATCGCAGGAGTGTCAGACTGCAGAGTTAGTATTGGAGAGGATAACGTGACGTTTCCATTCCTGGTTGTACCTGAGTTGCGAGAAGTAGATGCAGTGATTAACGTGAAGAAAAGGGTTGTCGTTACGAAGAATGGGTGTTTCAGCATGCAAGAGAATGATGAGATAGCAGGCTTTGCAGCTTCGGAAGTCCGAAAAGCAGCAACGTTGCTTAGCAAATATAACCATCTTTTCACTGAAGATGAAGATCCGTACGGTTACTTCGATGAAATGAGGCGAGTTGGAAAGTGAGACCACTCATATTTCGAAGAGTTCCCTGTCATTTAGAAAGCTACGTTGCAAGATAGGTTGAAGAGATATTGAAGGATAACATTATTGAAGAAGCCGACAGCCCATATAGCTCTTCAGTGCTATTAGTAAAATAAACAACGGGAAATACAGATTTTGGGTTGATTTCCAACAACTGAATGTCATAACAGAGCTGAGACAGTGTGCGATGCTAACCATAGCAGAAATTTTAGATCGCTTACAAAATGCGAAGCTGTTCACAGTCTTAGATCTGCGATCAGGGTACTGGCAACTGCCAACAAAATAGGGAGATAGAGATACGACGGAGTACTATGTGGAACAGAAACAATATCGGTTTAAACGCATACATTTTGGATTGGCAGATACTCCGTTTATATTTAGACGATTTTTGACGCCGAAGTTTATGGAGGTGATCTAGTGATACACTGTACGAGCGAGAGTGACTACGCAGAGCACGTGGAGGCAGTTCTAAGACGCATCGAAGAATTCGGTCTACGCATCAGCAAAGATAAATCTCAGATTGCCAAGATGAACGTTTCGCTTTTAGGACATAAGGTGAGAAACGGCGAGGTAACACCATTACCTGAAAAAATTTTAACAGTCAAGTCCACTGATGCCCTGAATTCGAAGAGGAAATCAAGACAGATTTTGAGGAGAGCAGCGTTCTATAGTCGGTTCGTGAAAAGCCTCTTTAAGTTAGAGGCTCCGCTCTACCGGCTATTAGGCGATTCAAAGTTTGTCTGGTTGGAAAACTCGCAGAGGGTATTCGACCGCATCAAACAGCTAGTGGATCAGCAGAGAATGACGCTGCGACTACCGGTGCTGGGAATTGAATTCACTTACCGAATCTCTAGATTACACAATCATAAGGGTAGTTGTGGCATTACTTTTTTTAAATCATAATACGTACGCACGAACTAGTATCCTTTTAGCCATAGTGATGCCAGATATCTGTATTGATTGATTTTCTTAATTTTAATCTTAAAAGGTGGAAAGGAATTACCTAAAACACATATTTATTTATAATTTCCTTTCCAATCACTAAATCTTCTCGCAAATAGTTCAGTCTAGGTTTCCATCGCGAAGTTAATTAATTCAGAAAGCCTCTTGCAATTACGTCGTACTGGAGAGCAGTTTTTTAAAATTTGTTTTAAGGAGTAATACCTGAATCCGTGAAATAGTGGTGACATGCTTGTCATATAACCTGATGATCTTGTGCTTGTTTCGAGGTGGACTAGTAGCTATGTGTTGCTACATGGCTCCAGACAAAGACAAAAGAGCTAGCCATTTATTCTTTGTTCTCAGTGGTCTTAAAATTGATTTCAGTTAGTGACAAAATTACTTTGATAAAACCTGTTAGTTAGCAACATACTTTTTGTATGTTACCAGTCCTGTTGTTCACTAGTATAGAGTAATCGGAAAAAGAGACCGCTTATTAAATCAAACTTCACATTTGGACTGAAAACTTTTGAAAAACAGAAGTCCACTCAAGTAGCATAAAACTAACACAACCTTCAGAAATCAGATATATGCCTGACTCCTTTATAAAGACCAGTGTCTATAGTGTCAGAAACAACTTTCTTAAGGTGAATAGTCTTAACATTTTAGCAATGAGATGAAAGAAACTTAAATGATATTTCGATTTTTAAGACCTATTTCAGTCATTTGCGGGAGCAGAGACAAGTACATTAAAACTGATTAATGTATGGAGAATATTATTCTTATCTAACTGCATATTTAATCCCATTCCCTTGAAAAATCTATTTCCATCCACCTAATCATTAGCTTCCATCACCCTTCATTGTTGTGTAGTCAGAATGCAGACTTGCATATCGTATTCGATGATTAATGCACTAGCAGTTTATTCACTAAACAAATTATTAAAAAGCACTTTAAAATGTGTGGTCACATTTACCTTTACTTTTTCATTTAATTCTTCATAGATAGTTAACTAGAATAGAGACATTTTACAGACTTTATATTGATCAGTGAAGAGTTCTGAGGTCGAGAAGTATTTGATTAACAGTATTTTATTATAAACTGAACTATCATGCAAACCAACACAATCCTGATATGTAAAGTATGGAAAAAACAGATAAAGCAGTGCATGGCTGGGGAAGTACATAGACAGATAATTATGTTGAAGTGTCTGACTCTATATGACATTAAAATAAATCAACGTGCTTAAACTTTTTTAGGCCAACTCAAATTAATAATAGTAAAGAAAAACGTGTTATCCAATTAGTGAATAAACACTTCAGCTGATAATATTGTTTGTCAAGTATTGTGTAGTATTTTTCTAGTAGAAAGCCTGATGTGGTCCAAAGTCGACAGCCAGTCACGACGAAACGAATCAGTTAGAATTTTTATTTGCTTTGCTAGATACATTAATGAGAAAAAAAAGTTTCATGTCATAACAGTTTTCAACTAGTTAGTTATTTGTTGAGGAGAAATATTATTCAACGTATTCACTACTGTAATACATATATTAATGTAGCTCTACTAGATGTAAATGAATTCAAGATCGTTTTATTCGTTCATGAATAATTCGAATCGACTAATGACTGAAATTACACTTAATAAAAAGGTTATAAGCACATGATTTATCGTTATGATTTTCACACTGCATGGTGACTAGTACCACATTCAACCTACTACTACCATTACTACTTACTGTGTTATTTTCCACTAACACTTCATGAACTTGAACAGTTAGTGTCTATTCACAGCATACATATCTGCTTGTGTCCTCAATATTTAACCACACTGAGAGAAATTCGTAAGTACTTAATCACCAAGCCCAAGGAGCGCTTCAGGATTTTATAAGATTAGTCTATCACATGTCATCTATGATATTCACTTACGTCACCTGATAGTTTGACGAGAACGATAAAATAGTTCGCACTTTTGTATACACCACAGTATAACAATTATTCACATTAAGGCCTAATTCTGTAATTTCAGATAGCCACCCTTATTTTCAGTTTTGTGACTGATTCACGGGCAATTTTTGAATACGTTCAAAGATTAAAATATGATGTTCCCATTATATATGCTCATCTAGCATGTTCAAAGTAGAGAAGCAGAGATGTTTAATTCTGAAAGAATTGTGGATTAGCGACAAAGAGGAATGCAAAAATCAGGTCCTAAATATCACAAATATATGTATTAATAATATCACTGGAAACATTTATTTTGTTTGTTAGTCAGGTGAGCTTTTAAATTATCTCATCGATCAATAAACAAATAAACAGTTAGCCCATACCAAGATTGTATGAAAAGTGTACTGCGTTGAATCGCAGTAATCGCATGCTCTAGGAATGCATGCACTGGCTTAGGAAAAAACAGAATTTAGTTGTAAATGCTGGACGAGACCGTGAAATGGGTGGAGGGATTACGCAACCAGCTGCAAACAGCATTGGTCAGAGACCGAATAGTAATCCAGCAAATGTTAACAGTGGAAGTAATCATTTGATGCCAGCTGCAGTAATTAATAACCCCAATGGAGAAGCTGAAGTCACCAGTATTCCAGACGATTCGTCCAATAAACATTTTCAAATTAAACGGTGGAATGCGTGTGCATGTTGGTCATGGGATGTGATGCACGACACGTGTGTAATATGTCGTAATGCCCTAATGAGTTTATGTAAGTCAACAAAAATTCTGAGAATAATGTTGCATATATATATATATATTTCTAAGTGTTGGATTATGATAGACTTCAAAATGAAAGATGTGAATTGATTACAACACGATCCCTGCAACTAGAGTGCTGACATAGAGCTCTTCAACAATAAGAAGTAGTCACATTTGGTTTATCCTGCTGAAAGTGTAACAGAAAAGTCACCTTCTTACCCCCATGTTTACATCACACTTTGACTGGCAGAATTGTAGAAATTTGTTTGCTTTGTCTATAGACACGGTAAAATAGATTTTCACATCCATCATCAAAACCTTAAGTATTTTACCACACATTTTTTCCTGTTTTCATATCATTCCTGTTTTTTTTAGATTTCTGCGTTTCCACTTGGAAATGTGAAGTCAAACTTCCTAACTGTGGTTGTCTAAGGCCTTCATTTCATTTTTAATTCAATTTGGTGTACTTTTATTACATAATGGCACTTGATAAACTGCTTTGCTGAAATAATCAAAATGTTTTGCAATGAAAGTGTTTATTTAGGAAGGTGGAAATCTAATGCAATCGCGTATTATTGTCTTTAGTTCGCTTATAAAGTATTTGAGCATTTCATATGACCTGTTGAAAAGTAGGTACATTTAATAGCACTTTAGAAATAGAACAATAATAAATTCCGAAAGATACTCATGTAGTTTAACGAAAAAATATATATCACTGAATGAATTCAGTTGTATGAATTTAGGCAATTTAAAGAGTCCATGTATCAGTAGCCGTTCAATTGATTTTACCTGTACAATTTGTTATCTGCACACTGTCACTCAGGCTCGTGGTTCAAGTAACTATATTTCTCTAGATAACTCAATCTGACAGACGTACCTGTTCAATCTGATCTTTTATAGCAAATAATCTTTAGGCTTTTTTTTTCATAAAGTCAGTTAACAAATAACTATTTTGTGGAAGATTATAATGACTTCTATATCTACACATTATAGTGATGAGAGATAAGTGCTGAAGTAGAACATAAAACCTAATGACCAAAATTTTAAGATTCTAAACCACATTCAAAATGAATTTTCATCCTCAACCTGCTTATCTGAACACTGATTTAACTGATCACTTTTCAAGGTAGTTCTAAACAATACAGCCAGATACTTGGAAATTAATGTATTTCTTCTGGAAAGTTTACACATAAAAGCTTGAAATTTTTTCAGGGGTAAATTATACTTGCAAAATTTAGCTTCAGTCTATTTTATAGGATTTCAGTACAAGTAGTTTGTTTCTTGCATAGTCTGTGCATCGACAACTGAGGAAAGCACTGAAAAACTCATTTATGACACTACCTTGCATAATATTATCTCCAGAAATCTACCTGTGAAACTGTGTTAAACAGACATTTCCTACTCCAATAATTTCTTCTATCTCAACCGTGTAAGGCACTCACTGACAATGTCACGGATATGTTTGTTGTGGGATAAGTATAAGGATCAGAGTCCCAGTGTCTTGTATGTGTTTGTAACAATACCGGAATTTCGAGAATTTATATATATACATATACATATATATATTTATATTAGGCAGTAGTTAGTAGCTAGTGTCACGTATCTAGTCCTTTCTTCGGTGCAGACTGAATTCTGTCATTGAGGTTTGCAATGTAGCCACCATGCCAGGTGGCTTGCCATCACGGTGAACTCTGAATTGTTGTTATTAGATGGTCGGAGGCAACATACATGTATATATATATATATATATATATATTATCCCTCAGTGAGTTCTAGTAAGAAAATTGAATCCCTCCAATAAATATTACTGAATGTTATGAAGAAAATGGAGACCATAAATACAGGAAGGAATCAACACGAACACTATTTTTTTCAAGTTTCTACAATTCTTGTCGGTATATAAAGACAGACATCAACCCCAAGACACATAGAAAAGTTAACATTAAGATATCATAACTGACAAAAAGGTCTCAAGAAAAAGAGGGATTCACAAATATAATCATTAAAGGGCCTGGAATTACAATGCTAGAACACCAACAAAATGTAAGTAAAATGAAAACTATAAAAGCGAAGATAATAAAATTCTGTTAGTCAGAAAAAGAAGCCTTTAAACTGATAGACATATCTTCCGATACAGTAAAGATGGCGGTATGCTTTACAGTGTGTGGGAACAAATAAGAAATACGTACTCATCACTGTGATCCATTTTAAGTTATGTAATAAACGTAATTTACTCGTCGATTTCGGTTTCCTTTCACAAGAAAACACAAACTTTTCAAGTATGGTTGGGGCAGACAGTCCCTCTTGGCTACGTTAAAAATCAAAATTAGTTCAGCTCTACCTTTAATATGCAATCTGCTATTTCATCTGTATCGTAAGTGGAGTAAGTTAACATTTCAAGTGTAATAATCTGAAAATAGAATTACACAGACTGTATCTGTCAGCTTTTGCTATTTTATTACTTCTCAAGAATATGAGTTGATTGGAGATGTCACTTACATGAACGGTGAACTGTTTAATATTGAAATAACTCTCCATACTAAAGATTAGAATTAGTTTCGAAACCCACCATATGAATATCAATCTCCAACTGAGTGATTACTCCCACATAGGTGTCTTGAAGTTGTAATGAGAAGTCGTGACTGATGGGGTCCACAGCATCATCATAAAGTGAATGCTTATCGTAGGCACTAGCTAGAAGCTGCGGTATATCACAAATCGATAGAAGTTTTTTATTTTCATGGATCATTGAATTCCGACCCAAGTGACTGAATGATCAACGATTTTAAATTGGTAACCTGTAGGTCTCAATTTCTATGCATGGTAGGATGAGGATATGCACTTATGCACAGTCCCAAACTAAGATGCAACAGCTATTCAGTAATTCCTGATTTTCAATGATCTCTAAATTATTTTGCTTCATGGTATTTTGGATTTAGAAATTCATTCTGAAATTAATCCAAACCCATTATTACTTCCATGTGACTGATGTTCCTTACAAGCACAGTATTTTGAGCTTTGAATTCTAGCTTGTCACTGGCAGACATTTGAATGTTTGAATAATTGTAAAGGATTCATAATGAAGAGTTTTCTACTGTCTTGTATTGATTTATTTCGTGAGTATTATGAACCTAAGTTAATTATTATCACAACTCTTATGACAATGATGACACTATCTGAGGATAAGGACGAAGGGCTGAATTCACGTTCGAATGTGCAATCTCAGTCTTTCAGAAGATAGAAATTCATCTTAACCCAATAATCGTTAACTGTTACACTCTTATGGCAGTTTAAAAATGTCAATCACTATTTAGAAAACAACCAATTAAAAAATCAAGTTAATTAGTAAATTTCTTGACGTCCAACTAACAAGAAGAGAACAGGATGGAACACTGAGAAGGTCTATCCACAGAAAATCGACGTGGAACGGACAGCTTACTAACTTTCACAGTTGGGTACCACTATACACCAAACGAAACCTGATCCGTTCACTCAGGTACAGAGTTCGCAGAATTTGCACCCCGGACACCACAGATAATGAACTGGACAATCTCAAGAGAATCCTCGTCGAGAATTGCTATCCAGAAAGATTTATTGCAAGATCTGTGAATCCTAGACCAGAAAAGCCGCCCATGCTTAGCGTCCCGAAAAAACTACTATACATGAACCTTCAATTCAACGGAGATTCATCTGCGGAAACACTAAAAAATCGACTGTCGCGCTCACTTAAGAAGACCTTCTTCGCAGCTGAACTACGACTAACCTTCTCCACAAAACCTATGATTCATGTGAACGTGAAGGATAAGCTACCGCTACCGGCCTCATCAATGTGCATTTATCAATTCACCTGCTCGTGTGGAGCCAGGTATGTTGGCCGAACCCAGCGCTCGCTCTCCAAACGTATCACCGAGCACTTACCAACATGGTTTTACAAAGGAGAAAATTGATGCCCCCGCAGTTCCATCTTAGAACATCTGATAGAATCCGGACACCAAGCTACACCGCAAACAAACTTCAAAGTCGTCTACAGAGTAAGAAGTAGTCTCCTTAAAGGTGTACGAATCAGACTTCTTCAAACTGCAGAAGCAATGGCGATTCACTTGCTAAGTCCTGAACTCTGCATACAGAAGAAGTTCGTTCAATCACTACACTTACAATGGACGTAATCTATCTTATTAGCCGACAAATAAATTCTACCTAATCTTTTCTTCTGTCTCTTCATTAGTATTATTTTACCTTCTCAATTGTAACATTTTACATTTTCAACTTTCTTGTTCTCTACCCCCACCCGATTCAATTTCTACACCTCACCACCACTGTTACTGACTTGAACATTGCTCAGTTTCCAGTCATTTATGTTACGTCATCCAACTTATTTACTCAATTTCACTTCTCCTTAATCTCTACCTGTAATTACCTCTGTCGCTATCCTGACCTAAGTTGTAACATTTTAGTCAATTATATTACGTCATCTAGCTTACTAACTCAATCTTACTTTAGTTGCTGTCTGATTAACTTTGTCTCTATACTACATCATTCTTGTATTAACTAATCAATTATCTAAACTTGACAAACCTCATGTACACACACACAAATAATTATATATAAATGCAATTGTACAGCTATGTGAATGAATTCGCCGAAAAGAGTCTCTTCGCTGAATGTCTTCTCTTTTTCATAATAAGTAAATTGTTAAGCTTAAATTAATTTTGCACTGACTATGACCTATTTGTCGCAGGTATTACAGAGAAACTCGCACTATGTGATCAAAATTTTCAAATCGTCTTTTTTGTTTTCCGTTCGTCTATATTCTTTTCATTTCTTAATGTTGACAACCGACAGCTCAATTTCCACTAATGCTATTTAGCTTTTATTTTAATATTTCACTTTCAGATCACGCAAGCAAAAATTACTAACTGTTATTGTTGTAAAGCCATTAGTGAGAACGCCGAAATCCTCGATTTAAATGTTATGTTTCTGAAAGTTAAACGTGGTATTTTTTATGTGCAAAACAGAATAATCCCTTTTAGTTAGATGAACAACTCTGCGGATGCCATTAGCGAATGATATCGAATACATTGTCACTGGCACATGAATGCAGTACACCAGTCGATAAGTGACAACTAGTCGCAAGTCACAGTTGCCAGTTCAATCATGTTTCCAATTATTTTTCAAAACTAAAATTGTCAGTTAGGAAATGAAACTCATCACTTGATAACTGATCAGGAATACTTGTTGAGACTGTTAATTAATCTAGATATTTTATTTAGTTATTAACCAGAATGGAAAATGACTTCATCAATTATCCCTCTTACACATTTCTTTTACGAACTGACTGACAGAAAATGTTTTATCATCATTCAACTAACATTGTGGAAAACTATTTTCTTTAAAATTTATATTTTTAGGTATTCATTGTCAGGCAAAAGTTGGGACGAATCCTCTGGATGAAAGTTGCCTTGTAGCATGGGGCGCTTGTAATGTAGGTATTTCGATGTTGTTTATAATGTGTGCTTCATTTCAAGCCTAGGAATTATGTGTTGTTTAAGTCTGTGAAATGTATATGAAAGTTAAAATATTTATTGAACTTGAAGGAATTATTATTCTGACACTAATACTACCTACTGTCAAGAAAACTTTTGTTCAAAGTTGGCATTTGAGAAGAAATACAAGTAGGGATTTTATAACTCAGAAGAAGTGACAAGCAAATGACTTTTTTAACACTACAAAGCAATATACAGATACTTTCTATGAACTGAATTTGAAGTAAAAATATGACAGTGTGCTTTGAAGATTGATGAATTCATACTTACAGTCAAAGCGGAAAAAGTCAAAAACGTCCAAGCGGAATATCAAAGTCTAACCGTGTCACTTATTCATTTCATCACTTGTAATAAGAAAAATTATTAGTGATCAAATGTTTACTAGACATTAGATAAGACGTTAGACAGCAGAGTCAGTATGCCAAATGCTAGTGGTAGAAATTTCAGTGAAGCATGTTGACTGATGACATAAAAGTCGTTAGTTTTATGCACTTCTGTATGAGTTGAATAAAAATAAAATCTGATCCTCTTTTGACTGTCATTCCAAAGTTAGTTGCTGCAAAATTAAGAAAGAGACAGATGAATGAATAAATTTTCTGGATAAGTATCAGAAACTGATTATCAACTTAGGCGTCGGTGGCACAGTGATTAGGACTCTCGCCGACCATGCACATGGTCCGGGGTTCGATCCCCTGTCGACGCACACCCGATATCTGTGGTCGGCCTGCGAAATTTGGGCTACCGATTTCCATGCTGAAAATTCCATACTTGTACTGAAAATACGGTGTGGCATCAAGCTGTAAGCAAAAATAAATAAAAATAAATAAATTGCATATGAGACATTTACAATTAAAAGCGTTCTCTGAGCTGGTTGGTTTAGTCGCGAAGCTTTCGTCGTCCTTCCGGACAACATCTTCAGCGCCATATTTAGCACGAAGTGAAGTGATTTAAATTCCCTCATGCGTGATGTAATTGCGTCTCCTGGTTACTATCTTCACATATGTATTGACCACTTTCTATTGACTAGGATTTTAAACTTTTTGGTCACCTGATTTACTTTTTATTAATTGGTATACTTCATCTATATTAATGTGTTTGTTAATCGCATTTTCGCTTGAGTACCAGGCCTCTAGGAATTCTCTGGCACTTTTCGTGTTTCCTCTGTTTAAGATTTTGACATGATCCCAATCAAACTGATGACCATAGTTGTCTGCATGCATTGATACTAAAGAATTCATATCATGTCTTTTCACGGCTGATTTATGTTCTTGGATTCTAATTCGAAGGGGACCCATCAGACAACTATGGTCATCAGTTTGATTGGGATCATGTCAAAATCTTAAACAGAGGAAACACGAAAAGTGCCGGAGAATTCCTAGAGGCCTGGTACTCAAGCGAAAATGCGATTAACAAACACATTAATATAGATGAAGTATACCAATTAATAAAAAGTAAATCAGGTGACCAAAAAGTTTAAAATCCTAGTCAATAGAAAGTGGTCAATACATATGTGAAGATAGTAACCAGGAGACGCAATTACATCACGCATGAAGGAATTTAAATCACTTCACTTCGTGCTAAATATGGCGCTGAAGATGTTGTCCGGAAGGACGACGAAAGCTTCGCAACTAAACCAACCAGCTCAGAGAACGCTTTTAATTGTAAATCATCCACCTGAGCTACAAATCTTCTCTATTATGAGACATTTTTCAAAGAAAACAATCACTTCGAGAAGTCTCATTTATCATTAGGACGAAATCTGTTAGTGTGTTATTTCATTTACCTGATTTACTATGCAGTGCTAAATTATCATTAACTGAATGACTTTTTAAGTAAAACTCACGGTATACTGCCCACGTCTGACTCATATTTTTAAGTGTTGCATCTATCTACAAAAGACATCACCTATCTCATTGGATGGACAACTGACATGATCTTACTAGATATTTTGTTCATTAATCCGTCTCATCTACTACTTCATACAACATGTCCCCATAATCATATTAGTCAAAGGAAGAATAATGAAATTTCCAGTAAAAATATGCGCCTAACTGTCAAGTCAGTATAAATGGAAATAAACTGGCTATTTATAATAAGTTTGAAACAATATACGATAGTTTTAGTAAGCGGGTTACAAAATTATCTAGTAATATACAAGGAATCGAATCACCGAAGTTCCTCAGTGGTGCATTTTTACCTCTTAAATTAGTTAAAAGCTAACCATTGGGTTGAAATTTAGTCTCCAGATGTTTGCACTGGGGTCATTTCATTGATTTCCAGTTAGATTTTGTAACCGGGTGACATCAGTTAGAAGACCTGGTGTGAACTCTTAAGCAGCCATTGAGTGAGAATAGAGAAGATGGAATTCATGAGCTATTGTATACCACCTCAGTGGTTGAACAGTTATACGCTCGCCTCTATACTTGTACTCCCTAGATTATAGGTGCATACTGCAGAAGAGTCCCAGACTAAGAAGAACCAGCTCTATAAAGCTTCATGGCTTTCAACGGTTCTTAAAGTGATTTTGATCAATGATGGAATCTACCTTAAAATTTAATTGTTTATGTTCCTTAGTTAAAAAACATTGAGCGTAAAATTTATTAAATCCACTTCCAGATAGTCGAGGATCTTAATCTGATGGCTGAACTTGCTCATCACCAAACACTTTAGTAATAAAATTTGGTATTAACAGTACTTTGTTTGTTTCTGGGTGAGGTTTTGACTATTGAACCTCTTCATTTTATAACCAAATATATATTCGCTGTTTCTGTAACTGCCAATATTTTGTAATAAAGAATATTCTGAAATACTTGATTAGAATTTGATTCTGATGTGATGTAGCAATTAGTCTTTATTGTTTTTTAGCATGCATATCATTTGCACTGTATTAAGCGCTGGCTGGAAACAAGTCCTCATCCTCGCTGTCCGTTAGATAACAGAGAATGGGAATTCAGCCAGTAAGTAGATTTTATTTGAAATTTTATCGAATATCATCCGTAATAATAATTTATTTATTTTTGTTTAAAATCTTCCGAAGATACGGGTTTGGTGTACAAACTATCAAATCACAGTAATAAGAAAAAACATCTATCAGGTGATGCATAATTAAATAGGTAAACCTGATACAAACCAAACCAAAGAAATGTTGTGATCTCACTGAAATTTCAAGAAAGCAATATTTAGAATATGGCCTCAAGTAATTCTGAATCTTAAATGTTTGTCCCTCCTGTGTCAGCTATCTTTTACCCCTAATAGTCTACCGAGAATTTGTGTTCTGAATGGAAAAGAGAAGTTTCTGAACACAGAAAAAAGAAACAGAATTGTGGTGTTAACTGATTCCATTTTACTTCACGACTTCTCATTATCTATAACCATTCTAGAACAATTATTAGGTGATCACGGATTGATATCAGTTAGAGAACCATTGAAAACCAGGAAGTACTGGACAGCTAGGTGTTTCATCCTAGTTTTGGAATCATTGGCAGTACGCACCCACTGGGGTTCGAACCCAGGACCTACCGCTTATAAGGCAAGCTCATATACCATTCAGCCACTGGGACCCGATTCAATGGCCAATGCATGAATTCTAACTCTTACCAATTTGTGGTTCCCAAGCTAGGATGAAACAGCTGTCAGTACTCCATGGTTTTCAATGGTTCTCTAACTGATATCAATCCGTGATCAACTCGTAAAAACAAAACTAATCCTAACAAACCGAGTCAAGAAAATTATTAGGTGATTTGAAGATGACATACTTTGATTTTACTAAAAAAGAGTTGAAATTTAAAATGCTTTTATCTAAATGTGACGACGCCTTTGAGTGGACCATCCACTTCAGTTAAACTTCAGCCAAGGGGCTACTTGAATTTTACTAGCTTCGTTTCTGTGCGGCAGACAAGAGAATAGGTTAAACACTGCCTTACAAAGTAATAAAATGGCGCTTGCAAGAATAAAATGATCGAGACTTTATCTGAAAGTATTCTTAGAGCGTTGAGTCCATTATGAAGTCAGCGCTGAAAATAGTGTCTAGAAAGACAATGAAAGCTTCTCATTTAAACACTGGAAACATTAACTAAGTTACTAATTTCATCATTTTGAAATCCTACGAGCGAAATACCTCTTAGTCTGTCTAAAAGTATGGGGGCTTTGTCAGAACGAAGGTGTCGATTAGAGACTAATAATTCTTACTTCATTAGTGTTTCCGTTATCTGATTCTACTAACTAATATCATGTTTGGATCAACAACCAACTGGCCAATGAGAGAAGTTAGCTAGGTAAGACTGAAAACAAATCACCAGATTACTAAACACGGAAGTGAAAATATTTCTATCGGTATAAAACAAGGATACAACGAATTCTTAGCCGTAAGTACGTTTTAACATTGCACATCGTTGTTGCAATGTTAGGGGGACGAGACAAGAGACAAAGACGAAATTTTTCAGAACAAAAATTAACCACAATGGTAAAACAACCCACTAAAGAAACTCTGAATAGTTTAGTGATGTATTTACCAAGACGAAAACTGTCAAAAATTCAACAGTGATTACTTCGAAAAAGATTAAACTACAGACTGGTGCCGTCTGAAATACATGTATCTTCGATGCCCTAGACCCGTCACCTGAAGTTATCACGATTAAGTGGACAAACTCAACAAGAGATATACAAGATATTATACTTATGATCAAAAATAAGAATCCCCGTGTCAAACTGAAATATACCACCAGATAATGAAGGTAGAACTTTAGTATATGTGGTCAGGGGAGAAACCACCAGAAAGCTTTAGAATTACCCAGAATAAAATCAAGAATACCAATGGCTCACAACAAGTCCCGTCAAAACAGTACACAATAGAATTAAAGGATTCTAGAGCAGAGTCATCCAATCTAAACGAATAAACTTTAATCTGCCAACTTAACCTTGATTTTGCGGTAGGCCCGAAATTCACAAACAGGACATTCGTTTAATATCAGTCATCCTACTTTAAGGATCTTCAAAATGCGATGTAGTCATGGAAATCTGTGAGGAACTAAAATATCTGCCAGTGTTCTGTAGTCATTCCATCAAACTGCTATTTAAATTTCTAAAGAAAATCGAAGGCATTCACGCAGACAACAGTCGAATTACAGGTATGACTTTTATAATACTCAGCTGTACGCTTCGACTGAATGAATAAACCAGGCAGCAACTAATCACTAGTAATACCTTTCGACAGTTGAAAATCAAATTTTCAAGATGGAGTGAGTTCATCGCTTATTTTGATTTCAGTGGTGAAAAATGTGAACAGATAAAAAGGGACATCTGTATCAGGACCAGTTTCAACGGTTGTGTTGTACTGACTTTAAGTGAGAAGAGAAATGCGAAAATGGAACTCCACTTTTGGATCTTTCAGTAAAGAGAACAAGTACAAGGAAGCATCAAACACCAGTGTGAGGAAAATCCATCAACATACATTAAATACCAAACTAACACGGTAACAGTGCTAAAACTTCTTACTGACACTAGTCCAGTAGTACATAAGGTAAAGCTCAGGAAGACATTAAAAAAAAATCCAAGATACACTATAGCACATCCTTCCTCAGGAGAACGGGAGAAAAACAATCTCTAACCGCCTTCCAAAAATATGGATATGCACAAAATTTTATTGAAGGGTGTCTACTCTCAAACGGACTCATGAAAACAAAACCAACTGAATCTACAAAGAAAATTGCTTTACTTCGAATTAGGAATATTTCTAAAACTATGGTCAGTATACTGAAACCCTTAAGAGTGAATACTGCCCACAAATCAGCAACGCGACTTCACTCTGTGCCATGTCGACCAAAAGAAGCAAGAAACAAAAAGAAGACAGAGCCAACATCAACAGTAAGAATGGGAAAGAATTTCAAGGAGCCTGGTTGCAGACAAATCTTCTCTCAGCAGATATATCGGACAGTAGAGGAGAAGATAAGTTGTCGAAAACTCAAAAATCTGGTCAACAAAACGAATATGAATGGTTTTCATGCAACCGGTTCCCTTTATTAGTTTGAAGAGAGAAAGAACGAACATGTTTGCAGGATAATAAGAGCTCGTTTTATTTCGTGGATTCTCATCAACTGCATACATCCTAAACAAGATCAAATTATAGGTTTCAAGAAAGTTGTGAAACATACTTTTTCATAATTACTTGGAGTTTCAGATAGAAGGCATAAGGAACATAATTCCAGAATTTGATTTAGGTAGACAGATTATTCGGTGTCAAAAACAACTAATTACATACACAGATTAGTTAGAGGCATATTACAGGGTCAGAGAACAGAGTGAATTTACACCTCTTGTGGTGGAGAGTTTAAGAGGGTGGGGGTGAATACTAAAGTAACATTTTTAACTTGAACAGACAAACAATTAAGTAGATTTAGAAACTTGAAGGTCAAAATTGAATAGAATGTTACGTAACAAGACAAACACACAGACATACTGACAGAAAGGCAAAACAAAAATAAAATAGAGTTAGGGTTACCAAGGTAGTGAAAGATTAGTCACACTATCTTTCTGTATACAGAGGTCTAGTCGAAATCTCTTGATGTAGTGATTATTTTGAAGGCTTGGCTAATTTCTACTGTGTGTCCTGTGTCAATTAAATATCTGGCGATTGCACTCGATAACACTTTTCTTCCTTTTGTACGGAGACTCTTAGGAATGTGCTCAGAAAATCTAGTAAATGCTGTCCTCGCAGTCCTTCCTATGTACTTGCTTCCGCAGGTGCACGTGAATAGGTAAATGCAGTTGGAGTTGACGTGAGTAGGGTACTCATCTACTTTTGACTGAGTTAACGAGCACACAGTGTTGTGAAGTAGGATCAGTCTGGCGGCTAGAAACGTTAATATATGTGTAAAACTTGGGCAGTGTGGTAGTAAGTAATTCCATATTAGTTTGTTTATTAGGTAAATCACACAGTGAAACAGTATTATTATTTACTGGATGACAATGTTTCGAACAAAATTTATTGTTCATAATCATATCAATTGTGATCCCACGACTTTGACACTTGAGTTTTATAGCTTTCTTTGTTTTCTCCAATTTGTCGTAGGGGGAGTAGAATTTTCCATATATCGGGAACAGGTGATGAATCATTCCCATTACATGTATTTGCAGTTGATTCAATAAACAAAGCTCCTGTTATCAATCTCTCCCTATACCCTGTGACATTAGATTTTAAAACTGTCATCCTATCCCATCCTATTGTATGGTTGTGTGTGACTGCATGGATTGCTATAGCTGAACTATTCTCTAGATTTCTTATTTTATTCGGGTCAACCAATCTAGACTTTGCTAAGTTTTTATGTTCAGCGAGTCTGACTGCCCCTATTCTACTAGTTTGACCTATGTATTTGACCTGACAATCATTCCACCAGGGTATTAGATAAACTAAATTGTTTTGTTTTAAAGGCTCTATAGGATCCTTTAGCCGACAAAGCTTGTTTCTAATTGAGTTTGTGGGTTTGAATGCCGTTTTTATTCCTGCCTTGTTGAGAATTCTGCGTACAATTGGATGGGATAGGATGACAGTTTTAAAATCTAATGTCACAGGGTATAGGGAGAGATTGATAACAGGAGCTTTGTTTATTGAATCAACTGCAAATACATGTAATGGGAATGATTCATCACCTGTTCCCGATATATGGAAAATTCTACTCCCCCTACGACAAATTGGAGAAAACAAAGAAAGCTATAAAACTCAAGTGTCAAAGTCGTGGGATCACAATTGATATGATTATGAACAATAAATTTTGTTCGAAACATTGTCATCCAGTAAATAATAATACTGTTTCACTGTGTGATTTACCTAATAAACAAACTAATATGGCTAGAAACGTTCTTTTTAATGCACCTGTGATTCGTTTTTGTGTTCTTGTGGATATGTCTTCCCCTTTGTACGCTAGGCAGATGAATGGAAACGAGACAACTAATTTTTTTCAAGATCATTAGGAAAGACATTTATTACATTCATTGAGAATTCCAAAAACTAAATTCACTTTGAGGTTAGCGCTGAGGATATCTAGAAAAACAAATGGACTCTTCAAAATTAGACCATACAGATGACAAATCGCGACAACGAAAATGTCATTTCATATTATAAATCTGTTTGTTTGTTTTTCTCAACCAAGTGGTAACAATTATTTCAAATTCTGATTAAACTAAAAATTTTTACGTAATCTATTTGCTTTTCAAAACAGAATCGGTCAGTGATGTGTTCTAATCGGATGAATGAACATTATTCAACATTTGTCAGTGATTCGGTTGTTAACTATGTACAGAATATTTGCTTTCTTAAACTTTCTAACTAAAGTGCAATTTATTTCATAAAACAGAGATTTTGCTGAACACACAAACAAATAAAGTAGGTAACTACTAGAACTTCTTTTTGACTTAAAAAAGAAAATAAAGCTATTAGACACAGGAAGTTTGTTAATTCCTCTAAAAAAGTATTCTTTCAATTTCACTTTAATTTTGATCACTTTATTTTCAGCTTTTATTTGAATTCATTAGCAGAAAGAAAAGATTTCAAGAAATGTAAAAATGTTTCTGTCATGCGCTTCATAATTGTAAAGACAGTAAATTCGGAATAGTAAATTTTTATATCTTCGTTCATGATTTCGTTTTGTAGATGATTTCTAACTGCATCAGTAATATACAACACTTTTCAAGAGGAAACTTTTATCATATTACTTCCATCGAATTTCTGGTCTTTATCTCTTGTTTTACGAAGGTTTAAAATAATTTTAGGAATACTCCATAGCTCAGTGGTCAGAGCACTGGTCTTGTGCGTTGGCGGCACAGAGGTTAGGATGCTCGCCAACCATGCATATGGTCTGGGGTTCGATCCTCGGCCGATTCACACCTAATATCACTGGTCACATGCTGAAAATTCCATAGTTGTACCAAAACACTATGTGAAATCAAACTATAATAATAATTAGTAATAAAATGTTTTAAGTATTATCAATCCACTGTTTGAAAAATAACCAATTTGTCTCACTAGAAAAGGAGTTCCTCTTCACTGCTGAATAACTGGTATTTTTAACCTGTTCTACTAATCATTCAATCAAAATATTCTCGGGGTGATATATATATATATAGTCATCTGTCACTAATTTTCTTGAAAACTTCCATAGCAAATTTTACAGTGATGTTAAACTTAGTATGAACTACTTTAACAACCCATTCATTTTCACCGGAGGAAATTAGACTGCCTTTCTGTCCACGAATAACCGAATGATTTAAATGTGTATTCATCGAATTTGTCCGTTTTATTTTTTCCGTACAAGCTGACTTAACTATTAGAGATCACCACGTTAGGCAATGTCCCTGCTTATGTTTGCAGTTAGTGGTGACCAGGAATAGATGATTATGTTTGATTGGACACTAGTAACTAGTGTGATGTGGCTAGTCCTTTCTTTGGTGCAGACTGAATTCTATCAGTCAGGTTGTAATGTGGCCACCAGTCTAGGTAGCTCGCTATCACGGTGCACATTGATTTGATGATATTAGATGGTTGGAGGCAATCGGCAGGAAGCCTTGGACCTAGGTTTCGTGCTAGTTGGCACTCGTCAGCAAGGCGTATCTGCAACCTTGGAGGAACTCATGTCCCTCCTGAGATTCAAACCCGCGTCACCCAGTGCTGCAGACGATTATGTGGAGAAAATTGTAAAATACAATGCCACCAATATACTTTTCCGACTGGGACAGTTTCCCTACTTGATTGATTATATCTGAGTATTTCGCTTTCAGCAGCAAACTAGATTGATTTTGATAGAGCTCATCCTATACTCTGTCTACATTTAGGTCAGTTGGGGCGTAAGTGGAGACTATGAAATCGACAGGTATCACAATTTTTCCTTCTTCTAATAATTCCGTTCAGCCGGACAGTACTCATACGACTATCTACTGTGATCCAGTCAAGTTGAGACTTTTCTGCCCTAGCACTCAACGCTGTACCTACACCTGCAAATCCTCGTGAACTAGCTAAACAATCTCCGCATACAAGTAGAGTGAATTTCGTAGGTTCTCCATGTCGGCTAGGGTAGTTAAGTGAATAATCACACCTGGGTTTTATATCCCAGTCTCCGAAACGCAACACACATCTGTGGTTCATGATACCAGAGGCCTAACTAGTGAGGCCTGTTGTCCGATCTGGCAAAGAGTCCTTACGTTAAATGCCCCAATATGAAGTTGAAGTGACACTAGGAGGAGTATTTTTCTAGTTCAAGTTGTCATTAATTGTCCCAGAGCTAAGAAAAGGCAGAAAACCTACCTGTGGAATAGTTTAACAGTAGAAGGCGGGCAAGAAAACAGAGGTGGATAGTTATTAGAAAGGTTTTTTATGTTTATAGAAGTCTGTGATTAGTTATTATTTCCCGGCTGCCCACTTCGTGGAAGTTAATTTTTTCTTGGAACACAAGAGAAAGAAAAGTTACTATGTTCCTTTACCGAAAAAACTAGGGAACAACTACTTGGGATCGGTCACACACGGCGTGTTTAGTATATTAGTGTGAATAATGTATATGACAGTATGTCATTATCGATTAAGTAGTGGGTAGCAAACGATCTGTGTATATTGTTCTGTACTTTGAGAGGTAGATTACAAGAATAACGAATCGGAATTATGTTTTACACTTCTAGACTGCATGACGAGGATGTGATTATTGAAGAAGAAATAAGTTTAAGGTATACTATTCAGATAAAGATCATAAAGCTCAAAAAATAATTCCCCACAGATAATCTATTATGTCACATGTTGCTGCATCAAATTTGTAGGTGTCAGTATGTGTACGAAGAAGAACTAAAAAGTGCAATCGAATATTTTATTGATTAGGTAATATGTGGAAACAGTAAATCCAATTCCAGGTAGACAATGTCAAATAAATGAATATGCATAGTAAATCTATGTATGATGGTAAATAATAACGGTGACTTTTGTTTTCATAACTAGACAATGGCAAATCAGTATTATGTTTCAGTTCGCAGTTTTTATATAAATTTGTCACTTTGTGCTGCTGTCGCTGACGTTGACAATAATGATCGGCGTAACTGTGACAATCAGAACAGGACGATTTATTCATTTTTAACTCTTCTGATACCTTCATCATGCGCCTTTTTGTTGAGAAGCATTTCTCAAATGGAATTTTAAGACACTCTAACCGGTTGTTTATTTGAGCACAATGGCTATTGACTACGGCCACAATAGTTGCAAAACCCATAAAGCCTAACTGGTTCAGCAGATAAACACCTGAATAGATAAAAAGAAAGCAAATGAAACTGTCAACTGAATGGAAAGCTTTACACAAAAATGGTGTCTATTTTATTCAAAGTCAAGTATGTCAAATATTCCAGGAGCATTTTTGCCAGAGCCATAATCGAAAAAGGTCATTTCGATGCTTTCACCATTTTTACTCTTGTGAAGTGCGCATTTACATTTTTCTGAAAATGCTCTGCCTTCTGTCGTATTATTCCTTTTTTGTTTTGTTTAAACTTACAAAATTGAGCGTATCTACTAACTTAAACATTTCCCGTCAACTGGTCAGTCACATACACTTAAAGGTAATAATGACGGGTTAAAAACAGTGTTGTGATTCCACCAATTCTTGTTTAATATAGTAAGCTTAGACTGAACTATAACCTATAACCAAAGTTTGGTAGAACTAAAATGAACTATGTCTAATCTTCATACTAAGCTAACTGTGAAACTGAATTGCTTCATGAAGGATAATTTCCACATAGGCTACTAGGAGTACTAAATCATCAGCTCTTGGCCTTCTTATGATTTCGCTTGCTCAGCTGACAAATAAAGTTTGAAGAAAACGCGAAATACTTGCAACAACCTGAAATCATTTAGTACCTAGGTAGAATATTAATGTTGTTGAGGTGTAGACTTCATTACTTTAGTCTTTTAAAAGACTCATGTCATTAGATTTCAGTCTTTATGAAAAATATATATAACCTTTGTTAATTTTCATCACAAGCATAAAATTGCACAATATACTTTTGTCATTATCTCTTACAGCTCGTAATAGATCAGGCGAATACGAATTTCTATTGAATTAAAATAAAAATAGGTATCGGATATTAATTTCTCAGAGGAAGTCAATCGTTGATGTTTTCAAGGTCAGTCAGAGAACTTTCTCAGCTAATACAGGATTATTAAGTATTCCCGTTGTCTTTTTTTAACATAGGATTAAGTTAAAAAATAGTTAGTCATGGTCAGGTTATGACATGGTGCCAATCCACGAAGTCATCGTTTGTTGGTCTCACCCAGATAGGTAGGTACAGACTTCCTGTCCTTGCATTGACGATTTTAATTTCTAGTGAATAATCACCACTCGAGTGCGTCAGTGGCACAGAGGTAGAATGCTCTCCAACCACTCATAGGGTCTGGGGTTCCATCACCGGCTGATGCACTCCTTTACCTCGTTAAGCCAGTATGAAATGCCTCTAATTCCTAGTTCCAGAATGTTTGCAAAGCTGATTAGGTGACACAGGAGTTTACATGCACTTAGGCTGCCTATAATTGAAGGCAAATTTTTCTGTCTACTATACCGTGGCAAAGAATTAAAACATGTTTAGCATTGCACAGTATAATCAGTGAAATAATGCAGTTATAAATATCCAGACCATGGATGCTGGAATCATGTTTATTCAAAAGGTGAAAATTTTTAATTTATGCACTAGTTTACTATAGATTCTGCTGCAGTAGTTGTGGCTTACACAGAGTAAGGTTTTAATTTTCTAATCACATTGAGATTATTTCAAATAATTTTACAATAATACAAATAATTTGCAGTGAATCGTCACTTACCCAGCAGTGGTATTTCGCTGATAGATCTGGGTGTATTCGATGATACAATAATAACATACACAGTAGCACCAAAGAACAATGATAATGCAGTCACTAACCGATCACTCGGACAACTCAAAGTGAATACAGAACACGTCAATATTGAAATCAGGGTGAAAGGTGCAACAACAAATGTAATAAAATATAGTGGTTCATGTTTAAGTGTGAATGATATTACAATATACTGATATTTTGAATTAGTCTGTCGAAGATATACAGAAGAATGATAGTCGATTGCATCAATAATCCATTCACTATGATTAGCATTCGGTATAAAACTATTGTCAATACTTAACTGATCGATTTTTGGATGGATTATTAGTTGTTTCAATGAACTATATGATGTAGTTAAAACCAGGTAGCATTTTTGCTTGTCAAATGGTAGTTTTGCCATATCCACAGGACAAGACAATTCTAAAACTGTACCGTGTAGCCATGTCACATAGCCATTGGATTCGACCTGTAGGCGTGATGAATTGTCACTAGCTGATATATGAAATGATCCTTGCTTCTTACGATTTCCAAATGCTAAGTCAGGTTTCCATAATTGGACATTTCTGGAAAGTAACAAACTTTGTAGGTTGCCAAAGTCACTCGGTCTCCACTGCAGACGGTAATCCACCCATCTCTAAAAAGCAGAAACAGACTACCTAAGTGGTAAAAATTTGACATCTTTACAGTTCACTTATTTTCCATATAGCATCAAAAGTTCAAACAAACAGATAGCTTATTTAAAAACACGACGTCCTGGAAAAGAAATGCAAAAATGAGGCAGGATATAAAAAGGATTTTACTGCGTCGGTAGCACAGCGGTTAGGACTCTCGTTGACCATGCACATGGTCCGGGGTTCGATTCCCTGCCTGCGCACACCTGATATCAATGGTCGGCCTGCAAAATTTGGGCTACGGATATCCCATGCTGAAAATTCCATACTTGTACCAAAAATACTGTGTGGTTTCAAGCTATAATCAAAATCAAATCAAAATATATATGCATATGAGATCAATCTTAATATTCACACTGTGAGTAAAGTAATGTTTGAAGTTCTGCGCTTCAAGTAGCTGCGTATGATTGCGAAATGTTTATTTCAGGAGTGAGGATATATGTTATTGCAAAACAGATTTGCCGCAGTTTTACTTCAATAAACTTGGATAAGTAGAACAGAGGTGGTTTATTTACATTTTGAATTTCCTCAGGTGATTGGTTTTGTGTGATTTTATATTACGGAATATACACATTGGGTCATAGGAGTTAATAAAAAGACAATTGCAGCGAAGAAAATTTTCTTTTCGACGAAGTCATCATCTAGGCTGTACATTCGTGTATTTATATCAAATGGATGAGAAAGTTCCAGAATAATTTCTGGTTAAGGGTTAAATTAATAAAAATTACAATTAGGAATTAGAATGCCATAATAAACAGGGGGATGGGTAAAACTCGAACAAAGTAGCATTATAATAACTAAGAAAATTGACATTGTGCAATTGGGGGTTATAAATGTAGAGATAACAAAATATACAGGATGTTTGGATAAGAAACTAGTGTGATGAATAATTGTTTATGCAATCAGGGATTAAATATGTAGAAATAATAAAATGACAAAATAAACAGGAAGAGTGGGTATGAAAATATGGTAGTGGAAATATGGTAGTGATTTTATATTACGTACGTGCTTAGGTGTATGCTTTAATCATGCCGGAATAGCTTTTATCTTCAACCTTATTTTAGAGAGCGTTCTAGTTAAATACACAAAGTTTAATAAACTTTGAGTGACGTTAAAGCATACCCCTAAATTAACTGACTTCAATGAAAAAGTCCAGCTAGTCTGTGGCGATAAATTTTGTCTGATAGTTACAGCTAAGAAACAGACTCCAGAGTTAAACATATAAAATTGCATTTTCATTGTTTCACGGTAGTAACGTCCCAAGGTACTGAGTCTTTATTAAACTCCTGGTGGCATTCATTGACACTGGAAATGCCATGTCATCGCACTTTATTAAGCAAGTATTTGTCTGCATAGTTTCTCTAATATAATTCAAAGTTTCACCTTAGGTTTTATCTGAGAATTTCTTATAACTTAGTGTGTGATCGTAATCACCATTGCCTTCCGTTTGCCTATACTAGTTCACACAGTGTCCTAGTATTAAGAATAATGATTATAATAAACTGTTTACTACTTAAGATGTTGTATTTATAAAGGTTCAAACCTTAATTGTATGCCAACTGTACAATAAATATTATAGCTCATTAAAAAGGCATATTCTTATCATACTTATTAACGTAGCAGTTAAAGACATATTGTCGTAACTAACATTAACATGTGGAAAAAAACAACATAAGTGACGCGTTTCCAAATGAGTTCTCTGAACATGTGGACTGGATAGTAAGATATTCACTGAAGTAACATGTTTGCCAAAAACAGTTAGATAGTTTACTGAAGTTTCAAAATTCTGCAGTAAGAATTAATATATCAGTTGATAAATGGAAACAATTTTTAAAATATCACACATTGTATCCCGATTCATTGAGTGAATACCTATGTGCTTACTGGGACTCTTCATCAATCTGTTAACAGTTCTGCCTGGTATCATCGGTAAAGTGAAGGACACTGTTAGTTGCTCAGTGTTTTTGATTTTTAATAATTCCTTGGATGTTTTTGATTAGTGATGAAAGCTATCTAAAAATTTTGCTTACAGTCCGATGAGTCATAGTAACTAATAACTAAACTTTGTCTAAATAAGTCCATTTTGAAGGTTTTCAACTTGTTACTTGTCCTTTGAAGATCTCAACGGGGCAATAATTTCAAACATACACAATAATTCGTATATTTCTGCTTATTATTAAAGTATTAATTCTCTTGTTGAGCTCATCCCTTATACGATGTAACATTCTGAAAAGTTTTGTCTTGATTTTCTAAACACCCTAAGATCGTATTAAATAATATTTTAATAGCTCGACATTCGAATTCTTCCAAAATATACTTAACCTACATCACTCGATCATTTATCAATAATACAGTAAGTCATCTTTATGCTAAATTAATAATGAGATTGAACTGTCTGCTTTTAAAGATTGGTTTTGGCTACAAATGGTCACTATTGTATGACTGTACACAGTGTCACACGGCACACAATCAGATCCAGTAACTCTTCTAAAGTACATTAGATACGTGGCGTTATTTGAAGTAGACGCAAATCTAAGTGAGTGTAAATGATTTGCAATATCTGCATATATGCGACACTAACATTATCAAATAGCACCACCTGAAAACACTTCCGTATTCTACTTAATTTTTCACTGAAAACTAAGGTGTTTATTGATAATAATAATAATAAAGAATCTATTTGAACGTGTCTTAAAAGACCTGAGAATCTTTAGTTGCTGCTGATGATCACAATGTGCTTCGGTTCTACTCATTAAATCAATGAGAATAAGCAAGTCTGTTAACTGAGATGGTCTTACTGTTTATGTTGAATAGCAGTTTTAATATTCTTAGTATGTAAAAAGCACTCCGTTATCAGATACTAGTCTATCTAGTTAACAATTCCCAAGCAGTGATCTAAACCATTAGTTTTATTCGTGATGCGATCATTGAGCTGAATGACACGGTAATACAAAACACCATATTTGTTGCCAAATGCTTAAAGGATTGTCAACAAACGCATCACTTTTCCATTCCATGAGTGACAGACTTTACAGAAGAGTGAATTCTGACTTTTCAAACCTTTGTATGCATATACATCAGGATTATGTTCAAATCTCTCTGTTTACTGTAGTCATATACGTGAATATGGACCGAAATTACTTGAATTATACTAGACTGTTCGAACAAATAAGTTTCTACTCCAACCAAGTTGTCAGCATCCTAATTAATTTTAATATCTTAGCAATACTCTTGATGACTGGCTGACAAGAACAGCTCAATCGAAATCACATTCGGTTAGTTGTTCTATGACGAGTAAGAGAGGAATAAGGATTATGGTCGGGTTTATTGTAGTTGTGATAAGAAACAACCATTTTTGCTTACTAGGCTTTACTTATTTGTCTAAAAGTTGATCAGCAGACACACTTCTTCTAGGTAGTACGAACTTCTGCACTCTTGATAAATACAACATTGCTGTACATTAATCACTAACACAATTTGCAGCATCAGAAAAATGTACGTCATGAATGTTAAATTACACAGTTAAAACTGCGATAAAATTATCATTAAAACTGACCTGAAATGTAAAGTTTATTCAAGGGATGCAATAAAGCAAAATTTTTTTATTTTTTGGTTACAGCTTGATTCCACACCGTATTTTTGGTACAGGTATGGAATTTTGAGCATGTGATATCGGTAGCCCAAATTTTGCAGGCCGACCATAGATATCAGGTGTGCGTCGGCAGAGGATCGAACTCCGGACCATGTGCATGGTCGGCGAGAGTCCTAACCACTGTGCCACCGACGCAAAATGATTATATTCACGGATTTTTATTGACTGATGAATAAACTTAGAAATTCGCTCAAATGTCTTAGAGTTATTTAATGAACAGTAATCACTGCATTCCCTAACAACCATTTAACTTCATCCATAAACGGTTGAAATCTTTGTGAAAATAAGAACCTATATGGCCCATGCTGTATATGTATCTGATAGCCAATAAACAGAAAGATCACAATGAAACCCTCATGAGTAAATCATTAGGTTTTTTTGTTGGACGACGAAATAGAGTTAATAAAAGCACAGGACCAAAGTGAAACAATAACATAATGGCGAAATGTTAGGATGGAAGAGAGATTAGTATAGGGAAAATTGATGAAAATATCTGAATTTTTTGGAAAACAGATGGACACCCCAGTAATACTGTGAACAAGAGTCTTTGATCATTGGTGACCTGAGGGCTGTAGTCATTCAGCTTAAACTTGAGTACGTTGTTAAAACTAAAAGTTAAAAGTCATAGACTCGTACCTCAATTTGCTGTAACTACCCTACACTTTTCTAACTTCAGCCAAAATGTTTTGTGCAAGAAAGTGATGATTTGGCATTCCTAACATATTTACTAATCAATCTGTAAATATTCACGACCTCTTAATTGCTTACCCTTTTGTGGAACAAAAGCACCTGTAGTAAAAGGAAATTGAGATCTTTTTTTACTATCTTTAGCTAAAGGGAAGAATAAGTTTATCACAATGACATATGACTGAAATAAGAGGTTACAGTGAAGTGCTGAAACCATGTCGCTCTATTAGTAGTACAGAAACCAACATAGACTACTTGATATTTTTCTTGTATTTCATATTAAACGTGAGGATATGTATCGATAGATCCGGTATTCGACTCAAAAACATTAGGTTTCCGACTGTACAGGTATAGCAAGCTATCATCATCTGAATTCACCCATTAGATTGACTTATACTTTAGTACATGAACCTTTACACACTTGATAGTTTGCATCGATATGTGTTACAAAATACGAAAGGATTTTGATAGATGAATAGGTAATTGTGTAGGCTAAAGGAAAAATAAGTCTTTCGTCATTCTCACAACCTTAGTCGCTCTCACTTTACATGACATACTTCACACAGGAGTCATAATCAGTCTAGGTGTGCGAAACATTTAAAAATTACTGACCGGATGCATTTGTTGAATATTTTGAAAATTCCCATTCAGTCATAGAAAAGAAAAGGCGTTCAGCAAAGAGTTACTCTTTTCGGCGATATCATTCTCAAGCTGTACAAACCGCAAATTTATAGTAATTTGTCTTGGCAACAAAAGGAATATTTCCAAAGATGTGTTAATGCAATTGTTAATATTTTTGACAACAAATTACGTAATTTAGAAGGCGTTAATCGGTTAGGAACTAAAATAAAGTTACAAAAGTAGGTTGGGTGACGTAATCTAATTGATAGGGTTCAATGAAAAATGAATGAAAGTTAAGTTAAAAATCTGAGTAGAATTCACTTGAAAATGAATGAAAGTTAAGTTAATAAGCTGAGTAGAATTCACTTAAAAATAAACGAAAATGGAGTTAGCAACAGTCGTCATGAGGGTAGAGATTTAATAGAGGGTGGGGGTAGAAAATAATGCAATTAAGAAACAGACAAACGAAGAAGAAAGAGGTAAGACAAAATTACGTATTTGGTGTTGAGATAGATCAGGACCATTGTAGGTTTAGTGACTGAACAAACTTCTTTTGTATGCAGAGTTCAGGATTCAATATGTGAATTGCCATTGCTTCTGCAGTTTGAAGAAGTTTAATTCGTACTCTTTTGGCAAGATTCCCACGTATTGTGTAGATAACTGAGAAGTTGTTTTGTGGGTTTGCTTGGTGTCCGGATTCGATCAAAAAAAAAGTTTGTTCAGTCACTAAACCTACAATGGTCCTGATCTATCTCAACACCAAATACGTAATTTTGTCTTACCTCTTTCTTCTTTGTTTGTCTGTTTCTTAATTGCATTATTTTCTACCCCCACCCTCTATTAAATCTCTACCCTCATGAAGACTGTTGCTAACTCCATTTTCGTTTATTTTTAAGTGAATTCTACTCAGCTTATTAACTTAACTTTCATTCATTTTCAAGTGAATTCTACTCAGATTTTTAACTTGACTCTCATTCATTTTTCATTGAACCCTATCAATTAGATTACGTCACCCAACCTACTTTTGTAACTTTATTTTAGTTCCTAACCGATTAACGCCTTCTAAATTACGTAATTTGTTGTCAAAAATATTAACAATTGCATTAACACATCTTTGGAAATATTCCTTTTGTTGCCAAGACAAATTACTATAAATTTGCGGTTTGTACAGCTTGAGAATGATATCGCCGAAAAGAGTAACTCTTTGCTGAACGCCTTTCCTTTTCTATTTGTTGAATAGTTTTGAAAACAACTGGATGCTGGAAAAAATGATCATCCATATATTATTGAACAGTTATCTAGTGAACTTATTTCTATCTGAGGAGAGATTAAACACTGTTTCGAATTTAATTGGAAAAGTTATAATTAATATGATAACTGGAAGGTAGGAGGTACTGAATAAACATTTTGTACATTTTTACAGTCAATCTCTGAAGAGTTCATATCAAAAAGTTCAGTTCCCATGAGCCGTCTATGGAAACACGACAGTTTTTCTCGTTCAAAAATTTAGCGAATCAACACAGGAAGTCTCTAAAAGCCAGTAGATTTGCATAACTTCACTTAAACTAATTGATTCGAGAAGTCTTTGATTACAGTGAATGAGGAAACCAGCTGAACTATTAACTGCTTGAAATTATTTATTATGGCTGCAACTAGTGATGTGCTTCTGAATTTGAAGAGATTGCGAAGAAATAGATCTTAAGTAATAATTGACTTAAATAAAAGCATTTGCTTAACGGTCCCAATGTCAGTGTTCTTTGAACATTTATCTACCTACATAATCATTCTGTGTACAATATTTTTAAGTCTTGCAGCAAGAACAATAGCATAGTATATATCAGGCTGTACATTAGTGCTTGCGCATGACTGTCCTCATATATCTCAAATTACAGGAAGAATCAAGTGGGGAATCAGTCTGATAAGATACATGAGAATTTTAACTGAACTATGTAGAATTCATCCTTGTTCTTTATTAATAGTGTACTTTTCCCACCGTTTTATTCACATCAATTGCAAGAAAGAAATTCGTTTAAAACTGAAAAATAAGAAAAGAAGAATCCCGGTAAAATCTAAACAATTTGACTGTACTGCTATGCACAAGGATTCTACTGCCTTTCTAAACGTCAGCAGAAGCGAGACACATTGCCAGTACATTCGATCATATTAAAGATATTATGAAATTGGCACAGTTTAGGTGGAATGATGATCAATCAAAATAATTTCAGTGTGATAGCTGTGATGAACCATAAAAATGAAATGAGTTTATTGATGTTCTACAGAATTGCATAAAACAGGAGAGAATATATATATATATATATATATATATATATAATGCCAACTTACTATTGTAAACCATCCAGAAATTATGAGAGTTTCATCTGAATGAGACTGTGAATAAGACAAAAATAAAAACAAGCGAATAATTAGAGTGAAATCTTACTGCTGATACTGCTGATAATGACTACAGACAGTGAGAGCAGTTAGAAAAGGACAGACAAAAAAATTTAAAAAAAAAGGACGATTCAAATTGCTGCGTTTCTATCGATTCTGACTGGTTGTTCCAATAGGTTCTAGTAGTTATGCGATAGAAAATGACTGAAGGGTTTTATGAAGAATTGATATCTACTGAATGCAGGCCACTTAGATAACTGTATTCACCAAGCATTATTATTACGACCAATTAGCTTCACATTGAAGTAAGAGTGAATTTTGCAAGAGTTGTCCGCACTGATGGCTGCTGTGCACTCATTTATCAAAGGAATATTAATGAGATGAAAATAGTTTATCGTTAAAGAAAGCATTAGGATGAAAACACAATTGTGTGCATACATCAAAGAGGTAGCATGCGAAACTCATTACTCTATCATTAAATTTCTTCTACCGGCGGCCTGCTTAAACCACTGGGCTACCAGAATGTCTATCCATTAAAATGCTGAAACTCTTCTGCACTTCTTATTGTTTTAATCGTGCAATTATATCAAATGACCACAACCTGAACTCGCGCGCATATTTATTAAGTTTCCCACTATACGCTAAGCAATTCTTGAGACAACATTACGACAAATGGTATACTTCAGACAATAGCTCTAAACTATGGTAATCCAAAACGAAACTACCTAGTGAACGGGTTGATGAACTTGACAAATTTGTTTATATTTATTTGTTTTACTTGACTATTAGGACTCCTGTGAGAAATTGGGAGGTAATTTTGGAACATATACAAGAATATTATCCTTTTTAGCCATGCTTTTTAAGTTGCATTACTTGTGGATAGACGTTTATTTCAAAACACGCACTTCTGATTGGTCGCTAGGGGTAGTTTCGTTCTGGGCTGCTATAGTTTAGAGTCACCCTTCAGACATTGTTTTACATGTAAATTCTGTATGAAGAGGAACTATTCTGGAACTAAATACTCTGAAAATTTCTGTGAAAGCTGTTCATATGTTGTCTGAAATAAAACTTTACTATTGTTATTATTACTTTATCTTTGTCTTCTTCAAAATATCTACAAATACTTAGTCATCTACAACAATTGCAAATTTCAACTTACAGAGGATCGAATAGCTATGAGTATCGTAAAGCACTTTAGTTAATTTTTTCCAGCCTTATTAATTTTGACAGGACAGTAAACAGACGTCATTTATCTGAAATATTTGTAGTGTAAAGAGGAAAATTTAATTCAACAAGCATGTGCCACACACATGTACACGAGAATCAGGACAGATAAACTTTTTCGTTTGAGACTAAAATTCACTGATGAAAGGAAGATGAGGACAGTTACTCACGAAGAAGACATTGCGAAATGGTCGCGCTATGTCGTGAATTGGCAGAAGTTAGAATTCAAGGACCATTGGATCGGGTCCCAGTGGCTCAAAGGTCTACGAGCTCGCCTCGTAACCAGAAGGTCCTGGGTTCGAATCCCGTTGGGCGCGTACTGCTGAAGAGTCCCAAACTAGGACGAAACAGCTGTCCAGTACTCCCAGCTGGTTTTCCAGTGGTTCTCTAACTGATGTCAGCTCATGATGAAACCCTCCATGCAATCAAACCAAATCCCTACAAAAACCAATACTTGCAAAGTTTAATATTTGTTCTAACCAATTTTATCTGTTTAGGGATTGTCTACTCCTAACTTGAAGTAAACCTGTTCGTGGAGAGAATCCCATATTAATGTTGACTTCCTCTTTTTGCATATAGGATTTTTGGATTTTAACAGTTACAGTCGTAAGCCTTTACTTTCTGCGAACTTTCCAATAGATATCTATGATAAGTAAGCATATTGTGCTAATACATTACATGTTTTGTATAAGCTGCATCCGTTAAAATGTAATTACTTAATTAAACAGAAGAATTGTTGTTTTTAGGTTATCTAAACAAGATTCAAATATGCACTGGCTTGAGGTTGCCTGTATTCAGCTTTTACTATTTGCGACGATGGAAATACATTGGACTGGTAATTAAAAGACACATAATACATTGTTGATGATTGCTAGACGACATTAGTTGAGTACTTAAGTAGGTTTCGAGTTTTCAGTCATACTCTCATGTGGTTAAACTACACTTTAGCTATGTTAAAATAAAAACAGAATTCTGAGGATGGAAAACAAATCATTTGATAGTTTCGTTAGTCTGGATACAAGGAGGTAGTTAAGGCGTATGTTAGGTCCATAGTTCACCCCAATGAAAAATGCTGAAAAAGTCAGTGATAAATAGAATTTCATACATTTATTCCCCTTAATGAATTTGAACAAAGCAACAACTACAGTTTTAGCAGAATAAATTGGTGCAATCTTTTATTTCGTCGCCTTCTCGTCAGCTGCTGACAGGGCAAAAACATTATTAAATGTATCTACAAAAACAATTTAACATACTTGCACAGAGTTCATTTTAAACAAAAACCAATCGACCAATATACGCATACACTAATAATATATACATATATATATGCAATATTAAACACAATTCCGAACAATAATCATCATACACAAAGAAAACTTTTCATTATCTCGCATTCGGGTGGAAAATATCCAGTTACCAGGGCAAAGAAAGACTGATAACCGCTTCTTTCTGAACGCACAAATCAGGTTTTAGGCGCTGGCACTGTTTAAAGCATTTGTTCCCTTTAGACGTAAGCTTTTTGGTACATGTTCAGAAAATCGTAAATATGCTCTTTTTTCTGTTCTTCCAATGTTACTGCAGATACATGTAAATTTGTATATACAGTTGGAGTTAACATGAGAAGGATATCTATCGATTTTTGATTGCACCAGAGAGCAGGTTGTTCGAAATAGAATGTGATACAAACATTTCATGAACTAACAAACTACTCTTTTGAGTTATATAAAGAAGTCGAAACTACTTGACTGAGGCCCATAGGATTTCGATGGTATGGCTGAGAGTGGATTACAACGACTGGAGATTACTTGCTGTTCACTATCTTAAGAACTCTGAATAATCCGTCGGTCACTATGTATTCGTTGTTTCTTTCGTTACACTGCTTTCATTTATTTTCATCCCACCAGTTAGTAGCGGATATCTTCAGTCTTTACTATTGTTGCAGATAAATAAAATTTAGAAATAGTTTACTATCCTAGTTCTCTAAAGATATTTTGCTTCTACTACTGTAGGTCGGATGCATCAAAGATAGATGAGGTAATCTTTCTAGTAGGCTTTACTAAACGCCTGGATTTTTCTTCTGCCTCCTCTTGGCTATTATTTTAAAAAAATGTTTAAAACCTTTTAGCCAAAGGAAAGAAACATTGCTGCATTATTTTACTTAGATACTCTGCTAACCTAATTTCCCTGCCCCAATCCAAAGGAAACTACTGCTTAACTCTCTTTCGCAGTGATGTGCTGAAAAAGCTTATGTTGCTTAATTACCTGGCTGACTCTCTTTAAAGTCAGCTTATTCACTATCTCTTTTTTTTTATTTCATTTATACAAACAGGATTTATGGTGAGAAAGACAATTGGAATTTTGATTTAAAGTTTATAGTTCAAACCTTTTTTTTAGAGAAAAACCAAGTTCAAGGTAAAGTTTACAAATTAACTTTCAGTAATCCTCATCAATGCTTATTGCAACTTCAATGATAACTGATTACTGTCAGTGTACAAATAGACATGTCTACCAACTAATTGTTGTATTCCATTAATGCAAAAGAAACAGAACGACTTACAAGTTTTACTACTTGTATAACATTATACGTTAGGTTGACTGATAATGGATTCTGACAGCTGCTATGAGGGTACGGATTCGGTTGTAACCATAAATTAGGCTGACTGATTAAATAATCTGTCAGAATTTCTTCATAACTTGATGCAAGCACTGAATCTTAATTATTGAAATACAAGAAAAGGAGTACGGAGAGTTGGTTAGTGAGAGACTATAAAACGGAGACTATGAACGAATGGAGAAATAGATTTTAAAGTAAAATATATCAAATGTTTAATAGCTTAAATATCACTCAAAATTTCGAGTTTTCAGTCAAAATCGAATCACGAAAAGCCGTAAGATATTGTTTCCGCTCCTCTTTCTCTTACAAAATCTTGTGCAGATTTCGATTTGTTAACAAGTGGAAGTATTTTTTTTCTTTATGTATAACTGGAGAAATATAAGGCTTCCATAAGAATTATGTGGTCAGTGTTAAATAATATCAATATTTCCTGGAATTATAGTTAAATTTATAACCGAAAGAGGTTCACTTGATTGGAACCCCCTACTGACAATAGAAAAAAATGATGAAAATTACTATGTATTTACAGATTTCTTCACAAGGTTCTTGTAGAAGACTGACTGAGGTAGAAGAATACAAATGCAACTTAGTAATTCGGTTCACGGCTGAAAATATATATGCAGACTTATTGATAGAGAAACATGTTATGTTGTTTATAAACTGAGTTATATGTTATCGACTCCACTGAAAATAGTCTTTTTTATAAAGCTTCAGAAATCATTCACATGTAAGTTTCACATCGTTGTCTAAAACTGCTGAAATATATGATTGTGAAAAGAAATTATGTAAATTTGATGAAAAAAACTGATCAGCAGACACAGTACTTTTGCATAGAATAAAAATATAACAGGAAAGTAGACAGGTTGTAATTGCCGTGGAGTATGAATAAAGTCATAGGTGACAACAAACAGACTATAGTGAGAGAAATCGAAGTGAACTCAGTAGTCATTTGGATGGAATTCTTATTTTAGATTGACTAATTTTTAATAATACTATAGTTCAGCACCTCCTTGGTACACAACAGAATATTCTAGCGTCAACAGACAAAGCACTTCACGACTATTTGCAGTTGCTGAAGCTGTGACCACCCTAAGAGTGAAATCTGAATTATGTGTGCAAAATATCATTACTGCTTTCGTAAGTACTGACTCTCTCTCTCACTTTAACTGGATGTTCAGTTAAAGTATGTTTAAATTATGTCATACTGATTGCTTATATAGTTTATTATCCAGGCTGTATGCAGCTGATGAGAACCCTATGAAGAAATAGTCTTATTCTGATTGCGTTATTCTAGTCTTATTTTGTAACACTTTTCTACACCGAGTCGACTAGGTGATTTACCCCTCACAGTGGCTAATATTCCTAGAATGAAGCCACTATAAAGATTTTTCTAGTTTTGATTCACTCTAGAATCAATTTACTATACAAAATAATCACTGAATGACTCAAAAGAGATCTACCTTCAATCTAGATATTCCAAAGTTCTTGTGAAATAAAAGGGACGTTTCTATATAAACCTTAAGAAAATATGTTTAATTATAATTTTACTGGACGGCAGTACCCATTTTAAAAGACAGTGAGACAGTAATTTTAGATTAACACCATAAAGTTCTTCTTGCAAAACTTTTTACGATTTTGACTTCGTCATACAGTTCTTAATTATAAACATTATTTAATCTTCTTGATTTACCTAATATTCATGAATGATTATGCTCTGCGTTTATGATTTTTGCAACAAAGCAACAAAACTGTTTGTCTTACCGCCTATAATTTAAATTTGAAGAGATAGATATATATGTTATACAGTTAAACATTTACTTCTTAAATACCTAGAATTGAGTTAAAGGGAGTTATTTCAGTGATAGGACATCAGAAGCGAAAATGCAAACGCTAAAATAAGCACACTAGCCTATCTTTAATTCACTATCGTGACAGACATTCCTGTTTTAGTTCATTTATTAGTCAGCGAATTTATCCAATATGAATTAAATATTCCTAGTACAGGTGGCTGTCTTTCGACGACACTACGTCACCCAGAAACGACCTTCAAGGCACTAGTATTGCTACTTAGACGCTGATAGTACAAACAGAATCAAAAATTAAATATGTTAACTTGAGTTTGCCGTAACTTGAAAAACCAGTTATGATTGTTGATATCACAGCCTTGAGTCCGAACCACTTTCGAATGCAATCTCCTTTATGTGATTAGATATTTGAATAAAAAACCGTCCGATTGTATTTGATCAATAATACTCATGTATGTGATCCTAGGACTGTAAAGTATGATGTAAACAATTTCCTCACTGACCTAACAAAAATAATGCATACAACGAATAACACTAGTAAAACTTCACATTTGGTCTAGACATTTTTAGCACAAATCTTTGGAGTTTTACTACCCCACGTTACAGCCGACAAAAGGATTTATAACCATTGACTACCCAGAATTCGTTAAAATATCCAAATACCAGAGGGAACCAAATGCCTAAAATACTAAATCTACGTCGTATCTTAATAAACGAATATTATTCCAGAGTTGAATAATATGTTTCATTGCATAATTACCTCTGGCTTTCAACATTCCTTGAAAAAGGAATTTACTTTCTTTACATTATGTTCCCTTGTCCTAAAACTGAAGATAGTAAGAAGAGTATGAAGGCATAATCATTTTTCTGTTCCACATCCCAATTTAGCACTATTCCATGGACGTCATGGAAGCCTGAGCAGTAAGAAGTTGCTCTATTTCGATAAGTAGCAGTAAACGTTATACAGTTTTAGTAGAGTTAAACAAAATCATGTGTCATGAACCCAACCATGAACGCTTTTAAGCCTGGGAAAGAATCAATAAATTCTGAATGAACGTAATGACCGGTCTTTCAATCAAGTAAGTGAATTATTACATAGGGTAAGTCGAAAGAACCTTTCCTTTATAATTCGCGAAAAATACCCATTAAAACATGAAATAAGAACAAATTAGTTCAGCGAAGAGTCTCTTTTCGGCGAATTCATTCACTTAGCTCTACAGTCGCAAATATATACAATTAATTTTATGTGTGTGTGTGTGTACATTAGGTTTGTCAAAATCAAAATCAAAATAACAGTTAGTGTGGGTTGTTGATTACATCATCAAAATAATAAAGAAACTAAAATGTGTGATTAATAATCAAAGTTTTAACTGAGTGGGGTGAAGATTGGTAAGATGTGAGTAGGGTTACGTAATATAGACATGTTTAGAAAGATTAGATGTTAGTGAAGGAGTATGGAGACAATTATGAAAATAAACTAGATAATAGGTGAAAAGATTGAATGGGTTAGTTACTACAAATTATTATACGAAAATTGCAAAAAAAATGATAACAAAATGGTTGTCTATATCCGAAAAATCTGCAGTCCTGAATCAATAGAGGAAGAGATCGCCCTCTTAAGGAAGAAACTGCTCGAGAATGGCTACCCACCCGGTTTTATAGACAAGCATATTCAGCCTAAGACTTACAGAGAACAACCCATTACAGTGCAGAAGAAGATGGTCTACATGAATGTACCCTTCAAAGGTGACCTTCTTGTTGACACCTTGAAGAAGAGGATATCTACTGCTCTAAGAAGGACATTCTTCGCTGCCACAATACGACTGACATTTTCCTCCCAGCCATTGTTCTTCAACTACTCTAAAGATAAACTATCGCATTTGACCACTTCCACGTGCATCTACCAATTCACCTGCTCTTGCGGAGCGAGGTATATAGGTCGTTCGAGGCGAGTTTTATCTAGAAGAGTTCAAGAACACTATCCCACCTGGCTACGGAAAGGTAACAACGGAGCAATAAGGAGCGCCATTATTCAGCATATACTCAACACTGGTCATTCGATTTGCAAGGAGAAGTCGTTCAAAGTCGTCTATAAAGTTAAAAGAAGCCTTCCAAAATCGACAAGCTTCCGTATACTTTGTATTGCCGAAGCCTAAGCGATTTGGATAGAAAAACCTGATTTATGCACACAGAAGAAACTTCTCCACCCCCTCCTACTACCGTGGGTTTAATTTCAAGTTTATCTGTCATCAACACTTTGTTATCAAATTTTTTTGCAATTTTCGTATAATAATTTGTAGTAACTAACCCATTCAATCTTTTCACCTATTATCTAGTTTATTTTCATAATTGTCTCCATACTCCTTCACTAACATCTAATCTTTCTAAACATGTCTATATTACGTAACCCTACTCACATCTTACCAATCTTCACCCCACTCAGTTACAACTTTGATTATTAATCACACATTTCAAAACTTTGATTATTAATCACACATTTTAGTTTCTTTATTATTTTGATGATGTAATCAACAACCCACACTAACTGTTATTTGATTTTGATTTTGACAAACCTAATGTACACACACACACACATACAAAATTAATTGTATATATTTGCGACTGTACAGCTAAGTGAATGAATTCGCCGAAAAGAGACTCTTCGCTGAAATAATTTGTTCTTGTTTCCTTTATACGAAGAAATTATGCGTCGAAGTTTTTCTCAAACTATTTCGAATTCTAATTCTCCTGTCTTAAACAGGATGGTGATAATCAGGTTCAAAAAACTTTCACTTTGCTTTTAAAAGCAATCCATGAAACTATACATATTTTTTGTCCTTCATGACTACAATTCAATAAAATGTATTCTATTTCTGGTATGTCCACAACTAGCTAAGGGATGAACACCTTACAATTTGTTCATCATGTTTCAGTTGAAAATAAGTGAGAATTAATCAACGAAATATTCCCATATTGAGTCATAAGAAAAAGACGTAAATTTTCTTTTCGATGATTCATTTTCATAAGCTGTACAATCGTGATTATATTTAACAAAGACATTATAAGACCAGTCAGATACTGGTAAAATTTGTCATCGAAAAACGTATTATGTATTGTAAGTTGGAGGGGTGACTAACTGGAAGTTAGAAAAGAGGCAGAAATCGGCATGACGTAGTAAGTATGAGAAAAGGATTAGTCAATATGATTGTGTAGAGTGAACAGGAACTAGTGGAAAGACGATAAAGTGTTTTTACATAAAATCTGTATGAAAACGCAATGTTATTAATATACAGTAATAGAGTGATAATAGAATAAGCATGATTAGAATAATAAAGATAATAAAGTAATAATTGCAATCAAAAAAGTAAACTTACATAATGGAAAGAAACAAAATTATAGTAAGAACATTACTCTGACCACGGGAGGGCAAGTGAATGTATGTAGTGCTTTTGAGTTTAGAGGTTCGGTTTTAGATCCTGAATAGCCAATGATTCAAGTATGTGCAGATGGAGTATTCGAAGTCCTTTCGTGTGATGTCGAAGAACTATGTGTAGCATTGTGAAGCTTTGCATTCATAGTTGACAAGACGTTCGAGGATGTAGCTACTGGTATCCCTCTTTTCTCCTCTGGTTAGCCAAGCTGGACAATGTTCCAGAATACGTTTTTGGACTTGACGTTGCGTACAGCCGATAAACTTTGCTCCACAGGAACAAGTAAACCGATAAATACACAATGAGGTGGTCAAAAGCAGTATCTTATGCTTAACGTTTGGCTGGATTAACTGTCTACTGAAGAATTTGATACGTAAGGTGGATGCTCGAAATATCTTCTTCAGACATTTCGAAAGGTGGTTTCTGGGAATTTTCACTTTATTATCGCTTTTGAATTCTAGGTTCCTGAAGAGAGTCTTCTTAGGAACAGTTGCGGTTTTCGGCGATGGAGGCCTTTTCTTCATGTCTATGTCAAAGAATCTTGATGGAAACCAGTTCTCTAGTAACGCTTCACAAGTGATAAAAACTTGTCAGACTATCTACTGCTTAGCCTGCCGGACGTGGCTGTTAGGGTTCAGTGATAATAAATGAAGAGGGATTGGAACTCGAGACTCACTGGCTGGAAATGGAGTGTCTAAGCGAATGGGATGTATCTTTATGTTACAAGGCAAAGACACCAAAGATCCTGGGTTCGAATCCCAGTGGGTGCGTACTGATGAAGAGTCCAAAACTAGGACGAAACAGCTGCCCAGTACTCCCAGGTTTTCCAATGGTTCTCTAACTAATGTCAGCTCATGATGAAAATCCCGTAACCAATCAAATCCCTACAACAAAAGACACTATATGTTTAGTAATCAGGATGGCAGATAAGTCACACGGTATCAAATGTATATTACATTTCACCGGGAATAATCACTATCTCACGGATCAAAGCAGTACCATAGTTTAACTTTTTTAATACTTCCTATATGGATAAGTTTACCGGATATAACACACAATGATACAGTATTCATAAGTGGATGATATTTTGAGTACAATTAATTGCTCATACTCATATCAGTCTATTCATACGTGTGTATCTTACCCTTTACAACAGGGACCACACGTCAGCAACATGTATATTAAGCTTATCACTAATTAAACTGTTGTTGCTTCATTTGATCGGTGCATTTTTCAAGCATAACTTTGCCGTTGAAAGAAAGCATTATTCCAAAATATAGCTAATAAACTGATCAAGAATAACGAGATGATAAGTTTTAATTATTTTACTCTTCAGGTCATTGAAAAAAATCAATAAAATAATAATAATTGATAAACTGGAAGAAGCGAGAAAGTTAATTATAGTCCTACTACAACTTGCAGATGATATCTGAACAAGAAATGATATACTTGGGAAATAATTATCACAATGTTTTGATTGATGATTAATACTGACCTTTATCAAAGATAAATCCTTGAAAGCATATAATTTTTAGCCATTGCTAGACCTAATATGCCTAGAAAGAAAGAGGGAACATCGAATGTATTTTATACCTTTTTGAAATTCTTCAACATAGTTAATTTACACTTCATCTCTGTGTTCCTATATATATCAAATTTCATGGAAGCAAATAAAGAATTATTCATAATGATAGTTTTAGCACAGGTGGATAAAAGACCCTTGTATTTCAACCACACTAGTAATGAATTTTCAACGCACAGCCAAGATTTGTGATTTCATTATCTGCCACTTACACTTCCCTCAGACTTGTGTTATCAGATAAACTGCCTGCCGTCTGAGTTATGACAGTCAGTTATCGGCTTCAACAATGTTTTGTTTATTTCACTGGAAGACTAATACGTTAAACATGTTATTGGACAATGCTAGTAAGTCGTCCGACTTCTTTCTGAAAATATTACTATCCTGTTCAGATTTTGCAAAGCGACCTATTTACAAACCACACTACTCACCATTATGAAAGCTAAATTTCTAAATGAATAGTCTGAAATTACCGAAAAATTACAGATGTATTGGAATATTTAACAGATAAACTCATTTGTCAGTTAGATATAGTCATTATAATAAAGGTTTTTGTATTTCCCAATGAATGGAAAACAAAACGATATTGTTTTTACTGACGTTTCGCTATTTAATGCTAATAGCTTTATCAAAGTATTATTAAACCGGAATTTACAAAATCTCAGCTATATATATATAACAAAGAGTTAGGGGGTGAGAAAATAGACTTAGGTCAAGTTAAAGGGACATATTGAAAGTAAAAATAGCAATGAAGATAACTAAACCAAATAACAAAGGTAATAGTATGTCTGTTATGATATCAAAATAAAGTTTACTAACTTGATCATCGTTCGTCTGTCTGGGGGCATTTTTCGTTGTCAAGTTGGTCAATTGGTAAAGATAACAAAATCAAGTGTGGATTGTTGGATTTGATCAGTGTGTAAAATTATAAAAGTAGTGTGTGTTTACATAGTGAACTTGCTTATCACATTCGTGTTGATTTTGTCACTTCATGGGGGAGGGAGGTGTTGTAACCAGGTCAGATTCTGTTTTAGTCCATCATTCCTATTCAGGCAATTTGGATTCCACTTGATATGAAGTGCTTCTGATATTAGACGTTCTTTGTGATTTCTGAAGTTTTCCTGGATTATTTCAATATTGTCAAAATCAATTTTGTGGCCTGATTCTATAGCGTGTAGACCTATGGCTGATGATTTTTCAAGTTTTTGTAGTTCAACCGGATTTCTCGGTGGTCGAACAGATGCTCTACGGTGTTCATTTCTTCTGATTTTGATTTCTCGATGTATATAGCATTACATTCCAAGCATTTTATTTTATAGACACAATTAGATAGAGAATCTTTAGGGATTTGGTCTTTTATATGAACAAGGTTGCTTTGAAGTGTGTCTGATGTTTTGAAGAAAACTCTAATGTCGAGCTTATTGAGTACTCTTCTGATATCGTCTGACGTCTCTGCTCTATATGGAATGACGACTGTTGATGTCCATGTTTTCGGAATGCGTTTTCGGCCATGCTTAATATCTGTGTTGATTTTGTTGATGAAGTTCCATGGGTAGTTGTTTTGCTTGAGAGTTTCAGTAATGTATGATATTTCTTTTTCTTTCTCGTCGGTTACCAGAGAGTGTGCTCGTCTAAGAAGACTTGAAACAACTGAACTCTTTGCGCTGATGGGGTGTGATGACTCGAAGTCGAAATATTTATTTGAGTAGGTTTTCTTCCTGAATATGGATATACTAAAATGTCCGTTTTCCTTTCTCTTAAAAAGGCAGTCTAGAAATGGTAGTTCACCGACGTCTGATTCTGCTTTCGAAGTGAATTGGATTGTGGGAGATACACAGTTTATTTTCTCCAGGAATGAATTGTGTAGATCTCGTTTTAGTACTACAAAAGTATCATCTACATATCTTAACCATATTTTAGGAGCGAGTATTCTTGAAAAGATGTTATTTTCGAATTTATTCATGAAAAGGTCGGCGACTACTGGGGAGACTGGTGAACCCATAGCAACGCCATTTGTCTGTCTATATAAATCCCCTTTATATTTAAAGTAATTATTTTCTAGACATAATTTTAAGCTCTTAATTATTTCACTGGTGTCCAGTAGACATCTTTGTGATAGCGTTGTATCTGATTCTAGTAGACTGGAAATGATATCAAGACTTTCGGTAATAGGGATAGTAAGTAAAAACAATATCGTTTTGTTTTTCATTCATTGGGAAATACAAAAACCTTTATTATAATGAATATCATATACCCAATGCCCAAATTTTTTCAAACCGTTAAAAGTGAACTTGGTTTGGACATTATATAATAAGTTAGATATAGTGTTTGTAGTGTCACTGTGTTTTAATTGGAAGTGTACATAGAATAAATATGATCAAAACTGTATTCTGAGCTGACACTGTTTAAAGTAAACGATCGGGAAGCAAAAACATGAAAAGTATTCAACTTTTCATAAGATCCTACCCACTGTAAAATTTTAAAAGTAAACACAGGCTTAGAAAACTAGTTAATGAACCCTCATATTTTTGAATGTGATCCAGTGTATGAGGATTTTTCATTCTGAAAGGAGTAAGTAAATAACGACTGATCTAACCGTGACGATTTAATTTTTACAATGTAGCAAAGATATGGTGATCAGCATATTTATCGTGCAAAGATATTTAGCTGTACGTCGACCTGCACATTACACTAATAAGTTTGCTTGTTCAAGCAGTCTTATTGAATTACATATGAGTCAATCAAAACTATAACACGTATCATAAAACATACTGAGAGAAGGTACCTGACGTTTTATATGTTTACCAATGAAAACGTAGGTACAAATAAAAATATTCGAATTTATTACAGGTAATAGTTATTTAAGCCCTTTGTGGAGAATCGATTGGGGTCCGAAAATAGTTACAGTCATAAACAAGTAAAAACAAGTGAAACAATGGCAACTAGAAATAAATAAACGTGAACTACTGGACTTCAGGCTATCGGCTGAACGTCAGTGTACTCAACATATGAAGCGAACGTTTAAAATTCACTGTTATACACACTTCATATTGTAGGCTGCTAGAAATTAGGAACACAATATTCAGCGAAGAGACTCTTTTCAACGACGAATTTATTATCAAGCTGTACAATCGTATAAATACGGTTTTTGAGGGAATTAGATCAAAGGTGTGAATACATGAAATAATAATAGCATGAAATGCAATTAAAATGTTTGTGATTATAACCATTGTTAAATATCAAGTGGCAAAACAATTAGTGTCATATATAGGATAATTCATATGATGTATAGATGTTGGAAGGGGGTGTATAACTATAGGGTTAGTAGGTTAATATATAACGTTACGTAACGCTGTGTGAAATTGGATTTACAATGACAAGTGGAAACATTTCAAGGTGAGAATAATAATAATAATAATCGTAGTAATGACGGAATGGTACATAGATTAACTAAATAAATGTCTATCCCTCTACAACCAAGGCAGAATTAGGGATTGCACATACTTCTTTTGTACACAAAGATCTGGCTTAAATTTATGAATGGCCAAGGCCTCCACTGTCTTTAGAAGTTTATAAAGAAGAAAACGCCGCAAGTTAGCATGGATTTCATAGATGACCTTAAAATCATGGTCGGGGTTAGTAGAGTGACAGAAGTTGATCAAGTGTTATAGAATAGAACTTCACACACCCTTCCTTTCTCCCTTGTAAAACCATACTGGAATATGTATCCACTCGTATCCGTGTGGAAAGAGCTCTCTAGTTAGAAATCAGTTCCAAGGTAAGAATCAACTGGGTCGTGTTCTACGGGATATACTGACCGTATGACTTTCGCAGTTAGACACATCATCCCATCATCACTAATCTCCATCCTTATACAAAATGGCCCATTTGTAACGCAGATAGATCTTACTATCTCTGAAAACTTATTTATTTATTCATTTTATTTTGTTTTATTTATTTGACTGGAGCTTAGATATTTCATAAATAGGTAAGGTTCATAATAAACATGGGTTCATAAGAAGATAAATTTCAACTCAAGATGCAAAAAAGAGTTTTCATACAGGGTCACTGAATTATTATCAAAACAGTTCTGCTTATTCATAATTGTGCATTACAAACTTGATATTTGACTAACAATAGAAGAAAGTCTCTCTGATGATCAATGTTATGATGACACTTTTCACTGGACTTAAATTATTTGTTTTCCTATTCAACTAGACATATTAACAGGTTAATTTAATAATTTATAATGAATCAATCTGACTCGGCGCTCAAATTATTTCAAGAAGTTCGTAACACCTACGGCCTGGAAACCTATAGACACTAGTAACCTCTGAAGTGAAGTTTTGTCTACGAATCTAGTAGAACATTAACTTTTATTGACATAAAAATGAGAAACTGTGGCCTACTTGAACAGTGTATAGCTTAAAATCACATGAAAAAGAAAAATTCAACCTTACAGATTTGTGAAACTCAGTGAATATTTTTAGGCTTAGAAAATGTCTGAATAATAGTTGTAATATAGAGAATGCCTAAGCTGCAGTCATAATAAAATGAATGGGTGTTCAGTTGTTGTTGCTGTTGTTGTCATCACAATCTACAACCAACGCAATGCACTTCAGAATCACTTATATCCGTGGAATCCAAGCAACATGAGAGAATTTTCAGTGTTCAGATAATTCATTTAAAATACATCTTTGAGGGTATCTTGTAAAAACAGAGACACATACACACCTTTGTACTTTTCGCTACACTTGAACACCTAAGGTTATTATCTGAATTTTAATGTAGTCAGTAAAGTTATTCATTCACAAGTAATAATAAAAATGCATAAACTGTTTTGAAAGTTTATATAAAGTAATAAAATAATTGTAGACGAAAAAAAACACAACAACAACAATAGGGATTACAATCATTTAAATTAACTGTAAAATTCTCTCTTTACGATTATTTAATTCTGACTAGGTATTGATTCAACCTGAAAAAAGAGGTTACTCAAAATTCCATTAAGCATGAAAACATGAAGGCCATTGTAAGTTCATCATATTTACGGAAATCAGGTTTCGCTTATTAGACGGTAAAAGCGTTGAAAGCCCAGAGGAAATTGACTCATACCAGTAGTAAATAAATGCGAGCATATAGAAAAAATGTACAGCTTTTCCTTTCCTTAGTTAGCATTAACTATATTTAACTGTGTTCTATATCACTTCGTCCATGGATAACAAAAATGTATCCGTGCTGAGTGACTTTTCTGCTACCGTAGAAATTATGCACTGATAGTTATTCATACAAGCAAAAAAAACCTTATTTTAAATTTATTGCTGTAAAATGTAACTGTTATTACTACTCTACTCTCAGCTAAGTTACATGTGAAGTTTATGACAGACACTCTTAAGTAACTGGTAAATCCAATATTCATGAAGTGTACATTCAGCTGTCTCTTTTCAAGTTATGATAACTACATATCATGAAAATGATTGTATGAACTATAAAAAATTTCTTTCCAAAATCACATAATATTTCTCAACAGAACTTACTCAATACAGAAAGGTTTATAACTGTGAAGACAGTAACGCCAATATGAATTTGGTACATAAATTTCAACTGGTGTCAATTCTCTTTTTAATTTCACATTGAACAAATAAGACAAACAAGTGGTCACAAAATTCATAAATAAACAGACTAGCCTTGAATTTAGATTCATCAGTGAATATATGGAAAGAAAGCCAGTTTTTGTGGTGTTAAGATTTCATTGGCGATGTTTTCAACCAATCAAATTCACTGAGCCAACGAACAAATCATTGTTCTACTTTTAACCGTTTGAAAGAAACTCAATATTATCAAAAACGTGTTCAGTATGATATCAGTTTCATAATCATGTTTTATGTTGACGAAGGTCTAGTTAGGTATCCAGTAATGAAAACAATAATAATAATAATAGCTTTATGTACAGTGTGTAATCCTCAGTATGTAGTGCGAAAATGCATCTAATTATTATATTATTATTGTATCCTTTAATTCCTAGAGGAACATAGGGCTTCAGCCGTGCGTCTCCATTGCGTTCTGTTGTCTGCTAGAGTCTTCACCTGGCTCCAAGTCTGCCCACACCTTTTCATCTCCTCTTCACATGACCTCCTCCAAGTCACCCTTGCACTGACGACCAACTCGCCGCTTCCCTTTCGGGTTCCATTTGAGCGATGGCTTGTCTAGTGATGTCACTTGATGGTTTCCTCAGAGTATAGCCAGCCAATCCATCTCCATTTCTTCCTGCCTATTTGTTTCACAATCGGTTCCTGGTTGGTTCGCTCCCAAAGATCCCTATTGCTGATCTTTTCTGGCCATCTGATCTTGAATATTGAGCGAAGACAACTGTTAATGAAGGTCTGTAGTTTGTTGGAAATGCTCTTTATGACGCGCTGGCCAAGTCTCTGATCCGTATAGTAGGTAGCACTGACTTCACATTGGAGTTGAAAATCCGGATCTTATTTTTGATGCTGAGTGTTGTTGACCTCCACACAGACTTGAGAGTAGTGAAAGCTTGTCTTGCTTTTCCGATTATTGCTTTGATATCCTCGTCAGTTCCGCCTGTGGTTGAAACGATGCTTCCCAGGTAGGTAGGTGAAGGAAGTTGTTTCTTTCAGGTTCCTCCTATTTATGCTGATCGTTGTCTGTTGTTGTTGTTGCTGTAGCCCAGGAATTTTCATCACCTCTGTTTTCTCTATGTTCACCTGAAGTCCTATCTTTGATGCTTCTTCTGCCAACTTGTTGCTTTTCGCTTGCATATCTTCCAGTTTGTGGGAAATCAGACATATATCACCGGCGAAGTCCAGATGCTCCAAGTATTTTGTGTGAGTCCATTTTATTCCTGTTTCCTCATTGCGAAAATGCATCTAATATTCTCATTATATTATACAGTGAGTGGAAAATAATTACAGTAATAATAGTAAAAACAATATATAAGTGAAAAATTAAAATGTAAATTAATACAAAAAACAATAACAACACATCAACGAAAGGAAACATGGAGTTAGTTTTGCCTTTATTTTTCTGCAGTAAATTAATAGTTCCATATCTAAGATGTTTTTCATCCCATAAAATGCATGTCAGTTAAGGTATCGTTGAGTCTAGCCTGTGAAAAGTCTTGTATAATTTCTTATTATCCTACTTGATGAGATATACTATTGATCCTTTCCATTCCCAGAGGAACATAAAGCTTAAAACTTGAGCTTTGCAGTTTCACTGACAATGGTGTTTTTGCTAGCAACACGTCCAACCTTCCCTGTTTACCGGGTTTATCACCGGTTTAGTTAGGTTAAGGAAGTGCGTTGGCCGGGATTTGAACGTCTGAACACCACTGCTGAAACACCAACGCATAACATGAGGAGATGCAAAGGGATAATTGAGATTAAAAAAAAAGAGTCCAGTAAGATGACCCTTGCTGATTTCTTCTATCAATTCAAATGTCTGCCAACAATTACATCAACAAGTTGACTTAGAGGCACACTAGTCACTTTACTGATAGCTTTTAATGTTCGCCACAATGTAACAAAGTCTTTTTCAAGTATCGCAGAGACAAACAAAGGGGAGTAATAAAGAAGAATAAAGAAAACACAAAAATTAACAAACTGTAAAAGTAGAGGCTGAGTGACACCAGAGTATCTTAACTTCCTGACGTAGGAAGTTAGGAATAATACTGTCTGGAACTCAAGGAGAGAACATCTGAAGAGGACCTGTATCAATACATATCGTCAGTCCTTGACAGCTGCCATAAGTTTATAAATGCCAAACCTAATGGAAGGTCGATATTAAGCAAAAAGCACTATAAAGAGCTGAAGGAATTGATTAACAACAAAAAGATCATTCTCATACACCCTGATAAAGGTGGGGGAACTGTATTCATGAGTCGTGAAGGCTAAATAAGTAAAATGCTGACCATCCTATCCGATAAGTCCAAATTCACAAAACCTTCCAATGAAAAGAACATGACGGAGCAAATCGAACAAAAACTAACAGATATTCTCCGAAAACTAAAAACTGAATCATTTATAAACGATGAAACCTTGGAATCGCTAAGGCCGATTTTAATGGATTACCGAAAGTGCACAAGAAATACATACCTCCTCGACCCATCCTTGATATGACTAATCCACCTTATCATCACACTGCCCAATGGCTAGTAGACCTACTAGAACCAGTCAGAAGGCAAATTTCCTGCCACTCACCCCGAGATTCCTTCAATTTTATCAGTTCCATTGAAAACGTCAGTGTTTCTTACCAAACCGTGTCCTCACTATATGTGATATCAATGTTTACTAACGTCCCAGTAACTGAAACAGTGTACTATATATGTGAAAATATTGATTCAAAGGGAATAAACATTGGTATACCCATTAAATATTTGAAGGAACTCCTATGGAGATGTACCCTACACGTCCTATTCCCTTTCAATAGCGATATATATCGACAAAACGATGGTACAGCTATGGGATCACCACTTGGCCCACTGCCTGCAGATTTTTTCATGTTAAAACTAGACAACAAACATCTAAAGAAAATGATTGACAACTTTGGGTCTTACAGGAAATACGTGGAGGACACTTTCAGTATCTCCATCAATGAGAATTCGGAGAACATCTTGGACTTCTTCAACAGCTGCCATCCCGCAATTTAGTTCACACTAGAGAAGGAATCTGGCACAAAAATATCTTTTCTGGACGTCCAATTACCAAGACGTGAACAAGATAGAACACTAAAAAGATCCATCTACAGAAAGCCAACATGGAACGGATAACTTAATAACTTTCACAGCTGGGTGCACTTCATCCGTTCACTGAGCCACAGAATCTGCAACATTCGAGACCCTGATAATATGGAACAGGAATGAATCACTTCGAAGGGAATCTTCCACGAAAATGACTTCCCGGAACGTTTCATCACAAAGTCTACGAAACCTAAATCACCAAAACAGCCCACACTTTCTGCTTTCAAAAAACTTCTGTACCTGAATCTACAATTCAATGGATACTCATCGGCAGAAATACTAAGAAACCGTCGGTCCCGCTCACTGAAGAAAACCTTCTTCGTCATTGAAATCCGACTAACCTTCTCGACGAAACCAATGATTCGCATGAACGTGAAGGACAAGCTACCAGTGTTGGCCTCATCAGTGTGCAACTACCAGTTCACCTGCTCGCGTGGAGCTAGCTAATTATGTCGGCCATACCCAGACTTTGCTATCCAAACGTATCATCGAACACTTACCCTCATGGTTTTACAAAGGAGAAGAAGGGTCCCCCCGAAGCTCTATTCTGGAACTCCTGATCGAATCAGGACACTAAGCAACCCCACAAAGTAACTACAAAGTCATCCACAGAATACGTGGAATTTTTTCTAAAAGATTACTAAACAAACTTCTTCAAACCGCAGAAGCAATGACAGTTCACAGGTTAAAACTTGAACTGTGCATACAGAAGTTTGTTCAGTCATTAAATCTACAGTGAACCTGACCTATCTGAACACTAAATACGTAACTTTTGTTTCGTCTTTTTCATGCTTCTTTGTTTCTTAATTGTATAACATTTTCTTACCACACTGTTGTTAACTTGACTTTTGTTCAATTTTTATTTTATTTGGGCTCTACTCAGTCCCATCTACTAGATTACGCCACTCAACTTGTTTATTTAATCTTATTTTGGTTTCTAACCAATTAACGAAATTTTTTATCTAAAATTTACACTTCTAATGACAAATCTTCGGAAATATTCATTTTGTTACTAAGATAATTCTCTATATATATTTGCGGTTGTACAGCTGGAGAATGACATCACCTAAAAGAGTAACTCTTCGCTGAATGCCTTTTCTTTTATATGAACACAAGAAAGACTTAATTCAAAATATCTCACATTTGACTTAATTTCTACTTCACTTCTCCCTGTTTTACAAAAATCATGCGAGCAAACCATTTCAGGCATATCTCGTTTGTGTTTGAAAGTGAAATTAACAGTCACATAATTGGAATGATTTAGCCACTGCATAATTTCTAAATATAAAGCTGTTCATTTTGGAATAATTAGAGTGAGAAGTAGCATACACAAAAGTAGTCAGATCATCGGCATACTGGATAAAATTGACTTCATCACGATGAGACAAATCATTTTAGAAAGGAAAAAAAAAGAAAAGGAGAGAGAATAGTACCTTGAGGGAAGCTGGTTTCAGTAAACAACGCAACAGAAAACTTTACAAATAATGCATTGCTTTTTTCTGAAAAATATAAATAAATCCAGTGTCACAGCAAGCTCATTTAACAAAAGAGATCTACTTGCAGAGTCAAAAGCGGATGTATAGTCCAGGATGAGACAGTAAACATATTGATACCTTGATCCAAACTAGAAAAAAAAATATGATGTTTAGGACAGAGACAGAATCCAAATTACTTCTACTGCTTGGGGGCAAGTTGTTTTGTATCATCAGTATAACGAATAACCAATAGTTATTCCCTACGTATTTATTTGGAAGTAACAGACAACAAGACAATCATAAGGGGATAAGCTTGACTAATATGGCATTTAACGTTCTAGGTCCAATAATTATGCTCAAATTAGGTGTTACTCGGCAGGAACAAACACGAGAGAACTAGGCAGGCTTTAGATCAGGAAGAGGGTGTATTGATCATGCATATTCACCTATTGACAGATTCTAGAGCATAAGCAGACTTACGGGTGTCCAACACTTGCCATATTTCTTAACTTGAAGGCGGATTCCGACTCCGTTGACCAAGAGGTGCTATGGCAATGTTTGGTCATGAACACAGTGCCAGGACAGTGTGTTACACTGGTCACTAACCCAAATAGCGATGCAAGTAACAGCTTATAGAGTTCTCATCTGAAGCTATGGCAACCAGGAGTGCCTTCGCGGATGTCCACTATCCCATTTTTGTACATTTATTCCCTTCATGAATTTGAATAAAGCAAGAACAACAGTGGTTTGTGCACAATAATATGGTACCAACATTTATTTCGTTGGTTTCTCATCACCTGCTTACAGCCTAAATAAATTATTAAGTTTAGGTACAGAAAATTTTTAACATACTTGCAAATTTTACATTATACTAGTCTACAGGATGTTCTGCAATTAGTAAACAGTGTGCTCAGAAAACTACCTTTATTTAGTTTCTACACAGGTAGTTCAAGTTTAAACAAAGTAAATGTATGCATACAATGCTCCATTATGGACAAGATTTTATTTTGATAAATCACACAGTGTTATACAGTAATATTAACTGATAATATTAACTGATATTAGTTAATATTACTGTATAACACTGTGTGATTTTTCAAAATAAAATTTTATCCATAATGGAGTTATACTGTACCACAGTGCTCAAGTTTTATACTTATATGCATACAATGGTAAGGGAGTTGCGTAATAAAGACGAGAGATGCGTAAGATGATGAGTAACTAATAGATTAGGTAACAATGTACTGAGTTCAACTCAAATCACAGAAACAAGAGACAAGCAAAATAAACTATATCAAGGGGGTGAGGTTAAAGCCAAAGATTACGTAACCAAATGAAAGAGAGAATAAAGGCATCCAGTTACCAGGGCAAGGAAAGACTGATAACTGCTTCTGTTGACAAGTGGGTCCGAACTTCTCTACAAGCCAACGAGCAACCTTATGTTGGGACGAGTTGATCATCGACAGTATAGATCTCAGGGAGAAGGCCATATATGTGTGGCAAGCGGGCCCCTCGGGGTTTCGATCCATTTTACGTATTGTTGTCAATCAACTTCTTCTCTAGAAGATCTCTCAGTACGTTTGTGATGCGTTTTCCAGCTTCATCTGTCTTATCTTTCTGGCAGTCGTCAACCTTAAACCTCAACAGGTCATTTAGCACAGTTTTCATCTTTGCGATGTCAACGGCTAGCCGTGCACACCATGAAAGACTCATTTCATTTTGCTGAAAGTGTGAATCAATATGAACGCTTCAAATAAGTTCATGGTGTCATTTGATGCACCCTCCTTGTTCACAATGATCCCAATCAATGAAACTATTGAGATCATTTGTTAGCAGTCTGATCTCCCACTCCCAGAATCGGAATTCAAACGCCTACTGCTAATGTGCACCATGGATGTGCAATTCCAGTTTGACAATACTCTTTACCACCAAATAGATAGTGTAGCTATGGGTAGTCCACTTAGCCTTGTTTTAGCAGATATCTTCATGTCAAACCTTCAGAAAACAAAGCTGAAGTATGCAATTGACGAAACAACTTCTTACTGTCGATGGCACATTTATAGTGTGCAACAATGAAAGTCATGCTTCCTACTCACTAAGATTATTCAACGACGCATATAGGTATATTGAATTCATTATATAACATAAAAATAATGGAAAGTTCCATTCCCTTGACATTTCCATGCAACACCTGGAAGATGGTAGTCTCCACAGGTCAATTTACCGAAAGCTGATATGGAATGGACATTACTTAATACATTTTAATAGTTTTATCCAAATAGCTATAAAACAGTACCAGTCAAGACTATGTACTATACAGCGAGGAGAATATGCTCTGCAGAAAAATGACAGGAAGAATTTACGATTCTCTAAAAGATGTTGAAAAACAACAGTTACCCTCAAAGGTTCATTAACAAGTACGGAAGCTCTGAAGGCTCGAATGTCAAGCAGATCACAGCAGAAAAAAAGCCCATCTACATTCAGCTTGATTTTAAAGGTGAAAGTATTACAGCGATTGTCAACAGAAGACTGAGGACGTCACTATGCAGAGCCTATCCTGCAGCTAAGTTGGTTCGCATCTATCGGACGACATGCTTTTTTGGTGCAGTCAAAAGTAGACAGATACCCTTCTCAAGTTAACTTCACCTTTGTATACAAATTCATTTGTATCTGCAGGAGCAGTTACACTGGAAAAACAGAAAGAAGGGCATACCTCCGAATTTCTGAACGTGCACCGAAAAGCATACGTCTCAAGGGAACAAGTGCTCATAATAGTGCCATTACCAGGCATCTCCTTGATATGGATCATGAGGTGGAAGTCACCGAGTGTTTGGTATGGGATTCGCTCCTACTAAATGTGAGATAGATGCTACAGGGTAGGACTGCACCGACTCCTGGCTTGGAGATAGTGAATTAGTAGACCGCGTTGACCACTCCAATTATCTAAAAGGTTGCATCAGTCCTAATGCCTGAAGGCTGACGAAATCTCAGCACGGATACAAAAGACTCATGTGGTATTTTCCAGGTCACGTCATCCCTGGAGTATACGTGAAATCCGACTATTGATGGAAGGACGTGTGTACTCTGCACAAGTCCACTCTGTCTTCCTCTATGGAGGTGACTCATAGTCACTGAAAGTGAAAGATTTGAAAAGGATAGCTGTCTTTGATCACAGGTGTTTGCGTCCTCTCTCCAGAGTCAAGTTGTATAATACGGTGAGTGAAATTGAGTTTAGGTGTATGGTATTGAGTAAAGAGGGAAACTCATTCGATGCGGCTGTGAAGTTGCATCGATTGTCATGGCTTGGACAAGTGTTACGTATGTAAAGTGATCACTTCCCTCGACGAACAATGTAAATGAAATAGGGTTGGGTTGGAAAAGAGTTAGGGCTGGTTAAATCAAAGCCTGGCACCAGTGAGTGAAGTCTCTGACAGTTGGTTTCAGCAAAGTATGGAGGAGTATACTGTCTGGCTGGGATCCTCGGGATTCTATGAACCATTGGCCGGAAACTATTGAGGATTTGGCTATAAATCATTCTCAGGGGGGCAGATGAATTCACTCTTCAAGATTTCCAATATCCATTAATCCCTAATGTTTGCTCCATGTTACTATTCCTTATCTCTCACATTTCTGCTTATCAAAGTACTTTTAAATCCCTTTTTCTCTCCATTTTCTGTCTTTATGTGATTCATGGAGTGTGAGGACTTGAACTGTTGCATTTTTGTGCAAAGTTCTATGTTGAAACTCAGTCAGTCACGAAAAGACACTAGTTGAAATGAGCTCCCTATAGACTTCTGGTTGCGTCCATAATTTTAGTCAGCAGACAGACAAATGACGAAAGCAAGTCATAAGTTTGAATTATGTCACCATCCGTCCTTCGTTTAGACTTCAATCATCGTTATCACTTACCTTCTAATAAAAGGCAATAAAGTCTCATCAAGACCCACATCTTTTCCTATTTACTAACCCAGATCTTTGAACAAAGAGCATAGCAAAAATATTCATTTAGACAACAATAAATTTGGCGGAGAAATAATTACATCTTAATCAGATCAAATTAGAAAGTAGATTTAACCGAGAAGAAAAAAATAATCTGTCTGCTGTAATGTATTTAGCGTGCGTCGGTGGCACAGCAGTTAGGACGCTCGCCGACCATGCACATGGTCCGGGGTTCGATCTCCGGTCGACCCACTCCTTTACCCCGCCTAACCAGTAAAAAGCTGGTAAGGAGGAAAGGTTGGGCGTGGGGCTAGCAACCCCATCCTGTAAACATAAACACTGCTACAGAAGCTAGCTTGAAGCCCTATGTTCCACTGAAAACGTGAAGGAATAAAAAATAATAATGACAAATAAAAGTGTGATTAACACTATTTTTTGACAACTACAGGTCATTAATAGGCCAGCAAACGTTTTCAGAGTCCTGAAGGCACTCGCATAGTATTACTGCTGACTTACCGGTGTGGAAACAATGAAAGCCAACAGCTTTATATACATCCACCCTTTACAAATATCGATCATTATGGTTAAGTAAAGTAGTCTAGTTGTGTTTACTAGTACAGTATGTGATGTGTAGGTTTTCTACAGTCGTACAATGTAACTTGTATGGAGGCTAGCGGAAGTAATAGTGATTGTGACAAAAAAGGAATTGAATACAAACTGTTATCCTGATGACTTCCCAGAAAATAAATTTAGTTACAAAAAAAAATACACAAGAAAAATCCATATTAATAGCGCGTTAGTTTGGTAAATTCAGTAGGAGTGATAAAAAAAATAAATTTTAAAATAACTGATATCTAATGAAACTGCACTGAGTTTTAGTGAAAATTAAAATAAAAAGTAATAAAACAACAAAGAACACAACTCGAATTCCAAGTAAACCACAATGTAATCAAACAAATAGAAAATAAAACAGGAATTTTTTTTTGAGCTTCGTTAGGAAATTAATGATGAATGCATTAGCCCCAAACACATTCGATGTAATTTCTAGCCTCGAGTATGCACCTTCGAATTTGTCACTTTGATACATTTATCACTATTCAAGAGGTTTCTGGGTTAAAATGAAACTGTGGCATGAATACATTTTAACAAGGGGTTTTACATACGATTTAAGATCCACAGCATACTCCCAACCGAAAGCTGCTACCTTGACGTGGTGGTCGGGCTTGAACACTGCAATGACCCAACAAGCTATACTGGCTGGAACTTATGTTCCTGCAGGTCCTGCCATGCCAGAAAGGTTGTTTGGATAGCGGTTAGACTAAAAGCAGTTACCCAATCCAATCCTACTACGCTACTGAGACACACCAAATGAAAAACAACAAACGAAAACAGGCCGTGTGTGACCGGCCTCAAGCAGTTGTCCCCTGGGCTCTGTGGTCACGCAACCAACTTCCACGGTGTGGGCAGCCGGGAAGTAACAATCGCCCTCACAATCCGAAGTGCACGCAAAACGTCCCTAATCCTCAATCACCTTTGTCTTCATCTTCATCTCTATTATTTTGCCTTCCTTCTACTAGTGCAACTCCTCTACTTAATGGCTCTTCACTCTGTGTGCACTGAAAACGACGGAAGCAAAAAAACCACCGTCGATAGTCTCCTAAAGCCCCGCCACCAATTTCATATAGGGGCATTTAATGTTAGGACACTTTGCCAAATAGGACAACAGGCATCACTAGCCAAGACTCTGGCATCCCGAGCCATTGATGTATGTTGTGTTTCAGAAACACGCATACAAGACCCAAGTGTGGCTATTCACCTAACCCCACCTGGCCAACAGGATGAATCTGCAAAATTCACCTTGAGGGTGTCAGGAGATGCCACAGCTAGCTCACGAGGATTAGCTGGTGTTGGGATAGCTTTGAGTACTAGGGCAGAAAAGACATTACTTGACTGGATCCCGGTAGATAGCCGAATGTGTGCTGTCCGTCTGAACGGATCCATCCATCCAGCACACACCCAAATGGGATATAGACACTGGCCCGCCGTCTGTAAGTGAGGTCACCAAAGCTATCCGTAATTTGAAACGAGGCAAAGCGGCAGGACCCGACGGAATTATTCCGGAGGTGTTTAAATATGGGGGTGACATACTAATATGCAGATTAACTAAGGTACTACGTAACGTCTGAGAATCAGAGACGGTTCCATCAGATTGGGGTAAGCCACTTATTATGCCGATATTCAAGAAGGGAGACAAGTCCTCATGTGATAATCATAGGGGGATCAGCCTAACGAACATAGTTTCTAAAATCCTAGGCTCAGTAATCATGCACAGACTAAGCCGAACTCGGGAGGAACAAACGAGGGAAAATCAAGCAGGCTTTAGGCCAGGTAGAGGGTGCATAGATCATATCTTCACTCTCCGATAGATCCTAGAACATAGACACACTTTTCGGCGTCCAACAATTGCCATATTTCTTGACTTGAAGGCGGCCTTCGACTCCGTGGATCGAAAGGTACTATGGCAATGTTTGACTGTGAAGGGAGTGCCAAAGAAAGTACATTGCACTAATCAAGGCACTCTACTCAAACTCACGTAGCTGTGTAAAGGCCTATGGGGAATTGTCATCTGAATTGATAACAACCAGTGGTGTCCGTCAAGGTTGTCCACCTTCCCCTTTTCTGTTTAACTTCATCATAGATACGCTAATGGAAGTATCCTTAACTGAACGTAACGACATAGGAATCGACTTGTTACCAGGGATTAGTCTTATGGACTTAGAATATGCAGACGACATAGTCCTGTTAGGGGAGGACGCTGACAAAATGCAGAGTCTTCTGAACACCTTGAGCAGCAATCTTCGTATGTTTGGCATGCGATTCGCCCCTGTAAAATGTAAGATGCTGCTACAGGACTGGACTACGTCAACTCCTAGCTTACTGATATGGAGTGAAGTGATAGAATATGTTGACCACTTCACCTATTTGGGAAGTTGTATCAGCACCAACGGATTGATTGGTGACGAAATCTCAGCACGGATCCAAAAAGCTCGAGCTGCTTTCGCTAACTTACGCCATCTCTGGCGTAGGCGTGATATCCGGCTGTCAACCAAGGGACGTGTGTACTGCTCAGCAGTTCGCTCCGTCCTTCTCTATGGCTCTGAAACATGGCCAATACGAGTTGAAGACATGAAAAGGTTGACTGTTTTTGATCATAGATGTCTACGATCTCTTTCTCACGTTAGGTGGTATAATAGGCTAAGTAATGTTGACGTTAGGCATATAGTGTTGGGCAAAGAGGGAAAATCAATCGACGAGGCTATAAAGTTACATAGATTGAGATGACTAGGTCACGTGCTGCGCATGCCTAACCATCGCCTCCCCCGACGGGCATTACTAGCCGATATAGGTGCAGGTTGGAAAAGAGTAAGTGGTGGCCAAACAAAAACATGGCATCAATCCATGAAATCCTTGACAGCTAAACTAAGTCAGGTAGGGAGATGCAGACTTCCGGGTTGGGGCCCTCGGGACTCTAAGGATCAGTGGCTGGAGACAATAGGCGACATGGCTCAAAATCGTTGTCAATGGCTTACGCAGATGTATTCAGTCTCTGTAATCTTTCATATTCCTCTCTCGCATTACTCATTCCGTTTCACTCTTATACTTGTCAAAACTGTATTGATTCTCTTCTCTCATTTTCCTGTCTACGTTTGTGTGCTATTTGGAACGTGTCAACTCGAACTGCTGCACTTCGGTGCCAAGTTCTATGTTGAATCCAGCAGCAGCAGCAGACTTTTGCTCTTTCAATTATTTGGTGATAACAGGGAGCGTGTACAACCACAAGGATATAAACAAGGCAACATGGCTTTCGCCTGACGGACACACCACAAACCAGATAGATTTCATCTCAATGCTGCTCAAATAAGTGGCGACGTAGTCTGCTGGACACAAATTCGAGAAGGGGAGCAGATTTGGGCTCAGACCATCATCTAGTACTAGGAACCTTCAAAGTGAAGCAGAAATCCATGTAAACAAATGGAGACAGGCTCCAATTCATGTTCAATATTCAGAAACTGAAGGACAAAACTACAAGCAATACGTTCACAACAGAGTAAAGTTGGAGACACTACGTGGTATCACTGAGGAAGCCTGCGTGGAAGAACATTGGAACTAACTCTCCGAAGGCGATATTCAAGGAAAGGTGTACAACTGTTCTAGGAAGAAAGAAGAGGCAAGATAAGGAGTGACTCTCAACGGATACCTGGAAGCAAATAAAAGAGAGGAGAATGGTGAAACAGAAGATGAACCAGTGCAAAGATGGGTAACAGAAGGAGAAGATGAGTTCAATGTACTCTCCACTGAATAATGAGGTGGAGAAGAATGCTAGGAAAGACAAAAGACAATACTACAACTCACTGTAGGCAGCTGAAGTAGAACAGGCAGGGCGCAGGTAAAAGAGACCTCAGGACATTATATCAGATAACAAGGTCTCTTTCCGGGAAGAGAACAACGCAGGTGATGCCTATAAAAGATGGTCAAGGGAACTTAATTACCAAAGACGAGAGACGGATAAAACAACTCGTCTGGAAATACCACCAACAGTATTCATGGGACTGCTAGTGGACACCGATCCTCCAACAAAAAAGAAATCTCGAATGTAAGCAAGCTACTGAAGTCCAGTCAGGAAGGCAGCAGGACCAGACGGAATTCCCCTGCCCCAAAACACTGAAAACGGATGCAGACACTGCGGCAGATGTGCTGACGCCATTACTGCAAAAGGTTTGGAAAGAAGGAAAGGTGCCTGCCGACTGGAAGAAAAAATGGCTACCTCGTCAAACTGCCAAAGAGGAGCGACTTACGTCTCACTCTGCAAGAACTGGCTTGGAATAATGCTCTTATCCACGCCAAGTAAATTACTGAGTCGCATCATCCTGGAGAGAATAAAGGATGAACTGGATACAGAACTCCGCCCCACTGACTGGAACAAGCTGGATTAAGGATAGGTTAATCATGTGCTGATCAAATTGCAAATCTACGGATTGTCATCATCATCGAACAAAACATAGAATGGCAGTCAAACCTCTACCTCAACTTCATCGACTTCGAAAAGGTCTTTAACGAGACAGCGTTGACCGAGAGGTAACTTGGAAACTACTTCGACATTATGGCAGGCAGTGTCCAAGTTTTTATCAACCTCATTCAACGGCTTTATGACAGTAGCACGTGCCAGGTGATCCACAACGGAAAACTCAGAGAGGTGTTTGAAGTGAATACAGGAGTGAGACAAGCTGGCAGCCTATTATCACCGACGATATTCTTAATTGTGGTGGACTGGATTATGCGTCAGTCTGTGCGAGGGGAGTGAGGAGACAGGTACACGCTGGACCACCGATAAGAAGACTCTAGAACATCTGAATTTCGCAGATGATTTCTGTCTAATGTCATACAGACTCGAAGACTTGTAGGCGAAAACCAATAAACTGGCAGAAGAAGCAGCAAAGACAGAACTTCAAGTGATCACAGAGTTTACGGAGGTGAAGATAACCAACCAACAGCAACAAAAACAGCACTAATAACTATCAATTGTTAAAAATATCAAAGAGGTCACTTCCTTCACTAATCTAGGAGGTATTGTTTCAACCAGTGACTGTAAGGATGAAGATGTCAAAGCCAGAATCCGAAAGGTAAGATACACTTTGATCAATCTGAAATCGATTTGGAAATCTCCTGCACTCAGCATTAACAACAGCATTCGGATTTTCAATACAATTGTTAAGCCAGTTCTTCAATATAGGTCAGAAACTTGGCGCATCACGAAAGGCATGTCCAACATGTTGTAGACTTTTATCAACAGCTGACTTCGCTCCATATTGAAGATCAAATGACCAGAAAGAATTAGCAACAAGAGACTATGGGAACACACTAACCAAGAACTTATCATTCAACAAATATGTAGGAGAATATGGAGATGGATAGGGTACACACTGGAAACCTAACGGGAAACGACGAGTGGGTCGTCTGAGGTTGACATGGATAGGTTCGTGTGAGGAGGAGATGAGAGTCTTTGGGCAATCGCGGAGCCAGATAAGGAGGACAGCAGAAAATAGGACAGAGTGGAGATGTGTTGTTGAAGCCCTGTGTTCTACTAGGAACCCGAGGGAAAAATAAAAGAGAAATGTCTGGAGGTTATGGCTCGGTATTTTCAACTGTAAATCGAGGTAGAAGTCGATTTTCAGATTACATAATACTGCTTCAAATGATTGCCTTTTTACTGAGTTTTAGGTATTTATGTTAAGGATTTCAGCAGTTCGGTCACCAATGAAGTTGAGGTTCATACACTGCATCTTTTAGGTACATAATGGTCACAATACGGAGCCTTTGGTTTGATATCTTCTGGTGACGACTTGGTATACAAAAACTCCAAAAATAGTCTAACAAATGATCTAAGAGAAGCATATTCAGCTTTTATTTTAAATTTAATATATACATGTTATTAATTTAATAATCGCAACTTTTAAAAAAATGTCGACTAGAAGTTGGACAGCCAAAAAATCAACTTGATTTTCGCTTATTTCTTTTTCAAAGAGCTAGCTAATGAACAGAAAAATGTTTTCTCTTTCATTTTCGATGTCTTAATAATTGACAGGTTGTTTAATATCGGAAAAATTATGTATCCTGGATACAATTAACACTATATGTAAAAAAGTATCTTGTTAACGCACTAATTGACAAGTCCATACGCTTACTCCACTTAATGAACTTCAATAATTATTTAATTGACATGTCATTATTTATTATGTTGTTCAGAATGAAATGATTAGTGTTTCTATAGTCGAAAATTTCAATTCTATTAACTGTGCAGAAGTAGTAGTGAACATATCATATATATGTATATGTATATATATACATATATATATATATATATATATACATATATATATAATTCTTCCTTTGCGTTCTGAGTGGAATATAGAGATTCAACAACACATCTCCACTTCACCTGATTCTTATGGTCCTCTTTAGCTGGCTCTACGACTGACCGTCGTCTGTCATCTCCTCCTAGCACGATCTCATCCATGTCACCCTCGGACGCCCAATTCGTCGTTTCCTACTAGGGTTCCACTCGAAAGCCCGTCGCAAGACGTTACTCAACGGATTCCTCAACATGTGTCCGATAAAAGTACTTCTTTTACATTATTTGATTTAAGATGGAATTCAGTGGGAAAAATATTGCAGTCATCGTAATTGACGCTTACTGATAAGAATTTTGGTCTGTCTGTCTGTCTGGATTCAACATAGAACTTGGCACCGAAGTGCAGCAGTTCGAGTTGACACGTTCCAAATAGCACACAAACGTAGACAGGAAAATGAGAGAAGAGAATCAATACAGTTTTGACAAGTATAAGAGTGAAACGGAATGAGTAATGCGAGAGAGGAATATGAAAGATTACAGAGACTGAATACATCTGCGTAAGCCATTGACAACGATTTTGAGCCATGTCGCCTATTGTCTCCAGCCACTGATCCTTAGAGTCCCGAGGGCCCCAACCCGGAAGTCTGCATCTCCCTACCTGACTTAGTTTAGCTGTCAAGGATTTCATGGATTGATGCCATGTTTGTTTTGTTTGGCCACCACTTACTCTTTTCCAACCTGCACCTATATCGGCTAGTAATGCCCGTCGGGGGAGGCGATGGTTAGGCATGCGCAGCACGTGACCTAGTCATCTCAATCTATGTAACTTTATAGCCTCGTCGATTGATTTTCCCTCTTTGCCCAACACTATATGCCTAACGTCAACATTACTTAGCCTATTATACCACCTAACGTGAGAAAGAGATCGTAGACATCTATGATCAAAAACAGTCAACCTTTTCATGTCTTCAACTCGTATTGGCCATGTTTCAGAGCCATAGAGAAGGACGGAGCGAACTGCTGAGCAGTACACACGTCCCTTGGTTGACAGCCGGATATCACGCCTACGCCAGAGATGGCGTAAGTTAGCGAAAGCAGCTCGAGCTTTTTGGATCCGTGCTGAGATTTCGTCACCAATCAATCCGTTGGTGCTGATACAACTTCCCAAATAGGTGAAGTGGTCAACATATTCTATCACTTCACTTTGGTACTTCCTCAGGGGTCAAAAACTCACCAGGATCACAGTTACTAATACTCCCGCTGCTTTATTGAAATTGGGACTAACTCGTTGTATGAATTCATGAAATGTAAACACACAGAAACGCAAAATGTTTAACTACCAATTCTTTCTTTAAGGCAGAAAACGTCCCTATAATGAGTTCCGACCTTATCAGCTCGGTAGAAAAAATGTGAACTGCACTATGGCTATTAATGAACCAGTTGGTATATGGCATAGATGAAGTAAAATAAGGCGATAGATATTTGTCTTTCATACAAACTGAAGTGATTAAAAAGCCTAACAGTGAAGAATTCACTTCTGTTGAAAGGCAATAGTAGGAGCATGTGCTAAACCACCAAACATAATGGCAATACAGACAACTGTCCCTATTCTAACAGTATTTCTCTCACTTTTAATAACATGCAATGCAAACAACTAGTCACAAGAAGTTTATCACTAACGCTATCAGCTAATTACCTGAAAGTACTTCGAAAACAGCACTGATCTTCATTGATAAAATACACACCGAAATGCAAGTGTGTTGAGACTATTAAATTGGGAAACATGAACTAAGAAATATGCAACTCTTTGAAGTATGAGTTATCCAAAGGGATATTTCTCTGAATTTTATTGGTTTCACTTCAAACATTTTAATTACGAGTTTATTTTCAATACTAAAATTATACGGACCCACGGCATATTTCTCTACTCACTTAGATGAGGTCACTCGTTCACCTGATACGTATAAGATGTATGACGATTAAATTAGTGCAGCGAAATGCATAGAAAAATAAAATAACGCAGAAATATTTTTGCTTTTTGTGAATGTACTACACCAAAAAGATGAAACAAGTGAAGGAGTCATCTGTTTGCCTTATGTAGAGTACGAAGTGACTGAACCCAAATTAAGAGATGTAGAATTCTTTAACCAAACAGTTGTAGAAGTGTTTTATCGTATCGTAAATGATATCAAAAGGAGAAATACATCAACCATCTAACTGCATATGTGCATTGACTTAATACCAAAAGAACACTATCTACTTCATAATTATTCACTTATTTCAAAACACACTGATCTTAGTACACGAGGACATCCTCTGTGCCTGATGTCGTAAGTCAGTTAGAAGGAAACCCGTATCCAGGACTCATAATAAGTTGTGTCCGAAACCTCCAGGAAACTTATGTTCCATTTCAGTCTCAAAACAATGTCATCCGGTGCAAATTTTAGCAACATATTTTGATTGAAACATAAGACCAGACAGACAAATGTATTTGATACATCCGAAGACTATTTCGTAAATATACATTCTTCGCCTACATATTATAAACTCAAATGAATGAAGATGAATTTATGGAAGGTAGCTATTATTTGATGAAAAGGTTCGGAAAGTTTAACATATTAATTTTCTGTTTCTTCAATTGAATTTAACATACAAATGTCTGATGGGGATGATGAACCTTGAAGTTATGCCCTTGTTTCTGAAAGCCTCTTTACTCGGCCAATGATAAATGAAACAATAGTGGACTCATTACAACAAAACAAATACACATTGCAAACGTAAGACCTAGCCATACTGTCTAGTGATTCTTCTCACCACGCCTCATACCTACATGGGAAGCAGGCAATAAGAATAAAGACATGCAGATGAAAATAATGTGGTGATAAACAGGATAATAAGAAAAGGTGATGCAAATAAGAAGATGAGATATTGAGATACGACGAAACTGTAATCTGTTATGAGCCATATCACTAAATATGCGTGAAACAGACCAAAAGACAATGGCTTCATGATTTGGTGCTAATATTTATGCCGACCATCTCCAGGAATCTGAAGTCCAGTCGTGCATCTGCAAAACATAATTTTTGACGGCGTTTAAGCGAATTTCAATAATACAATCCTAATTTAAAAATCCATCAGCTGACCAACCTCTTTACCTAACACTACTCCCAAACTTCTCATTTCATAGCTACGTTAGTGGTCTGTATCAGACAGTACCAATGTGGGACACTGCAAACTTCCGCTTGTGGACATGCATCGCAAAGAAATATTTCGCAATAGGTCTCAGATAAATTTTCAATTTCACTGGTAATAAATGACCATCCAAGTTTTTAGCACTTGACTGAAAATTCGAGATACCTAATGTGCTTACCTGGGTCAATAACACGCAGCTAACATAAGAATGAAGCAATACACTCTCGAAAACAAGAAATGATGTATGAAGTTAGTTGGGAGTCAACTTCAACTTTACTCGCTTAAAATCATCTAGTGCCTCAACGCGAGAGTTAATTTAAAGGCGAATGAGTAATCTTAGGTATTCGTATAGCTAATCATTTACTCCCTCAAAATTCTGATCATACTTTCAAATTAGATTAAACTACAATCAAGAGGGGACAGATTAACAACCCACACCCTAATACTTTTCTTTATTCTGAAGGATCTGACAACTACAAGTGACAAAAATCAATCCACATATATTGACTTCCCTGACATGTACAGACATAAATGTTCTTCAACACAATACGAAAACACTAGATACGACATAATTTTATTACTGAAATTGAGGAAACTAAGTGCAAAGTTCTATGTCGTAAACCGACTGAGGCAACTAAGTAACATCGGATTTCTCCCGGCACGCACTCATGACAACGCCAGGCATCAAACACAACATCAAAAGGTTACGACAAAATCATTTTACGGTCAGACTACAACTTCTGCATTAAGTGGCTTATGAATCTCAAAAATGAGTCGATTCGCAATGTATTACCACCTACCTCTTTTCCCGTAGAACGCCTACCCATCGGCTCACTCCTCGCGATTTGTCGCATGATGCAGTCCTTCACAATCAGGACGATCATCGGTTACAGTAGGTAATCTCATCCTACCTCTGCTGTAACTTCAAACGCTTCGGTGAACTTCCCCCCTTAAATAATCCATGTCGCTATCTCATATAGTTGTTGAATGAAGTCTATACATGTTCGCTTTACCCCATAGTGCTGAAGCAGTTGACAAGTTAGTGTGTGCAAATTATTATACTAGAAGGTAAAAGCTGCGCTGTACGAAAATACGAAGTTCAGTTTTGTATGTTAGGTTCGTGTCAAGTTTAGATATACATCAGCTTATTGGCTTCGGCAATTGACTACCAACTGGTGGTTCTTGATTTAGAATCTCAATCCACTTACCTCAACTTGGGCGACTGCATGGCGACATAAATCTTCATAAACTCATTCATGAGAAACTCACTCCGGATAACTGAGTTCGAAGAAACGCCTTAGACCCTAGTAACATAGAATTTTGTATGTCGTAATATGATACCACTTGTCTGATTTATTTATTATCAATTAGGCAACAGATCTTTTAATCCCAGGTGGCTATAATTATCTGGCTACTGACATCAAAACCGTACTCAAGAGCCCCACAATCTGAAAGAAATTGGAGGCACTCTTAAGGAATATTAACTACGGTGGAATTCTTTACACAACAGTAACCACGCGTGTACATACAGATAACTGGATTCTAAGAAGATAGAGGCAAGGGAAGAAGAACATGCTTATCTGGATCCGAACATAAGATTGAAAGTTGATATTTCCCAAACATGTGGATTTGAAATTAACTTAACAATTTTTCCACATATGTACATCCCTACTCCAAACCAGGTTAATACTAGGTCACTCACATGAGGATGAGATAATCAAGTAGTACTAGGGGCTCGAAAAAATATATAAAACAACGCAATATAACATGTGATCTTGTTATCCCTCTAATACAATAAGAAATATCATGAGCGAAGTAGAATTGAATAAATAATAGACATGGCAACTGTATAACAACATGTTTGTTTCTCATGCAGTAGGCTCATCTAAGTGCGAACATCTCAGAGATGTTCTTCGAACACATCTAAGCGTCGGATTGCCGATATCAACCATGCTGAAAGGACTGCAAGCTATCGGTGGTTACACAAGTTTTACTATGGGTAATAAGAGTCAAAAAATATTCTACTCATTTATAGCCCAAGGGGGTTCCGAAGATACCTATAACCAGACACACGGTGGCCACTACAACGCTGAAATTCGCTTTGAACTTAATAGGAGTTATTTCACGGAATAAGATGTTATAATACCCTAGCAAGAACCCTCCTCCGGCAGAAACCAATGTAAGATCCAACAACTAATTAATCGTAAATTTACGCTCACCTCCGTAAACCAAAATTTATAGCTAGTGTCAGGCTGGCATTTGCACTAAACTTCAAAACAACCACGCACACCAATGATGACCCAACACTATCTATATCAGTGAATAAAACCAAAATAACCAAGGGGAACATAGGATATAAGGAACAATTTGTACAGACTCAAAATACCTACTAGGAGCTATGTGTAGGTCTCAAACGTGGTTACTTGATAGTGAAACTAACAGTAATATAACGCAACATCGGACTGTTGACAATACACCTACCACTTTGATGAACGGTTATTATATATGCGGTTATCGAAACATCATGGTAGCGCTATTTATAACATTACTAACTTATATTTCCGAAAACTGTTTAGCGCACATAATTCGGTCTACAAACCTAAACATTGGTTTTCAATAAACACTATTCAAAGGGAAAATGTAAGACACGCCATGTGCTCATAACAAGAATGAACTGCTTCGTAATATACCGAACTATTAGACATATCGAACAGTGAAATTACCTTGCAACTTGAAAAACAACAGAGAATTCAATAAGATATTCACAGACCAATCGACATTTATTCGTTTTAAGCAATAAGTTCATATGGTAATGGGTGTACAGTTACGACTGGATTGTTTTTAGTTCTCACAATATGAGCCGGGCGGGGTTGTGCAGGCTAAGACAGAACTATAGAGAAACAGAAAACCTTACCTGACGCTTCAGATTTATAAATGTCTTCTTTTCTTTAGCTTCTCGTCTCTTGACGTCATTTTCTTTGACACGTCTGAGGAAGTCTTCTCTACATTTGCTTGGCTTGACATGCTCAATTCTCACATTAATGCGTTTTGGAATTATCCGATTACTGCGAAGGTTACAGAAATGTGCAACACCTACCCCACACGCTTGTTAACAATCACTCCAACAGCGTGAGGAGTGACGTTATATACACGACCGGTTTTCCCGTGATAGGATTTGTGTGGCATACCCTTTTGGACCCCGCCATCGCCTTTAATATCCACTATGTCTCCACGGCGGTACACCCGCATAAAAACGGATGAAGGAAGCGGCCCATGACGTCTGAAGGCACGAGAGAATAGGTAACGTGTCCCCCGGCGGTAACCCTTTGTGTTGGTCATCCTGCTGCCTCGTGACTGAAACTTCGAATTGTGCGCGCCCACCCATTGTACACATACAAACAATCGGTTGAAAAAATGTTCAAAGAAAAATTTCGCAAAAACATCTGTAATAACCATTCGTCCCAGTATGTACTTTTGTAGCTAGTAACGGTAAGCCTTTCATCAAGTGTGGATTGATATGTTCGGGAAAAATTTACGGAAACCTCTATGCTTCCTTACATTTGAGTCTTGAGCTATCTCTTTGTTTCATTTCACACTATCCATTCTTGGTTATTTCAGCTGTAGACTACAGAATAGAGACTCACATCTTTATGAAGATCCAGTGACTGTCTGGAAACATGCCTTACTCCCTGTTACAGATCAGGCTGATTAAATGCAGAGTGTAATAGGTTCATGGAAAGGCGACTATCTGTGTACTCTTAGTACATTTACCCTTAAACCTTTGATGCCCACTAAGCCAGACTATCATCTCGGTTTCTTAGCCTTAAAACGGCTCTTTTTAGTGACAAGGTGATTGTGAAGATGAAACAGGAAGACACGAGGATGTGGAGGTGTAAGTAACACTGCTGAGTCAGCCTAAAAATGTGCGCATGGCCAGATAAGATTTTTGTCATATCGGCGGCTAGTCACATTCTTAGGGCTATTCTGACGCCCTATTCAAAGTGCTGATATCAAAACCAAAAATGAAATCACTAAGATATTGACAGCTGCACTGACGAACTTCTCGTCATGTGATCAACCGTGTTTTCCCCTACCAGTAGAAATTTTCAAATGTATGAGTCACAGTGGTAATAAAATAAATGCTGTCTAAAAAGTCATACCTCTATGTCCTACAATCTTTTCTTTCCATATGAGAAATTTTCTTAAAGGGAGAGAATCTTGAACGACAACCGACCTATATCGCCATTCACCGATGGTTGTTTGGTTGGCGGATGTTCAGTCTTTACTGTCGAATGATAACCATAAATTCGCTCTATATTATGGCCGTATCAATCTTAGTGCCTTATCTGCAGTGACAACTCAGTGCTGCTCAAACAAGCTGTTTCAGTTTCTTCACAACCAAACTCTCGATAGATCACAGGATATAAATGAAGGTAGTGGGTGTTAACGTGGTAGAAAGCTTAGTAAATGAAGTTTGTTACGTCACACATAGATGCTTAAGCGAAATATTAGTAGGTAATATTCAATTGGTGACATATTCAGAAGCGGCATTCAAAAATCTGATTTGCAAGGTGTCTTCCAGGACACCAGTTAGCTAAGCCGACCGAACGAATTCGATCTCGTTCCCGGTTGCCTTCAACTAGAAATAACTCTCACGACTGCCATGTAGCCGGCCGTCCTGTATAAACCTGAGCTTCGGCGACGCTACCTGCTGACTCTCTAGCCTGACACACCTAACTTGGTGACCGCGCCGCTTCTAATGGCGCCCCAACTAGTGGAGAGGGAATATTACACTTACGGTAGCTCAAAGGCGCGTGTATTAACGACGACAGAGATATACAATCACATCCCAACCCAGCCACTGTATCACCATCCTTTGAAAATCTGATCAACTATCATGTCTTTCGATTCGCCACCTAGGGAAGAAGATGAACAAAATAGTAAATGACTGAGTGGCAAAAGCATTATATACCTAGACCTGGACGACCTTACGTTTCCTCTGGGAACGCTTTTGGGTTACGCACACGACAACTATCTGAACCATAAAGAGATATTCATTTGTCGCTTTAACCGTTAATTTGATCATATTGTCACGCTAGTGCTGAATGTCTGTGAACTGATATTCAAGTTTTGGACGTCTGTCTTACTTTCTCGAGCTGATCCGGACTGCCTTTCACATTCTCATCTCTGTCCACCGCAGATGTAACCTCCACGCCATTGATAGCAACGACAGTGCTTTGTTGCTGGTTCGGTATGCTCATCACCCATGTCTTCTCAATGTTCAGCTGAAATCCTGTTTTCGCCTCTTCGGAAAACCTGCTAATTTTCGCTTCTATGACCTTAAGTTTTTACGACACAAAACACAAATCACATTCGCGAGATCCGGACCTTCTAGTCTCTCCATCAAAAAAACGCCTACCTATCATCTCACTTCCCACAATTTGTCGCATAATCCAGTCCTTCACAACCAGGGCGATCATCCGTGACAGTAGTTAGACTTGTCATACTTATGCTGTGTCTTCAAATGCTTCGGTTATTCCTCCGCTTTGAATTACTTCTCATGCCGAGTAGACGTATAATTTTTTATTGAGGCTATATTTCTTCAGTCTTTTTATTTTGAAAATCTAAACATATATAGATGATGTGCTGATGTCCTATCTGAGATCAAACATTCTATTCTTGTTCAGTCTTTCTCTGTACCTCATGATAATTGACTTCTGCCCTTTTAAAAGCCTAACAGCCCCACTATTTTCAATCACACACAGTCGAGAATACGATCCTACTACTAGTATTTATCCGAAAATGGGAATTGATTTTTCAGTCATAATTCTTCCCCTCCGATCTACATATTTATTTAGATTTCGAATATCCACGTTTTTGCCCAGGCCTATTGATCTGCCTCTTCTGCTTTTCTGTATCTCTAATGCCTCACTTTATTTTAGCACCTTGCTGAACCGTTGATCATGATTAATACATTTGCGAATGTGACATTTTTGCTGGTTTTCAGGTTGACGCAGCCTGTTGGCTTCCCTAAATTCGGCTGTTTTTGCAGACATGTCCTAACTTGGTTTGCTCTTTGTAATGGGGGGCTTGATCTAGGTTTTTCTACAAGTATTTTATTCCTGAGGGACCTTTGTATCGTATAGATGCCTGAAGGCAATTTTTAATAGTGCGGAAACATAAGCATAGGTATTTCACTGCAAGCCTCGGATGCTAATTTTGGTTCTTCTGCACAACTGTCCACACTTCCATGTTTTATGCACGGTCAGCTAGTACTCACACAGCATGATAAACTGTTTCAACGTCGTAAATTCAGTGCCTTACTCGGAGAAATTCGGCTGTCTACACAAAAGAATACAACTGGCTTCCTGCATAAGATTAAAGATACCTGGGTTTCGGTCGCTGCACCAAGCTACCTACGTAACTAGGGAAAATACCACTGCACCGAAAGACACATATGCTTAATCAAGTAACTTTGGCTTTGAGTTCTCAAAGGAACAGGGAAACTCGTGTGTCAAATGCAGCCTGAAACATTTTAACTTTAAAGCGGATGTGATTTATCAATACTCTTGGAGGTCAGAGAAGAGAGTCTTAAGCAATACAGTTAAGAATAAACGATTGCCTGGTGGCTGCATCGCACCTCTGGTGCACATTCTCAACGTCTGTTATTATTTCGCCCGCCAAGACACACTTTTAAGCATATATAGACTATTTTATACCCAACAAAATAGGAGAGTGGAGTTAGCGGTGGTCTTGCCAGCAATTTGGTGTGGGTGTCAGTAGATAGTGTGAGTGAGACTTGGAAGTGTAAAGATAAAAACTATTATTATCGTCGAATTTATAGCAAAAAGACAACAACAACAACCGCATGCTCCAAACAGCAGAGGCTATTGCAATTCGCCTCAAACAACAGGTGCTCTGTGTCCAAAAGACCATCCGGTGCAAACCGGTCACAAAGCCAGCGTATAAGAATCCTTCTCTATAATATGCCGAGTGACTAACAAACTACCAAACTCATAATTGTTTGGTCAATGCAAATAGCACGTTAGCTCAGATGTACCTTACTGATTATATAGTAATAATATATATTTCGTTTAAACGGGTAAGTTTACATGGAACGCATGCCATTTTTACAGGCACGATCAATTATGTTACGAATTACAATTGTGAATTAGCACACATTATCACCTTTTAAAAAGTTCAAATTGTTGAATTATAGTACAAGCAATCGGAACAGATTCTTATAATTGTTAATTTGTAAATCTTTCACGAAGGTCTCCATAGAAGTTGAATGACAACCCATACTTCTTTCCTGATGATAGTAATGGCTCATCGATAAACAACATATATCTGAGTGACTGCTGCGAACCCACGTGCTTGAGTGCCATTTCAGGAAGAGAAAATCCTGCACAGCTATAAATTGGTATAAAATACAATCATGAATAATACATTATTGTAAGGATATTTACACGAAAGATACAAGAATAAGCTATACAGTACTTGATATGATAGTGCACATTTGCAATGCATGATGCTAACCATATTGGTCTTACAGTGGAAAACTATGACGTTTTCTACGAAAATATAGTTATCCTCAAACCACGAGTGTTGTTATGTTTTTCTGATCATCAGAGCAACCGAACTTATTGCGACAGAAGAGTGTAAATGAGCAAAAAGAAAAAAAAATTAAATTTCAGCTTTATTAAAGTCCTAGGATGCTGAGATAAGATAGAGTATACTAGTAATTAGGTAGAAGGATTATCGTGGAGTATATAAGTGACATTTCAGATAAAAGTGGCTTGAAGGATTAGAACCTGTTGAATATGGTGACCTGTAGGATGTCTGGCGAACTTGTGTATGGCCCATGGAGTAGCATCTTGACAAGAAACTGGGCAGGCTTGTAGATGTTAGGAGTGAAAGCATTATTTTTTTATAAGTGACTTACGGCCGTAAGCAGGCTGTCGACGACTAGGGATGAGGATATACATTATCGCGTTTTTAATTCACCGCGCTTCTGGTTTTCTCGTCTTTCATTGGCTAGAACAGTGGCGGTCAATTGGAGTTTTGATTGTCATAGGTGGGTACTACCATGTGCGGTTTCGAGTGGTTATGTTATGCGTGGTTTGCAAGCAACTTTGACGAATGTAAATGTAACATTTGACTATTCTAACGTTGTTTCACTGTTTGTTATACAGATACAGTGCTCTTTTCGATGCACACTCTCTTGAGACTGGTCAGCCAATATGGTGGTTATCAGTGACTACGATCCCATGGGTCCCACGTATTTCTTGAGTTGTGGTTATACGTACTGTATTTTCTACTTCGATATTTCTCACTCACATAGTGTATTATTATGTGTCTCTTGTGAAGTATCTGTGACAGGCTTAGGCAATAATGTGCTTCATATTTGGACGAGGTTTTCTAGGAAACAGGTTTTTTAGGAAACTTGAACAACTTCGATCACGCTTCCAGTTGACTAAAAGTAACACCCGTATTCGCTGTGTGACCACCTGTCCTGCTAGACCCGAATTCTCTCCGCACCACCTTCTGAAGCTTAGGCCTGGCCTACCTAACTTCGTGGCCAGGCTGTTCTTAACACCGCCCCTGAGAAGTGAAGCGGGAATATAATGCTTGAAGGAGCTCAAAGATATGCTAATCAAAGAAGATATGAATGGACTACAGAGACACAAAATCACACCACAACGTCGCTGCTGGACTCTTGTCGCTTGAAATTCCAACAGTCCACAACGTGTCTCAATCTACACAGATAAGTAAAACTGATTTTTGAAGGTCCGGTTGATTCGACGAACTGTTTGACCTCCCGCAGTTTCGTGAATATCCATCCTACTAAAAGAGGATCAAAATATATCTTTCTTCTATTCTCGCCAAGGCAGAAGTGCGTTTAACTCTTTTGCGTGCTATTGTGCTGTTGAATTCGTAATTGAGCATTTGACCTGTATGAGCTGTTTTCCTGTACATTTGTAGTTTTTCGCTCCCCTGGGACGTCTAAAATGGAATTTTGTTATCAGATTCCCCTTTTCTTCTGAATTGGAATGATAACGGATAGTTCCGTTTGTAGATGTATTCATTAAGAAACTGAGTCTGACTTCTAGTACTGCGCCTTTTAAGCCACAGTAAATCTCGTGTTTGAATGCATATTTTTGTTAACTGTCTGTGATTTTGTCTTGAGACTTTAGGAATTTAGCTTTTACAGCCCCTATATGACTTCCTAAAGAAACGTATTCTCAGTCCTCGTCTGAAATCCAAATCCAAACCAAATTGTTACAAAATAATAAAGTTGTGTTATTAAATAAAATGTGACAGATAATCATGGAAGAGACCTTCAAATCTGAAAATAAAAACATAAAATCGCTCGCACTTAACAACATTGTATATTCAAATAAACATGTTCAAGAATACAATGGACCACAGACGGTCTAATTTTTCACAAAATGCCAAATGACTGACAGAATGCAACTTTGGTGATTATGATCACAATATTGAATGTAACACTCAGATTGATCATTTCGATTCCTAATTACTGTCATGTCAGACTATAAAATACACTGTGTTTTATTTTGTATAGAATCATTTTCATTCCAGCCTACGACTACGTAACGCAGGTTGCAAAACAAATGATGTAATAATAAGGGACTAACATTAATAGGAACGATTCGTGCAGTGAAAAAATATTATTTCAATCAGGAAATATGTAAATATTTAATTAAGAACACAATATTCAACGAAGAGACTCTTTTCAACGAATTTATTATCAAGCTGTACAATCGTATATATATGGTTTTTTATAAAAATTATATCCGGTGAGGGAATTAGGTCAAGGGTGTGAATACATGAAATAATAATAGTATGAAACGCGATTAAAATATTTGTGATTATAATCTTAGTTTAATGTTTTATTTTGCCACTTGACATTAAACTATGATTATGATCACAAATATTTTAATTGCCTTTCATACTATTATTATTTCATGTATTCACACCCTTGTCCTAATTCCTTCACCGGATATAATTTTTATAAAAAACCATATATATACGATTGTACAGCTTGATAATAAATTCGTTGAAAAGAGCCTCTTCGCTGAATATTGTGTTCTTAATGCTACAATAGGAATTATTAAATTAGTGAGAAAATATTTAATTGCGCAATTTGGAAACAAATAGTACGGTGACGTAAGGTTCACATATCATAAGCATCAGTTTTAAATACCACGAGGAACGGAGAGGGCACATTTTCCAGCACTTCTTTCAGTGGTCTGTGACCACCTGATACGTTGTATACGTTATCGACTTATAGAGAACTTTAACTTAACACCGAACAAGCATCTAATTCACTGTTCCGACCACGTGCTCAGTTAAACGTTCCGGTAACACCAAGCATTTACTAAGTGCTATCAACCGGTTACCCTCCTTTGGAGCAAAACATAACCAGCTGCTGTTCAGAACCATCACGGGGACATAGGACTTCGGCTATGTCCAAGTTGCTGCAGCTGGAGACTTTAATAATCTATCTCCTGACTTTGTGTTGGGTTGTGCTCTGTGGAAATTCTGTCAAAATTTCTTATATATCACTAGAAATGCAAGATTGTCTGAGAAGGCTGGAGACGACACTAGGTGGAGTCCTAGCGAAAGGTCACCAAAACTGAACCATATCCTAAACAGTGACCAGTTACTGGTGAAAACGATCAAGTCATAACTCCTGTCAGTGACGGTAACTATCCGGTCTTATGGTTTAATCCGGTTTTTCGCGTGTGCTTACGCTGGGACACCAGACGACCATGCATGCGCTATACCGAACCTAGTTGTATCACAATGCGAAGACTCTTGTCTGAAGCTGAATAGTTCGCAGACTTAACTAGCTTGTGAGTAGAGAAACATGTAGAAATGACAAAAGTGATCATTCACACAGCAGTCTCAGACAGCTTCCCTCTAGTCATATGGCCGACGCGGACGCGCATCGCATTCTGGAAGCAAAGTAGAAAAATTGGTCTACATGGGGACGCCGCAAGAATCAAACCTTTCTCAGCTACCGAATCAATGCATTGGCCAGGAGTAGCGAGGTGACATTTCAGGCAAATCTTAACGGAAAACTCCTGGAAACCCCAGAAGTAGGGGCCGATTCATGACAGGAAGAAAACCTTGAGAGATCCCAGTGGTTAACATATATCCAGCTTTAGAGTGGCTAAATTATTCACTTCGGACTTTGACAGATAGCTAAATAGCACTGTAAGTATTACCATTACAGGTCTTAAGGATCGCACTAAAAACTTACCGATTTGGTGCATTCCAGATTAACCCACGCAGTGGTATTACAGAAGCTGCAATAACTCACCAGTGAAAAGATCCTGGTTGTAGCGACACTCACTCATCCGTTCTGGGACAGTACGCAGAAGTTCTCTACATGCAGTCATGTGATCTGTCCTATGGACTTAGGGAAACGGCCATAGGAGTGAAATATAGTGAGTCGGTGGCACAGTGGTTAGGAACCCCGCCGACCATGTACATGCTCCGGGGTTCGATCCCCTGCCGGCGCACACCCGATATCTATGGTCGGCCTGCAAAATTCGGGCTACCGATATCCATGCTGAAAATTCCATACTTGTACTGAAAATACGGTGTGGAATCAAGCTGTAATCAAAATATAAAATATAAATATAAAATTATATAAAATATAAAATATCTTTTCTCATATATAATGATAGTGGAGGTTGGCAAAACTCCAGGAGTTACAAATTAGCAGCTCTTCTCCAATTGGTACCAAAAGTACTGAAAATTTTGACGGATAATCATGGGCTTCATCTCACTAGGACTTACGTATTCTATGATGCATGGAGAGGTAGATACTGTATGACAAATCTATCATCTGCTTAAAAAAGATCGGGCATCACAATGAGATATTGACACACCAGTCCATGTGACCCCCTCAAACTCGCGGACTCACTTGATACAATTCAGCATGACCTTCTTCTTCACAAAATAAGTCAGGTGGAAATTGATGGCCTGCCTTCCTCATGGCTGGAGGATCACTCAAGGGAGAGGGGATCCTGAGTTGAGGCCAGACGCACCCGGCAAAGCTGGAGATCGGTGGTATAACAAGGTGTTGTCCCAGGGATATTAGTGCTTCTGATTTTTGTCATTATTCTGCATTGCTATCTAAACTGTCCAGCCCTTTCCACTATGACAGCGTAAGGATTAAGAGTGTGATATAGTGCTCGGAGGAATCTGATAACCTAAAGGCAGACCTAAATCCATGGAAGACTGGGTACTGGTGAATTGCATGACTTTCAATCCGAAAATGTGCAAAATAGTGCAGAATATTGGCTACTTCCTATGTAAAGTGAGGACAAGACTGAAGCCTAGTTTTAGCAGGAAAAATAAAAACATGGGTGATGTAGCAAGGGCATATGCGGTTATACACCTTACGTACAGACAGTTAGGTGCGCCCACTCCTGGGCTACCTTAAGGCTGAACAATACATTCGTAGGGCCAAAATTAAAAGTAAACAACATCGCTGCTTCCCTGTTACTCAGAAAGGATGCCAATCTCGTAGAAATAGTCCAAAGAGGGAAAAAAGGGATTATGGGCATCCGAAATAAACCATATAATGAACTGCTGAAGAAATTCAATCCTCCCACACTTGGCTGCTGCCGGATTGATAGTAACTCAGTTGTTGTTTTAAAGACTACGAATGGTCAGAGTTGCCCAAACAAACTTTTTTTCTCTATATAGGTATGGTCTTCTTTGTGGCAATTCACGACTTGTGCATCAAGAAGCAAAGAATCTAGTGCGTTTTCATATCGTTTCACTCCGAGCCACCCGCCCCTTAGACCCTTTGTTAGCATTCTTGGCTACTGCATCGTCCGCTTTAGGAGGAGGCTAGGCAGTCAGGCTGCGATACAGGGAACACTTTAAAACGGACCATATCCCTATTTTCCTTTCACTGCTACCCATTCTTCTGCATTTTAATATTCTGACTAATCTTTCCATCTATCCAAGTGTTGCTATTATTAGTGCATATATTTCAAATTTTAAATTTCATTATCTATCTGTTAGTACGTTTTCTCTTCTTTTTAAGTCCACAAAACAAACACTAATTATATTTTAAATATTTATCTTATATAACACACATAGACTACCAGCGAGTGAAAGGAACAAATGCATTCACATAAGCGACATGGTCTTAACCCACCGCATATCACATACAACCAATTCCTGCAGCACCACTTGAAATCAACCAAATGGCGGGAACACTATGCAGAAGCTTACCGAGGACCAGGATTCTTTTCTGTGCAACCGAGAAGAGATCAAAGAAAATCCATGCTGTTCACACTAGCTTGTGAAAATGATATTGGACTGTTTTAATACTCCTCTTTTAAGGTCACTACTGTGTGATATCTGAGCGGCTGTAGCGGACAGGATGTAGAATGCGTAGGGTCTGTCTTCATTAATATTTCTCACCTTTCTCTCTATCTGTGGGCGTTATCCTTTTGAACTTTACTCAGTTCCCAATTAATCCTATGTAAGCTCATACATTTTAGTTTTATAATTCGAAACACGTTTTGAGTGCTTGCTATTTTTCACTATAATGGGATATGAGTACAAGTAAAATGAAGTGATTGCTTGTTTTCATTCTGACGATACTCGGTGGCGTCTTAGTTAGTTATTATGATGACCTGTGACCACGTCAAGGGAGATGGGGTGAAATAAAGTAATAACTTTAATACGTACGCTTCACGTTATACCATCGCTTCACGAAATCAAGCCGTGTGTTGATTACCTTATGCTATATGTTATGGATTTCAGAAATATCAAACAGCGAAGGAAATAGAATTTTCCCCAAGCGGTTTCCAACTGTATATCTAAGTGATTTAAATCCGTACATATAGCAGTGTTAGGAAAGAGACGCTATATGAGGCACTTATTCTCAAACCTGTTTTTGGTCAGGAACAGCGACAATAGGGAGTTAAACGTCGTTGCATCATCTGGAACGTTCCCGACTGCAGTCTTAGAAAATATTGGTAAACATTCTGACAAAATCCTTTTTTAAAGACTTTTGAGGAGAGTTGTTGTCTAACCATTCGAAAGCAGAACTGGTATCAACGACATTGGGCCTGCAACATGTCTGACGTTTACCAAGCAATTGACAAAGCTTGCCTCATTTAAACACCGACCTTCACTGGCAAACCAGTTTTTCATATCACTTGCAGTCTAACCTCTAGCAGTAGCTAGAACCTTTATTTCTTTTATAATGTAATATTACTTAAACGGTTGTCGCATTATACAGACTTCACAAAATGCGTAAGAGTAACATTTGACGGGAAGCATTACCAAAAGTCTGAACACTTCTCGATACAATCTTCGCTTAAGTAGCGAATTGACTGATTGGTGGGTCACTGTGTAAATTACCACAGAAGTACATTACTTCAAGTTTCTTAATTCGAAAACAGCACCAAAAAGAACAGTTGTATAACGATACAAAATTGGACCAACCTAAGCGAAGAGTTTAGTGCTTTTTAGAGTTAAAGATAGGGAGTGAATAAAAGTGTTGTATTTAGAGCTATTTTACTGAAAGTCTTAAACTATGCCTTCAGTGATTATATCCGAACACTTAACACCCTACTGTGTGAATCAGGTCAGGGGTAAGTGACTTCATAGTTTGCCTGTATATTATGGCTTAATCACTGCTAACCCTTCTTAAAATTGGTCGTAAATCAATGAGTTTTGCTTAACGAGGGAAGAGATAGCTCAGTATGGTACCTTAATGGGTTCGGTATGCCCTGTCGACACTCCCTTCATAGCCAGAAACGTAAACAGCACCTCTCAGTGGATATATTCAAATGCCGCCTTGATGTCAAGAAATAAGCCGTTCATGAACACTTGATTAAGCATGTGTTCCACAATCTGTTGAAGAATAAATGTATCATCGATGCGCCTGACTAGTTTTCACGAGCACTGCTTAGTTTACCGAAGATTATTGGTCGTAGAATTTAAGATATTATATTAGTCAAGGATGGCTTGTTTCCTACTGCAAGGTACATTGGGATGTGCAATTTTCGGAGTCGACCTTTTCTAACTCCTCTGCCTAGTGCGAAGAGGCAGCATTGTTGATCACCTGCGGGAAACACCTTAGTGCTGCCACATCCCCATTTGACCTCAGCACTCCAAAATCGTACCAGTGACTTACACTATTATAGCAACTGCTTTTAGTTTAACCACTATCTAAATAATTTTTCTGCCTAGGTAATACCGGGAGCCAGCCAATGTAACTCGAGTCATTGTAAGGTGCAAGACCGACTGCTCTTCGGGCGTCTGTTATATCAATACAACCATTTGAATAAATAAGTGCACACTTTCTAAACAAGACATTCTGGAGTGTTTAAGGTTATACTAGAGTCCTGAGATCTTCATAAGAATGCACGTAGTAGTGGTTACTGACCAATATTCCACTATCGTAAATATTAACTGAATACGAGACTTGGAGGAGTTGTAGGTGTATGAGAATAACGGATAACCACTTTCGGTAACATCAGGTAATTTACTCTAAAAATATCCAGTATCAAGTTCTCAAAATATGTATGAAAACAGTGTTCGTCCCTCATCAAATTAACAATTAGAACAACCGGATTTACCTGCAGTATTCGGACTATTTTTTGTATCTGCCTCTTCTCAACTATATTATTACATCACTCATTTCTTCTATTCCGAGTACAACAATGGGCTTCATCTACACATCACTGCACTCCACTATCTGCCATAGCTTACAGCTGATGCCACGACTGTCTATAAGCTTTCATGTAGGCAAAACTGTATTATGTTGGCACTTGTGTGTAAGTTAATGTATCAAGTTTCTCAACAATGTTTTTGTATTCTATTTTCGTATGTAAATAGATAATAATTTTTGTGTTTCTACATCATCCGAATGCAAAAGTCATTTTCGATTCACAAAGCTGACCTTCAAGAAGTCCTACAAGAATTCATCTCTGATTTAATTGATTCATGTCTAATGGATGATATTCTAATAATGCATCGTGCAATTAAGCTAGGATATTTTCATATTATTGCTGCCGAATCTAATCAAGATTTTCCCGATAACAGTGGTACTTCGAATTCAGGTTCTAGTAAGGATCCAAACAAAAACACAAGTTGCTGTCGATGTGGAAAATGTAATTGCAAAGTTGCTGCAACACGCTATGCTGCTCATTTGTCTAATTGTATGGGTTTGGGAAGAAACAGTTCTAGACGGGCAAACAAGTAAGTGAAGCCTTTCTGGCAGTGATATTTCTAACCGATTTTTCGTTTTTAACCTTTCTATTAATTCTCCTCATGGATACTATAGGATTACTGTAGTAGAGCGTTATGAGAAATGTACACATTGATACTCGTTAAATCGAACCTTTTAAAAATACACGGTATTTTCTCTAAGTCCCATGAGTTACACATCAAAAATATTCCAGTGATTTGTTCAGCAAACTCATTGTTAGTTATTTCAGCCAACTAAGGTACCATTTTTTATTTGGTAATTATTGCATATGAGTAAATTAGTTCCTTTATTTTTAGACGTATAGCAGAACAGCAGCGTCTAGAAGACGAAACAGAAGACAATTACCGCGTGTCGTCGTCTAGAGGCATGGTTCGTTACAAGAGCTCTGCAAATGCATCTGGTCAGTTCGAATGCAAATATTCCAACGGATCAGTCAATCGTCACCAGTCACCTCTAAAACTGACAATTTCTCTGGTATCAGGTGGTTCAGGAAAGTCAGATCAGTCATCAAAAAATCAAGGAAGTTAAGGAATCAAGTGCTGTCAATACACTTAGCTATTGAGACGAAAGTGACTCAGTGGGAATCCGTCCAAAACTGTTATGACCTAATCTGTCCGCTGTCATGAACAGTTTACGTTTCTAAACTATCAAGTTTGTAAATAGAAATATGATTTTTGTATTGTCTCAGTTGGTTGAAGTTGTTATTTTGATATATTTTGATAATACAAAGTTTGACTAACTCACAATGCAGTATACATATTCTTAAAATGTTATAGTGCACCACATTTGGTGAACTGTAACAATGACATATTTCCCGATTTTCCACTGATTTATTGTATAAATTCTCAGTAAGTAATAGTTTCCATGACATAATACACTAGAGGGTTACTGTAACATTGCTAAGTATAGTAACCGAAAGTTGTGTTTTAGTAATTGCTGTTGAGTGTTTGACATCACCATACTGGAAATAGGGTTTGCGTATAGTTATTATTATAATGCACTGAAACTGCTAATCAGCTAATTCACTACATATTTAAAGACGTTATCCAAGCAATTTTCACAAGTACGAGTTATAAAATGGCAATTAACTATAAATTCAAGGCCCATCGAAATGTTTTAATCCCTATGCGAAAGAGATTTCTAAATTCCAGACCGACAGAGATGGATTACACCACTCACCACTCAAACAGTGATTGGTCTATCGATTTACCTGTGGCTGAGTTATCGCGTGTTAGGCCAAATTAACACCGATTAAAACGAACATATTAATCTGAAAAATAATTTCAAGACCTAGAAATTGTTATTAACTGTATTTGTATTTGCACACGTCCACTGTTGCGTTGGCAACATATTATAGTGTTCGTCAGAATGCCTCAGATAAAACCATAACACAAAAGTAATAATTTGCTACTTTGAAGTCGTATTACTGCATCACCGTAGAGAGACTACCGTTGAAAGACTTTCGAGATCAGTTTCAGAATGAAAATGCCAAAGTTGTATTTCACAATGTACTGGCCACGTACATAGAATTACTATTTACCTTGTGCAAGTCTGCACTGCCCACAGTATTTTCGAAAACTAATGTTTGAAACTGATCACAGTAATCTGATTCAAGTTAATGAATGCTCCAAAACTACACATTAACAAACCTCGCTTACGATAACAAGCATGACGTAATAACAAGTAGGGTGACTAGAAGTTTATGCAACAACCGTCACCCATGACAGATAACAAAGGAGAGAGAAAGCTGATAGAACAGTATGAAATTCTGTTAGAAATATGTCATAGTTATTAGCTCCTGAAGACAAATCATAGGAATACTCAAGGGGGACCAGTAAAATACAACCGCTGTTTAGTTTTAAAACAAGTGGAAGGACAGAAAAAGAGCCTTACACTTCTGCAGATCACAACTATAAAATCATTTGAAAATATGCAGCTCAGGAGGTACTGTTTCCTAGTTGAAATAATCCTACAACGAATACGTTTTCAGGATAAAAAAAGAAATGACTGTTATTTCACGGCCTTTCTTCAGCTACTGACAGCCTAAAAATGTAAATATATAACATACTTCAAAATTATGTTAAATGAAAGGGAATGTAATAATTCTTAGCATAGTAACAGAACAAGAGGTATGTATACAAGACAGTTATTAACTGAACAACTATAGTTTATTTACACATGATATGATGAAAAGTACGAAAGGAAGGGTTTTGGCATTGAAAGGATGATGACGTAAAGAAACAATTGGGTAAATGGGCGGACTAATACTGATTTCAGTTTAGCGAGTGAAAATACAAACGGTGTGAAGATTTTGACACAACGAAAAACAAAAGTGGTTCAGCGAAGAGACTATCTTCGGCCTTTTCATTTCCTTTAGCTGTACAATCGCATTTACACAGTTTTCTCCGCGAAGGAAGATAGTAACAAAAGGGATGAGTTGTCGCAACCAAAGTTGCTAATATAAATCAATTTATTAGAAAAGTTGTATAAGGCTGAAATAGTTACGTATTGTGTTCAAGATGCACATGGAGACGAAGGGAACGTTATATTACGCAAGAGTTCTACAGAATGGGAGAGTTAAAAAAACACAACAAATTGGCTGAAAACAACAGAAGTGGCTGATGAGTTCTTTTTTGTATGCAGAGCTCAGGTTTCTCTATCCGAATGACCAGCGATTCAGTAACACAGAACAGGAGAAAGTATATTGCCTTTGACGGGTTGCATTTCACTTTATAGATAGATCAATTCGAAAAAGGAATTCGTTGAGATAGAATGACCAGTGTCAACGAGGTGTTCAGTTATTGTACTCCCTAAAGAGTCACTGCTACCATGCACGATAGTATTATTGAACCCTTTTGGATGATAAGAGTAGAACGACAAATGTACCTGGCTCCATAGGGGTAGGTGTACTGACACATGCACATAGAAGTAGTTAGATGAGAGATCTCATTTTCTGCAGAATACTACTCTTAGCATTGCTGCGAAGAATTTCCTCAGAGACGTTGAAATTTTTTTCCTAAGGAAATTATCAAAGGGTTACCTTCGAAATCGAGATTCAAGATGTTTCAAATCTCTGAATATCCACTTTCATTTTCTCGTCAATTAATCTCAGGGGATATCCGTACTGGATGTAGACTTCTCCCAAGTCTAATTCTTTTTCTGAAACCGCTAGGATGCAAGTACGTCAGATGTGAATGTCCAGGGATATAATTAAATTTCGTCCAATGGGCATCAGATGTAGGAACTTCCTATGGACACACTCTCTTACGGTTCCATCGGCTTTCATGTTTGTTTGATAACAAGAAAGGGAATTTTGGATTCGTTTCCTATTTCAAGAGTGGATGGCATGAATGCTTTTTTTCCTTCATTGGGAAATACAAAAAGCTTTATAATAATGGGATTTTAACTTAGACTTTCAATTGTGTTTCACGAGAAAGAGTGGTGAGTAAGAATATTACTTTACTGAAAACCCCATTTCAGTACTCATGGGTTATCTTACATCCTAAACTAAGTTACCTGTCAAGTTGTTTACATGAAGCAGTACTGATCGGAAATTCTAGCTGGTTGTACTTTCATTACTTAAATCCACCATAAACATATACCTGCTTTACATTGAATTATTTTCTTCTTTTCATGATAATTATTTACGAAAAGTGTAGTGATGCAGTTCCAAGTACACAACCGCCTAGGTAATCTTTTAGTTCACGGTGTAGGTATCACTGGTGTTTTCTTTTAGTACGAATACATTGAAAGAAAGCTTTACACGTACGTTTTGAGCTTATTAAAAACTCAATGTATTTATTATTTTATTTCTTTACGTTCCCAGTGGAACATAGGGCTTCATGCTAGAGCTTCGAAGTTTCAGTAGCAGTGGTGTTTATTTTTACGGGATGGAGTTGCTAGCCTCATGCCCAACCATCCATCTTTACCAGTCTTATTACTGGCTTAGCGAGGCAGAGGAGTGCGTCGGCCAGGGATCGAACCATATGCGTGGTTGACAAGCATTCTACCGCTGTGCCACCGACACACAAAAACTCATTGATAAGGTGTATATGTAATTCTGTCTGTGAAATCGTAACTTGTATCATCCAGTACAAAAGACAACGACTATAACATCAAGTTATTCAGATCACCATTAACCTACGGTGACTGATTGACGTGTCAAAATCGATCAGCGGATGACTGACTGGATTCAACATAGAACTTTGCAAAGATGTCCAGCAGTTAGAGTCACCACACTCCATGTAGCACATAAAGCAAGAGAAGAGGGTAATGAGAGATAATGCATCGAAGTATGAGGGAAAAAGAATAGTTATGTGGAAAAATAAATAGAGTTTGATTGAATATGACAAATCGCAAAGGTTGAATGTATCTGCGCCGTGATTGAGAACTATTTGGAGCCATATCACCAACTGTCTGCAACTGCCTCCACTGGTTTTTACCATCCCAAGGACCCCAACCAGGTAGTTTACGCCTCCCTACGTGACTTTAACTTTGTGAATTTCATTGATTGATGCCATATTTTAGTTTGACCACCACTAGCTCGTCTTCAACCTGATCCTATGTCAGCTAACATTAACCGTCGAGGAAGACGATGGCTAGACATGCACGCGTAAAACATGTCCTAACCATCTCAATCGGTGTAGCTTCGCAACCTCGTCGATTGATTTTCCCTCCTTATCATTTCATATGATCACCAATATCTCCTATAGTAGCTGATTTTCCCGACCGAAGCCTAACCTCAATATCGCTCACCTTATTATAACACTTAACTAACACGGGAGAAAGAATGCAGACACCTATGATCAAAGACAGCTAGCCTTTTAGTATCTTCCACTTTCAATGGTCATGTCTCAGCCATAAAGAAATGTTGAGCAGTGCACACGTCCTTTGGTCGACACACAGCGGGATATCATGTCTACTGAGCCAAAGATGGCGTAAGTTGGCATATACCGAACGAGCCTTCTGCATCCGTGCTGCGATCTTGTCAGCGATCAACGCACTGGCACTGCCTGATGCAACTCTCTAAATAAGTGAAGTGATCAACACGCTCTACTACTTCACTCACTTCCAGCTTTAAGCTCGGAGTCGATGTAGTTCAGTCCTGTAGCATCATCTTACATTTGACGGGAGCGAATCGCATGTCAAGCATTCGAAGATTTCTGCTCGCCAAGGTGTTCAGAAGACTCTGAATTTTGTCAGCGTCTTCACCTAGGAGGGAGGACTATATCAACTGCATATTCTGAGTCGACGAGATTATTCCTTGGTAACAAGTTGATCCTTGAGTCTCTGAAGTTAGTTAGGGTTGAGTCCATTAGTACGATATCTATGATGAAATTAAACAGAAATGGGGATAGTGGGCATCCCTGACGGACACCACTGCAGCTGACGACTCGCCGTGAGCTCTTACCTGGCTGCATAAATTCGAGTAGGGGGTCTTGATCAGTGCAACATATTTTCTCGGCATTCTCTTCACAGCCAAACATCGCCATAGTACCTCTTGGTTGACGAAATCTAATGCAGCTTTCATGTCAAGAAGTGATCAACGGATAGCTAGCTCTAAGTCTAAATTACTATCACTAACATTCAAACACATACACAACATTATATCTTCATACATCGTTTACAAGAAATATCTTCTCAGTAAATAATTTTATACTTTTTAAAATTTAAAAAAAATGCAGTTTGAAAAAAGATTAATAGAAAGTAAGACAGAGAATATTGAGTACTTTTGGTTTATAAAATATATAAATAGAAAGAAATCAAAAGTTCAGCTGTGAAAAATTCAAGGCATTTCAAAATATGCAGGATGAAAACAGTGAAATGCAAAGCTACTAAAACATGTCTTGTAAAAGCGTGTTAGAAAAAAAACCCATACTAACAGTTGTGATTGTCAACTCATTTCATATGAACTTCTTACATAATCCATGCAGGGAGGCTTTTTGAATTCATCGATAGCATTCTGTGCCATACAGGTTGCTTTTGTAACAACTGATAAAGTTTATGATTAGCCTTAGAAAAGTGTAAATTCATCAATTTCGGTATTAAAATATCACGATCTAACCGCTCATATACTCTTCCTTTACTCTGACCTAAGCAATTGTCATGGTAACGGTGCTGCTGCTTTTGTTGTTGTTGTTGTTGTTCACCTTGTACCATTCTCGTAGATATACAATAAAAACCCTTCTTTGAATTGAAGCTGAAATAGAAATAGAGTGAAGATCAGTGTTTGAATTCCACTGATTTTTTTTCCCGTGGTCATATATTTATATCAAACCAGAAGAAAGCTTTCTAAAAATACATGATACCATATAGCTGATTAAAGTAAATTTCTCAGCATCCTTATATATCTGATACTCTAGTTAGAGTTCGTAAGTTTTATAACCAACTGAGGTGTACACGATGACTACAGTACATGTTGATATATTGCCTAATGAATAGGTAATTTAAGGAAATTCAATCAGTTACAGAGTTGTAACACTACATGGCACTTCTGTCTTCGAAAGATCTTAAATGTCAGTAGTTGATTAACCTGATGATATTTAATTACATTTAGAACAGTTTCGCTATTGTTTGATTTACATGTTTCGACGTTTCACATTTTTCTGATACTTTCCGAAATAATCAGTTCATCAAATAAACGATCTAATTTCTTTCTGTTATCCATACAAGGGTGACTGATGTGGTGTTTCAACTTTGTATATCGAGCACATTTCGTTACTTTTCATACAAAGTCATCATTATATCTGCTGTAGATGGAATAATGATTGCAAATGTTCAATAACTTCGTATTTTGAAGTGCTTATCTCTAGACAATAAAATGTCCGCCACAATCTACTTTTGTCAAAGATGGCCTAGACACCAAAAATTTACAAATAGCATACTTCAGAGTGTTATCAAACATCATTTTAGAAAGTACACTTCTCATAATTATCACATATCAGGTTGGTGTTAATACAGCGCAATGCAAAAGGTAATTAGCTTCGTTGTTTCATAAGCAAAATGCAACTTTATGATAGGTGGCTGGCCTTGCTCAGAAAGGTAGATAAAACACCACAGTTGTTTTAAAAGCACAGGAGAAAGAAGTGGACAAGAACATATTGGGATTAAAATTAAAGCTGATATAATAAGAGAATGTACTTACATAACTCTCTAAATTTTCTAATCACATAACCAAGTCTCCAACTACTGACTTTGCCAGTCAAAACCAGGATGTGTACTTTTTCTACATGAGTCATATTAATATCCTAAAACCCCATGAATCTATGTCATATCTTTGCAGTAATTGAAGGACAGAAAGCATGAGCTCCATGCAACAACAGAGCTCAGGAAACGTTTGAGTGGAAACTATAACACGTGGTTTGGTGAAGGGTACTAAGACTTGGAGAATTTCGTATATGCGAAGAATTTTACCACCGATTACAGACCTGGATAAGGTAGATATGTGTGTGTGCAGTTCTTGAGTTCTTTAGTTTCCTGAATGAAAAGACAATAACCGATATAGTGGATAACAATAAGAAATACCTTACTGTCAACAAACCTCTTTATATCAGAAGTACAACTTCTCGCTTAGACACTCACTATAGTGTTAAACGTTCACAATATGATGGCAAATATTTGTTCACTTTTATTTCTGTGCAGCCGACTTATCGACCATGATATAACCGCCAAGAGTAATCATTGTGGCAAATATAGATCACTACATTTTTACAATATGCAATACGAATTATCACTTTTAGGTGGCTGTTAGACTTAAGAAAACATCAAGCACCAAAAGTCTTGGCTTAACTTACTGCAAATACTGTGAATAATCCAATTGTCTACGGAGTGATAAAAACTGTTGCACAATCTCCATAGTAGGTACAGGATTTTGAGAAAACTTGTCAGCATCTAATAATAATATCTGAAAAGAAATTTCACAGACATAAGTAAACACGTCAACTAGGACTGGACTTCAAATGCATATAATCTGGGTAGTAGTAGTAGTAGTAATTCAAGAACATTTACACGACATAAAACTGGAGTTTGATCGGTTGCTCTGCAAAAACTTAAACAGAGCATCATGAAACTATATTGACGACATGTCAAAAATATAAACGAACTACTAAATCATAATAAAGACAAGAAAGATGAAAGGAAATAAGCACAACTGTCACAAATCCACCTCCATTTTGCATCAACGCATACCTTGATATCCTCTAAATGTACCCGGTTTAATTGATAAAAAATGTACAAAAACATATAATTTCTAGAAAAAAATATGTAACATCGTTAAAACTTTAATAACACTTTCATTTAACGGGTTGCAATTTTTAAAGTCCAATGACAACGATATTATCTGAAACTGAATACAATGCCTATAACAATAATTCTTTATGAAAATAAAATAATAGTCTAAATGATTTGAAGGTAAAATCGTAAGGTAGAATTGCCAAAAATTCACCAGATTAGTCAAAGCATAGCAAATGAACCTTTAAATCACTTTTTCCATTTAAATTATCAAGAAAAAATCCATACAGTAACTTCGCGAATCACCCTTAGTATTCACTTAATCATCAACATATGTAGAAACAAGTATTATTGGGGAAACTATGAGTTACAACTCCGTCTTGCACTTGGTTGGCAGAATCAACAAAGTGAAATACGTACTTCCTGAAAGTTGCAAAAAAGGTCTTTGTTTTAGGTCCAGAATTTCCAATAGACTGATCGTTAACACTCAACACTAGACAGAGTACATTGCTGTGCTTCAACTAGAGGCTACACTACACAGGCTTTGGCGACCTTTTCATAACTATTGACTAGCTACTTCGCACAGGGTCATAATATGAATTCTGAGTTCATTACATTCTCTTATTTCGATAGTTAAAACTAATATTTACCGATCTCTACAGTTTGCTCAATGTCTATAAATCCATTCCGACTAGTACTGCTGAGATGTTCGCAAGCTTTTCACTCCTCGAAATCGATTTTCTTGTTAACTAAAAACTTACGTTCAATGTTAAATCCATCACCACCGAATTTAGATATAATTTCATGCATAAAATATTGCTTCATAGCTATTCAGAGTGAACACATAAACTCATTATTAATGATCTCTGTTTCAAAGTCATATTTAGGCTTCTAATAAAAGGTTAACATATAAGCAGGGTGAATGCACAAACCTGTGAAGCTGGAAAATAATTCAACCAGTTGAGCAAGTGTTGTTCATAATTTCCTGGACCAATACACCGTGACCATAAGTGATGGATGCTTGAAACAATACTTTTAAGCATATGTGAATCTCTAGTGTCGATGGAGAATTTTTTGAGTTTTTCAGCAGATACAATAGTCAATAGGTCGGTTTCAGTTAGATTATGACCGTATAGCATTAGATCATTAAAGGATAAAAGTTGTGGGGCGATATCTCGATGGGCAAGACGATGCTTTTGGAGTGAAAAAACACAATAATATATCAATGAAAATGCAGAACACGTAAGATTGCTGAACGAATAATCAGTTCATACTTATTTGTAGAAAACGAAAGAGAGAAAATAGTGAGTATTAATTGCTTTTATGCTCTCTAGAAAAATCTAGACGAAAATACAAACTATAACAGTAGCGATTAAATTATTATATATCATCTGCCTATGTACGTATTTCGTGTATACGAGCGAATTATGCCTAATCAAAACAAGTGATTCAGCGAAGAGACTCTCTTTCAACGAGTTTATTAGCAAGCTATACAATCGTATATATATATATATATATATATAATCTGAGTAATATATTAAATTCACTTAATGGTTGCCATCCAGAGATAAAATTCACACTCGAAATGGTAAACGAGTGTAGCATTCATTTACACGATGTGAACTCATGGAGGAGGACCGATGAGACTTTGAAGAGGTCGATTAGCAGAAAGCTGTCATGGAATAGTCAACTGACAAATTTTTACGGCTGGGAACCCATTCGTCGAAAACAAGACCTGATTCAGTCACTTGTCACTAGCACTCGGGGCATATGTATTCTTGATGATGGGAAGAAAGAGTTAAATGCCCTAGAAAAATCCTAGTAGAAAATGGATTTCCATCACGTTTTATAGACAAAACCTATGAAATGTGACTTAACGTCCATAATCAAGAGAATGCTGTACATGAGCATGGAATTCAAAAGTGACTTCTCTGCCCACATCATTAAAAGAAGGACCCCATAGTCCCTGAAAACGATATTCCATGCTACATCGTTGAGAACAGCGTTTTCTAATCGACCATTGCTGTTCAGTAATCTCAAGGACAAGATCCTGCAGTTAACCAACTCTCCGTGCGTTTATTGACTTGCCTGTTCGTGTGGAGCTAGGTATATCGGTCGTTCGACTCGAGTTTTGTCCAACAACAAGATGCAAGAACATTATCCTGCATGGTTACAAAGAGGTGGAAGTGGAGCAATAAGAAGCGCGATCATTGAAGATCTGGCCGATAATGATCACCCTATCTCTACAGTCTCAACGTTTAGAGTCATCTACAAGGCAAACAGTAATTTACCCAAATCCCTACGTACCCGACTCATCTGTATTGCCGGAGCATTGGCCATCGAAACAGAGAAGCCAGATCTGTGTATATAGAAAAAGTTCATCCAACCCCACCCCCAACTTAAATGGTTTTAATCCCTCTTTGCTAAAGTATGATAATCCCTACTCATATTTTAGCTCTACCTATTTTTCGTTTTGTCTATTCTATTTGTATACTCTTCCATTATGACGTATATTACTACTACTAATCTCGCTTTGAACTGTACCCGGTATTATTTCACTTGTCATTCTAAATCAGTTCTGTTTTGCAACATTAAATTCTATGTTATCAAATTTCACACAATATTACGTAACGTTTTTATTTCATTCGATTTCCCTACTAATCCTATAATTTTACACTTCTTCCAACTTCTAGACATCCTATGAATTGTTCTATGTATGACATTAATTGTTTTGCTTTTGACATTTAACTATGATTATAATCATAAAGATTTTAATTTTAATTGCATTTCATACTACTATCATTATTATTATTCCCTTGGGTTGAGAGTGGAACATAGGGCTTCAACAACACACCTGCACTTTCTTCTATTTTCTGCCATCCTCTTCAGCTGGGTCCACTTTTGATGTCATCCAACGGCGTCCTAAGCGTGTGTCCAATCTATCTCCATTTTCTTCCCCATATTTGTTGAGCGGTCGGTTCTTAGTTTGTTCCCAGAGTTTTTCGTAACTAATTTTTTCCGGCCATTCGATCTTCAGTATGGAGCGAAGACAGCTGTTGATGAAAGTCTGCAGCCTGTTCGAAATCGTTTTCGTGACACGCCGGTCAAGTTTCTGACCCGTATAGAAGGACCGACTTGAGATGGGTGTTGAAAATATCAATTCTGTTCCTTATGCTGCGGAGTGCAGAAGATTTCTAAACTGGTTTCAGACTGATGAAGGTGTATCTTGCATTTCTGATTCGGACTTCGACATCTTCATCTGTTCCACCTGTAGCTGCAACAATACTTCCTAGATAAGTAAAGGAGGTAACCTCTGTTACATCTCTCCCGTTGATGGTGATTGTTGTTGCGGTTCTTTGGTAATCTTCATCATCTCTGTCTTCTATATATTCACCTGCAGTCCTGTCTTCGTCTCCACCTTCTACTGTTAGTTTGTTGGTTTTCGCCTGCAAGTTTTCGAGTCTGTATGACACTAGACAGAAATCATCTGCGAAGTTCAGATCTTCTAGAGTCTTCTTACCAGTGGTCCGACGTATTCCTGTCTCCTCGCTACCCACAGTCTTCCGCACAGTCCAGTCCACGACAATTAGGAATATCATTAGTGATAGTAGTAGTAGGCAGCCTTGTCTTACTCCTGTATGCACTTCTAACGTCTCGTTGAGCTTTCATTTGCGGATCATCTGACATTTACCACTGTCATATAGGCAGCTGTTGAATGAGGCTGATAAAGACTTGAGGTACACCGTAGTGTTGAAGTAGTTTCCAAACTCCGTCTCGGTCAACGCTGTCCAGTGAAGGCTTTTTCGAAGTCAACGAAGTTGAAGTAGAGAGAGATTTGACTGCCATTCTATGCTTTATTCTGTGATGACGATGCGAAAAGTTGCAATTTGATCGACAGATGATTTGCCTTTCCTGAATCCAGCTTGTTCCGATGTGCGGAGTTCTATATACAGTGCATCCTTTATTCTCTCCAGGATCATGCGACCTGATACTTTACTTGCCATGGACAAGAACATTACTCCAAGCCAGTTCTTGCAGAGTGAGGCGTAAGTCACTCTTCTTTGACAGCTTGACGAGGTAGCTTTTCTTCCACTCAGTAGACACCTTCCCTTCCTTCCAAACCTTTTGTAATGATGATGTGAGAACATCTGCCGCAGTTTCTGGGTCCGTTTTCAATGCTTCAGGGGCAGGAGAAATTCCGTTTGGTCCAGCTGCCTTCCCGGACTTCAGTAGCTTCCTCGCATTCAGGTTTTCTGTTTTCGTTGGAGGATTGGTGTCCACAGGCAGGCAGTTCTATGCATGCTGTTGGTGGTGGTATATTTTTGGGCGATTTGCAGGTGATGTTCGAATCAATAATCCTTCAATCCATTGTTTTATCTGTCTCTCGTCTTTGGTAATTAAGTTCCCTTGACCATCTTTTATAGGCATCACCTGCGTTGTTCTCTTCCCGGATGGAGACCTGGTTATCTGATATAATGTCCTGAGGTCTCTTTTACCCGCGTTTTGCCTATTCTGCTTCAGTTGTCATTGTGTCATAGAGTTGTCTTTTGTCTTTCCTAGCACCCTTCTTCACTTCTTTATTCAGTGCAGAGTACACTGAACTCAGCTTTTCCTTCTGTTGTCCATCTGTGTATTAAGTCAACTTCTCCTCCGCTTTTCTATTAGCTTCCAGGTATCCGTTGAGAGGTTTTAAATTCGAACTTACACGCAACCTACTCTGGATAAATATAGCCAGAAAATAACATAGGATCTTACAGATTAAATATGATTGTGAGACGAGTATATCAAATGATATCGAGTAGGTAAATTGCAGTATTTGCGGTTCATTTTTTCACATTTATTTTATATTGAAAAGATTGTTTAAAGTAATCAATAACACTATCTAAATACACTGGTAGTCAAATAAGTATAACGCCAATGTATTGTAAAGTTTGAATAGTTATGTCGAACAATCATAAAAACACCCAATGTCACATAGTGACACGAAGAAGGATACAATTTAAACCATTCCGGTTGTAGAGAAATTTCCTCTTTGATTAGATAGTAAAATATGACAGGAAAAACTGAAAGTTAGAAATGTAAACTTGTTGGAATTAAAAACTTGAATTTACATACACAAAAAAGCTCACCTGATACCATGAATAGGCTCTATCCACCGGATTACGAAGAAGCACGATCAGTTTTACTTTAGGCATTAAGGCATGAATTCGGGCTGGAGACTTAGGACTATCAAAATATGTAGCTGACTTTTCAAATCGTGTGAAGGGAACATCTTCGTCTGTAGAGTAAGTAACGTTCACGTTTCTATCATTTCGTTGAAGATCACTTAGTGGTAACATTGAATCATTTAAAAACTGATTCATATACCAATGTACACCACGTGAATAAATATCATCAGAACTGAAAAACTGTAGTTCTTCAAAAGTGGAATCATGTTGGAATCGATTAGCAGTTAATTCAGGATTCAACAACAGAAACTGTAGTAAAGCTGTTGAACCTAAATAAAAATGGTAAAAAAACACAGTTTGTGACCTAGATGAAGCGGGTGACGTTAAACACAACACAAAACAATCTAAGACTTAAATCAGTGGCAACTAGTTGGCGCTATAGCGCCCAAGTTAATTAAACAGGTACAAAACCTAACCGCTAAGCAGAGCTACAATCGGCATAAGAATAATTAATGCGATACACGTAAGTCATTTAGATACAAACTGTGTTCTGTTTTAAATCTTATGATACACATCAATATTGCCAAAGATGTTCCAGTTTCCTCATATTTTATCAAATCTAGCTATAGAAATAGCACTGAGGTAACCTACTACCAACAGCTTCTTATAGATTAGTCCCTCACTTGTTCGTTGAGTTTATCACATTATTCACAATTCCACAAGTAATATACTAATGTATATTACACTCTATTTCAGAAAACACTATGCACATAGCTTCCAGTGAATTGTCAGAAATGTCCAGCGATGATTATTGAAATCTTAGCGCAGTTAGCGATACTGACTGAATGGGGACGCTGGGGGAAAACTTAATTAGTTGATGTTTTAACACATGCTAACAAAAGCGACTGAGTATCAAAATAATCTTACAGAATAGTGTGTACAAAAGCGTAATGTGGACAAGAAGAGGATAAATTATGCAGCATGTTAATTTAGTAGAATGGTTATTTCACACAATTAGTTCCCTCGTTAAGAAGTTTGAATAACGAAATCACAACAACTTTTGCAGGATAACATGAATTCATTTCATTTCATAGGGTTTTCATTAGCTACATACTCCTTGAATAATAAACTGTATTAGCAATCAGTGTGACATAATTTGAACATACTTTAAATGAGTCAGTTAACTTTATAACAATGGAATAATATACCAAAAACGGAGACTGACTGGTTTCAACATAGAATTTTGCAAAAGAAATGAAAGAATTCACCTTGCCACACTCCATGTATCACACAAACGAAGACAAAAAAGAGATTCAAGAAAGTGATAATAAGCAGGAATGTGAGGGAGAAAGAATGGTAACATGAAAAACAATAGAGTTTTTCGCGATATGGCAGATTATAAAGAGTGAATGCATCTGGGCCACTGAAATCGATTTCGAGCCATATCACCAACTGTCTCCAGTCATTGATTCTTGACATCTTGAGGACCCCAACCAGATAGTCTACACTTCCCTACATGGCTTAAACTGACGGTTGAGGGTTTCATTGACTGACGTCATTGTTTTGGTTTGACTATTAATAGCTCTTTTTCAATCTGATTCTATATCAGCTAACATTGCCCGTCAAGGAAGGTGATAGCTAGGCATGCGTAACAGGTATCCTAGAAATCTCAATCGATACAGCTTCACAACCTCATCGACTGACAGTTGAAGAACAAATTGTACAAGAAGTTGGAATAATCAGTTATGATTAAAAGTAGAGACATCATATAAAGTTCTAGAATTTAAGGATAATTTAAGCATAAGTGGACATTAGTCAAGTAGAAAGTTATCCAAACAAAATAAAGTTTCCATTATTCCTACTTATTTGCTACCGCATTTACAAATGATTTTATAAACAAAACAGGAGCTAATGAGAGCAGAAAATCAGTCTAGTTTGGGCTACGTACGTGAACAGACTGTTTTATACAGTGTTATAACTCCGTTGCCAATTTGTTATAACTGAACTGATCTGAATAAATCCGTTGCTATTTAATTATGTCTGCGCCTGTTAATTACTATAACAGTAATGAACTCGACTGATACACTAATACGTCTATTTGTCCATTGTGTCTTCCGATTCATTGAGCTACGCAAATATCAAAAGACAAAGGCTAGCCTGTGACTGTAAGGTACTGTATTATATTGTGCTACATAGTTTAACAAACAACACATGATATTTATACATTATCTTAACCATTATAAGGTCAGCTCACAACCGTGAGAATGGACTGTTCTTATTGGCTGGAAATGTCTATGCTGATTGGTTGGTGATGCGACAAAGACCAAGGTGCGACAATTTCACAGTCTCGTCGACTGATTTCCCCTCCTTACCTAGCACTCGACGCCTAACCTCAATATAATAATAACAGTCAACGAAACTGTGAAATTACATCGACTGAGATGGTTAGGACATGTGTTACGTATGCCTAGTCATCGCCTTCCTTGACGGGCAATGTTAGCTGATATAGGGTCAGGCTGGAAAAGAGCCAGCAGCGGTCAGACGAAAACATGGCACCAGTCAATGAAATCTACAACAGTTAGTTTAAGCCACGTAGGAAGGTGTAGACTTCCTGACTGGTTGGGGTCCTCGGGACGGTAAAAACCAATGGTTGGAAACAATTGGTGACATGGCTCAAAATCGTTCTCAGTGGCGCAGATGCATCCACTCCTTGTGACTTATGATTTCGTGATTACTATACCTTTGTCTCACACCTCTGTTTACTGTCTATGTTATGCATTTCTCCTACTTTCTTCTCTTGCTTTGTGTGCTGAGTGAAGTATGGCGACTTGAACTGCAGCACGTATGTGCAAAGTTCTATGTCGAAAACAGACAGAAGGTGCGACAAAAGAAGATGAATTAGTCACACACTAAATCACAACATGCGTGAAAAAAGACAGATTCATGTAGTAACTCCATCACATGATAAATCACACGATTCATGAGAAAGGATGATATAATATTTTATGCTGGGTCCTATCATACAGGAGCACTAGTTTGGAGGTTGTATACGTCCTTGATACTGGCGTCTTTCGTTCGTCACCTTTAAATTCTAACTTAAAGAACAGTGGTTTCTCTCCGACAGTAAAGTACTCTATTTCCAATTACCACGTGTACACTACTTATCTACGAATACTTCTGAATATCCAATGTTCCTTAAACATTCATTGATGATGAGATTGATTCCACTGCGTAATGTTCCTTTGGAGTAAAGGTTTTCTGCTGTCTGACATAATGCCCTTATTAAACATCTTTTGTAGTTTACAGGGCAGAAGAGGTTGAATTTTAAGTACTGACCACTCCTGGTTGTTTAACAATGAATACTCTATTCTGTCGTTCCATCTGCTTTTTTCATGCATAAGTCAAGAAAGTGGAGTTAGCCTTTGACTTCATGCTCTTTTATGAACCTGATGTTTGAATAAACACCGTTGGACCTCTGTGGAAGTATTTCGGGATGATAAGCATCATCACCTGCAATAAATATAACATCTGTATACCTTGAATAAAGCACACTTGCTGTGAATCCAGAGTTCAAGGTAGTATTTTCTAGATGGGGCAGGAATATATCAGACATTATTGTATCCAGCAGACTCTCCATTCCTAATCTTTGGTATATGTCAGGAGGAGTAGTTGGTAATGGTATGTGTTCTGTACATCGACAGATGATAATCATTGTTTCCTGACGGGAAATGCTCATAAACAGGGACTGTATTTCATGGGATGTCATAAATTTGTCGGATACACTAAACTGTTCCATTTTTCACGGAGTTAAACGAGTCTTTCAAGGTGTAGGTTGATAATTTTTCCCAAACATTTTCTAGCTTTTGTGCTAATCAGCTAGAAAGTTTACGGTTACGGGAACAGACAGAATAGGCCTAATACGTAAGTTATCGTTATATATTTTTAGTTGCCCACACATTAAAGGTAAACGGGATCCTTTGGGGGTCTAAGTTCGTTGTTCATCAGTTTATAGTTCTTTAAGCACTTTGAGCACTTTTATCTGTCAATGTTTTCTGTCGTATCTTTATTGCGATTGCCCTTTTTTAATGTACATTTATCAACAATAGCTCTGTTTTCAACACTAACGTCCCCCAACTAATTCTGTTTTGCAGAAAACATACAATACAACCTTCTCACTTTCCATGCTAGCCTTAACTATCACTGAACAATTTTGCCAAAAGACTCTTAGGAACTAAGGACTAATGGTATACAGAACATGACATAAAGTCTGTGCAATGCTTCTTTAATTTCCCCAGTAGGTTCCTAAACGTTGCTAATTTAGTAAATGTACCTTGAAATACAAATAAAAAGCGAATTACTCAAGCATACAGAACTTTGAAGCAATTCTCCTACATTCATGAGACTGGTTAGTGCAATGAGAACTCTGCCAGCATCGAAATAGATTGTTTAGTCATAAGAAGAAAAGAGGAACAAAGAATTTACTTTGGAGTTGCATTTACCATCTTTAAAAAATCATCACTAAAAGTAACGGAAATGACGATATTGAAGATAATCAAAAAGTAGCATACTGAAGCACTGCTTGGGAATAACAGTAGTAAAGCAGAAGGTAGAGTTACACATAAACTAGTTGAAAAAGATACATGAAGCATGAAACAGCAGAAATATGCATCACATACGGAGTCACTGACTGTTGATCAAAGTTACAGGGGAAATTTCAGTAGGATTGCTCATAGTATTAGTCGCCGTTGATTGCTAACATTAAACAGCATGTCTTATATTCAGTGACAACGTGGAGTAAGTATTTTCACCAGTTATATTCTTAGAACAATCTAACATTTAACCACTTCAGTAGTATTAATTGTTCTTTTAGTGCTCCTGTTTTTTGTTGGTCCTTTTTACCTTTTATCGCCTAAACTACTTCAACCGATTTACTATTGTATAAATCGGTTGTTACTAGACAGATGGTAAAAAGCGGGAACAGATATTACGAAATAGGTAACACATAGATAGAAAATAACACATAAAATAATAACAAACCAGTTTTCTGAGGTCCAATAATAATAAAACTTGGCAAGTGATTTGAACCACACGGCCAGTGACTTGGCCACAATTCATACAGATGTACATTACGACAAGGATCCGAATATAAAGGTAGTTCACTAACGCCGTACAACTTGAAACGGTCAATGTATATGTCAGCTAACTCCAGTGGAGATGATGTAACCAGCTTTATATTTGTCCAGTTAGAAATAAACTCAAAGACTGTATTGAATACATACAACGCTAAGCGATCATTTCCATAATTGACAAGGTGTGTCATAAAGATAGAAACCTAAGTAATAAGAATAAATTAAAATGAAAAATTTATAATATTAGTCATGAAGGTAGACGAACAATTCAGATAAACTCTCATTATGATTTAACTTCATCCTGTGATAATTTATTGAGTTAAAATAACAAACGATTGATGAGATGTGTTCTTCATTCTCAACTTTACTGACAGGGATGTTATCCAGACATCTATACCGATTGATAGTGGCCAGCAGAAAGAATCAAAACACACAACTGGTGATAATTCAGACTCATCCACTGGATGCGCTTAAACAAAGTAAGTAATCGCAGGATAAACTATCTACCAACAACAACAGACTAAGGGAATCGCATTTTGGATGGTTTAGGTAGCTCAGTGGCCCCGTGAACAAACCTAGGTAAAATAACCAGGGTGTTAATTTATACAAAAGAATACATATTTCAAGAAAGCACTGAATTAATTTGGGATCAGAAAACCTATGGACAAAGGGCATGCAATTCAACACAACGTTATGAACACTATTGAATGATATACAAAATAATAATAATAATGCAGACAATAAACATACCGGGTTAAATAGAAATGTGCGAAATAATGCTCCCCCCAAAATATATTCATTTAACTGTTCCATTCCTCCTTGGATATCCTCTGGATGTAATGTATGAGCGTAAATTCCACAGGTTTGTCGAGGAAGGACCTACAGAAGCATGTTAACCAATAAATACATAACTGGTAAGCCGAAATAAGCAAACACTAAACTCAGTCATATATCACTTGTTTAATTATAACTGTTATCACGATGTCATTCAATTCGGTGGACATAATTTTTACTCCATTAATTCCTAGTAATTTTGTTTACCGAAAATCAAATTACATGCATTATTGATCTTACACTATCAGAAATACAGAATGGGATAGACATTTGAAGGTGATTATGAAGTAGAGTAAAATAAAGATAAAGAAGAGGAAAGGAAACAATAATGATCACTCTAAGTAGTGTGACAAGTTATTAGATGCATAGATAAGACTTTCAAAAAGACCATAATTTATTGATATGCCACAATTAGTGATGCGATCAAGAAAAAATCACTATTAATATTGTTGCTCCCCTAAATTCCGAGTGGAACATAGGGCTGCAAAAGCACATGTTCCTGTCGTCCTCTTCAGTTGGCTCCATGACTGCCTATGAGCTCTGACCTCTTCTTCACATGACCTCCACGTTACCTTCGGACGCCAAAACTCGTCGTTTCCCATTCGCATTCCATTCGATGGCCTGGCGATTGGTACCACTTGACGGTTCGCTGAGCGTGCGTCAGATACATCGCCACTTCCTTTAGCATATTTGTTGGGCAGTAGATTCTTCGTTGGTTCGTCTACAGAGTTCCTTATCGCTTAACCTTTCCGGTTGGACGTCTGATCTTCAATACGGGGCGAAGGAAGCTGTTGATGAAGGTCTTCAGACTGTTTCAAATGCACTAAAATTCTGACTTGACATTAATGTTGAAAACGCTAATCTTGTTCTTTATGGTGAATGCAGTAGAACCTATTTGTTTATCTTGTGGACTGCGACGGGTAATAGTTAACAAGCTATATCACTGTTTTCATCTTTATCTTGCTTTAATATTTGTCATCTTGTACTGCTAGAAAGAATATTCTGAACCGCATTAATGCTTGTGGGGTAATTAATCGTCAAACAAAGTTTCTATTTTTCAAAATCTCTTTCTCCCAACAAATCCTTCTTAAATCACTTTAGTGTCACTAGATGTGGTCCGGCTGAAATATTTCATATGTTGACTATGAATACAGAAAATCAAAACGGGTGATTCAGAGAAGAGACTCTTTTCAACGAATTTATTATAAAGCTGTACAATCGTATATATATGGTTTTCAGAAGCTATATCCGGTGAGGGAATTGAATAATAGGTTTGAATGTATAAAATAATAATAATAGTATGAAATGCAATTAAAATTAAAATGTTTGCGATTATAATCATAGTTTAATGTCAAGTGGCAACACAATTAATATCATATGTAGAATAATTCATAAGATGGATAAAACCTGGAGAGGGTGTGCAATTATAGGATTAGTAGGCAAATCGAATAAAATAAAAACGTTACGTAATATTGTGTGAAATTTGATAACATAGAATTTAATATTGCAAAACAGAACTGATTTAGAATGACAAGTGGAACAAGTGAAATAATACCGGGGACAGTTCAAAGTGAGAATAGTAATGTTAACAATTGACGTAATAAAGGAAGAGTATACAAATTGAACAAACAAAACGAAAAATAGGTAGAGCCAAAATATGAGTAGGGATTATCATACTTTAGCAAACAGGGATTAAGACCATTAAAGTTGGAGGAGTTGAACGAACTTTTTCTATATACACAGATATGGCTTTTCTGTTTCGATAGCCAAGGCTTCAGTAATACAGATGAGTCGGATACGTAATTATTCGTACAAACTACTTTTCGCCTTGTAGATGATTTTAAAGGCTGAGGCTGAAGTGGTACGGTGATCATTATCGACCAGATGTTCAATGATCCCGCTTGTTATATCCCCGCTTCCACCTCTTCGTAACCGTGCAGGATGTTCTTGCACCCTCTTGGACAAAACTCGAGTCGGACGACCGATATACCTAGCTCCACACCATGAGTACTGCATACTTAGTTTTATCGACAATTTACACAGCTTTCATTGCTACAGGAATTAAATATTTTATTATCGGAAACACAAATCTTCCTCTATTCAGCATTACAGTAATATCGGCATCCAGACGATTGTATTGGGTCGATAGCATCGGAAAATAATGCACGAGGGATTCACTTTTCACCATCAGGAATGAGTATAGACGAATATGATCCAACAATGCCTATACTTAAAATGAATATCGGTTTCGCTGGTTTAAACAATCAAATTTCAACCAAGAATTAACGGGTCTACAATGTGTTTCACTAGCGAAGGTTTGAGTGACTGAATAGTAATTGCCATTCTTAAACTTTGTGCGTTACTCACAGTATAGAATATATAACTTATGCATTATAGTTTTATTGTCATTGCTATCAGTAAATGATAATACAGGGAAAAATTTATCATGATGAAATTCTTAACTCTCTAAGTATGTGTAACATACGTCAGATAACTCTCTTTATTAAGCTTTTTGAATCATACTCTTGGCCTGACTGTTTAGCTTCCATTCGACCTATTTTGAACAGCTTAAAGTGTTCAGATCCGATAATTTTTTTCGTAAAACGTGTTGACACTTGACATCCCATAACACTATCCAACTTCCTTCCTGTGTAATTTTTCCACACATGACTACTAGGTTACTGCCTCCTCTCGTAATATCATCAACCTAACCTCATTACACAGCACTGATGCCTACTGTCATCAAGTTGACTAATCCAGTGATAAGAACGTTTATGCAAATTGATATTAAAATTATTTTGGGGTTTGTGGTTGGTTAGAAAAGATGAAGTTGGATGATACGACATAAACCTCCAAATTTATTCAACGAAAGAAATCTGAAGATGTTTTAATAGGCTGGATAACAGTTTAGAATTGCTTTACAACCTAATATTTTCAGTAAAACTATAGTGCCTCGTAAAAACCTGTTGGTAACAATTTGATTTAAGTATACTACTCACAAACATTGGTGTTACAGATGTTGAATATATTATTTATCTAACCCTAGGTAGAACAAGAAGGTGATATCACTGTTTAATAAAAACATGTAACATAGAAGTGCATTGTGATCACCATGATATGAGAAGTAATCAGTTTTACGTTACCTAGATAGTCAGCCGTGAGGGAAGTAAATAGAAGGTTTCTAATGATTACTGATTTTCAAGTATTGGTTTGGTAGGGATTTTTGGTTTAATTGCATGTAGGATTTCATCATGAGCTGACATCAGTTAGCGAACCACTGGAAAACCTGGGAGTACTGGACAGCTGTTTCATCCTAGTTTGAGACTCTTCAGCAGCACGCACCCACCAGGATTCGAACCCAGGACCTTCTGGTTACAAGACGAGCTCGTAGACCATTGAGCCAGTGGGACCTGATTTATTACCGGTCTACAGAGCAGCCCATGGATCTATGTGTAGTTCCTTACCTGCATGAAATTTCAGTGACACAAACTGCACAAGTTTAAAGGCATAGAAAAAAATTGGACAAATCAATAAAGTATGTCGACTTATTAAGTAATTACCTGAATATTTTTATAACGGAAGCCCAGACGGAAATCCGATGGTCTGACATAAGGATAATGTATTGTAGATGTAACATTTACATTGGAGACAGCACGCCAAGCATCATACAAATCTGGATATACTGGATAAACACCAGAATGACGAGGTGAAATTGAATAGCCGTCTTGAACTGGGATATCATGATCCTGGAAGTAAGCATAAGTATGAAATATTTAATACGTGTGAAACTTACGCACTGTACTAGTACGTTATTCCATATAATTTTTATTTATTAGATTTATCACAGTGAAACAGTATTCTATACTGGAAGACGTTAATAATTGAAGTTTTACTAATCGAATCAACTCAGAACACCTGTGATGAGAATGATTCAACACCCGACCCGGACATCTGGAAGATTCTATTACACTTAGGACAAATGGGAAGAAATAAGGCGAACTATAAAGCCATACTAGGCACCATCCAGCTCACACAACACAAATATACCGAAATCATCCACTTGGGCCACAAATCTTCTCCATTATTATATATACATAAATGTGTTTCAGGTTAAACCACAGATTGATATCAGTTAGAGGATCATTGAGAACTTGGAAGTACTGGATAGCTGTTTCGTCCTAGTTTAGGACACATCGTCAGTACGCCGATATGACTGGCGCTACAGGAAGAAGTTGCCTGGAGTTCTAGTGAGGGGTCGTGACAAGTGTAGTTCACCCAGTCGGGGGGTGAGGATGTAGTCCCGCTGATAACATTGGTTGGTGGTCGCGCTGAAATTCCAAATCGGTAGGAGTTAGAATTCATAGGCCGTTGAATCGGATTCCAGTGGCTGAATGGTATATGAGTTTGCCTTGTAACCAGAAGGTCCTGGGTTAGAAACCTAGTGGGTGCACACTACCAATGAATCACAAACTGGGACGAAACAACAACTCCCTGGTTCTCAGTGGTTCTGTTACTGATATTATCCTTAAAAACTAATTCTTGAAAACATAAAAGAGTATTACGACAGATTAAGCGGTGCCTTTTACTTTACAAACTGTTAAAGGGTAAATGTCTACTACAGATAACGCAGTATGTCATCTTTCTTCTTTGAAAACAACTTTTTTCACTGTAACTGAGTAAGACCTACCTATAACTTATGTATCATAAGCTAAACTGTTAAACACTTTTTTCTTCAATGTGACAGTAGTGATAAAATTAATTCAAAAGACAAATTTGATTTTTCCTTGATCAACTAACAATAATGAATAGAACAAGATTCAATTGACTAAATATACACGCACTGAATTATGTAGATAACCTGCTGACACAATAAACATTAACGCATCGAATAAATTAGTGAGAAAATGTCTGACCATATTTAGAGATTCACGTTACCATTTGGAGTTGAGTAGTGCAGGAGAATTTCAAACACCTATTTTAGAAAATTTCTCTCTTTGGACGCTTAACTTCTACCATTTTTCCCGGCAGAGTTGAAGTAGGAAAAAACACTTGGTTCCCAACATATGATTAACTTTCAATATATTATCCGCCTTAGAATTACAAAACAAGAAATAATAAATGTAGGTTACCTTAGCAAACTGACGATTACGTTCAATATCCTGCTGGATACAAGTTTTATTCATGATATGTGGTCTACGATGATGCCATAGATGGTCGAACCACCAAAATTTGTGACGATTTTCTAAAAGTGTAATAATATTAATAATTATTATTATTATTAACATTCAAAAAGTGTTGATGTGGGAAGAAAACTATTACTGATACACATCGTGAAATTAGCTTTCATAAGCTGAAAACGTTTGATGCCGATGCAAGCAGTTGAAAAGCCATTGTATTTTTCCAATCACTTCTATTACCATACCAAAGGGGAAAAGTTCACTGAAAAAATTTAACAGAAAAACTACTTTTGAAATTAGTACAAATTCCAGACTACGTGTTACGGTAGTCCTCAGCCGTGAATTCTTCTCTTCCAGATAACTAGTGGTTAATGTGTTGTGGACAGAATACACCTGTTTTGGGTTTCCACTTTTCTACGAATTTTTCTTTTTGATTATTTCTAATAATCTGCTCCTAAATGCCGTGTGCTCACACTTCTAATTTTGAAAGAAATCAGTGGACAAGTTGAAATATTTATTTGAGTTCATATGAAAGAAATCAATGAATAAAGTGTTTCATCCTTTGGTTATTCTATTTACGGACAGTTAATGAAAGGCGAAGTAGATCTTTAAAATCTCATAAACATGGGCTATTCATTCTAATAAATAAGTAATACTCTTGATTTGGAAACAAAAAAGAAACCAGAAAACGTTGATGTTAACTTTACATACTGCAACACAAAACTTGTCGAAGAAGCTGGTAGAGTTGCGTGCACACCGTTTACACATTTTAATAGAATTACTGTTTTCTTGATGCAAATCATGAGAATGGAATTAAGTCATATGACTCAACATTAATTAGTTGTTTCTTTTTTGCCTACTCAAACACAAAACCAGGCTAAAAGTATTCCGATATTGTCCTCAGTTTATTCAGCGTAAATTAAAAACATCACTAAAAAAAGATAGATTAACAGATAAATACACTTACCAAGCAGGTGATTGTAAACAATCTTATCTGACCAACGTGATTTACTGAAAAATGCACCACAGAAACCCATATTGAATGTGAACCTCGGTATGAATGTGCGCCAGTAGTTTTGAGCTTTAATCATCGCCTTTCAGATAGATAAGAGCATACAAACCAGTTAAATTTAGTAGAGAAAAACTGTAGGCAGCAGTATTTACGAGTACTGTCAACAGCTTCAAACAGAAGAATTCATAATAAAATATTCGAAAGATTACAATTTAACACTACTTTAGGGTAGGTGGAATTAGAATACAGAGTCAGTTGGATTTATAAAGAAATTATTTCATATCATTCTGGCGTCATTATTTCTGTACAGAGAATCTTCCAATAAGTTGTTTCATGTACAACTGCTTTCGTGAAACCTGTAAATATCTATCCGGTTCAACCTATCGACCAAGTGAGTGTACACAAGACTGGATTTTTCGTCAAGACCACTTCTGGTTCTCATGACTATTCATTGGTGTAGGATCATTAAATACGTCATCTTAAACTAAAAGACTGAGGGGTTTATTAGAGTAGAGCACTGCACAAAAGCGCAGCAGTCGAAGTTGATAGAAAGTGGAAGAAAAGAATTGTCACTTTCTTTTAGTCATCTTTGTGTAATATTCAGACTACGATATCACTGATCAATTCCTACCTGGAACTGACCAAATGTATTTGTGATTATATCAACACCACACAGTGTTACTTCTGTACAGTTGGCATCATCACTTAGATAGAAGGACTACATCATCTGCATCAATCGAGATCAACGAAACTACCATCTGGTGATAAGTCAGTCCGTCACACGTTTACCAGGGTGCAGTACATTAACACATACGTAATGAAACTAAGTAACAATGCAGGCACTTGACCAACTATCTCTGTGCTCCAAGAAGACTGTAACAATCGGAGTGGAATGACTCGAGTAACACTGCTTTCTCAGCACTCTCTGAATAAATTCACTCACTATATAATGGTAAAGCCTGGTGAGAAATTGCCGTAAATACTTGATTGCTTAAACTGTGTTCTCTTATTCTCATAATGAAAATATACTCAAATTAGATGCAGATAAGTGAAGAGCTTCGGAAATCAGTCGATCATAAGGAGTTAATACAGCTGCATCGTTGTGAACGATTTCCAATCATCTCACCAACAATCTTTAAACATGACACAAACCAGACAATCTGCTCCTCCCTATATGGTTCAAACCGACAGTCACAGAATTCAGGGTTTGGTGCTGTGTTTTTATCTGATCAGGCCTAACTCTTTCTTAGACATATGCTTCTTACAGACTACTAGAACTACGGGAATTGATTTCTTCTTGAAGTACAGAAATAGTACTAGTTTTGGGTAACTGCAGAACTCAGGAGACAACTACTAAATGCCAGTCTAACGCAGCCTACCTACAGGAGGAGTTTCATTCGAAACAAATACCTTGCATCCAGCGACTGGACACCGTACTGTAAGAGAGAACGCACAATTTCCGAAGTTAACACAATTGTACTTTGAAACTGTTTTAGAGAAGCTTATCAAAATCCTAAAATCCATAAAACAAAAACACCTAAGGTAAAGTGACGACATACAATCCGACCTTCACGTAGTGAATAAGCTTGCATATCACGATGCCCCAACGAGCTACGCCATCTGGAACAAAATTTCTTGTACAGGTCCTACCAAGCCGGAAAAGTCGTTTGAATAGCAGTTACAGCAATAGTTTGAAGACCAAGTCGTACTGCTGCCGAATAAAGATGTAATAGCAGTAACGTGTTTCCATCCCGACCTAAAGCTGCTACCTTGACGTGGTGGTCAGGATTGAACACCGCAATGACCCAACAAGCTATACTGGCTGGAACTTATGTTCCTGCAGGTCCTACCATGCCAGAAAGGTTGTTTAGATAGCGGTTAGACTAAAAGCAGTTACCCAATCCAATCCTATGACTTCAAATAAATCACAAAATATCATGCCGGATCGGTCGGGGCCCGGATTAACAACGACCGCGCTTTCTGCTGCCGTGTCACAGGGCAGAAGTGATAAATACGCTAGTGAGACACACCAAATGAAAAACAACAAACAAAAACAGGCCGTGTGTGACCGGCCTCAAGCAGTTGTCCCCTGGGCTCTGCGGTCACGCAACCAACTTCCACGGTGTGGGCAGCCGGGAAGTAACAATCGCCCTCACAATCCGAAGTGCACGCGAAACCTCTGTAATCCTCAATCACCTTTGTCTTCATCTTCATCTCTATTATCTTGCCTTCCTTCTACTAGTGCAACTCCTCTACTTAATGGCTCTTCACTTCCTCTTCACTCTGTGTGCACTGAAAACGATGTAAGCCAAAAAACCACCATCGATAGTCTCCTAAAGCCACGCCACCAATTTCATATAGGGGCATTTAATGTTAGGACACTTTGCCAAATAGGACAACAGGCATCACTAGTCAAGACTCTGGCATCCCGAGCCATAGATGTATGTTGTGTTTCAGAAACACGCATACAAGACCCAAGTGTGGTTATTCACCTAACCCCACCTGGCCAACAGGATGAATCTGCAAAATTCACCTTGAGGGTGTCAGGAGATGCGACGGCTAGTTCACAAGGATTAGCTGGTGTTGGGATAGCTCTGAGTACTAGGGCAGAAAAGACATTACTTGACCGGATCCCGGTAGGTAGCCGAATGTGTGCTGTCTGTCTGAACGGATCAGTGAAAAGGAGAAAGGACTGCACTACTCGCAGATGCCTTTTCGTAATCTCCGCCTACGCCCCCACTGACTACAATTCGGATGAAACGAAGGATGAGTTCTACCAAAAGCTGTCTAGTTTGCTGCGAAAGGCTAAACGCTCAGATATAGTCGTTTTAGCTGGTGACTTTAATGCTCAAGTAGGGAAATTGTGTAAATCTGAGAAGAATGTCGGTGGCACATACGGAATTCCGTGCCAGCGAACAGACAACGGTGACCGTCTCCCACAGTTCTGTTCAGATAATCATTTGTTTCTTGTAAGCACTAACTTCAAACACAAGGAGAGACACTGTTTGACCTGGCGACCTCCATCATCAAACCAACGCTGGACACAAATAGACCACATAGCAATAAGCTATCGTTGGAGTGGGTCGGTAGGGGATTGTCGCTCCTTCTGGAACACGTGTGTAGATACCGATCACGCACTGGCCCGCGCTCGTGTGTGCTTACGACTGAACGGACGTAGGAAACAACTAGCGGTACACCCATCACGTCCCCAGCTCGATCAGGAAACTAAGTCCCTATTTGAGGAAGAACTAGCTAAACACATATCTGAGTTCGACAGCTGTGCTCACCCTGAAGAAGCCTGGAAGAATATTCAGTCAGCCATAGATACAGCTGTAAAAGCTGTGAATAAGGTAAATCCAAAGGTGAGTAAAAACCATTGGATTTCGACTGCCTCATCCGAACTGATAGATGCTAGAAGACTTATTCCGGCGAGCTCCGAATTCAATGAGGAGCGAAAGCTGCACAAAAGGAAACTTACGAAAAGTCTCCGCAAGGACCGTGAACAGTGGTGTTTGACAAAGGCGAAAGAGATGGAAAAAGCACCGGCTATAGGCAACACTAGGCAACTCTTTAGACTCATCAGGGAAACGGGTGGGAGAAGGCAAATCATAAGTGAGACTATTTCTGAGAAAAATGGCTCCTTAATTAGCTCTCAGGATAGACGCCTTGAACGCTGGAAAGAACACTTTGAGGAACAATTTAACTTGCCTACAGCCACACTGAACCTCTCCGCCATCCAGCACACACCCGAGTGGGATATAGACACTGGCCCGCCGTCTGTAAGTGAGGTCACCAAAGCAATCTGTAATTTGAAACGAGGCAAAGCGGCAGGACCCGACGGAATTATTCCGGAGGTGTTTAAATATGGGGGTGACATACTAATATGCAGATTAACTAAGGTACTACGTAACGTCTGAGAATCAGAGACGGTTCCATCAGATTGGGGTAAGCCACTTATTATGCCGATATTCAAGAAGGGAGACAAGTCCTCATGTGATAATCATAGGGGGATCAGCCTAACGAACATAGTTTCTAAAATCCTAGGCTCAGTAATCATGCACAGACTAAGCCGAACTCGGGAGGAACAAACGAGGGAAAATCAAGCAGGCTTTAGGCCAGGTAGAGGGTGCATAGATCATATCTTCACTCTCCGACAGATCCTAGAACATAGACACACTTTTCAGCGTCCAACAATTGCCTTCGACTCCCTGGATCGAAAGGTACTATGGCAATGTTTGACTGTGAAGGGAGTGCCAAGAAAGTACATTGCACTAATCAAGGCACTCTACTCAAACTCACGTAGTCGTGTAAGGGCTTATGGGGAATTGTCATCTGAATTGATAACAACCAGTGGTGTCCATCAAGGATGTCCACTTTCCCCTTTTCTGTTTAACTTCATCATAGATATGCCAATGGAAGTATCCTTAACTGAACTTAACGACTTAGGAATCGACTTGTTACCAGGGAATCGTCTTATGGACTTAGAATATGCAGATGACATAATCCTGTTAGGGGAGGACGCTGACAAAATGCAGAGTCTTCTGAACACCTTGAGCAGCAATCTTCGTATGTTTGGCTTGCGATTCGCCTCTGTGAAATGTAAGATGCTGCTACAGGACTGGACTACGTCAACTCCTAGCTTAGTGATAGGGAGTGAAGTGATAGAACATGTTGACCACTTCACCTATTTGGGAAGTTGTATCAGCACCAACGGATTGATTGGTGACGAAATCACAGCACGGATCCAGAAAGCTCGGGCTGCTTTCGCTAACTTACACCGTCTCTGGCGTAGGCGTGACATCCGGCTGTCAACCAAGGGACGTGTGTACTGCTCAGCAGTTCGCTCCGTCCTTCTCTATGGCGGTGAGACGTGGCCATTGAGAGCGGAAGACATGAAGAGATTGTCTGTTTTTGACCACAGATGTCTACGATCACTTTCTCGCGTTAGGTGGTATAATAAGGTAAGTAATGTTGACGTTAGGCGTAGAGTGTTGGGCAGAGAGGGAAAATCACTCGAAGAGGCTATGAAGTTACATAGATTGAGATGGTTAGGTCACGTGCTGTGCATGCCTAACCATCGTCTCCCACGGCGGGCATTACTAGCCGATATAGGTGCAGGTTGGAAAAGAGTAAGTGGTGGCCAAACAAAAACATGGCATCAATCCATGAAATCCTTGACAGTTAAACTGAGTCAGGTAGGGAGATGCAGACTTCCGGGTTGGGGCCCTCGGGACTCTAAGAATCAATGGCTGGAGACAATAGGTGACATGGCTCAAAATCGTTGTCAATGGCGCAGATGTATTCAGTCTCTGTAATCTTTCATATTCCTTTCTACCATTACTCATTCTGTTTCACTCTTATACTTATCTAAATTCTGTTGATTCTCTTCTCTCATTTTCCTGTCTACCTTTGTGTGCTATTTGGAACGTGTCAACTCGAACTGCTGCACTTCGGTGCCAAGTTCTATGTTGAATCCAGCAGCAGCAACGTGTTTCCATCAGATGACCTGCAAGCTATTTAGTTATGCTGCCTTTCGACTCTGGGGAATAGGGGGAAAAAACTGACTCCAAAAACTGTACATTCCGCTATAACTTGAGACGTTCCGTAGCCGGTGGCAAGATTTTAATACGTACACAACTCCAAACACTAACGCAAACAAGCCGTGTGTGACTCGTCTAATGCGGTTATCTACTGGCATTTGCAGTCACGCAACACTGATGCTCCTTTTAACTCAAGTACTTCAGGAAGAAATCAACTTCCAAGGTGTGAATAGCTGAGAAGTAACTCGTCTACACATTTATATAGGCACATAAACCTTTATTGATTGTCGTCTGCCCTCACCTCAGTCACTTTCATCTTTTTCTTGGTTTTATCTACTGTTTATACCATTCCACACACAGGCCGCTAACCTTCTCTTAACTCAGAGACCCTGGCCAGAAGACCACTACTTTTACTCTCTTAAAACCACGCTGCAGACTTCATATTAAAACATTCAACTTCAAAGCCCTTGCACCAAATCAAACAAAATATATCACTAACCAGATATCTTCTGTCAAGAGACATGGATGTTTTTTGTTTTAAAGACAGGCGTACAAGACGCCAGCTTTGTTATTCACCTAACGCTCACTTGGCCAACATGGTGAACCTACAAAACTCACCTTACGGGTATCGGAAGATTGTTTGGCTAGTTCACGAGGACCTCACGTGTAAGAATAACATTAAAGACAGAAAAACCCTAACCCTAGCTGGATCCCAGTGAATAGTCGTAAGTGTGCTGTCCAGCTAGAAGCAACCCTTAATAGAAGACAAAACTGAGATACCTGTCGATGATTTTTCCACTGCAGTTTGGATGAAGTGAAGGATGTTTTATCAAAATCTATCTTGTTTTGTTACCGATAGCAAAACGCTCAGATATAGTCATTTTACAGGCGAATTCAATGCTCAGGTATAGGTGTCCTAGTCATAAAGTATATTGGTAGCACTAATGAATTCCCGCGCTGATGAACGGCAATCATGATTTACAGTTCTGTTGAGATAACAGTCTGTTCCTCATCAGCACTAACTTCGAATATAAGAGGGGTCACTGCCTTAATCGGCTACCTTTATCATCACATCAACGACGGGGTGAAGCATATCACTTGGCTGTAAGCTATCGATGGGGTCTGTAGAAGACTACCGCTCCTTCAGGAACACTTATGTATACACCATTTACTTTTTGACTGATTCCGGAACATAGACACACTTAACAGCGTGCGAAATTTGTCATATGTTTTTACCTGAAGTTGATATTTGAATACATCCACAGATGGATGCTATGGAAATGTCTGGTAGTGAAGAGAATGCCAAGACTGTTCATCACACAAATTAAGACACTCAACACGAACTCATTGTCTCCATTTTTTGATTAATTTCATCACAGTTATAATAATGAATAGAATCTCAACTGCCTTGGGGTCCTCGGCATGGTAAAAAAAGCGATGGCTGGAGACAGTTGGTGATATGGCTCAAAATCGTTCTCAATCACAGCGCAGATGCATTCACTCTTTGTGATTTATAATATTTAACAAAACTATATTGTTCTTCCATATTACTATTCTTTTTGTCTCACATTTCCGTTTATTATTTCTCTCGCTTTACTCTCTTCTCTTGCTTTGTGTGCAACATGGAGTGTGGCAACTCAAACCGCCGCACATCAGTGCAACGTTCTACTTTGAAACCAATCAGTCAGTCTTAACTGCCTTTAGAGACTTAGGGGTCGAACTGTTACCATAGTACACTCCAATTAACATAGAGTATGCAGATAATACTATCCTCCTAGGTGAAGACATTGAAAAAATGCGGTCTTCTCAACACTTTGAGCAGAAACCATACATGACATGCAATTCATTTCTCTCAAATGTTGCAGAACTGCTCAGTACCGACTCTCAGTTTTAAGATAGGGAATCAAGTGGTTGAACGTGTTGTATCAGATACCGTGAGATGTTATCATCTCACTATGCAACAATATTATATAGGCTACTCAAATCGCATTCAGTCAAATGATGGTCGGTGTTAATAGGTACAGCAGTGTCTCTAGACAGTCCAAGAGCAAAATATTGTTGCATGACTGGCACTCACCCCCCCCCCAGAGACACTGTGAAAAGTGGTCGATAATTTTATGTACCCAAGTAGTCACGTGAGTTTTGAGGTAAGGAAGACACAAAATTCACGATACCATGTCAAAATTCTTTATATTGATAATAGTGATCTTTACCACAGAATTCATTCTATGCCGTATGACTATGTGCTAAATCGTTACTTTAACGGCTGTATAGAAACACTAAACTAAGTAAAACCACGCTAACAACAACATACTTCTTATGAAAATTGGATATCCAAGTAATGCCTTCGAGATGTTATAAATAAATAGTGAGTTAACAATGCGTTTATCACTTTTAATGCTTAATTAGGGAGAAATACTCCAAATTGTCTCGACGAATATTTAATTAGAAAACTCAGACTCACATTTATATCATCGATCGTAAGATAAACATGCCGATTGGGCACAAATACATCGTCCACATCAACTAGTACCCATCTGAGTAGATCGATTTCATTTGGCGCTAGGATTTAAGGATAAGAAATAACACAATTGTCCGTGATAAGTAGTCATTAAAATAAAATTACGACGTTTAAATTATTTCTCTGATTTTAGGACTTGAAAAGGAACTATTCAGTCTACTTCTACTAATTTGGTGATTAACCATAGAAGCCCTAAGAAAAGTGCAGATAAACTAAACGCAAGTAGTCAGTTTTGCAAAGGAAACTTCTATCTTAAAAAGCCTATTTCTATGCAAAAAGGTTAAATAAATATATGAGTGAGCAGTGAATACAATGGGGTTAAGCATCACTTAGACAAGCTGTACGAAAGACAAGTTAAGGGTAATCATGTCATTATAAAAATTTGCTTTATGAGTGCTAGCATCGCTATGCAATCAAAAATATCGAATAAATAAAAGACTATTCAAGTATTGGCTTGAAGGGATTTGATTGATTGGTTATGGGATTTCATCATGAGCTGACATCAATTTGAGAACCATTGGAAAACCAGCTGGGAGTATTGGACAGCTGCTTCATCCCACTAGTTTGGGACTCTTCGGCAGTATGCACACACCACTGCAACATGTTTCGAACCCAGGACCTTCTGGTTACAAGGCGAGCTAGCTCGTAGACCATTAAGCCACTGGGATCCGATTCAATGGCCAGTCCATTAATTCCAACTCCTGCCAATTCACGACATGGCGCGATCACTAGCCAATGTCTTCGGCGAGTATTTGTCCTCACGCTTGACTTGCTGTATCCTACTGATCACTAACTCCCACAAGAACCCCAGGTAATTACCTACCTGAATAAGGCCAGTCACTAGTGAGCATCTTATTGATATTCAAGTATTGGTTTGTAGGGATTTGATTGATTGTCACAATCACAATCAGCTTGTTCTCACTAAAAAAAAAGTCGTTTGCATAAACCTGTGATTATTTTAAGTTAATTTTAAGGCTACTGCAGTACTTGATAAGGTGTGACAGTACTGGTTACTCAAAAAAACAAATCGTGTACAGCATAATAAAGCTATGATGATACAACAATAAGGAATGGAAAACAAAGGGAAAGTCAGTCAGATGTGATCTTTCGAATGATAAAGGCAAGATATGATATATCTCATTATCAAGATGTGCCACACAATGGATACCCACAAACACGTTGAAACTATTTATTTGTTTGATTATCCAGCAGGACCCTGTTTACTGAAAACAAAATTCTTCGTTGCACAGAAGTGAATGACTATGGATTTTAACTGTAGCTATAGCTATTCCTGACTAGCCAGTATTACCATGATAAATTTATAGTTAGAGACAAGGTGATCATTTATTCCTAGCCTAATGAATTTAAATAAAAGGCGACTATGAAGGCATTTCAAACTCAAAGTTAATCTACCAGTAATGACAAATTAAACAGGAGAAACTATACACTGTTAAAAACACAGCGAGTATATGAGGATTAAAAAGGATGGACACCCAAACATACCTGCTGACTGGTTCATTTTTGACACGATTTCTTTAAACTCAGAAGTGAAAGGATAAGATGACGGTGGTGAAGCATGAAAACTCCCATTTGATAGGTAAACAATGGTGTCAAGTAGCAGCAACGATGAGATCCAAATACCTCCAGGACGGAAAGCAAATAGAACACGTCGAATCCCATCAAACAAACCAACATCTTCCAAGACTAAGCTCTGGAAAATTGAATGCGTACTATTGTCAGACACCGTAGAGGAATTCTGAAAATTATTCATACAAAAAGACAATGATATAATTTATACATGAAAAGATTAATTATCACAGATTTAGGGAATGGGAAATACTAGACAACTCAGTAATGCAAAGTAAGGTAGACTTATGCCTACCAAAATGGATGGAGAGCCTTGTATTAACTATTATGATAAAAGAAGTATCATAAAACAGTTGTTTACCTAACTGAAGTCAGTGTGAATACTTATAGAACCACGAACAAGATTACACCACATGTCAACCTTAAGTGTCGATCACCGCTCCATAGTATGGTGCATAAAGGCGAATTTGGCTATCGACTTACTTCATTACTGTAGTATGGTCCCTAATAGGCTTTATGGTTATTTGTTTTGTGATCTTCTTGAATAATAATCTGAGATGATTTTCCTCTTCCAACTCTGAAGACTGTCGTACTGACTCCTAAATGCTTATTACCTTGGAGCCATCTGTAATACTGCACAACGGAGTGTTTGATTTCTATAAATTATGGATAAATTTCTGACATTCTTAGTCGGCACATGCATGGAAAGTGACTTTAGTCTGAGTAGTCTCGCGATAATATAAAATTCACACAACGTAGTACGTGGGTTTTCAATAGCCATCATAAATGAGCGGGTGCAGCCGGGAATGGATCGACTGCAGTCTTCCCACCAAATGCCATTGTGTATCGGCACACTCCCAATCTCTACCACGTAGGTCCTTCATACAGTAGGGGCTTGCTCTTAAAAAATTGAAAGGGTAAACAAGGTTACACGTCAGTAAAAACCAGAGCAGTGAACATGGAAGGTTACCATAGAGAAGTTGGAACACCCTGATTGCAAACCTATAGTCTATGTGAAACCCACGACCCGAAAGAAAAGAATAGCGTACCAGCCAACTTAAAATATTAGATATCATAAGAACACAGATCCTGACGTTTCAATGCTGCTTGATGTATTACAGCTCAGGTTAAAGGCTGGGGAGTCGTTCCTGAAGATAACCATCTGCTTAGCTCTGTTCAATCGGGTAATAACTCAGCCTTCATACAAAATATGAAACAGCAAGCAAGCGAAAAATTCAACCCACCTGTATGTTCTTGCAAATCAATCCAAAAATTGAATATCCAGTGATTTCATCTAACACCATTAAAATTTTTACATAAACTATTTCTCTTTATTTCTATTTTTACGTTTTTCTTTATCTTCATGTTCGTCGGCCGTTCGTTATTGACTTGGATTTCAGTCTCCCCGAAACACTTTGAGTTGCTAGTTACTTGCCTACAGAAAACTGGCCTCAAATGCGATTTCTAATGAGGTTATTGTGACAAGGCGTGTCACATTAAACATTGGAACCTACAATATTTGCACACTAATGTAAATACAAGAACAGTCAGATCTATCTAGAGAACCAGAAAAGCCTAAATGGGGACTCGCATAAAAAATTCCAGTGAACGGCTTAGAGTTAGTACCTCATGCACTTACAGATCAGCATAGAATGCTTCATGTGCGCTTATCTGGGTTCCCTGAGACATCGGCGTCCAGATTAGCTGGTACTGCCGTCGATTAAACATAAGAGCTGCAACATAATTAATTGAATTGATCTCCATTAAAAGTCGTTTATGTGTTATTACGCTGGAAGGTTATATCAGGGTAGGAATCAACCGACCAGATAAGCCTTCGTTACTTTTGGCTATGCCTCTTCTCAAAAAGGCTCGCTTGACAAAGTTTTAGCTGGGGAACCCAGTGCAAAGGTCAGGAATCTAAGCTCAAAGGAGAGTTGTTTAGGTAATCCATAAGCACTAGATGGCTACACATTAGATAATGGGGAGCATCCTCTGTGGATTTGGACAGATTACAACCGATTTCTAAACAGAACCAACTCCCACGATAACCATCTCTACAGTGCCACCTGGCGTCCTACCTCTGCCACTCAAGCATGAACTTAAACAGAACACATCTATATCAATTACCTTCTGGAGCACTTCTCTGGATTCCAGTTATGTTTAAGTGTGAGTCACCTTTATCTTGTGATTTGGTAGTAATTATAAATGTCATTCTAAAGGACTGATGCAAGTAAATTGGTTGTGTTCACTACTGAAGTTGAATATAAAACTGTAGGTCGATTCCTGCAGATAGTGTGTATGTTAATGTGTGTAGGACTATTGCGCATGATATCAAACGGTGTTTAGTTAAGGGTCTAGAAGCCTTTTGGTCAAAATGTGAATGTGAGGTGGAATCAGCAGCTGTATTTGGCGATAGTCATAATTTGTCCCGGCTTATACAAGCCACTAGTAGTAAGAAGAATGATGTCAGTGAGATGGTGTCTGTGAGGAAGATGTTACACTGGCTGACGATCACTGATAAAGTAGAAAGCTGCACAGGACACTTTGAGAAACATTTCAGATGGCAGACAGTTCTAATATTAGTTATTATAGAGTACAATACACCGTCGTCAACTAACGTCACCTAACACAGGGGAGTCTGAAAGGAACTTCAAGTACTTAAGTAGTATTAAAAACTTGTTTTAGACAAATAATCCTTGACTATTAAGAAAGACGAAGATGAAACTCTAGTGACAGTATCCCATCACAGTGCATATCTTCAAAAAAGGGCCAACGTAATGGATGTGACAGTCATCACGTTATTTGTCTCTAACCAGTTGCATCTAATGCATTAGCTACAATTTTGTTCCACAGGTTTGATAAAACTTGTGAGAAATGGTTTCGCGAAGATAATACAGAGTTTCGCTTAGGTCGTAAATGCATCCATCATTATGCATGCATACGTATGTGGGTACATAGGCATATGCATCTTGTCAACGTCATCACCTGGAAAGACAACATTAGAAGCTGTTGACAGGTGAAGATACGGCCATGCCAATAGGCCGTCTTGATGTTCTTAGGTTACTTCTATTCTGCACCCCTCTGATTTTTCGCAAAAACCTAGAATGCCAGTTAACCTGATCCACCTGCTTTTGTCACCGGCCGATTTTTTTCCTTTTACGTAAACTGGGAAGATCAATGATCTTCACCAATCCAAGGGAACTGTCTTGGATCACATATATGGGTATATAACTGAAACAAGGAGTGGGACACTATGGAAGCAAGGTGAAATAATCTCCAGACTGAACCACTATTAGGACATAAAGTAACTGAGGCATCAGTGTAACGCTTTCACAATAGTCGCTAAATGTGAAAATGTCCCAGAAATGGGGATGCAACAGTAAGGGTAGCTGGTGTTTAATGTATTTGACGATAAAATCCAAAAGAAATCAATCCGACTGATTGGAAATAAGCTAAGGCACGATGCTTTTTGTCTACTCTAAAAACGCAATATTATCAGTAGCAAGGGAAATCTTTCGTTAAAACTGAAAAGCGACTAGACTCCGGATCTCTTAGTTATCCTACACTTAATTAGAATGAGGGATCATGAAACTCAAGAAATTTGAGTAGGGTTTCTGCCAGCTTTCGGAAAAATGATCTATACAGTCCGTAATGAAATTGAACAATAAGGGACACACTTAACAATTCTTACGTCTACATCTGGATTTCATTACTCCGAACATTTCTTTGCAAGTAGACTACAGTCCTCATTATTTGATACTCACTTAGTGCTTAATCGACTTTTCTCTTAGGTTAGATGTGATTCTTGTCATGATATTCTCTAGTTAACAGTAACATGTTTATCGAGTGAGAAAAGGCATGAGTAAAGCAATACAGTTTATTTGTAACCTGAAAAATACAACTGTCAAACTGACTGAGTTTCAACGTAGAACTCCATACAGAAATGTAGCAGCTCAACTTGCCACACTCCATATTTCATACAAAAGTAGAAAAACGGTGCGAGGATAGAATATGCAAAGCGGCCGCACATCCTTAGCTCGAAGAGATTATGTTTCACAGGCGTAGGGCAAGACCACTCACATCGAAGCATTCTTTAAGAACAGAATCTAAAACACATGTGACTGTGCAATACGAATTTGTAAGTGCTGCAGAACATTATAACGATTTCAGGCTGGAGGTTACCGATGCAGAAGCACTGGGCCTCCAAAGCCTCAGGATGGTCGAGGGTGGGTGCCTTGCGCTGCGGGTTGGCCACCCCTCCGCACACCTCTTGAAATGCTCCCATATGACCAGGCGTCTTACATAGCCTCTCCTGAGGAAGTCCTACTCACTGCCTTCACGTGGCGGAGGTGTTTTTCACCAAAGTGAGAGGGCGAAAGCGGATGCCCGGCGCTCTTCACCGGGTTGACTGTCCATTGGATGACAGTCTAGGGGAGATGGCTAAACCCTGATTCCAAACCTCTAACGACTGGCGTATGAAGCTCACTGGAGCTCACCGACAGACGTATGGACAAAGGGCTTGTTGGATGTCCTGGATGTCTGGCCCCATTCAAAAAGGCGTATGAACCGAACTCCGGTCACCGGCTGCCAATGGATAGTGGACTCCCTACTCCACTCCTACTGCCTTGTAGGTCACACTTGGTTGTGTAAAGGCTAGAGCTGCACTCTCAAACAAAAGGCCGAGCGATTCTAGGGACATCACTCGTACCAAATTCCCATGAAACTTCATGAACTCTCTTACAACGTCGCCTTCCGTGGTTTGGCCATGTTCTGCGCCGACCAGATGACGATCTGGTCAAATCAGTTCTAAATCCCTCGCCATTACCATCTTGGCGATGTCGCAGGGGTGGACCGCTAAAAACATGGCTTGGTACAGTCAAGGCTGATATGGAGTGCCTGGGGCTACAAACCGTCTACGGACTCCGTTTGTGAAACAAGAATTGGAAAACCCTGTCGCGAAACCTTGCATCAGATCGCTGCGCCTGGGCAGCGATGATTCGAGATGTTCATGAAGCCGGCTCATCCTCCCGTAGGAGATAGCCGAAGTAAAGTAAAGTAAGTACTGTGAACTGTTACAATTACACTAAACAGACTTCAAAGAAGTAAATAGTCAATGGAATCCTACTTGACTACAAAGAATAAAATAGGCTTATTATTTGTTTCCCGAAGATTTATTTTTCACGTTTCACCCAATTATGTGCAAGTAAAATGAATTACAATTGAGAGGTATTAGATAAATATTCCACATTATCCACTGCATTTGTTATTATAAAAGTTAACTCACCTCACAACTTTTCATATTAACCGGTAATGAGTCATAATTTGACATAGGTCCAAAATATTCACCAGTTTTGGTAAATGCAATAGTTCTGTATGAATGCACATTATTTGAAACAGGAACCAACGTTGCCATACAACAAACATGTTGAGTGCGTGTTATGTTTTGCGTGCCATAAATTTGTTCCTGAATATCAAGTATGTCGGGATTCATCCGGTTGGGACGTGTAATCCTGAACAGTGGTGAACTCTTTGATGTATAAAGCCCCTGAGGAGGCTTTTCAAGTCGATGGATGTAGAGTGGTAGATCTCCAACCTTGCAGTTAAAAGAGAACAGTTATTCATGAATATGACTTCCAACAAAGAAAACTTGGCATAATTTACTCTTCCTAAATAATGTATAATTTGACATCAGCTTCAGATCTCATGTCATAATTAGAGTGAAATAGCAAGTACAAGATGAAATTAAATCGACTTGTTCAACAGAAAGCTAGACACTAATTATGCTCAAAATAATGTAATACGCTACTGTTTCAGCACATTTAAGCACACTTGTGATAAATTGTTTGTTGTTCACATTGATGCATCTTAAGACATTCACTTCATATTGTACTTCCACAAAATGTTGGGTGAATGCACTGCTAAAAGTATGTGTGTAAGTATGTATGTTTGGGATATTAGTGGTGAACTTATTTTGCTTCATGAATATAAGTCCATCTGAAAATACACCAGAATTTAAAAGCAAGGCTAGATGTAACACATAAAAGACGCCTGCATAAATTGGTAGAATTAACCAGCCCATGTTTAGACACAAGAAGACTTTATCATTGTTATTATTATTATTATGACTCAGCCATTCATTTCCTTTTCATATGACCTCCTGAGTGTCACCATTAGATGTCCAACTCGTCTCTTCCCATTCGCGTTTCACTCGACTGCCTGCCTATATGACTCCACCTCTTCCTGGCCAGCTCTTAGTAAGCTTATAGCCCTTAAGACTTATGCTTTGATCGGAGAATAAGTGTTCACTCGTAGTTCTGTGTCAGCTAGTAGTGATATTTCTAGACCAGTTCTAGATGATGGTCGATTCAAGAGTCCTTTAAAGTGATCGGCTCAGCGTTTGCTCTATTTCTACTCTTTGATGCCTGACTTTTCTTCCGTATCTTTCACTAGCTTTATCTGTATTTATCTCTTCCCACATAGCGACCTGGTTACTTGATGCAGTGTTGTGAGGTCTCTCTCACCTGCGGTCTGTCTCACTTCAGTTGTCAGTGTGTCGTAAAATCCTATTTTTTCTTTCTCGGCACTTTTCTCCACTTCTTTGTACAGTGCTCACCTTCTCTTTTAGCGGTTGATCTTTACATTGGTTCATATGTTTCGCTATTCTTCTCTCCCATATCAGCTACCAGGTTTCCATAAACACCTACTTCTTGTCCTACCTCTTTTTCTTTCCTATCTTATTATTTCACTTATCCGTTGAAATTACAAGCGTTCTACATTGTAGGCACTCAAAGATACACCATACTAAAATCTGAAGACGAAGCGAAAGTGGGTTAGGAAATGAGAGAATTAAACCAACCAAGAAGGAAAATAAGCTAATGAATCCGATGATATCATCACTACAACTTCTCAATATACTCAGTTAGTAGAACTCGCATATTTATATTCTTTAATACACTACATTCCTTACTATTTACTAGCGCTACTTTACTACTTAAAATCTTCAGGTTTTGGTAACTAAAAGGTAACTAGTATGGGCTACTTAATTTTATGTGCACAAAACATGAAGCATTCTAAAGCATAGAAAAATGTCAACATTTACATTGGAAATTCTTGAAAAATCTACCACAGGACATTGTTCGAATTCTTTTGGATAGTCACAATTCCATAAAATTGAATATGAATTTGATATCTATAAATGTTATAGAGCTTATGAGATAATTCACGTATTAATATATCGAGTTATATGAACGTTTATAAACAGTGTAACTGTAATTCTCACTTAGCTGGAAAGAACTCAGAAACCACACAAGGGAAGCTTCACTTCTAAAATTCCAACAACTGTGTATAAAAAACAGTTGCAAATGCCTGTCGACAGTTATTTTTCTCCTTATTTCCGCACAGGTGTGAATATGTACTTATCGTAAAACCTTATTCACCAACGAAAAATGTTCCCACGTCATACTGAAGTTTGAGATGAAGATGTTGTCTAGAAAGACTATAAAGTTTTCACAATTAAAGCACCCAGCTCACAATAGGCACCCACATCAAAACCATCCACTTGAGCTACAAATTTTCTCCATCAGACCTAGCGCTTTTTGTACTCCTACCATACTTCAGGAGATTGTGATTTATTTTGACGAATGATGAGTTTCTCTGAATTGGTTTTGATTTGGCCAGCTTCATGGGTGTTCAAGATACAATAAGCATTCCAAAATTAGGAATCAAATATTTTAGTATTCACACTTGTATATTAATGCTGCATAGTCAAGGTAAAAGAAGGTTGAGGATAATGGTCTTGGGTAGGAAACCAAATAACAAAGTAAATAACTACTGTGATCGGTATACAGAATTGTAGTTTTACAGGGGAGATCGACCATCAACACTTTTAGGTTTGACTCTTCTATTTCAAGTAGTTTTTAGATCACTTTTACCAAATGAACTTAAACATGTAACATGTTTTAACCATTTTCATTTCTTAAACATATATCTCAGTTCATAAGTAGACTGAATGTTTAAAGACAGTAAATTCTACTTATGAATACTTACCAGCTTTTAGTTTTCTTAATAAGCAATTAGATGCAATTATCTCATGAACACCAACATATTATTGTAAAAAAAAAACCAATCAAACACCGCATATGTGGAATATCATTTTATCCACTAGCATACGGAATTTATAGCTTTATATGTCGAGCATAAATCCATATACAGTTTCAAACAATTTGTGGCAATAAAGTTATGGTTCAAACAAAAACTTACATCCAGAAGAAAATAAGTGAATTAGCTCACCTTAGACCATGTGCCGGCTTCAGTTGTGAAGGTTTCACCATCGAATAAAAATCCAATAACTCCAACATTGTGCTTTCTGCAGAAAATATCAACCTGAGATCTTTCTCCTTGTGGTAAATTAGTGTAAATAGCAAAGTTCTCAAAAATTATCATAGTAATACGCTCAGTATGTGAAAGCACTTTCAAGAAGGCTGAAATACTGTTTGTTTGTACGTGATTAATAGTAATGACGTGATACGGAATCAATAGAACTTTCAGGATATAAGCTAAGTATCTGTTCGTAGGTGAACTTTTCGAAAATGTGAAAACCACCACAGAATTCTTACAGTCTACACAAGAATTCAGCTGATGGTCATCTTTATGATATGTAGTCATTCGAGGTTGAAAAACTTCTATGTCATGTGAGTGACATTCGTATCCTTTAGTATTTATCAAAGTTGGTTTCAAGTTTCCGAACTTCGCCTCAAATAAACTCATTCTTGATATATATTGGTTTGGAAATCCTGAGAATTTCCATGTTATTGAAAACAAAATCGTCAAAAGAAGCAGTACTGATATGAGAAAACGAATTCTGAATTTTAAATGCATTTTCTTAACAAGCGGCTAATACGATATTGGAAGACATTTTGAATATTCTTTCTGTACAATAAGAGTTGAAGGCACTTGCAAACAAAGAGAAGAAAGATAAAATGGGCTATGAGAACAATGAATACAGTGAGTTATATTGTGCTTATTATTAACGACGATAGGATAAAGTGTTTTCAAAGACACAGAGATGTGTAAATAGATATTACTAACATTCTGACATCGTCTGGCCAGAAATTGAGTTAGGGGACGGCATCAACTACTCAACTTACATGAGAATTCTTAGGAACTCTTGATAGTTGTTAGGTGACAGAATTTCAACACTGATATGAACATTTCGTTTTAGACAAAAAGCCCCACTAAACACTGACTGTCAACTGCACTGCACAACACTCCACTTTATACCACCGTATGGTCGCTAGGGCCGCACGGAATTGCTAATGTTTTGCGAAACCACGATGTGAACAATATAGAAAACGAAGAATACAGTCGTAGATAAAATTGATATGTCAACCGACGTTATAAATACCTATTTTTGAGGTGGTTAAAACATATCATACATGTTTAACCATTGTTCACCATAACCTGCTGCTTTATGGAAACTAGAGTAAGGTTCCTAGATGCTGCGAGTGAAAAAAACAAAAAGTGGGTGACTAATTCAGTGCAAATTAGTCAACTTAAACCACTACGCAGTAATATTACTTCCTAATGAGTTTTCTTTCTGGTTTGGAGTAGTACTTTAAACCTAAAACTAGCAGTTCACATACTTGAAACGGTTTATGGAAACGACAGCTGGTCCATGAAGTATCGGTCTGAGCCATGTGTGAGAATTTAGATTGTTTAGGTAAATTCCACTTGACCCACAAAAATTCTGAACTGATTAACTGAAACACAAAGAAGCAACTTTGGAATACTTCCTGCTGTTGAATGTAAAGGTTGTGTTTAACAACACAGTTCACAAACAACCAGACTAGTGGTGTTACATTAAACGGGTGTCACTCAAACTTTATTTCAATTGAAACTGCATAATAAACATTTCAATAATATCAAGAAATATAAGGCTATATGAGGCTTTTAGTAAAGTCAACTGTTTTTGAGATAGGTTGGTCCGAAAACTACTCGAATGCGTTTTGGATAGTAGTCCTGTAATTATGGCTGAGGTTGAAAAAAACAAACCGGTCTAAAGCAAAGTAAAAAAGTGGGTATCGCTCTCCAAAGATTTTTAAGGACGCTGGTGATGAATTACTGTTAATTAAGATATTAGCTACGCTAAAGAAATCCAGGGTAGTTACGTCAGACTGGAGGTGATCGTTTATCATCCCATTTGATATTAGAAGATTCACCAGGAAATCAGAGACAAAACAAGAAGTTTAGCAATTTTTTTCAATGATTTCATTTTCAATAAATGTACAATCGCAATTAGCACACATACGTTGACACAGCTACAGTTATTATTTAATTCGTCATAGAAACTACGGTTACCGTTCAAGATAGTAATTTTCAACTTGATAGGAATAAGAGATTAATATTAATTAAGAAAGCAATGGAAATCAGGAACAATAAAGGATTACGCATATAGTCGTGCAATAGTAGAAATAGTTTTTATCAAAAGCAGGTATGATCAGGAAATGTCGCATACTCATGTTTTCCCAGCTGTTTAATCACCTCTCTAAGTGCTCTCTTCATATATATTTCCCATTTTCTCACAAGCATGCATGCCTTCTAACCAAAGCATGGTTTACGTATATCTTTAAAGTTCAAAAGAAGTGGTAATCATCCACTAACACTGGATGACAGAAGGACTTACTAAATAAACTAGTCTCTAAGTTAATGTGATTGAAGAACATTTCAATTTATATGTGAAATTTATGATAGTGAAGTATGAATATTTATCTGAATACAGTTATAGCGACTCACCCTGGTTGGACTCCCAGAGTAACATGCGAGTATCTTCCTGTCTGACTTACTATATATATTTCGAGATATAAGCATTTCAATAAAACATCCGCATCTTGTGGCCTGACTTGACCTAGTTAAAATGTGAGCCTTCTGCTCTAATATACGTCGATAAGAAGTGGTGAGTCACTAGTTCATTCATCAAGTGAAGTCATGTCGCTCATTCTTTCTGTACTTGTGTTGAATAAAAGCATTGATGTATGACCTGATATGCCAGAAATTAGGTGGCACGATATAGAAGTAGTCTTTGAAAACAAGATGTGATGATGGAAGTCACGCAATGAAATGTGAGGGGAAAGACTGAAACAAAACTGAGTCCATTTTAGATATATAGCTTGAAAGAACATGAAGTGAACATAATCCTATCTCCTGCATGCAAAGGAACCTGCAGTGTAAAGGACTTCGAGGCAAACTTTCTTAGGCAGACTTCCTTTTCCTTTGTGATTTTGAATAGTGAGTCTGTTAAGATTACATAAAAAGTTTCCGTGAGGTGCTCGACTAAAGTACTACTTGTAGAAACAGTGTTGCACCTCATGCTGAAAATTCCACACTTGTACTGAAAATACGGTGTGGAATCAAGCTGTAAATAAAAAAATTTAAAAAAATAGAAACCAAGCTCTGTAAAGTTTTCTATTTTGTTTTGAAGAACAACTTATATATTTAGCTGCACAAGAGATGCAATCGGATAGGGGTAGGTCGCTGCAAATTTTTCCTTAAAGAATTAAGAATTCTTCAATGGATATCTGCCACAAAGTTCCTCTTCTACTTCATGTTTACGTGAAGTTTTAGTTTTGTTGTTCTCTGGGTATCTATTCTAGCCAGGAATTTTTTCAAAAACTAAAGTTCGTCTAAACAATCAGTGATGTAAGTTTTTGAAATGAAATGAAAAAAGAACCATAAGAACTCCCTCTCAGATCATGCGTATCCCGAGATAAAAATGTTAGCCGGTCGGTTCATGCAGATTCCCTATGGATGTCACTTCAATATGTCATGTCTTTAATATATATATATATATATATATATATATATAAGTGCTCGTAACGAAGACGCTGGTAGGAATGAAAAAAAAAAAATTTAAAAGTAAATAGTTTTCATTAGCACACTTTTTTGTCAAGTAATCTAATCAGAAAGGCTAAAAACAACCTACTAGCTGAATAAGTACTAGAGGCGATTTCCCCACTGGAATTTTCTCTCAAAAACCCCACTTATTGTAATATTTCTCCTAGTTGCTTGTTATTGTTATTAGGACTGCTGTTATCCCTAAGAATCCTAGAGGTCCAACTATTTATGCCTCATATTATAGAAATAATGCGTAGCTGAATCTGGAAGCTTTTAAACATCAAACAATGCAACACATTTAGAAACCTTAATTAGTCAATATTGTGCGTTTATAGTTAAATGGAGGTGTGGTCGGCCACCACAAGAGAAGTCAAAATTCGACCCCCAGACACCTAGTTTACCAGCCAACAAGTAAATTTGGAAAAGAAGGAAAATTGAGCGTGAAGACAGTAACCTCATCTTGTGAAGACGACAGCACTGCTACGGAAACTTTACAATATTGAAGACAATGAACGAAAATTGACAGGGAGATTAAATGAAGGCCTACGAGCCCTTCCAAAACATGTCAGATAATAAGGAATGAAAACATCATACCAAACACATTCGATTCATGGCAACAAAAACACCAGTGATTGCTATATATATATATATATATATATATATATATATATATAAGCGTTATTTGAATCACAACAGAATAGGTTATGCAATTTATTAAACAGTTCATGGTCTTAATTCGTCTATGTTAAACTATGACAGTCCCTGTTTCAACCTATCCCACTTATTTCTCGTTTTGTGTATTCGATATGTAAATCTATCCCTTATTACTTTGCTTATTATTACTATTTCCACTTCGCACAATGTCCGCTGTTATCTCACTTGTCACTTTCAATTTATCTAGTTTAATGTTATCAAAATTCTCACATTGTTACCTACTATTCTGCTTACTAGTCTGATTAATTCTACACCATTTTCTAAGATTTACACACTCCACGAATTTTTTTATAAGTAACAATCTGCAATGTTGGTTGGCGTTCGAATATGATAATACACGCAAATATTTCGTTGCAGTTCACATTATTATTTCAAATAACTCACACGTATGCGATTTCACGGCTTGACAATAAATTTGTTGAGAACTCTCGTCGCGGAATAACTTCTACACATCTTAATATACAGTCTAAATGAATTCACCTCTTCCCATTCCCCACCATAAATTCAAGTTAGTAAAAAGTAAGTGAGTTCTTAAAACTTGAAAATATTTGATGTTGGTTATATAGAATACGAAGACACTGTTTGCAACGGACGATAGTTAACCGGTTATTTCATATATGAAGAATACTATATCGTATATGATAGAATAACCTCGCCTAGATTACTAGGTCACTAGTATTCTAGCCGGTCCCAAGCCCGGATAAAGAGGGAGGGTTGGGGCGTGGTGCTGGCAACTCCACCCCCAAAGCTTAACCAAATTGCTACTAAAACTTCAACGCACAAATATATTCAAAATTCTAAAATTACAAATAGTGACCTTATTTTTCGCTGGAATCGGGGAAGTGAAATGACGCAAGCTGGTGAAAGCCTTCGGGAAGCCAGTCAGCCGATGTGCCTTCTTTCGATGAAAGCGAAAATAAGGATGGGGACGTGGAATGTTCGTACAATGTACGAAGCTGGGAAGGCTGCTCAGGTAGCCGCAGAAATTAGGAGATATAGAATAGAAGTGTTGGGAATCTGCGAGAGCAGATGGAACGGATGTGGAAGGAGCCAACTATCAACTGGAGAGACAATAATCTACTCCGGTCACCCAGAGGACAATCACGAGCACACCGAGGGAGTAGCCATCATGATGTCACCAACAGCGGCTAAAGCTCTCATGCAGTGGGAACCAATCTCCTCCAGGATAATGACAGCCAGGTTCAACTCAAAAGGAAAAAAGGTTACAATCATTCAGTGCTACGCGCCTACAAACGCCTCAGAACATGAGAAGAAGGAGGATTTCTACAGTCAACTACAAACAGTAATGGACAACGTCCCAAAGAGCGATATCAAAATCCTGATGGGCGACATGAATGCGAAACTGGGAGGAGACAATACAGGAAGAGAACTCACCAGGGGTCGTGAGGCCCTCGGTGAAATGAACGAAAATGGTGAACTCTTCTCAGACTTCTGCGCCTTCAATGATTTGGTGATTGGTGGCAGTGTGTTCAAACACAAGGATATACACAAGGCAACATGGATTTCACCAGATGGACACACCAAAAACCAGATAGACTTCATTTCAATCTCAAGGAAGTGGAGACGGAGCCTACTGGACACAAGATCGAGGAGAGGAGCAGATGTGGGTTCAGACCACTATCTAGTACAAGGGACTTTCAAGGTGAAGCTGAAAGCCTCGAGGATACCTGGGGATAGGCCACAATGCAAGTTCAACACTCACAAACTGAAGGACACAATCACACAGGACATTTTCACTGCAACTGTCAGAGCAAAGCAGGAAACAGTACGTGGCACCACTGAGGAATCATCCGTGGAAGACCATTGGAACTCTCTGAAGGTAATTTTCAACGAAACGTGCTCAACGGTTTTAGGAAGAAAGAAGAAACAAGACAAGGAATGGCTCTCAACAGACACTTGGAAACTAATAGAGGAGAGGAGAAAGGTGAAAGAAAAAATGATTCAATGCAAAGATGGACAAGAGAAAGAGACGCTGAACTCAACTTACACAGCACTGGACAAAGAAGTGAAGAAGAGTGCCAGGAAGGACAAAAGACAATTCTACGACAACCTGGCTACTGAAGCTGAGAAGGCAGCAGGCGAAAGGGACATGAGGACACTATATCAGATAACCAAGTCTCTATCCGGGAAGAGATCAACACAAGTGAAACCTATAAAAGACAGCCAAGGGAACCCAATTACCAAAGAAGAAAGACAGATTAAACAATGGGCGGACCACTTCAAAGGACTCTTGAATCGACCACCACCTACAACCCGTCCAGTAATACCAACAACAGCACGTACACAACTGCAAGTTGACACCAATCCTCCAACGAAAACTGAAGTCATGAATGCAATCAAGCTTCTGAAAGCTGGAAAAGCAGCTGGACCAGATGGAATACCCCCGGAAGCACTGAAAGCGGACCCAGAAACGACGGCAGATATGCTGACTCCATTATTGCAAAAGATCTGGAAAGAGGGAAAGGTGCCTACTGACTGGAGGAAAGGTTACCTGGTGAAACTACCAAAGAAGGGCGACCTGGGACTCTGCAAGAACTGGCGAGGAATCATGCTCCTGTCGACGCCAAGTAAAATCCTGAGTCGCATCATCCTGGAGAGAATCAAGGACGCGCTGGATACAGAACTCCGACCAGAACAAGCTGGATTCAGGAAAGGCAAATCATGTTCTGACCAAATTGCAACTCTACGCATTATCATCGAACAAAGCATGGAATGGCAATCAAATCTCTACCTCAACTTCATAGAATTTGAGAAGGCCTTCGACAGCGTTGACCGCGAAGTAATTTGGAAACTACTCGAGTACTACGGCGTACCGCAAATATTCATCAACCTTATTCAACAACTGTACGACAACGGCACATGTCAAGTGATCCACAACGGAAAACTCAGCGAAGCGTTTGGAGTAAACACAGGAGTCAGACAAGGGTGCTTATTATCACCAATGATATTCCTAATTGTGGTGGACTGGATTATGCGTCAGACAGTGGGAAACGAGAAGACAGGGATATCCTGGACCGACGTGAAGAACCTAGAAGACCTGGATTTCGCGCGTGGATGATTTATGTTTGATGTCACACAAAATCGAAGACTTACAAGCAAAAACCGACAAACTGGTCGAAGAAGCAGCAAAGACAGGACTCCAGGTGAACATAGACAAGACGGAGGTTATGAAAATAACCAACCAACAACAGCAGCAACATCCAGTGCCAATCACCATCAACGGGAGGGATTTGAAAGAGGTTAGTTCCTTCACTTATCTAGGGAGCATTGTCTCAACCACAGGAGGAACGGACGAGGATGTCAAATCGAGAATCAGGAAGGCGAGAAACACATTCATCAACCTGAAACCAATCTGGAAATCTTCGTCACTCACCATCAACAACAAAATTCGGATTTTCAATACAAACGTCAAGTCAATTTTGCTTTACGGATCAGAAACTTGGCGGGTCACCAAGAATATTTTCAACAGGTTGCAGACCTTTATCAACAACTGTCTTCGCTCCATACTGAAGATTAGATGGCCAGAAAGAATCACAAACAAGAAGCTATGGGAACAAACGAAACAGGAACCAATCGCCCAACAAATATGCAGGAGGAAGTGGAGATGGATTGGACACTCGCTGAGGAGGCCGTTGGGTGACATCGCACGTCAGGCCATCGCTCGAGTGGAACCCGAAAGGGAAGCGGCGAGTGGGACGTCCAAGGGTGACATGGAGGAGATCGTGTGAGGAGGAGATGAAACAGTATGGAATAACATGGACGCAAGCGAAAAGAACAGCAGAAGACAGAAGCAAGTGGAGACGTGCAGTTGAAGCCCTATGTTCCACTAGGAACCCAAGGAAACAATAATAATAATATAATAATATGATAGAATAACATCATGCTGATCCTAAGAAATCAATCGTCGAAGCGGTCATTTTAAGGATCCGAAATTTGAACACAGGTCGAAAGTTCCAATCGAATCAATCAATGGGAAAAACAAAATTGACTCAAGCAAAGGAATAGAAATAGGATATATCTCTGCGCGGTAAGATAATAGTCACTCTGAACTTAATACCGTAATACTAACTTTAACCCTCACCCTAAAACGCTGAATAAAGAATTTTTGAGGCAATGCAAATGGGAAATGAATGGTACATGTTTAGAACATGCAAAATACTTCCTCAAATTTCCCCTAAAACATTTCTTGGGACTACACAAAAATAGTTCTCCGTCCAAGAACTAGGTAAAATCACCCTTATTTTAATTCTTTCATACCAATATTTATCAGGCATTTGGAGTTTATATAAAACACTTACATTAGCGGTAATCCCTGAAGTAACTAAAGTAACGCCCACATTGAATTAACACCGAAACCAAATGTACAATAACGTAAATATTTCATATATGTTAGTTGGGGATAGAAGGCTTGAAGCCTACGTTAATCCTTTTCAAGTGAATTTCTGTGCTCGCTCAGTTGACGACAATGACAGTACTGCTTCTAGGAGTCCGTTTCAGGAGTTGATGACCTGGGGAGATAACCAGTGCTCAACAGCGACTTGGTTTCTCCTTGGCTTTTGAACACTCTTGCTATTTCCTCTACGGTATTCTTACTCAGTTAGAAAAAAAGGAGAGAATATATCCTGTCTGTAGTCACTGTTTAAGATTCTAAACATTACAATTAGTTCTCTCTGCCTACAGTATGGCCGGGAGAAAAGATTCAAACTGTTTGGTGATTCCTCTTGTGATTAACTAACAATGCGAAGAATCATGCATATAATTTTCCTATTAAGCCGTTTCTAGAATGTGAGAGTCCCTTTTAGGTCAAGGACTGGCTGCCTGGATATGGTTTTCCATTCTTGACCTCACCACAGATGTGAATAAAGAGGTGAACGTAACTCTGGTGATTCTATTAAAGGCTGTGTTAACTGCTTATGGAGATCTGAAGCTACGTGCTACCACCGCCTGACAATTCGCCGCAGATTTTAAGTTGTGACTTACTACCACACTTAGATCCAAATGATTCTGGACCGATGGAAGCTTTATTCCCCTTGGTTCGTAGGAGCGCATGGTTGAGGATTTCGCTAGGTTGATCGGTAGCATTCATTCCTCGAACCACTATAAAAATTTGTTGCGGTCTATTTGCAACGTAGTCATATCATAGTCGCTCTTCATCTGAGTATTGGATCATAGGGGATTCAGTAAACACAGATAACTCATTAATATACAAAATCAACAAGAGTGACCTGAGAACAATGTCTTGTTGCATTCCACTACGCTCTGTTGTCCAGGTGTAAAGTTTTCAGTTGATGTTGACTCTTTGTCTCCTACCTATGAGGAATTCCCTGATCCGGTCTATTAAGCAGCCTTTGATTGCAAGACTCCATTTTCGTGATCAGTCTATAAGGTACTTTGCCGAAATCTGTGAAGACAACGTCGATGTGTCTTCTGTTGTCCCAGATTTCTCTGTGCGTGAGGTTTGACATGCATGACAGCTTTCTTTGGAAGCCATGCTCTTCCTTCCCATAATAGCTTTCTTGATGATAGGCCCGTAGTTTGAAGGATATTGTCTTGGTCCTCAATTGTGAATTGCGTTGATGTAGCGTTTAATCAGAAGAAAATCCGTAAGGACGTGGATCTAAAGCCAGCCTTGTTAATAGCTTCCTGTGATATAAAAGTATTTTCGATGTAAAGCAGTTATTGTACATCAAAAATACTGTGAAATGTAAGTATGCCCTTAATTCACTGCTTATCACAAAAGACTGATCAATGAATAAAGAATTTTTTCGAAAAATTAAACCTCAGTTTCCAGAGTATCATATCTATAAGAGTACATCTCACTGACAACATTATTACCTTAAATGACATCTATTTAACAAGGCCGACATAGTGTATTTCAAAACATGTATATGCATAAATAAAACAATACGTCGAATGTCAGATAAAATAAGAAATATAATACGGAATATGTGAGAGTTAAAGACAACCAAACACCATTTCCATCCATACTGTGACCCTAGTCTTCAGCCTAACCCGAACCTATAAATAAACCTAAAACTAAATCTTAACATAAGATAAGCCAATCCTAAGTGGGACTGCAGAGGAGCTTCTGAAGAAAACAGATGCTAAATAAAAAAGCTGCCTGATGGCTTTATCAGGTTAACCTAGGAGATCATCGGCTTTGCGTGAAATTCTTCACTGCAGTGTAGTTACGGAATGGTAATCCAAGCAAACAGTGAACTGGATGACCTTAAGACGATCAACCACGACTCCTGTTGGTGGTAGGCAGAATATCAGTCATAGCCAGACAGATTTGCTTTACTGCTCCAGTAGGATGATAGTCCCGCAAAGTCAGCCATAACCGCCATTTGCAATTTCATGTGTAGGGCGTGGCAAAACAGGCCGCTTTCTTATGTTTAAACCGTATGTCTGTCTGATTTCAGGTCGACTGCGTGGCATGCTTTGGTCGGTCTTCCAAGATGACACGACAGACGACCAAAAGGTAGATTTTTATTCTCTCAACATATTGTAATACCATTTGTTGTACATATGATACTTGAACTTGAATACTTGTCCTTACTTATACGCTGCACTTGTATGATCACCCTGCTAAACTGCGCTTGCTCCCTAATTCAGATCACTGCTTGCCGATTGGCACTACATATTGCAGTTGGTAAGCGTAAGTTGATTAGGATATTGAAAACTGTTTGGAAAGCAGTTGCATCTTCATGTCAGATCGTGAATATTGCTCATACGGAATGCTATTCAGAGAACTGATATAGTAGCACGGGAGCTTTCAAGGAAGTTAAGTTATGATGAGCTGACAGCTTGAAGAATGGTGTGGCACATGCACGTAAGTGGCTAAAGTCCTGTCTAACTTCAGCCTTACTGTAGGTCTGTGCAATTTTCACTACAAGGCAAACAGAAGAGGAGAGACAAGCAGCAAATTACCTGCAGTGCGTGGGATAACGTTCTAGTAAGTGACAAACGTGAACATGTTATCAGTGCACTTATAGCCGTAACAAAAATCAGACTACTCTTCGCAAATCACCTGCTTACCCCTTATATCCAGCCTGAGAAGTAAGACAGAAGCCTATGGTTCAGACGAAATACTGTAATACTTAGGTGTTTTCTAAATACGAGCATCATTTTACATTGGTGAAACATTCTCACTGGCACTGCTCATCTAAGAGTCCAGCCAGTTCCCTAACTAGATTCTGGTCGCCACCATCATAAGGAGTTGTGACTGGGTTTTCTTAGCGGGGTGCCATACGGCGTTTGGTTGCTAGGTGTTCCTTTCGAGACTTCGCTGTACTTGATACAGCGGTGTAAACGGACAACATTGACCACATGACTGGTAATGCTAGATACTGATCTTGCAAGCCATATAAACTGCTTTTAGCAGTGGTCTAATAAAGGTTCCGAGAGTCTTTTCATGTTGTTAATAGGCGTGTGTACCTGCTTAAGAAATTGCTTCTCTGATACTGATCCACCACTCCACAGGTAGCTTGAGTTATAGGTTGGTAGCTTGCCCCCAGTCAAGTCGAGTTTTTTAGTTCGTAGCGGTATCAGTTGCTGCCAGTTTATTGAGTCAACACGTCTTACCGATGTTGGTTCACAATACGCCTGCCATTTCATAACATTTACCACGTTTTACGCATTGTTTTTTGGTTAATTTCCCGAAACTGCTTTTGTACGTTCTATTTAGTTTAATATCCATTCATTAAAGCGTCTCATTTTCCACGTGTGAAATCCGATTTAAAAATTATATTTCTGAGCGGCGACTATGAGAAGGAGATCCCCATTACACTTCTTACACCACTTGCAGGATTTGTTGGGAGAAGGCGTACTGCAGCATGTCTGGATGCAATCCCTTCCGGAATATGTGCAGTATTCATTGGATGCCAAAAATCCGGACAGCACCTCTGAGTAGATATCACGAATCTAAAGTCAAATAATGGAGAGGGGGTGCCTCACAGAATGACGAGTTAACCATACGGGTATGGAGAACGGCCCAACGATCTCGGCACTTGTGCCCATGGTTAAACCGCTAATGAAATCAGAAAGACAAGTTTTGCTAAGACAGGGTAAGAAAGATAGACCTAATAGCAGACAACTACCTAGGTCAGGAGGCAGAACCTTATGACCTAGATAACCAGAAAAATTCTGTTTGTATCACCGGTAGGTGTCGCGCAATAAAAGGAGATGCATACAACCGTTTGCCTGTCTCAAAACACCTCACAGGCAACTTGGAAACCACTTACACTTTCTCAGGTTTCAGCTGCTGAGAAGCGGTGCATCTTCTATTTCAAGGCCAAAATTCTTGTCTATACTTCCTGACTGATAAATCAGCCTCAATCTGTATCATACCGAAAACAAAGTTAGAACCAAGGTTACGGAAGTCCCTCGTCATGTAGCAGTTCATCAACAAAACCAGGTCACAACTTTCGGTCAAAAAATATTGACCATGAAGTCGGGTATGAGTGACAGCCCCTACGAATTTTCAACAGCGCTGACTGCTCCGCTAGATATAGCTGTAAGTTTCCAAGCAGCCTAAAAAACAGCACAGCTTTACGTGGTCAGCATTATTCCATCTGATTTTGGACATACTTGCGGGCACACCAATTATCAAAATGTTGCCAATATTGTTTTTCTTTAACTTTCGGTACTACAGTCCCTAGCATCTGTTTCGTAACAACGCCACTGATATTCAGCAGCCTCAAAATCGATTGGTAGTTTCAGACATCTAATTCATTCTGCCGGACGTCTTCCGTTCCATTAATTCCCTACTAGGTTATTAAAATTTTCGGATGCCAGTCAAATTGAAACTGTAGTGGGTATTATTATTGCTAATACCCATTATTCGTATATTCCTCGTGCGAGTGACTCGCATATTTCCATTCTGTCACTTACTGCTTTTTGACAATTCATTCACACTCACTACCAGCAACCTTATAAGCTTTTCCATTTTCCAGAGTCGTCGCATAACCGTCTGTCATGAAATCAACGGAAATGTCTATATAAATCACCTGGGGGAATTAAGATCACGATCACGTGTTCGTTGAAGTAAATTACAATTGCAATACTTCCCAACTTATAATAATAATATATTTCCACTTCATGTACATGAGGGACGCCAGTTTACAGGCATCACCAATATGATAAGTGATATATACACGGAGTAAGCATATTTACAATTTTTCACTAACAAAGGATATGTAAAGTTATGTACTGAAAACAGCTTCGTCCGTGGAAGTGCTTGCTCGAAGTCAAAGACGAATATCTAATCTTCGGAGAGAAAGCTTACAAAATTCTTCATTCTTCCAGCCAACACCTTCATTTGATTCCTGTCCATAAACCGTGGATACCAAGCCTGCAAAGAACCTATTGCTGCAACTAACACAGACTGTTACTGGAAGAAGTAATTTAAACTTGTCTGAATGAAGAACTGATGTTTCACCTAGAATGCCGTATTAGAGAGAATCAGTCCACACTGTTCATTGGTTCAGCGAATTAGCCGGGAGTTGGAATTCACCAGATCTACAAAATGTATATCATTTTCAAGATGTTATTGTTCAAGGCTGACAGACATCATCCATTGATAAGGTTTCATAAAGTTTACCAGTCATCTGAGGGTTGCCCTTCATCCACACAGATATGCTATCCAGAAAATTCGCTCGTGACATTCTGATGTAGAAAAGGTTAATCCTTCCGTCCGATTATGTATGTGCTCTCCTAAGGTTGGTAAATATATCGACGACATAATTTGGTAAAGCGACAAATATAACTTAGAGATAAGATACTAGGTGAAGTCAGAACAATTTTCTACTTCCTTGCATGCATGGCGACTTTAGCTGGACACCTGATACCTGATGTGCAAACACATAATACATGTTTCCAGGATATATTTATTATGCATAATAAGGTCAGATTCAACAGTATCTCAGCTAGTCTAGTTGTTGTATCGCTTGTTTTCTGGCTTTTGCCAGCAGCTTTTACATAGTACATTTGTAAGAAACCATCTAACCACTTATTCAACAGCCAGAATGAATGAAATTATGATACCTGGCTGAGATTTTACAATATAGCGAGAAAAGAGATGTCGAAACGAACCTTGAGTAGTTCTTTAGTATTAGACCGTGTTACATGGAAACCCAAACCCTTACTTGCTGTGAAAATTATCATCATTTTGAAATCCTCTGAAACGGAAATGGAGGGATGGAGACAAAAAGTGGTTACAGAAGTGTGAAAATGGATACCAAGTTAAGTATTCACCACCATGCGGACTTATCTTAGAGGTATCCCTTGATGAACTCCAAGGTCGAATTCCAAACAAGTTAATGGAAACGCATGGTACAATATGAATGTAGAATGAAATCAAATTCACAATTTGCAAATACGTTAGCATAGCAAATGGATAACATGAAAGAGTTTGTGCCAAAGGCCTTTCCAGATAACCCAGACATACAGTCGTCAGAAATATAGCGTTGAACCTTGTCGACTCTCGCCTGGAATCCATTTCGATGAAGAAGGTAAATGAAGATTTCATGAAAGTGTCAAAAAAGTGGCAGACATATGTAATGGGAAAAGAGTTTTAGGGAGCTAATCAGTACACTGCCCTAACAAAATCGAGTTCGTTTCCAGTTGACTTTAATTAGTTATTGTGTGGCCGCCTATGCTGTTAGACTTTAACTGTGGAGACATTCCCTGATGACTCTCCAGCTTGGCCCAACTAACCCAGTGGCACCGAACGTAGCATGACAGCACACTAAATAAGATGTTATTTGAACTCATACCCTCAGCTTGAACAGTGAAAGTCGGCATCTAGTGTTGAATGATGATGACACAAAGGGATAACAATGTTTGGGAATAATTTAGCGATCTGCTCCACTTCGCAGCTGGTTGCGAATATCAATCGAGAAGTAAAACTTCAAAGGAAAATTGAATTTCCTCCAATTAACACGATATCTACGAGTGGTTGTATGACAGTCTATGACATTGAATTCAAAGTGCGAAGACTACTCAGGTATCCATTCTTTGACCCTCGTGCTTCTTTCCCCTCTTTCATAGTGTATATTGCACCCAGATGAAACATGAAGGCCAAAAACTAAATCAATGATAATTTTTATGGAAAAACATTTAGGTTTGTTAGAGCATGCACACTGTGAAAAGAGGAAAGTAAAAAACACTCTTAAAGACTATATGAGAGCAGAAAATGTAAGGCTAGAATCATTACCCACAATGAACTTGTCTCAGTGAGATTCAAGTAAAAAGTATGCAGGCCTGACAATTATTCGTAAACATCAGTTTAAATGTAAATGAGACAGAGACAAAAATCTACCAAACTAATATCGATTCCAAAGTCGTGTAGGAATCTAGGACTATTCTTGATCATCAGAGAGAAAAAACTAATAATTTGAGCTATCCAATCTTTTTCTCGATACCATACGGATATTGTGTTGTTTTAACTCGTTTCTATTGGTCACACAGAGTACCCGTTTTATTAAAATGAGAATGCAATGATGCATTTAGAAGTTGAACCAGTCATTCTAAGAAACTATGAAATCTTGAAGCGTCTAGGGAAGGGGGTTAGTAAAATTAGGTCTTATTGTCTTGTGTAGGCCTATGGAATCGTCTGGAAGGCTCGAAATAGGAAAACACGCAAAACGGTTGCATTGAAAAAGATATTTGATGCCTTTCGAAATCAAACAGATGCCCAGGTATGCGCCATATTCTTTTACAGAGAGAATTTTCAAGCGAACGTTTCGTGAAATTTCATTCCTACAAGAATTTTCTCAGCACCCAAACATTATTCGACTTCTTAATGTTATAAGAGCGGAAAATGATAAAGATATATACTTGGTGTTTGAATATATGGGTAAAACAAATTCATTTTTTTATTAAGATAGAAACTGATCTTCATAACTGCATCAAGAAGGGAGGTATCTTAAAGGATATACATAGGGTGTTTATTTTTTATCAACTGCTTCGTGCAATTAAATACATCCACTCTGGGAACGTAATACACCGTGATTTAAAGGTAAGACATTTGAACTTTTCATTTTAATACGAACCGTAGCCTGTTAACTCACGGGCGTTTTGTTGCGTTGATAAATCGGTTATTTATTTACAGTAGTTCAATTGTAGATTCGACTACACTTTTGTGACCAGTAGTGAATCTGTACATCCAGTGTCTTACTAATCGGCTGTTCATTTTATTGCAGTATTAATTTTTTGTGGGGCGCACTGTGGGTCTTGCTTCTTACTAATGATTATGTGCATAATTATTCACATTTGCAAGTCTTCCATTAAAATATTATCTTGGGTTCAAAATAATGCAAAATTCACTGTTGGAATGAACAAATGATTTTCCACTACTGACATTAATTAGTCTAATTTATCTGTTTTTAGTCTGGCAACTCCAGAAGTGTTTTTCCAGTAAATTCTGCTCGCTCGACATATATAGTTTAGTGTTGCTATAGGTTTGTTCAGAAAACTAACAATGAACTGATTGGAATTCAGTGAATATGGAGTGGCTCCGTCATTATCAAACTTATTTAACTTAAGCGGAAAGGTTTGAAGTTACACAAAGTGTGGATTGCGCTATCTGGGAAAACACACTTGGCTACCATTTAAGTCACATGGGATGCAGTTTGCATATTAACACGTATTTAAATTATTTACCATTTCGAATAAAACTGTGACAGAGTCATTACTTTAAGTTATTACTCATAAATTTCCAAGGCTATGAGTTATGAGTAGATAGGAAAACAGAAAAACACTGATGTGGGAGTTTGCTTAAAACTTCATTATTTCAAGTCGTCACATTTTTTAACTGAACAAAAATAAAAATTCAGCAGAAATACTAACGTGTAAATGGTTGAATACGAGGTAGATAGTTGCTCTACTGTAGTAAGACGCTTATAACTTCGATCTCATTGGAGACCGAATACTTCTGGCCAACTGCATTTAATTTCAGGTTAGTAGCTCCAGTTACAGAGTTCTAACATCTTAATAGTTTTATTGGGGAAACCCTTACCTTTTATATTGTTTTTACTTGCAGTTAGCCACTCAGTGGACTGTTGTGATGTCTTAGTTTGTTTCCCTTGAACATTCTTTCAATCGTACACTATAAATAATATACATCAGCTACACTTCAGACTGATATATTCACCACATACCACACAACTTCATAATTAATGATAGTTTAAAACGGGTTCATATCATAAGACTTTATTAGTGTACCGTTTAGTAGAAATGGGCGTCGAAATTCCATAATAAGATCAATATATGCACTCTAATGGAATAACTGCAGGTTCACTTTGGGATGTTAAGCAGCTTGTGGGCAATAAGTTAGTACGTTAATAACTAAACATATCAGAAGAAAGTGCTGTCAAAGATGTAAAACAGTTTTCATCAGAAGTTAGTACCATATGAGAATCCTGTTACTATGACTCCCACTACCCCGCCTCTTTAGGCAGAAACAGTGGTAAACACTTTCAGCGGCAACCAATTTATATAACAGAATGGCTTTTTTGATAAATTTCTTAATGCAATTATTCGAAATCCCATCGATTTGCACAGTTATTAATTAACTTTAGCATCTCAGTGTATTTATTGATAAGCTCACTTACATATATTGACCCATTTTAATTCCCTCATTGTCCAATTTTTTAACAATATCTCTCTAGTATTTATATATATATATCTTTTGAGGTCAAGGACCCCTTAGTCCATGATTTACTTTCATGGTAACATCGACAAAAGTGAAATCCTATCCCTCACTTTTATGGCGAAATTTAAATGCAACAATAGGTTTTCAGGCCAATATGGAAGATGGTTTTAAACTAAAATAAATGGTTTTCATCCCATAAGCAGTGTGCTAGGACTTTATTTTCTCAATTAAAAATAATGATGAATAAAATATTTTTTGATATCATTGATGAATGAAGTAGATTATCATGTTTACGGTACCATACACGTTAATTTTTTGAAGTGTGTTCTGAGCGCCTGTTTTTTTTTCATAATAATAGAAGTTCTAAGTACGGTAAGCTTTAGGACTATTTGAAATATGAAGTTGCTTTGGAAAACAGACCTCCGTCATCCATAAATTATTGAGATGCAAGCTTGTGTGTTTATTATTCATGAATAAAAGACATTATAACTGTCGTATCTCAGTGAAGTCACCTTCACAACTGTTTTCGTAATTGCTTCAATATTCCGACAAAAAGAAAAAAGAATTAGTTCTCAATTTGAAATGATCTATAATGGAAAAAGCAGTTTTATACAAAAAAGAAAATAGCTTAAGCAATACAGCAACCCAACTCATTCCTAATTATTGTAGATTCACGTAACCTCACAATGAAAATACTACTCTTTCAGACTGTATCACGTTTTCACAAATCACTCTGCCTGTCAGTTTAAATTCTATCCTCATACCGATACAACATTACTCGTCTTAATAAACTTAAACGGGAAAAATGCTAGTGCTTATCACTTCAGCATTTCATATTTTATTTGTTGCTTTCATTTATTATAATGAAAAATTCATGAACAATATGCTCTCGAATAGTAAGCATTGCTGACTGTTTTCAGATAATAGAATTGCTTGCCAGAACGTCCACTCCACATAAAATATTTTATAATATGTCACACTGAATGTGTTCATGATATATAAGATATATTTGCTTCATTGTAATGCAGTGTACTGGAATCTCTTCAAACATTTACAGTTGCTTGTCCTTAAACTCTGCTATGACAACAAAATAAATAGGCGTAGCTGAAATGTTGTGATTAAAAATTTTAACCTTTCGACTATACAAAAACTACTTAGTCTAGTAGCAACATTAAAGTAATGCAACTAAGAAACCAAGTTATTAAGCGTGTTGTTCGAAACTTTGATTAAATTTTCGAAAGTTGAACGCCTTAACCAGTCAGTTATAGAATAATAAATTATGACTGTACAGATTATTCACCTAGATACTGAAATATGCAAAAAGTTATTTCACTGATGATTGTATTTTCTCCACATGTCTTTACCCTAATATTTCATCAGTCAAAATAACATTCAACAAACATTGTAAAAAAATGTGGGTCAGACAAAATACTGGTTGCTTGAATGTCTTATTCTCCCATTCTAAAATATTTCGTTTTAACACCCACTTCAGATGAATAATCTACATGTACTCGCTTCTTTACTATAAAAGTTGCGTTTTGTCTAACGTCTCATGGAATATAAATCATCAGGCGGAGAGAGAATAAAGGCCACAAACTGGTCGGACCAGCACGGCCTATCAAAAATGTATTTCTTTGAATGATTAGTTGTGATACAATTTTCTGACGATATAGTATTCAGTCTACTATAGCTATACAGATGTATTAGTTAGTTTTACCACAAAAACTCTGTTTATTTCTTGATTTTGTCATATAATCGAGGATTATTTTGATATAATTATTTTCTGTGCCTTCACAAACAATTACAACTTTGACTGGTAAGGTTTTGTACAACCTCCTGTGTGTCAAAATGATATCATTTGAAAAACAGTTGAGAAGCGAAGAGTACTAAATCACTGTTAAGTACCCATTCCTTCTTTCTAAACATCGTGTAGTAAGACCTTCAGACTTTCTTCTCACCATTTTACTACCTAGGTTAGACTATAAATGTATACTTTTCTTGAAAACTAGTCAATTGACATTATTCGGTTACCATCGACCAGATAAATTTTCCGGCTTTGTTTAGTAGAAAGATGTAATCTTAAGAACTGTTATGAGGGAAATAATCCAGAACGGATTCTCACTTATTTTTCGACCTTTTTTCTTGCTTCACATGATAACGAATTCTAAAGTACTAGCTAAATAGTAGCTTACTTCTTAGATAACTTTTTTTACTCCTTTACTTTCCAAGTGGAACACAGGGCTTCAAGCTGGAGCTTTGAAGTTCCGGTGGTATTTATATTTACGGGATGGGGTTGCTAGCCGCATGCCCAACCTTCCTATTTCAGCAATCTTATTACCGGCTTAGCGAGGTAAAGGAGGGTAACTTGGTGGCCACGAATTCAGTCGTATAAATAGTCATCAGTGTGCATTCCTTATGAGTGCCGTATACGGTTGTGATCCATACTTTTAAATCACTCTGTATCAGATGTTCATATTTGATAGGATTTCAGTTTTGTTAAATTTGAAGTAACTTTTCCTCACCGACCATGCACATGGTCCGGGGTTCGATCCCCGGCCGACGCACTCCTTTACCTCGCTAAACCAGAAATAAAGCTGGTAAGGAGGAAAGGTTGAGCATGAGGCTAGTAACCCCATCCTGTAAAAATAAACACTGCTACAGAAACTTCAAGCCTCTAGCTTGAAGTCCTATGTTCCACTGGGAACGTCAAGGAATTAATAATAATAATTTCCTTAATTTATCTCTGCAAAGACTATTTATTTAGTCCAGCGTAGTAATTCACTCCGTTGGAGTCATTCATATTTTTATCCACATAATCTTATTTTGAAAAACGTGTATGTTGGGCGACAGGTCGAATAAGGTATCAGTAATTCTATGTTGGACACTGATAACTATATATATATATATATATATCGTTTTCTGGCAATGTCCAGCAGAGGGTCTACTGATCAGTTACTTAATTTGTTGTCCCTGTATTCCATCTTGGCCATTATCAACATTATGCAACGTTAGTATTTTTCATCTCCAAAATGCATAATTCAAGAGCATAATTCACCTTGGTTTCCTCTGGAAGACCAAAATTACAGTATGTGAATTGTTTGAAAGCAAATGAAACAACTTGATAGCATGCAATACTGATTGATATCAATAGTTGGATACCAGTTGACCAGTTTTAGACTACGATTTATCTGGTGACTTAACAAACGTTACACTTATGTCAACTACCTGTGTGCACTCTCATGCACTACTTTTTATGGTGTGAATTTCAAAATCTCTCGATTCGTTAGCGAATAATGGTTTCTTCTTGCTCTCACTCCTCAACGTCTTCCAATTTATCTTAGTATACCTCTGCATGTTTTGGGTTCCATTCCACTGCCTCAGTGTTTTGTAATACTTAACAATATTTTACCTTAGGAGCTAATCAGCTGTCTACATTCTGATGTGCACATGAATATGTGCATTGTTTATTGAGATAAATCTGATCAAAATAATCCATTAAAGATTCTTCGTGTTTACACGCTAAAAAATTTGCAATATAGCACAAGGAATTGTTATAAAGCCAAACACGCGTGGATTTCAATCCACTTTTAGTGTCTGATAAGTAGGAACTGTAGAAACAAACGTAGGAAACGAAAACCTTGTTAATATTTACTAACACTATGAATTTATATATATATATATATATATCATGATGCGTTTCATTGCATATCTATTTATTTATATTTTTAGCCATCAAATGTTCTGTTAAACTCTGATTGTTTAGTGAAATTATGTGATTTCGGGTTAACACGTTCATTGGCCAGCATTTCTGAAAATCGTGCAACATCTGCAGAATCGTTTATAGATGGGGATGATGATAATGAGAACCCTGGTTTAACAGAATATGTGGCAACGAGGTGGTATCGTGCACCAGAAATTCTGCTAGCTTCAAACAGTTACACAAAATATGTCGATATGTGGAGTTTAGGCTGCATATTAGGTGAAATGTTACTTGGCAAGGCATTATTCCCTGGTACTTCGACAATAAATCAAATTGAACGAATCGTTTCCGCTGTAGAAAGGCCAAGTATGCAAGGTCAGTTCAAAGTATCCTTGATTTAGTGTCTAATGTAGTAAATTTCATGTTAATTTGTTATCAGCGTTAAGCAAAAAAGGCTGTAATTATTATTCTTTTCTCAGTTTCTGAGTAGAAAATACGGCTTCAGTTGCACATTTCCAGTTTTCTCTGTACTCTACCGTCATTATTAGCCAGCTTTACGACTGCCCACAAGCTTTAATTCCCACCTCACACGATCTCCTCCTCCGTATTACCCTCTGATTGCCTACTCGTCTATTCCCATGTTCCCACGTGAGTGCCTGATATGCGATGTTACACAACGGTTTCCTCAGAGTATTTTCAACTCAGCTCCATTTCCTTCTGCGTATTTGTTGAGCAATAGCTTCTTGGTTAGTCCGTTACCAGAGTTACCTTGTTGTCAGTCTTTCCTAGCCATCTGAACTTCAGTATGGAGTGAGGGCAGCACCTGTCAATGAAAGCCTGTAGTCTGTTGAAAATGTTTATTTATGAGTAATAAACGCCCCCTTTTGTGACTCGCGTAACAAATCTGTGAGTCATATAGAAGCACTGACTAAGTACTGTGGATCCCTACATTGGTCTCAAAGTAATGAATGCCTGTCTTGTCTTCCTAATGCTACCCGAACTGGCTTTGAAATCCTCATCTGTGATGCCTTGTACTGTATCTCCAGCTTCTGTGAAAGCCTTCAAGATGGTGTTACTTATTCTTTGAGATGATGGAGAATACCTGTTCTTTCTTTATTTCCTGATAAATTTTATCTACATAAATATACCTCCTAGTTACATATTCATCTAAATACCACGGTCCTAGAACTTCTTGTGCATTCTTAGTCCAGTTGGCGTACATAGTTGTACGTGTGCACTGAAATGAAGAATTAGGTACCATGTCTCTTCACTGTTAGTGTATACGATGACAAAGATATCCACTTTGATCAATATAATGTTTTTCACGCTTGATGCTATTTATCTTATGAAAAGTGGCAGCTTTGTCTTCGTTTGTCGCTGTATATTTTGGTCGTTGTAGTATGGATTGAAAAGTCTTTCTTAGTTTATGAACTATATCTATTCCAAAGGATTTCAATATTCTGGCGGCGATTTCGGAAAAGTTATCCATATATATTGGGACGATTTTCTTTGTGGTTTTAATTGATTTTGTGTTTGTAAGTTGCTCCGACGGAAGATATATTTTGATAAAGATTTTTGAAGATCCATTTTTTGGAAGGTGGCTGTAACATGTCTTCTTACATTGCTCCTAAGAAAGGAATGCTTTAGTGTATACTGGTTATTTTGAATGATGTTTGTGTACAACTTGTTCTGTGTGTTGTTAAAATGTTGCAGCTGCAACTGATCATTCGATATGAGTCGTATGAGTTTCCCTATACTTGTTTTTCTAAATTTCCCCTACTTGTTCTCTTGGACAAGACATTCGAAATTGGAATCTCACTGTTTGGTTCTTCTGTTCTATGGCTTTCACAACAAATCTACATTCGAATAAAGCAAGAACAACAGTTTTTGCTGAATAAAATGGTACCATCATTTATTTCGTTGGCTTCTCATCAGCTGCTTACAGGCCAAAGTCATTATTAGGTATATCTACAGAAACAAATTTTACATACTTGCACAGAGTTCATTTTGAAACAAAAATCAATCAATATATGCATACAATGCTAATAATAATAAACACTTTACACCGAACAATAATGATCGACATTACGTAATCAGGTGAAAGAGAGGGTAAAAATATCCAGTTACCGGGGCAAGAAAAGACTGATAACCACTTCTTTTTGAACACATAAATCGGATTTCAGGCGTTTGATGAAGATTGCTTCGGCAAACTTAAGGAGAATTGAACTCTCTTGCCTATTGATAATTTTGAACAATCTTGCGACCTCCACCTCATGACCCGTATCAAGGAAATGCCTGGCAATGACACTGTTTGAAGCATTTTTTTCCCTTTAGACATAGGCTTTGGTACATGTTCAGAAAATCTGAGGTATGCCGTTCTTTCTGTTCTCCCAATGTAACTTCTCCCGCAGATACACGTAAATTTATATATACAGCTGGAGTTAACATGTGAAGGATATCTATCGATTTTAGATTGCACCAAAGAGCATGTCGTCCGATAGATGCGAACCAACTTAGCTGCAGGATAGGCTCTGCATAGTGACGTCCTCAGTCTTCTGTTGACAATTGCTGTAATACTTTCACCTTTAAAATCAAGTTGAATGTAGATGGGCTCTTTTTCTGCTGTGATCTGCTTGACATTTGAGCCTTCAGAGCTTCCGTACTTGTTAATGAACCTTTGAGGGTAACTGTTGTTTTTCAACATCTTTTCAAGAATCGTAAATTCTTCCTGTAATTTTTCTGCAGAGCATATTCTCCTTGCTGTATAGTACAGAGTCTTGACTAGTACTGTTTTATAGCTATTTGGATAAAACTATTAAAATGTATTAAGTAATGTCCATTCCATATCAGCTTTCGGTAAATTGACCTCTGGAGACTACCATCTTCCAGGTGTTGCATGGAAATGTCAAGGGAATGGAACTTTCCATCATTTTCATGTTATATAGTAAATTCAGTATTTCTATATGCGTCGTTGAATAATCTGAGTAGGTAGGAAGCATGACTTTCATTGTTGTACGCTACAAATATGTCATCGACATATCGACAATAAGAAGTTGTTTCGTCGATTTCATCCCGCTTTCGTTTTTTTCATCACATATCTTCTAAATCCTTTCGTGACATTATGCATGAAAAATTCTAAAATTTTTTGCTCAAACTGAAACAGAATATAATTTCTAGATAGATTATGTTACTATCCACGAATTAATAAGACTAGAAGTCTAAAATCTAAGAAAACAGAACTGGTGATGTTGTTTTTTTCCAGTTGTATCAGTGTTTGTTTAAAGTAAGATTCTGTCACGCTTAAAAATTTTCAGCTTCAGCCTGAAAGTGAATAGCACATCCTTGACAAAATATGTCACACTGAAGACAGCTTGTTTGGTTGCAATATCTAATAGTTAGTGTACATTACTAGCAACCTTTTCTGTTGTTTCTGTATATTCTTCAAAAATACTAGTACTCAAAGGTGGTTAGTAGCGAGACTAAGGAGAAACCCCGATTTGTTAACTGCAGACCATTTTTTCCTATTCTGATTGAAACTGAGTAGAAGACTTTAAAATATGAAATGAATAACGTTGAATAACAGTGCGTTAAACTGCAGATGAAGCTAGAAGTTTAGGAGACCTTCTAAGATATGCTTTCAATCGTAAGCAGCTGTGCAATATGTTGTGCTATCTTATAAAGATTTTTTGCTCATGTGGATATTTTTGGTATTGCATTGACTCAACTGGATAGCTTCAACGCCTTGTTACACAACCTTTCTGGACAACATTTTCAGACCTAACTCCAATGTGAAATGAACATTCGAGAATCCCCATAGATGAAATTTTTGTCTCGTACCCCTCACCCACTGATGATGTTCACTGTGATTTGTCGTCCCCATAGATTTTCTTATGATTTTATCCGCCTGTATTGACATTCATCCTCTCCCTGACCTGATGTTTGACATTTCAGTCGTATGACCTATGTTTTATTGATGTACGTTCAATGCAATAATCCTCTATATGAATAGATACAAGGAACAGTAAGTGGAATCACCAATATCAAGACTGATTGTTTAGTCTGTTACGCAAAGACTGGAAACCACAGTCCTACTAATAACCAAACCAAAAATCTGGAAATCTCACTTAATTGACATATTTCTCACAATTAAAAGAAATGATCTAAACATCAGCCACACTCGAATCAATAGTGTTTTGGACTACATCAAAATTAGAAGAAAACATTAACCAGAGAACAAAATCTCATTTTTGAGTATCTTGGTTAGACGAACAAATATAAGAAAACTGGAAACAAAAGAGTACAAAAAGTCGACCAATACAGACCAAATACTAAGTTACAGTAGCAAAACCCTGATGCCATGGAAAAGAGAGTCACAGCAAACTGCAGTACTTCCACCTTGAAAGAAATAGAGGGGAGACTTAATACAAGTATGTTCCATAAAAATGAATATCCTAAAAACTTCAGCAAAAGAGGTCTGTCATCAGTTCAGCAGGAGAATACAAAATCATTCTCTGAAACGAGAGGGAAAATCATCCCACCTTACCCGAAAAACATTTCAGAAATTATTACTAGGACACTGATAGTTGTCTCTCACAGGCCAACATGGTCTTTTCACTCTGTAAACCAAAAGACCCAAAAGTTGAAGAAGACAAAGCCCACGTCACGTATAAAATAGAATACACGAGCTATGAACAACACTATTTCTATGTAGTTGTGTTCTCTGAGCTAGGTGGCTTAATTGCTGAGACTTCGTTGTTTTTTTAGACATCTTCAGTTCAGACTTCATTGTGAGAATAACACGACATAAAAATCATCCATCCAAGCGACAGATCTTCTCGATTAACTGAAAAAACACAATATTGGCCGAAACGGATGTCTTCTTGATTTTCGTACCCATGTACACAAACTAGCAGTTAAAAACCATGAGACGCATTTCTTCATATCAATTCGCGTGGACAGTTGTGGATATTCATCCAATTAGAAAAATTTGAGAATGAAAAAGAGTAGAAAGAAATTCCTAGAGGCCTAGCACTCAGGTAGATTTGAAGTTTATACACATTTGGTGTGTTTATTAGTAGGACTTTGGTTTCCAGTCTTTGCATAACAGACTAAACAATCAGTCTTGATATTGGTGATTCCACTTACTGTTCCTTGTATCTATTCATATAGAGGATTATTGCATTGAACGTACATCAATAAAACATAGGTCATACGACTGAAATGTCAAACATCAGGTCAGGGAGAGGATGAATGTCAATACAGGCGGATAAAATCATAAGAAAATCTATGGGGACGACAAATCACAATGAACATCATCAGCGGGTAAGGGGGACGAGATGAAAATTTCATCTATGATGATTCTCGAATGTTCATTTCACATTGGAGTTAGGTGTGAAAATGGTGTCCAGAAGGACAATGAACGCTTACTCTCTCTCTCTCTCTACCACTAACTGTTATAGCCCACTTAGAGGGATAAAGTTGAAATCCTTACTTTTATCTCAGATGTCTGCCACTAGTTTTAGATGCCAAATTTTTATCATGCGCAATTCATAATAAGACAGCTTTTTCGAAGACAAGATCATCTCACTGAGAAATTTTGCATGGGACTAAAACTGGTGACATTCAGGATGAAAATTGCAATGCATAAATTGCCACGACAACAGGTCAACATACCCACAGTTGAATACGTTGATACAGGACAAAACAACAAATAGATACATCATCTACTACTTCCTGAGAGGTATCTGTATCGGTTAACACGTTATATTCATCACCTAGGTTGATGCTGAGTAAATTTTCAAACAAGCCAGCGAATGTAGTGAGTATAACTCTGTAACCTAATACAGAAATTTCATGTCATTCTGATGTGTACTATAGTGAAAACTTTGCACTCTTTTTCAACCATATATATATATATATTTACAGTGAATGAATATCGCTCTTCATTATGCTATAGTGTCATCAGTGTTTACTGTTCTTATTATTAGAGCATTATTTCATAAAATCCTCCGTATATTCTGTTGCTTTTCAGACATTGAATGCCTTCGTTCGGACTATGGTAAATCAGTATTAGAAAAAGCATTGCAAAAGTACGTTGTTGATAGTCTTCCTTGCGCACTCATTAAATAATTATTACTTAGCGTTGAATGCAACTCATTTTGTATATTTCTGTAATGACTGAATGCTTTTTTTTGAATCATGTCACTTTGGTTTGCTACAAGTTTTGCAAGTTTTCGAGTTGCTGATTGTTCATCTATCTCTTCAAATTATTCTGCCTTGAAACAACTGGAAATTCTCTAATGGGTTTCGTTTTCTTCAATTCTGACATCCGGATTTGTTCATATTGTTATCTTCGCTTCAACCTGACATAAAGATGGTGTTAGTATAAATGTCTGCAATGGTCAGATTATTTCCACATGGTCTGTGTGATTAAGAACACAAAAATTTACAATTCATCTTCTGACAATATTTCTACTGAACAGTAATACTATTGTAGGTGAGAATAGGCATCCGAACTTCAGGAATACATTGCTTAGTTCAACTTGGTGTCGTTGTATTTGCCTGCATTTGAGTAACATAAAGGAAATGATGTAGAAACACCGAACGGATGCCTGAAGTGTAAGTAAAATCAGCTATAGCTCTCATCCAAGCTTAAATGTGTTTTCGCACTTGGAATACCTGCTTCCTTTTCCTTTGTGATTACTCTGCACCGTATATATTTATGAAGTATCAGAATAACTTAATTTCATATCTGTATTTAATGCTAACTGTTATATGAATTCGATTTTCCATGTCTGCTATCGAATAATTTTAAATTAAGCAGTTTTGTGATACTCGCCTATATTTTCTTGTGTCGAATCAGCGTACATACAGTACTTGATACTATTGTCAGCATTTAATAAGTGATATTATTTTCAAAAAAGGGAGAAAATATGTGTTTGATGGTACTTTCTGACTTCTTTCGGTTATACAACTGTAATGTAAATACTGAAAAGGAAAAAAAAATACAATTAAACAGCATGCATTTGATCATACTACTAACCGAAGGTTTTCTAAACCTCAACTAATTTATGCAGATAGCAAATTTCTCACCTACGCTAAACTAATATTTATCCTGATATGCTTAAAGTAGCATAAATCCCTGCAATAAATCATAAAAACAAATCACAGAGTTCTTACATTCTGACTTGCTTACCAAGTTAAACAACAAAATAACAATACCTTAAAGGGCTGTTTTATCATACTGTTCATATGAAATGGGATTTCTATTGTTTGTCATAGATAACTAGGGAAATGTATGTATGTCAATTTCGTTCGAAATTCTTTCTTTGTAATTCATAATAAAATAGTCTCATTTCTGATATTGATGTTTTGCTTTTACAACTTCTCAGACCACAACGTCCGTTGAAAACTTTGTTTCCCAATGGTTTAGATGAACTAGCTTTTGATATGCTTGTAAAGTTGATTCAGTTAAATCCAGAGAAACGTTTGACCGTTGAACAAGCATTAAACCATAACTATGTTAAAAGGTAGGTAGTAACATAAGAATTTTATATTTACAAATCCTTCTGAGATAAATTGTTGTACTACAATATTCTTGTATTAAATTCAGGCATACTAAAGTAAAGTATGTGAGTTGAATTTCGCTTTGTTTCAGTAATCTGCTTACACAATTTTCTAAAATTCCTTCAGCTTGATGCTGGTTTCACGTCACGTCAGGAATAATCTATGAGAGTTCCTCTACCCCACCACCTCCATTTTAACATCCCATACTATTCCTCCTCCGAAGTTAATGTTTCTGCCATTCTTTCAGAAATGTACCTCGATTCTATCCTTATATATCTTAATTAATAACAAGACATATAATAAGGGAACAATATTGTTGTTTTCAATTAGATCTTCTTCAGGCTTTACTCTAATTTACATAGATTTATATATAAAAATTTTTAACCAATAACGGTGATTTTGTGGATCAAATAATAATAATAATAATGTGGTAAATGTTTTGAACGTAGTTAATAACGATGATTATAATGATAACAAAATATTGATAATAAGGTTTATACAGGTGGCGATAAGAATAACAATACATGTATTATTACATACATGTATATGTAGACAATTCAATAAATAAATTTGGTCAAATCTTAAAAGTTGCGTAATACTAAGCGTGAAGCGGACAGATAAACAGACTTTAAATAAATAACATAAAAATACGAAGAAGATGGAAAATAAGAAAGGGTGGGAGGGTTTTGAATAGAATTCACCTAGGCCTAGGGAGAGACAAAGGTAGAACAAACTTCTTTTGTATGCAAAGACTAGGATTGTTCTCTCGAATCAATTCCCATAGCTTCGGCTATGTGTAAAAGACGGATTCGAACTCCGTTGGAAAGGCTCGATGGAATGCGATAGATAACTTTGAAGGCACTATTTTTGTCCACATGGTAACCACTATCAATCAGATGAGCCAAAATAGAACTTCTTATAAATTTTATTTGACCTTTTCCAAACCATAAAGGAAGATACTCATTAATGCGTTTGTTAAGCTGTCTTACTTGTTCACCCTATTTAGCTCTCTCCACAGGAGCAGCTAAATTTATAGATACACATAGATGTGGCACAGCTAGGTAGCTTGTCTTTCACTTGAGCAATCACAATTGGTCAGTTGGAAAATGCCAAACAAAGGGTGGCGGCAGTATAAGTCCGTTTTATCGCTCTCGATAATCTCAGATGTAAGACTTCGCTAGCCACGTCCCCATTAAATTGCAATTTCATGAACAGTTGTTTCTTTTCAACTGTTGTCAGTTTCTCTTTATTGTACTTGGTGTTCATGTGTCTCCTTACAAATCTACTAGGATAACCCATTTGAACCAGCGTATTTTGGATGTATCTTAACTCATTTTGTAGGGAGTCATCTGTACAGATACGTCTTGCTCTATTCGTGAGGCATCTGACCAAATTGATTTTATATCGGATTGGTACAAAACTGAGGAGATGTGTATATTGTCCTACAGATGTAGGTTTTCTATAGACATCTCTCTTGAGTGAACCACCTTCTCTTCTGTTCAATTGGACGTCAAGAAAATGTAGTCTACTATCATGTTCTTCTTCACAAGTGAAGATGAGCGATGGATGTACATCATTAAATTTTATTAACATTTCGTTCTTGTCAGCTTTCACATCAAGAATAGTAAACGTATCATCAACATATCGAAAATAAGAATCAGTTTTATCTATTAATAACATTAATTAACAAGAGAGATTTCATGTCTGATTACAGTTTATATTCGATTTAAAGCTGGTATACAACCTGCAACTAACGCTTCACAGTACCAGGCTATACAGAAATAAAGGTTGTTAAAAGCTACCTTAGCTCAACTTTATGTCATAAGTTTCTTTTATTTGCTCTCACTAGAAGATACTTCGATTTCAACAGCAAGACTCATTTTTATCCAACTCACTGATAATGATTAAAATGTTTTAACGGTGTTTCTAGTACAGAAAATTACTCCACAATCTGTAGAATGACCAAGTTACCTGACATTAATACTTTCCTAATTTCTATGCGAAGTTCTTACCTCTGTTATTGAACAGTATCATCTAAGAGTTGGGGATGAAATCAATCATTACTGATCATATATTTGCACTATCAATATTAATTTCTTCTCACACACTACTCGTGAATTATTTATCAGATATGCAATATTGCTTTTTTCAGCTTAGTTTCTTTTTACCCAATAAACTTTAGAAATGGAGTCAATATATATTTTAATTTAGTGTTTCAATTCCTTTTTTGTTTGAGTAGATTTCGTGATCCCGCATCTGAAATTGTACTGGAGCATCCAGTTACACCTATTCTAAGGGATGATAAACAGTTGAGTGTATCAGATTATCGTCAGAAATTGTATGAGGTAATTAAATGCACTGTAACTTTTTCAATCAAAAAATAAGGCTTATTTAACTATATGTGTAACACTTAACCTATTTTCTGAACAATGAGTATGTTTTTGGCAGAATCAAACATGCTTTACCTCCGTGAATATTGTAAATTTACTTCTCTGAAATCTATCTAATAAAACGTTGTAACTGACGTAATCCCTGCATTATGTTCTCTGTAGTGTGTAACACATCAGATATTGATTAATTAATTCAGCTGCTCGTTGCTGATGTTAACTTATGTAGGTGATGATACAAGTCCATCAAATGTCAGTTCAGACACCATAGAATCTCATTATCTTGTATCTAACTGTGAAATATTCTTGGTGTTATTACATAGTCCGGGAACCACTTTTTCAGCTAAAGTGATAGATACATACATTAAATGGTAACTCTTAATAACATATTCAAGAATTGGTTTGTAGGGATTTGATTGATTGGTAACGAGATTTTATCATGAGCTGACTTCAGTTAGAGAACCATTGGAAAACCAGCTGGGAGTACTGGACAGCTGATTTGTCCTACTAGTTTGGGACTCTTCGGCAGTATGCACACACCGCCGCGCCAGGGTTCGAACCCAAGACCTTCTGGTTACAAGGTGAGCTATCTCGTAGACAATTAAGCCACTAGGACCCGATCCAATGGCCAGTCGATCAATTCCAACTTCTGCCAATTCACGACATGGCACGATCACTAGCCAATGTCTTCGGCGAGTATTTGTCCTCACACCGGACCTGCTGCATCCCACTGGTCACGACTTCCCACTAGAGCCTAGGTAACTACTTACCTGAATAGGGTCAGTCGCCAGTGAGCATCATCGATACATACATGTGCTCTACATTAAATAGCACAGACAGAAAGTGACGAAAATCAACAAATACTTATATAGAACATTCAAGTAGACTGTTATTTTCAGATTCACTGTGAGTCTGTTTTCTTTCTTATCCACCAACTCATGAGAATAAATTTATGGTATGGTAAAACACTAAAAGGAATAATTTACCTCCAGAAATTTCGGAAAATTATATATATATATAACAACAGCGTTTCACCTGTACTTCGTGAGTTTCAATGGTTTTTAAGTTATGATTCCTACTACTACTACTCAATGAGAATTGGTTACTGATAAATGAATCTACTTCAATACATGTTGTCTCACTGTGTTCCACAGTTACCCATAGGCTTTCTTCTCCTTCACACATGAACTTCTCCATATCATCTTCGGACGTCCAGGTCGTCATTTCCCATTTGGATTCCACCAGATGGCTTGGTGTGCTGTGTCACTCAGACAATCTCTAAAACATATATCTAATCCGTCTTCATTTACTTTTGCATGTTTTTGGGCAGTAGGTTCTTGGTTGGTCCGTTACCAAAGTTATCTTGTTGTCAGTCTTTTCTACCCATCTGATCTTCAGTGTGGAGTAAGGGCAGCACCTGTTGATAAAAGCCTGTAGTCTGCTGAAAATGCTTATTTGAGAGTAATAAACGCCTAGTTTTTTTACACGCGTAACAAATCTGTGAATCATATAGAAGCACTGACTTGACATTAGTGTTGAAAATTTGAATCTTGCTCCTTATGCTAAGTGCAGTAGATTTCCACAGTGATTTCAGGGTGGTGAGTGCCTGTCACACTTATCCGGTCCTGCCTCTGATATCCTACTCGGAGCCGTCTCTAGCTGGAAGGATGCTGCCTAGATAAGTGAAAGAACTGACTTCCTTTAGATCTATCCCTTTCATGGCGATTGATGCTTGTTGTTGTTGGTGGTGGTTAGTTGCCTTCATTACCTATGTCTTTTGTATGTTCACTAGAAGTCCCGTCTTCGCTACCTCTTCTGCTAGTATTTTTTAGTTTTGCTTGCATATCTTCGAGTATGTGCGGTTTGAGACATAAATAATAATCCCCGAAGTCCAGATGCTTTATAGTCTTTTCCTTTGTCCAATGTTTGTCTGTCAACTTGCTTCCGAAGGGTTTATCGCACTACCACGTTCAGAAATATCATCAGCGAAAGTAGCCATCTATGTATCACTCCTGTATTCACTGCAAACACTTCGCTGAATTTCCCCTTGTGCATCACTTGACACGCAACGTTGTCATATAACTATTGAATGAGTTTGATAAAAATTTGGGCACTACACTCCGTAGTGTTGAAGTAGTTTCCAAATCACTTCACAGTCAACGCTGTCGAACGCCTCTCTTAATTCGATGAATTCGAAGAATAGATTCGACTGCCATTATATACCCTGTTCCATGATGATGCACAGAGTTGCAATTTGATCAGTACATGATTTGCCTTTCGTAAATGCAGATTGCTCCTGGTGGAGTTTTGCATGCAGCGCATCTTTTATTCTCTCCAGGATGACACGAATTAATATTTATCTTGACGTGTAGAGGAGCATGATTCTGTACCAGTTTTTGCAGAGGCCTAAGTCTCCTATCTTTGGTAGCTTGACAAGCTAGCCTTTCTTCCGATCGGTAGGTACCTTTCCCACCTTCCAAACTTTCTGCATTGGTGGTGTGAGGATATCCGCAGAGGTGTGTGGATCCGTTTTGAGTGCTGCAGACGGGATTAGATCTAGTGCTACTGTTTTCCACCATTCAGTATCTTTATGGCATTCTAGAACTCTACTTCTGTTGGAGGACTAGTGGTTTCCGGCAGTTCTCCGTCAGCTGGTGGTAGTGTTATTTCTGAACCAGTTGTAGTTTGATGGTTGGTTAAGAAGTCCTTTGAAATGATTAGCGCATCGTTTACTTTGTTTTCCCCTTTTTAGTCATCAGCTTTGCTTCACTGTTTTTCGCTGGTTTCCTCTATGTTTCTCTCTTCCTGGATAGAGACCTGGTTACTTGATATATTTTTATAAGGTCCCTCTTACCTGAGGCGTGTTTTACTTCAGTTGTCAGCGTGTCATAAAATCGTGTTTTTTTCCTTCTCTGAACTCTTGTTCATCTCTTTGTTCAGTGTGCCGTAGACTGACTTCAGGTCCTCAATTCGTTTTTCATCTCTCCATTTGCTCATTTTCTTCTTCACCATACCACTCTCCTTAATCAAATTTCACGTATTCTTAATCAGTCATTCCTTTTTTCACCTCTTATACCCGCCCAAGATGTTTATACGGGCTTCTCTTATCATTTTCAGAGAGATCTGATGTCCTTCCATATAAGTTTCCTGTGTGATTTTGCAGCTCACTCTTTCCTGTTGCCTGCACTGCATGTGTCGTTTAAAGCTACTTATATCAGTTTCTGGGTTTTGTGGTCTAAATTCAAGTTCTACGAAGAATTTCAACTTAATCTTGAATGTTCTTTGCAGCAAATAGTGGCTTGAGCCTACATAACATCCTCTTCCTGATCTGTTGTTTTCCGTCATTAATATGCGTTGCAGACATCCTTTGTTTTATTGACACCATACTAATTACAAATGTTCCTGTATTTTATCACTGGGGTATATCATTTTCGATCTGTGAAATAATATTTGCGATAATGGCTGTTAGTGCCCTGTTGAACCATAGTTGATAAAATTCATATGAATTTCAATACACATGCTTGGTAGATAAATGGATTTTTGAAGCTTATCTTCTTTCCTACTTCCTAAGACGACGTCCAGATAGCTAAACTTTGCACAAATTTTATGTTGTACTCAGTAGTGTTATATCTGCTTTCAAATTTTTCTGATAAATAGGACGTAAAAGATAATGCACTGAATACAATGAAGGTATCATCAACAAATATGATGTAAAATATTATTTCTAGGACTGTCTTTTAGTTTTTATCTTCTCTAGATTCTCTAAGAAGATATTTATGCAAACAGAACAAAGTGTTCTCCTAATATCTAACTCATCAATCTGTCAATAGAATTTGTCATCATAATGAAAGTGAACTTTGATACTGATATCAGGTGAATCGATAACAACCAGTGGTGTCCGTCAAGGATGTCCACTTTCCCCTTTCCTGTTTAACTTCATCATAGATATGCCAATGGAAGTATCCTTAACTGAACTTAACGACTTAGGAATCGACTTGTTACCAGGGAATAGTCTTACGGACTTAGAATATGCAGATGACATAATCCTGTTAGGGGAGGATGCTGACAAAATGCAGAGTCTTCTGAACACCTTGAGCAGCAATCTTCGTATGTTTGGCTTGCGATTCGCCCCTGTAAAATGTAAGATACTACTACAGGACTGGACTACGTCAACTCCTAGCTTAGTGATAGGGAGTGAAGTGATAGAACATGTTGACCACTTCACCTATTTGGGAAGTTGTATCAGCGCCAACGGATTGATTGGTGACGAAATCTCAGCACGGATCCAAAAAGCGTGACATCCGGCTATCAACCAAGGGACGTGTGCACTGCTCAGTAGTTCGCTCCGTCCTTCTCTATGGCTCTGAAACATGGCCAATACGAGTTGAAGACATGAAAAGGTTGACTGTTTTTGATCATAGATGTCTACGATGTCTTTCTCACGTTAGGTGGCATAATAGGGTTTAGTAATGTTGACGTTAGGCATAGAGTGTTGGGCAAAGAGGGAAAATCAATCGACGAGGCTATAAAGTCACATAGATTGAGATGGCTAGGTCACGTGCTGCGCATGCCTAGCCATCGCCTCCCACGACGGGCATTACTAGCTGATATAGGTGCAGGTTGGAAAAGAGTAAGTGGTGGCCAAAGAAAACATGGCATCAATCCATGAAATCCCTGACAGTTAAACTGAGTCAAGCAGGGAGATGCAGACTTCCGGGTTGGGGCCCTCGGGACTCTAAGAATCAATGGCTGGAGACAATAGGTGACATGGCTGAAAATCGTTGTCAATGGCTTACGCAGATGTATTCAGTCTCTGTAATCTTTCATATTCCTTTCTACCATTACCCATTCTGTTTCACTCTTATACCTGTCAGAACTCCATTGATTCTCTTCACTCATTTTCTTGTCTACCTTTGTGTGCTCTTTGGAACGTGGCAACTTGAACTGTTGCACTTCGGTGCCAAGTTCTATGTTGAATCCAGTCAGCCAGTCAGAAGTGAATTATCAATGCAGAACTTTCCTGATCTGATGGGCAGATCATAATTCGAGAAAAGAACATTTTGTAGCATATTAATGTTTCTATGGAGAGACCATTGATAACTGAGATTGCTTTGTTACAATATCTTGACACTGACGTTTATCTTTCCCATCCAAAACTGAATAATGACCCCCACTATAAACTTCTCCGATGAAACATAACAACTCATAAGTTGCTTTCCTATTTTCTAGCCTAAGACGTCCAGTATATCGGCGAACAGAGAAAATTTAACTAGACTGAAGTATCTGCTGAAAACCCCCGAGTACCAATAAAGAATTACTTGTCTCTGAAATTCACTACTTTAGGAGAAGAAAAGTTATAATCTTCCTGGTTTTTGTCTTCTCAGTTTGATTTTTCTATCATACAGCTTTCACATATATTTTAAAAAATGTCCTCACTGCAGACTATGAAAGTTTTGAACCTTCTTGAGTTCTCTATAAGTGATTCAGTTGTGAATTTTAATACCCTTAATTTCTCTTGCAGTTATTCTTTCGACTGACTGATTATCTTTTCCTGTTAACGATTTCCATTGTTCAGAAGTTGACTTAGCATTGAATTTTGATTTTCTGCAGTCTAGTTTAGTTATTTGCACACCGAGTAAGCAGAAGCCCTGTAATCCTTTTTTGTTCACATTCTTATATTCTTCAAATCCAATTGATGTATATGTAAGAAATGATTTTGGTTTTTTTTATTTAGTAAGAGGAGATAAAGGCCAACTATGACTGGACATGATTATGATAATCATTCGGATTGTTCAATTTGCAAACAAGACTGAATTTACATTCCCCAAAATTTGCACAATATCAAGTTGAATAGGTGTTTAGTTAATTGAAGAACTTATTTAGTACTCCCTCTTTGTTATTTCTCAAGAGATTCACGCTATACAAATGTGTCTTATTTCTGAAGGAGTAAAATGGAAAAATAAAATAATTTCTCAGGGTATTTGTGAATGTACTTCAATTTTTACATTTGTTCATCATATGTGAACAGAACCTGGAAACTGACCGTTTTACTCTGTTTTTTCTGTAGATTATAATGGAGAAGAAGGCTCAACATAAAATTCGAAAAATGCTTCGATCAGTGGAACTGAGTGAGGACGGAAACTTGCAGAATCGGACGGTTAGTTGTTTGTTTTATTGTCCTAACAGGTTTCATTTTAATAATTTACGGATTTAGTGGAAAATGTGCCAACATAAAACACTTTCGCATGCATAGGAACTTATGATTAAAATGTTGTACGAAGAGTAAACATAATGTGCAGTAAAAAAAACACTTTCTATAAATGTAATAACTTCCTAAGTGATGTAGTTGTCAAGTTTTGGTTTGTACGGATTTGAGTGATTTCGATTTTGATCACGAACCACTTGAATCTAGGGAGTACTCGACAATTGTTTCATCCTTTTCGGGGAATCTTCAGCAGGACATGCCCATGACGTCAGTGGATCCCATTCCAGTGGCTGGATGTTCAACCTGAAGGTCCTGGGTTCGATCCGTGGTGAGGTCGTGGGTGTGCCTTTCTGAAGAACCTCAAACAGGGACGAAACAGCTGTCAAGTACTCCCTGGACTTCAATGGCTCTCTAACTTGTGCAGTTGCCTTGAAGTTACTTTACAGCAGAGGCACAATATTGATTAGTAATGGTTGTTTACTTACTGTTATTGATTAGAACACTCTCTATGGAAAGCGAATCATTAAGTTTAAATTTTAATACGTATGAACACTTTGAACTATTCTTCAGACTGTATAATGTTACGATGTTCATTTTTGTGTATAAGCATACATTCCTTGACTTTGAGTGTCAAAGAAATATCTTACTGAATAATACCTGACGATCTTTGGTCTAAGTGACTTCGTGATGCTATTAGGTTATTTTCTGCCTTCGTGTCACTGTGATTGTCATTCTAACCATCTCTTCTTCTTTTAATAAACGCGATTGTGTTGCCAATCCGAAATTTTTCTTCTTCATACCTCACTGCTGCTTCACTAATGTATAACAGTAGAACATGATTAAATAATTTTGATATACACTGTCAGTGATTAACTGAAAATATTTCATAATAACAGCTGTAGACTGAAATGGGAGAGTCACAAGATAAACTAAAAGAGCCATTAGACACTAAAAGCCTTGACGCAACACTAGATGGACTCTAAAATAAGTCAGATAGCAATAAGTGTAAGGAGATTACTAAGGAGTTCGAGACTTCATGAAAGATAAACAGTAAATATATGAGTACAACTTCAACCAATTTATTGTCGCGTTAACTAATGCCTCCAAACACAGATTCCTGAACAGCACCTAAGATAGACAGTTAGTGATCTGATGAATTATCAGAGCGTTTTATTTTAGCTACAATTAGGTTTCTGTAAAGTAATTATAATTCAACCAGATATGAATTGCAACCTCAGTGTCTACAATGATACGACGACCAAGTTGTAAATATTATCTCGCACAATATAAAAAAGGCACTATACGCATAACATATCATGCCTTCTAGTAACCTTGCATTATTTGTAGTGAATTAATATTATTTTCTCATTCTTAGAATTCACTAGAGTCACCTACCTGTGAATGAATGCCGAATAACAATCCCAGAAAAAATGATATTCACGAGAAAGTGGTCACAGTAAAACACTGTGAACAGAAACAAAGTTAGTTTTATAATTTAAAAATTTATGAATTACAATCCATGACTTCTTTATGCTTACTTTCTGTACACGGCTGTTTCTAAATGCGTATACTTAGAATATTTGAAGGGTAGAAGATAAGGGACTTGGTCACAGAGTGTTTATTCGGAATTCGATAGACACATATAGGGAAATTACGTACACTTTACCTGGAAATCGTCATTTGCACATGTCTTCTGTGTTGTGCTACTTCTGCCCTTCGTATTGTGTTTCTTTGTCTTCTTTTCGTGTCTCCCATGTTTCACCGCAATACTGGTTCATTTCCTCTCTATGACGTCAAGTCTATCCCTCTACTATTTGATATTTTTGTGCCAATGAGCGTCTCTTAATGTACTACTGACAAATCTTGTCAGTAGCACACGACACGTAATAACATTAACATAGGGGAGCTAGCAGATTTCACTAGAAACTGTTCAGTGCCGATCTTTACTAAGTTTGGTGCCTGATGGAAGCTCAAGATACCCATGAAACTTCGGGCCATAGTGTTTATTCCAAAATATTTTAATTTATTCTTTGGTTACTTATTTTATTTGTTTGAAGAATGAGTTTACAGTGTTTGGTTTCTGTTTTTGATCACTGTTTAGTGAATCAGGAGACTACCTGTAATTCTAAATCGGTTTTCGCTTAACTAACGCTGGTTAGTTCAGAACATCTATTTCATGATTATTTGTAAGTAGATATATAAAAATGCCTACTCCATATGCCATATAATGGTAGTTTACAGCCTGTTTAGCCACTTTTCTACAAACAAAGTACTGAGTGTAACTTTATTGTAGCACATTTATGAAATTCTACTAATTAATCCCCTGATGCATCAACAACCTTAAGAATTGATAACATAAAATTATAATTTAATTACTCTGCTACTTTCTTGAAGGATATGATATTTTGATGACAGCGTCGATCGAGAGGTGATTTGGAAACTACTTCGCTACTACGGGGTGCCACCGACAATAATACATCTCATCCAACAGCTATACGACAATGCTGCATGCCAAGTAATCCACAACGGGAAACTTACGGAACCCTTCGAAGTGAGGACAGGAGTAAGACAAGGCTGCCTACTATCACCAATGATTTTCTTGATTGCAGTAGACTGGATAATGCGACAAACAGTGGGCAATGAGGAAACAGGCATAAAATGGACACACACAAAAAACTTGGAGGATCTGGACTTCACCGATGATATATGTCTGATTTCCCACAAACTGGAAGATATGCAAGCGAAAAGCAACAAGTTAGCAGAAGAAGCATCAAAGATAGGACTTCAGGTGAACATAGATAAAACAGAGGTGATGAAAATCCCTGGGCAACACCACCAACAGCAACAACAACAACTGACAACAATCAGCATAAATGGGAGGAACCTGAAAGTAACAACCTCCTTTACCTACCTGGGAAGCATCGTTTCAACTACAGGCGGACGGAACTGACGAGGATATCAAAGCAAGAATCGGAAAAGCAAGACAAGCTTTCACTACTCTCAAGTCTGTGTGGATATCAACAGCACTCAGCATCAAAAATAAGATCCGGATTTTTAACTCCAATGTGAAGTCAGTCAGTGCTACTATACGGATCAGAGACTTGCACTGCGCGTCATAAAGAGCATCTCAAACAAACTACAGACCTTCATTAACAGTTGTCTTCGCTCAATACTCAAGATCAGATGGCCGGCCAGAAAAGATCAGCAACAGGGATCTTTAGGAGCGAACCAACACAGCAGGAACCGATTGTGAAACAAATAGGCAGGAAGAAATGGAGATGGATTGGCCATACTCTTAGGAAACCAGCAAGTGACATCACTAGACAAGCCCTCGAGTGGAACCCGAAAGGGAAGCGGCGAGTCGGTCGTCCAAAGGTGACTTGGAGGAGGTCATGTGAAGAGGAGATGAAAACGTGTGGGCAGACTTGGAGCCAGGTGAAGACTCTAGCAGAGAACAGAACGCAATGGAGACGTACGGCTGAAGCCCTATGTTCCTGTAGGAATTAAAGGATACAATAATAAATAATAATATGTTTTAAAATTGTTGTTACATTTTACAGCAGATGCATAAAGTGCAATGAAAAACTCAGTAAATCTGTGATGATAGACAAAATAAAAATTGGTCCGGTAGTAGACAATTTCTGCTTAGCTTACAATAATTCAATGAGGTCATATTCGACCATATTAGTGGTGATGAATAATTCACATTGCCAGCTGTCTGTGCACCAGTTAATAATATTCAATTTTTAGCTAGGAACTATTCTTCCTTAACCTCGTACATCACACGTTATTTATTTTCTGTTTCCTTTTTTCTTCTTTTCTTAATAGATGAACAGACTGTTCTTTCTGGGAACCAACGTAACGTTAAAACCACTGAAATAAAAGATCAACAGTATTGTTCCGACTGTAATGACTTAAAATCTAAACCAGCTTACTGTACTTCACTAAGTAAAAATAATAGTGGATCAGTTTCATCAAATAGTCATGTAGTGCGGGCGAATAATAATGGTACATTTGAAAATGAACGTGTCATCCAATCAGATTCTTGCAGTCAGGTAATTTAAACTAATTTTAATTGAACATGTTTGTTCCTGATTTACCTTCTTGTTGTCATATACGTTTTCCCCCAGCATATTTATGAAACATTTATGGGAAATATTACTTTGGGTAATTAATTGATTAATTAATTAATTCTCCCTTAGGCATAAACAAGATCTACAAACACTAGTAAGTTCTCATGAAGACTGTTGCATTGAGGGGACTAAAATTGAAACTAAGTCTAATGCAAAATACCTCGGTCTAGTTCTATCTTCCAACCTTACTTGGACATCTCATATCCTAACGATTTCTAAGAAAGTGTTCTGTCTTACCTACTACATTAAGAAACTTAGACAATCTGGAATCACCCAACCTCTACTTTCACAATTTGTCAACTCTTGTATCTTACCTATTCTACTTTACTGCTCTCCGTTAGTCTTTCCTGGTCTACTGAAAAAGGACTATACCATCCTGAGAAGGATGTTGAAGGTAGTCAGTAGGACTAGTGGTGTAAAACTCAGTCAGCTCGTCACTACATTAGTGGAAAGGCATCTGAATACATGAGAAAAATGGTCAAAAACCATACTCTCCGACCCCCCAACACCCCCTCTATTCCCAACTCTCGCCTTGTATCTCATCAAGTAAAACCAGAAATCAGTATAAAATAATCTATGCTCGTACAACCAAGTATAGGAACTCAACGATACCATACTTGGCCCGTGTTCTAAGTGACAGAGACAATGTTAAGCGTGAAACCTATGACGTGCTTTGTTGTTAATAATAATAATTTTAGGCTCTTTTATTTCTCTCTTATTTTGCATTCTATAGTGAACTCCTTCTTCAAACATACTTAGCTACCTAAATTATTAACATTGGCTTCCTTTTTTGTACTTTACTATATTCCTTCTATTGTGTATCCACTAGTTACGACTCTATTAGCACTATGAGTATTACAAAATTGTCCTGTCATTAACCATCATGTAATTATTAGCTTTTGTGGTTGTTTTTTCTTATTTTCTATACTTTTCGGCAATATTAAACTGACAATCATTGGTTGTGAACGCCATAGTCACCACCTTAAAAAAAATTTTTTGTATTATTCAGGATTACTCACACTACCACTATAAACACTGCATTAAACCTGACAATAAAAAACAAAACAACAACCCTGAAATGTTATTTTAAGATTGTTTAGAGTTGTTTCAACCAAATTAACTGACCATCTTGGCGATAAACATTCTTAAATATCATTTCGTAACTTCTTGTATGACTATAGCTTTACTGTCACCATGCATAATCATATCATAGCTTCCACTACCCAATACTGAATTATTATTATATGATGTTTATTTTCCTTTCTACTTCTTGGTATTTTTTCGCATTTATAATTATTTTTGTGTTTATCCTGTTTTTCCTGTTGTTTTTTTTTGCTGTTGGTGTCTTTAGATTTATTTTCTTTTTGTTAAATACTCCTTTAAAATGTTTGTAAAATTAGATGCACATATTGTAAATATGTGCTGAAAATTCCACACTGTACCACTAGTACTGTTTCTGGAATAAAGCATATTATTATTATTATCTGTGTGATACAATGGGTCATCTGGTAAACTTATCCATCTTAGTGTTGTGTACCTGTGATTCTTTCGACTATCGCACTCAGAAAGTAAATGGTTCATATTGTACACATAACCTTTGAAACAATGGGTTAAAATATAGTGACCAACATTTACTGACGTTAAGTACTTCATAAAACTTCGTATGGCCATGATTTTTGAGAAGTTCTGTACTAGGGTAAATGGAAGCGTACCAAGACAGATTGTCCGATTTTACTTAGTCTCTAATCTCTCACACATTTAAGTTACTTTCTGGAGAGGAAATTCATTTTAAAATAATTTCAGGATTTGATGATTCAAGAAGGCACTCATTCTGTCAATGTGATAAACTGATAATATTTCTTATAAGTGAATTGTAACTGAATAATTAACGTGATAAAAGTACTTAGATGTACAGTTTAATTTTCAGCTTAAATTAATTACATACTATCTACTGTTAAAAAAGGCCACCAGATGATATAACAATGGTGAGAAAAGATAGCCTAAAGTTCATCCTGTAACCTAATGTAAGTGTTCTAAACTACTGCTAGTTAGAAAAAGCTGATAAATCATCCCATTTTTAATACCTACCAAGCTTATTGCAAACTTTTTAGCATTTTTGTCCTTATTTTCTCTTCAGATAAACTCCACATCAAAGTCGAGTCATACTGCTTGCCTGACAAATAATAAACCCACAAGTAATGTATCCACTAAATTAAGTAGACATATATCTATGCCTAGTTCAACTACCAGCCCTGGAAAGTATATGTCTCATTTACAGTCACATATGGATAAGCATAATTATTGCCAGCCGACAATGATGAGTATGAGCAGGGAAGCGAATAATCCTGTCATTGTCAGAGGAAATAAAACTACAAGCCCAGTGAGTGATTCTTTTGTACACGCATGAAATTTTGTAGCACCATGAAATTTTTATTTTTTGTTTTTTTTCTTTGTCTACTTATATAAATATTCGTAGTATGTATCTTATGCTCAGTATTTCTTGATTTCGTTTTGACTTATTCAAATAACTGTCATAATTATCAACCTGTGAAAACTGAACCATTGTTTGATGACACTAGATAAATCTACATCAGAAGCGTGGAATTCTGGTGTAGAGGTTAGATTTATCTGTTAGTGCTGATGTATCCTTCTATTAAACTACCTGAAAGTGTTTACCTGAGATTATTCATTCAAGGCAATATTATACATTATTTTCGATACTCAGTATTCATCATTGATACATTTTATTCTCGCAGGTATGTTTATTAGGCTGGTTTATACACTATTTTTGTGGGTGGCACATTTTCTGGAATTTCTTCAGGTAGTTATATTATTCTCTCGTTTCATAATGCTGTAAATAAATAAAGTGGTTCATTTATTTGAAAGTGAGTCTTCATGATTTTTTCTTATAGGCTAAGTGAGTGATTTTGTACCGAAGTCTCAACGAAAAGTGGTTGCCTATCAATCAGTTAAGTTTATTAATGTATCATTATTACCTTACCTTCAAAAGGAGAGCGTGAAAGGCAAATGCTTTAATAAAAATATCTTTTCATGCATTGGTTTGTAGGCATTTGACTGATTTCATTGTAGAGTACGTAAAGAAACAAAATCAGTTAGAGAACCGGGGAAAAACAGTTAGCAGTGAACAGTCCTTTCGGCCTATCTTGACACTCATCATCAGTACGCATAAATGATCCCACCGAGACTATAATCTATGTCTTTCAGGTTATGAAGCCGGCGCGTTATCATTCAGCCAATGGATCTATTATTTTTTAACTCTCGTCGATTCGTGATATAACACCAGTGCTACCGAGTGCTCCTTGATTTTCACTGGCTCTCTAAATGGTATCGTTTTATAAACAAACTTACCTTGGGAAATTATTTATTTCAACAAATTTCCTACTTTTTTAACACGAAAAACTATTTTCTCGTCGTTAGAGGTTTGATTCAAGACAAAAATCTAAGACTAAAGTGGATTAACTAAAACATGTCGATTCACTTAGGTGAGAATTAATAAAAGTTGTCGGATGATAACAGCGATCTGTTACATAGCTTTTTGTACCAGTGATCGTTAGTTCTGTAGTAATAAGAATGAGGTCTGTTGACAAGTTTTAAACTAACACAGCTTTACAGTGTATTGGTCTGAAGTTGTTGTTTCTTTTTGTGAAAACAGCGTTCTCCTATGCAACCTGCACACAACTGAGATCATTGTTTAGCAAGTAGTACCATGGAAATAGAATCGTAAGTAATCCTATTAAACTTAGTTACTATTTTCGAGTCTGTGAATGGAAATGTAAAGGGAAATTAAGCAATAGTTAACTTATGTGGGCGGTATTGACGATTTATTTCTCTACACTATAGTTATATATATATATATATATATATATATATGTCAGACCTGAGAATATATATTAGATATAGCTTGAATAATGATGTAGAAAAATCTCAGCACAAGACGAAACAGATTCACATAACCTATGGGAAATGCTTTTATTAAGGATTTGGATATGTTAAGTGGATTATCCTGACGATTAATTTCCAAATAAAATGTATCGCAGTACTGTACTACTCAGTTTTGCAGTTATATAGCAGACTTAATCAGTAAATTATAGTCAGCATATGAGACTTGAAAGCCACGTGGAATAACAAACGGTGAGAAGTTTGTGTCAAGTAAAAATAGCTGTCTATACATCAAGGAAGTGCTTTACGTCGCCTACAGAGACATATGAAAATATGCAGGTAAAAAGAACTAACCATCATAGATAATCTCATGAACATGTGGAACACTATGAATCAAGTTACGGAAAGAATGCCCTTTGTCGACCTATGTATTTTTAATTTACATCACAGGAGTGTGTTGGTTTTTATACTTTTAAAAAAGACCAGTTAATTATATTCTCATTGTTCAATGAGTTCTAACTTCTATGCACATTGAAGAAACTAACTGCCAGCTAAAGAAGTGTATTTAGATGTATAAATTGAAAATTAATTTGCACATATTACACTGGGATTTATCTTCTGAGTTCATTGCTTACTATTCTACATTATTTTAATTAACTATTTTTTTTAATTAACCATCTTGAAAATATAATTAAGAAGAAGAAAATGTAACTACTTTTTTATCGACATCATGTTTATTCTTTTTTACTGTTGCTGTTTTTCCTTTTTTGGAGTAAGGGGGGTTACTATTTTCTGTTTACCTACTATCATTATCATCACTACTAATACCAATGCTACTGTTCGATCTAAATTGAACATTTTTCTAATTAGGCAAAAATAACTACAATCTATGTTACACTGTCGATAGCTGAAATGTTGCATTCTACATTTTTTTCCTCTAAAATGTTAGTTTTTCCTTATGAGTGATATTCTGTTTTGTTTTGCTGTATGCACGTGTATACACTCATATATTCCTCTGATAGAATAGCACAAAGAGAAGAATTTGATTCAGAGAGGAAGAAACTAACAATAAGCAAAGTGAATAATACTATACTAGAAATATAAATGATTATTCTTGTAACATTATTCTCTTGTGGCTGGGAATTAGCGAAGACACTAACAATATCCTAGAAAATAGATAAGGAAAGACTGAATAAGACTGTACCTTCTAAACCTTCTTTATAATTAATTAAATATGTAATTCGCAATCATATAGTGTATGTTAGTGAAGTCATATGCTACAACAATTCCCTTCTTCTATTCTCTAGTAGGTATAATGTAATATTATAAAGACAGACCAGGGTTCAGCATTCCTACTGTCTGGCTTGCAGTAATTGCATGGGGGAAATCTTTTAATTAGGGCGGAAAATATTCTGTTTAGTATTGTAGTTTGCACATATCTCACTCATCGTTACCAATCCATAGATTATTAGATTCAGTCTGCTGAAAATTTGCTTATTTTCTTGTTATAAATAATTGGTCACAAATTACTCTTTTGGGAACATTTTTAACTAAGAAATCCTTTTGGGGAACCAATAGTGTTTTACACTCCCATTACATGGATACCTAATGAAAAAATATATTTCCTAAACTGAGCTGTCGGTAGCATCGATAAAATGTCAAATTACCTGGTTGGCTTATCTTACCTTACCTTACTTCATCTTTAATAAATGTCAGTAAGTAGTACACTTTTCAGTAGCAATACGCTTTTCACCTGGCTGTCATGTGGAAAAATACGAATGTACAAACCTGCCTTATGCTTGGATTTCAAAATAAATAAGCATCTGCTAGAGAAAGTTTTAATGTTTGTAGGCTGAAGCATATCGGCTTTATCATGAATGACACTGTTCATTGCGAGAAAACTTATGTGCTCTGTATGATTCAACTCCGCGGTTTTACGCGGAATTCACTATTTCAAAACATATTAAAGTATTATTATTCCCTTGGGTTCCGAGTGGAACATAGGGCTTCAACAACACATCTGCATTTTGTCCTGTCCTCTGCAGTTCACTTCAGCTGGCGCCTCTATCGTCCATAAGCTTTCATCTCATCCTCATACTATCTCCTTCATATCACCCATGGACCTACGCCCAACTAGTCGTTTCCCATCTGGATTCCAGTCGAGAGTCTGACGTGCGATGTCACCCGATGGTTTCCTCAGCGTACATCCAATCCATCTCCATTTTCATCATCATATTTGTTGACTGATAGGTTCTTGATTGGTTCGTAGCTGTTAATAAAAATTTGCAGCTGGCTACTGGAAATACCTTCTGTGATGCGTCAAGTTTCTCACCCACACAGAAGAAGTGACTTAACATTGGTGTTGAAGATCCAAATTTTGTTCTTGATGCTTAATGTAAAAGATTTCCAAACTGATTTCAGAGTGATGGAGGTCTGCCTAGCCTTTCCGATTCCAGTTGCGACATCCATATCCACTCTCCTGTAGCTGAAACAATGCTGCTTAAATAGGTGATGAAGGAAGTGACCTCTTTCAATTTGTTTTCCGTTGATAGGGACTGGTGCCTGTTGGTGTTGTTGGTTGGTTATCATCATCACCTCCGTTTTCACTACATTTACTTGAAATCCTGTCTTCACAGCCTGCTACTTCTGTCAACTTGTTGGTTCTTGCCTGCAAGTCTTCGAATTTATGTAACATTATACATAAATCATCCGAGAAATCCAAATTTTCAAGAGTTTTCTTATCTGTCCAGCATATTCCTGTCTTCTCGCTCCCCATAAACTGGTGCAAAATCCAGTTCACCACAATCAGAAATATTATCGATGATAGTAGGCAGCCATATCTCACTCGTGTATTCACTAAAAACACTCCGCATCACTTCACATACAACGTTGTCATATAACTGTTAAATGAGTTTGATAAAGATTTGGGCACTGCACTCCATAGTGTTGAAGTAGTTTCCAAATCACTTCACAGTCAACACTGTCGAACGCCTCTCTTAATTCGATGAATTCGAGGTAGAGATTCGACTGCCATTCTATACCCTGTTCGATGATGATGCACAGAGTTGCAATTTGATCAGCACATGACTTGCCTTTCGTAAATGCAGATTGTTCCTGATGGAGTTTTGCATGCAGAGCATCTTTTATTCTCTCCAGGATGACACGAATTAATATTTATCTTGACGTGTAGAGGAGCATAATTCCGTGCCAGTTTTTGCAGTGGCCTGAGTATCCCTTCTTAGGTAGCTTGACAAGCTAGCCTTTGTTCCAATCGGTAGGTACCTTTTCTCCCTTCCAAACATTGCGGTTTGTGTATTTGTTCTCAGTGCTTTAAGAAGGAATTCCGCTTGGTCCTGTTTTCTTTTTAGACTTTAATAGCTTGACTGCCAACAGGATTTCTCCTTTTGTTGGGGGACTAGTAACTATTGTCAGTTCTGCTCCTGCTGTTGGTGGTATTTCCAGACGAGCTGCAGGTGATGGTCGGTTCAAGAGTCTTTCGAAGTGGTCAATCCATTGTTTCCTTCGCTTGTCCTCTTTGCCAATTAGATCACCTTGGTTATCATTAATTGGTCTCATCTGTGTTGATCTCTCCCTGAATAGAGACCTGATTATCTGATATAGTATTCTGATGTCTCTTTTACCTGCGACCTGTTCTGCTTGAGTTGACAGTGTGTCGCAGAATTGTCTTTCGTTTTTCTTACTACTCTTCTTTGCTTCTTTACTAAGTGTGTTTAACATTGAACTCATCTTCTCCTTCTGTTGTCCATCTTTGCATGGATTCATCTTCTGTTTCACCATCCTCCTCTCTTCTATTAGTTTCCAGGTGGTGTTAGCTGAAAGTCATTCTTTGTCTTGTCCCTTCTTCCTACTTAAAACGGTTATAGACGTTTCCTTGAACATCACTTTCTGAGATTTCTGATGTCCCTCTACACTGGTTTCCTTGGTGATGCTGCATAATGTTCCCACTTTTGTCGTGATGGCTGCAGTAAGGGTGTCTTTTGTGGTTCATCCTTCAGTTCCTTCGTGTTGAGCCTGAACTGCGGTCTGTCTCCAGTTGTTCTGAAGGATTTTAGCCTGACCTTGAAGGTTCCTTGAACTAGATAGCTGCCTCAGCCCACATCTGTCTCTCTTCTCTATTTTGTGTCCTGCAGGCCTTGTCACCACTTTCTTAAGATTGAGATGAAGTCTATCTGGTTTCTGGTGTGTCCATCAGGTGAAATCCATTTTGCCCTGTGTATATCTTTATGGTTGTGCACACTGCTTCCGATCACCAAATCACTGAATGCGCATAAGTTTGCAGAGAGATCTCCGTTACCATTCATTTTCCTGGAATCCTCTCGACCCATGATAAGTTCTCTTCCCAGTTTAGCATTTATATCGCCCCACTGGGATCTTATCCACTACTTTTTTCAGTTGTCATTAGAAATCTCATTTCCTGTTGAGTTGCTTTTAGCATTGGATGATTGTAACCTTCCTTCTTTTTGAATTGAATTTTTCTGTTATTATCCTGGATGAGACTGGTTCCCACTGCATAAGAGTTTTGGCTATTGTTGGTGACATTGTTGTAGCCACTTCTTTGGAGTGCTAGTGTTTGTCGTTTGGACGACCTGAGTGGATTGTCGTCTCTGCAGTTAACATTTTGAACAATCGTCATCCACTTTACATGCTTTCACAAATTCCTATCACTTCTATGCCACATGTTCTCATTTCTATGTACATTACATGAACATTCCACGTCCCAATGTTTATTTTTATTTTCATTTATTGCCCTTGGGCTTTGAAGTGCTTTGTAGCAACTGGGTCGCTAACCTGTCGCCCAACGTTTCCTCTTTTCCCGGACTTAGGACCAGCTAGAAGCCTAGTGAACTAGTAACCTACTCAAAGTTGATATATTAAAGTATTTGAGATTTTTTAAGTTTGGGCAATAAATGGACTATTTATGCATTGTATTTCATTAAGTAAATTATTCTTTCACGTCAGAGGTATTCAAGCAGTAAATAGACAACATCTGATAGTTTCAGAAAATTAACCATCTATTATCCCTGCTTTTCAGTGTTGCTGATGGCTGTCTCCCTTCACATCCAACTTGATGAAAGGCTATTTTATGAAATAGGTTTTCGTTGTCAAAATTTATGTATGGCCTCTTATTCCTTGATTTGCACAGTCCAGTGGATTCTTTAATTCGTTTATAAATTTCTCCCCATCGATCTCCTGTAAGACATAACTATATCGAATAAATTATAATTATATTTCAATAGTTTACACACAATGATAAGTTTTTGTTTTTTGGTAATATATCGAGCAAAACTACTGCCCATGATCACACCAACTGTGGGAATTGTTTTGTTTTTTCTTATCATTGTGTGTAAACTATTGAAATATAATTATAATTTATTTGATCTCATCCACAATACTCAAACTTTTTACTGACATCAATAACTATATCGGTTATTAGGATTTCAAAAGTATATTTTAAGCTGTCTAAATTCCTGGTACAGCATTCTACATGGAGCTTTAATGCTAATTAATTGATTATGTTTAGAACCACCAGTATCCCACATACAACACTAATCAGACGTCTCCCTCTTTTTTCTTGTCAAATAAGGACAGTAAACTGAGCAGGATTTTTTTTTATTCATTTACGTCCCCAGTGGAACATAGGGCTTTAAGCTAGAGGCTTGAAGTTTCTGTAGCAGCAGTGTTTATTTTTACAGGATGGGGTTGCTAGCCTCAAGTCCAACCTTCCCTCCTTACTGGCTTAGCGAAGTAAAGGAGTGAGTCGACCGGGGATAGAACCCTGGACCAGATGTGTGGTTGGTAAGCATTCCAGCGCTGTGCCACCGACGCACAAACTGAGCAGAATAATATGGTATACTTTTATTTCGTCGTTTCTTTCCAAATGCATATAGCCAAAAATAATTTTGATATCAATATACACAATACTCACATACTTTAGTTACTGAACATGAAGATTGTTATTAGACTTTTTAGTATGTATATAGAAATAGCTACAAGAATATTCTGGAGTTAAAAAAGGAAACTGCAAATTGAACGGAGGTGTAAGACTGACAATATTTGTTACGTAAGGGTTAAGTAATTTAGGTGAGCAGAGGTCAAAAAGTTGTCAATTCATGAGTATGAAATTACGTTATCAAAACAAAGTATAGCTAAAATAATACAACATATATATTCACCATGGTAGGGAGAGATTGAAAGCAGATTCTTTCTGAATGCACAAGTCCATTTTTAACTGCTTAACAGTGGCAGTTTCAGTGATATATATAGTGAACTGGAACTAGCATGAACTTTAATTAACTTGAGTGATTTTAAAACACCGATTTCATGGCCACTCTCTCTCTCAAGTGTTGAGTGATCGTACTGCACTGAAAAGTGATAATTTATAGTCTTTATTCTACTTAAAATAATAATACTAATTTATGAAATAAACAAGCAGAAATATCGATTTCAAAAAACAAAAAAAACTTTCGGACTTTCCGTCTTCAGTTCAAATTGCATTGCCTCCACAAACAAAATTTTACTGAAGTTTAAAATATTGTGGTAATCTGTTCGGTGTCCAGTTTAATTTCTTGCTACAAATAGTGATTAATTTATCTTCATATATTTAAAGAAATTCCTTTTTTTTCCTTCTTCTTCTACAACAAATTCATCAGTGATCTGCTTGATACTGAAAAATTCGAGTTCAGTATCTCTTTATTTTAAAAACAAAAGCGCTGATTGACATTTTTACTAATAAGTTGTCAATCGTCTTACACCTTTGGGAAAACCATGTATATGTGTGCACAAATCAGTGTCGATGAATTCCGTTCATTATAAGAAGCTTTTGTGATTGTCACGTAATCGTATAAGCTGTTCGTGATACTGAATAGTGAAAATTGTTTGTAAACAATATATCCTTATTTCTTCTGTTGTATTACAAGGATATCACCATCACCACCACCATCTTCAAGTACACCAATGTGCTTGTGTACTTTGTTTTCTCCTTTACTTACTTATTTATTTTTGTTTGTTTTTTTGTTCGCTTGCTTGCTTTCGTCCACTTAATTTGTCTTCATTCTTATTCTACTTACGCGTGTTTATTGTCGTTTTAACGCTGATACCGATTCGACTTGTCACGCTTCCGAGTTTAATTGATCCTCAGTAATGATCTGTCTTGTTAATATTCTTTTAGTAATGATAATAATAATAATAGAAAAAATAAATTGGTAAAAAGTAAGATAGCACACCTGCGTTATTTTTTTTTCATTTTAGTGTGTATAATTTGAATGTGTGAAAACACCAACATAACTCGAAGCAGTGAAAACATTTGTCCATTTTGCTTATTTTTGTATAACATTCTAATTTTTTTTTAATGTGTAGAAATTTTCATTCTAAAAAAAGTAAAATATGTACACTTACTCATCAAGCGATTTGTGCGTACAGTGAGTTTTTCTTTCTTTTTTTAAAAATTTTGTACAATATTACCGACACACTATTCACACACTTTTATGTTAGTAAGATAAAGGATAATGTTGTAACTGAATGTTGTGTGAATGGAATCTCACTATTTTTTTTATTGTGAAACCACCGATTTTGTATTATCGATCGTTTGAACAATATTAGACTGGTTTCAGATACACTAGGCGTGCATGCAGGTAACTCATAGCTCATTTATTCATGAAAACAAGTCGCAATCACCTTAACCTGACTGTTTAATTTCAGTCAATCATGAGGATTAGACAAAAATTTATCCGTTACATACCAATGATCTATTGGTATATGGTTAGAATGCCATTAGTAAAATTGCTGAACATGGCACCAGTGAATGAAATCCACAACAGTTAGTGTATGCCACATAGGAAGGTGTAGACTTCCTCACTGGTTGGGGTCCTCGGGACGGTAAAATCCAATGGTTGGAAACAATTGGTGACATGGCTCAAAATCGTTCTCAGTGGCGCAGATGCATCCACTCCTTGTGACTTATGATTTCCAATGAAACTATATTGTTCTCCGTTATTACTATTCCTTTGTCTCACACCTCTGTTTACTGTCTATATTATGCATTTCTTCTACTTCCTTCTCTTCCTTTGTGTGCTGAGTGAAGTATGGCGACTTGAACTGCCGCACATATGTGCAAAGTTCTATGTCGAAAACCGACCGACCGACCGATTAAAATTTCTGACATGTTATGAGGTAACTTATATACCTATCCACCACCCTCCGATGGTTAACAGAATAATACTAAAAGCTTGGTGAAGAGAATAACGACTGACTGAAAAAAAAAACAGTTAAGGTGGAATTTTCGCGCAAAACACAGCAGTTCAAGCTGTAACACTTCGGAAAAGCACAAATATAAGTAGGAAAAAGAAATGTAGGAAAACTACGGTAGACAGAATTATGAAATAAACAGTATTTTCAGATTCTCAAAGATAAAAATTAGTAAATAAATATCTTCGTTAATACTGTTAATGATTTTGGGCCATTGGCTTTTGCAATCCAAACAACTCTAACCAGATAGTCTTTATATATATATATATATATATATATATATATATATATATATATAGCTCAGATCAGCAGTCAATGGTTTCATGAATTAGTGTTGGTTGTTACGATTATATATATATATAATAAAGTTTCGTTTTTGTTCATTCCTATGTCTTATCTTTGTCTTTGGAAATGAAACAGATATATGTATACAAACAAGGTTAATTGTAAAAAACTGATCCATTACATAGAAAATTACTGTATGGAATCGATTGATTTTCAAGAGTTGGCTTTGTAGGGATTTGATTTGTTTCTCAAGTTCGCCCACTGATCGATATCAGTTAAAGAACCATTGAAAACCAGCATTGGAATAATGGACAATTGTTTCGTCCTAGTTTGGGACTCGTCGACAGTACACACCCACTGGACTTTGGACCCAGGACCATCCAGTTACAAGTCAAGCTCGTAGACCATCCAATCACTGGGACCCGACTCAATGGCCCATGAATTCTAAGTCCTACCAATTTGTGATTTTAGCATGATCACCAGCCAATGTCAGCCAAAGGAATCAGCTGAGTCGTTTTGAATTTGCAACACGGTTGCTTATTTCTTCCTCCCAGTACTTTTAAAACATTTCACACTATTAGAAACCGTCACAGATGCATAATCCAACAAATTATTCGGATATTTTATACTGCGCGTTAGCTGCCACTATCGGGGTCTCATGGGTGTTTCGTTTATTCTGATAACTTTCAGGTGCGTGAACGCACAAGCATCTTTTCGATTGTTAGTGTTTACAGTGACATTGAAACCTTGTTATTCTTTTTACATAAAGAATATTTTTGGTTGAGAAAAGACAATATTCACTAATTATGGTGAGCTGTTTTATTAGAACACTGTAAATAGGTGAATAGTCTTCTCTCCAGCGAATTAATTAGTGGACTGTGGGAAATGGTATTTTCTAATATGTTGAGTGAAAAACAAATTTCGTCGACCAGTTTTCCCAGTATGACACTTAACACATACTTCTCATTTGTAATATTTAGAACTGAAAAATCAAACAATACGAGACCACTGTTTCGCTGCTCGGCATTTCCAATAAATAGATTAATACGAATAGCATCTGAAGAGATTTTTAGAATTTCTTGAAATTTCATGTTTTGAATAAATTGTTAGTAATACAAGATTTATGTTTTGGCTTTCGGGTTGTGCTACTGTGTTACTGTTTCGTGTTTTTGTATCTCTGCCAATCGCCATCTGATAGCCTATATTTAGAGTTTGTCAGATGGAATTTTTTTTCCCTTCACGTTCCCCAGTGGAACATAGGGCTTCAAGCTAGTGGCTTGAAGTTTCTGTAGCAGTGTTTATTTTACAGGATGACGTTGCTAGCCTCATACCCAACCTTTCCTCTTCACCACCATTATTTCTGGCTTAGCGAGGTAAAGGAGTGTGTTGGCCGGGGATCGAACCCCGGACCATGTGCATAGTCGGCGAGCGTCATAACCGCTATACCACCAACGCACCAGATGTAATTACCACACTTTTATATTAAATTAACATTTTTAATACAACACATCCTCCTTTCGAACAGTATTAGTGACTTATTTTCTTTGAAATTTCAAAAAAATAAAAATACTAAAGTTTTAGATGTGTAAATAATTGAGTATGGTTAAATGTTTGATCTTATAGTAACTAAAACTGTGTCCTCAAAACCCGCGTATTCTTTTCTCTTGTGCCTGACAGCTAGATAAGTCTACCTTCGTTCTTATTGAGTTTCGCGCTCAAACAGTCATCTTTGGAGATCCTAAGACGTTATCCACTATGCCATGTAGTTCATCAGTTATCAGTTTGTTATCAGTTATCTTTCCTGTTGTCGCTGTTGAAATATGTTCTTTAACAGACAAGATATTATTTGTATATAGGGAACAATGGACCATGGGTTTTAACAGTAACTGGGATATAGATAAGCTCGGCTGAGAACTCCTGTTTACAATTTAATGTTTATCCTAGATTCCGTGATGACATTCACTTTAGTCTTACGAAAGAAAGAAATCGAAAAACAACTTGGTAAATTGCTTGATATCTTGGTAGCCTAAGTAACTTTGTTAGCTTTTAAAGTTTTTAACTGATTATAATATCTACGATAAATCCTAGTCTACTAACCTGCAGAAGGAAATCTGTTGTCAACTTTTATTTGCGGCTGGAGTGGAAGAAGTTCTATCAGTCAATGAAATTAGCAACTGTTAGTGTGAAAGAGTGCATGACACCGTGGGACACAGTCTATAAATGAGCTTTCCAAAATTGTTCGGCATTTACAATATATGCACTATATTTTAATCAATGAAGAAGAAGAAGAACAGTAACTGGTAGTTTCGTATTGACGTTGCTATTCTTCGAGTAACCATTCATATACAAGAATTCTAGGTTTCAAGCTAAATGTCGCATAGATCTTTTCTACGTCTAAAAGTTGCTTCACAAAAATTAACAAATACAAAAGATCAGTGATATATATTTATTAGTACGTGACTAGTCCTGGATACTCTCTAAAGTCATGATGATTTAGAACATGGACAACCTAACTTACAATTTCAATAGCGATTTCAAATGCTTACTTATAAGGCCCCTGAGACGCTTAGAACTGTAGCTTAGACTGTAGCTTACGAGTAACATGGTTCAAATATGTTTACCGATAGCATAGGTTCATTAGATTCTCATTATTCTGCATGTAATTTTTCTTTATTCTGCACACTTCCCTTTGCATATACTTTCTTTGCACTTTCCAAACCTTTTGTGCTTGCTTTATGAACTGTTGCGTCTTTTGGTGAGAAGTTTTACAACAACATTTCAGTGAGTCAGTCAATCAGTCAGTCAAAAGCACTCCAGTGTACTACAAAAAAGCTTTATTGAATGCCTCCTCATAGTCTTTTCATCAAGCATCACTTATAAAATAGGTAAGGTGTGATTTATAGGCAAAGTTAACATAAGAAACAGAAATTTATCCCTATTATAAATGTGTAGGAAAAAACAAAAACTAAGATTTGAAGAAAAAACTCTAATTATCCATAATTTCATCCACTTATTTGTCTGTTTAACGTTGGATCAATCATTATCCAGCATATATATATATATATGTAACAGGTGTTTGATGACCTATCTTTCAACCCAAAATTATTATTGCTATATCCATCTACCCCTATCGGTAACAAATAAATCCACTGAAATTCTTCGCCATCCAATCAACCTTTCATCTTATTGCTAGCCTCATACCCAACCTTTCCTCTTCACCACCATTATTTCTGGCTTAGCGAGGTAAAGGAGTGTGTTGGCCGGGGATCGAACCCCGGACCATGTGCATAGTCGGCGAGCGTCATAACCGCTATACCACCAACGCACCAGATGTAATTACCACACTTTTATATTAAATTAACATTTTTAATACAACACATCCTCCTTTGGAACAGTATTAGTGACTTATTTTCTTTGAAATTTCAAAAAAATAAAAATACTAAAGTTTTAGATGTGTAAATAATTGAGTATGGTTAAATGTTTGATCTTATAGTAACTAAAACTGTGTCCTCAAAACCCGCGTATTCTTTTCTCTTGTGCCTGACAGCTAGATAAGTCTACCTTCGTTCTTATTGAGTTTCGCGCTCAAACAGTCATCTTTGGAGATCCTAAGACGTTATCCACTATGCCATGTAGTTCATCAGTTATCAGTTTGTTATCAGTTATCTTTCCTGTTGTCGCTGTTGAAATATGTTCTTTAACAGACAAGATATTATTTGTATATAGGGAACAATGGACCATGGGTTTTAACAGTAACTGGGGTATAGATAAGCTCGGCTGAGAACTCCTGTTTACAATTTAATGTTTATCCTAGATTCCGTGATGACATTCACTTTAGTCTTACGAAAGAAAGAAATCGAAAAACAACTTGGTAAATTGCTTGATATCTTGGTAGCCTAAGTAACTTTGTTAGCTTTTAAAGTTTTTAACTGATTATAATATCTACGATAAATCCTAGTCTACTAACCTGCAGAAGGAAATCTGTTGTCAACTTTTATTTGCGGCTGGAGTGGAAGAAGTTCTATCAGTCAATGAAATTAGCAACTGTTAGTGTGAAAGAGTGCATGACACCGTGGGACACAGTCTATAAATGAGCTTTCCAAAATTGTTCGGCATTTACAATATATGCACTATATTTTAATCAATGAAGAAGAAGAAGAACAGTAACTGGTAGTTTCGTATTGACGTTGCTATTCTTCGAGTAACCATTCATATACAAGAATTCTAGGTTTCAAGCTAAATGTCGCATAGATCTTTTCTACGTCTAAAAGTTGCTTCACAAAAATTAACAAATACAAAAGATCAGTGATATATATTTATTAGTACGTGACTAGTCCTGGATACTCTCTAAAGTCATGATGATTTAGAACATGGACAACCTAACTTACAATTTCAATAGCGATTTCAAATGCTTACTTATAAGGCCCCTGAGACGCTTAGAACTGTAGCTTAGACTGTAGCTTACGAGTAACATGGTTCAAATATGTTTACCGATAGCATAGGTTCATTAGATTCTCATTATTCTGCATGTAATTTTTCTTTATTCTGCACACTTCCCTTTGCATATACTTTCTTTGCACTTTCCAAACCTTTTGTGCTTGCTTTATGAACTGTTGCGTCTTTTGGTGAGAAGTTTTACAACAACATTTCAGTGAGTCAGTCAATCAGTCAGTCAAAAGCACTCCAGTGTACTACAAAAAAGCTTTATTGAATGCCTCCTCATAGTCTTTTCATCAAGCATCACTTATAAAATAGGTAAGGTGTGATTTATAGGCAAAGTTAACATAAGAAACAGAAATTTATCCCTATTATAAATGTGTAGGAAAAAACAAAAACTAAGATTTGAAGAAAAAACTCTAATTATCCATAATTTCATCCACTTATTTGTCTGTTTAACGTTGGATCAATCATTATCCAGCATATATATATATATATGTAACAGGTGTTTGATGACCTATCTTTCAACCCAAAATTATTATTGCTATATCCATCTACCCCTATCGGTAACAAATAAATCCACTGAAATTCTTCGCCATCCAATCAACCTTTCATCTTATTTTCATTTTCACTCCTATCTATCTTCTAAATCAATACGATGCTGATTTTCGCACCTAAATAACTTATTCTCACTCCCTTTTTCTATTTGTATTTATTTTTGTTTTTTGCTTTCACCGCTTTTCACTCTTCTATTCTAGTGTTTGTATATATTAACACGTATACTTTCGTATTTATCCTCACCCCTATTTTTCTGTTTGACTGAAAAAGCGCATATGTTTACACCTGTGATCTATTTCAGCTGTAAATGATAATATTGTGTACAAGTGTATTTAATGTGTATGTTGTGTAACTCGAAACCTGTGTGTGTTGATGCAGTGTTTGTTTGTTTGTTTGTCTGTGTATATGCGTGCCTATATATATTTGTCAGCAATAAGAAGAAAAATAAATATAAATACCGTTGGTTAAACTACCAGAACTATTTCACTACGATATTTATGTGTTCAGATGTGATGATTGAAGTAGAAAACAAAAACCTAACAATAAGATTTCAGTCAAACAGCTTCCAGGTGATGCAATAGCACTGAATTAGTAATCGTATAAAGGAATGAACAGATTGAACTAAGTAATTAGTGTAATGATGTACTGAAAGAACTCTAGTGCATAATTTTTTTTCTTCACTTATTATTATTATTATTATTTCCTTTAGTTCCTAGAGGAACATAGGGCTTCAGCCATGCGTCTCCATTGCGTTCGATTCTCTGCTAGAGTTTTCACCTGGCTCCAGGTCTGCCCACATGCTTTCATCTCCTCTTCACATGATCTCCTCCAGGTCACCCTTGGACGACCAACTTGCCGCTTCCCTTTCGGGTTCCACTCGAGGGCTTGTCTAGTGATGTCACTTGATGGTTTCCTCAGAGTATAGCCAGCCAATCCATCTCCATTTCTTCCTGCCTATTGGTTTCACAATGGGTTCCTGGTTGGTTCGCTCCCAGAGATCTTTGTTGCTGATCCTTTCCGGCCATCTGATCTTGAGTATTGAGCGAAGACATCTGTTAATGAAGGTCTGTAGCTTGTTTGAGGTGCTCTTTGTGACACGCCAAGTCTCTGATCCGTATAGTAGTACTGACTTCACATTGGAGTTGAAAATCCCGATCTTATTTTTGACGCTGAATGATGTTGTCCTCCACACAGACTTGAGAGTAATGAAAGCTTGCCTTGCTTTCCCGATCCTTGCTTTGATATCCTCGTCAGTTCCGCCTGTAGTTGAAACAATGCTTCCCAAGTAGGTGAAGGAGGTAGTTTCTTTCAGGTTTTTTCCATTTATGCTGATTGCTGTCTGTTGTTGTTGTTGGTGTTGGCCAGGGATCTTCATCACCTCTGTTTTTTCTATGTTCACCTGGAGTCCTATCTTTGATGCTTCTTCTGCCAACTTGCTACTTTTCACTTGCATATCTTCCAGTTTGTGGGAAATCAGGCATATATCATCGGCGAAGTCCAGATCCTCCAAGTTCTTTGTGTGAGTCCATTTTATGCCTGTTTCCTCATTGCCCGCTGTTTGTCGCATTATCCATTCTACTGCAATCAGGAAAATCATTGGTGATAGTAGGCAACCCTGTCTTACTCCTGTCTTCACTTCGAAGGATTCCGTGAGCTTCCCGTTGTGGATTACTTGGCATGCAGCGTTGTCATACAACTGTTGGATGAGATGTATAATTGTCGGCGGCACCCCGTAGTAGCGAAGTAGTTGCCAAATCACCTCTCGGTCGACGCTGTCGAAGGCCTTTTCAAAGTCGATGAAGTTGAGATAGAGAGGTGACTGCAATTCCAGGCTTTGTTCAATGATGATCTGTAATGTGGCGATCTGATCAATGCATGACTTGTTTCTCCTGAATCCAGCTTGTTCCGGTCTAAGTTTTTCATCCAGGGCATGTTTGATTCTGTCCAGGATGATGCGGCTTAGTATTTTGCTTGGGATGGAAAGGAGCATAATTCCGCGCCAGTTCTTGCATTGACTTAAGTCTCCTTTCTTTGGTAGTTTGAATAGGTATCCTTTCTTCCAATCCTCGGGTACTTTGCCTTCTTTCCACACCTTCTCTAGTAGTGGCGTCATCAAGTCTGCTGTTGTCTCTGGGTCGACTTTCAATGCTTCTGCTGGGATTCCATCTGGTCCTGCTGCTTTCCCAGCTTTCAGCATCTTGATTGCCTTCAGGACTTCTGATTTCGTCGGGGGGTTGATGTTCACTGGTAATTCTGCTTCCGTTGTTGGTATTGTTGGGCGCGTTGTAGGTGGCGGTCGGTTTAGTAGTCTTTTGAAGTGTTCAGCCCAGTGTTTCCTTTGCTCCACTTTTCTTCACTAATTGAAGTAAAACTGAGCTCCTGTTATCATCAAAGTCTTGTAGGTATGCCGATAGAGTAGTCTGGAAGTTACCGTCTCAAATCTTACTATGTGAGCTAAACTTTCTTTCCCTATCTGTAAGGTGGCAATAAATAATAAGATTCAGGCGAATGTTTTATCAGTAGTTACAGCAATTTAATCATGATAAACTGAGATTGTAAAACACTGGTTGATAATATAAGACTAAAGCCTGAAAGTGCGTCGGTGTCATAGCGGTTAGGACGCTCGCCGACCATGCACATGGTCCGGGATTCGATCCCCGGCCGGCGCACTCCTTTACCTCGCTAAACCAGTAATAAGACTGGCAAAGAGGAAAGGTTGGTCATGAGGCTAGCAACCCCATCCTGTAAAAATAAACACCAGTGCTACCGAGACTTCAAGTCTATAGCTTGAAGCCCTATGTTCCACTAGGAACGTGAAGGAATAAAAAATAGAGCCTGAAAACTTAGTAGTATAATTTCATTTTGTTGATCAAGTATGTCAAATAGTAAGTTGTCGACATGGTGATGTGAAAAAGTATCGGCAAACTTCGATACGTTATAAACTTACCCACTGAGTAAATCAGCGGCATTTCGTCTAATTGTCAATGATGAGTCTCATGAGAATCTGTGTTAGCGTAACACAATACACAATACCATTAAATCTTAATACTGCTTCTTCTTTGACCATAAGCTGCTAACTGATATTTTTGTTTTTCGAAACTCAGACTTTATGCTGTTTTATGCTGTTTTTTTATTACTCATATTTCACACTTTGTCCCAGTTTACTGAATTGTAAGCATTTTTTGTAGAATGCGAATTTTAAGTGAACTGTTAATTTCGTGTTGTGAAACACATACGCATGTACATCAATATGCAAGTGACGCATACAAAGCTAGGCTTTTACTTATTTCTCAGCTTTTTATTTAGGTTTATATCTGGATTCGTGAGATTATTACGCTTCATCTTTACTTTTCAGTAGAATATTTCATATGATAAAGCCATTAAATAACGTCTGTATGCAAGTGATAGATAGCTACAGTTCTTATAAGATTAGTTACTGATGGAATGCAGTGAGCTGCTAATATACTATCGTCAGCTACAACAAGTACTTTCAGAGACCTACTTTGTGCTGAGAAACATGCCTAAATGACTGGGACAGAACCTCTCCCAAGGAAACCTAATATACAGTAAAAAAATCACTATTATCTACAGAATATTTAACTCATGATAGAGAAGCTTAGCAACTGTTCAGTCGAAATCCGGTTTCTAAATTCCTAGTCTACAACCATCGAGTATTTAATTATTCTTTGGCTAAACGACTTCCAGAAGTCTTGTTTGAAAAAAAGATAACCCTAGAATATAAAGATTAGAATTTCAAACGAAGCCATTACACATGATCTAAGTAACCACTGATGATTGGCTACACCATAAAGACCGGTTTGTATTGAAGCGAAAAATAATCTGATGTGAATTTTTTGTAATAAAGATCAAAACACCTGCTCATCTAATTCAGCTATGTCATAATTTATTCTTAGTGCGTCTGTGGCACAGCGGTAGAGTGCCCGCCGACCACCCATGTCGTCCGGGGTTCGATCCCCGACCAACGCACTTCTACACCACGCTAAACCATTAATAAGACTGGTACAGAGGGAAGGTTGGGCATGAGGCTAGCTACCCCACCCTGTAAAAAATAAACACCACTGCTACCGAGACTTCAAGCCTCTAGCTTGAAGCCCTATGTTTCACTGGGAACGTAAAGGAATAAAAAAGAATAATTCATTCTTAACCTGCCAACTTCTTTTTTCAACTAGGGATGCTATATTATTCTTGCTTAATGTAGTTTGGCGACTTGGTCTGTGCGCTACGCTATAAGCCATACCTCATTATATGATGGTTACCGAGGCTGAAGTATGTTAAATGAGATTGGAGCCAGGGTAATACTTCTGGCAGGTCTAGCTCCTAAGCTACTGTGCCACAGGTGTACGGTTGCTTGCCCCACTGTAATAAATTTCTAGATTCAAATGCACAGACCAATGTACTACTTTATTAAATATTGAAATTATGCTTTTGAAAAAATAAAATAGAAGTACTTACGAACCGTTTTTAAGTCAAGGAAATATTATTTTTGTCCAATGTGTTCTGCTTAATTTGTTTGATGACTTTACACAGACATATTGATAGACAGGTAGGCAAGGATGGCACATACCTTTATCTGTCAGTATTCGACAAAAATAATCCCCACTATTTTAATTTATTTCACTATCGAAATGCTAAATTAGAATTGAAACACAGAAAGGGATTAATAGAATTGACAGTTGTGTTTTTTTTTCTTTCTTTTCACTTTTCATCCTCTCATCACATCACATCCCTTTCGCCAATTTATTAAATGATGTTGTACAGGATGAACAAAAATAAATAAAATTCAATGTTGATAATATATATTTTTTTTCCTTTCCTTTCCTTACCATAACTGTCGACAGTGCATAAATATTTAAATGATTTGAAAATAAACTGCTAACATTCAAGTTTGTTGACTTATACTAAAAACAAGTGCAATATGCATTTATTGCATACTATGCAGAAAAAAAAATATTTCCCGCTGTGTTTTTCCACAGGAGGGAGTAGACAGCAGTTGGATAATGAATGATGTTGATTGTAGGATCTAGTATCATAACATTTTTGTTTGTACTAATTTATGAATGTGCGTCTGTATATTCATTAAGCCTCTCCAGATGTTATAGAATATTATATTATTACTGCAGAAAATAATTATTACACAACTTGTAATCCTATACACGTACATGAATAGAAAAATGTTATGTGTGTATGGTGGCTTTCTGAAATTACTTTATTACAATAATGATAGACTGGTAATTCAGTTTTGCAAACATGTGGAAGGGATTTGCGATTCACTCGTTAAAAATACAGAATCAATAAACTTTTGTATACGCATTTGTCTGTTTACATATAGATTTCATATATATATATATATAATTATACACAAAGTATGTGAAAGTTACTTTTTACAAAGTTATATAACATTTAAAAAAAAAAAAGGGTTTACTGATTCACTTATCAAACATCATTCATGTAAATTTAATTCAAGAATGGTTTTCATCATAAGTTTACACAAGCGGATTCAACATTAAACACGTTAAACATCGGACACTGAAACAACTTTTGATATGTTCATATCCAACAGCCACTAAAAATTCCCCAATAACAATCTGTGTTCTCAAGAAAAAGGGAACTAATTCTTTATATAATACAATCTAGACTCTAAATGTAATTTTCTTGTAACTTTCCCGGAAAATAATAGTGCGGTTTCTCACTAAAGGCTGACATTCTGTTCCGAGAAAAATTTATTTGCAGTTTAACTGCTTATTAAACGTGTTATAAATATAAAATAGTCTACATTACTCTGCTTTGCTAACGGGTATTACTAAGTATTCACAAAAGTAGGTGTTTTCATTAATAAAGCCTATCTGATAAATATTGCTAATTTTGAAATATTGAATTTACACTAAATGATTTATAGATTTTAAAATTTCTTAGTTTTGAATTTTATTTATGGTATATGGATGTCAGTGAACGCTTAAAAGTTTTCCTTAAACTTAAATTTGTATTCATAGTTTATACTGATGTTTGCTTGCATTTCAGTATCGCCTTTTACTATTATTGCAAAATTTTATAATTTTAGCTAATATTCATTTGTTTTTACGAGTTGATCACGGATTGATATCAGTTAGAGAACCATTGAAAACCAGGGAGTACTGGACAGCTACTGTTTCATCCTAGTTTTGGGAATCATCAGCAGTACGCACCCACTGGGGTTCGAACCCAGGACCTTCCGGTTACAAGGCAAGCTCGTATACCGTTCAGCCACTGGGACCCGATTCAAAGGCTAGTGCATGAATTCTAACTCCTACCAATTTGTGATTCCCAAACTAGGATGAAACAGCTGTTCAGTACTCCCTGGTTTTCAATGGTTCTCTAACTGATATCAATCCGTGGTCAAACTCGTAAAAATAAATTAAATGTCACAAACCTATGTGCTATTTAGCAATGAATGTTGTCTTACATCTATGGAAAATTTCAGTGTTCTTTAGAAACACTCTAACCAAGGCGACCTAACCAGTAGTCTTGTCTTTAAAAAATCCAACAGCAGTTGATATTAGATAATTTAGTGATTAGTTAACTAAGCATGTGTTTACTCGTCTTTAGCTTTGTATTCACTAAATCCATCACATGCAAAATAACGTATTTTAATGACTATTTTTGTGATTACCAATAAAGTTATTAACTTTAGTTCAAGCTTGCAGCAAAGAAGAATATATATATATATATAATATTCCAGAATAACCGTCATTAACAATATTGGTGTTCTTAAATACCATCAGTTTGTTAAGATGAATGAAATTACAGTTCAAGAAAGATGCATGAGTCATAATAAGCATAAAAATGTAATAGTACGTCGAATATCAAATAAGATTCAGGAAATTTTTACAACAGATTAAGGATCGTCAAAACCTTGATGGCCAGCGGAGTAAAGAAAGCGTCTGAACCGATTTCTTTTGGATACAATAAATTAGGTGTCTGAATGCAGATCACAACAACTTCAGCAATATGTAGCAGACAAACTCTTGAGGTAAAATTAAGATTAGTTGGTAAACGGTAGATGACTCTGAAGGCCTTGTTTACGTCAATTTTATGTTCTGTATCTACGAGATGAGAAAGTATAGAACAATGAATGTATGTTTGACTGGTTTTCAACACAGTTTTTGTAGTTCTACTGTTGACTTGATTTACAACCATACGGTAAGCGATGTTAAGATCAGATGCAGATTAAAAAAAATGAATCAAGCAATGAATCACTGAGTTAAGTGAGCAGTCAAACTACTCTAGTCTTTGATCTTTTTTAGTAGTCAGGTATTGAAAAATACAGTATGAGAGAATCCGGCTGGCAAATTTTGTGACGTGAGTAGAAGATGATAATCCAGTACTAAATTCACAATGAAAAAAACAACCCAAAGGTAAACATATTTCGAGGATATACATGTGAACACGTGCGTCGAGTACATATAAGTACATAGCGATAATGTTTTTAACTTATGACCTAGATCATTTGTTTTTCAAATGTCACCACTATGAATATTCTTTTTTTTGTAAAGTAATTACAGTCATACGTAAACCTACATACAAAAACATCAACAGTCCAGTTAGTAGGTACTGTACATTGATGTGGAATTCAAACAGGTTTTTACTTTACTTCTTCTTCTTCTTCTTTGTAGAATTCATTAAAGTTGGCGAATAATTATCCTGCAAACAGACGATCATTCATAAATTCGTCATCGTCACTGCCGTCAGCAACACTAGCACCACCACCACCACCAACAACAACAACAACAACAAAAATACGATCAGAGTCAAAATTATTCAATCATTCTATTTGTAATTACAACCAAACATATGGTACTGTTTCAACATCTCAGTTAAATCAACTGCATTCTCGTAAATGGACACGTTGAATTAGTGGTGGTTATATTTACGAAGTCATAATATTTGGGGAGATTCATTTTCAAACAAGCTTATCTTATCCTTTCCTCTGAATCTTTTCTGGTTATGCATCTTTTTTTCTTTTATCTTTTCATCCTTCCACTGTTAACTAACCTTGTTAACCCTTGTTTATATGACCTACTTTTGCTGGTGTATTATAATAATACCATGCATGCATGACACATGTCTAAGTGAATATTTTGTCGCACAAAAATTTAACTTTATTTTTATTCTACATTTACTACGAATCAACACATTGCTTCTTTGTTATTTTGTGAGCTACTTTATCTTCTAACCTCGTACTGTGTTGTGATTACTACGGCAGAGTTGTTAAATAGTGTGAAACCTTTCGTATATTTCCTTCCTATTTTACCTTCCTGGATAAGTCACCTCAGTGATTTATTCAAGTGTATGATACTGTTTACATGTGTATAGGCAATGCACACACACAAAAAGGCACACAGAATCCTGTAAATTCTTTTCTATAATCTCAGACAATGATTCCAATGTCTTTGTTTCGTGTTGAAAGAATTTCGTGATTTCTTTTTTATATACCTAGAATTGATATTATTTCTGTGTGAGCAATTGTGATTTGCAAAATAATTCTTTGTAAAATAATCCTAGAATGGGCTCGTAATATTGTTCTGTTCTATTTGAAACTGCGTTGACTTAATAATCAATGATATGATATTCATTCCCATCTGAAGAACAAAATCACTAATCGGATATTCATTTGGAGAGTTTATAAAGATATAATTGCTTAAAGCGCCTTGGTATTCGACAGTTATGTAACGGTTACTAGCTCTGTCAAGGAACTTAGTCTTAAGTTCCTATTGTGACGAAGACGCTCTGAACCGATAATTACTACGTGGTTGTCTCGATTTCAACTCCAAAACACCAGTACCTTTTTGAAAGTTATATTATTTGGCAATTAAAGTAAAGACAATTACAAGTCTATAAACAAATGTTTTATACAAAATTATAGCGTACTTTTATTCGTCTTCTTCGAACTTGTACACGATCGATCCATTCGCGCCTTCGAGTTGCCCGTCAATGGCTACCAAGGTCAATGAACCAACGTTCAATGTTCATATTCCTTGACAAGCTCGTTGCGTTATAATGTTATGAACAGGGGATGGTGGTCAGCAAATCCATGATTTTTAATTACATATACCCCTTGTTCTGTCGTGTTGCTGGACATAACTAATCCAATGTTATAGATTTTCTAAACATTGTAGTATGATTTAGATACATATGAAATTATCCCTGTAATTAGGTGTAAAGTAAAGGTGTTCTACGTATAGCCGTTTAGGTATTCGATGGTATAAGTTGCTGTGATTTGGACTTGAATATGCATTCACTACTACTTGATTGAATCCGGTTCTAAATATCTCTATGCAGCTGCTTTAAACGAATAAAAATCTCTGAATCAGTAGGTCAGGAACAAACTCCCCGCATATTTTATATGATACTTAGTGTCATGATGTTATGTTAACAATACATAATAATGAAGAAGGCGAACAGAATTCTTTACACTTACAAATATAACGTTTGCTTAACATGTAATAATGGGATATTCATCCTATTCCATTGAATGTATCACGACAGACTATTATAAATAAATTTGTCAGTGGTAATTCGGAGTCTTTTTACGGTAGATAAAAATAAGTGAACAGTGAGATGATGAGCACAAAGTTAGAAAACGGGTGTGTTGTATATATATATATATATATATATATATATATATATATAACAGTGTATAAAGGAATTAGAAAAGGTAAAAGTGCAGGCTGACAGCTGTTTCAGATGTTCACTGAATTAGGCATAAGCTCCTACAAGAAGAACAAATGAAATAGGAATTTACAGAGTTCTTTATGGAGTTTCATTTCATCGTCCCGACCAAACAGTCACTTGTGCATTTTAGATAAATAAAAACTCGAATTATTTGCCAACATTGATACCAATAACAATATTGTCGTAATGAACCGAAATCAGTTACAGAGATCACTGAAAATCTGAACATGGTTATCGATGATGGCCTAATATTACTAAGTTTTTGCAGGTACAAAATTATCAGATTAGCATAACACAGAAAAAATTCGTTGACCAGATATCGTAGACCCTCGAACTGTACGTTGTCAGTGATAAGTTATCATCCATCCCTATATTCTCTCAGAATGTTTATCTGGGAAACATTAGTAAGACGAATAATTTAAAGAAACTAGACTCATCTTAATTTGGAACTCTTTAGAAGTTCATATTCATAACCCTCTACCAGTTGTGCAATCCAAGACCTATAGATTATGACGATTGACCTTTGACCATTTAGCCACTGGGTTAGAACCCACTGGTGTGTAAATTCTAACTTCTCTCAGTTCGCGACATAGCATGACGAGATCTACACTGAAGCTAATCAAAATCCTGACAAAAATAGATGGGGCTGCTCAGCTAGGTGCCGCCTGCAAATATATTAAGCAAAATCACCAAAGGGACCTGTGTGGAATAACACTGGATCTCGTTGGCAGTGACGTGAAAGGACACCTGTACAAATATCATAGGGAAGTAGAAGTCGTGAGATGAGGAATGCCTGACTATGGATACCTAGGAGCAGATAGCTGAGAGACAGATAACAAAACAGAAATTGAACCGGCGCAGAGAAGACCAGCAAAAGGAGAAGCTGAGTACGACCTACAGAGTAAAGGAGGAGAGTCCTAGGAAGGAGATAACAGGCTTTTACGACATGGTGGCACCTGAAGCACCACATGTTATAGTAGAAAGAAGCGCCACAATAGTATATCAAGTAACTAGGTCTCTGTCCGGAAAGAGATCAAATCAACTTAAGCTAGTGAATAATGGTAAAGGAAATAGTGAAGAAAACCCACATATCAAAGAAGTGGAGGATTGGAAACACTGAGCTCGCTGCTTCAAAGGACGTCCGGATCGATAATCAACTACAAGCTATCCAGGAATACAGCTACCAGTGAACACTGACTCTCTGATCAAAGCAGAAGTCTTGAGGGCTGGGCAGGAAGAAGTAGGACTAGATAGGATTCCCCCAGAAGGACTGAAAACGGACCCAAAGACCTCAGTAGCCATGCTCATGTCATTAATGCAGGAGGTGTAGTAGGAAGGAAAGGTGCCTATCTGACAGCATGAAGAAAGACGATCGTATCAAACTTTCAAACTAGGGCGACTCGAGCCAATGCAAGAACCATGCTCTTATCCACTCCAATTAAAATTTTAAGGTATGTCATCCTTAAATGACTAAAACAGGCGCCATATGGAAAATACTGGCTTTAGGAAAAACTAACCATACATCGACCTAACAGCAACACTCTGCATTATTACTAAACAAAGCCTAGAACGGTAGTCAAATCTCAAAGCCAATCTAAGAAGATTTTTGGTAGCGTCGGCTGCGAAGCAGTCTGGAAACTGCTTCAACATTATGGAGTGCATTGTCACTGACATTTATGAGCCTTACTCAACAGCTATAAAATGACGCCGTACACCAAGTGACTTACATCGGGAAGTCTAACAAAGCGTTTGAGGTGAAAAAAAGAGTAAGACAAGACTGTCTACAATCACCTTTGATATTCCTGATTGTAGTCGACTATATCATGCACAAACTCAAAGATATACAAGCATAAACTGTCAAGTTATCAGAAGAGGCAGCGAATGCAGGATATCAGGCGAATATAGAAAGAGGACAAAGGCGATGAAGACACCTGACAAGCAGCAATTACTAACTACCACCAATGGAAGAAATGTAAAGGAAGTTATCCCCTTCAATTACCTGGAAGTAGCACTGTTTCAACTACAGGTAGCTTCATGGGGTGAGGATGTCGAAACCGGATCGAATCGGAATGAGAGAGGAAGTCAAGCATTCATTAATCTGAAATCAATGCGAAGAATCCCGTGTGCTCAGCATAATGATTACGACCTAGGTTTTCAATACTAGTATCAAATAAGTGCTTACATATGATTCAGAGATTTGGCGCACGCTTCATCGAAATCAGGCATCTATTATTCTGAAGTAAACATTTCCGACAGACTGCAAACTCCCATCGGTACCTGGCTTCGCTCAACACTGAGGATCAGGTGGTTAGAAGGCATAGGCAGTCAACCAACCAACAACTTATTGCATAAAAAATATGCAGGAGGAGATGAAGATGGAGTGAGGAGGAGTCTTTCAATTGACACCACATGTCAGGGGTTCGAATAGAACCCGAATGGAGAGGAATTAGTAGGGCGTTCTATGATGACGTGCAAAAGTCATGTGAAGGGAAGATGAAAGTTTATAGGCAGTAGTGAATTCAGGTGAAAGTGAAGACTGAGAATAGAATATAAAGGAGATGTTCTTCTGAATCCCTATTTCCACTCAAAACGCAAGAAAAAAATAATAACAGATAATAAATAGTTGTGTTTTGCATTTAATAGTGGTGAGTGGTGTTCCAAGCGACGTCTGCAGAGTGAAGAATCAGGAAAATAATCAGTGTACATCACTGTAATAACCTAATATTTGCAAACTATTCAGCTCGACTGAGTTTCATTGTTGCTGCCCTCCTAGGGTGTTTTCATACCTGTTTTACTATTCTTACTCGTAAGCTACTGATACAGCGATGCGAATGGTGTATTTCTCAGTCATTTAAGTAGCGAAAAAGAACTACAGAGTTTAGCACTTTTTGTATGTCTAAATCTCTTCATTAAATATATTATTTCTATATAACACAGAGTGATCAGTAATAAACATTACGCAATGTAGTCACATTACGAAACTGATATGAATTATAAACTCTGGTGTCGAACAATATTTTTTTCTACTGGCCAACAACAGTTCTTTATTATTTTCCTTTCAAACCCTCCTTCAGCTATTAAAGGGTCACTATACCTCAATAAATGAGAAATCTGATGGCTACAGTAAGTTGCTTTAAGGTTACATTTGCTAGAGAAAAGTAAAATGAATTGTGTTGCATAATCATAGCCATGTAGAGAACATGTTATTCTATAAGGCATATGAAGAGAGAGAGAGAGAAAGAGTTACGTATGCTCTGAAGAATGGCAGTCAATATTGTTTTCAGATTCCCACAAACCCGGACATTTTCCTTAATGGTCACAAACAGTTTAACTGGTTGGATCATATTACACATATCTAAACAGGACAATTTTGACAGCATTTTTTTTTTGGTATTTTATATTTTAAGTAAAAAACAGTGTTGAAGGAAAATTGGAGATCATATTACAACTGGAGTCCACGTTGTAGAAATATGTTCTTACAGGTAAAATCCACCTGGGGATTTATCACTAGAATTAACTTTAACATACATCAACGGTAATGACAGTTCATTCATTGTCTTGACTTTGTTGAATATGAGAAAGATATTGTAGGGTACAGAGAGAAATTATAGAATTATTTATCTTGAAAATACCTTCATGTAAGATGCATGGTAGAGGTTGGAGTGAAATGCTTATCTAAAACGACTAGACCCGTAAGCACAAAAGATAATGGAATATGTGTTCAAATTAACACACAAAGTAATTAAAATGAATCCTGTAATTTTTAATAACTGAAATATATATATTTGTGTGATGGCAATGAAGTAGTGAAGAAAACTTTTGGCATTTCATAAACTCTTGAGAGCCACTTCCTAGTTAACTATTTGAGTGGACTATCTTCAAGTAATGTGAAGTCATGGAGTTTAAAAGTAGTCAGACGTCAGTGACACTAAGTTGGGAAATATCATGACAATTATCTGTAACAACTGAGATAATTAGAACACAGTTAGTGATTTGTTTGACAAGATGAACGACATCGTGACAGACAACATAAAAGGTATACAGTGTTTATTATTTGCTAATATGAGCGGCTGGAAATTCTTTAAGTCAGTCAGTAAAACTCCTATGTCTACTTGAGATGAATTAAACAGTATTCAGTACAATCCTACAGGAGGTGAATTGCGAGCCTGAATAACTCAGTGGTAACTTCTCTACCTGCGTGTCGCAGATCCAAATCTCAGAAAGGACATGGTTTCCTTCAAGGTTGCAGATACGCCTTGCTGACGAGTGCCAACTAGTACGAAACCTAGGTGCAAGGCTTCCTGCCGATTGCCTCCAACCATCTAATATCAACAGATAGTTGTTTCTATTGTCTAAAGTTAGTTGTTTTACGGGGATTTATTTATCTTACTTCAAAAGGTCAAAATAATACAAATGCACACATGAATGAGAAATGTATGTTGTATGACAACTATATATTCACTCTTGACTCATGCCACACATATATAGAACTCTAAAAGGAAACTGCAATGAAATCTGAAGATGAATATCATGAAGTTGTGTCATCCTCATCTTAGATTGTGAACTTTTCAATGAATGTTTAGTAAATTCATTCACACTGATTCGGTTAGTGTTGGCAAGAATAATTGTATTATGTCAGTATGTCAGAACCCTTGTGGGGTTATCTCTTCATGACTATGAGTTCACTTCTCGGTAGTGCTTGCGGACAAGAGGTGAACAGTATCCTATTAGAACGATATCATTTGAATTTACGTGAACTTCAAAAGTGGAAGTGTTCATACTATTTTTTTCGGGAAATGAGAAACGGAACGTTATAATACTTGAGTACCAAATACTGACAAATGTGAAGAAAGCGGTCTTTTTAAGTCAGTAATTTAATGCATAACACTATGTTTTAAAGCCATATTCTGAAGATTTAGTTCTCAGGACTATCACTTCTCAATGAAGTCCAAAGATATTCAATTAAAAAAGACTAGAAGTGTGCTATGAATCTCATAAAAACAGTTATGTCGGGCAGGAAAAGTCGACCAGGGTTTTCATGATGATTTATCAGTGCAAAACTAACATGTATGCGTTGAGTATTCAACAGATAGTGCTCATAATAGGGGGAAATAAGAAGTGTTTCTTTGCTGAACAAAGGAGCTGTGTTTTGTGTGTGTGTGAATAAATGGGCATATTTCGTGAAATACTGCTTAACTGAAACTCCATATGATCCATTCTGAACTAAAATACAGACAAATATGAATCGTTTTTGAATAAATGGAAATATTCAAGTATTGGTTTTTGTAGGGATTCTGTTTGATTCGTTGGAGGATTTCATTATGAGCTGACATCAGTTACAAAACTATTGGAAAACCTTGGAATACTGGGCAGCTGATTCGTCCTGGTTTGGGACTCTTCAGCAGTAAGCACACACCTCCAGAGTTCGAACCGCGGTGGATGCGTAGTGATGAAGAGTCCCAAGTTAGGATGAAGCAGCTGTCCAGTATTCCAAGGCTTTCTAATGGTTCTCTAACTGATGTCAGTTCATGATGAAATCTTCCAACCACGTGTGTTGGTGGTACATTGGTTAGGACTCTCGCCGACCATGCACATGGCCCGGGGTTCGATTCCCTACCGACCCACACCTGATATCAATTGGTCACCTTGCAAAATTTGGGCTACCGATATCACATGCTGAAAATTCCATGCTTGTATCAAAAGCACTGTATAGAATCAAGCTATAATAAAAAAAAGAAATATATGGAGATGATGCAATAGAACTTCTTGATCAGTCCTACAGTAAATAAATTTGAATACATAATATTGTGGAAGCTTTCTACATAAAAAGTATTAGTTCCTACTACTGATCTAAAACACGTACAAAATAAAAAATATACTTGGCTTATTAATATTGACGCACAAATTAATTTTGTAAAACCACTACTTTTTTATTGGCTCTTGCAATTTATTTCCTACACACAGACTACAACTACTTTGATTTAAGCAAATTCTGCTGTCATTTACACACATTTTAATTATATTTTTGCTCTCTCTTCCGATGAATGAAAGTTAGGGGTAGAGATTTTCTGCATCTGATTAAGCTGAATAAGACATTTCATTTCAGTTCCATTGCTGAAATTGCCCAATCATAAAACTCCTACCAGAGGAGTTTTATGATTGGCTAGTTTCACCGCCTTTTAATTTTATCAGTCAAATATTAGTTATGACGATTTATGTTGATTGTTTCCATATTCATTTTACATCATAGTTGTATTATGCGAATGACTTCTGGATTAATAAATCATACATCTAATAATGTTAACGCCAATAATAGTAACAACGGTAGTTTTATATCCACAAGCACTCCTCTAATTACACCTAATGGTAAAAGAAGAGGCCGTAAACCGGGTTTGAATAGTACAGTGGCACAAAGAAGTGCAGCAAATGCTAGAGAGAGGTCGAGGATGCGTGTTTTATCTGGTGCATTCGTTGAGTTGAAAGGTGCACTACCATGGGTTCCAAAGGATACAAAGCTTTCTAAATTGGACACCTTGAAATTAGCTGCTGGTTATATTGCTTACTTAAGACGAATATTGGACACTTCAGAATCGTCAACAACGAATTCATCCCCTCCACCATCAGTACCAAATATAGAGACAGTAGAAGAGTCTGGACTTATAAGAAATGCTTCTGCACTGAAATTACTTCATAATGAAGCCTGCTTCCAGTTTACTTCAAAAGTATGTGAAAATACCCTACCTGAAACTATAAAACTGTTCAACCTTGTTACAAACGGTAATAATAACAACTTGAAAAAACCACGTGTGGAAGAACATTCAAAATACGGAGATAAAAATGAAAGAAGTGAAGGAGAGGGGGAAGGAAGAAATGGAGAATCATCAAATCAAGTACATTGTCAACGTCAACAATATACTCACTCCGATCATTGTACACCTTCTTATCCCCAAAGAAGTCACTTTCCTAATGAGCCTTACCGCCAATCTCAACCTCATCACCCGTATACGATGGATAGAATCAACTTCAGACAGAGCACAATATCAGCATTATCTCCTCTATCTTTACCACCACCGTCTCAGCTACCGATATCTTTAACGCAGCCTACAACAGATATACAGTTCCCTATCAATAGATCACTCAATGATTGTTGCATTAATCCTGAAAACAATAATGACACTATTTACTATGTGGGATGTGTGAATTCTGGTGCCTTAACTACGAAAGATAACACCACTGTTGTTTATCCTGAATTATATTCAAATCAATACGGATTCAGTGCATCACTTTCCTGTTATTTGGATAATTTCTATGTAAGTTTGTAATGTACTTTTCATTCTGACGAATTTATTTATGAAAATGTTTGTGTGTGTGAGTTAAATTATTCTTCTTGATTGATTAGCAATAGATGTTGAGCTTAAGGTCTTCCTGTTAGAGTCTTATGATCACTACACTGTACTATAACTTTCGGGATTCGTTATATGCTGCCTACTGTTGCTGTATCTCGAAAGAGATATTGTTTACCTTCATGAGGTTAACAAATGTATCGTTCACTGCCTGTTCTGGGCACATTGTTCCTGAATTATCTTATCTGTTGTTAATTAAACACTATATTCGCATTACTATTACTAATATTATTATCCAAGTGCTTTTTTATAGAATCATTATTTTTATTCAAGATGATAAGGTATAATAATAAGCATTATGTCACCCCATTATTCAGAAGAAAGTGAATAAAGCGGAAATCTGTTAAATTAAATATTTCTAAACACTATATAATAATAATAATACCGGGACAATGAACTGAAATCAGTCAGATACAGAACCCCTTAAAGTGAAATTTCATTTGTAAGTTGTTACAGTGGGGCATGTCATTGTCCATGATGGAATGTCACTCAATGACTTTAGCTGTAGGAGTGACTGAATCGAAATGTATTTTTAAGTTTAAGGCAATTTATGAAACATGATCACTATATGCCAGGGGTGTCAGAAACAGTCCACTTACACTAGTGATTGTTTTAATGACCCAGGACTTAGTTTCAGAATATTCCTTTGTTTATTTCTTCTCTGAAGTAGTTGATTACTAAACAATGATTTATGGGCACTAATATTCATTTCGCGACTGTGCGTCGGTGGCACAGCGGTTATGACTCTCGCCGATCATGCACATGGTTCGGGGTTCGATCCCCTGCCGACGCACACTTGATATCTACGGTCGGCCTGCAAAATTTGGGCTACCGATATCCATGCTGAAAAATCCATACCTGTACCAAAAAATACGGCGTGGAGTCAAGCTGTAATCAAAAAGTAAAATAAAATAAAAAAAGATATTACTAATCTTAAAAGAAATTAGTTGTAGTGTGTCCAGGTTAATTCAAGTATTATTTTTTATGTCGCCTGGTTTACTTTAAGAGGCGAACGCCATTCACTAGATGACCTTTTATCAAATAATCAGTGAATCAGTAAGACTTGACTAAGATGAAAATATAATTAAATACGAATGAATTCAGATTTCCCAGTCACCTGATAAACAAAGTCTATATTTTATAATCGAAGCAAAACGTGAATTCAAGTCACAAACTGGATTTGGATTTTCACTGACTAAAATACCTTTCCGGTAACATATATGATTTTGGTTTAAACTGATTTCTAGACAGATCTGTAACAGTAGAGTTTGTCAATTAGGGCTATCCTCGATTGTTGATGACAACATCTGAATGTGATAGGATCAGAATTTTTATGCAGTTCACCCATTTTTGATGCATTCGTCAGTAAAGTGTAATCATATAAATATAAGTGGAATTTTATTAGTTTGAGAAATGTGAATCATTATCACTTAGACTGACATTCGAAGGTTTCCCCGCGAAGTTACTGCAGTCTTCCATGGTTCCATTCAAGTCTTGCTAGATAAAAAGTTGATGGACACCAGTAACTGATAACATTTCAGCCAATAGGTAATAATGTATTCTATCAATTAAAATGTATAGTTTAAACACCGTGTAATATTACTTAACATTATTAAGGTTTTATACTAGGTGCTAACCTGTGAGTGAGGTTTTAAGGTTACAGATAAGCATAAGGGAAGACGAAACTTAAACGCATTACTTCCTATTCACTAACCTAAACCTTCTGTTATAAGTATAGTTAGTTATTCAGTTAAGCTGTCATGTTGAATTTTCGTTATTGTCAGAACTATGCAAGCATTGAAGTCTGTCATCTGACAATGACATCACCGATTACTGAATTGAAGAGTTTTAATTCAGTGTAAATAAGTGATACGTAAACATTATCTATTATTCAAGTTTAGAAAACAAAAACAATTTGTAGGTTGATTTAAACACTTTTAAAGTAGTGGGTTTATTTAGGGCTGTTGCACTCGAAGACAATTTTCAAAATGTAGAATGTTCATCACTTTGGAAACAGTCGAAACGCAAATGCTTTTCAATTAAAAAAAAGGCTATTATTTGATGAGACTGAAAATCGGTGGTGAGAAGACTTTCAGTGAACCTTCGATGGAATCGATCATTTTCTTTAGAGGAGTAAGTATATAGTCTGAAAGGAAAAGTTTATGGACAAAAATCATCGCTTCCATATCAGCCACATAGATGTAGTACACACTGATACAGCGTTAATAACTGAATGACATTTCGACAACAATTTATTGTTCATAATTATATTAATATACTAACACAGTTTTCCCGCTTACTTTATATAGCTCTCTCTCTCTCACGCCTGTTTTTTATCAGAGTCTCCGTATATCGATATAAGTGTTGAGTTATTTCGATTGCATATATTTGGTGTTGTTTCTCTGGCAAAACAACAACAACGCATCTAAGCTTTTTCAGTCAAACATTTAGTTATTCATGGCGCTACACAATTAGGCTTATATTATTTATTTCATATATATGGTCCCTTATCTTACTTAATAATGCTGTACAGCATATTTTTGAAAGCTACTTAATTGGCCTCTTAATAATCTTGATTAGTGGTAGTGTGAATTGAAATTGATCAATGCAGATTAAGAAGTAAACAAGAAATACTATCAAACCGTTCACATAATTAATATTTATATAAAATGTAGTGAATGTTATCAGTTAACATGTTTTAGCTAGAAAGATGCTCGTCTTTTTACCTGATATCCATCTCATGGGCAAAGGAAAAAATGTGTGAATTAAATCAGATAATATGTTTGATGAATGAAGGCCTAACTTACATATTGATTACAAACTGTCATTTACGGTTACATGGAACCTAGAAATTGGAATATATTAGACGGTTAGAGGCAATCGGCAGGAAGCCTTGCACCTAGATTTCGTGCTAGTTGGTACTCGTCAGCAAGGCGTATCTGCAACCTTGAAGGAACTCATGTCCCTTCTGAGATTCGAAACTGCGTCACCCAGTGCTGCAGTCAGAAACGTTACCACTGAGCTGTCCGCGCTCGCAATTGACCTCCTGTAGCACTGCAGTTACTAGCGTCTAGTCAAAGTATCCACTACGGTGCTACAGGAGGTCAATTGCGAGCGCGGACAGCTCAGTGGTAACGTCTCTGACTGCAGCACTGGGTGACGCGGTTTCGAATCTCAGAAGGGACATGAGTTCCTTCAAGGTTGCAGATACGCCTTGCTGACGAGTACCAACTAGCACGAAACCTAGGTGCAAGGCTTCCTGCCGATTGCCTCCAGTCATCTAATATCATCAAATCAATGTGCACCGTGATGGCGAGCTACCTAGAATGGTGGCCACATTGCAAACCTGACTGATAGAATTCAGTCTGCACCGAAGAAAGGACTAGACACATCACATTAGTTACTAGTGTCCAATCAAAGAAATTTGAATTTCAGCCCTTTGTAACAATGTGAAAGATATTGTCACTTAGTTCTCTAATCTGCAACAAACCAGAAGTAAGCCTAGTTTCAATACACATTCTAGATTTCAGTTACCTTACTTTGTCATGTATTTAGTTTTAAGCACTGGATGAAGCCGACAGATAGACAAAATATTTCCAGAGAATTTCAAATAGAATTGACTGATTCAAAAGTTTTTTATTGATATACTAGTTACCAATGAAAGTGTCTAATTACATGGTAATTTTTAGTCCAAGATTTCGGTTTTCAAGATCAGAAAAAGTGTAATCTTTCAAAGGATTCTTGCCTTGTTGACACATGTATCCACGTGTTTAAATTTTCCCCATGCATAAAATAACTCCTTGAATATGAATTGGTAACTATTTTATGTTTAGCCTTGAATATTGTCGCTGCTATGTTTCTGGAAACTCCAGCAAATATTAGTTATTCTGTCTAATGGTTATTTTTATAGGATCTTAGAATTATAACTCACCTAATGCGTCTGGTATGTAACGCGATATTGAAGTGTTGCTGTCATCCTATAATTGAAAGCCTAGATTTCTTGGGAATTTTTTCAAGAAGATAAGTGTGAAATAGTCCTCTTGTTTTCCATGCATCTGCTTACATATTATAAATGTATTTTTAGTGTATCATGTGACGCTATCTATTCAGTTTTTTCTGTCCCAATGAGCGTTAGAGTTATTTGATATAACTAGTTTTGTACCAGATTGTATGTTACTGAGTACGGCTTTAACCTGTTGACTAGTTTTCAGTTTATGTCTTGATTGTTTGAAACACTACTTGGGTGAACAAATGTTTCCCCTTAGGCTTATCGTCTGCAACTACAGCGTAAGTCTTCCGTCAAATGTCCTAGCCGACGTTTGATAACAAACTTTTTCCTATTGCCTTTTAAACACAGTCCCTAAGATCCAAGATTTTTTCTATTGACATATTGTCTAATGATTACTATTTACAAATTATCGGATAGCAGTCAGTAGAGACTGAATTAATAAATCTCTGTCAAGGTTTACTACTTATTTAGATGACGACCAGCTCTCACATTTGAAAGGGAAGAGTAACTTCATGTTTTACTGTATGCTTCGAGTTTATGTGGACTTGAAGACCTTTTTTGTTTGTTTGACCAAACTGTTTAGATAACATGTGACAAATGGTATTAGTGTTTATCTAAAAACTAGTTTTGACATTGAGAAGAAAGAATTCCCCCCCCATTGTCACTTTTTCAGCAACCTAATTCTAGGTTTCAGTTTTAACTTCAAACTGAAATTTCAACTTCAAGAAATCGAAGTTGGTGTTATTGGTTAGCATTAAGGGGATAAACTTGATACTTACTGTAACTAGATGTGACTTTCTCATTCTTCACTCCCTGAATTTCAGTTTCAGTGCACAAAAGGGGATCAGTTAGTCGACAGAATAATTTGTGGAATGAGACCACTAGAAGAAATCTAGAAATCACTATATTTCGCACAGAATAAATTTCAGTACATAAGTACTAGACTTTTGCCCACCTAATTCACACGATAAAGTGGTACAGTGTCAATATTATTGTTCTAATGCTTTTGGTTAGCATTCAAGATGATTTCCAAAAAAGCCTCTTAAATTTCTTTGAAGATACATTTTGGTAGTAATAGTTCTTATTGTTTTGTAGAAAGAGGTAGTTTGGTGGAAAAAACGTAGGAACTACATAAAGTTATTTTAGCCATACCTACATCTGTGAACATACGATTATTTGCTGATCAGAGTAGTGTTTATCTTACCCAATATTTATGAAGGTACATCTACAGAAAGGGGCAAGCAAAGCCTAATAATTGGAAAGCGTCAGATATCGGATATTACTTAAAAAACATCACAGATGTTTAGATCCTTGCTTTGGGATTAAAAATAATGAAAAGTGATAACATATATTAGTAGTCACATTGAATGTTTGGTGTTACTAATAGAATAGCTGCTGACTAAATTACGAACAGAATCAGTTCACTTCCTATGTAATTGCACTAAAGACGATGGCTAGTATATATCATTAAGATTTCTAATACGGACAAATTCAGGTTAGCATACATTCCAACTGGACACCCCTTACACGACTGGTAAATATTTATATGTACCGATAAGTCGATGAATACGAAGTTATGCTGCCCTGAGTGCTGAGCAAATCTTATCTGTCTAATTCGCAACATAATTTTCCAAAACTGACGAAGTCTTTCAGTGCTCCAGCCTTCAAATTATAGGGTCATAAAACACCACATTAAAAAGAAAATTACTGTTAGACACTCTGAAAGTGAAACAGTTATCCTTAAAATAATTACAGAATAGATATATGCAAAATTCACCTTATAGCATAAGCGTCGTAAAACCGAGGTAATGAGTTCTGTGACAGGTCATTATAATCATAGCAAATATTTAAGTTAGACTGCTCTAGGAATCTTTTCCTTTTCATTCTAGGGTTCTCCAGGCTTGCATTTGCAGGATGGTTCTAAAGATTTCACTAACTGCCCACTATTTTTAGGTCTACTCTGTTCACATAATTTTAATGGTATGATTTTCTCATTTGAGTCATTTTACGTACATCTTTTGAGAGTCTTGCTAATTATCAGTGAATTTCCATTTATCATACGCTGAAAGACCTGTAAACTGACATGAAACAAACTGAGCGGTTCGGTTAGACTAAACACTGAAGCAATAACTGATAAAATATGATAACAAAAACTGGCACAACGACTGAATCATACCGAGAAACAAATAACCGACTAAGCTTCAAAATGGAACTTTGTACAGAAGTGCAGCAGCTTAATCTGCCACACTACATGTCTCATACAAAGAGAAAAGAGCGCAACCAAAAACTCAAAATAATTAAAATGATCAGAAATGTTCAGAAGAAATAATAGTAACATGGAAAAATATGAGGGTTTAATGCATTACAGACAGTGAATGCTTCTGTGTCATTGAGCCATATCGCAAACAGTCTCCATCCATTGGATCTTAGCATCCCGACGTCCCAAAGCAGGCACTCTACACCTTCCTGTATGTCTCAAACCATCTGTCAAGGACTAATGCCAAATTTCTATTTGACCACCCCTAACTTCCTTCTGACCTAATTCTATGTTAGCTGACATTAATCGTTGAGGAAGGCAGTGGCTCAGCATGCGCAACATGTGTCTGTGCCGTCTCAGTTCATGTAGCTTCACAACCTTATAGATCGATTTCCCTTCCCTACCTAGCACTCTATGCCTAATCTCAATATTACTTACCATATCATAATAACAATTTGCTTTGTTCCAAAACAGTACTAATGGTACTGTGTGGAATTTTCAGCATTTTGCATCTAATTTTATCGAATAACATTAAAACAATTATAAAAATAATATTACAGGATTATTAATGGCAGTTCTTATTTGGTATTTATTGTGACAGTGAAGTCATAAATGTACAAGGAAAACTGTAAATAATAATAGTAATAATAATAATGTTAGTAGCTAAGATTGTCAGTTAGTTGAGGAAGTGTCACCATAGATTACAAATAGGAGATAATAAAAGAGCCGATTATTTTGCTAACAACATAGTAATGCGTAGGTTTCCCGCCTAACACTCTCTCTACATCATAGAACACGGGCTATGAGATAGAGACAGTACAATGCCACTTACCACGGGGGATTGAACGCAAATATCTGCGGTTAAAAACAGATAGTTTTTTTCTTCATATTTTCCAATTTCAATGGCCATTTCTCACAGCCATAAAGAAGGATGCAACGAACTGCTGTGCGATACACACGGTCTTTAATCGATAGCCGGATATCACACCTGCGCCAGAGATGACGTAAGTTGACAAATGTGACATGAGCCTTTTGTATCCATGCTGAAATTCCTTCAGCAATCAGTTTATTATGGATGATGCAAATTCCGGAAAAGGCGGAGTGGTCGACATGTTCAAATACTTCTCTATCTAACACTAAACTAAGAGTCGATGCATCATCTTACATTTGACAGGAGGGAGGAATCGAATGTCAAACATTCCAAGATTTCTACGTTTGGTGTTCAGAAGACTTCATTTCTCAGTGCCTTTACCTAGGAAGACAACGTCGTCTTCACACTCTAAGTTAACGTGATTGTTCCATGGTTAATCCTTAAGTCAATAAAGACAGTTAGGGTCATCTCTATTAGTATATCTGTGATGATAAATTAGATAAAAATGGGAATAGTTGGCGAGAAACAAATAAAGATAAGTTATGTTACATTCTTCTCGATCAACTTACAGGTAGGTGTTTGTCACCTAACTAAAAGAGATGATATTCGGTTGAATATTATTTGAGTGGAAGAAAATGAATTCGAATTCCTGATGAACATAAATGAAGTCAACTTCTCGATTCAACAAAATATAGTTTTATTGGCTAGACAAATATCCAATTGTTCTTAGAGTAATCAGCTGAATACTGCTTACTTGTGAATACTTTATTGATCATTACTTATTCATACATATGCTTGCAGTACATTGTCTTTTATTTGCAACGCTGAATAGTTAACCTATGAAACTTTTGGTAGTGTTTGAAACTTTAATCTCCTCATGCATATATATAATAATTTGACTGAACTTTCATTTTTCATTCAGGGAAAAGACCATTCTGCTATTACAAACGAGACAATTTACTTCAACGATTCCGATTCATTAGATGACAATGGAATACACTCACTAGCTCATAATACAAACGAAAAAAGCCGTGAAGGGATCAACTTATTAAAGCTAAAAAATAATTTCTACCCGAAATTAACACATCTAATTAAACCGCCAGTTGAATTGCTAACATCCGATGCAAATGTATCAAACGAAATTTTGTCAACGTCGAAGACAATGGGAGAAAATGATTCATACTTTCATACAATGTACACAGAATATCAGAAGACTGATTTAGACTTATCTCTGTCATCATCGTCATCAATTGAAACATCCGCATTAGAAATTAACGATGAATGTATGTTCACAGTGAAATCAAATCCTCATCCAACAAACCTCCATTTAAGCAGAAAAATAAATAATGAAATTTCATAGTGCCATCCATTCACCCAATTATTAATGTAAACATTGTTAAAAACTGAAAAGTTATGTACAGATTAAATTTATTTAACTTAGAATTAATTATACTTGGTTTTTACTTGTCAACAATAAATGAAGCTTGGAAATATAGTTATACAGAAACGTCTGGGTTAATAGAAAGCCAAGAAGAAGTTTCGTGAAATTAAGTCACAAATACTATCCGTAAAAAGTGGAATGAAATAAATTGAAACAGGATAATACCGGGAGATAAAGGAATTGGTCAGAGGGAAAAAACAGAAGAAAAATACAACTAAAAAATAAAAACACGAAAAATGAAGAAAATCATTGAAATAAACAACCTTGAACAGCAAAGTGATTACAAAGTAGATATTATCTGCTTTCTCGATTTATTTCTGAAATCAATAGATGCTTTCAACAAGACGTGTACTACTAGTGAACATGTTAGTTAAAAGCCCCATGTATCCGTGGGATACATATACCATAAACTGTATAGTTCGCAAATTAGTAATTGCAGATCATGTGTTACCATTTTTATAGGCTGCTAGCGTGAATTAATCTGTTCTGAACTAATTTCATTGTGATCTGAGTTATTATTTTGTAGTCTGCTGACAACCTTGCCTCTAGGCAAGCTAAACAATTGTCCGGTGTTTGCGTTACTTGAGTAAGACTGGTGACCGTATTACCTTTTCAGGCGTCTCCAACTGATTATATCTGTTAGTATTGTTTTGACTGCAGCAAATAAGCTAATTTTGCAAAGGGATTATTTATTGGTAACTCGATATACGTATGCTGATGAAATACTTGTACCATATATTTAATCACAATTCGCTCCTGTCTTTCTTCTTGTACTACTTTTTTATTCCCTCATGTGACCTTTTGTCTTCCTTTCATACTGAGCATTTATTTTCATAAACTTAGTTTATTTCTTCTCATCATCATTGAATCTCTCTCCACTAGTTGATAGTATTACACATGACACAATTATTTATATCTGTGTCTCTATATTAGTAACATATCTTGCCAGTTCCAAAAGCCATATTCGTCCTTCCGTCAATTAATTTCAAGCGCAGCCGCTCGGACCTTCTTGGTGTTACCTACTCTTGTTCTTGTCTTGCTACAAGCTTCCTTATCCAACTATATCCATCTCTTGAGTTGGTTGGCATCAACAAGTTTCTGTTTGTCTTGCCTTTTGATGGTATAAACGTGGTCACGTCTCTTGGTGACAGTGTATGGACCTTCCCACCTTGGAAGGAGTTTCCGTGAGCCAAGCCCGCATCCAACCGTGTACTTCCATTCTCTACACTCTACTTGATCTTTGACGTTAAACATTACGCATTTCTTCTTATCTCTCTTTTCGAATTTTGCAGCCTTCATCTTCTGTTTTTACTTTACATTCATGACGGCTTCTTTCATTCCCTTCTCAATCTCATCGTATTCCACTCATGGCGAAGGGGCCAGGTTGTGCTGTGTATTGTTAGTCGTGGTTTCCTCCCATACTTCAACTGAGATGGTGACTTTTTCGTTGTTTCTTGGGTGGAAGCACGATGTTCTAGTAGAATCAATAAAAGTTCTGTCTCCCAGTCACCTTCCTCCGAGGCCAGCCATTTCTTTACTGTACAGCTATTTCTCTCTGCCATAGCATCCCTTTGCGGATGAAATGGTGTTGTTTGGGTCTCTTCCTCCCCACTGTTGCAAACGGGAACTGAATTCTTCTCTTTCAGAACAAGAGCCCTGATCTGTCAATATCGTCTTTGGCACACCCGGGTCTACAGCTGCATGTCGAAGCACTGAGTCAGTCACAGATTTCGCAAATTAATACGGGATCGCGACGGCACTTACTAGTCGTGTAGCTTCTTCCGTCATCCCCAGCATGTATTGATTGTTACTGGATGTCTGTGGATATGGTCCTGTGACAGTTACGGACCACAATTCACCTAGTACCGTAACTTTAATCGACTGTAAAGACGGTTATATGTTCCGATCTCCTTTCTTCAGCTAATACTCAGACATTCCAGCATATATTCTGCCACATCTGTCAGTAAACGCCTTGTCTCAAGTGACCGGTCGTCCTGGCTACCTCTTTATGTGCTAGCTGGTGGCATTCTTCTATCATCTCATAGCTCAGGGACTGAGGCAGTACCACCAACTAGCTCCCATTGTTCTATCACCAAGTCAAAATTCTGTAGGCGTTCAGTTTTAATCGTTCCTTCCTCCCTAGTAGTATGGTTGGCTCTTCATTCACTGTAGGTCGATTTACTTCTGATCCATTAGTGATCATCTGTATCACTGCATTCAGGGTAGGATTCGATCTTTGACTGCAGGTGAGTTTTATCAGATCTTGTCCGAATGCGTGTATTCCGTACGCAATTTCCTACAAATCGGCTTCATCTTCCCGTCTACATGAAAATTCTGCCAACAAAGTTCCTTCCCCTGGAAACTGAGAGGTCGTGAATGCGTACTCCTGTAGGCGCGAAATCCATCGGGATAATTTCCCACCTGGATCACTTGCTTTCTTTAATCGCTGTAGTGGCTTGTGATCAATTTCAGCGTGGAACCGTTGATAGAGTAGATAAGGTCTCAATACGTCTAATCCCCACACTAATATGAAACATTCTTTTTCGACCGCTGAATAATTCTCCTCCGTATGTGTTAGAACATGACTGGGGTACTCGACATCCCCTTTATTCTGTCTCAGTGCTGCGCTGATTTTGTAGTCTCTCGTATCTGTGGACATCGTACACTGTTTCCCAGGTACAGTCAATTTTACCATCATTTTCTGCTGATCTAAAAACTGTTTAAAAGGGTTAAATATCTTCGGCAAATCTTCCTACCAAACAAACTGAGTCACCTAATAGTCTATACAAGGGGCCCCTATCTCGTTGTTTTTCACAAATTGACTGTAAAACGCTGCTCTCTTAAAGAACTGTTTTAGTTTCCCGTTTGAATTTGTGTCATTATTGCCAAGATTTTCTCAGTCAGAAGTTATATCTCACCGTTTCCTATTTTATATGCCAGGAGTGTCTTGTTACAGGATTTCATTATGAGCTGACGTCAGTTAGAGAACCGTTGGAAAACCAGCTGGGAGTATTGGACAGCTGCTTCGTCCCACTAGTTTTGGGGCTCTTCGGCGATACGCACACACCACTGCGCCAGGGTTCGAGCTCAGGACCTTCTGGTTACAAAGTGAGCTAGCTCGTAGACCAACAAGCCACTGGGACCCGATCCAATGGCTAGTCCATGAATTCCAACTTCCGCCAATTTGCGACATAGTGCGACCACGAGCCAATGTCTTCGGTGAGTATTTGTCCTCACACCCGACCTCCTGTACCCTACTGGTCATGACTTCCCACTAGAACTCCAGGTAACTACCTACCTGAATAGAACCTGCGGCTACTGAGCATTTCATTGATATCTAAATGAGGACAAATACTCACCGAAGACATTGGCTAGTGGTCGCACTATGTCGTGAATTGGCAGAAGTCGGAATTCATAGACTAGCAATTGGATCGCGTCCCAGTGACTTAATAGTCTACGAGCTAGCTCACCTTGTAACCAGAAGGTCCTGGGTTCGAACCCTGGCGCGGTTGTGTATGCGTACTATTGAAGAGTCCCAAACCAGTGGAACGAAGCAGCCATCCAGTACTCCCAGCCGGTTTTTCAATGGTTCTGTAACCGATGTCAGCTAATGATGAAATCTCGTAACCAACCAATCAAATCCCTACAAACCAATACTTGAAATCCTTTTTTCTGTGTGAGGTTTCTCTTGTTAATACGTAGTGCAAACTGTTCAACTAGTCTAAACATGGCTTCGATATGTTCCATATGGTCACTTTCAGTTTGACTGTATATGACGAGATCATCATTGTACAATTCCACGTTCTTTAAGTCTTTAAGTAACAACATCATTAGTCGTCTGAATGTAAAAGGTGCACCTGCCAATCCATACGACATGCGTTCAAACCGACATTGTTTCTACCCAACGACGAAACTGTCTTATCTCTGTCTCCTTATTTTATTAGCATTTGCCAGTATCCTTACTGGAGGTCTGGAACTGCAAACAGATTTTCAATTTGTAGGCTATCCATGGCTTCTGATACAGATGCCGTAGTACAAGTGTAACTGCAGAAGGCAAGACATGGAAGCAAACGTATATTGTCAGTTGACCAAACAGCTATATATATATTCTGTTGCTAATGGAGTGTTGAACTGTGGGAATATGTTAGAATAATATTATGTTTGAACACATTGTCTACATCACACCACCACATAAGGTCTTAGTTCTGTTATGCTGCTTAGCTGCCGGAAATCAGTACAGAATCTGTACTTCCCATTGGCTTTTATCACTAAAAGGACTGGAGAGCTATACGGGATGTCAGCTTCCTCAGCAATATCATCTTTTAACATCTTCACTTTTCACCAAACTTCTAAATGACATGGAACTCTTCAATTCGTAAATATTGCCATTTTCCGACCCGTCACTGGTTTTTCATGCCTCACCTTATCACAATAACCGTGAGGGTCTCCATCTCCAGTGAAGAGATGATCATATTCTCTACTAACATTGATACAGCAGGTATTTTCGACGTCTCCACCCCTATTGTCTTGCTGTTCCAATGTATGCTGGTAGGTCCATACTTTGAAGTCACAGTTCTTTCCTTCATGTTAGTTACTGTACTTACCTACCGCAGAAAATCAGCTCCAAGTACCGTTTTCCCTAATTGAGCAACAGTGATGAATGGAAAAGTTACTCGGCGTTAAGGCTGTAGTTTGACATGCCTGTGATTTTTAACACATGCCCACCTACCGTTTGAACTGTCAGTGAACATGTTCTAACCCTCTGGCACAGACTCTTATCTATTAGTGAGACTATCGCCTTTGTATCTTTAAAACATACTACTTCTTTGTCATTCAGTAGCCACTCAGAGTACATTATCCCCCTCTTGAATGCTCCAATGCTTGTAATCTTATAGGATAGCAAGGACATATATTAAATTATCTAAAATTGCTTCGTTTCTATCTTTTCGGAAAGTATTTTATCTAGTGTCCTGATTCGTGACATGCAAAGCGTTGGTCTCTTCTGCCGCTCATTCGTAGAGGAGCTACTTCGCGCTGCAAATCTTTGATTTTTATTCCCAGTGGTTTGTTCTGAGTGTCTCTGTTGCGGTTAAATTTGTGCTCAGTAGCTGTCTGATCACCTTTGCGAGCTTACCAGTGTCCATAAGTTGTGCACCGTTGACTAGTTGTATTTGCCGAGAAGTGCGTTCTGGAACACTTCTGATAAACTAGGAAGCCAAAAACTGTGTCTCGAGTATCTGAAGCGCTCAATGAAGTAGGATTATCACCTTAGGTGTCAAAACCAGCGGTCTCCGTCTAACCCCAGCTTCGTAGCACGGAGCGGCTGCACTGCCTGCTGCATGTCCATCAAATTCCACCACCAGTTATTCCAGTGTTCACTTCAAGGTCTTCTGTTCACCTTCCATTTTGTGCTACTTTTTTACCCCTTGTTGTGCTCTTATGTCTTCCTTTCACGTTTTCCATGCTGTATTACAGGCATCCATCACTTCTTTCCATTGCCATTAAATCCATCTCTCCGCTATTTGATAGCATTGCAGATGATATATGTATATGTATAGATACATACGTACATATATACAACTTATGAATCTTGTAAGTAGCTCACACAAAAGCAGACACCCGGTAAAATATCGTATTTGTCTTCAGATTACTGGGGTGTCAAGCGACTTGAATACTTCAAGTTTCTGCGAAAGAAACTATGGCGAAATTCCACCTAGGATAATGTACCTCAAAGTAACCATCTGCTTCCAACAAATAATTTCGTTACAATTCATTGCAACTATCTGTTATATTATTATTATTATTTCCTTTAGTTCCTAGAGGAACATAGGGCTTCAGCCATGCGTCTCCATTGCGTTCGATTCTCTGCTAGAGTTTTCACCTGGCTCCAGGTCTGCCCACATGCTTTCATCTCCTCTTCACATGATCTCCTCCAGGTCACCCTTGGACGACCAACTCGTCGCTTCCCTTTCGGGTTCCACTCGAGGGCTTGTCTAGTGATGTCACTTGCTGGTTTCCTCAGAGTGTGGCCAATCCATCTCCATTTCTTCCTGCCTATTTGTTTCACAATCGGTTCCTGGTTGGTTCGCTCCCAGAGATCTTTGTTGCTGATCCTTTCCGGCCATCTGATCTTGAGTATTGAGCGAAGACATCTGTTAATGAAGGTCTGTAGCTTGTTTGAGGTGCTCTTTGTGACACGCCAAGTCTCTGATCCGTATAGTAGTACTGACTTCACATTGGAGTTGAAAATCCCGATCTTATTTTTGACGCTGAATGATGTTGTCCTCCACACAGCAACTATCTGTTATCAGGTAATAAATTTTAAGATATAAAAATACAGGATATATACTTGTCATCCATTCCTAGCACAGTTTCGAGGTATTCATTTCCCCTTGATTTTATTGTAAAACTATTGCTTTTAAGTGAGACTGCTCCTCAAAACTCAAGGTTCATTGGATGAGGATTTTTAGTTTCCTTTCACTCATCATTATTTGAATCTGAAAAAGTTTGTGTTAATTTCTATCAAAAGCATTGACGATTGCAAGATTGTTACTCGTAGAAGTCAACCAAGGGCAACTGCATTTAGTATCTTAAGCGCCTGATTTTCTGATATGTTATACAGCTTCACATTCCCATATGTCTTTAGATTTCCATCCGAGTATTTTTCTTCCCTAAATATCTTTAGAGAGACGTACACAAAGTGAACATCATGCACAAGTGACTAATAGATTACTTGCCTAGTGCTCGAATTTTGGTATGGAGACTTTGTTTTCCTTCTGGTTGTATCTTGTTTTTTGGACCGGTGAATGCCCTGTAGAGCGACTGCTTAGTCTTTGGCTGTCTACTGGAAGTGTCTTCTTCCATTAGAAACAGACTCAGTAACTGGTAAAACTCAAACTTTCTGGTAATATACCAAGCTTCAACAGTAGTAAACTGCCTCCTACACGTTCTAATTGGCGTGTAAACTGACCGAAATAGTATGTTACTTTTGTTAGCTGGAACATTATTGTTTTCGTATAACTGCTGCATTTTTTAATTACTGTACGCATATGAAAAGAAGTTTCGATATATGTGGTTCTTATTGACTTTTCATCATAAACGTGATAAATAAATATTTATTCGAAAGGCTGTTAAAGAAAGATAAGAAATATTCTTTTATTTTTATATTTTTCATATGTGTCTGTCACATTCACTCTACTTTTCGTAGGCTTTTGGGTTTCTCATTTCTTCTCTTGCTAACTTTATTTATCTTCCTCATTACAGAGTATCAACAGAACCTCAAAAATTGGATACAATGTTCCTGACGATACCATATGGATCGTTCTGCGATTCCAGCTGTACCAACTTCCCCCTTGTAGAATAGGTATCCTTGATGGGAAAAGGAGTGATGACTTGCCACTTTCCATTACTGTGAGGAAGATGACATTTAGACGCATGGTCTCACTGGTCTGGAACCACCGCACCACCTGACCCATTTTCATTAACAAAAGGTGCTGCGTGTAGGTTTTACAGTTAACTCCTATGTTCTGAGGTTACAGGCATCCTGCCAACATTCTCTGGAAGGACAGCCTGTGGTGTACCAAAATGAATCTAGGGCTAAGGTTAAGAGATAAGAGTGAATCAACTTAATACTAACTAAATAAACATCTAGACGAACTGCTGATATTTCAGATTTTTTAAGTTTTGCTTTACCATGTATGTATCCAGTCACGCTCAGACGCCATTTTTTGTGCCCCTTACTTGCACTGTTAACACGCACATACTCAGAGTCCATAGTTCAGCCAAGCTGGTCAGATAAATTCCAAAATCTCTCCCTTAAATAACCTTAATTTTTATTCTCTAAAGATATACTGCCCACCACAGCACATCCCTAAATGAAGGAATGTTTTGATATGCATTCTGTTACCAATACTTACAAGTCAGACGGTGTATTAATGGATTGGATAACCTAATGTATTAAGTTTAGCAAAGCTTTTGTAGTGTATCTAGTCAAGAGTACAACTAGTACCTTGCAACTAGTGAGTTCAAATGTCGTTTTTGATACACAGTTCACCTTATTACCCATATTTCCACTTTTCTTATTTGTTTATTTTCATTTTTGTATAACACGTTATTACTATTTGTGTATTTGTGCTATTTTACAATCGTGGCGACTAAGGTGTCACGAAGATTGAGATGAATAACCAGGTAGAAACTATATATACCTTCCAAATATAACTTCAAACTGAACTATGCGCTGAAGATGCTTTCTAGTAGGGCAATGAAAGATTCGAAAATTAACTATCTAGCTCAGAGAACACAACCACATCAAAATCATCTACTTGAGCTACAAATCTTCTTCGTCATATCTAAATCTTACGAGCGAAACACGCTTCTTTCTGTTAGAAAAAGGGGAAGACCTCGCCAAAAGACAAGGATCCACCAGAGAACCATTCTCCTTTCTCCATGAATGTGTTAACCTTTCTTTATCTACTAGAATGTATTGAATGATAAATGCCCTTCGTTTGTTTGGCTGTTTTGCTGCTGTACTTGCCCACTGCCATACTTTAAAAAAAAGGACTTTCAAACCTCATGATTGTCTTTTGCAATAACAGAGGCTTTTGGTAGATAAACGGGGTAATTATTTTGATGTAGGCATTGGCTACTTTATTCGTTCGCAACACTCCCATTCCATGATAATTACTTACAATTCATATATTTTGGTTTCTTTGGTTGCTTTCTCCGGTCTGTTTTATTAGTGTGACCTTTTAGTTTAAATTTTCATTAATTCCAGCGTTTCATTTACGAAAGACGGATTTTATTTAAAAACCCTATTTCTGTCGAGGTAGATTCTTTAATAACAACCAAAGTTAAATTTCTTGAATTTGACAGACATCATGCGGAAATATGGTTTGCACAACTACGGCACTACTTCAATCGGTATGGGATTTAGCTTGAGATCCTCAAGAATAGAGATGTGCATTTTCACTTACCTTATCGGATTGGCTAGTAGGTGCTGGAGCTCATACTTTAGCTAGCTTGTCCAAGCAGCCATAAGCGCTAGTTGGTAAAAGGCATCTTTATGTCTGAAAACCAAAGGTCCGTTTACAAAGGTTGTTTCAAGGGGGAGCATGGAAGGTAGATCCCCATCATAGTTTGTGCGCCAGCCGCGACAGCTGGTGGAAGATATCATGTTGGGTGGGATGGTATTGAAGCAAGACTGGATGCAAGCCATTCTAGATTATGTGCAACTGGATGCTTAAGATTCTGGCCACCATCTAATGCACCTAGTGCGCAACATAGATCGATTATTGGAGAATCGACGACTCATAGAAGGTCAGGTCAACCATGCGGGTATTGGTAACTGCCTCATAGTCTCGGAAATTGTGACCAACGTTAGATAATTAGCGGAAGCACAGTCATATCTAACACAAAGTAGTCGAGGTCGATTACCTAACAGGAAGCTTTCTAGGTCAAGAAGCAGATGAAGACAAACCAGATCAGGACAGTTTTGATGGAGGGTTGTTGGACAGTCAAAGAAACAAACAGCGATATTTACCTGACCTAAGTTATCTCAAAAACAACAGGAGAACGACGGGCTCCTTTTCACGTGTCCACAACCAAGACGCGGGGCCTGAACAGCCACTTATTCTCCATCAAGGATAGAAACTACAGCACAGACTTGTCTGTCGATGCAGTAGCTTCACTCTGTATCGTATAAAAAACAAAGGCGGGGTCGACAAGAGCCCCGTCAGTTCACGGGCTGCCAATAAAATCCAATCACGACTTTCGGGTAAAACACACTAGTCTTTGACCTCGAGTTTAGTTTGCAGCTGCCATGGATTTTCACTCTTTCCGCCCTAGACCTAGCAACCCTCAATAATGACTTCATAGGGTGGCATGACCTACTAGTTTATACCCGGAAGAGAAGACTAACAATGGGAGAAACGTCCCCGTTTACAAATAGCAAGGAGAGCGATCATTAAATCTGGTCCGATCCCACCAGTATCAAGGGAAAAATTCCGTAAAATACTTGCGGAATTTCTTTCTTTAACTGCAACCAAACCTCGAAACTCCATGGTTGGTTCCAAAAGTTACTCACGCATACGACGTCGCAGCTTTCACTAGATCAATAGCTCAATCTCAGACGAAATTAAAGTAGCAAAGGAGGAATTCAACCACATGTTTCAATTGGGGGTTATTCGTCTCTCGAAGTGTCAGCGGGCTTCACCGTTGTCTAATATAAATCAAACCAGCTGGCGCTCATGTGGTGATTACAGAGCCCTAAATAAACAACTAGTCTTAGACAGATAATCAGCACATCACAAATTGGAAAAAACTGACAATTCTCGCGGCACCAAAACGTTTACTAAAATAGATTTAGTTTATGCCTATCAGATTATTCTGGTGGATAAGGAAAATGTACCTAAAACGGCCATTAACAGCATATTGGGATTGTATGAGTTTGTATGGATGCCATTTAGTCTTCGGAATACCGCATAAAACTTCAAAGATGTGTGGATGACTTATTATGTGACCTACCGTTTGCCAAGGCCTGTACAGATGACCCAACCATCAGTAGCATTGACGTGAACATACTTTCGGGAGGTTTGCACACACTGGAAGGCAACAGCATGCTAACTAGATTGAGTTTTCATGGAAGAAACAACAGAGTTCCTAGGACACGCCGTTGCCAGCACTGGGACCATATCAGTGCACAAAGAGGTGGACACAATCGGACATTATCCCCTGCCTACTTCCGTCGCCCATTTTCGAATTCTTCTGGGGTTGATCAAATTCGGTCAACGTTTTATTCCTAATCAAAGACAGCACAACTACTGCACTAAGAGGATAACCGAAGGGCTTTAAGTTGTCATCCGATATAACTACACAACTGAAGGACACTCCAACAAAGCCATAACCCTAAAGTATCCTGATACACTTTCTGCTTTTGCATTAGTGGTAGATGCATCTGACGAGGCTGTAGGGACAGCTGTGAGCCAGTTGTGTTAAGTCTAATATTATACTGTTAAATACTAAAGTAGTACTTCATATAACATCTTCCATTTTGTTGTTCGTCTTGGACTGTTGTACATCTTTTGTTTGAGTGCGCATCTTTGTTAACCGAGGGTTTAAACCAACGAAAGAACTTGCACCAGTAGTGAGAGAAATGGACTTTGAAATACACCCTGTTAAATCCATTTTAGGTTTGTCTTAGGACACAAACGAAGGTACCTTTGTTTATGAAATCCATATACCTGGGAGACCCGTAAACACATATGGAATTCTGTCGTTGAAAGCCTCATTTTCTGACGCCTGTTGTTCTACCCAGTGGGTAAGTGCCACAAAGATTATACAGAGTCGGCTTGGCTTGGGATGAACAAATACCCAAACATGAAGTAGACATGACGATCAAATTTCTAGGTAGTTCTGAAATGGTTGCTGACATATCCTTCCTGCATTGTTTACGGTCTTTGTACGTGAAATAGTTCACAAAGAGGTCACTTATCTTCTACGATGCTTCTGAATGTGGATATGGTGCAGTTGAATATATATGATATTTCGAAAGGTATACAAACGCTCGGGATCGTTGTATTATGGCAAAATCTCGTATAACACCTCTTCAGGTTCAAACCATATCACGGCTAGAACTACCTGTAGCTGCATTGATGGCCAATACTGTTTTTCCAGAGGTGACATATTGGACTGACACGAATATTTTCTGTATCACATTAATAGTGTAAATCGCTTTAAGGCATCGTGGTTAACCAAGTCTCAACAATTCAAAAGACACAAAAGTTTTTCAATTGAGGTATGTGCCGTCCTGAATATGGCAAATTTTACACCTCTTGGAATGCTCGCTAGGGATGGATCTCCCAAGGCGTGGTATGTGGGCCCCAGATTCTTAAGTGGTTCCAGAACAAAACTGGCCAGTATCCGAGATAATCATCGAACCTGGTGGCAGTCAGGTAGAAGCAGAGACTGCAAGTGTGGTAAATTTAACAGCTATTGATAAGTGCATAGGGGAATGGAAGCAAGAAGGAGTACACAGCACCATAGTGAGTAAAGGTACATATTGGCATTTCAACCTGCTGGCTGCAAACCATTAAAGTAGCGCTTGGGAACATATGGTCCATACCGTACATAGGATTTCACGCCAACTTCTTAATGAACGACCGATGACTGATGAAAGCCTTATCACTTTATTGAATCTGAACGCATTATAAATAATCGACCTTTAGTTTTACTTAACTCGAACAGTGAACACCACAAAGTGATAACATTCCCTAAGCTACCACAAATAAGAGACAACTCGGTAGGGATTAGTGCAGAATATCTTGGTGATAATTTATTCAAAAGGTGGAGGCAAGTCATTTGTTGAGCAGATATATTTTAGAAGCTTTGGTCCAGGTGGTATGTCTCCTTGTTACAACAGCGACACAAACTGGTGGACGCATGTAGGATTTTACTGACCAAACACTTGGTTAGGGTAGTGTCCGACTTTACTGGTGGAAGTCGCTGGCCAAACGCGCTTAAGCAGAGGGAGTTCTTTGGTGAAGACGCTTTAGTCAGGCAGGCGGAGGTGAATGCGGCCAGAGCGGTGCTGGCAAGAGAATCGGGAAAGCCTTTCTTTTGGAGGTTCCAGATTATATGTCATATAGAGGTAAACCATTCCCCAAAATTAATGGCACACAGCATCCATCACTCAACATGGAATGCTGACCTTCACTTTTTGGGTAGGCACATTTAGCTGAGATTCGTGGTCAAGTATCCACGCCATTTGGAACACCGTCGTGTTACGTTCGTTCGTTGGTGCAGGATTCTTAGCTAGTTAAGCAATCATCCTCACACTAAGACTTCGATCCCATGATATATTTCATGTCCTGTACGGTCAACTTGATGTTTTGATTTGTCTTTGGTCTACTCAGAACAAATACTTTGGGAGCAATGGATATAGGAAATTGCGTCAGCATCCAATATGCTTTCAGTAAATACCAGCACCTCCTCATTTTTCCCTAAATTGGTTAGCCCTTCCGAGAATTTCATCTTATTTGGTAAACAAGCAAAGAAATCTACTGAGTTAGTTCTATTTTATATTTGATCTTGAGTTATATATTTAAAATCCTTTTTACCACCAGTGACCATTCACCAAAGCTCATCCTCATCTCTATTCGTCTCGCACCGTTTTGGTCAAACACTGCAGAAGCAGTCAACAAGAAACCACTGGCCAATGTTCACAGTTCCTTGCAGTTATTCACTACTGAGGGAATTAAATAGATGTGTTGCTGGGCAAATATTCAGCCCACGGGTGAGAAACTCTCTCGAGATGCTTAAAGCAGCCCTCCTTAAGACGAATGATCTCTCGGATCGGCAGGGCCTCGATGGACTGTTTCGCAGTTTTAAGCTGAGTGATCATTACGCCTCACATATGCTTGCACGTATGCAAGAAGTTATTGGCCAACGTCAGTTCACTGAGGAACACTTTACAGAGTTGTTCACAAGTAAGTTTCCACGGCCAGACTGTGCTTGAGACAATTCAAGGTATCGTCATCCACGATTTAACCACCTCAGCCAATAGAATTCCGACAATGTCGCCGTAGGCAGTCATTGGAATCTGCTTGATAGGTAAACGGTCTTCAATTAGTGACACTGAAACTAAGGAGTTATGCAGCTCTGTTAAGCAGCCATTTAGATCAAACAGTTCCCGCATTTTCTCCTACAGTAGACAAAATTCATCTTATGGTAGAAGGTCACCTAGTCGATCAAAATCCAGGCCATGTTCACCCAAAAACTCTTACTGGTGTTGTCATCATTCCGCTTATAGCCAGGAAGCTGAAAGATGCCGAAAGCCCTGTAATTTTGACAAAGACTCAGAGACTGTGGGAAACCGTCCTGCTGCCATGTGTTAGCAGCAACCCTGGTCGGTAGCAGTAACCTCCTACCTTACGTTTGAAGGGTATTTAATAAGACGCAGTACTTGGTGAACACAAGCGCTGAAGCCAGCGTCATTCCAGCTACTGGGGCAGATCGACAGAAGAAACTTACCTTCAACTTACGGGCTGAGAGTGAAAAGCTATTGTAACCGTTGGTAGGAAGTGCATCTGTCTGAAAGTAGGTTTACGCAAAATCACTCAGTGTATTTTCCTCCTTTCTGAAGTCACAATGTCTATCATCGACACTGACCTACTTAACCATCATGATCTACTCGTAGATGTCCGCATATGATGACTGATAGATGGTACTACTAGACTGCCTACTAAAGGCATTACCTACATATGTTACAGCTTGTCACTGGTCGATAAGAAAGCGACAACTGACCCAACTTTTCGGCCGACGGTTGACAGATATCCAGAACTTAGTTGTCCCTTCAATGGTCTGCCGTGCATAACCAGCAATTTTATACGTCACATCACAACCTCAGGACAACCCGGGACCTGGTTACTATCCGTTGCTTCACGTACATGACTTAACGGCAACACTTTCTGGTGCAACTATTTTTTCGAAAATAGATTTGGTTAAACCATACAATCAAATCCCGATAGCACCAGAAGAAATTTCGATCACGGCTATCATTACGCCCCTTTGTCTGATGAATTTCCACGAATGCAACTCAGTTTCAAGAATGCAGCACAAACGTTCCGCCGATTTTCGGCCGGTAGGCACGGCAGGTCCGGTGGGAGGACAAATACTCACCGAAGACATTGGCTAGTGGTTGTACGATGTCGTGAATTGGCAGAAGTCGGAATTCATGGACTGGCCATTGAACCGGGTCCCAGGGGCTTGATGGTCTACGAGCTAGCTTGCCTTGTAACCAGAATGTTCTGGGTTCGAACCCTGGCGCGGTGGTGTGTGCATACTGATGAGGAGTCCCAAACTAGGACGAATCAGCTGTCTAGTACTCCCAGCCGGTTTTCAAATGGTTCTCTAATTGATGTCAGCTCATGATGAAATCCCATAACCAATCAGTCAAATCCCTACAAACCAATACTTGAATTCCACCGATTCGTTGACGAAGCATTTCGCGGCTTTGACTTAGTACGTGCATACTTAGACGACTGCCTCATTTCGCGTCCAGACGAGGAAACTCACTTTAGACACTTAGAATTAGCTTTAGAAGTGCACACATGTGTGTAAACATATATAAATATCCAAAAATAGTTAAATAGGAGTGAAATCACAGGACTTTCTTGGTCACAACATTGATTGCAAAGGTATCCACCCACTGGCCAGTAAAGTTGAGACAATTTTAAACTTTTCAGAATCAAATACGATGAAAAATCTTCGCACTTTTAATGACTTGGAAAGTTATTACCGATGGTTTATTCCCAGCGGTGTCTCCCTGATTCAGCTGCTGACAGACCTTTTTCGAGGGAATAACAGGTTCTTTGAACTTGACGCATCCGCTGAAAATCCTTTCTTCCAGGTTAAAAATGCCATCGCGGACGCCACCCCACTTATGTACCGAAGTCTAGCGCCACAATTACGTAACTCGGCTGATGCATCGGACACGGCAATCTCAGTTCTACAACAGCTGGTCAACAATAAGTGCCAGCCATCCGTCTTTTACTCGAGGCACCTATAGTTGGAAACAAAGTGCACTACATCAGGCAGATAACTTCTGGATAATAATTTATTTATTCCTGTCTGTGCAGGAACGCGCCAGTTGTACAAGCGTGGATGATTACTATTTAAATTCCACAAAGTTGGTTTGTGGAATTTACATGTCTACCATTCATTTTGGCCTTAGTTTGTGAAAACAATCTCTTAACTAGCCAGTCACTGTAACACTCTAAGAAATATTGTCTTCTCGTTAATAAAAAACAATGTTTTTTGGATGGATTATAGGAAAACAGTTAGTTAGGCTGCCTGAATGTTTTTGAACTCGTTTCCAGTTGGTTTGGACTAAAAGTAATGCACTCGATTGTTGTGTGACTACCAATCCTGCTAGACCTTAGTTCCAACCAAACTACCTGCTGACTATTTCGCCCGGTCCACCTAACTTGGTGGCCAGGCTGCCCTTAACAACCCCCCCCAACTAGCGAAGGGGGAATATAACACTTATGCCTTCTGAAAGATGTATTTGTTGACGATGATTAGGCGAGAGTGTACGACTAGATAATCACACCACAACGAAGCTGTGGAGCCCTTGTCATGTGAAAATTATATTGACCACTATGTGTTTCAGTCTGCGCGGACAAACAAATTCATCGTTGAAACTGAAACGGCTGAGGTTCAGTTAAGTTGACGACTTTATTTGATCCCCTATGGAATCGTTGGTCGGTATGTTGCTAAGATTGAGCTGTTCTCCGGTAGCTTCAGCATCGTATATAGAAGAAATGGTTTTGCAAGTAAATATGCCATTTAGTGATAGAGATTGCCTGAGGCTTACATGACAAAATTTCCGTCGGCGTTTCGTCTTCACCATTTTGTGATAATTTTGCCCTGCACAAAGCTATATCCAGGTTTCAATGGCGTAACTACCACCATTTTGACTCGGATGATTGCTTGGTATCTTTTGATGTGAATTACTCCGCGATAAGCTTCATATCAAATGTTGGCAATGCCTTAGCTAAGGCTAGTTTTTCTAACCAAATGGGTCTCCAACAACCTAGGCATCTTGAGGTGTATAACTTCAGAAGACAGAGCACCCTCCGTGTGAGATTTACGGGGCCAATCCACTCCCGATTGAGCGTACATTAGGTTTTCCAAGGAGTGTCATTTGTAGTACATTTGAGTTTGGTGTTGGTAATGGCTACAAGCCAGTGACACGGAGAGGCATGTTGTCTGCATTATCATCTTTGTTTGATTCACTAGCTGCATCCTGTCTTCTCCCCGCAAGAAAGACATACGGTGGAACATTGCGGTTGGATGACCCACTTAGTGGGGCAAATGCCTTGGAACAAAGAAAATGGGCCAGCAACCTGAATTTGTTGCGTCAACACTGTATTGCATGCCCGGTAAAGTTAGAGAAGGATCTTGGAGTAACAGATTTTCATGATTTTTCTCCGATGCCTCCGAACTCGGGCATGGAGCCGTGGTTTACCTTAGAACAACCCAGAAAGAATAGATAGGTGTTCTCTTTGTGATCGGAAATTCCAGAGTAGCACCCTTGAAGACTATTTCGATTCAAAAGCTGGAACTTATCGCTGTCTTGTTGGCCATTCAGATGTCCGCTACGGTGCTGAACGAACTTAATTACCATTCGTCTCATAGCATGTCATGGACCGACTCTAAGACAGTGATACGTTATATACGTGGTGAGTCAGTAAGGTATGTACGCCTTGTAAAAAACAGTGTATCGAATTCGCGAAGAATAGAGCGTTGAATAATCAAGACATATACCATCCTAGCAGAACTCTGCGGATTTAGTGCCAAGGTAATACACCAGCTTGAATGATCTCAATGATAGTTGATGGGAATTTCCAGAATTCTCGGGACAGATGAACTGCTTATAGTCGAGTGGAGGAGATGGACCACCTGTATTCTAGTGTGCCAGAGAAGTTATAAGCGACCGTTAAACTGACATACACTGATATGCACTCACTTTATGAATATTACTCCTCTTGGTATAAATAATAGTAATCTGTAAACGGGAAAAACGGGCAGTTTTTACATGAAATGCATACCATTTTTACAGGTACGATCAAATAAGGTATAGTTTACAACCGGAAAATATCAATAAATTAGCAACTTTTCAATAATTTAGACTGCCGAATCATAATTAACCCTTCGCTAAGGTCGCCATCAGGGTTACAGTCAACCAACGAAGACTTATATTTGCGTCAGTGCTGTGTCCACACGTGGTTAAAAGCCATCTCAAGGAGAGGAGAACCTCCTGAGAAAATGCAAACTGGCGCAAAACACAATTAAGGTAAATATATCATTGAAAGTACATTTAAAAGATATATACCAGGGGGAACCATAGAGTCCCTGGAGTTATAATTCAAGTTTACAATGTGTTATGCTAACCATATGAGTCTTATCATAGAAACTATGACGTTTTCGATGAAAATATAGCTTTCCTCAAGCATCGATGTTGTCATGTTATTCCAGTCAGCTCAACCAGACTTTAAAAAAGTGAAGAATGCGAAGGAAAACAGTTAGTTTTAGCTTCAATACATGCCTAGGTAGTTAAGATAAAATGCAGTGTGATATTACTCAGATAAAAGTTTATTGTCAAGTTTACAAGTGATAGTTTAGTCAAAAGTGGCTTCAGAAATCCGTAAAACTAGAAAATATAGGAAATAATGACTCGTGAGATGTCTCACGGGTTTGCGTAGGGTCCATGGCGTCGCACCACCATAAGAAGCTGAGCAGGCCTGTCAATGTTAGGAGCAGAAGCATTATTCTTCTATTTATACTTGCTTTGTTGTTGTTCCTCTGGGTTCGGAGTGGAACATGGGGCTTCGAAAACACATCTCCAATTTGTTCTATTTTCTGCTATCCTCTTCAGCTGGGCCCACTATTGCCCAAACTCTCTCATCTCCTCCATGTCACCCTTGCACCGACCACCCACTCGTCGCCTCCCATTTGGATTCCACTCGAACAATGGCCTGGCGCCCGATGTCATTCGACGGCTTCCTCAACGTATGCCCTATCCATCTTCATTTTCCTCCACATATTTGTTGAGCGATTGGCTCTTGCTTGGTTTACCCTCACAGTTTCTTGTTGCTAATTCTTTCTAGCTGGCCATTTGATCTTCAGTAAGGCATCTCTTAATGAAAGTCTGCGTTAGCCTGCTGAAAATCCTTTTTGTGACATTCAGTGCAAATTTCTGACCCGTATAGAAGGACCAACTTGATATTGGTGTTGGAAATCCGTATCTCTTTCCTTATGCTGGGTGCAGAAGATTTCTAAACTGACTTCAGATTGGTAAAGGTGTATTACGTTTCCTATTCCGATTTCGACAACTTCAGCCCTTCCACCTGTGGTTGAAACGATGCTTCCTACATAAATGAAGGAGGTAACCTCCGTTATATCTCTCCCGTCGATGGTGACTGGTGCTGGTTGTTGTTGTTGCAGTTCGTTGGCTGTCTTCATCACTTCTGTATGTTCACCCACAGTCCTGTCTTCGCTGGCCGCTTCTTCAGCCAATGTGTTAGTCTTTGCCTGCAAGTCTTCGAGTTTTTGTGACATTAAACACAAATCATCTGCGAAATCTAGACCTTCTAGATTCTTCTTACCAGTGGTCCAGCGTATTCCTGACTCCTCACTGCCCATAATCTGACGCATAGTCCGGTCTGCCACGATTAAGAATATCATCGGTGATAATGGTTAGCCAGCTTATCTGACTCCTATATTCACTTCGAACGCCTCCCTGAGTCTTCTGTTGTGGATCACCTGACACGTCTTACTGTCATATAGCTGTTTAATGAGTTCGATAAAAATTTAGGCACTGCACTCCGTAGTGATGAAGTCGTTTCCAAATTACGTTTCGGTCGACGCTGTTGAAGGCCTTTTCGAAATCGATGAAGTTGAGGTAGAGGTTTGACTGCCATTCTATGCTTTGTTTGATAATGATGCGTAAAGCTGCAATTTGATCGGCACATAATTTACCTTTACCGAAACTAACTTGTTCCTGGTGGTGGGCGGAGTTCTGTATCCAGCGCATCCTTTATTCTATCCAGGATGATGCGAATTAGTATTTTGCTTGGTGTGGGTAAGAATATTATTCCACGCCAATTCTTGCACAGGCCTAAGTCGCCCTTCGGTAGCTCGATGGGTTTGCCTTTCTTCCAGATTCCATGTCTTAGCATTTCTTTGTCTATCTGGGCAGCCTTCTAAGTCTGGTACATTGTATGGACATTCCTTGTCCCCATTCTTATTCTTGCTTTCATCGAGAAAAGACACGTCTAGCTGACTGACTTTTCGGAGGCTTTCATCAGCCCTCTGAGTCATTTCGTCTCTCAGATACAAACGAAGAATAAGATTTTTGTTACTTGAAGTTTTTGAATTTATTTTCTGCGCACTGAGGTTTCTCTGGTGGTTTGAAAGATTTAGTGCTGTGGGGTTGCTAGTCTCGCCCCCAACCCCCCCTGTTTACCCGGGCTTGGGACCGGCTGGAAAACTAGCAAGCTAGTTAACTAGGCGAGGATTGCTATTTTAATTGAAATTAGCTTCATATCTTTTCAACGTTAAGCATTTGAACTCATGCTCACCTCTTCAACTGTCGAAAATGCTTGTTTTTGTCCTACAGATTGGAGAGATTCATATTTATGAATTTAAGGCTACCGCCTGGCTGACCAGATATGCTCTATACCTGAAAGCCAAGTATCTTCAAGAATTCGATGTCATAAATGTGGGATCATCAGGAGATGACGATATACACAAGGCGAAGATGTTTATCTTAAAGGCTACCTAAAGGGAAGCGTGGGGTGAAATCATTAAGGAAGATAGTCCTGACCTTGCAGAACTAGCTGTGTGGGTAGATAGATTAGTTTCAATAATCTCGGGTAGGAATTCTAGAGTAGGTGTTTGGAAATCCTGACATGAAATTTTACGAATAGTTTAAGAAAAGGAACAGTGAGTGGCAACAAGCCAGTCACAGATGCGGGGTATGGGAGAGACTTAAAGGAATTATTAGGCGAGTTCAAAGTGTCGTAAATAAACATCAAAGCTTGACTAATGAAACCCTGGAAACATTTTTGTGCTGGGCAGAACGGAATCTGAACGATCCACAACTATCACTTTTAAGGGATGACGTCAAAGATTTTGACGTGCTGAATTTAAATAGGTTCTTACTATTAAGAGGTAAGCGGGGCATGGGAGATTTGAACATAGAACCAAGACCTATGATTAGAAGATGGGCACAACCCAGATACCTGGAGGATATATTTTGGAAAAGTTAGTTCAAAGAATATGTGTTAACATTGAAAGCAAGGGACAAATGGCTTAGGTCACCTCCAAAGTTGAAAACTGATGATGTAGTCCTAGTAGCGAACAGAAATGATAGGATTGGTAGAAAGGAAGACTTCCAATATTGATGGGTTGGTAAGGATTGCTGAAGTGAGAACAAGGGATGCCTCGTCGATAAGAGACGTCAGAAAGTTGTGTTTACTGGAAGGAGTGGTGGAAGGGAGGTCAGCTTACAAGAGGGATTGATTTCCATCTTATGGCTGTCCACAGACATATCTAGATCCACCGTGGAGGGAGGAGGAGTTACTTTAGGAGTAAGATTATAGCTCACAAGTCTTTCGTTTGGTTTCGTTTTCTGTGGGGCTATTTTTGTGAGATTTGAGAGGGTGGAGGCTATGAGTTCTACCGTGTTGGCAGTGTGTTTATCTATTTTAGTGGCTTGCCGTGTCTTGCCACTTGGTTTATTAAGGTGAGTGTAAGCACACCTTTCAATCACTGTCTTATCTGCTACAACTTTTATCTGTTTGTAGCTTGTGTCCTGTAATAAGAAGCGTTGTGTTTGGGTAAATTTTTTAGGCTCTGTCTGCGTTTCGAACTGAAGGCGTATAGGACAGCAGTGGTCGTGCTGACTCTTCTTCAGTCTGTGACATTTTGTTTGGGAGTTAGGCACTTTCGCCGCCCTAAGTAAGATGCTTTGAACCTTTTTCAGCCCCTCATTATCTGGTATATTGTAGACAATCATACTTGGTTTATAATCAAGTCTTTTGATAACCTCTGTTGTGATGAAGTTTATCAAGGTGTCTACCTTGGTTACTGATTCTGTGTCAAGTTCGCCAGGGTTTATGGTCCTAGTCAAGATAGGCCTGTGATTTTATATCACAGTTGGCCAAATTTTCTGAAAATCCTGCATTCATAACTTTACTACACCTTATGCCCCGCATCTCAGCCTTCAGTTCTTCTACAGACAACTTTAGTCGTTCTATTTCTGAAGTAAGTGTTGGAGCTGGACTTGGTATCTGAAGTTTTGTGACACGTACATAAGGAGAAGTGAAGAAGTTTATGTCAGGACCAGGTGCTGAGTTTGTAGAGGCGATGCTACTGCTGGTTGTCATCAAGTTTTCGCCCTCAGTTTCAGCCACAGTAGATGGTAGTGAACAGGCAGCTCGACGCTTGCGGCGTATTGGCAAGCTGTGCACCTCACTCCTATACTTCGTGGGGGTTGTGCTGCTCGTTGTTGCGAGCATATATGTACTATTAGTCATCACGTTGACAGGTGACTGAGTTCGTGGCTTTTTTGTATGACTAACCATAACTAATTAGTGAAAGAGTTATTGGTTACAATTATGGAATTGGAGAAACACTTGTACGAGTCTCACAGCAAAAATAGAAATATATAGCGAATCAAGCTAAAATGTAACGCAAACGTTGAACGTACCGCGTCTTCTTAGGAGGGTTGCTTTAAACAACTTGCACGAGTTACTTACCTCTGGGCTCGACATCTGTACAGTTACGCACTTGCCGAATTCCTGCAGTAGGGCGCGAACAACTGCAAGGAACTGTGAACGTTGATCAGTTAACCCATGCCCACTAAAATCAGACTCAGCTATCTGAAACCATGATTCACGATTATTTGGCCAAAATAGTACGAGCTGAATGGTTTTGGCAGTTGAGCAAATACGAATGACCTTAGGAGTATGATCACTCATGACGAAATATATATACTTTGAAAATAGTGCAGAAACAAATACCAAATGGAACGAACTCACCGGATTTGTCTGTGTATTTACCAAAGACGAGGTTAGCGGCAGGGCTCACCAGTTCAGGTATTGACGTTCACGGATAGTACGAAGTATACTTACGCAAGACCTAATACCCACAACTTCTATAGTATTCGTTCCGCGTAGACCAAAGGCAAAGCAAAACACTAGAGTTGATCGTCCAAATTACGAGATATATTTGGGGACCGAATCGGAGTGCGAGATGATTGCTTAGCTAGCTGGGGATCGTGTACGAACGAACGAACGAACGTGACACGACGGAGTACCAAATGGCGTGGATGCTTGATCGGAAGGCTTCAGTTAAACAAGTTGACTTAAGCAGTAATGGTCAACATCCAATGTTCGGTGATGAATGCTGTGGCCAATGATTTTGGGGAATTATTTGCTGCTACAATGCCATTCAGTGCACTGAGCAGTTACGGTCTTCCGAAATTCCATGTAACAGTGTAAATTCAGCTGGTAACCCATCTTCGGCTGAGCAATTTTAGCCACGAACTTCATCAAAATGGACATAATCACCACGAAATTCAGCCGCTTGTCTCATCCATCGCATGATTTGTTCGATATGTTATGGAAGATTTCAATCATCACGGATGAAAATAAAAGTGTTTAACCTCTTCAGAACAAACATCTAACTTATGTCTATAGGCTTATTCTTTTTCAGTCACTTGATTCTCATAGAATAACTGCTGTGACAACAACCACTGCCTGTGGTCAATCTAAAGCAACTGCCAAATAACAAAGCTTACAGGCTCTCAAAGGAAAATAACAGTCATTTCTATGCATAATTTCTTTAAACGCATGCCTTTCCTCGCAATAATTCATCTGGGATATCAAGACAGTATTACGCATTAATACGGACACAATACCTTGAAATATCGCTTCTTTCGACCTCAGAAGCCTAAAACTACTTAATTAGAACCCATTTTCACAGAAATGAACGCTTATAACGCCTCTATAGGCATGAACACCATAACCCATACACTGTGCGAAAATACATCGTGATAGCCTTTATCCCCACGCCACAATATAATTTTGCTTATTTAAGCCTGGATACACTTCACAAGGTCAGAGGCGAAATACAGAAACTGTAAAGTCCAATATTATACCTACAAATATTAAAGTTGTGCTCTGTATACCGTTTTACATTTTAGTGTAAATTAGACCATTTTTGTACTTAATGTACTTTCATATTTTTTCGTTTGAGTGCACATTTCTGTTAACTGTGAGCCGTTGTGTGTTCACCCACTGTGCTCTTGGTGTTTGGATACCGGACGGCCTCATAAATAAATTTTTGCACCGTGATTATCTGATACATTTGTTAAATGGAATGATAGTTGTTGCAGTATCTCTAACCACTCCGGTTTTAATTCAAATGTATTTGAAGTAACTTCGCTTTTTGGGATGCGGTTGTCTAATGTTTGTATGGGATTTTTCGAGATTTTGGGCCAAGGATTTCGAGTGTGCATCCTCTTTGGGGGTTATTCGTGCAGTGACTGTAACAACTACGTCACACAGACATAATTCTCAACAGTAATAAACAACGTTCTCCTATGCAAACAATCATTTTCATATACGCTTAGACCAGTTTGTTCGTACGAACCAAAATTGTCACACGTGTGAATGCCTTAAAGCGTGCAGCAAAAGCTGCAGATATGTCATGCCACTTCAAAAATCGTCAACATGTGTTGATAGACTGTTCATTATGTTATCATATACGTTGTCATCATTATTAAAGATCAGTGACCTGTCAGGATAATCCTTATATGGATCAATATCCAAATGCGTACCACATTTGGTAAAAAAGTTGTAGCTTGTCCACAGTAATGATTCCATAAATCCAGTTCATACCATATAGAAATATTCCGCAGAGTATCTATGTATTAGTTTGTGGGAAATACATCCATGCTTTAAGTGAATTTTAAATGGATTTCTACCATTACTGAGCACTCATCAATCAGGCAAAGACGGGTTAAAACCGTTGAATAGAGATAGGTTAATAGCCATGGACAGTGATAGAATAATGGGCGAACATTGACTACGTGAAAAAATTCCCCCGCACTGTACTCCTTTTCCATCTCTTTCAACTTTTCTCACCTTTTGCCTTTTGGCCTTATAGCATCATTTTGCCGCTTGAATTTGACGGTAACAGCAGTGGTATTATTCGACTTGGATTTAGCGACATATTTCCCCAAAGTGATTGGATACTTAGGTGACATTCATGGTATTACTTACACATTCATCACCTGTGAGAAAGCTTTCCAGAGGCCTACTGAAATAAGCTGACAAATTTTGTTGGGCGGAAAGTGAATACAAGATGTATTACTTAAGTCATACACTTTTAACTCAAACGTACTTTTATCGACCTCATCATTGTACCGTCTTGGAAATTGTGGAAGTAATCTTTTGTGGCCGCAGCTACCTGCTCCTGGGTTTCCCACTTCTTTGTAGTCAGAGAGGCGAATTTACTGGCAATAATTGGCAGGCAATTAACTGAAAAGAAGTCGTCTGACATAAGGGCATCTGGTAGAATGAACGCTTTATCAAGGACAACTCTGTCGGAGTTCGGTATAAAGAGTGATGACGAGAGAAGTCAGTTGGGAGTATGAAATTCAGTAAATATCTAACCGATACTTTAGCGTTATATCTTCGCGGATGAGACAAAGAGGTGGTGTGTATGGAGCAGGCCTTGAGTTAACTTACTAGTGAATCCTTAAAATTCGTGTTCTTCAGGGATGCTTCGAACACAACTTCATTTTCTGTCTTTAAGAAGAACTCCAAATTGGTGTTCCAATCGCCCACAACAACTGAGTCAGCTTTTCAGGCTCGGTAGGCGTGTCCTCTAAAGTCCTTATGACCTTATTTGGCCTTTCTACTGAAGGATAGAACAGCAGAAAAATTATCACCTTGTAATCTCATGAACACCCCTTTGAAGTTACCATGACTATTATTATTAAACACCAGAAGATATTAAGTTAGATATTGCCGAAATCTACAAATTCATGACGTTGCGTGTTGGCGATGGTGACGATGACAGCATTTGTAAAGGTTTCATGATACTGCTTAAGGCCAGTTTTCAAGGAAAGAGTGTTTTGCCTGACGAAGATTGCAGTGCGATACATCGTGGGATTGCATCCGTTTTTGGATAGATGGCCCCTAACTTCATAAAGTCGTAAATGTATTGACAGCCTTTCCTGGTTACTAATCTGTTTGCTGCTAATATTAGTTAGGGGAGAAAACTATTTATGTTTCACATTACCAAGGCGTAGTATGCCTTCATCCATCTGTGGCTCAATCAGTTCGTGCACTGCTGCAATTCCCAGCAGAATCCTCTTTGCCTCTGAAAAGGAAACTGTCATTTAAAATGTAATGGATGTTAGCTGATTGCTGCAATCAACAATCTTCTTACAGGATAACAGACTCCAGTCTACCTCTGACTTAATGCTTGCCCATATGCCGAGATCACTGACTGGATTCTTGCGAGCACATACGTCTGGCATATGCATCCAGTTGTATGTGGTATAAACACACTCCTTGACGTTTGGGTTTGTAGGATAATGGACTTCCTGACAGATTCCTAAGGCAGCATTAGGAAACATTCAAATTACTCACTGTAGTCATCAGTCGAGGGCGGCCTTTAGCAGTTGGCCCGAAGACGTGTTTTCTACAACTGGACTAAACAACTATGCCAGCCGTCACTGATGTTCAGTCAGAAGTATGAGACAAGGGTACAACCACCTCGTACTTCCTGTTCTTAACGAGAATACATTTACAAATTAGGTCTTGAGGCCCTACATTTAGGTACACCTATACTGAATGACTTGGGAGGATGTCCGAAGGAGTCAGTGTCGTCCACATACGGCTGAAACACCAGAATATCTTAGCTGATGTGCGTAACCAATCCCGGCTTATTGAAGGCCATAGTTACATCATACAGTGGACAAGGGATCATTCCCGCAATTTTGTATTGTAGAATTTGTTTAATCACATCAACAGTGACACCTGTTTCACTTGTTGAGTTCGTATGTGCTGGGAAAGTCCCGAAATAGTGAACCTGTTATACATTTCCCCGTGCTGGCCGCTTAGAAGCAGCATGACCGGTGGGTACAGGGTGCCTAGTTCTCTGCATGTCAGACTAAGAAATTAAGGCTGTAAGACTTTCTAAAGGAGCGTGCTTTCTAACATCCTGTGATAAGTGCTCCCGAGTGCCGTAAACCAAGTGGTATGCGTCCCAATGGTCCCCCAAATCTGGTGTGAAAATTCACCGATTCCTCTTTGGCACCCTCTATTAAATGGAAATAAAGTTTCCTGCAGGATAAAACATGCACTGGTAAACGTAGAGAATGAAAGCTGTCACGTGTACTAGATGGCATTACCTATCCCTGTATCATAGGTCCAAGATACAGCAGGAAGAGGTGACATTCAACGGCCTTCCAACATCCGATTTGAAGCGAAACCCTGCACATTTTTTGGGAGTCTGTCGCTTTCAGGCTGGATCATCCCAAAGATTTTTCCTTTGTCATGTGCACTAACACGGAATTTAAGTGCTTGTAGATAGGTCTGACCAAAGTGATGTCAGCTTCCTAACTCCACGTGGAAACAAAAGCTGCATTGGATATCATGTGCTCACTTTCTACAAATATAATGGAATTCCAAAAAATGTTTAGGTGAAAACGATTTAGAATTGGGACTGTCCACATGCAAACTGAAAATACTTCTAGCTCTCCACATCAATCAACAAACAACCACCGCACCTTTTTCCGGAATGTAGGCTGTGGCTCGTAAGAAATTCTAAGACACGAGTTGGGTGAGCTGCCTGAATAACTTTGAGCTCACTTCCGATCGGCTTCAACTGGAAACAACCCTCATAGTTGTGTGGCCGTTTATCCTGCTACACCTGAAGTTCGACATCACTATCTGCTGGCTCTTTAACCTGGCCCACCTAACCTGGCTGCCATGTTGCTCTCAACACCGCTCCAACTAGAGAAGGGAGAGCATAACACCAACGGCTGTTCAAGGATGTATTTATTGGCGAGGATTTGAAGGGAGTACACACGCATACAATCACACCACAACTCACAGTCACCCTCTTGCTCCTTGAAAACCCAATCGTCCGCAATCTGATCCAGTTAGCACAGATAAACAGATCGAAAGCAGAATGGCTGATATTCAATTGAATGTAGGAACTACCTTTACTCTTTACCCCAATGTGCTACGTTTTACAAGCGTCCGTGTGATCTCCTTTATGTCGGACAACACATTTTCGACTTGTTATTTGATTGCGCGTCTCCCTTGCACTAATAGGAACTGAGGCTGAACTCTATCGGCGGGATTCTTATGAGGATGCATCAAGAGCGTTTTATTTTCCCAAGGAGTATTTTCCTTCCCCCTCCCTTTGATCTGAAGAGTTTATATAACTAATAGCCTTAGAACGAACAAGCTGAAACCAATCCATCTAGACAGTGACTCATCCCGTGTAGCGAGAGAAAGGTTTACACAAACGATGGCCGACGGATAATAACAGCATCTTCGCCAAAAAGTTTAGGTGATTTGAGCAGACCAGATAAAGTGGTGCAGTGAAAATAAAGACAGGATTGAACTGTGTTAAGACTACACTGAGCTAGATGAGAACCGTGGTCACTTCGTTATGTCTGCGCCTGCCTAATATGCCTATCTGCCTGTGGCACCTTCCGATTCACTGAGTCACGCAAATATCAGAAGACAAAGGCTGGTCTGTGACTGTATATTGTAACCGTCATTGGGAAAATAACACATGGTATTTGTACATCACTTGATGAAGTTAACACGTTGGAACATACCGAATTTAATGAAACATTTATCATATTGATGTTACCTGTAAACTGATGTCACTCATGTACAAAATCTGAGAATACATTATTATCATCATGATAGTAAGACCTATATGGGTAACATTATACATTGCAAATGAACTTTGTCAGCCTAGGGATTATAGTCTCCCATTGTATTTCCTTTATAAATGCATATATTAATGATACACTGCATTTACCTATTTCATTACACTTTAATGATTCACCTTAGCACCTTTACTTTTCTAGAAACAGCTTGCTATCCCTTTTAAACGTTGTACTTACCTCAATATTGGTTGGTTATCGTATGCCTACAACTACGGGTTGAAAACGAAACGAAGTCGATTTTCCTGCGCTGTTTTCCTGCTGTTTAATTCAATAATGATACGACACGGGTCAGACAAAGAGTGTATTCATATATATATAAAATATTTAGCTGTTCAAACATTAACTTGTAGACAATCTACTATTTGACATTATATCATACTTGATCGTGCCTGTAAAAACGGCATGCATTTTCATGTAAATTTGTGTCTATATGAAAATATAAATTATTATTAAGTCAAAATTTCACTTTGTGGGTGTTTTATGTTGTTCGGTTGCTAGCGTACCTTTGGGGCGCCCTGTTGTGGCCACTGCTAGCTGAAGTTTGAGTGCCATCAAAGGTGTGTGAAAACTATGTGGCTTGTGGGAAAGCGACAAGTCTATTTTCAGGCGTCTTAGACATGGGGTTTCGAATCTGGGGTTTCATATCTATTCGAGTGGTCTGTGTCGTTCACGGTTACGAATACCTTCAGCGTGAAGTGCATCTGTAATCATTTGCTTTCGGTTTGTCTTCTGTGTGTATACTAGCAAATGTGGATGATCGGTTATCAAGAAGTGGGAGCACACAGACGTTGCACGGAAGAATTCGAGATTCTTTTCAGTGGAAGTTCCTGAGTGCGGAGCCGACAAGCCTGTGTAATTTTGACACTTGTTTGCAGAAATATCCTGAAAGTGACACGTCATATGAACATGTCAGTCCTAGGTCCAGTACAGATTCGAGTCTTGGAGGCGTATGGCCTTGAACGCCCACGTTGAGTTAAGGGCTGCATTGACCTATAAAAGGAAAGCCACATTTTTCAACACTAAAATCTGGTCACCGTCTGTACAAATTATTTCTGCATACAAATACAGATGTATTTAGGCCTCTCTCTTTGCGCAAAAGGATCAGTTTTAAGTGGTTCGCACACAGCCTGGGTTTACCAATACTGAAGCACTCAAAGATATTTTTGATGTACATCATGGAGAAGAGAGGCTCAATACATTTCCAAAAATAACACTACATATTACGTCTAATATTTCACCTTCAAACTTTATATATCAAGCAGTAATAAAAAAATACATTTATGCGTGAATAAAACCGTTTGTGGTTCATTTTACCGCCGTACACTTTCTATTGGACACACATTTTATCATTCGCCACCCTTATGTCCCGTCATAATACTCCGTCAACAGAAGAGTTGGTCCAGGTGGTGTGTCTCCTTGTTACAACAGCGAGGCATGTAGGATTTTACTGACCAAACACTTGGTTAGGCTAGTGTCCGACTTTACTGGTGGAAGTCGCTGGCCAATCGTGCTTAAGCAGAGGGCGCTCTTTAGTGAAGACGCTTTAGTCAGACGTTGAGTTAAGGGCTGCGGTGACCCACACACAACTGCTCCATTTAAAAGGAGAGCCGTTACTGACTTTAAAATCTGCTAAACGTTTTTGGAACAAGCATGGCTGCGGAGTTTGTCTCAGACGATCCTTTTCTCAGTATCTCACCCTTGGCAGGGTCTTCAACGACAGCTGACATGGCTTTCGAGACCATTAAGCCATTAACGGGTATTTTTTCAGCCTCACGTACTAGCTGCCACTGTAACAAAGACTTTCACTCAACAAGTTTAGACATCATATAAACTTAACGACTGGTGTGTAGTCTCAGGAAGGAGCCTACTGCTGGAAGTTCTTGCACAGTCTTTTCCATCCACCTTGCAGTAAGTCTTCCTCACGTTTCTGGAAAACATATTCTTAATCGCGAAACAGCCTTAAATTTGCCAATGCACAACAGTGTACTAGTTCTTACACCTCTGACATCAGTCTGTCATGAATTGTGTAAGCTGGCGCATGATAGCAGCTGGTGTTACTGGCGGACCACTCCCACGGCACTTCTTCTATATCACACGGAGCAATCCTGCAATAAGTTTCTTGATTTACACCAGGGTAGAAGCTGGAGTCATTCAGCCTAAAATGGAAAAGTGTCTGAGGCGAGACTAATAAGCATGTAGGAATTATAACTTCTCCATCACCTATCGATTTCTCTTTCTTTGTTGAGCGGTCCTGAATGATTAATGCTTTTTCCTGCTTCGCTCATTTTGCTGTTTACAAAATATACTTTCAACAGCATCCGTAGCCTTACACTTTATCGGGCAGTGTTTGGGACACATAAATTGATGCGATTATTGACTACTTGAAGGTAACAAATCAGGAAGACAAAAACCAAGGATCTGAATTGCAACGCAGGTAATTAAAAGGCTGAGCAAATTGAAGTCCTAGAGCAGGGTAGTTATATCCCGTGAATTCTGAGTTCAATTTATCTTTAAAACGGCTCTGCCAATATTTCTATTTCTCTTTTCGTTCAGGAGTGGTTTCACGTATTCAGTAAGTGAGGTGAGTAAAAACTGAGTAGATTTTCCGATACAGTCTGGAAATAGTCTTGTAGCTACAAGTGTTCTACAACGTTGAATTCTATACAGCCGTATGGAGCACTGCATGTCCAGAGACCAGTTTCTGATCTCTCAAGGTACAGTATTGTGGACTCGGAAGTTCTCCCAAATCATTCAATATGAAGCTATCAGTGAAGTTTCGGCAACCGAAGCGCAGAAATTACAGGAGAAAAATTATGTACCGACAGACAATTTAGGGGTGATTTGATTATGTTTCCATTTCTTAATAACACCAGATTAAGTGAAACAAAAACCAAAGCTACTGCTGTGAAAAGTATAAGTTTATCTGCGAATGGTTTCTGGTGAGTGCAACCCTTAGTCTTCTCTTATATACTTTTGTCTTTGGAAATCAAATAGCCACCTAGTCTCGAATGTTTCTTAGCCTCCCCAGTTTCTCTCGTATAAACTTGTGAAGTTTTCAGAATTCCTCTTTGCAAAGAGGTTCTTTCCAAGAAACTGCATCTACTCATGCAGATTTGTCCATAGAAAATTACTAACACCCTCTCAAACAGTGCATTGATCAATTCCTGTTTGTGTTTCACTGGACAGTCGGGTATATATTAATATATTTCGGGTCTGTGCAACATTATGGTACATCAAGATCACATCTCTGCCGTTATCTTCTGTTCTCATGCATAAATCGGGGAAGTAAATTTGACTGTTACGTTTCTATTCCAGTGCGAAACCAGTTTCGTTTCCTTTGTTTCTAGTTTCTCCCCTGTAATATTTGGCCAATAAAAATCTCAATTGTCTTTTCTAGTTGCTTCATCAATGTGACCAGAAACTCACTTATTGAGACAAGACTCCGAATGCTCCTATTAAATTGGTAGTCCGCATCCAACATAAACCAAAGACTTTAGAGAAGAAAGTTCTTTTTACGACACCTTAATTCTTATTGGTGTGCAATCATATGTATGTATATATATACGTAGAAAACAGTGATGTCTTCATGCATATATGTTTGTCAAATTTTGAATCTTCTTCCATTATTTCACTAGATGAAGTATTTTGCAGTAAGCCGCCCACTATAAACTCTGAAATTCCTCCCTGACTTACTGTGAATTACTAATTTTCAAGTATTGCTTTTGTAGGGATTGTGTCTCTGAGTGGTTCAGTGGTTTAATCATGAGTCGATATCAGCCAGAGAATTATTGAAATTTCTGGGAGTACTGCGAAGCCATTTCGTTTTCTTCAGCAGCTCGCACCCACCGCCAGGTTTCGAACCCAGAACCTTCTGGTTACAAGGCGAGCTTGTAGACCATCCAGCCACTGGGACTCGATCTAATGGCTCACTGGTGACTGGCCCTATTCAGGCAGTTAACCTGGGGTTCTAGTTGGAAGCAGTGACCAGTAGGGTGCAGCAAGTTGAATGCGAGGCAATAACTCACCGAAGAAGATATTACGAAGTGGCCACACTATGTCATGAATTGGCAGAATTTGGAATTCATGGACTAGCCATTGCATTGGGTGACAGTGGCTTAATGGTCTACGAGCTAGCGTGCCTTGTAACCAGAAGGTCCTGGGTTCGAACTCTGGCACGATGGTGTGTACTTACTGCTGAAGAGTCCCAAACTAGGACGGAAATGCTGTGCAGTTCTCCTAGGTTTTCCAATGGTTTTCTAACTGACGTCAGCTCATGATTAAAGCGTCCAACCGATTACTGATTTCTTTTCCAGTCAACTTTAATGTCCATTGTGTCACACCTTGATGTGCTCGCTGCATCTGATTAATGTTCACTAAAAGCGAATATGCTAGGCACGCAACTATCTTCGAAACACGTCTATGAAAACTCGCATACCAGTTTAAAGCGTCACAACGTACTAATGATCTCCTCATTACTCATAGTTCTGTCTATGAACATAGGGACATAGTACAAGCCTACACAGAATCGGATGCAAATAAGAGTTATTGCAGTCAATTCTGACCGAAGGCAAAATACAAAATAGCTGGTAATCTTTCGAAGAATGTAGGTAGATCACCCGCCAAAATAAATTTTTCCTACCATAAGCGCCTAGCGAATGCTTCGTCTAAATTGAACAGTAGTAGATTCCTGATTAATCCAAACATGAAACTCCTTGAGTGAGGTGAAAGCGGGAGCTTTCACGGTGTGAGAAGTCGCTTTTTGTCACTATAAAAAATCTTCGAGCGAGGACTTCTACACTTAATTTTACCGAACGAGATGTATTCTGAATTGATTTTCCTGGAAAATGCTTCGCTGACTTTTCTTTCAAAATGATTTTATTGCAACTGAAGACGGGATCTTATCCGACCCTGTTCAGCTTGAAACGTTGATCGTGAGTGACAAAGCATGTGCGAATCTATCAGCGAGGCGTGGTGTCAAAGTAGCTGCGTTGTGATACGGTGAGAGGGGACACCTACGCATTTATAGAGAACCCATTTATTTAGGAGTCAATATATTTCACTTAACCGAAGTTAAGTGAAAAATTTCATATAGAAACTCCGAATTTATACAGTCAATCAAGGGCGGAGAAAAGACGAAAGACTGTCACAAATTTCATAAGCATTATGACAAAAATAGCTTTTCACCATAATCGGCTATCGACCTTCGGAATACTGTAGTTCACTGAGTAGCCCACATACTTGCTATTGCCAAGAATGAAGAGAACGCCTTGCTTTGGGGTTAGACAGATTCTGAAGAGAATTAGAGTTAAATCTTAAGATTTCATTGAATCTATTCATTAAAGTAAAAACCAAAAAATTGTAATAGAGAAATTCCAATAACACTTCAAGACATAATACCCGGGCGAACTTTATGGAACTAGACCAAAGAATGCAAATTCCTAATTTCTTTTATCATATGAATCACGTTGGACAATTCACGCTGCTGGCCTTGAAGGAACGTGGTGTTTCAAGTGCAAGTCACGATGAGCATTGGTGATTTGGAGGATGATCAGATTACAGGAGAAGGTTCAAATCAGAGTGAAAATGGAGACACATCAAATGAAATGATGGAAGTTGATGAATGCAACGTGAAGAATGAAGTATACATTCCAGGTCGTTCACGACCTCTTGAGGATGATGAAGAGTTGATTATGGACAAAAGCGCCTACAGAATGTTTTTCGAGCTAGAAGTGGAGTACTCCAGCCTTAGCTTCGATATTTTGACTGATAATATGGGTTCTGATCGTTGCGTTGAGGTTAATGGTGGTGCTCACAGTGCTTGTATGATAGCTGGAACACAGGCATCTCAAGGTAGTCAAAACAAACTCATCGTTATGAAGTTGTGCAACATGATTCCATTCAAAAGAAAGGTTAGCCTTCGTTTTCATGTGATGTGATAGAAATACTGTGGACAGGTGTTCAGGTTTCTTTGGTTTAACCCTTTGTTTGTCACTTTTGAGTTCTAATATTACTCAAGGTTCAGGTTCTCATTCTTAAAAATAAACCAGAAACTTAGTGCTACTGCATAAATAATGGTATATTTAAAGGAAATAAGTGGTGTTTGGGGAGTCTGTCGTGAGGCTAATATCAGAACTCACAGCGTTCTAAATAGATATGCAAACGTACTCCACCTTGGTAAGTTTAATCTTTGAGGTGGATTATCTAATAGAATGTAGATTTCGTGACATTTGTTATTGTGTGTTTCACCCATGGCTTACAATTCTTGTTTATTCTTCACCCACGAAGTAGAGTGGTGTAAAGTGGTGAAGTAGGCTCTGCACATTCCTCATTCAATGTGTTGTCTCGGAACTATTCGTAGTGCTGTAAAGAATTGTAGAACTCCAGAAGAATGTGAATCGTTATCTTAAATACTGTTTCGTGATTCTAATTTTAATGACACTAGCTGTGGCTCACTATACTAAGCGTCCAGCTTCAAAAATGCCGTACTTACTGAGGTGTTGGATGGCAGGTTGTATAAATAGCCCATACTAGGTGATAACTGCCAACTGCTTGGAAGTACAAGCATTTGTTGAGTTCTTTCTGCCTTTAATTTTGGGAAATTTCAAAGAGCACCTTTGGGCTCTTCATTTTTTCTGTACTAAATAAAAAGCTTTTGGAGACACGAACGAAAGATTTAATAAAAGACACTTTAGCATCATTTTGTTTGGTCCTTCTGTACACACGAATACTATATTCTCTTGCTAGATATTCATTTGGTTTCAGGTTTGATCACGGACTGGAAACCGTCGAAGATGAGGTATCACTGGTCAGCTGTCTCATCCTAGTCCAGGGCACCCATGACCCCACTGGTGATCATATTGAGTGTCCGGGTTACCAGGCGAGCTTGTTGACCATCTAATGGCCCATGAATTCCAACTTCTCTCAGTTCGTGATTTTTAGCGTCACCACCAATCAATTTAGCTGATATCAATCAGTGATCAAACTAAAAACCATTCAAATATCTTTGAGGAAATACTTGGAGGTGTTTGGTCACTTGTTGCTAGATAAGTAGTAGTACCTTTTTCTACAAGATTGTTATTCACTTGTACAGGATTCTACGGACGAAGGTCAATCGAGTTCCGAAGATGAAAGCGATTCTGACGAGGAAAATTTGGATGCGCAACCTGATGTCGAAGCTGCAACCATCTTACATCAAGGTACAGTTAACCGAGTTCGGGCCAAACAACAGAAAGGCCGCTATCTGGCTGCATCGTGGTCAGAAAATGGAATGGTTAGTGTTACAGTTTTTGAAATTGGGTTGAGCTCACAAAATGAATATTCAGTGCAGTATTATTACATTATATTTTAAACTATGGAAACAGTTTTATATACATTAAATTATTAAAATCGATACCAACTTGGAAAACGGAACTTTGACGTTTTGTTGAATTGTTTCTACGCCCCATACTCGTCCTGCTGGTGTTCACGCAGTTTCGGAAAATAAAGTCCATAGGTAATATTGGTCTGTTGTCTGAGTCATCGGTCATCCCATAGAAAGTTACCAAGCTTGGACGTTTATTCGACCCAAGTTTATAGAAAAATATAGGCTTACACCTCAGAAATTCCAAAAGAAATTACTGGAATTAACGGTTCAATATCTATAATTTGCTTGAATGAATTGGCCTCACATTTTAACAAAATATTTACTATCACGGTATGTAGATTTCACAAATTTCCACGGTTATCATTTGAAAGGTTCTTCATTATCAGATGGGTTTGAGTTTGACTTAAAATCTGTTAATTGTTTCTTGTGTAGATTACTTTAAGCATTTAATTTACCTGAAACATTTTGTGTATCAGCTTATGGTTTATCTGTTTATTACTTTTTTATTTTGTTACTTGTATATTCGATAATTTTCAAATATGATGTCAGCCAGCTCTATCTCCTCCTTCAGCAAAAAACCATTCTTTGCCCTTTAGGTCTTCATTTGGGATTTAACCAGGCCTCTTACAGCTGTAAACGACTCAGCTGTTATGGCAGAGTATACTCGTCACGATGAATCTCCTTCACCACTATTTACATTTAAAGGTCATAAAACAGAAGGCTTTGCTTTAGATTGGAGTTCTCATACTAACGCCGTAGGACATTTGGTCACAGGAGATTGTAACGGTTGTATTTATTACTGGAAACCTCGGGTGAGTTAGATTTTGGTTTTCACGTCTTTTTCCTCAAATAGTTTTTGATAAGTAGTAATAAGGTAACAAAAGTTATTCATATTTGTGCATATTCAAATTAACTTTCATAAACTCTAGTTGAAAATTGTTCTAGTCTGAGTTACTAAGTTTTCATATTAGATAATTTTGTTTTAAATATTACAGTGATGCAGTATTAACAACTATATGACGTTTCGAGCATAAATTATTGCTCATAATTATGTAAATTTATAATATGATACAAAAAAAATGCCAAGAAACTGTAATACACAAATATGTGGGTTAAAAATATTTAAAAGAATAACGGGAATTTAGTATATATGGTAGAACATTAATAGTGAATACAACTGCACAGTTGAGTGAGGCTTCTAGCCATGTCGCAGACAGTCTCCAAACATCACTTCTTAGCACCCCGAGTATTCCGTCTATTCTCCAACATTAGTCTAAGATTTCACATAGATTTAAGCCTATTTTTGATTTGATCAATCCCAACTTTCTTCTGCCCGACCTGCCTGTCTGTCTCAATCTGAATTCAACATAGAACTTGGCACCGAAGTGCAGCAGTTCGAGTTGACACGTTCCAAATAGCACACAAAGGTAGACAAGAATCAATAGAGTTTTGACAAGTATAAGAGTGAAACAGAATGAGTAATGGTAGAGAGGAATATGAAAGATTACAGAGACTGAATACATCTACGCCATTGACAACGATTTTGAGCCATGTCACCTATTGTCTCCAGCCATTGATTCTTACAGTCCCGAGGGCCCCAACCCGGAAGTCTGTATCTCCCTACCTGACTTAGTTTAGCTGTCAAGGATTTCATGGATTGATGCCATGTTTTTGTTTGGCCACCACTTACTCTTTTCCAACCTGCACCTATATCGGCTAGTAATGCCCGTCGGGGGAGGCGATGGTTAGGCGTGCGCAGCACGTGACCTAGTCATCTCAATCTAAGTAACTTTATAGCCTCGTCGATTGATTTTCCGTCTTTGCCCATTACTTACCCTATAATACCACCTAACGTGAGAAAGAGATCGTAGACATCTATGATCAAAAACAGACAACCTTTTCATGTCTTCAACTCGTATTGGTCATGTTTCAGAGCCATAGAGAAGGACGGGGTGAACTACTGAGCAGTGCACACGTCCCTTGGTTGATAGCCGGATGTCACGCTTTTTGGATCCGTGCTGAGATTTCGTCACCAGTCAGTCCGTTGGTGCTGATACAACTTCCCAAATAGGTGAAGTGGTCAACATGTTCTATCACTTCACTCCCTATCACTAAGCTAGGAGTTGACGTAGTCCAGTCCTGTAGCAGCATCTTACATTTTACAGGGGCGAATCGCAAGCCAAACATACGAAGATTGCTGCTCAAGGTGTTCAGAAGACTCTGCATTTTGTCAGCATCCTCCCCTAACAGGATTATGTCATCTGCATATTCTAAGTCCATAAGACGATTCCCTGGTAACAAGTCGATTCCTAAGTCGTTAAGTTCAGTTAAGGATACTTCCATTGGCATATCTATGATGAAGTTAAACAGAAATGGGGAAAGTGGACGTCCCTGACGGACACCACTGGTTGTTATCAATTCAGATGACAATTCCCCATAAGCCCTAACACGACTACGTGAGTTTGAGTAGAGTGCCTTGATTAGTGCAATGTACTTTCTTGGCACTCCCTTCACAGTCAAACATTGCCATAGTACCTTTCGATCCACGGAGTCGAAGGCCGCCTTCAAGTCAAGAAATATGGCAATTGTTGGACGCCGAAAAGTGTGTCTATGTTCTAGGATCTGTCGGAGAGTGAAGATATGATCTATGCACCCTCTACCTGGCCTAAAGCCTGCTTGATATTCCCTCGTTTGTTCTTCCCGAGTTCTGCTTAGTCTGTGCATGATTACTGAGCCTAGGATTTTAGAAACTATGTTCGTTAGGCTGATCCCCCTATGATTATCACATGAGGACTTGTCTCCCTTCTTGAATATCGGTATAATAAGTGACTTACCCCAGTCTGATGGAACCGTCTCTGATTCCCAGACGTTACGTAGTACCTTAGTTAATCTGCATATTAGTATGTCACCCCCATATTTAAACACCTCCGGAATAAATCCGTCGGGTCCTGCCGCTTTGCCTCGTTTCAAATTACGGATAGCTTTTGTGACCTCACTTACAGACGGCGGGCCAGTGTCTATATCCCATTCGGGTATGTGCTGGATGGCGGAGAGGTTCAGTGTGGTTGTATGCAAGTTAAATTGTTCCTCAAAGTGTTCTTTCCAGCGTTCAAGGCGTCTATCCTAAGAGCTAATTAAGGAGCCATTTTTCTCAGAAATAGTCTCACTTATGATTTGCCTTCTCCCACCCGTTTCCCTGATGAGTCTAAAGAGTTGCTTAGTGTTGCCTATCGCCGATGCTCTTTCCATCTCTTTCGCCTTTGTCACCCACCACTGTTCACGGTCCTTGTGGAGACTTTTCGTAAGTTTCCTTTTGTGCAGCTTTCGCTCCTCATTGAATTCGGAGCTCACCGGAATAAGTCTTCTAGCATCTATCAGTTCGAATGAGGCAGTCGAAATCCAATGGTTTTTACTCACCTTTGGATTTACCTTATTCACAGCTTTTACAGCTGTATCTATGGCTGACTGAATATTCTTCCAGGCTTCTTCAGGGTGAGCACAGCTGTCGAACTCAGATATGTGTTTAGCTAGTTCTTCCTCAAATAGGGACTTAGTTTCCTGATCGAGCTGGGGACGTGATGGGTTTACTGCCAGCTGTTTCCTACGTCCGTTCAGTCGTAAGCACACACGAGCGCGGGCCAGTGCGTGATCGGTATCTCAAAAGCCTCAGGATGGTCGGGGGTGGGTGCCTTGCGCTGCGGGTTGGCCACCCCTCCGCACACCTCTTGAAATGCTCCCCCCATATGACCGGGCGTCTTACATAGCCTCTCCTGAGGAAGTCCTACTCACTGCCTTCACGTGGCGGAGGTGTTTTTCACCAAAGTGAGAGGGCGAAAGCGGATGCCCGGCGCTCTTCACCGGGTTGACTGTCCATTGGATGACAGTCTAGGGGAGATGGCTAAACCCTGATTCCAAACCTCCAACGACTGGCGTATGAAGCTCACTGGAGCTCACCGACAGACGTATGGACAAAGGGCTTGTTGGATGTCCTGGATGTCTGGCTCCATTCAAAAAGGCGTATGAACCGAACTCCGGTCACCGGCTGCCAATGGATAGTGGACTCCCTATTCCACTCCTACTGCCTTGTAGGTCACACTTGGTTGTGCAAAGGCTAGAGCTGCACTCTCAAAGAAAAGGCCGAGCGATTCTGGGGACATCACTCGTACCAAATTCCCATGAAACTTCATGAACTCTCTTAGATGTTCATGAAGCCGGCTCATCCTTCCGTAGGAGATAGCCGAAGTAAAGTAAGTATCGGTATCTACACACGTGTTCCAGAAGGAGCGATAATCTCCTACCGACCCACGCCAACGATAACTTATTGCTTTGTGGTCTATTTGTGTCCAGCGTTGGTTTTATTATGGGGGTCGCCAGGTCAAACAGTGTCTCTCCTTGTGTTTGAAGTTAGTGCTTACAAGAAACAAATGATTATCTGAACAGAACTGTAGGAGACGGTCACCGTTGTCTGTTCGCTGGCACGGAACTCCATAGGTGCCACCGACACCCTTCTCAGATTGACACAATTTCCCTACTTGAGCATTAAAGTCACCAGCTAGAACGACTATATCTGAGCGTTTAGCTTTTCGCAGCAAACTAGACAGCTTTTGGTAGAACTTATCCTTCTTTTCATCCGAACTGCAGTCAGTGGGGGCGTAGGCGGAGATTACGAAAAGGCATCGGCGAGTAGTGCAGTCCTTTCTCCTTTTTACTGATCCGTTCAGACGGACAGCACACACTCGGCTATCTACCGGGATCCAGTCAAGTAATGTCTTTTCTGCCCTAGTACTCAAAGCTATCCCTACACCAGCTAATCCTCGTGAACTAGCTGTGGCATCTCCTGACACCCTCAAGGTGAATTTTGCAGATTCATCCTGTTAGCCAGGTGGGGTTAGGTGAATAACCACACTTGGGTCTTGTATGCGTGTTTTTGAAACACAACATACATCAATGGCTCGGGATGCCAGAGTCTTGACTAGTGATGCTTGTTGTCCTATTTGGCAAAGTGTCCTAACATTAAATGCTCCTATATGAAATTGGTGGCGTGGCTTTAGGAGACTGTCGGTAGTGGCTTTTTGGCTTCCGTCGTTTTTAGTGCACACAGAGTGAAGAGGAAGTGAAGAGCCATTAAGTAGAGGAGTTGCACTAGTAGAAGGAAGGCAAGATAATAGAGATAAAGATGAAGACAAAGATGAGTGAGGATTACAGAGGTTTCGCGTGCATTTCGGATTGTGAGGGCAATTGTTACAATCCGAAATGCACGCGAAACCTCTGTAATCCTCACTCATCTTTGTCTTCATCTTTATCTCTATTATCTTGCCTTCCTTCTACTAGTGCAACTCCTCTACTTAATGGCTCTTCACTTCCTCTTCACTCTGTGTGCACTAAAAACGACGGAAGCCAAAAAGCCACTACCGACAGTCTCCTAAAGCCACGCCACCAATTTCATATAGGAGCATTTAATGTTAGGACACTTTGCCAAATAGGACAACAAGCATCACTAGTCAAGACTCTGGCATCCCGAGCCATTGATGTATGTTGTGTTTCAAAAACACGCATACAAGACCCAAGTGTGGTTATTCACCTAACCCCACCTGGCTAACAGGATGAATCTGCAAAATTCACCTTGAGGGTGTCAGGAGATGCCACAGCTAGTTCACGAGGATTAGCTGGTGTAGGGATAGCTTTGAGTACTAGGGCAGAAAATACATTACTTGACTGGATCCCGGTAGATAGCCGAGTGTGTGCTGTCCGTCTGAACGGATCAGTAAAAAGGAGAAAGGACTGCACTACTCGCCGATGCCTTTTCGTAATCTCCGCCTACGCCCCCACTGACTGCAGTTCGGATGAAAAGAAGGATAAGTTCTACCAAAAGCTGTCTAGTTTGCTGCGAAAAGCTAAACGCTCAGATATAGTCGTTCTAGCTGGTGACTTTAATGCTCAAGTAGGGAAATTGTGTCAATCTGAGAAGGGTGTCGGTGGCACCTATGGAGTTCCGTGCCAGCGAACAGACAACGGTGACCGTCTCCTACAGTTCTGTTCAGATAATCATTTAATTCTTGTAAGCACTAACTTCAAACACAAGGAGAGACACTGTTTGACCTGGCGACCCCCATAATAAAACCAACGCTGGACACAAATAGACCACAAAGCAATAAGTTATCGTTGGCGTGGGTCGGTAGGAGATTATCGCTCCTTCTGGAACACGTGTGTAGATACCGATACTTACTTTACTTCGGCTATCTCCTACGGAAGGATGAGCCGGCTTCATGAACATCTAAGAGAGTTCATGAAGTTTCATGGGAATTTGGTACGAGTGATGTCCCCAGAATCGCTCGGCCTTTTCTTTGAGAGTGCAGCTCTAGCCTTTGCACAACCAAGTGTGACCTACAAGGCAGTAGGAGTGGAATAGGGAGTCCACTATCCATTGGCAGCCGGTGACCGGAGTTCGGTTCATACGCCTTTTTGAATGGAGCCAGACATCCAGGACATCCAACAAGCCCTTTGTCCATACGTCTGTCGGTGAGCTCCAGTGAGCTTCATACGCCAGTCGTTGGAGGTTTGGAATCAGGGTTTAGCCATCTCCCCTAGACTGTCATCCAATGGGCAGTCAACCCGGTGAAGAGCGCCGGGCATCCGCTTTCGCCCTCTCACTTTGGTGAAAAACACCTCCGCCACGTGAAGGCAGTGAGTAGGACTTCCTCAGGAGAGGCTATGTAAGACGCCCGGTCATATGGGGGGGAGCATTTCAAGAGGTATGCGGAGGGGTGGCCAACCCGCAGCGCAAGGCACCCACCCCCGACCATCCTGAGGCTTTTGAGATACCGATCACGCACTGGCCCGCGCTCGTGTGTGCTTACGACTGAACGGACGTAGGAAACAGCTGGCAGTAAACCCATCACGTCCCCAGCTCGATCAGGAAACTAAGTCCCTATTTGAGGAAGAACTAGCTAAACACATATCTGAGTTCGACAGCTGTGCTCACCCTGAAGAAGCCTGGAAGAATATTCAGTCAGCCATAGATACAGCTGTAAAAGCTGTGAATAAGGTAAATCCAAAGGTGAGTAAAAACCATTGGATTTCGACTGCCTCATTCGAACTGATAGATGCTAGAAGACTTATTCCGGTGAGCTCCGAATTCAATGAGGAGCGAAAGCTGCACAAAAGGAAACTTACGAAAAGTCTCCACAAGGACCGTGAACAGTGGTGGGTGACAAAGGCGAAAGAGATGGAAAGAGCATCGGCGATAGGCAACACTAAGCAACTCTTTAGACTCATCAGGGAAACGGGTGGGAGAAGGCAAATCATAAGTGAGACTATTTCTGAGAAAAATGGCTCCTTAATTAGCTCTTAGGATAGACGCCTTGAACGCTGGAAAGAACACTTTGAGGAACAATTTAACTTGCATACAGCCACACTGAACCTCTCCGCCATCCAGCACATACCCGAATGGGATATAGACACTGGCCCGCCGTCTGTAAGTGAGGTCACAAAAGCTATCCGTAATTTGAAACGAGGCAAAGCGGCAGGACCCGACGGATTTATTCCGGAGGTGTTTAAATATCGGGGTGACATACTAATATGCAGATTAACTAAGGTACTACGTAACGTCTGGGAATCAGAGACGGTTCCATCAGACTGGGGTAAGTCACTTATTATACCGATATTCAAGAAGGGAGACAAGTCCTCATGTGATAATCATAGGGGGATCAGCCTAACGAACATAGTTTCTAAAATCCTAGGCTCAGTAATCATGCACAGACTAAGCAGAACTCGGGAAGAACAAACGAGGGAATATCAAGCAGGCTTTAGGCCAGGTAGAGGGTGCATAGATCATATCTTCACTCTCCGACAGATCCTAGAACATAGACACACTTTTCGGCGTCCAACAATTGCCATATTTCTTGACTTGAAGGCGGCCTTCGACTCCGTGGATCGAAAGGTACTATGGCAATGTTTGACTGTGAAGGGAGTGCCAAGAAAGTACATTGCACTAATCAAGGCACTCTACTCAAACTCACGTAGTCGTGTTAGGGCTTATGGGGAATTGTCATCTGAATTGATAACAACCAGTGGTGTCCGTCAGGGACGTCCACTTTCCCCATTTCTGTTTAACTTCATCATAGATATGCCAATGGAAGTATCCTTAACTGAACTTAACGACTTAGGAATCGACTTGTTACCAGGGAATCGTCTTATGGACTTAGAATATGCAGATGACATAATCCTATTAGGGGAGGATGCTGACAAAATGCAGAGTCTTCTGAGCACCTTGAGCAGCAATCTTCGTATGTTTGGCTTGCGATTCGCCCCTGTAAAATGTAAGATGCTGCTACAGGACTGGACTACGTCAACTCCTAACTTAGTGATAGGGAGTGAAGTGATAGAACATGTTGACCACTTCACCTATTTGGGAAGTTGTATCAGCACCAACGGACTGACTGGTGACGAAATCTCAGCACGGATCCAAAAAGCGTGACATCCGGCTATCAACCAAGGGACGTGTGCACTGCTCAGTAGTTCACCCCGTCCTTCTCTATGGCTCTGAAACATGACCAATACGAGTTGAAGACATGAAAAGGTTGTCTGTTTTTGATCATAGATGTCTACGATCTCTTTCTCACGTTAGGTGGTATTATAGGGTAAGTAATGGGCAAAGACGGAAAATCAATCGACGAGGCTATAAAGTTACTTAGATTGAGATGACTAGGTCACGTGCTGCGCACGCCTAACCATCGCCTCCCCCGACGGGCATTACTAGCCGATATAGGTGCAGGTTGGAAAAGAGTAAGTGGTGGCCAAACAAAAACATGGCATCAATCCATGAAATCCTTGACAGCTAAACTAAGTCAGGTAGGGAGATACAGACTTCCGGGTTGGGGCCCTCGGGACTGTAAGAATCAATGGCTGGAGACAATAGGTGACATGGCTCAAAATCGTTGTCAATGGCGTAGATGTATTCAGTCTCTGTAATCTTTCATATTCTTCTCTACCATTACTCACTCTGTCTCACTCTTATACTTGTCAAAACTCTATTGATTCTTGTCTACCTTTGTGTGCTATTTGGAACGTGTCAACTCGAACTGCTGCACTTCGGTGCCAAGTTCTATGTTGAATCCAGACAGACAGACAATTTTCTTCCAATCTAATCCTATATCCTAACCATTTAGATCGATTTACGTTGAAAACTGTATCGATTGACTTGCCCTCCATGTCCAAAACTCTACACCTAATCCCAATTTTACTCACTGTATTATACCACTTAACTCTGTAGACACAACGCAAACATCTGTGGTCTCATTGCCTATGCCTTACACCCATAAAGAAACATTGAGCGAACTGCTTTGTTCTTTGATCGGTGGCTGGATATTACCCCTACGCCAGAGATGACATAAGTTGGCAAATGCCGCGCGAGCGTTCTGTATCCCTGCGAAAATTTCCTTTACTTATGCAACTGCCGGAATGAGTGAAGTGGTCAACATGCTTAACAACTACCTCAGTCCTTATCTTTAAACTGAGAGTTAATGCAGACCAGTCCTGTATTCTTGGCAGCAGGGAATGGGTGTCAAACATGTCGACTCAAGTTGTTCAGAAGACTGCATTTGTTCATCATCTTCAGTTTGAGGGGCTGTATTATCCGCCTACTCTAACTCGACGTAATTACCCCGGTAACAAACCGGTCCCTAAATCGCTAAAGTCGATTAGGACCCATGACGAACATATGCAATTTATGTTGGCCTACTTTATCCCATTAGTTGATGATTTTACGCATAAACTAAGAACACCCGGAAATCGCCCCGTTATAACCAAGGAAACGTTTATGTCTATCAGACTTCTATTCGGTTGGAGAGTGTTCCCACAAAAATGATAAGGCAAATGCTAATAACATGCGCTTATAACCGTACTGGCGGGTACAAAAGGTTAAATTAGGGAAATTGAAAAATCTGAAGTGCTTATCAGTGCTGTACATAAGCTTAAGAATCCTTGTGTACTATAGAGTGTAAGCCTCTTTTAATCACTAGCAACTTTGCGAATGTCTCTTTTTTCTTGGAGATTTAAAGTTGATAATAAAGATAAATGCAAATGATATAATCGAGAAGAAGAAATTGAGATACAAAAAACTCAGTGACACGAGAGAGCCCCCTGGTTTTCCAAGGAACATTAATTCGTCACAAAAGTAGTAAAACGACAGTCACAGGATTTTAAAGTTATGATTGTAACCAAATTTGTATTGTAAGCTGCGTAACCATTTATTCAGATTGCTATAATTATATTATTATTATTATTATAAATTTTATTTGCATGTGAACTGCAATCTGTTGTAACCTCAAAGTCCATGCATGATTCATGCTTTAGTGTGTGCCAGATTTCTCTTGCGATTCAGTGATAATCACAATCCTTGTCCTAAACAGCTTGATGTATGCAAAATGGTTCTGCTTACTATATCAAGCCAATTTAGGTTCAGTGCTAGCTAGCTACTGATTTTCCAGAGAGTATATTGACAAATTGTTGGACGTACAAGATAATAGCATGATAATAGCAAGCAAAGTTGCTTGACTATTAGGAGAACGTTATGCTGAAAACCAATGAATGGGTTTCTGGCAGTTCCTTGCAACTTCTTAAGGTCCTTTAGTCCGTTCCAGTAGATATAGTGAGTGTCTTGCGCATAAAATTAAACAGGAGTGTTGGTGGTTAGTTTTGAACACCTGCATGTGAGATGAAAGCAGCAGCTGCTGCTGCATTTGGCAAACTCGCAACTTATCTGAATATTCAATATCAAGAAGCATGATATCAGCCAAACAACCTGTAAAGCAAAAAGCATTGTAGTTGATATTCAATGGAGCCTAGAAGCTAGGCAAGGCAAGGCAAAGAACTTTTAAAAATCTAGCTTTAACAAAACACCACTGTTTTTTTTTTGTATTCACATATTCACATTTATGTAGCTGTCATATGTAGAGACGGATTAATAGCTCATTATTTCTTTTTGATAGTCGTCTGACTGGGCTGTATCTAAAAGGCCATTTACTGCACACACAAATTCTGTTGAGGATATTCAGTGGTCTCCTACAGAGCCAACTGTGTTTATCTCTGTTTCTTCTGATCGCAGTATACGTGTTTGGGATGTTCGCGTTCCACAGTGTAATGGAAGTGTGCTTTCTGTTCCTGAAGCGCATTCCGCTGATATAAATGTTGCTTCTTGGAGTCACCTGAAACCTATTAATTTACTAACTGGAGGAGACGATGGCACTTTAAAGATATGGGATTTGCGATTAATTCATTCCAACGGCCCTCAGAAGTCAAAAGGTTCATCGATTCGTGCTTATACGCATTTATTTGATGTAAGTTTTAAAACTAAAAAAGCTGTTTTATGGAGACAGGTAAATCTAAATTGATGTACATTAAAATCGTAGTGTATGGTAAGTGTAAGAAAGTTAACAACTGTACACTGGCATTCTAATCCAGTAACTAGATGATGAGAAGATAACTCTGAGTTCAGTCTCGTGTATGTTTGTATGTTTTGAATTGTCGGAAGCTATCAAGTTGTTTAGTGATGTTTTGTTTCTGGCGGTTACTCTTGATCTGGATTAGTCTGGCATTTGTTATATCAAATTAACTGTCGAGTTGAAAAAATGAATGTCAACTGTGTTATCAAATAAATAACTTAAGTTCAACCTATAACTTAGATCACAGTCCAGTAGTCTAATAGTCATGCTGTCATCTTGTGAAGTGTAAAAGTAGAATATTACCTCAATTTAGGCATGCAAAATTTACTTCTGCTTTATAAGCAAGAGATATAGTTGATATATGTACGTCGGTGGCACAGCGGTTAGGACGGTCGCTGACCATGCACATGGTCCGGGGTTCGATCGATCCCCTGCCGACGCACACCTGATATCAATGGTCGGCCTGCTAAATTTGGGCTACCGATATCGCATGCTGAAAATTCCATACATGTATCAAAAATACTGTGTAGAATCAAGCTAAAATAAACATTAGAAATAAATATACTTGTAAAATTCATAGTGTGAAAGAGAAATTATTATAGAATTTTTACAGGTAATTGGGTTGTAAGCACTAACTAAAGTCGATGTATAAAATAATACATTCTGTACAATTACAGATAGAGTAGAGTAGCAAATACGCATGTCAACTAGTACAATGCCTGTATAATTTGTTGCCAAATATTATTTTTGTGACATTATGTTAATATAAAACTGGCTATAAACAATCATTCAGATGGATTTTGAGACCAACTAATTTCAAATATGATGCACTAAGTTTTGAAGTTTACAACAAATAAATAGTATAAACAATATTTATAGCATTGTCGTTCGCTTAGAGAAGTTGTAGGTTGCGATTCAACGAATCCTGTGTATTTGTTCTCATGTCCATTTATTTCAACTTGAGAAATTATAGTTAGCGCTTAATCCACTATCTTAGTTGCAATATGTTGCAGTATTTCTGTGTATCAGTTAGTGTCTAGCGTGTGTTTTAGGAAAAAATGTGAAGTAATGCAGTACAGATGTTGAACTCCCTAGGATGTGATGTACACACGGAATATTTGTTAGTGAATGTAATAGGAGTTTATGACAAATAAAAACGTCTAAGGAGTTTTAAACTTTGTCATATTAATATTCACTTTATTATTATTCCTTTACAGTATCATAAGAAACCGATAACATCTGTGGAATGGCATCCGAATGATGCTGGTGTTTTCGTGGCTACATGTGAAGACGATCAAGCTAGTTTTTGGGATATCACATTAGAGCAATCTGAACAAGACGTGAAGCAGTCGACTAGTGAATCAGGTACAAGTCATGAAACAACGGGTGGAGATGATTTAGATATACCTGTTCAACTGTTATTCATTCACAGTGGACAAAAAGAGTTAAAAGAAGCACACTGGCATCCACAAATACCAGGTCTGGTATTTACAACATCCCTAGATGGCTATAATGTCTTTCGTACTTGTAACATATGAAATTTTTGCCTTACTAATGTCTAAATATATTGTTCTTCTTTCTTTGATCATTCGGTTTTTGTATACTAGTCCTTTTAGGCCTAACTGACACTGCTGTCATATGCTGTATACATGACCGATGGTAGTGAACTTTGGTAAGCTTACTTTCTAATTGTGTGGTAGTGACTCAACCAGAATATTTTCCCAGGTATGTGTTGCACAAAAAGGCACCAACCGTTTGAAGAGTTTTACATTGCTTTAATTTTATAGTGTCTAGTGAAACACACACTTAAGATATTTATGCAGTTATCATAGTCACAGAAATGTATAACACACACACACTTTTAAACTGATATCACCCACCACATCATCACACATTGATAAATGATAAACTGGTATCAAGTTCATGTGAAGTAAGAATACTTTCCGATGAAATCCCAAGAGAAATTACTTCATTTTACTAGTTGGACAAGTTGTCTTAAACCATCTATCTACCTATAGTTTCTTCATAATATAATAGCAAAGAAGTTTCATTTTATTATAGACTTTTGTAACTATGCAGAAAGAAAACCTCCTTCGTTAACACAGTATGTGAATATTATTTTTTTTGTTTAAAGGCGTGGATTATTATTATTATTGTTCCCTTGGGTTCGTAGTGGAACATAGGGCTTCAACTGCACGCCTCCACTTGCTTCTGTCTTCTGCTGTATTTTTCACTTGCATCCATGTTAATCCATACTGTTTCAGTTCCTCTTCACACGATCTCCTCCATGTCACCCTTGGACGTCCCACTCGCCGCTTCCCTTTCGGGTTCCACTCGAGGGCCTGACGCGCGATGTCACCCAACGGCCTCCTCAGCGAGTGTCCAATCCATCTCCACTTTCTCCTGCATATCTGTTGAGTGATTGGTTCTTGTTTTGTTTGTTCACATAGCTTCTTGTTTGTGATTCTTTCCAGCCATCTGATCTTGAATATAGAACGAAGACAGCTGTTGATAAAGGTCTGCAACAGGCTGTTGGAAATATTCTTGGTGACCCGCCAAGTTTCTGATCCGTATAGAAGAAGTGACTGACTTGACGTTTGTATTGAAAATCCGAATTTTGTTGTTGATGGTGAGTGACGAAGATTTCCAGATTGGTTTCAGGTTGATGAATGTGTTTCTCGCCTTCCCGATTCTCGATTTGACATCCTCGTCCGTTTCTCCTGTAGTTGAGACAATGCTCCCTAGATAAGTGAATGAAGTAACCTCTTTCAAATCCCTCCCGTTGATGGTCATTGGAGCTAGATGTTGCTGCTGTTGTTGTTGTTGGTTGGTTATTTTCATAACCTCCGTCTTGTCTATGTACACCTGCAGTCCTGTCTTTACTGCTTCTTCGACCAGTTTGTCGGTTTTTGCTTGTAAGTCATCGATCTTGTGTGACATCAAACATAAATCATCCGCGAAATCCAGGACTTCAAAGTTCTTCACTTCGGTCCAGGATATCCCTGTCTTCTCGTTTCCCACTGTCTGATGCATAATCCAGTCCACCAAAATTAGGAAAATCATTGGTGATAATAAGCACCCATGTCTAACTCCTTAAAGGCGTGGAATTGAATGCGTATTACTAAGATGAACCCACTGTGTCTCATATGCTGAAACCGACTTTCGTTCGGTAGACTATTCGTCTGGCTTTATCAATTCTGGAAGCTGCTTGATTCTACGCTATTTGCGAGAGAGAGAGAGTCAGTCAATTGTCAAACGATACAAAAGGTTGTCAGTAATGCAAGTGATACGAATGTATTACAACTGAATACACATATTTGATACAGCACACAGTGATGTATGCAACTTTCATCATCTAGCTTCAGCAGTTGTGTTGTTTTGTATTCAGCATTGGTAAATAAGACTATATATTCAGTAGAGATGTTGAGTCGAGTCAATTCGATTGAGTTTGTAAGTAGTTGATTCGATAAGCACCTAATAATAGTCAACCCTTCTTATTAGTCTTGTCATAACGATCTGTAGGATTTTCGCGTACAACAACGCCAAGAAACGGAAAACGTTATTTACTTTGGCCATTAGATTCACGCAGAGGTGAAGTTTGTCGGTTTAATGATCTTACTGACAAAACTATTCAGCTTCTGAAGAAATATTTTTTTAACGTAAGTACACCAGTTACACTGACTATTAAGAGGTGACGATATTCGTGGTGTTTCGTTTGTGTAATAAAGTCTTGCCAGCGACTACAAACAACTGTAGAGTAAACTGAAGTGTTCAAGTTTTGAGTCTGATGTCATAAAAAACCCGTGCTTCCTAGAATAGTAGATAGGCCAGACATTTGAAAGAGACACCTTACTGCTGCCACACACCAATGCCCACGGGAAAATTATAGAGCCATGAAATCTTGTCCATCGCATTGATATAGCACCTATCAGACGGGGGAGTAAATCTTCGTTGTTATTATGGTTCGCAAATTATTAGACAGATGATTGGTTTCAGAAACACCCTAGCATATGAGTTAGCCAATTTTTCTTATCGTCTACACTAAGTTATTTCTAACCAGTTTCTATTACTTTGAACCAAGACTCGACCACCTGCTAATAAAAATAAAAAGGGATGGTTACAAATTAATAAGTCTCCATACTACTACACTGATGTGATTCCGCATACTGTTGGGAATATGTTCAATATTAACTCAGGGGTGAGCCTTGTTTTCTCATCTCAGTATACTTGCATAGGTAGAACAGAGGCTGTCAGTTGGATTTCCTCAGGTAGCTGCTTTTGTATTACTTACCTAGAAGAATGCTGTGATCATATCAGGTGTCACTTTTGGCTGTTTCAAAGTTTTCAAAATCATTTTTTTTGCACAGTTGGAATATTTATTGTGGCGATTGCTAAATTATGTGTGAAAGAAAATACCTCGCGATAGCTTTCATCTTCAACTCAATTCAGAGCTAATATGCAAGTTGAACAGACCAACTAAACGTGACCTCTAGTTTTCAATTTTTAAGACAAAATATAAACAAATAGGAGTCGTAATGAGACAGTTGATACCATTGATCACAGCAGACATATTCATGAACAATGGGTAACGTATAACCTTGACGAAATCTAATTGTACTATAAAGGTATAGCAGAGATATTTAGATAACACACTCACCTTTTTAAATGCAGAGTACACCAGCGATTTTTTATGCAAAATAATTATTTGGTTTGGAATAAAGCCAGGGTTAGACTGTAGGAAAAAAATAAAATAATTTTCCATAGGAACCTAACAGTTATCTGCGTTTAGTTCAATAGAGTTTGATATGTTTAAATGATCAAACTTGCACTCCACCTAGTAGATCAAAGAATCTGATTAAGAAGATGTAGCATAAAGGGGATTCTCCTATACGAAAACTGTGCTCGAGAATTCGCTTAAAAATCACTAAGAGCGTAGAAAGGAAGGGTGATAACGTTAATGACCATCATACTACTGCTAAAAAATTTTGAGCTCCTACAGTTTTATCATACAGTAAAGTACTACCTACAATTCTTATTCAACTGGAGATTGCAGTGACAAATTCACTCATGGATGGAACCTCCTTGTAAGTGTGTAAGTAATGCTGCGACCTGTGTTCGATACGAAATACAATAGCTAACTCAACCGAATACTTCCTGAGCCCACGGAAAACAGTAGAAGATAAAGCTGGTCTGAGCTGGCGAGAACAATTAATTTATTAGGAATAATTATGTTATAAATATACGTTACCAAAACTCAGAAAGTTAAGCCAGTTGAATAACTAATTTGATTATTTGTATAAGATGGTCAGTCTTCAAAGGCTGTCTAATCAAATTTGGTTAAAGCCAGCTGTTTCAGCAGCCAGACATTCTTGTCTGCAAAATTAGGGGTATATATCTGGTAGTAATAGCTCAGTGTGATGTAATACTTCAATTTAAGAGATACTATAAAGTTAGACCAAGTATATGTCGAAGCAGCTAATCGGCGTTACTTAGGTTAACGGAATAATAGATTCTAATAAGTAACGGGTAAACTATTAATGCTATGTACGCACTGTCATACAGTCACACCATCTACATCCATAAGGATCATTATGGTTGAGAGGGAAAAGGATAGATTATTGAATGTTCATCCATTGGATCAGCGATTTATGCACCCAATAGGAATCACGTAACGCCTATTCTAAACAAGTAAATTATACTATACTGAAATTAAACAATACATAGTAATGAAACTGTAAAAACCAAGTGTTGATAGATTCTTAGTTACGTCCTATACCTCACCACTTTGCTCTTCACCGAGTTAAAAGTTGACTGACTGGTTTCAACATAGAACTTTGCACCGATGTGCAGCAGTTCAAGTCACCACACTCCATGTTGCACACAAAGCAAGAGAAGAAATGTAAAATAGAGACAGTAAACAGGGATATGAGACAAAAGCAATAGTAATAACGAAGAGTAATATAGTTTCATTGGGTATTATAAGTCACAAGGAGTGGATGCATCCGCGCAATCATCGAGAACGATTTTGGGCCATATCATCAATTGTCTCCAGCCATTGGCTTTTACCATCCCGAGGACCCCAACCAGGAAGTCTACACCTTCCTACGTGACTGGCTTAAACTAACTGTTGTGGATTTCATTGACTGATGAAGCCATGTTTTGGTTTGACCACCACTCTGTCTCTCTATTTTCCAACCTGACCCTATGTCAGCTAACATTGCCCGTCGAGGAAGGCGATGGCTAGGCAAGCACGCGTAAAACATGTCCTAACCATCTCAGTCGTTGTAACTTCACAGCCTAGTCGATTGATTTCCCCTCCTTACCTAGCACTCGACCGATGCCTCACCTCAATATTGCTCACCCGATTATACCACGTAACACGGGAGATAGAACGCAGGCACCTATGATCAAAGACAGCTAGTCTTTTCATGTCTTTCACTCTCAATGGCCAGGTCTCACAGCTAGCCATAAAGGAGGACGGAGCAGACTGCTGAGCAGTACACACATCCTTTATTCGATAGTCGGATATCATGTCTACGCCAGAGACGGCGTAAATTGGCATATGCGAGTTAAAAGTTAATACGAAATCATAGTGAGGAAGCTTTTCTCTCACACCCAGCCACTGTAGTTTAGCATTTTCTTCACAATTAATGTTTCAAACTATATTAACATAGGAAAGAGATGCATCCATCGTAGGGTTGTTGAACTCTTCCAGATTTACTAATAATTACTACAATATCTTAGGTCTTGACTTTTAGGTGAATTATATATATTTTTTTTTGAAATGCACGTGATCAGCGCTGTCATTTCTCGCGAGATTAAGCAGTAAATATAGCAATCACAATGACAGAAACAACAAAATATATTACCAAAAGACAAGAGGAACAGACAGTTTCGGCAGATAAAATGAATTGAACAGGAAAATAAAGCCATTTGTTTATAATCACAGATGAAGAGCTCGGAACAAGTGTTGTGTGTGTGTGTCTTGATCACATTTTACACAATGTAGTATAGTATAGTAGTAAAATTGTTTGCGAAAACATCAAAAGGAAAGCTTAGTGTACACGTAGATGGAAGGTGGAATACATAATCAGATGATTCAGAAAATACACCTGGTTTCTTAGCTTATCGACGACAAACAAGTGTTCGTTACGTTAAGGTTTCGCGTACAGGATGAGAGACAGTTGCGAAGTAAAACAAGACAGTGCGAGACACATACACATGAGGCATGAATAATTGATAAAAATACATAAGAGTACATGGAACAGAAGGAATAAATACTGGAGATTGGTTGTATATGTTAAAAGTTACACAGATATATAATACAACTGTCACAGTGTCATCATCAGTCCAATCATCAAAAAGATATCAACATTTTGTGTTAGTTGAATGAATAAAATGAAAGAAAAATTGGATAATGACTTAGCAGTGTATTTGACAGAGATTCTGTTTATAATTAGCATTATTTTAATCCAAATTACCAAATTCACATAAAACAACAGTGTTATACAAAATAAATATTTGATACATTGTGTAACAGAAGAAGAGAAGGAAAACCCCATGTGACGAAATAAAATAGAATGTCGCATTTGTTGCCAGTCAGTCCCTGCGATGAAGCGATCGATTTTTTCTCCTGGTTCACCAATTCTGAGGAATATCTGTGAATGTAACATTTATGATGATGGTGTTGATGATGAGGTGGCGTCGGATAGAAGTAATCCAATTTTCAAGTCATCCATATTAGGTAAAACAACTAAATGCTATAAGCAAAAAGAAAGAATAAGGACGTGTGAAAGTATAATGAAAAACAGACTGAAATGTGCAGTAAGTTTCAGAGGAATATTTTGAATTCTATTCATATGGGTTGCGAATGCTGTTACGCAGATATATATTACTTAAACTCACTTCTGACTGAAACTCAATTTACTGTAAATTTTTCCCCACTTTACGCATGTCATACGGCTGAATAAAGAATGAAATCAAGTTTCTGATTACACTCTTCCTTATCAAAAGAATTAAAGGAGCTTTAATAATTGCCTGGATAGGTTTAGGATACTAGTACATACGCTGCAGATGCTGATGGGCGCTTTATGTTTATAAAGATTGAGAAATTCTACTAAAAACAAAACATTTTCAGATTTCAATAATCTACTTTTTATTACTACTACCTATTTAGATACATTGGTATCGTGTATTAAACTATTCGGTGAATCTACGGTGACATCGTTTATAGCTAGGACTAAAATGAAATAAGGTATATATTTACCCTGATTTCACTTTAACAGCTTTTCAAACAGTTCAGCACTCGACTCTTTTCTTAGTATATCATACATGCCAATTCTACAAAGATCTCCAGCTGTTCAAATGTATGGCCCTAAAACATATCACAAAGGGTCGCTATGAAGGCTGCACAAAAGGTGAAAAGAAGACTTCAACAAAGTTAGATGATAACATGTCAAGTGAGAACTCCAACAATGCATTCTGCAGTCTAGAATGCCTTCATAATGATAATGCTTTTTTTTTTCCTTCACGTTCCCCAGTGGAACATAGGGCTTCAAGCTAGAGACTTCAAGTTTCTGTAGCAGTGTTTATTTTACAGGATAGGGTTGCTAGCCTCATGCCCAACCTTCCCTCTTCACCAGCATTATTTCTGGCTTAGCGAGGTGGAGTGCGTCGGCCGGGGATCGAACCCCGGACCATGTGCATAGTCGGCGAGCACCCTAACCGCTGTGCCACCGACGCAATGATACTGTTTACAAGCCATTAATACAATGACAAAATAAAAAAAACATTCAGAAAATCAACATCATCATTAAACACAAAAATATAATGATGCCTGCAATTGTGTATTTAGTTCTAAAAGGTAATTGTGTATTCAGCAATTCAATGGAACTGGTTGGCTATTTAAGTGCCAGTCAAAAAAAACAGAAATTCAATCGACTAGTTCTAGAATTACACAGGGCGCATGATGAATAGTGAAATTCAGTATGAATTGTAGTTACGCGAACATATCGTGTCTGTAGATAAACTGAGCACAATTCTCACTGAATGGGCTTGAATAAAATTGTACATGAATGAATAATTTGAATATCATTTTGCTATTAAAATATTTTTTGCGAGGAAATATTTTATTTAATTGATAGATGGTGATTAGCAGTGGAATCCAGGATGCGCATTTCGTCCTATTTGGGACTCATCATCTGAATGTACCAGCATTCCCCAGTGCTACTCACCATCCACCAATTAAATTCTAATTATATGCCCAGACATCGTCGAAGCATCTGCACAAGAAGCTGACATGTCAACCTGAGACCGAGCACTTCGGTCTAATCAATCGACGGGAAAATCTAAAATTCAATTAAATATGTTATTTGTTCAAAACGTCCGACTATAAACGAAGGATACTAAAACAAACCTATCAACACGCTGACGAATGCAACAAGTATTTTTTTCAAACGAATTTTAAGAAATGTAGACTCCAAACAATAACAGGGAGCATCACCTCTTCCCGCAGTACACTTGTGTAGATTTCTTCTGAGAAATCCGGAGGGATATGCCAATCGTTAAATTAAACCACAGGTAGAGTGACGCGTAAAATCCAAAAACACAGGATTTATCTAGAATACAGTACTCAAATTGTGAGATGTCTGTGGCAGAATGCCATCAAATGCACAATCAGTGTGCGTCAATAAGAGATAACAACAAAGCTGTGACAAAGACTATCCACGTGAAGATTAAACAGTGCGCGCATGTCAGACAAAGAAGAAGGGCATTCAAACAAACAATGTTCAACACAGAAGGGTAAATAAATGAAGTATATAGAGCAGATAGTGTTAAACTATAAGAAAATAATTACTATACATTAAATAGAGTATTAATACATCAAGTGAGTCAAACTTCAGCAGAAAACGAAAGTCATGGTTATGAAGTAACAAATATAATCCGTACTACTTTGCTAGTGATAAGTAGAATAAAGTTGAATACAAAAGAAAGAATAACAAAGGACAGATAGGAAAGGAATTAATAGAAGGCGTGCCTCGTTCCTAAACCGAATCCTGTAAAATGAATACATGACATGTACATGTAGTGAATTGTGCTCAGCTGTAGTGACTAGATGAAATACACCGATTGTGTTCTGTTCAAAATAAATTCGCACAATATACGACAATGATCTTTAGGTGAAATAAAAAAAAAAAAACAGTAAATTTAATTACCTGAAATTCAAGAATAATTTTCTTTTCAATCCATTCTAATATACGTGACATGGTAACAACCTTTTCACCAACACGAGGACGTGTTTTAATTCGTAGAGTTGGTGTAGGACGGAAACCATACCACAGACGATCACTAGGCGGTGGAGGAATGTTGACTAATAGTTGACCACTTAACATTTGTATCTGTATTTGTAAGTTAAAGAAAAAGAAACCTTATTTAAAAGAATTTTGTGGACATAACTGGTTACTGGGATTGCATTTTGACGATGAACGTTAACATGGGACTTGCCCTATTCAGGTAGGTAGTTGCCTGGGGTTCTAGTGAGAAGTCGTGACCAGTAGGGTGCAGCAGGTCGGGCGTGAGGACAAATACTCGCCGAAGACATTGGCTAGGGGTCGCGCTATGTCGTGAATTGGCAGAAGTTAGAATTCATGGGCCATTGGATCGGGTCCCAGTGGCTTAATAGTATACGAGCTCGCCTTGTAACCAGAAGGTCCTGGGTTCGAATCCCGGTGTGTGCGTACTGCTGAAGAGTCCCAAACTAGGACGAAACAGCTGTCCAGTACTCCCAGGTTTTCCAATGGTTCTCTAACTAATGTCAGCTCATGATGAAAATCCTGTAACCAATCAAATCCCTACAAACCAACACTTGAATATTATATTTTCGATAACTTCAACAAGTTCTTTAGTTACATGATCATAATAACTAAAGGAATCTCAGAGTGGATATAAGTTCCTTTCTTCATGATTGCAGATACTCCTTGCTGACAAGTACCAACACACACACGAAACCTAAGTTCAGCGTTTCCTGCTGATTGCATCCAGCCATCTAACACCAATTCAGTGTGCACCGAGATGGTGAGTTACCCGTCATGCTGACCACATTGTATACTTGACTGACAGAATTCAGTCTGCACAAGCCCAAGGACTAGAAGAATAACATTGGTTACTACCTAGTGGTCAATCAAAGAATTACTGTTGTTAGCAACATTATATATTTTAAATTATCCTGAATCAAGAATATCGATAGATTACAGTTCAAAAGCATCAATATAACACTAAATTAGATGTCAGATAAATTTAGAGGAAATAAGTGCAGTATTTGTGAATTGATTGGCTCCACAGCAGGCGAGAGTAGAAACAGTGGCTGGATCTGTTTCTTTTGTATGCAGAGCTGCGGTTGATTTAGGCGAATTGCAGTGACCTCTGTTGTTTACAGTATTCAGTATCTACAAATGTTTGGTAATTTATTTTGTACTTGATAGATGATAGAAATAAGTCCCTAATTATTACGGTCATACAACTGTAGGACCTGATGAGGAAGTTATCGAAAAGAATATTATTTGTTCACTAATCAGGTTTTTAAAATTTTTGATAGGTACCTGGGAAACATCAGAAACTGTCTACACCAAATACTGAAAACCAGATGGTTTACCGGAAAGGACAGGTAACAATCTATTATCCAAAAAATATACAGGAGGAAATAAATATATATTGGACATAGTATTTAGCTTGGGGTGGACAACCACCTGATTCCGGGTCAGCTCTTGTATGGGTTTCAGTCACCCTTCTTTTACAGTTCGATAGGGTAGTCTTTGTTCTCATCTTCGGATAGGTACTCTTCCTTCCTACCACACTTTCTGCAGCATTGTCGTCAGCATGCCTGTTAAGGATTCTGGGGGGAGTTTCAGCTGATCCTGTTTCTTTCTGACTAACCTTAAGGACTTTCTGCTTTGGTAGGATAATTCTGTGTCAGCTGCTGGTGGCATTTTGGACGAGTTGTAGGTGGCGGGCAATCCGAGAGTCCCAGAGTTTTCTCTCCTCCACCTCTTTGACATCTGGGTTCCCTTCACTATTTCACACTGGTTTCCTCTGCATTAATCTCCTCCCAGATAGACACCTGGTTATTTCATATAGTGCTGCGACGTCTCTCTCACCTGTTGTCTGTTCTACTGAACTAGCCATAGTGTTGTAAAAGTGCGCTTTCTGCTTCCTAGAACTCTCTTCTTTTGCTCTGTAGGTTGTACCCAAATTCTTCCTTTTGTTGTTGATCTTTGCATTGGCTCAACTTCTGCTTCGCTATGTTTCGCCAGACTATCTGTTTCCAGGTGTCCATAGTCAGTCGTTCTTCGTCTCAAATCATCTACTTTGCCTAAGGTAAGCCTTTTTCCACGTCACTTTCGGAAAGATCCAGTGTTCTTTCACGCAGGTTTCCATGGTGATGTGGTTTAGTGCCTCTGAATTTTTCTTGATGGCTGCACTGAAGCTGTTTTTTGCAGTTTTCTCCTTCATTTTCTGAGTCTTATGATCTATCTCCAGCTTCTTTGGACTTGATCTTGAAAGTTCTTTGCATTAGATAGTGGTCTGAAGACCTACTTCCTTAAGATCAGGTCAGGCTGAAGTTTGCTTGATTCTCGATATGTCCATAGACATTCTTGAAATATGTTACTCAAATAAGTAAGTTATCATTTAACCGAACTCTCATTATAAGCCTACCGTTCAAAAATCTTCGGAAGAAAATGAGAATTCATTTCGGCCTCATATTTCAAAGGTGAAATTAGGAATGATCTAGGTGTATTTCTCTGATATTTTTTCTCCTTACATCAATTTCGTTTCATATATATATGATCGTTCTTAAATATATCATTTTAGTAATGCAGTTCACTATCTCTCCACGAAAAGACGATGAACTGACTTCGAGATTTGTTTTAAAAATCAACGATACTACTTACTAGTAGTGTCAATGTAAAAGAAGAAATGGTATATTTCATGAAAAGAGACTAGCACAGGAGAATACTGTTTAAGTGGTGGAGAGATTTCATTAATTTTGAGGTAGGTTTCGAGACGAAATGACATCAATTAGGGAATACTTGAAAACTTGCCATCCAACATGATCGGTACACGTCTCAATTTACTATTTTAATAATACTGGACTCAGTGATAATTATTTCAATCTGTCAGTTTAATTCAAGAATACGATATGCAGATAATGTTAATTTGTTGAATGATGATAATTGAGTCAACAGGTGGTTGAACAGAAACATGTTGACTTCGAATAATGCAGACAAGCAAAAAAGAATACGAACTTGTTCTTATCGTGTAGCTAGCTACCTTTACACTAATCGGTTTTATGTGTACAAAATGTATGTCACAGATGTTACACAAAATGTCAACTGGTTACCGGAAGACAAAAAGTTGACTAAAAATATGACAAGTTTTTTATTAGATAAAAAGGGATTTAAATATTCAAAAAAAACTTTTTTCTTTGCAATACTTTAGATCACAAGAATTGTGTCCTGGTGAGACGTAAGGTAATATTTGATATGGATTATTTTGGTTATAGTAACTAACATTTGTGTCAGTACCTGACAAAACGATCAGTAGTCACACAGGTGAACATTTAGAGAATGTTAGGTGGGGTATATTCAACGAAGCTTAGAGTGAGAACCACGATAAAGTTCTAGTCACATTTCATCAAATAAATGTTTACACACAGCATCTGAAGCTATATAACTCATATGGAGGTGAAAATAAAGTTAAATGCAGGCACAGTGACCAGAGTTGTGCAGGGACACTCACTACAGTAACGCTTAAGACCATGATCTCTTAGATATCTGCCATTATGCAGACAGGTGGGTGAAGTCAATTATTGTAGGTGCTAACTGGTAAGTCACAATGTACCATAAATTAATATAATACTAGCCTTAACTATATTTAAATACTCTATGGTGCTTATTGTGTAAAGAACTTATTTTAACAATTCTTTCAGAGCTTTTACTTCATTTATTGATTTTTTTTCGCCCTATTATTAAGGAGTATACTAAGTTAAACCAGTCAATTATCACGTCATTGCTCTAGTTAACCGTCAAATAACTATTGAATTGGTCAAATATAGAATGTGAAATCCAATCAGCAGTATTTGAACACCTTTCCTACTAAGTAATTAAAACTCGTTACTCAGTACACAAGTATTGTGAGAAGGGAAAATCTGCTCAGTAAAGTATATGAAATTTGGCCTCATTTTTCATTACTATTATTATTATAAAATCTTCATCCGAGAAGTATATTCGCACCTACCTCAACTTGTAATACAATCGGTGTATTTGACAAACGCTCCATACCTCGTTGAACTAATTTAGTATCAACAGCTTTCTGGAAATACGACGACTTTGTGATGCGATCGACAATTCGTATAATCCGTCGACGTGATGGTAAAGCAGGTTGTAGATTTACTGCACTATTAACCAACAAAGAAAGCAAAATTAATCCATATAGACTACTCATCAGTAGCAACAATAAAACTGAATGCACCGTTTAAGTTGAAATCTAAACCACCAAAGTAAACAGTGTTTACACAGGACAAAGCGCAAAAACACAAAGTAAGCAGGCCATGAATTTCATCTAATTACTTTTACACATCAAATGTGATCTGACTGATTGAAAGTCTATAAAATAATAAATATTACACATGAGGCTTAAAAATATTTTAACTAAAAAAAAAAGGTTTAGATAATTATGAAATTTTTGATATCACCAACAAAGGTAGATTGAGAATTGTTAAAACGAAAACTGGTTGGAGAAAAAGTGAGTGAATTTTATAGCAAAAGAAGAGTATATCATGTTTGGATAGTGGTTAGACTAAAAGCAGTTACCCAATCCAATCCTATGACTCAAAATAAATCACAAAATATCATGCCGGATCGGTCGGGGCCCGGATTAACAACGACCGCGCTTCCTGCTGCCGTGTCACAGGGCAGAAGTGATAAGTGTGCTACTGAGACACACCAAACGAAAAACAACAAACAAAAACAGGCCGTGTGTGACCGGCCTCAAGCAGTTGCCCCCTGGGCTCTGCGGTCACGCAACCAACTTCCACGGTGTGGGCAGCCGGGAAGTAACAATCGCCCTCACAATCCGAAGTGCACGCGAAACCTCTCTAATCCTCACTCATCTTTGTCTTCATCTTCATCTCTATTATCTTGCCTTCCTTCTACTAATGCAACTCCTCTACTTAATGGCTCTTCACTTCCTCTTCACTCTGTGTGCACTGAAAACGACGGAAGCCAAAAAATCCAGCCAGCCAGCCAGAACCTAACAGTTACACTTTTTTGTATATATGAAACTACATAAATAGACTAAAATCTCATATAAAATAGCAGTGGATTTAAATTTAGCACATCAGGTGGTGAATGATAGGAAGTGCAAGCTCAAACACCCTAACTATCCCGTTTAAATATTCAATACTGAATACTGTACACTATATGCCGCCTAATTAGTGAGCTTTATGCATCCAAGGGTGACTGAACCATTGGTTCATTAGGAATGATGTCTTTCTATCATATATATAGTAAATCTTCTGCGAAAACTGTAGTAATAAAGCATGGTTTCTACGTAATAAACATGGCTAATAGACTAATAATACCCCGGAAGCATCTTTTATACTTCAAACTATTCTAGATTAGTGCCAATGTGTGTAATATAAGTTACAATAATGAACGACTAATGAAAGCTAAAATCTTTTGACTACTGAAGAGAAATGATAAAAATGAATTTGTGTGAACAGGAAATTTTGAAGATATAATGCATGACACAGTTTAAAACACCATTGTACACTAAAAAAAAATACTTGTTCAATCTTTTCCTGGGTTACTCTGCAAGAAGAATTTGCATACAAACATACTTATTATGCTGTAGCATGAATATAAATGTATGTGGGTTAACACGTAAAAATGAATCGATTAGGACACCTGGTGACAGAATAGCTTTAAAAAAAGCGGGAACACAATGTACACGATTGTCAGCTCAACGTGCGAACGAACTCTCCTTTCAATGTGCTCTTCTCTCACTTGTTCCAATTCAGGGAGACCGAGTAAAATAAATACACCGGTAGAAAAAGACATGAGTTGAAAAGTAATGCGAGAAATCTATTCTTTAAAAATTACAATATCATTCTTTTAGTAATCCTTGATTAGAGATTACAAGTATATGTTGCATATAAGGATGATAAAAAAAATGAGTTAGCTAATAAATTCATATTAGACTAGTGCTATTTCTTCTATTAGGGTTAGTTTAGCTAAGATACGCTGAGATTTACATACCGATTCGGTGAAACTGGAGAGGTACGTATAGGAAACCTTGATGAAGTTACACGCAATACAACGTAAGCAAAATGAATTATAACGAATCTACTAAGAAACAATGAACGATCTAATTTTCAAAACAAAAAATTTACGAAGACTCACAAAAACGTAGTTAATAGTCGTGATAAACAATTAAATTTGACAGTTCGCAACGGAAATCAACAAGTGAGCTGTCTACAATTCACATGACATCAAGATGCTACTGGATTGTATAAAATAGGTGTCTAGATAATATAGAAGAATTATTGGCTGAAAAAATATCTACGTTCCTGATATCATGAGCAAGCAGTTAAAACTAGTAAAAATGCTAAGACAGCTTGTATACTACCAGTGATTTGATACTGAGTTAATTATATTATTATCATTGTTTCCTTTAATTCCTAGAGGAACATAGGGCTTCAGCCGTGCGTCTCCATTGCGTTCGGTTCTCTGCTAGAGTCTTCACCTGGCTCCAAGTCTGCCCACACGTTTTCATCTCCTCTTCACATGACCTCCTCCAAGTCACCTTTGGACGACCAACTCGCCGCTTCCCTTTCGGGTTCCACTCGACCAATGGCTTGTCTAGTGATGTCACTTGATGGTTTCCTCAAAGTATGACCAATCCGTCTCCATTTCTTCCTGCCTATTTGTTTCACAATCCGCTCCCAGAGATCTCTGTTGCTGATCTTTTCTGGCCGGCCATCTGATCTTGAGTATTGAGCGAAGACAACTGTTAATGAAGGTCTGTAGTTTGTTTGATATGCTCTTTATGACGCGCAGTGCAAGTCTCTGATCCGTATAGTAAGTAGCACTGACTTCACATTGGAGTTGAAAATCCGGATCTTATTTTTGATGCTGAGTGCTGTTGACCTTCACACAGACTTGAGAGTAGTGAAAGCTTGTCTTGCTTTTCCGATTCTTGCTTTGATATCCTCGTCAGTTCCGTCTGCCTGTAGTTGAAACGATGCTTCCCAGGTAGGTAGGTAAAAGAGGTTGTTTCTTTCAGGTTCCTTCCATTTATGCTCATTGTTGTCTGTTGGTGTTGACCAGGAATCTTCATCACCTCTGTTTTCTCTATGTTCACCTGAAGTCCTATCTTTGATGCTTCTTCTGCCAACTTGTTGCTTTTCGCTTGCATATCTTCCAGTTTGTGGGAAATCAGACATATATCATCGGCGAAGTCCAGATCCTCCAAGTTGTGTTATAGATAGTAGTTAGTGTTAAACAAGCACACAGTGGCAAATAGATAGTTATAGGTATTATCGATCAACAATACTATATCCAAAGATTCAGTGTTTGAAAGGCAAATAATTGCAACAGTTTTTTGCAACTTTTGGCAAGATATTTCACAAAAATAAGAGTTTTATGTAACTATGTTAATGTAACGTAGTAATCGAAAAGCGCGTCTATCAGTGAACCGAGTTAATTATAGCTTATGATTTTAATTTGTGTGATTTCTAGTCATAGGACCTACTACAAATATTTTTTTTGGATACCACTCAGTAACGTTATCTACAATCAACAATTGTATAGTCTTTCAATAATTTCCAAACGAATTCATCGCTGGGTCAAAGATTGGTTCACTGGGGCTGAACGACTTGTACAACAAGACCAGTTCATGATATATTTGCTAAGGAAAGATAAGCTGCTTTTTTTTCTCTCCATAGCTTTTTAATCGAGGCGAAAAATTCAAAGTGGAACAACTTGCTTTTGAAAAGCAGCATAAATCTCTATTGAATTCAACCTCAATTTACAAATCTTTTGCATACTATGCTTTGAAGAGTTCAATTGAAATATCATTCATATCAGTTACAATGTTTTTAGTTCTACTTAATGTGTTTAGCACCCATGGAACTTAATTGACTATTGGATGATCTGATTAGAAAATACTCATTTGAACATGTAGATCCCATATATACAGTGTGATTTTGAATGTTTCATCCGTTAGACTCTTTATAAGACAATCTAAAAGGTTTACAGTTCCCAATAAACGATTTGATTTCATTTACAAGTTTTATACAATTTATGTATATTCGAAAGTTTCCTTGTTCAACTTTCTCTATGATGATGAATAACAAAGAAAACTCATTGTTTTTACTCCTAAAGCTTCTCGTACATATAACGATTAACTGTAAGACTAAAGATATTGATTAGGGAACTGCAGCAACTTTATCAGTCTGACAGTATAATTTCTCCTTGAATGTCAACTATGTATATTTCAAACAGAATTTTAAGCGTTAAACAATGTCTTTTATTGAAAATGAACATTCGGTTTACAATCCTAGATTGGAAAACAGAAAGATTGAGCGAAGAAATATTTACTTTTCAATTAGATCCTCTTCTCTGGCTCTACTCTAATATATATATATATATATATATATATCATTTTTACAATACACAACAATTTACCAAACAAGTGGTGATATGTTTGTTAACAATAATTAAACAGTGTCAAAATGTCAATGGGTTGATAATTAACGCAGAAAATCAATACACATTTAAAAAGTAGAAATGGACGTACATTGGGCGTACAATTAGGCAGTTTCATCATCGTATTTCTGAACATCATCCAGCGTGGTTAAGCAAGGGACAAACAAGATCTATTCGTAGTTCTATTTTAGCACACCTTGTTGATACTGAGCACAAGGTTGATGTGAATACTGCATTTAAAATTATTTATCGCATTCCGACTAATCTTAACTTTGCTCTACGAGTTCGTCTTCTACAGACAGCTGAAGCAATCGGAATCCACCAGAAGAAACCAAGCCTATGTGTACAGAAGAAATTTGTACAGCCACTTTCCTTACCGTGGCCATCGTTACAAGACAGGACTACGTCGCCCCCCCTCCCCCTATTATTATAATGTAAATTATTTTATTTTTATTTTGACCACTTCATCTTTAATTACGTGTTATTCTTGTAAAATTAATTTATTCTATCCATTTCTACCTTTTAAATGTGTATTGATTTTCTGCGTTAATTATCAACCCATTGACATTTTGACACTGTTTAATTATTGTTAACAAACATATCACCACTTGTTTGGTAAACTGTTGTGTATTGTAATAAAAATGCTATATATATTAGAGTAGAGCCAGAGAAGAGGATCTAATTGAAAAGTAAATATTTCTTCGCTAAATCTTTCTGTTTTCCAAATGTCTAAATGGGGATATTTTCTATATTGAAATCCTAGATTGTTTTCGAGCTCTTTTTCTGACAGCACTAAATGGGTGAGAAGTGAGAATGCTAGTAAAAACTAAAATCACATCAAAAAGTATCATAATTTCGTCCATTTCAATAGTGACATGTACCAATTTGTTGTTATCATGTAATAACTTTTAAACATGAAAAAAAGTATAGATTTCAGTTTTCTTTCATTCCTTCGTGTCCTGAGTGTAAAATACAACTTCAATCCTTGAAGTTTTCAGTTGCGATGGTGTTTTCAAGAGGTGGGGTAGTTAGCCCCACGCCAAACCTCCCCCCGCCGTTTTCCAAGGCTCACTACCGGGTAGTAAACTAGGCGAGGTTTACGCGTGTGTATCCACCGGGAATCGAACCCAGATCACGTGTGTGGTTGACAGACACTCTACAGTTGAACCTCCCAAGCATAAAGTCATTTAAATTCATTTCTTCACTTCCTACTGAACAAAAGAAAATAGCTGCCATTCATACACAAGTAGATTAACTGACAAGTTCTGGTATACACTATACTTTTCGTCTCCAAATTATTTTATAACAAAATTAGTAGTGGTTAAAAATGCTGTAAATAATCTACTAATATTGATGACGCAAGATTTTTTTGTTATCAATTGGACCTCTGTTTGAGTTTGATTCAGTTATTGGACTGCTATTTAATAATTATGAATTTTTAGTAGTTTAACAGTAATTACAAGAAAATGCAGCAAAGTTATCGAAAACTGACAAACTATCCTACATAGTTCAAAAACCTGTGAATCGGGATTAAAGTCACTGCCTCCACATGAGAGTGCAACTGTTTGATTATAACCAATAGGATACTTTATCCGACATTTTTTTTCCTTCACGTTCCCCAATGGAACATAGGGCTTGAAGTTTCTGTAGCAGTGTTTATTTTTACAGGATGGGGTTGCTAGCCTCATGCCCAACCTTTCCTCTTCACCGACATTTTTCTGGCTTAGCGAGGTAAAGGAGTGAGTCGGCCGGGGATCGAACTCCGGACCATGTGCATAGTCTGCAAGCGTCCTAACCGCTATGCACTTATCCGACATTACAACATAGTTACTAGGCTGCATAACAGAACTTGCTGAATATAGACTGAAAAAAACTTACTGTTGCATTACTCATTATCAAAAGAGTAAAACGTGAACATAGATTTCGTACAACCTTATTAAATGAGTGAGGTGTCTATAGTCATCACTACTATAATTACATTATAGTAACTTTCCCACTTAAACATCTCTCATAATCCATGTTTTATCAGATATATAAGAAAATCGTAAAGACAGAACACAGGAGTTATTATTACCTCTCATCGAGATTATTACGTTCACTATCACCTGACTTTAGTACACTTGTATTCAAACCGACTGAGGGCAAATTTCGTCCAGATCGTAAACTGTTTGTAGGACTAGAATTTTGGTTCATTGTCGATTCATCTAGTTCAGAGTCAGTTGTAGAATCAGCACTGTCTTCTTCGTCAGATACAAAAGCAGCCATTTTTGTGGTGGAGCGTGAATTCATCCTTTGTACTGATTCATTCAATGAAGGCGAATTCTGAGTTAAATTATCTAAATTAAAAGCAAAGCATATTAATTGAACAATTAAAATTAATTTTACTGTAGTAAAAATATGTTATGCGTCCAAGAAACAGAGTGAGTGTTTCACGAACACAGGAATTACGATGTAGATGAGTTCAAATTCGAAAGGTGACTGGTTCATTGAAGAAAAGTCTTAAACATGAAAAACACTGAGGAAAATTCCCTATCCATATTGACGAAAGTATATCTGTTTAGTAGTCTAGTCTTTGAGATTCTAATAAATATTGCATAGTTTCAACAATTTCTAACTTTTTCTTGACGTTTGGACACAGGATGGTGAAAATTAAACAAAGACCTACTCCGTAAACAAAGTGTACAGTATAATAAAGGTTTTCGTATTTCCCAATGAATGAAAAACAAAACTATATTGTTTTTACTGACGTTTCGCTATTTAATGCTAATAGCTTTATCAAAGTATTATTAAACCGGAATTTACAAAATCTCAGCATATATATAACAAACAGTTAGGGGGTGAGAAAATAGACATAGGTCAAGTTAAAGGGAGATATTGAAAGTAAAAATAGCAATGAAGATAACTAAACCAAATAACAAAGGTAATAGTATGTCTGTTATGATATCAAAATAAAGTTTACTAACTTGATCATCGTTCGTCTGTCTGGGGGCATTTTTAGTTGTCAAGTTGGTCAATTGGTAAAGATAACAAAACTCTCAAGCAAAACAACTACCCATGGAACTTCATCAACAAAATCAACACAGACATTAAGTATGGCCAAAAACGCATTCCGAAAACATGGACATCAACAGTCGTCATTCCATATAGAGCAGAGACATCAGACGATATCAGAAGAGTACTCAATCAGCTCGACATTAGAGTTTTCTTCAAAACATCAGACACACTTCAAAGCAACCTTGTCCATGTAAAAGACCAAATCCCCAAAGATTCTCTAATTGTGTCTATAAAATAAAATGCTTGGAATGTGATGCGATATACATCGGACAAACATCTCGAGAAATCAAAATCAGAAGAAATGAACACCATAGAGCATCTCTTCGACCACCGAGAAATCCTGTTGAACTACAAAAACTTGAAAAATCATCAGCCATAGGTCTACATGCTATAGAATCAGGCCACAAAGTTGATTTTGACAATATTGAAATAATCCAGAAAAACTTCAGAAATCACAAAGAACGTCTAATATCAGAAGCACTTCATATCAAGTGGAATCCAAATTGTCTGAATAGGAATGATGGACTAAAACAGAATTTGACCTGGTTACAACACCTCCCTTCCCCATGAAGTGACAAAATCAACACGAATGTGATAAGCAATTTCATTATGTAAACACACACTACTTTTATAATTTTACACACTGATCAAATCCAACAATCTACACATGATGGTTTTGTTATCTTTACCAATTGACCAACTTGACAACTAAAAATGCCCCCAGACAGACGAACGATGATCAAGTTAGTAAACTTTATTTTGATATCATAACAGACATACTATTACCTTTGTTATTTGGTTTAGTTATCTTCATTGCTATTTTTACTTTCAATATGTCCCTTTAACTTGACCTATGTCTATTTTCTCACCCCCTAACTGTTTGTTATATATATGCTGAGATTTTGTAAATTCCGGTTTAATAATACTTTGATAAAGCTATTAGCATTAAATAGCGAAACGTCAGTAAAAACAATATCGTTTTGTTTTTCATTCATTGGGAAATACAAAAACCTTTATTATAATGAATATCATATACCCAATGCACAAATTTTTTCAAACCGTTAAAAGTGAACTTGGTTTGGACATATATAAAGTGTACAGTGTTGATAAACGTCGATTCTATTACTATGCATGCTAAGAAAACAGAGCAACATAGTCAATTTGTACAACTGCTTTTCCAATGTCATTATAAGGCTAAATTAAAAACAAAACATGCATAATGTTTTTGGGTGCAATACAACACCAAGTAATTCGTTAGGGTGTTATCTATGTATCCAAAAAGAAACCCAACATGATTGAGAATGTGGTTAATAGAATATAGTATCAGAGTTCAGGGATGTGAATTAATGGATAGCAATTGAGGTGATCACAATAATAATAATAATGTAAATTCATTCAAGTATTTATAAAATTTAGGCAACCGTGAGTGTATAGATAGAATGTGAATTCTGGTAGGGCGAGAGGGGAAAATAATTATTGTCACATAGCAACTAGATAATGTAATAATACTGGTAAATTGTGAAACCGAGACTAAAATGTACAACTACAGCACAGCATAATATTGATAATACAGATAGCATTACAATTCAAACCCACTAAGATAACGCTTACAAGTATCCGGTGTCACAGGGAGAGATAACTAACTATTCTAGGTTGGTGGTGAAGGCCAAGCGAGGGAGAGGAATTGAAAACAAACTTTTTCTGAACACAGACATTGGGTTGAAAAATCTTTGTGACGACTGCCTCAGATATGCTTAGTAACCTAGATAGCTCAGGTGGCACGTTCTATAGAACTGTAAAAGCTGAATTCCTATTTATCTTGTGCTAGGTGTGTCAATCTGATTGACTTCACAACTTATTCACCTAACCACGTTGGACAATGATCCAGAAGGCGACAGTGGGCTTGCCAATAATAACAGTAATCAAAGAGAGGGAGTGAGTATGTCTACGATTTTGTTTTTAGCATACTAAGGATTATTTGTCACGACTTTTATGGTATAAATAGATTCATCTTCGTATATCAATCAAACTAGACAATACACTCATATTGGTAAATGTTAATTTAATTTCTAACATAACAGAAAAACTAAATAAAGAGGAAACATACCTGTTGAATTGTTATTATCCTTTTCTTCACGAAGCTTTTGATTCCAACGCATTAAATTAACCTGAAGAAAAAGGGAAAACCGAAGTGAACAAACTCAAGACTAGGCAGTAAAACAACATAGGAAAGTGTACATACCAATGACCAGTAAATTACTCCAGTTGTACGACAGTTATGCAAACAGTAGAAAAACTCATATGGTTAATTGATAAGTAAACTCGCAGGTGATAAAGTTTAAAGGGAATCGAATTACTTTCCAGACCAAATCGATTCAACTCTGAAGACCAAATGAAAGAAGTTAATCAACTTGTAACTGATGAACTTCATCAAAAGAGAAGAAATTTCATGATTACTAAAATTCATTTGGTAAAATAATTCTTCAATTTAGACTGAATACGGATGTAATTGAAGTAGGATGATTACATCACGGGTACCAGTACATCATCTACGCTTTCTTTCAGTTAGCAGGAGTTGTTAGAAAAGGTCAACAATCTTTTGCATTATGAATTTTCAAAACTGATAATAAAGTTCTTCATTTAATTGAATTTGAGATTTTCCCGTCGATTGATTGAACCGAAGTGCTCGGTGCCAGGTTGACATGTCGTCTGAGACTAAGCACTTCGGTCCAATCAATCGACGAGAAAATCTCAAATTCAATTAAACTAATATGACCCATTGCACAAGAGGTGGCTGTCGTGGACCAAGTGGTCTAGTGGATAACGCTTTGGCATTTGAAACTAAGGGCAATGGGTTCGAGCCTCGGTGGGAACATCATCACTCACTGGGGAATGCAAGCACATCCAGATGACGAGTCTCAAATGGGACGAAACGCGCATCCTGGATTCCACTGCTAGCCACCATCCACAAATTAAATTCTAATTACATGCCCAGATATCGTCGAAGCATCTGCACAAGAAGCCGACATGTCAACCTGAGACCGAACACTTCGGTCCAATAAATCGACGGGGAAATCTTAAATTCAATTAAAGTTCTTCATTTAACAGATGTCGTTGACTAAGCATTACCATAAAACTGGTTTATAAAGTGTCTGAAGGTGGACTTTGTTGAATTCTGGCGTCAGTAGGTTGGGTAGGAAATAACAGCTGCTTATTTACTCATAAAGTAATTAAAATATAGATTTCATGTAACAGTCAAAAAGTTTTACCATCACTGACTGTTCTAGTTGTAAGTATTATTCCGTTTAACGTTTAACACACTGCAACTTTTTCTGATGATTCGATGAAACACACCGCAGTTTCTTATACTATGGATTTTATACATATTCATGGTGCTACAATTAACAAACCACAACAAATTACTATTATGACTTAAATTTATTTACATTAATTTTTTTTTAAATGGTGTCTAATGGTAACAGCAAACCATTTAGCAGAATTAAAATGTATCACTAAAGGGACCGAAATGGCTACAGACGGTCTTTAAACAAAAAATCTTTATGCTTCAGATTAGAACAATGCATTTATTTCTACTAGACAGTAACAAAGTTATTTCAGTCCGAAAAGATCGTCATACATAAATGTGCATCATTGGTTCTACACATGAGTTTTCACTTGAATAATTCAACTTGGTGAGGATAAAAATTAACTCATTATAAACGACAGCAGGCAATTGAATGTCACTATGTTTCTGGGTTGAACAAATAATAAGGTAGTAGTCAGATAATAGATTTGTTAAACCATAAAAAAAGTTCAACTGATAATCGCACTTCAATATGACAAACCTAGCTGTAATCCACAATCATTACAACTTTGAACATACCAATGAGTTTGTAATTAAACTGTTACTACTTTTAATAAATACCACACTTACGCTTGTTTCTAAAGCAAACGAAAATCCACCAGCATAACCGATGTCAATTTCGATCCAGAGTCCATGAGCATCAAGATAAGGACATCCAACACGTCTTAACACAGGTATCTCTGAACCCAAATCAATATCCACCACCGTGAGTTCATTGATGAAGTTTGGCAACTTGATAGGTAAACAGATACAAAAGTAAATTAATTGCATTAAATATACTTAGTAAATACGTATCAATAAATTAAAGTTACTCCCAAAAATCAAAATAGTTGGAAAGAAATGGAATACAATAAGATGAATACTTTAAGTATTTTTCAATTAATCACATAAAGGATTATCTCATATCACTCAAAATGGATATTGTAGGAATGAATGTGCACCACTCAAAATAAGAATGCATCAGTTTTCTAATAAATACATATCCATAGCATAAGATGAAGTTTCCAATGAAGTCAAACCAATGATTTACATTAGTCATAGAACGTCATATTTCTCAGCTAAGTTTAAACTCACAGTCGAAGGTAAAAACTAAAACTATCTTGAAGATGGACTTATCAGGCTTTTATTCCAGTTTATAAAACTCATCAAATTCTACATTGCCACAGTATCCACGCGGTATGTTTTTACTATGTTCAATATATATATATATATATCATTCAGCCACTGTGACCCGTTACAATGGGTGAGTACTGCCCATGAGTCCCAAACTAGGATGAAACAGCAGTCAGTACTTCCTGGTTTTCCATGGTTATCTAACTGATATCGATCCGTGGTCTAACCTGAAGCAAATAGAATCCCTACAAAAAACCAATTCTTGAAAATATATACGTTTGCGTCACTCTTCCTTGATCAATTTCATGTAGAAAGGTATAGCAACATGTGTGAAGAAAAAATGGAGGAAGGCGTCATTCATGTTTATTTAATTGACCTTATGCAGTCCTCGTATACAAGAATGTTTATACCAAACCAGAGGAATTTACTTACGTCACAGACAATACTGATACGGCGCGCGAATACGTAAAAAAACAACGTTTAAATAAAAGAACAACATAAAATACACATGTACAAACTATGATAGTTACTGACTATGCGTCACCTGACTAAGTGATCAAAGAAATCAATACGGTGGAAGCATATACACACACAAATATACATAAACTCAGAGATTGCCAAATTTAAAATGATTTTGTACCTTTTGTAAAAAAAATTCAATTAATCAAACATTTCTGAATAAACGAATCGATTCAAAATAAGCCTAAAATTGACATTTTTCTCTTTCCTCTAACAGAAATCGGAATTGATTTAACATGGATGATTTATTTAGTTTGTAAATGCTTTTTAAAAAAAGGAGTATACATAATGCTGATGTCCATTCGCATAGCCTTGTAGTGAATTGAACAATTTGAAAAACATAATCTTTTGCAGATTTCCAGGAAGATTGAAAGACACTGAAAAGATATCCCATTTCAGTCTGCAATTATCCATCTATTATTGCTCTAATATCAATGAGATCAAGCTTAGTATCAGTAATCAAACTGTTATTTACCTCACGGATTTGAATTCAGTGATTGACTTCACACTTAGTTTCCAAATACCTTCAGGGTATATATCCCAACTCCTATCCAGTGAGATCACTATGCATTCGGACTAAGTATTATATTTGTGACAACTATTATATATATTGAACGGTTACAGCCGATAACTAGTAGGCAATAGACTATCACCATGAACTAACTGGACACTTTCCAATTATGTGAACCTTCTGATTCAACCAGTAGTATTGATTGTCAGCATTAAGAGAATATGTAAGTATGGACAATCATTAAGTCTGAGCAAAAGTTATATACTTCACAGACATCGGTGTATGAATTCGGAAGTTAAGTGTTCATGACCATTGTGATATTAAACGAAAATAGCCAGAAGAAGAACAGTAATAAATTATTCAGTGATTTATATTCGCTAATATGTAACAAAAAATCGAATGATAGTTGTATGATCAAAATTTAAAGCAAAATTTCCCCTTCAATTTAAGTCGGATATAAAATGATTAGTCCTCTTCCCATCCAAAGACAAATGAACCTGTTCGGAATAAACAATTAGATATTGAGTTGATAAGGTGAAAGCTGAAATTCGAACAGGTAGGTAGAAACAGCTAAGAGTGAGATGATCGTCGTGGATGAATAACTAAGATAGAGAAAATAACTATATGCTTAATATTCCTTGTAAGAACACTGACATTTTTCTTGTAAATGACAATAAATTTAGATAATCAAAATTCTGTAAAACGGAAAGCGAACCTTGGAATTAGCAGCAGGTTATCAGAAAACAATACTTAAAGCAAAATCAGTAGATTTTTTCTGTTTCTACCAATTGAAATTGTTCATGAATAATGAAAACAAAACAAGTAGGTTCAGTGAAGAGTCTCTTTTCGGCGGCGAGGCATTTCAAAAATGTGATGAGTAATCAAATTGTAACTAGGGGGTGGGGTGAGGATTCATAAGAGGGTAGTGGTGATGTGTTGTCAGAAAACATATTTATTAACACATACAAGAAGCTGAATAAGCGTGATACAGTTACGCAATAAGATGAATAGTTTAATTAATGAGTTGTGACTGAGATAGACATAGAAACCAAGGAAAACATGGAATTATGTACGAGTTCTAAAAATTGCAAATATTATAAGGACCTGCAAAGTGATCTACAAAGTGAAGAAAAACCTACCAAAGGCAATACGCTTTCGTCTCCTTTGTATTGCTGGAGCTTTAGCGATTCAGTTGGAAAAACCAGAGTTGTGTATACAAAAGAAAATCATCCAACCAATTCTATTATCATGGTAACAAGCGTGTTGACTTTTTCTCCGGTTAGATGTTTGTGTGCTTGTTTCTTCTTTTAACTCCTTATAACATTTGTAATTTTTGGGTCTCTTACATAGTTCCATGTTTTCCTTGGTTTCTAGGTCTATCTCAATCACAACACACTCATTAATTAAACTATTCACCTTATTACGTAACTGTATCACGCTTATTCAATCTCTTTTATCTGTCGATTAACATTAATAACTATGTTTTTCTACAACACGTCACCACTACCTTCACCCCACCCCCTAGTTACAATTTGATTATTCATCATATTTTTGAAATGTCTTGACAACAATAACCCTAACTAATTTTTATTCTTATCGGACAATCCTCATGTATACACACACACATACAAAAATGACTATACATAATTGCGACTGCACAACTGAGTGAATGAATTCGCTGAACTACGTATATTGTATCCATTAAATTGGAATTGTGTTTACGTGCTCAGAAAAACATGTGTTATTTGTAATTTGCTCAAAAAATTGAACCTTACATAAAATAGCATAATAGTAAAACACTATTGTCTGGATTCAACATAGAACTTGGCACCGAAGTGCAGCAGTTCGAGTTGACACGTTCCAAATACCCCACAAAGGTAGACAAGAAAATGAGTGAAGAGAATCAATAGAGTTTTGACAAGTATGGGAGTGAAACAGAATCAGTAATGGTAGTAAGGAGTATGAAAGATTACAGAGACTGAATACATCTGCGCCATTGACAACGATTTTGAGCACTATTAGTATCCTGGTTCACATTAAATCATACTCGATAAGATAATAAATTGCAAAGCGTTGTGTTCAAAACTCTGCCCAGTAAACAATACCGAAGGACAATAAAAGCTACGCAGTTAAACCATCCAGCTCAGAGAACACAACCACATCAAAAACATGCGCGCTTGAATAACTCGCTTTGTGCTATATGTAAAAGGTTTAGTTTTGTTTTCAGAAACTAAAACGCAAACGACATCAATGAATGATAATTTACAAATTCATACAAAAAAATTGCTGTATAAAAGCTAGACGGATTGAAGGTACTGCTAGAAAAAGAAAACCATTGTAGATAAATTTATGAATAGTGATTAAAGATTATCGTTAGAATTATAGCACATATTATTGAACAAGCAAATATTCATTCAAATAAATGGCTCTTTATGCGCTGCATTGATTCATCTACACTAAATGGATAGTAAGTCTCAGCATATCAACTACGTAAAGGTGTTATGTAACAAGGAATCATTACATACAATAATACTTCCATAATTGGTTTCGGGATAAATATTGTTTGAGTTTCAGTAATGTTAAGATGTTAAGAGGTGATTTGGAAACTACTACGCTACTATGGGGTGCCACCGACAATTACACATCGTATCCGACAGCTGTACGACAAAATGCTGCATGCCGAGTAATCCACAACGGGAAACTTACGGAATCCTTCGAAGTGAGGACAGGAGTAAGACAAGGCTGCCTACTATCGCCAATGATTTTCCTGATTGCAGTAGATTGGATAATGCGATAAACAGCGGGCAATGAGGAAACAGGCATACAATGGACACACACAAAAAACTTGGAGGATCTGGACTTCGCCGATGATATATGTCTGATTTCCCAGAAACTGGAAGATATGCAAGCGAAAAGCAACAAGTTGGCAGAAGAAGCATCAAAGATAGGACTTCAGGTGAACATAGAGAAAACAGAGGTGATGAAGATTCCTGCTCAACATCAACAGACAACAATCAGCATAAATGGAAGGAACCTGAAAGAAACAACCTCCTTGTCCTACCTGGGAAGCATCGTGTCAACTACAGGCGAACGGAAATGACGAGGATATCAAAGCAAGACAAGCTTTCACTACTCTCAAGTCTGTGTGGAGGTCAACAACACTCAGCATCAAAAATAAGATCCGGATTTTCAACTCCAATGTGAAGTCAGTGCTACTATACGGATCAGAGACTTGCACCGCGCGTCATAAAGAGCATCTCAAACAAACTACAGACCTTCATTAACAGTTGTCTTCGCTCAATACCACTCAAGATCAGATGGCCGGCCAGAAAAGATCAGCAACAGAAATCTCTGGCAATGAGCGAACCAACCAAGAACCGATTGTGAAACAAATAGGCAGGAAGAAATGGAGATGGATTGGCCATACTCTGAGGAAACCATCAAGTGGCATCACTAGACAAGTCATCGCTCGAGTGGAACCCGAAAGGGAAACGGCGAGTTGGTCGTCAGTGCAAGGGTGACTTGGGGTAGGTCATGTGAAGAGGAGATGAAAACGTGTGGGCAGACATGGAGCCAGGTGAAGACTCTAGCAGAGAACCGAACCCAATGGAGACGCAAGGCTGAAGCCCTATGTTCCTCTAGGAATTAAAGGAAACAATAATAATAATAATGTTAAGATTCAGTGCATAGTCGGTAGGTGTACCGTAGAGTGTTCAGTGTAATATTACACTGTCAAAGTGATGTATTTCAGACGTTTCATTCATCTCTTAGGAGTTTCAAAAGAAACCTTGTTGATTATTTATTTATTCATTTTTGTTGCTACTATATTGATGCCAAAATTCCATTAACTTGAATTTAAAGTGTTCTCTTTTCACAGTGTATGATCGAACTAAGTCAGCTGTTTGATATTACAGATTTTCGAAGTAAATATATATATATATATGCAAACAATTGATATGGTTATGGGGCCACGGTACCTCATATTATTATTGCTAGGATCTGTTGGAAATCATCCCTTGACTTTGATGTAGTTGCGCTCTCTCAGCTGGATGGTTTATTTGCGAAGATTTCATCGTCCTACTAGGAAACATGTTCAGCGCATACTTCAATTTGAAGTCGGCTTTTAGATTTATTTCTCCACGATTTTATTAGTTATCTCTCTTGGTGACTTTGAACGTGATTGGTTGTTTCTGCATGTTTTCGCATCCTCTAGGCTACTTTTATCGGTACTGATTGTTTCCTTGACCTGAAGTTTGACCCTTTGTGTGTGAGATTTCTTTCTTATCAATTGGTAAATTTCATCTATGTCGATGTGCCTATTGATTGACGATTCACTAGAATACCAGGCTCCTACAAATTCTCTAGCATTCTTGGTGTTTCTTCTGTGTAATATTTGAACGTTGTCCCAGGTCAATTGATGTCCGTGGTTGTCTGTATGCGGCGATACGAGGGAGTAGATGTCATGTCTTTTGACGGCTAGTTTATGTTCATGAATACGAAGACGAAGGGGACGTCCACTTTGACAAATGCAGTGTTTTTCGCAGTTGTTACAATTTATTTTGTAGATGATGTTGGTCTTATCTTCTTTCTCCATTGAGTCTTTTGGTGGATACAGGGCTGAGTGAAGTGATCCTGTTGGTTTGTGTACGACATTAATTCTTAAAGGTTCAAAGAGTCTTGCAGTGATTTATGAGAGGTCTTTTATATGTGGTGGGGTTATATATTTTTTTGTTGTCCTTGAGGCTCTTTGATTTGGTAGGTTGGCTTGGGGGTAGATTTCTTTTGATGAAATTCCGTGGATATCCATTCTTTTGGAAGACGTCCGTGAGATATCTTTCTTCGATTTTCCTTAAGGTAGGAGTGCTGCAATGAGTTCTGGCCCTCTAAAGTATTCCATTTTGGTGACCCAATAGCTGTATCAAACGTGTAATCATGTATTTTTTTAGCAGAAAGCTTAGTTATAGGAACGAACTGTTGTTTGATGCTAGAGTTACACTGGTTACTTTCATAGTTTGCATTTGCGCACATCACAAGGATAATCAGGACTATTGAAAGTGCTTACAGCCAGAACAACAAAAAGGAAACGAAGATAAATCTTTAAAAAGATATGGCACAATTTGTCACATCAGGTATCAGCTGCAAAAATGACTTCCTGAAAGAATGGATCAAAAATCATCCGACAAAAGTCAATCATTCCCCATTAATAACACGTTTAATCCAAAACGGATGTTTTTTGAATACTTGAGGTTGCATTTTTAAGTCAAAATCAATTCAATTTTCACCGCTATTTTTAAATAAGTTAATAGGCTATAAATCCACTCTGATATAGTAAGCCTCCGGAAAAATTGTGTCCGCCGTACAATCACGTCAGTACCAACCAACCTTCTTTGTAACGAGGCAAGCATCTTCCCTTTATCTTCCGGTGGTGCTACATTATTTCTACTCACTAAAAAAAGTTAACCTTCTAAAAATACACGATAAACTAGATCGCGGAGCACTTGATTACTTCGCTGTGTGTGTGAAGTTGTAAAACAAGCCTCCATAGTAAAGAACCGAGGGAATTACTCGTTGAATCTTAGGTGATGAGTTTGGTGGATTTGTACAAGTGAGCTATTGTATATTTACGAGTTCGACCACAGTATCTAAAAGCTTCACAGATGTACATATACCATTTTATCTCATTAAAATGGAACTTCCCTTTGAAGAATTCTAATAACTAAGAGCTGTGATAAGCTTGAATAAGTTGTGAAGAATAAAATGTAAAGAACTATTATGTATTGACTAATACCTATGACATTTCTACTTATCTACTGACTGACTGTAAGAGAAAAGAAGTGGATACTGAACACTACCGAAAGCAGTCTAGCATCTAATAAAAACTCACGAGTGCATTTACCTTTGGATCTATCTGTAGCCGGAATTTATACGGATAAAAGTAGACAAGGATTGGTCTCCGAATACCAGCCAAGCTAAATGATAATATCAACAGTAAGTACGTCATGTTAGATCACAGATTCAGGTTAGTTAGAGAACCATTGAAAACCAGGGCGTATTGGACAACTGTTTCGTTCTGAATTGGAACTCCATAGTAGTACGCACTCATGACCATACTGTAGATAGAAGAGAAAATCCTAAACCTAAGACGACACAGCTATCATCCAGTAGTTAATGTCAGTTCATAATATAACCTGAAATCAATCAAATCCCTGCAAAGCAACACTTGGGAAGTGAAGATATCATCGTTTAAAAGGATCGGAGGAGAAAACACTATTCTTCTCAGTGCAGTTGAGTTTGCTTCGTAATGGACAGGACCTTCTCGAGCTCAGTTCGGTGTATTCAAGCAAAAAAAGAAGCAATACTTGTTTTAAAGTAGTTATGTTCTCCCCAGTTTATTGCGAAAAAAACCCAGAGGGAACTGTAGGTTATTCAAAGGCAACTTGAAGAAAGTCAGTAAAACTACGCGGATTTTTGTGGACTTAAAAAACACGAGAAAACAATTCAATTTCTTCTGGAGACGGGAAAGGAGAATAGAAGTGTGATGAGAACTGGCTGCAAGCCAAATCGGTAGATAGTAATTTACGTCAATGTTTACGTCCTCAATATTGGTCGTGGGAAAAATATGAACAAAGACTGATTCAACAACCAACCACAGCAGACTTTACGTAGGCGGATATAGTTAGCATATAGATGATCTGACATTCAAGAAACAGCCACAAAGAGATGAAAGATTAACTTGCAGTGAGAAACAACCAATCAGAAGACTGTGTTTTTCTGCTAACAATTATCTATAATAATGTACAAGAAAATCTATAAATATGTGTTGATTTCCTTAATAAACAATCTGTTGCCTGGCCCTTGTCTTCTGTTGTTGCAGAAGTAGTTGCAATGTAGACATCATCGTAGTGCAATTTGACACTACTTTTAGACAATGACGGATTGTATAATGATCTCTATAAAATCGTTTAGGTTTTGGAAAACGAGTACACTATTTCCAGAGGTAAAACAAAGATAGACATGCGTGACTCCTCCGGTGGAAATTCACCGACAAATGGTTAGTGAGAAAATATCTTTAAAAAATCAAGAGAATAAACTGATGAAATAAACCATATTGGAGTGTAAAAATTGCTGCTCCATGCTTGAATAGTTTGAAAATGATGTTACTCTGAGATAAGTTATGTGAAGGTGAATCATGAACAGAAAACACACACAATTCAAACCATGATAATTGGTAACCAGAGCAATGTAAATAATAATCATGCTTACATGTATCTTTTTCAGCTTTGCCTGAATTTTATTTCTTATTCGTTCTAGCCAATAAGCTTCACGTAAAAAATCCCACAATAAACGACCAATTAACGCATTCAACCAAATCATATTCGTGTCACAGTTAATCTGATTCACATTCAATTTCAATGCTTGAGCACTACGTACAAGCCAACCAGCCGGCATAAATTTAGCCATGTATCGAATATATGAAACATAAACTGGTTCACGACTACCAGGCATTGCAGCACCATAACTTGATAAATTTACACTAGATGAACTACCGACGCTATTTGTATTACCTAAACTAGAAGTAGTAGTAGTAGCAGTAGCTGTAGTATTGGTTGTTGAATCCGAGCAAGTTACTGGATTCGATGTCGTGTTCGCATCAAGACGACTTTCATCATCACTTAAAACTTCATTATTGATAGCAACGCCAGATGCAGTAGTCGAAGTAGTAACAGTATTTAAACAATCCGGAAGGCTAGTGTTAGTATTATCTGAAGCCAACAGGTAATTTTGTACTGCCTACAAAAAAAAAGAAAGCGAAAACACGAAAATAGAATATTATTATTGATGTGCACATAAACCATGTTTCTGACTTTCAGTGAAGAGTTACATGATCAGCGTAACAGTGTACTGCTTCACACAACCCTAGAAAGATTAATAAATAAAGTATACAGAAGTGCACTAATTTAAGACCATTGTCCCATTGTTTGAGGACTTCTCTACTGGAATGTCAATATCTAGTGACTTCTCACTAATAAATGTAACTCATCGTTTCGATCAGCGGGATGCTTGCGAATAGTGGCATTATATCATATTATAGTTTTTTTTTCCTTAATGTATTTTATATACCACAGATTTTAAATACGTCACTCAAACTATATTTTAATAACCATTTATATGAAAACTGAAACTCAAGAATTTTAATGCTTCCTGCTAGGAGACAATTATTAGTGTGGCTACATAAAAGCAAAGTAAAAAGCAGTGTATGTTCGATATCAATGAGATTGATCCAAACACACTACACTGTCTAATGTGTACCTACCCGACCCCCACTGAAAGCCACCAAAAATACTGGAAACTTTAAACATTAAGAGGCACAATGATTCACCAGCACTGTGTACACACCCCCGAATACGTAATCATGTGATACCTTTGAGTTATAACCTTTTAACCTTTCTTTACTCGATCCCATTTATCTGAGTTATTCCCCTTTGCACTCCTACATTTATGCAAATGAAATTGCTTTTTAATTCAGTCAAGAAAAATGTAACCCTGTGTGTGTTTACTATATTCTTTCACATAACTGGCCCTTTCTTTACGCGCTGCATCATAATCAAACCGAATAAAATTCATTTTAGGCAATAATCACTATATAATTTACTCAAATTAGGGTTATTCACTTTGTATAAAATGCATTACGGCATTTGATGAACAGTTTAGTGTTATGTTTAAGCATACCATTACATTCACACATATTTTTCAATGCATTCTAATGCTGACTTGCTCGCATATTACTATTCACATACGCGCCTTACTGTTTTACAATTTCCTGATTCTTTGATCTCAGTAATTTGATGTCAGAGAGAGAGAAAACAGACCCAACTGTTGTTTTAATTCTTCGTGATACGATCGGAACAAAGGCATTTAAGCCTTGAAGCTTTAGCAAAGATTGTGATTTTTCACGCTGGCTGGCTGGCTGAATTCAACATAGAACTTGGCACCGAAGTGCAACAGTTCGAGTTGCCACGTTCCAAAGAGCACACAAAAGTAGACAAGAAGATGAGTGAAGAGAATCAATAGAGTTTTGACAAGTATAAGAGTGAAACAGAATGGGTAATGGTAGAAAAGAATATGAAAGTTTACAGAGACTGAATACATCTGCGCCACTGACCACGATTTTGAGCCATGTCACCTATTGTCCCCAGCCATTGATTCTTAGAGTCCCGAGGTCCCCAACCCGGAAGTCTGCATCTCCCTACCTGACTTAGTTTAGCTGTCAAGGATTTCATGGATTGATGAGGCCATGTTTTTGTTTGGCCACCACTTACTCTTTTCCAACCTGCACCTATATCAGCTAGTAATGCCCGTCGTGGGAGGCGATGGTTAGGCATGCGCAGCACGTGATTTTTCACGCAGTTTGGTTGTTGTATTCACACCCAACCATCCCTCTTTTTTTCAGGGTTTACTATTGGCTAGTAAACTAGGCGAGGTTTAGGAGTGCATCGCCTGGGAATCTAACTCAGATCATGTGTGTGTGTGGCTGGAGGAATCTTATAATTGGATCACTGACGGACAACTGTTCCTTGTGGGTGCTTTCGAACCAGGAAAAAACAATGGATCAATGATTCATGCTTGTTAATGGTTCTCTAATTGATGTCAGTTGGTGATGAAATAGGAATTAAAAAATTATTCTTTAACTAACAAGGACAGGTGGCGACAAAACCAGAAGAGACTAGCGTATATGATATCTTTTGCTTACTAATCAATGTTTCACATGTAGTTATTTTATATAATTTCTTCTGTATTCCAATAGCAGCTTAGAGCTTTGAAGTTTCAGTAAGAGTGGTGTTATTCTTTTTACGGGGTGACGTTATTAGTCTCACGCACTCCCTATCTGCCTTCTTTACCGGACTTACTACCAGCTAAGCGAGGCATAGGAGCGTGTGGATTGGGGATCGAACCTCGGACTACGTGGGTCGTTGGTGAGCATTTTACCGCTGAGTCATCGATAGATTGAGTTCTATTATTAGACACATATGAAAACTAGTAGGCTGAAATACTTTGCACACAAACGTAGAGGCCTTAAACCAAATTGTCACAAAGCGATCGGAGGACAAATAAGGACACTGGTAATAATAAAAGTGACCAACAATGAATCATTGTCGTCTATAGCATGAACATGTTTATGTGACAGATCAATCTATTTATGCAGTGTGACACTGAAGCTTTTACCTTGAATACATTATTTGTATACATTTATCGATCCCAACTTGGGTCAAACAATTTATTCACATTTTATTACCCACCTTAGACAGTAATTGACAAAGCTGATTTCATATATGGGTTAGAGGAAAACGACCTTGATGTCAAATAAACAAACTAACGAAATGAATCTTAGATTAAAGTATTTCTATATTATTTTGCGAACAACATTTACATGTAACTATACTTTAAATGATAGTGTCTTCTGACAAAACTATTTAGTGCACACACACATGTATATCAGAAATTATGTTGTCATGGCGCTAATGAGCACAAAGATTGACATTATTACGTCACAGGATTTTCAAATGATCCTACTGAATATAATGTGTCTTTGTGTATTACTTTCTCATAATTACTCATTTGATGAGGAACTAAGAGATCAACCAATAATTATGAGCACAAAAATATTGTATTGAAGGGTATTTGTTACTGTAGTACAAGTACACCTTCAACAAGATAAACTCTATTTCCAACCGTACCTAAAGCTGAACTCCTAGGCTGGTAATTACTATGTGGCGATTTGTGTACGCAAAATACTCTGTTAGACCAAGGCATGATATATTAGAAATGAGGGACGTGTGTTACAGCTATTACACACTTCAAGAGGCTGACTGAGTGTCACTGTAACTTAAGCAATCCTGAGAAAGTTTAAGCGTAAATACTGCGGAAGATTTATTAATTTAAACGAAAAAGTTATCAAGATCTAACTGGTTTTCTGGGAATATTTTCAATGTATGCCAATTTTTCGGTGAGAAATATTTTTAGGTGAGTGAAATTCACATGATCTGTTTTTAGACTGTACTTTTAGAGCAATAAAGAGTAATGCAACTAGATTTATCGAAAAAGCTTTGATATTGAGAAAAATTATCCGTAGGCGGAGATAAAACATTCCATGATAAGGTGGGTTTGTCGCAGTGAGGTCTATACTTCTTTTTTTAATCAACAAATTCCTCTAAGAAAAGACAACTTCAAGATTTAGAACAAAGCGGAAGAGGGTGTTTACTTACCAGTTGCGGTGTCCATATTAAAGGCACACCTAACGAAGCAGCTTTCAGTCTACGATACCATGTTTCTTTCTCGCGACAGGTCCTTCCAAACAGGTAAAGAGTTTTTACAGACTTTTTATCCGGTGTCGGGAATGCACTGACACTAGTATCATCAGGGAATTCCATATCGCCAGTAGTTGATGGAACAGATGTATCGACTAACAAATCTGATACCTCGTTGGTTGTTGGATTACCCCCAGCCGTAGATAACAAGATATTCGGAAAACTTGTTGATGATGGCAGTGAATTAAGTCTCTCAGTTTTTCGCTACAGAAAATACAGAAAAGTTTCATTGTTAAAAATAACAGATACAAGAAAGCCGGTGATTAATGAGAAAGAAGCGATAAATTTATCTAAACTAGCATTATATTATTGATGAAGTCTATTTCTGGGTTTCTGTTTTTGTTGGAATATATGCTGTCGTCAACTTGAAAGTGCACAAGGAAAAATTGTGTTCAACCCAACCCCATTCAAGCAACGGGAAGACTGGTTGTTGTCAAAGTTTGATGGAATGGTGCCTCCTTTTTTCAGGAGCCTTTCGAGACCAGCGTTTTGTAATGATCTCTTGCAATCTGTCATTAAGTCGGATTAAAAAAAATTAACTGTATGGACAACGAAGTGTTTACCACCATCTACTCACTCATGAGTAGTATCTTCGTCCAGTGGAATTTCCCTGCAAAAATATCTGTGGTTTATTGCCTTCTAAAACTGAAGTGAACATCTAGGGAATTGTGGACAACAAAAGCTGACTTGTACTAAGACAAACGTCTAAAGATGACAGTGACGACTACTAATACGTATTGTTGGCGTTAATTAATAACAGATAATGTTTACGGCGACATATTTTTCGAGGTTCTTATAAGAAGTGAATTCCATTCACAGTGTCCATTTCGATAGTTTTGATATGATGCTATAATATATGTATTTTTAAGACTGCATTTTCATTCTTTCAGCCTTGAGAAATTTCTCTTATTCCTAATCATTCTTCAATAAATCGAAATCGCGTTCGTTAAAGCAGACAAAAAGTCGTTTTCTGAAATCAAAGTGCCTTGGAGGCATTCTAAACAAGTAACATTTATAAGCTGAAGAGTAATTTTGTTCGACAATATGTATGAGAACTAAGCGTAATAGACCCCCTAAGAAATAAATATGAAAGACGTTCGCAATATGAAGATATAAAATGAAAACTTTACCCACTAACTTCATATAGTAGGAGCGTTTCAGAAAAATTAAAAGCAGTAACAATCGATATTAATGTTATCTACAAGCTACTTGAGAATCTCCTGACAAAGATGCGAACAGCAGAGGCCATCATTACTTATATTCTGTAAATTTTTAAAAGATTATTAAAAACCGTATGTCTGTAAGTTTGGTGGATATCGTTTTCATGCAAAATTAGACATAAAACATTTACCTTGGATTTGTTCTGGAATGGGACAGTAATACATATGGGATACTTTCTACTCCACAGACGTTTACCAACTAATCCATACGGAAGAAGTGTTATGCTGGAATCAGATAAGTCATAAATACGTTGTTGTTTAAAACGCATAGTTGTGGTGGATGGAATCTCATCATTCCACAGAGATCGACGGGTGATATTGTGTTCAGGACGTTGTAAACGTAATTGTGTACCATCAAGTGTAATAAAAACTGAAAATGTCCTGCCAATATGATGAGTTTCAGGGTCATAATTCGTAATCTAAAAGAAAAAGATTTTGAAAAGAAATCATATTTTTTGCAATGAAAAATGAATTCATACAATTATTCCCCTTGATGAACAGCCAAGTATCAAAAGAGATAATATGCATCAATATAACACTAAAATAAATATCACACAAATTAAGAAAGGTAACACAGGATTTATGAATTTAAACGTTTGACAGGGTAGCAATGGTGGCTGGACCTGTTTCTTTTGTACGCAGAGCTCCAATTGATTTAGGAGAATTGCAGTGGTCTCTGCTGTTCGCAGTGTTCGGTATCTAGAAGTCGAGATAGGAGTACGCTGGACCACCGATAAGTAGACTCTAGACGATCTGGATTTCTCGGGTGATTTATGTTCAATGTCACACAGACTCGAAGACTTGTGGGTGAAAACCAACACACTGGCTGAATAAGCAGTTGGAGAAGACAAGACTCCAGGGGAGCATAGAGAAGACACAGGTGATGAAGATAACCAACGAACCGCAACAGCAACAACAACCAGCACCAATCAGCATCAACGGGGGAGATTTAGCAGAGGTTACCTCGTTCACTTATCGTGTCAACTACAGGCAGTCGGGACGGATGAAGATATCAAAGCAGGCCAGAATCATCAACCCGAAACCAGTTTGGAAATCTTCTGCACTCCGCCTCAGCATACAGAGCAAGTTTTTGATTTTCAACACAAATGTGAAGTCATTTCTTCTGTATGGGTCAGAAACTTGGCCAGTGTGTCACGAAAAGGATTTCCAATAGGTTGCAGCCTTTTATCAACAGCTGCCTTCGCTAGCTGCATACTGAAGACCAAAGGGCCAGCTAGGAAGAATTAGTAACAAGAAACCCTGGCAACAAACCAACCAAGAGCCGATCACTCAACAGATACGTAGCAGGAAATGGAGATGTGTCGTGCATACGTTGAGGAGGCCGTCAAATGACACCACGCGCCAGGCCATTACTCGAGTGGAATCACTATGGGAAGCGAAGAAATGGGTCGTCGGTGCGAGTGTGACATGGAGGAGATAGTGTGAGGAAGAGATGAGAGATTATGGGCAATCGTGGACGCAGATGAAGAGGACAGAAGAGAAGGGAACAAGGTGTAGATGTGATTTTGAAGCCCTATGTTTCACTCGGAACCCAAAGGAATAATAACAATCATAATAAACACTTTTCCTAGGCAAATTCCATTTTATGCTATCGTCTGGGCCTCTTGTCAGTAGGATTTCTAATAAGGCAATTTAACCTTGAGATTCTTCACACGTGAATTTGACAGCTGAATGTAATTCATTGAATTGAGATATTATTGCGTTCCTCCCTAAATCATTTCCACAAAGAATGAAGGTATCATCCACATACCGGCAATAAAATGAGAACTTTCTGATAAGGTTGTTCAAAGGACCGTTTTCTAGTTTGATCAGATGGAAACCTGACTTTTAATGAACGTCTGTCAGAGTCGAAATCCGGCGAGGAAGGTATCTGGAATTACAGAAACTGGAACTGTACAAATCATAGATAAAAACACGACAATACATCAATGGTTATTCGTGTATTTACACGTCCCACACACACATACATTAGCAAAAAACCAATGTGTATATAACATCTTTAGGTGATCAGAAAGAACACGACGAATGAAGACTGCACTTAAAAGATATAACAATTTGTCTCTTATGCCAATAATATAATATTATATCGTATTCACCACTCAGATAGACAACAATATAAAGGAATTGTGAATATAATAATTGAACATATATATATTGTTTGCAGTTGAATGACCTGATTTCTTCTCAATGAATTACTTTTCCATTAAGATAAGAATAACAAATAAAATATTGATTCTTTATCCAGTCACCAAACGCTTTCTTGATTTGCCACTTTATCTCTTTCTAGCTAAGTAGCCATTACAAGTGTCTTTTTAAAATAAATTGATCAGTATATCATCATATCATCAATTACAATCATCTAGGTTGAGTTGTGAAAAAGAAAAAAAGAGGTCTATCTGTTGCTCTGGAAAAGTGTTTTTCACTTAATGAAACTTGAAAGTGAATTTGACAGACACTTACTGATAACAAGCATCATTGACAAGCTTAAATTCAAGAAGATTACCAGTTTCACTGCTTAACAACTTGAAACTTTTCTTAAACTGATCAATCTTAAACTATGTAGCCATAGAGATAATTTTTTATTGTTTTAGGTAGGCACGTGGGATTAACGTACATGATCACAACAGAAGAAAATATATATCCGAGTGACTGAAATGAGCTAAATTGTCATGATGAAAATAAAGGCTACATTGTAAATGCAGTGAAGTTAAATATAGAATATGCAAGAGATATAGCCAATTACCATATTACAACAGAAGTGAAACTAAGATGTTGGAGTTTGATTCATTTCAATGTACACACTATGCCACTAGCAGAATTCTGTTAAAAATTACTGAAAGTCAAAGAATACTGACTGACAACCATTTCGGCCTGATGAAAGGTTCTTCAGCAGTACTAGGATGGTGTCGTAAACTAAACTCAGGATCAGGTAAATATGTTACGATTCAAAGATTGAATCAGTAAGAGATTGTGGGCCGATGATTACTGTAGTGTGATTATCTCCGAGTGTTAGCATTAACTCTTCTTTAAATTGATTTGATGAACTCCACAAGTTACAAAAAGTCAAGATATGACTTGTAAGAAACGTCTATTGAAATAAGATGAAAAAAATGAGTTTCGCATAAGGCTTGATTAATCCACTTACTCTTGTATAGTTATATACCTCAAACAAAAGGTTCTGAAGGTGGTTTAGACTATCGTTTTTGAAAGAATGGAAAACATGCTAAACCAATATGTCATGTTGTTCTTATTTCTCTAGAGAGATCAACCAACAGTCAATCATAATGGATCATCAACCCTCTCCAAGTCTTAGCATGAAAAGAGGATTAAAGCGGTCTTATTTTCTCAAAACCATTTAATTTAATAATTACTATCTCATCACAGAGTAAAGCAGTAACACTGATAATTTCAGTTTGTTTTGTCCTGTTGCATAACATTCCACTCAATTTTAATTTTCACCCATTGAGGTGAACTCACTATTGAGGTTCCAAATCTACTAAATCAAATTATTTTATCTATTTTTTAATCTTACTCCACTATTCACCCTCACGACCTTCCAAAGCCTCAGGATGGTCGGGTGTGGGTGCCTTGCGCTGCGGGTTGGCCACCCCTCCGCACAACTCTTGAAATGCTCCCATATGACCGGGCGTCTTACATAACCTCTCCTGAGGAAGTCCTACTCACTGCCTTCACGTGGCGGAGGTGTTTTTCACCAAAGTGAGAGGGCGAAAGCGGATGCCCGGCGCTCTTCACCGGGTTGACTGTCCATTGGATGACAGTCTAGGGGAGATGGCTAAACCCTGATTCCAAACCTCCAACGACTGGCGTATGAAGCTCACTGGAGCTCACCGGCAGACGTATGGACAAAGGGCTTGTTGGATGTCCTGGATGTCTGGCCCCATTCAAAAAGGCGTATGAACCGAACTCCGGTCACCGGCTGCCAATGGATAGTGGACTCCCTACTCCACTCCTACTGCCTTGTAGGCCACACTTGGTTGTGTAAAGGCTAGAGCTGCACTCTCAAACAAAAGGCCGAGCGATTCTGGGGACATCACTCGTACCAAATTCCCATGAAACTTCATGAACTCTCCTCATCAGATCGCCGCGCCTGGGCAGCGATGATTCGAGATGTTCATGAAGCCGGCTCATCCTCCCGTAGGAGATAGCCGTAGTAAAGTAAAAAGTAAGTATTCACCCTCACCCTCCTGATATGTATAAATTAACTCTGTTGTTCTATCTTGTATTTCGTCTCTAGTCCATCCTTGTTTCCAAGCGAAATCAAAACTCCATCTCTTTGTCTAATAACTATATAAACAGTTACTCCCTTAACACTAAATAATTGTCTACTTACAGTATCTTTGAAATTATGGTGCCTATACTTTGTACATATAACTTGAAGTCATTGTAAAACGTATGTTCAGAAATTTTGTAACACATAATTAATTTATTTAGGATGTACGCAGTTGAAGCGAATCCACGAAATAAAACGAGTTCGTATTACCCTGTGAATATGTTTGTTCTTTCTTCATTCCAGAATTTCAGTTTATTTGTGGGAGTGGTATAGTCAGTGAATGAATCATTGTAGATAATGGATGATTACAGTTGTAAGGCATATTTACCGCTTTTACCGTGTAAAAAAATATTTTTCCTAGCAGTGTCTATCTTCTCTGTGTCAGCTACAGCAGCATGAATAAACAATCTCCGCTTTCTTATATTTGAACGTTATGCCGTTACGTTACGATCCAAATGCATTAATGTAAGTGATGATTTACCAGAAATCACTCTAACCCATGTTTACGCGAACACCATTCACAATGTATATGGAAAAAAAATCATTCATCAGAACATAAACTGTGCAACAGCCTAAAAGTAGTTATACATCAATAGACAGTGTACTGTAGTGTAGTCTCAGATAGTAAACACATAAAGAAAGCTACATCTCCATAAGCTCCTGTAGATATGCACGTACCCTCGGAATTCCATAAAGAAGCACCCTGCCAACCAACAGTAAGGATATGGTCACAAGTAAATAGGAGCATAATTAATTCTAGCAGACAGAAAAATGTTTCAGAAATCAAACGCTGGCTAACGAAAAATTACGATGAAAAGAGAATGAGAGTCATGTTTTGAAGAAAAGAAAAACAAATATTGTTCACAAAACCGAATCTATTCACAGTATGAAAATCACTAAAGAGGAGAAAATAAAATGGTTATAATTCGCAACGATATTACAATGAATCACTTTCATGTGCATAGGTTTTTTTTCCTTCACGTTCCCCAGTGGAACATAGGGCTTCAAGTTCCTGTAGCAGTGTTTATTTTACAGGATGGGGTTGCTAGCCTCATGCCCAACCTCCCCTCTTCACCAGCATTATTTCTGGGTTAGCGAGGTGAAGGAGTGCGTCGGCCGGGGATCGAACCCCGGACCATGTGCATGGTCGGCGAGCGTCCTAACCGCTATGCCACCGACGCACATGTGCATAGGTAAGCTTTTAATACTAACCTGAATAGTGTTACTTCAATACAATCGATGATAAATGCGCCTGATATTAACCTGTATTAATAGTCTTCTTCTTTTCTTTATCTGCTCTGTATCGAAAACACAAGATAAGACTGCCTTCTATCACTGACGATATTCCTAAATGTGGCGGGTCGGATCAATCAACAGACGGTAGGGACAGACATACGTTGAACAGATAAGAAGACTATAGAAAATCTGGAGTTCGCGGATAAAGTATGTTTAATGTCACATTAAACTCCAAGACCTACTACAGGCGAAAACCAACGAGCCGACAGAAGAAGCAGTGAAGACAGGGCTTCATTGCAGCTCAAGGTGTTCAGAAGACTCTGCATTTTGTCAGCGTCCTCACCTAGAAGGACTATATCGTCTGCATATTCTAAGTCAACGAGATTATTCCCTGGTAGCAAGTCAATCCCTGAGTCACTGAAGTGAGTTAGGGTTAAGTCCATTAGTACGTCTATGATGAAGTTGAATAGAAATGGGGATAATGGGCATCCTTGACGGACGCCACTAGTCGGACACCACTTCAGATGACAACTCGCCATAAGCCCTCACCTGGCTGCATGAGTACGAGTAGAGTGCCTTAATCAGTGCAATGTATTTTCTCGGCATTCCCTTAACATCCAAGCATCGCCAGAGAACCTCTCGGTCGACAGAATCGAATGCCGCCATTAGGTCAAGAAATATAATGATTGTTGGAGGCCGGTTAGAATGCCTATGCTCTAGAATCTGTCGGAGGGTGAAGATATGATCAATACACCCTCTTCCTGGCCTAAAGGCTGCCTGGTTTTCTCGTGTTTCTCGACAGGACTTCAAGTGAACATACAGAAGACAGAGGTGATGAAGACACTTAACCAACAACAACAACATCAAGCATCAATCAATATTAACGAGAGAAATGAAAAGGAAATTATTTACTTCAGTTATTTAGGCAGAACTAGTCTCAACTACAAGAGGCACACACCATAGGAAATCAAGGCCAGCTAAGATCAATAAAACAAGACAAACCTTCATTATTTCGAAGGTAGTGTGGGAACCGAAGCCAGTGAGTATGAGGAAGTAGATTTGGATGTGCTGCTGAAGCTATATATTCTACTCGGAACCCAATGGAATAATAATACAAATAATTTAGCTTGCTGATAGTTCAAATGAGATTAGAAGTAAAGTGTACATAATTAACTTAATTTTGGTTCGATCAATTAGAAAGACTGGTAATCCAGTAAGGTAGTGTGTCCAAAGACTATTAAATAATTAGGCAACTATTTCATAAAAAGATGACAAAAACCCACTCAAATAGATACTACGTTGTTACAAAGGTAAAGGTGTATAAATATTCAGAGATAACTTTAATCTTTTAACTTACCTCATTTAACCAGCCTTTATAAATTGGTCTTCCACTTTTATCATATTTAAAGCCTAGACTGTTTCCCAATGGACCAGATGATGTTGACTTGTTAACATCTTCTTCAAGCATATTTGGCACAGTGAAATTAGGTAGATTTCTCAGTTGTACACATTTATTACCAGGTTTGTTGTTCGCGATAGCAGTAGTAGTAGTAGTATTAGACAACAGAGAAGACATATTTGGCATGGCAGGTGAATAGATTGGCCACCATTGTGAGGCTTGGTAGTAGCCTTCTTGTTCTTGTCGATAATGCAATGAACAACACAACTGATTCAATGGTAAGCCTGATATAGGACACAGAGTTTGATTAGTACACTCGGTAGAAGTATACAGATAATTATGCAAAGAAATACACGTATATGTAAGCAGGCAACCGATAATTAGACCCCATACGAATCCACTAAATAGCCAATAAGTTGAAAATAAACCCAATGCACAAGACGAGTATAGTATCCAAGACGAAAATCTGTTACAATATGAAAGGAAGTAGAATAGAAAGAGAGAGAGACTATATGATTCGAAGTGCACGAGTATATTTATCCATAAAACTTAAAATGTAATATAGAAGGTAGAACAACGTGGCACTTTGAAAGCAATGTGAAAATAATGTCCGTGATACATAAACCGAAGGTATGAGAGCAATACTGTCATAATACTTTTAAATGGAAGAACAATTCTGCTGGAAACAGGTCTTTGATCTGATGTAAATGTAGTTTATTATATAAATAACCAACTGAAATTTTGCAATTTAGGGTTAGAAGTCAGTTTTCAAAACACTACTTATTTACCTTTCCTTGTGAAGTTAGCTTAGGTCATCAGTCTTTACAACACAGATAAACGCAATACTCTATTATATGAAACTACAAGAAAAGAAAATAGATACAAGTGTCATGTTGAGCAACTTCACAATTGAACAGGAGGACAGTGTCAACAATAGGAAACATAGGAATAGCCACTACAATCCGAAAACTCGTGAATATAAACCGCACAGCTTTTCCGTTTCGAACAGTAATTTCATGAACTAATGGAGGTTTCAGCATGAAGTGAACTTATTTGAATTCTCTAAGAATGACATAATTGTATCTCCTGGTCAAAGTGGGCGTCCCCTTCGAATCCGAATCCAAGAACACATATTAGCTGTAAAAAGGCATGATATCTATTCTTTCATATTAATGCATGTAGATACTTACGGACACCAATTGGACTGGGATAATGTGGAAATTTTAAGTGGAGGAAACACCAAAAATGCCAGGGAATTTCTGGAATCCTGGTACTCAGGTGAATCAGCAATTAACACATACAATACTTTAATTGAACACTGGTTAGTAACTAGTGTAGTGTATCTAGTCCTCTGTTTAATGCAGACCAAATTCTATCAGTCAAGTTTGCCGATTGCCTCCAGCCACCTAATATCAACAGTTCAAAGTGCCCTGTGATGGGGAGTCGCCTAGAATGGTGGCTACATTTACCTAGGACTAGATACATTGCACTAGTTACTGGTTAGTGCCCAATCAAAGTATTCAGTACAGTCCTACAGGAATTCGATGGCGAGCCCGAATAGCTCAGTGGTACCGTCTCTAACTGTAGCCCTTGGTTTCACGGGTTCGAGTCTCAGAAGGGACATGAGTTCCTTCAAGGTTGCATATACGCCTTGCTGACGAGTGCCAACTAACAAGAGACCTAGGTCCAAGGCTTCCTGCCGATAGCCTTCAGCCACATAATATCAACAAAACACATAAATATAGACCAAATTTACCAATAAAAAGTAAATCACATGACAAGTAAGTTCAAATTCCAAGTGAATAATAATGATCAATAGGGACGTAAACTAACAACAACCAATCACGACAATAGTTGACAGGAGATACAATTATATCAGTCATGGAGAATTCAAATAAGTTCACTTCATACTAAAACCTGCGCTGAAGTTGTTGTCTAGAGGGACGACGAAAGCTTCGCAATTAAATCAAACAGCACAGAGAATACGACTAATTCAAAATTTTGTGAACTGCTATCATACATTTCTTCTAATCGAATTCAAACGCAGAACATTGGGATAGGTAGTGGTAGTTTAGTATATGGTAATTAAATCATAATAATATATTATTAATATTATTATTATTGTTCCCTTGGGTTCCTAGTGGAACATAGGGCTTCAACTGCACGTCTCCACTTGCTTCTGTCTTCTGCTGTACTTTTCACTTGCATCCATGTTAGTCCATGCTGTTTCAATTCCTCTTCACACGATCTCCTCCATGTCAACCTTACACGTCCCACTCGCCGCTTCCCTTTCGGGTTCGACTCGAGGGCCTGACGCGCGATGTCACCCAGCGGCCTCCTCAGCGAGTGACCAATCCATCTCCACTTTCCCCTGCATATTTGTTGGGCGATTGGTTCTTGTTTTGTTTGTTCTCATAGTTTCTTGTTGGTGATTCTTTCCGGCCATCTGATCTTCAGTATAGAGCCAAGACAGTTGTTGATAAAGGTCTGCAACCTGTTGAAAATATTTTTGGTGACCCGCCAAGTTTCTGATCCGTACGTATAGAAGAACTGACTGACTTGACGTTTGTATTGAAAATCCGAATCACTTTGTTGTTGATGCAGGCTGAGTGACGAAGATTTCCAGATTGGTTTCAGGTTGATGAAATAATAATACACAGTAGTGAATATTACATTTGCACTGATTACATAGATTTCTATCGTAAGCAACGTATCCACATAAACTACAATGCAGAGACAAGTTTTCAGAGAATGAAGGCTCAGAGAACTGCACACAAAACAATAAAAGACATTATGATTCCAGGAGTCGCAGCTACAAATAAGGATAGTGAAATTTAAGATAACCATGCTGCACCGCACCAGCCACTACACCCGGAAAATAAATTATTTTTGTGAATAAACCACTATAAGGATGAGTGTTGTCCACATGCAATTTGAAGTATTAGTATAAACTATATTATGCATAATTGAAGAGACTGAAGATTATTCCCAGAGCTTATAACAACAGTTAAATGCAGTGCTCATTGCTAAATTAGCCGTAAAGCATTTGTAATGAAATTTGTATTTCTGCACTGAATATTGGGTTGGCATCAGTGAAAGCCAACGCAACAAAGGCAAGGACAATAATTTGCATTTTCCACAGGGTGAAACAAATAGGCAGGAAGAAATGGAGATGGATTGGACACACTCTGAGGAAACCAGCAAGTGACATCACTAGACAAGCCCTCGAGTGGAACCCGAAAGGGAAGCGACGAGTTGGTCGTCCAAGGGTGACCTGGAGGAGATCATGTGAAGAGGAATTGAAAGCGTGTGGGCAGACTTGGAGCCAGGTGAAAACTACAGCAAAGAACCGAACGCAATGGAGACGCATGGCTGAAGTCCTATGTTCCTCTAGGAATTAAAGGAAATAATAATAATAATACAGGGTGTCATATAGAGAAAATATGAAATAAATAATAGGGTGAAAAATAAGAAAGCCATTCTTTAAATTTCTACGAGGGATCAAGTTTTCAAAGAAAAATATACATACAGAAGTGCATTGAGAAGACCTATTGTTGAATACTTCATTCTTGATGTTACAGTGTAATTTGTCAACTATATTAATCAGTTGCACAAAGTTCAAAATTATGAGTCACTTCGTATCATGAAGTAACAACGAAAATCTAATGGGAAAATGTTTTCGTTCGTTCGTTTACTTCGGCTATCTCCTACGGGAGGATGAGCCGGCTTCATGAACATCTCGAATCGTTTGTAAGAGAGTTCATGAAGTTTCATGGGAATTTGGTACGAGTGATGTCCCCAGAATCGCTCGGCCTTTTGTTTGAGAGTGCAGCTCTAGCCTTTGCACAACCAAGTGTGACCTACAAGGCGCAGTAGGAGTGGAGTAGGGAGTCCACTATCCATTGGCAGCCGGTGACCGGAGTTCGGTTCATACGCCTTTTTGAATGGGGCCAGACATCCAGGACATCCAACAAGCCCTTTGTCCATACGTCTGCCGGTGAGCTCCAGTGAGCTTCATACGCCAGTCGTTGGAGGTTTGGAATCAGGGTTTAGCCATCTCCCCTAGACTGTCATCCAATGGACAGTCAACCCGGTGAAGAGCGCCGGGCATCCGCTTTCGCCCTCTCACTTTGGTGAAAAACACCTCCGCCACGTGGAGGCAGTGAGTAGGACTTCCTCAGGAGAGGCTATGTAAGACGCCCGGTCATCTGGGAGCATTTCAAGAGGTGTGCGGAAGGGTGGCCAACCCGCAGCGCAAGGCACCCACCCCCGACCATCCTGAGGCTTTGGAGAAAAATGTTTTTGAAAATGTTTTCCCACATAATTTATGTTTTCTATGGTGTTTCAGAGGCTGCACAGCTATACTCCGTGTTCAACATGCTACAGGACATAGGAAAACTAAATCCTCATAGAGTGATAAAATTCACTGTTTACTATTAATATGGATTTCTGTATGTCTCTTGACACATTGCCTTTAAAACGTACGTACGCGTATAAGCTATTTTGACCTCATTTTCAGCCGTAGATAAGAATAAATATTTTCTTCTCATAATGCTTTGTTGGACATAAAATCATATGGCAGTGATATCTAATTTCCATCGAAAGAAAACCTGTTCTATTGCTTACTAGTCAGTCCTTCTGTTTACTAATCTAGTTTCAAATCATTTCAAGAATTGAATAAGAAAATGGAAAATACTAAGAAGTAGACGTAGGAATTGAAAGATGTATGGAATTTACAAGTGACATCGAATTTACTCACTATTTTCAAATGCAGATTCTTATTAGTTCGCAACTAAAGTGAATCTGAGAACAAATCGATACAGACTCGGACTGATAGATAGTGAAAAGAGTCTATGTCTTACTAGATTCCAAATGATACTCTGCTAACAATGTAGAGCATGTCTTTGTGGTTGATGATAAACATAAGTTGAGTTTCACGACGCATTAAACCAGTTGTGCGATTATACCACCAGAAACACACATGAAATTAAAGGGTAAATTAAGTAAGGTCATCAGTTGACTGAAGCTGAAGACAAGCTGTACAACCTGAATTTTAGATCCAATGGGGTCTTATTAATATAGCACTTATGATTTCTACTGGGAAAATAGTTTAAAAAAAACTGTGATAAACACAAAACTGAACACTAATTAACTAGCCGTGTTCAACTCCTTTGATACATTCTTCCTTATGTGGGTTGGGTGAATGAGGATAAATCTGAATTTGGTTTCAAAAGTATAGAAATTTGGAACGAAGGAAACTGAGAGAAAGCCACGAAACTTCCACGACCTACGACACTCAGGTGGTAGAGGACTAATCAATACGTTTGCTGACAACACCTCAACTTACATACTCCTGAAGATATGAATATTACAACGTAACAGACGAGATCGACGAGGCAGAAAGTGGAAACATATGTCCCGTAAATGGAAAAACAAAAAAATGACACAACTAATCACTCATATTCTTTTTTTATTCCTTTACGTTCCCAGTGGAACATAGGGCTTCAAGCTAGAGGCTTGAAGTTTCTGTAGCAGTGTTTATTTTTACAGGATGGGGTTGCTAGCCTCACGCCCAACCTTTCCTCTTTACCTGTCTTATTACTGGCTTAGAGAGGTAAAGGGGTGCGTCGGCCGGTGATCGAACCCCGGACCATGTGTATGGTCGGCGAGCATCCTAACCGCTGTGCCACCGACGCACACACTCATATTATGAAGAAACTTAATAACTCAATTCTTTTGGAAATAGTGATAAAATTATTATTATCAACAAATCGTCAAAACATTTATGTTCTAAAGTTAACATAACTGTTAAGTGCTTATTTTTCTTACATCTTTATTTCACCGAAAAAGATATGATCACGACATCTCGCTTCCGATAATATATATATATTGGCAAGTTGAGATGGTGTTCTTTTGACTAAGAGTAATTAGATTGTTCATTGGATGCTACTTACGATGGTGATATACTTCCGAAAGAGAAGTGTGTGTTCATAGTTGTTTCACAATCGCTCAAAATATACGACAACCGTGCAACACAATAGTGACACATTAAAACAATAGTTATATATGTGGAAATTTCAACGCTTAAAAGTATACAAAAGTATTTCGCACATATTGTTTTCAATTTTGATCACGAATCGACTTCAGGGAATACTGCACATCTACATCGTCTTAGTTCGGGACTCCTCAACAGTACACTCACCCATGACCCCACTGGGGATCAAACGCAGGACGTCCAGGTTATGTGCCGAGCTTGTTGACCATTCAGCCACTGGGACGAAATCCAGTGGCCCATCAACGCTAACTCCTCGCAATTCGCGATATAGCTCAACTCTCGGTCAATGTCATGAGTATCTATTCTCACGGTCAACTTGATGGACAGAGCTTATTATGACTACCCAGGGAGCTTCAATCAGTAGTCAGTAGCTAGTAAGCACTTAAAATTACTGGAAATCAATCAAATCCCTCTGAGGCATCACTTGAAAATACTGTTTTTAAAGTGTATATGAGATTCGCTACTAATGCCTTAGACTTTTAGCGTTTGATTTAGAGTTTTTAATTTCTGTACACGCCGAATACCTGATTGTTAGTAGCACCTGTTTCAGTCTTAAAAGAGTTTGTAAATGAACACGTGAGTAGAAATGCACACGATTATGTTACTATTTCACAAATATCTCATTCTTATTAAGTAATATTGACTAATGCAAGGTATGAAATGATGTGTACACTCAGATGGGAAATTACATAGACATGAAAAAATTATCTTACTTATGTCTTCTGGGTAAACTCTGTAGTTTTGATTTTGTGGTTCCAAGTGGACTGTGTTTTGGATTTATTCCAGCATTTGGAGGCTCTGATGACGTAGCAATGATATGCCGCTGTTTAACTTCTGTATTTCCCAGTGAAGAATTAGGAGGGTTAGAAGGAATAGATTTGGGAATGGTAGCAGGTAGATGTATAGACTCAGTAATCTTGCTAGAAACCTGACCACTGTTTGTAGTTGTAGGTGTAGAAGAGGTGGATAAAAATGTGTCACTTTTAACTTTCGCGACAGACGACGATTGAGAAGCGTCAGAAACTTTTTTTACCTGCCAAATTGACAAGAAAAAGAAGGGTAATTAATATATAATTAGACTTTTCCAAGAAACCCCAGCCATCAGAAGAAACCCGATTCAATGAATAGCAAAAGGAAAAATACTTAACAATTAGTCCATGTTAAATTTATTTCAATACATAATTCTAATTAAAAGACTGTTAATGACTAGAGAGAGCAAATTAGTAAAAGTTTAAGATATTCGTAATTCGATTCAGCTAACATAACAGATTGATTTAAAGGAGTAGTGAACAGCATTTGTAGTTTACTAACAGGTACACTAAATACCATCTAGTTCGTGGTGACAGAGAGCGAAAATTCCTTCAGTATGACAGATGAGTACATGTCGTCTTTCTGTAGACCACTTGCGTTTTGAGCACGGTGAATAGAATGCCCAGTTAGCATGGATTAATGAAGAGCAATTTACAAACCAAGGAAAAAAATTGCAGGCTTTATGATCACTTTAAGATTACGTAAGATGAATGCTTAAATTATTTAACTGTTTTTGTCAATAATTAGTAGTAAAACAATTAAAAGTTACGTAATATGCAATGGGACTAAAGCTACAGAAAACAACAAAAAGTCAACGCTTCAATAACTTCGTTGAATAGCTAAAGAGAAGTAAGAAACATTGGATTTATTATTATTATTGTATCCTTTAATTCCTACAGGAACATAGGGCTTCAGCCACCCGTCTCCATTGCGTTCTGTTCTCTGATAGGGTCTTCACCTGGCTCCAAGTCTGCCCACACGTTTTCATCTCCTCTTCACATCACCTCCTCCAAGTCACCTTTGGACGACCAACTCGCCGCTTCCCTTTCGGGTTCCACTCAAGGGCTTGTCTAGTGATGTCACTTGATGGTTTCCTAAGAGTATGGCCAGCCAATCCACCTCCATTTCTTCTTGCCTATTTGTTTCACAATCGGTTCCTGGTTGGTTCGCTCATTGCCAGAGATTTCTGTTGGTGATCTTTTCTGACCATCTGATCTTGAGTATTGAGCGAAGACAACTAGATGTTGATGAAGGTCTGTAGTTTGTTGGAGATGCTCTTTATGACGCGCTGGCCAAGTCTCTGATCCGTATAGTGAGTAGCACATACTTCACATTGGAGTTGAAAATCCGGATCTTATTTTTGATGCTGAGTGCTGTTGACCTCCACACAGACTTGAGAGTAGTAAAAGCTTGTCTTGCTTTTCCGATTCTTGCTTTGATATCCTCGTCAGTTCCGCCTGCCTGTAGTTGAAACGATGCTTCCCAGGTAGGTAAAGGAGGTTGTTTCTTTCAGGTTCCTCCCATTTATGCTGATTGTTGTCATTGGATAGAAAATAATTATTCAAATCTGTCGATAATCACAACTATGACAACGAACAAATGCAAGCAACTTTTAAAATTATGATAAGCCAACTGCAGTTATAGAGTTGATACCTTTATTCTTCTTGATCGGAAAACTGACAAGAATGAAGTGCTGAAGGGATTTAGAGAAGTAAATAACATGAGGCGATATCATATTTTTTAGATATTCTACTGAACAAATCTCTGATTCAGCAGGGACGCTTACAGAAAGCCTGCAAGATAGTTAACACATTTGTTGAGTTTAGTACCCCACTCGCTGTAAAATCGGTTTGGTCAGGTACCTCACAAATAAGGAGTGAAGGACCTGCACCTATGTTTCAGTGGGAAACGAACTGAGTTAAATCCATAATAGGCTTATCAACATGGAAGGTCGTTCAAGGGCAGAAGGTCCGCCAACCACGCACATGGTCCAGGTTTGACTCCAAGCTGATGCAATCTTAAAATTCACCTAGTTTACCAGATGATAATTGGCCCGGAAAGATGAAAGGCTGGATGTGAGGCTAGCAACCCCATCCCATAAAAACAATAATACTGGTAGTGAAACTCCGGAAGCTTGATGTCCTATGTTCCACTAGAAACATAAGAGGAATGAAAGAAATTTATCAGGAGACACATGAACAATTTATGTAACAAGGTAAAGCCAATCGTAGTTAAAGAGAAACATTTACTCATGAAGATCATTTTCATTTGAACAGTCTATCCATAATAAATAAATAAAGCACTATTTCAAACCAAGATATATAGGACAGTTTTTAGTATGCTTATTATATGACATCTCATCACTAAACAATATTAAATCCACTGTTTCTCTGGCTTCAGTAAAACCAGGTGCAAACGATGTTTTACCAAATGCATAACGAATGCAAAAGCTAAGGTATGGACAAGCATTATAAGTCATAAATCTGAAAAAATAAAGAGGATATTCATAATCAATTCGTAGGAAATTAAACAACACCTTTATATGGCTCTAGGTAAGACTGGCGTGCAACCAGAATCTCCTACACACAAACCACGCGAACACTTTTGATTTAGATTTACTTCAAGATAGTTGCCTGTTTTTTTTAGGAATTCTTCTATCTCTCTTAGCATATTTCTCAACCAATCAGGTACATACTCATGTAACAGGATATGAGCTACACCTATTATTTCACTGCCCAGATTCTACGTCCCTGAGTAAACTACCTGATAAAACCTTAAGTATCACGCACTAAGAAGCAATTTAAGTAGCAGTTAAAATATACACACCAAAAGTTTCTTACATCAATAGTGGAATTTGTTGAAAACTTTTTCATATCATGAGAATCCAGTTGATTACCCATGACAGAGTCAGTGATTTTATCTGATTCACTTAGCAATACACTGCTACTTCCAGACTGATTGACAATGGGAATATTGACAACAGTTGTACTATGGATTTTAAAATCCGTTGATGAACTTGGCAACACTTCTGAAAGAGAGTGACGATCAGAGTCATCGCCCAATGGATTGTCATCTGCAGTGGATTTTAAAGAAAATGAAGTATGACTGGTTGACTTTGACGCAGATACATCATTCGAGCTAGAAAAAAGCGAAAACAAAACAACAAAAAATCAAAAAAGATCTATTACTGAAATTTTAGACTATTATTATTGCCAGCATAGAAGAATAGTCTGAAGCCACTTTTATTTACGTAAAAATACGCTTAAAAATGAACGTGAATGAGCAGTAGAGACACAGAAAAGCAAGACAAAGCATATACATGGAGACGAAATTGACCTATGGTATTGAAAACTCAGTGAATTAAACACAGGTGATAGACTGAAGTCCATACCTCTTTTTATTCACTAAGAGTGTGTAAATGAAGATGTTTGAGAAAATTTGAAATAAAATAAAAAAATAAAATCACAAACTGAAGCGTTACATGGGAAACATTTCACAAATCTAACGAAGCGTATTTTTATTCTGATACAATAAACCTGTGAAAAATTCATAAGTGAACTGTAGCAACAAGTCAGTTAGATCATTTATATGAATATATGTATGAAAGCAGGAGAAAGTATAACAGGTGAAAGGACTGTTATTTTGAGCAATCTGTTACACTGTGATATCCCTGAGAATTGTGCCAACATTCTAAATACTCCATAAAACAACTCTGTTTCGATGACATTCAAAAAAATGTGCGCCATGATAGTGTGGGTGTGCTACCTAAAGAAAGACCTAGAGTGTGCAAACAATATTTTCTTGTCGTGTACTACCGCATAACCGACCCAAAAAGCACTCTGCCAGTTGGTATCCATGTTGAGAAGCATGATTTGTAAGTTGCACCGTTCAACTGCAGAGGCATCTTGTAAGACTATCACAAGCCTGCAAGCAAAATTTGGAAATAAATCGAAAAGATCATGTATGTAAGTAGTCGTATGAACGCTGGAGGTGTAACAGGGGAAAATTCTGATAACACGGAGATATCCAGGGCAGCTTACGTCCACCACTAGCATCATCGCGTCGATAACCTACTCTTCAAAGGTGGGTTCACAATGGTTCAGTATGAGCAGGTTTGCCCTAAACCTGTAAATCCTGTCCTTTTCAAAAAGTGGGTGTGGTGCGACTCTCAATGTTTGACAATCTCTGTCCCCACAGAACTACTTGCATTTCGTGGTGTCAACGTGTAAGAGATCCTCAGGTCCAATGACGTTTGTTTAGTCATAATGGAAGTCGGCACTTAACTAGTGGTGGCTTGGAGTGAAATTCAGGACGTTCATCCCAGTCTTCTCGGGACTCGTTATCTGGAATTCGCCTGCATCCTAGTGAATGCTGGTGTTCCCACTGATGGAGACTATCTTTCAATAGGTGATGTCATACTGGGAAACCAGTATCGATGACTTGGATACATGCCACAAGTGTCATCCCAGAAGCTTCCATACCACCTTTAGACTGGTCGGGAGTAGTCGACCCGTACTGTGACGCCTTGCAACTAAGGACAGGGGTTGGGTTAAAATTTGTTGCGGCTTCATGATTTCCAGTGTATGGGGTTCAAGAGATTATACGACTGACTTGCTCGAAATGTCATCAGATTGGTGTCAGAATCCAGACCAATGGTATCATTTCTTTCTCCCTCTTTTCAATAGTAATACGAAGTAACAAACGATCTTTTGAATGTTCTTAGCAAACAAGCATATCTACTGTTAGTCTGTTGTCCGTCAGCTGTTTTCTTCCTCTTTTCCGTAGTTTTATTTTATTATTTCGTCGGAAGCATTGTTGATGTCCATGAAACACTATATTTGTATTTAAAGCAGAAAAGTCCTGCAGCATCAACTTACATTTGACAGAAGGCAATCACACACATACACACACACACACAATATACTCAGATATTTACTCAGAGTGCTTTAGAGATCTCATCATTCTACCGGTGTCTCCACTTAAAGGATAATATCATCTTTGTTGTGCAGACTAACGAAACTTTCGCCAGAAAGCAAATCAATTAAAGACTCCGTAGTCGATCAAATTCCCATTCATCAGTACATCTATGATGAATTTAAATAATGTTAGCTTGCATATCTGACAGAAAACAATGGTTAGAGTCACTTCAAACGACAAATCTTCATAAGCTCTTACAAGGCTACATAGATTAGAGCAGAGTCCTTTAATTACCACAGTTTACTCCTTCGACAATCTTTATAGCCAGACAATATCACAACACAAATCGATTGAATCAAATTTAGCCTTTAGGTCATAGCACATCGTGAATACCACTATGACTGTGTCTCATAACCTGTCGAAGGATGACGAATTGGTCAATGCACCCTGATCCGCGCCTGAAACCTGACTGCTTTTCTCAATTTTGTTACCCTCAAACCAACTTGGGTACTGTTTTAGTATGTAATTCCACTTTAATTTGTTTATTATAGGTATATCACACAGTGAAACAGTGAATAATCATGTAAATGATGCTATGTTACCGTGTGATATATCCAATACATGGATTAATACGAAATTAGTCTTAGTATGAATTTGTAACTGAGTTCTTACATACTATACCCTATATTAGTGAAGCAGATATCCCAGTAATTATCATAATTTTACCTTAGTAACCTTAGGCACTAAACGATGAATTATGCATATTATAAAAGGGTTAGTGGCACTACTTAGTTGTCCAAAAATCGATAGCTTGTAGTGAATTCCATGTCAGCACTATATGAATGCTAAGTATATCTAATAATGAGTCACATAAAGTCGTTTGTACACATACATGTGCATACTTTGGGTAAAGACTGTCTAAGAGGCAGAAGTATGATTTGGCTTCAGATTACTTAAGAATCTAAGAATTATAATGGCAAAATATATTTATCTACAAAATATACATTAAAACAGACATTGAGCTTTAAATAACTCGATAGTACGAGATGTTGTGGCTCATGAATTTAGAAAACTGACTTGCAAAAAGTTTAAATCCCCTTTCATTGTCAGCTAGCTGGTGTCATGATGATTTATACTTTAGGCGTGGCTAACTGCTAAGTATGTAACATGCATGTGACTATTCAGCAACATAAACCACAACATACAACCATAAAAAGACATAAAGAAAAGGACAAACGAGAACGATAAACACAACTGAGTTCGATTTCTTATTATGTTTGTCATATGATTTGTTTGAAGGTACTATGAAATCTGAATTCAGAGTACTTTGTTGATCAATTTAGCCATTTAATTAACACAGGATTCTTGAATCTGGAATTATTATTGCCTTATAAACATTATTTCAGCCATAAAAGCCTCGCCTATTGTTCAAAGGTGTACTTGTTGGTAAAACAAAAATGAATTAAGGTGACCAAATGTTTTATGATCACGATAAATGTGCATTGTCGCCTTAATAAAGGACTATAAAGCCACACCTACATTAACTAACTTGTCATTTGATGAAACATTTAGATACAAAAAAAATGTAGTCAAGTGTAACACAGATTAAATCAATGCTAAGGAAACAACAGTTTTCCATAGAATAATGGAACATCCTAATTGAAAGGGACCTTGACAATGGTCCTCTAATTGTAAACAAGATTGCAAAGGCTGTCTCTAATCGGAAACGAGGCGAGGCAGCAGGACCTGATGGAATGACTCCAGAGGCGTTTAAGGACTATGGCGACAAACTATTGTCTTGGTTAACTGAGGTATTATGTAGTAGCAGAGAACCAGAAATAGTTCCGTTAGACTGGTGTAGATTGTTGATTATCTTAGTTTACAATATGGAGATAAGTCTCCCTGTGATAATCATAAAGTGACAAGATTGACTAATATAGTATCAAAAATTATAGGTTCAACAATCATGTACAGACTAAGCGGTACTCGAGAAGAACAAACACGGGAAAGCAGACAGGCTTCATGCCTGGAAGTTGGGCGTACTGATCATATCTATACCGTTCGACAAATTCTGGGATATAGACGTACTTACTGGCATTCGACACTTGCCATATTTCTTCACTTAAAGGCAACATTCAACTATGTCGTCTGAGAGCTTCAGAGTCAATGTCTAGTCGTAAAGGGAGTGACGAGTAAGTATATTGCATTAATTGAGGCACTCTACCCGAATTAACGCAGCCGTATAAGGGCTTACAGAGAGTTTTCATCTGAAATGATGACTTAAGAATTGATTTGTTACCACAGTACAGTTATGTGAACTTAGAATATGCGCATGATATTGTCGTTCTAGGTGAAGACTCTGAGAAAATGTAGAGTTCTCTGAACAGAATACGCAGAAATCTTAATACGTTTGGCAGCGATTCGCCCCTATCAAATATAAGATGATGCTCTAGGACTAGTTTGCATTGGTTCCTAGTTTAGCGATAGGGAGTGAAGTGTTAAAGTATGTTGACCAATTTACTGATTTTGGCAGTTGTATAAGCCCTGAAAGATTGATTACTGTCGAAATCTCAGCACGAATATAAAAGACTCATGTCGCATTTGCCAACTTACGTCATTTTTGGCACAGGCGTGATATCCGGCTATCGACCAAAGACCATGTGTATTGCACAGCAGTTAGCTCCATCCTCCTTTATGGGTGTGAGGCATAGGCAGTGAGAGTGTAAGATATGAAAAGGTTAGCCATCTTCAACAACACGTTTGCGTTCTATCTTGTTAAGTGGCATAATACGGTCAGTAATAATGAGGTTATATGCAAGAAGTTAGGCAGGGAAGGAGAACTAATCGATCAGGATGTGAACTTATTTTGATTGATTTGGCTAAGGTATGTGTTGTGCGCATGTCCAGTCACCACCTTCCTTGAAGGAAAATGTTAGCTGACACAGGATTAAATTGGAAAAGTGTTAGGAGTGGTAAAACCAAAACCTGGCATCAGTGCATAAAGACTGATAGATTGTATGAGCCACATAGGGAGGTGTAGAGTGCCTGGTTTGGGACGTTGAGATGCTAAGATCCAATGGCTGGAGACTGTTTGTAGCATGGCTCAAAACAGTTCTAAATACTGTAGATGCATTAACTCTTTATAATCTTCCACATCCATTAAATCGTTGTTCTCCATGTCATTATTCTCTTTTCTCCTGCATACTTCCTACTCATAGTTATTTCGAATTTCTCTTTCTTCTCTCTACCTTTGTGTGTGCTAAGTTGAAATGCTGTACTTCTGTGCATAGTTTTGTCTAGAAACTCAGTCACACTATCTACTGGACTGTATCCGGTGTGCATACCACCGCTTAAGATAATCCAAACAGATGAGCGCTAGATCAATCGAACACACTTTAAAATTCATAACCCGTATCCGTTGCAAGGAACTTAATCAGAAGACGATACATAAAATTTATTCATATAAAAGAAAAGAAGGAGCTCAGCGAAGAGACTCTTTTCGGCGAATTCCGAAAAGTCTCTTCGCTGAACGCCTTCTTTTCTTTTATAAAATTTATTAACAGGTATGAACACTGTTATATTTAACAAGACCAGAACACTTACTTAAATATAAGATATTACAGTAAAATAATCAGTTAATCGTGAAAGAATTACAGAAATTTGCTAAAATGAATGTCATTTTCACTTACAATATGTATACACATTTTACTGCATTTTTGAGAAAATTATTTACTGTAAATAAATATAAAAACAAAACGCGACGCCAAGCCACACGATAGCGTTTTGTTTATGTCTGAAAGTTACGCTGAAGCCCAACATGTGAGAAAGGCAATGCATTCTTTATCTGCTGCCCACAGAAAGATAAATATTTGATTACTTTCGGAGAGGATAGACGAAAGTCTGCTTTTATTAATTTTTATAAATACAGGTAAACATACTATTCTGGTGAAAATCGAACGTAAATACAGAAAGAAGAAATGTGAACAGGTATCAACAAAGTATTTACTTTGCAAATAACCGGATTATAAACTGACATTGTACTTTCCACCTATGTCAAAACGTAGAATAGCCTAACAAATCTAAACGATATCATTCGCCTCAGCATATGTGACAATCATTCAAAATACGAATCGCAGTACACTCTAGTAACCTACTGGCTATCCAATTTGTAGGCACAGTGAACTCATTTACATCGGTCCCAACGGTAAGAAAGGCTATAACAATAACACTAAAATGATATACAGATCACCATAGATGAAGTCATGGAAACAACCGGCAATTAATGCAAATCAAGAAGTTACCATATCAAGTACTGACCTCAGTTCTTCACTCAAATGATACTAAAAAGATTCAAAGGTTTTTCGGAAGATAGATTTGATTATGTGTGCACACAAACCAACTATGTTGCGAATTTACAATAAGATAAACAGACGACACACGCTAATTATTTGAAAAAGACAACCAATCATTTATCAACTTTCAGAATACAAAATGAGATATAAAAGCGTGTGCACACACATATATACACAAACAAGGTTAACTGAAGATAGAACACAACGGTAACCACAATTGGTTGGTTATCTGCATAAAGTAAGGAGGAAAACAGATGACCTGAGATACAATAGTAAGCACTTTTCAACCCGTTGAAATTTATTGAGATATTTATTCCAAGCATATTCCACATGCTGAACCGCACAACATTTATCCAGTAAGTTTAACGTTAAATAGCACTACTAGATTTTACTGACAACTATACTAATATTAAAACAAAGTTTGAATCACTTCACACAGGCTTTAGAGAAATGGGATTATTAAAAATGAATATTAGTTCTGAAAGGATAACTAAATAACTGTGATTTCAAGTCCTACACAACTGTCCCATGTCATATATTCACTTATTATTGTTTTGTGTTACGGACCTGAGTGATACGGATGCACTCAACTTTTGCCATCTCCTAATCCTCTACTACCTTCACTAACCTTATTATACGGTGAAAACAACAGTGTGAAATTACAGTGATGGTTACACAGATGAGGATGGATTTCCCACCGATGACATTGGTTGGTGGTCACACTAAATCAAGAATTGGTAGAAATTAGAATTCATGGGCCATTGAATTGGGTCCCAGTGGCTGAATGGTGAATGAGCTTGCCTTGTAACCGGAAGGTCCTGGGTTCGAACCCCAGTGGGTGCGTACTAACGATGATTCCCAAAACTAGGATGAAACAGCTCTCCAGTACTCCCTGGTTTTCAATGGTTCTCTCGCTGATATCAATCCGTGGTCAAACTCGTAAAAAAAATTTAATCCTTACAAACCAATTCTTGAAAAAAATGAGGTGAGATGAAATTTACCAGAAAGAACTTACACAATAAAGCAGTAGACCTTGCAAAAAAAGTATTTTTGACCAATATGGTGATAAGGGTTACTTCTGAGAATTTAGGCTTCACCACTTGAATCTAATCTGTATCATAAATTTCTGAGTGATCCACTCTATACATCAATTGTAAACACAATTAATCAAACATTAACAAGGTCCCATTATTATGACATAAATAGTAGTAATTAAAAATCAAGGCCGCATTTGTTCGTTCAGTTTTCAGGGTAAGTTTAACAGCTACTGATTAAAACAGTCACATCTTTTCAATCAACTCAAAAGATAGATCCACTTTTTTTTACAGTATATGAGAAACAATTCAGCGCGTGACAACTACACAGACAGACAAACTTTTAATTCTAATAAACAAACTTGTCATAGCAAAACACTTAGGGAAAACAAAGGCAATGGTCTCTAAAGTTGATACTAACTCATGACGACCAAAGACTATGAAGGCTCATATTTTGAAGATTCGTAAAAGTGTAATTTAATTGAAAAGTATGAAAAATTCAGTGTATTCATAATATATATATATATATATATATATATGGTTAACCCAATAGATTTATGCAAGTTGCAGAGGAATAATGGTAGTTATGATTCTTAGAAAGAGTATACATGATAAAATTAGGCTGATAGAAGTGACTAGATAAGTTATTTCTCGTGATTTTCACGTGTACTGCAGTAATGCACAAGACCAATGTGATAAACAAACATAATCAATAGTATAGGATTCCTTTTTTTCAATTGTAAACAAAGTGAGTGAGTACGTGCGATTTATCTATTTTTTTTTCGTAAATCATGGAGATCAGTGGACGTGAAAGTTATAATGGGTTAATATTTGATCAACTATTTACAACTATAATTTACAACTAAATGCACCACTAAACAATACAGATTTCGGTTACACAATAGGTTTCGCTTTTCTTAATATGTATAAAAAAAGGTTCAAACAGAGATAAAACTTCAGCCTTCTAATATCTTATACGTAGACCATTTGATGTAACTGCGGTTCAAAATTTAGTTTCTCAATGTCACGGAGTAAGCAAACAAAATCTATGAGGAGATTATGAAGCACAGTCATGCTAATGCTAAAGAACTGGGAAATGTTCGTCTTATAGTAGCTAGGAGAAAATGAAACTTCTCATTTTCAGCAATTATGAATAGTAATCAACTGAAACATTGGTGCACATTGCAATACTGATATTGCAATAAGGTGCAGATAACGAACCTATATATATATATATATATATATATATATATATATATATATATATATATATATATATATATATGTAACAACTGAACATTTACGTTAACACAATTTTTTTGTGAAACGTAGATGATACACTTTTCAGGGACACCTCACTATATAAGACTATCCAGAATAACTTTCCTTCCCAACGAATAGGAAGCAGTCCTAGTGTCAACAAAACCAACGATTGTTGGCGTACACTACATGTAATAGTGAACTATCAACTGAAGGTATAAACAAATGATCGACTTTTACTTTCCTTAACAACCTAGTCCTATTTTACCCTATGGATTTCTTTCTCTGATTGTTGACATAAGTAACTTTGAAAAGAAGATAAACATCATACTTATAAGACACTCTCCACCTGCCAAACATTGTAGTCATTGGAATGATATCGAACTACACAGATAGGGGTGTGAAAGTAATCCGGTGTTTCCCTTTGATAACCAGCAAGCCAGGTATTCTACCTTTCCAGTTTTATGACGAGGTGTTGAAATCCCACTACAGAATGTACTTCCCGACTTATCGTAGGTTGGTCCGTAGCCGGCAGTTTCGTATTCCGTACGGACGAAGTCCCCAGATCTCCACCTCTGAACAGGCCAGTCTCAATCAATAGTGCCCCATTTGCACAAAACCAATGCATTTCTTTTTAATTTACTCCAAGAAGTTATCCACTTCCACAGTGTAAGCAGATCAAACACATACATACACTAACACACGAAGTTCTCTGTTTATCGTCAACTTACTTATTGCACCGACTCCTGGTTTAAGGATAGGTGATAAAATGACTGAATGTGAGTACCATGTCACTTCTTTCATAAACCCTGATGTACTGCTTGCTAACGAAAATTTCTCAAGAATACAAAAGGCTTTTGTGAATTTGCGTTATTTTTGGCACAGCATTTCAGCTGTCCCCCAGACGATGTGCGTACTGTACAACTGTTTACTTTGCCCTTCTTTACAACTGCGAGACATGGTCATTAAAAGTGGGGAGTTATAGAGTGATCAGTGTCACTCGTGGTAGTAACTGCAACGCATTCGATAACAATGAGGTTAAGCTTAGTGTTAGGTAAAAGAGGGAAACAACATTCTAATTTGAAATCTCAGTCAATGCACTAAGGAGGAGAAGTCAATCAATGAGGTTGCTTAGGTGCCTAGAATGTGTTACGCATGCCGAGCCATCGAATTTCTCTACCTACCAATGGAACTAGGCTGGAAAAGGTAAATGGTAGTCGGACCGAAACAAAGCACCATCCCATCAAATCTTTGATCTTTCCGGTTATACCCAGGTGTAGACTGCTTGGCTAAAGTCGTCAAGATGCTATGAATCAGTGACTGTAGACTGATGGTGTGGCTCGAAATCGTTCTCAATGACGCATATACACTCAGCCTTTGTAATCTCTCAAATCCATTAGATCGCCATGCTTTTCCATGTTACTATTCTTTCTCACGTATACTTCTATTCATTATAGTTACCTTTAATTTACTCCCTCTTCTCTACCTTTGTGTGCTACAATGTGTGACGGGTCTGAACTGCTACACATTTGTAGAAACTTCTAGGATGACAAATTAGTTTAAAAATTTATTACTGTTGGCAAATCAATATCACACCGATGCTCTCTGGGAATTAAACTGCTCAGTGGTGGCATCGTTGATCACAGCGTTGAGAGATATTGTGTAGGAATCTTACACGAGCTTCTTAAAGAACGATAATACACTTTTTATTGAATACTGAAAGAAATAAACACTCCTCAAACTTTCTGGCTACCACTAATTATTTAACATCAAGGAAAATTTCCTTTCGCATTTAGTTTTATAATCAAAATCGCGAAATCTAAACATCAGAAACTCACTCATGTGTGTAAAAAGGAGCATTTCGATCGCCACTTTTAGAGATACCCGCAGTATTCGGAGGAGTACTTGAGCTCATTAGTGAGTCACTACTGAATGAGAATACGCCAGCAGATTCATCTTCATCACAGTGTACTGTTTTGTCCGTTTCGTTTGAATCAATTGGATCCAGAAGGCTAACCGATTCAGAAATACTTGTGGCCTCGATGGCAATCTCCACACCTGATTTACTCTGTTGCTTCAACTCATCACTGTAGGTTGTATATGAAGTAGGGTCTTTGCCATTTGTCTACATGATTTTAAAAATAGCAACAAAGAAAAACTAAAAATAATGAAATAATACACCACCGGTTGCCGAGTGAAGTCAGCTGTAATATAATAATGAACAACAGTAGCAAATGAAAACTATTACAGATTTACACCACCATTTGCAGAAAAAGGAGGGAATTCAGAACACAATGAAGATGATTTTCTCGTACTAGCTAAATTTACTAGCTTAAATGAACTAAAATAACTGATTTTCTACAAACTGTTTGACCATTCTGTTACAGAGAGTAGCAAAAATGGTATGAAAACTTTTCAGTTACATAAAGATGTATGAAGTAAGAAGCAAGGAGAGGCTAATGAAATGTGTTACAAAATGACATAATATAAGTCAGTTGTTGTTTTTGCTAGACCACGTAAATTTACAAAGCATTCTCATCACCTTAGAAAGTAGAACATAAGTATTTAAGTGGTATTTAAGTGCAACCAAAACAACAACTGGGATTACATCGCTTTCATTATAATAAACGCTAAACTTGAGCTCCCTTACGTGTTTTCCAGACTAACTCCGTGTAAAAATCCAACGAACAAATAGGCTGACAAAAAATGCAAAAATATGTTCGGATGAAGAAATTCGTAAAAGTAAGTTCAGATAGACAACGTAAGTGTAACTGAGAGTAAATCCAAAAAAAGAAGAATGGTTCAGTAATTCATATATTAAAGCCAAATGGTAAATATACTAATGATAACGTTAATGATTATGATTAGCGATTTAAATTTCTCCATTCCCATACAAAAGACACTTGTCTATAATCTATAGATTTTTACTAGATGAAGTGACAATGTTTAGACATTTAATTTATACATAAAAACAGGCTTAACATTTAGACACCATTAAAAAGCTATGGATTTTAGAGTCTCATTAACAGCTAACTTGAAAGTAAACCTGATCATCGGTCTCAACTAACACTGATGTTGAGAATAACTTTGAAACAATTAGCCTGAGTGAAATAATAAGGTTTACACACAACTGAGTAGTCCACTTAGTGAAACTAGAGAGACAAAGGGTTAGCTGGTATTAAAGGTGCGAAGAATTGAGAAGCTGTAAAGCATTTGTTATGACAACTGAAAAAAGTAGTGGATAAGATCCCAATGGGGAGATATAAATGCTAAATTGGGAAGAGAATTCATCATGGATCGAGAGGATTCCAGGAAAATGAGTGGTAACGGAGATCTCTCCGCAAACTTATGCGCATTCAGTGATTTTAAAATCGGAAGCAGTGTGCACAACCATAAAGATATACACAAGGCAATATGGATTTCACCTGATGGACACACCAGAAACCAGATAGACTTCATCTCAATCTTAAGAAAGTGGTGACGCAACCCACAGGACACAAAATAGAGAAGAGACAGATGTAGGCTGAGGCCACTATCTAGTTCAAGGAACCTTTAAGGTCAAGCTGAAATCCTTCAGAACAACTGGAAACAGGCCACAATTCAAGTTCGACATTCAGAAACAGAAGGACAAAACTACAAGGGATAACTTCACCACAGATATCGGCGGAAAGTCGGAGACACTACGCGGTATCACCGAAGAAACATGCGTGGAAGAACATTGAAACTCTCTGAATGCAATGTTCAAGGGAAAGTGTACAACCGTTCAAGGAAGAAAGAAAAGAAATGGATTCCAACTGACACCACTTGGAAACTAATAGAAGAGAGGAGGATGAAACAGAAGATGAACCAATGCAAAGATGGACAACAGAAGGAGAAGCTGAGTTCAATGTCAAACGCACAGAATAAAGAAGCGAAGAAGAGTAGTAGGAGAGATGAAAGACAATTTTACGACACGTCAACTCAAGCGGAACAGGTCGCAGGCAAAAGACATTAGGACACTACATCAGATAACCAGGTCTCTATCCGGGGAGAGATCAAAACAAATAAAACCAATTAATGAGGAATTTCCCCTGCCCCTGAAGCACTGAAAACGAACCGAGAGACTGCGGCACTTGCCCACGCCATTATTGCAAAAAGTTTGGAAGGAGGGAAAGGTACCTTGTCAAGCTGCCAAAGAAGGGCGACTTACGCCTCTAAAAGAACTAGCGTGGAATCACACTTGTCGACGCCCAGAAAAATATCAAGCTGCATCATCATGAAGGAATTGAAAGATGCTCTGGATTCAGAAATCCACCCAAACAAGCTGGATTCCGGAAAAGCAAATCACATGCTGATCAAATCACAACAATACGAATCATCATCATAATCAAATCTCTACCTCAACTTCATCGAATTTGAAAAGACTTTCGACAGCGTTTACCGCGAATTGATATGAGGACTTCCCCGATGCTAAGAATTGCCTCAAACCCTTACCACTCTCATTCAACAACTATATGACAATGCTACAGGTTGTGTTCCACAACGGAAAACTCAGTTTGGAAATCTTTTGCACTCATTATATCAAGAACAAAATTCGGATTTTCAACATAAATGTGAAGTCAGTTAGTGCTTCTATGTGGGCCAGAAACTTGACGCGTTACGAGAAGTATTTCTAACAATCAGGTGCACACTTTCATCAACAGCTACCTTTGCCAGTCCTATAGTGAAGATCAGATGGATGGTGGAAAGAATTAACAACGATAAACTCTGGAAAGGAACAAACCAAGAACCTATTACTCAACACATATTCCGAATAAAATGAAGATGAATCGCACACACACTAAAGAGATCATCGAATAACATCGCACGACAGGCCATCTATCGAGTGGAACTGAATGGGAGACGAGTTGGGCGTCTGGCGGTAATATGCAGGGGATGAAGGCCTATAAGCAGTAGTGGAACCAGATAAAGAAGACTGCAGAGAATAGGACAAAACTGAGATCTACTGCCGAATACCTACATCCCAATCGAAACCCGAGGAGATAATTATACGGACATATACTTATGTATATATTATTGAGATAAATTTTAACAGTGTAGATTCATCTGTCTTTTGTCTTATTATTTGTAATTAACCTTTAGGCACAATCTGCGAATCAGCCAATTTACGCTTTTTTGAATGAATACCAAACCACAGTCATTTGAAAGAGGTCATCAGTGTGTTGATATAGCTATGTAACAATTGATACAATCACTATTGCACGCACAATTAGGAAACAAACTGTACTTGGAAACTTATAACCTCAAAGAAAAGTTTGCAACTTAGTATTTACCTCATTGGACTGTCGAGAACCCATACTAATATTCCGCATTGCTTCATCCAGGCCACTAATATCATCATCCTTGTCAGTGTAGAACTTTATTGTCCCGACAGAATCCCAATCATGTTTGGTTGAACTACTACGAGGACTTAAGCCAGGAAGTTTAAGCGGCTTCTTCGAATTTCTAAAGTTTGATGAATGATAAAAAACAGTTCTATAAGATAGGTAGGCTTAAGTCAGTTCAAAATTTCATGTTTTTTTCTTAATATCTGTAGTTTGCCTAGTACACTTTGAAACACCCGAATAAGCTGGAATACTATCTGACTGGCTATGTTTTGAGTAACTTGACAGTCACACAACAGTTGTATGTCGAGTTAAAAGTATGGGAAGTGAAGCTCATTTATCCGTTGCTTCGACCTCAGTCTGAGATAAGAACTCTCAATTGCTTTCTTGACATTTCAACTAAAGAAGTATATTATCTGAATCTGTCCTATTCTTGTAAATGTTATTTTCACAGCGAAAATTATTTAATTGTTGAAGTCACTAACTGCAAAGACTTTAGGTATTAAATACCCTATTTTTTACAACCAGCACATGACAAATACTTAATCTGCTTCGTAAATTCACTTTGCAGGCAATTTATTCCGCTTTCGCTGGATTATGAAACATAGTAAACTCGTGAGTAGAGGATTTTAGACTTTGCATCAACAGAAAGAAGAAATCTCCACAGCACATTACTACCCCTAGCAACATACAAAGAAGTCATCAGGAAGAACAACTAACGATGAGAATTCTTGTAACTATCGTTTAACTCAGAAAACGATATTATTCCAGGTAGAAAATCTTCATAGCTATATTAATGTACCCCATCATATCAAGTACTAAAACTATTTTTATCGATACTCCGCTATTATACTACAGTACTCACATGTTAGCTTTGTTTACGTGATCATACATGCTTTGAACTGCAAAAACACGACCGACAGTGCATCACAATTTGGCTTCAAATGGTTCCTGAGTTAAATTAGTGGATATCTATAAGATAGTAAACCCAACTAGATTGATGTATCCACTTACGGTGAAACGGACCGCCTCATCACTCAGTGGCGCATCAGAGAAATGTGGCGCTGCCTGAAGGCATTTCAAGAACACGCATGTTGAATTTTACATAGGCTACTAAATTAGAGGCTGGGTACTATACGTATCATTTATAAGTAAAAAATCACTTTTTCTGATATTCCATTAAGCCATGGGTTTTAGTAATCAATTACTCTTCAGACTTCATTTCCAGTCATTGTGTTAATTTTTTCACTTTGTTTCTTCTCGTCGTCCCTTCGCTGTGAGTGTAACTCACGGCCTAAACTTTTTGATTTTCAGTCAATGGTGGTGTTATCTTCAATGGATGTATTTGGCTAACCACGCCAAACTTTGTCTCGTTCCCAGGTTTACTATAGGCAAGTAAACTAAGCGACGTTAAGGAGTACGTTGGCCGGAAATCGACCGAAAATTACCAAAGCCGTTGTCAACGATTAAAAACCCAAGCTACCGCCCCATTGAGATAGGAAGAGTGAAATGTATCAGTGTCTATGAAATGAAAACTAATTCGGCTAGGAAAACGATGATGTGGAATGCTGACTGCTAACTACTCCCATTCAAAATTACGAGTGCGTGGGGTTAGTGTGAAAGGCTGGAAGCAAAACAAAGCTCACCCTTACTCTCTGTATAATTTTTACCGCTTTTTATTGCTTATAACCACATTCCATAGTTGAAACTGAGACAGTCATCTTGCCGTGAGGTGAATGCATCGCTTATATTGGTAGTAATTACAAAATAATGATTACCGGCGTGGCCACACAAGGTTGGCCATTGGTTGGTGAACTACTAGTGTTATAGTGTGATGACTAAGGTTGAAATGAAAATGTGGGCCGTGATACTATAAAAGCAAGTCACTCAGGTTTCATTTTCGTTCGCCATTTCTCTCCAGCATGTTTTACCTCTCACAAAATAAAGATAAACATCAATGAATGAGAGAAAATTGGATTTACTGTGACTGAATTAGTTCCTATCCAGCCTGTGAATGCTTCAGCGTGAGTTTCGTTTCAGTGGACGTGCATGCGACATGGAAGGCACTTCCTTTTGTGATGGTGATACGGGTAACTTTGATTAAAGAGAAAACGACAAATGTGCCACTATAATCTGAACTCTTTTTTTGTGGACTCTTCTCAACTGCATACAATCTGAACAATACCTAAATTACAGATTAAATTAAACATATCAACATACTTTTTTTACGACAATAAGAAGTGATTGATTGGGACTATTATTAACACTGGTCAGGAATGATGTATTTTGTTGAATGATTAAGAGTGATAAGGATCGACTGGTTATAGAAGAATCGTATGGCGGAACTAGGGAAAAAAAGGACCGAATTCAACAAAGGTTTTCCGAGTAGAAAGAAAGTTTAACTAGGAGGAGTATATAAAAGGGGTAGGCTATGTAACCACACAAAAACACGTTCTCATTAAGTAGGCGAAACGGGTGGTGGAGGAGTCATGATTAGAAAAAATTAAGGTTTCTTAACAAGACAGTAGAGGATGTAATAAAATTTGTGTTCTTTGTTATCACTAAGATGTTGCAGAATTCATCACTATCTCCTTCTGCGAACACAGATTTGCTTTTAGCCATTCGATGGCGACTGCTTCAGCAAAACTGTTCGGGCCAGGTTTGTTTCGTCCGTTGACCATTTTGAAAGCCTTTAGATTATCCACAGCATGGCCAGTGTCTAGTAGATGGAGTGCAGTCGCCTTGCTTAATGCTTCTAGCTGCTTTATTCATGGAGATCGTCAGAGTTCGTTGTTGAGCACACCCTTCAGAAAGTCTCCTTAATTTCTTCCATGGGAGACTTCGTAATTGTCGTATTTACATTTGTCATAGCTTAAAGCGCATTTTCGAACATCTACGCTGTTATTTTATATATTTTATTAATACCGGCAGCAGTTAAGATAAATTACTGAACAGTTAGCTAATCGGGGGACTTGCATTAAGTAAGTTTGCTATCGTTTAATATCAGCAACAAGACTATTCTCTTACACCCGTATGGATGCCTACAGAGACGCAATGGAAACACTTTGATATGCAATATATTTTCAGTTAACATTGTGACTTCTAGATATTGGTTAACATCCATCTGAGATATCTTCCTTCTGAGCAGGGGAAAGCAACAAAAACGTACCCTTTTTCTCTGGCTAGTAACCCTCTGACAACTGCAGTGATAAATATTCCAGAATACATGAGAAATAATGAAAGCTCATGTATTTTGAATTTTCCAGCAATCTAGTATTTACGAATAAGGAGGTGATTGTCAAATTATTGAGTACATATTGTTTCGTGACAAAAAACTAACTTTAGATGGCTGCAGTTCAAACTAGACATCTCATCTTTGTAACTTAATGCAGACTCACATCTACGTGGAAATATAAGTAATTCAAAAGTTCTAATTAGGCGTTCGTTAAAACGTCCACTGACGATATGCTTAATACTATAAATAAATAAAATGTAGAGAATCCGTCTTATAGCAATCATGAAGCACATTTGACGAAAGAAATGTCTTTCAAATCCCGACCTCCCGGTCTCTAGTCTACGCTCGTTGACTATTTAGATGTTTGAGCCGGAACCCAGTGATCCGTGAATTGCACATCAATTCACTATATAACACTACCCCGATAACTGAAGGTCCCTGGTTTGACTGGGTGTGATGAAATGCGTGTACATCGCTGAAGGTTCCTAAACTAAGATGAAATAGCTGTTCAGTGCTCCCTGGTTTTAAAAAATTACTAAGTGATGTTAGTTCGTGTAAAAAATTAATTCTCGAATTAATCCAAATGCCTATGAAACCACCTAATATGTGTATTTTATATATGCAAATATGTACGTTTATAACCTCAAGACCATGTTCTGGTATTTCAGTAGGGAATTACTAGGGTAAAGTGCGGCAAACTGTTTGAAATTTAAAAGGGGTTTTGTCGGTTTTTCTACAAGCTTGCAAGTTCGTTGGAATATTCTGCGTTTGTCAAAAGCGTTATACTGAATCACACCTGATATATCCACGCTGTCCGCAGAGAGAAGAAATGTAGTACACTTTGTTACAACGCATCAAGGCAGCAGCAAGGTGGGAAAACAGTGATATCACAATGGGCCTAAACAAACCGATACACCTATTTTAACTCATATTAACGATGGTGACTGCAGGAATATCAACTGCAAGTGTCATTCATTGTAAAATAAATGTAGAAAGATGTATTATTACATCAACAATGATCAACAACAAGTAATTTGCAAATCATGCGTCGTCTGAAAACACAACTAGAATATAGGTAATGCTTACTATACACTAATACAATTTATATAAACATTTATATATGCATAAAACATCAATGTTCTTTTGATGTTCACATATTTTCTCCTTCTGGTATTCTGCTGCTGAGCCTACTCTTCTATTTACCTTCTGGTCGAGGTCGAACAACCCCACATTTAAACTGAAATGAATCTGGACTGCAGACCATTTAACTCTTAACCACTCTAATTCCATGAACATTCCCGTGCTACCACTTGAAGACGCTGGCCAACATTCTGTACAAGGAGTATTCATGATCTGAAATAAAGAAGCAACTAGTTTTCAAACAGTTTTCAATGTCTTTCTCAACTTACGTGTCATGCTGACACAAATGGCGCCAATGGATAGTTCTGGAATCGACCTCGGCCCCATTTGATGCAGTAATACAATCCAGCATGCACTAATTTAGTTTTCGTATCCACGATCAAATTTCTTTCCTATTATGAAATTACGATAAGACTGCTTAAAAAAATGGAAGAAATATACCACTGATCTCAACATAATACATCAATGAACATTAAGCCAAGGATGCTGTTCATAATAAAGTTATATAGGAGAATTGACTTCAAGCTTTATTTTTCCCAGATATTTGTATTACATACATCTGATGTCTGGGTTTTTGTTAATGCGAAGACAATATTTCTATATCTCTTTATGTGTTACACACAGACTATTTTGCAGACTGTTCCGACTGACTCTAATGTCAGAAAGAACAAACAGACTGTAAATTCAACATACATCGAAACATGTGTAATTTATATGATAACTTATCCATGCCTGTACAATTGGTATGTTCCTGAATAAACAGGAATAAATTTATATATAGTTGTTGATGTGTCTAAAGGGCCCTTGAAGTGTTATCCTTCATTTCAAAGATAGACTTGCAGCCCCAGGACAACCGGCTTTTATATTCTCTTTCGATGTAGATATATACTTCATGCAATTCTCGCTTGACATAACTGAAACATCAACGTAATTTATTGGCAAATTGTAAAATACATCCAGAATTTATTGTCCCGTGACCGTCGATAGATTCTTTTGATTCGAATCTTGTAGACATGGCCAGTGTGTTTCTTACAGATTCACTAAAGTGTATCTCATGCAAACGCTGTTGGTGACAACTCAAAAACGTTGTAAAATGGTGACTGGTACATACTGCTTTGCATGGCTTTCCGGTAGCTTTTGATGCATGAACTGTGAATGTTGATTCATGTCTTAGTAGCCTTAACACCTTTTTTCTCACTGCCGTACTCGCATAACTATAAATATAAGCTATAAATATACATCAATTGAAGGAACTACCTGGTTTGCATGATAATGTAGGTGCCTTGTTGTAACTTGGGAGTAGGAGTACATTTGTTAGCAGAAGAGTGGAATGTTTATGCCAGAACTCGATTAGATACTTACTATTTCCCTAATGTCTTGAGTAGATTTGTTCTCAGAATGCGTTGTCAAATTGTCATAGTCAAGTGAATAAGATAAAGGAATGAATGGAAAACAGACGGTTAGTAGGATAAAAGGAACTTTGATTGTGTTGAAATATAACTATAATGAGCAAGTTGGAATAACTGGAGGGTAATATTATCTACTGGTATTGTCCACGTTATGTAAAAGCCTCATCTTCTGTCATTTTATCATTTTGTGAGGACTTCATATTTCTCATGATATCCGTGTAACCTACCTTCATGATAGACAGCTATTTGACAGGTGGATTCTATCAGTACATGAAATCGGCTACGGATGTTAACACAACCTTTTTAGGTGGGCGGAAGCTATATGTGTGTTTGAACAGGGAATATCGTAGTTTGAAAGGTCATCTGTGTGTGAATTTATTATGTAATTGCACTGACTGATGCAATGCAATGTGGTTCTTGTGGATTCTATTCATAGGCAACTTCATCAACTTCATTAGTATTATGCCACTCTCTGCTTAGTCGGTTGCTAGACTAAAAAATGTAGGTGATTCTCTGGATTGTTCCGAGTGCAGTTAAACAAAACTCGCATTTTCTCGTTTAATCTGCACTAATTTATTACTTATTGTATTAATTCAATTTATGGTGCATATGAATTCTGTTTATTTTGAGAACGCAATGTAGTAAGCTTTACTCTTGTCAATCTACTGTCTGTCATACCATTTTCACTAACATTGTATGCTTAGTGTCTACATTTTAAAGTTTTTGATCACCAGTGATGAAGACGGATCTGTCTCAGGACCCCTATTCATTGCAAGCAATATCACGACTGAATATTACCCTGCATTACGTGACACTGTTATCCACACAAGCACGGAAGATCTCTGTATATTATTATTTCTTTAACTATTAAACTATGCTTTTTAAAATGCTATGCATAAACACATATTGCTTAAAGCTGAAGCTTATGCTTGAAGGTGAGAGGGTGGTGGTATGTGATTCAACGGATAGGATTGTAAGGACGTGTTAGAACCACCCTTATCTTTGAAAGAGTGCTCTACTGCTAAAGCTCCTGAGTTTGAAGGATTTAAACAGAAATAAAGATTAAAACTGCTTCTACATAAAGTAGACTATTTGTGTAGATGACATTACACTCCAACTATCACATCTTGCTCATTATAGCGATATTTTGACACTATCCGCCCGAAACATTAATCATTGCAACCAATATGCTAAGAATGTGTCGCAGTTAAATCACATGACGCGGACACCATTGTGACTTGTTAGAAAATGAGAATTTCTATCAATTCAGAAGACATAACACAAATTTATTAAAAATTATTCACAAAAAATTTACCAAGCAAAACTTTAACCAACATACCGGATAAGTGCAGCCAATATATGTCGTATAAACCAGTTTTCGATCTAAAAATTGTATATACCGGATTTCAACATGTCAGTACGAACTGCAATTTAATCAAACAAATGCTTGATTTACGTCAACCAACGAAACAGGATGGCCTTGTATTTGATGGACACAGTTTCCTAAGCGTGTAACTGTAGTTTCACTTGGATTCAGATAACTAAGTTCACTATATGAGTCAACCGTATATTATTATTCTCTCGGGTTTTGAGTGGAACATGGGGCTTCAACGATACATCTCCAATCACTTCTGTTTTCCGCTCTCCTCTTCATCTGCGTCCACGATTGAACATAATATCTCGTTTCCTTCTCAAACGATCTCCTCGTGTCACTCTCCTACCGACGGTCCACTCGTCACTTCTCAATGAGATTCTACTCGAACAACGGCCTAGTGAGCGGTGTCATTCGACAGCCTACTCAACGTATACCCGACCTATCTCCATTTTCTCCTACATATTTGTTGAGCGACTGGCTGCTGGTTGGCTTGTCCTCACAGTTTCTTGTTGCCAATCCTTCCTATCTATCTAGTTGATCTTCCGTACGAAGCCAGAGAGGGCGGCTGTTGATAAGATTCTGCAGTAGACTGCTGGAAATCCTTTTTGTGACATGGACTGCAAGTTTCTGACCCGTCTGGAAGTACCGACTTGCCATTGGTGTTGAAAATATGAATCTTGTACCTAATTCTGCGGAGTGCAGAAGATTTCCAAACTGGTTTCAGAATGATGAAGGCGTATCTTGCCTTTCCGATTCTGGATGGTTTTGACATCTTCATCCGCTCTGCCCCCTTTTGGTTGAAATCGGGCTTCCTAGATTAGTGAAGGAAGCAACTACTTTAAAATATCTTTCGCCAGTTGGGATTGGTTGCTGTTACTGCTGGTTGGTTATCTTCATCGCCCCAGTATTCTCTGTGTCGACCAGCAGTCTTGTTTTCTATGCTCACGTATTAAGCCAGTTTGGAAAACAGAAACATCTGTCTCTTCTCTATTTTGTGTCCTGTGGGTTGCGTCACCACTTTCTTAAGATTGAGATGAAGTCTATCTGGTTTCTGGTGTGTCCATCAGGTGAAATCCATATTGCCTTGTGTATATCTTTATGGTTGTGCACACTGCTTCCGATCACCAAATCACTGAATGCGCATAAGTTTGCGGAGAGATCTCCGTTACCACTCATTTTCCTGGAATCCTCTCGATCCATGATGAATTCTCTTCCCAATTTAGCATTTATATCTCCCCATTGGGATCTTATCCACCACTGTTTTAAGTTTTCATTAGACTCCCCATCTATTTTTGAGTTGTTTTTAGCATTGGACGATTGTAACTTTTCTTCGCTTTCAGTTGACTTTTGCTGCAATTATCTTGCGTGAGACTGGTTCCCACTGCATGAGAGTTTCGGCGACATTATTGTGGTCACTTCGTTGGAGTACTAGTGTTTGTTGTTTGGAGAATCGTAGTGGATTATCGACTCTGCAGTTAACAGTTTGGACAATCATCGTCCATTCAACACGGTTTTACATATTTATAACTTTTCTATGCCTGTTTCCCTTACTGCTTAGGCAAGCTGAGCAACTTTTCTAGCTTCGAACAATACACGTCCCAATGTTCGTTTTCGCTTTCATCTAGTTCTCATACCGGCTGACTGACTTCACTAAAGCTTTCACCAGCTGACGTCGTTGTGCCTCTCCGATTCCAGCCTAATATGATTTTGTTTATCTTTTTTATTTTTAATATTTGTGTGCGTGGAAGTTAATATAACAGTTCGATTGTTATTGTGGTGAAGGGTAGTAAACCCTACTCCCAAACCTCTATGTTGTACTTGGTATCGGCTAGAAACGTTTGGAGTTAGTAAACCAGGTGATGTGATTAGCAGTGTTTGAATTACAGTGAGATTATTTATGGTGAATTTCTATGTTTTTTATCAGTCGAGATTGAGCACTTCAAATGTGATTCATCCTTGTTTAATTTAAACTATCTGACGAAATATCAGGTGTTTCTTATCTAGCAACTGACGCACCTAATGGAAAATTTCAAAGCTTCTTCAACTTCATTGCTGGTTCTAAGTTCTCTGGTTCTAATGTTTATTTCGAAAGCTCTACTGATATCAACTCTGACTGTACTTTTTCAACAAATCGGCTGGTAGATGACTGCACGCTTAAAATATCAACGAGGGAGACACAGATTTTTACAGATTTATAAAAAGCAATAAGAGGAGCCAAAAAAGACTGGAAACCACAGCTTATGCCACCAAAACATGTTCATATGCACAATCTCTAAAGCTTCTACAGAGTAATATTCCATCAACAGCTGAAAAACTGAAACACTGCAGTGAAGCATGGAAGCAAAATAAGGAAGAAGTAAAATGAAATGTATGAACTCTAGTGTTAGTAGAAACTTTCGAAATATACAAAATACTGATTTTAACATCAAGGAAAACCAAAAGAATGCAAAACGCAACATTATTGCATAATCCATATTGAGATTATTCGTAAATAACCAAGTGATAAGCACAAACCAGTGTATAAATGAACGGTCATCAAGTAGCCACCCCAGATGTCCCAATAACATGGATAAAAATGAGCTTGAAGTACCCTACTTACCAAATGACCTTGTGACTGAGAGATAATCTAGATCCCATTCCGCAAAACAAGAGATCGGGTGGCACGCTTCTACTGCCCTGAAGATGCTGCCTTTTCAAACTAATCTATAACAGGCAAGTAAGTTGTTGCATAGAACCAGGACTAACGTTGTGATTAATTTTTGTCACGTCTCGAAGGTTTTCTTCCTATAGCCTTACTGGCTTCCTCAGAATCACCGATAGTTGTATTAGGAGGGGCTAATATATAAGATGTCAGACTATAATTTGGAATATCCGATTAGCTGCATAATGCTTGGCTGCAAATACCTCTAAGGATTTTACCTATAAGTCTTTCAACAAAACATGCATCCTGACTGGTGAGTCTTCACCAAACCAAGAGTCGATTGTTAACAGTTTCCGGAATTAGATTGCCTGAGACTACTTCACGTGTGTTCAGAGTTTAGCTCCATACCCATTTTTCACAGCCCAAAGTGTGTAAGAACCTGATATCTTTCTCTGAATTCTCTGAGATTTTAAGGAAACTCTCATTGAGTTGTTGTAAGCAGTTACTTACTATTTTTGCAGGTTTCTGATGTCATAGCGAGAGAATATTTAGTTTCCCGTTTGATGTAACTATTCACTTACTCACCATACTAACAGAGGTAGCTCTGTGGTGAGAGCAAGCTGCTAGCCAATTGGTAGACATTGATCTACGCTGATTGGTGGAAATTAATCTGGGCTGATTCAACAACCGATCACAGGTGACCTAGACGTGGACAAATATGATTCGCAGACAAGTGGCTCGCATTTCCGAGAAATATCGAAAACAAGAAAACAGAAGACTGCGTTTTGTTTGCAATCAACCAATCAGAAGAACGCCTTCTTTCTGCGGGCAGAGCCTTATTAATGTACGTAAAATACATATAAATACCTGTTGGTTTTCGTAATAAAACTGATCTGTTGCCTGGCCCTTGTCTTCTGTTGTTACAGCTCTATAGGGCATCGCCTTATTCACGACAATAATTCCCGCATCTGAGTAAAGTTCAATTTTCATGGTGTTATCGACATGGGAAGTTATTCTACTTGACTGCATTCAAAGAATATTTCAGATTCTTGTCCAGGGAAAATGATGCAAATTTCAAAGGAGTTGTGGTGTACTGAAACTATGAAACTGAAGGTATTGGAGGCACCTATCCTGGAAAAATTACAGAGAGTAGGAACAAAATTAGTTACTGGTATCTCACACCTTTCTTATGATAAGAGGATGGAGCATGTAAATCTCTTTCCGTTATCATACCGAAGGAAGAGAGACGACTTAATTTAGCACACCGTATACTTAAGGGTGATTTAGGAACTGACCTTTCTAAACTTTTCTCCCCTTCTAGGATACATTTACGGGGTCACCGCTAAAAGGTGCTGAAACCGAGAACGATTAAAATTGGTGCTGAATCTAGATTCTCTCACAGAGTGGTCAACGACTGGAACTCCTTACCTAATTCAATAGTATCAGCACCATTGGTGAATGCTTTCAAATAGAAGTTAGACCTCTGCAGATATATATTTTGCAAAGATTAACACAGGCCACAAGAGCCTTCTATCTTTATCATCTGAATTTGAATTGGACGTTAAAACGTGTGTTGCGGGAAATTCCCACTTGACGTTACTTTAGATGGAGGCCTTAAGACTTTCGGAGTCTGAAATTAATTTTTACTTTAATGCTTTTGATGATTGTGATGTTGACAAAAGTGGGAAACTGCCATGTAAATGTGTCAAGGCATTTCTATCGCGTTCCGGACTCCCAAGTATCGTGATTAATGATGTAAATGTGTTGAAGTCTTAAACAAATATTTAGATTATGCAACTGTCAGATCCTTCTGCTTCAGAATTATGGGGAAGAGTCAGTTTTTTTACGGCCTTGAAGTTCATTGCACTAGCTCAATGTGGTTTTCCGGTTTCCAGGACTGAGCTAATGAGAAACAGTATTATCAGTCACTATTAATTAATTCTGAATTTTCAGGGGAAAACCTTCCTTTACCTGTATTCAATGAAAGCCTGATGCCTCCTGCGGAGAATGAAATTGGTGATGGTAACCATGCTTGTGGTTTAACTGTATGTTGAAATACCTGCCTTCACTTCGAAACAACTTAAGATTTCCGAAAACAGTAGTCTTGGATCACATAAACAATATAGCGATTTCATTTGTCATGGTGGATTTGCCGAGAATCAGGCAAGCGTACCCCGTGACGATGCGACTATTAATGAGACGGATTTTAGTCATTTTGCTTGGCCAAAATGCTATGGTGAAGAAGAAGGTATGTTGCTAAATTTTTGATTGTTCATGTTATACTTTGACTGATCCATAGTATAGAAAAATTAGACTTTCCAAAATAGTTGTTTGATATGAATATAAATGCAACTTAGGCACTCGAAGCTATGTATTCCATGAATATGTTTATCATAATAAGTGGCTTCATAAACTGATGTTTTGTTGTTTATTTCAAGTCTGCAGAATTCTTTAGCACATTCTTCCGCCGGTACTATCTTCTATTAACTGCCGTGTTCACTAATTCAGTTAGTTCCACTAAACTACTTCGTCTGTTAATGCTAGGAAGATGGAATCATTCACAACGTTGCAAGCAATCTATTTATTTGCAGGGTTTGAAGTTGATTGTAGTTTAACGGTGCAGTACGGATTGTAGTACGAACTCGAATAAGGGTCATATGTTACAAGCTTTCGAAAATATTTTTTTGCTAACATCAGAGCTAAAAATCGTAGAACTACTAATGAAGATGATCACCTAGTAGTCCCAAAGTCAGAGCATAAAATTTTCTGAGAACCTGTTACCGTGTCACCCTTTCTGGATAAGTTGGTGTTAATGATGCCAGCAAATGTCGCATGTCAAATGTCATCTTGCCTTCGCGCTTCATTTTGTAATGATTATGGTTGATTAGATTCATTCGTATTTTTCCATCCCTCAGTAGGCTTTATGGGATAATTCATGGAAAATACTCAAAAACATAGAAAATATGAATAAATGATGGATTGGATGTTTATCATCAAGCTGGACAGTTGTACTTGAATGATTTTGATAATGTGAACGACCAAATATTTACTTATTGTCATTGAAAGTGGCTGTGTCATAGAATAATATCGTAGGATTCCTTCTGTGTAACTTGTGTTCTTCTAGGCATGTTAACTAAGGGATAAAACTAGTCGTTTGTAATTTGCACAGTTTGGGGAGGGGGGGAATTCCACTACAGTTTCTTTTGAAAATTCACGAAGAGAGGCTCCCAATCTTACATTTTATCATAAGTAGTAAACGAAATGGGAAGTTAAACACTAGTGCTTACAGGGAACCCACACATTCAAACCGTTATTTGGATTTCCTTTCATTCCACCACATGTCGGTTAAGATTTGGATTAGTGAAATGTTTAAATAATAGGGCAAAAGACTTAGCCATGCGAGAGAAGCTTTGACGTTTACCAATTAGCCCTATAAATTAATCAGGAAGTATATGGGAATATGTAAAAGTAAAATTAACAGTACAGACAACATGCGTGACAAATATATGGAAAGATGTAAACAACAATAAGGAATTCAAAACACCAGTAGTGCTTCCATACAAAGATGGGATTTCTGAAATCTTAGGTATAATTTCAGACACAACAGGGATAAAAATGACACTCAAACCCATAGACTCACTTCAAAATAAATTATGTTGGATAAGGAATCCTATGTCGACCATTAAACTAAACAATTTAGATTTTCTAATACCCTGCAATGGTTGTGGTGTCAAATAAGTGGGCAAAGGCAGTAGGATGGGGTAATTGAGATTAGCGGAGCACAAAAACCTGGCAACACTAATATAATATCCTGAAAATATCTCAACTATAGCATTTAATACAGTTGGACACAACTGTACAATAGGATGGCACAAGATGACAGTTTTGAAGTCTAGTATAAATGTGGAAAGAAGCTGCGATAACTGAAGCTTCATTTATCGAATCAACTAAGAATACATGCAGTATGAATGACTCAATACCTGTCCCGAACACCTGGAAAATTCTACTGCCCCTAAGACAAATGAGAAGGAAAGGGACAAAAAAGTTAAGCTTCAAATTTGTGCAGTTGTAATTAAAAACAGTTGCTTGTGTTCTAAACGTCATCCAGTAAATAATACTGTTTCATTGTGTAATATGTCGAATAAAAAAAAAGGAATATGGAAGTTTTTAAATATTGTTTGTAGTCCATTTCAGATTAACCTTCAGTTTCTCTAACTTGATAAGGATATCACTAAGACCTACCCAACACATAATTGTGGACAATGATATGTGGGCAAAATCTGTAAAGACGATGAGGCATCAACAACGCCATTTACATAGCCTATCAGTATTAAACGAGTATGTGAGTGGCGAACTATGATGGACACTAGAGAGTTATTACACAACCATGAAGGAACACCTTTACTGTTTTGTACTCGAGGTTATTAATCAGCAATAATTGCTTTGATAAAAGCTGATGTACCATCAATGTAGAAGTGGCAGGTGAATGTGAGTAGTGAAAACGGATTCTATAAACATAAGACGTACGAAACTAGGAAAAATATTCGTAATGATACTAGTGGTCTCATTTATTGTTTTACTGCTGCCGAAACTTGTCTTTACCTTTATATCTTTTCTCTTGTATCTTAATATTCTGGTGTTAAATGTAGAGATTGAGTACTGGGTAGCATCAGTTCCTCTGTAGTTTCTATTTTTGTCATGCTTCGAATGAAATAAAAATATTTCAGTAGCCTTCAGCTTTCTATGCTCGGTACATCAAAGCCAATGTATAAACGTTATTTTTTACGAGTTGATCACGGACTGATATCAGTTAGCTCAACTGTTGACGAATGTTTAACTTCATTGGGTACAACTGGTCTTTTTGTATTTCTGACAATTTTAATAAACACACTTAGCACATTGATTTCTAGTTTTTTTTTTCGAATTATGCGTAATTGACTTTGAATGTAACTTACGCCACTACTATTACAAGAGGAATATATACATCACTGTTTTTGATATATATATATATATATATATATATATATATATATAACTGTCACTTATAATTTGCATATTTACTGTTTTCTTTTTTAAGGACTTCTAACTGATGAATCCACTAAGCAACCTGATAATTTCGCTTCTTTTGATAACGATAAAAAATATTTTCAAAATTCTGACTGGTATACTCTAGATGGTTCAATACGTAAAAGTGCTGACTGCTCTTCATCATCTAGATCTTCTAGCACTATTACATCTCAAGATTCTAACTTATCCAATCGTCTTGCGAATCCTGTGAGCTTTTCAGCCGATGGTAATGAAGAAACGGAGAAGTTGCATGACGCTGATGTTTGGGGTTATCAAGATTTATCCGACTGTCATTCTTCTGATCCACTGAAGAAAATCAAACACAGAATAGGATCTACTTACCACTGTAAGTTAAACATTTTGTTGACATTAAGACTTAATTATAATTTAAGTAATAGTAATAACCTAGTTGTTATTGATAATAGTTAGGCAAATCAGTGGGCTAACTTGTTGACTAACTCTCAGCTATTTGGAGCAAACTTGCAGCTATGTTATGTGGCACTTTCTGTTTTCATCTCTTCATTTAGTAGGCTCTTATATAAACTTGCTGTCAATCTCCTATGGTAGTTCCTTGCACTTTCACCTTCAGAAACCGAGGGATTCACTGACCTCGCATGCGCATAACGCCTCCTAAACACCTCTATAAATTGAGTTTCATAATTTCACCAATTATTTTTACTCACTCACTTGACATCGCTATTACTTGCTTAATGAAAGTTGAGTAACCGAGAGAATATGCCTTGTTTATCAACTTCTAATCTCCCCATATCTCACCTTTACTGTGCTTGTCTCACTGTAAAATAGTACAGCGGTACCTGTTGGACACTACACACGCCCTTTGATTGGTAGCAGTGTATCACACCTGTGCCGAATACAACACAAGTTGGTAAATGACAAACGAATCTTTCTATTTACCTAGAGAATTCGTCAGGAATCAGTGCATTAGGACTGATTCATGTTTCAAAATGAATGAAGTGGTCAATACATTCAGTTATTTCACTAACTCCTCTTAAATTAAGTGCACATCATCCATTTCTGACAGGGATAAATCGTAAGGCAAAAGCGTTCAGTGTTCTCTTCAATGTTTTTTTGTCAGCATCTTTAATTAAAATTAAGTTATCATATGCATAATCTGAATCAGCAAAACTATCCATCAGTACATCTGTGATAAGGTTAAGTAAATGAGTAGATTAGGAATGATTACAATGTAAATCTCTAACAGACATCAGTAATTGTCACCACTACCGATGACAACTCTTTATAAGCGCTTACACGGCTGCATAAATTAGAGTAGAATGCCTTAATCAATATAATATGATTTCTTGGTAATTCTTCTATTGCCAGTCTTTGTCTGTTAATAGCATATTCGAGAAAGTCCCGTACAACAGTCAGAGTCTTCCAAAAGACGCTAGTACTCTGCTTTTTGTAATTCTCCCCTGGGTGGCTAAGCAGCACAAAAGCCATCTATCAAGGTAAAGTTCAAAGTTAATGCGAACTTCAAACATAAACAGAGACATTGCGTAACCTGGTGACTTTCATCATCAATCCAATAATGGACTAAAATAGACCACATAGTTATGGATAAAGAGTCGTAAGAAAACTGTCGCTCCTTCTGAACTAAGCAATTTTGTAGACTCCGACAACTCTCTACCCCGTGCATGCACACGCCTACAATTGAACACATAGAAAAAAGTCGCTATGAATCTGTTATTCTCTCAACTTGATAAGAACACAAAGTCTCTTTTTAGAGAAGAGTTGGGGAAGCGCGTATCTCTGGTTGACAGCAAGATTTGTCCTCAGTAAATATAGTATAATATTTAGTCAGCTGTAGAAACAGAGGTAAAGGCTGTTGATAACTTGAAACCGAAGATTAGTAAATGCCAGTGAATTTCTACTGTCTCATCTGAACAAATAGACAGGAAGATTGATTCCGAAGGGCCCTAAAGATAACAAAGAGCAAAAGCTACTCAAATGCAAACTGACTAAAAGTTTCTTCAACTACTGGGAACAATTGTGGGTGATGAAAGCCACAGAGACGAAAAAGGCATCGACAGTAGGTAACAAAAAACAACTATATATGTTCATTAGGGGAGCGGGTTGTAAAAAACCAGTGATGAGAAAAACAGTTTTCGAGGACAGTACTTTAATTGCCACTCAGAATAGACAACTGGAAAGTTCGAGTTAGCAATTTGAGGAGAAATTTAGCTAAATTTGCTCAGCATACAATATCCACCTGTGTGAGGTGTAGACATTGGTCGCCCAGGTATCACTAATGGTTACAAAATCTGTTTCAAATCTGAATTGAGACAAAGGTTGTGAAACTTTGTGCAGTTACTTAAGATGTCTTTGAGGATAAACTCAATCAGTAGGCAATGTATGGAGATCGGAGGTAGTCACATTGTGTGTGAATCACTAATTTTACTACTCTATAAGGGAGATAAGCCTTCCTGAGACAATCAAATGCAGATAAGCTTGACTAACGTAGTACCTGAAGTACTAGACTCAGTAATCATGAGTAGATTGAGTGGATCGACCGCCATCTGCAACTTGACTAGAAATACCATCACTCAGCCACCAAAATGCTAGTGGACACCGATCATTCAAAAAAATCAAAAGTATTGAATGCTTTGAGGTTACTGAAAGTCCTCAGGATCAGACTGAATTCTCTTATAAGCATTGAAAACGAATCCTGGGACTGTAGCGGGTGTGCTCACACTACCATTGGAAAACGTCTAGAAGGAAGCAAAGTTACCTGCTGTTTCGAACAAAGGCTACCTTGCCAAACTACCAGAGAAAAGCCACCTTGGCCTCTGCAAAACTGTCACAGAATCAGGCTGTTGTCAACGCAAAGCAAGATACTAATTTGTGTCATCTTGGGGAAAATAAAGGATGCTACGGATGCAGAACTCCACCAAACAACAACAAGCTGGATTCAGGAAAAGCAAATCACATGCTGATCAAATCGCAACAATACGAATCACCATCGAACGGAGCATAAAATCCCAATCAAATCTCTACCTCAACTTCATCGAATTTAAAAATGCATTCAACAGCGTCGACCGTGAATTATTGATGTGTGAACTGCCCAAACACTAGCCATCATCTCCAACCTTTATCAACCGCATTCAACAACTATGTGACAATGCCACAAGTCAAGTAACCAACGACGGGAAACTCAGTGAAGACTTCTAAGTGAAGACAAGAGATAGAGGAGGTTGACTGTCCATTGTCACTAATGATATTCCTAATTGTGGTGAACCGGATTATGCAGAACACCGTCCGTGGCGAACGACAAGTCAGGAATACGTTACACCGATAAGAAGGCTATAGAAGATCTGGATTTTTCGGACGATCTATGTCCAATGTCACACCAACTAGAAGTCTTACAGTCGAAAACCAACAAGTTCGCACAAGTGGCTGGCACCGAACACATCACTTCACGTGATGAACATGGATAAGACGGAGGTGATGAAGATACCTAACCAACAACAACAACAAGCACAAATCACTAGCAACGGGAGACGCTTGAAAGAGGACATTCCCTCCACTTACCTTGGCAGCATCGTCTCAGCTACCCTTGGGACGCATGAGGATATCAAAGCCAGAATCGGAAAGGCAACATACACCATCACTCTGAAAATCAGATGACAAATTTTCTACACTCAATATCAGCTCGTTAATTAGCTCTCAGGATAGACGCCTTATACGCTGGAAGGAACACTTTGAGGAACAATTTAACTTGCCTACAGCCACACTGAGCCTCCTCGCCATCCAGCACACACCCGAATGGGACATAGACACTGGCCCGCCGTCTGTAAGTGAGGTCACAAAAGCTATCCGTAATTTGAAACGAGGCAAAGCGGCAGGACCCGACGGAATTATTCCGGAGGTGTTTAAATATGGGGGTGACATACTAGTATATAGTTTAACTAAGGTACTAGGTAACGTCTGGGAATCAGAGACAGTTCCATCAGACTGGGGTAAGTCACTTATTATACCGATATTCAAGAAGGGAGACAAGTCCTCATGTGATAATCATAGGGGGATCAGCCTAACGAACAGTTTCTAAAATTCTAGGCTCAGTAATCATGCACAGACCAAGCAGAACTCGGGAGGAACAAACGAGGGAAAATCAAGCAGGCTTTAGGCCAGGTAGAGGGTGCATAGATCATATCTTCACTCTCCGACAGATCCTAGAACATAGACACACTTTTCGGCGTCCAACAATTGCCATATTTCTTGACTTGAAGGCGGCCTTCGACTCCGTGGATCGAAAGGTACTACGGCAATGTTTGACTATGAAGGGAGTGCCAAGAAAGTACATTGCACTAATCAAGGCACTCTACTCAAACTCACGTAGTCGTGTAAGGGCTTATGGGGAATTGTCATCTGAATTGATAACAACCAGTGGTGTCCGTCAGGGACGTCCACTTTCCCCATTTCTGTTTAACTTCATCATAGATATGCTAATGGAAGTATCCTTAACTGAACTTAACGACTTAGGAATCGACTTGTTACCAGGGAATCGTCTTATGGACTTAGAATATGCAGATGACATAATCCTGTTAGGGGAGGATTCTGACAAAATGCAGAGTCTTCTGAACACCTTGAGCAGCAATCTTCGTATGTTTGGCTTGCGATTCGCCCCTGTGAAATGTAAGATGCTGCTACAGGACTGGACTACGTTAATTCCCAGCTTAGTGATAGGGAGTGAAGTGATAGAACATGTTGACCACTTCACCTATTTGGGAAGTTGTATCAGCACCAACGGACTGATTGACGACGAAATCTCAGCACGGATCCAAAAAGCTCGGGTTGCTTTCGCTAACTTACACCGTCTCTGGCGTAGGTGTGACATCCAGCTATCAACCAAGGAACGTGTGTGCTGCTCAGCAGTTCGCTCCGTCCTTCTCTATGGCGGTGAGACGTGGCCATTGAGAGCGGAAGACATGAAGAGATTGTCTGTTTTCGACCACAGATGTTTACGATCTCTCTCTCGCGTTAGGTGGTATAATAAGGTAAGTAAGAGTGTTGGGCAAAGACGGAAAATCAATCGACGAGGCTATAAAGTTACATAGATTGAGATGACTAGGTCACGTGCTGCGCATGCCTAGCCACCGCCTCCCACGACGGTCAGTACTAGCTGATATAGGTGCAGGTTGGAAAAGAGTAAGTGGTGACCAAAGAGAAACATGGCATCAATCCATGAAATTCTTGACAGCTAAACTAAGTCAGGTAGGGAGATGCAGACTTCCGGGTTTGGGCCCTCGGGACTCTGAGAATCAATGGCTGGAGACACTAGGTGACATGGCTCCAAATCGTTGTCAATGGCGCAGATGTATTCAGTCTCTGTAATCTTTCATATTCCTTTCTACCATTACCCATTCTGTTTCACTCTTATACCTGTCAAAACTCTATTGATTCTCTTCACTCATTTTCTTGTCTACCTTTGTGTGCTCTTTGTAACGTGTCAACTCGAACTGCTGCACTTCGGTGCCAAGTTCTACGTTGAATCCAGACAGACAGAGACACTCAACATCTAGAACAATATACAGATTTTCAGCACAAATGCTAAGTGAGTTCTATATAGTTCTAAGACTTGCGTCATGTATCACTTAAAGAATTTCCAGCAAAATACTGTCTTTTATCGATACCTGCCTTTTCTCGTTACTAAAGGTAAAGTATTTGGATAGGACAGACAGCAACTGACTCTGATAATGATGCAGAAAGCAAGAACTTATTACTCAAAAAGTAATCAGAAGGCCTTGGGGATAGATTAGATATTCGCTGAAGAGAATTAAACGACATCTTTCGAGTGGAACCCGAAAGCGAAACTCCGAGTTGGCCGTCGGAGGGTGGCAGGGTGGGCTATCATATGAAGAAAGAATGAAGGCTTATGTCAATTATGAAGTCATCTGAAAATGACTGGAGAAAAAACTAACAGAAGTGCACTGTTGGAGCCCAAAGATATAATCATATAATAAATTCTGTGACCCATGGAAACTAGGATGGCTTTAGGCCCTCATAACGGTGAAATGATTATATCTTCATCTTTCGACAGCTTTTGGAACATAGGCTTACTTGTCGTATTTCTTGATATGAAGGAGACATTTGACGTAGTTGTTCCAAAAGTGATGTAGCAATATTTAGCCGTAAAAATTGCACCGAAAAAGTATGGTGTATAAGTGAAGACAGTACTCGAACTCATACACCCATGTAAGAGCTTATAGCAGCAGCTGGTCATCTGAAGTGATGAGTAGTGCTGGTGATGACAGCTAATAGTATCCGCGCAGGGGATGTCACCACTTTAACATTGTCTGATTGAGTGTACTAATTAGTGGATGTGACACTTTTGACTTCGACTCTTCAGGAGATGATTTGTTTCGCGAGGGAACAGTTACGTTGACCTAGAGTATGTAATTGTAATCTTACCAGATGAAGATGCTGATAAAATACAGCCTACTAAAAACCTTGTGCAGAAGTCTCAATACATTTGGTGTCTAATTCACTCCTGTCGAATGTAAAATTATTACCGTACGAGTGGAGTTCACTAACTAGTTTAAGTGTAAACAGTCAAATAGTTGAATATATATTCACCACATCAATTACTTCTGGAGTTGCACGCTTCTTAATGAATTAATTGCTAAGGGGAGTTTCGCACGAATACAGATGGTTTATTAGGCATTTGTCATCAACTGGCATGACTAAGGTGTGTAACGTGTGATGAGTCACTGCCTTGCTCGAAGGACGATGTTACTAAAATTGGATTAGTTAGAAAGCAGTTATTTCGGAATCAGAAGGAAACGTTATATCAATCCATAAAGTTTCTTTTGGTTAGTTCCACGTAAGGAGATAGAGTGCCTGGATGGGTGCTGATAATCAGTAGTCAGAGACTTTTGGTGAAATTGTCCAAAATTTTTCTGAACAGTGCAGATTTATTCACTCCTTGGCAACATGCAGATTTTGAAAATCTTCACTCATCACCTAATTATCCTTTCCCCTGTAAGTTGTAGTCCGTTGTCGTATAATTAGTTTTTTTCTACTTTATGTGCTTATTTAAGGTGTATCAACTTGAACTGCTGCACTTTAGTGCAAAGTTTTACGTTGAAACTTCAGTCAGGTTCACATGAAATCCAATCACTTTCGATTTGGGAATTGTTACTATTAAAAAGTGTTGAATTTGTGAAATTAATAATTATAATAATACGGCTGACAAGTAAATGAGACAAGCTGAGAGCAGTGCAGGTACACAAAAGTTTGTTTCAATAATAATCATAATCAAATTATGACGAAGTGTCGTTACGAATGGGAGTAAAAAATTAGCTAATTAATTTGACAAGATATGACAAATCAAAGAATGCAATCACTAGAGCAGTTTGAAAGCAGACATATAGGTCGTACAGGAAAGCGACTGACTTCTTGCATAGCTCGATACTCACTCAAATGACTGAGTTATGCGAAAGGAAGTGGCGTGTGGTCGATATACTCCCTTTTTGAGTTTTGTACCTTCGAAATATAAAAGTAATATAGTAGTGTTTGGCTAATTGAGCTAGAGTCATTTGCTGTAACGACTTAAAACTATTAAAGAATTACTTAGTAAAATGGATATCCAAAAGGTTCAATTTCCCCTCCCCTCCCCCCTAAGCTACTTACGAATTCTTACTATTTTGACTGTATTATTATTCTACCCTTTAATTCTTGCATTAATTTTCTTAATATTTTTTGATGTTAGTTGTAATATGGTATTTAGGAATATTGTCTCATACACGTATCTTGGAACTGTAATTTATTGACCTTGATGACTTGATTTTTTTTTTAAAAAAACCCTGTTGCTGATACCAGTTATTCTACAAGTATTGTGTAAAACGTAATGAGAAAATTATGGGAGAGAAAATTATTTACTCAGTCTTTTTCTCGTCTAAAAAACTAAGTCGGGATTTCTTTTGTACTGTGTAATCAACTTGTGTTATCACTAGCTATCATTTAGTACAAATAATAGCACATTTTCTCAACGCATGTTTCTGTATATTAATATATTTCCTCTTTTTATCTAAAAATATTCAAGCTTCACAGACTAGTGGTTTTCGTTATTCAATTCCCAAGGATAATGATCATTTATCAATGAATAATTTACAAATAAATGAAGTCCATAGTTGGAAGTTGTCACACAGTCGTAGTTCTTCATTTCCACTGTCTCAGTATAATGGCAGTTATTACAATCGCGGTGAAAAACGCAAAGAACGGCGTCGTAAATGGTTGGAATCGTTTGCTTTGCAGTCGAAACGAGAAGCTGAATATGCATCGCAGTTTGATGAATTGTTTATATCTAAAGATACTGCTACTGGTAAACAGCAGTTAATGGTATCACATGCGGAAGTAACTCAGTTGTTTACAGCTCAGTATAAAATCTCACCAGCTGATTTCGATCAAATATGGTAAGTAGTGTATTGATCTTTTTTACAAGTGTAATACTAATTCATATATTTTTTGTCACTAGACTGAAATAAATAAACATCCAAAATATGATTCAAATGAGGATGATAAATGAAATGATTCTGAGATATTGGAGTTTATCACCTCAGAAAGCCGAGTTCAATAGTTCATTTTTGACGATTAACCTAAGGATGTGTCATACAAGTGTTGGTTTGTAGGGATTTGATTGGTTTCAGGATTTTCATCATGAGCTGACATTAGTTAGAGAACCATTGGAAAACCTGGGAGTACTGGACAGCTGTTTCGTCCTAGTTTGGGACTCTTCATCAGTACGCACCCACGGGGATTCGAACCCAGGAGCTTCTGGTTACAAGGCGAGCTCGTATACCATTAAGCCACTGGGACCCGATCCAATGGCCCATGAATTCTAACTTCTGCCAATTCACGACATAGCGCGACCCCTAGCCAATGTCTTCGGCGAGTATTTGTCCTCACGCCCGACCTGCTGCACCCTACTGGTCACGACTTCTCACTAGAACCCCAGGCAACTACCTACCTGAATAGGGCAAGTCACTAGTGAGCATCTCATTGATGTGTCATACAGTTAATTTGCGAAAATACATTTTTTAGCCTGTGGATGATCATATATTATCCACTCGATACTAATAGTTTTATTGATTTCCTTAAGGGTAAGCTAAACCAGTGGTGTCCTCGTAGTTATTCGTTTTTAGACTTCAGTTTTCTTTGGCAGATCACCTGACTTCCAACGGAGTACCATATTCCCCATGTGGCAAACTGATAAAAACAGCAGTACAACATTAGTTCAGGTAGCAAAAATCCTTCACAAATTAGTGTTTACAGGTGCTAGCGTAAATGTCAAGTATGAAAGAGAAATAAAGGGAGAATCGAAATTTTAAAAAAAATATCTTACATCTAGGTTTGCGAGAATGATTCACACACTATTTTGGAGCAACAGGTAATTCCCTAAAACACAAGTCTACTTAATTTGCAAAGCAGCAAAGATAGGATCTCAAGTGAACGTAGACAAGATGGAGGTAGTGAACACACCTGACCAACAACAACAACAACAGGCTCCAATCACTGTCGACTCAAGGAATTTGTAAGAGGTCCTTCCCTTCATTTATCTTGGCAGCATCGTTTCATCACCCTGAAATCAGTTTGGAAATCTTCCACACTCAGAGTCAAAAATAAAATTCGGATTTTCAACACCAGTGTAAAGTCAGTTGGTACTTCCATGTAGGTCAGAAACTTGACGCGTTACGAGAAGTATTCCTAACAATCAGCCGCACGGCCACCTTCTCTCCACACTGAATATCAAATGGCTGGCGGAAAGAACCAGCAACAAGAAACTCTGGGAACAAACCAATCAAGAACCTATTCCGTACAGGATGAAGATGGGTCGAACGCACACTGAAGAGATCGTTGAATGACATCGCGGGACGGACCGCTGCTCGAGTGGCACCTGAATGAGAAACGACGAGTTGGGCGTCTGGTGGTGACATGGAGGAGATCGTGTCAGGAAGAGATTGGAGACTATGGGCAATAATAGAGCCAGATAAAGAGGACTGCAGGGAACAGGAAAAAATCGAGATCTCTTCTTGAATCCCTACATTCGACTCGGAACACCAGAAGGCAATAATAATTAATAATAATTTGCAAGGCTGCGTAATTGCTTCAATTATGATGGCTATTTGTTATTTTATTTTATTTAAAACACCAACTTGTTATATTTAGACACTAAGAGGATGCACCACATAACATTATCATAAAACTATATTAAAGAAAATAAAAACTAAACGGCTGAGGGGTAAATACTAGAAACAAGTAAGTATGATTAAAAAGAATATTTGGAAGATCATTTATACTCTCCAAAACATCAGAAAGTGCATCATGTTTACTATTACCTTAAATTCTGAGTCATTTCTGATAACTTCTCGAGCCACTGAATTGCATCGTCTGTTGGGTCCCATCAGAGGGAACTGTGATATAGCAACTATTTTTCATCCTGCGGAGCCACTTAATTTGGTCTATTCCTCTATTTCCTTTGGTTATGCGCCAAAAATTTTCATCTGTCACACTATTAACATTCATACATTGCCTTGATATGTAGTCTTCTTAACGTTTTTTTATCGATCCATGTGGGGAGGTGATCGCGAAAACCTGCTTCTAATTCTAAAACGGCATTTTACACTTGAGTGGTTCAAAAAACATACTACACCCAGAGATACTGTGAAAGGTAACCAATTAAGTGCGTTCTGTGAGCCTGTATGTTGCCTCACACTAAGATGATGTTGTGAACATATTTATAGACACAAAGCCTTCCTCCATACGGCAAATCCATGCACCCATCAGAATTGACTTTTGTTCAGGGGAAGTGGCGACAGTCAGTAATTGTGTTTAACATAATGTGTTTCAAGATTAGATTCTATCCCCTCACTCTAACGAAGGTTTTTTGTATAGGGCTCTCAGATTGCTGATAATGCTGTAATGGACATTTCTTTCTAGCAAACAGTTCCAAGAAAAAAGACTTGCACAATGAATGGAAGGCGGTCTTGATATCAACAATTAATGTGGCCGTCGGCATGCACTTTGCGTAATGGTATTTCATCAAACGACAAATTGTGATCGATAAATCCACGACTTGAAAGTAACACCGCTCTTCATAAATTAGTTGTTTATTCGTCTGTGAAGCTTAATGGGAATAATTATGTAGCGGAAGAACACAAGAGTAGTTGGTAACGGAATTTCAAGTTTGATATACACATATAGGGGAATTATGCATAATCAATATTAAAATAGTCATTTGAACAGATCCTCCGTGTTGTGTTACTTCTGCCCTTTGTAGTGTGTTTCTTTGACTTCAAATCCATCCGCCTTTTGATGTTTTAATGCCGGTGAACGTCTCTTTATGTACTATTGATAAATCTTGTCTGTAGTACAGACCACAATTTACAACGATAATCACAATGACTGTTTTATTGTACCCTGATGAAACACCAAAACCTTTGTGCCTTCCCTAACTATCTAGTCCTATTTCACCCTATGAATTTCTTTCTCTGGTAACTTTTTCTATATAATAACTCAATTTTGAGAAAATGAACGTCTTTTAATAGGATGCACTTAAATAGTCGTAAACTATGACTTAGTGGGTCTTTTCAAGCACCTCACGTTCTACTGCATGGGTGACAAAGCTGTGTCAGCTCTCTGCAAACTAGCACTAACATTCATGTCTCTTCCAATCATTAATCTTCGGTGCTTTCTAAATTTAATTTTTATTCCAAATCCTGCAATTTGGAAAATTTTTATCTTAATTATTGCTATTTATTTGAATGCGTTGCTGCTGCTTCAGTCAAATCATCACAAGATCTCTCCTTCTTACCAGATACTAATGTTCCTGTGCTGAAGTAAGCTGTAGGTGGTCATTCATTCTAACTATGTCTGTTGGATGTTCACAAACCTAATAACTGACACTTGCCTGTTAGAATTGACGCTGCTCACCTAAAAACAAGACTCACCTACTATTTATGTTGCAAATAATAATTTAGGTATGGCTCATAAATGAAGATTTTCGGCTAGTAAACACTAGGTCACGGGTTCATACTCTGCTCCACTTATGGAGGTTTAGGCAGCTAGGCAGTATTGTGCTGTGCGTTACTGAGATTTTCGCTACTTTGAACAGCGGAGCAAAGGATTAAGTTGAAAAGAAGAGAAATCAAGCGAATTGCTAAGCATCATACAAATCAGGAATTAAAGAGAAAAGAAGCAGAATACGAGTACTTCCTGCGGGTTGAAGTTTCAGTATAAGGCTTCCATATTTTTGCCACTACTGTATGTCATTTTGCCAAATAAACAAGTAAATTGCAAGTAACGACTTATACTATTGTCATAGTATTAGTGGATCCCACACAGTAGTGTGGACAAACACTTAGTCTCCCCATGTTATTTTGGTGATATTATATGTAGTACGTATATCTCGGAGATTGTGTTATTATATATTTTCTTTTTTTTATCATTTAGGTTTATTGCTGATATAAACAGGGACAATTATTTAGACAAGTATGAATTTTGTTTAGCTAGTCATCTAGCACATTTATTCGGTCGTCGTGATTTGTCATTGGAAGACGCTGTTATAGCATGTAAACCATATATTCGTAAGATTAATAAAAGATTAGCACAATCTCAAGTGTACGGTAAGTTCCTTTCAAATGATATGTGTTTTATCTATGCATTTAAATTGCATATTCCCGATTTTTATTCAGCATTATGTTTTTCATCACTCGTATGACTGACTGACTCACTGAGCATTATTGTTTACCTACATACTGTGCTTAATTTCTAGTCTGTTATGTGGGCCCTGGCGCATGTCTATAATTATTTGAAATTTTCTTTTTTTATTCCTTCACGTTCCCAGTGGAACATAGGGCTTCAAGCTGGAGGCTTGAAGTTTCTGTAGCAGTGTTTATTTTTACAGGATGGGGTTGCTAGCCTCATTCCCAACCTTTCCTCTTCATCAGCTTTATTTCTGGTTTAGCGAGGCAAAGGAGTGCGTCGGCCTGGAATCGAACCCCGGACCATGTGCATGGTCGGCGAGCGTCCTAACCGCTGTGCCACCGACGCACCATTTGAAATTTTTTTAATGATCTTAATTTCCTCAACTCAGGCGGAAAACTGTGGGTGCCGTTATATGAGATGGTTGACAAAAATGCCAATACAGAAGTCTGAATACTTGAAATAAAGCAAATACTTGAAATATCACAATCTCATGCTTCTGCTCCAATGTATTTTTATAAAATGCATACATTCATTATTACTTCGTAGTATTATTATTTTGCGATTTTTTGCTTCTTCATACTGTATATTACATATGTAAGGAAAGGTGAATTCTATGAAACGTAGAGTATTTTAATAATAATGAAACGTTTTTTTTCTTTCTTTGAACATACGTTTCTCTACTGATACCTGCAGTTACACCAAGTTAACATTGCCTGAAATCATTTTAATTTCCTAAATCTTAATATCTGTGATTTTCACTTTTCATTATAGGTGATCATACTGACTATTTTGACGATGAACACTTATGCACTACTGGTTTACTGACTAATAATAAAAAACAATATTCCATACTTGATCACTTTAGTCAGAAAAACCTAAGCATTTCTGAGTGCTTTTCTCATTCGGCTAATATGGATTCTAAATGTGATGCTTCTGAGACAGAATCTACAAACTCTTTTTATAATTCATTCGAAAATTTGTCACATGTTCCTCCTACAAGAGGCTGTGAAAGTTCAGGTAGATCTCCCTCTTCTGCTGATACTGTTGGCAGTGGATCCGCCTCATCGTCTTCTTCATCTTCTGCTTCGCTTTCATCATATTCATCTTCACATTCATCTACTTCGGAGACCGATTCTAGTCGATTTGCTCAGAATACTGCGGATTCAGTGCATATGTCTAGTGAAAAAACCAGCACACATAATTCGTAAGATTTTTTTTTTAGTGTTTACTTACGACTTCATTTGTAAATTTTAAAGCTTTATGATTTTTTCCTGGTGGTTCTTATAGTTCTGTGAGTATTTTTTTATATTTCATTTCCTTAGGTTCCCAGTGGGACATAGGGCTTCGGGTTAAAGGCTTTAAGTTTCGGTAGCAGTGATGTTTATTTTTACAGGATGGGGTTGCTAGCCTCATGCCCAACCTTTCCTCCTTACCAGTCTTATTACTGGCTTAGCGAGGTAAAGGAGTGGGTTGGTTGGCCAGGAATCGAATCCTCAACCACCTGCGTGGTTGGCGAGCATTCTACCGCTGTGCCACCGGCGCCCATAGTTCTGTGAGTAATAAATCGTAAAGGCAAATATTTGACCGATTACTCATTTTGAGTGTGAACAACGTTTGAAATTTCCACAGCACTACTATTGGTTTGAAATGTTTTTTAATATTAAAGATTCCAATAGTATAGATAACAAGAGGTAAGCGACAACTTTATCAACTCCTTAGTAGGATAATATACAGACTTTAACCCGAATATTATGATTCTCACTTATGCATAAAATTTAAGTTGACTACACACATTTTGTTAGTTAATCAGTAAATCTATTGTTGCTATCGAATTTTTCACACGTGCTAACTGATAACTGGTTTCTGAAGACCGAATTTACTCTTTGAATATCCTCAAATGCATTTTCTCCGTTCCATTTAACTAATTTCCTTCATGCTTCATTTTGTATGAAAGATACATAACTTCACACAGTTTATTATACTGATATTCGCTTTTTCGTAAACAGTCATTTACCTGTTTTCTTTGCAAATTAGGTATACTGATCCTATTCGCTTGTTAGCATCCATCACTGGTCGTCGAACAACATTCCTATCTGAATTACCCAGTAGTCATCGACGTCGTCTCTTATCTTCACTTATCCGTGAAGCCAAATCTGTGAACCATACCTTACTTCGCCTGAACAATGAAATGCAGTGTGAGCTTGCTGAATTGAATGATCAGCGAGTTAATTTAAGTGCACAACTTCAGCACTTAGGACTTCAACCAGTACTTTAAGAAAATGCTTTTCTTTACAAACTCTTAAATATAAATATAATTTTTATTAAAAGCTTAAGGCTACAAGAACTTTCATAGATTGAGTACATCCGTGTTTTTACAAAATTTAAGTTTGCATTGCGAACGACTTTTCTTTGATATTTCTGATTTTTGTCGTCTCTGTTGGAAAAAATATGTGATACATGTATTATCTGATTTGCTCTTTTCGGACTTCATACAATTTTCCCCCTTGATGAACGTCAATAAAACAAGAAAGACAAAGTGAGCGAGATAACATAATGTTTGATTTTGTCGAGTTTCTTCTCAACTGCATGCAATTTAATGTCAATATACGCAGTATTCACATACTTAAGTTGCTGAACATGAAAATCAAAGCCATTAGAATTACACAATTGAGTAGTGTACCTGAGAGATAAAGGTTGTTCTTAGGCTTATATATATATTGGATGACAGTCTAGGGGAGATGGCTAAACCCTGATTCCAAACCTCCAACGACTGGCGTATGAAGCTCACTGGAGCTCACCGGCAGACGTATGGACAAAGGGCTTGTTGGATGTCCTGGATGTCTGGCCCCATTCAAAAAGGCGTATGAACCGAACTCCGGTCACCGGCTGCCAATGGATAGTGGACTCCCTACTCCACTCCTACTGCCTTGTAGGTCACACTCGGTTGTGTAAAGGCTAGAGCTGGACTCTCAAACAAAAGGCCGAGCGATTCTGGGGACATCACTCGTACCAAATTCCCATGAAACTTCATGAACTCTCTTACAAACGACTCTCACCATGCTACGGCGTTCCCGGTAAGCGACGCGCCCTGTGCTCACCCGGTGGCCAGTGTGGAAAGTGCATCAGATCGCCGCTCCTGGGCAGCGATGATTGGAGATGTTCATGAAGCCGGCTCATCCTCCCGTAGGAGATAGCCGAAGTAAAGCAAAGCAGCATATATATATTCTAGAATTTAGGATAAAATTCTCACATTGAAACGACGTTGTAAGCTGATATCACATGTTGTGTAAGGGTTAAGTAATTAAGGTGAGCAGAGGTCGAAAGGTAGTTAAGAGTTATGGAAAATGCCAAAATTAAAAGTATGAAATTGTTACCAAACCAAACTCTAACTAAAATAACGCAAAATGTAGTCACAATGATAGAGCGAGGATCTTCCTGGTTTCAAATAAGAAAATTTCTCCGGATGGTGATTCTTAGCGCAAAGTGACATATCATGAAAAAGTTTGAGGCCAAGGTTTGATTTTCGTAGCCATTTTGGGGTACAGATATGAGTTCAGTTAAAAATTTCACCTTCACTCGAACTACTGCGTTCACCATTGTTATCGGTGTCTATCTTCAATTCCGTATCATATTCTGTGATTGCTTATCGAATTTGTAGTGAAAATAAATAGACAAGAAGACCGTTTTGTAATTAGTGGACTAGATAAAAGGTTGAACTTGTCACACCATATAACGAAACAACAGCCTAGAAAATGTTTCGTGCGCGATTTAACCAGTGGAATCTGTGTAACGACTTTTACTAGTTTTCACTGGTCGAAGTGTTTTCTGTGCCGACTAAACTTAACAGGGTCCTTCGCCTAATGAATAAATACGCCAACATTTCGTAGCTTTAGTTTAGTGATGGCTGAAAAAAGAATCCCCTATGTAAATTTCATTGTGTGTGGGATCCATAGTTTGTATGTTTCTGGTTCACAATGAGGGGTATTTTTCTGGAAGACTTGGACGAGGCGGTCCTTATGTTATCATAAACCCACATAAATTGTCTGTCAAATGAAACAGTTGGTTTCTGCTATAAATATTTACAATGCATTGCTTAGGTAACAGTGTTTGCAGCGATATGCATAGGTTGAACTTCTTTGTACGACCCATTTCTCATACAGGCATTTTTGTGGAAACGGCGACTCTCAGTGAAGCACACAAGTGAATATATATACTCGCAAAAAGTACAGACACAAGTAGAGTACGCCGCTCAAAAAATAATAAACATAAGGAAGAGAATATAGTAGCACTACTCTTCATGCGACAAAGTGCCTCACACACAATAGATCCATGTTTTATGAAAAATTTTGGTAGTCCAAGTTACAGAAGTGTCAACCTCTTTGTTCTGGTACCATAAAGATTATGGCAGTTAGGTCTCTAAAGAACTACGTAACTGGTGATCCTTAGATATGTATGATGATATTATTGTAAGGTAACATAGTCAGTGGTGTCGTATTTTCTGTGACATCTGGTATGGGTCACCTGCAACATTATCAGTTCCTTTTAGGGGCAGACGGACAAATGTCAGTCAATTCTACAACATAATAATCTATCACCCTTGTGGATAAGATTTTATTTTGATAAATCACATAGTGTTGTGTAGTAATATTAACTGATGACGTTTCGAGCATAAATTATTGCTCATAATCATATCAAATCACTCACACAACTTTTTGCTTCATTTATATACATGGGTAAAGCTAATTAGGTATTTGAATAAAACATCTTATTTCCCTGATATAAGAATAAATCTTGTGCACTGTGGTACTGTATAATTCTATTATGGGTGAAATTTATTTTGGTAAAGTCTCATAGTGTTATACAGTAATATTTACTGATGACGTTTCGAGCACAATTTATTGCTCATAATCATATCAAGTTAATCACACGACTTCCTAAATTCATTTATATAGTTCCATTGTTTTTCACTTGATTTTCACTTGATTTGATTGGTAGTATTATTTTCCATATTTCAGATATGAGTGATGATTCATTCCTATTGCACGTGTCGGGTGTAGACTCGATGAACAAGGATTCAGTAATCAACCTCTCTCTCCACCTAACTATATTACTTTTTAGAATTTTGACTCTATCCCACCCTATTGTGTGGTTGTTCTGGGAAAATATTCCTCTTAATACATTTAATCCTACTCCAAAAATATGGTGGAGATATGTGGACGACACTTTCACTCACATTGTTGAAAGCAGAACATATCTCCAGCTTCTTGACACATATAAACTCACTAAGAGAGGGAATAAAATTCACATTTGAATCGGAAAATAAACAAGGAGAATTAGCTATGTTAGATTGTAAAATAAAACGAATAGAAGAAGGTAAGCTGCACACTAGCGTTTATAAAAAGCCAACGAATTTCTAATAGGTATTTAGACTTTAATTCATCTCATCCGTTAACTGTTAAGGCAGGCATAGTTAAGTGTTTAACAAACCGAGCAGTAGCACTAAGTTGTACAAGAAAAGACCAAAATGATGAAATAAAACAGATAGAAAAGGCGTTGGTGTTGAATAACAATCCTATAAAATTCATAAGGAAGATAAGAAAAGACCAAAAGCAAAATAATAATAATTGTGAAGCTAGTAATGATAAAATAAATAAGAGAGAATATAGGCATCTCCTGTTATACCATATAAGGAGGGGACATCTGAGACCCTACATAGGATTCTTAATAAAGCAGGAATTAGGGTGGCATTCAAACCTACAAACTCACTCAGAGACAAGCTCTCTAGGCTAAAAAACCCGGTAGACCCAATTAAACAAAATTATATAATTTACAAAATACCTTGCAATGACTGTGAGGTCAGCTATATGGATCAAACTAGTAGATCGGGGTAATCAAATTGTTAGAACAGAAGAATTTAGCTAAGGTAAAAATGGTCGACCCAGAGAAGATAAGTAATTTATAAAAAAGCTCAGCAATTGCACTGCATGCAATAACACACAATAGGGTGGGAGAAGGTTAAGATTCTAAGAAGTAATCGATGTAGGTGGAGAGAGAGATTGATTACTGAATCCTTGTTCATTGAGTCTACACCCAACACATGCAACAGAAATGACTCAATGCAAATACCAGAAATATGGAAGATATTATTACCGCCAGTCAAATCAGAAGAGGATAATAAATAATCTCAAAATTCTATTTCAATTGAAGCACATCACAACATTCCAACGAGTTATTTATGATAAATATCAAGACACTCGTCTTATTTCCCATCTAACAATAAAGCAAAATGAACACCGATATTTTAACAAACGAATACTCAGCAAAGTACAAGAACGCAAACAATTTCACGGATGTGCAGTATTCGAAAAACAACTAATGGGTTTGATGTAAGGAACTTACTCCTAGTTGAGAATCAAAAGTTGGAGCAATAATATTATTCCCACGAGTTCCTAGAAGAATACAGGACATCGAAAGTTATTGCTTAAGGACAGCAGAGAGTTGAAAACACATTTCGCTAAACTGCAAGTTTCTGACCCATATCGAGGAACTGACAGCCTTAACATTGTTATTAGAAATCCGAATGTTTTGTCTTGATGTTGAGTGTAGAAAATTTGCCACCTGATTTCAGAATGATGAAGGTGTGTGTTGCCTTTCCGATTCTGACTTTGACATCTTCGTTTGTTCCGACTGCCTGTAGTTGAAACGATGCTTCCGAGATAAGTGGAGGAAATGTCCTCTTTCAAGTGTCTCCCGTTGCTAGTGATTTGTGTTTGTTGTTGTTGTTGTTGGTTAGGTATCTTCATCACCTGAAGTGCTGTGTTCGGTGCCAGGCACTTGTGCGAACTTGTTGGTTTTCGATTGTAAGACTTCTAGTCAGCGTGACATTAGGCATCCAATATCGTTTTTACGAGGAAGTATAAACCGATTTGATTTCCTTGTGCTCGCTTCTTGATTGTGAAGTAACTGCTCCTGGTGTTCGGTAAACTTCTGCGTGGTTCGTTCCGCCACTCGACTGTCGTAGCTTTGATTGACTCCAAAAGGAGTAGTGCTGGGATTGATTATATGTTTTGTAGTATGCGGTGTGTTAAGACTTACTGCTTTGAATGTAGTTGATCCTTTCGCCAGTTAGTTCTCCGGTATCGTCGTCTAAAGAAGACATAATAATAACAGGTATAATGATTGTATGTTATTCAGACTAAAAGACAGAAAAAAGAAATAAAGAAAACGTAAAAACAGACGGCCATTTTAATTTGATATACGTATAAATATATATATATATATATATATTTATACATATGATATCCATAATAATAATAATAATAATAATAATAATAATAATAATAATAATAAGTGTGAGTGTAGTAGTTGGAGCAGTCAGGAGAGTAAGAGGGGAGAAAATGTAAAGAAGTGAAACGACGAATTTAGTTGTTTACCCATGAATGATGTATTATATTTAAGGGGATAGACCATTTGGACGCAGTCCCTGTGTCATTGCATGGTTGTCCACATACGGTGCCATAGATACATCTGCCAGTAAGAGGTTCCAGGGACGGCAAACCCGCAGTGAAAAGGAGTGGAAGCGCACCCGGGTCCTTACCCTTTGGTGAGCTATCTTTCTGTGATTTCCACGAGGAAACCTATACCGACTCAAAGGCAGAACACCTCTGTTTGGTTGATTCTGGTCATTTGTTATCTTGAAGGCAGTAATCAAATCCCCCCTAAACTGACGATAGCTATGTGTGAAGAGACCTAATTTCTGTAGCTGTACTTCAAGCGGTTTGTTTTGGAGACCCACCACTCCTTTCGTAGCCCGTCTTTGGACAACTTCCAAAAGGTTTACGTCTCTTCTAAGAAGTCAGGGTGTAGTGATATTCTGCAATTCAAGGTGTGATCTGACGTATGTTTTGCACAATCTTAAGAAGAGCTCAGGAATGAAGTGTAAAGTGCATGACCGCATATGCCCTCGCCACATCCCCCGTGTAATTTACACTGGTGTCCATTGTTTCCATTAGAACTAGACTTAAGTCACGCCCTGACGTTGTTCAGGACATGCTTTCGTTGCACAGGGTGCAACTTGCATTCTGCAGACTAAAGGGGCGTGATTTCACTGCTTTGCACTTTCTCAGGTTGAAAGTTATACCACTGGCCACCGCCCAGTCTTCCCGAAGCTTTAGATCTGCCTGAAGCCTATCTGAGTCTTTCGAACATTTTACTGCCCTCCACACCTTTACGTCATCATCTTAGAGGAGAGTCGGGCAACTTAGACTGTATGGTAGGTCACTGACAAATATCACAAACACCAGTGGCCCTAGGATAGAGCTCTGCGACACTCCTGATGACGAGCCGCGCCAAGATGATAGGACTCATTTGACCTTGGTGCAGCTAGGCAGTCCTTCGACCATGATAGCAGTGGCTTACCTATACCTAACTGACTTATTTTGTGTAGGAGGTCATGGTGGACTGTGTCAAATGCCTTCTTGAAGTCTCGAAAGACCACATGGACTGGAACATTCGGATCCCAGAACGATGCTCAATCGTCCCGAGCTGATGGTAGGTTTGCAACACAGAATATGCCTTCATGGAGTCTATTAGTCCTGTCGAGATCATCCCTGGTGTGATCATCAATAATAATTTTCAGTACGTTTGATACCAATGGGGTAGGGATATTGGCCTATTAATAGTTGCACTTCGCCTATCCTCATCCTTGAAGATCGGAGAAAGGATGGCTTTTTTCCACTCCCTTGGCAGTTTCCCCAAACCAACCCACTGTTGGAACAGGTCGCACAAAGGCCTACAGACAGCTACGGTGCACTGTCTCAGAACAGATGAACTGATGTCGTCACAACCTAGAGACTTTCCAGACGTGAGTCTCTGTAGCTCCCCTAGTACTATTGCCGGGTTTATTTAGGGGAGAAGCCACAAGATTTTCTCCCAATTGGTAGTGCCTCCTATTTGGTCCGCTCCAGTAATGCCTGAATGTTTCAGCCATTTCCAGACTAGTGAGGTATTAACTGTCTGGACCCGGTTGGTTGGTTCTCTTTCCGACATAAATCGACAAGCTTTTGGGGTCCGCCAGGAGTTTATACAGAAATGACCTCTTTTCACACCTAACTCTCACGTTGCATCTGTTCCTGAGTTCCGGGTATGCGTCGTAGTCAGTTGGACTCTAAGATACTCATCACGTACACTAAGCATTCCACCCTGCTTGCAGAATACATTGCGTACTCCTCTACAGATATGATTAATTTAAATGGCTGTGTTGTGACTAAAATGATGGCAACCAACTTCGCCGTTTGAATGATATATTTCCGCACCTCCCGATGTTCATCCACAGATAACCCGTCCCACAATGAGGGCCGTCCTGCGTACTAGAAATCCAGGACTCCTACAGCCTTCTTATCGGTGTAACGTATTCCTGACTTGTCGTTCGCCACGGACAGTGTTCTGCATAATCCGGTCCACCGCAATTACAAATATCATTAGTGAGAATGAACAGCTAACCTCCTCTAGCTCTTTTCTGCACTTAGAATTCTTCACTGAGTTTCTTGTCGTTGGTCATTTGACGTGTGGCATTGTCACATAGTTGTTGAATGCGGTCGATAAATTTTGGAGGCGATGCTTAGTATTTGGGCAGTTCACACATCAATAATTCACGGTCGATGCTGTCGAGTACCTTTTCAAATTCGATGAAGTTGACGTAGAGATTTGATTCGGATTGTATGCTCAGTTCGATTGTGATTCGTATTGTTGCGATTTGAACAGCATGTGATTTGCTTTTCCTGAATCCGGCTTGTCGTTGGTTGGTGGAGTTCTGCATCCGTAGCATCCTTTATTTTCTCCAAGATGACACAAATTAGTATCTTGCTTTGCATTGACAACAGCCTGATTCTGAGACAGTTTTGCAGAGGCCTAGTTGGCTTTTCTCTGGTAGTTTGGCAAGGTAGCCTTTGTTCGAAACAGCAGGTAACTTTACTTCCATCCAGTCGTTTTGCAATAGTGGTGTGACTACATCCACTACAGTTTCAGGATACGTTTTCAATGCTTTTGAGGGTATTCGGTCTGGTCCTGCTGCATTTCCTGCTGGACTCCGGTAGCTTAATTGCTGTGTTGAGGATTTTGTAGATGGTGGTGTTGGTATTTCTCTACGAGATGCAGATGTTGGTGTGTTCACGAGTCCTTCGAAGTACTAAGCCCATTGTTTCCTGTTTTCCTCCTCTTGGGTAATTAGATTCCCTTCCCTATCTTTCACTGGTTTCATCTGTTCTGATATATTCCGCAAGAGTGACCTGACTATCTGGTATGATGTTGTGAGGTATTCTTCTCTTCGGCCAGTTCTCCTTGAGTTGACAGTGCGTCGTGGAATTGTCTTTCGTCTCTCTGCTCACTGTTCTAAATTTCGCTGTGCAGTGCATTGTGCACTGAACTCAGCTTCTGCTTTTGTTGTCAATCTTTGCATCGGTCCGTCTTCTGTTTCACCATCACTCTCTCTTCTGGTCTATTCTATCTCCAGCTATCCTTGTCAAGGCTTTCAGCTTGACCATGAAGGTTCCCTGAATTAGACAAGGGTCTGAGCTCAAATGAATTCCTCTCCTCGATTTTGTGTCCTGCAGACTGTGTCACCACCTTCTTGAGATCAAAATGAAGTCTTTGTGGTTTTGGGTTTGTCTGTCAGGTGAAGTTCATGTACCTAGCCTTGAGTATATACCTATAGTTGTATGGGCCTCTGGTCACTAAGGCACTGAAGGCTCAGAAGTCTGTGAAAATTTCGGCGTTCTCGTTTATGTCACAGAGTTCTTGGAGTCATTATCAGTTGACGTCCTATGCTGTTCGCTCCCAGTTTAGTATTCATAGCGATCATTAGGAATGTGATGTCGCCATTTCGGACGTTACCAACCTACAGTTTGCGGTTGCCATTAGGATTCTTCCTTCTTCGTTTGTACTGCGTTGTTTGTTGCCTGGTAGCACTGGATGATTGTGACTGTCCTTCCTTTTGAGTTGAATCTTACCGTTATTATCCTGAAAGAGATTGATTACCACTGCATAAGAGCCTTCAACATCGTTGGTGACACAATAATAGTCACTCGTTTTGAGTGCTTGTGATTGTCATCTGGACGACCGGAGTAGATTTTTGACTCTCCAGTTGACAATTTGGAATACCCACATCCATTCCACCTGCTCTCACAGATTCCTGGCACTCCGATGCCATATCTCCTCACTTCTTCGGCAAGCTGAGCAGCCTTTGTGGCTTCGAATGACGTGCTTATATGCGGGATCCTAATGAAAATTTTTGCTTTCATCAGCAGGTGACACATAGACTGACTGGCTTTCTTAAGGCTTTCACCAGTCCACACCATTCCGTTTGTCTTATTGGGGTGTAGAATAAGTAAAGGTTTTTGGGATATTTTTTGTTCTTTGAAGTTTCTGTAGGGAGTGTGTGGATTTTCCGGGGTCGGGCTATTAGCCTCACAGTCTTACTTCACTTTTTCTGTTCGATTTATTATTACTGGATCTATTTGTAATGTCTTAACCTGGATGTGAAATTGTTTGTGTATGTTAATATGGCTATATCCTTGAAAATGTTACCTATTCTGCCGGTGATCTTATTGTCTATGTGATTTATTTGATGAGGCTTCATCGTTGTTTTAATATTTAATCTATCGAGAAAAGAACTCTCATTTCTCTCATGCATAAGTTGAAATTGTGACCTTGGGCTAAGGTCGGTTTTTGTCTGTTATATTTTCTGTATGTTTCCTGCTTGTTCACCCATGTTAAAATATTGTTTTCGTTCCCTAAGGCTTCATTCCTATTTAATTTGAAGAATTTGAAATTTTTAATGTTTACTTGGATGATACTTAAAGGAAATAACTAGGTTAACCTCATATGTGATCTTGGTTATTCTGGTTTTTTCGGGATATACCGATTAATATTGATATTGAGTTTGAAAATTATCTTGCTATGGAGAGCTAGGCGTTTAACAATGTTATCAACAGTTTTTTGTGTTTTAAGTTACTGGTTTAATAACATATTGTGTCTTTGGCAGTGAGCATATTATCATTGTCTAGCTGTATTCATCTGTTTATTAAAGTCATTTTTCATCTCCTTCTGTTGAAAATTATTTTTATTATGTTTCTATTTTGAGGAATACATGTGAAATGATGCAGTGGATTTACTGTTAGAAACAAGAATGCATGTGACCAGAACACTAGGAATATGTGTAGTATTGTTGGAGATGGTTTTGAATGTGAATGACCGATAAATTTAAGGATTACCATACCGTGTTTAATATCAGCTGCACGCATTGCCTCCCAGAATAATACTTGTTTTAAAGACAATATATATACCCTGCTTTCACACGCAGTAACATTGTTATGAAGTTCCGCGCTTATCCCAGGTAGTCATAGTTATTTTTGATGGATAGTAAACCGATCTCATTGTGGAGAATTGCTTAATTACATTTTTTCTTTTTCAAGTGGTAGCATGCTCAACTGCTTCAGACAGCTTGACTAAGTGTTACTATTTTAAAATGTATATAAATAATTTCACTAAGGTTACTTAGTGTAATGTGCCATATTTCTGTTGCATGTATTGCTGTTTATTGTGAACCTGCAGCACCAGTGATGAAATTGGGAACTACATCTGTACACCATGTTAGTTCTAATCAGTCACCGTTACTTGTTTAAATGTACACTATAGTAATCGTTGCCAAACACCATAAACATCGATTTGATTTGTAAAAGGTATTGAATTCCCAAATATTCAGTGTCATATGTTAATGGATGTTGTCAAGTTCATATGTTTAGTGTAAGGTAGCTGTTGGTCGTGTATAGACTACCGAATTTGTCTACGGAGATTATTGTATTTCGTTTACATCTGCTAGTGGTCAATTAAAGTCAAGGAAGGTGTACCACAGATCCAAAAGCAGTGGAAAAAGTCTTAGAGCAAGTGGATAAATAGACTTGATAGTCTAAATCAGTAAAAACGACACATTCTTTATAATTAGCTTTCTTTCACCTCTTCTAATTTTTTCCTAGCTGCTTTTTCAAGGTTATTTTTTGTTCTCGTTATGAATACTATTGAAGCTGTTGTAGCCTCAACAAATGTTCTTTTGAGATCGGTTGTTGTAACTAGCTTTTATGATAGATTTCATTTATTGCCGAATGAATCTTTTCGTTATTCACAAACAGGCATCTTCGTTGGCAGGGACATCACGTCTTTCAAATCTCGTTATTTTAGTGCTCACTAATTTCACTTGTCCAATGTAAGTGTTTGTCTAACAACAGCAACAAACACCTACCTTGTCGGTGCCTATTGTTTTGGTTCAACATCATAGAATTATGAGTCACTCAACTGCCTACTTTTTGGTTGGTCAAAGTTCTCACTGTGTACCACCCAAGAATACCGTACCACAAAAAATGTTCGGATACTTATTTCATTTTGTCCTGGCAACAATTTTAAGTACTGGCTTGACGGATGCCAATAAGAGTGTGTATAACCAATTCGATGGTAAGAATGTTTTCATTTTTATTCTGCTTTTATTTTTATTTTGTGTTTTTAATTGTATTACACAAGGTCACAAATTTTGTCACAATAGATGATTAGAGTCACATACAATAGATAGAAGACTGTATCCAGATTACTGTACAAAAATATTTTGTGATGGATCTTACTGTATCCTAAGTAAACTCAGCAGAAATGCTATTGTTGACCGGTGCTTCACGTCAAAATATAAATACACTAAACGATTCATTAGTTGACTTACTGGAGCATAATCAAACTGAATTCAGTATAAAAGGGTTTCTAAAATGCGAACACTGTTTGAACTTCATGCATCACATGAACTATTGATATATATATATATATATATATATATATATATATATATACTTATGAACTTATTTCATGTGGAACCAGTATAATTGACCATTACTGAAATGAAGATTGATAATCTATAAAGGTGCTACCACACACTTTCTTGTCACTGTTTTCTAAAAATGTGGCGTTATGTATGCTCAAAAACTTTGAGTGAATGTTTTAGCAGAGTTTGAGGTCGTTAAACGGGTTGATTTATCAAAGTGAAACTTTTCACAAAGTGTATCAGAGTAAGCTACCCCACTTCTAACAAGCACATAAAAATAAAGAAAAAAAGTGATACTACAGTTAACTAAAATGTAATGAAAAGAAAATAGTTGAGTGTAATTTGGTGAAGATTTACAGATGTTAACAGGGGGTGAATGCATCCGCGTCGCTTTTAGCTATTTTTAGCCATATCATCAGCCATCTCCAAATGTGACTCAAACCAGCAGTCAAGGACTTCTCAGATCGGTGTCATGTTTTTGTCTAACTAATAACTAAAACTTTCATAACTTGGTAATTAATCAATTAACATCGCTCCTCGAAGGTGACTCACCATGCTTCACTTTTCCCAGTCATCTAAATCAGTTGAGATTCGCGATGTCATTGGTTGTCTTTACCCCCTTGTCTATCATTCCACACCTAGCTTCATCGTCACCTTCCACATTAACCCCGGGTGATACGAAGGCTGTGTAAAGTTCCATTTCCGAAATTCGAATATTTAAGATTTGACTCTAGCTTTTTCATGGGTCATTTCAGGTTGTATATGTCCATCCATATCAGATTTATGCTTTAAGCCACCGAATAGTCTGGTAAGTAGTGTGTTAAGTTTAAACGTAGTTTTAACTAAGGCAAACTAGTTTATGAGTGAATTCTAACTGTACGATATTTGTTGCTACATCATTCAAACGCAAAGTTATGAGTAAATTCGAATCTAGGCACATTTTAATGTATTTGAAGGACCTAGCAGAATATATTGTACCGTCAGTCGACAGTGCATTGTTACAAAGTGATATAAGTGGGTGTGCTACACATCTAACCGAACCACTACTCTACCAGGCAACTATGCTAAATGAAGCAGAACTACGTTAAAGATTATCTGTTGACTCGAGATTTTAAGAATCAGTAGCTGTTTATATCGCGATATTCTTCGTGGAAAATCCCTATTAAGACATGCTGAGCAAAGAAAACTCGTGATTCGTCAAAGAGGATCTTTTCAGTGATTTCTTTTACTACAGCTATACAATTCCAGCTGTATACAATTAAATACACGAACTTCTCTAATAGCTTCACATTTCAAATACGTAATGAATGAACGAAAAAATATTTGTATTAAAGAGTTTATCAGAATATAGTGAGGATATGGTACGTCTTTTCTTTTCCCGTGATATTGCCTAAAATCTTACACAGTGGTACTGGTGTAGTCAGTGATTATTCTTCTCCGAATACTGAATTTCACTTGTCTCCACTTAATTTCTCTTCCATATTCATATCTATTTATTCCTTATTTTATGTGCCTCGAGATTCTGCAACTTAAACTGATGCACTTCTGTGCAAAGTCCTGTGTCGATAAGTCAGTCAATTGTAATCAGTATAATTTTAATTTGCCAATTTCATTTCTAAAAAAATTGCGTTTACTTATTATCATAGATATGTAAAGTAAGACGAAAAACATTTTGAATAAACATTGTTGATTCTCCGACATAGAATTATTGTGGTGTAACTATTACTGGTAGACAAGCTTCAGTAAAAAAAATTTGAATTTTTTCCGTTTTTGCCCTAACTTGCATTTAAATAAATTGATGCATTGAAACCCAGTGGTCAGTCTTTACTTCATCTGAATTTCATATGAATACCTGATTTATTTTTAATTTAAAGAAACTGAAAGAGACCCGATGTGGTGACTAATTCGAAGGTGATGTCATCTAAAGTTCACTTTAATTGCATAACTGCAAATATCACGAAAAATATAGGCCGCTGTTTTTATCTAATGTATCTCAAATTATCTCTAACCTGATAATACCACGTACCAGGATGTAATTAATGCACCTTTAATTATCTTTTTACTTATGTTTCAATGCGTTATTGATAAAGCCTTTTTCTTATTCTAGACAAGTCTATTTGATATAGCTCAGTAATATAGTATTAGTAACTTTATGTTTCGAACACAACTGATTGTTCATAATCACATCACTGAGCTGTGAGCAGTAAATTGGGCTCGAAATATCATCCAGATATTGATAAGGTATCAAATAAACTTTTCTAACAGAGGATTCTATTATACACACAACCAAATTTGACTCTTACATTGGTTTTGGACCGGCATTTCTTGAGTGTATAATATTAAAAAAATTGCACTTAACTTCCATAGTCCTTTAATATAAGGAAAAAAACACTGTTCCCTGACAACCGTGGACAACAGGAACATACAAGCTTCCAAAGAAATCCGCTTAATTAGAAATAAGCCTCTTCGAGTAGAGGATTTTACTTGTTGAGCAGAATAATTCGTTCTAGCGAATTGCATGCAATGATTACGAAGTCAAATGAATGAGTATGTCTAGCTAAACAGAGCATAAAAAAATAAGAAAATGTGGCGTAATAGTTAATAGTACGATACGAGATTTAGAAGGAAAATCAAGTATGTTGACGGATACTTTCTTCACACAAAGATGTGATACAATCGGATAGAACCGATTGGAGATTGATAACTGAGGCGAGGCTTCATGTTTCGAATTAACATTAAACACGTGCAAGAGGAATGTTTCAAATCTCTAAATAATTCTGCTCACTTTATTTCGAAACAACAATGGTAATCGGAATTAAATTACTCCAGTCTCAAAGTTGTGGTTACCTTGCCAAACACTAAGTAAGATGAATAATATAATGCATGATATGTCTAATAAACGAATTAAAGTTTAATCAGATTTTACTATAAACTCCATTCTGCTACGCATATGATTTCATATTATTGATAAAAATGATAAGATGATTTAGTTGTCTTTAAGCGCCGTGTAATTATATATTATTCGAATCCCACGTACATTGTTATGCTTGAGTTGAAAGACAGCTAATAATTTGTCTTAAGCTTCTGTGAAAATTCCCTCGAAATAATGAAGCCGCCGTCCTCGCATACTTTTTGTCGTTGGCCATTAAAAACATTTAGCTCCTTTATTAAATTTGGCCGAGATAGTCAAGAACATTTTGGTCAGTCTACTCGTCTCAGCATAAGTTAGATGAACGATGTGACTAATAGAATTAAACTTATCTAAGAGTTTGAATTCTAGAAGTCGAGGAACTGTCACTTGTTTAGTATACTCTACTGTAATTCAAGCAACATATAATCTCCTAATTCTTGTATTTAGTAAGAAATAAGAAACCATGTGCATATTTATGTAACAGGCCAAACCTATTTTGTCGTGTCGTGTACTTTGAATTTTCTCAAGTGGAACAGTTTTATAATCATTACTTATTTGTCGGAAACCGAGTTCCCAAATCAGCCAGCAACACTTACCATTTGTATCAATGATATCAATTTACTCCCTTCTAGTTTGTATTGATATAAGAAGTATTTTAAAAACAGCTATATTTCTAGGTGTTTACACCGTACACTAGCTTTTCTGTTATTTGAGGAATGATGGTGAAGAATCACGTTACTCCAGTATTTTAGCGTTAGCTGAATTCATATAACAATCTTAAATATTTGTTGAAGAAATCAAGCATTCGATTTTGTTCTACAGGTGGTTACCTTTACTTACTTATCATTTTACTGCTATACTGAGCAGAAACATTTATATATGCATAGGATGGAGGTATGCTTAAGACAGCAGGGTAAACTATACAAATTATATCACTTATTTCTAAAACTCTTTGAAGCTGCTTCAGGGTAGTTAGTTGTGACTCCTTAAAAATACAAATTTCATTTGAAATTCACAAATGTCAAGAGATATAAACATCTTAAATTTCCTACACATGCTCAAAGGATATAATAAATGCTAGGGGTAGTTCAATGTGAAACACAACATGTAGACACATCCCAACTAGTGTAAACTTAACTGAATGTTATTTAAGTAAATCAATAACCGTAGTAACAATAATGAAGTTTGAATTTTTAATTATGAATATTGTTAATTTTTACAACAAATCGATCAATGATAATTTAATGAGAAACAACTCTATATTTACATAATTAATTTTTCAGAGTTTTACTTTTACTAGACTTTGTGTTACATGGTGTTCTGAACAATTGAACAGTTACGTTTTATTTGTACAAACAAATTAATCCTAGTAACTCTTATTTAGATGCCAAACATTTAAAATAAAGATAATTATATTATATTACAATGTGTAGATAAAGGTTTAGTCTCTAAGCAAGTTTACACCTGCAATTAAGTGTCCATTGAAAGTCAATGGAAAAAAAAAATCAGAATTTATCAGTTCTTCGTAATACTTTCACTTTGCTGATATTCAGTAGTAGTCCAGTTTATTGGAGAAGTAGGAATAGTTCTTAATTCTGTTGTATACCAAGCCACTGAACAGTGCTTCAGCGTTGAATTGATATCACTTGTTCTAACTCCGTCTGTTAAAATTCTAATATTGTGATAAAGATTCATTCGGCCAAACGCTCAAATTATACGGCTGTGACGCTGTGAGACCTTCTTATGCAGTCAAAATACTTGCATCAGAGGTGGTTACTGTCAGTCACGTTGCCAACAGTAAATCTAGGTTTGATGTCAAACTAGGTAATACACATATGAGTGTTGCAGTTAAGTTTAAATTACCAGAAGCAATCTTTGTCTGTAGATGAGTTAGTATCCTGAGAAGTTGTTATGACGCATTCTCATACTTTTATGCTCCATCATAGATAACCATTTTTCATTAGAATTATTTGGGACAAAAACAGAAGTCATATTGAACGGATTATTCAGGTCATTGTAACGTTTCAGCTTTTTAATTTATTTTGTCTTTTACATGGCTACATATACTTTTAAGGTCCCTTGTTTCTACACAATGTTTCAGTGACTAGCTTTCATATAATGCATACAGAGTAGTACAGAAGCCTTCTGAGTACTGATAAATCCTAAATTACAATATGTCTACTAAGGATAATTTTCGTTTGTTGCCGGGTAGCACTGGATGATTGTAACTGTCCTTCCTTTTGAGTTGAATCTTGCTGTCATTATCCTGAAAGAGATTGATTCCTACTGCATAAGAGCCTTCAACGTTGTTGGTGACACAATGATAGTCACTCCTTTTGAGTGTTTGTGATTGTCATCTGGACGACCGGAGTAGATTTTTGACTCTCCAGTTGACAATTTGGAATACCCACATCCATTCCACCTGCTCTCCCAGATTCCTGGCACTCCGATGCCATATCTCCTCACTTCTTCGGCAAGCTGAGCAGCCTTTCTGACTTCGAATGACGTGCTTATATGCGGGATCCTAATGCAAATTTTTGCTTTCATCAGCAGGAGACACATCGGCTGACTGGCTTTCTTAAGGCTTTCACCAGTCCACACCATTCCGTTTGTCTTATTCGGGTGGAGAATAAGTGAAGGTTTTTGAGATATTTTTTGTGCTTTGAAGTTTCTGTAGGTAGTGTGTGGATATTCCGGGGTCGGGCCATTGGCCCTTCACTCAACCTTCCCTGTTTTCAAGTGTTGGTTTTTAGGGATTTGACTGGTTACAGGATTTTCATCATGAGCTGACATTAGTTAGGGAACCATTGGAAAACCTGGGAGTACTGAAGAGTCCCAAACTAGGACGAAACAGCTGTCCAGTACTCCCAGGTTTTCCAATGGTTCCCTAACTAATGTCAGCTCATGATGAAAATCCTGTAACTTTCCCTGTTTTGTTTGCTTAGGACCGGTTTGTGTACTGGCGAACTGTTTAACTAACGATCGTGACTTAATCTTTTACGTTTTTAATGCTAATGTCGATGATCTAATTATATTCATCGTATGATTTTGATGGTTCGTGTTAAACAGTGGTTACTTGTAAAGCTTTGGCTTGTTATGCTTGCAGCATTTGAGGTTTGATTTGAAACCTTTTGGCATATATATTCGTCAGTATCGTAAGAACCCAGATAGGGGTGAGGATGTTGAAAATTTTGTTTCGTCTTATGAGCTGCTGTTCAAGGCGTTCCATAATTGAATTCCGAATGTTTAGTTAGTCTTTTATCAGAGTAGTTTTGCTGTGCACTTTTGCCTACTTTACTGACAGAACACAGTGGTATTCGGTATCACTTTTTGTCGTTGGCCATTAAAAACGTTTAGCTTCTTTATTAAATTTGGCCGAAATAGTCAAGAACATTTTGGTCAGTCTACTCGTCTCAGCATAAGTTAGATGAACGATGTGACTAATAGAATTAAACTTATCTAAGAGTTTGAATTCTAGAATTCGAGGAACTGTCACTTTTCTAGTATACTCTACTGTAATTCAAGCAACATATAATCTCCTAATTCTTGTATTTAGTAAGAAATAAGAAACCATGTGCATATTTATGTAACAGGCCAAACCTATTTTGTCGTGTCGTGTACTCTGAATTTTCTCAAGTGGAACAGTTTTATAATCATTACTTATTTGTCGGAAACCGAGTTCCCAAATCAGCCAGCAACACTTACCATTTGTATCAATGATATCAATTTACTCCCTTCTATTTTGTATTGATATAAGAAGTATTTTAAAAACAGCTATATTTCTAGGTGTTTACACCGTACACTAGCTTTTCTGTTATTTGAGGAATGATGGTGAAGAATCACGTTACTCCAGTATTTTAGCGTTAGCTGAATTCATATAACAAGCTTAAATATTTGTTGAAGAAATCAAGCATTCGATTTTGTTCTACAGGTGATTACCCTTACTTACTTATCATTTTACTGTTATACTCAGCAGAAACATTCATATATGCATAGGATAGAGGTATGCTTAAGACAGCAGGGTAAACTATACAAATTATATCACTTATTTCTAAAACTCTTTGAAGCTGCTTCAGGGTAGTTAGTTGTGACTCCTTAAAAATACAAATGTCATTTGAAATTCACAAGTGTCAAGAGATATAAACATCTTAAATTTCCTACACATGCTCAAAGGATATAATAAATGTTAGGGGTAGTTCAATGTGAAACACAACATGTAGACACATCCCAACTAGTGTAAACTTAACTGAATGTTATTTAAGTAAATCAATAACCGTAGTAACAATAATGAAGTTTGAATTTTTAATTATGAATATTGTTAATTTTTACAACAAATCGATCAATGATAATTTAATGAGAAACAACTCTATATTTACATAATTAATTTTCCAGAGTTTTACTTTTACTAGACTTTGTGTTACATGGTGTTCTGAACAATTGAACAGTTACGTTTTATTTGTACAAACAAATTAATCCTAGTAACTCTTATTTAGATGCCAAACATTTAAAATAAAGATAATTATATTATATTACAATGTGTAGATAAAGGTTTAGTCTCTAAGCAAGTTTACACCTGCAATTAAGTGTCCATTGAAAGTCAATGGAAAAAAAAAATCAGAATTTATCAGTTCTTCGTAATACTTTCACTTTGCTGATATTCAGTAGTAGTCCAGTTTATTGGAGAAGTAGGAATAGTTCTTAATTCTGTTGTATACCAAGCCACTGAACAGTGCTTCAGCGTTGAATTGACATCACCTGTTCTAACTCCGTCTGTTAAAATTCTAATATTGTGATAAAGATTCATTCGGCCAAACGCTCAAATTATACGGCTGTGACGCTGTGAGACCTTCTCATGCAGTCAAAATACTTGCATCAGAGTTGGTTACTGTCAGTCACGTTGCCAACAGTAAATCTAGGTTTGATGTCAAACTAGGTAATACACATATGAATGTTGCAGTTAAGTTTAAATTACCAGAAGCAATCTTTGTCTGTAGATGAGTTAGTATCCTGAGAAGTTGTTATGACGCATTCTCATACTTTTATGCTCCATCATAGATAACCATTTTTCATTAGAATTATTTGGGGGCAAAAACAGAAGTCATATTGAATGGATTATTCAAGTCATTGTAACGTTTCAGCTTTTTAATTTATTTTGTCTTTTACATGGCTACATATACTTTTAAGGTCCCTTGTTTCTACACAATGTTTCAGTGACTAGCTTTCATATAATGCATACAGAGTAGTACAGAAGCCTTCTGAGTACTGATAAATCCTAAATTACAATATGTCTACTAAGGATAATTTTCGTTTGTTGCCGGGTAGCACTGGATGATTGTGACTGTCCTTCCTTTTGAGTTGAATCTTGCCGTCATTATCCTGAAAGAGATTGATTCCCACTGCATAAGAGCTTTCAACGTTGTTGGTGAGACAATGATAGCCACTCCTTTTGAATACTTGTGATTGTCATCTGGACGACCGAAGTAGATTTTTGACTCTCCAGTTGACAATTTGGAATACCCACATCCATTCCACCTGCTCTCACAGATTCCTGGCACTCCGATGCCATATCTCCTCACTTCTTCGGAAAGCTGAGCAGGCTTTCTGGCTTCGAATGACGTGCTTATATGCGGGATCCTAATGCAAATTTTTGCTTTCATCAGCAGGAGACACATCGGCTGACTGGCTTTCTTAAGGCTTTCACCAGTCCACACCATTCCGTTTGTCTTATTCGGGTGGAGGGTATTATTATTTCCCTTAGTTCCTAGAGGAACATAGGGCTTCAGCCATGCGTCTCCTTTGCGTTCGGTTCTCTGCTGGAGTTTTCACCTGGCTCCAAGTCTGCCCTTACGCTTTCAATTCTTCTTCACATGATCTCCTCCAGGTCACCCTTGGACGACCAACTCGTCGCTTCCCTTTCGGGTTCCACTCGAGCAATGGCTTGTCTAGGGATGTCACTTGATGATTTCCTCAGAGTGTGGCCAATCCATCTCCATTTCTTCCTGCCTATTTGTTTCACAATCGGTTCCTGGTTGGTTCGCTCCCAGAGATCTTTGTTGCTGATCCTTTCCGGCCATCTGATCTTGAGTATTGAGCGAAGACATCTGTTAATGAAGGTCTGTAGCTTGTTTGAGGTGCTCTTTGTGACACGCCAAGTCTCTGATCCGTATAGTAGTACTGACTTCACATTGGAGTTGAAAATCCGGATCTTATTTTTGATGCTGAATGCTGTTGACCTCCACACAGACTTGAGAGTAATGAAAGCTTGCCTTGCTTTCTCGATCCTTGCTTTGATGTCCTCGTCGGTTCCGCCTGTAGTTGAAACAATGCTTCCCAAGTAGGTATAGGAGGTAGTTTCTTTCAGGTTCCTTCCATTTATGCTGATTGCTGTCTGTTGTTGTTGCTGTGGCTGTTGGTGTTGGCCAGGAATTTTCATCACCTCCGTTTTCTCTATGTTCACCTGGAGTCTTATCTTTGATGCTTCTTCTGCCAACTTGTTGCTTTTCGTTTGCATGTCTTCCAGTTTGTGGGAAATCAGACATATATCATCGGCGAAGTCCAGATCCTCCAAGTTTTTTGTGGGTGTCCATTTTATGCCTGTTTCCTCATTGCCCACTGTTTGTCGCATTATCCAATCTACTGCAATCAGGAAAATCATTGGCGATAGTAGACAACCCTGTCTTACTCCTGTCTTCACTTCGAAGGATTCCGTGAGCTTCCCGTTGTGGATTACTTGGCATGCAGCGTTGTCATACAACTGTTGGATGAGATGTATAATTGTCGGCGGCACCCCGTAGTAGCGAAGTAGTTGCCAAGGGTGGAGGATAAGTTAAGGTTTTTGAGATATTTTTTGTGCTTTGAAGTTTCTGTATGGAGTGTGTGGATTTTCCGGGGTCGGGCCATTGGCCCTTCACTCAACCTTCCCTGTTTTGTTTGCTTAGGCCCGGCTTGTGTAATGGTGAACTGTTTAACTAACCATCGTGACTGAATCTTTTACGTTTTTAATGCTAATGTCGATGAACTAATTATATTCATCTTATGATTCTGATGGTTGGTGTTAGGCAGTGGTTACTTGTGAAGCTTTGGCTTGTTATGCTTGCAGCATTTGAGGTTTGATTTGCAACCTATTGGCATATATATTCGTCAGTATCGTAAGAACCCAGATAGGGGTGAGGACGTTGAAAATTTTGTTTCGTCTTATGAGCTGCTGTTCAGGGCGTTCCATAATCGAATTCTGAATGTTTAGTTAGTCTTTTGTCAGAGTTGTTTTGCTGTGCGCTTTTGCCTACATTACTGACAGAGCACAGTGGTATTCGGTATCACAATTGCTTATATCGCAAAATGATATACTGTGATGGCAAATATAAAACATTACGTTGTAGCTTCATTTTGCACGAGTTATTCATATTCTGTTTCTTTTCTCTTTCACATTTAATAACGGTCTCCATTTCTGTTTTTTATAAAGTAATTCGTTTCTGCATCATTGAAGATTCTTACAGAAGAACTCCGCAACATTATACTCATAGATTCTTATCATTAGCTCAGACCGTACTTCCACATGGGTGTGGAAGTTACTGAAAAAGTTGAAGTATCTAACCACCGTTAGGTAAACTGTACTGAACTGTTTTGCTGTCAATGTCACAGGGTTGTTGTAAAAGTTAGAAATATGATTATAAAGTTAGTAGGCGAGGTTGATGATGTATATCAATAAAGACTGTTGCGACAGCTGCGCATAAACTTGTTCATTTTTCACTCCAACGTGCCATATTAAATGAAATAGGACTATACCGACAGAAAGTTTATCGTTCCTACTACAAGGCGTAACAGTTCGAAGAACACAAACCTAACGTAAACACACGGCTTGAAATCCTTATACGGTCTGAAATCAATCTCGCTGATAGAAATTTATTCATTATATTAAATTGTCCTTATTCCTTGTAAGTTTTGTTTTGTCATCGTGTTTGACAACTTGTAATTTTGTTTTCATTTCCGGATTAGTCTTATTCGTTTTGGTTAGATCTAAGATGCAACAAGATAGGCTATTATTATATAGTAATCCCGGGTTTTGTGTCATGATTTTTAGTTTGCTGGAGTTTCAGGGTTATATCATCATTGCGTTACATTCATTTTAATTCTGCAATCACTTTAGGTGTAATATCTTTCTGAGTATTAGTTTTATTGTCATTCAAACTGGAGGTGTTTTTGAAAAGTTGGAGTTGGGCTCAATAATAATAATTTTAAACTGTTTTACGTACAATTATAGGTAATATAATCTGAAACATTGCATGTTCTTGTTTTTGTTTTTTTTCGACAGAAGCTCTGTCTTATAGCTCTTATTTCTTCACTATGAAAACCTATTTAGTGTTTACGTATAGAAATAAAACTGTCTGACATCTTTGTTTATAACCAACAGTGTAGCTATAGTAATTTGGTGTTTTTACTAGGACAAGTAGACTGTCTGTTGATCTATATATGGGACTGATCAATTTTTAATTAAGGTTACGAAAAAAAAAAGAAGTGTTATCGTTTCTTTTGTTCTAACTTGTCTTCCCCTTTTAAGTGATTTTCTGCATATTGATTTTGACTATAATAAATAGTTGGTGATTTCTAGCATAATTGTTTAGTAACTCAAGTTGTCTCTTTCGCTCTCCAAATATATATATATATATATATATATATATATGGAATGAGCGATTGTATTATAAGGCGTTTCTCTCGGTTCTAATTGTTTTCGCCTCTCAGACACTCGTATTCTTTCGATTTCATTTATCATCTTTGATTGTAACGGTGGGCCAGTTGACTGATAAAACCATTACTGATTTTTGTTTTGTTATACTTTCCTTTCTGGATTTGCGAATTGAAGTTTAGTAAACTGACAGCTAAAAAATTACTACATTGGGGATACACCTATATGTACATTATTAACTAATCATCTCTCATCGAAATAATTGATTAAACTGTCTGAGATAGTTTTGTTTGATAAACTATTCTTAGTGTTATGTATATGCAGATTTTGAGGAATGAGGTTTTCTTCCATCTAATAATAATAATGCGATAGTTTGTTGATGTACACTTGGTAAACAGGTCAAAGTCACTAATCAATATTCATTTAACGCCTATCACAGCCAGACTTTTACTGAATTAGTGAAAATTGTAGATAATCCCCTTTTTTTAATTGCAGACTCGTCTGCCTGATCACTTCTAGTCATGCTGGAAACTATTTTGCGATATTTGGTCTGTTTTGCTTTCTTGCTGAAGAGTTGTCTTTTCCAGAATTTTCCAGACTAGTCAGTTCGATTAGTGTTCTTTCATTTTTTAACGTGTGAAGTAAACAGTCAGTTAGTATACATCTGACTGTACACAGTGTAACATGAATTTTCGTATGACAAAATAATCATAACAATATACACTTACCGAAAGATTCATTTTCTTTGACAGACAGTAAGAATTTTCGGTTTACAACGTAAACTCTAGATCTCTAGCTAATATAATGTATCAGAAATGTAATGTCCTAACTACTTCAGTCGATGAAAACTGATAGTCTCATCAGCTGATCACTCATTGACCCTCAATATTTATCTGGTATGTTCATCGTATAATAAAGGATCGCTTGAAGTCAACGTTGGAAGACTGCTTGAAGCTTTTGCACTTTACCCATGTCTCATTAATATTAATAATATAAGGTAGCTTAGATTGTTGAGCATGACATTGCTTCTTTTGTGTTGAATGGAATAACTGCAAGTAGATTACTCAGTGGTTGATTGCCAGAATGATATTTATTGGCAATGCATGCATTAACACAGAGCTACAGTTTTAAAAAGTAATATAATTAGGTAATGGGTGATGTTGATTGCTGCACTTTTGTTCATTGAATCGACATCGAACAGCAATACCGGAGATAAGGAAAATATTACTGCCAATAAAATCAAAGGATAAGAAATGAAGGAATTTGGAAAGTTATGAGTGCCTTGATTATGATTATGAACAATAAACTATTCTGGAAATACCACCAGTAAATAATACGGTACCTCTATGCTTTCACGGAATAAATTTGCTGTCTGGTGAAATTATACTCTACCATAGTACCATATCCTTCTTATATAAATCACCATAACCAAAAAATACTGTAAAAATTCATAAAAGTCTTATGCGTTGACCATTTCACTTATTAAGTAATTCAAATGAACTTATAAACTATTCGGATAATGATTAGTTTCTTGAAGATAATACAAAAAAGCTCAGTCTATTACACATTTAGTATTCAGGTACACTTCAAATAATATTTGTGCTCCAATGCATTAAATTCCATCTTACTGTTACATTTGAGAATTGCAAGGAAAGACTTTGTAACGCATCCTCGATCACTATATTTTTAGTATTATTTACTTTTACTGGTGGGTGTTTTTGAATTAACGATGCTGAGTTTGCAAATACTATTATTCCCTTGGGTTCCGAGTAGGATGTAGGGCTTCAACAGCACATAGCCATCTTGTCCTGTTCTCCGCAGTTCTCTTTATATATCTGGCTCCACTATTCCTCATAAGCTGTCATCTCCTACACGTCACCCTCGGACACGGAAATCGCCGTTTCCCATTTGAGTTCCATTCAAGACACTGTCGCGCGATGTCACCCAACGATCTCCTCAGTATTTGTCTGTTCCACCTTCATTTCCTTGTGCGTATTTGTTGAGCAATAATTTCTTGGTTGGTTTCTTGTTGCTAATTCTTTCTCGCCATCTGATCTTGGGTATGGGCCTGGTGGTGGCGACAGGTGCTGATAAAAGTGTGCAGCTGGTTGTTGGAAATGCTTTTCGTGACGCTGGAAGTTTCTAACCCATATAGAGGAACTGACAGTCTTAACATTGTTATCAGGAATCCGAATATTTTGTCTTGATGTTGAGTGTGGAAAATTTGCAACCTGATTTCAGAATGATGAACGTGTGTGTTGCCTTTCCGATACTGACTTTGACATCTTCGTTTGTTTCGACTTCCTATAGTTGAAACGGTGCTTCCGAGATAAGTGGAGGAAATGTCCTCTTTCGGGTGTCTCTGGTCGCTAGTGATTTGTGCTTGTTGTTGTTAATGTTGTTGTTGTTGGTGGTGGTATCTTCATCACCTGAAGTGCTGTGTTCGGTACCAGCCACTTGTGCGAACTTGTTGGTTTTCCACTGTAAGACTTCTAGTTAGTGTGACATTAGACATAGATCGTCCGAGAAATCCAGATCTTCTATAGCCTTCTTATCGGTGTAACGTATTCCTAACTTGTCGTTTTCCACGGACGGTGTTCTACATAATCCAGTCCACCATAATTAGGAATATCATTAGTGAGAATGGACAGCCAACCTCCTCTAGCTCTTGTCTTCACTTAGAAGTCTTCACTGGGTTTACCGTCGTTGGACACTTGACGTGTGGCATTGTTGTTGAATGCGGTTGATAAAGGTTGGAGACGATTGCAGGTGTTTTGGCAGTTCACACATCAATAATTCACGGTCGATGCTGTCGAATGCCTTATCAAATTCGATGAAGTTGATGTAGAGATTTGATTGGGATTGTATGCTCCGTTCGATGGTGATTCGTAGTGTGACGATTTGATCAGGATGTGATTTGCTTTTCCTGTATCCAGCTTGTTGTTGGTTGGTGGAGTTCCGCATCCATATCATCTCTTATTTTCTGCAGGATGACATAACCCAATAGTTTGCTATGGGTTGACCGCACGTAGAAATATTATCGGCGGTAGTATGAAGGCGATTGTGTGTTTTCCGGCAGCAGTTGGTAAAAATGTGCAGCCGGCTGTTAGAAATGCTCTTCATGTTGCTCCATTATGGATAAGATTTTATTTTGGTAAGTCACACAATGTTACACAGTAATATTAACTGATGACGTTTCGAGGACAAACTATTGTTCATAATATCAAGTTACTCACACAACTTTTTTCCTTCATTTATATACGTGTATGGAGTTGACTAGATATTTGAATAAAAATCAATATAGGATAATGTACATTCAGAATTAATATTATGAGTGTTATTGATCAATTACAATCAGATGGGAAATAAGACGAGTGTTTTTATAGTCATAGTAAATAACTCGTTAGAATGTTGTGATGTACTTCAATCGAAATAGAATTTTGAGATTATTTATTATCCTCTTCTGATTTGACTGACGGTAATAATATCTTCCATATTTCTGGTATTTGCATTGAGTCATTTCTGTTGCATGTAGACTCAGTGAACTAGGATTCAGTAATCAATCTCTCTCTCCACCTACATAGATTACTTCTTAGAATCTTAACCTTCTCCCACCCTATTGTGTGTTATTGCATGCAGTGCAGCTGCTGAGCTTTTTTCTAAATTACTTATCTTCTCGGGGTCAACCATTTTTACCTTAGCTAAATGTTTATGTTCCAACAATTTGATTACCCCCGATCTGCTAGTTTGATCTATGTAGTTGGACTCACTAAAAGTCATTGCAAGGTATTTTGTAAATTATATTATTTTGTTTAATTGGGTCCACCGGGTTTTTTAGCCTAGAGAGCTTGTCTCTGAGTGAATTTGTAGGTTTGAATGCCACCCTAATTCCTGCTTTATTAAGAATCCTATGTAGGGTCTCAGATGTCTCCACCTTATATTGTATAACAGGAGATGCCTTATATTCTCTCTTATTTATTTTATCATTACTAGCTTCACAATTATTACTTTGCTTTTGGTCTTTTCTTATCTTCCTTATGAATTTTATAGGATTGTTATTCAACACCAACGCTTCTTCTATCTGTTTTATTTCATCATTTAGGTCTTTTCTTGTACAACTTAGTGCTACTGCTCAGTATGTTAGACACTTAACTAAGCCTGTTTTAACAGTTAACGGGTGAGATAAATTAAAGCCTAAATACCTATTAGAAATTCGTTGGTTTTTTATAAACGCTAGTGAGCAGCTTACCTTCTTCTATTCGTTTTATTTTACAATCTAACATAGCTAATTCTCCTTGTTTATTTTCCGATTGAAATGTGAATTTTATTCCCTGTATTAGTGAGTTTATATGTGTCAAGAAGCTGGAGATATGTTCTGCTTTTAACAATGTGAGTGAAAGTGTCATCCACATATCTCCACCATATTTTTGGAGTAGGATTAAATGTATTGAGAGCAATATTTTCCCAGCTGTCCATAAATATATCCGCTACGATAGGGGATATTGGTGATCCCATTGCTACACCTTCTGTTTGTCGATATATTTTCCCTTGGAATTTAAAGATAGTAGATGTGAGGCATAACTAAATTCCTAAAATAATATCTTCAATTTTTTTCTCATGTTGCACCAAATTTCTTACATAAATAGTCGACTAATAAGATTGATAACCCTTTTTGACTGAAATAGTCTTTATATCTGTCACGTATAATTTGCTACTTTCCCACGTCAGCATACGCTATTCATGTGGCTTTGGTTACTATTAAAAAAAGGGACCAGTGTATAATGTAACATTAAATAACGACGTTGGTGACTACCTGCCTGCGTAGTAAAAAACAATCAGAATTCTTCGATAAAGACTTTGTTTGGTGTCGTTCACAACTATGTACTATGGTGCAGGGATGGGTATAGCCAATCTTCCTCTAAATGTCGTTTATCATCTTATGATTAAAATTATCGTGTGTGGTTTAATTTGCAACTTTTCTTCACAATTTAATATTGCCAATCATGCTTAACTATTGCGAATGAAAGTATTACAGTTTGAAGTCATGCACAGTTGTGCCATGTCGTACACTGATTATGAATATCTGATAATATTTCACCATAAAATTTTATTTAAAGATGTGTTCGCAGCCTTCGAATCCTGGAATGGTTTCGTACAAGTGAATAAATTGTCGATTGTTGCTATTATTTTCATTTTTAACAATTTCCGGTATTATCTCACTTACTGCTATTACTTAATTCTATATAATTTTAACATTACTGTCTTACAATAATAAGTATCACATTTCTTACAGCCGGTTACCTTTCCTAGTTTGAGTAAAGGAAGGACAAACATATTCACCTTCATTGTTATTTTGACTTTCAGTATGTCCTTTTAACTTGAGATAAATTTGCTTTGTCAAGATTGAATGAAATGTTATGCTTTGGAGTTTTTTAACAGAACAAAACACTCATTCTCGGTTCTGATTTTCACTTTTCTGTTTAAATAAATATGAGTTTAACTCACTATTAAGTTTTTAAATATACTAAATTAAATTATTTTATCTATTGTATAATTTTACTGCACTATTCACACCTACCCTCCTGAAGTCTCCATCATAATATGTATAAATTAACTCTGTTGCTTGCTCTATCTGGGATTTTGTCTCTAGTCCATCCTTGTTTCCAAGCGAAATCAAAACACCATCTCTTTGTCTAATAACTAAATAAATAGTTAATCTTTTAACATTAAATAATTGTCTACTTACAGTATCTTTGAAATTATGGTGCCTATACTTTGTGCCTATAACTTGAAGTCATTGTTGCGTTATGTTTCAATTGGCTAGCATCCCTGTTTTTTCTTCACTCTCTCTGAGATTATTACATTTAATGAAATCTTTTTATGAGGTACATAACCAATTAATTTTTCTCACAATTCAAGTATGAAGCTATATATATATGTATAGACGACTGTGATGCTTGATAATGAATTCATCAAAAAGACACTGTTCGTAGAATCACTTGTTTCGATATTTTAAATAGATTATCACTAATAGTGCCTTCTTTTTGGACCAAGATGTTCTTATATGCAGACTGATGATCAAACGGAATTAACTTCTAGAAAAGTGTATCCTGTATGTATTATCTTTAGGTGTAATGCTGTATGGCACTGATTCTGACAGACAGCACGAGTTTTTTTTTGAAAATCATAAATATGTAATAATGGCAAATGGTCTGTTTTACAGCTATCTACAACATTTGTGACCAACATTACGGGAGATTTTTTCATCTCATTTTTTTCCGTTCATGGCATTTCCCACTTGGTTTAGATAAAATGATATTTCAGAGAACTTCACTGCGACAAAGCGTTTGAAGGTAGTGCCTATCCAGACAACAGTGGTCCGTGGAAACACTAAAACTGGCGGTATTGTTTTATGTGGTTGAAGCTACAGAAACCGAATTATTACTTACTTGTCATCCGCGTGCCTTGAGCACATTTGAAATGTGAAATTGTGATAAATTATATAACTTGATTGTTTGTGCGTGTGCTTGTTTTTTTTTTAATGTTATCCTAATATGTTTAATTGGTTAAAAGCTAGAAAACAGTCGACGTGTGCAAAATTTTTTTCTTCAAGACGTAGATTCATTTTTCTGACTGTACTTCATATAATTATTGTTTCTTTGTTTTCTGTACAGACTATTTTGCACTTCAAGATGAACAGTTCCTTCCTTCTGGTTCTATGTTATCAGAGGTAACATTATTTTTCATTTATATATATATATATACTCCTAGCTAAGATTTTATTAATCAATGTTTTCGTCAGTATCAATTTGAATTTGCTTGTAAAATTATCCAAGTTGGAGAATTACGTTCTCCTAAGATTCTCATCCTGTCTGCGATTTTCTGTTTCTTTTCTGTTGTAGCCTGTGGCCAGTTGCGTCGATGTGTACATATTGATGGTGTTTAATGTATTTGTCTGCTTATAAAAATTGTAGCCTTTACTGTTTCTCCAGTCAGTTAGTTTACATGTAAATGTGTTTATAGTTCAATTGTTGAATAAGTTAGTTAACACCTTTACATTCACGTAAGATGAATAAAGTTTTATTATATTCATTATTTTGCTAATCTGCTCTGTTGAACTGGCTACTCATTCCAGTCATCATTACCCGATGATATTATCCTGGACGATACTTGGCGATATAGACCATTTCCAGGAATACAAGTGCCCGTTGTCCGATCACCGCATCCAACTTTTGGATCACCTTGGCCATTACCACAGTTTTGGTCATCATCGTTTTGTTATCATAATCTGGATTCGGAAAACTTCAGTTTCAAGTTAAACCAGATTTCAAATGATATTTTGAAAGTACGTTGTATTTATTTTTCTCGTACAAATTTCGATCCAGTACATTCATTAGCTAACTGACACAAATATCGATTGTTGTATATGTAATACAAACTATGATTGTACGAATGTCTTCCAAATAGTATGATCCAACTGTAATACTTCAGCCAATTAGTGTAGTTAGATGTTTGTGAGGTAAACAATAAAATTCATCTAACAACTACAAAAATAAACAAAAGAAGACTTAAAATCGGGTTTCTGAAGTGATGGAAAATATTTAGAATGCGGTTGGTGAGATGAAAAAATCTCCCGTAATGTTGGTCACAAATGTTGTAGATAGCTGTAAAACAGACCATTTGCCATTATTACATATTTATGATTCCAAAAAAACTCGTGCTGTCTGTCAGAATCAGTGCCATACAGCATTACACCTAAAGATAATACATACAGGATACACTTTTCTAAAAGTTAATTCCGTTTGATCATCAGTCTGCATATAAGAACATCTTGGTCCAAAAAGAAGGCACTATTAGTGATAATCTATTAAAAATATCGAAACAAGTGATTCTGCGAACAGTGTCTTTTTGATGAATTCATTATCAAGCATCACAGTCGTCTATACATATATATATATATAGCTTCATACGTGAATTGTGAGAAAAATTAATTGGTTATGTACCTCATAAAAGATTTCATTAAATGTAATAATCTCAGAGCCCGGCCGATAACTGCTACCTTGCCGTGGTGGTCGGGCTTGAATGCCGCAGTGACCCAACAAGCTAAACCAGCTGGGACTCATGTCCCTGCAGGTCCTACCATGTCAGGAATGTTGTTTGGATAGCGGTTAGACTAAAAGCAGTTACCATGGGGTACATAGGCTCCAGAATTCAATCGGATCAAATGGCGTATGAACCCATATGGGTCACCGGCAACCATGGGAACGCAGCTCCTGACGCTGCTCCGCTGCCTTGCGGATTAGACTTCAAGTCAAAGGCTCGGGGAGTGGTCCCTTAAGAAAACCACCTGCTTCGGTCTGGGCGCCCGGGCAGTATCTCAGCCCTCACACAATAAATGAAATAGAGCAACAAAATATCAGTGGAACTTATCGCGCGCTCGTAACAATGCGTTCAAGCAATAATGATGTCTCAAGTAACATATCTCTTTCCAACCTTACTTTTATTTTTATACTTAGTTTCCTGTATTTTACCTTTGCTCACCTTGACTTCTTAACCTTCGACAGCCTTTCGCCTTTGTCTGGATTCCTAACCTATCTGTGTCGTTTCGAGATGTTAGTGAGTAACCCTCAAAATGGCTGTCCCCAATGTGACATCTAACACAGATATCCAGAAACCGCGTGCCGCGTTCAAGCTGGCCACCTACAATGTACGGACGCTGATGCAAATCGGACAACAGGCAGGGTTGGTAAGAACGTTGGAAAGCCTCGCTATCGATGTCTGCTGCATTTCGGAGACTCGCATTCAAGATCCCAGTGAAGTGCTTCGATCATCCTCTCCATCTGGAAGTTCTAGTAGTATGTACCACCTGCGCTTGTCCGCGGACCCTGTGGCGTCGGCATCCGGCGTAGCTGGTGTCGGCGTCGAACTGAGCGCTAGGGCCGAAGCTGCACTGCTCGACTGGATTCCCATTAACAGTCGTTTATGTGCTGTGAGGCTGGAAGGTTATACGAAAATAAGGAGTAGTAGGCCAGATAGGCGGTGTCTATTTGTTGTCTCTGCCTATGCACCAACAGATTGCAGCCCGGATGCAATGAAGGACGAGTTCTACCACCAACTTAACGATCTCTTGAGACAGGCGGGTCGAGGGGATATCATAGTGCTGGCTGGGGACTTGAATGCACAGGTCGGGCGTCTGAGCTCAGAGGAGAGTCGTCTAGGTGGTCAATGGGGAATACATGGTCGCAGGTCAGATAATGGGGACCGTCTTCTGCACCTATTTCTGGCCAGCACCAACTTCCGGCACAACCATCGCCGTAGCGCTACCTGGCGTCCTCCCTCTGCGAAGCAAGCTTGGACTCAGATCCATCACATTGCTGTCAGTTTCCGGTGGCGAGGATGCATACAAGACTGTCGCTCCTTCTGGAGCATATGCCTGGACTCCGATCATGCATTAGTGTGCGCCAAGTTCATCTTGCGATTTGGTGGGGTTCATAAAAGGCGTCGTCTAAACGTTGATGTGAGCAAACTAGTAGCACCTGCTACTTGTTTGAAATATCAGAATGAGTTACAGTCAATACTAGCTAGCAACCCCCCAAGTAGTATAGATGAACATTGGCTTCATCTGCAAGGTGCCATGCAAAGAGCGAGTGTAGCCGCTTGCGGCTTGAAAGAATGCTCCGCCAAAAACCACTGGGTTTCTGTGAGTTCCTTGCAACTCCTGGATGAACGCCGGTCCATTCCGGCTGGCAGCGAATACAGCAATAAGCGAAAAGCGCTGACGCGCAAGATAAGAAAGTGTTTACGTAAGGACCGCGAGGCCTGGTGGTCAGAACGTGCGGGTGAGATGGAGTCAGCTGCTGCATCTGGCAACAGTCGGAAGCTGTTCCAACTCATCCGAGCCACCGGCAGCAAGAAACAAGGTGTCAGCGAGACGGTCTGTGAGGCAGATAGCACCCCGATTACCAGCCTGAAAAGACGCCTGGAACGCTGGGCAGAGTGTTATGATGTTCGATCCTTTGTCACGCGGTCACTGCTTAACTACTAACCAGCACCCACTTAACTGGTAAAGCAGAACACGAAGAGAATCAACTGTAAAACCAGGTTCATTTGTTATGACAAAAGTGACTGTATTTATACAGAAAATAAGGTAGACTGGAAATCAACCAATCCGGTTGAGAGTTTGAAATGTGCAAGCGTCCAATCAGAAGCAGGAACAATTGCATGTCAACGACTTGTTAATAACGCGATAATCACTTGACTGATGACCTGATAATTGCATGTTTTGCCTCTTCCTAACACAGAGCACTTCGGAAACAGTTTAGCTGGCCACCAGCTTCAATGTATGCTGTCATTAGCCCCAGTGCTCCTTGATCGGTTAATACCGACCCACCCACCGAAGCGGAGGTCCTTAAGGAACTCCAAGTGTTAAAACGCCATAAGGCGCCCGGCCCAGACAATTTACCCCCGGCTCTTTTTAAAGATGGTGGCGAGACTCTCACAATGGCTCTAACTTGGTTGTTCAGGAAGGTATGGAACGAAGCTATTATCGTCCCCATCTTTAAAAAGGGTCGACGTAATTTGTGTGACAATCATAGGGGTATCAGTTTGCTACCAGTCGCGTCTAAATTATTGGCTGCTGTCTTGCTTCGCAGGCTGTGCAAAATACGTGAAGGATTGATTCGCGAAGAGCAGGCTGGGTTTCGTTCAGGTCGTGGATGCATTGATCATGTGTTCACCCTTCGTCAGTTGTTAGAACACCGCCACACGTGTTGCAGGCCAACGATCGTTGTGTTTCTTGATATTAGGGCTGCCTTCGATTCGTTGGACAGAACTGTGCTCTGGAACTGTCTGTTAGAGAGTGGGGTACCTGAGGAATTTGTTAACATCTTGAAAGCCCTATACAGAAACACCTCAGGTAGAGTGGGGGCATACAACCAACTATCATCACTGTTCCCAACCAACAGTGGGGTTAGACAGGGTTGCCCAATCTCTCCATTTCTCTTTAACTTTGCCGTCGATGACATTCTGGAGTCAGCTCTGAAGGATGTGCGTGATGGTGGTGTAGATCTGCCACCTGGAGATAGACTTTCCGACCTCGAGTATGCAGACGATATCGTCTAACTGTGCGATATCATGCATGCTGCCCAAATCGCACTTAATCAGTTGGCGATCAGTGTCTGTAAGTATGGTATGTGCTTTGCACCCTCTAAGTGCAAAGTACTGTTACAAGATTGGCAGGAGCCTGTACCTGCACTCACTCTTGCGGGTGAACCGCTTGACGTTGTTGATAAGTTTGTGTATCTGGGTAGTTGTGTGAGTGCTGGCGGAGGGGTGACGGATGAAATTTCCAACCGTATAATGAAGACTAGGGTGGCATACATCAACTTGAGCCACCTCTGGCGCCATCGCGACGTTAGCTTGGCTGTCAAAGGTCGGGTATACAATGCTTCGGTGCGGGCTGTCTTGCTCTACGCCTGTGAAACCTGGCCTCTCCGAGCTGAGGATGTGCGGCGACTCTGCGTGTTCGACCATCGCTGTCTCCGCAGGATTGCTTGCGTTCGATGGCACCATCGCGTGAGTAATTCTGAGGTTCGGCGGCGTGTGTTTGAACACAGTGGAGATCACCATTCATTGAGTGTCATCATCTGGAAACACCGGCTCTGGTGGCTTGCACATGTTCTGCGAATGTCATCCCAGAGGCTTCCGTACAGGTCTCTGTTCGCTAGCCCTGGGAAGGGATGGAAGAGGCGGAGGGGTGGTCAGTCCATGACGTGGCGTCGTGGGATGAAGGATATTTGTGCTAGATTAGCATCGGTTGGTGCGTCACAGCTCCCTGGTTGGGGTCCGCGAGATAGCTCGCAACGTTATCGGATATGGCCAAGAATCGTAATCAATGGCGATTGCAATTTCCTTCTTTCTTCCCTTCCTGATGATAGTTAACGAATACTGTTTGAACTTGTTAAACATGACTGTTTTCCTTCCTGATGAAGTTCTTTATCCGTTTTCTACCTATATTTTTACTTTTAATCTATGTTGTTTTATTATTATTGTGTGGCGCATCTTTCTTGGTGCCATATTGTACCAAGGTTTTCTGCGTTTAAATAAATAAAAACAAATATAATAATCTTAGAGAGGGTGAAGAAAAAATAGGGATGCTAGCCGATTGAAACATAACGCAACAATGACTTCAAGTTATAGGCACAAAGCATAGGCACCATAATTTCAAAGATACTGTAAGTAGACAATTATTTAATGTTAAAAGATTAACTATTTATTTAGTTATTAGACAAAGAGATGGTGTTTTGATTTCGCTTGGAAACAAGGATGGACTAGAGACAAAATCCCAGATAGAGCAACAGAGTTAATTTATATATATTATGGTGGAGACTTCAAGAGGGTGGGTGTGAATAGTGCAGTAAAATTATACAATAGATAAAATAATTTAGTATATATATAGCGGTATATATAGTCAAGTAAATTGGATTGATCTTTATATATTTTTGTTTACGAGCACCTATAAATAATTCGCTTTAGGTGACTACGTATTTTCATTGCTTGAGTTGATTAGGTTTTGCATTACTTGTTCCTTATCACTGTCTAATTTGACGTCAGGCGTTGAAGAATTTATCATTGGGTTGTAAAAGAGTAAACAGTAGTCAAAAGAAAACATAACATCAATTTACGAAGTCATTATCTGTCGGTTTGAGTTGCACAGAAAAGTATAGTTTATCTGTTGTGGCTTGACTCAAAATCAACTGCAGTGGTATCATTACATTGGTGCCTTATTCTAATCTTGATCTAAATGCCTTACTCATATTTATTTGCTTTACTTTCTCTTCGTTTGTGTTATATCACTATAGAGCCTCTGGTGAATTATTTCCATTTCTTTTCTTATACATTTGACTCGATGTGATGTTTAAGTGTGAAAGCTCTTATCACCACAGACTAATGTTAGCTAGGTTCTATGTTATTGTATATCTGTTCATATTCTCAAAGGGATTTATAGTTAGAATTACATCTTATGATGATTTATTTCAAAAATAATAAGTGGAATAATTTTTGCATATTGTCATATTGTACTAGCAATATCACTTACATAAGCAAAGATACAAAAGCGGCTGATTTTCGCTTGTGGGATAATTAGCATTTCTGATTGTAGCGAGACTTAGCAAGAGTGAAGTGTTTCTCTTACCAATAACCGGAAATTCTAATGCCTATCCATTTTTGGATGAATGGTTCTGTGTGGATTGTATTTGATGAAAATACTTTCGAATTTTCTTTCTTAATACAACTGTTCAATTTAAACACATCCAAAGAAACACTCTGTGGCACTCTTCAATCAGACGTTCATTGTTTAAACCCAACGTCAATAAAACCTACTACTACAATCATTTTTCATGGTAGATTTTGTAACGAATGTATGTTAGTTAGAGAACCATTAAAAGCTGTGACGCCCTGGACAGCAGTTTCATCGTGGTTGAAGACTCTTTTACCGTTCTCACCCAATATGTAATCGGGTTTCGAACCTAGGGTCATCAGGTTATGAGGCCAACATGCTGACCATTCGGTCACCAAGTTTGAATTCAATGACCCATGAATTCAGTTCACATGGTATAGCAAGTATCTGTCCTTATACACTATACGTCTCAAACTTCGTCAAAACAGCTGTCCAGTGCTCTCTGCTCTCCAGTATTTTCCTAACTGACGTCCGTTCATGATAAATTCTACTTTGAAATCAACCAGATCTCCTCATCTTAAACAAAAAATATTTATCCTTTTTGCTTGGCAAACGCTTTAACAGTCTGTAGTGTAAACACGTTGTTCTGCTTAACTCCAACAATGTCAAATTATTTTTATGAGATTATCTATCCATTTTTTTTATTCGTTATAGTATTCATTTGAAGGATATCATTTTTCTATACTGTAATATGTCCAAATACACAGTATGTATATTGAACGTGTTTTATTTATTTTTATGTATTACCTTAAGGTTCACTACTAATTACTTACCGGTTTACTTACTACTACACCAGTTCCTTTTCCTGTGTTTTCCAGTCGGCCATAAATCGATATACCTATATCATACAAAACAAACTTGGCTTCGGTATCTATCCAAAAATTTGGCAACATGATGATTACAAATTACCCGCCCATAATTTTGAAAATTATGAGTTGAAATGCAAAAGAAATACCGCAAAAAGTCACCAGTATGACAGTAACACAGTTAAAAATACCTATAAGATCAACAAAATGAAGAACAAGAATCATATGCCATTTGTTTCACCCCGTTCCTATGCTTCCTACCGTCAGTATATTTCAGGACAAATAAGTCGATTAATCACAAAATACAATTTATCTTCATTGATTATGCCATATAGGGGGAGTCAAAAGTTTGCTTTATTACATGTTATAAAATCTGGTTCATCCTGGCCTCACATTGATATGGATGAATCGTGTAAGCTTTCAACCAACTGTTTCTAACCTTTTTATATTTATTACTTAAATGATTTTTATGCCTTAAATAAAGAACAATATTTGTTTTTGCTTATTTAACATGTGTCGAACTTATTTCTTTGTCTACCAACGGTGACTCTCTAATATCCAGTCGATGAAAGTTGAGGTGCGTAATTACAATGATTTGCGATTCCCACTAGTGACTTATGCACTTGTTCACCTAAAATGTAAGCCCCTAACGTATAGCAAAATTCTTTTTAAAAAAACACACTCAAGAAATATACAAATAAGAAGACTCATTTCAAAACAGAGTTACACTTTTACAACAGCAACATCCAGCGCCAATCACCATCAACGGGAGGGATTTGAAAGAGGTTACTTCTTTCACTTATCTAGGGAGCATTGTCTCAACTACAGGAGGAACGAACGAGGATGTCAAATCGAGAATCGGGAAGGCGAGAAACACATTCATCAACCTGAAACCAATCTGGAAATCTTCGTCACTCAGCCTGCATCAACAACAAAATTCGGATTTTCAATACAAACGTCAAGTTAGTCAGTTCTTGTATACGGATGAGAAACTTGGCGGGTCACAAAGAATATTTCCAACAGCCTGTTGCAGACCTTTATCAACAACTGTCTTCGTTCTATATACTGAAGATCAGATGACCGGAAAGAATCACAAACAAGAAACTATGGGAACAAACAAAACAAGAACCAATCGCTCAACAAATATGCAGGAGAAAGTGGAGATGGATTGGACACTCTCTGAGGAGGCCGTTGGGTGACATCGCGCGTCAGACCAATGCTCGAGTGGAACCCGAAAGGGAAGCGGCGAGTGGGACGTCCAAGGGTGACATGGAGGAGATCGTGTGATAAGGAATTGAAACAGTATGGATTAACATGGACGCAGGTGAAAAGTACAGCAGAAGACAGAAGCAAGTGGAGACGTGTGGTTGAAGCCCTATGTTCCACTAGGAGCCCAAAGGTACAATAATAATAATAATAATATTATCGAGTTTGATAGTAATTGACTACCTGTTTATGGGCAGGCTTATAAGCATTTACTACCTAATAATACGGGCGAAGTGATTTGATCAAATATCAATAAGAACTTTAAGACAAAAGTAGATTTTCAGTTCCAGTGCTTATTGACAATTTGTTTCGTGATGAATTTCTTGAAATTTTAGATTTAAGCTGTCTCAGAAAAGTTCATCCAACTCCGGTTGTGAAGGCAAATATACATTGATGATGTGGGACAATAGTATTACTGTATCATGAACTAACTTTAGTTGAATGGCACTATTAAAATTGATTTCTCTCCTGGTAGACGTATACTAACTTGTTCACTATGTTGGTCTCGATTCCGTATGACTTTGTGGATGAGGACTGCTGAAGAATCTCAAACTAAGAGAGAATAACTTTAAAATTATTCACTTTTTCGTGTTTCTCAGTCTAATGTCAATTAGTAATAACAACTACCTTGAAATTGATGGGTTCCACACATAACTTCAAAGTGAATGTATGAGACGACTATTTTTATTGGATAACCTCTTAATAATCCCTTTGAAAATTTGTTAGTAAGTAGGGGAAATATACAGGTAAGATGAAGATTTTCCATGAACTTGTTCCTAAACTCTATGAGGTTTTAAAGCTATGACCTTCGAACGTCTATTATTATTATTATTGTTACATTCTTGGGTTCCGAGTGGAACATTTGGCTTCAACAGTACATCTTCATGTTGTCCTGAGGAGGATGGTGAAAAAGAGAAAATGATTCAATTCAAAGATGGACAACAGGAGAGGCTGAGGTCAATGCTAGGAAAGAACAAAAGACAATTCAACGGCACACTGGTTGGCCACAGGTAAAAGAGATCTCAGGACAATATATCAGATAACCGGGTCTCTATCGGGGAAGAGATCAACCCAGATGATGAAACCAATAGATGCTCAAGGGAACCTGATTACTAAGAAGGGAGGGCTGATCACTTTAAAGGACTCCTGAATCGACCATCACCTGCAACTCGGCCAGAAATACCACCAACAGCACGCTCGGAACTGCCAGTGGACACCAATCCCCCAATGAAAGCAGAAAACCTGAATGCGATCAGGCTACTGAAGTCCAGTCGGGATGGCAGCAGGACCAGACGGAATTTACCCCGCCCCTGAAGCACTGAAAATGGAGCCAGAGACTGCGGCAGATATACCGACGCCATTATTGCAAAAGGTTTGGAAGAAGGGAAAGGTACCCAGCAGTTGAAAAAAAGGCTGGCTAACTTATCAAGCTGCCAAATCAGGGCGACTTAGTTTGGCCTCTGCAAGAACTGGCTTGGAATAATACTCTTATCCGCACCATGTAAAATATTAAGTGGCATCATCCTGGAGAGAATAAAGGATGGACTGGTTACGGAACTGCGTCCCCCACCAGTAACAAGTTGGATTCAGGAAAGCAAGTCATGTGCTGATCCCATTGTAACTCTATGCATTGTCATCACAGAACGAAGCATAGAATGGCAGTCAAACCTCTCTTTACCTCAACTTCATCGACTTCGAAAAGGCCTTCGACAGACAGCGTTGACTGAGAAGTGCCAGACGAAAACCGACAAACTGGTTGAAGACGTGTGCAGCGAAGACAAGACTCCAGGTGAACATAGAGAAGACCAGGTGATGAAGATAACCAACGAACCGCAACAGCAACAAAAAACAGTACCAATCAACATTAACGGAGATATTTAACAGAGCTTACCTCGTTCACTTATCTAGGAAGCATCGTTTCAACTACAGGTGGAATAGTTGAAGATATCAAAGCAAACCAGAATCGGAAATGCGAGGTACTCCTTCATCAACCTGAAACCAGTTTGAAAATCTTCTGCACTCCGCAGCTTAAGGAACAAGATTCGTATTTTTAACACTTATGTAAAGTCGGTCCTTCTATACGGGTCAGAAACTTGACCAGCGGGTCACGAGAAGGATTTCAAACAGGCTACTGTAGTGTTTTATCAACAACTGCGCCATTGGCTGTCTCCATACTGAAAACCAAATGGCCCGCTAGATAGAATCAGCGTCAAGAAACTCTGCAGTGGAACAAACCAACCAAGAGCCAATCACTCAACAAATACGTAGGAGAAAATGGAGATGGGTCGGACATACACTGAGTAAACCGTCGAATGAAATTACTCACCAGGCTATTGCTCGAGTGGAATCTCGATGGGAAGCGACGAGTGGGTCGTTGGTGCAAGGGTGACATGGAGAAGATCGTGAAAGGAAGATATGAGGGATTATAGTTAATCGTGGACTCAGCTGAAGTGGACGGCAGAAAATGGAAGAAAGTGGATATGTTTTGTTGAAGCCCTATGTTCAGCTCGGAACCCAAGGGAATAATAATAATAAATAAAATAACTCCCACTGTTGAACTTTAAAAAATTAAACTGTCTCATATTAATTCACTAACCTTCAACAGCCATTTGGCATAACGCTTCCTACAAACAAATCTGAAACATCATAAAGGTATTTCCCTTTATGAATTTGAGTGAAGCAAGAGCAACAGTTTGTGCGGAATAAAATGCTATCATCATTTATTTCGTAAGCCTCTCAGTAGCCGCTTACAGCCCAAAGACATTATTGAGTTTATGTACAGGAACAATTTCTTTTGAAAGATTTTAATGGGCATTTTTAATGTGTTCTAACATAATTACACAGAGATTTCATTTTTAAACAAAAAATCAATATATGCATACGGTGAAAATAACAATCACTTTATCCCAAACAATAATAATCATACACAGTGGAATTTTTCGGCTTTACGCAATCAAAAGGAAGAGAGGATGAAAAAATCCATTACGAGGGCAAAGAAAGACTGATAACGCTTCTTTTTGAACACAAATCAGGTTTCAGGCGATTGATGGAGATTGCTTTGGCGAACTTAAGGAGAATTGAACTCTTTTGCCTGTTGATAATTTTGAAGGATCTCGCAGAGTCCACTTCATGACCCGTGTCAAGGAGATGGCACTACTGAAAGCATTTGTTCCCTTTAGACATAGGCTTTTTGGTACATGTTCAGAAAATCGGAGCTATACCCTTCTTTCTGTTCTTCCAATGTAACTGCTCCCGCAGATACATTTAAATTTGTATACATAGTTGGAGTTAACATGAGATTGAACCGAAGAGCAAGTTTTCCGAAAAACGGGAACCAACTTAGCTGCAGGACAGACTCTGGCTGGTGACATATTCAATATTCTGTTGATTATCCCTACAATATTATCATCTTTAAAATGAAGTTGAATGAAAATGGGATTTTTTCCCAGTGTGATTTGTTTAACATTTGCGACTTCAGATCTCCGAAGGTAACCGTTGTTTCTCAACATCTTTTTGAGAATCAGAAATTCTCCCTCTAATTTCTCTTGACTCTATAGAATAGAGATTTTACTAGTACTCGTTTATAGCTATTTGTACAAAAATTATTAAAATGTAGGTATTGTCCTTTCCATGTAGGCAATCGGTAAATTAACATCTAAAGGCTACCATATTCCAGCTGTTGCATGGCAGTGTCAAGGAAATGAAACTTTCCATCGTTTTCATGTTCTATAGTAAATTCAATATTTGTATGTGCGTCGTTGAGTAATCTGAGTAGGTAGGAAGCATGACTTTCATTGTTGTACACTACAAATGTGTCATCGACATATCGACAATGGGAAGTTGTTTCGTCAGTTGCATGCTTCAACTTTGTTTTCCCAAGATTTGACAGGGCTAAGTGGACTAACCCCTAGCTACACTATCTATTTGGTGGTAAAGAGTGTTGTCAAACTGGACTTGTACTTCCATGATACAAATTAGCAGAAGGCTTTTGAATTCCGACACTGGGAGTGGGAGAAGATCAGAATCCTGATAAATGATCTCTATAGTTTCATTGATTGGGATTCTTGTGAAGAAGGAGGTTACATCAATTGACGCTATGAACGTATTTGAAAAGTTCATGTGGTTCACGTTTTCGACAAAATGAAATAAATCTTTCATGATGTAAAAAGTTAGCCTTTGACGAATAGATTCCAACTTCTCTGCAAGCCAACGAGAAACTTTGTGCTGAGGCGAGTTGATCATAGAAAGTATTAGTCTCAAAGGAGGGGGGGGGGGTATGTTCTTTGTGTATTTTTGATAGGCCTTATATGGGTATTTATTCTGCACAAACCGTTTTTTTTTTTTTGCTTTATTCAAAATCTGAAACATTTAAGTCTCTTGGCGATCACATTTCCCATAAAAGCCTTGTTTATAGATCGGTACTTTCTGTGTTTCAGTTAATGTGACTGAAAAGATAACGGAATGCACTGAGTATTTTTCGGTTATTAACCTGGAATTGCACACATGGACTTTGCTATTCAGAAATTCAACATTTTGTCATATCGATGAGTTTTTCCACCCTTATTTTAAATATTTTCTGAATTGAAGGTAGTCTTCTATTCATTATTATTATTGTTATTATTATTACTATTATTATTATTATTATTATTATTATTATTATTATTATTATTATTATTATTATTATTATTATTATAGGTAACGTGATTGATGGTAATATGACGAATCTCCCTTCTTTTTGTGCTTCAATTGCTAGATATTTTGGGTGTTTCAGAAGACGGGATTCTTATCGTCGCCAACGAAACTTGGGGTGCTTTAAGAGCTTTAGAAACTTTGAGTCAGTTAATGTGGACTTCAGGAGATCAGTCATATGTAAGCTTATTTACTTAAATGTCAAGTCTTTGCTGTTGTTGTTGTTGTGCGTGCTTTCATCTTTGTTTTTTAGCTTGTTAACTAAACTTAAAACAGGCACACTAGATACCTGTGAATCTGCTTATTCACCAAATCCTTTACAGCCTACGATTGTGTTAAAATCAGTTGAAAAGGTATAACGTTGAGTAACAATTTAAGATTTATAGAAATAAACAATTAGATCATTTAGATTTTTGTTTTATAAAGCATTATCAAGCATTTACACTTACGTTTTGTTTGAGTGGTCCCAATGACTCTGACTTAATTTATTTAATGATCGTATGCTAACTACATTATTATGATCTCACCGAATGCATCAGAATTACTTTTGTTAGGCCATAAAACTTTAAAATACTTATGTCAATAGGTACTTGAATTTTATAGTCATTGTCACACGTTTTTTTGCTTTACTTTTTACAATTGCCCGTATAAGAAATCCAGTTTACATTTATCTTGCCACAAGGTACAAATCTACTATGTTTATGCTGATTTTTTGGAGTATCTAGATACTGTGCTTTCGATTCGAATTCACGTTTTTGTGTTTAGACTTCACGGGTCCAATTAGTTGTTCTCGATCTAGTTGCCACCACTTCCACTGATAAACGTGAATACCATGCCTTATATTAATGTTATCTGTTTTTGATATGATCATGGCATAGTAGTCAAATTTTCATACAATATTAATAAGATTTATTACTTAAATCAATTATTACTGCCAGGAAGCATTGTATTAGTCAACTACTGGTTTAATGAAGTTTTAAAAGTAGCATGATATCTAACCAAATATTAGGTGATATTTTGTAATGTATCCAAGTTGTAAGAAAAAAGAAAGAGCGATTGCAGTACCCTGTGTGTCGCTCAAGATAACTATCAGTTGCACAGAGGAATTCACAAACCCCCGTTATATTAAAACTATATTCCACCTACTCTCAATGGATTCTTGATATACAAATAACTTATTTTCAAGTATTGGTTTGGTAGGGATTTTGTTTAATTGCATGGAGGATTTCATCATGAGCTGACATCAGTTAGAGAACCACTGGAAAACCTGGGAGTACTGGACAGCTGTTTCGTCCTAGTTTGATGAAATCCTCCATGCAATTAAACAAAATCCCTACCAAACCAATACTTGAAAATTAATCTGATGGTCACTAGTGACTGGCCCTATTGAGGCAGTTAACCTGGAGTTTTAGTGGGGGGCCGTGACCAGTAGGGTACAGCAGGTTGAAGATGAGGCAGTAACTCATCGAAGAAGGCATTGCGAAATGGTTGCGCTATGTCGTGAATTGGCAGAAGTTAGAATTCAAAGACGATTGGATCGGGTCCCAGTGGCTCAATGGTCTACGAGCTCGCCTTGTAACCAGAAGGTCCTGGGTTCGAACCCTGGTGGTGGGTGCGTACTGATGAAGAGCCCCAAACTAGGACGAAATAGCTGTCCAGTACTCCCATTTTTTCCAGTGGTTCTCTAACTGATGTCAGCTCATGATGAAATCCTCCATGCAAATAATTTATTGTCATGTGTTGGAGCTCTTTTCTACGTACCGGTATTTGAACTGGTTATGTTCGATATTTATACTAGTAGTTTTTCTAACTTCCACTTACTTCATCAATACAATAATAATAATAATAATAATATGGCCACAGGCGATAAACAAACTTATTATTGTTGATATAACGTTATGTGTTTTGTCAGTGCTGTATATCATATGATTACCAATGTAATTTGAAAGTCTGAATCGTTTTTCGCATAAGAAAATCCTAACTAATCGCGTCATAATAATAATAATAATAATACTGTTATAGTGATGTTATTTCACTTCTAATTATCCGATGTTTTCGAATGAACATTTATCAATAATTGTTATATACTGTGAAATTAAAGCATAGGTGTAGTGTCAGAGTTTAAAATTTCCTCCACTGAGTTAATAAGTATTTCTCATGGTTATCTTTAGGAAAATACCTGAAAGGTATTATGTTGTGGATAAATATTATTTGGTATTCTTTATCCGTATATTCAATGGTTTAAATTGATTGGTGACAACAACCTCTACTGTTTTCCATGGGTGTGTAACTCTTCCCTAACTTTGCACTCATTTTCGTGTTATAGGTTAAATCATGCCTTCTTATAATGTTTAGCATCAGTAGGTCAATAACGAAATGGAAGTTGGCACATCGTTATTGCCTGCCAGCTTTTAGAATCCAATGTAAGGCTACTAGTTATAGTAGAGTACTAGCTTTCTCTTCTACAGCCGTACGTAGTTTCTCCTGTGCAATCAAAATCAAATAAAACTTATCATTATGAATGAGCTATGTCTTGTTGATCTAATTATCGTTATTTATTAGCATAACATATGTTTCCTAACCCATTTTTATCATAAACGAAGACACTTTTCGCTAAAGAATTCTAAGTTGATTCTATATTAGTTTGTTTATTAGATGTATCACACAGTGAAACAGTATTATTATTACCGGATGACGTTTCGAACAAAATTTATTGTTCATAATCATTACATCAATTATAATCACACGACTTTGAAACTTGAGTTCTATGGTTTTCTTTGTCCTCTCCTATTTGTCTTAGGGGTAGTAGAATTTTCCAGATATCTGGGACAGGTGTTGAATCATTCCTACTACATGTATTTGCAGTTGATTCGATAAACAAAGCTTCTGTTATCAATCTCTCCCTCCATCCTGTGACATTAGATTTTAAAACTGTCATCCTATCCCGTCCTATTGTACGGTTGTGTCTTGCTGCAACCATACAATAGGAAAGGACAAAGAAAACTATAAAACTAAAGTTTCAAAGTCGTGTGTTTACAAATGATATGATTATGAACAATAAATTTTGTTCGAAATGTCATCCAGTAAACGATACTGTTTCACTATGTGATACATTTAATAAACAAACTAATATGGAATTACTTACTACCACAGTGCCCAAGTTTTACACATATATTAATTCTCAATTGACTTTTTTTACATACCAAGCACCAGTTCAAGTTAAGTTAATCTGTGTTAGTGGCATCAGAACTCCTGAACCTAGTAACTAAAGCAGTGTTTAAAATTCGCCACTAGTTGTATAATTCCAACGCAGATGAAGGATAATCTACTGAGTCTGGTCACTTCAATGTGCACTTATGAATTTAACTTCTCATTTCAACGACTCGGCAAGCCCATCGTCGCCTTCTGGATCATTGTCCAACGTGGTTAGGTAGAGGAGTCATAAAGTCAATCAGATTGATACACCTAGTGGATACATAGCACAAGATAAATAGAAATTCGGCTTTCACAGTTCTATACAAGGTGCCACCTCAGCTCTCTAGGTTGCTAAGCATATCTGAGGCAGTTGTCATAAAAACATTTTCAACCCAATGTCTGTGTTCAGAAAAAGTTTGTTTCAATTCCTCTCCCTCGCTTGGCCTTCACCACCAACCTAGAATAGTTATCTCTCCCTGTGACACCGGATACTTGTAAGTGTTATGTTAGTAGGTTTTAATTGTGATGCTATCTGTATTATCAATATTATGCTGTGCTGTAGTTGTACATTTTAGTCTCGGTTTCACAATTTACCAGTATTATTATATTATCTAATTACTATGTGACAATAATTATTTTCCCCTCTCGCCCTACCAGTATTCACATTCTATCTATACACTCACTATTGCCTAGATTTTGTAAACACTTAGATGAATTTCTTCTTCTTCTCTATTATTATTATTATTATTATTACCTCGATTGTTATCCATTAATTCACATCCATGAACTCTGATCCTATTTTACTAGACACATTGTGACTAATACTTCGTTATGTAAATGTAAAGCTTGGTGAAAATTTATCGAAAGTAAGTATTTGCTTAAATCGCATTCTATAAAGGGAATATTTAAGTTGGTTAAACTGTTCTTGTGTGATTTCTGCCTTTTAAAAATATCTATTCACTATGAATGGCTCTTTTACTCTCATTGATGTAAGAATAGAACTTGGGCACTGTGATAGAGTATAATTCCATTATTGAGAAATTTTATTCTGATAAAGCCTCACAGTGTTATACAGTAATATTTACTGATGACCTTATGAGTACAATTTATTGCTCATAATCATATCAAGGCACTCACACAACTTTCTAACTTCATATAACATAACTTCGTTTAAAAGAAGTTAGAAAGTTGTGTGAGTAACTTGATATGATTATGAGCAATAAATTGTACTCAAAACATCATCAGTAAATATTACTGTATAACTGTGTGATTTTATCTTTGAATCTCAAGTGTGTTGCATCTCTTGCACTTTCTTGTATAGCTTTTCATTTTCATATCTACTCTACTGAAAAATATTTGATAAATGTACTACATAAATTTGGTTATGAGTTGTTTGTTTTTTATTCCTTTACGTTCCTATTGGAACATAAGGCTTCAAGCTAAAGGCCTGAAGTTTCTGTAGCAGTGGTTTTTATTTTCACAAACAGAATGTTGGGCTGTTAACTGGTTACATTCTTGTTTCTCAGAAAGAAAGCAGTACACCGTGTATACAGGGAAGTCTTCCACTTCGTTGCCTACTGAAGCTGGTGTCCCTCAGGGCGCTGTCCTTTCTCCTTTTCTTTTTTCTTTCTTTTTACATGACTTGCCTCACTCTGACGAAATAAACTTAGTGAAGTACGCTGATGATTTAACTGTTTCAATGGCTGTTAACTCCCAGCTAGATTGTACCAAAATAAATAGCTTTCTATCGGGAGTCAGTAAATGGTCTGAGTCTAACGGTCTTAAATTGAATCCTTCTAAATGTCAAACTGTTAATTTCAGCTTAAGATGTAAACGACAGTTAAAAGAAGCCGTCGATTCTCATGACAGTTGTAAGATTGACGACAGTGATATAGGAATTAAATCAGAAATTAAGTATCTTGAACTTATTCTCTCTTCTGATCTCTCCTGGTCTTCCCATGTCTCAGCGATCTCCAGTAAAATATTCCGCCTGACATTTTACATTAAAAAGTTAAGGCACTCGGGTATAACTCAACCCCTCCTCTTACAGTTCATAAACTCTTGCATTCTACCTATTCTTCTTTATTGTTCACCCTTATTCTTTCCTGGTTTGCTTAAAAAGGACTTTGTCACAATTCGTAGAATGCTGAAGACTGTCAGTAGGATGAGTGGTGTCCCAGTGGACTACATAGTTAACGTCGTTGTCGATAGGCACTTGACTTCATGCAGTAAATTTGCTAAAGGGATTTTGTCTGACTTGGAGCATCCACTTCACCCTCAGCTTTCACCTTGCATCTCCTCAGGTAGAACAAGAAGTAACTTCAGAAAACTGTATGCTCGCACGTTTAAGTATAAAAATTCTATGATACCATACTTGGCATGTGTTTTATGTGATGAAAATAGCGTCAGGCAAGAATTGACTAACCTTTTTTCATCTAGTAAATAAACAATTTCCTCCATCCATCTTTATATACCTTCAAGTTTCACTTTTATTATTTCTATTATATTTATGGTCCTGTTGATTCTTTGTTTTTACTTCCATAACTGCAAACACCAACTTATCTCTATGACTGCTGTAATCTTTGTTTTTTCCCTCACCATATCATGTAAAGAGAACATTATATTCAATATTTTTAATCATGCTAGGATTTGTATACCGCATTGACAATACTGTGTGAAACAAGCCCACGGAAATTTTCACTTGTATTATTATTATTATTATTATTATTATTATTTCCATCTTATATGCTGCATTTTTTTTAATATTAACCCTATTGTAAATGTAGAAAAATTTTCTGTGTGATTAATTTTATTTATAATTTGAGGAAATTAGATGCAATATTGTGATTAATGCTGAAAATTCCAATCTGTATCACAAATACTGTTTTTGGAATAAAGTAAATCATTATTATTATTATTTTAAGGGATGGGGTTGCTAGCCTCATGCCCGAACCATCCCTATTTACCAGTCTAATTACTGGCTTAGCGAGATAAAGGAGTGCATCGGCTGGAGATCGACCCCCGGACGACATGCGTGGTTGGCGAGCATTCTACCACATTCTACGCACCGACACACTATGAGTTGTTTTATCCTCAGTTAAACTTGAATGTTAAACAAGTTATCCTTTAGATTCGTCTGGAATTTTTTCTACATGAAGTCGGTGTTTGATTTGTTTATGTGAGCACTTGACTCATTATACTCACATTGGCTTAGTCCACTGAATAAAATTGTTAATTCGGATACAGCAAATGTGATGGATATTGGATTATCTTTAACTGTTGCGTTCAGTCAAAATTTGCAACTCTCATCCGATTTTGTATGATGTCAGGCATCATTAGGCTTTTGAAATTGTTAGCTATATTCGTTGTTTTCTTGTTCTGTTTGTTTATTTCCCGTCAAGTATTCATTCAGTCATTGTGTACTTACGATGCATAGTATTATATAAATTAGTTCGTCTTTTCATTTTATTGTTTTATTACCCTCTTCTATAGGTTTTTATTAACGAAACTTACATTGAAGATTTTCCACGATTCAAACACCGTGGGCTAATGCTTGACACTTCTAGGCACTATATGAGTAAATCTGTAATCCTGTTAAACTTGGTAAGTAGAATTGTGTTGTTTCATTTAGATTTTTCAAGTTAGGACTGACTGAATCACTAATCTGCGAATAGGATCTGTTATAAATGCATTAAACTATATACTACTGATTAATTGAGATGAGTAGTTGTACACTACTCATATCAATCAGCATTACTAGCTAGTCAGATCCTAGTGATCTAAACATATATATATATATATATATATAGATCTGCCAATAGGAATGTAATTGTTATTACTGAAATTTTAGACAAGAAAGGTGTATATGCTTGCAAAATATTACCAATATGCAAATAAGTTGCCGAAATCTACTGCTGATGATCTTATGGTTTCAGCAACTATATCAGAATAATTGAAAACCCTGAATGCTTGTGCTGAGATAAAGATCTCGATTTCGGTCAACTGTCATGAATCTAATCAATGTACTTGAACAGTATTTCACAAAATTAACTGGGTTTTTGTTTTTGAGTATTTGCAGTGATAATGAATAAAGCAGGAATTACGACGAGAGTGGATAGCAACACTTTTGCAAAATAGTATTAATAACTCTGCATAATTATTTATGAACAATATATACTTGTCACTCCATGGCTTAGAATATGCTTGGCCGAGTGATTGTGATAGAATACAGTGTGAATGGTATGGTATGCTATGATGTGTGACGTGTAAATGCCGAAAAATATGTCAACATAGTCGTCTATCCTTTTAATTATTGATCCGAATCCTACCAAATCTAGACAATTTCGTGGCTTATGTATATAAACAATCCAAATGAAGTTTTGAAGCTTCACATGATGAGCCTGTTGTTCTAGGTACAGAGTTCAGCCACGGACTAAGCTCATTAATCACTAAATTCATTTTTATGTGCATTGATGGATTGGTACGTAAGTACGCTTATGTTGTCTTGTCCAGGTACGTCGGTCTAAGATGATACTGGTATTTGTTTTCCTTCAGTGCCCCGCCCGTTTGATTGAACCAATAGATTTTTTATTGAAATGAAACGTGTAGTTAAGTAAAGGGCAAAATTATTATATTAACACCACATCCTTATATTCATTCATTTATTGAATTCCATATACATGTCCGTGTATGTAGAGTATTCAGCTGACGAGTTCTACCGAAATTTTTGATGAATTCATTAAATCTTGCTTTTTATTAACCTTTATTGCTTGTTTTGAATTCCTTTTTCTCCTAATTTTTTTTCACTAATCCAAATGTTTTCTTTAGGAGGCCATGAGTTACAATAAACTGAATGTCTTTCATTGGCATATTGTGGATGACCAGTCATTTCCATATCAAAGTCATGCATATCCTGAGCTTTCAGCCAAAGTATGTTTAAACTGTAACACAGTTTTCATTTACAGTTTATTATATACCTTAAGTGTGTGTCAATTAGGCAGAAAGCTGGATATATGCATGTTCTCGTTCATATGTTTATATGTATCCCAATGAATGTGTGTGTATGTGTGTATTTTGTCTCCATATCTCTCTTAGTTTCATACTTTCACTTTCCTCATTGTTTAGCCAGATATCTGGGATTTCATTGGTTTACTACTCGGTAGCATTTTATGCTGGCCATGAACAACTGCATTTTGCAGACTAGATAATCGATAGCATATTACCATATCTGCTACAGTAGCTACTGTATTTCAGTGAATATTAACCACCAATCATAACGTATGAATTATTCACTTAGATGGCTTGTTTGATTGAAGTTGATTGTTTATTGAGACAGTTTTTTTTTTTGTTTTTTTTTTGATGAATTGAAATCCTTTAAAAGCAAGGTATGTATGCTATTGGCTTTGATTCTCCTCAGTGTGCATCTGCAACCTCATACACGGTTTGAGCAACAGTAAAGAATAGGCACCACAGTCAATTCACCTTGAGTTAACTAATCAGAAAGCTCAGCATTGCAAATGGACGCCTTTCATAATCTTCGTTGCAAGATTCATCCTAACCTTAAATTTTTGTTCTACGTTTCACTCTTACCCTAATCTTCGTTGTAAGTTTCACCTTAACCTTAGTCATAAGCCCAAACTTTGACCGTGAATCAGGGTGAAACTTACATCGAAGATGATGAAAAGCATCCATTTGTAGTGCTGAGATATCTGATCGGCTGGTCCAAGGTCATTTGATTATGGTGTCTGTTCCATACTGTTGCCCACGATCGGGCTTACGATTCCATCGTCAGTGTTTTTATTCATTATTGGTATAGTTTTCTGTGTTACTGTAAGATCGCACAAACACTTAAGAAGTGAATGAAAATGTTGGATACTTTTTTATGAACTGTATGTGAACCGGTTCCGAACAGTAAATAATATATTTAATTGAATTTTAGATTTTCCCGTCGATTGATTGGACTGAAGTGCTCGGTCTCAGGTTGACATGTCGACTTTTTGTGCAGATGCCTTGACGATGTCTGGGCATTTAATTAGTATTTAATTGGTGGATGGTGGCTAGCAGTGGAATCCAGGATGCGCATTTCGTCATATTTAAGACTCATCAGGTGGATGTACCTGCATCCCACAGTGAGTGATGATGTTCCCACCGAGCCTCGAACCCAGTGCCCATAGTTTCAAACGCCAAAGCCTTATCAACTAGACCACTTGGGCCAGGAGAGCCACCTCTTGTGCAACGGGTCATATCAACTATTTAATTCAATTTTAGATTTTTCCGCACAATAAGCCGACATGTCAACCTAAGACCGAGCACTTCGGTCCAATCAAACGATGGGAAAATCTAAAATTGAATTAAATTCAATGACTTCGTCTATTGCTGACAGTTTTAAGTCTTTTCAGTCTGTGTGCCTTCAATCAACCTTCCATTAATTTATCTAACATCTCACGTTTGACTAAGCAATTGGTAATCATGTATAATGGAAATATCAGTCACTTCAAATCATTAAAGATTCCCATACAAAATTTGAAACAATATATGTGAGTGAACAATACTGTTTCCAGTTAAGTTTCATCGGGCTTTACTCTAATATACGTAGCTTCACATAGAAATATCAAACACAAAATAATCATATGATTTGCCAATAGAATGATGACTGTGTATTTAAATTGTATATTTATTAACAGATATATATAACGGGTAGTACTGGTATCATTCTTTGGTTGAGCCTTAACTGGTCAAAGTAGGGATAATGACTGTGCGAACTCCCTCCAAATGCGTAATTCTATTGTTAATCTTCTCCGCTATATACAATGGACAAATCCGGAGTCTTTGGGAAAGATTCGATGTGGTGCTTTTTTTGTTGTTTTTTTTTCACCGGATGGTCACTATCAACTAAATTCGGCGAGATGGAACTTCTTCCTCTGAGTTGCTAGCACTCACCGACTAGAAAGTAATAAACGCAGGTTAGCTGCTCAAAATGTTCTCTGTTCGCTTATGAATAGTTTTTGGGAAAATATTTCACTTGATAAGTCGCCACTAAATAGTAACTCATATATGTATATATTTACAGGGTGCCTATCGAGAAGATTTGATCTATACTTCAAAAGATATTAGTGAAATTTTGGAATTTGCGCGATTTCGCGGTATTCGAGTTATTCCTGAATTTGACATACCAGGTATGTGCATATATATTTGTCAATATTATTGTATAATTTGTTGGAATTATAGTTTTGAATTTCCTGCTGATTGTTTTCATTGGACCGGTACGTTCACTGTCTACTGAAATGTCAGCCACATGTCCTACCGTATTGTGTGGCTTCATATTAAATTTTCTGATAATCTGACTACCCCAATCTACTGGTTTGATTTATGTACTTTACCCCACAGTCATTGCATGTGATTTTGTAAATTATATTAATTTGTCGTCAGCCCGAATAAGCCAGTGGTAATGCCTGAAAGAAACTTCAAGCCACTAGCTTGAAGCCCTATGTTCCACTGCGGAACGTGAAGGAAAAAAAAAGGACGTCTGTGACTGCAGCGGTGGGTGACACGGCTTCGATTATCAGAGGGGGGACATGGGTTCCTTCAAGGTGATTGCATATGTATATAATCTCACTTGCTGGTGAGTGTCACCAAGAATAAAATATAATTAGAAGGGTTACCTTTATTTACTAATGATTCCCTTTAAGCACCTAATAACATTCTCCATATTGTGAATAACAAATATCAATAGAAATAAGAAAAAAATACGCAGGTGAAAATCCCCTAAGTCAATGTAACGAGGACTAGGTAACACCATATATAAAGAATTTCAATTAATCAGTTAATAAATTCATTTCAACTGAGCATGTGGGTGGAAGAATAAACAAGTAAAGTAAGTGTGAAAGTGATTTAAAAGATTTAATAGTGGTAAATATTCCCATATAATGAATTAAGGGTCAAACTGAACGAACAGTGTTCTTTTCAATAATTTCTCTTCAGGTTCTTACAATTATAAAAAATAATATTTCTTGTCATTACAATAATAATGGTCAGTCATGCGGCGGATGCATTTTTACGTAGACTAACAGTTTATTTATGAGATGTCAAAATAAATAGTATTTGTGTGACAAACGTGCTGGGCTGAATTCAAATACCAAATTTTTATGAAATGGGAGACAATGGTGAGGATTAGTCATATTTGATTCAACGAATGTGGGGTAGGAAAACTTGACAAGTCAGTTCAAGGTTATAAAAGGTGTCAGGTGAGTGGCTAGTATAAGGTAGTATGCATTAAAGAGGAGATAGTAAGACTGCAACGAGAGGTCCATCATGAAATAATCAATGTGTGAAATGAAACAGGTGGAGGTGTATATTGAGAAAAGAGATAATACTACCAATAATAAGTTCGGATGGTATAAATGGAAAATTCGATAATATTGAAAGAATGTTTGAGTGAAGAGTATACAACGAATAATAATAATTGTAGTATTAAGCAAAGCACAAAAAACCAAGAGGGATAAGGAGAAAGGCACTCTTGGCGAGAAGAAGAAACAATAATCTAAGTTTGGCCACGGTAGGAACAGCGTCTGGACGTGTTCTTTTTGGATGCAGATTTCCGGTTTAGTTGATCTTATTGCAACAGCTTCAGCTATGTGAGGTAGGCGTAAGGTAATTGGACGTGATAACTACCTCGAAATTTGGTGTATAACCCTGAAGGCTGTGTCGACATCGATGTGATGTCCAGTATCGACCAAGTGTGACAGAATTGAGCTTTTTATGCATTTAACTTCTTCCTTGCTGAACTGAGGTGGTAAATGTTCTCGAATCTGTAGACGAACCTGCCTAATCGTATACCCTATATGACTTGAACCACAGGAACAGTTCAAGTGGTATATGCATGAAGAAGACCTAAGGTTAGGTAAGACATTTTTCAGTTGTTGGGTGAACATTGGATGGCTACTGAAAGATAGGAACAGATGTGCAGAGTAGAATGTTTTCTTTATTGCCTTGGTTAAACGTTGCGATAGAATCTCCGCAGGAGTATCTCCCCTGAATTGTAGACGTAAAACTAAAGGCTTTCTCTCCACCGTTGTCAGTTCATGTTCACGAATATTTTAACCTATGCTAACTTAAATGAACTTCTTTGGATATCCGTCCTCGCTTAGAATATCCCGGATGATCTGGAGTTCTTTCTCTACACAATCTTCTGAAGAAATGGATCTCACTCTAAATGCTAAGCACCTGATCAGATTACGTTTGTATTTCATCTATACAAAGCTAGGGAAGTATATATACTGAACTTTGGTCTCCAGCTTTCTAAATATCGTTCTTTTGACGGAACCATCCTCTCTTCTCGTTAGTAAGACGTCGAGCAATTGCAGAGAGTCTTTATATTATCCTTCGTAGGTAAAATACACCTCTGGGTGAGCGTTACTGCACTTTTCAATAGAATGGTTATTGAGCAAAGAATACTCTTTTCGATAACTTCATCATCAGGTTCTACAGTTATGCTGAATGAATGAATTCGTGTTATGAACAACATTTATGTTGTTTAAATAACATTGCATCAATAATATCAATAGATTACAGTTCAATAGTATCAACACAACAATACACTGAATATCAGAAAAATTAGGAAAGATAATAATACAAATTCATGAATTTATAGTCTCTACTGAAGGCCAGGGCAGTATTAATGGCTGGACTTGCTTCTTTTGCACACAAAGCATGCCTTGTTTCACGCGAATGGCGATAGCCTCTGCTGTTTGGAGCATGCTGTACCTCAATGTTTTTGGCAATCTATTCGGTAACCGGTAGACGATAGAGAAGGATTCTTCAATGCTGGCTTTGTGGCCGGTTTCGATCAGGTGTTCTAATATTGAACTGTTGATGGTTTTTACTACACCTTTACTTAGCCATACTGGGAGATGTTCTCGAGCACAAAAGACCAAGTTCCTAGAGCAACGGCCGATATAACTTGCCCCACAAGCGCAGTTGAATTGGTAGATACAACTGGAAGTGGCTAGTCTATGTGCTTAATTTTTCAATCGAGGAATCACCATCGGTCGTGTAGAGAATACGACGTGTAGTTTGCCAGCATTAAAAGTTCTTCGAACTGATTTTCTTAATTTCTTCGTAATTATTTCGCTTGGTATATCACCTTTGAATTGTAGTCGTATGTACAAAGGCTTTCTATGCTCAAAATCAAATCATTACGTAACCTTTCATCGTACACTACAAAAGTATCATCTATTTAACAACAGTACATTTCTATTTTTGCTAATTTATATTTCAACGGACGTTTTTCAATAAATTGGAATCTATCCTTGAGGCTATGCTTCACTAACTCGTCATGCAAGGGTTGAATTAGCTGTACTAGCCACTTCACCGTCTCTTGATAGGGTGAATATGACATGTCTAGTATGGGACGTAGGTGCACTCTTGATTTATGCACTTTCGGTAGATCGTACTTGCTTGAGATGGTGCTACCAGTGGGTTTTATGTTTTCGTATGTTTTTGGTGATCTGTACCCTTAACCTTTCAAATCCTTTAAAAAGTTCGTTATGTCTCTTTCTGTTAGGTCCACCTGTTTCATTTCACACATTGATTATTTCATGATGGACCTCTCGTTGCAGTCTTACTATCTCCTCTTTAATGCATACTACCTTATACTAGGCACTCACCTGACACCTTTTATAACCTTGAACTGACTTGTCAAGTTTTCCTACCCCACATTCGTTGAATCAAATATGACTAATCCTCACCATTGTCTCCCATTTCATGATATTTTGTAATGTAATTCAGACCAAGGACATATTGGATAAATCCAATAGTGCACATCTTCACATAAGCTTGACTAAAGGAGAAAAAAAATGATTCTCTTTCTTCTTTGTACGTTTTAATAATTAAATGAACAAACGCAACATTATATTGACATTTACATCGAAAATCTACTTCCACTGTACAATATACTCACTTCCTGAGTTTCGTACCTCCATAATACAAACGTATTCTGGTTAGATGTCTGGTTCACCGGCCTAAAGTTATCCGTTCAAATGAGACAGTGAACAAACAACTCTATACTATTCGCATGGAGGATTTCATGCAATCAAACAAAATCCCTTCAAAACCAATACTCGAAAATTAATCTGATGCTCACTAGTGACTGGCCCTATTCAGGCAGTTAACCTGGGGTTCTATTGGGGATCCGTGACCAGTAGGTACAGCAGGTTGAAGATGAGGCAGTAGCTCATCGAAGAAGACATTGCGGAATGGTCGCGCTATGTCGTGAATTGGCGGAAGTTAGAATTCATGGGCCATTGGATCGGGTTCCAGTGACTTAATGGTATACAAGCTCACCTTGTAACCAGAAGGTCCTGGGTTCGAACCCCGGTGGGTGCGTACTGATGAAGAGTCCCAAACTAGGACGAAACAGCTGTCCAGTACTCCCAGGTTTTCCAATGGTTCTCTAACCAATGTCAGCTCATGATGAAATCCTCCATGCAAATACATAAACTGAGAAAGTGAAAAGTCGGAAGTGCCCTCTGTGCCCAATATCCATGTCTTCCTAAGATTAAAATTCACAAGTGATGTCAATAGTAATATCTTATTATAACGTCTGAGAAGCGCCTTTAAAAGGACCTTCTATGCAACTAACCTATGCTGTATGTTCACTAGGCGACCAATACCTAGTTCAAGAAATAAAGGCAGACTGTCCTATTTTGTCTCTTCCATGTTACTTACCAGATTAACTGCCCGTTCGGATCTAGTTACATAGGGCATACAATCAGGCAATTTCATCGTCGAATTACTGAACACCTCTCATCTTGGTTTGCCAAAGGTTCGCATTAAGCTATACGCAGCTCAATACTAGCTCATCTCGTCGATACTGGACATCAAGGCGACTCTAACAAGGCTTTTAAAGTTACCAATTATTTATCACCCAACCTCCCGCACGGTCTATTCATTTTATTGACTTATTTTTATTAGTCTCTATAAATAGATAAAAAGTTGTGCAATTTACTGAATGTTCGCTCTGGAAAAGTTCACAGTGCCAAGTGTTTTCGCGTTTCACTGCATTTTTTCCCTACTCAACTAAGTCTATTTGTTTGAGTGTAACTAGTGTTTCGAAATTTTCATTTGGCGAAATGATTCTGTTTTGTTTGTCATACTTGTAGAATAGTGAATTAGTAAACAAACAAAAAAAAAATACTTGTGCAGTGCAAGAGCAAGAGTTGAATTGGTGATAGCGCTTTGTACATTGATATTCAAACAGTGAAGATGAAATAGATCAGCTTACTCTATCCAGTTTTGAAGAAAGCACTATTTCTCATAATCATAAGTGAAATTATTTTTCGTTAAAAATCACTCTTCAAGTGGTCTATAAAATATTTCTAAAAACAATAATAGTGGTGTATTATTTTGTTAAGTGTGCGAATATAAGTCTCCCTTTTACTTGATTTTAACATTAAAATCATCACACCACCTTAGAAATATGTGTAGGCTGTTTTTTCAAACGAGTCTTTGATATCCATTGCTTTTGCAAGAATGACGTAAGTTATTCGATTGTTTTACTCACTTTGTTGCAATTTGTTTTATTAATCGCTTTGAATTAGTGAATGAAGTTTTTAAATATCTAACAAAATCATGAAAAATAAGTTTTTTAAGACAGGTTTTTGTTGCTTTTGTGTGTATTTATAATGCTGAGGGGGGGGGGGGGCGCATTGTTCTTCAAGGTACGCTTAGCCAACTTTGTAAAATAGTACTTACAGACTGGTTACAATTCGTAATCCAGTTATATAGCGGATTAGCTACAGTTTAAAGAGTTAAATTAAGCCGGTGTCAGTTCAATCCTTGGTGTATTCCGGCTATAGTTATTCAATTATAGATTAAAATTACTTGTTACCAGATACTAACATGTATCTTATTACACAGTTTTACTACCCTTTATTATTATTATTGTTCCCTTGCCTTCCTAGTGGAACATAGGGCTTCAACTGCACGCCTCCATTTGTTTCTATCTTCTGCTGTACTTTTCACCTGCATCCATGTTAGTCCATACTGTTTCAACTCCTCTTCACACGATCTCCTCCATGTCACCCTTGGACGTGAGCGTAATTATCTGATTCTGAGATTAATTGTAGATGATTTTGATTTGCTTAAGGTTGTTGGTAAGAAGAATGTTGAGCACCACTAACTAGTTCATCTTTAGAGACTTTAATTTACTTCCTTCAACATGAGTATCATAGATAATACTAAGTTTTTTCATGCAACATTTTTGGTAGCATTAATGTAGTTTTGTCTTATTTGAGAATCGCCTTTTATTCCTCACTATTTTACCAAATGGGATATGGATTACTTTTAATATAACACAAACAGTGATATGTTGACGTGGTTCACTACAAAAGAATTTGTATGCATTTAGATCAAGATTTTTATATCGTAAAGTTTTGCAAATATCAGGTGCGCATAGTGATTGGTAGACTTTTCCAAAATAAAGAATGCGTGTACAATTCTCTGAGGTATGTAAAAATGTTTTCATTATGTACCAATTTCTCAGATTCATCAATCTACTATCGAATTGATTAATTTTCTTTGTTATATTTTGTTTTTGTACAACCCTTAGGCCATACTCGAAGTGTCTCTTTATCACATCCAGAAATTATGTCGCAGTGTTCGCAAAAGACGGGGTATTTCGGCCCGCTTAATCCAGCCTTGAACAGAACATATACATTTTTGGAAAAACTACTCAGTGAAGTTTTTGGCTTATTCGTAGATGAATACATACACCTAGGTGGTGATGAGGTGGAAACTGTATGTTGGTATGTTGCATATATAAATAAACTCATTCTTTTTTAATATATTAAATATTCCCATAGTAAAATTTAGAACAACACATTTAAGCGAACAATATTTTTTTCAATTAGATCTCATCAGGCTTAACTCTAACATATATATAAGTTTACAAATAAAAATTCAAATATAAACCAATCATGGTGTTTTGTCTATAGGATAATACGATGGTGAATATAAATTGTGCAATTAGTCATAATAGTAGTAATGATAATAATAATAATAATAACACTAGTAATAATAAAAATGGTCTTATCAATAATAAGGATGAAAAAGTGATAACACGAATAATGAAAAACAGCATGATTAAACAAGCAACTGTTCAGGTGGAAGTAGTCGATAAAGGCTAGTAAAAACAAATGAACCGATTAAGTAATGTTAGATTGTAAGGGAAGGATGATAACAAATGGATTGAAAACATAAACAAAGGGTGGTGTAGAAAAGATTAGTTGGTTGTCTTAATAGGCCAAGGAAGGGATAATGGCTGTACGAACTTTTTTTGAATACATAGTTTAGGTTTAATAGTTCGAATGCCTATCGCCTCAGCTGTGTGTAGTAGACGAATACGAAGTCTATTGGAAAGATTCGGTGGGATACGATGAATCACTTTGAAGGCTCTCGTTTTCTCGATTACATGACCACTATCAATTAAGTGTGACAAAGTTGAGCTACGAACTGTTTTTGTCTGTCCTTTGCCAAACCACGATGGGAGATGTTCACTAACACGTTGGCTAAGCTGTCTAGTAGTACGCCCAATATAACTGTCACCGCAGGTGCAGTTGAATTGATAAATGCACATAGATGTGGCAAAACTATCTAGCTTATCCTTCGTTTGCGTCCCAATCATTCGTCGGCTAGAGAATGACAAACATAGGTGTGCTGCATAAAATGTTCTACGTATACTCTTTGAAAGTCTTTGAAATAGAATCTCACTTGATAAGTCACCATTAAATTGTAACTTAATAAATAGAGGTTGCTTACGTGCAGTCAAAGTCTCCGGTTTTTTCTCCGATGTTTTCATATGTTTCTTTATGAAACTATTCGGATAGCCCATCTCTGTCAAGGAATCGTGAATATATTCAAATTCCTTTTGCAAGAGGTCATCTGTACATATCTTTCTTGCTCTGCTCGCAAGACATTTTACAACATTCCTTTTATATTTAATGGGCACGTAACTAAGGAAGTGTGTGTATTGCCCCGTGAAAGTGCTTTTTCTATACACGCTTCTCCCAAGTGACCCATCTTCTCTCCTACTTAACAAGACATCCAGGAAATGTAGTTTATTCTCCTGTTCCTCTTCACAAGTAAAGGTAAGCGAAGGGTGGATGTTGTTGAATTTCAGCAACAATTCGTCTATGTTAACATTTCCATCAGCCAAGATAAATGTATCATCGACATATCGGTAATACATATCAAACTCTTTGATGATGTCCTTCAATTTCCCGTTTTCAAGTTTTGCGAGAAAGAAGTCAGCTAATATTGGGCCTAATGGTGAACCCATAGCTATTCCATCTACTTGTCGATAGTATGAATTATTGAATACAAAGTGAACATTCATTGTGCATTTAAGAAGTAATTCTTTGAGGCTACACAAGGGGATTCCTAAGTCTAATTGCCTTTCGGCGATTTCTTGACAAATATAATCTACTGTTTCCATTCTTTTTTATTGGTTGCATTTCCTTTTACTTATGTATACTACTTTTTTTTGTGGTTCCTCCATGAAGGTTTTGGTTAAAAGGGTTTTGCGGGTTAGTTTTTACTGACTTGCTTAACACGGAAGTGTTTTGTTAATACAGATGTTTTCACCTGCGGTAGAAACCCAGTCTTCCCCACCGCAAGCGTTTTCCGTGACTCCACTTCAAAGCTGTACGTTTGCATGGTGTTCTAATAGCTCATAGAAATCCCTATAAACGTCAAGTATCAATACCAGTTGGTAACAAAACATATGAAATGATATATCAATAAAAATAACTAATCAGTTACGAAACTTGGTTAAGTAGTCTTACGTAATCTAAAATCACTAAGTGATGGATATTGCTCGGAAATGATTATCAATAAAACTACAAGTGCGCATGGAAACGGGAATATTGTTCATAAGAGTAAGAGATTCAGAATATTTATGAACTATCTTAGAGTTATGAAAGATGAACTAAATACCAAATTAAAGCTCATGTGGAAAGCAAAGCAATGATTATTGCTTATCATTAATACACATCAGACTGACAAACAAGTTAAAAAAGAAATGTTTAAGGCCACAGGGAAAACCCTGAATCATATATACAGAGGGAGTTTGTCCAATCCCCTTTTACTACCGTAGCTTCGAAGATTCCTTTTTTTAACTTGTATGTTAATTTGATGTGTATTAATAATGAGAAATAATAATCATTGCTTTGCGTTCCTCAATGGAACATAGGGCTTGAAGCATGGGCTTTCATTTGGTATTATTTTTTATTCCTTTACGCTCCCGGTGGAACATAGGACTTCAAGCTAGAGGCTTAAAGTTTCGGTAGCAGTAGTGTTTATTTTTACAGGATGGGGTTGCTAACCTCATGCCCCTAACCTTTTTTAGATTACGTAAGGCTACTTAACCAAGTTTCGCAACTGATTAGTTATTTTTACTGATCTGTCATTTCATATGTTTTGTTACCAACTGGTATTGATACTTGACGTTTATAGGGATTTCTATGAGCTATTAGAACAGCATGAGGGTACGAAAAACGCTTGTGGTAGTGAAGATTGAGTTTCTACTAGGGAAATGAATATTCTCTGCTGATCTACGCCATTTTAATTTTTATCACATGCAATCCAGTAGCTTCATGTGGTTTTATACCTGTCAGTCAGTCATCAGAAATGTGTAGAAGGTAATATTGCTAGTTTCAAAGTGGTTGGCATTAGTCTTAGATCGATAATCAAATAATTGACAGACTAATGCCTAGCCTATTACTAATCGCTCAGTCAATAACGTTTCTAACGAGATGAGTACTAATAAAAGGTAGCAAGTTTATTTCCTAGTGTCAGAAGTTTCAAGGCACTAAGTATAATTTATTACACGCCCTCAAGTTTTTCTATACCTAACGTTGAAAAAAATTAAATCGTAAATAAATTAAATTACTTGTTATCACACGAGATAAAGTACGAGAAATTGAAAGTGGAGGTAATATGACGCCTGTATCAAAGATCAACGAAAATTACTTACTTACTTTTAAGCGGAGTCGTGTGACTTCAGGCCAGTTTTTATAACACAAACTGATATAGCTTCGAAGCTGTTTGATATCAAGTACAGAACCATCATGACGGATATTTGGCTGATTATAATGTGGCATTTTTAAAATTTCACCAGTCCTCAATGTAACCTGACCATGGTCTAGTACTCTCAGCTCAGCTGACACCTCACTTTTTTTTATCCTTCACGTTCCCCAGTGGAACATAGGGCTTCAAGCTAGAGGCTTGAAGTTTCTGTAGCAGTGTTTATTTTACAGGATGGGGTTGCTAGCCTCATGCCCAACCTTTCCTCTCACCAGCATTATTTCTGGCTTAGCGAGGTAAAGGAGTGCGTCGGCCGGGGTTCGAACCCCGGACCATGTGCATGGTCGGCGAGCGTCTTAACCGCTATGCCACCGACGCCCGACACTTCACTTAGAGCGTCTTAAAATCCATTGTAAAGTCAATTTTTGATTGACAGTGAGCTTTATGTACTGCTGCTAAAGCATTCCTAAACTTAGATGAACCAGTTGCATAGTGTTCTTTTCTCCTAGTTGTTCTGTAGCGGATGATAGTCTATGGTGTAAGGGACAAGTCTATTGTTAAACATGGTTTTTGTTTTCTTTCACTAACTGAACTGTATTCTATCTGTAAAGTAAAACATTATAAGACCATTGTAAATCATATTCTCTGTTTATTATGTAGCATTTTAAAAAACAACAACTTGAAATGCTAACGTTAAAGCATTGTTCAAATCAAAACCATGAATAACAGAAGTGATGTGTCACAGTGTTATTCTGATAAAACAATAAGAAATGATGATATCATTGACTGGGAAAACTAGAAAAGGAAATGACCACCTGGCTTATCTAACTGTTTACTAGTGTGCTTGTATGTTGGTTTATTGGTACATAATGTGAAGTTATAGGCACGCACAGACTATATTGGCCAGTAGTTATTAATTATTGAATTTATGCTTTAGCTCTTTCCATTTCAAATAATATCCATGATAAGTTTGTGCATTGTGGAATAGACCAGTTAATTATAATTGTATTTCAATGGTATGTGAACAACTATAGCAGTTTCCTATGCTCTACCGCTTCAAAGTCTATATATGTCTACAGATTGAATACTGGATGCGTGCTTTGAAGGTACACTTCATTAGCCTAGAGTATTTTATATTTCATAACTGAAAATTGTATCACTGAGTGTCTGTGCCAAACACAGTAAACATCCATATATGGGGTAATAAAATTACTCAGTATTCACCTACATTACAGGATGGGCGTTGTTCTTTTTCTCTTTTTAAAGTACTTTTTTGTTTTCAAGTTTCGACACGCTGGAATAGTATAATCAGAAATTGTAAGTGCTTATTCATTCAAACGATACTTTTTGTATATACTTCTGGCTCGAGGAACAGCGAAATTTATCTATTCTGGTCAATGGTTCATGATCAACTATTGTTTTCATGTGGTATTCTTTCAAAAAAAAGTACTGAGTCTAAAATTTAGTCTTGAGAAAGAAATCCGTTTATGTTCTGCTGAGTGTGATAAAATGATTAGTACAAATTCAGGCTTAATTCAATCAAAGACAGGTTAACTATTGTTTCATCTGCATTGAAAACTTATTAACCATCTCTAAGCTGGCATTCATTGTAATGTTTAGCACATGAGTTCAGTTAGTTGTAGGATAATATTCAAATTTAAGCGGTATCATATAATGTAATGCTTTGAATATTTATTTGTGTGGTTCCACTGTTGAACCAACCTGTTCCATGAACCTTAACTCACGTGAATAAAATATCCTGTATTTTCTTTCTCGGTATATTTAATTGTAACGCCTGTTTTAATGATACTTTTATTTTCCATAAAGGAAAAATGATCCTCACATCATACAAAGTGAACAACATTCTACTCAATTCAGTCCTACATTTTGGAACAATTACTTTTGGAGGCGGTAAGCTACCTATATTTAATTATTATTATTCCCTTGAGTTCAAAGTGGATCATAGGGCTTCAACAACGATTCTCAACTTTGTTCTGTTTTCTGCCGTCCTCTTCAGCTGGGTCCACGATTGACCAAACTCTCTCATCTCTTCCTCACACGATCTCCTTCATGTCACCCTCGCACCAACGACCCACTCGTCGCTTCCCATTTGGATTCCACTCGAGGGCCAGGCGTGCGATGTCCTTCGGCGGCCTCCTCAATGTATGCCCGACCCACCTCCATTTGCTCCTACATATTTGTTGATCAGTAAGCTGTTGGTTGGTTTGTTTCCATAGTTTCTTGTTGCTTATTTTCTCTGGCCATTTGATTTTCAACATGGAGCGAAGGCAACTGTTGATAAAAGTCTGCAACCTGTTGCGAATCCTTTTCGTGACACGCAGTGCAAGTTTCTGACCCGTGTAGAAGAACCGACTTGGCATTAGTGTTGGAAATGCGATTATTGTTCCTTATGCAGAGTGCGGAAGATTTCCAAACTGGTTTCAGGCTGATAAATGCGTTTCTTGCCTTTCCGATTCTGACTTTGAGATCTTTGTCCATTCCGACTACCTATAGTTGAAACGATGCTTCCCAGATAAGTGAAGGAAGTAACTTCTGTCGAATCTCTTCCGTTGATGGTGATTTGTGCTGGTTGTTGTTGCTGTTGCGGTTCGTTGGTTATCTTCATCACCTTGTCTTCTCTATGTTCACTTGGAGTCCTGTTTTCGCTGCCTCTTCAGTCAGTTTGTTGGTTTTCGGCCGCAAGTCTTCGAGTTTGTGTGACATTAGAAATATATCATCTGCGAAATCCAGATCTTCTAGAGTCTACTTATTGGTTGTCCAGCGTATTCCTGAATTCTCGCCGCCAACAGTCTGACGCGCAATCTAGCGCCACCACCTATATATATATATGATATTGATAAATTATTTGGGACTGTCGTGGGATTACATTTGAGAGTTTCGTAGGGTTTCTCATTTATGTTTAGTTTCACAAGTTTTATTTTGCACTAACTAATTCAGATCTGACACTAATCTTTGTTATTTTAGCCCTCTTCATAAAACTCAGTATATTAAAAAATGCGTCCAAGTTGAGAGCTATTTTTGATCGAGTAACAACAGATTGAACTTTGGGTGACACCCGCCCTTTGAGACGACTTCTTGATTAGTCACGTGTTGACACTTAGTAACTTCTGTACATCGACCCAGTGCCGTTAGGGCGCAGAACATGTCTTGAAAACGACCTTTTGACGAAATAAGGTTTTTGATTTTTTGAAGCTACGCTCCAAATGCCTTAGATCGCCTTAAATGTCCGCTCTGTTTCAAGCTGAACCGTAAATTGCTTATTGCAAAATTTTGAATACGTGTTGTGTTTTATGACATTCAGATGTTTTATTTAGTCGATTTTATTTGGTCAGTGAGATGAATTTATCCTTCAGATATAAGTTTATTTAAAGAACTGTTATCATGGTTCAACACTGCTGTTAAATATAACAGTAATTGTCTCTCAGTTGAGTATGCATAGTGCATTTGCGTGTTACATTAAGAAAGGAAAGTTTTACGATAAGTGTAAACTACTTCTTACAGTAGCCTTGTGGCCACTGACAGATTAAATGAAGAAAAAGATAAGTTTTGTGTACAACTGTTTATTTAAAACAGTCAGTCTCTTTAATGAATTCGGATGGCGTTATTAGAAGACGGAGATTGTCTGAAAAATATAGTGTATTTGCGCAATGAATTTCGAACAATCTGATCACACATTTACTTGTTAAATCAATTTAAACGAAAAATAAATGCCAATTGAAGTTAAGTTGGGAAAGATTTAAGAATTTAAGAACTATAGGAATAATTAACACTTCGTTCGGTTATGTAATCAGATAAGGATTACCAAGGTAGGCTGAGAGAAATAATACATTGTTTTTGTGCACACAGAGGAGGGATTAAGTTTACAAGTAGCTATTGCCTTTTGTGTATTTCAATAAGCTCTTTGACCCTTTTTTATAAATAACCCCTTAAGGTTGTCTTGACACCAATCTTATGACTCACTTCTTTTTCTCACCACTTGGAAATATGCTTTCCCAGACTCACATGCAAAGCACGATCAATCCTCTCTATGCATATTTAACCACACGTACATGTAAACTAGTGTATAATAATAAATTTTATAAGATTTTAAAAATAAAAAGCAACAACAACAAAAAGAAAAAAGAGCAATAAAAGAAATAAAAAAGAACGGCATTGCGTTCACATATTCAAACAATGCACCACAGGATATGAAATATAAAATTAGTGTGTAATAGAATATGTTAGCAACAATATAATAGTAACAAAGAAAGGAGAACAAAAGCTAATAGGAACTATTTGTTAGAGTGCCTCAGTAAGTTGATCGTGTCATACCTAACAGTTTTCTCATCACATAACAGCTGTGCCAGATCAGGTATTGTGGAGTTTTTGTACTTGGTAGTCCCGGCATATAGCCTCCTATAGTTGCTTCTAGTTCTACCAGATGAAATGCAAGGAGAGAGCTGCGTATGGAGAGGGTGTTCGGGGTCTGACAATATAGAATTCGCTAGTTTCTTACATGACATTATATGTCTATCCACAATGGTGTTAACCAGTTGGTTTAACGAAATCCCACTTCCCTTACTAACAGCTATTAGTGCCCTACGCAGCAAAGCAAAGACTTTCTTAAGTAGTCCAGGAAAGATTAATGGGGAGCAGTAAAGAGGGATGGTTAGAATACAAGAGTTGACAAACTGAGAACGCAAAGACTGCTTTATACCAGACTGCCTTAACTTCCTAACGTAGAACGTTAAGCGAAACATCTTTCTAGTGACTAGCAAGATGTGAGAGGACCAGGAAAGATCGGAGGAAATACTCAGTCCAAGGTACTTGACATTAGATGTAGTTTCAACCTCTATGCCGTCAATGATAGTGGGACCATGTGAGCTAGCTAGTTGTTGTAGGTCACGTTTTCGTCTGAAAGTGAAATTTACTACCTGACATTTAGACGGATGTGCACTCCATGTGGCACACAAAAGAAGACAAACGCGAGAACGGACGCTAATAAGTAGAAATGTGAGAAAGAGTAGTAACAGGGAAAAACTATAGCGTTTTGTTGGATATCGCAGATCATGAAGAGTGAATGCATCTGCGCCACTGAGAACGATTTTAAGCCATATCATCAACTGTCACTAGCCATTGGTTCTTAGAATCTCAAGGACCTCAACCAGGCAATCGACACCTCCCTACGTGCCTCAAAATAACTATTAAATATTTCATGGAGTGGTACCATGTTTTGGTTTGACCACCACTAACTCTTTTCCAGCCTAATCATATGTCAGCTAGCGTTGTTCGTCGAGGAAGGCGATGCCTAGGCATACGCAATACGTGTCCTAACCATTTCAATCGATATTGCTTTACAACTTCATCGATAGATTTTCCCTCTTTACCTCAATATTACTCACTTTATTATACCATCTAACATAGGAGATGGAACACAGACACTTTGTGATCAAAGACAGCTACCCCTTTCATATCTTCCACTTTTAATGACCATGTCTCACAAACATAAAGTATGACGGAGAGAACTACTGAGCAGTACACACATCCTTTGATCGATAGTTGAATATCACGTCTACGCCAGAGATGATGCAGTTTGGTAAATGTCATACGTGCATTCTGTATCTGTGTTGAGATTTCATCAACAGTCAGTCCGTTATGGTATATTCAACTTCCCGAATTAGTGTAGTGGTCAACACGCTCCACCATTTCACTCCTCTCTGTCTTTAAGCTAGGAGTCAATGTAGTTCAGTCCTGTAGCATCATCTTACATTTGACAGGAGCGAATTGCACACCAAGCATACAAGGATTGTTGTTCAGGGTGCTCAGAAGACTACATTTTGTCAACGTCTTTACCTAGGAGGACTATATCATCCGGAGATTCTAAGTTGAGGAGATAATTCCCTGGTAACAAGTCAAACGCTAAGTCGCTGAAGTGATTTAGTGTTAATTCCATTAGTACCCCTCTGATGAATGTAAACAGAAAAGGAGATAGTGGACATCTGTAACCCACACCACTGTTTGTCATTACTTCAAATAACAATTGTTCCTAAGCTCTTACATGGCTGCGTGAGTTCTTGTAGAATAGTTCGTTTTCAGTTGTTTAGGAAACCTTAGACTTATTAGATGATATTCTCAACCCGTAATATTGAAGTCACCCTCTTTCAATAAGAGAGTTGCTTTTCTGGGTGTGCCTGTATCTGATTTCCATTTTTGGTCCAGTATAACCCTGAAAAGCAATTATAATTAAGAAGCAATAACTTTTGATTACGACACAGGTTCTCCCATTTGAATTCTTTAAGAATCAATTGCAAAGCTGTTATTTGTGTCCTTAATGGTGAGTGGATATCGCTGATCAACAAGTACATTAGTGAAAATTAGTTGATTTAGTTATTTAATATTTTGAAGATGATCAGCTACTTAATTAATGTAGTGAAGCTGTAATAGACAGCCTGAAGACAAACTCCAACTCTCTAGGCACTTTTTCACATTATTTACTGGATTCATTTTGTTAGTTTACATCAGAAGAACTTATTTCTCTACGATTATATTATTTCCCGCTTACGGAGTTTGATGGGGACATGCGTTGGCAAAACCACCACTATTAATCTAAAGAAGACAATTATCTCCACTTATTTTTTCTCCAAAGGAACGCTCGCTTATTTTTGCTGTATATGTAGGTAATTGAATGCTTTTTACTTTATCTAGTGAGATAAGTTCTACTGTTTCAGCGGTTATGTAACGCTCAACAAGTCTGTCTCTCTTAGACTTACAATTCTAAGGATGATTGATTTTAAATATTCTAGAAAGATAATCACAAGCGAAGCAAAAATTCCAAAATTAATGCAAAACTGTTAAAGATAAAGTAATAGATAGTGTTAGGGTAATAAGTCTTTTTACAGGTCATGCGGACTCCAGGAGAATCAAATGAATATAGCCCATAAACACTGTACATATTTTAAAATTAGTCGTAAATGGAGATAAAATCACACATAGATATAATAAAAATAAAATATATAAAAATACTCGCCGAAGACATTGGCTAGCGGTCGCGCTATATCGTGAACTGGCAGAAGTTAGAATTCATGGGCCATTGGATTGGGTTCCAGTGACTTAATGGTATACAAGCTCACCTTGTAACCAGAAGATCATGGGTTCGAATCCCGGTGGGTGCGTACTGTGGGAGAGTCCCAAACTAGGACGAAACAGCTGTCCAGTACTCCCAGGTTTTCCAACGGTTCTCTAACCAATGTCAGCTCATGGTGAAATCCTGTAACCAATCAATCAAATCCCTACAAACGAATACTTGAATAAAATTGCCCTTTGAATTCTGAGCTCAAACTAGAAATTTTTTGAACGCAGCGTTTAGCCTCAGTAAAGCATAACACCTTTAAACAATTGTGACATGTTTTCTCTACATCTAGGTGTTAGTTGACTACCTCGTTATATTTCAAGACTAAGCTCTTCCATACCTCTTAAGTCCCATTTTGTTTCGACTGTTTGTGCAATATGAAGACGAGACTTTTTTTCTCTATTCTGACATTTGAAAAATTCTCTCCACCTACCAAAGTTTCAGCGAATAAACAGTAATGTTAACTCTACTACATACATATATACACGTAATCAAGCTGTACTGTAAAGTTTAATGCTTTTAAACAAACTAAACGTTCATTTATCAACGAATGTTAAGCGATTCATGCTTCTCTTGACGTCGTGTATATCGGTATGATTCTTTAAATTATTATAATTTTTTTTTTACGAAAATTTCTTCTTCATTTTCTTTCCAGGGTGCAGAATTTAGTTACTGGAATCGGTAACACTAATCCTGATTTAAGACGAAATTTAATTGTCTGGCAAGATGTATTGAATCATGTCACTGAGGTATGTATATATTTTTTTCTATTTATAATTTTGCATGTGATCGTCGAATTTTTATGCATCAAGTACACCAATATGACATTGATTTATAACCATAGATTTTAACTGCCCTGTCATTCGTTATATATTCTAAACCTGTTTCGCCTACAGGCATGAGGAGAATTTTTTGTTGTTGTTGTATCACTAGTCTTTGAATAAGAGATGTAGAACAATAATCTCACAAGTGGGCTTATATAACGGTTACAAATTATGAAACTCAGTGAATCACTCAGTTCATTCTATGAGTATCTTCTCAATATACACATGCATAGGTGTTTTCTCAAAACATTGTAATAAACTTCCAGCTGTTTATGAAGTGAATTCCACTTTTTCATACAGTTACCCCATAGTAACCTCTTAAATGAGAATGAATACCTTTGTAAAAAATTATATTTGTAAAGTCCCAGCGAGATTGAAATGAGTAATTCCAACGTTTCGTTCGGCAATCTGGTCCGAACTTCTTCAGGGAAATTAATCGAAATTAACATAACATATATATGCACCTATGTTATGTTAATTTCGATTAATTTCCCTGAAGAAGTTCGGACCAGATTGCCGAACGAAACGTTGGAATTACTCATTTCAATCTCGCTGAGACTTTACAAATATAAAAATTTTTTACAAATGTCTGCTTCTCACTCGGCGCCCAAATATTTTAGAACTATTCTGTCAAATCTTGACGACAGTTCATTTGAGAATGAATACCCTTTGGTTTTTCCACTAACACACAATAACCTTTGAGTTATGGTTAAGAAAGTTATGAAATGTTTACTGCTGAGTTTTTCGTACAGATTGAGGTGGTTGCGTTTGAAATCAAATTCAGGTGAAATGTTATGATTGGGAATATCTTGACAGCTCATTGCCCACCATCAGTAGAATTTAATAAATAAAGGAAATAATCAACTTGCTTTTAGTTTTCGTTAAAAGAAACAATGGGTGCTTACCAAATTTATAAATTTTAATGCTATCTGAATAGTTGACTTAGAGCTGCTACGGTAGTCTTGCTTGCATACCACACGAGCTTGAAGAGCTTGCTGACTGGAGCGAATGTTGCTACAGGTCCCACTCTTCTAAAAGGTTCACTTGGATAGTAGATAGTTATCATTATAGTGTAAGAGGTTTATATTGTTTTCGGGTTTCAACGGTAATGTTGGCGGATACGAGTGTAACAGCGGTAAGGCGCTTTCCTTAGGTCACCAGAAAAGCAACTATCCTGTTTTCCTGCTCTTAAAAGGATAGGTAAGTATAGTTAAGTCCCAAGAAACGCGCATCCTGACTTACTCTTTGGTGGTCCGTTGTCGACGGTAATATCTTTTGTAGTGACGGAACTCCGGAAACTCCACCTAAACTGGCAGTGTGTTTCTTTTCTAGAAGAAGTCAGTGTCAGATGTGGGTAGCCAGAAGGCTTTAATAATGGTTTAAAATGCCATCATTCATCTCCCACATTCTAAAGTTTCTTTTTTTCTTCCCACTGCTAATACTATTCCCTGAATAATTTCTTCACCTTCTCTTAACTCTATAACCGGATTGACACCTTTCGTAGTATATAAAACCAAACTACCGACATCATATTAGGCATTGCGATATCCTGCTCTTATGCTAACAGCAGGATTTCCCAGCCAAATGTCTGGCATCTCAAGCTGTGAACACATGTTTTGTCTCTGCGAAATGCATAAAGGACATGCACGTGACAAAAATGCTTCCTGGATGTCAGGGGATTAGTTAGCTAGTTTTCATGGACTGGCTAGTGTTTGAATAGTGTTGAGCACAAGGGACAGCCGTTTGTGCGTTTTGCGGTCAAATCGATCTGTAATAACAAGGAGAGATCGTAACACACGCCAATACCCTTTCATAATCTCTGCGTGCTCACCACTAAATTCCAATTTGGACGGTGGAAACTATGAATCTAATCAGAAGCAGTATAGTTTGCTGCTCAAACCAAAACGCTCAAATGCAATCATTTTAACAAGTGATTTGAATCTTCAGGCAAATAAACGGTCAGCTCAAAATGTATATCGGGAGTCTCTGTGGAGTCTCATGCTATGAACCGACAATGGCAATCGCCTCTTACAATTCTGTCAACCTAACCATCTTATCGTAGCTGACGTCAGTATTAGATATACCGACGGTGTGATACCAGAAGTTTTTGAGCATTGCGGTGGTGTTTTACTGAATAGACTACTTAAACTATAAGTTGTTGTTGATTTGAATGAATAACCATGTAGGGAGGGAAGCGTTGACTGTCCGGCTAGTGTACACAGGATGATAATAATAATAATCACTTAATTCCACAACAATTACAATTTACAGCATGGGATTTTCAGCGTTTCTTTTACATATTGCAATGGTTTAGCTGTTTATAATTATATAAATGTATAAAATGTTAAAATATTGATAGTTAATAGGAAAAAATAAAAACCCCAACAAAATCACACCATTTCTAGGTCATAGTGAATAATAAATAAATAATATAACAAATCACACATGCAATAATATGCATCATTACATTTTATAGTTTAGTTAATGATTTAAAAGTTGTAAAAGTTCTTTTCTGATATTTGTCTCTTCACACAATACTCGTGCCAAATATGGTTCGGTTGAATTTTTATATTTTGTAGTACGAGCATAAATGTTTATGAAATTTCTTCTGGTCTTACCCGAAGAGATACAAGGAAACAATTGTGAATAAAGAGGATGTTCACTATCAGACAAGATAACTTTAGCTAAGTGTTTACAAGAATTCATATGCCTATTGACAACAGTGTCGGTTAGTTGAGTCAAAGGGATAGCACTGACCCTACTTACAGCCTTCAATGTTCTTCGTGGTATTATATGGTCTTTCTTGAGTAGCCCAGGGAAGAATAATGGAGAACAATGAAGAATGATGGGCAAAACACATGAATTAATAAATTGTATGAGAAGAGATTGGGTTATACCTGAGTGCCTCAACTTCTTTATGTAATAAGTCAGACGGAAAACTTTCTTAGAAACTATAAGAATATGAGACGACCAGCAAAGGTTTGAAGAGAAACTGATGCCAAGATAAGAAACACTTGACTTACTCTCTATCATGGTACCGTCAATATTACAACAATCATGAGATTGGATCAATCCATGCATGTCTTTTTCACTTCTCAAGCTGAAATCAACTGTATTACATTTAGTTGGATTTAGTTTAAGACCATTTGATCCAGACCAATCCTTAACTTCAGCTAAGAAGCCATTCATATGGGAATCAATGGTTGTGGCAAGACTCAAATTCATTTCTAATCTCCCAAATGTACACATTCACTCCTTGGTAGACCCCAGGTTCTGGAAATCTCCAATAGTCTTCTTCACTGAATTGTTCCTTCTCACGTTGTTTCACCTCTTCTATTGCAGTTTTATTGCATTTATTTTCTTCTTTACTTTCCGAAGTTTGGCGATTTGAACGGATGCGCTTTTGCGAAAAGTTATGTGTTTGAATGTCATTTATTTGTGCTCATATATGCATAGTTCATTTTTTGTTCATTCATGCTTTTGTATTCGGAATTATATTCCAGGTTGTTGACAGTTGTACTGAGTCACCCTTGTAACATGTAACCAGTGTGAACATAATGAATACAAAAACATGAATGAACAAAAAATGAAATATGTATATCAGTACAAATCATAAATGTGTGAACAAAACAATTCCAACAGTGATGTGAAGACGGGCAGTAATTTTGCTCAAAATATTACCAATAACAAAACTTATCATTGTGTATAAACTATTGAAATATAATTATATTTTATTTGAATGTCAGTTAGTTGATTAAACGGTCCTGTGTTGCTGCAGATGGTGAATACTTCTTGACTGAGTTTGCAAATGCCATGCTTGCTGAGTTTCACAACCACATTCCCTTTGTTGGGTAGTAATAAATCCTGTTGATGTAATTCCCACTGTCATTAATCCAGACAATTGACTTTTGTTTACCGCACTGTATAAATGTAGTAACTGGCGCTAATTGTTAGAAAGTTTTGAACTTCGACTTACTGTTGGCATGATGACATCTCCAACGATTGTGATACCGACCGATACTCAGATGTCCTAATGCTTGTCGCTTGTCGTCAAATATGATTTTACCGGCAAGCCTTTCCACCTGCTACTTTCAACGCTTCGGAAACTTGGACTCGTGGCACTCACACGGTTAGGTGCAGACCATCCCTACACTTTGTATGAGCTGCTTCCCAGCTTTTGACTATTTTGTTTCGTATTCTAGATGTTTCTGTCTCTTTTTTGTGTACTATCGCGAAACGCATCAGTCTAAAACACGTCGTAGTTTATACAATATTCCATATTGTGATATTCCTTTTGAATTCCTTCAAGAATATACATATATATATAGCTTTAAAGTTATCACTAAAATTTTGTTATTCAGTGAATTTTTTTCCAATAGATTTGATGAGTTGTGTGTAATATGAAAGTGAAATATTTATTTAACTTCAATTGATAGGTTAAGAAGACTTCATTGATACAGGTTTGGAGTACTTTACCAACATCGTATTTATCTCAAGGGCATAATATTATATACTCCACCTGTTGGTATTTAGATTCACTCAATGATATAAAACGCTGGACAGATTTCTATTTGTGCGATCCAGCTAATGGTAAGTGAGCTATTTGTAGCTTTCTTTTCTTCATTTTTACAATAAGTCTTTTTTCAAGTGTTGGTTTGTAGGGATTTGATTGGTTACAGGATTTTCATCATGAGCTGACATTAGTTAGAGAGCCATTGCAAAACCTGGGACTACTGGACAGCTGTTTCGTCCTAGTTTGGGACTCTTCGCACCCACCGGGATTCGAACCCAGGACCTTGTGGTTACAAGGTGAGCTCGTAGACCATTAAGCCACTGGGACCCGATCCAATGGCCCATGAATTCTAACTTCTGCCAATTCACGACATAGCGCGACACCTAGCCAATGTCTTCGGCGAGCATTTGTCCTCACATCCGACCTGCTGCACCCTACTGGTCACAACTTCTCACTAGAACCCCAGGTAACTACCTACCTGAATAGGGCAAGTCGCTAGTGAGCATCTTTTTTCCACTTGTTATGCGTATTGGAAGAAAACTCTTAATTTGGTTCTAGGACAGCCGTGTTACACTGGTTTTTACCTACATCATAGACGTGATGTGTATGTCACCTAAGGGATTATATATAGGGTCATATATCAATTTAGTGGGGATTTCATTGGTCTCAGGTTTCGTCATGATGGATTGGAATTAGTTAGAATATCATTGGAAACCAGGGAGTACTGGGCAGTTGTGTCTTCCTAGTTTGGATGTCTTCTTTGTGATTCGGAGGTCATCTTATAGACAATTAGTGATTTAGAAATAGTGCTTAAGACATATCAGTCTGACATTTATATACGAATTCTAAATTAGCATTACATTTTCTAAAGTGTTCGTTTGCGGACTAACAAATCCGTGCTTATCAGCCAGCCTGTGTTGCTGTGTAAAGTTTAACTCGTAACTTAGCAGCCAGACGCCAGAGTCAACGAAATATGTATGGTTTATGCTTCTGGCGGCAACACCATTGCGTACTACAACATAAGTGCATGTGTCTAGGGTGTTGCATCAGAAATGAAACTCACTTTTATATTCCACAGTCGAGATTGTAAATTCTGTTGAAGTCGAATTGTCGAATGTCTTAGGTGTTGATATATATTTTTTTTTCAATCTTTTAGTCGCTTAAACTAGGTCAAATAAATAGACACTGAGTTAAGGAAAAACAAAATTATCAAACTAAGATATTGATTGATATCGATGTTTAAAGACACATGTTACGCATACAAAGCATTTGTTTAGCACAGTGCTCTCTATTGAACTAGGTTAAAGTTAAGCAGAACTAGACTAAGGCTTAACACTAATACATGAGGTGTACCCTTTTGGTTGAGTTTAACATCTGTGCTTGGCGTTCATGTGTGAATGATTAAAAAACTTCATTATGACATGGGAATCAGTCTCTTTGGCATAAAAAAAAATACGTCTACAACTTATTTGCACCTGAGTCTTGAAATCGTTGCGAACTTTCCGTCTATTTTACTTCTCGTCGTAGTGAAACATTATACCTTCAATTATATCGTTTTCATTTTCTTGTTGGCTTTACATTCACATGGTGATAAGAATTTCAGAAACTTGAATACCTTAACTTATCGTAGTCAGTGGTTTTAACCAGGGTCAGTCTAATTGCCTAGGTGTAGCAAGACAGCTAAATCAGTTGTACCAGAAATTAATCATCTTCTGTTGTTTGATTCTACAAGCTTCTACTTCCTCCTGCAGCAAAATAATTGGTCGATAGCTAAAATTCTCTGATGAGGTGACTCTGGACGAACAAAATGTATCGGAAAGATGAATCTTACTGACTCACTATGTGATGCACTGTCAATAAATTACAATGAAATCTCTATCTTCCTACATCTGCTTGATTATTATTATTATTGTTCCCTTGGGTTCCTAGTGGAACATAGGGCTTCAACTACACATCTCCACTTGCTTCTGTCTTCTGCTGTACTTTTCACCTGCGTCCATGTTAATCCATACTGTTTCAGTTCCTGTTCACACGATCTCCTCCATGTCACCCTTGGACGTCCCACTCGCCGCTTCCCTTTCGGGTTCCACTCGAGCACTGGCCTGACGCGCGATGTCACCCAGCGGTCTCCTCAGCGAGTGTCCAATCCATCTCCACTTTCTCCTGCATATTTATTGGGCGATTGGTTCTTGTTTTGTTTGTTCCCATAGTTTCTTGTTGGTGATTCTTTCCGGCCATCTGATCTTAAGTATAGAACGAAGACAGTTGTTGATAAAGGTCTGCAACAGGCTGTTGGAAATATTCTTTGTGACCTGCCAAGCTTCTGCTTGATACATTCTGTATTATTTTTTCCTTCCTACTGATGATGAAATGCTCGATAAATATGTTCAACAATTGAATTACGCGCATCGTCCAATTACACTTGCTGCCTGTATCGTTATTTTGAGTTGATTTTGTTGTTGTTGTTAATCTTGTCTTTTCTTTCTTACAAAGATGCTCCGATAAACACTGAACAGCAGATTTTCGGTGGTGAAGCTTGCATGTGGAGTGAATACCAGTCGGATTATACAGTCCTAATGAGAATATGGTAATTGAATTTTTGTCACTTGTTGTTTATTCCACATACATAAAGTAAAATTTGCTTTCAAGGTCTTATTGATCAATTTAACTGATTAAAGCATTTGTCTTATTTCTTTTCAGACAACTATTTAATATTTCCCTTGTAATTATGTATCATGGAAAGCTTAATAACCTATACGCCTTAATACCTCTCAAGTGCTGGTAGTATATAATTCTTTACTAATTTTTTCTCGTCTGCACCACAGGTGGGAAATTTGTAGTCGTCTTAACGTGTGGCGGTGAAGACATGATATACTGACAAAATATGGTTGCTTTCGTTTAATATCACTTTTCGGATAGTTTACTATTATGAATATTGTTTATGTGTGCGTCGGTGGAACAGCGGTTAGGACGCTCGCCGATCATGCACATAGTCCGGGATTCTATCCTCGGCCGACCCACTCCTTTACCTCGCTAAGCCAGTAATGAAGCTGGTAAAGGGGAAAGGTTGGGCATGAGGCTAGCAACCCCATCCCGTACAAAATCAACACCACTGCTGCAGAAACTTCAAGCCTCTAGCTTGAAGCCCTATGTTCCACTGGGAACGTGAAGGAATAATGACAAAGAATGTTATGAATGTTATGAACACTGTTAATATTCCACAAAGTAAGTAGCCAAATATCACAAAACCGAGTTGCAGTGGTGCATGTTTCTGGATAATGAAAAGTGAGAGTTATTGTTATGTCATATCACCTGAATATGACACTGATGATTTTTTTGGTAACATTCCTCGGTGGCTTCTACTCGAAGTATTATTTCCTGGCGTGTTAAGTTTCTACATAAAGTGATCACTTCATAATGTATACCATAAAGTCAACACCTTACTCTTTGTGTTAATCATGTTAGTAACAATCGTGATGAAAGAGGAAAACGTTTTTCCCGATACAGTTAATTTGATATATTTGGTGTTCCTCAGTACTACTTCTACGACAACTTGTCTTCATTCAGTCGTATATTTTTGCAGTGTGACTAACTTTCTTCGCACGACATATATACATATATGTGTACTGTCAAAAATAGAAGCTTCTTTATTCGCATTTGACTGACACCAGTGATTTAAAAAAAGAAATGTAATAATTTTCGATCACAGGTTGTACCCCAGCAGCTGTGTGCTATCATCATAATGTCACTGACTTACAGATTTGTGTGTTTACGCTGAAGTTGAAATATTTTTTTAAAATTCCTTCACGTTCCCAATGGAACACAGGGCTTCAAGCTAGAGGCTTGAAGTTTTTGTAGCAGTGTTTATTTTTAGAGGGTGGGGTTGCTAGCCTTATGCCCAACCTCTCCTCTTTACCAGGTTTTTATTACTGGCTTACCGAGGTAAAGGAGTACGTCGGCCGGGGATCGAACCCCGGACCATGTGCATGGTCGGCGAGCGTCCTAACCGCTGTGCCACCAACGCACAAAGTTGAAATATAACCGAATTAATTTTACTAGAATAGACATTCTAGTAATTAAAATTAAACACAATCCAAATAGTAAGCTGAATTTTATAATTGTTTTTTATATAATGTTTAAGGAAATAACTAAGTCGTTCATTGTAAATTGCATATGCGCTAGTGAAACATTCCTCGTCATCTAGAGATCTCCTCTCAAGTCAACTGATAAGTATCGATTATATGCACATTTTCCCTTTCAGTGAAAATCAGCCGATGTCTGTTGCAAGAAAAACAGACAATGAAAACAATTATTGCTTTTATGTATGATTGTTATTTCTGCATTGAATGCATATTACTGTGAATAAGAATAATCCATCTTCGAAGAGTGTAGTCTTGTTTAAACGTGATTTTTCATATGCTATGACTAGTGCTAGTGTTCGTATTCTCATTAACTTTTTTTTAACTTACACTTTTATTGAAAGTCTGTCTCAGTGTTCCTGGAATTAACCCAATGGAATTTAGCTTATTGTTTTCATTTTTTTACGATAGTGTTAAAGATTTCGGAATGGATAATTTTGAGTTTTAGTGTTTTAGAAGCGAAGGTATTATGACAATGCAACTTCTTTTTAGTAATCCTTAATCTTGTTTCAGCTGTTAAAATTCAATTCAACCTTTCTTTACTTCGCTGTATAGACATGGAGAATTCAATTGGCACGCTAACTTAAATATTACAAAAAGCGACAATAAAATAAATTAGTCTTTTGCTTGTGTGGTTTTTGCTTCTTCAAATTGCAAACTATACCTATTGAATCTTGTGGACTGTTTTGCATCCTAGCTGGTTGAATTTCTTTCGAATACCATCTCTGAAATGCCGACTTTTTCACCAATTCATCTGATTCATGAGTTGTATCACTTAAAATATAGTTCGGCCATAGAATGGGATCATTTTGTGAGTTCTAATAAGCAAATGAACAACTTGAAGATTATTATTATTATCATTGTTCCCTTGGTTTCCGAGTGAAATGTAGGGCTTCACCAGTACATCCTCATTTAGCCTTGTTCTTCATTTCACCCTTGGACGCCCAAATCGCCGTTTTCCATCTGAATTCCACTCAAGGTGTGATGTCACCCGACTGTCTCCTTAGTGTGTGTCTGTTCCATCTTGATTTTCTTCTGCGTATTCGTTGAGCAATAATTTTTTGGTTGATTTCTTGTTGCTGATTCTTTCTCGCCATCTGATCTTGGGTATGGGCCTGGTGGTGGCGACAGGTGTTGATAAAAGACAGCAGAGAGTGGAAAACACATTTCGCTAAACTGCAAGTTTCTGACCCATATCGAGGAACTGACAGCCTTAACATTGTTATTAGAAATCCGAATGTTTTTTGTCTTGATGTTGAGTGTGGAAAATCAGCAACCTGATTTCAGAGTAGGGAAGGTGTGTGTTGCCTTTCCGATTCTGACTTTGACATCTTCGTTTGTTCCGACTGCCTGTAGTTGAAACGACGCTTTCGAGATAAGTGGAGGAAATGTCCTCTTTCAGGTGTCTCTGGTTGCTAGTGATTTGTGCTTGTTGTTGTTGTTGGTTAGGTATCTTCATCGCCTGAAGTTCTGTGTTCGGTGCCAGCCACTTGTGCGAAGTGTTGGTTTTCGACTGCAAGACTTCTAGTTGATGTGACATTATTTGAATTCATTATGAATGATGTAATTGTATCTCTTGGCAACTCTTCGCTGAACTACGAGTTTTACTTTCATTGATGTCTACATAAGGGATTATTCATGAATTAAAAAGGTTTGATTTCTTATGTCTCTCTATCTCTCAGACATATGTGGCATTCGTTTGTTGTCATGTATCATACTGTTATCGATTGTGTTAAAATCAAACCGAATTTTTATGGCATATTGTCAGACATTAAATCTGCATGCTTTAACGACCTTGCACTGTATAGGCTGTTTATAGTAGTAATTTGATTGGTAAATGGATAGTACTGCTTATATGAGATATCGGTGTGCCTTGCTACACCTGATTTCAATGAAATTCTGGCAGAATTGCATATACCTATTAGAGTAAAATTAACCGAAACCTTTATTTTATCAGCGCTTCAACCATAATCCTTGTGAAGTGTGAATGTAATCAAGTTTCAAATTGCAGTACTTTTTATGTCGATCTTTTTTTTCAAGACTACGAATAAGTTTCGTCACTCAACAGAAATGTCAGTAGGAATCTTTTGAACTGCAGTACCAGAACCGAAGTTTAAGGTGACATTGCTAAAAGATGTGCGCTAAAATAGCATCTTCACAAATCACTCGAAACTTTTATTAACAGTAATTTTCACTATATGAGTTTGTGTTCCAGGAAGATTTCGTTACTGATTTGTGCCGTCTAGTGTTGTATAAATTCAGTGAAAATATGTTGAATTCAAGTGTTGATATCTGATAGTTGGGGGCGATTGGCAGGAAGTCTTGGACCTAGGTTTCGTGTTAGTTGGTACTCGTCAGCAAGGCGTATCTGTAAAGTGTACTGTGTTGGTGAGTCACGTAGAATGGTGGCCACACTGCAAACTTGACTGATAAAATTCAGTATGCACCAAACAAAGGGCTAGACACACTGCACTAGTTACTAACTAGTGTCTAATCAAAGAATTGTTGAATTTAAGACTTTATATGCGTGAACTGTGTAAAGAAATCTGAAGTACCCGTGCAGCTTTTAGCCTTTTTTGGATACTTTACACACTTTGTAAATTATTGGTAAGACCTAAAAGCTTTTCAAGATTCATTGGGTCATTGAATGGTCCTGTGTCTGATAATCTCTGTTTATCAAAGCAAAGTATTTCATTTTTGACTATTTCTTGTAGAGGTACCTTTCGGAGGAAATAAATAGACGTTGATCATTAAGTTTGAGTGAATAGCAATCACTTTGCATTCCTCTTACTAAATATTACAGTATTTATTTTTAACGCTTTATACGTGTATGCCTTATTTCTTTTCTATAGGCCGACTACAAGTGCTGTCGCAGAACGCCTCTGGAGTCCTCGGGATACAGTTGACTTGGTCTATGCTGGTCCACGTATTGAAGAACAAAGATGTCGTTTAATTAAGTACGACTGAATTGCACATTTTTTCAATCCTGTTGTGGGCATATACCTTTTCCTTGATTTTGTAATAAGATCGAAGACCTATCACAGTCTTAATACAAGTGAATATTTCCCACTTCATAGCAATCGATAAAATCAGTCACTCTTCATTCACGAATGGGAAAACCGAAATCTTCGGTTTTAACATGAAGTTGTGAAGTCAGATGTGTCGTAACTTGGGTTTTTATTCACATCTATGTAGTGTTTCAGCTATACATGGACAGTGAAAACGTAGTATAAATAACAAAATGTAAACTGGCTTGACTATATTAGATTTACACCATGTCTTCTGTTATCAAACACACCAGATATTTGTTTGAAAAGTTTTTGGACCACGGAAACACTTAAAATGTTAGATATACGTTGGTTATCCTTTTTGATTTTTTCGTGTTCTCTGAGCTGGTTGATTCGGTCGGTCGGTCGGTTTTCGACATAGAACTTTGCACATATGTGCGGCAGTTCAAGTCGCCACACTCCCTCCATGTAGCACACAAAGCAAGAGAAGAAAGTAAGAGAAATGCATAATATAGACAGTAAACAGAGGTGTGAGACAAAGGAATAGTAATAACGGAGAACAAAACAGTTTAATTGGAAATCATAAGTCACAAGCAGTGGATGCATCTGCGTCACTGAGAACTATTTTGAGCCATATCATCAATTGTCTCCAGTCATTGGCTTTTACCATCCCGAGGACCCCAACCGGGAAGTCTACACCTTCCTACGTGGCTTAGACTAACTGTTGTGGATTTCATTGACTGGTGCCATGTTTTCGTTTGACCGCCGCTAGCTCTTTTCCAGCCTGACCCTATATCAGCTAACATTCCCCGTTGAGGAAGGCGATGACTAGGCATACGTAGCACATGTCCTAACCATCTCAGTCGATGTAATTTCACAGTCTCGTCGATTGATTTCCCCTCCTTGCCTAGCACTCGACGCCTAACCTCAATATTGATCACCTACCTTATTATACCACTTGACGCGGGAGATAGAACGCAGACACCTATGATCGAAGACAGCTAATCTTTTCATGTCTTCCAGTCTCAATGGCCATGTCTCACAGCCATAAAGGAGGACGGAGCGGACTGTTGAGCAGTACACACGCCCTTTGGTCAATAGCCGGGCGGATATCACGTCTACGCCAGAGACGGCGTAAACTGGCATATGCGAACCTAGCCGTCTGTATTCGTGCTGAGATTTCGTCGGAGATCAACCCGTTGAGGCTGATGGTACTTCCCAAGTAAGTGAAGTGGTCAACGTGCTCTACCACTTCACTTCCTATTTCTAATCTAGGGGTCGGTGAAGTCCAATCCTGCTGGTTGATTGAATTGTGAAGCCATCGCTGTCCTGCTAAACAACATCTCGAACTCAAATTTCACTAGTAGTAGTAGTAGTTATCCTTCCTAAACTGTCGAATCATAGAGCTACTCTTATATACCATTCATAAGCCTAAAGAGCAAATATTATACTTCGTGCATTTAGATGGATGACTTTTCCGTGCTTTAGTTACAATATCTTGATTTGACTATTACATTCCTAATTAGTGTCTTCTTCATTATGACATTTTGATTTGGTAAGAGGTGATATGTTTTGCAAGTATGTCAATAAGGTTCAGTGTGTGTGTGTGTGTGCGTGTGCGTGTGTATAGGTTTCCCTCATATTAGTTTACTATTGGGAATAATAAAAAGACAGTTGCAGTGAAGAAAATTTTATTTTCGACGAAATTATCCACTAGGCTGTAGATTCGTGTATTTATAATATAAATGGGTAGGAAAGTTCCAGAATAGTCTCTGGTCAAGGGTCAGATTAATAAAATTACAATTAGGAATTAAAATGCCATAATAAACAGGGGGGGGACGGATAAAGCTCAAACAAAGTAGCATCATAATTACTGAGAAGATTGACATATTGTGCAATTAGGGGTTAGAAATGTAGAAATAACAAAATAGATAGACAGGATGTTTGGATAAAAAATCTAGTGGGATCATAACTAATGTGACGAACAATTGTTTATGCAATTAGGGATTAAATATGTAGAAATAATAAAATGACAAAATAGACAGGAAGTTCGGATATGAAAATATGGTAGTGTAAATAGGGATTAAGAAAAACTTAAAAATTACATGAATAAACAGGAAGTTTGGATAAGAAAGGCGATGAGATCGCCATTACTAAAAAATTTACCTGTTTATGATGGTCATGGCAGGGGCAGGTGTTGGACTTATTTCTTTTGGATACAAAGCGTGGGCTTGAGCTTTTGGATAGCTAGCGCCTCAGCTATGCCCAGATGTCTTGATTTGACTCCCTTTGATAGGTTTGATTGAATCTTGTATATTACTTTGAAGGATTTTTCGAAAGTTGCTGAATGTCCTGAGTTGACCAGATGTTCTGTCACTGAACTGTATACACGTTTTTGGTCTCCTTTCACTCACCAGGCTAGATAGTGTTCACGATCGCGTTTTGCAAGTTGGCGCATGATACGGCCGATGTACTCAGCTCCGAACGAGCAATTAAACTGGTATATGCACGTTGAAGTGGCCCAATGCGACAGCTAGTCTTTCGCGTTTTGACTGAACAGTTTCTTGCAGGAAAACGTTAGTCGTAGGCTCGCGGCAAAGTATGTCTTCCTCAGAAATTTGCAGAGGCATTTACGAAGGATTTCTGCTTCAGTGTCACCTTTGAATTCTAGATTAAGCAGAAGTATCTTCTTCGGGATGGATTGAACTTGTTCGGAAGTCTTCTTTGTCTTGAGATTCTTGTCTATGAACCGAGGCAGAAAATCATTTTCCATCAGGGTTCCTCGGAGATTACTCAGTTCTTCATCAATCACTACCTCACTGCATATCTTCCGAATCCTCAAGGAAAGAGCGTAGATAAGGATCCTCTTTCTGCTTAGGGGCACGAAGCTTTGAAAGTTGATGAATTGTCTTATCCATGCAGGCTTTTTGTATATGGACCTTTCCAGAGAGTTGTGGGCGTTTCTTGTCAGATGAACGTCGAGGAAGTGGAACATTCCGTCGGATTCAGCTTCAGGAGTAAAGTCAATGTTTTGGTGGGCATTGTTGAAGGTTTGAAGTAAGTTTCCAAGGTTCAGGTTCTCATCACAAATGATGAAAGTATCATCAATGTATCTCTTGTAGAGATGGAGGTCGTCGATAGTTGATGACAAGAAGTTGTTTTCGAGGCTGGCCATAAAACAGTCAGCCAGGATGGGTCCGAGTGAAGATCTCATCGCCATCTGTTCGCCTGTAGATTTCATCGTTGAATCTGATGTAGACGTTGAAGTTACAACGTAGTAACAGCTCCTTTAGATAATGGATTGGTATTCCGACATCTACACTGTTGCATTGGATGAAGTCACACACAGAAAACACATAGTATCTGTCAGTGGAACATTGGTGAAGAGAGAGAGAGAGATAACGTCTAGGGAGACCATCCTTTTACTTACGAGGTTGACATTTTTTATTTGTCGCGGAGGTTGTATCTCGACAGCCTTTCTTTCACTTGTCCAAGAATATCTACCAGCCGCTTGGCGATTAGGTGATATGGCGAATTAATCATATCTAATATTGGACGGAGTGGGACGTCCATTTTGTGCACTTTGGGTAGTCAGTACATTCGTGACAATGTAGAACCAGATGGGCGAAGTTGTTCATATAGTTCTGTATTAATAATCGATTCATCTTTCTTTTTTTCAATAAGTTTATTATTCATGAATTTAAAGAATTCTTAACGAAACTACTTCTAGCTAGATGCAAATGATCATTTGTGTTTACACTCAAAGTGTGAAATTAAATTATTCTCTTGAAAATTTGTGTGAAGTACTCATTAGTGTAAATCTGTTATGAGTTAGAAAAGAAAAAAAATCTTATGTATTGGTATTCTTCTGCTTCACTTATTTAATTATGTTTTTATGTTTGTATACTAGTACTTAATAGGTGTGTAGACTTAGGTTTTCCCTAACAAACCACACGATAGAATTTATTGATTACAAGTTGAATAAAAATTTCATTGATGATGCTAATAGTCTGTTTCTACTTACTATGCTTTATCATGCTTTGTTTTCTCCCTCCCTTATTAGCCGTGGTATACCGGGTGGTGTTCTCCTAGGTCCAGGCTATTGTGAAGGCCGGAAGCCACAGACATCTCCATGGGATATCAGTGAAATTGTTTTGGATGAGCATAAAAACATCAAACCTGCTGTTAAATGGAATCCGCATAGTAATAGTTATGATTATGATGTGAATAATAATAACAATAATAATAATAATAATTGTCATACAACTAAAAGCATCGATACTTTTCATCTGTGGATTAGCGGTATAGATTTTCTAATTGGTATTTCCATTGGTATGATAATCACTTTTTTATTGCGTAATCGTAATTTTTCTCCTTTTCGTAAATTCAGTCGTAGTCTAATACCGAAATATGCAGTAGTTTTGATCATTGCCACTATTTTAATATTGATGATTTACCTTGATCGTAAATATTCTACACTGTCAACTGTCTGGAATGGGTATTATTATCCTCATCATTATGACAGTAATAATAATAATTATAATGTAATGAAAGATAGAGGTTATCACAGACGTCGTGGCTATAATCCAGCAAGTTAGTAGTTGTGTGTCTCTTTCTTCGAGTGTTTGTATTTTTATTTTTTTCGTTTATGTATTTATTTACTTCTGGATGTTTTTGTTTTTTTTTCGTCATATGCGCATGCCCTTATATATACTGACTTCATTTTTGTAAATATACTTTTCTGCGGACAATTTAAATTTACAAATTGTGATGCTTTTACCGATTCCTTTATTTTGTCTTTTTTGTCCTTCTTGTTGAGTATATATTTATAAAATTGAAAATCTTATTATTAAGTAGTATGATTAAGGCAACTGAAAAAGCTTATTTTAATAAACAAGTCAGATAACGCTTATTTTTCCCTGGATATTCAACCTTTTTTCTTATTGCTCTGAATGTTGTTCTTTTTTTTTCGTTGTTGTCGAAGATATTCAGTGTGAGATTGCACTTTTTTACCCATGTAATATTCTCTCTATTACCTATTACTTTAAAGTAAATCTGATTGTCCACGCTAACCATATCCCTGTTATTATTATGATTATTTTTCCTGGAGATATATGTACTATTCTCCTTGTTTTACTGTTTTTATTTTACTTTCTTCAACTATTTCCAAAAAAAATGGACTAATTTTTATCGTATGCTTATTTACAGAAAACTGAATCTCTCATCTCTCGTTTTAATGACTATTTGTGAATTGATTGAATAAATAAGAACCAGTGTGTGTGTGTGTGTTCTACTGGTTTTAGTTTATTTTATTTCATTTTATTCAATTCCCCAAGATTATGTTGTGTTTGGTTCTACTTGCGGTTGATGTGTCGTATCTTATAGATATCCTTAGGGGAAGGACAATAACAAGCCACCAGCTATTATAGTTTTGTTCTCATTTTCAATTACAAAACTAGCGGTGTTGTTGTTGTTGCTGTCGCTTTCACATGCATTACAAATTTTCTTTGATCTCAGCCATTTAAATGACTTTTTTTTTTAAAAATGTACTTCTTTATGTCGCTGTCATCATAATATTACTTTTATTGTGACATTTTCCCTTGGTCGTTTGTTTCTTTTTCCCCCTAGTTTATTTCCTATACTTTCTTCAGTATAAATTTGCAGATTTATAGATTGAAAATTGGGCATTTTCTTTTGTTTTATTGATTAATATTTATCGTCAAATCAGGAGATTGTGTGCTGGAAGTGTTCCATGTTGAACTATTTATCTTTTTGTCTTGACATAATATGCATCAATGTATGACTCATTGTGGATATGTAACTATTTTATCTTTGAAAACTTTCCTAAACTATTATGAAAGCTAAAAAGAAAAAGAGAAATGTTTACATTAAAGTGATACCTTGAAATGCTGCTTTCTTGCTTGCTGATACACTGTTTCATTGTTTTGAACATTTATTGCGTTTAAGATACAGTGCTGTTCAGTTATCATTTTGATGGCTTTCAGGAGGTTAGGTGAACCTAAGAATAGCTTAACTCCATTATTATCATTATTGTTCCCTTGGGTTCCTAGTGGAACATAGGGCTTCAACTGCACGCCTCCACTTGCTTCTATCTTCTGCTGTACTTTTCACTTGCATCCATGTTAATCTATACTGTCTCAACTCCTCTTCACACGATCTCCTCCATGTCACCCTTGGACGTCCCACTCGCCGCCTCCCTTTCGGGTTCCACTCGAGCTATGGCCTGACGTGCGATGTCACCCAGCGGCCTCCTCAGCGAGTGTCCAATCCATCTCCACTTTCTCCTGCATATTTGTTGGGCGATTGGTTCTTGTTTTGTTTTTTCCCATAGCTTCTTGTTTGTGATTCTTTCCGGCCATTTGATTTTCAGTATAGAGCGAAGACAGTTGTTGATAAAGGTCTGCAACAGGCTGTTGGAAATATTCTTTGTGACCCGCCAAGTTTCTGATCCGTATAGAACAACTGACTGACTTGACGTTTGTATTGAAAATCCGAATTTTGTTGTTGATGCTGAGTGACGAAGATTTCCAGATTGGTTTCAGGTTGATGAATGTGTTTCTCGCCTTCCCGATTCTCGATTTGACATCCTCGTCCGTTCCTCCTGCATTTGAGACAATGCTCCCTGGATAAGTGAATGAAGTAACCTCTTTCAAATCCCTCCCGTTGATGGTGATTTGCGCTGAATGTTGCTGCTGGTGTTGTTGTTGGTTGGTTATTTTCATAACCTCCGTCTTGTCTATGTTCACCTGGAGTCCTGCCTTCACCGGCTGCTTCTTTGACCAGTTTGTCGGTTTTCGCTTGTATGTCTTCGATTTTGTGTGACATCAAACATAAATCCAGGTCTAGTTGATACGATTATGAGCAATAGTTTATGCTAGAAACGTCATCAGTTAATATTACTGTACAACACTGCGTGATTTATCAAAATAAAATCTTATCCATAATGGAGTTATGCTCTACCAAAGTGCCCAAGTTTTATATTTATATCTAAGAATAGCTTACATAATGAACTGATGTCAGCTAAGGGATGTTTGAAGGTAATACATTTGTCCCATATTTGAATTCTAAGATTGAGGCTCTCACGAACCGTGTGTTTCCCAATTTATTCTTTGGTCTTCAAATTTGAACAGAAATTGTCAATCCATAGATAATGCGACATCTAGATTGTATACTGCTTGGTAATCATTAACACCCTTTTTCAATCCTTGTTAACACGAAGGTTTCAAATGTCACAGAATGCCGAAATGACTTTGCTACGACTGACTTGATTACGTAGGACTTTTCACAAAAGTGCATACATTTGAGAGATTGGTAATGGATTTGAGTCTTGCCACAACCATTGATTCCCATCATCCTGTGTACACTAGCCGGACAGTCAACGCTTCCCCCCCTACATGGTTATTCATTCAAATCAACAATGAAAAAGACCTGATGGGTTGATGTGATGTCCATGTTTGTATCTGACGAAGCCTAACTCTTCGAGGCTAATGCAGATTCGTTTAACATCGTTCGTCGAGGAGATTTTAGCTTATCGTGCTTAACATGCATCTTAGCTTCTCAACCTGATGCATTGGTTTGCAGTCCTTACCTAACTAAGACTGAGTCTTGTGGTGTTCCCACTCTCCATATCAACATTAAATGTGGCATAGGCGTGATAATGGCGGTGTTTACAGTCTGTTGATGCTAATCTGTTCATATTTCCGCTTTTCGATTGGTATGTTTTTTGGTGTAAAGTATGATAGAATGAATTGGTGAACAGTACACACGTCTGGGAAATGCCAAAGGAGCGTTTCACATCCGTGCCGACATTTCATAAGCAAATAGTGAAAATGTGTGTGGGAGGGGGGTGGAAGTTGAAGTACTCTGTGCACGTATAAATTCGTGAAGATAGTTTTAGCCTGTACACACTGTGAAAGTTGATTTCTTTCGAGTAAAGGCAGTGGTTTTCTCATGAGCTATCAGCCAAGAGCACACCTACGGGAAGATAGTCACAAATAGTCTGTCTGTTGATGGATTCTATTTCATACTGTAAACCTCGCGGGCAGATATGATTTGTCGTAGATTATATCAGGATGGGCAATCACCCCCCCCCTCCCATTTTCTCCACACTTGTCAAACACTAGTTTTCTCATTTATAAAGCGACACTTAACTGTGCACAATAGTGTCGACAACCTACACTATGATATTGATTGTTTCCACCTTACCTGAACTTTTCTAGGATAAAGCTTGCATCAACAACTGTTTTTAGTCAACATACCTTACTACGTTATTGAGATATGCAGTTCTTATCACCACACGGTTTTTCACTTATTGGTAGAGCTACGACTGTCTCCTTCTAACGCAGCTGCTTAGTCAATAATATTGAGCACAATTGACCTACTTTGAATCGCTGGGCTACCAGAGTTGCCATCCACAAGAGTGCTTAAACTCTTCTTCATTTCTTTTTGTTTTAGTGATACAATAGTATCAAATAATCACTACATGAACTCGCGCTCATATCCAAATAAGTGCTGTGCAGTTCTTGAAGGAAATGAAGAAGTGTACAGGATTGGTTCTTTCTTCATACGCAACAACTCTACGTCGCATGAAATACTTCAGATGATTACTTCACATGAAAATAGTGTATGAAGAGGAAATATTTTGGAACCAAATACGCTGCAAATTTCTGTACTATATGTTCACATATCTTAGTGTTCACATATGTTATTATCACAACCTACGAGTTGAATTTCTTTTATGCTTACTGAGCTTGGTGACATATCGTGAAGACTACTGCATTATGCGTCAGTTTACAAGAATCTTAGGCAGTCTTTTTTTTGCGTATCTAAACCAGTGATAAATCCAGTTATCGTTTGTTGGTTGTTTTCTTTAATCACTATTGATTCTCGCAATCTTTTTAAGTTTGCGAATTTCACTAACAGCTCTATGAATCATATTGAACGACTACATTATTGGTTTTGAAATTAATTACACGTAAACAATTTATTGCAGAATAGCTCCGTATAGATATGTCTAAACTGAGGTGAATCGAACTGAGCTTTCAACTTAGACTTTGCACAAAAGTACAGCCATCCAGATTACTACACCTCACAAAGTCAGAGAGAAAACATGCAAAGAAACTACAGTAATATTTACTGATGACGTTTCGAGCACAAATTATTGCTCATAATCATGTCAAGTTACTTACACAACTTTCTTACTTCCTTTATGTGCATGAATAGAAAATTGATTAGGCATATGAACAAAATTCAAAGACATATCTAAAGATCATAATCCGAAGTAGTAATTGACGTGTATCACAAAAAAACAGACATTGGGTTACTGGAAACTTCACCCATGAAAGTAATAGTCTATATAGTGCATTGGTGTTGTGATAAATGTTAAGAAGCTTTATACTAATACTTGCTTCTTATGATCACCAACCAACCCAAAAGTGGTTCAGAGTCCAATCCTCAGCCGACGCACTCCTACACGTGTCTGAGCTGGTAGTAAGGCCGATAAAGAAGGAAAGTTGGGCATGAGGATTTCAACCCCACCCTGTACAAGTGAAACCACTGCTACTGATACTTTAAGGCTCTTGTCTGAAGCCCCATGTTCCATTCGTAAAGTATATGTTAAAAAATCCTATGATAGCTAGTGGAAGTACGATAATACGGATATCAACAGAGTTTGAAACATCAGTTCAGATGTACATTGTTCTGAAAATAATAGAGATCAGTGGGCGATTTTATTGTGTTCTTCAAGTCGGATGATTTTATTGCGCAGCGTTCATTTCAGTAGACCTTCAGTGCTAACTCTGCAATTCAATGAAATGTGGAAACATACCAAAAAATAAGCTTCTGTATATTTATATTCTTTCCCTAAAGAATCAAGCTACAATCATTAGATAACTGGGTCTTCATTATATTAAAATGATTGAGTACTGAAATTAACCCGACTGAGGTGATGCTGTTCCAGAAACAACCATCAGTGTACTATCACGGCACTGACTGTTAGTGATTGTCAACTCAGTATGTGTAGACTTTCCATTTTGGAATAGGATAATGACGGACCATATTTCTTAACACTTTTATTGAAAATATTGTTTGAATCATAGTCTCACTCTGGATTTTGGAGCATATTTCCAAATGTTATTATTATCAGAGACTACGTTTTGTTGTAGTGGTGGTCAAGTCGTGACCAGGAGGGTGCAGCAGATCCTGGGTTCGAACCCTGAAGCGATGGTGCGTGCGTACCGTTGAAGAGTCCGGAACTAGGACGAAGCAGCTGTCTATTACTCCCAGGTTTTCCAATGGTTTTCTATTCGATGTCAGCTCATGATGAAATCCTGTAACCAATCAATCAAATCCCTAGAAACCAATACTTGAAAACTACTGGTTGCCTTATGAATGCTGCATAATTTTACCTTGAAAAAGTGCAAACTGTAACTGTAGTAAATTTCCAACTATCCATGAATATATTAATTTCCACTGTAAAAGTAAATAAATTTGTCCAAAATCTCGTTATTGACTACGATTATTCGAACGGCAACAAAAATACTGACGGCCATAATTTCAGTACTCTCTGCATGTCATTCAAAAATTTAATAGTTGGTTATCGATTTTTTGGTTTAATCAGTGAAATGCTTATGTATAAATAAGTTTGAACAAATCTATTCTGAAGTTTCGCAGCAATGTACGTCCTTAAATTTCATACAAATTTAACTACATAAAACTTATTTTTACTTTTTCTGCCTGCTGAGTGAAGTATGTCACTGTTCTAATCCATGTAAGGAAATAATTGGTAAGCTAAGTTTCAACAGCTGTGGACTTGATGACATTGGCTTAAAATCATCCGCAACAGCTTATATATATATATATATATATATATATGTATATATATATGTATATATATGTATATATATATATATATTCACAATTTGAAATGTTCAAGATCCTAGACAATTTTCATCGACTTTCATCTCACCATTTTTTCCCTCGTACTAATGTTTGTCTGTTTTATAACTTAAGACTGAAAAATGAATTTAATGGGAACGGATTTTTTTCAGAATTTTTGTAGATTTTAAATATTATTTATAAATAATCCGCTTATGCTTTTATTTGTTTATATGTATTTGTATTGTATTTGTATGTTCAGAGAGCCGGTAATCTCTCGCCTATTAGTAAGGCTAAACCGAAATTTGGAGGAGATTTAAACGAATATTTTAAATTTTGTCTGCAAATAACGCTTACTAAGAAAAATTAATAAACAAAAGGAGATACTTATTGGCTTTACTGTTTGAATGACGAGGATATCAAAGCAAGAATCGGAAATGCAAGGCAAGCTTTCACTACTCTCAAGTCTGTGTGTGGAGGTCAACAACACTCAGCATCAAAAATAAGTTCCGGATTTTCAACTCCAACATGAAGTCAGTCAGTGCTACTATAAGGATCAGAGACTTGGCCAGCGCGTCATAAAGAGCATCTCAAACAAACTACAGGCCTTCATTAACAGTTGTCTTCACTCAATACTCAAGATCAGATGGCCGGCCAGAAAAGATCAGCAACAGAGATCTCTGGGAGCGAACCAACCAGGAACCGATTGTGAAACAAATAGACAGGAAGAAATGGAGATGGATTGGCCATACTCTGAGGAAACCATCAAGTGACATCACTAGACAAGCCATTGCTCGAGTGGAACCTGGGCGAAAGGGAAGCGGCGAGTTGGTCGTCAGTGCAAGGGTAACTTGGAGGAGGTCATGTGAAGAGGAGATGAAAGCGTGTGTGCAGACATGGAGCCAGGTGAAGACTAGCAGAGAACCGAACGCAATGGAGACGCACGGCTGAAGCCCTATGTTCCTCTAGGAATTAAAGGAAACAATAATAATAATTACTGTTTGAATGTAGCACAAATAATGGTTCATAAAGAGACCAAGCTAATAAATTGATTTGAATTTAACTCGCGGAAATTGAATAAGTAAGCGGATCACATTTCCGTTTCAGATAAGTCCAATAAGTTTTTCGAAAACTCCTACTTGTATATCAAATAATTTGGTCATATTACTTTAATAGTGTCAATAGCTTATATTTGTAGAAAAATTTAATGTGAATTTGGGAATTCTCATTTTGACCTGGACCTCTATATTTATGCTGCACTTTTGAGTTATAATGATAACTTCCTCAGTTTTACCATTCAGTGGTTACACGCTGTCTTAGTAAAACTGTTTGTTTGTGAATCCATAGTTTTTATGCCAGAAAATATTTTCGCAACAATCTTCAAAAACGTTTGCCACGAGTTTTCAGAAAATACTTCGAAAAATTTATGCTGACCATTTCTATGATTTGACAGTCTGTACGATTTCCTTTCGCTCAACTGGATATTTATAGATACATTTGTCAAATGTTTACCAACCCCAAGGCCACGCTCCTTTCGTTAAAAGTATCCTTGTACTCTAAACTATATTCATGCATATAGTGTTACGAATTGATAACTAAATAACTTCACCAGTGGCTACTTTAGTGATTCTATCAAAAGAATGACTTAGCTGACAACTTATTGATCACACCTGTCACACTGATTTCTTAAGAAGAACTAATTTACGCTTTACAGTCAAAAATCACATGGCCTGTTTTTTTTAACACCGAAATTAAAATAGATGTTAAAGATCGAAATAAGTACTACTTTCAGTAGATATTCTCTGTTGTCAAATGTTAATGACAGCGTCATTCAAACTCAGTCACTCAAATATCTATTTCCAAAGTTGCATGAAGGTATTTTATGCTAAATTTTTTTAATTACACATCCTGGTGATTACCAGGTATTCCAAGTTATTCAAACACTGATAAACTTTGATTTAGTATAACCAGTTAATTTGGCTCTACCATAGATTTTCATATATTAGTTACTTTTTAAACTCAGCTATGAAATTGTCTAACTTCTTATCGTATAATGCTAAATCAAATAGCGTGAACAAGGAAAGGAAACTTCAGAAAATGATTTTACGTATTATGCCCTGTGAATGGAAGACAAAGTTGGCGGACCTTTTCATAACGATTTTAATTAAACGAATTAGCCTTTATTCCCTAGACTGATACGCTCGAGTTTCATACTTTGACACTGCATAAGTTGACATCTGTGTAAAGCCTAATATTTTCGTATGAATTATGAATTGAATAGGCAAGTGTAGGATAGGAGAGTTTTCTAATCAACAAGATTTCCAACATGACTAAATCTATTTGCAGATAAAATAATCGCTAAAAATGCAGCGGAACTGACTAGTACTATTTCAGTACTTCAAATTAAGGAGCTTGACCTGCTCCAAACAATACTAGTCACGATTCAAAGATTTCGCTTATACTGATTGATTGCTTTTGTAAGACAAAAGAACTTATACTTTCGGCTGCGTAATTAAAAGCAATTTTTATGAAACTTCATACATTTATTCCCCTTTATGAATTTGAATAAGGCAAGAATAACAGTTTATGCAGAATAATAGGTAGCGACAGAAGACAAGGGCCAGGCAACAGATCGTTTATTGAGAAAATCAAGAGATATTTATGTATTTTTATGTACATTATTATTCGTTATTATTAGCAGAGAAACAGCGTCTTCTGATTGGTCGTTTTCTCACTGGAAGTTTATCTGTCGTCTCTTTGTGGCAATTTCTTTGAAAGTCAGACCATATAACTGCTAATCGTATCCGCCCACGCAAAGTCTTTGTTCCTGTTTTTCTCATGACCAAGACTTGGGAAGTAAACATTGACGTAAATTGCTGTCTATCGATTTTGGTTAGCAGACAGCTCTCACCACATATATGGTACAATTATTTATTTCGTTGCTCCTCATCAACTGCTTACAGCCTAAATAAATAGTTATCATTATTAAGTTCATTTACAGAAAAGTTTTAACATATTAGCAAATTTTACATGATGTCAGTTGACAGGAGCTTCCGAACTTTGTGAACAGTGCTCAGAAAATTATGCTTTATAGTCTTTCAACAGGCAGTTCAAGTTTAAATAAAGTAAATGTATGCATAGAATGGTAAAGCAGTTTCGTAATAAACACGAGAGGTACGTAAGATAATGAGTAACTAATAAACTGGGTAACAATGTACTGAGTTCAACTCAGATCATAGAAACAAGAAACAAGCAATAATACACAATATCAAGAGGGATGAGGTTGAAGCCAGAGATTACGTAATTACATGAAAGAGAGAATAGAGGCGTCCGGTTACCAGGGCAACAAAAAAATAATCATTGCTTCTTTCTGAACACATAAATCGGGTTCCTGTCAACTGACATCGTGTAAAATTTGCTAATATGTTAGAACTTTTCTGTAAATGAAATTAATAATGATAACTATTAATTTAGGCTGTAAGCGGTTGATGAGGAGCCAACGGAATAAATAATGGTACCATATTATTCTGCAAAAACCGTTGTTCTTGCTTTATTCAATTTTTATAGGTTAAATCGGTTTGCTTACCAAATATAAGAATCTCTGTAGCTCTTTTTTATAATTTTTTATTTATTTATTGATCGATTTCTTTTGTGTACTATAAACTGTACAGAATAATTCCCAAGTGTTAATCAAGAGAAAAAAATAAAGCACAAGCTATTTGAATTAGTTCAATCAAAAGGAATTCACCCAACGACTGCTAATATTAGCGATTTACCAACAACTTTATTGAATTACTTGTTCCTCCATAATCTCTTTGACTGACGAATCTTAATTTTTCCTTTTCTACGACTAAAATCAACAAATACCAAGAACAGTTGCAATTAAATTTTGAAACTTTTATCCCAGATAATTTGTTCAGATCACAAGACTAAATTTCTAATGCTCAAATATCTGAAAACCAGAACAGTATTAGAAACTGTGACCTAGATTAGATAAATATGTGCTTTTGCAGTCCTAATAACATAGTTCATAATAGATAAGAGGTTGAAACACCTGTATACCTAAGGCACTTTACTGAGATAAGCATATGCTACTTCTATAGACACCCATCTGCTATACTGGAGTGAAGAAGATTGTAGTAACAATCAGTTTATCAGCAGATGGTTCATTTCCATGGTCACGATCAAGACGATCTTCTGAAGAAGACTCTTTTTCACTTCAAAAAGTAATCACGTCAAGCTATTCTTCCTCAGTATTTGCAAAGTCATTATCTTTTCCACCAGATTAAAGGAGTTTCAGAGCACCATATATTATACAGCAGTTAAAGTTGTAGTCATATTTCTAATATTTGAGTAATAAGTTAAAATGTTCATGCAAACGGAAGCGTCTGTCTACAAAGAATGAATATAAAGGACATGAATCATTGTCAGTAACAGTGAAATTCATTTCAGTATCTCGTGTGAATACAATTTATGACATAAAGTTTGTGAAAATGTTGAAACATTGGGATTGATAGTTTACAATCAGTAAATCTTTTTCAGATTTCTTTCTAATTCATAGAATAACAGTACTGTTTCTTTTAGCTTACACTGAACTGCATCATCTGTCTTAATGACCACATTTTAACGAATTAATTTGTGATGTATTATGGAAGATTTAATTATAAATGTTTATCATTGTAAGCTAAAATAGGTTTAATTTCTTTGTAAAATGATTAGTGAATGATACCCAACGATACCTAGTTACAGTGATTATTTCAGTTGGTCTTAGACCCCCTTATAACGACGACTGGTATAATTCGCTTGCATCTTCTATCAATACTTTTCGTCTTTGCTTGTCTTATTTCTCATTCCACAAGAAATATTCAATGCTTTATTTAACTGGAACCTATTATCGAACAACTTTAGAAATATTGATTTTTTTCTCCAAAATATTTATACTACTTGTAAGTAGTAAGTGTATTTACATATAACACGCATAGACTTCTTTTATTTAGAACAAGGGATCACACTGCATATCCGATAAAAATGAATTTGAAGTGATTTAATCTCGTATTTCTGGACGATAAAGTGTCTTATTTGAAATTTTTCTTATCAGTTAGCATTTGACTGTGATTACTTTATCCCAAGTTCTTGTATGCATCTGATAAAAATAAATCATCACAAGTAGTATTAAACTCTTTCAAATGACACACTCACTCTTTTTAGAGAGATGAAGCAATTCTTTACCTCACTGTTAATCAGGCTAAAAGATACAGAATTCCTCAGTAAATCGAAGATGAGTTCATACCAGTAATCAACTTTATCCAAAAAACAACTGACCACTAGTTGTATATTTCCTCCATTAGGTCATATATTCGGCAGTATACAGATTATTAAGAAAAATAAACTTTGAATCATTAAACTGAATCTCATTGTCCAGTAAAAGTTGATCCTTACTTCTGCTGATAACTTTTAATGCAAATGGAACCTTGAATTTTTCAAATATACTGTATGTGCTTATACAATGTGGTCTTTAAACTCTTATCCTTATATCTTATCCTCATTTTAATTGTAGAAATCGACCAACGAATGAATCTGCCTAGAGAGTATGTACGCAATTATCAGGACATAGTAGGATAAAAAAAGCAATGTATTTATTTTAAAATTTAATAAATTTATTGCCAATCAAGTAAAATGTTACTTTAATTCGTCCCAGAGTTGTTGAGCTAGATTATCTTTATGCAGTAATCACATGAACGTCTAAAGCTCATTTGTTAAAAAGACTTCTTTCCGATATCTGAAGCAATATAACTTATTACTAAAAAAAATACTGAACATATTACTGTTGCATTTAAGAGAGGAAGCAACAAGAAGCTCAGCAAAGGTATGTTTTTGGAAATTTCATTCAGACACATTCAGTGTACAATTCACCTTCAACGAAAGGTAAAACGATGGAATTGCAATTTAATCTCCTCTTGGCCCACTTTTGACACTCTGTTTTATGATGAGTTTGGAGACAGAATCTTAAGATCAGCAATCGACAGATTTCATACATTTATTCCCCTTAATGAATTTGAATAAAGCCATATCAACAGTTTTTGCAAAATAAAGTGGTATCATCATTTATTTCGTTGCCTCCTCATCAGCTGCTTACAGGTCGAAGTCATAATTAAATATATATATATATATATATACAAAAACAGTTTTAACCAAGCTTTAAACGCGGACTAGTCAAGGGTCTATACTGTAAAGCAACGAGAATATGCTCTATAGACAAATCAGAGGAAGAATTGGTGTTTCTTGAAAAGATGTTGATGAGCAATGGTCAACCCCAAAGTTTCATTAACAAGTACGGGAGATCTGAAGTCTCAAATGTAAAACAAATCACAGTTGAGAAAAAGCCAATCTACATTCAACTTGATTTTAAAGGTGAAAACATTGCAACAATGGTCAACAGAAGACTGAGTATGTCACTAACCAGAGCCTATCCTACAGCTAAGCACGTCCCTGTCTATCGAACAACTTGCTCTTCGGTGCAACCAAAATTTGATAGATATCCTTCCTATGTTAACTCCAACTGTGTATACAAATTTAAGTGTATCTGCGGGAGCAGTTACATTGGAAGAACAGAAAGAAGAGCATATCTACAATTTTCTGAACATGTACCAAAAGGCCTATGTCTAATGGGAACAAATGCTTTAAACGGTATTATCTCCAGGCATCGCCTTGACACGGGTCATGAAGTAGACGTCGCAAAATCGTTCAAAATTATCAACAGGCAAAAGAGCTCAATTCACTTGAAGTTTGCCGAAGCAATCTCCATCAAGCGCCTGAAACCTGATTTGTGCGTTCAGAGAGAAACAGTTAAAAGTCTTAATTTGCCCTGGTAACTGGATATATTTACTCTCTCTTTCAACTGAATACGTAATGCCGAAGGTTTCCATTGTGTATGATCGTTATTGTTCAGAACAGTGTTTAATATTATATATATATATATATATATTCACGAAATTCTGAATTCATGGCTTCTGTTTTCCAGGATTTTAGAGGAAAGCATCAGTAGTTATTGTTTAAGAATTCACAGTAAATTTAGTACCTACTGATCACAAATAATTTATTTGTAGAAAATTCATTCTACCATACATGAGGAATATCTCTGAAATAACAGCTAGAATACTGAAACAGTTCGGTATAGATATAGCACACAAGCCAGTTAAATCGCTTAATTCGATATTATACAAACCGAAAGATCCAACAGAAAAATGGGATAAAATTAATACCATTTACAAAATAAATTGTATGAACTGCAACAAGCATTACATCGGCCAAAGTGGGCGTCCCCTTCGAATTAGAATCCAAGAACACAAATCAGCTGTGAAAAGACACGATATGTATTCTTTAGTGTCAATGCATATAGACAATTATGTTCATCAATTTGATTGGGATAATGTCAAAATCTTAGACAGAGGAAACACCAAAAGTGCCAGGGAATTCCTAGAAGCCTGGTTCTTAAACGAAAATGCAATTATTAACAAACATGTTAATATAGACGAAATATACCAACTAATAAAAAGTAAATCAGGTGACCAGAAAGTTTAAAATCCAAGTCAATAGAAAATGGTCAATACATATGTAAAGATAGTTACCAGGAGACGCAATTATATCACTCATGAAGAAATTTAAATCATTTCACATTACGGATCATCATTGAACAAAGCCTGGAATGGCAGTCACCTCTCTATCTCAACTTCATCGACTTTGAAAAGGCCTTTGACAGCGTCGATCGAGAGGTGATTTGGAAACTACTTCGCTACTACGGGGTGCCGCCGACAATTACACATCTCATCCAACAGTTGTGCGACAATGCTGCATGCCAAGTAATCCACAACGGGAAACTTACAGAATCCTTCGAAGTGAGGACAGGAGTAAGACAAGGCTGTCTACTATCGCCAATGCTTTTCCTGATTGCAGTAGACCGGATAATGCGACAGACAGCGGGCAATGAGGAAACAGGCACAAAATGGACCCACACAAAAAACTTGGAGGATCTGGACTTCGCCGATGATATATGTCTGATTTCCCACAAACTGGAAGATATGCAAGCGAAAAGCAACAAGTTGGCAGAAGAAGCATCAAAGATAGGACTTCACGTGAACATAGAGAAAACAGAGGTGATGAAGATTCCTGGGCAACACCACCACCAGCAACAACAACAACTGACAACAATCAGCATAAATGGGAGGAACCTGAAAGAAACAACCTCTTTTACCTACCTTGGAAGCATCGTTTCAACTACAGGCGGAACTGACGAAGATATCAAAGGAAGAATCGGAAAAGCACGACAAGCTTGTGTGGAGGTCTGGAGGTCAACAACTCTCAGCATCAAAAATAAGATCCGGATTTTCAACTCCAATGTGAAGTCAGTCAGTGCTACTATACGGATCAGAGACTTGCACTGCGCGTCATAAAGAGCATCTCAAACAAACTACAGACCTTCATTAACAGTTGTCTTCGCTCAATACCACTCAAGATCAGATGGCCGGCCAGAAAAGATCAGCAACAGGGATCTCTGGGAGCGAACCGACCTGGCAGGAACCGATTGTGAAACAAATATGCAGAAGGAAATGGAGACTGATTGGCTGGCCATACTCTGAGGAAACCATCAAGTGACATCACTAGACAAGCCATTGCTCGAGTGGAACCCGAAAGGGAAGCGGCTAGTTGGTCGTCAGTGCAAGGGTGACTTGGAGGAGGTCATGTGAAGAGGAGATGAAAACGTGTGGGCAGAGATGGAGCCAGGTGGAGACTCTAGCAGAGAACCGAACGCAATGGAGACGTGTGGCTGAAGCCCTATGTTCCTGTAGGAATTAAAGGATACAATAATAATATAATAATACTTTATGCTAAATAGTGCACTGAAGATGTTGTCCAGAAGGACAACGAAAGCTCCGCAACTAAACCAACCAGCTCAGAGAACACTATTAATTGCAAATCATCCACCTGAGCTACAAATCTTCTCTATTATTTTAAAATTATTTCTATATATATATATATATATATATATATATATTTAATAATGACTTCGGCCTGTAAGCAGCTGATGAGAAGGCAGCGAAATAAATGATGGTACCACTTTATTCTGCAAAAACTGTTGTTCTCGTTTTATTCAAATCAACAGGTTACTGTTTTACAAAAGTAATGTTGATGATACTTTCATAATCTATCATAACGGTTCCGATTTAAATTATCTTTCACAAGAACTTGATAACTGTCATCCTTTAGTTGAACTCACAGTGAAATTAGGAAATGAATCAAAGATTCTATTTCTGGATCTAGAATTGACAAGAAGCAATGGTGTAACTATGTAAAGTTCTATCCACAGAAAACCACAAAGAAATGAACAACTTATAAACTTTTATAGTTGGATGTCTGTGAATCGTAATGATTTCTCATCATTTCACTTGCTCACCGCATCACGAGAATTTGCAATATAGATTGTTTACAGGAATAGCTTTTACTTCTCAAAATGATCATGGCTGAAAATAGATACGCGACACGGTTTGTGGAGATCATGAAACCGAAACCAAAAACAGAAGAAAGAAGTTCAGTGTCAAAGAAAATACTGTATACGAACCTGGGCTTCAGGGAAGACTTAGCAGCAGATACTCTGAAGAGGAGAATCTCCAATACACTAAAAGAGACCTTTCCTGCAGCAGTGTTCAGAGTGATATTCTCTAGCCACCCACCACTTCACTGTGCGTGTATCAGTTCACCTGCTCCTGTGGAGCTGGCACATACGTCGTTCTATGCTCGTCCTTTTAAACGTGTTAGAAAACACCACCCAGCATGGTATTGAAGAGGAAGCAGGGGTTCAGTAAGAACACTTCGTTAACACCTGACACAGCATCTCAACTGATTCATCATCCAGTCATTTACAAGGTGAACAAAAATCTATCAAAGTCAATGTGTTTCCAACTCCTGTATACCGTAGAAGCCCTCGTCATACGCCCCGAGAAGCTCTAGCTATGTGTTCAAAAGAAACGATTCCAACCTCTGCATTCACCGTAAATCTACTTCTGCTTGTATCCTTGGTTTTTTTCATTCCCTTCATGTTCTTCATCATCAGTTATAAAAACTATTATTCCATTATGTTCCCATGCTCATCTAGTTCACAACTGTCTTCATTAAAAACTAATTTACATAAAATGCAACCATTTTCTAATCCAAATAAATTTTGCTTTTATACCACTTGTGATCTATATATTCATCTCTTCAAACTCCCTTATCAGTTTGAAAGTTATCACCTCCTCCAATCTCCCTTCATCACTAGGTTGAAATAAATAATGATTGTAATTATGTAAACTTATGTACAAAAATGCGGTTGTGCAGTTTTGAAGATGAAGTCGGCGAAAAGATGTCTTCCTTGAGTTTCTTGTTCTTTTTCCTCTGTTTTTCTAACGGGTATTTTCCACCAGTTTTTGCCTTTATATTCACGAAACTCCGAATTCTAGGCTTCTGTTTTCCAGGATGTTAGAGGAAAGCATCAGTAGACATTTGTAAAAAATTATATTTGTAAAGTCTCACTCGGCGCCCAAATATTTTAGAACTATTCTGTCAAATCTTGACGACAGTTCATTTGAAAGCATCAGTAGTTATTCTTTAAGAATTCACAGTAAATTTAGTACCTACTGATCACAAATAATTTATTTGTAGGAAATATGCTGTTTTCAATGCAGGACAATCTAGCATTGAGAAACAAGAATAAAGGACATAGAAATTTTTTATTTAATTTTAATATTTTAAAAGAATACTGTGTACGATAGATTATTTTTAACATGGGGATCGAAAGATATTATTGATAATTCTTCATCGTATTTGCACTTTCACAGTTAATAGTATTATAAACCACTTGGATCTTCGATCTGATTGTTTTAAAAATCTCTTCACACTGTGGCGTTTTAAGCTTAACTGTTTAACCATAATTACATGTATACTTTACATACAGACTTTCCATGTTCACTGTTATTCTCGTGTGTAAATGAGCGGTTTAATCGTCCGAACTTTTCATTCTGGCATTACATCGATAATTCGGAAAGTCGTTTAATACAGAAATAAAGATAATAATGTATATCAACAGTTGAAAAAAAACCCTATACAAACATTAGATAACAAAATCAGAACAACGTTAAATAAACTAACGAAATCAGGACAAATTACAGAAGAAGATCAATGGCGAATGAAATCTAACGGACCTATTTTACCTCGATTCTATGGTAGACCGAAACTACACAAACCAAATATTCCCTTACGACCAATCGTTTCGCTTCCAGGAACACCGACATATAATCTATCTAAAGAACTTTTCAGGAAATTAAATTACCAAACAGAATCATGCGACCATTCTATCAATTCGTCAATCCAATTTTTAGAGAAAATCAAAAACATTCAAGTAGAAGACAATGAAATAATGGTGTCCTTTGATGTCACAGCATTATATACTTCAATTAGTCCAAAACTAGCAACAGAAACTATGCAACAATTACTCTATAGTGATGAAAACACAAAAATGCAATTATCAACTTGGATAGAACTCATAAAATTATGCCTTACAACATACTTCCAGTTCAATACTCAAATATATGAACAAATAAAAGGGACACCAATGGGATCGCCCATATCAGGATTAATAGCTGAAGCCGTTATGCAAAGATTAGAATTAATAGCTCTACCTATAATTAAACCGCAAATCTGGATACGTTACGTTGATGATACATTTGTAATAATTAAGAGAAGTGATTTAGAATATACTCAAAAATTAATAAACAACATATTTGAAGACATCAAATTCACAAGAGAAGAAGAATTAGATAACAAAATCCTATTTTTAGATGTTTTAATCAGAAGAACCAACACAGGAGATTTAGAGACACAAGTTTATAGAAAATCAACGCACACAGATCAAATACTCAACTATACTAGCAATAATCCAATTACTCACAAAAGAAACTGTGTGCAGACATTGTTTAAAAGAGTTCAGACACATTGTAGCACTCCAGAGCTGAAAAGAATGGAAGAAAAGTACCTACAAACGGTCTTCAAAAAGAATGGTTATCCACAAAACTTCATCAAAAAGTGTTTAAAGTCGAATCAAAACACCAACAAGAAACCATCATCAAGGACCACAAGAAAATTCATCCTACTCATACATGAGAAATATCTCTGAAATAACAGCCAGAATACTGAAACCGTTAGATATAGATATAGCACACAAACCAGTAAAATCGCTTAATTCGATATTATGCAAACCAAAAGATCCAACAGAAAAAGGGGATAAAATTAATACCATCTACAAAATAAATTGTATGAACTGCAACAAACATTACATCGGCCAAAGTGGGCGTCCCCTTCGAATCAAAATCCAAGAACAGAAATCAGCCGTGAAAAGACATGATATATATTCTTCAGTATCAATGCATACAGACAATTATGGTCATCAATTTGATTGGGATCATGTCAAAATCTTAAACAGAGGAAACACGAAAAGTGCCAGAGAATTCTTAGAAGCCTGGTACTCAAGCGAAAATGCGATTAACAAACACGTTAATATAGATGAAATATACCAATTAATAAAAAGTAAATCAGGTGACTAAAAAGTTTAAAATCCAAGTCAATAGAAAATGGTCAATACATATATAAAGATAGCAACCAGGAGATGCAATTACATCACGCATGAAGAAATTTAAATCATTTCCCTTTATGCTAAATAGTGCGCTGAAGATGGTGTCCAGAAGGACGACGAAAGCTCCGCAACTAAACCAACCAGCTCAGAGAACACTATTAATTACAGAAATAAATCATCATCATTATCATCACCAGACTACACTGTACACTGAAGACAGCAGTTACTTATTTCCAGAAAATTACTTTAAGTTTTCTGGCATTGATTTAGTCCCAAAAGCAATTCTTATAAGATGTTTGTAAAAATTTCCTAATGAAATTGTTTTAGACGACATATAAAAGAAAAACGTATTTCTCTCGGTCAAAGGGTCACAAGTTGATTTAAGGTCAGATTGATATTCATTATCGTAATCTGTGTAGATTTTTGTCTCACTAGACAGTTTACAATTACTTACCTTGTAAAAAACAAAGACGATAAACTGTACACATATTACTCAGCTTACAATCAGTTAACTGGTTGCAAAAAACAAAACAAAAAACAAAACAAAACTAAATGTGCGTTTACTTCAATTTAGGTTTATTACTTTGGTAAGCAATTCGTGTCTTGATGTCCAGAATAAAAAAACCAAAAAAAAAGTTGGCTATACAATTGGATATGCTGATTCAGACGGACAAAAAAGGTTTGCTATCGCTAAATCTTATTTTATCGTTAAGGATAAATTTTGGGCGGAAAAATTATAACAGCTTTACATTAAATTTTGTTATCCACTGTTTTGGTACTGTGAATACCGAAGTAGATTTCACTAACTTGACGAATCTGAAAAAGGCAATATAAAAATTGGTAGAAACAGACATAAACCAACTATTTTAAAAGGCAAGATAATGAATACAGTACTTTTTCACACTGCTAAGAATCTTTAATGAGACTGTAAGACGCTGGTTTAAAAAATAATTCAGGCTTGGATCCTCTTTAATTTTGATCTTATTCTTCAGCTGATAGTGTGCAGTACGTCAGATCTGCTAAATTTCAAATTCATTTTACCTTTGTCGGAAGAAATGACAATTAGAAGCTACTTATCCTGCAAGAGGAGAAATTTCCGAATGCCTTGGATAATGATCTTGTTAAGTGGTTATTTGATTGGTTGGAGCATTTCATCGTGAACTGATACCGGTTAGAAAACCGTTGGAAAATCACCTAGGAGTACTGGACAGCTGTTTCGTCCTAGTTTGCGACCCTTCATCAGTAAGTACCCACCTGGGTCCGAGCTCGTAGACCATTAAGCCACTGGGACTTGATCCAGTGACCCACGAATTCTAACTTCTGCCAATTCACGATATAGCGCGACCACTGCGTAATATCTTCTTCGATTAGTCAAAAATTCACAGGGTTTAGTCTGTGATGATCAAAACTTTTTATATAATAATTTACTTTACTCCAAAAACAGTACTTATAATACAGAATGGAATTCTCAGCATTTGTCACAATATTGCATCTGATTTGCTCAAAATATATATAAAATTAAAACAAAATTAATCGGAGGAATTTGTCCACATTTACGACATAATGATTAGATATAATAATAACAATAATAACAGTGAGTTTGTTTCAAACGGTATTGTCGATTCAGTTTGGAAACTTTAGCATGTTATAGATTATTGGGTCTAATGTTCTGTTGATATATTATAGTGGGGGGAAATACAAAATTAACAGTCATAATACAGCCTAAAATTATGACCACACTTATGAAAAAAATTGAGAGGATTATAAATACAAGAAATACAATAACAATAAAGTATGATGCTTTGAAAGTGAAGGAAATGGTTTATTTAGTGGTGCTAAGAAGGTTAGTTAGTTCATTTCTGACGCTATTTTCATCACATAAAGTGCGTGCTAAATATGGTATAGTGGAATTTTTATACTTAGACGTAGGTGCATAAATTCTTCTGAAAAGACTTCTTGTTTTACCTGAGGAGACACAAGGTTCGAGCTGCTGGTAGAGTGGGCGCTCAGAGTCTGACAAAATTCCTTTAGCAAATTTGTTGCATGACATTAAGTGCCTATCAGTGACAATGTAAACGATATGGCCCAATGGGATACCACTCGTCCTACTGACAGTCTTCAGAGTTCTACGAAGTATGACATAGTCCTTTTTAAGCAATCCAGGAAAGAATAAGGGTGAACAGTAAAGAAGAATAGGTAAAATACACGAGTTGATAAACATACATAATAAGAATAAAATTATGAATCATTCGTGAAAAACACTGATAATTTGCATATTTATATTGCCAATTTTGAAATAAAACTGAGACGATGAAACTTTGAAAAAAGTCCCTTGAGACAAATACTCAAATAACGGAGAAGATTTTTAGCCCAGGTGGATGATTTTGAATTAATTGTGTTTTCTAAGCTGGTTGATTTAATTGCGAAGCTTATTAAAAGCAAATCATATGACAAGAATGTTCACATTCCAAGTCAATAAAAATGATCTATAGAGATGTAAATCAACAACCAGTCACGACTATGGTTGTCAGGAAATAAAATTACATCGTCCGTGGAGGATTCAAATAAGTTCATTTTATACTAAAACCTGTGCTGCAGATGTTGTCAGGAGGGACGACGAAAGCTTTGCAAATAAATTAACCAGCTCAGAGGACACAACTGTTACATGTATTCAAATTAACGAAAAGACTTAAGATGATTATTTCGGGCTTACACCCAGCATTAATTTCTTTGCTTTCACATATTATTTTCATTTGTAATGTCTGTTTACAAAAAGCGATTTATTTTCCTCTACTGTTTATGCATTTATTTTCTATCAAAATCATGTAGACGTGATATCCGACTATCGACCAAAGGGCGTGTGTACTGCTCAATAGTCCGCTCCGTCCTCCTTTATGGCTGTGAGACATGGCCATTGAGAGTGGAAGACATGAAAAGATTTGCTGTCTTTGATCATAGGTGTCTACGTTCTATCTCCCGTGTGAAGTGGTATAGTAAGGTGAGTAATATTGAGGTTAGGCGTCGAGTGCTACGGAAGGAGCTGTGAAATTACATCGACTGAGATGGCGAGGACATGTGTTACGTATGCCTAGTCATCGCCTTCCTCAACGGGCAGTGTTAGCTGATATAGGGTCAGGCTGGAAAAGAGCTATCGGCGGTCAAACAGAAACATGACACCAGTCAATGAAATCCACAACAGTTAGTCTAAGCCACGTAGGAAGGTGTAGACTTCCTGGTTGGGGTCTTCGGGACGGTAAAAACCAATGGTTGGAAACAATTGGTGACATGGCTCAAAATCGTTCTCAGTGGCGCAGATGCATCCACTGCTTGTGACTTATGATTTCCAATGAAACTGTTTTGTTCTTCGTTATTACTATACCTTTGTTTCACACCTCTGTTTACTGTCTATATTATGCATTTCTCCTACTTTCTTCTCTTGCTTTGTGTGCTACATGGAGGGAGTGTGGCGACTTGAACTGCCGCACATATGTGCAAAGTTCTATGTCGAAAACCGACTGACCAACCGACTGATCAAAATCACAAATACTCCAGTGTAAGGCCTGGTGTTTACCTGCCATATTATTTTCGTATTCACACTTCCGTAATGGTGATTCTTAACATCTGTGTATCAAATTTATCGTCTAACAAATTAGAGGAATTCGATATTTTTATATTTTGTAGTAGATTTACACATTTTAGTAATTTTATCCCCTTCTGACAGTTTCTGAATATAAGCCTGTTGCATTAGGGACAACTTTTTCTAGAAATTTGGCAAATTCTATTGATATATCTGGGTGAGTTTATTGAGGAATTATAAAAATAATAATAATAATAATTTGCTTTATTCCAAAACAGTACTTGTGATACAGAATGGAATTCTCAGCATTTTTACTACAGTATTGCATCCAGTTAGTACATTATCAATAAATAGAATTCTACATAGATTGAGGAAACCACAGTTCATTATTACAACAATACACTGGCATGTTGGTAGCAAAGGTAAAGCTGAACAGAGTGTTTGAAGGTGTTAGAAAAGTAGGAGCTGTCATATTTACTGGTGTTAGCGATAGAAAGAAACAAAGCAGCACATAACGGAGAAAAAAAATAGAGAGAGAGAGAGAAAAGGAAAAGAAAGAAAGAAAATGTTGTACCTATAAGTGATATGAGTTGGAAAGACGAGATCCAGTTGTACTACTGACTATTTAATGAATTATAGGTGTCATGCCTAATGCTTTCTTTATCGCACAGAACACGAGCTAAGTAGGGTATGGTTGAGTTTTTGTACTTGCTGGTGCAAGCCTATAGTTTTCTATATAGGCTTCTGAGTTTGCCTGATGAGATGCAAGGGGAGAGTTGTGAGTGAAGAGGGTGGTGTGAGTTAGATAAAATGGATTTGGCCCATTTTTCACATGAGTCCATGTGCCTGTACCTGCATGTAATCAGCAGATAAATAGTTGAACTGTTCATGTAGAAACACACTGAAGAATGCGAAATGTTCCTTTTTAACCAAGAAAGAAGAACAAACAAATTCATTGAATTACAAAAGCTATCATCATCATGGATTGTACAGCGAACAGTAAATTTGCATGACAAAAGCCATTTTGAGTTATGATACTAACCAAAATAGTTAAGGAACCTACAGAAACAGTCATAAGCTACTTAATGGCATATGCTTGCTATGGATTTAGCCTAACTTGTAACTGACCACTGTCTGCACAGTTTAACACTCACTGTTATTACTGAAATTATCTAAGATAACTTTGATTCGACAGCCCGATGAGTGGTAATTGAATGGAAAATGAAAACCAAAGCAAAGGTAGGATTCCTGTCAACAGGCCTACAGACTGCTAGGCTTATTATCAATGTGAACTATGGGACATATTTCGTAGGGATGTCACCATTTCACTACAATCAACAAGAGTTATACCACACTGTCAGATGATTGATTAAAATTTGAAGAAGTAGACACAGCTATGTTGTAAGGACAGTTGCTTCACTCATTCAATTCAGGGTTGTGAGCGATTCGTAATAAGTGCCTCACAGTGATGATTTAGTTAGTAGTTGGGTTTGGTGACTCAACTTGTACAGCATCGGGTTAGTTGTTGTCACCTTTGGAGCTTTAAACCGTAGACCAACAAATTTGTCATTTTTTGGCATGTTAACTTTGCGGCATATTGGAATCTACGAGATATGAGTTCAGTTTTGAATACATGATGATTTCAGTGTGTACACTGTGATACAAAACTAACGGATTAGTGATAATGGTTAGGCCTTTTTAAAATAGGCAGCGCTTAGGATATGACTGAAAATAACTAAAGTCCAGTGGGCTTATTGCACTGTTTGATACCTGTTGAAGAATTTGAATTTATTAACCTGAGAATCACATATAGATTATATGCGTGCAATCATGATAAAAATAAATTAGGATTGGAAAAGTTTTCTAATGATTTCCTAGGTAGTGTAGTTTTTCATTTTCCTACTGTGATTCATGTAAGTCTGGTGAACAGCTTGAAAAGCGATAGTATATCCAGTGGCGATGTTCATATTTTGTTTATCCCCAAAAACTTCATAAACCGAAATTGCTAGGCATAATCGTTAAAACTAAAGAGTGCTAGACAACCGTGACATCCCAGAATTCAAATTAGTCACACACACACACGCATGACAGTGCAAGTGATTACGATCAAGACAATCCAATTATGAAGTGAACACATTAATATCCAGCCGTTAGAGTAGAACCCAAAAGACCATGCTTTTCTACCTCAATCACTAACTGTTTTCTGTGATCATAAGTTCCGTCAACCAAATGTGTGCACCATATTATTCAAAACTTTCCACTCAGATGGTTAACGTATACTGATGCTAATCATTAATGTACCATTTATCAAAATGTAATTTGATTATCCTAAGTACTTGCTTAATTGACTTCCAGATACACTTTACACTTTGTTGTTCTATTAATCATTGTTCGGTCATGCTTCTATGTATGCTAGATAGACCTCACAACACGAAAGACGAGCCAATACCAGCTTGCTCCATTTTTATTCAGTTATCGCTTATTTTCAGATGGTTAATCTTTTTTCATCTGAAACTTATCTAGTGTTGTGGAATGGTTTTGAAATATGATAAAAACTGAATATGTATGTATCATTTGACTTTGTGCAAGTTTACTTGACTTTGTGTAATTACTTCAGCGGCATTGTGTTTGTGTATGAATTTGTAGTCCTTACCGCCTAAATGACTATTCCATAGTGTTCTTTGTCTGAAGTACATATTTTTTTTCATCCTTGATACATATGTCGGTGTCTGTTATTCCGTTTACCGGTGTGATAGAGAATCTGTCGGTAAATACGAAATATTTAGGATATCACAGCGTTATATATATTCTATCTGTGGAAATTCCAGCATTAGTGTAGACACTAAACAACAAAATAACCAATAACAGCAAGTTGAAAAGGTTTACCGTTTGTCTTTAACAAATAATCAAATCACTAACCCTATGATATTTTAGGAAATGGTAGACTTATCTGACAACAGGTATTTGATTTGATTTGGTTTTCTACACCGTATATATATTGTAGTGATTTTCCTGTACATTAGAAATATATATCACACCTCCCTTTATCATATGCATATTTTAAGATGTAAATTATTTCTTTGTCCAGGAGCAGTGATTAAGACTACAGAAAAAAAGCCTAGTTCACCAGTTGATTTATAAAAACGCTCGTCAGGTTATTGTGTCCCTGCACCAGCTTACTGACCACACTTAAGTCTGAATTCTGCAGTGAGAAGGTTGTCACAGCTACTATGTAAATAAATGCAACGTAGCCGTCTGCTCCCAATCTTTACGGTAATATCATTCTGTCAAAACAGAGTCACCACAGCTAATCTACTCAACAATATTGTTAAGATGAAAGTATCCAGGATAGTTACAAGGAAAGGGCTTATTTTAGTGAGTCCACTCAAATAACTGTACCTTTGTTTCACTTATATAAGCCTCGTCTTTACTTTGATTGTGATTAGAAGGATTTTCGTATCTCAGGTGCTAAGCGTTTCAACATATTTACTCTGTTATTAAGATTATGTACCTCAATCTCAAGACTTCACGCACAAGTTCTCAATTTATAGTTTAAAACTTCTAAATGCAACCTGGTGGTCTGGTGAATAGTACGTTCACAATTTAACATTATATAGAAGATAAATAGTGAATATAAAGGTAACCTTTCGCATGTACATATCAATCAAATGTTTATTAGGAACCAGAAGATATTGAATACATCCTGATCTATGTCTTTCATTGAGTTAAAAAGTTCACATCTAAGCTGTGTAATTTTTGGACAGTAGACTAAACGGCTGTTCACCTGGTATCTAGTAGTTTGTATTCCCGAACTTCACATAACGCCATAACCATAAAATACTTAATTAAGTTAGTTTGTGAATAATTTTCACATGTTTGTGTAGATGATGAATTTAAACAAAGCATTTTAGAAACCTGAGTTGAAACCGTCAGTTAATTATTGATTCAATAGGTGATCTCAAGGCTGTATCATTATCCTGTTTGTAAATCACATTACTATATGTAAATCAAAAATTCCAGTCAGCGATTCTTTCATTCGCGAACTCGACATTCCAACATGAATGTATCCATAAGGGTTTTTTTCTTACCTATAATAGATGCCTTTTGTAAGGTGGATATTTGTGAAAAGTGAGATGATATGTATTGATGTTTACTTCTCATAGCACTTGAAGTATTTCGTACTAGAAACTAATTGATCAGACCACTTGGAATTTGATTTTCCGCTTTCCTGAGATTACTGCTCCCTAAGTGAGTTGAATCGAAGTGGCAGAGGTTATTATTAGGTTATGCAGATAAAATGCTTCAAGACGGCACGATTAGACTGCGTATGCAAATCGGTCGCCACTCGTAAATAGCGTAACTGTTATGGACTGATTGTTTTCTACAAAAAAGTTTACTTGACCTGGTAGGAAATCAAACTTTTCATCGTACCTCAGCTTATTATCATCTTTATATTTTGTATAAGCCAACTATTATTATTTAATTGTGAATAAGCATAGTCCATTTTAAAGGTGCACAGGATAAACAAATGTATAGCGAACATTGATAAGCATCTACTGAAAGCAATTCTCTGACTCATTCACCAAATATTATATTTTAAACAAATCGATTAACAGTAATAATGTCCGCATAAAATTGTCTTTGTTTCTATTGGTCTTTTCTAGTATTTTGTAGATACTGAGTGAAATATGCTTTGTTTTTATTAAATGTGTCTGTTAAGTTTAATGCAGCTGTCAATCAACAACAAGACAACTTACAGTATTCCATTCATATAGGAGGAAATAACAAACGAATTTTTATCAACTATAGATATAAATGAGTGTCCTGGTTTTATCTTGCTTCATCTGTGTCCGAAACTTTTTGCATCCAGGGATTATGCATGGAAAATCATGACGTGTAGACTGTCTAGCAGTTAGGATTCTTGGCTATCACTGAGATGTTTCAGGTTCGACTTGAGGCACTGAAGTGCTTTTTAAGTCTCTGTTTCAACTATGGGATGCTTTTCAGCTACGCATGTCGTTCTGGTTCGATTCCATACCGACGCACTCCTAAATCTCGCCTTATTTACGAACCGGTAGTAAGTCCAAGGTAGAGGCAAGGTTAAGTGTGAGGCTTCAAGTTAAATAATTTTGTTCAAGTCTTACCTCCTTATTCTTTTTTTAGATGCTATCGTCGTTCTGATACTAAATATATCATAACTAGCTTCAAATAATTTTACTTCTGTACCTGCATAACAAATTAGATATAATTAAGTCTCTTGACTTTGACGTTTCTATTAGATGGTTGGAGGCAATCGGCAGGAAGCCTTGGACCTGGGTTTCGTGCTAGTTGGCACTCATCAGCAAGGCGTATCTGCAACCTTGAAGGAACTCATGTCCCTTCTGAGATTCGAACCCGCGTCACCCAGTGCTGCAGTCAGAGACGTTACCAGTGAGCTATTCGGGCTGGCGATTGACCTCCTGTAGGACTGTGGTGGATATTTTGATTTGACACTAGTAACTAGTGTGATGCGTCTAGTCCTCTCTTTGGTGCAGACTGAATTCTATCAGTCAGGTTGTAATGTGGCCACCATTCTAGGTAGCTCGCCATCATGGTGTACGTTGTTTGTGATGATATTAGATGGTTGGAAGCAATCGGCAGGAAGCCTTGACGTTTCTTCTTAAGCAAGAATGAATCGTCTCTTAAGTAATGTATGAATATCACCTAGTTCCTCAAGTAATACCTCCATTTTCGTAGCTATAATTTGTATCGCATAAAGTTCTATCCTAGATAGTTTTAGTGAAATCTACGATGTAGGTAATTTCAAAAGGGAATTCTGGTGAAGATGCTTGGCTTTAGTTCACCAAATGCTCGAGAACCGAGCTGTTATTTGTATTAAATTGTCCTTTTGAAAAACATGCCTGATAATCTTCAGAAATGGGTTTGAAAAGTTTGCATTTTGTGAGGCTAACATAACTAGCTTCACAGAAGCAAGTGAAGTGCCCCAAAGTGGTAACTTGTCCTTCACATACTAGTTGCTTGTTTGCTGACTGTAAAAACTGATCCATAGCCCAGTCGAAAGAAAGGCTTTCATCAGAGATCTAGTAATAATGTTCTCCAGAATCTCAGCCGCCGTACTACCTCTAAATCCTTTTGGGCTTCTAATTTGCGTTCACGTTTTTCTCATTCAGTCTTATAGAATATCAGTTTTCAATAAGGACTTGTTTGAGTCTCACCAGTTAAATATCGGTTATTTCACTGGTGCAAATTGCTCTTATTCCTGAAGATAAGGGGTGGATTAAGTTTGTCCTTCTTCTGAAAGACATTCAGCTATGAAATTTCGTTCATCAACAATTTCATACTGGTTTCCTGTAAACTGATATCTGAAGAGAACCTTTAGATCTTCTTTCCAACAGAACATTCAAAAAGTGTAATTAAGAGTTTATTCGGTTGTGAACTTGTTAGAATGTTGGTAATTGTTGGAGTTCTTCATTCCAGTGTCAACATCTTTGTTATGTGTAGTGAAGATATCACCCGTATATCATTGGTCTATATGAACACTTTCAAAAGTCGGTCATAATACATTGTTTTATAGACTTTTCATGAGGAAACCTGCAAGCATGGGAACCACTGGTGACCCTATTACCGCTCAGTCTTTTTATTTGGTAGAAGGATGTCTACTAGCCATCTACAAGCAGCATGATATTGTGAATTTTTCATGACCAGGATTGAGCTAAGTGGTACTTTCTTTTTCTGTGCTTATGGAAGACCATATAAACGGAGACTTACTAAACCTGTAGATCGTATTTCCTCAAACAATTAGGAGTTACTGATTCATCTTCACCTTCTTCGAGGTTTGTGTTAACCTTTATTCTGTTTGTTCAGTTTGGTCTTTTTGAATGGTTTCCTTTGAAAATTTATTTTGACGAGTGATAAGGACGATGTCAGTACCTTTTTCTGAATTTCATTTAAGGATGAAATTTAGTAATATAATAACACAGTTAAGTACTGAGCATAAAAAGAATATTTAAGGGACTTTAACTGTGTATTTAATTGTTCGAAAAGTAAGATTCCAAGTACTCAGTGTTTCGTCTACCTCTACGAAACAACACTTCACATTTAGAAGCAGTAGACAATGAGTTGCACCTGCTGTCTGATGGCTGTCATACTACCTGGTTACCTGAATATCAGACTCCTAAAGCTGATATGCCCATTGTGCAGAAATACTGCAAAATTTGCGAAAACAATGAGGGAAACGTAAAGCTGGCTTTAGGAAAAGTGGAGACTGAGAAAACCAGTTGGTTATTTTATGATGAGCCATACAGCATCCATAATAATGTAAAAAACCTCTTGCGATTACTGTTTCATAAGCATTCCAGCATTGCCTTACCACGTAAAATCATTGTTTCAGCCATCTCGTCTGCCTAGTATGCCTAGAATTACGACTAGTTTTCTACATATACAAAAATCCTCATCAACAACATAAAATTAGGTACTAAGACAACAGATGGTAAAGGTGGTTAGTGCATGTGATAGCGTCGCATGAATGTCAGCCACAATGAAATAGCCATTTATTTAGTGTCAGTAAGCTAATGATTTAGTTCTTTCCGAACATTTCTTTAACCACACAATACTGTTTGTTAAATAAAGTTTAGCTGCTGAGGCAAAGATTTGCATACATAATAAATGAAGTGAAACTGAGAAATACCATACAAAAGTGTATCTCTTTCAATACATAATTTCTACGGATAAAAAAAGAAATTGAATACAAAACTTCGAAATGTAATCGAAGTTTAAATAATCTTCACTTTGAAAGTTAAGAGAACACAACGTATAAAGAAGTAAGATTTTGCATAGTCGGCATTTCCTTGAATTTTTTTTTTATACTGAAAACTGTCAAACAATTGTTAATGAATGAATTATTTCTATAGATACAAAAGTAATAATAGTTTTTAAGCGCAAAGTACATAGATAGCTACAGTGAATGAGACAAATGTAACTTTTATGATTGTTTTTCTTACATTAGCGTAACTCTAGCGTAAAGCATATAAATGGACAAAATTTCAAGTCATGGGAGCAAATTTAATGGAAATTAAGAAACTGTAATAAACAATGAAAACACCAGTGTCACCAAACTGTGTCATTCTAACTTTGGACTGAGAATCTAGAAAATGTGTGTCCTGATTGTAAGTTGACTATACCTTTTCATTTGGTTAGATAAAATGGTTAGTCAACGGACAAAGAATTCACGACAGAACTTTCATGCAAAGCAAATAAAATAATCATTACTCATCTACACCGACGTATTTGTTGAATAAATAAGTCAAAGTTTTATATATGAAATATCTATTTTAAACATTAGATAGTTGTAAGGGTAGCTTTGTATGATGAAAATATCATGCTGTTGTTTAATGTAGTTAAATGAATTTTCTAGGCGAATGTATACAGGTACGAACTTGATTCTAATCTAGTGATATTGTTTTTCTGTAGAAGTTCGTCCACATAACAAATTAACTGACAGGAAAAGTGATTTCTCTTCACCGAATTTACTCACTTTCTAAATGGCTATAAATCGACTGCGTTTCATCACAGTTCTGGTAAGCTCACAGCTTAACTGTGTTGCAAAGCAAAGGCTTGAAAGAAACACTATACATGGAAACACCATAAAGTATACGATCAAGTAGGCCCACTCTCAACTCTTTCATAGCACCCAAGTGGTCTATCTAGTACCTAATTTTTTATGGAAGTCATCGGAGTACAATCCTGCTGAGTGTATAATTTATTGTCGCGTTGCAAAGCATGAGAAATGTTATACAAAGAGAGGGCTGGATACACTCTGTCATCACTCTAATGACAAAGTTCAAGATGTAGCCAAATGTACAGCAATGTATCCTCACACATAGGATCAATTCAAGTATTTATACATGAGTAGTCCTTTGAAAGTACTCTTCGAAAACACTCTTTCTTAGCCTAAGGGTATGAACCGGAGATGTCAACTTCAACATTCTTCAGCTCCTAAAACAGCGCTCAGGTATCTGCTCTTAGAAATACAAACCTACTCAACTTAGTGAAATGGGTCAGATATTAAACTCACTTATCATCAACAGTGAAGAAACAATAACATTTAATGCTTATAATAATAATAGTAATAATAATCGAATAATATGAAGCATCACGTTAACAACTAGACAGATTTCCAAACTTTCTATTGAGAGGGAATTGCTTTATTACGGTAAATCAATTCTCCCCTTCAAATACCTACTTTAATAGGCTGCATACGCAGTGTTCACATTACTCGGGTATTTTCAAAAAAAATAGTAAGGCTAATTAGAACGAAGGGAGTATTAATATGCTGGCATATCTATGCAATACTCTATGACCTTTATTTTTATTCTTCTCTAAAAGTTTAAGTACAATCAGCAAGCAGTTAGATGGGTTCATCGTGTTTACAGAAGACTACATACAGTGGTTTAGTTGGTATACGAAGTTATGTAGAAATATGCAAGATTTCGGACCTCTCAAAATTGATTTAAGCGGTTGTTTACTTATACAGGTTGAAAAATATAGGAACATTTTTCTCGAGATTTTTCGCAGGTAATTCCATAGCCATAATCACTTATGTTATCCAAATTTCAGTTTTCAAGACACCTAGTATTCATCAATTATCACTTAATGTAGAAACTATATTTCCCCATATCTGACTGCAGGCAATGAATAAGAATTTGCAAAAAAAACCAACTAAAAATTTGTCTGTTTCCGCTTTATATTATTAATTGCTGAACTCTACAATATTACCATCTCACAGCTTACCCTAATTGTTATAGAAATAAAACACACGTTATGATTTTTAGTAGACGACGTACTGTAAAAAGTGCTCTGAATTAATCTTTGATTACCCTTTAGCAACAATAATAACAAGTGCATGTCTGTCTGTTTTCAACATAGAACTTTGCACCGATGTACAGCAGTTCAAGTCTCCACACTCCATGTAGCACAAAAAGCAAGAGAAGAAATGTAAAATAGAGACAGTAAACAGGGATATGAGACAAAAGGAATAGTAATAACGAAGAACAATATAGTTTCATTGGGTATTATAAGTCACAAGGAGTGGATGCATCCGCTCAATCATCGAGAACAATTTTGGGCCATATCATCAGTTGTCTCCAGACATTGGCTTTTACCGTCCTGAGGACCCCAACCAGGAAGTCTACACCTTCCCACATGGCTTAAACTAACTGTTGTGGATTTCATTGACTGATGAAGCCACGTTTTGGTTTGACCACCACTGGCTCTTTTCCAACCTGACCCTATGTCAGCTAACATTGCCCGTCGAGGAAGGCGATGGCTAGGCAAGCACGCGTAAAACATGCCCTAACCATCTCAGTCGATGTAATTTCACAGCCTCGTCGATTGATTTCCCCTCCTTACCTAGCACTCGACGGAAGCCTAACCTCAGTATTGCTTAACCTACCATACCATTTCACACAGGAAATAGAACGCAGGCACCTATCATCAAAGACAGCTAATCTTTTCATGTCTTCCACTCTCAATGGCCAGTACGCACGTCCTTTAGTCGATAGCCGGATATCATGTCTAAGCCAGAGACGGCGTAAACTGGCATATGTAAAACAAGCCTTCTGTATGCGTGCTGAGATTTCGTCAGCGATCAACCCGCCGGGACTGGTTCATGCAACTTCACAAATAAGTGAAGTGGTCAACACGCTCTACCACTTCACTCCCTATTTCTAAGCTAGGAGTCAGTGTAGTCTAGTCCTGTAACATCATCTTACATTTGGCGGGAGCGAATCGCATAACAAACATTCGTAGATTGCAGCTCAAGGTGTTCAGAAGACTCTATATTTTGTCAGCGTCTTCACCAAGAAGGACTATATCATCTGCATATTCTAAGTCAAAGAGATTATTCCCTGGTAGCAAGTTAATCCCTGAGTCGCTGAAGTTATTTAGGGTTAAGTCCATTAGTACATCTATGATGAAATTGAATAGAAATGGGGATAGTGGGCTGGCATCCCTGACGGACACCGCTAGTTGTCACCACATCAGATAACAACTCGCCCTATGCTCTCATCTGGTTGACTGCATCAGTTCGAGTAGAGTAGAGTGCCTTGATCAGTGCAGTGTATTTTCTCGCCATTCCCTTTACAGCCAGGCATCGCCAGAGTACCTCTCGGTCGACATAATCCATTGCCGCCTTTAGGTCAAGAAATATGACGATTGTTCGACGCCGGTAAGTATGTTCCAGAATCTGTCGAAGGGTAAAGATATGGTCAATAACCCTCTTCCCGGTCTAAAGCCTGCCTGGTTCTCTCGTGTTTGTGCCTCCTGAGCACCACTTAGTCTACGCATTATTATTGAGCCTAGAACTTTAGATACCGTATTAGTCAAGCTAATCCCCCTGTTATTATCACAGGAATACTTGTGTCCCTTCTTGTATATCGGGATAATCAATGACTTACACCAACCCGACGGGACTTCCTCTGATTCCTAGACGCTGCCTAGTACCTTAGTTAACGCAGACAGTAGACTGTCTCCACCATCATTCCATCAGGTCCTGCTGCTTTGCCTCGTTTCAGACTAGTAACAGCCTTAATAACCTCAGTTAGAGACAGAGGATCTATGTCAATATCCCATTCAGGGAGGTGTTGGATGTTCGGTAAGTTGAGCATGGCTGTAGGCCAATTAAACTGCTCCTCAAAGTGCTCTTTCCAGTCTATCCTGGGAGCTAATTATGGTGCTATTTTTCTCAGAAATTGCTTCACTTATCGTTTGCCTTTTACCACTTGTTTCCCTGATAAGTCTAAATAGTTGTCTGGTGTTACCAATCACCGATACCCTTTCCATCTCTTTCGCTTTTGTCGTCCACCACTGTTCACGGTCGTTACGAAGGCTTCTTGTTAGCCTGTGTTTGAGTAGCTTTCGCTTCTCATCATAATCGGAGCTCGCCGGAATCAGTCTTCTTGCGTCAATCAGTTCGGATGACGCGGTAGAGATCCAATAACTCTTACTAAACTTTTGTTTTTAGGTTATTAGAAGCTTTTACAGTTGTGTCTACAGCTAAGTGTATGTTGTGCCAGGCTACCTCAGGAGTACTACTGCTGTCGACCTCAGATACTCGTTTCGCTATTTCTTCTTTAAATAGAGACTCAGAGTCTCGATAGGAAATATCTGAAATATCACAAAGTACTTTAGAGACGATTTATTTAACAAGTCATATAATCAAACACTTGGAATCATGTTTACTACTGAAATGAAAACAATGTAATGTATACAGAAACAATCACTAGTACTACTAATTAACCTGAAATAACAGAAAGATCAAAGAATAATTAAGAAGATAAAAAATATTATATGCAGTTACTGCTGACATGATGATTCATGAACAAGTATGTGTATATAAAAAATGAACAAGGGTGACACAACTGTGTATAATGTACAATGGATAGAAAAATTAAAGCTATGCACAAATCCTACGTACATTTTCACGATGAAAGACTTTAAAGATTAAAATGAATAAGAGATGAAAAGAAAGAGATCACACATGGGAAAAAAAATAGGACGGCACATTAAATAAATAAATAAACTATTCAGCAATTATTTGAACACTGGTCATAAAATTGTCGTGAAATTTGAACTACAGTGACCAACTGACATAAAATATATACAATAATGAGTGCGTCGTGTGATCTCACTGAAAAAAAATTACATAATCTTGAACAGTTTGATTTAACAGGGGAAATTACAATTAAGAAATTAAAATCACTCTTAGAAAAATGCAAAAGCAATATAAATGGAGTGTAAAATGCAACAAAATCATAACTGGAAGTAGGTAGACACAGGAAAATACGGCTATGATTAGTACAAAGTAAAATGACTAGCTCACACGAGGACATAGAGATGAACAAAAAAAAATCAGTGAGAAGTGGTGAAAATATTCTTTTTTTTTTAAAGAAGGAAATCGCGAGTATGAATTACACTTTGCACAACACAAAAAGTAAAATAGGACAGATAGTGAAGCTCAAAAGGATAAAACTCTTCCAAAACTGATGGAATTTATACACTGCTATTCCAATAAAGTAGCTTTACAACTGTACAGGGAATATTATCGGCTGGTGGTTAGATGGTGCAGTAGTACTGGGGATGGTTGTTGTAGTGGATAAGGATGACTGATTAATCATTTGTTCGTGTACATCACCTGTTCTGTGTGGCATTACAGATAAAGCACCAGATCGTGAACTATTTGGAGTATGCGAACCACTTGAAATAGTACGACTCGGATCAGTTGACTTGTGGTGTTTTAAACGATGGTGATGACGATGAGATGATACTTTCGAACGCCTAGAATTATTTTGAACAGAATTATGAAGCGATGATTGATGAGTTCTTTGTACAAATGCTTGACAGTCACTATGGTGAGACTGTATTTCATTGAGGAAATACTGACGAGATTGCCTATCACGCGAACTACCACTGCCAGTAGTGGTGACTGAACTGTGACCACGATTTTCACTTTGAAATATGCTGGAATTTTGTGGAGAAAGAGGTCTATACATTTCACCTAAATAAACAATACCACCATTGGAAGTAAGATCACCACCATGTGATATCGTTTCTACAGGTGTATTGGTGTGAAGTGCAGAACCAAGGCCACTCAGCTGCTGGTTGAATAACTCAGTACCACTCCCGTTGCCAGTTCCATCTCCATTTCCAGAGTTACTATGTCTCATTGCAGGGGCTGACTGATCACGTCTAGACTTCACAGATTCACGTGGACCACCGCTTGTTGTACCAGTTCTACTGCTACTTGCAGTCACACTACTTGCTGGGGGAACATTACATGCACCATATGGAGGTGGTGTGTAACATAAAGGATCTATTTATAAGAGATACATTAATAGAAAGAACATTAATTATGGACGCAAACTACGTTATTTTAACTTTAACAAGATAATCAGATGCTATTTATCTGAGAAGAGTAACGTACTGTCACAAAACATTTCGAACATTGTAATCACATGTCATGTACATGCGTATCTATATGGAAACTAAGTTCAAAAAGTCAAAACTGAAATAAATAGGGGTCAAAATCACAGATGAAAGGAATGAAATCAATATGAAAATAGCCTCTAGCCTATAAATTGCATTGGCAGAGAGTGTTCAATGTGACTAATGAGTTTTGAATACAAAATAGGTGTAAACCTTTTCTTAGTAAGGGCTTTAAGAAGCTCAATTATATGGCATGAACATGCTTTACATATGGATTTAAAGGACATTTCAGAATCAGCTTTATGACTACGTGTTTCCATGACGTGTTTTTCGATTTGAATTCGCTGTTGCAGCCACTCTAGTATACGCTTTGACATGCAAAGGCTAATAGACTCTTTTTGTGTTTGAATTCGTAGACGCAATGAAGTGACACTATTGTTCGAATGCCGTGAGGAATTGAGATATACAACTTTCCTTTTATCAATATGAAGTCGACTACACAGTACGTTCTACAAAATACCGCTTTAAGGCGAAGTAATACATACATCTTTCTTTGAAGACGACTGAATTATTCGGGTATTTTGTTTGATATATATATATATATATTCTGGGGGTAACAAACTTTAAGATGAATTTTGAGCTGACAATGCCTGTTTGGGAAGCTTCGAATGGGCGATACTCTCCTTCGTCAATGAAAAATTGCAATATCATGAAATTCGCCTAATTTAGTTAGCACTTGAGGTTTAAAGGCAAAATTTCCTACTGCCTTTTAGAAACACGTTGCGAATGACATGAAATCAGCTAATTTCAAAAACCTGTGACCTTATAAGTCCTCTCAGGCGTACATATATAACCTGGATTTTGAGGCTTATCTACCTATTTATTTGATGAGGTCGGGGAAGGGTTAACATCACGACATTAGAGAAAAATTAAACGTTCAGGACAGAAATCTCACGCAAAAGACTTTTTCCTATAATGCCCGAGACACAAACTTAAAGTCACCTGTTCAATTGAATCAGTGACAGAAGGATACTATGGGTGATATTGCAGAAAACTAGCTCATATGATAGACGCATAACAAATAAGCATCAGTTGGCAAACAGAAGAGGGCTCTGTTGTGTCGGTGCTTACATTTAGATAGAAATCCACCCAAGGTGTAGGATTGCACCAACAAACGCTAACCTAGCACAACTATCTTACGTCCCATGACTATTTCGTCTGCTGACTACTTCTCCACCATTTATATACAGTCCCAGGGCGAGGAAACGGTGGACGGTGTGTGTGTGTGTGTGTGGTATGATATTCCTAGCACATATCCAAGCTGCCAAAACCAGTGTATGTCTATGTACTCCACCTGGATACATGCCACAATATGTGAGTACCACCCAACCAGACATAAAGTATATGCCAGACATCTGTGTCACAGTGAAGCCGACTGACTGACTGGTTTCAACGTAGAACTTTGCACAAATGCACAAGCTGGAGCTGTCACACTCCATGTAGCACACTTAGCCAGAGAAGAGAAAGTCATAGTGGAGCAAACGACTTTTTGTTTTTCTAGGTGAATTTCGGAGGCGTGGTTTGGGTGAATAACCACAAAATTAGGCACTGCAGGTTCCCCTCAGAGATGCAATATATGCTACACTTTGAAAGATTACGATCTGTTTAGAAAGCTTCACTATCTGATTAAAAATAAGGTTAGGACATTAAAAGACACAGTGTAAGGTTAGCGAAGCAGTTTTTTGTAGACCGTAAATGGGTTTTTTAAATTGACTGTGGAGTTAAGAGATGAAAAAAAAAACACAATGGAGAATTGCATTAATGGGATTGAAATGTGAGAAAGGGAAATGCATAAAAATGAACGCAGGTGATGAAAAAAAGAATATTTTTTGGTAATGGAAGCATTCCAGCTTCCTATGAATGTTGATTTCTCCTAGGAATATCCAGAAGAGATATAGTTAGTTTAGCATGAAGACGAAACTCAGTTACTTATTTTCTGTGTTACTCAGGTGTGGTTATATCTGTCCACTAAAGAGATAAATACAATGCGAAAGATCACTTCAAATATGAGATAATCTTCCACTGATCCTTTTCAACAAATATGACGATTGTGGACACGCAATTATAGGAAACACAACAGGAATACTTGTAGTCTAAGATGAACTAAACAGCCTTAAACACCAATCCTTTCTAAATTAGAGTCATCTTTGTCATAGGTATGTAAGGTAAGACTACATAGCGAAACTGGGGAACTTTATACCATATCTAGCAAGATATTGTATGACTTTGTTTTACATTCGTAAAACGTTACCACTGCTACGAACAACAATAATAATAATACTAATGGTAAAAGCTTTTCAAATCTAATCACATAAAACTTTTGACTTACCTCTTCTGTAAGTGTAAGGACTACCTAAAGCGCCATGAATTAGTGCAGGAGGAGGTCCTGGTGGTCTGTTCTGAGATTGATCAAAACCCCTCGCTGAATTTGTATTGATAGACGAGTAAGAATCACTACCATGGTGACCAACAGAGACGAAATATTGAGAACCCATAGTTTCATTCGAAGGACTCATAATAGGATATGGTCTATCCATCAATGATAATTTTAAGGGTGTTTGGAGAATACAGTGTGATTGAACTTCTTTCTCGTTATTCGTATGCTGAGATGTGAAATAGTGGCTGAAAGCTTGTTGATAATGTGTAGGTACATTATAACCACGTTGTGAATAATTTTCCCCTACTGCTACTGAGTCAGGTGGAAAATGAGCACTCTGTTGCCATTCTCGGTTTATATTCTGTTGATTACTGTCTACATGGGAAACTAAGTTTAAATTACCAGATAAATGCGCACCAGTGTTGACAGCAACTATCCCCCGATGTTGAGATCTAGAATAATTATAACTACTGTTTCCTGTATCAGAAAGAAATGCACCACTTCTGCGTTGAATTCTGTCATCCGAATAGTGATTATTATAGCCTTGGTTAATTCGACAACAACGATGACAACAACATATCACACCCCCAATACCCAATGTAAAGATAACAATTGTGCTGACAGCTATAGCGATAGATGCAGGTATACCAAGTGACAGGAAACCTGATAACCAGTTATTAGGATCATTTGTATCACCGGCGTATAAAATTGTGTTTGAATCTTTCATCCCTTTGAGAGAGAGAGAGAAAAAAGGATAAAAAAACCATTGATAAAACAGTTCTCCATATACTTCATCTTAAATGTACAAATGGATGTTATTTTATACTGACAAGCAAAAAAACGAAAATATTCTACATAAGTACTGAAACATCCTGGGGGAGTTTCATAACAAGAACTGACAACCATTTGTAACTCGGTACATTAGACAATTAGGTGTATATATTGCTCGAGATTACAAAAAGACGATAAGAAAAGTTGAAACAGTAGAAAAGATATCTAAAAATCAATCAGTGAATCGCATTTAAGAATCATCATTGACTACTGCAAATACGAATGAAATATTGTTCGCCATACTTTCGGAGGGAAAATTAGATTTCATAGCTTTTCCAAGCATTTTCACTTACTGCAGATTTTTGGTAAAGTGTGAGATTTCAAGATAGATTTCACAAAATAATATCATCCACAAGTTTCTTGAACGTTGGACTCACGTGTCACTTTAATCCTCAATCCAAGTCATGTTCGAAAATGTAATTGTCCAGTGATTGATAGACCACATAGCAATAAGCTATCGTTGGCGTGGGTCGGTAGGGGATTGTCACTCCTTCTGGAACACGTGTGTAGATACCGATCACGCACTGGTCCGCGCTCGTGTGTGCTTACGACTGAACGGACGTAGGAAACAGCTGGCGGTAAACCCATCAAGTCCCCAGCTCGATCAGGCGTCTTACATAGCCTCTCCTGAGGAAGTCCTACTCACTGCCTTCACGTGGCGGAGGTGTTTTTCACCAAAGTGAGAGGGCGAAAGCGGATGCCCGGCGCTCTTCACTGGGTTGACTGTCCATTGGATGTCAGTCTAGGGGAGATGGCTAAACCCTGATTCCAAACCTCCAACGACTGGCGTATGAAGCTCACCGGCAGACGTATGGACAAAGGGCTTGTTGGATGTCCTGGATGTCTGGCCCCATTCAAAAAGGCGTATGAACCGAACTCCGGTCACCGGCTGCCAATGGATAGTGGACTCCCTACTCCACTCCTACTGCCTTGTAGGTCACACTTGGTTGTGTAAAGGCTAGAGCTGCACTCTCAAACAAAAGGCCGAGCGATTCTGGGGACATCATTCGTACCAAATTCCCATGAAACTTCATGAACACTCTTCATCAGATCGCCGCGCCTGGGCAGCGATGATTCGAGATGTTCATGAAGCCGGCTCATCCTTCCGTAGGAGATAGCCGAAGTAAAGAAGAAGAAGAAGAAGAGAAACTAAGTCCCTATTTGAGGAAGAACTACCTAAACACATATCTGAGTTCGACAGCTGCGCTCACCCTGAAGAAGCCTGGAAGAATATTCAGTCAGCCATAGATACAGCTGTAAAAGCTGTGAATAAGGTAAATCCAAAGGTGAGTAAAAACCATTGGATTTCGACTGCCTCATCCGAACTGATAGATGCTAGAAGACTTATTCCGGAGAGCTCCGAATTCAATGAGGAGCGAAAGCTGCACAAAAGAGAACTTACGAAAAGTCTCCGCAAGGACCGTGAACAGTGGTGGTTGACAAAGGAGAAAGAGATGGAAAAAGCATCGGCGATAGGCAACACTAGGCAACTCTTTAGACTCATCAGGGAAACGGGTGGGAGAAGGCAAATCATAAGTGAGACTATTTCTGAGAAAAATGGCTCCTTAATTAGCTCTTAGGATAGACGCCTCGAATGCTGGAAAGAACACTTTGAGGAACAATTTAACTTGCCTACAGCCACACTGAGCCTCCCCACCATCCAGCACACATCCGAATGGGATATAGACACTGTCCCGCCGTCTGTAAGTGAGGTCACAAAAGCTATCCGTAATTTGAAACGAGGCAAAGCGGCAGGACCCGACGGAATTATTCCGGAGGTGTTTAAATATGGGGGTGACATACTAATATGCAGATTAACTAAGGTACTACGTAACGTCTGGGAATCAGAGACGGTTCCATCAGACTGGGGTAAGTCACTTATTATACCGATATTCAAGAAGGGAGACAAGTCCTCATGTGATAATCATAAGGGGATCAGCCTAACGAACATAGTTCCTAAAATCCTAGGCTCGGTAATTATGAACAGGCTAAGCCGAACTCGGGAGGAACAAACGAGGGAAAACCAAGCAGGCTTTAGGCCAGGTAGAGGGTGCATAGATCATATCTTCACTCTCCGACAGATCCTAGAACATAGACACACTTTTCGACGTCCAACAATTGCCATATTTCTTGACTTGAAGGCGGCCTTCGACTCCGTGGATCGAGAGGTTCTATGGCAATGTTTGACTATGAAGGGAGTGCCAAGAAAGTACATTGCACTAATCAAGGCACTCTACTCAAACTCACGTAGCTGTGTAAGGGCTTATGGGGAATTGTCATCTGAATTGATAACAACCAGTGGTGTCCGTCAGGGATGTCCACTTTCCCCATTCCTGTTTAACTTCATCATAGATATGCTGATGGAAGTATCCTTAACCGAACGTAACGACTTAGGAATCGACTTGTTACCAGGGAATAGTCTTATAGACTTAGAATACGCAGACGACATAGTCCTGTTAGGGGAGAACGCTGACAAAATGCAGAGTCTTCTGAACACATTGAGTAGCAATCTTCGTATGTTTGGCATGCGATTTGCCCCTGTGAAATGTAAGATGCTGCTACAGGACTGGACTACGTCAACTCCAAGCTTAGTGATAGGGAGTGAAGTGATAGAACATGTTGACCACTTCACCTATTTAGGAAGTTGTATCAGCACCAACGGATTGATTGGTGACGAAATCACAGCACGGATCCAGAAAGCTAGGGCTGCTTTCGCTAACTTACACCGTCTCTGGCGTAGGCGTGACATCCGGCTATCAACCAAGGGACGTGTGTACTGCTCAGCAGTTCGCTTCGTCCTTCTCTATGGCGGTGAGACGTGGCCATTGAAAGCGGAAGACATGAAGAGATTGTCTGTTTTTGACCACAGATGTTTACGATCTCTTTCTCGCGTTAGGTGGTATAATAAGGTAAGTAATGTTGACGTTAGGCGTAGAGTGTTGGGCAAAGAGGGAAAATCACTCGAAGAGGCTATAAAGTTACATAGATTGAGATGGTTAGGCCACGTGCTGCGCATGCCTAACCATCGTCTCCCCCGACGGGCATTACTAGCTGATATAGGTGCAGGTTGGAAAAGAGTAAGTGGTGGCCAAACAAAAACATGGCATCAGTCCATGAAATCTTTGACAGTTAAACTGAGTTAGGTAGGGAGATGCAGACTTCCGGGTTGGGGCCCGCCCTCGGGACTCTAAGAATCAATGGCTGGAGACAATAGGTGACATGGCTCAAAATCGTTGTCAATGGCGCAGATGTATTCAGTCTCTTTAACCTTCATACTCCTTTCTACCATTACTCATTCTGTTTCACTCTTATACTTGTCAAAACTCTATTGATTCTTGTCTACCTTTGTGTGCTATTTGGAACGTGTCAACTCGAACTGCTGCACTTCGGTGCCAAGTTCTATGTTGAATCCAGACAGACAGACAGACAGATTGATAACTATGTGGATTTGTTATAGCTCCAACTGAAAGCAACAACCTATGAGATTAAACAGGCCATGTTTGAAATAAATCATCCCTGGTGAGATTAGATAATCGTTACAAGTCGATACACGTTGAAAAAATTGGCTAGTCCATCCACATTAACATCGTCACTGTAAAACCTGATAGTTCCAGATTTTATGCTGAAAAGAATTTTGTGTACATTGCTTATAAATCCAAAACTACCTCAGTAGGGTGGAAGTTAAGGGGTGCTGATGAGCAAAATAAACATGACCTCAAATATAGAGAACGCTAATATGAAGAACTAGTGACACTAGAGAAAACAATGCCGTCTAACGTACCCATAAGAGCTTGACACTGGGATATATCTTCATCTTTACCATCTTCACAATTAATAATGCCATCACATAAACTTTTCCTAGTAATGCAGTATCCCATGGATTGTTTTTCATGGTTGGTTGAAGATCTCTCCTCATCTAGGTCTCGCATATTCTGTGAAAGAGACAGAGAGGATCCATACAATCGGCTGTCTGACGAGAGAGGATTTAATCCCATCATTGTGTTTGATGCCAAGAAACGAGGCATTAAGCCACAATAGAAATTGTCTGATGGACAGGTGTTAGTACGAGCTAAAACATGCAAAAAAATAATAATTTTAGCATGAATGAAATAAGTATAAAATTTCTCAAGATAATAAATTATAAAAAACGCACTTGTTACCATATTTTAACATGAATTATCACTAAGTTAATTTACTTCACAAAAATAATTCCGATAAACCACCATTGTACAATACGGGCAGGGTAGTTGACGAACAACATAAGCAGTAACAAATCAGATGGGGGCGGCTTCCTAGTGCTTTAGAAATATCTATCACACACAATGCGTAGCACAAGAAACAGATAATTTACTTTCATTACAGTTGGAGATCCTGCTAAATATGCTTCGACTAAATGAAATATGGTAGAAGAAACTCGTTTTCATTGCCACATGATGAGAAAAGTACAATGCTTAAGACACCATATATATATATATATATATATATATATATATATAAAACAAGAATTGAGCGTGTTAAAATATGTCAACATTTCTTCTGACCACAATAAGAGAAATGTGCAAGTCTAGACAAATCTCAAATCAGTCCCCACCTAAAGTAACTTTAAAGGATGGATGTATAATTATGCTACGCATTTCACTATCTCGGATATATTGAATTATCTACAAATATGAAATTCGGTTTTGTATGGTATATCAATCTAGTATTGATAAACAAAATATTAATTACGCTATTCACTGTCATTACAGTATGAGATCCCAACGTCTACAAATGATCAAATACAAACTATTAATGAGGTCGATAAATAGTTGTTACAATGATGAGGTGACTGAGCTGTCAGATCACGATAATTCGAAGATGTACATTCAAATGATTTATTTTTAGACTATATGATTTTAGTACGATAAGCTGAATAGTTGTTGGACTCAGATCAAGTACCATAGAAGTGTAAACTACTCGCAGTATGGTGTGCTTTTGAGAGTGTTGGCTGTACACATTTGTAGCAGCAAAAAGAAAATATTTCCTTTACAAGACCACAATTCCACTTAAATACGCTTTCCACTTTTAAGAGGACAGTTTTAAAAAGTTTGGCATTCAGAGCTATGCGGTGTTAAGAGAGCTGTCGTATCACGACTCGTAAGTACAGATACGTTTCCTTTGTGTATTGTTTCAAATATTGTGTACCCAATATTTCTAATTCACTAACTGTTTGTCTTTTAATGCTTTTCATTTCATTCATTATAGTAAAAAGTTTCTCAAACACGCTTTTGAAGAGATTTAAACGGAGAAAACTCGAAGTCAGTCATTTCACAAATAACGCCTTTATGGACACGAAGCTTCATAAGGTATAGATGAGAGACAGCTGACTCATCACATATTTGTACGTGGTGTTTTTTAATTTTGAAATATGTAGTTAACGGAATTAAAATGAAGAAGAGAAACTCAGTAACCACTAGATCCCTATAATTTATTTGACACTACAGCCTTGAAAACTATAATGACTTTTTAGAGTTAATGCACATCTTTTTTATACCTATCTGAGTAATTCACTAAAAGCTAGTGTAAATCGGGGCATTCTAGGTTGTTCCAGCCTTAATCTATGCACCGATTTCACAGATGATGATAAACTCACCTGTAAAATAGCAAAGTTTCAAGTCAATCACTAGTGGGAAATAATAATTATGAGTTAGTCGAAATGCACTTTGTAGATACAATTTACAAAAGCAACTGATATCTAGGACGAGAAACATTGATGACTTACTTTCTTGAACCGCAGTCAAAATAACGCGAAAACCAGGTTTTGTGCCGGGTAAGACAGGAGGTCGTTGGGGTGATGTACTGCAAATAAGGCAATGCGAAATACTCTATGAATAAAAATACAGTGATAAAATTAAAACAATTAAACACAAAGCTAAGACAAGCTCCACGCTTTGCTAAGTGAACCCTGGAGACTCTAGATCAATCTAAAACAATAGAGAAGTGCATATCATCATATCTGTGCTGCACGAATCAACAAATTGACTTCTAGAATAGTGGAGATTTGTAGCTTAGACGGATGCATTGGATGTGGCTGTGTTTTCGGAGCTGGATAGCTTCGTTAATTTAATTGCGAAGCTTTTATCATCTTTCTAGATATTTAAAGACAACTAGCCACAGCCAAGATTGACCAGTGAGACAGTTATATTACTCATAGAGAATTCAAAAAAGCTCACTTCACATTGAAACAAGCACTAGAAGGACAGTGAAGGCTTTGCAACCAAATTACTCACCTCAGAGCACATAACCATACGAAGAAAAATTGAAGACTGTTAGTGGATTCCTGCATTAAGCACCAGAAGACAGACATACTCACGATACATTTCTTATATAAATGAAAGCGAAGAAGGATCACGGTAATAGTTAAAACACCAAGTACTAGTTCATAACTACTAGTGAGTATTAAGTTCCATTTTTTAATTACTAGATCATAGTCTCATCGACAAATAAGAGATGATACACAGCCGCCCACATACCAACTACACGACTAATATATTAGTACCAAGGACTAAAGAGAAGGATCAGCTTAATAACTAATTAGATTAGTTTAGACCTGAAGTCTATTGATCCGTATCCTAAAATGTAACAAGATTTCATTTAAACGTAAACACCAAGGTAGATAAATGAGGCTTCTGTATGACGTTATCGTAAAGGACTGTGAATTCTTAGTCGTATATCTAGTTAATAATCACGAGCTGTTATAATTTTAACCGAGTAAATCTCACCAATAGACACATTACATAAGCTGTCTCATTTTTGCTTCCGTCACCACTCATTCACTTCTGTTCGCCAGTGTTTTTTCAAGATATTAACCAGCAAATTCACACACAAGGTAGTATTAAAAGTTACGGCTAACTACTTTACTACTCAACGTTTGTTCTCGGAAGATAGAATTACATGGCGTTTCGAGCTGAGCATGTGAGCAGTATGAATTCCAGAAATTATGATCATCTAGGCTGGCTCAAATAATTAACCGTACGATAAAACACGCAGGTGTTTACACATTTTAACCTGCTTAAGAGAATTTATATCATAGAGAATAAAAAGTTAGGGCAAGAAGAGCTGATACATAAAGTATTTTGAAATGTATTTCAGTAAAATGATGTATTTACATCTAGAGGTGATATGGATAACTTAGTAGTGTTTTATAGTTAACGAAATCCACAACGCACACTGTGCAGTTTGAGACAATCCATCTGGATATACTATAACTGCCGGAAAACTTATAAATGAGAAGTAACGGAAAGCCCTTATGAGTAGTCTCCTGAGATATTTTTAAAGCGTTTACAGGAAACAAGAAAGTTGCAGGATTTGGACCAATGATCTGATTCGAATTTAGTCTTTATAATATTTGTAATTAAATCGGCATAGTTTTTCAGGTTTACGAATTTTCTTGACCAAGTACTATTACGGTTTGTCACATGGCACCACATTATGTGGTAAATACACATCCACACTTTGAAACCACTCCTAGAACACACTTGTATCTAATACACTAAGCACAAAAAAAACTTTTCAGTGCGGTGGCCGCAACAATGCAATAGCCCGATGACCTCGCTTAGGTGGAGTTATGATAGGATGCAACAACTCTACAGATTTACGTAATTAGTTAGAAAGCATTTACCTAGAACAGATTTTTCATCCACCAGGCCATCACCCACATTTATTTTGTGGAGGCTAATGGTAATATCCGATCGCTTAAACTGAGGCTGGTAGAACGGCACCAGTTTGATTAATGTCAAGTGCTAAGCTGATGGACAGCAGCCACACAAATGTAGCAAATAAATTACACATAAAGGTATTTAAATATAAGGAAATCAAAAATCAGGACCAATTTTTACTAGTATGAAAAAAACTACAGTTGGTGAAGAGTGACCCTAACGGATGCTGATGTCAATAATCTATGGCCAACAGCATGAAACTGATCACTATTTAATACAAGAAGTTCAGGTCACTAAATAACCATTTCAGCTGAAATCGCTGTTTGACTAAGTGACTATGGTAACACCTTGTGTCATGTGTATTTTAGTAAAAAAAATAGCACACACGTTATGTTTTAAACTTCATCAAAAGCCTTTAATGGTAGTGTTAACATAAAAAATTATAATAGTACTATTAACGCACCATATCTGCGTTTTTGTCATGTTAATAATTTCATTACATCAACTTACTGGAAAGCGATGCAGATGTATGACTTCGTTGTAAATATGAGCTGTTTTGGATAATCTGGTCCGCATAGACCACGTTCTCCACCAGCTTCAGGCTACGAATAATCCAATAAATAACAAATTCAGAATTAAAATACTAATTGTGCATCACAAAATGTCCAAATTAACGGCATATACAAATCAATGATGCAGAACTCTCAAAGTAAAAAATCACGAATCCAAGGGAAAAAGTTATAAGTTGTGAAGATTTTAAGGATATTCAACAAACTTACCATTGCCTTTGATTTGGCTGTGTTTGAATCAAATACATACAAATAGTTTTCTACACAGCTAGGAGTTTTGGAAGGAATATAAAATTCTTCAATTTTCATCATAATTTTGGCATTTTCGATAGGTGTATGGACAACAAGTTCACAAGAAAAGTTCCGCGGGTAGTAAGTCATGTTATGGGACAGCAAAACCATACTACCTTCGAGATTGTCAACTTGCAAATAATTTGTAACAGGGTGGTGTAGTAAAAAGTCTTGGTTAGGCAGCACTCGGCAGTCACGAGAAAGTACATCTGGAGCAGTAAATTAAATTCAGGAAAACATAGGTATGAGATAAACACCATAAATGCTGAAATAGCAACTGAAATTTTACATTTTAAATAACCGGTGACCTTTGTTTACTGAAATCTACATTTATTACCTTATGTCCTAATGAAACCTCGAATGTATGTTGTAACAACTTTGTCAGTGCAAGGAGGCATGTCTCCTGGATGCAGTTTCAGACACAATTCACTACCCATAAAATTGTGGTGTGAGATTACAGTTTAGCACAAAAAAGATATAACATCTTTTTTTCTTATACTATCAGGCGAAAGAAGAAAGGTCCTAGTCGAGTGTGTGAACAGATCAACTAAGCTGATATAGTTGGAGTGGAGGGTTACGAAAACAGAAAAACCCTGTTTGTGAAACTGCTTTAAGTCGCATTGTCGCAAAAAGGCTACCTAACGAGTGACAGCAAATATGAGACCCAAGAATTCCTGCTGACTGAATCCATCGAATTTCTCCAATGTTTTCCTCTGAACACCTAAGGTATCAACATGTAAATGCTGAGCATACGTGTAAGATTTACGACAGAATCTAACATTGTAATTACCATCCATGTATATATATCAATAATTATACTGAATCGCGGCAAAAATGAAGGTTTCGTCCGATGTGTTTATCGTTAAATTTAACTGAAAGCACTCTTACAACAGTGTTAATAATTTGAACACTTCAGCGCTGAACACTAGTGTTAAGCAGGGACCTATTAAATACCAAGTATCTACTTGAAAAACTCTAATCACTCCTAGAATGTAACGCCACGTTTCGAAGTTTTTATGTGCATAGCTATTACGACATAGCACCAACTTCAACGACATCTCATTTCGCAGAGTTGATGCCAAAAAAGTAAAATGAATAACACGTAAAAAACGACCAAAGGCATTTTTCGAATTTTTTTAACATTTAATATAAAATAAGTGTGACGTACATGTAATCTGTAGATGAACGAAGCGAAGAACGAACTGGATGAACACAATCACTCGCAAGTTCATCCTTAAACTGTATAAGCCGCGTTTGTAAATTTAACGATAAATTCACCTTGAAGTGGTTATTTGTGTTCTTTTTCAATATTTATTACGAAAATCATTGTCTGCAGTTTTTCTTCTATTTGTGAAGGTCACTTGTGGTTAACTGTATCCTTGAGGCAAGGGCGGCGCTTCGACTTACGAGGCGTGACCAATGGGTTTCCAAAAGTTCGGGTCAAGAGGTGGTGGACGCGGTGGCTTCCGAGGCGGTAGGGGTGGTGGTCGTTTCGATCATTCCAGTTCTGGTCCTCCTGATGAAGTTATCGAGGTTGGTGTTTTCGCTCACCAATGTCAAGAGGATATTGTATGCAAAATAACTGCTGAGAAAATCCCTTATTCCAATGCCCCAGTGTATTTGGAGAATAAAGAAGAAATTGGAAAAGTTGACGAAGTTTTTGGTCCGATAAAAGATGGAGTACTGTCTCTGCATATTCTCTAATATGGCCTAATTAGTATTTTTCAATCAAGTTATCTGACACACTTAAAAGCAAGTCATTCAAGGAAGGAGTGAAAGTAACTTGATGTTAATTTTCAATATATCCTGTAGTTTTTCATGGACCCTGCAAAGTTCCTCACCCTTGACCGAGTCCTTAACCCGAATCCCAGTAGAGGTATGTCCACCTTTTAACCGTTGTATTACTATATTCCTTATCTGACACCACATCTTCAAAGCAGCTTGTTCATGATGCGACTTATTTTTTTAATTAGAGTAGCGTCAGCTACTTTTTCGATGACTTTTAAGATGTTTTGTCATCGTATGGTATAGCATTTAAATGTTTATTATTATTATTATTGTTCCCTTGGGTTCCTAGTGGAACATAGGGCTTCAACCGCACGTCTCCACTTGGTTCTGTCTTCTGCTGTACTTTTCACCTGCATCCATGTTAGTCCATACTGTTTCAGCTCCTCTTCACACCATCTTCCCCATGTCACCCTTGGACGTCCCACTCGCCGCTTTCCTTTTGGGTTCCACTCGAGGGCCTGACGCGCGATGTCACCCAGCGGCCTCCTCAGCGAGTGTCCAATCCATCTCCACTTTCTCCTGCATATTTGTTGCACGATTGGTTCTTGTTTTATTTGTTCTCATAGTTTCTTGTTGGTGATTCTTTCCGGCCATCTGATCTTCAGTATAGAGCGAAGACAGCTGTTGATAAAGGTATGCAACAGGCTGTTGGAAATATTCTTTGTGACCCGCCAAGTTTCTGATCCGTATAGCAAAACTGACTTGACGTTTGTATTGAAAATCGGAATTTTGTTGTTGATGTTGAGTAACGAAGATTTCCAGATTGGTTTCAGGTTGATGAATGTGTTTCTCGCCTTCCTGATTCTCGATTTGACATCCTCGTCCGTTCCTCTCCTGTAGTTGAGACAATGCTCCCTAGATAAGTGAAAGAAGTAACCTCTTTCAAATCCCTCCTGTTGATGGTGATTGGCGCTGGATGTTGCTGTTGTTGTTGGTTATTTTCATAACCTTCGTCTTGTCTATGTTCACCTGGAGTCCTGTCTTCTCTGGCTGCTTCTTCGACCAGTTTGTCGGTTTTCGCTTGTAAGTCTTCGATTTTGTGTGACATCAAACATAAATCATCCGCGAAATCCAGGTCTTCTAGGTTCTTCACGTCGGTCCAGGATATCCCTGTCTTCTTGTTTCCCATTGTCTGACGCATAATCCAGTCCCACATTTAGGAATATCATTGGTGATAATAAGCACCCTTGTCTGACTCCTGTGTTTACTCCAAACGCCTCGCTGAGTTTTCCGTTGTGAATCACTTGACATGTGCCGTTGTCGTACAGCTGTTGAATAAGGTTGATGAATATTTGGGGTACGCCGTAGTACTCGAGTAGTTTCCAAATTACTTCGCGGTCAACGCTGTCGAAGGCCTTCTCAAAGTCTATAAAGTTGAGGTAAAGGTTTGATTGCCATTCCATGCTTTGTTCGATGATGATGCGTAGAGTTGCAATTCGGTCAGAACATGATTTGCCTTTCCTGAATCCAGCTTGTTCTGGTCTGAGTTCTGTATCCAGTGCGTCCTTTATTCTCTCCAGGATGATGAGACTCAGGATTTTACTTGGCGTCGACAGGAGTATGATTCCTCGCCAGTTCTTGCAGAGTCCTAAGTCGCCCTTCTTTGGTAGTTTCACCAGGTAACCTTTCCTCCAGTCAGTAGGCACCTTTCCCTCTTTCCAGACCTTTTGCAATAATGGAGTCAGCATATCTGCTGTCGTCTCTGGGTCCGCTTTCAGTGCTTCAGGGGGTATTCCATCTGGTCCAGCTGCTTTCCCAGCTTTCAGAAGCTTGATTGCATTCAAGACTTCAGTTTTCTTTGGATGATTGGTGTCAACTTGCAGTTGTGTACGTGCTGTTGTTGGTATTTCTGGACGGGTTGTAGGTGGTGGTCGGTTCAAGAGTCCTTTGAAGTGGTCCGCCCATTGTTTAATCTGTCTTTCTTCTTTGGTAATTAGGTTCCCTTGGCTGTCTTTTATAGGTTTCACTTGTGTTGATCTCTTCTCGGATAGAGACTTGGTTATCTGATATAGTGTCCTCAGGTCCCTCTTGCCTGCTGCCTTCTCAGCTTCAGTGGCCAGGTTGTCGTAGAATTGTCTTTTGTCCTTCCTAGCACTCTTCTTCACTTCTTCCTCCAGTGCTGTGTAAGTTGAGCTCAGTGTCTCTTTCTCTTGTCGTCTTTGCATTGAATCATTTTTTCTTTCACCATTCTCCTCTCCTCTATTAGCTTCCAAGTGTCCATTGAGAGCCATTCCTTGTCTTGTCTCTTCTTTCTTCCTAGAACCGTTGAACACGTTTCGTTTAAAATCACCTTCAGAGAGTTCCAATGGTCTTCCACGCATGATTCTTCCGTGATGTCACGTAGTGTTTCCTGCTTTGCTCTGACAGTTGCAGTGAAAATGTCCTTCGTGGTTGTGTCCTTCAGTTTTTGAGTGTTGAACTTGCATGATGACCTATCCCCAGCTATCTTCGAGGCTTTTAGCTTCAGCTTGAAAGTCCCTTGTACTAGATAGTGGTCTGAACCCACATCTGCTGCTCTCCTCGACCTTGTGTCCAGTAGGCTCCGTCTCCACTTCCTTGAGATTGAAATGAAGTCTATCTGGTTTTTGGTGTGTCCATCTGGTGAAATCCATGTTGCCTTGTGTATATCCCTGTGTTTGAACACACTGCCACCAATCAACAAGTCGTTGAAGGCGCAGAAGTCTGAGAAGAGTTCACCATTGTCGTTCATTTCACCGAGGGCCTCGTGATCCATGGTGAGTTCTCTTCCTGTATTGTCTCCTCCCAGCTTCGCATTCATATCACCCATCAGGATTTTGACATCGCCATTTGGCACGTTGTCCATTACTGTTTGTAGTTGTCTGTAGAAGGCCTCCTTCTTCTCTTGTTCTGAGACGTTTGTAGGCGCATAGCATTGAATGATTGTAACCTTCCTTCCTTTCGAGTTGAACCTGGCTGTTATTATCCTGGAGGAGATTGGTTCCCACTGCATGAGAGCTTTGGCTGCTGTTGGTGACATCCTGATGGCTACTCCCTCGGTGTGCTCGTGATTGTCCTCTGGGTGACCGGAGTAGATTATTGTTCTCCAGTTGGTATTTGGCTCCTTCAACATCTGTTCCATTTGCTCTCGCAGATTCCCAACACTTCTATTTTCTATCTCCTCATTTCTGCGGCTACCTGGGCAGCCTTTCCAGTTTCGTACATTGTACGAATATTCCACGTCCCCATCCTTATTTTTGCTTTCATCGAAAGAAGGCACATCGGCTGACTGGCTTCCTGAAGGCTTTCACCAGCCTGCGTCATTTCACTTCCCCGATTCCAGCGAAAAATAAGGTTATTGTTTGTACTTTTAGAATTTTTAATATATTTGTGCGTTGAAGTTTCTGTAGCAATTTGGTTAAGTGTTGGGGGTGGAGTTGCTAGCACCACACCCCAACCCTCCCTCTTTATCCGGGCTTGGGACCGGCTAGAAAACTAGTCAGCTTATAATCTAGGTGACCTTATTTAAATGTTTAATTGCAGTGTATTAGTGTACAGGTGACGTCCCTTGTGCACTTTCCTAATTCTGACTCGCGTTCTGCTATTAGGCATACAGTACCTGAATTTTGCTGTGAACACTTTAATGTGTGCTGAGCGAGGGGCAACATTAATAAACACGTAGATAGTGGTATTTTTCATCCAGACCCTTCCAATCTTCACAGGATTCACATTGTCACCAGTTCAGCGAAATGTATGACCGTTTTGGTTGATTGATGTCAGCCTTGTATTTAGACCATAATCTAATGATCTTATGGGAATTTTAATTACTTTATTTGATCAAAATCCCAGTGATCATTTCACTCCATCACAGTAATAGCTGAGCGATAAGGCAAACTGCTGGTATCAGCATTCTGTAATAGTTTGGTATGAGTATATGTTGCACTGTGCGGCATTTAAAAAAATCAATTGTTTCTAACTAAAGATTTCTGAATGATACGCGAACAGAATAGCTATATTTACCAGCTTTAGTATTTCAACAGTGACTACGTTCACCCTGAGGACATGATATTAATGATCCATCTAAGTAGCAGTTACACAATGCGATTTGTGGGCTCGCTATATATATATATATATATATATATATATATATATATATATATACGTCGCAATTAGTCAGGAAGTAATTTCTAATGTTTATCTCCTTTAATTGTGCTACACCTTTTTGAATTGGTTCATTGTTATATAACTTTTTGTGAACTCAGTTGCATTATCCGCGGTCATTCTTTTGGAAAATATAGGGCGAGGACGTGGTGGTCCAAGAGGCGATTTCAGGGGAAGCCGTGGTAGAGGTGGTCGTGGTGAATCTCGTGGAGGTCGTGCAAGTTTTCCCGGTCGGTGGAGTGACAGGGGTGGTCGTGGAAACCGTGGTGGGCCTCGAGGCGCGAGAGGAGAATTTAATGGTCATCGTGGTGGCGAGCGCCATTCGTTTGGTGGGGCGAAACGTGGTGCTAGCTTCAGCGCATCAGATACTCCTCAAAGTAAAAAATTTAAGTCGCAAAACGATTAATTCTTGCGTTTGTACATAACAACTATACTGTATAATAAACTTTTATATTGCTTCTTTCTTTCATTTGTGTTGTTGCGGTTACCTGCCATTTTTAGTAATAGTTGACTTATGTATACACATGTCAGGTTTATATGTCGCTTCAGTTAAAATGCATAGCCCTCTTAAATGGTGAATTCTTTGTTGTTTCACCACCTAAATAATTTTATTTCTGGAGTAGTGGCTTAACCGTAATAACTCCAAGTTCCTAGGCGTTAGTCCAGTTTGTCGGGATGACCTCATATTATCACATTTCGTAAGCCGCTTGTCACTCTGACATTGCCTTTCTAGTGGCTCCGATATCGTTCTGTGGAGTTGGTTTAGGCGCCACCCAACGAATCAACAAATGCGTTCAATAAAGCTGAATGACGTTAACCGTCTGTAACGTTTCCATTCATCCTTATGGATAGGTGTTCTGTGTATCACAAGGTGCTGAGTGATTGCACACTCCTGAAAGCCTATTATCCAAACAGGGGAAGATCAGGATCAAGATGATATTTGTATAGTAAGGCTCATCTGACTGTTCAATAGTCGTTCGGTTGGGTCTTGCCCCCTGCTTATTATTCCCATTGTGTAACCTGTTAACTCGATGCATAGCAATGTATGAACGAGGTGTAATGACCGGAACGAATGTTACCGCAGGTCCACTCAAGTGAGGTAAAGCCTTCACATTGAAGACTGTAATGATTTTAAAGTTACTTAATGGTTTTAGCATCAGGTGTCGGCCAGTGTATTTAAGGGATCACTGACAGATACAACTTATGTTTATTTTTCAATGCTAAGACTATCTAACACTAGCTGCTTACGTTAAAAAATCACTTCCTGTCTCTGAGATCCACTGCCGACAATGAAAATAAGCTGATCACTTAACTCTAAGGTATTGAGGCTAAGGTTCGCTATGTGGTTGACAGAATTTCAACGCGAAATTATACATAAACGTGCAGTGGTTCGAGGCGCCATACTTTTTATAGTGCATGACGGTAGAGAACAAAAAGAAAAAAGGTATTGAAAAGAACTATAATGAACCGAATAGTAACATGCTAAAACGTGAGAGTGTAGTGCATATGGAAGAGCACAAAAGTGACTTTGAGGCATATTACCCATTGTTTCAAGTCACTGGTGAGAACATTTGATCTCTACTCTTAGTAATTAACTCAACAATTACTTTGATACTCGTGCATATACCCAGAGAGCCTGATAGTATATCGAATCTGTTTTTGAAACAGCAATGAAAACAGATGATGATCTGCAGCTAAATATCATTCAGTGCCAATAATTCTCTGTCGCCTCATCAAGTGAAATAATCGTGGTAAACTCAAAACGCAACGAGAGGCGAAACCTGCTGAAAATTAAGCTAAAGTTCTTCGTAACAACAGCGTTCAGTGCTGGGTGAGGAGAGAGAATGCAGTGGAAAGGTCAACTTCATATGCTTGTTCGGTAAACGAGTTCTTAAACAGATTTGTTGAGTGAAATGATGTATGAAGTAAATGGACCTCTAAAAACTTCAAGAGAGATATCCGGAGCGAGACAAGGCAGCAGCGGGGCTGGATGGTTTTACTTTGAAGGTATTTTAATTTGGTGGAGACCAGTTACTAATCAGATTAACTAAAGTATTAGTTAGGGTATAGGATTTCGAGATAGTTCTATCAGACTTGTAAATTATTCCATTTTATAAAAGAGCTAACAAGTATTTCTGTTATAATTATATGACTATCAGACTGATAATATTACTAATTGTATACTAAGTGGGGTCATATGTGGGCATAATTATAGTTATCGTTGAAAGTGATTCCCGTGGGAAGACTAATTTTATCACTCTTAATAATTGCCACTATGGATTTACTGGCGCGTGACCCTAGTCGCCGCCGATATGTCAGTGATTGACTTATACCAGGGAAAGTTCGTTGATCCAAAATATGAAACTCATTCGATTTAATTTCCTTACAGGGATCAGCAATATATTTAATTATCCTACCCCTACAGATGCAAGAGGTCACCTCTGAAGATAGAAAATATAACGTTTGAGACTAATGCAAAATGCCCTTGTTCAATTTCTCATGTTAAGGGGAGTAGTATGATGATGACGTAGAGTGATGGATAAGAAGGAAGAGACAATCAATACGGTTATGGAGCTTCATTGATTGGGATACGTGTTACACATGACGGTTGGTCTCTGTCCTTGACCACGAATATTAGCTGAGATTAGATTAGGTTGTGCGTCGGTGGCATAGCGGTTAGGACGCTCGTCGATCATGCACATGGTCCGGGGTTCGATCTCCGGCCGGCGCACTCCTTTACCTCGCTAAGCTAGCAAAAATGCTGATAAAGAGGAAAGGTTGAGCATCAAGCTAGCAACCACATCCTGTAAAAATAAACACTGCTACAGAAACTTCAAGCAACTAGCCTGAAGCCCTATGTTCCACTGGGAACGTGAAGGAATAAAAAAATTAGATTGGAAAAGGGTTGGGAGTAGTCAAAGCATGGCACTAACCCTTGAGATCTCTAACTATCGGCATGCCCAACATTGTCAGTTGGTCTCGTGTGTCTGTTCAGGTTCGTCAGAACGTAAACAATTAGTAGATTAGTACTGTTGATGATATGGTTCAAAATCATTCACAATGGAGCAGATGTATTCACTACTTTACATCAGCCATATTATGAAGGTTCTCACTAGTCTTCATTTAATGGTTCCTGTGCACTATAATTTCGTCTGTTTCATCTCTTTTCTCTACTTTCATGTATGCGTTAACGAAGTGTGTCAACCTAAACTAATGTACTTCTGCTCAGGGTTTTACGTCGGTTGGTTAGTCAGTTGTCCTCTTTATTCTCAAGTTTGTAGTTGGGAAAGGATGAACAGTGATATTTCATGATACCTGCTACTGATTTATACCATTTATTGTCTATTCTGAAAATTATTCTGTCCATATCACTGTTGAGTAACCTTTTTAATTAACAGTTATGGTGACGGCATACGTATGCCTTTTATCCTGCCAGTAACATTTCTTTGGTGGTCTTTAGAGCCAATACCTGATTGTGATTCATTGGTCTGAACACTATATGGTGAGTTACAGATTTCAGCTCTAACCCAATTAATCTCTGGGAATTTATCCAAATAAAATTCTTGACATACGTCCTTGTAGAAAACTAGCAAACTGTTAGAGAGTTCATGAACTTTATCGTGGCTAACACAGAGGAGTGCTAATCACAGACATCCGGATATCTGGTTTAAATTTTGTCATAAATTGTCTTTCAAATTCAGTTATCGCTTTATACGAAGATAAAAGCAGTTGAACTTGGTTAAAATCCTAAAAAATTGAGATCTGGTAATGCTAAAGATAATGACTCCTACATATGTTAGTGGAAAAAATTATATTTGTGATATCTCAGCGATATTGAAATGAGTAATTCCACCGTTTCGTTCGGAAATCCGGTCCGAACTTCTTCAGGGAAATTAATCAAAATTAACATAAAAGAGGTTTTTATATATAAAAGGCACATCCTTTTGATGTTAGCTGATGCATAGGAAATCCTGATTAATAAATAAATATGGATATGTATCACTAATTAATTAATAATACTTGGTCAAATTCCTGACTGTCTATATCTTCCTATGGAGACGTTAAGAAATGTTTTACAACTTTACACACACACGCATGCACACTCCGTTTAAAGTGGTTAACAAAGGTAGACCAATATTTGTAAGTCCGAGGTCAAATTTTGATCACAGCTCATACAATATTGTTTATTATACTTGTTAATACTTGTGTTTATGAATCATGATTGGACAAAGTTTTTAAAAACAAAAGGATGTGCCTTTTATACATAAAACCTCTGTTATGTTAATTTTGATTAATTTCCCTGAAGAAGTTCGGACCAGATTGCCGAACGAAACGGTGGAATTACTCATTTCAATATCGCTGAGATATTACAAATATAATTTTTTACAAATGTCTACTTCTCACTCGGCGCCCAAATATTTTAGAACTATTCGGTCAAATCTTGACGACAGTTCATTTGAATGTTAGTGGAAGTTTAACAATAGTGATATTTCACATCAGAAATTGCAATAAATTATTGCAGATACTTAAGACTAACGACTAAAGCTTTGACTTTGAAACATCTATCAAAGTTTTTTTTCTGAGAAAGGCTGCTGCTTAGACAATAGAAGTTAAAGTCTAAGTTGTCGTCCGTACCTTTTTAATCAATCTAGTTCCCAACTGTTTTTTCAGTACTCACAAAGTACCACATCGTAAAGTGAAATGTAAGTCCGTTTTGAACTTCCTCTGTTAACGATCTTATTCATCGGAAACCAACTGTATGTAATACAAATATTTTTTTCCTGTTTCAGTTGAAATTGGTCATCTAGAATTTAAGGAGTATATTCAGTGTTTTTTTTGAAAAATAGAAGGCTAATTTAAGAGGATTGTTTCTTAATAGAGATCAATATTTATTTATATAAGCATTCACATCGATCTTACTCATTAATCTCACACCTCTACCATGAAACTGAACTGAAACATATTAAAGTTAAACTATAACTTGCAAACTGGTGATGACATAACAATTACTAGTTCAAGTACTGGTTTGTAGGGATTTGGTTGATTGGTTACAGGATTTCATCATGAGCTGATATTGGTTAGAGAACCATTGGAAAACCTGGGAGTACTGGACAACTGTTTCGTCTTAGTTTGGGACTCCTCATCAGTACGCACCCACCGGGATTGGAACACAGGACCTTCTGGTTACAAGGCGAGCTCGTACACCATTAAGCCACCGGGACCTGATCCAATAGCCCATGAATTCTAACTTCTGCCAATTCACGATATAGCGCAACCGCTAGCCAATGTCTTCGGCGAGTTCCATTATGATATCATATGATTATGAGCAATAAATTGTGCTCGAAACGTCATCAGTAAATATTACTGTATAACACTGTGAGACTCTATCAAAATAAAAATTTACCCATAATGGAATTACATTCTACCACAGTGCCCAAGTTTTATTCTTATGTCTTCGGCGAGTATTTGTCCTCACACCTGACCTGCTGCTAGCGGTTGCGCTATATCGTGAATTGGCAGAAGTTAAAATTCATGGGCTATTGGATCAGGTCCCGGTGGCTTAATGGTGTACGAGCTCGCCTTGTAACCAGAAGGTCCTGGGTTCGAATCCCCATGGGTGCGTACTGCTGAAGAATTCCAAACTAGGACGAAACAGCTGTCCAGTACTCCCAGGTTTTCCAATGGTTCTCTAACCAATGTCAGCTCATGATGAAATCCTGTAACCAATTACTAGTTCATTGTCATTATCTTCTGAGTCTTTTATTCAGTGTTTTAGTAAGTTTGAAAATGAAACTTCAGTGCATTACATTTCCACATACACATCTAAATTATCCTTGGTTCTGTTGTTGTTAATATCATCACATTTTTTGTTTTCAAGAGCGTTTTGATAATATGCAGTCATAATGCTGAACTAAGGTGTTGCAGTAGTATCAATCAGAATGTGTACCATCGTATATTTTGAAACTATCTTTATTTATCTGTCACAGTGATTTCTAATCTTCAACTTTCTTGTCAGTTTTCACTGTCACCTTTATCCAATTTTCTCAATCTGAAGTTGAAGCACACTGCTTTTATTGAAGTTTGTGAATGTCCAGTTCTTGTTATTTTTTTCTGTCAACTTCTCTAGGAGCTTGTAAAATTTCTCAAAGTAGCCAAATTCATCGTCAGTGATAAATACAGTATAATTATATTTCATTAGTTTACACACAACGATAAGTTTCTGTTTTTGGTAATATTTCGAGCAAATTTACTGCCCATCATCATGCCAACTGTTTGAAATTATCTTTCTCTTTCAATTTGTTCATATTAGATTTCAGAATACAAACATTGTTTCAATCAATATTGCGATTTTTGTCCCATGCATGGGCAGCTGTAGGCGAATTTTTTTCTAAATTGTTGTAAGCTTGTGTTCCTGTTGGATGACCTTTAGTCAGGCGTTTATGCTCATTCACTCTTATGTTGAGTGATCTGGACATTTGACCCACATAGATATAAGTATAAAACTTGGGCACTGTGGTAGAGTATAACTCCATTATGGATAAGATTTTATTTTGATAAATCACACAGTGTTATACAGTAATATTAACTGATGACGTTTCGAGGACAAACTACTGCTCATAATCATATCAAGTTACTCACACAACTTCTCCCTTCATTTATATACATGTGTGGAATCGATTAGATTTGCGAATAAAAATCAATATAGGATAATGTACATCCAGAATTAATAATATGAGTGTTACTGATCAATTACAATCAGATGGGAAATAAGACGAGTATTTTTTATAGTCATAATAAGTAACTTTTTAGAATGTTGTGATGTGCTTGAATTGAAATAGAATTTTGAGATTATTTATTATCCTCCTGTGATTTGACTGGTGGTAATAATAAACACTCGTCTTATTTCCCATCTGATTGTAATTGATCAGTAACACTCATATTATTAATTCTGGATGTACATTATCCTATATTGATTTTTATTCGCAAATCTAATCGATTCCACACATGTATATAAATGAAGGGAGAAGTTGTGTGAGTAACTTGATATGATTATGAGCAATAGTTTGTGCTCAAAATGTCATCAGATTTATCAAAATAAAATATTATCCATAGTGGAGTTGGACCCACATATTTAGTCTGACACTCGGCACAAGATATTTTGTAAATTACATTATTTTTATCCATCATTTTTATTTTATCTCTCAGTTGATTTATTTTTTAATTAGATTCGTTGGTTTAAACGTGGTGCTAATCCCAATATTCTTGAGGTTTCTTCTAATTGCCTCTGATGTACCATTTTTGTACGGTATTGTGACTGTTTTTTTGCCTTCCTCCTTCTTGTCATTCTCTGGTTTTACCCTCTTCTTTATATTATCTCTGATAAATTCTTTTAGGTAGTTGTTGTCGAGTAACATTTTGAATAGGACGTTTATTTCTTGACGCTAGTCATCTGATGTTGTTGTAAGTCTACGTATTCTATCTGCAAGACCTTGTATTAACCCTCGTTTTACCGTGAGTAGATGAGCTGAATGATAATCAAGGAATCTCCCAGAATGTGTAGTTTTTCTATATAGCGTCGTTTTTATGCTGTCATCTGTTACTCTTTGTACTTTGCAGTCTAACATAGGCAGTTCTCCAGTTTCATTCTCTATTTCCATAGTGAATTTTATTGAGTATAAATGACCGTGTATGTGTGAGAAGAATTTCTCAGCATCGTTCTTTTTGGAAGTTAACTGGTGGATGGTGACTAGCAGTGGAACCCAGGGTGCGCATTTCGTTCTATTTGGGACTTGTCACTGGATGTACCTGCATTCCGCAGTGAGTGATGATGTTCCTACTGAGACTCGGACCCAGTGTCCATAGTTTCAAACGCCAAAATGCTATCCACGAGAGCCACCTCTTGTGCAACGAGTCATATTAATTATTTTATTCAATTTTGGATTTTCCCGTCGACTGACTGGACCGAAGTGCTTGGTCTCAGGTTGAAATGTCGGCTTCTTGTGGAAATGCTTCGGCGATGTCTGGGCCTTAGTAACGTGCCGTCTACTTATCTCCACCAACATTTTATTGATAACCTGAATGGTTTAAGTGCATTCCCTTCCCAAAAATCCATGAATATGTCAACTATTATTGGTGAAATGGACGATCCCATAGCTATTCCTTCATTTTGTTCATATGCTTTTACTTGAAATGTAAAATATGTTGTTGTTAGACAGAATTCAACCCCTTTTATTATCTCTTCTACAGATAACTGTGTCCTGTCTTTTAGGCCATCTTCTTCTTTTAGTCTAGTTTTCAGTGCATTCATGGCCATCTGAATGGGTATTTCAGTATAGAGACTGTTTGCATCAAAGCTGACTGGTATTTCCTCTTCGTCTATTTGAGTGTTTTTTGGTCGTCTCACTAATTCAAATGAATCTATTCTCCTAGCTTTTGAGTTGTCTCTTATTGGTCTTAGTATCGTTCACAGAAATCTTGGCAGCATATACTTTTGTGTGTTTCTAAAATCGGTCTTATCGGATATCCTTCTTTATGCAGTCTTATCTTGCCATATATCCTAGGTATATTACATTTGTCATAATTTCAAGCCATTTTGACTTACCAGTTACTTCTTTCATATGTCTAATCACCTTTGCTATTTCTTTCAACGTTTTGTTTGTGATTCAGATTTCAGATTTATTGGTTGAGGATAGAAGGCTTGGAGCCTATGTTAATCCTTTTCTAGTAAAATTCTGTGGTTGTCCAAACCCTTCTTGAACGAATCAACTGAGGTTACAGACACCACTTCTTCTGGGAGTCGGTTCCAAGAGTTTATGACTCGGTGTGAGAACCAGTACTCAACAGCAATATGATTTCTTCTTGGCTTTTGAACTCTCCTGCTATGTCCTCTAAGGTGTTCTGACCTGGTGGGAAGGAAAAGAGAAAATAGGTCAGGTCCGTAGTCATTATTTAAAATTTTAAACATTGTGATTAAATCTCCTCTCTGCCTACGGTATGACAAGGAGAAGAGATTTAAACTGTCTAGTCTTTCCTCGTATGATAAGTTAGTCATGCCATGAATCATACGTGTTGCTTTCCTTTGAACCTTTTCCAGAATAAGTGAGTCCCCTTTTAGACAAGGGCTGGCGGCCTGGATGCAGTTTTCCAGTCTTGACCTCACCAGAGATGTATATAAGGAGGTGAACATATCTCTGGTGATTCTAGTGAAGGCTCTACGAATTGCCCATAATGACCTGAAACTACGTGCAGCCACCGCGCGACAGTGTGCTGTAGTTTTTAAGTCGTGGCTAACTATGACACCTAAGTCCAAGTAAGTCTTAACTGATGGAAGTGTAATTCCCTCTAGTTCATAAGAGATCGTGCTTGCTTGTCCAATGCGCATGGTTGCACATTTTGTCACGTTTATCGGGAGCATCCATTCTATGGACCACTCTGACAATTTGTTGAGGTCCTCTTGCAACGTGGACGTGTCACTGTTGCCCTTCAGCTCTCTCCAAATTTTTAAGTCATCTGCGTATAGGACCATAGGGGAATCGGTGAGCAGAGATAACTCATTGATATACAAAATAAATAGGAGAGGTCCAAGTACCGTGCCTTGTGGCACTCCGCTGCGTGCTGCTGTCCAAGAGGAGAGTTTCGAGTTGATCCTAACCCTCTGCCTCCTATCTATGAGGAATTCCCTGAGCCAGTTTAGTAAGCTGCCTTTGATACCAAGACTTTCCAACTTCATGAGTAGTCTTTTGTGAGGTACTTTATCAAAGGCTTTGCTGAAGTCTATGAAGACGACGTCAACGGGTCTTCTGTTGTCCCTGGATTTAACCCAGCTTTCTCTTGTAGTGAGAAGATTTGACAGGCATGAGAGGTTCCTTCGGAAGCCATGCTGTGCTCTTGATAATAAGCTTCTATTTTCTAGATATGCCATTATGCTTTTCTTGATGATTCTCTCCAGTGTCTTAATTAAAGTGCTGGTGAGACTGATAGGCCTGTAATTTGAAGGGCTTTGCCTTGATCCTCCTTTGTGGATGGGGGTTACTATGGCGTCTTTCCAGTCACGCGGTAACACTCCATTTTGGAGAGAAAGCTTGAAGATCGTAGTCAAAGGGCCGGCTATGTGTGCTGATAACTCCTTGAGAAGCCTTGGGTGAAGATTATCAGGACCCATTGATTTCCCTGCATCTAGTTTCCTTAGGCAGTTGATGTCAACGGAATCTATCCCATGTTCTTCTGATGCAGCCAGAGCTGATCCGGTAGGCAGTGACGACTCCTGAGTGAAGACTTGGGAGAAGTAGTTTGCCATTGCTTCTGCTTTTTCTTGATCTTCTTCGATTGTATCATTGTCAATAGTCAGGTTTGGGACACCATTGGATGTTTTATTCCTGAAGTTCATGTACGAGAAAATTTTCTTAGGTTGTGCCTTTGCGTTTTGAGCCAGATATGCTTTGACCTTCAACCTTGATTGGGGGATTTCTGCAATAGCTTTATTCCTAGCAGTGTTACATAATTTCCTGGTCTCAGGAGTCTCGAGTGTGGCAAACAGGTTCCAACATTTGTGTTTACGTCTAAGTAACTTACGAATCTCTCGGTTTATCCAAGGAGGGCAGTGTTTCCGACCCTTTGGGATAGACCAAGGGATGAAAGGTTCAGTTACTTGGGCGTAAAGTTGTTTAAATTGGTTCCATGCGGCTTCTACTTGAGACTCTGGGTTGATGTACCAGTTTACTGAGTTGGCTGCTGAGACGATTGCATTTATATCAGCTTTCCAAACGTTTGGTCGAGACGGGGTTTTGGCCCTTGCTGCCGTAGCTGTGAACTTGAAAGTGAGCACAGCATGGTCACTTCTTCCTAAAGGAGGAAGATGTTGTATGAGATCTACATCCTCACCATGGGAGAACACTAGGTCCAGAGTTGAGGAGGAGTGCTGTGTGTCATAGCGCGTGGGCTTGATGATATGTTGGACTAGAGCTAACGATATACTAGATTCCAGCAGTTTATAATCAAAGAAGTTCACTGAGGATGGAGTTGTTAGGCTCGTCCAGTCAACTGTTGGGGCATTGAAGTCGCCAACTACGAGACTTCGACATTTCGAGGTCCAGGAGCCTAGCTTCTCTATCAGGAAGTCATCTGCACTGCAGTTAGGACTGCGGTACATAGCAATGAGGTCAATGTCTTGGCCTATGCATTTAAGTCTGCAGCGTAGAAGTTCGCACGACTCACTTTCGTGAGCGAGTGCTTCAATACTACGCACGGTTAAGCATTTCTTGAGGTAAATGACTACACCACCTCCTTTGCGGTTTAGTCGGTCCACCCTATGCACTTCAAAGTTTGGCAGTTTAAGTTCGCTGTCAGTGACATCGGGTGTGAGCCATGTCTCTGTGATAATAATTACATCCGGGTTTCCGGAGTCTATCATGTTAACCAGCTCAGTCCATTTATTTAACAGGCTGCGGGCGTTTGTGTAGCAAACTGTTAATCCAGTTTGGTGCTTCCCCGGCCTACCCACAGAGGTTTCGGGATCATTAAACTGCGAACTTGAACAACCCGAAAACCCTTAATCTTAAGGTTCTTTTCGCCGTTTCGGCGTCGTTCGCTTAATTCTAGGGCCGCAGACTGTCTTTTGATACGGTCTGCCAGGCTTAAGTCGGCGCGGACATATATGCCTGATCCTTTAAGTATATGAGAGTTGCTTAGAATAGCATCCCTCTCTTCTTTAGAGTTTAGTACGACTTTGAGGAGACGTACAGGCTGACTTACTGTAGGGTCAGGCCTTTGGCCTATTCTATATACACTGTGTATAGTGATGCCTGATACTGTTTGTGGCAGTAGCTTGTCTAAGAGGGGCTTAACCAAGTTAAGGTCATGCTCAAATCTAGTCTTGGGTACGGGGGCCAATGACTCTTCCACTTTGTGGAGAATTAGCGACCTGTCAGAGAGATCAGGTTTGCTTGCCGTGGTTTTCTTGCTCTGCGGCGTGAATGTCTTCCTGTCCTTCGTGGGCAGTGTGGCCAATGTATTGTCCTTATCTCGCTTTTTGCGAGAGACTACGTTACGCCATTCATTGGCGTTCTCTTCACTAGTCGTAGCAGGATTTATCTGCCTGCTACTCACCGGTGTGGACGAGGCTTGATCCACTAGTACCTGGGTGACTTGAGTTGCGGGTTTACGACCCCTGGTACGCCTCTTCTTTGTGGGAGTCTTTCCGTTACTGTCACTAGAGGGCTTATCCAGTATCGTGGGGGCAGCCTGGGTGACTGGAATGTGGTGAGTGCTCTTCTGTGCTGAAGGGCACTCAGTCATTGACAAAGACTCATTAGGAACATGTACTGTTCTGTCGATGACGCTAGTCACATCTTCGGTGTCTGATAAGCAGTTAGTCTTCTCCTGTGATGGAAGACCCTTGCAGTCCATGAGCTTTAAAGCCCCGCTAAGAGTGGCAATGGCTTCTGTAATACGGAGTTTGGTAGTACTACAACAGTCATTGCACAACCAGTTTTCTAGAGGTTTACAGCAGCGTTTGTATGCTGCAGGAGTTAGGTTTGTGCACATACTGTGAAACCATCTCTTGCAGTTATCACATTAGGGTATAGGGTCCAGATTGTAAATGTTCGTTCATCTTTTCCGTATATGTTGTTTTTTAAGTATTACTTTTGTGTAATGACAATGGGTTTGTCTGCTTTTATGTGTTGAAGTGCTTTTAGTTCCTCCTTCGTTACATTTGGTTTGTCTGCTTTTTGTTTTTTTAAAGTTAATGCGCATTATGCCCGTACCAATTCTGCTTTTTGTTTGTCATGTCCTTCTAGTGCTGTTTCAATCGCCGGTATAGCATCTTCAGGTTTTAATCTTTTGTTACTAATATTGAAGTTCATCCCTTTGATCAGTATGCTTTCCTCTGCTTCTGTTAGCTTTCCGTCTGACATGTTTACAATCCAATTGGTCATTCGTGCTTTTTATTATTATTATTCTTTTTTTATTCCTTTACGTTCCCAGTGGAACATAGGGCTTCAAGCTAGAGGCTTGAAGTTTCTGTAGCAGTGGTGTTGATTTTTACGGGATGGGGTTGCTAGCCTCATGCCCAATCTTCCCTCTTTACCAGTCTTATTACTGGCTTAGCGAGGTAAAGGGGTGCGTCGGCCGCAGATCGAACCCCGGACCACATGCGTAGTCGGCGACCATACTACCGCCGTGCCACCGACGCACAAACATTATCAGGGTGAGGTGCATGCATATAGCACACAGCCTTCTTCAAAGCTTGCACACAACCATTAGGTTGCGTACTATCCTATTGCCCTTGGCGGATCTAACAACAAAAGTCGCCAGAACACCATCAGAGCATATGACAGGTTACGTATGCCTTTTTATTATTACCCAAAAACAAAATCTTATCATTGTGTGTAAACTACTGAAATATAACTCTACTTCATTTGATCTATTCCACAATGCTCAAACTTTTTACTGACATTAATTCAGTGATAAACTCTACATTTTATGTCAGATACTACTTAACTTCTAGGACCTACCTCTTCACAGTGTGCATAAGGCAGTTATAAAATCTACTAACACAAGTGCTAAATAACCTTAATAGTTGAATCCTCTTCGACTTTAAACAATATTTTGGAAAGCTTTCACAGGGTTAGTACTAAGATAATGATCCGGAACACTATTCGTCAAAATTGTAATGCGAAATCAAACAAAACTAACGTATCGTTTTAAAACACTGCTGCTGTACATTTTCGTAATATCACCTACTGACTGTTAGAAACTAAAAGTTGTATGTGCAGCGTAGATAATAATTTTAAACACTTAAACCGTGTCTTCTAAATATTGGAATTCCATAAAATTGTTAGACTACGGCCTCATCATCATTCAACATTGAGTTTTTTGTTTTCAGCAGTTAAGTTGAAGGTATGCAATCAAGCCTCCAATCCATTGAACACGCCAACGTGTCACTCGCAATTGTTCGCACACACTCCCTAGTTCGCCGTTCATGCATCCCCGCTTAACAGCTTGGATTCCGAAATAAATTTTTTCGTCTTTTGGACAATCCAACTGTAGTTCTCATTTGGCTTACTAACTGTTTTCTGATCCATGTCCAGTAAGTATAACTGCAGCTGGAGGATATACTATGTCATATCATAACTGTTCGAAAATTTACTCATTCTGTTCATTTCGAACCAATATAGCTTAACGTATCTTGGCAGAAAATATTCGTATATGAAACCTAGTAACTCGAAGGAAATCCAGAATTGATTCCACCTGAAGTTGGCTTTAAGGATATTTTCCTAGTGTGACAACGACACTTTAGTTACCACATCATTTCTCAAATTATTCACAACATTTGCCAATTACTACCATTGTCTTCTCCAAGTCTGTTAAGTAATCAGTCGTAATGAATATTATAATCCGAAGCCTTATTTACTAATTTTTATTATCACCTAGGCAACATAAAATATCGCACCGTATAATCATTTCTTTTCCCAGATATATAATTTTGTTTTCAGTGAAATAAACTTTTCGCCACGCCCCATATAAAATTACTGTTTATTATGCTTTTTACGTGTACTTTTTATCCTACTTTTCGTTTACCGCTTGAATTTACTACGAAAAAAAGTACTGCTTTCGAGGATGCATTCCAGCAGAATAAGTTTTTAAATATTGAACTCTAGATTGCTTGAATTTTTAATGGACTTAAATTTCCCGTTTTTGATTTCACCCAATAGCTTAAGCACCATATGATATATATATATATACTACCTCACACAGATCATAACAGTGATTATATCATGTTTTCGAAGTTTATTTATCCCTTTTTTCCCTAAGGAGTAAAGTACGTTATACTCTTAGTTCTGATTATTACATTACCGATGAGTCACCAGCATTGCGTGTTCAAGGAAAATTTGTTGGAGACAATCGGCAGGAAGCCTTGGACCTAGGTTTCGTGCTAGCTGGCACTCATCAGCAAAGCGTATCTGCAACTTTGAAGGAACTCATATCCCTTCTGAGATTTAAAATTTACTTATTTTTTTTATAATATTATACACTTTTCTTTCCGTGTTTTTCAATTTTGCTATTAGAATGTAAACAAAAAGTCGATGGTTTTTGAGGATTTCAACAGCCTGTATCATAATCTGTCTGAGATAGACTAAAAGTAATTTATGAAAATAATACAAAGTGTTATTCCATTTTAATTTATAAATGCTATACTCTTTGTCCCGTTGTACGATGATACATGGTCATTGAAATTCCACCTTTTTTTCTATCTTCATACATTTTTTTTAAAACCAACTGAAAAAGACTAGTCATAAATATGCCACTTATGTGCATTGAGTGCTGAATGTCACGATGATTGCACAAGAAAAAGTAATCTATCTTTATAGTAGTTGGAATGAACAAGAGCTCACACAGACACTTTCATGGTGTATCAGTGTACCCATTTGCATATGAAGCATGATATTTCTAGTTTTGTGCTAATTTAGAATAAACTAAAGGTTTTTAATTTACCTATTTCCAACGAAAGACTTAACTACTAATACTACTGTGGTGAGAGCTGTCTACTAGCCAAATTGGTAGACAGTAATTTACGTCAATGTTTACGTTCTCAAGATTTGTCGTGAGAAAATATGAACAAAGATTGATTCAAAACCGACCACAGCAGACTTTGCGTAGGCGGATACAGTTGACACATAGATGATCTGACATTCAAGAAACAGTCACAAAGAGATGAAAGATTAACTTTAAGTGAGAAACACCAATCAGAAGACTGTGTTTGTTTGCTTAACTAATCTATAATAATGTACATGAAAATATATAAATATGCTTTGATTTCCTTAATAAACGATCTGTTGCCTGGCCCTTGTCTTCTGTTGTTACACTACTACTACTACTGGTATTTATAATATTTCATTTTAAATATCCAAATATAAATGAAACCATTTGTGTGCACAATGATGAACCCGTAGTTTATTATTCAACTAAAACACAAATTTAGGGACTACTTATAAGTTCATTTAGTGCCCAAAATAAGTATACTTACTTTCTTCTGTATACAAAAAGATACCTAAATAACACATTTAAACTACAGAATTCCTTTTGTAGATAATCTTTAGTTGCATAGAATTCTCCCAGAATACCTAATTGAAAACTAGACAATATACGTAAAAATATTGACACATAAACTCTTTTATGTACTCAGTTTCATATTTTTTAATATACTGAAAATAAAGAAGTAGCATATTGTAAAATTATTTTTACAATTTAGAAAGATTAGTATTCGTGAATTGAATAAAAAAGATTATTAATATGATCATAATCGGATTGAAACTGTTTACATCAGTGCAACAGAAGAAGTTAAAAAAAACCATTATCATAATAATAATAATACGAATAATAGAATCCATTTAGAACAGATTAGAAGAGATAGTAAATTATTATCTTAAAGTCACAATACATTTTAGGTAATAATTGGCAAATGTTTTGCAGCCCTACCGCGAAAACTGAATAACAGTTTTCCCCTGCCTTCAAGTTCGTAAGCTCTGACCAATTCCTTTTCATTGCACTGGAATCTTCAAACCTAAGTGGAGTTAATGCTTTCGTAATTAATATTACTGAAGTATTTGATAGTTTTTTGCACCAACTTAATAGCTCGCTACTGATCTGCTGTAGGATTCTAAGCCAATGAAATCCACGTGGTTTGAGATATGTTCTGAAATCCTAATAGATAGAAACTAAAAGAATAAATTATTTTAAAATATGCAGATACATCACAGAATTGCATGAAATGCTTAAGTTCATTTCCCAGAAACAATCCCAACTAAAATGCATTTGAGCAATCAGTGAAAAGAAGTAGGTGTTCACTCAGTTATATTTGCAAAAATGTCAACTTACTTTTCTGAAAGTTTTTTTTTCCACTCCTAGAAAAACTCGTGAGTATGAAATACTGACGAACTTGGAAAACATTTGAGAATTAAATTATCTTCTGAAGAATTTAAGTCCTGAAAAGCATTCTGCAATTAGTCGAATCTCTTAGACTATCAAATAAGATAATTACAAAGCTTGTGGCTACACTTTTGGTAAACATTTGGCCGCTTAATCAGTGTTCATTTTCGTCATGAAATCCGGTATCTACAAGCTGGTGGAGGAACACATCTCAGAGACAGTCATGTGGCCAAGATATTAATAGGGACAGTTAAAAGGAAAACAAATTAGTATTCAGTAGATGGCACTATTTCCCTACGTATTACGCCTAACTCACAGAATAAATGGACTGAGGAGCTAACAAACCAGAGTCCTGTTATCCAATTCACCATACTTTTTACTCAATTATCCATTCATATAAATTCAATCAATCAGAATCTCAGTGGTCACTTGGTTAGACTTTTCAGAATTCCTCCTGATTAAATCTTAAGTGTACTGTCTGTATATATGCTTGAAATATTGCAAGACCTTGTTACTGGTTGATACTTGTGTTTACCAAACATTTTAAATATTATAAACAGCACAATATCATATTTCTGTTGGGAATAATTCTACTATTTCACTTTTTTGTACTTTGAAAAGAACATTTGCGTGAAACAGTTGTTATACAGCACTAGCACCAGCTTTCGAAATCGCTTGGTAATATATGGAATATTGTAAAGCTTTGTAATTTCACGCCTACACAGTATAGTCCCAAAATTTCTTGTATATTCTCCAAATTCACACTTTTGGCATCTTGGCAAAACCAAAGATCACAGTAGTGACAAAAACGCCTACCTTTTGTTTATGTTTAGTTCGTAAACAAATATTTTTATCAGTATTTTCTTAGTTATTCAAATTAACCTTGTGTTTAAAATTAATAGCTGGATGCCACTTTTACTGGATAGTAAAACTTCACTACTGAGCAACACCCGTAGCTAGTGATAAAGTAACAGTGTTCTATTCATGTACATTAAACATTACACTCAGCGGAAGAACTTATTTACTGACGGATTTTATCCTGAACTTTGCCAGTTACAATATATACTTGAATTAACTTTTCATATTATCGGCAGAATTTGTTTTGAAAAAGTTACTTTGAGACTTTCAATTTCACTTATGCTAAAATAATCAAGAAAGGATTGAAAGCTAAATGTAGCACACAAATTTCCAAAAATGGAAATAGTTAGTGGTATACATTTGAAATAGGAATCATGCTGTATGTAACCAACCGATTTGTTGCATCGAAACAAAATGATCAAGCGCGCTTTACAATACATACCAATTTATGCAAAGATGATGAAGACAACAGAGTATTATACTCAGGAAAATCTTTCTTGAGTCAAATTCGTATGGATCTGTACACCACATTTTATTTGCTCTCTTAGATATCTTTTATGGTATAAAGTAGGTCACATATTGTGACCTGCAAAGAATTTTTTATCCTAAACTATGTAATTTGAAAATGTTGAATTTTATTCTATGTCCTACTGGTTTTTTCAAAGGAATAGTGAGAATTCTAGCGGTTTTACTACAGTGATAAGCTCAACCCAGGTATTTAGATAACTTCAACCTAGCTAGCAAGCAGTACTGTCTAAAGTGAATGGTTTCCAACCAGGAGTACGTAATGTCATGACTTTCTTGAAGTATGCACTGTATTAATGTACCTAGTTACGTCTCTTACATTTTGTACGCTACGAATTCATTAAAATGTCTAAAGTGAAATATTTCCTTATGGATTTCACTATAAAACGAATCAGAGTTGTATGGATGGCTACTGAAGTGAACAAAACAAGTGTTGTACCTTAGGGTAATATTACTGACCTGCAAATTGAATGGTATTCATCAAGAAGAAATAATTTTATGCGACAACTTATTCACACAGTCAAATACGTATGACACCTCCAATTAGTTCATTCACCTTAGGGAGGAGTCTAATAGAAATAAGGTAAACACCTGACAAATAAAAGCGTATTGATCATTGTTAAAGTATACAATACATCGAAAACATAGTTTTGTAATGTAGCTTTTACATAAATTGTTTTTCATACAGTCTGAATTCTGAGTGTACAATCACTGACCATCTTAATGTAGAGTGAACCCATTTTACAATATACATCCATGTGGAAATAGTAAACCAGTCAATACTTTAATAGATTCCCAAGTAATTAACTTGTTCATCTTAAACTAAACCCTTGGATCTGATTTAATCTTTATTCTATAGGATTCCATTGGTTGTATTTTCACTAGTTAAAAAAAAATTAATGTTTTGTTTCTGATAGTTTCAAGTCATTTCGGATAGAACGTAGCCTGTACATAGAGCACTGATAAACCTTTTTGAATCAGAAGATTCACCGAACAAAGCCTAACAGCTGATGATAAACCCCAGTTGATTCAAACCAATAAATTAACTGAAAACACCATTATTGCTCAGATGAAGACCTATTCATCTTGACTGTGTAAAAGTACACAATATTACTTCCAGCGAAGTATCCACAACTGGGTCCTTGCGTTTATTCGGCATAGTCAAACATGTGAACCGCACTTCTGAGATACGTCAAACTTCTAGTTCTAATGACAGTCATTATTTATTGATATTCCACATTAATTAGATACCGATAAGATGTTAAGAGTATCAAGAAACTTTAAGTTGTTCGCAGTAAAGATTGAAACTAAATTTAGTATTGTATCGCTTTCTAATTGGTCCGTATTAAATAGAGTTGGTTGGATAGATCACTGGGGATGTTTGTTTGAGATTCTGAAACGGCCTTCAGTTTTACTTTTTTTTTAATGCATTTTAAGTGTGGTCCTCGAAACCTGATAACAATGTTACTTCATAACTGCTCAAACCATTAAAAGCTATTTGGTTTTTCCTTACCTTTGTACACTAGTTGCCCGACGCATTCAAAAGTGTATTGTACATTTTTATGCATACTCTGTCAAGGTAAGATATAAATAGGAATATTTTGAATGAATGCTTTCGTAAACTGTTTAATAAAAAGTGGTGAACTGTTAGTCAGTTAAACTTTAGCAAAGCGATCCGAAAACCAACTACTTACTGATTGTAGTTATGCTAGGTTATAATTAAAATATCTTTCAAGCATAAAATGACAATTTACTTAAAAATACATTCATAATAATAACGACTTAATTTTGTATATGCGAGTTTACATATGATTGAGCCCCACAGCAGCATTTGAAACATATTTATGATTGTCATCTTGTTTCAGGTAGAAATTATAATGTTTCTGTCTGTTTTTTTTTTGAAAACAGTTATTGTTTATTTCTTGTTTCTAACATTAAAATAAACCTCGATCCATCATATCTTCAAGGTCGTCGTAAATTTTCTCCATATGGGCTGCATATTTGTTTTTATTTGTGAACACTTCAACAACAAATTCACGCTGACAAAAAAAGTCAGAAAATTCCTTGAATTTATCCTGTGAAGCCTGACTAATGTGTTGTTTTACAGCATCTACTAATGTCTGATTCGCTTCTTTCATCATTTGAATCAGTTTATCGATTGAAGGCTCAACGCCCGGCAATAAGCGCCGTTTTGGTCGACCTAACCGGAGGCTGATCTCAGCTACTTGATGACATTTCTCATGGAATTCGTAGGCATGATTCAGTTCTTCATCTGATAAAATGTTATTGGATATCAAGATTAGAGCTTTAACGTTTAATTTAATCGCTTGTTTCGTTAAATAAGCAGCCAGTTTGCTAGATCCTGTGTATTGCTTGATCAGACTAAATATATTTTCAAACAGACGAGCCGATGATTCGTCAAGAAATAATTTAATGATTCCTTTCGGTAAACTCCCGACTAGCTTCTTCTGGGCTCGTAAGCTTATCGACTGTGGATCAAATCGTTCAACTGTATCATCTGTTGGTGTCTGCGAATTTTGTGGAACAACAGGTTTGTTTGTCATTTCTGTAACAAAGAAGTAACTGTGTTTACAAGGTGATTTTACTGTTTTATTAAGAACAGAATAATATTTCAGATTTTTGAAGTTAGGGTGTGGTTTCAAAATTCGCCAGTAGTTCACATTTAACGGACCAATTAGAAGTAGCTGTTACTCTCTAAAATGATTGGCTGATATATGTCAAAATATGTATTTTCTGCAGCTTCATCTGACAGATGACTACGTACTATTTTTTTACTTGTTGAGCAAAAAAAAACTGTACTGAACTCTACCTGTCAAAAGGTTCCAGTGGAATCTTTTTCTTGCACATCATCACTTCAGTTTTTCACAACTGTTTGTAGGTAATAAAAAGCTGGATGTTTAAGTTTCGTAAGTAGGAATTAAGTTGTTAAAAAAGCAAATGTTCCACAGAGAAAGGTATATATATATGTATATATATATATATATATATATATATATATATATATATATATATGGACATGATGCACAAGAATAGTTAAACGAAAACTTATATACTTTCACACTACCAAGTGGATGCTCCAGCATTCGGCAAAAGACTCCTTACCAGTCTTCGATTATTCCAACTGCTTATAACTGTTTGAGTATATTTGTGGAAGCAAGTACATTGGTTGCACGGAAAGACGACTGTCGACTTACATGAAAGAGCATTTGTTCAAATGGTTGAAAAGAGCTGAAGGTACAAAGCATCTCATGTACCACAGACATCATGTTGTTTCTGTCAAGTCATTCACTGTTGTCAGCAGAAAAACAAACAGTAAGATGCTTGCAATAGCAGAGGCTTGTTAAATCAGGATTTTTAAACCTGGACTTTGTATGCAGAAGGAAATAGTGATCGCTTCGAATCTACCAATATTATATTTACTTTAATTTTATTCCCTTATATTCTGAGTGGGACATAGGGCTTCAAGCTAGGGCTTTGAAGTTTCAGTAGCAGTGGTTTTATTTTTTTACGGGGTGCGGTTACTAACCCCACTCCCAACCAGCTTTACTACAGGCTAAGAGGATAAGTGTAAAACTTGGGCACTGTGGTAGAGTATAACTCCATTATGGATAAGATTATATTTTGATAAATCACCCAGTGTTACACAGTAATATTAACTGATGACGTTTCGAGCATAAATTATTGCTCATAATCATATCAAGTTACTCACACAACTTTTTCCTTCATTTATATACATATGTGGAATTGACTAGATATTTGAATAAAAATCAATATGAGATAATGTACATTCAGAGATAATAATATGAGTGTTATTGATCAAATACAGTTAGATAGGAAATAAGACGAGTGTTTTTATAGTCATGGTAAATAACTCGTTAGAATGTTGTGATTTGCTTAATTGAAATAGAATTTTGAGATTATTTATTATCCTCTTCAGATTTGACTGGTGGTAATAATATCTTCCATATTTCTGGTATTTGCATTGAGCTTTGTAGGTTAAAGACCCGGTGGACCCAATTAAACAAAATAATATAATTTACAAAATACCTTGTAATGACTGTGAGGTAAGTCAACTACATAGATCGGGGTTAATCAGATTGTCGGAACATAAGAATTTAGCCAAGGTAAGAATGGTTGACGCCGAGAAGATAAGTAATTTAGAAAACAACTCAGCAATTGCACTACATGCAATAACACACAACCACACAATAGGATGGGAGAGGGTTAAGATTCTAAGAAGTAATCTATGTAGGTGGAGAGAGAGATTGATTACTGAATCCTAGTTCACTGAGTCTACATCCAACACATGCAACAAAAATGACTCTATGCAAATACCAGAGATATGGAAGATATTATTACCGCCAGTCAAATCAGAAGGGGATAGTATATAATCTCAAAATTCTGTTTCAATTAAGCAAATCACAACATTCTAACGAGTTATTTACCATGACTATAAAAACACTCGTCTTATTTCCTATCTAACTGTATTTGATCAATAACACTCATATTATTATCTCTGAATGTACATTATCTCATATTGATTTTTATTCAAATATCTAGTCAATTCCACATATGTATATAAATGAAGGAAAAAGTTGTGTGAGTAACTTGATATGATTATGAGCAATAATTTATGCTCGAAACGTCATCAGTTAATATTACTGTGTAACACTGTGTGATTTATCAAAATAAAATCTTATCCATAATGGAGGCTTAGAGGAGTTTAGAAGTGTGTCGGCCGAGGATTGAACCTTGGACCACGTGTGTAGTTGGCGAGCATTCTACTGCTGAACCATCGACGCACGGAATGTACCATAGTGATGTCTTTTACTGCCCAACAGTCATTATTACTTTTTTCCCATTCCATCTCTTATTATTATTATTATTATTACTATCTCATCTGAAAATATCTTTTGTCAACAACATTATATTAAATCGTTTTATGTTCATTATTACTAACCATCTAGCAATTTCTAACATTTTCAAGTCCTTTCACCGACAAACTATTGTTTATTATGAAGAAGTAACTAAACCGTAATCCGTGATAATCTTAATTTTCTTCCACACTCATTCCACCCTCTCTCTCTATCTATCTGAATTTTATCTGTAAAAAATTGTCATCTTTCGTTTTGCATGGCTAATTCACTGCAGTTTATTTATTATTCATATATTAACCTATGTATGTCTCGTAGCACATATAAGACCGTGTACAGAGTGTTTAGCTGAGGAGTTCTACCGAAATATGATGAATTCACTGAATCCTACTGTATTAATGCCTGTTACTTGTTTGTTTTTTTTTAATTTTCTGCAAACAAATCGATTGACTTCAAAATGTACCAAATATTTATAGTTCATAGGAGACATGAAGCTATCAAGAAGTAAACCAGTAGTCCAGTATCATTTATTATGTTTAAAGTGATTAAATTGGGCGTCTGAATTGCTGAACACCGTCTATTTTGGTAAGGCAGAGGACCGAAGGAAGCGATACACAGCTAAATACTACCTCATCTTGTCGATGCAGAATGTCAAGTCGACACTGACAAGACTTTTAAATTTTTTTACTGTATTTCACATAACTTTTCTTATGCTGTATAACTACAACTTTTAAATACAGCAGAGGCAATCGGAATTCACTCAAGCAAGTTAGACCTGTGTTCAAAAGAAATTTGTAAAGCCGCTTTCTTTGCCGTGACCATCCAAGCAACATGTATGGAGTTTTGTTACAAATGATTTTCCCCTATCCTGTTAACTATCATCTGGCATTGTTTTATTATGATTACTGTTCCAGACAATTTAATCGACTTATTTGTATCTTGGCATTATTAAGTAACCCATTCATCTATTCATTTTAGTAATAATTATTTTACAAATCATTAACTGTATCAGAGCTTTTTGCCAACCCCTGCGAATTAATTGATCTTGCACTCCATAATTACTTTCACCCCTCTCTCAAAACTTAGATATCTTTTTGCTAACATCTACTAGTTAATTGTTTTGATGATTTCTAATCTCTCATTTTCACCACACCCCCATACTTTGGTCCAAAATAGTCACGTGATTGGTATAATTTTGATATAAAACTATATATCAGTGTTGAAAGACTAACTGAAAAAGAACGTATTTCTTCGCCTAATTGGTTGCTTTTTCTATCTATGTAAAGTGAAATTTCCAAATTACTAAAGTAATTCTTAAAATGTCACTTTTGTGGAAAGAAGACTGATAAATATAATAGAGAAGATCTGTAGTCAATAAATGATTTCGGTGTCGCTATGTTCTCTGACCTGGATGGCTTACTGGCACAGCTTTTATCACCTTACTAGGCAACATCTTCAGTGTATACTTCAGTTTGAAATGAGCTTTTTAATTTCTCCACTTCCCTTCAAATTGAAGTATGCGCTGAGGACGTTTCCTAGTAAGGCCATGAAAACTTCGCCGGTAAATCATCCAGGTCAGAGAACACAACTACACCTGAAAGACGGATACACGTCCTAAAACTTAAAATATAAGTAGGGACTTCAAGTGATTTCCTCTCTGGTTAGTGCTTCGCATAAGAATTAATGAGTTCTAATCAATTCACTGCTTTTGGAGCTTGAAGAAGTCAAAAACTCCGAGTAATGATAAATGTATGCTTTGTAAAGTATAACAAATATTTTTGTGAAACGGAGTGAACCGATTGTCTACATTACAATCGAGTATTTAGTGTGGATCTGGTTTGTTATTTATGCTATGTAAGAAATAATTACTCCCTTCAGGTTTCGATAAGTTTTATCCTTTTCTATCTGAGTATTTCCTTACAACTCATCTCCTGATTTAATACTCATAAATTGGGTGCTCATTGTATTTACAATTTCAGAGTCTGATTATACTAATACAGAAAAAGAGGAGTATGTATCTAAGATCTCTTCGAAACAATGATATCCACGAATAGCGAGATATCTTTTAAGTGTTTCTCTACTCATAATCTTCAGATAGTATTAGAGTGTTTATTCGTCAATTCCTAGTTTTATAGTATCTGTGTCTCTATTGTTGTAAGCAGTTATGGCAAATGAGACATTTTACACTTTCTGGTACTTTTGTTTTGTTGTTTGTTATTACCACCAGCCTTACTTAACTGTTTACCTGGGACGCTAGTTAGGATCTGTTTCCTTTCCTTTTCACTGTGGTGTGATGTCTAACTAATAAAGGTCCAGTTCATCTCAATGTCTCTTAGATGTTAACTGTAACACTGAAGTTATAAAGTGTAAACAGGTCCTGGTTCAAAACATATGGGAATATAAGTCTCATTTTGGAAATGAATTATGACATAGTATTTCTTTTTGAGTATTCAGTAGCTTGTATTTGTGTGTGTGTGTCTCATTTATTGGTAATAATATCATACTTTGCAACTAGATAAAAGTAAAACCTTTAGGTTGTAATAGTGATTTCGTTGTTAACAATGAATTTTCAGTGGTTCAGTGGTAGAAAGCTAGCCAGTCACGGCAGAGGATCACGTTGTGTTCCTGGTTGTTTAATCGGTTTATTCTAAGTTAAAAATATATCCACCACCAGATGGTTAATCTCCATTAAATCAAAATTGAGTGTAGCTGGCAGAAAAGAAATTCAGTGAACTTATAAACTTTGTATCAGAACACCAAAGATTCTCCTCCGAAGAAGATGCCAAGTAATATGAAGCTATGCTGTACTTGTAGAGTGATAAATATGCACAATTATTTTTGAATTCACTGATAAAAATAAAGGATTTTCAGAGATTTCTCTAGTCAGAATACATTTACTAAATAAGTAAAAGTTTAAATATCTTTTCAGGATTTCAAGTTCCTTCTAAATTCATAATCTCTGAACACTGTAATCATATGATTTATTGGTTTACTGACCTTATTGTTCATAGTGTCACTCATCTACTTTTATTAGCTAGAATACTGGATAAGATACTTTCAAATAAAACCTAAGTATGTGGGGTGCTTTCTCACCTGAAAACGTTAAATGTTCATCACAATAACATAGTATAACTGTCAGCAGTGATGGTTGCAGAAGGTGTTGTGTACAGCATTATGCTACAGGCGAGAAAAATACTGTTTTACTTATGGTTGTTTCGGAGTTTATCTTCAAGGCTCATTATATGGATAAAACATGGCATTCTGTGAAGAATGCATAGTCCATTCTAGAAATGATTTCCTTAAAAAATGTCTGTTTAACTGAAACTGAGAGAATAGATGTAACAGAAAGAGAGTTAGAAAAAAACTTGAAAACAACGAAAATATGCCATAAATCACTAGAATTGTTTCAGTTGATAAATGTACTTGTAATATAGATTCGATTCATTGGAAGACTGTGTCTCACTTAACTGTTTATATCAGAACTTTTTCAACCCTTTGGTTGACCGGTTAGCAATACATATGGTCAAGGGAAAATCTGAAGATTCCATGGTAGTTAAAGACAGATTTACAGTGTGAAAAAAGAAATAACGTGAAAGTATATTGCTTCATATAGTGCGTCTTTATTCTCATGCAATATGCATTTCGTATCTCCTGCATCTTCACAGATCATCTCTGATTACACCTGAAATCACCAAATTTGGGAGTTGGTTGGTGGTGGGTTATTTTATGGACACAATTTCGAAAGAATAGTCCCTGCGACTTGTCAGATTAACCGCAGCAATCGAAATTATGCTTAAGAAGTCTACAAACTGTGTCAAATGAATTAATAGGACACAGATTACACTAAATTTTTTGTTAAGTAATGGAATATTTTTTTCTAAATTGCAGTAAAATCACGATTAAGGTTATTTTAAAGCTATAGGTAGAAATAATACGGCCATCATAAAAACATCTTAAGAAAGTAATGAAAATCCACGTCGTGAATATGAGATGGTAGGTACTTAACTGAGACTAACTAGCTATTGTTAAAATTCGCCATTAATCAGATCTAACACTTGAAACGGCATTTTAAGTAACACTACCGAAGACAACTGGCACATACAATTATTACAAAAATACGAACTATATTTAGGAGGAACATAAGTTGATGTTAGGCGTAAGATGTATTTCTGACACAACCACACATAATTTGGGGACATTATCTGGTATCTGGTTTTTATTTTTTTAGTTACACTTATGCTATAGTTCTAATGTTAGCACTTTCAAAACTCTCCCTGAAAAATTTAAAACCATTTCTGTTCCCTTATTTCTACTGATTTTCTTCATTCCTTCTGTACTGTAAGCTGGAGGAACTCAAAAACGTTTGTGATAGTTGTGGTGCGTCGGTGACACAGTGGTTAGGACTGTCGCCAACCGTGCACATGGTCCGGGGTTCGATTCCCTGCCGACGCACACCCGATACCTATGGTCGGCCTGCAAATTTGGGCTACCGATATCCATGCTGAAAATTCCATACTTGAACTGAATATACGGTGTGGCATCAAGCTGTAATCAAAATTTAAAAAAATAAATAAATACTGTTTTCGCTAAGTAAATCATACATATGTTGAACATGAGCGCATGGATTTAATTAACTGACCGACACAGCAAATATCTTTATTTTTTTTAATAAAGCTGAATACTGTCCTATAAGAAGTTTTCATTAACGATTCTCAATGCATTACTTTTTAATTTTCGTTTTCTTTGTAGTAAATTTAAATCCCCACTGAACTCTTAGTAGACATTCCTACATATTATTCATGCACCCACTTTAGCTGCTGTTAGTTAACTTGAAATGAAATCGATTTTTACGGACATATTTTCGAGTATTATCAAAAAAAAGGCATTTCAGATTAGAAGCTTGTTTATCAAGAAGTTTTCATACTTACCTCATAATTATCTTTCGGAAAATATATTATTTTCAAAGTAGAGTATCATAACACTTCACTCTTGTGTTGTATGTGAAAGTTAATGCGATAAACATTCTACGTGCATTCAGCCATTTCCTCATGACCTTATTTGTTTTCCTTAATATCTTACCACTTTTATCTATGAATAATACATTGTGTAATGAAAATTATTGAATTGTTATTTTGGGGCATTTCGGACTGACTGAAACGTTTAGTTCAGAAAGTGGATTTTGTGTATAAGCAGTCGAAATATAATTAACTGGCTGAAAAATTCATTTTAACTCTCTCATAATAAACTTTTCACAACTTTCTGCGTCTTACTGGTGCAGTATAAGGGAAAATGTGCAACCCAAATCTACACGAAAAATACAAGAAAAGTGTCATTTGAGTTATAGTTTAACAGATAGCATTTATCGTGATTTATAAGTACTTTCATACAGTTTTCACTTTTTGTAATCCTAAAGGAATGTAATAGTAGTGTAGCGGTAAATAATTCCCTAAAATTATTGACCACAGCAATCATCACTCAACATTGGATGCTGACCCTCACTGTTTAAGTCGACTTGTTTAGCTGAAGGCTTCCGGTCAAGCATCCATGCCATTCGGTACTCAGTCGTGTCACGTTCATGCACGATCACCAGCCAGTTAAGCAATCATCTCGCAATACTTTTTGGTCCCGAAATATATCTCGTAAATTTGTTGTTTTGCTTTGCCTTTGGTCTACGCGGAACGAATACCTCAGAAGTTTTTGGTATTAGATCTTGCGTTAGTATACTCCGTACAGTCCGCGAACGTCGATACCATCAGCCTCTAAAGTAGTGAAACACTAAGAAAACAAAAGCTTATGAACAGTCTTCATTTTAACTAAAAGTAATGACATAGAACCCTGTCAACTGTTGCTAAAGCCCCATCTTTCACTAGGAATTCAAAGAAGAAACAATAATAGCCTGAATGATAACGGTGTAGAGAATTGCTTCACCTGTCTACCGAAATGGGTGATTAAGTTGTCAGTTTAAAAGAAATTTAATTTCACTTGTTGTGATTTATTTTGTCAGATGCTTACAAGAAATTAGGATAAAGTAATAGCAGTCATATGACAAAAACAGTCCCAAATAAGATACTCTGCCATCGAAATTGCTTTCTCTCTCAGTTTCAGTTCTGTAACAAGCGGAGGGAGTCTTTCAGAAATAAAGAATCTAACCAACTACTGCGAAATGTATGTAAACTCATTTTTGACAGTTTAGAGGTGGACACGAAGAATACCAGAACAAAAATACCAGCTATCCTTTAAAATTATTCCGAAGTTTGAGCCATTATTCTTTCAGATTTGAGGTATTTCGGAATCTCAACTTTATACTGTTTCTCATGGTTTCAGAAACATTTGTTTTCCTTGAGGTGAAAAACCTATTAATTATGCAGTGAGACTGTTATAGTGTTTGATAATCCCCCAAAATTATTAGCCTACAACATGCATCACTCAACACTGGATGCTGACGCTCACTGTTTAAGTCGCATTGTTTAGTTGAAGACTCTCGGTCAAGTATCCACGCCACTTGACACTTTCATGTTACGTTCGGTTGTTCGTGCACGATCTGTAGATAATTAAGCAATCATCCTCGCATTACGATTTTGGTCCCGGAATACATTTCGTATTTTGGACGATCAATCTGGTGTTTTCATTTGTCCTTGGTATATACGGGACTAATACTACAGGAGCTGTGGGTATACAATCTTGCATCGGTATACGCCGTACTATCGATGAACGTCAACACAATCACCCTCGAAACCGGTGAGCCCTACCACGAAATTCAAGTTTGTTAAACAAATCTGGTGAGTTCGTTCCATTTTGTATTTTCTCTTGAGCTATATTTACTATATTCTAAATATCTATTTAACAGTGAGTGATCATACGCCTGAACTCATCCCTATCCAGCCAACTAGCACCACCTTTCAACTCATGCCATTTTGACCAGAGAGTGTAGAAGCATGGTTATAGTTGAATCTGATTTCAGTGAACTTGGAATCACTGACCGACGTTCAAAGTCCCTTACTGCTCTCTGCGCTTCGTCGGGGAGGTTAAGTAGATGCGTTACTTGGCAAGTGTTCAACCCAAAGTTAAGCCGACCCCTCGAGATGCTTAAAGCACGCCTCCTTAAGTGTAACGATCTCACGGATCGACAGAGCCTTGATGAACTGTTCCGCAATGTCAGACTGAGTAATCACTCGGCGGCACATATGATGGCACGAATGTGAGAAGTTATCGGCTAACGTCAATTTGATGAGGCACTCTTTAGACCGTTGCTTCTGTCTAAATTGCCACAGCTAGTACACACTACGCTCATGTCACTCTAAGGTATCGTCATCAACGATTAAACAACTTCAACTGATGGAATTCTAGAAATATCGCGGCAGCCAGTGACTGAAATATTCTGGATCACTAGAAGTCTTCGATTAGTGACACTGAAATGACAAAGCTATGCAACTCTCCTAGGGGACTACTTAGGTCGGACAGCCCCCGTATTTCCCCCTAACCCCGACAGAATTCTTCTCAACAGTGAAGCCTACGTGGTCGATCAAAATCCAAACCATGTTCACCTGAAAACCCTGACTGGTTTCGGTACCATAATACCTATGGCCAGTAAGCGAAATATTTGCTGAAACCCTTTAAATTTGGCAAAGATTCAAAACTGAGGGAAAATATCACACCGGCACGCGTAAGCGGCAACCGTCTCCGGGGACAGTATCTGCCTGGTTTTCACCCGAGGTGTAGTCAACCACACCCAATACTTGGTTGAGACGTGTCGAAGTCAGCGTCCTTCCGGCGAAAAGGGCATGTCAACGGAAGGAATCTACCTTCCATTTACAGTCTGCTAATGGAAAACCTATTGCAACCCTTAGTAGGAAATACGTCTATCTGAACGCAGTTTTACGCAAACCTATTCAGTGGATTTTCCTTCTCACTGACGTCACAGTGCCCATCATTGGCACGGACCTACTCAGTCATCATGATTTACTCGTAGACGTCTGACGAAAACGACTGATAGACAGTACTACTAGGCCGTCTATCAAGACATCATCTACGTATACCCCAACTTGTCACTCGTTGATATGAAAGCAATCCTTGATCCAACTTTCCAACAGATTGTTTACAAATATCCAGAACTTAATTGCCTATCTAACGATCTACCGTGCATAACCAGCAATTTTATGCACCACATCATAACCTCAGAACAGCCCGTGACATCTAAAGCACGACGACTTGCTCCTGACAGATTGAGAATCGTTAGAAGTGAGTTCGATCATATGCTAACCCTTGGCGTCATTCAACCATTTAATAGCCCGTGGGCATCCCCACTACATATGGTACCGAAAAAGGATAGCAACGATTGGCGACCCACTGGTGATTACCGGCGAGTGAACACCGAAACGACCCCTGATTGCTACCCTTTGCCTCACATACACAACTTGACGGCAACATTATCTGGCGCGACCATGTTGTCTAAATTCGACTTGGTTAAAGCGTATAACCAAATCCCGATGGCAACGGAAGATATTCCGAAAACGGCTATCATTACGCCATTCGGACTTTTTGAATTTGTACGTATGCTATTCGGTCTCCAAAATGCAGCACAATCATCACAACGTTTCACTGACGGAGTATTCCGCGGTCTCGGCTTTGTATACGCATGCTTAGACGACTACCTCATTGCTAGTCAAGACAAGGAAACTTATCTTAGACACTTGGACTTGGCATTAGAACGGTTACGCCTACCTACATGGTGTAACCAAAAGTGTCAGATAGGCGTTAATTCACTCGACTTTCTGGCCTACATCAGTGACTGTAACGGTATCCGCCCGCTGGCTGGTAAAGTTGAGGACACTCCAAACTTTCCGGAGGCGAATACGATGAAAAATCTTTCAGCATTTAGTAGCTTGGTAGGCTATTACCAACGGTTTGTTCTTAACTGTGTCTCCTCGATTCTACAGCTGGTGGACCTTCTTTGATGGCATAACAATTCCTTTCACTTCAACGCGTCCCCTAAAATGCTATCGTTCAGTTCAAAAAAGCCATTGAGGATGCCGCCCTACCTATTTATCAATATCCAACGGCACCGTCAAGTATCGCTTGATGCATCCGACACTGCGATCGGCGCAGTTATGCAATAGTTCGTCATTGACAACTGGCAATATCTCTCCCTTTTCTCGAGACGCCTTTAGTTAGCAGAGGTAAAGTACTGCACATCAGACAGGGAGCTTCGAAATATGTACAGCGCTATACACCATTTCCAACACTCAACGGAAGGCCCTGACTCCATAATTTTCACTAACCACAAACCTCTCAGTTACTCTCTGAAGTAAACTTCAAATAAATATTCACCAAGGGAATCAGGATAATTGGACTGCGTTTCACAGTTCACACAGGATATTCGCCAGGTATCCGAATTGAACAACACTGTGGCAGATGCCTTGTTGCGCACTTGTTCCCTTGTCCAAATAGATGGCATAGACCTTGTGGAACTGGCTCGTCTTCTAAAAGAAGATACCGAGATCCAACGTGAGTTGCGGAAAACAACTCTGAAGTTAGCTGAGAAACCCTTAGGCATAGGAAGAGACACTATTCTATGTGACATTTCCATGAGAACTCCTCGCCCCATCGTGCCTGAAATGTATCGTCGTCACGGCTTCAATACGTTGCATGACTTATCTCACCCAGGTATTCGAACCACCGTCAAGCGCATTACTAGTCGGTTTTATCGGTCTGATGTTAGTAAGAAAGGAATGGGCTCATAAGTGCTGAGCTTACCAAAAGTGCAAGGTATCGAAACACACCAGGAGCCCCCTTGGCACCTTTCTTACTTCTGACGCCCGTTTCGAACACATTCGTGTAGATCTAGTTGGACCCCTCCCAGAATCCCGTTGATATACCTATATCTTGACCTGCAATGACAGTATCACACGGTCAACCTAAAGCACTACTCCTCGGAGAGATATCTGCTGAAACGGTCACACGCGTCTCTGTAAAATGATGGACCGCAAATTTTGGATGCCCATCCTCCACAACAGCTGATGGCGGGCGGCAGTTCGAAAGCGGTTTATTCTTCACCTTGAGTAAAATCCTCGGTATATGTGTCTTAGAATAACAGCCCACCACCCTTAAGCAAATAGTATGGTATAACAATTACGCCGACAGTTAAACACCTGGTTATCAGCCGCGAACGCTGTAAATTAGGCTGTACCATTGGCGTTAGTCCTACTCGGCATCCGAAAAGCCTTGAAAACTGATGGCGGTTGTACTCCTGCTGAGCTTCTATATGCAACAGTGTTACCACTGCCAGTTGAAAGTTTTCCACCCTGTATCTGCTCACTCCTTGTAGGTCAGCAGACTTAAAAACGCAATGGGTTCAGTTAAACCTACTCCCTTCCGACTGCGAAGACTCCATTGGTATCTATCGTGTGAAACCCAACTACTTAGAAGGCAGTCCCACTAACCTCTAACCAAGCATTCCAAATTATACGCAGATGACTGAATACCCGTTAATCCCTGGAGAAACAATCTGCGCGGAAAGTGACAACCGAGCCCTCCATCGAGACACAAAGTACAAAGCTTTCTGGGTGAGCTGTGAGATTCCAAGAACACCATCATACTTGTCTTTTATAATAGAACAAAAGTGACACACCCATTTTTTATTTCAGAAATCTATGTATCACTATTGTGGTACACTTTTCATGTGTATAGATTATTTTTTATTGCATAGCGCATCAAAAACAAATTTTTGTGGCTTTGCGTGAAACACCCGCTACAAAAGTTGTTTTTCGACATCATATTTTCCGCTTGGAACATGTATTTTCCAATTTTAAAAATTATTTTTGGTACATTTTTTTGACAATAGTCTCAACATTCTTGTTTTGTTTTCTCGGTGTGACGGGCACTGGACAAGAGGCAAACAAAGCGCGAGATACAAAAGACGAACATCAACAAAGCGATTCACAAATGACAGATTAGCATAGCTGGACGATCAGGCCCAATAGGACAAGTTTGACTTCTCATTGGTTTAGTAGTACGCCTCTCACGACCCCAATAGAATGAGAGTGTGCTGCGGCGGTAAATAATTCCCCTCACTTCTTTTTTAAGATAAATAATGCGAATGCGTTTTCCCTAGGAGTTCGTGTGGATTTGTGGTGCTATGTTTACTGTGTGACCTATACACAACCTTTAACTTGTACTACCAACCGAAAGCCTTATTTTCTAATTGACTTCATTAGATTTTGATTGTATTTTGTCATTGGGTTGAAAATGATCCCAGAGGAAAAAGTTCTTTCAAAAGTACCTTTAGCTTCGGCGCTGTGATAGAGTATAACTGTATTACAGATTGGGTTTTATTTTGATAAATCACATAGTGTTATGCAGTAATATTAACTGATGACGTTTCGAGCATAAACTATTGCTCATAATCATATCAAGGTACTCACAAAACTTTTTTCCTTCATTTGATACATGAGTGGAATTGATTAGACATTTGAATAAAATCAATAAAAATACCTTGCAATGACTGTGAGGTCAACTATATAGGTCAAACTAGTAGATCGGGGGTAGTCAGATTGTCGGAACATAAGAATTTAGCTAAGGTAAGAATGGTTGACCCCGAGAAGATAAGTAATTTAGAAAACGCTCAGCGACTGCGCTGCATGCATTAACACACAATCAAACAATAGGGTGGGAGAGGGTTAAAATTCTAATAAGTAATCTATGTTGGTGGAGAGAGGGAGATTGATCACTGAATCCTAGTTCACTCAGTCTACATCCAACACATGCAACAGAAATGACTCAATGCAAATACCAGAGATATGGAAGATATTATTACCACCAGTCATGTCAGAGGAGGATAATAAATAATCTTACAATTCTATTCCAATTCAAGTACATCATAACATTCTAAAAAGTTACTTATTATGACTATAAAAAACACTCGTCTTATTTCCCATCTGATTGTAATTGATCAATAACACTCATAATATTAATTCTGAATGTACATTATTCTATACTGATTTTTATTCCAATAGCTAATCAACTCCACTAATGTATAAAATGAAAGAAAAAAGTTGTGTTAGTAAACTGATATGATTATGAGCAATAGTTTGTCCTCGAAACGTCATGAATTAATATTACTGTATAGCGCTGTGTGATTTATCAAAATAAAATCTTATCCATAATGGAGTCATACCTTTAGCTTCACTCAATCCTTCAACATCGAATGTCTTCACAGGTAACCCGAGAGCATAACTACACAAAACGGTACAGTAGTGGTTTATATCATAATCCATCACTGAAAGGTTAGATTTCGGGACATTTGCTCTCAGAGGCATTTCTCTGTCAGTGAAGAATCGTCTGAGCTTTGTTCAAATTAGCCAACGTACGCCAGATAACCCCTTACAGTACTTTCACTTTGTGGGGTCTGTTCATTCACAATGACGCTCTGTCACCTATCAGTACAATCGAACAGGATTATTAGCTTCTGTAGGTCACTGGTGTTGCAAAACCATCTTTATCAATGTGTTCGTTAAAAGAAGACAACATAATCGTGGGCCATTCAGCTCAATGTCAAAAAATGTCTCAAATGTCATCACTGCATTATTTAACCTGATGGATATCAAAATGGCACGAAACCAATCTTATGAATTAAAATAATACAGCCAAAACATAATAGGATGAATATAACTTACGAAATCAAACAGAAAACATATTCGATTGCGACTATTTGACGACAATTTTCAGTGCGGACAATTTAAAGCAACCCACAGACATCAGCCAGTAAATGTCAAATAAAATATTCCAATTTGTATCTCACTAAAGGTAGACAGTCAAGAATTCCACTAAGAAAATTCCTCTTAGTGTACAGAGTGATAATTGACGGAAAATTTTCTGCGAACCCTGGAATCTAATAAAACTGTTACTGAAGAACACTTCAGTTTTAGCGATAATAAATTAATGAAAGCAGTGATACCGACATTTAGCGAAAATCTTAATAACGCAGACATATTTCTCATAAGAATTATTAGAAATATTCAGCAGATTGGAGAACAAAATAAATTCAGCGGAACAAATTTAAGAAGTGTCACACCACTTATAGTTATGCTTAAGTACACATTGGCGTCTGTGCTTGAATTGGTATCTAGAGATGCGACACAAGAGAATTTCAATGCCGAGAGTAAACCAGAAACATTTTATCATACCACATATATTTTCAGTAAATCGCCTTCAACTACTTCGTGAATAGGTAGAGTTTTTTGCTTTCAAGGAAATATTTAGTTGTTTCTCGTGCGATGAAGCAAACGAAGACGGGTTGGGCACGCACCCAGGAGACCATCGATTGATACTGCGCTACAGGCCCTCAAGTCGAACTCGAATGGGAGACGAAGGTTGGGCATCAAAGTGTGGCATGGAGATCGCGCAAAGAGGAGATGAGATAATATGGAAAGTCGTGGAACGAGCCAAAGAGGATCTCAGAGAGCAGAACAAAGTGGAGATATGCTGTTGGAGCCTTATATTTCACTCGGAACCAAGGGAGGTCATGAATATTACAATAACGTAGCACAATGAACTTTTGTTTTTCAACTGATAGTGAGTCATAAAACTTCTATTCAAAAAGTGACACACTGAATGCTGCAGTTAGCAGACTGCTTCGTGATGGACTGCAGGAACTTAGGATGTTTTAATATTTCAAACCCAATAAGATGTTGATCTTGTATTATATTAACTCTGAACTTACACCTATAAAACCGACTCATGTACCAGAATAATACGTTTACGGAAGCTGATTTTACATACGCTTGTCAAATATTTGCCAATGTATTTTTCAGCACTGATTTTGTTTGTTGTACATATATGTTAAGTGTTTTCACTCAGTTACGTTCCCCTCTCACTCTTCGAAATCTCATTTCGTTAACAGTACATCTTTTTAAATTTTCTCTTGTATCCTTTGACACAGCGTTAGTACACCCTAAAGATGAAAACGGGGATGCACTGTAGTGTTAGGATAGGAATCATATTTAGTACTGCATAAATTAATGACATGAGGTATCGAAATATTTGTAACTCTCTCTGATCTGCACTTATTACATATTTTGAACTAATTTTTGGGTTGGCATCTTAACGCATAAACTTCATATTCAGCTGTAACCAATACCATTATTTGTTTTGTCTTCCAGCACATTCATTTATTTGCAAACCACTTTTTCACCAACTGTAATATGTCTTCTACGAGCTCTGATAGTTGTGGGTTGAGATTCTTCAGTACTTTTACTCTTCATGCACTAGGTTTAAATCCTAAGAACCCCATCTCTGGTTCGCCCTACTGGAAGACAATTTCACTGCCAATAAGCTGTCTTCGGACAACACTAACTTCGGCATTTTGAGTCGTGTACTGCCGGACAAAGTCGTCCAGGAAGTACGCGGATACATCCTTCATCCGGGCATAGAATCTGCCTATGATAAGTTGAAAGAAAAGGTATGGTGCTGCACGCAGTAAATCATTTATTAAGTGATGCTGGGTTACATGATAAAACGCCGTCTCAACCCATGCGGTACATGTAAAGCCTCACAGTAGACACAGAAATCGATCACCATCTCTTTTACCTCGGCCTCGACGACCACCTGTAAACATTCAATGAGTTCTTGACTTTAGAGATGTCAATATTAACCCAGGTGAAATTTCTGAAATCGTCGGTTGGATGTATGGGAGGTCAATATTTAAATTTCTTACTTCCATTAGAAATTTAACGCACAGTGAGGACTAGATACAAACTTTACAACATAAAATCGACGCTTTACTTTGCCAGTTAGCAACGCTAACCATACGCACGGGATCGAGCCGTTCTAGACGTCATCATATCGACGTCACTCCTTGTCACTTAGCATTTCAAGTGTTACCACTGTATTTATGGAAGCAGTGCACGGAGTCGCAGCCCTCCTTGTAATTTTTTGACAAAAATCTGGTATCGAGATTTGTGAAGAATTCCTGTCATTGTCAGTGCAACGGTTCGAAGTGCTGCTGCCTCATTCCCGGTCGGTACTGGAGCAGTAATGATTGTTTTCTCTCCGTTTATTAAAGGGCGTTAACATACTGACCTAAAAGTCTTGTTCCAAGCTGCGAACAAGTCCTTTATTGTAACGTACTGACGTAAACGCACGACTTCGGATTTTGGTCTCCAGAATGTCCATAGATGGCCGTACACCACTGAGGTGTTTCATCACCAATCTTAGCGATGTCTTACACTACCATCAATTATTGGTAGATCCAATCACTCCCAAATTTATCGACTCACCCCATTAAGCGTACTGTGCTGGTGCAATCCTTTGTGCAACATCTTCGAATCTGATAATAAAAGCACACAAGCACCTCTGTAGACCGAATTAGCGAATCATTTCCCTTATCTTCTTCAATCTTCTTTCCGAGTAACTGAACAGAATCGAAGCCTGGTTCACGACATTAAAACCCCTGGACCACCAGGATTTGCAGTCCCTCAACGAAATGGTTCACATGTCAAGGACGCGAAATGTCAAGTTATACTGCTAGCATAGGTGTCAGCTGATATATTGAATAAGGGCACCACCTTGTGCACCGCGCACTATGGACGACACATCTTCCTTTCTCCAGCTTCTTGCTTCCCACTATTGTCAATCCTCTCTGGCCCGTACCTGAGACGTACATCCACGTTTCGTACCCTTTGCTTCAATCTCCTTTTCTCTCCACAAGCAACACCTGAGTTATGGGCATGCTCTTCCGTGGAGTGAGCGATTGAAGATCGAAAAGGACTAATTCATCACTACAATCCTTTACGTCTTTACTTATGTATTTCGAGACAGTTATAGCTCACTAAGTGACTGTATTTTATATATATGTACTTGTGTGGACTGAATTCCTGTTTTTATGCATAGATGTATGCATACCTTACAACATGTTTGTATTTGTTTTGTTATTTCCCTTCGCGTATGAACGAGCTTAGCCATTTAGTCCGCGACATACCTCGACTTGTTACTGCAAAAGAGAATTCGATAAAATATTAGCGCTTGGCATCATTCAACCATGTGGTAGCTCTCGGTCTACATTAATTCAAATGGTTTGCTAAAAGTCTTCTGACGAAATGGTGTTGTGCGATGATTACCAAGCTCTAAACAAAGAAACAGTATCGAATTTATACCCACTACCACATAAACACAACTTCGCTAGAAATTTGCCGGATGTTTAGGTTTTCTCCGAGATCGACCTCTTAAGAGCAGATAGTGTAGAAAATCTGAGACGACCGAAGACTGTTTTCAAAAGACTTCAGCAGGATTGGATGGCCAACAATAAATTTGACATCACTGAAATTTCTTGGGGATCTGATCAGCAGCCAAGGAATCTGGCCAGTCCCTGATGGTGTGCAAGCTATGAAAGGTTACCCACTTCCACCCATCTTTTAAGTAATTACTACGATTTTTAGTTCTCATAATTGTTTTGACGTCGTTTCATTTTCAGCCGTGCTTCATTTTCCCGCCCACTAACAGACTGATTATACGGATGTAGCCATTCATTTCACTTCCCAGTCGAAGCCGTTAGGCCACCCAGTAGTTTGACCATAGGGAAAGTTAATTGTCAGAAACAGCATATTGCTCAGTACCTCTCAGTTATTCGTCGCGGTAACAAAATGAGTTTCACATAGTTAATTCAACCAATTACACAATACTTTCTACAAAATATATAACTGCACACTTCTTATTTAATAAGGAACTCAAGTTTGAGATTTACAGACTGACAGGAGGGGCATTATTATATTGTCCACAGAGGCAGAATTATTGAAGTACATGAAGTCATAAAATGAACTATTTGAAATATTCACACTACAAAGTAATGAACCGCATTTTCTTCGATTTCCGTTTTGCTACAAATGCAACATAAGTCTACGTTCCCTAGTCACTGTACATGATTATGTTTCTGGGCACTGCTTTTGTAATGTTCTGAGAAGCAGTATGAAAACCGTGGTTCACAATTTAAAAAATTTCGATTCAAACAAGAAGTGCACTAGAGTTCAATGAAGTACAAAAGGTCTGATTAGCACAAAGTGGAAAATGGTAGCTGAAGTACAATTTCATTTTTCAAAGGAGAAAATCTAAGACTAAAATAGCTTCTTGGATTAAGAATTTGAGGTTGAGGTACAGTCGATTTGGTTGCAATTCATAGTATTCTGAGTTCACCTACCAAACTTCCGGTAGCAGCACCAGTTTCAAGACCAATGGATTAGTAGTCTTTAAAGCTGGTACGATACCACTAAACAGTGAGTATACGTAACGCATCAAACCAATTTTGGTGTATCTATATGTAAACAAACAAATGGATGCCACTAATAACTTTTTGGAGTTGAAATGATTTTCCTGAAACATTTTGCATTCAAAAAGACCACTTCTAAAAGCCCATAGCGAATTACAGCTGATAGAAAATTCACCAGCTGAGTATATTGTGTCATGAAACGCATCTATCTGAAAACACCAGCAAAGCCTGAATGAGGCTCAGTGAATTCTCTAAATGGAAGCTGATGAGAAAAGAGTCAAACCGCGGACTCCTCAAAAATTACCGTCACATCATGCAGCCACCCAGAGACTGCCTCATATTATGTAGCTTCCTGATGTTGATAAGATTTGTCAGAATGTCAATCACATACAATCTGTGGATGGTTTAGTTCCCATTTACCTGCTAGACATAGCAGGAGTATATTTCCTTATTATCATTTTAGATGACGTGCATCTTGGTCACACAACCGACTGGCTCTCTAGTCTGACTCACTTTTACTTGGTGTTTAGGCTGCGTCTAACCCAGCTGGATTAATGAGGAAAACGAATTAGGAAGGAAATTAAGCATTCGGGATACCGAGAAACTGTTTCAATACACAACCACAACAAATTCAAACCTCGCTGTGCTGCTCACTCAGACTGTAACTTACTGTGACCATTACTTACCTCACTATGAAATGTGTGCTGACGAAGTGATCAGAAAAGAGGAATTATCCTAAGCTCTGATGATTCCACCTCCGATACTTATGCTTTTATAACTTTATTGAAAGCAAATATGAATGACTGCTGGTCCTTTAGCTGTATGAAGATGCTTTACATAGTATATCGACCTACCTCTTTTTATAAAGAACAGATTCTGTCTAAATACAAAGAGGTGCAGTCCTATGATGCTATTAGTGATAGTCTCAAGAGCTAAGGACAGTCAAATCGAGGAATGTCTACTGAGAAGTGATGTGCTGTGTACCAGTTCATAAAGCCCCAGTAACTCTTATCCGTTTTAAGTGCTACTCGCTAACTCCACTAGAGCTGTAGGCTGGATTCAGAAAGACATTTTTTACTCATGCAAACATACACCGTTGTCACTAAAATGACTGTACTCAATTCTGTGAAGTCTTCTCCTTAATACAGTATGTTGTTTGTCCGCTACAGAATGTATGAACAGAATAACTATTCACGGTCAGTCCTTGTACCAGAACTGTTTCACAGCCACCCACCGATAACCTGTGTGAAGCAGAAAAACTTCAGTTAATGTCAATTAGGTATTCAGTCAGTGCAAGCAAGTGAAGATTAGTCGAACCCAGCAAGGTCATATATCACACGGTGCCGTTCAGTAAAGGAAAGAACCGTTACAAACAACAGGTGTAGTAAATTCCCTACTTGGTTAATGATCCCATCCTCCGTTCCTTCTTAAACACCTACTGGTTGATAATAAAATATCGAAGCCTAAGTCAACTTTCGTCAAAAAATGACCCTCAAGAATCTATCAGACATGGGGAATGTTATGAAGGATCATTCTGAATCAAATCACGCCTACAGTTCTGGATTTTCCTAGGATAGATGCAGCATTCTAATTATTTCTCAGGTACTTTCTCTCTACATGTTTACTGTAATATAGGGTTATGGTTTTCAAGATTAAAGTTCAATTTTAAGGTTAGCATTAGGGCTAAAATTAGGGTTAGGAGGTGGGATTATGGTGACAGTTAAGAGGAGGTTAAAGAACATTGTCAGAAATATCAACGGATCTCAAAGTACTATGAACTACAGTCACCTGGATGAATGCATCTATCGTGCTTGGTACAGTTTCTCTACAGATCATCTATGTATTAACCCACAGAAATTCTTACAACACATAATCGACAGCTGTGTTGTGCAATATCATGTTTTCAGTGGTGTTAAGCGCATTTTTCATTCCGGCAGGTCACAGGGTGCAAATTACACCCTTGATGGCCAGAGTTGTGTGCCATCAGAACGCGACCTAGGTCTTATTTTAACAGAAAAGCTAGACACCAGTGTAAATTACACGAGGGACGTCGCCAAAGCTTACGCTACTTTACACTTTATGCATAGGCAGCTGGGAGCTCTTACTCCTGAACTATTCTTAACGTTGTATACGACATACGTGAGGCCACTCCTTGAGGTGCATAATATCATTGCTCCTCCGTTACTCAAAAGGGATGCTAACATTCTAGAAAGTGTCTAGAGACGAGCGACAAAATGGGTGATCGGCCTCCGCAACAAATCATAGGAGGAAAGACTGAAGAAATTAAGTCTTTTCACACTTAGTTACTGTAGTCACAGAGGAGAGCTCATCACCGTCTATAAGATCTTAAATGACCAGGCCCACCCTAATAAAAGCATCCTGCCATTAATTGATTATAGGCTTCCACGAGGTAACCCGCTAAGGATAGCACACCAGAGACCAAAGACTCGAGTGCGTTCACATTTCTTCTCGCCTCGAGTTTGCCGTCTCTGGAACGCTTTACTGGCAGCCGTAACTACAGCGCCATCTGTGGAGACTTTTAAGCGGAAGCTGGACAATCATGCAGAAATGCATGGTTTGTGTCTCAATAGCTTATCCTCTTAAAATTTGAAACCACATTGTCAGTGGATAAGCATACAGGCTAAATCCCCACGACCCGTCCTGTCTTCTCCCACTGTACCGACTACTCTATCTTTTCTTCCTTTCTTTATTATTTCACCTCTATTATTTCACCTTTATTATTTCACTTATCTCAACCTATATTATCTACACTACAACCTATTATTATTACTATTATTATTCTACTTTTATGACTACACCGAATGACCAACGGGTATTAGGTGAAACTCCATTCACGGCAGCAGCTGAGTCCTAACATACTGCACACTACAAACCACAATCTTGACCAATCCCCGCACCACTCCTCTTGGAGTCTACCAGAGCTAAAGCAGTCGAGTGGTGGGATTTACTTCGCATAAGTTCACCGAAGATCTGAAACCTCTACCTCACAATCAAGAAGCGAGCTCAAAGAAATCACTGGTTTATACTAGCTCGTAATCAGGATATTGGATATTGGACTATGTGACATATTTGTATCTGAATTTTGATTCGCTTGGCAAGGTCGCTGCGTTATTAGCTATTATAGTTTAACTTTGCCTGCAGTAACATGGAATCACCAGGCTGGTCATTTTACAGAATGCCACATGGAAATCACTATATAGGCTATTGTACGATTGTAAGTTGCACTGTAATCCACAAGGCCGCCTGCGAAGTTTCAAAGATTTCAAGGTCACCTTTATCTCATGATTCCTCACCATCCTCAACATCCTGTGCCTCAGTATCCTGCAGCAGGGAGACCTATGATAACTGGTAAAAGTCGAAATACACTGGTTTTAATTTTTTCTTATGAGATTGTTCTTATAACTTTCTAATACTTAATCAAATGTCAAGTTTTTAGAGTAGTGTTTTTCTTCAGTTTACCTTACTGATTTTAGATTATCCTTTAGTTAAAATGTTTGGTATCATTAGATATTTTGAAGGTTTACAGTTTTCTCCTTAGGTTTCTAGTTTATTTACGAGCTCCTACAAGTGCTGGACTACACTGTACTTAAATTGACATTGCCTAAACACCTAGCAATAAAATTCTTTTTTTAGACCATTGTTGTGTGGATAATGTAGACAAAGTATTTTTTGAACTCGTTATCTCCATTCCCTATATACTTCGTGACTAGTAAGTTTGGGAAGTTGGGTCAGCCGTTGGCAGATGTGATTCCCCATATACCTGGAAATTGTTTCGTAGTCTGTTCGCAACGGTTGAGCGTCAATTTGCGTTTCCACCCTGTTATTCTGTAATGTACAGGGCAAAGTTTAACTATAGGGTCCCAAGAGGTGTGATCACACGAGTAACCTTTAGCCGACCAACCATATTGGACTGAGGTATGCAGAGCAGTTGTATGAAATTGTTACGTGGAGTGAATGCATCACTATTAAATATTTTAAATGATCTTACTAACAGCTTTAAATCATGGATTTTCAACATATAGGATCCCTGATAAGGCAACCTACATGGCTTAAATCAGTAATCAAAACAGTCACGGATTTGGGTCATTTTTAGGTTGGTCATATCTTTTCTAGCCGGATTCTTGCTTGTTCCCGGTGATCTCGTCAGCTTTGACTACACAATACATGTACCTGTCATCTCGTTTAGCGAAAATTCACCCTGTACTTAATGGTGCATTTAACTTAAACATTACTTATACCCTTCGTCCACAGGACATGGCAAGCTAATGGACGAATGTTCAATTTCCTCTCTTACTCTATGCAAGACTTCATTTTGCCTACATCGCCTTCAAGCTAAAGTAGATGCGTAACAGGTCGTTCCTTCAGGTTTCTTGGCAAAAAATGCTTACAGCACTTATCATCGTTTCAAGCACTTCCCATACACGCTTACATACTTTAGAGTAGGATATCTTGGTGAGCATAATATCATTTCTTGACACTCCTTAACAGAAAAACATGCTAAAACCCATTAAAGAAACTAAATGCTACATTCCGTTCAAAAACAGTAGGCAAGTATGATATCCGTCTTCCTTAACTTTTCGAAGGGCAAAATTTACATCACTACACTCACTTGGGTGTAAAACCTATCTGGTCTTCGCAAGCTTGTTTCTTCCGATTTCTATGTATCCAGTGGAGATGTGATTCATTGACTTGACCATTAGACTTACAGCTGATGGATTTCAGTTTCGAACCCCACTACTTCCTTTAACCTGGGTGACTAGGCTGACATGCGATTTGCTTACTTCAAACGTAAGACGATACTACAGGACTGGACTATTTTGACTCCTAGTAAGATAGCATCTTGACCACTTTACTTATTCGGGAAGTTGCATCAACCCCAGTGTGCTAGCTGGTGACGAGATTTCAACAACGAAAGGCTCGCTTGCCATTTGCCAACATACATCATCTCTGCTTGTAACGACATAAAACAAGAACCAGGCAGCAGATCGTTTATTGAGAAAATCAAGAGATATTTATATATTCTTATGTACATTATTATTCATTATTATTGGCATAGAAGTAGCGTCTTGTGATTGGTCGTTTTCTCACTGGAAGTTATTCTGTCATCTCTTCGTGGCCGTTTCTTTGAAGGTCAGACCAGATGGTACGCGCCCACGCTAGGTTTTTGTTCTTGTTTTTCTCATGACCAAGATTTGGGACGTAAACGTTGACGTAAATTGCTGTCTACCAATTTTGGCTAGCAGACAGCTCTCACCACATGATGTAGGCACGATATCCGGTTATCGATGAAAGGACTAGTTCTCTCCATCATACTTTATGTTTGTGAGAAATGGTTATTAAAAGTGGAAGATATGAAAGGGTTAGCTGTCTTTGATCATAAGTTTCTCTGTTCCATCTCCTATTTTAGATGGCATAATAAAGTGAGTAATATTGAGGTCAAGCGTCGAGTGTTAGGTAAGGAGGGAAAATTTGTCGATGAAGTTGTCAAACAATATCGACTGAGATGGCTAAGACATGTATTATGTATGCCTAGCCATCGCCTTCCTCCACGGACAATGCTAACCGACATAGGATTAGACTGGAAAAGGGCTAGTGGGGGTCAAACCAAAACTTGATACCTCTTCAGGAAACGTTTAACAGTTATTTTGAGGTATGAAGGGAGAATTAGACTGCCTGGTTGAGGTCCTCAGGATTCTAAGAACCAATGGCTAGTAACAATTAGAGATATGGCTCAAAGTCATTCTCAATGGCACAGATGCATTCACTCTTCATGATCTGCGATATCCGACAAAATGCTATAGTTTTTCCCTGTTACTATTCTTTCTCCCTCCCATTTCTACTTATTAAGGTTATTCCGAATGTCTTTTTTCTCTTTTGTTTGTCTTTATGTGCTTCATTGGGTGTGGCAACTCGAACTGCTGCTCTTTCTTGCAAAGTTCTATGTTGAAACCAGTTAGTCAGTAAGAGTGACTGGATAGTACCATCAGCCTTCACACAATAAACGTGGCTCATAGCCTGAAACATGAAGACTGTCTCGGCTGGCTGAGTTCAAACAAATGGCTCCGTCTAAAATAGCCATGAGTCATAAGATCCTAAAAATTTATTACTGAAACAAAACTTTGTTCATTATGGACACCAAGACATGCACCACACAAAATCTCATAGTTTGTACTTGGGCTGGGATACTTTCCGGACACCTAGACCGAAGCAGGCGGTTCACTCAAGGGGTCACACCCCGACCTCTTACCTTGATGTCTGGTCCACCGGGCAGTGGAGTAGCGCCGGAAGCTGCGTTCCCATGGTTGCCTGTGACCAAAACAGGTTCATATGTCATTCGATTCTGGAGCCTATGAGCACCATAGGCTAGAATTCGGGGTTTTCCAGCTCCCCTAGGTAGATCTTCATGTCCACCAATCCAGTGGTAACCATCAGACGTTACCAGCTGCTTTTTTTTTCTCGTGACTAACACCCCAGTCTCGTAAAGACAGTGAATAGGACTTTCCAGAGGCTATACATGCTTAGCCAAATGAGGGCATTTTGAGAGGCAGACTGAAGTCTACCTACACGGCTGTACGAGGTGGTTTATTGATCGCACTCATCACTCTACTTATTATTATAATAATTCTTATCCAACCTAACTTTGTAGTATGGTCGGACTTCCTGGATTGTTCCAACGAGTATTCAGTTGTGGTCCATACAGTCATGCGTTAAGAATATCCAAATTTCTGAATTCATTTTTTCCAAACTTATCAGAGTTGCTTGTGTTGCAAAACTAGTTTCTCAGTGAGCCTGTTATTGCCCGCATACTGAAGTGACCTAGGCGTGTGTTATTCATAATAAAAGATCACTTGTTTCTTGAGACTCAGTAGCTGGTGTACTATGAAACTAGTTTCAATGGCCTATAAATCTTGAGCGACATGCTTAGAAGTGACCATAATGCATTTTACTTCCTACTATGTTTTAACAATTTGCTTTTTGTCTCTCCTCACATTGCTTATTGAGATATGTTTTTGTATTATATATGTCCCTTATTTTGGCTGGCTGGCTGGATTCAACATAGAACTTGGTACCGAAGTGCAGCAGTTCGAGTTGCCACGTTCCAAAGAGCACACAATGGCAGACAAGAAGATGAGTGAAGAGAATCAATAGAGTTTTGACAGGTATAAGAGTGAAACAGAATGAGTAATGGTAGAAAGGAATATGAAAGATTACAGAGACTGAATACATCTGCACCCTTGACAACGATTTTGAGCCATGTCACCTATTGTCTCCAGTCATTGATTCTTAGAGTCCCGAGGGCCCCAACCCGGAAGTCTGCATCTCCCAACCTGACTCAGATTAACTGTCATGGATTTCATAGATTGATTTATGCCATATTTTTGTTTGGCCACCACTTACTCTTTTCCAACCTGCACCTATATCAGCTAGTAATGGCCGTCCGTCGGGAGAGGCGATGGTTAGGCATGCGCAGCACGTGACCTAGTCATCTCAATCTATGTAGCTTTATAGCCTCTTCGATTGATTTTCCCTCTTTGCCCAACACTCTATGCCTAACGTCAACATTACTTACCTTATTATACCACCTAACGTGAGAAAGAGATCGTAGACATCTATGATCAAAAGCAGTCAACCTTTTCATGTCTTCAACTCGTATTGGCCACGTCTCACCGCCATAGAGAAGGACGGAGCGAACTGCTGAGCAGTACACATGTCCCTTGGTTGATAGCCGGATGTCACACCTACGCCAGAGACGGTGTAAGTTAGCGAAAGCAACCCGAGCTTTTTGGATCCGTGCTGGGATTTCGTCACCAATCAATCCGTTGGTGCTGATACAACTTCCCGAATAGGTGAAGTGGTCAACATGTTCTATCACTTCACTCCCTATCACTAAGCTAGGAGTTGACGTAGTCCAGTCCTGTAGCAGCATCTTACATTTTACAGGGGCGAATCGCACGTCAAACATACGAAGATTGCTGCTCAAGGTGTTCAGAAGACTCTGCATTTTGTCAGCGTCCTCCCCTAACAGGACTATGTCGTCTGCATATTCTAAGTCCATAAGACTATTCCCTGGTAACAAGTCGATTCCTAAGTCGTTAAGTTCAGTTAAGGATACTTCCATTGGCATATCTATGATGAAGTTAAACAGAAAAGGGGAAAGTGGACATCCTTGACGGACACCACTGGTTGTTATCAATTCAGATGACAATTCCCCATAAGCCCTTAGACAGCTACGTGAGTTTGAGTAGAGTGCCTTGATTAGTGCAATGTACTTTCTTGGCACTCCCTTCATAGTCAAACATTGGCATAGTACCTCTCGACCCACGGAGTCAAAGGCCGCCTTCAAGTCAAGAAATATGGCAATTGTTGGACGCCTAAAAGTGTGTCTATGTTCTAGGATCTATCGGAGAGTGAAGATATGATCTATGCACCCTCTACCTGGCCTAAAGCCCGCTTGATTTTCCCTCGTTTGTTCCTCCCGAGTTCGGCTAAGTCTGTGCATGATTACTGAGCCTAGGATTTTAGAGACTATGTTCGTTAGGCTGATTCCTCTATGATTATCACATGAGGACTTGTCTCCCTTCTTGAATACTGGTATAATAAGTGACTTACCCTAGTCTGATGGAACCGTCTCTGATTCCCAGACGTTACGTAGTACCTTAGTTAATCTGCATATTAGTATGTCACCCCCATATTTAAACACCTCCGGAATAATTCCGTCGGGTCCTGCCGCTTTGCCTCGTTTCAAATTACGGATAGCTTTTGTGACCTCACTTACAGACGGCGGGCCAGTTTCTATATCCCATTCGGGTGTGTGCTGGATGGTGGGGAGGCTCAGTGCGGCTGTAGGCAAGTTAAGTTGTTCCTCAAAGTGTTCTTCCCAGCATTCAAGACGTCTATCCTAAGAGCTAATTAAGGAGCCATTTTTCTCAGAAATAGTCTCACTTATGATTTGCCTTCTCCCACCCGTTTCCCTGATGAGTCTAAAGAGTTGCCTAGTGTTGCCTATCGCCGATGCTTTTGCATCTCTTTCCCCTTTGTCAACCACCACTGTTCACGGTCCTTGTGGAGACTTTTCGTAAGTTTCCTTTTGTGCAGCTTTCGCTCCTCATTGAATTCGGAGCTCGCCGGAATAAGTCTTCTAGCATCTATCAGTTCGAATGAGGCAGTCGAAATCCAATGGTTTTTACTCACCTTTGGATTTACCTTATTCACAGCTTTTACAGCTGTATCTATGGCTGACTGAATATTCTTCCAGGCTTCTTCAGGGTGAGCACAGCTGTCGAACTCAGATATGTGTTTAGCTAGTTCTTCCTCAAATAGGGACTTAGTTTCCTGATCGAGCTGGGGACGTGATGGGTTTACCGCCAGCTGTTTCCTACGTCCGTTCAGTCGTAAGCACACACGAGCGCGGACCAGTGCGTGATCGGTATCTACACAGAAGAAGCGACAATCCCCTACCGACCCACGCCAACGATAGCTTATTGCTATATGGTCTATTTGTGTCCAGCGTTGGTTTGATTATGGGTGTCTCCAGGTCAAACAGTGTCTCTCCTTGTGTTTGAAGTTAGTGCTTACAAAAAACAAATGATTATCTGAACAGAACTGTAGGAGACGGTCACCGTTGTCGGTTCGCTGGCACGGAATTCCGTATGTGCCACCGACATTCTTCTCAGATTGACACAATTTCCCTACTTGAGCATTAAAGTCACCAGCTAGAACGACTATATCTGAGCGTTTAGCCTCTCGCAGCAAACTAGACAGCTTTTGGTAGAACTCATCCTTCGTTTCATCCGAACTGCAGTCAGTGGGGGCGTAGGCGGAGATTACGAAAAGGCATCGGCGAGTAGTGCAGTCCTTTCTCCTTTTTACTGATCCGTTCAGACGGACAGCACATACTCGGCTATCTACCGGGATCCAGTCAAGTAATGTCTTTTCTGCCCTAGTACTCAAAGCTATCCCTACACCAGCTAATCCTCGTGAACTAGCTGTGGCATCTCCTGACACCCTCAAGGTGAATTTTGCAGATTCATCCTGTTGGCCAGGTGGGGTTAGGTGAATAACCACACTTGGGTCTTGTATGCGTGTTTCTGAAACACAACATACATCAATGGCTCGGGATGCTAGAGTCTTGACTAGTGATGCTTGTTGTCCTATTTGGCAAAGTGTCCTAACATTAAATGCTCCTATATGAAATTGGTGGCGTGGCTTTAGGAGACTATCGATGATGGCCTTTTGGCTTCCATCGTTATCAGTGCACACAGTGAAGAGGAAGTGAAGAGCCATTAAGGGGAGGAGTTGCATTGGTAGAAGGAAGGCAAGATAATAGAGATGAAGATGAAGACAAAGATGAGTGACGATTAGAGAGGTTTCGCGTGCACTTCGGATTGTGAGGGCGATTGTTACTTCCCGGCTGCCCACACCGTGGAAGTTGGTTGCGTGACCGCAGAACCCAGGGGACAACTGCTTGAAACCGGTCACACACGGCCTGTTTTTGTTTGTTGTTTTTCATTTGGTGTGTCTCAGTAGCACATTTATCACTTCTGCCCTGTGACACGGCAGCAGAAAGCGCGGTCGTTGTTAATCCGGGCCCCGACCGATCTGGCATGATATTTTGTGATTTATTTGAAGTCATAGGATTGGATTGGGTAACTGCTTTTAGGCTGACCGCTATCCAAACAACCTTTCTGGCATGGTGGGACCTACAGGAACGTAAGTTCCAGCCAGTATAGCTTGTTGGGTCATTGCGGTGTTCAAGCCCGACCATCACGTCAAGGTAGCAGCTTTCGGTCGGGATGTCCCTTATTTTACTATTTAAATGGTAGTTATTTGAATGGATGCACTTCAGAAACGTTCATATTAAACATTTGTTTACTTAAAGGTGAATTCGGTTTACTTATACAGTATGCTTGATAACCTAAGACTGAAACACAGTGCGTTTTCGACAGCGGTTACATTTTGTGAATAGCTTGTATTTTATTGTTACACGAATGTATGACATATTTTTAAACAAGTGTAGACTGTTTGTTGATATTATCTTTGTTTTACGATATTAAACACATTTTTCTAGATTTTTTACTTGGTGTAGTTTACTTTAATAATTTCATTCAATAAACACGTTTTCAGAGAATTATTGTCTATAATTAGTTCATTTTGTCTGAAGTGGTTTTCAACTAATAGTACTAGTTTTTACTGTGTGAATTACAATTTAACACAGTATCTCACATTACCATAATTTTAAGGTTGTACTTCCGAATAAATGTACATTAAATCTTTACCTTAACTTTAACAGGTGCTCGTGCATCTGGGCCGAGTATTCTGCCATCTATGGTCGGTCAGGATATTAGCCAAGTAAGTCAGCTTGGAGGGAGAAGGGTGTTACCAGCTGATCCACGTTTGCACCAAATCATCGGACGGGCCGCTGCTGCGTAAGTACCTGTTTTGTATTTGTTTGAACTTGAAATTCAGATGTTAAATTCGTTTTGCATTTCACTATTGTTATGTTTGGTCCCTAGTAAATCCAACCAAATATTGTAGCATCTACCGGTGTAATGTCTGCCGTTTACTTTTGAAAGATTGAAAAAATTACTTTAAATGCAACTCTGATTTAATAACTGATTAATGTAAAACCTCACAAGTTGATTGGCTAACTGGTCACCTGTGAGTAGATAAAGTGTTACTATTTCTAGAGATATGTGAAATTTGGTTGTCAGTTGTCTATAAGAAAGCTAGAGTGGTTCACCTTAGCATACTTTGTCTTCAGTGGTGTTCAGTGGCTCGGTGCAAATCTATCCTCTTTGTTATTGTAAATCCACATGGACGAGTCAGTAATGCCTAGAAACACTATTTGAATACTCTTGTTCCCATTATGTCTCTCAATTTCATTGACAGCATGATTCAACTGTTGGATCATGATACTGATTTAGTAGTTCAAAACTTCCACATAATAACCACTTGTCTCTATTTTTGTATGTGACTGGTGTTGTATCAACCTATTCAGTTATCTGACTCTAGGGGTTCCCTCCTAGCTAGTCTTGGTGCATCAGGTGCTAAGTCAAAAAAATTTCATCTCACGAAATTGAGTGGCAGAGAGAAAAAACACTGGTTGATGCAACGGTTTGGCTATGCTGGTAGCTTATGTTGGCTAGGAATAGGCCATAAACCAGTTTATACAGTTTTTATCGTAGCATATGCAACTGTCCATCCCCCGTCAGTGATTTAGACAACGAATGCGTCTCGACTTACATGTAACACTTCGACTAGTTTTAATTTCCATTACACTACCGAGTTGATATAGGGTTCCTCTTGAATTGCAACTAGGTTATAGCAAGGCACGTAGACAGTAAAGACAGATATATCCTTCTTATTACCAGTAACTTTATTCTTTGAGTTTTATCTGATGACACAGGGATGGTTATTAACGAGATTGTAGTCTAGTAGTGCAAGTTTCACTCTAGTAATTAGTGAACTGCCGGATAGGGATGCTCGATGATTCTGGATTTGTGACTCTCACCGCAAATGTCTAATTACTGTACTAATATTACATCTGAAGCAGACGATCAACAAGGCATATCACCTCTACAGTGGACTGGGTAGACATTTCTCGTCAATGATTAACTTTATATTTCAGTGTGCTTTCACTTGTACGGTGACAAGCGAATCAGTGTAGAACTTTGTACAAAAGTACTTCACCTTGATTTTTCTAAAAACCAGACAATTAGAAAACAAGTATAATGATATCACAGTAGACGAAAGTGAGCGTTAGCAAGAGAATAATTAGACGGAAATGAGTGAAGATGTTCACAATCCAGAAAAGGAAAAGAAATGAATACATCGTCACTATTGTGATAAACCTTAGAACTCCTTTTGGGCTTCAGGCAAGTCTTTTTACAAAGGGCCTTCAGTTATTGATTCTTTATATCTGGAGTACACCTATGAGCCAAACTTCAACCACCTATTTTTCTGTGACCAACAGTAAGTGGATTCATGGATTGAGAGCATTCTTGACCTGACTGATTTCTTTTTCCAACCCAACTAAACCTAATTTAACACTGTATTATAGCTGCTGAGGTGTAGTCGTTGAATTCTGTACGAATATTGACTGTCAGTTATCAATAGTATCACAACTTTCGAGTTAATTTCCTGACCCGGGCAATCAATGGAGAAGACACACTAAGGCTAATAGAAAAGTGTATGCAGGTAGAAAACTTTGAATTATATTACGTATGTGAATACTAAATATAGTATAAAATGATAGCATTAAAGAATTATATTAACTGGTTGTCTGCCAGTTTAACTGTTAATGATATTTAACACAAAGTAAATGTTAATTAGTCCATTTCTATATCAGAAAAGAGTTGATTTTATTTGGTTTAGAAACGTCCCGTCTTTTTTTCTACTTGTATCTGATCGACGCTGAACGAGTAGTTCTGTGTTTAACTAGAATTCACTAGTTGTTTTGACATCCTTTTCATGTAGTATCGAGAATGCACCTATTAGGAAGAAGCTGATTGGCTCGTATCACATTCTGCTGTCCTAGTTTGGGGTTTGTTTCGAGTCCAAGTCTCCAGTCCAGATGTGATATGATAAGTAACATTACCACATCCGGTAATCAATTTTACTATCCTCTTATTTCATCCTAATCTACAGTTTTTGGCTTATACTTGGGTCACATATATGATAAACTCTGCGGTGATTAGTAGAAGTCTTGTAAAACAAATAGTTGTTTGCTGTTCGCAGCCCTCTCACCATCAATGCTTCTGATGAAATTCAGTGGTTTACAAGTGTCTCGTTGGTGTTGTCGTGCTTGCAAACAAGACCTTTTGGATGATCTCTACGGACGTCCCTTCTCTTTGTGCTTTCACAACTCGATCAGAAGTATTCACAAATATTTTTGCTTAATGGTAAATTTTAATTTGGGGAAAGTTTATACTCTATAACATGTTGAGGGCAAAATCTCCGCAGCGTGCGAATGTAAACTTAGAACAGTCGTGAGTGGTAGTTTCGGCTCACTATGTTAGGGAAATGTACTAAGGAGGACTTGCAAAGATGCAGCGTGATTGGAGGGTCAATGTTAAGAACTGTCAGCCATTCCGTGTAAACATCAACTAAAATTAGATAATCGCACTCATCAATTGGTTCAGAAAAATCGACCACCCGTGTTCAAGCTGTGATCAGAAGATTAGTAGTGGCAGTTTAGGGTGCTCGACTCGTTGCTGACATTCTGCACATCTATTTAAATCATCAGCGATTCCCTTGTCTATCAGCATCAATGTCGGCTGATAGGATTGATTACATTATGAGAGTTAGGAGTAGTCAGGTCAAAACATGGCATCAATTCATGTGAAGTCTTTGACTGTTGTTGTCATCCATTTAGGGAGGTCTAGACTATGTGTCTGGAGTTCTTGTGCTGCTAAGGTCCAATAGCTGGAGATTGTTAGTGATATCGATCAAAATGGTTCTGAATAGTGCAGATGCACTTGTCCTTGTGATTTTCCAGATTTATTAAATTCTTACTTTTATCCATGTAATTATTCTGTCTCCCCAACATTTTCGTTTATCGTCGTTCGTTTGCATTTCTTTTTTCTATACCTGTATGTTTTTACGTTTTCTTTTTGCGTTTCAGTCATAGTATCTCCACGTAAGACATAACACTGGCAGTGAAAACTTTACATTTAAACGATTCACCTCACTTTAATTATATATCACTCAGCTAAGTCATGAAAGTTTGCAGATGTTTCGTTATCCTTGTTTCCAAATGATGACTAACCTTCGCTTTAGCTCAAGTATCGGCAGCACATAGATGGGGGTAAATAAGAGAGGACCTACCGATCAAGGTTGACAGGTCGTGTTATAAGCGTGTGGAGGCGCTGTATGAGAGTGGAATAAGATAAAACATTCACAACTACCGTTAGGGGTAGCTAGATTGTTCATTGTTGTTTTTAAATGTATACTACATTTTAAGGAAATGAAATCCTCTAGAATTACACTACAAAAAAATTTAGACAGTTAAGTTGTGTACTGCAAATACTGAACCACCTTTGCTTGAATGTTTAATGTAAGCTAGTGTACGGCTAGATAAAGAGAAAAGTAAACATAACTAAGGGGAATCAACAAATGGTTTGTCGGAGTGTATCTGCTGTAGTAGGGATTTTTGAGTGTTATTCGATCAACCAGTGTTAGCTCAAAATCTGTTTCAAGTGATCAGGTTAATTTAATTGTCTGAATGAACAAAGTTCTAAATAGCTTATCGAACTTTATTTACACTTCACACCTCATTGCTTTAATATACATTTCCACTTGCACCACTCCATTTTTGTGATGCTGTGAAGTGTAACAACTTAAATCACTGGATTTTTTTTTCTAGTTCACTTTGCTTACTTGCCAAGAAATATCAAATTTTATAAGGGTATAATGTGTAAAAAAAGTGCAAATTATAATCACACTCTCATTGCAACAACGTATTTGACGGGAACCTACTAGTTTTCTTTGAAAATCAGTTCATCTACACATTCACGATAATTCATTGCACTATTTTGAAGATTAGAAATATCTTCATATTAATTTTTACTGTTAATTAATGAGATAGTATACTTGTATACATGCTTCTGTAAGGTTGTGATCTTATCATAAATACAAGTATGCATAGGTTGTCGTCAACATTAAACCAAGCGTTACTGTACACTGTTTCAAGTTGCCATATACTATATTTGTATATGAAGTAGATATTGAAAAACAAAAAAAATGTATATCTAAAGCGCTATATAACAATGGAAAGAAGATAAAGTAGATGGAGAAATGTCAGGATAGATATAAATCCTGAAAACATTACCACCACTGAAATCGGCTCTGAACATCGTCACCTACAGCCTGTAGCCATAGTCTCTAGTAGTTAGGTAGATCTCAACCGGTTAACCTACTCTTTCCCATGCAGCTCACATCAACAGCTGTTGACTTCACGGTTTGGTTTCAACGTAAATTTATCAAAATATGTTGTTCAATGAATACGGTTTGTCTGTTTCAGTACCTAAATCTTCAGCAATGCAAAGGAAGCAAATATTCACCAATCGTCACAGGTTATTTCTGTCTTTGAAAATAACTTGTAACGAAGAACTTAATGACATGAAAGAAATGCTTTTGAGAAGATTTTCAATTGTTACAATTCTCAGAAATCCACTTCCACCTATTTGTAACCACTCACTTGGTAGCTAAACCATTATGCCTTTAGGATTTACCGTTAACAGGCTCAGCGTTAATGTCCTGTGGGTTTACCTTTACTCTGTTACAGTCTTGTTGATTTTTTATCATTTGGGTCTGTTGTAGTCATCATTATTTTTTATGAATCTGTCACAACTGTTGAGACAAGATTTTCTCACTATAATTACTTGATGCAGTTATAAAATGAATATTTCTTTATCTCTCAACTAAGCATTTGCTTATTTTAAATTTTAAATTATATGTCAGAATATAGGTAATATTGTCATTTATTGTATTCATTGATTACGAACAATGATTGTTATTTTAGGAAGCGGAAACGGCGTTTAGCTGATCGTCTACTTACAAAAACTGTACGTGAAATCATTCCAGAATCTGAGTCGTACATGGAACTTTTGGAAGTTGAAAAGAAATTAGATTTCGTCCTAATGCGTAGACGCCTCTCACTTCAGGAGGCAATGAAAAAGCCTTTTAAAGTAGTTTGTTGTATCACACTAACAGTTACTTGTATTGCAGGTGAAGCGTAAACTGCGAGTTATGTTGAGTAGTACTTTCAAACCCGGCTCCACAGTTGTACCTGTTGGATCTGATGGACAACCTACTCCTGGTGATTGTGCACCTGGTTGGGAATTGAAAGTTGAAGGACAGTTGCTTGATAAAGTAAGTTTTTACTGCAGTCAATTTTTTAAAATTAATGTCGACATCCTGGGTTTCTATTAACTCGGTGGAGTAACTGGTATTTTCTTTATTTATTAGCATAAAAGAACTGTAACAAGAGAATTTGTTTTTAGCTGGCTTTTTTTCTCAAAAAACCATACAGTGATACTTAAATGAGTATTTCACATCGTACGACAAGAAGCATCAAACATGGCTATATCAGTTTTCAGGAGAAGTATTGTCAAGGACAGGTATATTTGGTGGGTTTTCCCCGTATGACTCTAAGGAAATTACTTAGCTACCGGCATGTTATCACAACATAACAACTTTTAGCAAAGTGTATACTCATATAGACTGTTTGTACTAAATCATTTTAGTAGTTCAATAGCTCTCAAGAATACTAATGAATGAAGTTACAATCGACTTATAAATCAAATAATGAATTGAATTAGTGTGATTTTTGACGAGTCGTCAGCGAATCTGCTAGAGCAAGTATCTGGAAGTTATAAAATGTGATAACTATTGTTTAAATCTGAAATAATAGAGAAGATTTGTAGCTCAGGTGGATAATTTGCAATTAATAGTGTTCTCTGAGCTGGTTGGTTTAGTTGCGAAGCTTTCGTCGTCCTTCTGGACAACATCTTCAGCACCATATTTAGCACAAAGTGAAATGATTTAAATTTCTTCATGAGTGATGTAATTGCGTCTCCTGGTAACTATCTTTACATATGTATTGACCATTTTCTATTGACTCAAGCGAAAATGCAATTAACAAACACGTTAATATAGATGAAATATACCAACTAATAAAAAGTAAATCAGGTGATCAAAAAGTTTAAAATCCAAGTCAATAGAAAATGGTCAATACATATGTAAAGATAGTTACCAGGAGACGCAATTACATCACTCATGAAGAAATTTAAATCATTTCACTTTGTGCTAAATATGGCGCTGAAGATGTTGTCCGGAAGGACGACGAAAGCTTCGCAACTAAACCAACCAGCTCAGAGAACACTATTAATTGCAAATTGTTTAAATCTCTTTGAGTTATGCATAACTGTGTCTTTCTTCTTTTACGTCCCTTGCCAGCTTAATATGATGATAGTGTTTTTGATAATAGTCTACCACTAAAGCATTTGCATGCATTTAAAGCTTAAATATGTTTTTTCATCTCAGAAACAAATGGATTTTGAAATTTTTATAAAACACAAAATAATCGAGCAAAGAATATTCTTTTCGATAAATTCCTCTTCCAGGCTCTACAATTATATGTATGTTTATATACACAGAATATTTTAAATTAGTAGTTAATAACAATATTAGCGTTTTTTAAATAATATCGATTTGTAAAGTATGATCAATGCTATTACAGTTCATTAAAGATGCTTAAATTATAATAAAATAATAATAATAATGAAGATATAATAGCGAATAGAATATCAACTAAAATTAGGGAAATTTCACAAAAATTCTGGATTATTCAAACCTGGATGGCCAAGCTAATGAATGATAATGACTGAACTAACTTCTTTTGGGTGCATAAATTAGGCTTATTAATATGGATCCCCACAGCCTCAGCAATATTTAGAAGTCGAACTCTTAAAGCGAAATTGAGATTCGTAGGTATGCGGTGAATGACCCTGAAAGCATGATTAACGTCAATCTTGTGTTCTGTCTCCACAAGATGAGCCAGAATAGCGCTGCGAATAGATTTTGTTTGTCCTTTGCTTAAACAGGCAGGGTGATGTTCGGAAATTCGACGCGAAAAAGAAGTTAGTTCAGTCATTATCATTACCTTGGCCATCCAGGTTTGAATAATCCAGAATTTTTGTGAAATTTCCCTAATTTTAGTTGATATTCTATTCGCTATTATATCTTTATTATAATTATTATAATTTAAGCATCTTTATTGAGCTGTAATAGCATTGATCATACTTTACAAATCGATATTATTTAAAAAACGCTAATATTGTTATTAACTACTAATTTAAAATATTCTGTGTATATAAACACATATATAATTGTAGAGCCTGGAAGAGGAATTTATCGAAAAGAATATTCTTTGCTCGATTATTTTGTGTTTTATAGATGTCTGAATGAATATTTTTGCTTTATTGAAATTTTTGTTCTTTTAGCCAGGTCAACCAAGTAATAATGATCCTAAGTGTCGTAGAAAATTCTCGTCATTCTTTAAATCTCTTGTAATTGAATTGGATCGTGAGCTATATGGCCCGGATAATCATTTGGTTGAATGGCATAGAACTGCGACCACAGCTGAAACAGATGGATTTCAGGTATCACTATATCTTGGATTTAATGTATTATTTTTTCTGCATTTGAAAGCGTATATTTCAAATTGTTTTCTTTTAGTGGAGAAGAAGAAGAAGAAGTCTATAACCCTTTACATTCTGATAAGCTTGTTCATTGTTTGTATTAGAAATGGATAATACTGTATACCACTGACCAGTATAAAATCACACATATCAGTTAGTGAATTTTCTTGACTGTAAAGAAAAGATCTGACCACCTGTTTGTTTCATTCTCATCATGGATCAATAGTCTTAACTCTCTTTTTTACATTTACATGCATTCTACCGAAAAACCTAGAAAATATGTCTGAGTTTCAATAACCATAGTAATTTCAAACTCATTAAAGGGGGCATGTATAATGAAAGTCCAGGTGAAAGAAGTATTATTCTCCCGATGTTTCCGCTTTATCTTTGTTGGACGAATACTGGTTGGATTGAATGAGCACTTTTGGTTGTATTTTTTTGCAATTGAAATTCTTTGTTCACATAAGTGCGCAGAGAAAGTGTATTTCAGTCCAGCTTTTAGAGTGTGAAGTGGGTATATGCTATCTGGATAGCTGAGTTGGTTGATTTCACCAGATAACTGGTGACGATATTTGTTTATTGTGTGTGCATGTCTTGTTCTTCCCAATTTTCATTACTTTTCCAATTTGTATAAAAGACTGTTCGGAGACTAGTTGATTTTGTACTGTTGAACAACGGGAGTTGTTTATCCATAGAAGCAGATCTAAGTGTTAATTATTTCGTTACATTCATCCATGCACTAAACTCCAGTTATTGTTTTTGAGTCATGTAACTTTTATGGTTCTATTTGATATGGCTAGTCCACGAGGCTTTTTTTTTCTGTTAACCTCTTGATTAGTGCTAAGTCACAAACAAATTCAATTATTAAAGGGTTCTTGATGTAGACCGACGTCAATAACAGTTTGCGTAAAGTCAGTTCTTGCTTTCCAATCTGGTTATTTTCCTACCACCTACCGTTTGTTCCTTTTATATTTTATATTTCCTTATCGCAGGGATGTTAAATGCGGCAGCTTCAACTGATATCCACTTGGGTTAAAACACATCTCATTAGTGTCTGTTTTGTTCATAACCGTGTGTGTATGTGTGTGTGTGTGTGTTTAGTGGTGAAGTCTAGTTAACTGCATTTTGTAGTGTAGAAATGGTTTATTAACCCTCAAGCTGTTCACCATTCATACCGTATTCATTGATGAGTTGCTTTTTTATAACTTGTAGGTGAAACGTAGAGGCGATAGTAACGTTCGTTGTACAGTACTGTTAATGCTGGACCACCAACCTCCACAATACAAGTTAGATCCTCGATTAGCTAGGATACTGGCTCTTCATACTGGTACACGTTCACAAATATTCTATGCCTTATGGAACTACATAAAGACGCATAGGTTAGTTTTATTTGTATGTTTACGTAAATTGTGTTTGCAAATATATTTTACGCTATTCACAGGTGTTGTTTGTTTGGAATCCTATTTATTCCTTGTCTGTGCATTTGACCAATTTCATTGTAACCAACATTTCCTTGTATTCCTCTTAAAATATTATCAGCTATAGTTACTTCAACAACTTTATCATAATAACTTCAGAATCGATGAAGTGTGTACCGTTTTTATCCAAATTTTCTGCATCACTACGTTCCGCTTATTCTTAAGTGGCAATTTCTGAGATCATATGTTTATTTACTTAGACAAACTTGGTAGAATATGGGCACTAAGGAATACACCATACAAAATTAATAGAATTACAATATATGGGAAAATTAGAATGATTGAGAAACAGCATCACATAAACAGGCAAGCATACTTATCAAGAGCATTTAAGGAACGTTCATCGATTAATGTCACTTTCAGGAAGAGGAAATCGCCACTGATTACGATTCTCAGCCATATCTGATAACATCTCTAACCATTGATCTGGATTATATCTCACACACCCCACCCAGCGAGTCGTGATGCACCAGCAAATGCTAATTTAACACAACCATCTTCCATCTAGCTGCGCCACGTCGTGACCTGATCACCCCTGCACTTTCTCCGCCCAGTTGTAGGGCTGGCAGATAGTGAACGGTATAGGTGGTGCCAACAACACATTCGTAGAACATATCCAAGTCCGTGCCCTTATGAGAGCAGTGTTTGATCTCATGCGTTAGAGCTTCACGCAGATTATCATACTTACATAACTTACAAGTCAAATTTCAAGTCAGTAAGACGATCGATACTAATGCTAACTGACAATCAATCGCAACCAAGGTCATCATTGGAGACATATATATCACTCATGGAGAATTCAAATAAGTTCATTTCATGTTGGATTCCTCGCTGAAGATGCCTAAAGAGCCAATGAGAGCTTCGCAATCAAACCACCCAGCTCGGACAAAAAAATCACATCAAAAATACTTGCTATCTACCAGAATGAATCGACAGGCGTCAAGAAGTTGCAAAGAACTCTCAAAAACCAAATGATTTTTAGCAAGATATTCTTTTAAATCGCAAGCGGCTTTGCTCACCACTTCCATAGTATCCTGTGAATACAGCTAGTGTTCGTCTTTGCTATTTGGGGAGTGAATAACTAGTCTTAAAAGTAGCCAAGCTTGGTGCTTGCCAGCAGCGACAACAGAAGCAAATACTGCGAGTTTACACAAGTCGTTTATGCTCACATCTAAATCTCAAGATAAACCTGGCGCGCACTAAAGCATGATTTGTATCTGGACATGTGCTACAGATGGTATGGGAATGTTGTATGCCCCCACGGCATAGGTAGCTGATATCAAGATAATCTTGTGTGACAGAGGCAAGATGCCGGATCGTGCCATGATAAAGGCTTTGTGGGAGGTTTGTGCTAGCTTGGAATAGCTAGCGGTCAGCGCGATCTAGTCTCTATTGTTCACCTGAACGACTCTGCTCTAAACGTAGACTTCTGACGTGCGCATTCAAGTCCCCAGCTAGTACCATGATATCTGTTGGACACACGCGCTTGAAAATCTGACTCAGTTGATGACAGAATTTGTCTTTGATTGCATTTGAGCTGATATATATATATGTTCGCAGCACGTGAATGACTGTTAATGGGAATACAGTCAGTGTTACACTGGAACACTGTCTCATTCACAGTAGCCCAAGTATATTCAGTTTTTATCGTCTTCTAGATTCGGGATTTCATTACTAATGTTCATTTAGATATTGTTTATGTCGCAACCAAGTCCGTCATTCGTGGAATCCTTCTTTCCGTGTTGCCTTATTTGGTGAACTTTTACAAAGTATGGTACTTGCAAGTGATCCACCTCTGCGCAAAGGTATATGTTTATTTTTAAGTTCTAGTTTTGAACCCCAGTTCAACTATTAAGATATAGGTTACCAAGAATTATCACCTCCCCTTTTACTCAAAGTTCGCTTAGTGAATACTTAAATTAGAACATTAAAAGAAGAGACGTAGTTGGACACTAAATTGTTGATTTCTCTGGTTATAAGGGTTTTGTCTATTATGTTCATGCGCATCAACTAACTGCTCCACTGAGTGATTTTTTCAATGAAAAGTGACATTAGTATGGAAAGGTAGTTGAATAATATGCTGCCATTTTGCCAGATAGGTTGAAGTAGTTAAAAGTCGAGTATTTTAAAGAATAAAATCAAGACATATGTGAAATATAGCAAAAGTATTCATTCAAACACAAAATAATCGAGCAAAGAGTATTCTTTTCGATAAATTCCTCTTCCAGGCTCTACAGTTATATATAAATGTTTATATACACAGAATATTTTAAATTAGTAGTTAATAACAATATTAGCGTTCTTTATAAATAATATCGATTTGTAAAGTATGATCAATGCTATTACAGTTCATTAAAGATGCTTAAATTATAATAATAATAATAATAATAATAATAATAATAATAAAGATATAACAGCGAATAGAATATCAACTAAAATTAGGGAAATTTCACAAAAATTCTGGATTATTAGAACCTGGATGACCAAGGTAATGATAATGACTGAACTTCTTTTGGGTGCATAAATTAGACTTATTAATATGGATCCCCACAGCCTCAGCAACATTTAGAAGTCGAACTCTTAAAGCGAAATTGAGATTCGTAGGTATGCGGTTAATGACCCTCAAAGCATGATTAACGTCAATCTTGTGTTCTGTTTCCACAAGATGAGCCAGAATAGCGCTGCGAAGAGATTTTGCTTGTCCTTTGCTTAACCAGGCAGGGTGATGTTCGGAAATTCGACGCGAAAAAGAAGTTAGTTCAGTCATTATCATTCATTACCTTGGTCATCCAGGTTCTAATAATCCAGAAGTTTTGTGAAATTTCCCTAATTTTAGTTGATATTCTATTCGCTGTTATATCTTTATTATTATTATTATTATTATTATTATTATTATTATTATAATTTAAGCATCTTTAATGAACTGTAATAGCATTGATCATACTTTACAAATCGATATTATTTATAAAGAACGCTAATATTGTTATTAACTACTAATTTAAAATATTCTGTGTATATAAACATTTATATATAACTGTAGAGCCTGGAAGAGGAATTTATCGAAAAGAATACTCTTTGCTCGATTATTTTGTGTTTTATATATGTGAAATAGCTTTTCTCTCCCTAGTAGTTTATAATTTTTTATCTTTTTACGATCAAAAGTTTATCGAGCTTCATTTCTGAACTGCAGGTTTGTCTTCGTCACTTGTCATCTTTCACCTATCATAATCAGCGCTGTGTGCTTTTACTACTGTGACTATTGTTTGTGAAATATATTGTGCTCATTATATTTTATAGTCATCAAAGACTTGTTTGGCACATTTTCTAGTACCTTACTAAACTTGATTCCCCCTCTTCATGTTCACCCTTTAGACTAACTGTAATACTCTGCGTCTGATGTTTAGATAATTTGAAGTTCACCAGCATTTCACCTATTTAGTAGATGTTGGAATTTGAAATCTCAAAAGTTAAACAATACACCCAGTCAATGCTGTAGAAAGTGATGTTAATGGTCTTTGGTTTTGAAGGTTAAATCAGCATAGCACTTCTTAAAAAAAACTCCACAGACCTTGTGTAAAGTGAGTGTCCTCGGGGCAGTTTACGATGCTTCTTGTTAATAGTACTTATTTATTAGATTACCTGTGTTAGTTTGTCAGTTTTTACGAAAAAAGTGTTAGAAAAAGTTCAGTTAAAAAAAAATATTATTCATATTTGAAAATAACCTTTCAGCAAGTAATTTAAAAGGGACTCACGTGCATTTGTCTGAAGCGTCAGAGGCATGTCATTAGAAAAAATGATTACAATCTGTGGTGGAGAATATCCATACATTTCTACCCAGGTAATCTCCATGGTATCTTACAGTCATTTTATTTTCTGTATTCTTGATTATTTCGTACACTTCCTGGTTGACGTTGATAAATACAACTCTTTCTCTTTTATCATGTTATACAAATAAATCCGTTGAAAAAAAGAAATTCGACTAGCATAATTCCTATTCAAATATCTTTGCCTGTTTTAGATTACAAGACCCCAATGAAAAAGATTTTATCAACTGTGACTCATACTTAGAACAAGTATTTGGCTGTCCACGTATGAGATTTGCTGATATACCAAGTCGTTTGGCTCCATTACAACAGCCACCGGATCCCATAGTTATTAATCACATTATCACAGTTGAGGGTGATGGTCCTAAAACGGCGTGTTATGATATTGAAGTTGAAGTGGTGAGTAAAACTACATTTTTTAAAATATTCTATGAGTATGCCTACTTCGACAAGTGTTTATAGTCTGAAGTGAGAATTTTCAATAGGTAGATATGCAGGTCTGTCTATGGGTATTTTTTTTTTATTCATGATACCGATTGAATTTGCTTCCTTTACACGAAACCTGACATACTTGAATGTATATGGGTTATTGGGTGTTAAAATAATAAGAATCGTGTGCTGTAGGACAAACAGACGAATACATATGAGTTAAAGTGACAGTACATTCAATCCTTTTGCATCTGTAAGTAACAAGTACACTAACGTAATCACTACTTGTGCTCTTAGATTATAATTACTGTGTAAATACTTAAATGTCTATACCAACGCCACTCAGCAGACTAAGTTTCCTGTAACCAGCATCTTGATTTTGTAGTGCGATTCGCCAACTGTTTTTGTCATTGTATTTAATCCACTAGTTGACTGGAAATCTATATTTTGCATATAGTGACCATAGTCTTTCCTCCATGGTTCCAACCTTCTATCCTGAGAGGCAATCAAAGCATGTCTCTTCTCGGAGGTCGTTGCACTTATCTTTTGGGTTTTACAACCTGTTTTCCTAATGAGTCTGAACAGTTATTTTTTTATATACTGCCAACGTTTTTTTTGCCCATTATGGTTCACCATCGTAGCAAAAGCTTTTGGTCAGCTCGCATTTGAGCAGCTTTTGCTCCTTGTTATGTCCGGGACCCACTGGAATCAGTTTTCCTGCATCGCTGACTTCAGATGGAACAAAAAGAATTCACTGACATTTACTAACTGTTGCTTTCAGGTTATCGACAGCCCTTACCACTGTTTCTACAGTTGACTGGATATTGTTCTAGGCTTCTTGGGAATGCGTCGGTGGCACAGTGGTTAGGACTCTCGCCGACCATGCACATGGTCCGGGGTTCGATCCCCTGCCGATGCACACCCGATATCTATGATCGGCCTGCGAAATTTGGGCTACCGATATCCATGCTGAAAATTCGATGCTTGTACTGAAAATACGGTGTGGTATCAAGCTGTAAACAAAATAATAAAATAATAAATAATAATAATAATCTTACTGCCAAAGTCAGGATAGGGTGTACCTTTTCTAACTTCTGTCCTTAGAGCCAAAAGGCAGCATTGCTAGTTTCTTGGTCGTCCGAGAGAAGCATCTAACTGCTGTTACATCCCTGATCGCCAGCAATACGACTTCACTCTCAGACCCCTAACGTAGCGTAAGTGATTTATACTACAATGATGGATCAGCATTTGAACTTGGGATCCACTGAGTGAAAGTTGAATGCTTAAACCAAATGACTGAACCGTGCTATCTCTGTAAAAAGACGTATGACAATCATCCTACTTTTCTAAGAACAATTAATTTCCATAGACTAGTGTGATTCTAAGATTAGTCTATCAAACTTACTTCGTGCTATGAATTTTTCTTGAAAATATCCCAAAATACAGCCCGAAGCGGAATAAAATATATTTGTCGGTTTTTCAACAGTGAAGACAGAAAGACTAAAACGAGACAAAACAGTAGATCTTGGTGGTTCACATTCAGAAGCTTTTAATTATAAAAATGGGGAAACACTCAGTCATCGAAGGTTACTAACCAGTTCGCAGAGAGTCAGAAGTAGTTCCAACCATCTTGTCTAGGTTGTTGATGATCAAATTTTCCTGTAGTAAGCACAACGCAATCAGCTTCACGTCTACAATTTGCAATTTCTTTTGTACTCTCCTTGTTTTTATTCTTTTGCGTTCCCATTCGAGCCTAAGGTTTTAAGCTAGAGCTTTAAAGTTTCAGTGGCACTGGTGTTGTTTTTACGGGGTAGGGTTGCTAACCTCACGCCCAACCTCCTCTCTTTACAGGGATCACTACCGGCCAGGCGAGGTAAAGTAGTAAGCCGGCCGGGGATCAAACCCTGGACAATTAGCGTCGGTTGGTCGGTCGGTTTTCGACATAGAACTTTGCACATATGTGCGCCAGTTCAAGTCGCCACACTCCCTCCATGTAGCACACAAAGCAAGAGAAGAAAGTAGAAGAAATGCATAATATAGTCAGTAAACAGAGGTGTGAGACAAAGGAATAGTAATAACGGAGAACAAAACAGTTTAATTGGAAATCATAAGTCACAAGAAGTGGATGCATCTGCGCCACTGAGAACGATTTTGAGCCATGTCACCAATTGTTTCCAACCATTGGTTTTTACCGTCCCGAGGACCCCTACCAGGAAGTCTACACCTCCCTACGTGGCTTAGACTAACTGTTGTGGATTTCATTGACTGGTGCCTTGTTTTGGTTTGACCGCCACTAGCTCTTTTCCAGCCTGGCCCTATATCAGCTAACATTCCCCGTTGAGGAAGGCGATGACTAGGCATACGTAGCACATGTCCTAACCATCATCTCAGTCGATGTAATTTCACAGTTTCGTCTGTTGATTTCCCCTCCTTACCTAGCACTCGACCGAGGCCTAACCTCAATATTGCTCACCTTATTATACCACTTCACGCGGGAGATAGAACGCAGACACCTATGATCGAAGACAGCTAATCTTTTCATGTCTTCTGCTCTCAATGGCTAGGTGTCACAGCGAGCCATAAAGGAGGACGGAGCGGACTGTTGAGCAGTACACACGCCCTTTGGTTGATAGTCGGATATCATGTCTACGCCAGAGACGGCGTAAACTGGCGTATGCGAACCTAGCCCTCTGTATTCGTGTTGATATTTCGTCAGAGATCAGCCTGTTGGGGCTGATGGTACTTCTGAAGTAAGTGAAGCGGTCAACGTGCTCTACCACTTCACTTCCTATTTCTAATTTAGGGGTCGGTGAAGTCCAATCCTGCAGCATCATCTTACATTTTACAGGAGCGAATCGCATGCCAAACATTCTTAGATTGCAGCTCAAGGTGTTCAGTAGACTCTGCATTTTGTCAGAGTCCTCGCCTAGAAGGACTATATCGTCCACATATTCTAAGTCGACGAGATTATTCCCTGGTAGAAAGTCAATCCCTGAGTCACTGAAGTGTGTTAGGGTTAAGTCCATTAGTATGTCTATGATGAAGTTGAATAGGAATGCTGATAATGGGCATCCTTGACGGACGCCACTAGTCGTCACCACTTCAGATGACAACCCGCCATAAACCCTCACCTGGCTGCATGAGTACGAGTAGAGTGCCTTAATCAGTGCAATGTATTTTCTAGGCATTCCCTTTACAGCCAAGCATCGCCAGAGAACGTCTCGGTCGACAGAATCGAATGCCGCCTTTAGGTCAAGAAATATAATGATTGTCGGACGCCGGTAGGAATGCCTATGTTCTAGAATCTGTCGAAGGGTGAAGATATGATCAATACACCTTCTACCTGGCCTAAAACCTGCCTGGTTTTCTCGTGTTTGCGTGGTTAGCTGGTGTTCTACAACTAAGCTAGTGACACTTCAAATGCTTCTAGATAATAATAAAAAGTAATGAATACATTTTTATCTCTGAAAATTAATGGTTATTCAGCAATCAAGTAGATAATTTCAAGCAACAAATTCTATTAGATTTTTATTGTAATAATACGGTTGAAAATTCATCTTGTCTCAATCTAAATTAAGTTAGTGTGTTTTTGTTTTTCTGAAGACTATCGATAATTAAAAGTAGTAATTTTCATTCAGCAAAGAAAAAATTTGTACTTCAATAATAATTGAAGAGGGAAATTATCTAAAGTTTTGTAAATATAAACAAGCAAGCGAAACGAAACAGGAGTAAATGCCCCTCAGAACTACTTGTGGTTTGGATTTGTGCTAGACAATTAGTGTTCGTTGGGTTCATCTGTCCTCAAATGTAAGACTGCGCCGGTGGCACAGTGGTTAGGACTCTCGCCGATCATGCACATGGTCCGGGGTTCGATCCCCTGCCGACGCACACCCGATATCTATGGTCGGCCTGCAAAATTTGGGCTACCGATATCACATGCTGAAAATGCCATACTTGTACTAAAAATACAGTGTGGCATCAAGCTGTAATCAAAATAAATAAAAAAAAAAAATAAATAAATAAAAAATAAGTTTGTGTCTATCGACGGAATGTTGACTTAACTTTAACTTACAATCTGGAATTGTTTTCTTTTTTCTGCAGGATGACGTATATAAAAGTATGGTACATAGTTATCTAACCAACACACATGCCAACCAAGAGCTATCCGCTATAGACAATAAGGTAAGTTTTTGTTTTATTGTTACCAACTTAATCTTTGTGTTGTAACAAAGCAGATATTAGTTTGTAAGAAAAGACATCTGTTCAAAGTACTCAGTGAGGTTGGTGTTTGTTCCTGTTATTGAATTCTGCATTACATATTTCACAGTAACAACGTTGCTCATAACCCACTTGCCTTTCCATGTCATCGCCAATGAAGTAAGCATATTATGCAAGGGATAATGGTACTGTCCGACTTCCTAAACCTTGATATGTAAAATGGGATTCGAATCTGTAACCTGATGGTTGGAAGATGAGTGCCTGATTTAATGAGCCACAGTTTCACATGAAGCAAAATATTTGAGTCCGTAAACAACCGTCTGAAAGCATATCTGATCGAAAATGAATGTTCATCCGAAATAAATCACAAGGTTTATGTTAGCTAATTTGTCTGTTACCGTAGTCATTGCTATAAAAACAAAAGTTGGTTTTTTACGATTGGTTTGATTTCTCCATTATGGATAAGATTTTATTTTGATAAATCACACAGTGCACATTGATTTGATGATATTAGATAGTTGGAGGCAATCGACAGGAAGCCTCGGACCTAGGTTTCGTGCAAGCCCGAATAACTCAGTGGTAACGTCTCTGACTGCAACACTGGGTGACGCGGGTTCGAATCTCAGAAGGGACATGAGTTGCTTCAAGGTTGCAAGTACGCCTTGCTGACGAATGCCAGCCAGCACGAAATCTAGGTTCAAGGCTTCCTGCTGATTGCCTCCACTTATCGAATATGATCAAATCAATGTGCACCGTGATGGCGAACTACCTAGAATGGTGGCCACATTGCAAACCTGACTGGTAGAATTCAGTCTGCACTAAAGAAAGGACTAGACATATCGCACTAGTTACTAGTGTCTAATCGAAATCACACAGTGATATACAGTAATATTAACCGATGACGTTTCAAGCATAAACTATTGCTCATAATCATATCAAGTTACTCACACCACCTTTTTTTCATTTTATACATAAGTGGAGTTGATTTGATATTGGAATAAAAATCAATATAGGATAATGTACATTCAGAAATAATAGTATGAGTGTTATTGATCAATTACAGTCAGACGGGAAATAAGACGAGTGTTTTTACAGTCAAAATAAGTAACTTGTTCGTATGTTATGGTGTACTTGAATTGAAGTAGAATTTTAAGATTATTTATTATCCTCCACTGGTTTGACTGGTGGTAATGATATCTTCCATACCCCTGGTATTTGCATTGAGTCATTTCTGTTGCATGTGTTGGGTGTAGACTCAATGAACCAGGATTCAGTAATCAATCTCTCTCTCCACCTACATAGATTACTTATTAGAATTTTAACCCTCTCCCACCCTATTGTATGATTGTGTGTTAATGCATGCAGTGCAGTCACTGAGCTTTTTTCTAAATTACTTTTGATTTGATTTCTTTTTATCTATTTGGTAAAATGTTTTGGTGGTTTAGCGATGTGAGTATTCAGTGTACCACTCTGAATTCGTCTTCGATGCTCCTACTTCGTAAGATAATGAATGATACCCACTGTTCATCATACATGTAACTAATACTCAGTCTAATTTCTGCACCTAATGTAGTTGTATTCTAAACATGTAAATGTCTTGCTTTCTATTTACACTTCTCAGAAGTATGACCATTTCAGTGCATTTTTTAAATGTCGATTATATAAGAGTCTCATGTTATGCTGTTGGAAACATCAATTGGTTCTATGATGAGTGTAACATTACATCAATCACACATCATTACGTGAATAGAAAAAAAACTCTACTGACTAATCAAGGAGATCCGAAAGTGATAAGAAACATATAAAGGCACGAAGATTGATTACTTTTCTTGTTGTTTTTTTTTTAGATACACGACCTAGTTGAACAAATCAATCAAATGAAAGTACATCGGGAATTTTACTTAGAATTTAGTCGTGACCCTCAAGCTTTTATATCACGTTGGTTAGCTAGCCAATGCCGTGATTACTGGGTGATGACTGATGCTACACCAGGGCATGCTGAGGTGGAGCGTCATTCAGAGTTTTACAATGCAAACTGGACACAAGAAGCAGTAATGCGTTACTTTTATAATCGAGTAAGTCATCTGTAGAATACATTGAACTGACAAACCTATGCGTAATGTAAAAACAACTTCACCAACACGACTCTTCATATTAAAAAACAGGTTTTTGTTAAACCTACTATCTGGCAACTTCACTGTTTTGGAATAACACAATTTGAACAGCTTTTGAAGGATAGAATGAGTTCATTTTTATTTTATAGGGCTTTTGCGAGCTCCATACAGCCTGAATAATAAAGTATATTAATACCCAATAAGACTTAATTTTGGCATACTTTTGAATAAGTCAGTCCTTTGTTGAATGTATTTTAGAAGGAAAACATTCCACTCTCGTTCCCACTAAACTTGGAGTGGAATTACTACCTTTCATTAAGCATGTAGCAATCTTTGTGATGTCATCATATGGAACGTGTAGTTTGTTGTTTTATTCGACTCAACTAAAACACTGAGAAGATCTATCCACAGAAAATCGACGTGGAACGGACAGCTTACTAACTTTCACAGTTGGGTACCACTATACACCAAACGAAACCTGATCCGTTCACTCAGCTACAGAGTTCGCAGAATTTGCACCCCGGACACCATAGAAGATGAACTGGACAACCTCAAGAGAATCCTCATCGAGAATTGCTATCCAGAAAGATTTATTGCAAAATCTGTGAATCCTAGACCAGAAAAGCCACCCATACTTAGCGTCAAGAAAAAACTACTCTACATGAACCTCCAATTCAATGGAGATTTATCTGCGGAAACACAAAAAAATCGACTGTCGCGCTCACTTAAGAAGACCTTCTTCGCAGCTGAACTACGAATAACCTTCTCCACAAAACCTATGATTCATGTGAACGTGAAGGATAAGCTACCGCTGCTGGCCTCATCAATGTGCATTTATCAATTCACCTGCTCGTGTGGAGCCAGGTATGTCGGCCGTACTCAGCGCTCGCTCTCCAAACGTATCACCGAGCACTTACCAACATGGTTTTACAAAGGAGAAAATCGATGCCCCCGCAGTTCCATCTTAGAACATCTGATAGAATCCGGACACCAAGCTACACCGCAAACAAACTTCAAAGTCGTCTACAGAGTAAGAAGTAGTCTCCCTAAAGGTGTACGAATCAGACTTCTTCAAACTGCAGAAGCAATGGCGATTCACTTGCTAAGTCCTGAACTCTGCATACAGAAGAAGTTCGTTCAATCACTACACTTGCAATGGACGTAATCTATCTTATTAGCCGACATGTAAATTCTACCTAATCTTTTCTTCTGTCTCTTCATTAGTATTATTTTGTCTTCTCAATTGTAACATTTTACATTCTCAACTTTCTTGTTCTCTACCCCCACCCGATTCAATCTCTACACCCCACTACCACTGTTACTGACTTGTACAACGCTCAGTTTCTAGTCATTCATGTTACGTCATCCAACTTATTCACTCAATTTCACTTCTACTTAATCTCTACCTGTAATTAACTCTGTTGCTATCCTGACCTAAGTTGTAATATTTTAGCCAATTATATTACGTCATCTAGTTTTTTAAACTCAGTCTTACTTTAGTTGCTGTCTAATTAACTTTGTCTCTATACTACATCATTCTTGTATTAACTAATCAATTATCTAAACTTGACAAACCTCATGTACACACACACACAAATATTTATATATAAATGCGATTGTACAGCTACGTGAATGAATTCGCCGAAAAGAGTCTTCGCTGAATGTCTTCTCTTTTTCAACTAAAACAGTTTAGCAGTAAACCTCAGCTCCTTTTCTTCTGAGCGGTTTTTGTAAGTGAAAGCTACCAGCCTCCTTATAATTAAGACGCTTAGTATGTAAAGTGGTATTGCCAGTTTTTTCCTGACTTCTACTCAGTGCTTCGCATTTTACTGTATGTGAAACACACTTGTATTTTCTTTCTCTTTATAAATGCTAAATCTAACATTTGTTTATTTTCCAGATATCTCAAAGGCGACAGGATTTGGAGCATGCACTGGGTCTTAACAATAATTAATGCGCAATGACGACGACAACACGCTTTATGCATTTGCTGATTAAAATAAACAGAAATGTGTGTTTTCTGGTTCGACTGTCAGTCAGTAGTAGAGAACTTGTCTCAAATGTCTGTATATCACTACATTGTAGAAATTTTAATTTATAATTTGCTTGTATATGTTTAACATTGTCATCTATTACAATATATTTAATTATATTTCAATAAATCGTACTTAAAAATATAATAATTCAAAGGATCCCCATAGATCAAAACATTTCTTTCGAAACATTCAGTAGATCAGCACAATTCTGTTAGTGAGGAAAGCAAACTTGGTAAATTAAGTCTTTTATGATATCCACAAAATATGAGAACGTGTAGACGGACACTGCTAACCTCACGTCAATAGCACTAACAGTGACATCAGTCGTATCGAATTCTTTACTTCTCGCAAACTATTGATATCTCAAAACGTTGTCAGCTGAGATCACGAAACGTTTGCAGTTGGTCACGCCAGATCAGGCCATGCGTGTACCTAACTAAGGTTACCCTAGAATTTCTTTTATATGAACACATCTTCATTTGAAGTGAACTAAGATCCGAGGCTGGTTTTATGGTGGTGATAAAACTTTTTTTTCAACCAAAAACAATGTAAGCAATTAAAGTGTTTTTCAAAGTCGCGTCTTTGCAGATCTAAGTGATGGCGTCAAACACCAAGTAAAACTACAAATATGATCCGGAGTATCAGTATCTACAGTACTAACACTTGACGACTAAATGACTTTACCTTCTTAAAATTGCGTATAGCCTCAACATTAATTCGTTTGTAGTTTCACATGGACCAAAGGCATCTGGGTTTCTCGGGTGATTTATGTTTAATGTCACACAGACTCGAAGACTTGCAAGCGAAAACCAACAAACTGGCTGAATAAGCAGTTAGAGAAGACAGGACTCCAGGTGAACATAGAGAAGACGAGGTGATGAAGATAACCAACGGACCGCAACAACCAGCACCAATCACCATCGAGCTTCTTTCGCTAACTTACACCGTCTCTGGCGTAGGCGTGACATCCGGCTATCAACCAAGGGAGGTATGTACTACTCAGCAGTTCGCTCTGTCCTTCTCTATGGCGGTGAGACGTGGCCAATACGAGTTGAAGACATGAAAAGGTTGACTGTTTTGATCATAGATGTCTACGGTCTCTTTCTCACGTTAGGCGGTATAATAAGGTAAGTAATGTTGACGTTAGGCATAGAGTGTTGGACAAAGAGGGAAAATCAATCGAAGAGGCTATAAAGTTACATAGATTGAGATGACTAGGTCACGTGTTGCGCATGCCTAACCATCGCCTCACTCGACGGACGGGCATTGCTAGCTGATATAGGTGCAGGTTGGAAAAGAGTAAGTGGTGGCCAAACAAAACATGGCATCAATCTATGAAATCCCTGACAGTTAAACTGAGTCAGATAGGGAGATGCAGACTTCCGGGTTGGGGCCCTCGGGACTCTAAGAATCAATGACTGGAGACACTAGGTGATATGGCTCAAAATCGTTGTCAGGGGCGCAGATGTATTCAGTCTCTGTAGTCTTTCATATTCCCTTCTACCATTACTCATTCTGTTTCACTCTTATACCTGTCAAAACTCTATTGATTCTCTTCACTCATCTTCTTGTCTGCCATTGTGTGCTCTTTGGAACGTGGCAGCTCGAACTGCTGCACTTCGGTGTCAAGCTCTATGTTGAATCCAGCCAGCCATCACCATCGACGTGTGAGATCTGACAGAGGTTACTTCCTTCACTCATCCAGGAAGCATTGTTTCAACCACAGAAGGAACAGATGAAGATGTCAAAGCACGCCAGAATCGGAAATACAAGATACGCCTTCATCAACCCGAAACCAGTTTGGAAGTCTTCTGCACTCCGCCTTAGCATAAAGAGCAATTTTCCGATTTTCAACACAAATGTGAAGTTATTTCTTCTATATGGGTCAGAAACTTGGCCAGTGTGTCACGAAAATGATTTCCAACAGGTTGTAGACTTTTATCAACAGCTGCCTTCGCTAGCTGCATATTGAAGATCAAATGGCTTTCTAGAAAGAGTAAGTAGCAGCAAACTGTGGGGACAAACCAACCAAGGGTCCATTGCTCAACAAATATGTAGGAGAGAATGGAGATGGATTGATCGGGCATACATTGGGGAGACCGTCGAATGACATTGTACGCCAGGCCATCGCTCGAGTGGAATCCCAGTGGGGAAGGGACGAGTGAGTCGTCCGAGGGTGACACGCCGGAGAGATTGTGGGCAATCTTAGTCCAAGCTGAAGAGGATGGCTGGAGATAGGACAAAGTGGAGATGTGTAGTTGAGGCCCTATGTTCCACTCAGAACTCATAGGAATAATAATAATCAATGTATGTTCAAATATAGGTAGTTTCACTGTAACCTCCTTTAGGGGATTAAGCCTCTGGCGTAAGATTGGAAAGTTGGGCTGCTTCTCATTTCACTCAATTTTCTTCAAACAATGCAAGTTAATCAATCTTAAATGAACCTTTAAATGTGTGCTGAGACTTCGCCGGTAATTAGTCTTGTGTGCTGACACATCTTCCTTTATTACTGACCATCCTGTTTAACCATTTCACTGTTAAACATCTAACCTATTAAGTTAGTGCAAAGAAACAAAGTACATGTGAAGTCGTTTTCTGGAAAGTGTATTTCGTCAGTGTCTTCATTCAAGTGCTTTCTTTTCTGCATACTAAAGCCGAGCAGCTCTTTACCGGAAACTAAACCAATTACTGAAGTCTAGCAAAGTCACGAAATGTAGCTCTTATCTGAAGTTACCTTCTAGATTGCTGCTTAAATGTGCCGAAACCAATAATATTAATACTGTATCCCTTTTTCTGCATAAGTCGACAAAATAATGTTTCCGATGGAATGGTGGGATACCTCCTGTTAATGTTTCGTAGCTGACCAGGTTCTTGTTGAACTGGGTTATTCACGAATAGTAACCATATTTATCGTAGCTTATGAAAGCCAGAATTATTAGTTCAAGATTTAGTCTTCACCAGTACGTGATAGGTTTTCAAATCTCTTCACTTGTTGGTTTGTCTGCAAATGCAATAGACTCAAAAAATACCAAACAGCTATGATACGCACTTCATTTTTATGCTGGTCACGACTGACTCATAGACACTGTAAAAGTACTCCTTAAATCTGTTGTCGTATCTCAACATCATCTATGCAAAACAATTTCGTATCAGTTACGGTGTTGTTATGTCATGACTTAATTAAATGAGTTTTAGTTGCTGGTGGTGTCGACGTTTTTCTTCCTATCTCACCAAAAGAGATCTGTATAACCAGACTTCTAGTGGAAGTTTTATGCATGCACTTTTAACCTGAATATTTTTGCCCCATCTAATGACTGCAAAACGAGATAGATGCCTTGATATACGATCGTCGTGACAGATTATCGTTTACCCGTTTCTTCAGTGTACACTGGACCTCATGGTGATGTGACCATGTATGGTCTTTCCTATTATGCGAGGAGACTTCAGGGTCGCAAACGACAGCTTATATTTTGCTCTCTACACTCCACTCTCTCCACTCCTTAGTTTGCCTCCGTCTAGCCTTAACAGTGTCTGACTTCTGCTTCTCTTGTGCCTTCTGGATAGCTTGTTTCCGTTCACCTATACCATCTCGTTATATTCTCCCGTATTTGCCACTGTCGCGTTTTGCGATGCATAAGAAACCTTTTTTTCCTTCCATACAACAGCCGCTACGATTTCTCTGTTGTTCCTTGTATTGAGGCTCGATGCGCTAGTAATACCAATGGCAGGGCAGTCTCACAATCGCCTCCATTTGCTTTCAGCCACTCTTCACTTGTACGATTACTTCTTCCGCTCAAACTATTGATCTGAGGGTAATATTGTGACATTCCTATCCTCTTAATGTCCATCGTCTCCAACATACTCTACACTGTCAAGACATAGGTGGTTATCTGTAACATCTCCGTGATCCTCCGAAATATTTTTAATTACTGCTTCAGTTACTGTTTTAGTGTGTTGGCCTAATTGCTACATAACGCCTGACCCAATAAACCCTATTCAGCATTCGAGGTGTTCGAAATTTGACATAAACACGCATTTGATGTATGCATTATGTTCAGTTACATATTAAATGTGCAGTGATATATTGGTGACGGAGTGTAGTTGAAGAACTTTTTAATTTGCAGTCAGACGATAAATGTTATATTGTAATCCAATGTCTGAACAGCTAACTGTCATGCGTGAAAATACTGCACTCATATACGCAATTGACATTACTGTCTTCATCGATGATTTCCACAACGGATGTTAAAATTGCTAGAGAAATATCTAAGATAATCCAAAACTGTAGACATTGCATGTGGTTTGATTAGCCTTTTGAATTCACTTTCCCCTCAGTCATGTTCATGTAAAGTAGAGGACATTGTAATTCTAAAAATCAAGTACAGTTGTATAATGGACATCGATTTCACTTCCTTGATCCCCCATGAATTTGTGCTTTCACATTCATGGTTTCTGTTATCATAAGATAAGCTGGAAATAACACTTTCACTGGTGATTTATATGTTGCCTAAATAATAATAATAATTTACTTCATTTCAAAAACAGTACTTATAATACAGAATGGAATTCTCAGCATTTGTCACAATAGTGCATCTGATTTACTCAATATATATATATATATATATATATATATATATATATATATATATATATATAATTAAAAATTAAAACAAAATTAATCGGAGGAATTTGTCCACATTTACGACATTATTAGATATAGTAACAATAATAATAATAACAGTGAGTTTGTTTCAAACGGTATTGTCGATTCAGTTTGGGAACTTTAGCATGTTATAGATTATTGGGTCTAATGTTCTGTTGATATAGTATAGTGAGGGGAAATACAAAATTAACAGTTATAATACAGCTTAAAATTATGACCACACTTATGAAAAAATATAAACAAAACGAAAAAATTGAGAGGATTATAAATACAAGAAATACAATAACAATAAAGTATGATGCTTTAAAAGTGAAGGAAATGGTTTATTTAGTGGTGTTAAGAAGGTTAGTTAGTTCATTTCTGACGCTATTCTCATCACATAAAGTACGTGCTAAATATGGTATAGTGGAATTTTTATACTTAGACGTACGTGGATAAATTCTTCTGAAAAGGCTTCTTGTTTTACCTGAGGAGACACAAGGTTCGAGCTGCTGGTAGAGTGGGCGCTCAGAGTCTGACAAAATTCCTTTAGCGAATTTGTTGCATGACATCAAGTGCCTATCAGTGACAATGTCAACAATATGGCTCAATTGGATACCACTCGTCCTACTGACAGTCTTCAGAGTTCTACGAAGTATGACATAGTCCTTTTTAAGCAATCCAGGAGAGAATAAGGGTGAGCAGTAAAGAAGAATAGGTAAAATACACGAGTTGAAAAACTGTAAGAGGAGTGGTTGAGTTATGCCTGAATGCCTTAACTTCTCAATGTAAAAAGTCAAACGAAATATTCTTTTAGAAATCGCTAAGACACGAGAGGACAAGGATAGGTCAGAAGAGAGAATTAAACCAAGATACTTAACTTCAGACTTGCTTTCTATATCAGTATCATCGATTTTGCAAGGGTCATAGGAACCAACGGCTTCATTTAACTTTCGTTTACATCGGAAACTCAAAGGTGAAATTTTGTATATTGAGATAAGAAATTCTCAAATTACTGTAGACAATTCGTATGAATTGTTGCTTTTTTCGTTTCAAAGATGACACCAAAATTTAAACTGGCTTGTAAATCCATCTCGAATACAGGCAGTAATTCCTTCACATTATTTTCCCATTACTTTTATCTGTGATTTAGACTAGTGAGTTAGCATTTTAAACTCTGACCTCATTCTTGACTATTTGTAATTTGCCAACTCCTAAGAAATCGTGCTACAATTATTTGATCGATCAGATTAGTCTGAATGTATGTCTAGCTCATATTTAACGTGTTAGACAAATAATCTATTCACACTGATTCGCTGATACTCGTAAAGAAAAATTGTCACATGAAAATTATTTTCCACAACATGTAACGATTTCCTTACTAGGGTAGTTTTCATTCTTTTATAACTATTGTAATTTGAGGCAGTTAAAAGATGATAAAAACCTGTTAGTTAAATTGTTGCCCTACAAGCTTATTTATTATTTACTTGTTCACCTCATCAAGGAACAAAATTATTATTATTATTGTTCCCTTGGGTTCCTAGTGGAACATAGGGCTTCAACTGCACACCTCCACTTGCTTCTGTCTTCTGCTGTGCTTTTCACTTGCATCCATGTTAATCCATACTGTTTCAGTTCCTCTTCACACGATCTCCCCCATGTCACCCTTGGACGTCCCACTCGAGGGCCTGACGCGCAATGTCACCCAACGAAATCCTCAACGAGTGTCCAATCCATCTCCACTTTCTCCTGCATATTTGTTGAGCGATTGGTTCTTGTTTTGTTTATTCCCATAGTTTCTTGTTGGCGATTCTTTCCGGCCATCTAATCTTCAGTATAGAACGACGACAGCTGTTGATAAATGTCTCCAACCTGTTAGAAATATTCTTTGTGACCCACCAAGTTTCTGATCCGTATAGAAGAACTGACTTGACGTTTGTATTGAAAATCCGAATTTTGTTGTTGATGCTGGGTGACGAAGATTTCCGTTCCTCCTGTAGTTGAGACAATGCTCCCTAGATAAGTGAATGAAGTAACCTCTTTCAAATCCCTCCTATTGATGGTGATTGGCGCTGGATGTTACTGCTGTTGTTGTTGTTGGTTGGTTATTTTCATAACCTCCGTCTTGTCTATGTTCACCTGCAGTCCTGTCTTTGCTGCTTCTTCGACCAGTTTGTCGGTTTTCGCTTGTAAGTCTTCGATTTTGTGTGATATCAAACATAAATTATCCGCCAAATCCAGGTCTTCTAGGTTCTTCACGTCAGTCCAGGATATCCCTGTCTTCTCGTTTCCCACTGTCTGACGCATAATCCAGTCCATCACAAGTAGGAATATCGTTGGTAATAATAAGCACCCTTGTCTGACTCCTGTGTATACTCCAAACGCCTCGCTGAGTTTTCCGTTGTGGATCACTTGACATGTGCCGTTGTCGTACTGCTGTTAGATAAGGTTGATGAATATTTGGGGTACGCCGTAGTACTCGAGTAGTTTCCAAATTACTTCGCGGTCGACGCTGTCGAAGGCCTTCTCAAAGTCTATAAAGTTGAGGTAGAGGTTTGATTGCCATTCCATGCTTTGTTCGATGATGATGCGTAGAGTTGCAATTTGGTCAGAACATGATTTGCCTTTCCTGAATCCAGCTTGTTCTGGTCGGAGTTCTGTATCCAGTGCGTCCTTTATTCTCTCCAGGATGATGCGAATCAGGATTTTACTTGGCGTCAACAGGAGCATGATTCCTCGCCAGTTCTTGCAGAGTCCTAGGTCGCCCTTCTTTGGTAGTTTCACTAGGTAACCTTTCCTCCAGTCAGTAGGCACCTTTCCCTCTTTCCAGATCTTTTCCAATAATGGAGTCAGCATATCTGCCGTCGTCTCTGGGTCCGTTTTCAGTGCTTCAGGGGGTATTTCATCTGGTCCAGCTGCTTTTCCAGCTTTCAGAGGCTTGAGTGCATTCAAGACTTCAGCTTTCGTTGGAGGATTGGTGTCAACTTGCAGTTGTGTACGTGCTGTTGTTGGTATTTCTGGACGGGTTGCAGGTGGTGGTCGGTTCAAGAATCCTTTGCAGTGGTCCGCCCATTGTTTAATCTGTCTTTCTTCTTTAGTAATTGGGTTCCCTTGGTTGTCTTTTATAGGTTTTACTCGTGTTGATCTCTTCCCGGATAGAGACTTGGTTATCTGATATAGTGTTCTCAGGTCCCTATTGTCTGCTGCCTTCTCAGCTTCAGTGGCTTGGTTGTCGTAGAATTGTCTTTTGTCCCTCCTGGCACTCTTCTTCACTTCTTTGTTCAGTGCTGTGCAAGTTAATCTCAGCGTCTCTTTCTCTTGTCCATCTTTGCATGGAATCATTTTCTCTTTGACCATTCTCCTCTCCTCTATTAGCTTCCTAGTGTCCGTTGAGAGTCATTCCTTGTTTTGTCTCTTCTTTCTTCCTAAAACCGTTGAACAAGTTTCGTTAAAAATCACCTTCAGAGAGTCCCAGTGGTCTTCCACGGATGATTCTTCAGTGATGTCACGTAGTGCTTCCTGCTTTGCTCTGACATTTGCAGTGAAAGTGTCCTTTGTGGTTGTGTCCATCAGTTTTTGAGTGTTGAACTTGCATTGTGGCCTATCCCCAGCTATCTTCGAGGCTTTCAGCTTCACCTTGAAAGTCCCTTGTATTAGTTAGTGGTCTGAACCGACATCTGCTCCTCTCCTCGATCTTGTGTCCAGTAAGCTCCGTCTCCACTTCCTTGAGATTGAAATGAAGTCTATCTGGTTTTTAGTGTGTTCATCTGGTGAAATCCATGTCGCCTTGTGTTTGAACACATTGCCACCAATCAACAAATCATTGAAGGCGCAGAAGTCTGAGAAGAGTTCACCATTGTCGTTCATTTCACCGAGGGCCTCACGACCCATGGTGAGTTCTCTTCCTGTATTGTCTAATCCCAGTTTCGCATTCATATCACCCATCAGGATTTTGACATCGCCATTTGGTACGTTGTCCATTACTGCTTCTAGTTGTCTGTAGAAATCCTCCTTCTTCTCTTGTTCTGAGACGTAGGCGCATAGCATTGAATGATTGTAACCTTCCTTCCTTTTGAGTTGAACCTGGTTGTTATTATCCTGGAGGAGATTGGTTCCCACTGCATGAGAGCTTTGGTTGCTGTTGGTGACATCCTGATGGCTACTCCCTCGGTGTGCTCGTGATTGTCCTCTGGTTGACCAGAGTAGATTATTGTCTCTAGTTGGTAGTTGGCTACTTCCACATCCGTTCCATCAGCTCTCGCAGATTCCCAACACTTCTATTTTCTATCTCCTCATTTCTGCGGCTACCTGGGCAGCCTTTCCAGTTTCGTACATTGTACGAATATTCCACGTCCCCATCCTTATTTTTGCTTTCATCGAAAGAAAGCACATCGGCTGACTGGCTTGTCGAAGGCTTTTACCAGCCTGCGTCATTTCACTTCCCCGATTCCAGCAAAAAATAAGGTTATTTTTTATATTTTTAGAATTTTTAATATATTTGTGCGTTGAAGTTTCTGTAGCAATTTGGTTAAGTTTTGGGGGTGGAGTTGGTAGCACCACGCCCCAACCCTCCCTCTTTATCCGGGCTTGGGACCGGCTAGAAAACTAGTGAGCTAGTAATCTAGGCGAGGTTCAAGGAACAAAATGACAAAATTATTTCCAGACTGGATGGTAGAATACGATGAAACTATAAGGAATAAAATTTCTCGCGTTCTAGCAGTTATAATCGAAGCAAATTCACACCCTCACAGTCTTACCTAACACTTTGTACTTAACTTTAACACTTATAGTTAGAGACGGTTCATATCTTCCATTTTCAACGACAGAGTCTCACATCTGTAAATAAGAATGAGGCCAACTGCGTTATAGTAAACACACCCATTGATGTACAACCAGATAGAACGTCTACCCCAGTTATGTGTAAAGTTGGCTAACACCAGTCCTGTCTTTCGTATCTTAGGTGAGATTTCACCAACAATCAGTGTATTAGAGCTAGGTTAATTCCCAAGCGCACGGGCCAACACACCCAACCATCTCACTACCTATCCTCAAGCTAGCAGCCTGTGCACGCCAGCTTTGCAGGATTACTTTACATTTGACAGAGACGAATTACATACCAAACATACTAAGATTTCTGCTCAAGATGTTCAGGAGACTCCACTTCGTTAGTGTCATCACCTAGAAGGACTATAGCACCCGCATACTGTAAACCGACGGGTCTGTACCCTGCTAACAAGTCAATCCCGAAGTCGATTAGCAGAATATTCAATAGTACATTTACGATGAAACTGAACAAAAATGAGAACAATGACGGACGCCACTGCATCGTTTGATAACTGTTCGTAAGCCCTTACACAGCAATGTGAGTTCGAGTGCAGTACATTGATCAGTTTGCCATATTGTGACAGACATTGTCACAACACCTCGCAGTCAACAGAGTCAAATGTCACCCTCAGATCAAGAAATATGGCAAGTGTTGGACGCAGGTAAGTGTGTCTATGTTCCAGAATCTGTCGAGGCGTGAAGGCCAAGCATATATGGTATCCATTCTTCTAGCACCTTAACACTATTTGTCTACAGCAGGATACTTCCGTTCCGCAACTGTCAAAAGTAGCTAGCATACCCCACAACTGTCTCCGTAGATTACGTATGCTATGACCACTTGCGGCTGTGGAAAGTATCAATCGTATCTCAGGCATTGGCAGCATTAGTGTCCTGTGGCGATCACATAGTTTTCCAATCGGAAAAAATCTTTTGCCGTGTCTCTTCAGTCCAGATAAACTTTGGACTACTTAGGAACTTATAGAGATTTCGCCATGAAGTATCTCGACAAACTGGCTGTAAAATGCTGCTCAGTTTCCTTTTAGAAATTGACGTCAGGACCTACTCGGGTAACGGTTCTATTTCCTACATTATGACCCAGGAGGACGACACTGCTTTTGGCTATCTGTGACTTATTCTTACTAATACCTAGTCCTAATCGTTCAACAAGCTTCAGAACGGCTCTGCATGGTCTATATGTTCGCTTTCTATTTCACTACATACAATCAAACCATCTCCACGTTCTTCAGATTCCTCAGTAATAAATTTATTCATCTAAACGTAAATAAAGTGTACGCCAATGCGAATAACATTCGTTTGAACTAATATGGCTCCTGTCCAGCAGTAAAGGCTTTTTTTTTCTATCATTGTCTGATAATGGACCGTGTGAAGATCAAAAAGTGAACGACTCAGATTGGCAGTGCATAAAATTCTAGTTCGGCTCTGTGAACTCGAAACAAAATGTGCTTCCCGTTGGGCTGGCTTCTTCGACTATCACGCCATTCAACGTTTTGTGAATATGTAATCATACATATTGATTAAGTTTAAGTAATTCTGATACCTGCAAAGCTATTAAACTTTTAGCCTTCTCAAAACAAGTGTCCTAAATGTGTTGACTGATGCTAACTTCGACATTACCTTCGGTATAACCACTAGCAACCAAATTCATTTTGCAGTGATGGAGGAAATCTTACCCTCGATAAAGCCGGACTTCTGGAGAGCTTAACAGTTTTCATTCTTAACCTCAGTTAAAGATGAGTATTATCTAAAAGTTTGATTAGTGGTAAGTGATAAATTGGGGTTAAGTAGTTAGGTACAGAATTCAGTTGCAGTTTAAGGTATTGGTCATTTGTTCATAGTTTAAACCACAACGCCACAATTTTCGAAGTTAGGCGTAGTCGATCATTTCAAATATTGTTAGTAAAAAAAGAGGACAAACAAAACTTGGTAAAAATGAAGTTTATATACTACGTTGTGAGCCATACTTAGTACTGCTGTTCTGAAGATGATGGAAGATTCGGACTTTTAGCACTTGTCTTTAAACCCATAAGCGAAAACTACAATTATAAAAACAACAAGAATATTCCTTCCTTATTGATATAAGTATAAAACTTGGGCGCTGTGGTATAGTACAACTTCATTGTAGATAAGATTTTATTTTGATTAATCACACAGTGTTATACATTAATATTAACTGATGACGCTTCGAGCACAAATTATTGCTCATAATCATATCAAGTCACTCACACAACTTGATATGATTATGAGCAATAATTTGTGCTCGAAGCGTCATCAGTTAATATTAATGTATAACACTGTGTGATTAATCAAAATAAAATCTTATCTACAATGAAGTTATACTCTACCACAGCGCCCAAGTTTTATACTTATATCAACAACCGAATCGTTGATTGTCTATATTTCGTGTTCACTTTTCTATTCTTCATATCAGCCAATGCACCCACTACTATGCAGATGTCTGCCCTCAATACTGTTCGCCATATATTTGATGTCTTAGTAACCGGGTACCGTATTTTGGATTCTCCGATCCCTACAAAATATTCTGAAACACCGAGAATGTGTAATACATGGCCCCCCTAAGGTCTGAACTGTCAATGAGCGCATATACTGTTCTTTATCTATCAGTGAAACGGTTGCTTTTGTGTCACCCTATTTATTAGTGTCCTTCCATACACAGCTCCTCTTTTTATCAGCCCCACAACCCTCAAATTAAGAAGATTCGGAAAGTTGCAGTTGCGCCTCAGAATCTTTATCTAAGGTTGGTAACGCAGGTTTCAGAAGATTTTTCAGTGTTAATACCGAAACCAGTGAATCTCCATCTGCAGTAAGCCGTAGGTTCCTAAATTTTTGCAACTCCTCCTGTTCGTCTAGCTCTCAATCAACCATCCAACAACCTTCTCCCACGATATTTATGCTTCATTTACACACAAAATTTCGTAAGCGGCCTTCGTTCCACCTATTATCAGGTTACCCAGACAACTGGTTTCGCTTTCTGCTTATGCACATCATCCAGGCCCATACAGAGACTTTTTCACGTGTCCCTCTCCTAGGACCTGTGGTTTTGGTATGTCTGTCAGAGGCAGGAACACCAACTGAAGTGTACAAGGCTAGTTAGGTTAGAAGTAACGCTTACAATAAGAAAATGCAATTTACATCATGAAGGTCACTAACTTTACAATGGCCGCACAATCAGTAAGTGATAAAAATAGCTTCATTGTTTGTTTCTAACTAGATTCTTCTCAGTATTGCCACCTTCTTGAGTCTATTCTTCAGGGAATATTCCACTGGCACAAAAGTTATCAATGTTTACCTGAAGACGTTACCCGATTTACTGCTTATATCTATTTATAGGTAGCACACATTACGGTGCAATCATACATATTGATTAAGTGTAAGTAATTCTGATACCTGCAGAGCTATTAAACTTTTAGCCTTCTCAAAACAAGTGTTCTAAATGTGTTTACTGACGCTAACTTCGACATTACCTTCGGTATAACCACTAGCAACCAAATTCATTTTGTAGTGATGGAGGAAATCTTACCCTCGATAAAGCCGGACTTCTGGAGAGCTTAACAGTTTTCATTCTTAACCTCAGTTAAAGATGAGTATTATCTAGAAGTTTGATTAGTGGTAAGTGATAAATTAGGGTTAAGCAGTTAGGTACAGAATTCAGTTGCAGTTTAAGGTATTGGTCATTTGTTCATAGTTTAAACCACAACGCCACAATTTTCGAAGTTAGGCGTAGTCGATCATTTCAAATATTGTTAGTAAAAAAAAGAGGACAAACAAAACTTGGTAAAAATGAAGTTTATATACTACGTTGTGAGCCATACTTAGTACTGCTGTTCTGAAGATGATGGAAGATTCGGACTTTTAGCACTTGTCTTTAAACCCATAAGCGAAAACTACAATTACAAAAACAATAAGAATATTTCTTCCTTATTGATATTAGTATAAAACTATGGTAGAGTATAACTTCATTGTAGATAAGATTTTATTTCGATTAATCACACAGTGTTATACATTAATATTAACTGATGACGTTTCGAGCATAAACTATTGCTCATAATCATATCAAGTTGTGTGAGTGACTTGATATGATAATAATAATATGATAATAGTCGTTTCTAGCATATTGGCAGTTTCAATGAATGCTAGTAAGTATTACAAGTAATATATTTATGTATGCAAAACAATATGATGATAACACAGATCGTTCGACATTCATAATGCTAATGGCTGATTAGTCCCTCTTCCATAATATTTTCTTCCTTTGACGCAACATATGTGTATACATGATTTTAGAACCTGCAAAATAATAAGCACTATAATTGCCACAACGTACCTGGAACGTAGATTATGAGTGCAACTACTAAAACCATTAAATAACTGAAGGAACAATTTAAGGCGTTTGGAAGATTAATTGCGTATTTCCCACTTTCTTTCAAACTTTTTATCCCACCTAATACCAATAGAATTTCACCCTGGAAAAGAAATTTGAAGTAAATCTTTATGACTTACGGAAATCCCAGTTGGATATAAAACCATAAATGCTGAGTACCTGTTGAAGTAAACGTATTGTGAATCTTTCTAACCTTAACCATGTTAAAAGACGAAACTTTGCACCGCAAATATCTGCCATATAGTATGCGTACCGCACCATTTCAGCAATGGACCATGATATAATTATTAATGGTATGCCAAAATTCTCTCGCGTTACCTAAATCATTACATTTGGTAATATAGTAATTTACCTCTGGTAAGAGGTAGACGATACCCCAGACAATAAACAACCGAGAAGATATCTGTATCAAAGTTGTGATGACAGAAGATCTAACCAATCCTATAGACGCATGGATAACCTACAATATTCTCCACATTTTATTGAAATAACCAACCTCAGCGATAGCTAGTGACTGAAAAAGACGAAGCAGGACATCTACTTGGGCACTAGGATTAAGCCAGTTATTCCTAAAGATTGACTCAGAAATGTATAACGACAGTATGTATGCCCATCTAAAAGTTTTCTGTATATCTTTATAACTGTCATTCAAACCCCATCAGCTGAACTCCGTTGTATGTTGCAAGATAGCTCTCCTTGAAAGTCATTTGTGCCCACGAATTATTGCCCTAAAATGGAAAAGTGGGAGTACAACACAAAAGGATGATATTCAAAGTAATTTGATAAAATAAGCAAGCAATTATACACAAATGAATAAAGTATATTTGCATGTGATCACAGAGAAATCTATGATTCTGAAATACCCGACCACGGACATTCGACTTACTTGCATACAGAAGAGCACATATGCCGCCTCATTTTCCTAAACCACTTTAAATAGGAAGGATGTTGCTGGCATATTGCATATACTATTAATTCACCTAACGCATTTTACATCATATTTAAGAATAAGTTAGGATTCCAGGTTTGATGTTTGTATGCAATCTAAATCTAGTATTTCATTGATAGCTAAGGACACCAATACACTATAAGCATGTGAAATTATTCACCAAGAATGTTTTTCAGTATAAGTACTCTACTTGATATTTCAAAAGCTCAGGAATTACTACGCGTATACAGCTTTATACATAGGCCAAATTGTAGATATTTAAAAGTGTAAGAATAAAATTTGTGAGAACTTTAATCGCCATGCAATTACACGCACAACTATTCGTGATTGAAAAGCCTATGAGAGTTTAGAGTATTTTCAAGAAATCATTGAAAGAGCAGAAGTCTGCGAATAATTCCCCGTCCTCATTCATTTCTCCGAGCGAGAGCCTCTCGACCCACGGTGGGTTCTTTTCGCGTATTTTCTGCTCCCAGTTCAGTTGTCATTCATATCGCCCATGAGGATTTTGATATCATCATTTATGATAATGTCCACTACTCTTTGTACTTGTACGTGTCTGTGAAAGTCTTCCTTAGTCTCTTGTTCCGGGTAGTTTGTAGCATTTTGCCGTCTACCGTCCTTTTGAGTTGAGTCTTTCTGTCATAATCCTGCAGGATGAAATTGGTTTTCACTGCATTAGGGCTTTGTATGCTACTGGTGACGTCATGATAGCCATTCACTGCCTCAGTGTGCTCGTGGTTGTCATCTGGGTGACCGGAGTAGATTACTGACTCTCCAGTTGACAATTTTGATAATCCACGCCCAATCCATCTACTTACGCGAGTACCCAGCACTTCTGTGCCATATCTTCGCATTTGCTTGGCCACCTGGGCAGTCTTCCCAGTCTCGTACATTGTACGGACATTCCACGTCAGGAGGCTAACTGGCTTCTCGAAGACTTTCACCAGCGGATGGCGTCATTTCGCCTCTTCGATTCCAGCGAAGAATAAGTTTGTTCTTCATAATTTTGTATTTTCAATATATTTCTTGTGCACTGAACTTTCTCTAGCAGTTGAGTTGATTTTCTGGAGTAGGATCGTCAGAACTAAAGCCAACCCTTGCTCTTTTCACCGGGCTTGGTACCGCCTAGAAAGCTAACGAGCTTGTAAACAAGGCGAGGTTTTTACAATAAAACCTGTTAATTACAGAATAAAGGTAGACTAAGTCTTGCCGAAAGTACAACATAAGTACAGTGATAAACATTGCAATCCTGACTCAATTAAGTTAACGAAGAACCACAGAGACAGGGTTCGATTTCAGTAGTCTAGCTCCCCCTACTTCAACCTGGATAGTTTGGTTAGGTCATCAGTCTTTACGTTGAAATTATACACTAGAACCTCTAAGCAACTAATTTGTCATAGGGATGTTCACAGTTATATACAAAGAAGTATAAACACCGTATTGTGTTACAATTATGGAATTCACAGAAACAGGACAGTTAAAAATAACGAAATGTACAATTCACTACATATCACAATAATAGTTATAGAAACAGAAAATTTAACCCAACTGCACCGAATTAGTAACGTAAGACGTTGCACGAAAGTAAATTAAGTTAACACATTCATCGTACGTGCTATCGAGGCAGCCAGAAGCAAACTCATTTCTGACCAAGAACTTGAACTTAGAACGAAAGTGCCAATCGAGGACATAATGGTGAGAGTGCAGCTATGCCCGACTTCCACAGTATTTAAATTCCAGGGAAAAATATACAGACAAACTGAGGGAGTTGCCATGGGATCACCAATATCCCCGGTTGTGGCAGATATATTCATGGATAGGTTGGAAAACTTAGCTATTGAAACGTTCACCCCCACCCCAAAAGTATGGTGGAGGTATGTAGATGACACATTCACTGTACTCAGAACACAGAATATGAATAGATTTTTCGAACACATTACCGCAAAGGTGGAAGCAATTCAATTCACTTATGAATTGGAAAGTCAGGAAGGGGAGCTTCCAATGTTAGATTGTAGCGTTGAAAGGAGAGAAAATGGGAAGTTAAGCACTATTGTTTACAAAAAACCCACACATTTAAATAGATATTTGGATTTTTGGTCATCCCATCCTGTGTCAGTAAAAATAGGATTGGTGAATGTTTAAGTAATAGGGCACAAAATCTATGTGGTACCTAAGAAATTCTAAGACAAGAAGTAAGGTATATAAGAGTAGCTTTGAAACTTGACAATTACCTTGATAAATTAATCCGAAAGTATGTAGGGAAATGTAAAAATACAACAAATAATAATAGTATATTCACTATAGTGACAGTGTAGTAATAGTAATAATGATATTAATGACAACATGCATGTCCAGCATGCGCAGGATAATGATAACACCAACAGTAAGGAATCTAAATCATCAGTAGTACTTCCATACAAGGAAAGAACCTCGGAAACCTTACGCAGAATTCTTAACAAGGCAGGAATAAAAGTGGCATTCAAACCCACACACTCAATTAGAAACAAGCTTTTGCGGTTTAAGGATCCTGTGTAACCTTAAGAACAAAACAATTTAGTTTATCTAATACCCTGCAATGATTGTGAGGTCAAATACATAGGTCAAAGTAGTAGTACAAGGGCAGTCAGACTAACCGAGCATAAAAAACTAGCAAAATCTATATTAGTTGACCCAAATAAGATAAGAAATCTAGAGAATAGTTCAGCTATAGCACTACATGCAGTTACACACAACCATACAATAGGATGGGATAAAATGACAGTTTTAAAATCTAATATAGCGGGATAGAGGGAGATTGATAACAGAAGCTCTGTTTATGGAATCAACTGCAAATACGTGTAATAGGAATGATTCAACACCTGTCCCAGATATCTAGAAAATTCTACTACCCCTACGACAAATAGGGGAGAACAAAGAAAACTATAAAACCCAAGTTTCGAAGTCTTGTAATGATAATTGATATGATTATGAACAATAAATTTTGTTCGAAACGCCATCCAGTCAATAATACTGTTTCACTGCGTGATACATCTGATAGAAAAACTAATATGAACTAGCCTACCTCATCATGTCTATGTCTAATACTTTGAACTGCAAAAACACGACTGAAAGTCGTTATAACTTGTGTCGTTAAGTAATTTGGTCTTTTTCAACGAAACACTACGTATTTCAACCATTTGTAAACTGGTCGTAAATTATTGCCGGATCCAGGCTCACAACAATTCTAAACTTATTTTAACCTATTCTTCGATAATGCCTTTTAAGGTAAATGAAGATTTTATCTAACCACTAAGTTCTGAAATAATGCTGGTCGTGCCTAAAGGATAGCTGGAAGCTGAATAAAGTCTTTTCGTTCTGAGGTAACACTTGTCCGCACTTAATATGTCCTGTGAGGGCTGGAACGACGCTGATAAGCAAACCCAGTAAGTTTTGATTTAGTGCCACTCATGCTGAAAAACCAGGGCACAGTTTCAATGTCAAACAATGGCAGAACAGTTAAGAAGTTTACTTATTAAATAATGTTACTATATTAGCATAGTAAACGTGAATTGGCTCAATCATTGCAGGTTTACCATAATCCTTAACTACCAATATAATAACTGGGAAATTCAGGCTAAAAATAAGCTTAATAGAAGCATCCAGTGACAAAAACTGACCCACACACTGCAAAATGCATAAAAAATCCGAAAAAACCTTTATAATTCAATGGAAAACGAATTCACGAAAACATATAACCAGCCGACGCAGGAACCCATCATGACCTTGAAACTGACTATAGCGTCTTACTACAGGCTGCCAACGTACTGTAGAAACTTACTCATATTTTAGCGCCGTCAAAATACAGGTATCCAATATGTCCAACTGAATCTTCAATGCTCACCAATAAGTTTAATGGAACATCTGTAGCTATTTGGAAGAATCACGTGCTTTTAAATGTCATCGGAAGCAATAAACGGCTATCCTCAAATATATGCGACGAGATCTTCGCCGACTAAATGTACTCCTTCGGTTAATAAGGAATTCTTCTCTATACAATTACCTCTATTCCAAGCCTGTAGATGGCTGCATGTCATTTGATCAGCTGATGTCTATACACTTTATCGGTGAAGTTAAAAAATTTAATGACTACTCTTTGTGTTACACACGTTTTTGATGGTACGCTAGCTGGAATCCTGTTGAATGCACTGATATTAACGTCAATCTGAAAAGATAGTGCATTTCGGTGTTCGTAAATTGCGGCAGTTTTACTGGCAGTAAGTTTGTTCCCCACTTCGTTTGGAAAATGCCAAATTACTCAGAGACATACTTTATTATGTCTTATAGTGATGTTTATTTGTAGTTCTATGGATTTAACATGGACATGATGAGGTAGTCCCGTTCATATTGTTAATTGTGTCTCTTTATTTGCTCTCTGTCTTTGCTGCTTTCTTAAAGCTACTCTACTTTCATCATTCTCAGGAAAATCTACACAAATATCCTAGAATTTTATGAACATGGTTTTGGCTGTTTTTACGGAGTAGACTTAATGTTTACAGAAAAACTCTATTCCTACTTTTTCTGATCAGAAAGTGTTGACTGATACAACTCAATACAAATTAAGGCATTTTTGTACTTCCTGGCACTTTAACTAACAAATTCTGTATTTATATTGGCAACCATGTCTATGTCTTTTAAATCCTTACTTTATTTTTATGGTAGTAACTAATTTCAGTGAATTCATGGCGTTCGGTGCTGAAGACAATGATTTCCACAGGGTCACTGGTTTTATATAACACGTTAATTCATTAATAAATATATTAATCGTTATTCTTCCGTTTATTTTACCTGATAAGACTGAATGTCAGCCTTTTTGAAAGATATCAGCTACAGAGTTTAGGAGGTTATGTTTGAAATACCATGTAAAAGTAGATATTCCACATGAACTCAAGAATAATTCTGAAAGTGAATAGAGACCCAGTGTATTTCTACCAAAAACATGGTGTCCACATGTATTACAATACTTACTAGAATGTTTGATGCCTGTTTGACTACCTCTTCAGTACTTTCGATGGGTTCCTGACACTCTTACCAAGTCCTTAGGCTTTAGTGTGGAACGAATTCAGTGAATCCAGCATAAGGATCCACAGTCATAACATTTTTTCGTGTGTTTTAATGACATATAGTGTCAGCTATGTAACTGACCGAACCAAATACTCCCCCAAAATGCGAAGCTCATCAAGCAGACGAATGGTGTTTGAAATAACAGCAGCTCTAATGACAAAATGACTAATCACAAGTAAATATACCAATTGGTTGTCTCATTCGTGGTACACGAAAATACAGCTATCGACAGGCAGTTCTTTTTTCGGCAGATGATTGTATGGACTTCGCTGTCAATTAATGAAAAATTTAGAAGGTCGGTGAAATAACTGAAAATCATAAGGTTTGTGTCCCATCAGCCTTTTTCCCTAGGAAAACAGTATGCTCAGAAATGTTGACAATTTCGTTGATTACACAGTGGAGCCAAGATGTACATGATATGTGAAAATGGAATATGAACCCGTTTATAAACAGCAGGATAATATTAAAATTCGAGCATATGGGAAATAGACTACAGGATCGTCGTTAGATTCTCAAAGTGTCTTCAAAATCACCTTAAAGAGAATGTATCCTTACTTACAGCAGTTTTATTCATTGCATTCCTTTTATGGATTTCCACATGATCCCTAAGTAACCTTAACTTCATTATTGGCAAAATAAATTCTCTGTAAAGAACATTTGGGCATGTATGTGAACCAGCTTTGTAAGTGCAAATATGTAGTCATTTCTAGAAACTATGTAATGTTTATGTGAAAACCTCAGTAATATGAACGCGGGTGGTAACCACTGGAAGCCGATCCGTGAGTTAACCGGTTCTGTATGTTATGTTCTCAGAGCCGAATAGTTTCGCTACAATACCTCCTCTGTGTTTCTATACAACTTGTTTAGATTAAACTTGAGTTTTGAGCGACCATTTTTGGATTTCTCCACGATGAAACCTTTATCTTTCTTTTTTCGTGATCATGATTTGGATTGCTTGTCCTCGTAAGGTTCCTTAGAACTGCATTCATTTCAGTAGTTATCGAATATTTCATTGGCTTTTGAAGTTTAGACAGACTGGCTTAGACAAAATAAGCATGTTTGCTAAATGGACACTAGTCTCATAGTACTCTTCTAGGAATTCTGTGGTATTTTTTTTTACTTTTTTCATCTGGAATGATGGCTATGACTTTCTTTCAGAAGTATTCTGAATTTGTGCTGTTCACACATTTTTCTACACCCCCAAATCATTTTCCATGTATTCTCACTGGATTATTTTAAATAGATCGGTAAGTTTGGGAATTGTTACCTTTTGATGAAGCTCCATGGATGTTAATTTTTCGTAGAAACAGATTTGAGACATTTCTCCTTCATTTCTAAGACAGAAATGGTGTGACATGTTCTGACTCCTAAATACTCTTCGTGCGCAGCCTCTTTCAAGTGACGCTTGATTGTTGCTGTTGCCTCTTAGGATTTGGTTAGAGTGAAATGACTTTCTGTTTACTGAACATTTTTAGTTTCCATGGGGTTTTAGCCTGAGCAACATATGCGAAACTTGAATTTTGTTCTCTTATTCTTCATTTCTTGTGAATTTGGTGCCGACTAAGCGTTAATTTCGCTACAAACAATATTTAAACTGATTTTTCTAATAATAGTTAAAGTGTTGTCCGTATTGCCTGTAGAGTTTAATTTCATGTTAGTTACATATTTCGTCCACAAATCAAAAGTAAGTCTAGAGACGTAAATCTATGGGCCATGTCTTACTTCAGCGTCATGTTTTGGTTCTGGGGAAGGTGTTTGTAACAATCGCTAGTCCTTGCTTGGTTTCTTTCAGTTCACTGTAGAGTTTCTTGGTTGGGTTTCACTCTGTGTGTGCTGACAGTTAAAATATTGGTCAGCGACGGATACCTAGAGTTAATGCTTTATGTTTTCTGTAAAGCCTGGTTAAAAAGAACCCATTTGGTTTCATTTTGTCGATAATTTCACTAAATGATCTTTATTGGTTTCCCAAGTTTGTGTGCCGTCCTTTTTATACGATTGTGCAATGTTATGATTAGATTTATCGTGAGTTGCTGGAATACGATTTATTATCCTGGTGTTTCATGGGCTCTAATGATGTAGTCTATACGGTCAACGTTGTTTTTTCATTGTCTGCCAGAGGTGTTATATTGTCCTATTTACTTTTTAGAGTTTTGTTATTGAGCAACACATCATTTACCGCGAATTTTCGACCTGATGAATATGATAACTTGACTTATCTTTGCTCATACTCGACAAATTTGGTGGATATCTCCAGAGTAGTGAATTAATCTTTGAATAATGCTTCACTTCTTTTGTCGTCTGACTCTTTCATTAGTTGCTTTCCATTTTTTACAGTGACCGCAGAATTAAATTTGGTTTGCAGCAACTTCGTGCTTCCTCAGTGCATATTTTGTAATATTTGTGCAATTTTCATTGAGTGCACTTCATCTTCATTCTTTTGTGCCATCTATCTGAAGTTGTATAATGATACTGAAAGTTAATTAGCGTTGTTGTCTGAATTTATGTCTAGAGTGATATCCTTGAAAATGGCAATTGATTTATTGATGTTTTGGTCCAGTTTCGAATGTGATAAACTTCTTGAAACAGCAAATCCCAATTTATCAGTTGGTTTGTAGGGTTAAGATGGGGCACTTCTCGTGTTAATCGTTTGGTTGCGCTTAGTATTTATCTTACGGGAGTTCAATGGATCGTTTCCATTGGATTCTTCCCAGTTGAAGCTGCTCTTATAAAAAAGGCATTAAAATAATATGAAAAAGTCCTTTAGGACAATGCGATGGTCTTTGCCGATGTAGTACTGTTACTTTTGTGAGCAACTATTTTTCGGATTAAATCATATAGAATTGAGAAAGTGATCCAAGATGTCTGTTAATGTTCAGCAATCTTCATAATACAGCATAAAGTTAGAAAACCACTCCGCAAGCGAATTTGTAAACTGGTGAAAGATCAACACATTTAGTGCAATTTCGTCAAACCAGAAACTTAGGGAAGTGCACCCTAATGCACACTCAAGTGGGAAACATTCAGTGGCTGAATATCCTTAAACCAGAAAATAATTTGGAGAAGACGCAGTCGTGAAATTTGTTCTTTTATTTATTTAGAAAGTTCAGCTATACTCCTATGATTTCAGGAGTGAAAATATAACGCATCTTGTGGTTCAAAAAGGTGATCAAGTTTTGTGTTCTCTGTTGAGACACCAGAATGCGGAACTGTTTGAGTTATCTGCTCCATGTTGGCTATCTGCTGATCGGTGCTGCCAGCGTTTTATCTTGTTTAACTATTTTGAGTTCAAATTCTAAAGGAGAAATTTTGAATCAGACCCCTCCTTTAATGTGAAATGGATTACAGTGCGTCAGCTTGTGATTAAGTGCAGAATATTTTGTAAATTCTATCGACTGATGGTTAAAATAAAAGTGTCATCTATGGATGGCTTTTAAAAAGAGCAAAGCTGTCAACTGTTTTCTTCAAGTACTTAATATCCACTATATGTATTACAAATTATTCCACTAAATATAAGTTCTTTAACTCTTTCCTATCTGCATTCTTGACTGATTTCTTGTAATTTGGTCATTTCGAAATATTAATATTACACATAGTTATAACATATTGGCATCGCTATGTATTTAAATAATCTTGGAAAGTTTCCTATGAACGGTTCGCCATGGGTGGCGTGAGGATTCAGCCCATCTATCTTGAAATAGAGGCTGATCCTCTCTTCATAAAGCGCAAATTAGTTCCATATGGTTTGCAAGATACATTTGAGGAGTTAGACAAGTCGGTTGAGCAAGGCATACTTATGCCAGTTGATTATTCGGACTGGTCTACTCTCACTGTGACGCAACTGAAGACTGATGGGAAAACACCTAGACTTTGTGGTGACTACCACCTTATACTCAATAGTCGTCTACTGCAGCAAAGTTGCACTACGCTAGAAACTGAAGACATTCTCTACAACTACATGGCTCAAAATACTTTTCCAAAATAGATCTAATTTGCGAATTCCTCTAGAAGAAGCTTCTAGTGCACTAACAGCTATTATTACTCCATTTGGATTTTTGAAGTATAAGTTTTTGCCTTTTGGTTTGAAGGTTTCACCTGCAATATAAAATAATTAATAAATCAGATGACAGAGGGGTTTGATGGTGTTGAGTTTTACCAAGACGAAATTATAGTTCATGGACCGAACATTGAATTACATGAAGTACGTCTTTTAAGTCTGTTCTGGCGTTTCTGCGAAAAGAATTTCTCGTTAACCCGCTTAAGTGTCATCTTACTTTATCGTCTGTATCATGCTTAGAGGGTTTCAGACCTGATGCTGGTCATTTGGCACCTATAATATAAGCACCTTCACCTAATAATATGTCGTCGTTGAGATGATAGATTGGAGGTCTTCAGTTTTACTCCAGACACATTTCCAATTTCACTCAAGTGCTTTTTGATATTCTCTTCACTAAACAATTTAAGTGGGAACAACAACATTGGAATATCTCGCAAAAAACTTTGGAATTTCCTAATTAACAAGCTTTCTTAAGACCTTTTTCATCGAAAGATATGTCCGTTCTCACTACAGTTACTTCTCCTATGGGCATAGCTGCAGTAATTGAGTAAAATGGACAACCTGTTATTTGTATTTCACGATGTTTAATTAAGAGTAGACAAGGATACTCTCAGACCCAGAGAGAGCCTCTAGAAGTTCTGTGGGCGATAAGACGCTTGCACAAGTAACTCTTTGGTACTAATTTTCACACAATTACTGATCAACAGGCTTTGAAATTCACTCAATATCCAGAAAGATCTTTGAAAAGATTATCTGCTGCTATGGTCAAAAGATGGAGCTTAGAACTAAGTGCATATGATTATACCACCGAACACAGATTGAATAAGGATATACCTTATGCAGACTTCTTATCTCGCTATTCATTATTTGAAAATTCTGCCACAGGCACTGATTGTTTGTCAGTCCAGCCGTTACCTGTGGATAGAGTTCGACGCACAGATGATACACGGAAATATTATGGATGCATTATAAATGCAACAGAAAGAGGCTGGAATATTCGATGTAAGAGAAGATTTTTGGACTTTTACAAGCGAAGAGATGAGATTTCAGACCATCCTGAAGGATTTCTGTGTCTGAATGACAGAATTATTATTCCTCCAACATTAAGATCTGGTATTTTGGATGATCTACATTCTGCGCATCTGGGAGCTGATAAGATGAAATCATTAGCACGCCATTGGCTGGAAATTGATGCTGGCATCAGCAAAAGATCAAAGAGCTCTTACAGTAGTTTGCATAAAATGTTATATGGGAAGTCATGGTGGAAACCATAGTCTGCGTCTTGTGAGTTTTGGCAGATCATTTATGAGGATTACTGTGGTACATTCTTAAATTCATACTGTGCCTTAGTTATTGTAGATTCTTATTCTAGATGGCCAGAAGTTATAATTACAGATAGTCCTAACGCAAAATTGACTCACAGGGCTTTGAGAAAGATTTTTAGTAGAGAATGAATTTCGGAAGTCTTAGTTTCCGATAACAGCACTCATTTCACTGAGAGGAAATTCAATGATTGGTTTAAACATACAGGTTTTCATCATCTTTAGACAGCACCACATCATTCTCAGTCTCACAGGTTGGCAGGGAGAGAGTGCCATAGCACCAATGAGTCAGAAGAATCTTGACGGGCTACAGACAAGTGAAGATAACTTCCCACTTCAATAACGCAATGTGGAGCACACAAGTACCCATCAAAGTCTTGCCAAGCTGTTAAAATCTTGAATTCTCTGAACGCATCTGATGTCCACGACTTCCGACGTACATTACCGTACAAAGAATGACTGCAGACCATCTGATGGAATCATACTAAAATCAGTGTGAAAGCGGATGGTGAACATATTAAACACAGGAAATCACTCAATTCACAACAGACACTTGGATCAAGTGAAAATAAATGAAGTGGGTAGTTCCGATTACAGTTTTGATGATTCCTCTACTAATCTTGATGTCGCAGATAATAAAGAAATAAGTCTAGATGATACTGATGAAAATAATACCACAGAATTAGTTGGAAGATCGCAGAGACCTGCTTGCAAACTGAGATCTCATTATAAAGACGCAAGGACACATTTGATATGTGGCGGATGTGGTGATTGGCAATTTCTATAGCTGCATTGTTTGTATACTCACCGTTGTTTGGTAATATTTATTAAATGAATTACAAATAATTCTGTAAAATACAAATTCTTAAATTCATCACTCTTTGCATTGTTGTTGATTTCCCATAATTGGATCATTGCGAAATACTACTATTACAAATAATTATAACAGATCGTAAAGGCCAAATGAAGCTCTGACTGGGATGAATACTTCGCCAATAATAACTTGATATCTTCTACAGGACAATCGGTATGGTAAGAGACACAATCGCTCCACTAAAATGTGCCCTAATGATACTGGTTGCTGATTTATTAATACTTCTTTGCGTGTCCAAATGGATACTAACTGTTGAGGTGAGCCTTTTGCAGATGATATTGCTGAAATCATTGTTGCCTGCAAGATAACTAACGTTTCACAGGCCGTTTTTATGCTTTCGTGAATAGCCCACCACGTCGACTATGTGAAATGCAACGCCAGAAGTGAGATGTGCTAATTGCAGACCAATTATAATAGTTTATATTTTCACATAAACGAGTGTTTATAAGAAAGGCAAGGCATTTTTAGAGGCACGATCAGTTATGTTATAAATTACAATCATGAAGTACCATAAATTAGTACTTTTTCATTGGTATGAAATATATTCCATAACTGTCATCCAGGATGCGTCGTGGGGGAAGGTAATGCGTAATTCACGAGGCAGTTGTAGGATATAGGACTCGTAATGTTTGCAGATCATTCATCATTGTAGGTGATCAAATATCTACATTATTCATTCTCAACCAAAAAGTCATAAAGAAGCTAAACTGGTAAGAGGACAAAGAAGACAAGCGACAGCAGCACAGAGGAAAGCAAATGGAGCCCTCAAGGGGTGATTTATAAGTTTATGTATACACAGATATACATATTCTGTGGATTAAATATGATTATGTTGGTTCACTAACTAACCAGTCCTTTTATTCTAACTTTTATATTGTGTGAACTAATATCAATGTCCTGCGTAGAAATATTTATAATGTCCTTCTAATAATATTAACATTTATGACTGTAGTTTGTTGCAGATTATACGTTTAATGAACTTAAAATATCTATGTAAAGTGAACAAGAGGTTGTGGGAGTCAAACGCAGGGGTGCATTGTCATCTTTGAGCAGTCTGGTGACTGAGGAGATGAACACTGGAAGTGTTTCACATCCCGCACATTAGCTGGTAGTCTATTCCAAATGACTGTAAACTTATTTAAGAAGTTGTACCACATGTAATTCTGGAAATGGTCTATGGCAACTAGATTGTCTTGATTTCTAAGATTGTAACTGATGACAGCGGTAGTATTGGTGATTGGCCTGAAGGAGTGCAAGAGAACATTAGTTAGTTTGTAGTAGAAAATAAGCTCTAGCTTTAGACGTCTCTTCTATTTTCAGTCTGTAGCAAAGTTCAGAGTAGTTGTGACTACATTCCAAACCAAGAATTCTTGAGGTAAACTGCCGTTGCACTCCCTCTAATCTAAGCTTATCACTCTGTCGTGGTCCGCTAAGAATAAACGGGCAGTATTCTAAAATAGTTTGGACACATTTTGTATAATAAAACCCCAGTTTCACAACGAAAGAAATTACGAGTTATGCATGATGCCTGTATACTGGCGTCCCTCGTGTACATGATGTAAAAATAGATTATTATTATCTCCGAGTGAGTAGCAACTTGGAATGATAGCGCTGAAGAAAGTAACCCTTCACTATTCACCTGTTCTGTTCTCTGTCTGCAAAACATTCCGTGAATTGTTGCCGATAGTCTCCGTCAATATACTGTTAGTGTTCATAGCACATTTAATGATACAAGTTGTCGAAGTTAATCCTCAAAGTTTAACTGACGCATACTATCTTCGGCAAGCTGCATCTGTTTCTACTGAGTTCTCACTGCTCAGTAGAAATAAAAACGTAGTCTTCGCAACGTCATTTCCCACTTCCTTATTTCATTTCATCTGAATTTGGAATAACAGTGGACAAAAGGAAAAAATTTAAGTGAACACATGAATATCATTTTGTCCAGCTAACACCACGCACATACTGATGGACAATTTATTCAAATTCGCCTCGAATAAAACAACTCTTTATTCACGAAAGTGTTCCAATTGTTTTGATATTAGATTCAATATATTATAGACTTTAATCTTTTAAAGTATATCAATATGGTCTTTGCTCGAGATTGGTTGACTGAAATAATGAAATAGAGAGAAGGACTGGAGCCACTTCTTACAAGTTTATTGCAATAAATCCAAATTTATTCACACAGGTTGCTCTTACACATTTTGTCTGGGATTTTTGTTTTCTAAGCCCTAAAATAATGACTATTTGTAGACTACTATTCACCTCTGAATATGAGTAAGGATCCTTGGTCATTACAGAATAAGCCAGTCTTTAAAAAGAAAGAACTTACACCAATTTAAAATGTTAATATTTGCATAGACATTGGGTCTCTTATTTATTTCATATAAAAATCTAAATAAACTACTAGTTTACATACCTATTTATCATCTGCCAGCGAGCCCAATTTAATGCCTTATAATCGTTTTAACGTCAATAATACAGCCAAATTGGAACCTGCCCCCATATCGTTTTCAACAAAGTAAAAGTACATTTTAACCACGTGGTAAACCTGGGAGTGTGTTTCAGGACAATTTGTATGAGTTAAAAAAGTATGAAAATTTTAAGGTGAGGTTGAGGTCACCATCCAGCAAAGTGATCGATAAGTTCACTTATTTTAATCAATCACACAACTGCAGACCATCAACAAAATAGTTTTGGTTGATTTAATAGGATTTTAACGGCTATTAAAAATTTTAACTTTACTTTTGATTTGATGGTCGAAGACTAACACAATATTTTCAAATTTAGGGATCAATTATATGGCTAACCTCTAGCTGTTTTCAGTCTAAGATTGATTACATTATACCCACATTTAAAAGTCTGCCCGAATATTGAGTAGACGTATTGTAAACAAGCAATCAAAACAGCTTTGTTAAGTTACTTCCCGTGAAATAATGCTTGATACAAAATCTTCCAGTGATTCGAAATATCACAGCCCATGCACTTTCGTGGTGACGAAAATCAAAATAAACACATCCGTGCTTGAGAAAAAATTTGGATCACTAAACGTCATTGTTAGATTGAACAACTACACATCTGAATTTCGATTCCATCATTTAACCTTACTCGCCTTCTCAATCGGCCTGAAAGCACACATTTTTAAAAGCAGGGCCACCGAAAACGACTTTAAACTTTTACTGCACTAATCTAGATATAAAAATCATGTTTAACAGCTACAATTGAGGCAACAACAATATTTATTATCAAAAATGCAGGATAGGTATCTTGTCTACGCACTCACGGAAATTCAAACCACAAATAATAAATGATTACATGGTTGATTGTATGACCGGAAGATCCTTCAAAAATAAATCGGCCGAAAAATGCCGAACTGGTTAGTCATGTTAGCGCATGCATTAGTCATTACTTCATGGACATCAAAGATTGGTTGTCCGTCTCAACAAAAAGGAAATTTATAAGCACATATTTAGATATGAGTTAAAAAGCAGCACATTTCGCATGTGTACTTCAGTAGCTGTCCTTCTATAGCTATTACATTCGTTAGCAGACCTAGATCTCTTTGTATGCTGCTGTAATCAGGGACAACACAGTTCATAAAATAAGGTGCTTTTCTTTAATTAAAATATGTGACTTCAAGTACAAACTCATAAGCCTACAGTTATTTAGCTTTTCAAAACTTCCAAAGAATATATAACAAGCTCTAGGCAGCCAAGCACACTGTCGTTTTGAGTAATTTTAAACCGAAATTTGTTAGCCTCAGTAATCACCGAAATGAACTCGAAGAACACTCGGACAGCTCACATAATACCTCAATAAAACTTATAAAATCTCGAAGTTGCATGAAACTTTGACCACAAGGGTTGATGGAAATTTAGAGTAACGTGTTATCATATACGTATTCAAAAATCACCTGATTTCTAACCCGTGCACACGACTTGAGTTGTAAAACTCAATCATTGATCTGACTTCATTTCTTGAAAGTGGGTGACTTGTACTTTCATAAAGCTACTGTCAGGGTGTAAAAAATTATAGTAGAGCAAGATCATTAGGATGTTTTTGAAACAGTTTGAAAAATCTCAGTGAAAATGAGAGAGGGAAGGAGGAAAACGCATGGATAAATGAGGAGTGGTCTTCATGGCAATCGTATGAAAGTGAGTAGAAGTGGTTTTGCCGGGGGAAAAGGAGAAACTGACAAATTAATCCTAAACTAGAGTTACGGATGAGGTGGTTTTCAAGCTAATTAGGTTAAATAATCGGAGAAGCGATAAGAAAAATTATATCGCCGACGCAAACACTATGGAAATCAATCGATGAAGATAACACTACTTAAATGATCCATTAATGTCCCAGAATAGCCGTGAAAATGCAACAGCCTCACAACGTGGATCATTTTCACTGCAAATGATAGTTCCCATAGGTAACTGTTTGAATGCAATACTGATTTTTGAAATCAGACATTTTAGTAGCCAGTTGGTGTTATTTGTGGAAAAAAAAATTCGTTCATGCTAATGCGGCTTCTGACTTGCATCACCATCTTATTCACACATCTCATATAAGACCAAATACGTTTTCTAAGCCGACTACCAGAGATAACGCAGAATTAAAACAGGATGTTTCCACTAAATCAGATGTAAATACTTAAACCACGTCCTTCCACCCATTTATTCTACGACGACCGATTAGTAACGTTCCCCGCAAATTTTCCCCATGCATACATTCATTAACTTCTGCATAATATGCTGATGTAACACTACAATAAACCAGACAAACCAGTTAAGGATTCACGGGCATCACGTCATTTCCAGACCGACGCAGATGACTTTTCAATGCTACAAATTATCACGATCGGAAAAGTTCTAAATTTTACACAATACCCCTCTTATATAAGTTCTCTTATTTCAACCTTCATAAACGTTTGATGTTGATTTAAGACTCATCACTGACTTATTATTGTGTGCCTTGTACTTGTTTATTTTAACATATTAGTAAAACTTTTGTTAAGAAAGTGCTGTGAATTTGTGTACTTCCACAAGTTTCGATAAAAAGGATTAGAAAATTTACCTGAGTCAAGTGAGAATGCTAGGGTTACAAACCGACCGTACTTGAATCCCCTAACTTTTGGGTATAAGCAGTGGACAAAAATAATATCATGAATCGAGGAGCAAAGTAGCGGGCCATTTCAGATCGGAAGGGACGTACGGACCGGAAGCGTCTACTTCAAATAAGAGGCAACTGGTATCACACAGTTACAACAAAGTAATTACTTAGTATCAGATCATCATCGTAAATACAGAAAGGTATGAACAAAATAACTATTAGATATGATACAAAAGTTGGTGCATTTAGGTTACTTGCTATAATATTTCTTCAGTTTTGGTACGAATTGTTTGATTTGGACATATTCCTATCTTCTCCGCTGTTTGACCAGTTAAAAAAGTCGTCCTCGTGCAACTCATCGGGTCCTCTTGGGTTGAAAGACCACTGTTTGGGAATATCAAGGTACCTGATGTAATTTATCGGTTCACTATGATTTAATGATTTTGACTGTAATCTCCTATGCAGTTCTTCTCTTTTCCTGAACCACAGATTATCCAGGGTGTGTATGTTGGCGATATGTACCGGTGCTAATTGGACGGGGCTTTTAGTCAACTTCTGTATGTAAGGCGAAGAAGAGGATACGATGGTGCTGGAATCTGATTTTGGACGCGATCTGATAATCTGCGGGATAATGAGGTCTAAATCTTTTTCTCTAATTATATTTATCTTTGACTTGCATGAGTTATCGAAGCCAACTGGTGTTGATTCGTACGAATTCGTCATCTTCAAACTCAGCGGGATTGGTGGTAAGTTGAGGAGGTCCATACATGCAGTAGGAGACTTAGCCTGTCTGTTTTTTTGGATGCAGATATGCCCATCTCTGTCAAAAACTAGCCTGTGCTGAACAGTGCTAGGAAACCGGCCATTATGCTTTGAGTTGCAACAGGTTGAATAATTCAGAGAACTGGGAATATTGACTGTGTTTTTAGGCAGAACTGCTGTGAACTTGACTCTTTTTGATGGTACAGGCAAGCTCCTATTCGCTTGTTCTTTTTTCGTTTCTCTTATTATTCTTCCTCTGTTAATACGTGCGATGCTATTAAGATAGGACTGTTTCTCCCTTGGACACAAATCCAAAGTTGGAAATAAGTGACGTTCAGACCTCTTTTTAAGCGACTTGTTAGATTGTGGCTGTTTTTCGGCAACATCATGGGCTTCTGCGTCTGCCATGAATTTTTCGCATTTGTAATACCCACAAAGTGAAATGATGCGAACAAACAAACCTGGAAATTACCAATTTGAGCTTAATAAAACTCATATTCATTTTCAGTTAATAATTAAAATAGTTTGAAATAATTAATATATTTACTATTTATCATTATTTGTTTAATATAAATATAAATAGTTTCTTTTTTACTATATGACCACTCTTGCTTTGTTTTAATACACCAAACCCAGTGCTAATACCACATTTTCGCGTAGTAAACTTGTTTTCGCGTTATGTCTGAAGACCAGTAAGTGGTTGCTTTAGAGTCTAAACTTCACAGAATCAAGGTGGCTGTCCGCCTTAGACCATTTAATAAACGGGAAATAGATCGTAATGCTGAGTTAATAGTCTCTATGAATGGCTGCTCAACTACAATCAAAAATCCTGAAAGTAAGGCTTAGTATCCAGTACATGGAAATATTTTTGCAATTCATTATTGAATTTCAATTTCTTTATGAATTAACTCTTTATTAAACGTTAAAATCATTTTTAATCAGTTGAAAGGTTGAAAGCTATGAATGGTCTGCAATTGCAGTTGAAATACTGTGCATCTTAGTTTTCAGACTCAGATTCAAGTATATTAATATCCTCTTCATTTCAGAGAAATTTCTAAGATTATTTATTTTTTGTCAGGCTTCTGATAACTGGAAAATACAAAAATGAAACTTTCATGTTCGCTTTTGGGAACAGTGTCTTTTAGGAAATTTAACATTGAGTTTCAGTGCTAGCTGTCTACACTGCATATGTACTGTGTGAATTTGAACGATTAGCAGCTTACTATCCTAAGCATTGCCCAAAGAGATTTTACTGCTCAGCTGTCTCATGTTTTAGATACATCCTTAACATATTTCCAGATATGGGCTCTGTATATATTAGTATATATAATAATTTTTGTTTCATGTAAAAAATACATGGAACCATCCTCAATATTCTGACGCCATATGTATTTATATATGTAACCTATACTATATATATAAAAAATTTAGAACCATTTATTTCTCGCAGGAAGAGAAAAATTATATTCGTACACTAATGTTTTGGATAATATGGAAAACAAGAATAAAAAGGAAGCCAGATATCATCCAAGTCTGTCTTTCTTTTGCTTAGCCCACTTATGTTTCACATTCTTATACTTGTGAGCAACGCTTTTGAATTCTATTAGCTTGCATGTTGATGAATCGACAGCTAATACGAGCAGTACATAAAATTTTTAATGCTTATGTTTTCAGCTAATAGCTACCAGATAGGGCCGTGGTATATCGAATTGCAAATATATATTTACATGCACTATTTACAACACTTGATTAACACTTATATAGTTTTTATTCCTACTTCCTGACAGCTAAACAGCTGAAAGGTTCACTGGGATAAAAGAACTTTGCAGTGATGTTCACCACTTTTGTGCTCACATTTCCAAGTTAATCTAGAGAAGCTTCCGTTCCCATTTATCTCAGAATGGAGAAGCAAGTTTGTTAGTGGGTTAAACTAAGGCAAAAATTCTAATCCGAATTTTATGTCCGTGACGCGCAGCTGAATTAAACCGGATGAACTAAATTTATGTATGTTTTTGATGTATCTATATTACTGTTTTCTTTACTCAAATACATACAGGGAAGAAAGTGTATAAAGCACCTAGATTAACTTCCAGGTGAAAAAATTAAGCTAACTCTGTTGTCGTGCTGTACATTCCCAAGAGGTTTTTTAAAATATACCAATTATAGACTATCAATTTATGTAAATTCTTATAATTGCACAAGAGAGAAAACAATAAATTCAGAAGATGTCCCCTAGGCAGTTTTATTGTCCACAGCTATGCAGTCGCTAATTCTGTGCATATTCTCTCGGTCACTTAGCACATTTATGGCTGTTGTTGTATAATTACTTATAAAGAAAAAAGTTAAACGAGAGCTGAAAAGTGAGATAAACATTAAAGGTAAACTATAAAGAGCAAGGAAACCGAAATTATACAGCTAGAAAGATATGTATGGGCATCATTTAAATTGATTTTTGTTGGAAAATGAAATGTAACGTATAGTTCAGTTTGACCAGTCTATAACGAATTTCAAAAATACCTTTCTCTTCTATTTTCTACATTTCTTTTAGATCAGAAAGACGTTAGGCAGTTTACATTTGACCATTCCTACTGGTAACTTAAAAGTCATTTTTATTTGCAGGTCAAATTGTTTTTTATCTAGCTAGGAGAGAAATGTTTGGATCTATTCTGCTTGACTTATGTATTTCATCCCAGCCGCCTGTAAAATGCTGCGTCAATGACAGTTTATCGGCATTGAAAATAACGGTTCACTAAGTATGCCGCACATTAAAAATACTTCCAGTGATATTAACAGTCTTACCAAAATTAGAAAAGGCGGGCTAGCCAGAAAGTGCTCTGTTGATAATAACTTTACTTACCTTTTATAGAGTGCTGTGAAGTAGTAAGCAGCAGGTCATTCCTAACTCATGTAGTACTTGGGGGGTTTTGTCATGAAATTATGCTAAACTTCTTTTATAACAGATCAGTAACTACTACACAATAGCTGAAAATCAACAAGCAGAATGTAGTTCTTCCATCTTAGTCTAAAAATATTTCGATACAATAGTGTCAGGGGCTATTAAAATTTATAGGGAGAATAGAATCACCTTGTTTTTAATTCGACTTATACGAAGTCTGATAAAAACAGTGCCTTCTGTGTCTTTTGTTATGAGACATGTCAACCTTTTTTAAATTGACAGAAGTCTAGAATGGCATTAGTAAGATGAACCATGGTTTGGTGAAATTTGGGAATATTGTTCAGTATGATCCGCTGCTAAATTTTTATGAAGGACGCTAAATGGAAAACATTTAAATGAATGGCATCATTTAAACAGTCTTTTAAGTTATGATATTTTTGGCGTAGCAAATGATTCTAACAACACTGGCACATACATACATCTTGATATGTTTACATAACTGCCACCACGATGATCTGTAGCATAGTAGCTAATTCACATGTGATTTCTAATGTCTTAGCTGAAAACCAAATTTTTAGTGACTGAAAAATGCCTTCCTATTGTTAGGTCACACGATGGTTTCAAAACTGAGTCAAATGGTGTACTAGTACCTAGCGGAAAAGACTCAATATACGTTGGCCAGCAGCACGTATTCAATGATTTAGGTCGTGGATTACTAGCAAATGCATTCAATGGATATTCGTGTTCGTTATTTGCTTATGGACAAACGGGTTCTGGAAAGTCATACTCAATGATTGGCTATGGACCGAACAGGTATATTTCGTATCAAACAAATTAATGGGTTTATTGTTAGAGGTATTGTGCCAATTATATGTGAAGAGTTATTCAAAACAATCAGCAAAAACACAGATCCAGCCAAGGTAACTATTATAAATTAGGTATTTTCTGCATTTCACATTGTGCGAATTAAACCCAGAGACAAGCTATATTTTATTTGAAGGCCCACGTAAGTGTATTCATTACGTATTTTCGATATTAGCGGTTAGTTCGGTCGTACATATGTAGGCTTAGACAGAATGAAGTCATTCCTAGAAGTCATAAGACTACTACGTCATACGTGAATTAGTTCAAAGCAAGCATTTAAATAGTCACTATTCATTAACTTATTTGGTCTAGAATATATTATATATATAAGTATACAGGCTCAAGACGAATCTCACCATCAAGTGGAGGGCTTAGCAATTGGCTCCCCCCTAGGTCCACCCTTGGCCAATAGCTTCATTGAAAACGTAATCAACGAACTCTTTTCCTACTGGACGATACTTTTATCTTGCATAATAATAACATCAATGCCACGATCCTTCTCTAAATGTTCAGTATGCCTGAAACAAAAGTTGCGTTCATATAGGAAAAGATAAAAAGAAGGCATGATGACAGTATCAAGAGGGGTGTTTTCCGGATGAAGTTATTGGTTAGCCAATATATCTATTTCAGTTCGTTTGTTCCCCCTGCATTTAAAAGAAATCTTATCAGTACCTTGATGTATTGTGCTAGAAAAATCTGCACAACTGGCAATCTAGATGGTGAAATTAGGAAAATAGAAAATTTTTTATACGAGAATGGATACCCCGAAAATTGGCTTAAGTCTCGGTGAGAAGAGTCAACAGAAAGAAATGCCTGGAAACTGTGGAGAAGAAACGCATATACATGGCTTAACCACTTAAAAGAGACGCAGCAACTGGATTGCCGGCATAGACAAGTAATAGCTAAAACAGTCTTTGCAGCAACATTGTGTTTAAAATTCGTCACTCGTTGTATAATTCCAACTCAGGTGAAGGATAAGCTACTGAGTCTGGCCACTTCAATATGCATTTATAAATTTAACTGTTTATGTGGAGACAGTTACATATGTAGAACGACTCGGCAGGCCCACAGTCGCCTTCTAAAGCATCGTTCAATGAGGTTAGGTGGAAGAGTCGTAAAGTTAATCAGAAGTTCCATACTGGCACACCCAGTGGATAGGGATCACATGAATGACAAAACATCAGCTTTTACATTTCTACACAGGGCGCCACCTCAACTCCCTAGGCTGGTACGTCTTCGGTTGCTAAGCATATCTGAAGCGGTCGCCACAAAGATTTTTCAACCCAATGTCTGTGTTCACAAAAGCTTTGTTCAATTCCTCTTCCCACCTTGTCCTTCGCCTCCAACCCAAAATAGTTATCTCTCCCTGTGACACAGGATAACTGTAAATATTATATTATTATTTTTTTCTATTTTATTTTAATTGTGATGATAGCTGCATTATCAGTATCATGTTGTGCTGTAGTTAAACATTCTAGTTTCGGTTCCACATTTTACTATTATTATTATATTATCTAACTGCTATGTGGCAATAGTTATTTTCCCCTCTACCCCCACTAGTATGCAAATTCTATCTATACACTCACGGTTGCCTAGATTTTATAAAAAAAATTGAATGAATTCACCTTGTTATTATTATTATTATGATCACCTTAATTATTATCCATTAATTCACACCTCTGGTCCTATATTTTATTAACCACAATTATTCAAAAGCCTGAGACTAATATTTCATTAAGTAAATGTAAAGTCTGATGAGAATTTATCGAAAATAGGTATTTGCTTAAATCGTGTTGTATAATATTTGTATACATTGAAATATCACTTTTTTTCAAAGTCATTTCCGAGACTACGTTTCATAAATTAATCAGCCGTGAGTCTTCTGATGAGAGAAAGTGTATTGAAAATACTGCTCTCCAAACGGAACCATCTACAATTAAAAAGCCTCATTTTCAGGCCTCATAATAACGCATTATGACTCCGAATAATATTGTGTAAATTTGATGAGTGACATATTATTCTTTACCTGAAACTCTCTAGTATGTATACTGTAGCAATCTAAGATTACTTCTAAATTTTTCTTATTGCCTCACTGCATTCTGTCTTATTTGAAATAAACTATGCATAAGAATTTATTAAAGCTAAAGAAATGGATAATGTTGAAAAAATTGTGTTAAGAAGTGCATGGTAACCAGAAATACGATTGCCCAGATAACTGAGGGTTGATAACTGATTCCTTTAGACAACAGTGATCAGAAACATCTTATATTTTCATCTTACATACAGTATTTCATGTTCATCATGTATATCTGGTTGAATTTAATTTACTAACTACTGCTTCGCTATCGGTAATTTATAACTAAATACATAACAATTCTTAACACCGTAGTCAGGTGAAATTTACGTATAAGTATAAAACTTGGGAACTGTGGTAGAGTTTAACTTCATAATGGATAAGATTTTATTTTGATAAATGACACAGTATTATACAGTAATATTAACTGATGGTGAATTGGTGAAATTTACATGGTTGTCTCAACAGAAAAAGCTAAAAGCTACAGGGTAAACAGTACCCAGGGTAGTCAAATTGTATTTCGCTTTTTCGATAAAATATTTACATTTTTCTGAGGCTCCAAACTAATTCAATCAGCAGCATATTACTAATACATACAAAAATAGTTTCCTCAAGAAAAATTATGTCATTTCTCGTCTTGTCTCTTAATCGAAAATAGAAGTTTCAGGTTACTTTGTCTATGATGGAAATATACAATGAACAGATTCGCGACCTGTTAACAAGAGATAAATCAACACAAACAAACTTACAAATAAGGCAATCACCAGTTCAAGGGTTCTACGTTCAAGGTTTAACACAAATACCCGTTGGATCCTACAATGAAATCGAACAAAGAATGAATCAGGGTAAATAAATCATATAGTTTTTAAGGTTACGTAGAGGATTCTTATTAAATCAACGATGTACAGTTCTTCTGTAAAATACCATTTCTATTATCAGACATGATTTTCATAAATACTTATCCGAACTGAATAAACAAAGAATAACTACAATAGTAAAATGAACGTTTTAGTACAATAATTTTTTTATAGTAGAGTTTCACTCAGTTACGTCTTTTTCTTTGGGAAAATGGATTGATTCAAATAATTTACTTCATTCTGACAGTTTTAAGTCTACGGAAAGAGGTGAGATCTACTAGGTGAATAGGTAAGTTTTTTATTTAGATAAACGTCATTAGTTTCTTGAAGAACTGCTTATTTTTGCGGAGAAAATCTCAATCACTGGTTTCACACTCCAGCATTATCATTCACCACATATTTAATCAAGAAGTGATTTTTTTTCTGAAAATACAAAATATGACGTACGTATTGCAAAAATAAACCTTATTGCTAGGATTTCATCAGTCAGTGATTCCGCTACATTAGGTGGTTGTCAACAGTTGATAAGAATTTTAAAGTCTCAGTGATTTACAACTGAAGATTTCATTACCACCTTAATGAAGAGTTTGATTACTGAAATATTCATACTTTAAATATTACTTTGTGTGGAACTTCAGCACCCATAAGTCAATCGCTAACTATGTTGGTGGTTAAAATCTTAACGATCGCAAATTGCATACAAAATATCGTGCTAGGTCATATCAAGTAGCTCATTTGCTACACTTCATTCCCTAATCACTGACATTTGCAACCTAAAGCCGCAAGCTCACACTCTGATATGAGTTCAAACGTTACATGTTCCGTTTGATTCGTTTCTGCCTTGTGTCGTACTTTCCTTCCATGTTATAAATCAGCAAGTAAACTAACTATTTTTGGGAGCGTATTATGCTGAAATCCTTTTAAAAAAAACTCCACAAGAAACTTCAACTCAATTATTTAGGGTAAATGAACAATCGAATGCAACTAAATTTTACAGGCTAGATATTTAAACAGCCTTTCTGTTACGTTTGTGAAACTTTTCTGGAACATGCACCGAGTAGTAGGGCTGACCGTTAACGATATATCTTATTCTACAGGCGAAGATAATAGCGTTGAAGCACATCAGGCAAAGCTTCGAAGCTTCCTACTGCCTTCTCTAGAATATATCCTACTCCTTATCCCGTTTTATTCTAAAGTTATATACTCAGCACCATTACATAACCAAGTACATGAATGGTTTAACATTTATTTTTTTCGTTTGTTTATTTGCCAGTGTTAATGATTTTAGTAAACTGATTAATGAAGGAATATTAGTTTAATTCTTTGCAATTTTTACTACGAAAGCTTTGTGATAGACAGTATACTTAGGAAGTAAGACATCCCAGTATTTACTAGAAGTGTACTATAGTAATAATTTAAATGTCCATTTCACGTAATTTTATTTTTGAAAAGTTCTTTTTAAAAATTATTACTAATCGTCATTAATGTACTAACTTGGCCCTTCAACCTAATACTGTACTAATAAAGACAATTTATAAATGCTGAAACAAAAGATGCTGAGATACTATTGGAAAATAACAAAAACAAGTTTTTATCTTCATTGTTAATTATTACTAAACATGTACAAAACAACGTAAACAAAGGGATTCCATGGCGATGTTTTGAATATTAAAATAAGCAAGCTTGTTTAAGTGGCCGAGAATAGTTCTTGAAGATAATTCAGGCATTTTGTCTCCTATTCAATAAGATATTTCCTGAATATAAGTAAAAAAATGTTTACTAAGACCTTTTAGAGGAATTTTGGCAAAATAAGAAGTTATTTTATTAAAAAGGCCAGCAATTTTTGTCAACCTTTGATATGATAGAGAAAGGACATAATTTAATGATGGTTATAATACGTTTTATAAGGTAGATAGATTACTCCTAACACAAGTTTTGCTAGCTTTAGCAGAAGAAAAAATATTCGAGACTGTGTGCAAAAAAACACTGTTCTGTCGTCGTGATGACGCGAATGACTTGCTTTCTTCAGCATATTTATCACCATTGCGGGGGAATTCATTACTACTGAAGCCTTAAATAAAAAAACTGAAACATGGAAATTAAACACCAGAGATTTGAAACTCAAATTGTTCTGTGACGCAAGTTTTCTTCTATCTTAGTCAAAATGAGTCTGCCAACAGAGTAGAAAAACTTCAGAATGCTGCCTAGCAATTAGTCGGAATGAAACTAATTATTGAAACTAAGGATGACAAAAATGGCCTAATTTGTCCTAAGAAATGAAATCAACAATTTCACATGTGTTAGGCGCATTTTACATACAAAACGGCTCAGTTTGTTTCCATAACTTAATTGATAGTAAATAATTTATGAATTACTTTAAAACCGAGCCAGAAGTTGACCTTGATGTCGGAGAAATGTTTTGTAAAATTTTTAAAAACAGAATGCTTATTCATGGCATCTCCAAAATTTGCAAACTAAAATCAGGAAGTTGAAAACCCCTGTAGTAAAATCTTGACATGAGAAAATGCCTGTTTGATAGTTATCAGAAAGATATGTCCGTAAGCTCTTAGGAACTAAGCTATACCTTTATATAAGTATAAAACTTGGGCATTGTGGTGGAGTATAACTCCATTATCGATAAGATTTTATTTTGATAAAGTCACACAGTGTTAGTAATATTTACTGATAACGTTTCGAGCAAAAATTATTGCTCATAATCATATCAAGTCATAGTAGATTGATTAACAACACTCGTCTTAATTCCCATAGTATTGTATTTATTGATAACACTAATACTGTTTCCGAATGTACTTTATCTTCCTTTATTCAAATGTGTGATCACTTTTTATTCTTGTATATAAAAGAAGCAAGAAAGTTGTGTGAATACCTTGATACGATTATAGGGAATAAATTGTGCTCGAAACGTCATCAGTAAATATTACTGTATAACACTGTGTGACTTTATCAAAATAGAATTTTATCCACAATGGAATTATTCTCTACCACAGTGCCAAAGTTTTGTCCTAATATCAGTAGGAAAATTGTAGTATTTCCCACTGAGAGAGAAAGAGAGCTCACAGTAGACTTTATCACAAACTAATTGCCATTAGTGTTCGGTAGTTCCTTCTAACAGCCAATAATTCAGAGAGATGCACCACTTTATGTCAAAATGCAAATGTGGACTCTGAGGATCATGCAGGGCATAATTTCTTAAGGCCGACATACGATTATTGTTCATCAAAAATTACAAGCCGAAGCTCAGAAAACTAGTTTAATTTTTGATCGATCAAGTCAAAAAAGAGCATATTGAATACATTTTTCCTATTAAAACAGCTGTTTTGATAATATTGAAAAACATTCATAAAGACTCAAAAAAACTAAAAAAGCACTTAAGTGAGGCCAAATTTCTAAATCAGAGTTGAAAAGATTTTCGAAGAATGAAATACAAAACATTGCACACTGCTTTGGATATCCAAACAGGATGTAATTTCGAAAGACGTATTATGTAACAATCCCTGCCAGATCAAGTGAACAACTAGACATACAGAAATGTGGTCAAACCTTTCACGCTTCTCATTTTAATACTTTTAAATGATCTATTAGCTGATCACTTGGTTACTTGTATGATGTAATTATATGTCTAAATCTGAAGCTTGTAAAAGAATTTTTCATTTAGCTGCTGTTTCTTACACACTGACTTACCTACTTATTTATAAACGAGTAGTATGAAGCCATTTAAAAAATTCACGCAAACTTGTCAAAAGCAGAATGCCGGTCAACAAATTTATCAATTTCATTTTTCAACTTATCTTATAGGCACTGCACGTAGGACTGTGGCAGCAACGAATATGAATGAAACAAGCAGCAGAGCACACACCGTAATAACTATAACATTTGATCAATTCATTGGAGCAGAACAAGCTAACATATCACGGAAACGATCAATAATCAATTTAGTTGATCTAGCAGGTTAGTTGTCTTTTTTAGTGGTAAACACTCCCATATTCAAAGTGAATCCATCATAAAATACACTCATCAATTCTTTCGTACACATACTGAAATGGAACCATGTGGTTATACAACTTCACTTAGGTCTTTTTAACCACTTACTAATAAGATTGAAATAGTAGCAGTTTTTCTATAGGGACAGTCTAGTTGACATTTTTTAGTTACATCATATAAAGTAAATCTTCTTATGATATCTTAGCAATCATCAAGTTAACTTGCAGAGTTACTGCCATACTGGACAGGGAGGCAGAACTTACAACATATCTTCCTATTTTTGTGATGAAAAATTCAGTCAGTGTTATTCACATAACCAAAATTAGCACCCACAGATTTTTTATTTTGATTTTGTCCATTAAAAATATCTACAATCATAGAAAATGCTGCTGTGATACTACTTTACTACTAATAAAATGTTTCTAACCCTCCAAAACTCTTTCAGCATTTCCACAGAAGCTCGAAACATACGTCTTTAATTTCTCAAATTTACTTCTGACCTCCAATTAAATGCGGGTCATATCACATGGTTCGAAATTCCACAATGCGTTTAGGAGAATAAATACATAATCTGAGGTTGTCAGACAAAGTCGATGGAATCGCACTAATGAACGGATCAGACTGCGTTTGTAAATTACCACATCTACTTTCAAACTCTACAAATTATTCAACTAAAAGGGCACGACATGAGCAACAGAAAATCTTACAAAATTAGTGAAGAAACTAAGAAATGATTAAGGTATAACTTCAGAGGTGCATGAGAAGATAAGACTTTGAAATAATAGAGAAGATTTGAAGCTCAGGTGGATGATTTGCAATTAGTAGTGTTCTCTGAGCTGGTTGTAAAGATGCTTACCGGGAGACGCAATTCTATCACTCATGGAAACTTTAAATCAGTTCACTTTATGCTAAAAATTGCGCTGAAGATGTTTTCCAGAAGGACGACGAAAGCTCCACAACTAAACCAACCAGCTCAGAGAACACTACTAATTGCAAAGATAAGACTTTGCAAGTTAACCATTCCAGCCTTATTTGGGTCAATTAAAGGGTATAAGAATGATATCTTACTTCCACGTATTATAGATGTGATCAGATCATCTTACTATTAGATCTCAAAATTGTTTAAAGATGTCTTTAAACCAACGCAGCAGCATATGACCAGATATAATCTGAAATGTATATCTAGTTTCATATAATTCATATACAAAATGTAAATGTGCTCAAAGAGAAATTGTGTCCCAAGATGTCACATCCCTCTTCACAAGCATCTCCTTAACTGACGCAATGGACTACATATATGGTTGCATTAAATCCATCAAACCAGAAATTCTTCTGTCCACTAACTACTTGAACAGCCTACTCTTCAGAAGCATCTGTAAAATTCATCTTAAATGTAACGAACTGTGCTAAGTAAAGAAAGTTGATGTGTTTATGGAGTCTCCACACAGACTGCCCTTAGCTGATTGTTTCATGACTAGTCTTGAAAATACCATCTTCGGACCGTTAGCCAGTCAAATTCACCTTTACAAAAGATATGTAGATGATAATTTTATAAATTTTGATGAATAATTCGACGCAGACAACAATTTCAACGTAGCACAGGCTTCGATAAAATTTACTCTAGAAAATTTCCCAATCGCGGACACGATACTCATGGGAACACCAAACAACTTCATGCAAAGTTCAGTATAACAAAAGATAGTATAGAGTAGACAGTTCACTTACCTTTAAAGCTATGTTACACTGGTCACAAAACAAAACCCAGTATGTTTGCTTCGCTCAAGGATTCCGAATATTTTTTAGGAAAATGGATAACCATCTAGATTTATTGACCGAAACGTGAAGAACCGCTGCTACTGAGTATCGCAAATATTTCTAGGTAAAGTCTCTATGTGAGACTGAAGTTCAGTGGTGATATCGAAGCCGAAATTCTCAAAATGCTATATTGTCACATGTCTGAATAAGATATTTTGTGTTCTTACCTTGAGAATCAGATACTTTTTTGAAGTGTAACAGCTTGAATAATGCACTTTTTCTCAGAATTCTATGTTGATGAGTCGAACAAGTATATGTGTATTCAGGCCGTGTATAATCCAAAACTATCTAATTATTTAAATGTTAAACTTCAACTCTCCTAGTTTGAAATCTAGTGGTCTCCATAGTGTATCTGTCAAACAGTGAAATAGTGTAGTTGTTACTATTTCACAGTAGGAAAACTCGTGCCATTTCTACTCCAACAAATTCTAGATCGATAAGGATAAAACTATAATGTAGTTGTTTCCCTCCCTAAGTTTAATATAAAGTAGAGTGTTTAATGAATAGGTGGACTAGTTTCACATAAGTGAGTTATCAGATCACCTGCTTAGAAACGCTTGATAATTCAAAAGTTTGTGCATGTCCTGGTTTGAAACCCCATTTCCTCCCTGAAAGTGAATCATGAACTATGTTCAGTTTTCAGTCTGCGGTTGGTTTCTAGTATTACGAACTTACACTTTAAATTCTGTTCACACTAAAAACCCTGGAAAAGCTATAAGATCAACTATACGAAGATGGAAATTTCCTAACTTTCTAAAATCAGCTGATTATTACTCTTCATTAGATACAGTAAATTAGATTCAGATGAATTCGTTCATAACTAATGTAGATTTTTGTGATTTATTGAGCACTCGTTTATATTACAGGTTCTGAACGAGCTGAGGCTACTGGTGCAACTGGCGATCGCTTAAAAGAAGGCGCAAAAATTAATCGTTCATTGTCAGCCTTGGGTAATGTAATATCCGTGAGTAACTGGATTCTAAGCTAAACTCTGTTTCTGCGTTTACAATTATTATCTAACTACATAAATAATATATGCAAACTACTACCTCTAAATTAGCATTTATATGAAGCATGTATTGCATTTATTACAGGCACTGGCAGAAAATAAGAAAGTTATTCCATATCGTGATTCAATACTTACGAAACTCTTGCAAAATGCATTAGGCGGTAACAGGTAAGTTTTTCTGTCTATGAGAAGTATATGTGAATAACTGATTATCAGCAGGTACAGAAAGTTTCGCCTAAATTCTTGATAACCGAAGTCATCAATAGACAGTTTTATTTGTTTACTTGCTGCGATTTCGTTCGTAACACGTTACATAATTTTTTCACCTCCCTTACTCATTTAGTATAGTGGCCACTCGAAAAAAATGTTATTTCACAATGACAGGTGTTAGGTTTTCTTTACCTAAAAACCTATCCGAAACCCTTATTAGTGCAAAAGTCTATTGAAGACAAGTTCAAACTTGGAATGAAAAATTCCAAAGGCGCATCAAGGGGAAAATATTTAAAATTAAGAATAAGGATGAGATTTGCCGAATGCAAAAATAATCACACAAATATGCGAATTACAAATACACTGTACTAACAATATGTAGGATACTTAACAATGAATATTTTCGATTTCTCTCTGTATACACTGCTAAAAGAACTACTAAGATTAAGTTAACCTTTCATTAAAGTGTGTTTACGAAGTAAGTGCAAGCTGTTAAAAGTAATCAACATGAAAAAGACGTGATTTTGAAAACGTAAACCACGCCTATGTGTATTCAGCCGTCTAAAAAAGTAGACGCTATCCCAGCAACTACACTCCCTACAGTTAATAAATACATCATTGAGACTATACACCAAATACATAATCAGTCACTTATTTCCATTTTAATTATGTGAGCCGAATATGAAATTTTGTTAGGTAGCTAGTGTAATTAACAGGACGAATTCAAGCTAAGCCTCACTTAGGTTAAGAATGACTTACAGCAACTTGATAAATAAAAGTGTTTTATTTTCTTATTATCTCAATAGTAGGATGGAAAACAGCTTCTTGTTTTTCTTTTACCAGCGAACCTAACTAGCGCTTAGTCACACATTCTGGGCGGAAATGAATATTACGGATTGTGAACTGAGCCATTTTGTCGTAAAGTTATGAATAAATTCTCAAATGAATAGTTGTAGAGGAAACAGTTATGAATTATTAATTACCTGGAAAACATTAATTACAGTAGAAACGTGAATGTTATTTATGCTTGCACTGAGATTGAAGTTTCACCAAAAGTCTGGTTTGATAACATTTCAGTACTGAATTCGAAATACTTGCTACTTGTCCGACCTTTTAATCAGATGTGTGAGTATTGAACCAATTCCATTCGTACAACTGTAGTCGTGAGGCAATATAGCCTTCGTATATGTCCAAAGGATTTCGCTTAGGATAAAGGTTTAGTCCTTAGTTTTCAACTTTAGCTTTCCTAGCTTAATTAGATTTTGAGAAACAGAGTCATGCCTATCAATGGTAAAGGTACATCCTACAAATGAGCACTAAACCTTAGTGTTATTCCGTTGTATTCCACCCTTATTTCCTTTGCCTTGTTGCTCTTTGCAATCAATTGGAATCACCCAATAATTAAAACTAGGAAAATGTTTTGGTCGCTTTGAAGATAAATCGGTGTAAATGAACATAGAAGTTTTTAATTTTGACATATATATATATATATATATAGTAAAGTGTACAGTAAAGTGTATTTTATATCTTTTTTATTAATAAAAATAACTTAACAGAAATTAAAAGATGGCGGTTTAAGCTGCATAAACAATGAATTTGAAATAGGTAATAAATTAACTTTTCAAATTTAAGAATTTACTGTAGAAGAAGTGGTAAATTCCTAAACTCATTCATCAGAGCCATCAAGAGGCAGGCTTATTAGAAGTGTGTTCTGATAGAATTATCAAAATCGGTTTTACCTATTTCATTTGACTCCGAAAACATTAGAAATAATACATTTATAGATGCTATGGAAATAATCACGAATCAGCACTATTGATTTGTTGAAGTTATATGATTGATTGTTAGGTAAACAGAACTAGAATCGAAATCTGTCCATTCAAGATAGCCTTTTAACTGTCGCAGATTAAATCATACACTGGTAAAGTTTTTCTCAATTTTGTTAGTCTTCCTAGTATCTCATTTAAGCAGTTAAAATGCAATCGTAGGCAGTAACTTTCGGCTTCACAATTAACAAACTTTCGTCCGTTTCACAAGACTTTTTTCGACCTTTATGATGACTTTTGACACAAACTCTGATTAAATAAATATTTTCTGAATATCGTGTTTTAGTAAAACAGTCATGATAGCAGCCATATCACCAGCTGATATTAATTATGAAGAAACATTATCAACATTACGTTATGCTGACAGAGCGAAACAAATTAAAAACAAAGCCTTGATCAATGAAGACCCTATGGAATCACTAATTCGTCAACTGAAAGTAAGTATGCACACCACATTTATGTCTTTCAGTGGCAAAACAATTTATTCACAAGTTACTTAAGTGTTTTGAGTCGGTATTCACAAATGCATTAATACTACTGTTTTCTAGTATTTGAACTTTATTTTAGCGCTTCGAGAGTGTACTTTTGACTAGTTTCTAAAGGGACATCCAACATTCAGAAATAGATTTGTGCTAAGTACCAGTAGTCAATGCCAATCGTATATTGTGTGACGCAAAGCTATGGGTCTTTAACGTAAAATGGTTAACTTAGTCACAGAATACAAGTCAAATGACGCTTGTTTAATTAAATTCATTGACATAACCAGCTATTTGACCTTTGCAGTTCTTCATCCCATATTTTATTTGTTTACTATGACTGTAAACTCATTTTAATGTTGTTTGCTACCAGAATTCATTCATTATTCTGGATCGTGATAGAAAATTTTACATACTTTTAGCCTAGACCATTGTGAATTACCTCAGTTGACAAACTCCTTACGATATCAAGATAATAAGTTTGGCTTTTAGAAAAGTCATTTTGAAACACTCAGGTATCCATTTGGTTTTGATAAAGAGTGTGTGTCATATTAACACCTCACTGGAAAAACATTCGACCACTAGGAACAGAGTGAGGTGGAAGTTTACCTTATAAGATTATGCAACATTTGATACGTACAGAGTTACTTCATAATGCTACATAATCCCAACTGGATTTATTCCTCCTAATTCCTATTTGAGTTATGGCGACAATGGTAGATATATTACATAGATTAGGATTTTGGATTATATCGCACTCGTTCGGCACAAGAAAGCTACACAAGAATGTCCCTGAAAGGCAGATGTTAAACTCAGAGAATATATCACCATGTTATTCACTCTAAAGGAGTCGTTTAACAGTAACTTAATCACTCACTCTCTTCACAAAAGTATCATCTAAAAGGGCATCCTGTAGGATTTTTGTATGTTAATACACATATGAAAACCTGTAATGTAGAGCTATTTTGGAGTGGTAAGATCAATTCATTTCTTCTCCTCATGTCATCAATGTAATAGTTTTTGATTTCCATTTTGTTATATGCTTTATTAAACCAAATGATAAATTAATAAACTTAGTTCATAGAAAAATACGTTATAGATTTCATTTTTATGCTACCTACAATTTGTAGGCGGAGAATGAACGTTTGAAACAGGCACTGAATTCTGTGGAATTACCTGCATCAGTTATTGTAAAAGACCTTACACAAAAAGGTATGTATTTCTATTATTTCGTAAACTTGTATTTGTTGTTGTTCACTATCTTTAATATGCCACTTGTCCATTAAATTCAGAGATTGAAAATCTCAAAGAAAAAATGAGAAAAGAAATGACTGAACAAATGGAAGCTAATTTAGCTGCAATTGAAGCTCAGAATCAAGCTGCATTTGAAGAGAAAGTAAGATTTATCTTGTTACATTTCAGTGTGGGAGAATATATGAATAAATATATAAAACTGGTAAGAGGCTCTTTAGAAAGGGCTTTGAATAGTTCCTAAATTATAAGGGATATACTTGAAATATGTAAACTAGGACAGAGGTGATGATAAATTTTGTGTTAGTTACTGTAAATAGCGTAGCCTGACAAAAAATTCAAATACACACCTAAGAAATCTAGGAAAAGTGATTGAGAGTCATACTTTTAACCACAATTAAAAATTTTCATTGTGGAAAATCTGGGATTGTTTAGACTAGTCTTTGATGTATACTTTTTAACTGACAAGCTTTAGTATCACATAAATCACCAAAACGTTTATACTAAAGTGTTGGTTGGAAATTGTGTTATTAATAAGCAAACTATTTTGTAAGTAGTATTCTACCTGTAAGTTCATACTACAGCAAGCAACTCTGACCGGCTAACCGACTGAATTCCAGCATACAATTTAGCACAGAAGTGCGGCAATTCGAATCATACCTTCTATGTGGCACACCAAGTCAGACAAAAGAGAGAAAAAAAGGGATTCAAAAGCACTATAATAAGCAGATTTATGAGAGAGAATGACTGATAACATGAGGAAACATTAGGACTTAATAGATATGGAGATCACCAAGAGTGAATACATCCGTGACACCGTTCTCAATGGCTTAGAGACAAGGAACTCTGGCAGCTAACCAGATAAAAGTTTTTTACCCAAAAAATATTTAGAAGAAAGCGGCAAATGACTGAACACATGCTGAGGAGAAGATTATCGACTGAGATTAGACGCCAAGTTCTTAGGTGAGTCCCAGATGTGGCTGGTGATGGGTTTAACATCCGAGGGTAAAATGGAGATCACGTGAAGGGGAAATGAAAGCTTGCGGGCAGTCGTACAGTCATCTGAAAGTGATGACAGAGGACCTAGTGTAATGGATATATGCTACTGAAGTCTTATGCTCCACTCGGAATTCAAAGAGTGAACACTTATGCTCATGCTGTTGACTGGACCACCAGGTGACTGACCAGAGAACAATTGAGAAAACAACAAATTAAGCAAAGGATTATCTACCTTCCTACTGGGCTCTTATCAGTAGCTCTACCGTAATACCGAGTTTTTTAGTACAGTACATAATTTATAAGTTAGTGAACAATAATCTGTTAATCTCATAGTTCACATGGGAGACAATTAAATCCACCAACTGATAAAGCTAACGCGTGAACAGTTCACAAGCAATTTGTTTCTTAAAGGTGTAATTTTGTGGAGTCGCAACTGATGACGTTGTGACACAAAGCTTGGAGAATGTCAATAAAGTGACATACCTCATAGAGTGTGTCTATTTTGTATTATTACTTTTATGCATTTACTTAAAAGGAGAGATTACTTATTTTCCTTATAGGAGGATATTGACAATTATGTGTCCACTAATAAATCAAAAAACACTGGCTAAGTACATGTAGTTCATCATTACATAGACAGTAATTTCTGTACATATGCAATGCGTTGAAGCAAAGCTGGTTGGTTAGAGATTTTATCATTGTGTTCTTTCTGTTGGGTGAATGGCAGAGCAGGAGGATCAAATTACAAAGCATAAGCTACTGTCTGCAAAAATTGTTTTGTGAATGGATGAGTGTTACTTTAGTTTTTCACACATTTACATCTTACTGTTTCAATTAGCTACGACAAGCTCAACTAGAAATACTCCAGCAAACATCGGCAGCTGAGAAAAAATCAGGAGATTCTCGCCAAGCATTAAAGAATAAACCATATTTGTCAAATCTGAATGAAGATCCCCAACTGTCTGGTGTCATAATTCATATTCTTTCTCATAAACAGGTATGAATTTGTATATTAGAGATTTTTTCTGTAAGCAAGAGATAATAACCACCAATTTTCTTAAATGTCTGATTTGTTAATAATCCTACATAGTATATTGCTTCTTAGACTTAAGCAAACATAGTCAATACATCCTAAATGAGCTTGAGTGAACTACGCGAGATCGTAATATAAGGCATAAATGAGTTCCCAAGATTATACATCTTTTATCGAATTCATATGCAGCATTTGATGATGCTACATTTAACTTGACTGTTATCAGTAATCTGTTAGATGTACCTGCGGAGTTGGAGAAAATCCATGTTATTTCAAGAATTGCGGTATGCGTAATTTAACAGTTTATTGAAAAATGTGGACATTAATTAACTTGTTAATACTTTTAGCTTCTTTTCAGTGGCTAGCTAGGCAAACATATGTTGAACCTAGATTTTGTTTAAAAGTGTCAAGCTTCTCTTCATATAGTAAAAACACATAGATAGTCTTTATGAAGTCCGACTAGATAAGGATATCTTTGACTAACAAGTGTGAATATTTCGCATATTAAATACATGAAACGAGATACGAGCTAAGTCGGTATCGACAGTCCTATACAAAATTCTTTGCACATGCTTTTGAAAATATCACTACAATAGAACATAAGGAAGTTTTTAATAATTACAAACAAAGTGATTGTTTAATATGATAGATAATATCTGTCTATTAAAGATGATTTCAGTTTTCGGAATACTTCAACATATAAATATATATTCATAAAGGTAGTGTTATTCTTTATATAAGTAGCTTAATTGAATATCTTTAATGTGTGATCACTATTTATAAAAAATAATAAAAAAAAACTCAAAAATCTTGATTAAAATCTTGTTGTAAGATAATACATAATTGCAGAACAAAAACAATGGAGAGAGAAGCGGAATTATGTCCCCGAACTATTGGTGCTGTTTGATGAGTCATAAGGAATACAAAAGTAATTATATCAATGAAGAATAGTTGTTTGAGTTTATTTTAGACTGTTTTAATAATTCAACTGCGTCTACAAATCGTAATGAGTACTTAAGTTCTTATGTCTCGACAGTTTTGAATCGACCACTAGGTATCTTTCAAAGGAAATCAAAGAGAAATATCATAGGGAGATACCAGACGCTTTATATCGAGAAATGTCGTGCCATATGACATGAATTTTTTTTCTATGTAAGGAGTAAATATTCTACCGTAAAATGCACATAGAATCCTGCACTGTATTAAAGCAAAATGTTCAGATTAAAATTTCAGTTAATAGTTAATTGATTTTTGAATCTTATAGCCTATAATATATTCACGAATTTATAACTGCAGAAGTAGAGGAAAAAGTCAGTAAAAATTAATCATCCTCTCGAGTAATAATTGGTTTGAAAAGCTGGTGCGAACATTTTAACAGATGAAAACTTTAACTCTAAGTGGTTCTCAGCTTTCTTTGTCTTTTAATCAGTTTGTTGCCTATGGAATAATTTTGTTAAGTAAATAGGAAAGCCGTTTATTTTGTTTCGCGCGTTACGTCGTGTAAGTAATAATTCACATCTCCTCTATAACAAAATCTACAAACTCTCTTATATTCTTTGAAAGCAGACATTTGCATACTGTTTGACTATTTCCAACTATAGACTGCAATAGGACGTGAGCCACCCCAGGTGAATGACAAATCATCGAAAATTCATTGGATACAGATGAAAGGTTTATGTATGGCTGATGAACATGCATTACTAATAAGACATGGAAGAACTGGTGCAGAGGTTGAACTACGTACTTTACCAAATGCCAGCAGGATGACAAAAGTAAATGGTGTTGCTATAAAGAATTCTGTTACACTTCAACATAAGGATCGAATATTATTTGGTATGAATCACCTCTTATTCGAATTATGTATTTTGTTATATTCTATACTCACCTTTAATGTAAGAGTACAGGTAGAGCATTTGAAGAGCTCCTACCCTCTTGTTAACAATGCTTCTTCATTTAAGCACAGACAGATGCACAGCTGTTTACCTGACGCCACTTTGCAAGTGAATCACTATGCACAATCATATCACGATAATTGCCTAACTTTCAAACTGTTTTCCTGTAATCCTCAAGTCGCATATTCTATTTTTTATTTCATTCGTCTGCATCCTGATCGAAACATCGGATTTTAAGTATCAGCGTGGAGTTTCACCGGTGGTGGTGCTACTTTAACAAGATGAGGTTGCTAGCCGTACGCTCTACCTTTCATCTTTACCGGATTTATTCCCGGCTAAGCGAGGTTTAGGAATGCCAGGAGTCGAACACAAACCAACCGAGTGGTTAGCAAGTATTCTACCATTGAATCACCGATGCATGTAACCCTCAAGTAACTCAAATAAATACAATAATGTGGCTTTATTAACATCCCGTCTACTTTAAATCTGTGTTAATTCAACTTTATTTGTGCTGAAACTGGTAAATATTCACAGATATTTTGCATTCAATATTCTCTTTTATCTTTTTAATGGACTGAAAAATAGACAAGAATACCTTTCCGTTCTAAGTTGCTATGTGACTTTAAATATTATCAATTAATGAAAATCGTGGAATACGTATAAATAATCAAACGTTATTTTGTTCTATTTTCGACTTACTAAGTTAGTAATCGTATACGCACCTTCAGTATCTACGTAACTTATAAAGTCTTGTAAAAATTGTAGGAAACAAAAATGGATGGCCGTTTCATTTTTGACTAAATATAATTTACCAATTAAAATTCTCCCTAATGTTGTCATGCAGTAGCTGGAAACCAGAATTAGTGGTTTGGCTAAAGAAATCAGAACATCTCATTAAATATTAAATATCTTATACAGACCTAATTAGCATTCTAGACAAATTCAAAGTAAACTTTCTAAATTCTGTATAAATTCTCATTATGTAACCTATTTTAATTTAATTTTCAGGTTCTCATCAGCTATATGTATTCTATAACCCTCTATCGAAAGAATTTGCAGAAGAATTAAAATCTGGTAAAGAGCAAGAGATTATTGATTGGGAATTTGCACAGAGTGAGCTAGCGCAGGCTACAGGTTTCGAACAGCTTGGGAATAAACCGAGAAAGAAAGGTAAGTCTAACACTCTTTACCTTACTTTAAAGTGCATACGCAAAGAACTAATCATTTATTTTGTCATTGATATCATGGACAGCAGTGAAAATAACCGCTTCAGTTTCCTGATCTAGTTTACATTCTCTTAGAAATCTAATGCTTTCTTTTTTAATATTTGTGTGCTGGAAGGTTAATGGACATAACATTTCTACTGACATTCAAGCATGCATACTCAGTAAAGTGTTAGGTTTTTCGTTCCTAGTGCAGGATGATACACTTTGAGGCAATCCATTTAAAATATTTGGTCTTTTTATCAAAACATGCAAATGGCGAGCATTCAGAACTTCTACAAACAAATATACGACCCAGCATATCAGTCAGATTTGTGGTTCATAATCTCATTCTCTTGAAAAATTTCTTACATTATTCACCAACGAGATATCTGTAATTCGATCATCAATTATTCTCATTCTCCAACAATTATTGGAGCATTTCATTTAGTTGTACAACAACGGAACCCATTTTCAACGTTAAATTCTTACACTGCACCAGTTTTAGACTATACCATAGAGACATATAAAATAATCTGAACATATTTTGTAACATCAAATACATAGTGAAGGTTAGATGGCTGGAGGCAATCGGCAGGAAGCCATGGAGCAAAGAAAGGACTAGACACATCACAGTAGTTACTAGTGTCCAATCAAAACACAGTGAAGGTCACCAGGAGTAGACTTTTCAAAGGAATTAAGCGTGGTGATTGATAGGAGGGATAGTAGAGTTGTAACAACAGAAGACAAGGGCCAGGCAACAGAACGTTTATTAAGGAAAATCAACACATATTTATAGATTTTAATATACGTTATTGTAGATTAATGTTAGTAGAAAATAGTCTTTTGATTGGTTGTTTCGCACACAAGGTTAACCTTGCATCTCTTTGTGGCTGTGTCAGTTCATCTATATGCTAACTGTCTGCTGTCCATCTTTGACCTTGTTTTCACTTGACTAATATTTGATACATAAACATTGACCTCAATTACTGTCAACCAATTTGGTTAGCAACCATCTGTCACCACAGAGTGAATACGAAGTACGAACTTAATTGAATAAATTAGAACAGTGAACTAGCAGGAGCAGAGATAAAAACAGCCTTTCAGAAAGAAGTGTCAAATATCAGCAAGTCAGTGGAGGAATTTGCCATCTTATTTAAATCACAGTAAGGTAAAACATGACATACCATTGAAGAATCATAGAAGGGTAACCTTTACAACAGGTATTCTGGAATATTGAGAAGAAGGAGTAGATACGCTAGTCGGGAGTTGTTAAGTGTAGGGATAGAAATCGGTGAATTCAGAGCGGATAAGCAGTTCGTGATGTTGCCTAGGAAGAAACACACTAAAACAAAAGCATACATGTTACTAGTCTTACGAGAAAACGGTGCGTTTAAGTTACAACTAATTCCACTGTGTCTACCTCATGAGCTAATCCAAGAATGCTATCAGTTAGCCACAACTGGAATCTCAGAAACATACGATTTTTTGAGTTAAAGCAAGCACCGACTAAGCATGAGAGATGATACTGAAGGCTGTGTTCTAACATCCTCACAGTATAAGGGTTGTTAAGTGCTTCTGATCACATTTGCAGTCAATCCCAGTAACGACCATATGGAACGTAAGGTAAACATACACAGTGGCCCCTTTCTTCTAAACAGTGGGAGACAAGTAATAGCTGAAGGTAATAATGGAGCACACCACACACCGGATAGATACCGTAGTGATTTCACACACACACTCACTAAATCTGTAACCTCCACAGTATCCAGACATATTGGTGCGGACCGATTCATGTCGTCCTCGGCTCAAGGTCAATGAGTGCAGGGATTAGGTGTAGGAATTTTGTCTTAAAAGAATAATAACGACATCTTATCATCCTGATACTCATGGTTCTACAGAAAAAAATCGCATAGTGTAGGAGAAGCTGTCTGGACTAAGAGGGAATCGACGAATTAGCTGTTATTGATAAAACTAGTAAATTGAACCTCTACACAATAGGCAACAAAGAAATAGTGATTCTAGCTAGTGTATTGTAGGAAACCGTAGCTGAGGGCATATCACTCAACTTGGTCATAGCCGCAATATTGTAATACAGTACGATAAACAAGTAAGCTAAACGAGTTATTTAGTATATACAAGGAGAACGAAAAGTAATCACTAAAAGAATAAACAGAAACAGAGTGAGGAATCTAAGCCATTAGAGTTGGCAGGCCAAAGGGTGAATCAGGGTGGAGAAGCTAGCCCCAAATGAAGCAGGATTATGTGTGGTCACATAGCAATGCGCATCTTTGTAAACTATAAAGAAAGGAGACCAAGCAAAGAAGGTGAACATCAGTGAGTTGCAACGGCTGATACGAAGATATTAAGAATTGAAGCCTGGTAGAGTGCTAGGCATGCCCGACATGAAACAGTCGATGTCGCCACGTAAATGGAACTGTAATATTTAATAATTATAAATATATGTAAATAATATGCACAGTAGCGTTTTCAAAGGAGCAAAGATAATTCCTACATCGTTGGCGAAGCTAACGAAAAATAAACGCAGGAATAGGACTGCTATTCTGAGAAAAACGTAAAATCAAAAAACAGTGAAAAACAAAAGCTTCTAAAATACAGAAATGGTAACAGTATTCAATAGAGGAATTAGTTCAAAGCTTATCCATTCATTTTTGTTCACATTACTTTCTGTCATCAAAAATGAAATCCTCACTCTGCAGTTTTTTGCTACTACTATTATTATGAATAATAATTTATTATTACTGTTATTATTATTTTATTCCTTTTCACTCCGAGTGGAACATAGAGCTTCAAGCTAGCTAGTGTTCTGAAGTTTCGGTAGCAGTGGTTTTACTTGTACGGGGTGGGGTTGCTAGCTTCACGCTCAATCTTCCTTCTTTACTGGATCTACTACCAGTTAGTCGAGGGTAAGGAGTGAGCCAGCCGATGGTTGAATCCCGGACCTTATGCGCAGTTGGCGAACATTCTACTGCTGCACCACCGACCCACAATAATAATAATACTGTCACAGTACTTTATTTGTTTGTATGTTTTCTTAAAATACTATCTTCTTTTGCAAACTGATCTCTTGAAGTTTGAATTTAGCAACATGTGACTACTTAAAGATAATGAAGTGTTAATATCATGGTCTTAAATCACGTAGGTCACATACTACATATCTAAAATATATAACTTGTAAAGAACGTAACTTTATAACATTTTCAATGCATTACTTGTAAATAGTTGATAAGTAGGAGGTCTGAAACTTATGTCAGGCTTTCTTCAAGAATCTTAATTGTTGGAAATTATATTCCCCCCCCCACACACACACACTTTGAATGTGAATCAGTGACCGCAAATGTCATCGACATTTTTCCTATGATCCTTATGGTAGGACCAACCCCAAATTAGTCTAATCTATATGGTCAAACCAACTGCCTATTTTGTGTTGCCTCATTAGATCTAGTATGGTCACCAATCTCCAACATAATTAAAAAGTGAGTGGAATTAGTTTTACAAAAATCCCAAATCGATGTTACCAACCAATCAAGTGCATGATTAATTAATTCACTCAAAGAATTATGGTGGTGAATCATTAGTTTTGCTATATTGTCTCTGACTCACTTAAATTTCAGAGGATGCAATATTACAAAATGAGTTGCTTGAACTATTACCCCTGATAAACGAGGCAAATGCAATCGCTGATGAACTGAATAAGCAGAGAACATTTGAAGTTATTCTACTGCCACCAACTGCACAATCTTTGAAATTTGGTGAACTGAAGCGTACAAAGTACGTGTGTATCAAATTTTTTGCTATTAATGTATGTATATTTATATATTTCTTCAGTGAGGAACGATTTTGTTGGTAATGTTCTTACTGGAAATACAGTACAGGGTAAGGAACTTAGATCCACCAACGGAATTGAAAACTTAACGACAATAGCATCATGTCACAAAATAATTTTTTAAAATGAGACCCGAACCTGTTATCAGTCAACAAATTCATTAATCATTAGTCTGAATAATATAGGATAATGTAGATTTCCTGACTACAAGACTCTAAGAGCCATTGTCTGAGTATTCATAAATGCAGATGTATTTACTCCTGACAACGTATAGAACTCTGCTTGTCATTACCTATTTTTGTCTTTTCGTACACATATTTGTCTATCGAAGTATAGCTAAATTTCTGTCCATATATTTTTTCGAATGGTGATAGAAATTATAGTAACTTAAACTAGTGTATATTGATATGCTAGTTTATTACTCAATCACATATGTATACATATAAGTTAGAGAATGAATTTATTTGAGTCAAGCTCTTACTCATTCTAGTGGCAGATATGTCGTAAACATTCAAAATAGCTTCCATCTACCTGTCCAGTGCATGTCTAATCCTGGACTCCTTTGAATCACACTTCATAAAAGCTTATTTTGTCTAGGATAACTATTGAAATTTGTCTTATCGTATACAGTCTATTCATTACATAGTAGTAAGTGTTAAATCCCAATAAAAGACGATAAGATATATACACCATTAAAATTTTTTGACATTTATCTTAAAATATTGCATTCAGCGCATCATCAGTCTTCAGACCTAACTTTATTGTTCCACTTATTAATTATTAAGCTAAGTGGCACGCTTAAGAAAACCTTATCTACTTCTATGAATCGAATCAACATTTCTCATTGCCCAGATGTCAGACAATGCAGGAGAGCAGTTTAAGTAAAATCGCCTGTAGATTCATTATTGTGAGTTTATTTGTGGTGTTAGTTAAGTTATTTGTTTAAAAAACTTGCATAAACATTTAGAGTTAGTAGCGATGCTTGAAATTCAAATTATTTATACTTCCTCTTTTCAAATTATAGAGTGATGGTTCGGATGAAGTGCGCAAAGACAGGCTATATGTGGTTGTGGGAAAGAGGAAAGTTTATGACACGACGATTTTTAATGCAGGTAAAGACTAAATACTTATTCCTACGTTTTTTACCTTCTAATACTGACAACTATACCTAGAATACATTTCCTTATTTGACGATTACACGATTTCAAAAAGAAATTGCCTAGAGTTCATAGTAGAAGCCCAGAGGTCAAGCTAATCATATTTGACTTGGTGATTCCATAAACATTAATCATGAAGTTGCTACGTGTGCTACTGATAAGTAATAAAAGATAGAAGAAGAGGATTTTTGTTTATATATTTTATTGTTCTATCTACTATTACTTTGTAACGATAGAAGACAGGAGTTACAGTAAAGGAATGTTTATTTCGAATATAAATATATATTCTGGATCAGCTAACGCCTTCCAACTGAGAAAGCAATGATGTGAGAAGCTCCATTGTAAAACGCTTGATCGACTCCTGTCACTCTACCAACCCTGACCATGCTTTTAAGATCATTTATGGCGTTCATGCTAACTTGCCGCGTTTTCTTTTCGTTATAATCTTCTAAAGACAGCGGAGGTCTTGACCATTCGTGAATATAAGCCAGATCTTTGTGCACAAAACAAGTATGCACAATCCCTACCTCTACCTTGGTTGCAGAGGGATAGACTTTTTTATTTGGTTAATCTATATACCTTTCACTTATTACTACGATTATTATTACCATCATTGTTTTTATTACTATGCTCACTTTGAACTGTTTTCACTTGTCCCGCTTGTCGTTCTAAATCCAAAAATTTTCTACAGTGTTGAATTCTATCCTACCAAATTCTGCACCTTGTTTTGTAACTGTTTGTGTTAGCCTACTAACCCTAAAATTATACACTCCCTCCCGACACCTATACATCCTATGAATTATCCTAAATATGATACTAACTGTTTTGCCTCTTGATATTTAACCATGATTACAGTCATGAACATTTATTTGCATCCCATACTACTATTATTCTATGTATTACATTTATGTTTAAATTTCATCACCGAATATAATTTCTTAAATACCATATATATGTGTGCGATTGTGCAGCTTGATAATACATTCGTTGGAAAAGGGCTCTTCGCTGAATATTTTGTTCTTTATGTTACAATGGAAATTATTAGATTACATATATATAAATATATATATGTCAGTAATCAACCGGGGAATTTAAATACATTATCTGACTCAAGTAATATAAAACTGATACGTTATATTCAGTTTATCTTCATTTTATACAAAAATCTGTTTTGACTATATGACTGAGTTCTATCTGTATTCTGAAAATAAGTCACAGTTATTATTTCCCCACATTTCTCCTACAATGATAAAAATGTTCCCAACATTTTAACTGACGAATTATTCCATATTTTCAAGACTTAACATCAAGTTTTAAGTACACATAAACTGACTAAATTGAAATTAAATTTAAACTATCCCCAGTTTTATTCACTCAGCTGCATGTATATTACTCAGTCAAAACTAAAATACATTCATCAATGAAAAAAATAATGGGAAAGAATACATAAACTATAATTTCAAGCGCGTGGAAGTACGCACATAATTCTGCTTCCAAGATAATTTAAATTTGAATTTTCATTGGAGTAGAAACACACTATTTAACTCTATGAAGTAGGCACAGGTAAGCATAATCGTGAAAAGCAAAAATACTATTTCACTTGTCATGTACCCTTGATGATATGCTTCAACCACCCAGCTGGAAATAATAGTCTTAAGTTAATGATATTGCCACCTTATAACTGAGAATAAAGTGCATCTAACACTTGCACGAAATCAGCTTATCATAATCAAGTGACTATTTCAATCTACTATTACTTTCTGTCTGTATCAGGAGATGTATCAAAAATACTTGAACAAAGAAATGGACGATTACTCTGAAGAAGAAGATCCATTCTGGGAGCCTTTGGAAGATTTATTCATTGGAATAGCTCCAGCATTTCTTCGTGCATTGGCTTATCATCTTGATATAGATGAGCAGCTAAAGATTATGGATTTTGTTGGTGATGAATTAGGAACTGTTAATGCAAAATTAATTCCGTGTTCATCATCCAACATAAAGTCGGGAATATCTTCGGCAGCTGTTGATAATGATGAAGTCAGATTTATAGAGGATCCTAGAGAATTAATTGGTAAACCATTCCACTTCAAGGTAGGTTTTTATCTATCACATTTCCTTAAATTTACTCAAAATCAGTGCCGTACTGAATACATGCACACATTTAGGTAAAACAGTAAACTTGTTAAAATTTGTACAGTCGTTAACCATAACAGTTGGTGTCATCTGGTTAGGACAACAACACTGAGGAATGAGAAACGAATAAAATATGGAGCACAATTCAGTCTCCTAGTATGTGAAATTATTTATCTAAAAAAAAACTCCTCATCGTACACGTAATACTAGTCTGCAACTCTAAACACCTATTATGGAATGAACTACTTTTCATTGATTTCGGTGACAATCATGATGTGTTTTGTAATCACCCAAAACTACCATAAATCAAGCTTTATTTACACTGACATGCAACCAAAATAAGGATATGTGATAAATTGTGAACACGTATACTTTGTGTTTAATATCGTTAACGAAGTGAATAAATACACACTGAAGAAGTGAATCCGTTTACATTGTAACAAATCAATATTCGGTATTTCTCTACCCTAGTGAACTTAATAGGCGTATAATCCTTATCAAAGCGATTAACAGGGTTGATGGTTGCAAGTCACCTGTCTACCATTCAGCAGTTTACATTGTACTGTTCTTAATATGTGTGTTTAATCCCAGAAATGATTTGACAGAGTATTTCTGATTTCGAGGAAACATAGGGAAAATCTTTATAAAACTGAAGGAGTTATACACATATTGGTTCTAAAATAAGAGTAAAAACAGAATTGAGCGATAGAAATTAATTGTAATTACCAGCATTCAAAAGTTCTTACTGTCACTCCAAGTGTATATAGACAACCATTGAACGTTTAGCTGTTTTGAGGCCTAATTAATTAAACTATGTTTGCATCCGTTCACTACATAAATTTATTTTGCAGTTGATATAGTTTATTCGGCATTTTAAACGAAAGTATTATTTAACAATAAAGCTAATGGTCGCGCTAAATCACGAATTAGTAGAATTTAGAATTCATGAGCCATTGAATCGGGTCCCAGTGGCTGAATGATATACGAGCTTGCCTTGTAACCGGAAGGTCCTGGGTTCGAACCCCAGTGGGTGCGTAATGCCAATGATTCCCAAACTAGGATGAACCAGCTGTTCAGTACTCCATGGTTTTCAATGGTTTTTTAACTGATGTCAATCCGTGATCAACTCGTAAAAATAAAACTAACCCTTACAAACCAAACTATAGAAAATAAAGCAACTGTTAGGTGCTCAGGTAACTTTAATCTAGTCAGGAAACACTGTTTTCAGATTAATGGATAGCATATGCCTTGCTGTGTATAATCTATTATTTAAGATTGCATTTGTTGGTATTCAGCACTTATCAGAAGAATTCCAGGCGCGCATCTTGTCCCGCATCGGTTTGAAAACTGTGTTGTATCACAATCACTAACAATTAATCAAATAAATTTATTGATTGACTGATTAGTTCATTTCCAGGTACTCTGTCACCAAAGATGAGAGATATCCCAAGTACATGTGATGATAGAAGATAGAAAGACAATAAAAAAATGATTTAGTTATTCTGAATAAGTTCAATTTGTTTATGAATTTACTCTGTTGAAATGAATAATACTCATAGATTGATAATGAGTTGAAATATTTGGTATAACTTAATTTCTATACTTAATTCATACTACTTTCTAGAGTACAAAGGAAAGTGATAGACAGTAGAGCTGTTAAGATTTACTTCTTCATGTTGATTCTAGTGCTGCCAATTAAACTATACCAAGATATTTTTCCCTTCATAATATAAATTTATTATTTTTTCCGGTAGAATAAAGGTTTTATGGTTCAGTAATAGACCATAGTAAATACAGATTAGCATGATGTGATTTGGTCGACCATGGCTAGCAGTGTTTTGCTTTATTTGGGACTCGCTGGCTGAATATACCGGCTTCCTCATTGAATGATGGTATTCTCACCTAGACGCGAACCCAGAATCCAATGCTTTTAACCCCTAATAGTTATCCACTAGTGAACTAGGATAGAAACCTTTGAAAACTTGTGAGGATTGAACAACTGATTCGTCCAAAACTCCACAAGAGATTGAACATAGGACTTTTAAGTTACAAGAACAGTATGCTATCATTCAACCCCTGGCACTCTCTTACTTCATTTACCGGTCCTAAGGCCGGAAAAAGTAGGAAGCTTGATCCTGGGAACCTCACGCCATAAAAGAAATAACTGCATCGCCACACAAATTTCGAAGCACAAAAAGTTTGATATATCTTACTGTGGGATTTGAAACAATAGGTTATCAGGCTGCAGTGTATAAGTGCTATCTTTGTAGTTACTGACAGGCAGTAAATTCAATAGTACAACTACTTTATAACACTACAGAAATAATGATAATATCGATGTCGTAATTTTTAACTTAGTATTTATCTGTATTTTTGTATCAGTTTGCACTTCTTCTTTTTAGATCATGTTACATTCATTGAATTTATATAACGCAGACCCAGCGAAACGGAATTTCACAGTATACTATCGTGTCTTTAAGGAATCTGAGTTGACAGCAGCTTCGATGGGAATGAAGAAGACACACACACGTATATGCTCAATTGATAAAATTACACATGAGCACTTGGATTATTTTAATACGGACTTCATATGTTTCATGGTGTACTGTTCACAAGTTAAGAAACAGTCGAAAACTAGTTTTGATGTAAGTTAACTATTTTCCCCTTGACTAACTTAAATTTTGTGATTTGACTAGTGGTGTCATGGAAGTTTGGTTGTTACTCATCTAGTTTGCACTTTTAAATAATAAACCAGAACAAAATCTTAATATTCAGGAGTTCATTAGTAGGGATTTGATTTTTTTTCAAGGCCGATCACTAATTGATACCAGCTAGAGAACCAGTAAAAACCAGGGAGTATTGGACACCTGTCTCGTCCTGGTTTGTTTGGTTAGCTACCCTTTGTGAGCACGTTTCCCTTGGCATTCGAAATCAGGACATTCTAGTTACAAGGCAAGCTCGAAGACTATTCAACCAATGGGACGCGATTCAGTAGCCTACTAACCCCAGTGGATTAACACCACCAACGAGTTTCAAACTAGGACGAGGCAGATACCCAGTACTCCCTGATTTTCGGTGGTTCTCTAACTGATATCAATCCGTGATGAAAACTGAAAAAATCTCAACTGATAACTTTAAGCATATTAAGAACCCTTAAAATTTTAGCGGTGTAACGCTTATCTTGTTAACGCATCAGGAGTCAAATTTTCATTAATATGATAACTACACCTTTAAATCAGCAAATCTTACTGGTTATTAGTGTTAAAAGCTGTTTTTAGAAATAAGCAAAAATTATTTACCAAGACATTTTGAAGCTTCTGTTTTTGAGTATGAAAGCCATAACACTATGTATATACCAGGTAGATTAAATAAATGAATGTATTTTTGTCTTTCACACATGCGGCTACAGAGGTGTGACGTTCCCCATGAACTGCGTTTCACGCATTCTTGAAAAAAAATCAAAGTTAAAACTTATCGATGTTTAGTCTCCATACAAGCAAAAGACAGGTAACTATTACATGAACCTAGACAGAAAGACAGTGTTGTTTATTGTTTTTTTCGACGCTGGCTACAAAAGTCTTATGTGAGCATTCCCATTATTACAACTGTTGAAACGTCTTTTCTTCGTTATTTTCTATACCTGAGAAAATGTGTTTACCTCATAATTTGTCAGTAACTGAGCAGGCACTGTCTTCAAGTCTTCGTGACGTCATAAGTGAATATGACTTACCTATAATCTTAAATAGAAAGTCAAACTGACAAGAAATCTATAGTTATAAATGCAGTTTGCGAATAATGTTAAATTACTAAGCATATTTATTTTTAGTACAAATATTCAGTTGTAAAAGTCTCCTACCGGGAAAGCCAATAAGGAAAGTAAACACTGTAGGCTTTAAATTGGAAATTTAAGTAGTGCTGCATGAATAAGGCAGCATGTATCACTACATCAGTTTGATACAAATGTTACAGATGCTTAGTTGTTTAACAAATTCACTTCACAGTTCTTTGATTAATCGGTTTACAGTTTTCAAAATCATATCTTAGCAATGAGTAAATTCCAAAGCTACAGGTAGAAGTGTTTTGAAGAATCGACAGCATATTTGAACCAAACAGATAAATTTATTTCTGTTAATTCACATTCGAGGGCGATATCAGTGACTTTTTTTCCCAACTTGACAACAAATCTTGCAGTGTCTCACCTTTGCTTATATTATTAGTATTACTACTACTGTGGCCAGTGCTTTCCTGGCAAATAATGGGAATGGGAAGGATCAGTGCATATTGTCCTGATTCTTCTTTGCATATTCATAAAAAAAATATTTCTCAGTGATGTTTATATCCAACCCTTAAAATTTCGTGACACTGACAAGACGATAATACTCTTTTACAGTTTGTCTGATTTAACTGTTTGACTAACTGCTACATAATTATTTTCAGGTCATTCTTTCTTTCTCTTTCTTAAAGACTTCCTATACCAATTCAGCATCTACAAGACGATACTCGCGACTATCTGTCGAAGAACTGAGTGATATCAGTAAATTAAAAACAGACCTTACTGTATTACAAAGGGGATTGGATTCATTTATAAAAAAGGACAAAAGATTAGCTGTAAGTTTTTCTACTAAATGTTAATCAGAGTACGATTATACAGTTCTTCATATAATGTGGCAAATATTCGGCGCACTCCACTTATCACTGTTGTACATATGAAAGAGAACTTCGGCTTTGTTAAGAATACCAAACGATTTCATTCAGAGTTAGGATGACTAAAATTGATTACAGATGGATTTCACTACGACGTAATAAATACGCCACAGTGATGAACAGTTTTCAACCCTTTTATTATAAGTTACCTCCAAGTCTGATAGTCAACATTAGTGACAGTTCTGCATAGTTTTCCGAGCATTTTTAAACATCTCTGACTAGAAGGACCACTACTCATTGGAGGAATACTGGTACATTCGCGATCAAGTCCCAAATAGGACTAAATGAGCATCATGGATTCCACTGTTAGTCACCATCCAGTCACCAAATTACTGAAAGAACTCAGGTTGACTTCGTCCCCAATTCCCTTAATACTATGCACAGATTTGGATAAGCACCAGTAATATTATTATTTTATATTATAATATTTTTTTCAACTACAGGTAATATATAAATCTTGGGTGGATAAGTCTCCATCCGACAAGAACTTCAAGCTGTTGCTACACGATATACATGAATTGGTGCATATGAAAACTCCAGTTATTAACCCTTTGATCTCATCTGCAAAGAAAACTGTAAGTGATGGAATGTGAAATATTTTAGCATGTATTCCACTGTTAAACTGATTTTTACTTTCTCTTTATTATGAAATGAAGTATTCACGGCTGGTAATGATCAATTTTAGTTGGTACTTAAAGAATCTAGAAATTACAAATAGGCGCAATCATAAAGAATGAGTGTAACAGTTGTACAGTATCAAACGTCTTGATAGCTAATGTTGGAGGCTCTTCTTCACTTTGGCTCAGTGTTCTCATACAATTATATGTAGGTCTCTGCAACAAGGTTATAACCATTCCTGCTATGTGTAATTAAATTAGCTATTAACTGTTAACCTAGAAGTTAACTGGTAAACCTGACAAAACGGAGTTTTGAAATAAAGTATGGAGGTTATGGTGTAAATAACTGGTCTTAGGTATCACAATTTTATTGTCATTTGATTAGTTCGCTGGAAAATCGTCAAAAATTAACTGTTCACACTTATAACAGAAATTCTTGAAATAAGCAAAGTTCTCGTAATACCTAATTGATGCAATTTATTGCTCTTTTCCACTAACACAGGTTTCACCTGTTCGTGAAGAAAAAGAAGATAAGTAGAAGTACACTTAACAGAATGATTTAGACATAGAAAAAACCATAGATCCTATTTGTTGTCAGGTGAACTACATGCATTCCTCCATTTTTTTTTCAATTAAACATTTTAAGAGAATGGACGTGCGACTTTGAAGTTTATTCAGTTTTATTATTCCTCATATCCTAGGGAATTTCACTCATCAAAAAAGAGTTTGCACTGAAGTTTATATTATCATTTTGATTATGTACCCTAAAAGACCATTTTCGGAACTGAGTTCATAGGCACATTTCAAGTACTTTCTATAAAAATGTTCAATTAGTGAATACGTGTTTCTTTACAATTCACTTCTGTGAGCCTATACTTGAATGTGTGAAGCACATTCAACTGACGTTATCCTTATTACGCCCTGGTGAAAAGGTTGACAGTCAGTCAACATATCAGTGTATATTGTCAAATAGACAGCTATTGAGTAATTGAAAAGCAGTTTTTAAAAAAAACTGTTCATAAAGTCTGTTTCAAATTTACTTATTAGCTAAGTAAACATCTTTAAAATGATAACTAACGTATCTTTTTTAGCAGAAATATATGTATAAGCAGTTCATCCCTCTGAAATTTAGTGTTTATCATGACGACGGTGATGGGGTATTATTTTTAGATTGATTAGAAAAATAAAACAACAAAAAAAGGGATTCTTCGCTTGTTGATATTTTTCACGGTGAAACTCATCTCTAATTGACTTGAATTATTTCACTTTATTCTCCAAGTAAAGTTCATCTAATTATTTCAGTTTTGGTTGACTGCATTTCAAAAAAGTGGACACGGAGAATATTCAGAACTGGCTTTGCCATTTAATTTTGGAGACTATGAACTGGTACTTTCAGCCCCAGCTTAATTATGAACCATCCTTATATAGCTAACGAACTTCTACAGTGTATTGCCTATTTTGTAATAAGACATTTCATGCTGCCGAATAGACCATTAAATAATGAAGAGCAGAGCTAGAAATCTAAGCTTCCACTTCATGTAGCTAACAGAGTTAAAAAGAGAAGACTAAACTTCGCATTACTTCACCATGCTTGACAGAATGTTAAGAGTTTGCGGTATTAACTAAGAAGATTTTTCTGAAATTGACGTAAAGATTAACATATTTTTTCATCTCACTTTCTTATTCATTTTATTATCTATTGTCAATGACCAACTGAAAGCGACTGACTGTATTTTTTTTTGTTAAGAACAAACATTGACTGAGGCACGATTGCAAGCAATGAAATGATAGATAACTGCATTATTCCGATTCATAGCAGGTTAATAATGTATAATCATGACTTCTCACAAAAAACCAGTTGAAACTAACAGATATTAATTTCCCGTTTGGTGTTATAATTGAAAGTCTAAAGTCCTATGGTTCATGGTAATTCTGCATTTAACAGCAATCACTAGTAAACCCTTTCTTGGTAGTGTTTCAGAAATCAGTAATATGCGAGATCTTTGTAAAAATAATAAGTGTTTGGTTAGAAAAAATATCAGTTTTAGTTATGCTGAAAAGTTCACTGATATCTTATGTAAAGTTTTCGGGTCACCAGCACAACTGAAGGTTGTTTGATGCAGGAATTGAATTTATCCACCCATGAATTTCTCCCTTCATCCACTTCACAGTCCTTCTTACTTCTCATGGCTTTTCACAGATAAATAATTTTAAATAGTGTAGGAGAATTCGAGTTTTTAAATTAATAAAAAATTTTAATTCACCCTTATTTTTCTTTACTTTTTTTATGAGTATTGTTCATATGTCTATTCTGTTACACAGATTTAATTCTCGAAAATCGAAGATTTGTTTTCCTCCTGAAAAACTACACTCGAGCTATTCATTAATTATCTACAGGAAACCAATCTTTATTTTTCTTTATCTATTAATTGTGACTATTCATTGTTTAGATGTAATAAATTAAATTAAAATCACGACCATAGTTTTCAGAGACATTTCATTTTATTACTGTTTGTCAACCTTTTTCCCTTTAATTGTAGAAGGATTGTGGCTTTAATGTGAAAAAAAATGTTACAAAGATTTGCAGCTTAACATGTTCACTGTCACACAAATTCCTCAAATTGCAATTCCGAGTATCTTTGATATCACTAACTCTTGTAAAACTAATAGTAATGATAGGAACTGGGCTAAATAATCGTTTTTAAAAAGGCTGCAATTTCAAAACGTCATGATAATGAAAACCACTCTATATATGGAGTATATTACACCTTCTTTTAGAAGTAATACCCATTGTACACTTACTTTTGAGAGTTTATAGGTAACACAGAGATCAAGTAAAATTTATTTTCACCTGTGCATATTTTTCTAAGAATGCATTGATTAGGACTTGGCAACTTTACGTCAACGAACAACACACTTGAGCAACATTATAAAAATACATTTCCAGTATTCATGTTTGTAGATCAAGAGATTAATCATACTTGTCTATCGACTACATGACAAATAAATAAAGATCTCAGTATTTTGCATTATTCATTTCCTTTATTCCTGAAATGAGTAGCTTCAGGAGCAGATGAATAATTTCAACGGCTCATTTCAACTAAAAGGAATTTTATACCGTTGGAATGCTGCTCCAATCGTTTCTTGAGAATGTAGAGCTAATCTGAATCCTACCACCAATATAATGATAGATCTGAAGTTCCCAACTATCCGAAGAAAATTTGAGATTCATGTCTTATTAGGAATGGAGATTAATCTCAGTACAGGTCTTGAAAAAGCCTAGAATTGTATCTAGTCTACTGTCAAGGAACTTAGCCTCAATTTCCTATTGTAAAGAAGAGGCTTTGAACCGACAATGACTATGTATTTGTCCAAACTTTAAATCCAAAACACCAGTATTCCTTGAACGAATTTATATTGTTTGGCAATTAAAGCAAGACAAAATACAGTCTACAAACACATGTTTAGTACAAATGAAGTTATAAAGTACTTTTATTCGTGCTCTCTCTGCCTTCTTCCAACTTGCACGCGATCGTACCATTCGCGCCTTCGAGTTGCCCACCAATGGCTGCCAGTTCCAACAAACAAACGTTCAATGTTCACGTTCATTGACATCTACTGTGCAGACAGTAGTGAAGTAATTTGGTAACCTGTAGCTACTTTTTATTAAATACCAGTGGATTTTCATGGCATCATTCGAGTTATTCGATGCAAGAAGACAAAACCCAGTTCACTCCGAAAGTAAAGAGTGGCAAAACTGCTCAAAAATCAACCCACTACAGTCTTTCACAATTAAAAACAAACAGAAAAGATGAAAACGACATAAGGAATAGGTGATATCGGTTACTTGTCAAGGCTTTAAGAGAAAATAAGCAGTGAGAACTCTGCTGGACGAAAACATATGCAAGAGGTATGGAATTTTCGTAACTTCCACTGAGAAACAGCTGAAGCTTTGAACAAAACACTTTCAGAAACGGCTTAACCAGCTCACACCCTATTATTAATTCTCCATCACCTAACTACAATCTGAATGAGTTGAAACATTAGTCCTGCAGCTTTTACAACGTTTACTAAAACCACCCCAGCATAAAAGGGTGAGAAGATGAAGCCTCTGATCTTTTCATCCCACAGATGTTTAAGTATAATGACGAATTACTGAGAGGACTATCCAGGGTACAAGTTAGTCAATGGTATTCCGAAATAATTCGATCAGACTGGTGTAGATGGTTCATCATCGTCAGTTATAGAGAATCGAAAAAATTATCTCCCGAGTTACTACCTGTTATTGAAAAGTCAACAACCATGTGAAGACTAAGTGAGACTTCAGATGAACAAACTCCATAAAACCAAGCAGGTTCCAAGCCTTCCGATAACGCATTAATTAGTATTCTGCGCTACTGAAGTTGAACTGAGAGCTTAGGTTCAGTAATCTAAAGCCCGTGAAAGAGCGAGGTTTAGTCTTGGGTCTAGGAGTCCTACCCTATTAAAAATCACCTAATAACTACTTTAAATTCAAAGCACGGGGAAAATTAAATTATTTCCCACTTGATTCAAAGAGACTCTACAGGTCGAACACAGATAAAGTCGGCAAATAAAAGGCTTTAGAAACCTAGTCAGGTGATGTGTTTTTCGATGAGTGCGAATGTAAGCACAGGGTATAGAATGTCCATAGGGTGTTCAAGTCTGATGAGGATATGGTATAGAAGTGTTACGAATCTGTGAAAGTAGGTGGAATGAATATGAGACTCTGCACATCATAAAAAGGAGATAAAATAATCTACTCTATTCACCCAGTTGACAACCAAGAGCACACTAATGGTGTAGAAATTATAATGTAACTGACAGCACCTAAGGCTCTCAAGCGACGGAAATCAGTCTTCTCCAGAATCATGGCAGCAACAGTCAACTCCAGGAGAAGGAAAGTTAGAATCATAAACTCCTACCCACCTACAAACAACGCGAACCCAGTGGAGATGAAGAAGGTCTTTTTTTGGGAATTGATTGGAAGCAGTAATGAATATTACCACAGATAAATGGCGGCAAAAAATCGTAATGGATGATATAAATGTCAGGCCAACTGAGAGCAGACAATATTGGTACGGAACTCATAATGCGTCAATAGGCTCTCAGTGAAGTGAATGAGAATAGAGAACTCAAATGAACTGTCGTCAAGATTTGACAGAATAGTTCTAAAATATTTGGGCGCCGAGTGAGAAGTAGACACTTGTAAAAAATTATATTTGTAAAGTCTCAGCGAGATTGAAATGAGTAATTCCAACGTTTCGTTCGGCAATCTGGTTCGAACTTCTTCAGGGAAATTAATCGAAATTAACATAACATAGGTTTATATATAAAAAGGAACATCACTTGATTTGTAAAAATTTGTCTAATCATGAGTCAAATCTTGACGACAATTCATTTGAATTATTTTGCAATCGAATTAAATTAACAAAGGAACTGTGTAACTGGTACAATCTTCGTGTTTTCACTCTACGTTGTCTGCAACAGAATGCATATCCTAAATCCGTAGCTGTCGAGTCACCTGACAACTCCAGTAGGTCGAATAAAGCAGCTCAATCTTCAGAAAGAAGGCAAAGCAAAACGTTCGACAGGGTGCTTCTACTAAACTCTAATCCTAAACACCATAATTTTGAAAATACCTCTAACCATAAAATTCTAGATAGTAACAGTGTGAACAGACATGAAGGCGTGATGTTAGCCGATGCATAGGAAATTCTTATTAATAAATTAAAAAATGGATATGTATCACTAATTATTAATACTTGGTCAAAATTCTCGACTGTCCATATCTTCTTATGGAAACGTTAAGAAATGTTTTACATCTGTTTACCCACACACACATACACACTCTGTTTAATGTGTTTAACAAAAGTAAACCATATTTGTAAGTCCGAGGTCAAATTTTGATCACAGCTCATAAAATTTTGTTTACTATACTTGTTGGTACTTTTTTGAATGACTCATGATTAGACAAATTTTTACAAATCAAGTGATGTTCCTTTTTATATATAAACCTATGTTATGTTAATTTCGATTAATTTCCCTGAAGAAGTTCGGACCAGATTGCCGAACGAAACGTTGGAATTACTCATTTCAATCTCGCTGAGACTTTACAAATATAATTTTTTACAGAATAGAGAACTGTTTGCAGACTTTTACAAGTATAATGATTCAGTGTATAAGGGCGAGAATATCCAAAAGCCGACGTGACTTTCGTCACATGAAAACACTGAGAAACAGATAGATTTCATCACAGTCTCATATTAGGTAAGTAGAGACGAGATCAGCAGGACACCAGATGGAACAAAGGAGAAAAATCGAGCTCAGGACACTAATGCAAGGAAATAGACTAGCCTACATATGACAAGTGGACCTGTAACTTTAAGTACTATGTTGGTTAAGCTTATTCCGTTCTAATTATCCCAGGAAGACTTGTCTTCCTTAGAGACTAAGGCAATCAATGACTTACACCTGTTCAAAGGGAATATTCCCAAACATGTCTTAGTGTCTTCGTTAACAACAGTTCATCACCACCATCCGTAAACATCTCTGGCGTCATACGATAAGGCTACATTGTTTTGTCTTGATTTAGGTAAAAGATAGTTTTGTAGTTGGGGGACCTATATCAACATCTCATTGAGTACTAGGCAACTTTGACGTTGCTGTAAACCAATCGAATCGCTCCTCAAAGTATTACCTCCAACATTCCACTAGTATATCCTAAGTAGTATTTAAAGTATCGTTCTTCTTGGAAGTCACATTTGCCACTAGTATTTCTAAGGACCGTTTTCCATATTGGTTTATAAAGATTTCTTCTGCTGTATGCACCTGATAGGCTCTCCATCTCTGCCGTTGCGAAAACTTTTAGTCACTTTGCATTCAAGCAGACTTCTTTCCTGTTCATGTTCAGTGCCTGTGGGAATCTGTCTACTTGAGTGTTTTCATTTCTGTAGAAGCCGTAGAAATCCGTCAGCATTTATTAACCTATGGTTGCTGGCTGTAAGCTGCCGTAAACAGAGTTTCTTAAGGTGATTGGATAGGGTGTCACATTTAGATAAGCGTATGATTATTTCTCCCCCAAATAAATAAATTGTGTCCTTATTAAGAATTTAGAAGCTTCAGGGTTCATAATTACCTGCTTTCTATGTACATTCCGCCTTATGTCTATATGGGCACACATTAGTGTTGCAAACGGAGCGGCTATCTTCAACTGACTCTCTTTGTTGATAGCATATAACTACGTGACCTATGTAGGTTTATCGTTGATTTGATAACGGAGGTAACCACCTTAGGCAATGTTTCCCCCCTTACACCTGAAACAGGTGCTTATCAGGGACAGATTATTATCTGAATAGAATCAATGGAGATGATCACCGTCGTCGGTGCATAGAAATGGAACTCTATGGGTGACGACAATATACTTTTTCCGCTGGTACAGCTCCCCTAACTGACCAATGAAGTCACCTGCTAAAACAACTATATCTAAGAGTTTCGCTTTTAGCAGCGAACTAGACAGGTTTTTAGGGAACTCTTACTTCACATATTTCGAACTGCAATAGGTTGGGGCATAAGCGCAACTATAAAAGACGTTGATGGAAATCAAGATACTTCCTTCTTCCTATGGATTCGTTCGGCTGAACATCACACACACGAATTTTCTTTGAAATATAGAGAATAATAATGACTTTCGTGAAAGATAAGCTCTTGTTATACTGAATTCTGTTCTCAAATTTACCTTATCTATTGGGCTCATGAGGTAAGAGGAGTGAATTCTTCCAAGTAATAATTAAAACATGGTTTCTGCTTAAAAAATTCATACAGTCAAATGGGCATTTAATTTTTTGCGTTGGAGCTACATTATTACTAGTAACATTGAAATTACTATCAGTTCAAACCATAGTTGTCATTTATCTAAAAAGAACAACTGAAACAATGCAAACTTTACTCTGTAGCATAGACAAATTAGTAACAAAATAGCTAGAATTAAGACTACATTTGATTTTTTTTTAAACAACTGCTATGCTATCAGTGGGATCGTACGTGGGTTTGTACTGCTGAACTTCGATTTTTGGCAAACCTGTACATTGATTGGACGGAGACGTTCTCTGAAAGTATAATGAAACACGAGACAGGTTAACAGTGACGTGAAAAAAGTTGAAATATCATAAATCAGTCACGGTTCCATTTTTGTAGGGTACCACTACATCCATTAATCGTATCATGTTTCTGATATAAGCTCATAGTACAAATAAAAACAGACAGTCTAGCTTTTACAGATACATCTTAAGCCTATAAGAAAAAGCATAATTTATGCTACTTTGAAAACTGTATGCATGCTTTGATTCTCTAGAGTATTGTTTCTCCTATAACTACAGTATTCTGAAGTTAAACGTCTAAAAGATTTCATGGTATCTTGCATTAAGATTTTTGATATGAAAACTTGCCTTGAATATATTCCTATGTAAAATAAATAATTGGTGTTGTTTACAAAGAGTTTCATATTACTACTAAAGGTATGCTATGAAAACTTTTTAACTACTTCATGTATAACTTCTGAAGTATTCAGTAAAAAAATTTCACAATTTTTAGCACCACCACCAGCCATATCAACGGTGAGCATTTGTCCTCACTCCCGACTTGGTGGACGCCACTGGTCACGACTTCTCAGTAGAACTCCAGGCAACTTCGTCGTGTAGCCGGTCGCTATCGAGCATCAGATCAGGCTTTATTAGCGTCTGATATCAGTTAGAGAACCAGTGGAAACCAGGGAGTACTGAATGGCTGTTTCGTCCTATTTTGGAGCTCTTCTCTGCACACAGCCATGACCCCTTTGGGGATCAAGACCAGAACCTTAACGTCACCAGGCGAGCTTAGTCTGTAGACTGATATACTTTTCGTGAGAGAGATGTGTACAAATTCACATTACAAATTAAAGAAATTACTTCCTCTAAAATAAAGAACGCACTTCAAATTCACTAAAATATTCTCTATAATTAGCTTAAAGTAAAAACACAAAACAAACACAATAGGTAATATGATGCTCTAAAGACTCAATGACGTCTAGAAGTAACTGCTCTTGTCTTCAACTCTGATGAATACTAATGACCACAGACTGTATGAAATATCTATATGCCATCAGATTTTAAGGAACTTGCCTGAAACTCAAGTCTTGGTTTGCGTTTTCTGTTAATCTATTAATAAATAATACTGGAATTTGTAGGCGGGGATGAAACAACTGTCCACGTCGTCGAAGTTTTTAGTGGTGCTGTATCAATATCAACTCACAGACCCCTCACAAAAGTATTGACCTAACAAACCTAATAATCGGAAAAAATTAACTAAATAAGTCACTGATATGTAATACAGTGGTTCGAATCTCAGTCGGTAACTTGTTGATTTACTAGAATATTCCTGTATAAAATTATGGTAGTAACTTTCACTTAAGTAATACATACGAGGCATCGCTGATTAGTCATCTGGAAACAAGCTTTACAGATAACCCAATTAGGCTTATTTAGAAATCATGAACAGATCATACAGAAAATTTCTATCGATCTGTACGTATTATATGCCTGATTTCTGAAAAATTCATCCCGTAAAAAGAAGGCAACAATCGAAACTTTTAATATTAATTATTGTCACTTAACAAAAAAGGGAATATTAAGGTAAGACTAGGGACCGCATCTAATTCTGCTGCATACAAATATTGAGCTTCAGATTGTAAATATTGGAATTCCATAGTGTTTTATGTAATGAATTATTGCTTTACCAGTACAACTAGTTTTATATCTTGTCCTAAACTGACACTCCAAGGACAGCTCCACGTATTACGTAACTTAATTTCATCTCACTTTTAACTATAATTACGACTGAGATACTTTTATCACTATAATTGTCATTCAGTGATTAGATATCCCCATGGGTTTTACTTTTAAAAACTTCATTCACATACTGATATGCTAAACTTCAAATTAAATTTGCTGAGAAAATTTTCTTCACTGAATATAACATACAAAATGTTTCTATAGTGATAAACCCTGTAGAGTGAATTAAATTCGTTGCATTGCATATATATATATATATATATATATATATATATATAACAGAATAAATGGCTAAGTTCACAAAGTGACTAAGCAATACATGACAGAAATACAATTTGGGTTAAAGATTTGTCAAGATAGTCGCGAACACATATCGATGATTGCAGGTAAAAGGAAAACTTTGTTCACTGTTGGTCAAACTATCATCCTCTGGGTTGCTATCACGGCAACCTACCAGCTGCTGTACAAGACCTGGTGGTTAATTAGGTCTTCATCACTCTCACTAACAAATATCATGAAAACGACAAATCAATATTAAAAGTATTTCCATGCAATAATAATAATTATTTTCACTTCATTTTTTTTCTGTTAGCAGTTCAAAACACGATCGTAATGCTTCTAAAAAGAAAAGCCTTGACTATACTTCACCTGAAATAAATTAGGTGCAGTTTCATACACATGTCAAAATTTTGATTCGTACAATTTGGTTATATATATTCGGAGGGTTGCAAGTACAGGATCAGAAAGATTTCCTGCCTACTATTGACATCAATCATTTGATTGAAGTTATACTTTCCTGATGAATTCATGCTTTTAGTCTTCTAAACATGACTGTATGTGGTATAAGCTCAAAAATAAATTAGATTTTTCATGCTTACATTGATACAGTCAACTCCAGTAATAAGTGGACGACTATTTTACAAGTACGAATGACTAGTTTTTTCTTCAGTTGGTTTAGTCAGTTATGCAAGAAGCTGTTATGAAGGTTTGTGATAGACAGTTCAACATGGCCTAACATTCAAACTCTTAACATATGTCACAGGCCTTTAATGATGAAACTCTATCCCAACAATTTCCTAAATATTCACCTAACCTAACCTACTCACATTATTCATGATGACTTAGTGAAACACTAACAAAATGCATACAAAAGGTTACCTTATTTTTCTAGCTTCCTTTAAACTTAGACGGGCTGATGAATTGGAATCAAAGGAGCACATAGCACCCGAAATACAACGAGACTGGTCATATCTATCTGAATTGTACCGTCCAGGACCTACAGGAGTCTACAAAATAAGCATGGTGTGGGAAAAAAATAATTAATAAAATAAGGCGACAGAAACATATATCTCACATATAATCGGTTAATGAAAACAAACATCTCTTTTAAATACTGATTGTAAGCAGTTACACTCCATAGCTGGTCATTACTAGATTCAAGTATTGGTTTGTAGGGATTTGGTTGAGGATTTCATCATGAGTTGACATTGGCTAGAGAATCATTGGAAAACCTCGGAGTACTGGACAGCTGTTTCGTCCTCGTAGACCGATCCAATGGCCCATGAATTCTAACATCTGCCAATTCACGATATAGCGTACGATATACGAGCTCGCCTTGTAACCAGAAGGTCCTGGGTTCGAACCCCGGTGGATTCGTACTGCTGAAGAGTCCTAAAACTAGGACGAAACAGCTGTCCAGTACTCCCGGGTTTTCCAATGGTTCTCTAATCAATGTCAACTCATGATGAAATCCTCTAACCGTTACTGGATTGTCAACCAAAAACAAAAAGTGAAAAAGAATTTCAAAAGCTTGGGATAAAGTCATAGAATAAAGTATAAGAGCCTTGAATAGAAACATTCACAGGATAAATTCTAATGAAATGAGCTGAAATTATTCCATTACAAATAATTTTTAAAGTTGTTCTAAATAGTTGTCTCTCTCGATGACTCCTAATCATAGGGCAGCATTTTGCTAGTAGTCACAAAATAATGGATTATTTCCGTAATCACTGAGTGTTCATTTATGTCTTTGATGAATTCAGTTTTAAATCAATGTTTTAACTAACCTAACTATGACTTTTTTGCGGTTCAAAGAAATCCCATCTATAACAGTATGCAAACATTTTCACTTTTGACTGATAGGCTGAGAAACAGAAATTCCCAACCATACCATCAAAATCTCCAGGCTATTATCCTAGAGGAAATCCTTCTACTTAATATATCAAAGTCTCAATGAGACTAGTTCTTGATTTCAGTCACTAAACTTGTTAAGTTTTATTTAACTAACTAACTTGGGCCAACTTCTGCATGCCTGAAACAACTTATTCATTTCTCTTTCATATAAGCGTAGCTATCCCTTTAGTAAAAGTCATTATTTATCACAAACTTGAGCAATAAATTTAACCAAAATGATTTACCCGTCTAACAGAAAATAAAGAGTATGCGTCACGAGAAGAACTCGAGAGGAATGACGGTGCTTGATTGTTGAAACTGTTTCTTTCTTCATTCGGATATTTTGGATTGTAATAACCTGGTCCCAACTTTAAAACAAATTGAGAAAACTGAAGTGTACTCAGAGTAAGTAAAAATTATCACACGAAAAGAAAAACAACTTTTATGAGAAACTCCATGAGATTAAATGGTAGATATTATTATGTCATAATCTAACAGAATAATACATTAGTTTAAATCGGTTACACGTCACAACAGTAAGAAAGTTGAGGACACAGATCTTTATTCACTATGATTTTCGGTCGGTAGGTCGGTTTTCGACATAGAACTTCGACATAGAACTGACTAACGACATTCAGACCAAAGAAGCAGCCAGCACCGAGACAAGCAAACTAGGGGATGAAATGTCACACGAAAACAACCAATCACGTTCAAGGTTACTAGAAGAGATGACTAATAAACTCATAGAGAATTCTAAAAGCTCACTTCACATCGAAGTATGCGCTGAAGATGTTGCTCAGTAGAGCAATGAAAGCTTCGCAACCAAACCATCCAGCTCAGAGAACACAACCACACCAAAATCACCCACCTGAGCTACAAATCTTCTCTATTATAGAACTTTGCACATATATGCGGCAGTTCAAGTCGCCACACTCCATGTAGCACACAAAGCAAGAGAAGAAAGTAGAAGAAGTGCATAGTATAGACAGTAAACAGAGGTGTGAGACAAAAGAATAGTAATAACGAAGAACAAAACAGTTTCATCGGAAATCATTAGTCACAAGGAGTGGATACATCTGCGCCACTGAGAACGATTTTGAGCCATGTCACCAATTGTTTCCAACCATTGGTTTTTATCGTCCCGAGGACCCCAACCAGGAAGTCTACATCTTCCTACGTGGCTTAAGCTAACTGTTGGGGATTTCATTGACTGGTGCCATGTTTTGGTTTGACCAACGCTAGCTCTTTTCCAGTCTGGCCCTATATCAGCTACCATTGCCCGTCGAGGAAGGCGATGACTAGGCATACGTAGCACATGTCCTAACCATCTCAGTCGATGTAATTTCACCGTTTCGTCGATTGATTTCCCCGCCTTACCTAGCACTCGACGCCTAACCTCAATATTGCTCACCTTATTATACCACTTCACACGGGAGATGGAACGCAGACACCTATGATCGAAGACAGCTAATCTTTTCATGTCTTCTGCTCTCAATGGCCAGGTCTCACAGCCATAAAGGAGGACGGAGCGGACTGTTGAGCAGTACACACGCCCTTTGGTCGATAGCCGGATGTCACGTCTACGCCAGAGACGGCGTAAACTGGCATATGCGAACCTAGCCCTCTGTATTCGTGCTGAGATTTCGTCTGAGATCAACTCGGTGGGACTGATGGTACTTCCCAAGTAAGTGAAGCGATCAACGTGCTCTACCACTTCACTTCCTATTTCTAATCTGGGGGTCGGTGAAGTCCAATCCTGCAGCATCAACTTGCATTTTACAGGGGCGAATCGCATGCCAAACATACGAAGATTGTTGCTCAAGGTGTTCAGTAGACTCTGCATTTTGTCAGCATCCTCGCCTAGAAGGACAATATCGTCCGCATATTCTAAGTCGACGAGATTATTCCCTGGTAGCAAGTCAATCCCTGAGTTGCTGAAGTGTGTCACTATGATTTTACCATCGAATAAGCATCTCCTAGCAAAGAAAGCAGTTTCTGTAAAGTCAAGCCTTCATAAGGGTATTTACTATACTGGAAAGAACTGGACGGTGAGGATATACTTGATGAGTATCACACCATATAGAGATCACAGTGTACGGTTCTTTAAATAAATGGATTCGTCAATAAATCAGCCATTTCAGAATATCTGCTGAGTTGCTTTACTCATTATTTACGAACAGTTATAAGGTCTCTGTTTATCAAGGAGTTTTCAAGGGCTATTACTATTTTATTGTGATAGCTTAATGTGAGCTTACAAACCCTTTGAAATTACAGTGGAACAATTAGGTTTGATAGCAAACAGCCAACCATTTCAAATACGCAAACAATTTTTTGTGTGCCCTTGTACAGGATGAATGGATTGTTGGGATGTTTTTTTTACCATCAAATTCAATATCCCTGTAACCAGTATAATTTCAATTCACCCGATACAACTTATTCTCAATTGAAACACCTTCGTAAGCGAAATAAATGAAAACTTTGAAACAACCTACAAGATAACGTTACTACAAGTTGTCACAGCTTAAGAAGAAAATTAATTTTAATTCGTTGCTATCTATAGACGGGTAGTTTAAAACTTATGGGTCTAGGACTACGTAGTTTGGATATGAAGCACTGCTGCTGATCAGTCGTGGCTAGACCACTGAAGTTATAAAACACTCTTCTATGATAAATTATTGGTCATTGTGAAACCGTAAGGAAAGAAGGAGATAGATTATGACTTATGATTTACGTGACCTGTAAACCAGACATCTGATGCTTATGTATTTCTGTGGTCAGGTCACGTAAACTATGTGTAGTAATACATCACTTCTCATCCTAACAGAAACTCTAGAAAGTAGTATGTTTTAAGGATTAACAGGTTGTACTCTCAGCCTATTTTAGGGTAAAGTAAAATTATATTCAGCACATTGATGAACAGATATATTCCAAGTTTGATCACGAGGTGACATAAGTTAGATAATCACTGGAAAACCAAGGGGTTATAGACGGCTGTTTCGTCCCAGTTTCGGACTCCTCCAGGGTTTGAACTCGGGGTCTTCCAACTACAGGTCAAACCCGTAGACAATTTAGCCTCTAGGATCCGATCCAATGGACCATGGATCCCAGCTTCTTCCAGTTCGTGATTTTAGCGCAACCACCAGCCAATGTCAGCGGAGATCAGTTGTCGTCATGCTCGACCTGGTGGATCCCACCGGTCACGACTTCTCAGTAGAACTCCAGGCAACTGCGTCTTGTAGCCAGTCAATAGTGAGAATTAAAGTAGTTTTCAAGAGTTAGTTTGTACTCCTTGATTTTCTAATGGTTTTGTAACTGATATCAGCTCGTGATCAAACGTGAAGCAAATCAAATCCTTACAAACTAACCCTTGCAAAGAATATATACATGTATTTATAAATATAATTCAATTCGAATTCAATAACGAAAACTTTAAAGGCATCCTAATCACTTTTATTTGATCACTTTTTTTTACAAGCACTTCTGGCAATGTGTAGCTAAATAAAAAAAACAAGTCTTACTTTGGAAGCAATTATTTTATTCTGCATACTACTTGAATAAAATTTATCAGTTTTTCTATTTTCATCAATAAGTCTACGAAACTTCCCAGCATATCGTTTCTCAGGTTTCAAAAGATCGGATGTGAATGAACTGATCGGATATGTCCCAGGTTCTGGGTACTCGGATACCTTGAATAATTTACGAGCATAAAGAGAATAAAAATAAGCATAAATAAAATTCGAAATAGCTGGATGTAATTCATTCAAACGTTTTCTTTTAAAACATACTTATTAATTGTATAACACTGTTCGTATGGAACTGAGGTACTTGACAGCCATTACACACTTTTGTTCATCTGAAATTACTGAAATAAAACGCTAACTAACCAATTTTGATAATTTCACTCTTGTTTCGAGAAACTAAGCTACTAGATGGTAGTGAGGACTTCAACTTAGTTTTCCACTCTTGAAATAAATAAGCTTTTACATTTTTTTAAACAACTTTTATCTGTTTATACTCAACAAAGAAGCAACAACTTTGTCTAAAATGCATCTTACTGGGTCAAATCCTGTAGGATATCTTAATACTTCACAGAATAAAAGTGAAACCAACGTATGCAATTTAAACAACAATTCTGCGTCGGTGGCACAGTGGTTAGGACTCTCGCCAACCATGCACATGGACCGGGGTTCGACCCCCTGCCGGCGCACACCCGATATCTATGGTCGGCCTGCAAAATTTGGGCTACCGATATCCATGCTGAAAATTCCATACCTGTACCTAAAAATACCATGTGGCATCAAGCTGTAATCAAAATAAAAAAATATAATAAAATATGCTTGTCCTGACATATAGTACTATGGTGACAACGAAAAGCTAGTTAAGGGCGTAAATTTTGAATTAAGGGATACTGAGTAAGTAAAATCAAACAAAAATGTCATCAGTTAGTTACGAATTACCACGATATTCTTTGAGAACCGGTAATTTTTCACACTAATTGACATTACAAATGGTTTTAAGAGAGAGAGAGACAGTATTACACTATGTGCATCATAGTGTGACCATGAGTGAGTCATTACTTTGTTACTCTGAGGCATGCATTGCAAATAAATGAATACATTGCATGCAAGCAACCGACAGTTATTACTGTCTGTGCTTTGAACTGTTTCCCCATTCTAGCTAAATCAGTTCTGGTACAGCTCTATGAAGTTTAATTCCTGAAGAATGAGACTGTTGTCTAGAATTTAAATCGTCTCCATCTGGCTAATTTGCACTATTATTTATCATACATAGTGAAGACTTTCAACTTAACCACTGATGTTTACAATGTAGCACATATGAAAGTGTATCCATTCGATAATGTATAGGTAAAGTTATGCAACTTGCTGCAAACTAATCGAAACCCCAAACATTTATAAAGTGATTAAAAAGGAATAATTTTTAAAAATAGTACTTATTATTAGATAGTCGAAGGCATCCACAAGAAGTTCACATATTATAATGCCAAGTCTTCTCTATCGGTGATCACATTTTAGATTGACTGGCGAAATTCAGTCAGCGCTACTAAGGAGTTGATATGAGACACTGTTTGCTCCCCAATAACCAACCAATAGAATTGATTAGTTTTATTCAAAAGAATGTAAGTGTAATGAGAAAAGTCAAACAATAAGAATGCTCAGAACTGAGAATGAATAGGAATATAGTAGATGCAACAAGACCACAATAAGCTATACTAATGCACTAACAACGAGGTGAAAATATTCTCGGAATATGCCATATGCATATGCATTCAATAAAACGTTTGAAGAAACAATACTTCGAACCATAAAAGAAACCCACTTGTTCAAACCTAAATTACAAAACAAGTAAAAACAGTAAGCCCATTTCGAATGAATTGTATACTTCTCATGACGGATGTTCAACGGAAAAGTTATACATTGATTTGATGAAATTAGATGGTTGGGAGCAATCGGCAGTTATACTCTGCTTCATAGACTCATAACTATTTGAAGCTTATCGTCTAAAAACAACCCATGAAAGAATGAAATCCTAGTCTCTTCTGTCATCATTCTCAATACTTTACTTTTTCAGCATCTGTGACTGAATATCTTTTTTTTTGATTATAGCTTGATTCCATACTGCATTTTTGGTACAAGTATGGAACTTTCAGCATGTGATATCGGTAGTCCAAATTTTGCAGGCCGACCATAGATATCAGGTGTGCGTCGGCAGGAGATCGAACTCCGGACCATGTTCATGGTCAGCGAGAGTCCTAACCACTGGGCTACCGACGCATTTATGATTAAATTTTATACGTTTTAACATATAAAGTTGAACATTTTCCGGTATAATCTAATTCTACACGTTACTGTGTTTGATAAGTAGTTTTTAAAAAAAGCCAGATGGTAGGAGACAAAAGAGTGCCTGCTTCTTACTCTAGTGAAACTACTAGTTCTACTAGCTTGGAAGCTGATAGGATAATGACAGTAAGCAAAGACAATATAACGTATGTGTGTGATTTACAAATAAAAATTTTGTGTCTTAACTACATAATTTATTTATTTTATTTACTGAGGATAACCGGTAGCCAGAATTCTGCATCACACCCTAAAACTATCATTTTACAGCCCAAGTGATCTGAAATTACCATGATTATTTTAAAGCCATCTAATATAAGGCTAATCTCATCTCTGTATTCTAAAGATGCCAAACAAAAAGAAGTGAAACAAATTTTATGGGCGAAATGTTATGCATTTCTTAAAAAAGAAAACCGTAAAGAATAAATTAGAAATTCCTCTTCCACTATTCTCCTGGTAAGCGAAATTTCCATCACCAGTATAATATATGAAGTATTTGGTATCATCCATTAGTTGACTCACACTCTCATTATTTCTTGGTCCGGTTAGTAGATCGTAAGGCCCACGAGTGCTTACTCTTTTATTGAGTAAATCCTGTATTGATCCGCTGATTTCGTACGTTCCTGGTGCTAAATGGCATCCCTTTTTCATAAAGCTCATTCCGAATTTTAAGGCAAATTACCACAGGTGGAAGAGACCGACTCCCATCTCCCCCCAATTCCAATAAGCCTTTAGACGAAGGGGATTTGTGTTTTGCTTCCATTTGTTCTTTATAAATATATGGATCACCATTTACACCATACGTACCCACACCAGGATTATTATTCTGTAATTTCTCAGTTTTGGAACAAATTTTGGTTTTACCGTTTTTGACTCTGGAAAACGAACTTCACGTGTGTTTATGGGCCCAATAGTTTTAGAAGCTCCTTTAACTGGTATTTCTCTTGAAATGTCGTAGCGGCCTGGTCCAAGATTTTTCTCCTATGAAAAAGATAACCAGATAAGTCATACTGTTATTGTATATAACTACCTTATAACATAAAAAGCTTTTTCCACCTGATTTCCATGACTGCTGTTCAAATAGTAACCCAAACAATTTGTGCCAAAATAGCTGCACTTTAGTGGTAAATTAATAACAGTTCAACAAAAGTCGCCTCCCTGTATGTTGTTAAAGGTGAAAAGTGAAAAGCCTCACAGTTGGGTTTCTTGCCTGTAAGCTGGAAGAACATGATCATTCAGTGATTCGTGGACAAGTCGATGTGCTATGGTTAAAAGCCCTGTTACTAAGCTATTCAAATTGTAAATGTCCCTTTTTAAAACTAATCCAGCGAAATCAATGACGACTTCTGTCGATTTGGTTTCAAATTCAAACACTTATAACCAGGAGATTTCACAAAACCTAATATTTTTAATTTACTGTTAAGATTATAATTCCCCATAAAGTTTGGATTTCATTCCTTCGTATTTTGCAAATGAAATAGGTTTTCGTCTCCAAATGATAGTAATAGGCCTTCCAATGGTGAAAAGTTTTTCCATCGAATTATTAATTTATTAATGCTGATAGAATGATCACAATAGAAAGACTTTATTTAGCAAGTTTAGCAAGTGTTCAGTGCCAAAATAAATTGCACCAACACTTCGTACATATTTTTAATAATAATAATAATTTGCTTTATTCCAAAACAGTACTTGTGATACAGAATGGAATTCTCAGCATTTTTACTACAGTATTGCATCCAGTTAGTACATTATCAATAAATAGAACTCTACATAGATTGAGGAAACCACAGTTCATTATTACAACAATACATTGGCATGTCAGTAGCAAAGGTAAATCTGAAAGAGTGTTTGAAGGTGTTAGAAAAGTGGGAGCTGTCTTATTAACTGGCGTAAGCGAGAGAAAGAGACAAAGCAGCACATAACGGAAAAAGAAGAGAGAGAAAAGGAACAGAAAGAAAGGAAATGTTGTACCTATTGATGAAGTGGGTTGGAAAGATGAGATCCAGTTGTACTAATGACTATTTAATGAATTATAGGTGTCACGCCTAATGCTTTCTTTATCACACAGAACACGAGCTAAGTAGGGTATGGTTGAGTTTTTGTACTTGCTGGTGCGAGCATATAGTTTTCTATATTGGCTTCTGGTTTTACCTGATGAGATGCAGGGGGAGAGTTGTGAGTGAAGAGGGTGGCGTGAGTTAGATAAAATGGATTTGGCCCATTTTTCACATGAGTCCATGTGCCTGTCAACCAAAATATTAACAAGCTGGTTAAGTGGCACGTTGCTTACTCTGCTGACAACATTTAACATCCTGCGTAATATGTTGTAGTCTTTCTTCAGTAGCCCTGGAAAAACTAATGGGGAACAATAGAGAATAATAGGCAGGATGCGAGAATTAACGAATCGTAGGAGTAAGGGTTGGGTAATACCAGAATGTTTTAACTTCTTAATGTAGAAGGTAAGACGGAATATTTTCTTAGAAATTGCTAAGATATGAGACGACCAGGAGAGATCAGCAGATAGAATGACACCTAGGTATTTAATTTCCGATTTGGTTTCTATTTCAGTGCCGTCTATGTTGCATACCTCGTGAGAGCCAAACAGTTTGTTTAGGTCGGATTTATGCCTAAAGGTGAAATTGACTGTTTGGCATTTGGAGGGGTTTAGAGTAAGACCATTTTCCTTGGACCACTGGCTGATTTCTGACAGAAAGCCATTAAGTTTAGAGCAGTCGCTTTGACATTTGATAGGCAAAGATACAGACAGATCGTCAGCGTATTTGACAAAATTAATGTCATTTGAAGATGGTAAGTGATGTAGAAAGAAAGAAAAGAGAAGTGGGGAGAGTACAGCGCCTTGGGGGACTCCGGCTTCAGTGAGTGCAGCAGAGGATGATTTACCTTTGTATACGGTGTACTGCTTTCTGTTAGAGAAGTAGGAATGCAACCAGTTAGTGACCCAGGACTCAGTTTTCGTCAAAGAGAGCTTATTTAGAAGGAGACATCTAGGAACAGAGTCGAAAGCAGAAGTGAAGTCAAGAAACGTGCAGCGGACGTACTTGGCACCTTTATCTAATGATGAGACGATGTTGTTGTGTAAGACAGCTGCAGCGTCTAAAGTGCTCCTACCCTGTCTATAGGCAAATTGTTTGGGGTCTTCAAAGTTTTTAAGGGAGGGTTCAAGTTTGAGAAGTATTAGTTTTTCCATAAGCTTTAGAAACGGGGAAGTGATGGCAATGGGTCTGAACTTTACGTTCTTGCCGTTTCCAGGTTTAGGGACAGGGACAATTTTAATTACTTCCCATGCATCAGGTACGACATTTTTGGAGAAAGAAGCATTTAGGATGTTGGTTAGTGGAGAAGACAAAGCATCTGCACATTGTTTAAGAACATATGCAGGTATACCATCAGGGCCATGGCTACGTGAGGGCTTGAGCGTTTTAAGACATTTTAGAAAATCGAGAGTATTAAAGTCATGAAAGTTTTCAGCTACATGATAGGTAATTATAAATTATTTAAATTAATCCCAGCGTGTTAAGAAAATCTTGTTTTGATTTTCTTAACACGCTGGGATTAATTTAAATAATTTATAATGAATCAATCTGACTTGGCGCTCAAATTATTTCAGGAAGTTCGTAACACCTACGGCCTGGAAACCTATAACATGATAGGTAACATTAGAAGTAGTTAAAGTAGAAGGACAGCGTATAAAAGACTGATTAAAAGCATTAACATCATAAGAGGGAAAAGTATTACAACGCTTACTATTACCAGTAATTTCATTAAAAAGTTTCCACATACTGATTGGGGATTTACATGATAAAAGTGTATCATTATAGATAGCATTAAGATTTTTGATTTCAGATTTGATCTGAGCATTAATCTTTTTGAGTCCTAACTTGTCTTTGGATTTGTATAAAGTTTCTTTTTTCCTGCGAAGTTGTTTAAGAAACCGTAGTCTAGTCCTTCCAAATTACGTACTGAAATGGTTATTAGTTGCCACTCTATGCCTTACTAGTCCATGAACTTGGATTTAATAGGGCAGCGAAACTCTAGCCTTCCAACTTAAGGTGAAAAGTAATAGTGACAAGTCTACCTCTCATTGAATTTTAAATAAATGTGATAAAATAAAATAAACTCAGATTATCAATGTAATACCGTATGTGAAGATTTGAAATCCATGAAGGGGAATAGTTTAAATTTATGTTACCAGAGAAGAATGAGCGATAATCTGAATTCCACAGATATTACCCATTTTAAACGCTGACTTCCGCATCTAAATATTACAGTCAAATACTTTGTTTAGACCGGATACCCAATCTTTACACATAACGCGTTTCATTTTCTACAAGTGTAAGCAATACCAGTACAAAATTTTAAGATATATATACATACATATTCAAGTATTAGTGAGAAGTATATAAGACCACAATGTAGGAATCTATTAAACGGTATATAATATAATGCATAAAACAAAACAATCATATTTACCTGGGATTCTTTAGACAACCTGAGGGCCCTGCTGAATAAGTTTGGAATGCTAGCAAGACGCTTACATTCATACTGTCTTTTCCAACCTGACATGGAACTGCTATGTTGACAGGTGTTTGAATGTCTAGTCTCTCTGTTAGCAACATCGGTACCACTGTAGCCAGGAATTGAACTATCCGAGTACACTTCTTTCTTCCACCTTGGATGAACATTTATCTTGTCTCTAAACACATAAAAAATGATAGTATAATTTAAACCTATCTGTGCTGCTTCCAAATGGCGGTCTGCGACTCATTTCAGCCTGTAGAGCCAAAACAGTTCTGGAATAAGCGTCTTTTCTGAATTTAACTTGAGGTTATGAAATTTCTGCAGAATTAATTATTATCTTGGAGGTATAAATACTCACACTCAACACAAAATGAGGGACAAATCAGAGTTTAAAACAAGCAACAAAGATTAATATTAGCAGGATTTAATGAATTCATCAAATTTCGGTAGAACTCGTCAGCTGAATACTCTACATACACGGATATATATACTTTTGAAATTACATTGGGAGATATAAGACTGACAAGCAAATAAACTACATTGAATTAGTCATGCAGAAAGACAGGTGCGAATGTTTTCCAGGTCATGTTCAAATAGATAAGGGGAGAGGGAGTATGAGAAATTAAAATTGAGATAAAATGCATTACGCTTCAATTACATCATTTAGATAAATAATTAGTCATTAGAGAATATATCAAGAATTGCAAACAGACCAATATCAATAGTAATAGTTATAGTTAGAATAATGTTGAAATGAGTTAAGGTAATGCTACTGATAAATGAATCAATAATAATAATAATAAAAGGTAGAATAATAAGTGAAACGTATTACCATGGTAGATTCAGAGTGACGACCATCTCCTTTTGTACACAGAGACCTGGTTTATAAACCCGAATTGCACAAGCCTCTGCAATTGCAATCATCTTCCTGTTTCTTTGTCTGCTGACAATAGTGAACGACTTGACAGCGTCAATATCATGTCCATAGTCCACAAGATGTTTTGTTATTGAGGTTTTTGGCACTTTGCATTCATCTGTTTTCAACCGTTTTATCAAATGCTCCATCATGCGAGTAGAAAATCACCTTTCCGTACGACCTATGTATTTGCTTCCACAAACACACTCAAATTGATATACGCAGTTTGAAGTGTCGAGGATTGGCGAGCGGTCTTTCCCAGATTGTTGAACCACTCGCTTAGTGGTGTTAAGGAAAACAAGTTTTGCAGCATATTAAGTTCTCTTGATAGCTCCGTTGAGTTCTCGTCTGACTACTTCCTGTACATCATCTCATTTGAATGGCAAACTGATAAAGACAGATTTCTTCGGAACTGTTTGGAGGGGCTAATTTTGTTTAGAGTATTTATCAATGAACTTCTCAGGGTATCCATTCTTAGATACAATATCCTTCAGAGCTTTTATTTCATGCTCAGTTGTACTGTCAGAACAAATTTTCCGTGCTCTATTGAACAGTGTTCTGACTAAGTTCTTTTTATACTGGATTGGAACAAAGCTCTTGAAATGCATGTACTGTCCTGTCCATGAAGACTTTCTAAATATAGATCTTTCGATTGTGCCATCAGTTATTTTCGCTAGAAAATGTAATTTCAAAAGTATATATATCCGTGTATGTAGAGTATTCAGCTGACGAGTTCTACCGAAATTTGATGAATTCATTAAATGCTGCATTATTAATCTTTGTTGCTTGTTTAAAATTCGTATTGCGAAATAAATGTTTACAAATCAGATTGATGGGGAGTTCAGCTGAACTACCCCAGGCTTACTATAATGGTGGAATAAATCTCGCTAATTCTGAACTAACCCTAACACTCCATGATGAGTAAATCCTGAAATCGTTCTGGAATGGTTTGATTGTAAGCACAGATTAGAACTCAGTGCTGGTTTTCGGCATGACTGACACTAATTAAGCACCTTGTGCTTTTTCTAGGCGTTTTTAGAAGTAGCTCAGGATCTACTGGGTTCGCTAAGCAGCGTTGTTTCAGCCCTCTCAACCCAGATTCAGCGCTGATTGGTATCACCACAGAAGAAAAAAATTAATTCAGCGCACAGTGGCAATCTTTTTCAGTTTTATTTCAGCACTAGAGGCATTATTTCAGCTGCAAATCCCATTTTTAAAGTTTCGTCGCATTAATTAAGCGTCCGGTGCTTTTTTAAGAACGACCAGTGTTATTTCATTACTTAGTGGGCTTATTTTGGACAGATGAAATATTCTTTGATTGGACACTAGTCAGTAACTATTGTAATGTGTCTAGTTCTATCTTCGATGCAGACTGAATTTTATCAGTCAAGCTTGAAATATTCATTTACGATAAAATGTCATTATCGACGCACAGGTTAGAATTAGTTTAGAATCCCAAGCATACAATAATTCTAAACTAATTCTAACCTGTGCGTTGCAGCTGAAATAATGCCTTGAATTCTAGTTTGGGAATCATCGGCAGTACGCACCAGCCATTGAATCGGGTCCCGGTGGCTGAATGATATACGAGCTTGCCTTGTAACCGGAAGGTCCTGGGTTCGAACCCCAGTGGGTGCGTAATGCCAATGATTCCCAAACTAGGATAAAACAGCTGTCCAGTAACTCCCTGGTTTTCAATGGTTCTCTTACTGATATCAGTCCCTGATCAACTCGTAAAAACAAAACTAATCCTTACAATCCAATTATAGAAAATGCCTTGAGTGCTGAAAGAAAGCACTGCATGTTTAACTAGTGTGGTTAGGACTGAAAATCGCACTCTACGGCCAGTGGGCAAAGGAAACAATTAGCTGATTGGGCTTGAATTTAGTAAATTGAGACCTGCCTATCAGCAAACGTGTAAATTTTACACATAACAGGTAGTGTGACGGCTACAGACATGTCGGAGAATTACACATGATGTGATTGGTCTATTTGACCGGCTAACATTAATTGTGATGAGGGGTGTGGTAGTATGTAAGACTACTACGTAAACATAGGTGATCTAGGGGGTAGGGAAGGATGATATGTATTAATATGTATTCTGTCAATCATGGAAAAAAAATATATATATATATGTAACGACAGAAGGCAAGAGTCAGGCAACAGATCATTTATTAAGGAAATCAACGCATATTTATATATTTTCAGGTACATTATTATGGATAGTTAAGCGAATAAACACAGTCTTCCGATTGGTTGTTTCTCACGTAAAGTTAATCTTTCATCTATTTGTGACTGTTTCTTGAATGTCAAATCCTCTATATGTTAACTGCATCCGCCTACGCAAAGTCTGCTGTGGTCGGTTTTGAATCAATCTTTGTTCACATTTTCTCACGACAAATCTTGGGAACGTAAATATTGACGTAAATTACTGTCTACCAATTTGGCTAGTAGATAGCTCTCACCACATATATATTTAGAGGAACGCCAGTGAATTTGATTACAATTCTGTTGAGGCGAGGTCACACATGAAAACCAAACACAGTGTGTTTAATGTCTATTCTACCAGCGGTGAATAAAATACGTGGTTAGTGAGGCGTTACGAAATTTGACAACAGCTCAGTTTAAATGAGGTCACAAGTGAATAACCAAAACCATGTGAGAGAACAAAATACTATATATATATATATATATATATATATATATATATATATATATATATTTATCCTTCACATTCCCCAGTGGAACATAGGGCTTCAAGCTAGTGACTTGAAGTTTCTGTAGCAGTGTTTATTTTACAGGATGGGGTTGCTAGCCTCATGCCCAACCTTTCCTCTTCACCAGCATTATTTCTGGCTTAGCGAGGTAAAGGAGTGCGTCGGCCGGGGTTCGAACCCCGGACCATGTGCATGGTCGGCAAGCGTCGTAACCGCTATGCCACCGACGCACATATATATATATATATATATACATTCATTTTATCATAGGGAATGATTAAGATAGTTGCAGCGAAGAAAATTTTCGTTTCGACGATGTCATCTACTCGGCTGTACATTTGTGTATTTATGAAAAATGGGTGGGAAAGTTCCAGAATAATTTTAGGTCGAGGGTCAAATTAATAAAATTACATTTAGGAATTGAAATGCCATGTGCGTCGGTGGCACAGCGGTTAGGACTCTCGCCGACCATGCACATGGTGCGGGATTCGATCTCCCCCAACGCATACGTGATATCAATGGTCGGCCTGCAAAATTTGGGCTACCGATATCACATGCTGAAAATTCCATACTTGTACCAAAAATACGGTGTGGTTTCAAGCTATAATAAAAAAAATAAACAGGGGACGGATAAAACTCAAGCAAATTAGCATCATAATTATTAAGAAGATTGACATATTGTGCAATTAGGTGTTATAAATGTAAAAATAACAAAATAGGCAGGACGTTTGGATAAAAAATCTAATGGGATCATAACTAGTGTGACGAATAGTTGTTTATGCAGTTAGGGATTAAATATGTAGAAATAATAAAATGACAAAATAGCCAGGAAGTTCGGGTATGAAAAATAGTAGTGTAAATAGTGATTAAGAAAACTTAATTACATGAATAAAGAGGAACATTGGATAAGGAAGGCAATGGGATAGTCACTATTAAAAGAATTACCTGTTTATGATGACCATGGCAGTGACAAGGGTTGGACGTATTTTTTTTGGATACATAACGTCCGTTTGAGCTTTAGGATGGCTAGTGCCTCGGCTATGCCAAGATGTCTTAATTTTACTCGCTTTGATAGGTTTGATGGAATCTTGTATGCGATTTTGAAGGATTTTTCGAATGGCTCTGAATGTCGTGAATTGACTAGATGTTCTGTCACTGAACTATATACACGTTTTCGTTCTCCTTTTACTAACCAGGCTGGATAGTGTTCACGAGTGCGTTTTTCAAGCACTGTTGTTTCACAAATTGAGGAGAATTGTAATGTGCATTATTATATAACAAATATTTATAATAGAACTTCTGATTGTTCCTGAAGATATGACATACAAAGAGGTGGTGAGAAAGTCCACTATGGAATTGTTACATCAAAAGGTACAGAAGCTGGTGCTCAAGAAACATTGAACTGTATCTGTAAATGTAATCGATAAGCGCCAACAAACAAATGAGTTTTGCTAAAGGACAGGCATGAGTATACCTAGATTTATTGGACAAGTGTTTACTATTATATTGGACTGAAGGAAAATCTGCAGCTTTATCTATATAGTTGGGTTGACTGAGGTACCTTTCAACAAGTTGGCGTGCAAAATAACTATGATCGTTTATCCATATCAAACAGTTCTTCGTAGCAATTATGGCCATTCCGAGATCGCATCACAACTCCATTTGTCAGTGACATGTTTTAAACTGGTTGGGAGAACCGGATGACATCACTTAGGTTTCTAGGATCCTATTAGTTGAACTGAAGGATCTTTATAAAAACGGTGAGTGCTCCATTATAGATAAGATTTTATTTTGATAAATCACACAGTGCTGTACAGTAATATTAACTGATGACGTTTCGAGCACAAATTATTGCTCATATTCATATTAAGTCACTCACACAACTTTTTACTTCATTTATATACATGAGTGAAATTGATTAGACATTTGATTGATAACACTAATATTATTTCTGAATGTACATTATCTTACACTGATTTATCAAAATGAAATCTTATCCATAATGGAGTTATACTCTATCACATTTCCCAAGTTTTATACTTAAATCAAGAAACGGTGAATACGTTCACAAGTGTGGTGGGGGTGTCACTGCCAGTGTTCTAGCGCTTATATGTGACACACCTGCTTGTTCTAATGTCAAACTGTAGGTCACTATGGAAAAACAGGTTGTGATAAATGTGAAGTCATAGGTTGTCGTTTGCAGGTTAGGATAACATTTCCTAATGGTCACCATACCCTCAGAAATGATGCAAAGAAAAATAACAAGAATTTTTTATAACTCCATGGATATTGATGTAGCTACCAGAGAAGTTGGTTGCATCAGACCACAACATCCGGATCATGATATATATCCGATGACTTTGTTCCCCTAATTCCAAGGTACTAACCCGATTAAATGCTATTCATTTTCAGCACTTCGAATGCTCCGAACTTCCAGTTATCATTTCCTGTTGGCAAAAAGACGCCAACGGTATCTAACCAGTAGGAATAATTGTGTATACATGCTTCAGACTGCCGTCTAACGAGGCTGTCAACTATTCCATGAAATTTAAGGAATTACTCGGTAAGTTCTTGAAAATAATTATCCATTTAAAGAAGCTTCAGTAGCTATCATCAACTCGTGTACGAAAATGTTAAAAATTATCCGTATTAGCAGCAAACGTCGAGGGCAAACTTAGCTTTCATCCAACGACAGGTAAGAAGCAAAATAAACGTAGGAAAGAAACAGCAGCCGAGTTTACCAACAAGGTTTCGACGGCTGTTAATACCAACAAAACTCAGAAACCCACGGACTCTAGTTACAGTGTTATCATCTGGAATTTGGAGGAATCTAAGAACACAGATCCAGCTGCCCGACATGCAGATGACCTGAAGGTAGTTAGCTCCATAATCCGGGAAATACTTCCCGAAAAACAATTGGAGTTCTCGTAAGAAAAGCCATCAGGATCGGAAAACGAAACCCTGATGCTACGGAAACTTCTCGGCGACTACCTAAGATAGTTTTAGGGAACGAAACAGAGAGAAGCACCATCCTCAACAACGCGTTTAAAATTAACGATAAAAGTTTAAAAATAAGGCCGGATTGGCCTTAAGAAGATAGAATCAAAAGAAGAGAAGCCGTGGCTGAACTAAAGGCCAGGCTAGAGAAAGGTGAAAAAGACCTCAAGCTATTGGGTTTTCGGGTGGTGGGGTCTCGGAAACCGATGCTGCCGAGACCTCTCTTCATAAGCCGGATGAACACGTGGGTGTTTCGGTGTGCTATACGAACTCATGTAGTCTTAGGAATAAGCTCGTCGAATTAGAATAATTATCTGAAAGACTACAACCTGATGTGATTGCTATCAATGAGGCATGGTTTTTAGTGGGTGTAGACTTAACTCCACTCATACCTGGGTACATCTGCATTCAAGCAGACAGAGTAAGTAGTTGGAAAGGTGGCGGGGTTGCTCTATACATCCGCGATGACATAGGGATTAGGTCAACGTTGTCAGAAGCTCATGACAGCGGCACCAGTGAAGCCGCAAGTTGCGTCATTAACTTGAACAAAGGCACTTTAACGATCGGAGTTATTTACAGAAGTCCTGCTAGCCAAGCTGATGACTTCGTTCTAAATCACTTGAGGGCGTGGGGTAGTAGAAATAGGTCTCTGGTTGTTGGCGACTTTAATGCTCCACACATTAACTGGGGGGAATTAAACTCTACTAGTTTGTATTCCTGTTTCAATAGGGTGCTCACACCGACAGTGCTTGAATGTGCACTCGTGCAACATATGCATGCACCAACACGGTATCAGCCGGAACATGATCCATGTACTCTAGACTTGGTATTATTACACCAGAAGGAGGACGTTGGTGACATTAGGTGCCTTCCGCCGCTTGGCAGCAGTGGCCACATAGTCATTGCTTTTACGTTTAAGATTCATTCTCTCATACACAAGTCAAAATCTGCTCGTCCAAACATTTGGAAAGCGGATATACAAGGAATCCGGAACGCAGCAACTGCAGTTGACTGGTCAGTAGATACAAGTCGGACTGCCGAGGAAGCTTGGGTAGCATTTAGGAATACACTAGATTGTGTCACTTCACCTTTTATACCTTGGTACACTCCTCGAAAGCTATCGCACAAGTCACCTTGGATTACTAGTGAAATAAGGAGGCTATTAAGACGGCGAAAGAACTTATGGGAGCAATTTATTATGACAGGAAGGGAAAGTTTCGAGAAAGACTACCGCAAAATTCGAAATCTCCGTAAGTATGCGATTAGCAAGAGTCGTACAGAATACGAGAGACGGCTTGTACTAGATTGTGTTCATTACCCAAAAAGGCTCTTCTCGTATATTAAACGTAGGACTAAAACTAGCAATGGTATACCGTCACTCATAAGCATTAGTGGAGGAACGGCTGAGTCGGACGAAGGAAAGGCTGAAAACCTCTATGAATGACTTCTGTGACGTCTTCTCGTCTGACAGTACCACCCAGGGATATGGTGAGGTTACTGCCATCGCCACTTAGATGCCTTCAATTGTGGTAGAGCTCACAAAGGTCCTCAAACTACTGTCTAAACTGAAGCCAGGTAAATCACCTGGGCCTGATGGACTTCACCCTAAACTGTTAATTTCCTTGGCGGATACAATATATATTCCGCTTGTGGAGATTTCCCAAATGTCACTGACCCAGGGACTGGAAGGATGCCATTATAAGCCCTATATTCAAAGAGAGGGACAGGCAATTGGTATCCAACTACAGGCCGGTAAGTCTCACACGCATTATAGCAAAGGTAATGGAAACTATTATAAGGGATCAGCTATTAGCTTATGTTGAAACACATGGCTTACTGGCAGTTGAACAGCATGGATTCCGACCAGGACGATCCTGCTTGACAAACTTACTGTTAGCTAGGGAAGATGGGGTCGAGGCCAGAGATAAAAACCTTCCGTTAGACGTGGTTTTTATTGATCTTAGCAAGGCATTCGACAAAGTATCCCAATTAGGTCTCCTTAGTAAACTTAAAGGTTTCGGACTAGACCAATGCCTATGTGAGTGGTTTAGGGATTACCTAATGGATAGAAGGCAGAAGGTTAGAGTTAACGGTGTACTATCAGGATGGAAAGCAGTATCCAGTGGAGTGCCTCAGGGAACTGTATTAGGCCCCTTGCTATTCCTATTATATGTTAATGAGCTACCGGGGATTCTTACTTCATCTTCATTGTTGTTTGCAGACGACATTAAGATATGGAAAACTGTAAATAATAACAAGGATAGGTCGGCCCTACAAACTGATCTAGGTAAATTAGCTTAGTGGTCGAACCTGTGGAGTTTGGAAATGAATTCTAGGAAAAGCGCGGTAATGCACTAAGGTCAGAAGTCTTATACATCGTACTCCCTAGGGGACACAGAACTACCTGATGTTAACGAACAGAAGGACCTAGGAATCATTGTCAGCAATGATTTGAAAACAACTGCAAATTGCAATGCAGCTGCAGCTAAGGCTTTTCGAATGCTATGGGCACTTCGAAGGGCTTCCAAACGATTAGACGAGGGCATGTTCCAAATACTCTACGCAACATATGTCAGGCATCATCTAGAATACTGCGTACAAGCGGCGGGTCCATGCTTCAAAAAGGAGGCACATATCCTGGAAAGAGTACAGAGAGTAGGAACGAAATTAGTTAGTGGTATCTCACACCTTCCTTATGATAAGAGGATGGAGCATTTAAATCTCTTTCCGTTATCATACCGAAGGAAGAGAGGCGACTTAATTTTAGCATACCGTATACTTAAGGGTGATTTAGGAACTGACCTTTCTAAACTTTTCTCCCCTTCTAGGATACAATTGCGGGGTCACCGCAAAAAGTTGCTCAAACCGAGGACGATTAAAATACGTGCAGAATTTAGATTCTCTCACAGAGTGGTCAACGATTGGAACTCCTTACCTGATTCAGTAGTAACAGCTCCATCGGTGAACGCTTTCAAAGAGAAGTTAGATCTCTGCAGAGCTGTATTTTGCAAGGATTAACACAGGCCACAAGAGCCTTCTATCCTTATCAACTGAATCTGAATCTGAACGATGACTAAATGCTGGAGTTTCCGGTTGAGAGTGAAGATCACTTAGAGATACTGGAAGCATTTTTAAAAGACAAGATGAAAAGGGGACAACTGTGAGTTCGCGTATTTAATTCTCATGTTTCGTAGATAGATAAAATGGTTGACTGCATTAAGAATGATGCAAAGTTGTCATACAAAGCCATGATGCACACTGTTCTCAAACCTGAAGTGGGTTTGAAGTGAACGTTTCAGAAGACTAAGACCAAGTCCTGTATTGCGCCCTATGCATTCTATAAAATGATAAAATGTTAGGTTCATTGATGAGCCTAAGCTTACAACAATTCTAAACTTATTCTAAACTATTTTTCGATAATGCCTTTTTACGGTAAATGAAGATATTATATACCCACTATGTTCTGAAATAACGCTGGTCGTGCTTAATAAGATAAATGGCTACCAAATTAGGTCTTTTCGTTAAGAAGTAACGCTAGTCCGTGCTGAATATGTCCTGTGAGGTCTGGAACAACGCTGATAAACAAACCCAGTAGGTTTTGATCTAATCCTGAAAATGCCAAGAAAAAGAACACGGTGCTGAATTACTGCGTCATGCTGAAAATCAGTACTGAGTTCTAGTCTGTGCCACTAAAGAATCCATTTCAGGGCAGATTCAGAATTTAATCGCTATAGAATGCTAGAATTATTTCAGAATAAGTGAGATTTAATTCAGCATTATAATAATTATTATAATGCTGAATTAAATCTCACTTAAGCTTAAGCTTAGGATATTTATGGCACCGTTACTGTAAGCTTAGGTCGTTACACTTCTAAAAGATCGATGACCTGTGTAAAATTTTTTAATTTTTGAAATATCAATAAAAAAACTCTAGAAGACCAAAAATACCTAAAATCACTCTAAATCTTTCATTTGGGTCAGGCTTTCAGAATGACAAACGACTGTAGGCCACCGTAGGTGTATGATTTGTACTTACTTATTATGAAAAAAGTAACGTAAATGATATAAGACTGAGAAAGTAAATGGCGAAGTAACTCAATACTTTAATGTGTACATAAGTTTCAAAATAATTCAGAGTTTCATATCGCCATGGTAATAATGTTCAAATTTCAATTAAACGTTTCACGGCCAGTCAGTAGAAATTTCGCTGGGTAAAGTTTCTTGTTTTTAACTTCTAACCAAATTGTTTTAAATGCTTCTTGGACTGACGGGAACCTTCATTTTCTGACATGTTATATTGCCTTCAGCGTCATGTGATCTGACTCTGGCTTACTGTTATAACATTGGTTGCATTGGTTGGAGGAAGTGAGGTGAAATATTGCTATAATGAGCAGGATGGGATAGTTGGAGGGTAACTTCATCGGTAAAAATAGCCTGCTTCATGTAGAAACTGCACTGTTTGGATATAAACACCTCACATGTTACAGGATATCCATACAGCCCACTTTCGTGTAGAACAGGGATCATTTAACAACTCGATGCGATCAATACACGAAAATCGACTGAAAATAATAACAGGGTCCCATTAGGCACAGAAGACATTGCGTGGATGCGTTTTTCACCGTATGAGCGTTTGGACAGGGATTATAATAAGTTGAAAGTTTATCTATTATTGGATTTGATACATAGGTGCACTGCTTGATGCAATGTGGATCCGATGTACAAAAACCATCAATATTATGAATGTTGTACCAACAGTAGTTATAATAAAATATATTGGCCTGATATTTTAGAGAGACTAATTTGTGATGAAGTGGAAAATTACAGAATCTTTTGTTTTTTTTATTTTCATTGGATAACTTATGATTACCAGGTGGATAATGCAGAGTTTTGTGCTAGAAAAGTCATTGAATAAAGCGAATGATTTTTGAAAGATATGATCTCTTGAATGTATAAGCAGTTAGTCTGAAACGTTTCAAGGATTAGAAATAGAAGTCAGTAGCTTTATTATAGTGGGCAACAATTATCCCTCAATATATTTTTATCTTAAGCATCGGACCGATACACTTAGAAAGACGAATCAAAACAAATTTAACTGACTGAAACTCCGTATACAATTTCTCATTGTATCATCAAAGCTAAGAGTGCGTTTAACTGACTGCGGAACGCAAAATTCAGCACCTCAGTCATTTTACAGCATAGCAGCTGCTTCCACCATCATAAGTTTCCTGTATTGATGGGTATACACTATTGGTTTCCGGGAAATTATTTCTCAGAAGACGACTGCAATAGAAGGATAGTGGTATTGTCTACTACAAGTGACGATTTCCCGTTTTGAGTTATTCAAATTTAATTTGTTTGATCCATCACAACTTGTCATTAATCTGCAATCAACCACTGTCCTCCATTAGAATTCTCAAAATCTGTGATGTAGAAATACATGTTTCCTAATAACTCCTTGTTTGGAACTACTTAGCCTATTTCGGGCCACCAAACAATGAACTGATTTTGGAAACTTAGGCGGAATCAGAATAACACAAATATTGATAGTAATTTTGTCTCCTAAAATGTTCCCTTTTGATGGCATGGAGGTGTGTATATTGCAAATACTTTAAAGGAATTATAATATGAATTCTTCATTAAGGATCAAAGAAAACCTCATTTTTTATAAAGTAAATTTTGGAGAGTACAAATTAGAAGGTACACAATTGATGATACCGGATTTTATTCAAAAAATTTACAAGAAGATGGACTGCGTAAAGCTCTTAAACTATATAAAAACAATATTATTATTCCCTCGATCGTTAGTAACACATAAGGCCCCAACAACACATCTCCACTTTCTTCAATTTTCTGCAGTCCATTTCAGCTTGGACCACTATTGACCATAATCTCTCATCTCCTCCTCACCACACGATCTCCACCATGTCAACCTAGGACGACCCACTCGTCGCTTCCCATTTGGATTCCACTCAAGTTATTGCTTGGCTGACGCGAGATGTCATTCGACGGCCTCCCTGATGTATACCTGATCAATCAATCTCCATTTTCTCCTTCATATTTGTTAATCAATAGGCTCTTGGTTGGTTTGTTCCCAGTTAGAGTTTCTTGTTACTTATTCTTTCTGACGGGCTGTTTGATACTCAGTATGGATACAGCGAAGGCAGCTGTTGACAAATATCTGAAACCTGTTGGAATTGCTTTACCTAACATTCCGGCCTAGTTTTTGACCCGTATACAAGGATCAACTTGACATTAGTGTCGAAAATCAGAATCTTACTCTTTATGCTGAGGCGGAGTGCAGGAGATTTCCACACTGGTTTCAGGTTGATGAAGGAGTATCTCGCATTTCCGATTCTGGCCTGCTTTGATATCTTCATCTGTCGTGACTGCCTGCAGTTGACACGATGCTTCCTAGATAAATAAAGGCAGGAAGTAACCTCTGTTGGATCTCTCCCGTCGATGGTGATTGGTGCTGGTTGTTGTCGCTGTTGCCGCTCGTCGATTATCTTCATCACCTGTGTCTTCTCTATGTTCACCTGGATGGAGTCCCGTCTTTTGTGGCTGCTTCTCCAGCCAGTTTGTTGGATTTCACCCGCAAGTCTTCGAGTCTGCGTGACACTAAACATAAATCATAAGAGAAATCCAGATATTCTAGAGTCTTCCTATCTGTGGTTCAACGCATTCCTGTCTTCTCAATCCCCCGAAACAGTCTGACGCATAATCCATAGTTCACCACAATTAGGAATATCATCCGTTTGACTGATTTTGTGGTGTAGGGTGGCTAGCTCAACGCCCAACTCTCTCTGCTGGAAGACTAGCGAGCTAGTAATTTAGATGAGGTTAAGCAATATGACACAATGCTTGTAAGTTTTACATGTGATTTTCGAAAGTTAGCGTTATTAATAATATGTCCCCAGTCTTTGGTATGTGAAGGGATAATCAGCTGTCTTAAATCAATGAAACATAAAAATTCCAGAATTTACAAGCATTGTAGGGTTATGAATTATTAAATGCTTAAAAATTCTGATAATTTTACAGCCAATAGTAAGTACAACATTATTGTGAAGCTGCCGGCTACATGGGACCGTGTGTCAATTGATTAACTTTTAATGCCGAAGCTTTCTCCAATCTCCACCAGATGTGTCTGTAATATTCTGAACATCTGCTAACTGCAGTTCGGTGCGATTTCAACGCTCTGCATCGGTGGCACAGTGGTTAGGACTCTCGCTGACCATGCACATGGTCCGCGGTTCGATCCCCTGCCGACGCACACCCGATATCTGTGGTCGGCCTGCGAAATTTGGGCTACCGATTTCCATGCTGAAAATTCCATACTTGTTATAAAAATACGGTGTGGCATCAAGCTCTAATAAAAAAATAAATAATGCGAGTGCAGAGGATGGCATTGATCCAAAACAGTACCTGTTTGGGGAGGAGATTTAAGAAAATCGTTAGAGAAATGAAGAACTAGCTGCCAAATGTCACGGATTTAAAACAAACGATATTTGTTAAACACATAGCTCATTTATTTACCGAGAGGCTACAGGGTCACTGCTAACCCCACAACATTCTAAAATGAATAATACGTAAATCTTACCAGGGTTCGGACTTATACGATGACGCCCATAAATAACAGTGTGTTTAGTGCTAAATGTAACAGCCACACTTATCCTTTGATAAGAGCTTATCGTTGTATTCTTTGAATGCCAACTTTTTCTGTGTTGACAAGCTACGAGAAGTTATTTTCTCTTCAGTACCGCCACTGCAGTCTTCTTAAATTGGCTAGTATTTTCCCAGAGATGGATTTTGTTTCGTTTTCTGTTGAGTTCTCTTTGTATTAGGCAACAATTTTATGAAAACATAGTGACACACTGTGATAAAAGGCTGGTAGAATAGTGAAAATGGAATACTGGTGTATGCATTAGATAGTGAGGTATCTTTCAAAAACTTCAAGGCTAGGATAATGTTATCTCCGGTGGGTTTTAGGAGATTTTGTGTCCACCCAAATGGTCCCATTACATTTGAGGATCTGCTGTAGCAGGAGAAGCACTTATTGGCTACCGCTAGTCATCAGTCATGTCGAAATTACCTCCAACGGTTTTTGTAGGCTGACCTTAACTGCAAAGATTAGTAAAAGCTATGGTTACTCCATTTAGCAGTTTACCGTCGTGGTTGGGTGGGTAACAGATGCAGCCTAATAAAAGATTTTTTTGTCTAATGACTGTGGACGTAATCCATGATTTACCACGAATTTTCAGGCCAGGACCTTCGTAGTTTACAGCTTTGTAGATAATGCATCCTACGCCACCCACAAATAGTCCCTTTTTTCAGAAGAATGAATACATTTTGCATTGAAAGGCGTTGTCATTCGTTTTGGATGTGCAGCAGTTTTCAGTAATTATTATTGTCAGGCTGGCCTGTCATTAGTAGAGATTGGGTGCGTGTCACCTTGTTTACGGATGACCTAGTATTATTATGAGTTACATCATCATTAGCTGAGTCATCTGGTTAGAGGTTTGTCATATTTGAATTAGCTGATGAAGAGATGCGACCTTATGGCTCTCGAGCGATGATGCAATATCTCTGTAAATAGAAGTCCTAGGAAAGCAGGGATCAGTAATATTCATGGGTACATGCATGTTGTTTCCTAAAGATTGATTGTCACGAGAAGGAGAAAAGAGTGGTCGTTAAAAACTGAATTATCTGTCATATGAAGTGGCTCTTAAGCAGTAATTAGGCATCGCCTTATCAGCTAGCCTGTCAACGGTGGAGGTCGATACCTGTCCAGAGTTGAAGGCAGTTATAATATTTAGGTAGTAGGGTTGTGGGCAGCAAGGGTGCTGACTTCAGGACGGGTAATCATGTTGGATGGGGACATGTTACTAGGTGGGGGTTGCCTGCTATCAAGCTAAACTAGTTCGAGTTATTAATTCTGAAGTCACAAATGGTTGTTTTCGTATATTTCAGTGTCTCAACCTTTTTATTTCCAATTATCCGGGGACCTACTTTTACATGCAGGTATTTTGTGAAGAAGTTGAGATTTTTTATCTGGCTTTTGTAGCTGTCACTTTTGAAATATTTATCTCGGGTGTGTAAAGACACGGTGCAACCTAAATTTTTGTGCGAAATTGTTTTCTTAAACTGCACTGACATCTTGGATGAGATACTAGCCGCATTCATCAACTACATGAGTCTGAGACCACTGTGTTGAATAAGCATCGGCTAACGTATTGTACCATATCACTCGAGTAAATGGATGTTAACACAGAAGTCTGGTTTGACAGTAGACTTCCTCTCTATAATGAAGTTATCGACTGGATTAATTAAATCGGAGACGTCCAAAAATCCTATTAATGAAGAAGCTTGAAATGCCAGAATTATCGTTCCATGCAACACGTCGAAATAATGAAACACATTGGAGAATTTTTATACGCTTTCGTTTTATTCCCGACAAATTTTCCTTTGGCGACATTTTGCCCGCATGGCTTAGGAAACAATCTGTGGTAACATTAATACTGCTGTTACGATATATAGGGAAGCTGCGTAATTAGTGAACAATTAAATAACACATTACTGTGTGTAAACTTGCGTCTCGTACTAATGCATTCCAGAAATCAAACTAGTTTTTCGGCCGCATCAGTCTAATTAACTCATCCTAGTATCCCTAAACTTTTAAATAGCAGCATTTTGTTATTCTTCCTTGTCCTTAGCTATTCTAGTCTGCATTAGAAAACCTTTAACGAGACAATGAAGCCGCCGCCACTGTTGGCCAGGCGGCGGGCTGCACTTCTCAAAACCCCTCCCATTATTCTTTTCCTAACGAATGACCAGAGACTTGAGTCGCTAACCCCCTATCTCTGTGAATGATTAGACACCTTACTCCGTAATGTAATCCTGCAGGTGTTGTAAAAGAAGTCATAGACCGATCACTAGGATGCACGCGAACTTGCGAATATGTAGACGCTAAATCAAGGATCGGAAACCAGATGGTTCTTGATAACGCTTCCGAAATTTCATCAGTCTGCCACCACTGATAGGCGTCTTTTCGCGTCTATGAATCTAATTTTCCGTAATCCTTGCATAAATGAAATGATTCGTTTCCCTTTTCAACTAACGCTATTAGGGAAGCTCACGGTTAATCTGATGGTGCAATTATCGTTGTCGGAAACATTTCCTTGGTCACATTTTCAGAGGGCAATCACTGAGGTGCCTGCTTTATCGGCAAACAGCTCCTAGTGTCTATATGGTGCTTTGTGGCTGCTATTCCTCCAAATCACCTGGTTACCAGGAGATTACCTCAAAAAAATCTGACCTCAGTTTATGTGCGGCATCTTTGCGTCCCGCAGGAACACACACTAGCATTTCTTCCATCAAAAATGTTTCGTCAGCATTAACAGTCATCTCCAGATAAACAGTAATGTTGTCTAACCCCTACCATAATCAGAACCAAATAGAGTAATCATTTGAGATTCAATATCGATACAGTCCTTGCAGCTATGTAGAAGATAACAGCGCATAATTAAGTCCGTCGCAGATGCACTAACCACCAGGTAAGAATGTTGTGTATGATCATTCCTACTTTCTCACAAAATTCTCAACCCCATGGATTACCTCCATTTTTGACCCGCTGGCAAACTGAAGCCGTTAGTGGGGAGTGGGTGTCACCAGTTTGTTATTACAAAGTTTCCCAGATAACACTGCACAACCTGAAGTGGTATCCATCAGGCGAAAGAGTGTTTTTCCTTAGAATTCTACTGAAACTGTCGTTAAGTATCTGATTAGACACGGACCCGCCGGTATCTGGATTACACTAGATACAACAGTCAGGGACACGCTGTTTTCTGCGGAAACGCGTGAGTTCATCTGTCCTGCTATGTGACATGGTTGTCTAGGAGAGTACGTTGCTTTATTTGCAAATGTAGGGTTCTTTCGTCTTCCCAATTCTCTCCTCATGGGCCTGTTTTTCATTGCTGATGAGACTTCATTGGCTTAGCAATCCTCTTCTGAACTGTTCTTTCGCAAATTTAGTAATAACTATTCCCTTAGGATTTCTCAAAGCCTCTAGTGGCGATCTCAGCTCGTACCCTTTGGCTGTTTCTTCCTCTTCATCCACCAGTTACCCTTTCTTCAAACTGGCGGACAATATCCAGACTAATCATCTCTGATGCGTCACCGTCAAGGCCTAAGGTGACCGATTCTCTTCAACGTAGTAAATATTCCTAAACGCCTACCACCTTATGTTGATTGCTTGTATTAGTGGAAGCCCCGTGCTCCACCATGTGTTTTCACGGGGAAAATGCTTGACTCACGAACGTTAGCAGCGCTTCTTCATTATCTGCTCCTTAAATATCAGTGCCTGAAATTTTCAGACCTTTCGAAGCATGTAGCGGGATAGAGCAGATTAAAATGCTAGCTCATTGCTCCTCGCTAAAACTATTGAATATAAATCTGGCACTACTCCTCCCAAAGTTTAAACAACTCGACTGGGACTAACTCTACCGTTGCCGCAAACTTCACTTTCATCTTGCTACTGTCCAAACATTCTATTTTGTCAGTTATCGCTTATGCTCTCTGAACTACAGTTGCAACTGCTTAACTTGAAACTGCCTAAGGACTTGCGGTAGGAGTCACTGATGAGCTTGATGACTGCTCTGTTGATGGGAGTTTGGAATCTCCATAAAATCTAGTCGTCAGTTTTTCAAAACGCCAGAGTACTTGAAAAACAGGTGGTAAGGGCACCGGATACCTTGTCGGAATGAATAAACAGAATACACAGTGATCAAATAGGTGTGAAATGAGTTTAATGATGAATGTAGAAGGTAAACAAGAGATACAAAACAATCCGAACAATTTCATGCCTGAAAGTTGTGCCAATTGAAACATAGCACTCCACTAAGTTAGCGGGAAGGACGAGTCTGGTATGTGTATTGTCAGTTATTAGCATTTCGAAGTCATCAGACTATTTTAGTTGTTACATTAGCTTACTGTAAATAAATCTTTGTGGAACTTTCTTTATAATGTATTTACTGACATGTGTACTTGTATCTAAGTTGCTTTAGAAGGGGAAAGCATGACAAACACCGTAACTGATATTCAATTTTGTTTAATGTGTAGAATGAGATCTAAAAATAGTTCAACATGATAAAAAGGAATTTACAGCGGTCACAGCCTGACTCGTGCGCATTATTCCGCAAAATGAAACCACATATTTTAGCTTTGTTAGCGTAATGGTCATATTCTCCCTAGTTATTATCTTCAGTAAATTTAAACTAAACCTGTCTTTCTTTTCTAGTTGATTAGACTTGTCTTGAACTGTCATCGCGGTGGGGCTCCATAATGCTGAAACTATTCTCAAATGCTGTAAAAAGGCGATCTGGACTCTTATCTTGCCCAAGATCCGTCTCACCCATCGTCAGCGCATTCGGTCATACGTGTTGTGTTGAACAAGATGACGTCCCGTTCCACATCATGGTTGAAGGATACTATGAGAAAGCCTCCAAGCTTGTTGAGCAGAAACTTATGTCAGAACTTCAATCAAAAGCCCCGGATGATGAAAAAGCGAAAATTGTCAAAGGAACACTGAATATAATACGGCCACCTAACCATATATTTGAGGTCAACTTTCCCCACAAAACTGATGACGGAAATTACAAAGTTATTCAAGGATTTAGAGCCCAGCATAGTGTCCACCGAAGACCCACTAAAGGAGGCATACGATATAGCCTAGATGTATGTAGAGAAGAAGTTGTAGCGTTAGCTGCTTTGATGACTTACAAATGTGCTGTTGTGGATGTGCCATTTGGCGGTGCTAAGGGAGGAATTAAAATAAATCCAAAAGATCACTCTGCTGGAGAGTTAGAAAGAATAACCCGTCGTTTCGCGCTTGAACTTGCGAAACAAGGATTTCTTGGTTAGTTTATGTTTAAATCTGACTTCTCACAGGTCCCGGCACTGATGTTCCTGCGCCGGATATGGGTACTGGGCCTCGTGAAATGAGTTGGTTTGCCGATACCTACGCAACTACTGTAGGTAAGTTCACAGTCATTTTTAAATTCGCTTATCAAAGAGCGTGTTTATCCTTCGTTGTAATTTAATTTACCAGGTCATGAACAACACTTTCTACTTATTCCTTTATGTTGAATTTTTAGGCCACAATGACATGCATGCACATGCTTGTATAACAGGAAAACCAATTGCCATGGGTGGGATTCATGGTCGTATTTCCGCCACCGGACGTGTAAGTTTTTATTCTTATAAAGCGAGTGTGTGAGTTCTCTGTATCAAACTGTTTTACGTAAACAATAAAATGACGAGTTTTTTTAAACTTGTTATGACATTATGAACGATGTATGGTTGAACATCAAATCCGTTTGAACTTTTTCACATTCATTTTACTGTCACTTGTCGAAATCCCTTTCCATTAATTTGTACAGGGTGTTTTCCATGGGATAGAAAACTTTCTAAATAATCCAAAATACGCTGATACCATTGGCTTAACTCCAGGTCTAAAAGATAAAACATTCATCGTTCAGGGATTTGGAAACGTTGGTCTACATACAATGCGTTATCTCGTCCGTGCAGGCGCAAAATGTATTGGTGTTGCTGAAATAGATGGACAAATCTTTAACCCAGAAGGCATAGATCCTCGTGAACTTGAGGATTGGCAAATCGTAAGTTTCTAAAGTTTACCGGTTCTGTTTTCAATTATGAAGACTATTCTTGTGCGGAAAATGACTGAATGCAGTTAAAATTAAACTCTGTAGGTTAATACTTAGTTACATAGATTTTGTTTATGGAGTGTATTGTATCTTGCTTGCTAACTTTCGATCAGTGTTTTTCCTAATCAGTTTCGTGTTAATATTAGGTTTTTGACTGAAACCACTAATAAGACGCAAAAAGACAACCAGTCAAAATCTGTAGTCCCAGCGACCATACTGGGACCTATGTGGATGGCGTAATAGACTTAGCGTCTGTTTGCGTACATAAACAACCAACATGGCTATGCTATCTAAGGTTTAAGTGAATTTCTTCGATTTTTAGGAGTCCTGAAGATACCATTTCTTGCCTATTGCCTGCACGTTTCCAGTTCACTATCGCAGAAACAGTTGCAGTCTCCTTTGGCACAAATGGCATTTTTCAATATTTTCCAGTCTCATTGTTTTAAGCTACTCTTCAGAATTAATAGACGCACATTAAGTTAGAGGGTCCGAAGACACTAGAAAGTCTACTAAATGAGGATGAATAATGTAACGGTCGCATTCAGTGACTATAAACCGAAAACTGGATAGGTTTTTCGCATACTTCACACCAGTTGCTCATGTTTTGTTTTAAAACAAAAAGTGTTCTGTTGATTCTTCCGTCGAATATCGTAGACCCCATTAAATCGACTTAATTGATATCTAAGTGGAATTTGTGAAGTTTGTGTGTATTTATTATTCCCTAAATAATTGATTAAGTAGGTGTACTTCATGCCTTTTAGAAGTAGGCGTAAGGTTACAAATTCATAGCATGTGCTTTTCATCAATACGGTAAGTATTTTTACTTGCCTCCAAAAAGATCATGTTTACTGCATGCGTGACCCCTTGGTACACATGACAATTCAGAGATCCATATGAATGTGGTCTGCTTTTTATTTGAATAATTCTGGTTCACAGCCTAAAAAGTTCAGTATATTACTCCAAATTACACATGGTAATCCGATTGGGTTCGTATTATGCTGTTTCATGTGTCGTATGAATTTTTTCATCATTGTGTTACTCGGTCGGTCGGTCGGTTTTCGACATAGAACTTTGCACATATGTGCGTCAGTTCAAGTCATCACACTCCATGTAGCACACAAAGGAAGAGAAGAAAGTAGGAGAAATGCATTATATAGACAGTAAACAGAGGTGTGAGACAAAAGTATAGTAATAACGAAGAACAAAACAGTTTAATTGGAAATCATAAGTCACAAGGAGTGGATGCATCTGCACCAGCCATTGAGAACGATTTTGAGCCATGTCACCAATTGTGTTACTGCAGTAGTGTGTCAACGTAATCGAATCTCTGTATATACGTTTAAGTTACCCTTTCATATTAAGTTCACTACCATGCAGTGGAAGTTTCTGAAGGCGTAGCTGTGCATTTTGATCATTCATCTGTTCAGTTCTCATTAATTTGATCGATATCAAAGAATTACTCGCATTAAGGAGGTCAGTTGTGAAATATCTTTCTGCAAAAGTCAGGTTACACCGCCAGTTATCTGCCTTAATTTCTCCGCGTTATGAGACAATTATTGTGTGAGGGCTAACGGTACAACCCAGTAATCCTAGATAATGTAGCTGGGGTAGAATTTGAAAATAGGACACATTAATTGAAAGTCATATGCTTGATCCAATGAACCATAACTTTACCGGCTTGTATTTTAACTTGGACTCCCCATCATAAGCAGTAAATATGATCTAATATTAGGGATATAACTAACTCAACAACTAACCAGAGTTGCCTTTGTATTGAAATTTGGTTCCGCCTTTCGATAAATGACATACTATACAGTCTTAATTTTATAATAAATTTTGTAGTTACTTGTTTTATTCATGTTATTGTTTTTACATTCATAACAATAGGCTCACGGCACAATAGTTGGTTTTCCACGTGCTCAGCCTTATACAGGTGAATCGCTTCTTTTTGAAGAATGTGACATCCTTATTCCTGCCGCTAACGAAAAGCAAATCCATGGTGGTAATGCCGATAAGATTCGTGCCAAATTAATTGGAGAAGGTGCCAATGGGCCGACAACACCGAAAGCTGATAAAGTTAGTCTTATAAAGTTCTTGTCATTGTTTGATTTACGAGACGTTCTCTATTTTCTCACCATTTGTACATATATGTTACTTTAAGTCCCCATTCTTAGTACTGTTATTCATTTCTTCCATTCCAAATGGAACATAGGGCTTCAATAGCACATCCCCATAGTTATTATTCTCTTCCGTCTCTGCATAAATTCATTGTCTTGGATACTGGCTTGTCACAGAAAATTGTTAGCAAACAAATAAATAGTTTCGTACGTTGATTACAAATTGTGTGTTTTGCATCCACTTTACATGGAAATATCTCACGTATTTTGCTTTGTTAGATGCTATCTTTGAATATCGTTTGAAAGTTATAAAATGTACTTAAGCGATAAGTCTCATTTAATTTTGTGTTCCCCAATCAAGGTTGTAGATCTGTGAATATACCTTAATATGAAAGACAGGCTTGAACAGTAAGGTTCATATTATACGTTAAATTAGACTCTTTGTTGGAATGTAAATCTCCCATCGTTTCTTTGTTCTGTGCCTCTTTCGATGTATCTCTTACGCAGACGCCTTGACGTTGCTTTTGACTTCAAACTGGTGTTATTTTGTAAGTATTCAGCTAGATATTCCTGCTTCTCACGAAGTGTTCGTGTTCCCAATGTAGCTGAGATACAATACCCATGGTTTCATATCTCGGTATGGTAAACTAGAGGGTAACATTTTGACGTGTGAAAGTCTGTTCGCCGGGTTCTAGACTCAGTGGAAAAACCACCCTTCATTGAAATGCAGATTCTGCTGCATAATAAAAATACCCGAGTAAGACTAAGTGTGCTTCTTGGATTCTTTTGCCACCTACTACACAAAATGAGATTATTCTTAATGCAAATTTTGTACATAAAATCCCATTCCAGATTTTGAGGGAGAAAAACAAACTGATTATTCCAGATTTGTATTTAAATGCTGGGGGTGTTACGGTGTCGTACTTTGAGTGGCTGAAAAACCTAAACCACGTTAGTTATGGAAGACTGACGTTTAAATACGAACGGGATTCCAACTATCAGTTACTGAGTAAGCTTTCTTTTGAATTGAATATATATATGTATATAATAGATTGTCTTAGTAAGCTACCCTTCTCTTTGAATATACTTTAAATTACGCATCCCGGGTGTCGGCATGAACATTCATGCACTATTTTAAGATTGGAGCAAAATACACAACTTATTATGTGGAAATACGTAATTGGGAAACTCATTTTTGAAATTCTGATACTCAGCTGTTTAGGAAATAGTAAGTAAATTAATAATCTTCAAGAATTCCACTTAGTGATCAAAATAAGTCCAACCATATTCCCATCTGAAATTTTTATCTCCGTTCCTGCACATACTCCAGTAGATTTACGACCTGTTCTTGAAAGTATAACACATGACAGTGTACAGTTTTCTTACTCGCCCTGATTTCGTGAATTTTGAGTTCTTGAAGTAGTGTCAACTAATAAAATTAAAAGTATTAGGATTATGGAAAGTCTCCAAAGACTAGTTGGTAAAACCTGTGAAACTGATAGGTTTTCTCATAGTAGATGAGCAATTTTATTTTTGCGAAATAAAGGATTATTATAAACTTCGAATTATCACTCTCAACAGTGAACTACTAAGTTTTGGCGTAGTGTTGCTAATAAACAGGCATTTTAAACTTTATCCTAAATGAATTTATGCCGGTCTTTAGCGGTGAGTATCTAAGTTGTTAGTCACATCACACATCTGAAGTTCAGCATTTCAGCTTGAAATGTTAAGCTTGAGAAGTAGCTGATCGCTGGATCAAACCTAAACTTATTTCGTTTGGTTTTATTACAGGCAGTGTACAGCAGTCGCTAGAAAAGAAGTTCAATGATAAGGTACCAATTATACCATCTGAAGATTTTCAACTTCGTATTTCAGTAAGTGATTTCTTGCCACTCTTCATTATAGAAGCTATATATTCCCACATAGTTTGGATGCCTGAAGATTTCCAGAAGAGACAAGGTTTTATATTGATATTATGAGATTTACAAAACTAGCTATACCATATAATTTAGAAATTAATGTCAATACCTCGTTATGTATTCACTAGAGCACTAGAGCCCCAACCTTTTTGTATTACCATCGTTAACTAACTGGGATGATTAGAAATCTTGTGGTTTTACACAAGTTAGTAATGAGTAAAAATGAATGATTCGATTGCCTTTGTCATCATTGTGTGTACACTGAAGTTGCACAATAGGTGTAAAGTTGGTGGTTTATGGTAATCTGCTTGGCAGAATCCACATAAATCTTTAGAGATTGATTGACTATTTACTACTAATATTCATCATACTGGACTGCAGCCTTAACTGTGAGAAGTAATGATACCATTTCACTGTTCACTGTAGTGTATGAGGAATATTGATTATGTCAAATATCTAATGACAAATTTAGTGCTGCAAGGATACTAAGAAATGAGGATTAAAATCTTCACAGCAGCCTCCTGTGGGATCTCCTCTACAATAATGTAAACTTAATTTGTAACAACTTCCCTATTGCCTAAACCAGAGTAGGTGTGGTGTGATGCGAATTCTGAACTCAGGAACTCAAGATCAAACGCAAAATCCATTTACCATCAATCCATTCACTTGAGAATTCATATCAAATAAGATACCAGAATTCTTCTCTTGACAAAAATTACAACCTAGTGTAATCCTATTCTGAAGCTACCGAATTATCTTATTTAAGATGAATGGTAATTGAAGTTTGCAGCTATTTGGTGACTGCTGAAGTATCGCTGTTGGCTCAAACGTCTAGTGTATGTGCTTCGAACATCTTGAACATTTGAGATGACAAATTCTGTACTGCATCAATACACCATTTGTATTTTGTCTTAGTTTCCGCTAAAACCGATTACTTTTTGTACTGCTAGACTATTTTTGAATTCGTAACTAATTATGGGACAGTGATATAAAGAAGGTCATTATGTCCCAAACGTTAAATGTAGAACTTATCATACAGTTTTTTTATTTTCACAAATTGGTTTTAAGATAGAATCAAATCTGTAAAGTCGGTGAAGTTGGCGAAAAGATGTAGAGCTTACACAGAGATTTAACACTGATGCTAGATAGTGGTTCACTGTCTTACTTAGTAATGTTTCCTAGTGGCACATTTCAGATCTCTCAAACTTCTTCAAATCTTCCCTTCTCTATGTTAATCTCTTCATGTATACTGAAGAATGGCAATATCAACATAGAACTACTAAAAGTGATTTCATGGATGGTGACTACCAGTGGGATCCGGGATGCTCATTCCATCCTATTTGGGACTCGTCATCTGGGTGTACCTGCACTCTCAGTGAGTGATGATGTTCCTACTGAAGCTTGAACCCAGTACCCATTGTTTCAAACGCTACTTGGACCCTGAAAGGCACCTTTTGGAAATTGTGGTACATTCAGTGATGAGTCCAGAAAAGGACGAAATGCGCCTCTTGAATTACACCGCTAGTCACCATCCACCAAATTACTTCAAGTTAATACTCAGACATCGTCGACGCATCCTCATAAGTAGCCGACATGTTAACAGAGGCTGGGCATTTCGGTCCAGTCAATCAATCAGAGAATCAAAATTGAATGAAAGACAAATTACAAGACCACTAAGTTCGCTTTTAATTCGGTTTGCATACGTGACTGACTTCTCATATGATTCTGCGCTTCACACAATTGAATAATCATCGACTTAAATCCCAGTTCATGGAGAACAACACAGGTGGTCACTAGACGTTCTATCACTAAAAGTCTGAAACATGCTATTATTAATATGAATTCCACCTCTCGAAGTATAGTTATTTACAATTGTGAAGAAAGCCACTTTGTTTTTAGAAAACTGTATTGAATACCTTGAATTGTAGAGTGATTATTCTCGAACAGTAAGTGATGTCATAAATTGTGAGGAATCTAAAGCAATCTAATAAATAACTGTGCAGCAGTGTCTTTAAAATTAGATGCAGTAAATCTAGAAATGTTCTTATCTGAGTTTTATATTTGTCTCTGCTTATGTTGCGCAATCAGTATGTTGTTTCGAATGTAATTTAAGTCTTCCTCTTTAGCGTCTCTGCGTATATATATATATATATATATATATTTTACGAGTTGATCACGGACTGATATCAGTTAGAGAACCATTGGAAACCAGGGAGCAGCTGTCCAGTACTCCCTGGTTTCCAATGGTTCTCTAACTGATATCAGTCCGTGATCAACTCGTAAAACATAACTAATCCTTACAAACCAAACTATAGAAAAATATATATATATATATATTCCTAAAAGGAACATTTCAATGTATCAAAGTTTCCCTTAGAAATGCCTTAAAACTGAATCTACTCATATGCCTTCAGTTTGATTATTAGGATTGCTTACATGTCATTCATATAAAATTTGTGTTTTACTTCGTAAATCTCATAATTTTAAATGGAGAAGTCGTAAAAAAAGCCAAATTTGCATAATTATTTCTCTGAATTTCAACTAAGCAATCCACGTTTTACCTATACGAGTATGACTGCGAGTTTGCATTTTGCATTTTTTCAGGGTGCGTCTGAACGTGATATTGTTCATTCTGGTTTAGAATATACCATGGAGAGATCAGCAAAGGTAATTTAGTTTGCGCTTATTTATTCATTGACGTCCTTCAATACAAATTTATGGTTCCCAAATTTCTGCATTTACAACTGTATTATTATTATTATTAATTCTAATTCCTTTTGTTTGAGGTAACATTTTACGAGTTGTTACAATTATTTGTGGTACATCATTAATCAGTGTGCTCCATATCTTATTGTGAACACCACGTCGATGACAATCTGTGGTTTACGTGAATCGCTATTGTGAATGTCTGACCAATTGTTTATTCTTTACTTTAACTTGTTATTGGGACTCAGAAAGAAATGTGCTTCTGATTAATTTACATTGAATTATTACGGTACTATGTTTTTTTTTTTATTCCTTCACGTTCCCAGTGGGACATAGGGCTTCAAGCCTCTAGCTTGAAGTTTCTGTAGCAGTGTTTATTTTTACAGGATGGGGTTGCTAGCCTCATGCCCAACCTTTCCTCTTCACCAGCTTTTAGTTCTGGCTTAACGAGGTAAAGGAGTGCGCCGGCCGGGGATCGAACCCCGGACCATGTGCATGGTCGGCGAGCGTCCTTACCGCTATGCCACCGACGGTACTATGTAGCTTACACAAAAAATGACCTATTCATTTTGTCCAGTAATCCTATTGCTTTGATTTCACGTTAGCTGGACTGAATTAATTTTAAAAAAGCCAGTGAGAATTAGACGAGACTTTGTTCTTGTTGCACGAAGTTATTGAATTTTGACCTGATCAAAATAAACAAGCGCAAGCTTCTCAACTAAAGTCATCTGGATGCTAAGATATAGAGATTGGAATCTCTTGGTGAAGCAACACAATGGAAGAGGTGTTTTCTCCTATCGCTATCTTCGAATTTCTGGAAATGCTTACAATGCTCCATTAAATTACTTTTCACTCATTGTCCACTAAAGATTCCTTTAATCGTGACCTTTTTTTATTTCGTATTCTGTTTTGAAATGGGGCAACTTGAATTTATGGATAACTAAGTATAGTTTGCTACTTATTTGTCACCCACATACAAGACAAACGAATTGCCTTGTACGTCGAAAAAATATCCACCTAGAAAGTGTATGTGATCCATATGAGCCATACAGCTTTTTAGCCAAACAACCATTTGGACTCATTAGAGAAGCATGGTGTAAAAAATCAACGAAAAGCGAGAGGGCTGCCAAAGAAAATGGTGCTCTCGTGGACAGACGAGTGTTTAAGGGACGCTTTGAGGAGCAGTCCAGAAGCTACGCTAAAGTTGTCCAGCGCCCAACACCTACCTGGTTGGGATGTAAACGACGTTCCTCCAACTGTAACTGAGATTGTAGAATCTATCTTTATCCTAAAACAAGGCAATGAAGGAGAGCTTGATAGTTTGAATCCAGAGGTGTTTAAGAGTGTTGATGATGAAGTAATGACTAGATTAATTAAGATATTAGGTAAGATGTTGGTATCCAAGATAGTCCTATTGGACTGGTATGTACCTTAGTCTGCAAGAAGGAACACGAGTCTCGTGGTATTCGTGGAGGAATTACCTCGATGAACGATATTTTAGGTTTCCTAGTGATGTGCAGGATAATCGGTTGTCGGGAAAACAAACCCGTTAAGAGCCACATAGGCTCTACACCCAGACGACCATGTATTAATAATATCTTCAACATTGGTGTGTTTTGGGAAATAAGTATTCCTACGGATGTCCAATAATCGCCATATTTCTTGAACTGAAGGTGACATTTGACGCCGTTGACTGAGTGGTAGTGTAGCAGTATCTGGTCGTGAAGTGAGTGCTGAGAAAGTGTGTCTCAGTAATCAAGGCACTCTGCCTGAACTCATGCAGTCTTATAAGAGCTTATGAAGAGTGGTCATTCAGGTGATGACAACTATTGGTGTCCGTGAAGGATGTCTAATGTCTTCATTTTGATTTAATTTCACTATGGATATACTGATTAATGCAAATTTGAGCGACGAAGGGATTGACTTTTTACCAGGGAAGGGTCTCATGGATAAAGAAGATTCCAATGGTTTAGTCCTGTGTAAAGACGCTGGTGGAATACGAAGCCATCCGAATACAATTAACAGAGATTTTTAAATTTTTGGTGATTGATTCGCTCCTGTCAAATTCAAGATGATCCTACAGTGTTGGTCGGCATCGATTCCTATTTTGAGCACAGGCAGTGAAATGGCTTGGCGTGTTGACCGATTCGCTTGCTTCTGAATTTGCATTAACCCTACTCAGCTCTGATAATAAATACAGATCTGTCATTAGTTAACTTAGGTCATATTTGGCGTATACGTGATACCTGGTTGTACATCAATACATGTATGCACTGTACAGCAGTTAGCTTCATCCTTCTTCATCACCATCTAATATGTAAGAGGTGTTAACGTAGAATAAGTGTATTTTCAGTGAATATTTTTCATCACGTGTTATCTTCCAGAAATCGATGATTTATCGTATAAAAAGTAATGAGCACCTGGAAAATCTAGTCGCTTCTAAAATACGTTATGCTTTTTAACTATATCACTTTATTCCTCCATGATAATAGCATATTTTGATGCGGAAAGATTTTAGCATTATTACATATGCGTTTGATACTTCTAACATTAGAAAACGAGACTTTCCAGTAGAAAATATGCTTCTCAAAAATGCGTAATTGTTCAACCTATCTAACTTTACATTGACTCTATGATATAGTGATTAGCAAAACAAAGAACTTGTAAGTTAGCTCAGATAAACATGAAACAGGTACAAAAGCATATATATATATATATATATATATATTGAAAGGAGATATGTTGTGCTCTTTCACGGATTCATTTAAAAATATGCGCGTAAACACAGATACCACTTGTGTTGTATCTGTTCAGAAATTATTTAATGTATGCATTTTTATCCTCTTCCTTTTGTTAACTTAGTGTTTTTGTACTTTGTACATGTTCCATGAACCAATTATAATCTTGATATATTTTATTATTTTAGCGTATTATGAATATTGCAGACGCTTACAATCTTGGACTGGATGTTCGTACAGCCGCTTATATCAGCGCCATTGAGAAAATTTACAACGTGTACTTAGCAGCTGGCTGTGTATTCACTTAGTGTATCCACATATACACTTTCCTTGTGCCTCCGGTGTTTATTTTTCTGCATACTTTGTTACTATTGTAGGTAACATTATGCAGGGTGGACTGCTATATATAAATAAACTTCAAAACTTACTTTTCATTTATTTACATGAAAGCACGCGATAATTTGGCCTTTCACATTCGTGCATGCGCCACATGTACTGCTATTTTTTTTTATCACTATTATTCATTTGTAACTGATATGCTATTCAGTACAATGTGCACAAATATATGTAAGAAAACTTAATGATATGGTTTTTTCAAATGTGTCAGTAATAATGGTAGATCAAGATATGACAGCACTTACTACACTACTCATATTCTCTTTTACTTTTAAGAGATTTCAACAGATTATATTTTAGTTGACTTCTTTGTTAGTTTTCCACTTTGCTTGTTTCCTGGTCACGTGCAGACCGATAGTTCTAGCTGGTAGTCTTCTATGAACTGTTACATCAGGACAGTAATTGTTTTTCACAGAACTTTTGACGTTAGATAGTATTTTTAAGTACTTACGATACATTTAGCTATTCGAGGATTAATTAGAAGTTGTAATTTAAGGTGTATACCAGTTGACAAGACAAAAATGAACTGCAGTAATATGCAGACCAAACTTTCATAGTATATTGTTTCAATCTCCAAGTGGTCATGCTTATATGATTGGTAAATGTTGTCGTGAGTTATCTTTCTTAATTTTCAATTCAGTATTAAAAATATACAAAGCGATTTCCAAAATCGATCCACCACAATCTCATCTATTAGCTCTGTACACTTAGTCTTTTCATTAGTGAATGCAAAATAACGGAACACAGTTACCTTTCTTTGGAACCATTATATTTAAATGGCCTAGTTTTACTAGATCATGCGTTCCTGATGTTCACTGAAAGCTAAGTAAGCACCTTCGTGATTATATAGACTTATACGAAGTACTGATTGTTTTAATCCAGTACATGATGGAATCTGGGAAACTCAAAAGCCGTCGTTTATAATTTGACCACTTGACCTGTTTTCCAGAAGCCTCAGTGGTTGTGCGAGACCGACAGAAGCTGAGAAGATTTGACAGCATTCTCTAAGGTTGCCTCAACGTATAGTCACATGGTAAATACCACCCAAGCTGGATATACGGTTAGTGAGGATGATGTCATAAGCTTCACGGTTTAAACGAATGCAGTCGAGTGTAGCTAACGGAATCACTAAAATTCGTCCACATAGGAATCCATGGAAACCAGGCCTGAAATGTTTTCACTCAACAGGAGTGAATCAAATGCAAGACTTTGTTCAATACTGCGTTTCGCTAGTGTCATCTAGATCAGCTATTATTTGTTGTAGCCAGTGAACATGAAAGTCGACAAGGATCACCCTCATATGTGCATCTATAATGAAACCGAGTGAGAATAGTGACAGCAAGTATGACTGATAAACACTACTGGTTACCGACAACTCTCTCTAGACTTACACGACTTCATTAGTTCGGATGAAGTACCCTAACTAGTATAATGTGATTTTTTTGTACTCCTTTCACAGTCAGGTATTACTACAGTCCCTAATAACTAACGAGCCGAATGGCGCCTGCAGGTTGATAAATATCGCAACTGTCAGACGCCGTTGAGTATGCCTATATTGCTGTGTCTGTCAAAAAACGAAGATATGATTAGTGCATCTTTATCATAGTCCAAAGCCCACTTGTTCTTTCCAAACCGCGTTCCATAGGATTCTTAGGAGCTTGTCATCGAGCTGATCGCCCTGTGTTTATCGCATCAAGCTTTTTCTCCTTTTTTATAAATTTGGATCATCATTAACCTGCACCAATCCAATAGAATCATCTCGGACACATCGCAATAGTTAATAGTGTCAAATCAAAGTATAGTGACTAGATATTTTCCGCTTACTTTGTCATGTGTTTCTTGAGAAATTTGTCTGGATAGCTATTTTCGATTAAAGTATCATCCACAATGCTTAATTCAAGGAACACATGACAAAGAAAGCGGAAAAGAACTACTCACTATCCGTAAACAAGAAGCCTCTTTATATACAACTGCAATTCAAGGGCGATATAACAAGTGAAATTATTACGAAGAAATTAAGAAAATCAGTTCAAAGAACTTTCAATGCTGGCAAACTACACGTCTTATTCTCTACACGACCGATGGTGATTCCTCGATTGAAAAATGAAGCACCCAGACTAGCCACTTCCAGTTGTATCTACCAATTCAACTGCGTTTGGGGAGCGAGTTATATCGGCCGATGCTCTAAGAACTTGGATTTTTGTGCTCGAGAACATCTCCCAGTATGGCTAAGTAAAGGTGTAGTAAAAACCATCAACAGTTCGATATTAGAACACCTGGTCGAAACCGGCCACAAAGCCAGCATTGAAGAATCCTTCTCTATCGTCTACCAGCTACCGAATAAATTGCCAAAAACATCGAAGCACTGCATGCACCAAACAGCAGAGGCTATTGCAATGCACCTCAAACAACAGGCGCTCTGTATGCAAAAGAAGCGAGTCCAGCCACTAATACTGCCCTCGCCTTCAGTAGAGACTACAAATTCATGAATTTGTATTATTTATTATCTATCCTAATTTTTCTCACATTCAGCTTATTTTATGTTGATGTTATTGAACTGTAATCCATTGATATTATAAATTCGATGTTATTTAAACAATAATGTTGTTCATAACAACAAGTCACTCACTGTTATATATACATATATAACTGTTTCATCTTGTCACTCAAAATACAAACTTTTGAACAAAATTATGAATCAGAATAAGGAATGTGTCTGATCGATTGTTTCTGCTGAAAATACTTTGAATTGTTGGATTAGGGTGATTCTATTTAGTGCGTTAATCAGTATGACCGATTTCATTGTTCGGCTGATAGTAGCAGCAACTAAATGTGTACCAGGAACCAGTGGTTAATATAATCCAGTTTGAGTTTATTAAATTGGCACAGGACACAATTCATTTGGATAAACTGAGCTACTGTCTGAACTATCACCAAATCTGTTAATAATAATATGAATAAATCCCTACTGTTTATTTATTACAGACTATTTATTCATGTACTATCACGTAGAAATCAATACAAATACAGTTGTGGTTTCTTTGCCTGCATTCACTAAGTTTAAAAACAAAATGAGGAAGGTAATAACAGCGTAAAGCAGGGAAATGAAATAAGCCAACAGTTATATGACTACGTGTTGAATTAGGCCCAGAATGTTCTGAATTGCTGACAAATAACAACATACAAGGAAATAAGAATATTAAGTTACATCATATCCATTCAACAAGTTGAAGAAAGCAGACGAAGGAAATATGAAGGAAGTGAGGCAAATTCACGGCAGAAAATAGATATTTACAATTTATAACAAATAAATAGCAGAGCATGTTAAATTAACAAATTCAAAATACGAAAATATTAGAAAGTTGGAAGGAGAAGAGACAAAAGATGAAGGTGAGAAAAATTCACAACGAAAAATAGATATACATCAATTCTCACAAATAAATAGAAAAGCATATCTAATTAACATATTGAAAATTTCACAATATTAGATAGTACGAGGCAATAGCACGGAAGAAGAATGGAAGAAAGAGGAAATGTGTCGTTGAAGCCCTATGTTTCACTCGGAACCCAAGGGAACAATGATAATGTAAAAATAATAATGCTTCATGGCACTCCATACTGCTGAAGCTGTTGCTGAATTACTTCGCAGTCGAGGTTTTTCAAAGTGGATGAAGTTGAGGTGGAGAGTGAACTGTCACTCTACGGTCTGTTCTATGATGATGCGTAATGGAGCATTTCTGGTCCGTTGATGATGTCTTTCTCCTGAATCGTAATAGGTGTAGGAAATGTCTTCCGGCCAAGGCAGCCTTCTGAAATTCCAGTATGATGCAGCCTAATATTTTGCTTAGAGTAGACCGGAGCATGAATCCACACCAGCTATTATATAGGCTTAAGCTCCCCCCCATCTTTGGCAGTTTGAAAAGATAGCCTTTTCTCCAATCCACGGACGGGTGCCTTCCCTTCCTTCCCTCCAAACCATCTGCAGTAGTGGCGTGAGAGTGTCTGGTGAGGTCTATAGGTCGGATTTCAGTATTTCTGGAGGGTGGGGAGGGGGAAGGATTCCATCTGGTCCTGCTGTTTTCCTGGCATTTAGAAATTTCACAGCCCTCAACACCTCTGTTTCTGTCGTGGATTTGGGCTCACTGAGAGTTTTGTGTCCGTTAGTGGCGTTTCTGCACGGGTCGGAGGCAGTGGTGTATTCAAGAGTCCTTTGAAGTAATCAGCTCAACGTTTCTGCTGCTACACCTCTTTGATAATCTGCTCTCCTCCACTATCTTTCATTTGTTTCATCTCCGTCGATCTCTTCACGAATAGAGGCCTGGTTATCTGGAATAGTGTTCTAGGTCTCTCTCTCACCTGCAGGGTGTTCTACTTAGGTTTCCAGTGTGTCGAGAATCTGCAGATTTGCTTCACCATCCTTCTCTACTCTATCAGATTCCACATATCTGTAGCGGGTAACTATTTGTCTTGCCTCTTCTTCCCTCCTAGGACGACTGTACAAGTTCTTTTCCACATCGCTTTCACAGAGTTTCAGTGTCCTTCCACAAATGTTTCCCCAGTGACGTTGCTTAATGTCACCGACATTCTCCTGATGACTGCAGTGGAGATGTCCTTTGTCACTCCACCCTTCATTTTCTGAGTACTGAAAATGAGACCTTATGGTCTACCTTCGAAGGCTTTCAGCTTCATTCTGACCGTTCCTCGCACTGATTCAACTCATTTCGCTTTTAGATTGAGAATTATCTAATGCATTTAAGCCAAGAATAATGAAGAGGAGTAAAAGCCACAATTGTCTGACATGGTTCTACTGGTAGCTCGCTTATATCAGTCACTCTTCATGAATTCACAGTGTTCTTATACAATATTGAGTGCAACCCTCTTCTACTAAATCTACAATACTCACTCAGCTGGCATATGCGTCGGCGGCACAGTGGTTAGGACTCTCGCCGACCATGCACATGGTCCGGGGTTCGATCTCCTGCCGACGGACACCCGATATCTGAGGTCGGCCTGCAAAATTTGTGCTACCGATATCCATGCTGAAAATTCCATACATCTACCAAAAGTACTGTGTGGAATCAAGCTGTAATCAAAAATTAAAAAAATAAAATAAATATAATATGGATTGTGCACTTTGTGTACAAACTTAATTATCCTTATTTAGCATTCTCTGCATATTTTTAACTTTCTACTCTCGATAAATCCGAGTTTTGCTTTTCCAGTGGCCTGCTTGTACCTGTATGAATTGTATGATTCCGAGTTATGCCACATTCAAGTACCAAGTGGTGACACTCATCACACATGGATTGTAGTAACCCTGAAACATTGTGTCCTTTGACATGTCATTTTAAGAGCCGGAGGACAACCCAGCTTATTTTGATTCATGAAGTTTATTGAATAAATATAGAAGGACGAAGCTCAACGGGATCCGATCATGGTCACGAGAAGTACAAACATCTAAACTGATCTATTTAACAGCATTATGTTAAACTGTGTAAGACAGGTTCCTCGTGGAATCAAGTTTGAAACAAACGAAATTCGCAGGACATCCAATTAACGAATCAATTCTCGAAAAACTAGTAGGGTTTCCATGTGTATGTTATGAATGTATTATCACTAAGACAATCGTCCATCGTTGAGGGATAAACACTCCTCGGCCTGCTACTCCTCAATCTTCTATGTTTCTTTTAGGAACCACACGAATTTCGATGCTCTTAACCACTGATGATAATGAAATAACATATAGAGCCAGGCAAAGGTATATCTATTTTAACTGTAACACCAATGTACCATGAGATACTAGTTTTTCTCTAAATTAAATCAGGTACTGAGAGTCAACAAAGTGAGTGTATCAAGAAATGCATTCAGATTGATATTAGCCAAGACTAGCAAACAGAAGAGATAAGAGGAATGAAGCCTAGAGATATATATACGTGAATATTTCTCATTTTAGCTTCCTTCCTTATCAACATGGAACATGTTTGCTCTCCATGAAACTTCTGTCCATACGATTTTCGCTAAGGTGTTCGTATACATGCAGGTGTATTCTTCAAATTCATGCTTACATTCGTATAATTAGCTTTCAAATTTTCAAATCTGCAGATTCTCGACACACTGGAAACCTAAGTGGAACACCCTGCAGGTGAGAGAGAGACCTAGAACACTATTCCAATTAACCAGGCCTCTATTCGTGGAGAGATCGACGGAGATGAAACAGATGAAAGATAGTGGAGGAGAACCGATTATCAAAGAGGTGTGTGTAGCAGCAGAAACGTTGAGCTGATTACTTCAAAGGACTCTTGAATACACCACTGCCTCCGACCCGTGCAGAAACGCCACTAACGGACACAAAACTCTCAGTGAGCCCAAATCCACGACAGAAACAGAGGTGTTGAGGGGTGTTAAATTTCTAAATGGCAGGAAATCAGCAGGACCAGATGGAATCCTTCCCCCTCCTCACCCTCCAAAATACTTAAATCCGACCTATAGGCCTCGACCTCAAATTCATTCACTTTTTAAACCCTCGACTGGGAAGTTATTCAGCAACAGCTTCAGCAGTATGCAGTGCCATGAAGCATTATTATTTTTATATGATCATTGTTCCTTTGGGTTTCGAGTGGAACATAGAGCTTCAACGACACATTTCCACTTTCTTCTATTCTTCCACCGTGCTCCTCAGCTTGAACCACGATTGCACATAATCTTTCATCTTCTTCTCTCCACACTATCTTCTCCATGTCAACCTAGGACGACCCACTCGTCGGTTCTCATTTGGATTCCACTCAAGTCATTGCTTAGCTGGAGCGAGATGTCATTAGACTGCCTCCCCGATATATACCTGATCAATCAACCTACATTAACTCCTTGTTAATCAATAAGCTCTTGGTATGTTTTTCCCAAATAGAGTTTCTTGATACTTATTCTTTCTGACGGGCCATTTCATACTCAGTATGGATACAGCGAGGACAGCAGTTGATAAAATTCTGCAACCTATTGGAAATCCTTTACGTGACACGCTGGCCTAGTTCCTGACCCGTATACAAGGACCAACTTCAACATTGGTGTCGGAAATCAAAATCTTACTCTCTATGCTGAGGCGGAGTGCAGAAGATTTCCTCACTGGTTTCAGGTTGATAAAGGAGTATCTCGCATTTCCGATTCTGGCCTGCTTTGATATCTTCATGTGTCGCGACTGCCTGCAGTTGACACGATGCTTCCTAGATAAATAAACGCAGGAAGTAACCTCTGTTGGATCTCTCCCGTCGATGGTGATTGGTGCTGGTTGTTGTCGCTGTTGTCGTACGTCAATTATTTTCATCACCTGTGTCTTCTCTATGTTCACCTGGATGGAATCCCATCTTTTGTGACTGCTTCTCCAGCCAGTTTGTTGGATTCCACCCGCAAGTCTTCGAGTCTGTGTGACACCAAACATAAATCATAAGAGAAATCCAGATCTTCTAGAGTCTTCCTATCTGTGGTTCAACGTATTCCTGTCTTCTCAATACCAAGGCACAGTCTGACGCATCATCCATTGTCCACCACAACCAGGAATCTCATCGGTGATTACGGGCAGCCAGCTTCTCTCACTCCTGTATGCACTTCGAACGCCTCGCTGAGTTTTCCGTTGTGGATCACCTGACTGATACGTGGCGTTGTCACATAGCCGGCTGTTGGATGAGGTTGATAAAGACTTGGTCATTGCAAGCCGTGGCGTTGAAGCAGTTTCCAAATTACTTCTCGGTCAACGCTGTCTGGTGAAGGCCTTTCTGAAGTCGATGAAGTTGAGGTAGAGAGAGGTTTGACTGCCATTCTATGCTTTGTTCTGTGATGATGATGATGATGATGATGATGATGATGATGATGATGATGATGATGATGATGATGATGATGATGATGATGATGATGATGATGATGATGATGATGATGATGATGATGATGATGATGATGATGATGATGATGATGATGATGATGATGATGATGATGATGATGATGATGATGATGATGATGATGATGATGATGATGATGATGATGATGATGATGATGCGTAGAGTTGCAATCGGCTCACCACATTACCTGCTTTTCGTGAATGCAGTTTGTTCCAGTCGAAGTTCTGCATCCAATGCCTGTTCTATTCTCTCCAGGATGATGCTGCTTAGTATTTTACTTGGCGTGGACAATAGCATGATTCCACGCCAGTTCTTGCAGAGGCCTTACTAGGTTGGCCTGCTTCGGTAGCTTGACATTGTAACCAGGCTTTATTACAATCGGTAGGTACCTTTCTTTATTTCCAAACATTCTGCAATAATGGCGTGAGCGCATCTGCCACTGTCTCTGGGTCCATTTTCAGTCCTTCGAGGGCAGGGAAATTCCGTCTGGTCCTGCTGCCTTCCCGACTGGACTTCAGTAGCCTGGTAGCATTCAGGATTTCTGCTTTCATTGGAGGATCGGTGTTCACTTGCAAGCAGTTCTGTGCGTGTTTTCAGTGGAGGTATTTTTGGTGGAGTTGCAAGTGAAGGTGGTCGATTAAAGAGTCCTTTAAAGTTATCAGCCCATTGTTGGCTTTGTTCCTCCTCCTTGGTAATCAGGTTCCCTTCGGCATCTTTTATTCGCTCCATCTGTTGGATACTTCGTCTTCTCCTTGGTTTCTTCGGCTTACTAGCTCAGCTCTCACCGTGTTGTATCTTTCGGATTTATTGTAGAAATCCACTACGCTCAACCGAAGACAGTTATACAACCGGGACACAGCAGCTACAACCTACTCCCTCCAAACAATTAACGTATCCGTGGGATATATAAATAATTTGTAGCAGAGGACTTAAACCTTATTTCCAAGTAACCCTTTTGTTGATATAACGTGTCGTTACATTTTTGGTAATATACTGTTACTTAACATTCCATTGATTTGAATTTTATTTCTCATATTTCGTAATACTAGTGAACTCTAACATAAGTCCCCTACACATCATTTGTGTTGATCTCTTCACGGATAGAGACCTGGCTATGTCATTTGATGTACTGAGGTCTCTTTCACCTGCCTATGACCTGCCTGTTCTGCTTCAGTTGCCAGCCAGTGTGTCGTGGAATTGTCTTTTGTCTCTCCTAACACTCATCTTCACTTCTTTATTCAGTGTAGCGTACACTGAACTCAGCCTCTCCTTCTATTGTCCGTCTTGCATTGAGTCGTATTCTCTTTCACCATGTTCCTCTTCTCTCTTCTATTGGCATCCAGGTGTCCGTTGAAAGCCATTCCTTGTCGTGTCTCTTCTTTTCTCCTAGAACAGTTGGACACGTTTCCTTGAACATCGTCTTGGAGAGTTAGTTCCAATGTTCTTCCAAGCGTGTTTATTCGGTGATGCCACGTAGTGTCTCCGACTTTGTTCTGACCTGATATGTAGTGAAGGCATCACTTGTAGTTTTGTCATTCACTTTCCGAATGTTGAACTTGAATTTCAGTGGTCTGTGTCCAGTTCTTCTGAAGGATTTCAGCTTCACCTTGCAGCTTCCTTGGACTAGATGATGATCAGAGCCCACATATGCTCCCCTTCTCGACTTTGTATCCAACAGACTAGCTGCGTCTCCACTTCTTGGAGCACCATTGAGATGAAGTCTATCTGATTTTTGGTGTGTCCATAAGGTGAAATCCATGTTTCTTTGTGTGTATCCTTGTGTTTGAAAAACATTGTCTATGATCACCAAATCGTTGAAAGCGCAGAAGTCTGAGAATGATTCCTCGTTCTCATTCATTTCTCCGAACGACAGAGCCTCTCGAACCATGATGAGTTCTTTTCACGTATTTTCTGCTCCCAGTTCAGCTGTCACTCATATCGCCCATGAGGATTTTGATATCACCATTTGGGATAATGTCCACTACTGTTTCTACTTGTACGTGTCTGCGAAAGTCTTCCTTCGTCTCCTGTCTCGGGTTGCTTGTGGAAATGTGAGTAGCATTGCATAGTTGTAACCATCCTCCGTCCTTTTGAGTTGAATCTCTCTGTCATAATCCTGCAGGATGAAATTGGTTCCCACTGCATTAGGGGTTCGGCTGCTACTGGTGACGTCATGATGGCCACTCACTGCCTTAGAGTTTCTGCTCGTGGTTGTCGTCTGGGTGAACAGAGTAGATTACTGAATCTCCAGTTGACAATTTTGACAGTCCACATCCATTCCATCTGCTCTCACAGATACCCAGAACTTCTATGCCATATCTTCTCATTTGTCTGGCTACCTGAGCAGCATTCATTTCTTCGTACATTGGACGTACATTCCACGTCCCCATTCTTATTCTTGCTTTCATCGAGATAAAATACATCGTTTGGCTCACTTGCTTCTCGCAGGATTTCACCAGCCTACGATATTTGGCCTCTCCAATTCTAGCAAAGAATAAGCTGCTGTTCGAATGTTTTCTATTTCTAATATATTTTCTGTGAGTTGGAAGTTCCTCTAGCGGTTTGATAGGTTCAGTAGTGTAGGGTTGCTAGCACCACGGACAATCTTCCCTCTTTACACCGGCGTTACGCCGGCAAGTAAAGTAGCAAGCCGGCTAACCAGGCGAGACTGTGAAGCGTTATGAACCTCTTTCGACATCCATGTGATGATGCCACATGCCAAGTTATTCACAGTGCGTCGCTCATTGAAGCGTTTGAAGTGAAGACAGCAGCAAGAAAAGACTGTCTGCTGTCACTGATATTCATCCTGATTGTGGTGCACTGGATCATGTGGTAGATCATGAGAAGTGATTAGACAAGCAGAGGTCAGGCCAACTAAGAGACCCTGGGACATCTGAACTTCATGGATTATTTATGCATCATGACATGCATGCTCGGACATTTATAGTCGAAAATCAACCAGTCAACATGCAGAAGACGGAAGTGATGAGCGATAATCACCATCAATGGGAGGAATTTCAAAGAAGTCACCTCTTTCACTTACACGGTCAGACAGTATCAGTCCGAATACAGACGCTAACGGATGAGGATGTCAAAGCTAGTATCGAGGAAGCAAGCCAGGCGTTTGTTGCTATGAAATCAGTGTGGGGATCTACATACAACAAGGAAGAACATCAAAATGTTCAACTTGAATATTCAATTCATTACTTTTATTTGGTTCAGAGACGGCTAACGTGCGTCATCAAATGCACCTCCAACGGAATGCCCACTTTCATCAACAGACACTCTCACTAAATACTGGAGATCGAATGGCGGGTGGCTAGCCAGCCGAGAACTTATTGCCCAGAGGAAATGTTCAAAAGGAAATGGAGGTGGATTGGACATACACTGAGGAGACATTCGAGTGATATCTTATGACAACCACTCGAACACAACTCGAGTGGGAAGAGAAGAGTTGGGCATGTGTCTTCGGGTCGCACGAAGGAAACCATATGATGAAGGGTATATGAAAGCTTGTGAGCAATCATGGAGTCATCTGGAAGTGATAACAGAGGATTAGGAACAATCTGGGTTCGCTCAATTGACATGCAACTTTCGACAGACGGTATTTAACAGACTTTCCTGACTGAACCGACCAACAAATCATTTATTTCTGGATGGTTTTCAAGGAGCTTGTGAAATTTCATGGATATCACCTGAACTAGCTCCTGGTACGTATAGGATTGTCAACCAGTTTGGAGTAGGAATCATTTCGATTACACACTTTTTGCCTGCGAAACCTAATACGTAGATAGGTGAAATTCCTGGTCATTTATTCAGATTAGAGATTAAACAACATACATGGGAATTCACTATTAAATATTTCTAGGAATAATACGAAAATGTGTTACAGCCAATTTTTTTTAACTTCAAGGACATCAATCGCAGTTATTGCATATTTTGGTCATTTAACCAGGCCACCTAGACAAATTTTAGTTCATTTAATACTTATGTTTTATTGGAAAACCCTTGTGACAGATTTCATTTAGGTTCACATCTGCCTGTTTGATATACATTGATTCAATCATCCTAGTATGGTTACAAATATATATTTAGAGGCTAGTGAATATTTGACCTAATATATTCAATAAAATCTAGATATCAGATAGATGGTAGGTAAACAAGCATCATACTTATAGGTTTATACTGAAATAAAAAATTGAATTTCTCATTCTATGGTACAAAGAAAGCCTCTCCTCACTTTTCCAGGCCATAAACCCTTTGCATGTCATTTCTGTTTTTTAGACTGTAAGTAAAGTGAAACGGATCATATTTTCTTTGCTTGGGTGTAAATGAATCATACTGTTTCTGTTATTTACGCTTCGACGATTGCATATGTTGAAGTGAGAGTGGGTGAACACAATATTACGTTTCGTTTTGTTCTTTGAACAGATAGATTAATCGCTGATTTTCAGAAGCATTAAATACAAAATAGCAAATATATATCTTATTTTCTCCACTGCTGAAAATCAACAAATTCCTTCTGTGTCACTAAATATTTCATTTTTATTCTTTAAAAAGGAATTCCACTGTCCATTAACCAATAAACCAAAGTACATCTAATGAATAACAATAAATGAAGCTAAGATGACCTTCGTGTGTCAGTTATTTTCACGCTTACTAGATATTAGTCAGTTTTTATACTTTAAGGTTGTTTATTACCGTTACATGATATTTGATAGAAATCTATTAAAAATTAAGAAGCACTAATTAAGAACACTCAGTTTATAATGTAATAACTAATTACTACATTTAAGTTTAACATACTGAATAAGGACTAAAATATATTTGACCACTATATAGTCAATATCGATTGTTCCGACACGTATACTTTCTTATCAAATATGGTGAAAATATAGCTACATCAGTAGCGCCTTCTTAAAGAAAATGTAACAAGTGAACTTTCTAACTAAAATAGAAAGAATTCAATGCATTAAAAAATTCATACATGAGGTTTGCTCAATAATAAATAGTGAACTAATTTATCATACAAATAAGCTTGATTCATCACTTTACAAGAAAATATACTTAATTATTTTAACGAAGAATTAAGATTCATCTGTTATTTCAGAATTCTAAAGTTACAGATTTTGGCAATTTATATATAGAGTCTAAGTCATACAATTCAGAAATAGGGGTATTATTTTATCTCATATGAACCTCAGGAGATAAATTAACTGCTATAAATACTCTCTAATTAAATAAGTTACTATATTTGTGTAGAAAATCAGGATGCACAATATGCTTCGGTGCGTCGGGGGCACAGTGGTTATGAATCTCGCCGACCATGCACATGGTCCGGGGTTCGATCACCTGCCGACGCATACCTGATATCTATGGTCGGCCTGCAAAATTTGGGCTACCGATATCCATGCTGAAAATTCCATAGTTCTACCAAAAGTACTGCGTGGAATCAAGCTGTAATCAAAAATTTTAATAAAATAAAATTTAAGTCTGAAGAAATTTCCAAAAATGATTATGGACGATGGACAATTCACTGGAATATTCAAAACGAAATGCCATAGTTCATGATAGATTTCAACTTAGTACATGTTAATGTTTTACGAGTTGATCACGGACTGATATCAGTTAGAGAACCATTGAAAACCAGGGAGTACTGGACAGCTGCTGTTTCATCCTAGTTTGGGAATCATCGGCAGTACGCACCCATTGGGACTCGAACCCAGGACCTTCCGGTTACAAGGCAAGCTCGTATACCATCCAGCCACTGGGACCCGATTCAATGGCTCATGAATTCTAACTTCTACCAATTCGTGATTTTAGCGCGACCCCAACTATTGTCGTTGGTGGGACATCCATCCACACACGTGACTTCTAATTGGACCTCACTGGTCACGACTTCTCACTAGAACTACAGGAAGCTCCAACCTGTAGCAAGTCACTAGCGAGCATCAGAATAATTTTCTATAGTTTGGTTTGTAAGGATTAGTTATGTTTTACGAGTTGATCACGGACTGATATCAGTTAGAGTACTGCCGATGATTCCCAAACTAGGATGAAACAGCAGCTGTCCATTACTCCCTGGTTTTCAATGGTTCTCTAACTGATATCAGTCCGTGATCAACTCGTAAAACATAACTAATCCTTACAAACCAAACTATAGTACATGTTAATGTCAATCTGCACTACTTAACTGAACACAATTTAATAGCCAAGTCCATTATTTGATTAGAAATATTAAATACACAAGAAATTACGATTGCAAATAATGACCTTTGAGAAAGACAAATGCATTATTTGCAGAAATCATATTACGATGATGGTGAAAATGTGGCTAAAGTAGATGGGACGATAAGAATGAATCAGTGGATAGCGCAACAAAACTAAAACTGTCATACTTTCAAACTTCAATGACGCACCTCGATAAGATGTTAATAAAGATAAATGTTAAAAAAGACAAAATGCATGATACTTAAGACTGATCAACAAAAATCAGTAAGCGAACAATGTAGTACCGCTGCTCTACTCACTAAGTAAAACATGGGATGAAGTAGCACATTTAGATTGTTCCTAATCCCCTGTTATCACTTCCAGCTGACTCCATGATTGCTCACAAGCTTTCATATACCCTTCAACATATGATTTCCTTCGTACCACCCACAGACACATGTCCGACTCTTCTCTTCCCACTCGAGTTGTGTTCAAGTGGTTGTCATGAGATATCACTCGAATGTCTCCTCAGTGTATGTCCAATCCACCTCCATTTCCTTCTGAACATTGGCTCTGGGCAATAAGTTCTCGGCTGGCTCGCCACCCGCCATTCGATCTCCAGTATTTAGTGAGAGTGTCTGTTGATGAAAGTGGGCATTCCGTTGGAGGTGCATTTGATGACGCACGTTAGCCGTCTCTGAACCAAATAAAAGTAATGAATTGAATATTCAAGTTGAACATTTTGATGTTCTTCCTTGTTGTATGTAGATCCCCACACTGATGTCATAGCAACAAACGCCTGGCTTGCCTTCTCGATACTAGCTTTGACATCCTCATCCGTTAGCGTCTGTATTCGGACTGATACTGTCTGACCGGGTAAGTGAAAGAGGTGACTTCTTTGAAATTCCGCCCATTGGTGGTGATTATCGCTCATCACTTCCGTCTTCTGCATGTTGACTGGTTGATTTTCGACTATAAATGTCCGAGCATGCATGTCATGATGCATAAACAATCTATGAAATCCAAATGTCCCAGGGTCTGTTTGTTGGCCCAACCTATGCTTGTCTACTCACTTCTCATGATCTACCACATGATCCAGTGCACCACAATCAGGATGAATATCAGTGACAGCAGACAGTCTTTTCTTGCTGCTGTCTTCACTTCAAACGCTTCAATGAGCCACGTACTGTGAATTACTTGGCATGTGGCATCATCACATGGATGTTGGAAGAGGTTCATAACGCTTCACAGTCTCGCCTAGTTAACAAGCTTGCTACTTTACTTGTCGGCGTAACGCCGGGGTAAAGAGGGATGATTGGGCGTGGGGCTAGCAACCCTACACTACTAAACCTATCAAACCGCTAGAGGAACTTCCAACTCACAGAAAATATGTTAGAAATAGAAAACATTCAAACAGCAGCTTATTCTTTGCTAGAATCGGAGAGGCCAAATGACTCAGGCTGGTGAAAGCCTCCGAGAAGCCAGTGAGCCAAACGATGTGTTTTCTCTCGATGAAAGCAAGAATAAGAATGGGGACGCGAAATGTACGTCCAATGTACGAAGAAAGGAATGCTGCCCAGGTAGCCAGACAAATGAGAAGATATGGCATAGAAGTTCTGGGTATCTGTGAGAGCAGATGGAATGGATGTGGACTGTCAAAATTGTCAACTGAAGATTCAGTAATCTACTCTGTTCACCCAGACGACAACCACGAGCACACACTGAGGCAGTGAGTGGCCATCATGACGTCACCAGTAGCAGCCAAACATCTAATGCAGTGGGAACCAATTTCATCCTGCAGGATTACGACAGAAAATTCAATATGGATACAGCGAAGTCAGCTGTTGACAAAAGTCTGCAACCTGTTGGAAATCCTTTACGTGACATACTGGCCTAGTTTCTGACACGTATAGAAGGACCAACTTGACATTGGTGTCGAAAATCAGAACCTTACTCTTTATGCTGACGCGGTGTTCAGGAGATTCCCACACTGGTTTCAGGTTGATGAAGGAGTATCTCGCATTTCCGATTCTGGCCTGCTTTGATATCTTCATGTGTCGCGGCTGCCTGCAGTTGACACGATGCTTCCTAGATAAGTAAAGGCAGGAAGTAACCTCTGTTGGATCTCTCCCGTCGATGGTGATTGGTGCTGGTTGTTGTTGCTATTGTGGTTGGTTGGTTATCTTCATCACTCGTGTCTTCTCTATGTTCACCTGGATGGAGTCCCGTCTTTTGTGGCTGCTTCTCCAGCCAGTTTGTTGGATTTCACCCGCAAGTCTTCGAGTCTGCGTGACACTAAACATAAATCATAAGAGAAATCCAGATCTTCTAGAGTCTTCCTATCTGTGGTTCAACGTATTCCTGTCTTCTCAATGCCCCGGAACAGTCTGACGCATAATCCATTGTCCACCACAATTAGGAATCTCATCGGTGATTACGGGAAGCCAGCTTCTATCACTCATGTATGCACTTCGAACGCCTCGCTGAGTTTTCCGTTGTGGATCACCTGACTGATACGTGGCGTTGTCACATAACCGGCTGTTGGATGAGGTTGATAAAGACTTGGTCATTGCAAGCCGTAGCGTTGAAGCAGTTTCCAAATAACTTCTCGGTCAACGCTGTCTGAGGAAGGCCTTTTCGAATTCGATGAAGTTGAGGTAGAGAGAGGTTTGACTGCCATTCTATGCTTTGTCCTGTGATGATGATGATGATGCGTAGAGTTGCAATCGGCTCACCACAATACCTGATTTTCGTGAATGCAGTTTGTTCCAGTCGAAGTTCTGCATCCAGTGGCTGTTTTATTCTCTCCAGGATGATGCTGCTTAGTATTTTACTTGGCGTGGACAATAGCATGATTCCACGCCAGTTCTTGCAGAGGCCTTACTAGGTTGGCCTGCTTCGGTAGCTTGACATTGTAACCAGGCTTCATTCCAATCGGTAGGTACCTTTCTTTATTTCCAAACATTCTGCAATAATTGCGTGAGCGCATCTGCCACTGTCTCTGGGTCCATTTTCAGTCCTTCGAGGGCAGGGAAATTCCGTCTGGTCCTGCTGCCTTCCCGACTGGACTTCAGTAGCCTGATCGCATTCAGGATTTCTGCTTTCTTTGGAGGATCGGTGTCCACTGGTAGGCAGTTCTGTGGGTGCTTTCATTGGTGGTATTTCTGGTCGAGCTGTAGGTGAAGATGGTCGATTCAAGAGTCTTTCAATATTTTCATTATTGTTTTTATATTATCAGTGTTCCCTCTTGTTTCGAGATGAACATAGGACTTCAACAATACATTGCCACTTTTTTCTATTCTTCCGCCGTGCTATTGCCTCCTACTTTCTAATATTTTCGAATTTTCAATATGTTTATTAAATATGCTTTCCTTTTTTTGTCAGAATTTGAAGTATCTATATTGTGTTTTAAATTTTTCTCACCTCCATCATATGTCTCTTCGTCTTCTCTCTTGAACTTGTTGAATGGATATGATTTAACTTAATATTCTTATTTCCATGTATGTCGTTATTTGTCAGCAATTCAGAACATTCTGAGCCTAATTCATTACTTAGTCATATTTCTGTTGGCTTATTTTATTTCCCTGCTTAACGCTGTTATTACCTTCCTTATTTTGTTTTTAAATTTGGTGGATGCAGGCAAGGAAACCACAACTATATTTAGAATATTTATATTGATTTATACATGATAGTACATGAATAAATAGACTGTAATAAATAAACAGTAGGGATTTATTCATATTATTATTAACAGATTTGGTGACAGTTCAGACAGTAGCTCAGTTTATCCAAATAAATTATGTCCTGTGCCAATTTTATTAACTCAAACTGGATTATATTAACCACTGGTTCCTGGTACAAATTTAGTTGCTGCTACTATCAGCCGAACAATGAAATCGGTCATACTGGTTAACGCACTAAATAGGATCACCCTAATCCAACAATTCAAAGTATTTTCAGTAAAAACAATCGATCAGACACATTCCTTATTCTAATTCATATTTTTGTTCAAAAGTTTGTATTTTGAGTGACAAGATGAAACAATCATATATGTATATATAACAGTGAGTGACTTGATGTTATGAACAATATTATTGTTTAAATAACATCGAATTTATAATATCAATGGATTACAGTGCAATAACATCAACATAAAATAAGCCGAATGTGAGAATAATTAGGGTAAATAATCATACAACTAATACAATGCTTAATTCATGACAAAGAAAGCGGAAAAGAGATACTCACTATCCGTAAACAAGAAGCCTCTTTATATACGACTGCAATTCAAGGGCGATATAACAAGTGAAATTATTGCGAAGAAATTAAGAAAATCAGTTCAAAGAACTTTTAATGCTGGCAAAATACACGTCTCATTCTCTACAGGACCAATGGTGATTCCTCGATTGAAAAATGAAGCAACTAGACTGGCCACTTCCAGTTGTATCTACCAATTGAACTGCGCTTGGGGAGCTAGTTATATCGGCCGATGCTCTAGGAGCTTGATTTTTCGTGCTCGAGAACATCTCCCAGTATGGCTAAGTAAAGGTGTAGTAAAAACCATCAACAGTTCGATATTAGAACACCTGGTCGAAACCGGCCACAAAGCCAGCATTGAAGAATCCTTCTCTATCGTCTACCGGCTACCGAATAAATTGCCAAAAACATCGAAGCACCGCATGCTCCAAACAGCAGAGGCTATTGCAATTCACCTCAAACAACAAGTGCTCTGTGTGCAAAATAAGCGAGTCCATCCCCTAATACTGTCCTGGCCTTCAGTAGAGACTACAAATTCATGAATTTGTATTATTTATTATCTATCCTAATTGTGCTGACATTCAGCTTATTTCATGTTGATGTCATTGAACTGTAATCCATTGATATTATTAGTTAGATGTTATTTAAACAATAATGTTGTTCATAACACGAATTCACTCATTCACTATAATGTATATATAACTGCAGAGCCTGATGATGAATTTATCTGAAAGAGTATTCTTCGTTCAATTGCAACAGTTTGATATAATTTAAACACAGAATACCCCAATATCTATTATACTATATCTCTCACAGAATTCCAATACAAAGGAGGACCTTTCCAAGAGCATAACCAAACCCTTTGTTTAAAGAAGTGTCTCATTAATTCAAAGTGGATTGAGTTCAGATGCACTGTTCTAGCTTTATTTGATAGAAAGTCTGATCCAGAAAGAATAATTTTAATACCTGGCTTCCAATATTTCACAGCCTTTACGAGATTTTCAAAAAGTCATCCCCTACTTTGAACTCAGAATTTATCTTGGAGGCAGTTCCGTAAAAGTTTTCCTCAATATACTAATTTTTTGGAAATAGCGTTACAATTACAATGTATCTGCTTCCTTAAGTAAAAACAGAAAATGAATGCTACCTAAGTTAGTGAGAAGCCATTAAATTCAGTGCTTATTCACAGAATGGTGGATATTTTTATTTCGAACTGATATTGAAGTCAATTTTCAACCAAAGAGTTCCTCGTAAACCAAAAAGAAGTTCAGCAAAGTTATCTTCCCGTCGATTTCATTTCCAAAACTGCACAATGGTGTTTTGAAACATAGGTTTATATAGTTCAGCATCCTCTTCACACCCGTCTTCACTGAAAACTTTTTTACATATTACGCAACTGTTTTGTTTCTGTGTATCTTGTGATTTATATTCACACCTTCAGATTTTCAAATCAAGTTGAAAATTACTATCTTCTTTTGGTCTTCCATCGTTACTCTATTTAATTTAATAATAATAATTGTAACTATGTAAACTTAGGTGTGAAAATGAAATTGTACAGCCTTTGAAGATGAAATCGCCGAAAAGATATCTTTGCTGAGCTTTTTGTTTTCTACTTTCTGGTGTCTTGATAGGTATTTTCCACAATTTTCGGTAAGTCACCATTACCTGTATGCACGTAAAATGGATACTGTGTGCCTCTCTTTCGAGTCTATTTCTACCTTATGCTGAATCCATATACATTAAGCACTAATTGCTACTCCTTAAAGTGCTGTCAAAACTCTTTACTTTGTGTGATAACAGCGGTGCAAGAATAACAGTGAAAAAGTTTTTATAAATAACTCAGTAATTTGTAAAAACGACTGTCATTATGAATACCAGCTACTAAAGTAATTATAAGTTGAATATGTTAAATTTATATATATTGGTGACCAAAAAGCACTGTATTACGTTACTTCTTTGCACATTTGAGGTAACATCCTGCATCAAACTGTATTTGACGCTATAGATATGAGCAGCTGAAATCCTGCAGTTTGTAATGAAAAATTGGTTCGACATTTTTATTATAATAATAATAATCACTTTATTCCACAACAATAACAATTTACAGCATGGAATTTTCAGCGTTTCATTTTACATATTGCATTGGTTTAGCTCTGTTTATAATTATATAAATGTATGAAATGTTAAAAATATTGATAATTAATAGGAAAAAATAAAAACCCCAACAAAATCACACCATTTCTAGGTCACAGTGAATAATAAATAAATAATATAACAAATCACACATGCAATAATATGCATCATTACATTTTATAGTTTAGTTAATGATTTAAAATTTGTAAAAGTTCTTTTCTGATATTCGTCTCTTCACACAATACTCGTGCCAAATATGGTATAGTCAAATTTTTATATTTTGTAGTACGAGCATAAATGTTTATGAAATTTCTTCTGGTCTTACCCGAAGAGATACAAGGAAACAAATGTGAATAAAGAGGATGTTCACTATCAGACAAAATAACTTTAGCTAAGTGTTTACAAGAATTCATATGTCTATTGACAACAGTGTCGGTTAGTTGAATCAAAGGGATAGCACTGACCCTACTTACAGCCTTCAATGTTCTTCGTAGTATTATATGGTCTTTCTTGAGTAGCCCAGGGAAGAATAATGGAGAACAATAAAGAATGATGGGCAAAACACATGAATTAATAAATTGTATGAGAAGAGTCACTTTCACTTTTCATATCATATCTCCATAAAATTATTTCCTAATAAAGTAATATATACTGATAACTTTTGTGATGAATTTATCATCTTGCCAATTCATGAGTCAGTTAAATTGACAGTGAAACAGTAATTCCATATTAGTTTGTTTATTAGATGTATCATACAGTGAAACAGTATTATTGACTGGATGACGTTTCGAACAAAATTTATTGTAACAAGACATATAAGCGAACAATATTGTTTTCAATTAGATCTTCTTCAGGCTTTACTCTAATTTACATAGATTTGTATATAAAAATTTTAACCAATGACGGTTATTTTTTGGATCAAATAATAATAATAATGTGGTAAATGTTTTGAACGTAGTTAATAACGATGATTATAATGATAACAAAGTATTGATAAAAAGGTTTATGCAGGTGGCGATAAGAATAACAAAGGTAGTAATATATGTATATGTAGACAATTCAATAAATAAATTTGGTCAAATCTTAAAAGTTACGTAATACTGAGGGTGAAGTGGACAGATAAACAGACTTTAAATAAATAACATAAAAATTCGAAGGAGATGGAAAATAAGAAAGGGTAGGAGGATTTTGAATAGAATTTACCTAGGCCAAGGGAGAGACAAAGGTAGAACAAACTTCTTTTGTATGCAGACTAGGACTGTTCTCTCATATACATATATTACTACCTTTGTTATTTTTATCGCCACCTGCATAAACCCTGTTATCAACACTTTGTTATCATTATAATCATCGTTATTAACTACGTTCAAAACATTTACCACATTATTATTACTATTTATTATTATTATTTGATCCAAAAAATAACCGTCATTGGTTAAAATTTTTATATACAAATCTATGTAAATTAGAGTAAAGCCTGAAGAAGATCTAATTGAAAACAATATTGGTCGCTTATATATGTCTTGTTACAATAAATTTTGTTCGAAACGTCATCCAGTCAATAATACTGTTTTACTGTGTGATACATCTAATAAACAAACTAATATGGAATTACTTACTGCCACAGTGCCCAAGTTTTACACATATATTGACAGTGAAACAGGTTTGCAAAAGGGGAACCAGAGTCAAGAAATAGTTAACTTTGCAGAAAAATTGCATCTATGTTATATTCATATGCTGTTTCTTTCAAAAAAGCTTACTGAAAAATTCAAATTGATTGAGTATTGTCTTGCACAGGTCTTATTCTTCAAATTTATTCTTATCAAATATTTATTGTGAACTTTGGATGAAAAGTGTGATAAAGATTATTCATAGCTTTCTTGACACAATAGCAACAAAGAAAATAATCACTTACTATTCATTTAATGTAACATGATGTTTATATCAAACTGTTTTGTGGTTCACTAAATCCTAAACATATTATATAGATGATAGTCATACTGCTAAAATGAGATTAACTCAATCTATGTAAATTAGTATTTTTAGTGTTTTAAGATTAGTCTATGAGAAGGTGGTTAGAGGAAATACTCACTTCACAAATCGATCCGTGGCGTATATTGAGTATCTCTTTTATTAATTTTATCTTTACTAATAGGTTAGCAGTAAGTAACTGAAGCTAGGAGGTTAACACAGTACGTTTTGAAAAATGAATGCTATAATAATGGTTTAAGTGATTTTCGATTGCCAGCTGTGTATAATATTAATTAACTGTGTCAGTCAACCTATCTACGTGATTTTCAATGATAGTGAATAAAAATGACGTGTTCTTACCGTTGTGCTTAACACAGCATGCATAATATGTTTAAGAATGCTACCCTATAGACTCTATACTTTTGTATTTTATTGAAAATTTAGACTAGTACATTACTATTATTAAAATTTCATGACGAAAATAAACCTACATCCCCTGTCTTTGTGTCCATTTTTTGTTACCATACAAGTTCATCAGTCTATCGCTTGAAATTAAACGGTAACTTCACTTTATTCAGAAATTACACAGGTTACTGTTTGTAGAAAGGATATAAGTTACAGCCGTTTTATCAATTATTGCCAAAAGTAAACAAAATGTCAGCGAATTAATGAGTTTTATTACAAAGTTCATGAAATGCAAAATGGACAGATTTATTCAAACACGTTTGAACTGACCATATTAACACACCATTGTTCGTTTATTAAGCATTAAAAAGTGTAGTACATCATTTTTCTAAATGTTGTGGGAAATACACCTCATAATGGTCGTAACTCAACTTATATTATTTAAATTACTCATTTATATAATGACTATCACTGAGGATTATTGGAAAGCAGCATACATCAGTGTTAGTAAAATCCTTCAAATATCGTTCAGGATACATCTAGTCGCCGGGATACTTAATTCATACCTCGGGATCCTGATATTGGGCAAGTGTCAGAAATTAATCAACTCTTGTGGACCTATATATCAATCCTGTTATTATTCATCAAACAGACATTGTAGTGACCCGTTTTATTACTAATCATCGCAGTATACTTTCATTGTGTAATTGTACTTTGATTTGTTTATTACTCTAAATCTTGCATGTTAACAATTGATACTTTTTGTACTCGCTCGATTTTTGAATTTTGATTGCTGCAATAATACACTATCGTATTCCTTCGCAAGTGCCTTTTGAATTACGTTGTGGATGTCGAGTAATCGCAACGTTAGGTCACAATTATAAACGCGAAGAAGTACTAAGATATACGTGTACGTTAGTTTAGTCAAAATATAGCAGCACAACAACATTATTAACTCTATACTGATGTGAACAACAGGTATTTTCATAATACCAGTCACGTATAGTATGAGCATATGGGAAAGATAAGCAAATTTGTGAATAAGTTAGTGAAGTCAGACAATATAGCTGTGAAATTTTTCTTACTGATATGTCTCCGGTATTTGCAATTCATGACAAGCTGCATTTTTCGAAGTATAATCTTGATGGAAACGTAATAAAGTTTAAAAGACACCTGAGGAGATGATTAAATAGAAATACATCATCGTTACACGAAGTCTAACTCTTAATCTTAACCACCAGTAGGACTGAGGTTGCCTAATTGGTGGCGCGATGATGTTAAAAGCAATGACTCAAAACCAGCCAAAATAGTGTCCATTTATTCACTTTTTATCACTCTGTAAATGTTGACCATTATCTCTAAATTGTACATTAGTATTCTTTCTTTTTTTCTTCACATACTTATAGTTATTTATCATCATTTTAACTAAGTTTACTTACTCTCTGTGTGTCATTTCAAGTGTAACAAGTTGAAATGAGGTAATTTAGTGCAAGATTTTTGATGGTCCATTTGCCTATTTTTCTCCAATGAATGATCAGTTTACTTGTTGCAGGTCCTGTTTAATTTTGTTTGTAATGTTTCACTAACAGTCCTGCTATAAAACCATCTAGGAAGAGGATTTCATTGTTATCCCTTTTCCCTACTCGGAAACTAAATATTTCTCTACGTTTTGTTGACGAAATTGAACGTGCTTTCTATTCTAGTGACTTTAAGAATCATGAAATTATCTTGAAATTATCAAATTCAAATTTTAGGGTTGATCAAAGAAATAATCATTAGTTGTGATATTCATCATCCAGTAAATGTCTGTTATCTTTCTGTGAAAGTGTAGGTAGCTCAGAAGTCACAAATCAGTTAATTCTCCAGGTTTTAAGACATTTATTTCTTCTACTCTTAGATATTTTTGTTGTTCATGGAAAACACCTTCATGTTGTTTTCGTTAGATTCGGGTTTATCAGGGTGAGAAGAAATTCATATCGCTGGAAACCAACATTTTGTTCTCTTCTACCTACACATTCTATTTTCCTTGCAGAAATGAGATCGTTAAACTGAGTGCTTACTTCCCCTGATGTGGTAACCAAATTTTCTGTATAGTTTGCTCTATGGATTGAAGCCACTGATGTTGAGGGATATTGTTATAACTCCGTTGCCACTTTGTTATAATTGAACTGAATAGACCTGTTGCTACTTTGTTATGTCTGCGCCTATTAATTACTGTAACGGTAATGAACTCGACTGGTAAGCTAATACGTCTACTTGTCAGTTGTACCTTCCGATTCACTGAGCCATGCAAATATCAAAAGACAAAGGCTAGCCTGTGACTGCAAGATGTTGTATTATGTACGTCTATTAGGAAACAAAACATGATATTAATACATTTTCTTTAACATAATAAAGTCAGCTCATAACCGTGAGAATGGATTGTTCTTACTGGCTGGAAATATCTATTCTGATTGGTTGACGATCCGACAAAGACCGAGGTGAGACAAAAGACGATGAATCGGTCACACACTAAATCACAATATGCGTGAGAAATGATACATTCACATAGTAACTCCATCACTAAATAAATCACACGTTTCGTCAGAAAGGATGATATACAATTTTATGCTGGTTCCTATTAGTTATCTGCTTCATGTATTCTTGGTCAACTGTAGAAGGTTGATGCGGCTAACTCACCTACCTTCACTCACCTCTCCTTTTCTATAGCTCGTTGACCAAGTATTTTCGAATTTTTAGTGTCTTCTGGATTCAAATGAAAGATTATTTTATTTATTTATTTTTTTTAAAAATTTTATTATAGCTTGATTCCACACAGTATTTTGGTACAAGTATGAAATTTTCAGCATGCGATATCGGTAGCACAAATTTACCAGGCCGACCATAGATATCAGGTGTGCGTCGGCGGGGGATCGAACCTTATCTGACGGAATGTTTACATACTAGTTGATCAGCAGTTTTTTCATTTCTTGCATTTTTTGACAATCAGTTTTGATCCTATTCTTCGGCTTCTTTCCGGCATTGGTAACGTAACAACAGCTTTATCACACATAAGTGGCTTCAATACTCTCTTCACCATATTCAACCAATGTCCATTTGCCTTATTTTTATTTTTCATCACATTGAAAATTGGCTGACGTACTTCATTCTGTGGTTCCAGAGATAATCTGGAAGTTTTAAATAAAGACTTTACTGATGAACATAAAACTGTTTTGTTTTTTATGTTCAATGTTTTAGTTCAGTTAAACGTTCTGGGGAACACTACCCAGCTTAGCTATTTAAGGAATAACGAAGGTGTGTCCATGTTTCAACAAAAGAACATCTCGTGAACTCAGAAAATTCAGCTCTGTTTGAAAAATCCTTCAAAGTCCTGTACAAGATCCGATTAAAGGTCTCAAGACATCTGCACATAAGTGAAGTGTCAGCGATGCAAAAACTCAATTCATCTCTATGTATCCAAAAGAGATAAGTTCAACTTTGTCTTCACCTTTGCTGTCATAAAAAGTCCTTCGTCTCAACAGAAAAAAATTATTATCCGGTTGCTTCTTATACAACCAGTGAGATATGCTCATTTAGAATTAAGTTGGAATAGAATTAGTAGTTGTCAGACCAAACATGGTATCAATCCATTAACTCTTTGACTGTTACAATAAGTCAAGCAGAAAATGTAGAATACTTGGCTGTGTTCTCCAGTGATTCTAAAACCAAAGGTTGGGAACTGCTGATGACATGGCTCAGTATCGTCGTCATTGGCTCAGGTGCTTCTAATTTTTATGACCACCCAGAATGATAATATTCTCATTATTCCCAGTATTTTTTTCTACTGATGATTTCTGTTTATTTTACTTCCTCTGAATATTTTTCTCAACCTTTATGTGTGCATTCACGAAGTGTGGTAACTGGAATTTCTGTCCTCATGCACAAAGTTCTAAGTTGTAAATTCTATTCATTTCAGGCACAAAGATGCCCAGTTACATTTAGATCGTCATATATGAATTCTGGTTTAATTTAAGTCATTACTATTCGAATTACATCTAAACAACATGCTAAGTACCATCAACCTTTTGAAAGATATTTCTAAGGCTGCAATAAACAATAGATAGGGTTTTTGATTAGTCGTCCATTTGTTCCCGGAGTGTTGTTCTCAGAAACCTTCTCTAAATTCCATAAATCCAATTTATCACGTTAGGTCATGTGGATGTTACACAAAATCAACTCACCTTAATTGTGATATGTATTGATTTTACAGGTCTCTTTTCACTGCTAAAGTGTTAGTCTCTTTAACTCATTCCATCAAAAAGTCAGTGAACTTTTTCTCAAAAACTTTCTTACAGTTTATTGTTATTCTTGATAACATATCCATCCTGACGTGTTAGTGATCAGTAATCTACAGAGAATTTTTCACTAAACTACTATGAATTAAAACTTTAATTTATGTTTGAATCACCAACACTATTTACAGTAATCAACATCATACGCAAAATACAAGATAAACATTCAAGCAAGTTCAAATCATATAATATACTTGTGAAACGCTTTCAGTTTCTCTCACATACTTCAGTACTCTACAACTGCTTAGTGGTCACACAAACAAACAAATAACCACGTTAGAAATCCATGATTAATTCACTAATCTAACAAGATTAATTCTCTCCTTACTTTGCGAACTAACAGTTAAGATAATTAGTTAAAAGTTTACATGAAAGCAAATGGCATTATCAAAAATATGTTTAATGTGAAATTTTGAAGCATCTGTTCTAACTTTATTAAACACATATGAAACATCTGTATTAAATTTGTCTAAATAGTCTAAATGCACAGATTTGAAACTGATGGTTGGTATTTATTAAATAGAATTAATTGTTTCAAATCGAAATAATCATTTTGTGTTTATATTCTTTGCTACAGATCTTAACTAAGTGAATTTCTGAATTTCGAAAAATATACATAGGACTTGAATTCATCAGCTAAATATCTGTTATGAACGTCACTGAGAAACATTGGCATGGAAAAATTTCATCGTATTTCTATATTTCTTTCACTTTAGGCTTAGGTACAACGAAACATTTACGTAGAAATGATGTTTTACTGTACCGCGCATGACTAAACCGCCATTTTTTAGCTTGCATTCTGCTGGGTACGATTAGTATTCTTAGGGTTCCTAGCTTAGTCGACAGATAATTCGCAATACTTTCCCCTTGAATAACCTCGACGCTTTTCCGATCGAAAGTGTTGCTTCTAGACAGCATTTTTCAAATTTACTGTTTTATTACCAGTGCTCACATATTAGGTAAATTACTGATTCATCCATACACACTAATCCTGTTAGGAATAATGAAATAATTAATTTTAACGGCTTTTATGAGTTAATTGCTTTTGCTTGTGGGTTTCAGCTAAAATTAACATTGGTGATCTTTAAGTAGCCATCCCCCCTAACCATGTCTTGGCAACATAACTGGTAGAATCTTTATTCCAGTTTCTCTAATTGGTACCTAGGTTGCTCCTAACACCTCTGATCTAATAAAGAGAGAACATTAAACTTACACCTTTTCAATGATTTATTTAGGAATATGAGATAATGAGGGATTGCAAGAATGCACAATATAATCACTAACTCCTTTCCCCTACCCTTTTCTTTTTACTCCATGAGTGATGATAAATTGATTAAAAAAGATGAATAATCCGAAGCTACAATGGTCCCATGAAGTCCTCTGATTCTCTTTAGTCTACACTATGAAAACAATCAGACGGCTATGGTTTATGCTGCTTCTGACTTGCATCTTCTGTCACACAGTTTCAATAACCAACGAATCTCACTTAACTAAATCATTTTTTATGATTTACCCTATCAAGTCACAAGCGTCAAAATATGCATATGTAGCAGCACCACAAAAGTCTGCTGAATGACAAACTATTTCCGTGAATACGTGCTCCACGACAACCTAAAGTCAGGAGTAATACAACATACTTCTACTTTTAATGATGAACACCCTTAACCACCATTCAACAACTGTGAACTATGTTGTGAAAAGTCCATATAACTTTTAGTACAAATAAATCAACCAGTTGGCTAATGTGAGAAATATGAGGTGATTTAAACTAATGGGTTGTATCTGTTGGCTTCTGAACACTTTACCAAACTAATCAGGTTAGATGTTTTCGTAGATGAGGTGAAACAAATGATGGAAGTATACTCTGTCGCTTCCGGATCTTAAATTTTGGAATAACTGTCAAGGTGTCCTGTGAAATTTTACACTTCAAGCATGATATTCCTATTATTACTGAAATCTCAAATGACGGCGATAATGTAACTGCTGATAAATGTGAAAACCACTTCCAACATGCACTCCTTTTCATACGAATGGTTCCCTTTATTAGTTTGAACAAAGAAAGAACGAACATATTTGCAGAAAAATACAAACACATTTTATGTCATGTATTCTTTTCTTTTCTTTTTACCTAACCGTTTGCTTATGCCATAATTTTACTTTATAATTCACTTTCACCCTCTTGAGCTTTCTATAATGATATGTATAAATCCAATTTGTTGTTCGATCTTGTATTCTGTTTTTAACAAATCCCTGTTTCCAAACAAAATCTGAACTCTACCCCTTTCTTGTCCACTTATAGTGTAAATAGTTTGTCTTTTAACAGTGAATAATTTGTCTGCGTACATCATTTTTAGGATTATGTTGCTTATACTTTCCCTCTATAACTTGACGTCATTGTGAATAAGTATGTTCAGAAATTTTGTAACTTATATTTTGATACTGTTTATTATGTACTCAGTTGGAAAACATCCACAAAATTATACAAGATCGTATTATCCTGCAAATATTTATTTTCTTTGTTCAATACACTTCTTTCTTAGTTAACCATTGTGCTATAACTTATCATACAAGTGAAGACAGTTATGCACACCAAGGAAAACTCACGAAGTTTGTTAGCATCATAAAAGGTTGTAAAAGAAAACCACTGGAAGCATAGAGGGTATAACGGTAGCACACTGAAGCTTTTACTAGTGATTAACATGGAAACCTTTTTACTAAATAAATTTCCTCAGTGTAATATATTCTTAAATTAGATTAGTCACTACATACAAAATTAAAAGTATATCTGTATCCATTCAATTCACTGAAAGTGAATCTTGTTTTTACGTTGTACTGAGTAGATCTGTACAATAATGAATAATCCCAATCTCAAGCAATTAAAGAACAGGCAAAGAAACAAAATTAAGTCATCAAAATCAAAAATTGATTTGATTTTTTGATTTTGATGACTTAATTTTGTTTCTTTGCCTGTTATTTAATTGCTTATAATTCTTGTATTCATTTAGAACTCTTACGTAATTTCGTATTATCTACTTTGTCCCTATGCGCATCCTGAGTAAAACTCACTAATCAAACTATTCACGTTATTACATAACTTCTTCTAACAACTGTTTGTGACAACTCATCACCTTTGTTACTGCCCTAATTTCATTAACACCTAATTTTCTTGACTTATTTTGTATTACGTAACTCCAATTACCAATCTTCACCTGTTCAGTTAAAATAACTATAACCAATTGTATTTTTGTTTGACAAACTTAATGTACATATACATACAAAATAACACATATATATTTGCGATTGTACAGCTAAGAAAAATGAATTCGCCGAAAAGAGACTCTTCACTGATCTACGTGTTTTGTTTTCATTAATGCCTGGATGGGGATTATACATGAATTGAAACCTAGGATTCACTGTAAATCTGAAAAAAGACATTTAACATATGTGCCTGTTTCTGTTAGCTTGCCGCATTAACATTAGTTGTTTTTTTCTTATCTCTTTTAAGTGCAAATACACAATACAAATAATTCTTCTTCATAATAATAATTTCTGACCTCTGTCTACACAGTGTAGTAGTAGTCTGGTGTGCTGGTATTCGGTTATTGCCGATTATAATTACTGAAAACAATTACAAGTACCTATCAACTTCCATGGATAAAGTTTTTCATAAAACACACATAACACTGGCTACTTTCATTATTTTAAGTGGAATTAAATTATTATTCAACTGCATTAGGTGTAGGTTATGTTTTTACCACATACTAATATCTTTAGAATGTTATTAAACTAATGAGTAGGCAGTAAAAGCTTATTTGCGGCTCGAGACACTATATGCAGTTACAGGAAGTGATCTACAGTTCTTTGTATGCCCAGATCATGCAATGAAAGTCCCTTTCCAATCAATACATCCTTAATTTACCCAGGTCGGAGTTCACAGAAAAGTGCATGGGCTGTTTAATGGGCATAACAAAACGTGTACTTATATGTTAATTAGTTTATCTGATTTCTCATGAATATACATGTATCTTGAACTTTCTCTAGTTAAATATTTTCCAGTATATTGCAATTTGCAAATGTGTACATATTAACAAGTAGATATAAAGTGACTACACCAGGTTAGTCTACACGAAATTATACTAATACTGAAAAGCACTTCGCTGACCTTACTATTCGAAAATTTTGTTTCCTGCATAATGATAACTTGGAAACATACATGTATCTGCACTATCCACAATCTAATGTCTGTAAAACTATAAGTTGGTGGACTTGTTTATATTTCAGCATTCTTTAAAAAAAACCTGCCCAAATAAAAATCCTAAGGAAATTTAGGGTTTATTGGAAAAATTCCGGAAAAATACACAAATTCCCCTAAATTAATCCACGAAATCCCCCAAATTTCCTCGAGAATCACCCTGCCTTTTTATAAAATTTCCACGTATAATGCCGTTTTCAAACTGCTAACGAAGTGAATATACAAAACACAATGAATGTTGAAAAAGTTGATATATTGTACGTCGAATATTTACATGCATAATTTAAATTCACTATATTGAAATTCAGTTATCCACTACACTTTCTGCATTTATTTTAACACTGATATTCAGTGAAACAGAAATATAAGGCATTGGTGACGTACGTATCTTTGCTGATTTTATAAAACAAATTGTAAAAGGGATCCTACTTGCCAGGGATAGGGTAATATTCACTTTCAAGGTTAAAAGGATAAAACCTGGACACTGTGGTAGAGTGTAACTCCATTATGGATCAAATTCTACTTTGATAAAATCACACATTGTTATACAGTAATATTTACCGATCACGTTTCGAGAGCAAATTATTGCTCATAATCATATCAAGGTAGTCACAACTTTCTTGCTTCATTTGTATTATTATTATTCCCTTGGGTTCAAGCGGAACATAAAGTTTCAATGCGTCATTGCTAGTGCAGGTGTTGGGTGTAGATTCGAGGAATTTGGATTCAGTAATCAATCTCTCTCTCCACCTACCTACATTACTTTTTAGAATTCTGACTCTGTCCCACCATTTTGTTGAATACTGTGAATGGGAAATTATTGAAAACTTATTTTAGAAATTATGTAGAAATGAATTACATAAACGATGACACACAGTTGTCAATAACAGAAGTTCCTTGCATGTAAGGAACTTTTGAGCTGAGAAGTGGCTATCCATCCCGAATGATTTCAACTACTGTTCATTGTGCTATATTCACGGTCGCTTCTGATACTATGTGTTTTAAATGTTCTTCATTTAGCTATTGGCTGAGAACTACCAGGAACAGTACCTTTATTATTATATACTACACTGTGAGGCCTACACAAGTCTCTACGAGTGAATCAAGTTGAAAGAGGTCTTTCAATGATGGTCTTATTATGAGATGATGAACTCACATGAAACCTATTGATTTCTTGGCTCTTGCTTCTTGATGTGATGGATTGATTTGAAATCTTCTGTGGATTCAAGTACGGAGTATCTATTCCACGGCCTGTTGTAACACTTTTGAATCCAGTGACCAGGAAGCTGACAGATTTTGCACCGAATAGAGGCCTTTAGCTTTTAGTCGAATAAATTGTATGGAAATGAGTTATGTCAAAACATTAGGCTACAGTTTAAATATTGTTAATGCTACGCAGTATTTTCAAAAGTCTACTGAGTCAGGAGGTGAGTGGGGCTCTGAGATGATTGGTGCTTTAAACTAAATATAAAGGCTCCATAAATTAAAACTAGTATTGGTTAGTCAGATGTGGAGCACGCGCGATAAAGTACGGTCTTGGATATGGCGTTTGAAGGTTTTAAATTGATTGACAGATTTCGTCAAGAACTATATCTCCATCTTTATCAAAATATTATGAATATCTGCAAAGCGTAGTCCTAGTGATTTCAACACTCCGTTTAAGTAATGTGATGTAGATGATATCATTACTATCTCAATGGTGGGATAAAGGCAGTACCTGTGAAAAGAGAATTCGAGAAAAGGAAACCAAAAAGGAATTTCAAAAGTAGCTAAAAAGTGTTAATAATTCAAAATAAATGATAGTAGATAAATAGAAGGTTTATTTTTCTAACGAAAAATGACAGTTGTGGAGTTTTCTGTTTTACAGAAACGATTAAACAATGGTAGAGTTGTAATAAATGAGTGGAAATCACTACAGATTTCAGATTGCCGCTGTAGGTAATTCCCCAAAAATTATAAGCCACAGTATTCATCACTAAAATTCGGGTGCTGACACTCACTTTTAAGTAAACTTCTTTATCTGAAGGCTCATGGTCAAGCATCCACGCCATTTGGCGTGACGTCGTGCTACGTTCGTCCGTTTGTGCAAATCGGCCTCCGGAATGCAGCCCAAACATTCCAACGCTTCATCGATGAAGTATTTCGCGGTCCTGACCTTGTATGCGCATACTTAGACGACTGCCTCATCGCCAGTACAGACAAGGAAACTCACCTTAGACACTTGAACTTGGTATTTGAAAGGTTACGCCTACATGGTGTTACCATCAATATTCAAAAGTGTCAAATAGGCGTTGACTCACTCGACTTTCTGGGTCACACTACTGCCTGCCAACGCATTCGCCCACTGGCTACTAAAGTCGAGGCGATACTGAACTTTTCAGAGCCACAAACAGTGAAAAGTCTTCGCACTTTTAACGGCTTAGTAAGTTATTACCGACGGTTTATTCCCATCTGTGCTTCTCTGATTCAGCCATTAACAGATCTCCTTCGAGGGAATAACAAGTCTATCGAACTCGACGCGTCTTCTCGACATGCTTTTACTCAGGTAAAAAAGCTATTGCGGATGCCACCCTTCTCATGTATCAGGATCCAACGGCACAGTTAAGTATCTCGGTTGATGCATCAGACACTGCAATCGGCGCAGTTCTGCAACAACTAGTTAACAAAGAGTGGCAACCACTCGCCTTTTTCTCGAGGCGCCTTCAATTAGCTGAAACGAAGTACAGCACATTTGGAAGAGAACTTCTAGCTATGTACTGTGCTATACGCCACTTTCGACATTCAGTTGAGGGTCGCGAATTCATCATTTTCACTGACCGCAAACCTCTGACGTACTCTCTGAACTCAACTTCAGATAAGTATTCACCCAGGGAATCACGACAACTAGACTACGTTTCACAGTTTACATCCGATATTCGCCATGTATCCGGAGTAAACAACACTGCGGCAGATGCCTCGTCGCGCATTTCTTCCCTCACCCAAATAGATGGCATAGACCTTGTAAAACTGGCTCGTCTTCAAAAAGAAGATTCCGAGCTTCAGCGTGGGTTGTCGAAAACAACTCTACAATTAGCCGAGAAACCCTTAGGGATAGGAAAGGATACTATTCTCTGCGACATTTCCACTAGTACTCCTCGCCCTATCGTACCTAAAAGTTATCGCCGTAACGTCTTCAATACGTTGCATGGCTTATCCCATCCAGGTATTCGAACTACAGTCAAGCTCGTAACTAGTCGGTTTTGATGGCCTGGTATTAACAAGGAAGTAAGGGAATGGGCACACACGTGCCTAGCTTGCCAAAAGCGCAAGGTAATAAGACACACCAAAAGCCCTCTTGGCACCTTTCTTATCCCCGATGCCCGTTTCGAACACGTCTATATAGATTTAGTTGGCCCCCTCCCAGAATCTCATGGATATACTTATATGTTAACATGCATCGATCGCTTCACACGATGGCCTGAAGCAGTACCCCTCAAAGATATATTTGCTGAAACCGTCGCACGCGTCTTCGTAGAAAGATGGATCGCAAACTTTGGATGCCCATCTTCCATAACAACTGATTGCGAGTGGCAATTAGAAAGCGGTTTATTCTTCGCTCTAACTAAAATCCTTGGTTGCATGCGTTTTCGAACAACAGCCTACCATCCCCAAGCTAATGGTATGGTAGAACATCTACACAGACAGTTGAAAGCTGGTTTATCAGCTGCAAATAACACCCATTGGATTGAATCCCTTCCGTTAGTTCTCCTAGGGGTACGAAACGCTTTAAAAACCGATGCTGGTTGTACTACCGCTGAGCTAGTATATGGCAAGACACTACGACTTCCAGGTGAGTTTGTTTCTCCCTCGAGCTTCTCACCAGTGGTAGATCACTCCTCATACGTCAGTAGGCTTACAAACTCAATGCGTTCAGTTAAACCTGCTCCCCTCCGACCACAGTCCATTGATGTCTTCGTTCACCCCCGTTTAAAAACTTCTTCACATGTATTTGTTCGTCGTGACTCTGTGCGTCGCCCTCTAGAACCTCCGTATGACGGAACATATAAAGTAATTAAACGTACGGACAAATTCTTCGTCTTAGACAAGAAAGACCGCGAAGACACCGTCAGCATCGACCGTCTGAAACCGGCTTACTTGGAAGGTAATCCTATTAGGCTAGAGCTAAACGAACCCGATAACCCACAAGTAATTGAATATCCTTTAGTCTTCGAAGAACTCCTTAGCACGGCGAAAGCCACAGAAGCTTCGGTCGAGCCCTCTAAGGGAACGTCTGGACGTCACGTAAGATTCCTGGAATACTTTCACACCTATATCACATAACTGAGTGGTGCGTTCCACCCAACTCATTCCTTTGTGGTATTAATCATTATTTCTCTTCAGACACATTAACTTTTTTTATGTAGCATCACTAAACACAAGTAAAAGATTTTTTTTCCTATAACAGTACATTATACATGCACTTAAAAAAATTAAATTAGATGTATTTTTTCGGTATTTTAAACTTTACATTACCTTATTGTATCGTAGATACACATCATTTTTTTTAAAAACGCTCATTTGGTACAATTTTCTCAACAAGGTTCTTAGCATTCTTGTCTTCTTTTCAAGGTGCGTCGGGCACTGGACAAGAAACAAACGAAGCACGGGATCCAACGAACAACATCGAGGAAGCTATGTACAGACACCCTATTAGCATAGGCAGTCAGACCAGTAGGCACTCCACCAAGCCGTTTGGAAGACTTTTTTCACCCATAAGGGAACCATCGAGAATTTTTTTACTTCAAACTGTTTCTGTCTTAGGGAACTCACAACTCCACTAAGGGGGAGTGAGCTGTAGCGGTAAATAATTCCCCAAAATTATTGACCACAGCAATCATCACTGAACATTGGATGCTGACCACCACTGTTTAAGTCGACTTGTTTAGCTGAAGGCTTCCGGTCAATCATCCTCGCCATTTGGTACTTCGTCGTGTCACGTGCGTGCACGATGACTAGCCAGTTAAGCATTCACTTTAACCCGCGATTTGGTCCTGAAATATATTACGTACTTTGGACGACAAAATCTGGTCTTTTGCTTTACCATTTGGTACTCGAAGAACGAACACTATAGAAGTTGTTGGTATAGGATCTTGCGTTGGTATACTCCGTACAATTTGCGAACGTCACTACCTTCAATCTCTGAAATCTCATTTGATCTGCAATGGCATTTATGGGAGTAAATACCTAGTCTTTAGACGGATTAACTAATGGATTTCTACTTCTCGTGGGTTTTTTTTTAGCGTGAGGAAGGTTTATGAATTTCAGCTGTTCCAACAGATGTTGAGAATATTAACTGATCAGCAACATCATGGATATAAGTTCATCACATTATCTTAGTAAAATTGGGTTGTGGTTATTGTGATATATATGGTGCTCGACGAGTGTACATCTGTCCATGTGATGTTGTGGTGAGTTATACCTTTTTCATGTTGTCGGTTTATGTCCATTTTATTCCACTTATTGTGTTCGGTAGAAGTTTTACAAACGAAATTTCTTGTCTGTTTGAGGGTACGTATCTTAACCGTTAATGTTTTATCTAAAATTAAAAATGTAGGCAAAAAACAACAGGTGTAGTATTTAAGCTTATACATTAAATGGACCTATAATTTCGGAGGCTCTCAGATAGGAACTTGAACTACTATCGCTTGCAAACTCTTGTAGTTTGTCATTTACGTTAGAATACTTCGTTCTATCCCTTAACGTCTCTAAGAGATAGTCACAAAAGATGTTGTGGGAAATAACTTAAGACAGAAAATTTGAGTGCAGGAAGTATGTTGAAGACGTCTGGAAATCAAATAATATCTAAACTCCTGTTCTCACCAACATGTGGTGCAAATCATCTCCCAAAATTTTAGTCTACAACACTCTTCGGTGGACATTAAATTATGATCCTCGCTGTTTAAGTCCAATGGCTTTACTGCGTATCAACAGCGTCACTGTCCATTGTTACAATGGTTTAATGGCAATTTATATATTTGTATGCGTCTCAAATGAAACATTTGCATCACAGTTTTCTTCTGTCATACATATTATCATAGGCATTATATTCTTGGACAGCTTTAAATCTGCTGCACTTCTACCAGAAAACGTTTCTCGATAAGGATATCTGCGTAGTGCTGTGAATAAAGAAGGATGCAATAAGTTCAAAGGTTAAACGTGTATTTTTGAATTTTCATGAAATCATGCTGGTATATTTTGGCCTATTTATTGGAACGCCTTAATGCCGACCACAGAAAAGTGGCCCTACTTCGAAATAGGGATGCACAACATAACCGCCTGTTTGAAAAATATTTGTTAAGCTGAAGATACGTGGTCAAGCACTCACGTCATTAGGTGCACTACTGTTCCACATTCAGTTGTTCTCACATGAACGGTAGTTAGTTCAGCAATGCTCGTTGGATTACGATTTCCATCCCATAAAGTATCTGGTATTTTTAACGATTGACCTGTTGTTCAGATTTCCCTCTAGTGTCAGTGGGACAAGCACCTTATGAGTTACAGGGTAAACGCTTATTCGTATATACCATGTCTCGCGTAACAATCAACACTATTCATCTCCAAAATGTCCGTCGATGCGTTTCCAGAATACCACACAGCTTGGCAAGCCAAAAACGAAGATAAGAAAACTTTCAATACCTGCATTAACACGCACCCTACGCAACTCCAGGCATGAGATGCTTCTATATGACTGCTCCCTAGAGACCTGTGGATACACCATTAAATTTCGAAATCGGGCTTCGAATACTACAACTTTTCGAACTCTTGTTATAATAGGGATAATGTTTCATGATAATTTCATTTACCTTCTGTTACCTTTCCATGTTTAATTTTGGTCGCTTGAAGTTAACAGCCTCATTTTACATACCAATTTCATTTTGACTTTCAGATCTCTACAATACAAAACAAACAACAGACCCCATGATCGACCAGAGCCGGTTAGTGATTATGAAATACAGAAGAAAGAAACGAGATCAGTCTTATCTGTAAGTTTCTATTTCCTTATCGAATGGTACTGAAAACTGAACTCACTTTCAACATTTTTGCTAGGTTTCGCTGAACCACTAGTGGGCCGAAAAATTTATCTTCAGAAATATCTTCTATTATTATTTGCTTTATCTGTTGGTTATTTTAGTGATTAGTTTTATACGTCAGTTTATCACTAAGTTGGAACAAAAATATTTCTATTTGTCTATGATTTATTTATAAAATAACAATAAAAAAACAGGGCTTTCACAGATAAACCACGGAAATGAGATTTTTCATAGCCTTCAGGTCTTCCTATTTTTAATTGAATATTAGAATTTTAATTTCACATTGAAAAAAGAATTCCGAATCTATTCGACAAGTTCGTTTCGCCTCACCTGTGCACCTGTTCTGCATTGTCACGTGACGTCAGGCTGATATCGCCATGTGTCTCAAAGTACCATAGGCGGATTTCTTAACATATCCCACATCGCACGGCGAAGACAACAGGAATAAGAATTTGTCGATAGTAGCTAGAACGGAAAGATAGGATGATAGTCGAGGATGATCAGCTAGCATGGATAGGAGGCCGAAACGCTTCAAATAGAAACATTCAAACTTGTCTCCACCCAGGTCAGCCATATGAAAGCGTCCTTAGTAAAGTAATGCTATTGGCACGTGCTGTCAGTACGGTTGAGAAGCAACAACTAGGCACTGATCACCACAGGCACTGTCCCAGTTCCGAATTAGAGATGACTTATACGAGAAACAGTCAGTGAAAACTTGGTGTTGCCACAGGTCGGTCTGTGTCATGAACCTTACACTTCTCTTCGGTGGCATCAAATAAACATGCTGGACACGGTGGTAATGGTGTGCTGCAGAAAATATGTAGCGGAGGCATAATTAAATCGGCCAGTAACTAGCCACTTATCTCCGGGTTAGTCAGTTTTACTGTGACAATCATCTTGCATATTATTATGATGGAACGTTTTTTCATCCAGAGCTTCAAATGCAGTGAGTTGAAATTAAAGCAAGATTCGACAATACCGAAATTTTAACGATTGTAACTGGGTCCTTAGGGCATTCAGACGGAAAAATTGCTTCCATCTCATACCTGGAGTTACAAAACATATGTATTTTCTATGACGGAGTGTGGAAACTGTCATAGGTTTAGGTAGACAACTAAAAAGAATGACGACCACCTTATTCTGCTTCATGATAGAGACTGTTCTGATATCAGGGCCAGATACCTCTAGAGCCTACCAGGTGACATTTAATGATGAGCGTCATGCACACCTAGACTGTGCTACGGACTGGTAAGTAAAGTTTCGATTGCGTCTGCCATTTGCTGACACCAAAATACCATAACCGGAGGATCCAATGTTCAACCCCTTCAATATGAATTGGGCTGAACAATAATGCAGTTAATGAGGATCTGGATGTTGAGAGAAAACACACAAATCCATGACACTTTTCTAGTTGCAAATTACTGTTCAAAAATGTCCAGATATTAACTCCTCGCCAAAAAATTTAAGTTATTACACAGTGTCTATTTTGCGTTTCTATACGCAGCTGAATAGATAGGTGACCCACAGTGAGGCCAAACATCTTTGTTTCCGAATTTGCCTCGGACTGTAAATTATAAATGGCTAAATTCCAATGAAGAAAGGATGAATGATTGACAGTAGTTTTGAAAAACTCAAATTGCACCCCACTCAGACATTCGGTAGAATAACACCAAATATCTGAAGAGTGAGAAACAAGAGTTCTTCCCCCACACTTTTAGGCTGATGGAGTTAGAAGACATGATATTTTAAGGCTTAAAGCACCACTATAAGCGCATTTATGCTTATCTTAAACCTGTCTTTTAACTATATGCCAGGACGTCCTGAAGAAACTGTACGCTTATCGCAACCCAATACAATCCTAAAAGAAGTTAATCCTGAGCTACAAAAGTAATGAAATTATAATTCAGCATTCACCGGAATGGATATTACAGTTCATAACAGTTCCGCTCGCAAACCAGTGTTAGTAAGAGAGTTTAGGAACTCGTCGGGAGCTAAAGTTGCCTGATTTCTTGTGAACTTTATTCACAGGAAGGAACTTCTCCAAAAATTGAATTACGGACGAATAATTCGGCGTCAACTCGAATTCAAGAGATTATCGACGAGTCTGTATGCATCTCTTAATGTTTTCAATATATGACATCAGCTTCCACACAAAGTAGGCTCTCCAGTGCCCTTTTATTCTGAAGATGTGAATTTCAAAAAGCTGCGTAGAATTCCTAAAAATAATTGGAGTTGTTCACTATTCACAAGATCAATTACAGTTTCAGAAAAAGCAAGATCGACCTTCTAATCTCGTCCCTATGGCGGAAGATATACCATCGCGTCTATGCGATGTGTCGTTTAATATATATACTGGATATTGATCGATGCATTATTCTTTAGCCACTGGACATGAGCACGAACTGCTTAAGATATAGTGGCGGTACGTATGATAAATACGTAAAATTTGTGGGCTTTTACACGTAAATCTTGTTGTTCTACCTGATGTTTATTCCTTGGTTTTCCTTCACAGCGACTTGTCATGCCTTCTAAATTTCACTGATCTTCTTCACACTGCCGATACAAAGATTTAGAGAGCAATAAAATGCTTGCGAGACTCATATAGACCTAAAATTTTTGGAAGGCTGGACACTGGTCAGTGGTTTGGCTTGCAACCTGAAAACAGGCAACTAAGTACCCGCAGGCTGCTGAGTGTAAGCTACATGTATATAACGATAATTTGGGGCGCGATTAAGGTCTGTTTCTCACGAGGAAAGTGGATACTAGCCTGAAATACAATGGCGATTTAGCAAGGGCGTTATACAGTCTACTCATTGACAGTTAGGTGGGCTCACTCATGAACTTTTTCCAAGGCTGAACAAAACGTACTCACAACTTGCAGTGTACCACATCTCTGATTCTCCACTACTCAGAGGGGATGGCAGTGCCTTGGAAAGATTTCGGAGATAGGTGATAGAAAGGATGACTGATCTTTAGAGTAATGCATATGATGAAAAGTTGAGAAAATTTTTTTTCACACTCCATCCCCCCCACCGTCGGCTTATGGTAGACTTCATTACTTCCGATAAGACTACAAATGACCAGACTAACACAAAAAAGTATTCTGTAACTAAGTTAAAATGGTTTTCCTCGTGGCATTCCATGGAGGAAAACTCATCAGACATTGGATATTGAATATTGTTTGTTGAGCGATAAGAGGCTTTTTGAAAATGGTTGGTTGTTATCGCCATTTTAGTCATGAGTGGAACTAATGGAGTCACGAATAACCTAGGTAAGATGATGTAACTAAGGTTTTCACGTGAAGGCAATAAACGTCCTATAACGGAACAAAAAGGTTTACTGGAAAATATCGAACTCTGTGAAAGTACGTTTTACAAATTATTTTTCCAAATCTACTCGTTGACAGAAATTATGACCCAAATGATGCTGAAGGATAATATAGGTCGATGTGCAGAACGAGGTCATATGCATCAGGAAATTATACGTAAACCAAGCAAAACCTTTTTAAATGTGAAACCTCAACCTAATTTGAGGTCTTGTTCTCTTCAAATATTAGGACAAAAGTGAGGTCTATATTGTGAAATCGAACTCTTTTTTATAGGAAGTCTACTCTAGGGAAACAAAATGTAGGTGATTCTTGGGTTTCTTTCCTAACGGTTATCATAGCAAACATTTGATTAACTACTTTGAACTTATGAGAAGTTGAATCCCGCATTTTTATTACCTCACTTTATATTATTTTGCAGTCATGAACATTTAATAGGAGGTTTAAATTTGTGATTGGTAGAGAACTTTACCTAAATATTTCTCATGAAGTTTTATTTGTATTCGAGAAAACTTCCGCACTCAAGGTATTGTTTTAGTTTCTTACTTGACTCGATATTCATCACCACGTTAAACTAATTCATTGACGATTTTTACTGTTCGCTAATATGTTAGTTTTTACACTTCACAACAGCTCTTTAAGGTGTAACTTAACTGCCCTTCAGAATGATAAACTTAGCTATTGTGAATATAACCCAGTAATGAGATGTTTGTAAGCTCTAAATTTTATTCATGAGTTAAAATCAGTGTGTACCATAATCATAGTTTAACTTCATTGTGTGACGTTTTGTCTGTACCAATCCAACAGTAGAAATGTAAATGTAATATTAAATATGCTTCAAACCTTCGACCTCTGGAGCTATACGCAAACACACTGAAAACTCTCTGAATAGATGCCATCCTACTCAACTAATATTTACATACACTTTTCAGGTTGCTAAGGATGGCAAGCTTTATACCTGATACGGTGTTTTCAGTCTACTGTAGAGCAGATATCAGGCCTGATTTTAGTCTATCAGCAAATGTTTTTGAAACAATGGGGTCCGGTGAATGACCTCAGTGGTTCACATTTCAATGTAGGAGACAGACTTCTTGACAGAGAAATCTCCACCATGACTTTTAAGCATTGAAATCACAGCTTGCAAAGGCTTCATGGTAGACGTCTAGTATTCAAACTCGAATGCTGCATGGTTTTCTGTGGTCCTTAGGTCCTAGTTTAAAACCACTGCTGTATTCTTATGCCGATCACTATTGATGTAGAGAATCTATTTTTTGAGTAATAGAGAATATTAATGTGAGCAAAATTAATGACCTAACTCTTGTTTATATTCGTTTTGAAGGTCTATCGACCAAAAAATCTGATTTTCTGTCTAAGTGTGTAGATATTCATTACTATGCAAAGCGCTATAGAACATGATATGTTAGGCGAACACTGGAGAGGATAACCTTTTCACCAATAGTTCACGGTGTATATACAGATGGAAGATATGCGAGAGTAGAATCCCACCCTGAAGAGTGCTACTCTTCACCGGTCGCTTTATTGAGAAGATCTAATAACCCTTTCTCTCATCACAGTCTCCCATCATTTATTACTTCCAAGAATGTCTAGATTTTTAATCTGTAGGAAACCCTGTGCCTAGGTTTCATGCTCATTAGCACTCGGCATAAGGCGTATACGCAATCTTAAAGAAACTCATATCTAGCTTTAGCGTGAAACTCAAATGAAAAACCTTGTCAAAAGCCTTGTGCAAGATGGTGGCTGAATTAACCCAAACCTTCCATTTTATAAAAGTTCAGTTGAGAAAAATGAACTGCCTCAAAGTCATGATATTCCTCCGTAAAATTCTGTTATTCTCAATATGCTGAATATCAGGATCGTAGGTAATTCGTTAAAGTAAATAAATAACAATACTAGTTAGACTAAAGCAATAATTGTTCTCATCAGAATTCCAAGTTTGAAGATTAGGCTAGTCATTGCATCTTCTTAATCTCCCGGAGGTTTAAACCGGCTTACTGACTTGTTCAGCAGCGCTGACAAAGGTCTAGCTATGTGGCTCGCTGATGTCACTGATATACGTAAGTCGAACTCACCGTGGTCTACTGGGTTTTCAGAATCTTGCTTTAGAGGCAATTTTAAGAAGGTTTATTCCTCAATGTATATGGGTTCCATTCCAAAATTTCCTTACACAAAAGCCACTAACCTTACTACCACTATTACAGAATAATCCACTGAGATAAATTAACAAGGCTGCAGATATTCTTCTCATGTGTTTATTAAAGAGGAGGAGTCGGGGTCGAGTCCCTTAACTTGATTTATTTAATATGCTCACTAGTTTCCAAATAGCTGTGACAAATATGTGCATCTAGATTAATAAACCAAGACCTTAAACTTATATCTGTTGTATGGCGATAGAAAATAGCGTTCTTCAACTTTTATGTACACCGGTGCGGCGTCGTTTTGTCCACTACGGACCCTCCAAGAGATAAATCAAGGTATGACCATTCATATGCATTGTTACATGTATTCTATTCACCGTCAGTTAACAAGCTGAATCAGTGGGTAAAAGTCAAAGCAGGTTTCTTCAAATCTATGGTATCTGCATGCCAAACATTTGGATGAGTCTGAGGTTAATTTCGAATTGAATTGAAGAGCCGAAGAATAAAGACCCAAGATATGGCTAAGTCAGTAGTTGGTTTAACTTATTTTTTTAAAACGAAGTGTTACTTGTGAGAGTGACAAAATAATCAGACTATCCAATATATATTCTCTCGTATTAAAATGCACACTCGTTTAGAATACGTATGCATAAACGTATGTATATGTAGATATATGTAATCAATGGTGATAATGCGATCCCTGCAACAAACAGTTTTCCGATTAATCAACAAGAAAAATTAAAGGCGAGAGGTTGTCATACGGGTAAATAAGCGTTTTGCATGCAGTGACTGATGTAATAATCAAGAAAACCACTGCTGCGAAGGTTGCTAAGGAATGGAGTGAGGTGACGTGAATCAAATCGATAGGGTTTAGTTCGTTGTGGAACTTTCCCTGAACCTACTTGGCAATATAGGTTCTTTAAAAACGACTTCTAGTCACAAAATGGTCAATAACTTAGTTTTTTTGTAATAACATTTTATTCGAATAACCCAATTTCAGTGATACCTATCTAATTAGAATCTGTAATAGAATCTTGCAATAACCCTATAATTTCTTAAATTTTAAACCTACAGAATGGTGCAACTCGTCAGTCTCATTTCGGAAAATCTCTAACAAAGAAATCTCCACATACGGTGAAAGAAAACACTCAAGAGAATATATCCCTGCTACTTTCTCACATCCTAACAGATGGAAGTGACCAGCTGACAGATTACAATGGATCTGCTGGTGTTTGTATATCTGCAGAAGTCCCAGAACAACCATCCATTAGTGTAAAAAAGATAAATTCAGTAACTGAAGAAAATAATAAAATTGTAAAACAAGGCAAGTTTTTAATGCATCATCAGTTTAAGTTACTAATGTCGCATCGATTTAAAACTATAATAATTATATCAGTAGTTCAGGAATATACTTTTTCAACCCGAAACACTGGAATAAAATACGTGGTGAGTAATTAGGAAACTGTCTGGCACCAACTTAACTGTGTAAAATAGTATCACGTAGAAGTAAACTTGTAATTCGCAAACTACACTGTTTCACATGAAAATCTCGAACTGTGCAATCTTCAAGTGATGAATTCTATTTCATATTGCAGTAAGTTATTAAATACGACAGACGTTTTGCATAGACCTCTCAAAATAACCATCTTCCAGTTGAGGCTTTTCATAGCCATTATTTATGGACATTATGTTGAGTAAATTTAAAGTACAATTTCTTGTGAAACGGTAGGAAGCATTAATGGATAGAATAGTATACTTTATGACCAAAGTTTATATATGTATATATATATATATTTGAGATAGCAACTTACAGACATTGCTGAAGTGATCTCAGGTAATCAAGTGATGCCGTTTCAAAACAACAGAGTATTAAATACTTTATCCAATGAAATAAAATACTTTCTTACACAAAACATGTATGAAATAAAACAAGGGTGTAGGTAAGTCAGGTTTTTTAGAGGCCGAAATAAGCGACATTCTAAGAAAGCTAACATATTATGCTAACATGTGAGAGACTAATACATAATATTTATTACTTCTTATTCCCTACCAATCATTTAGGTATTATATTATACTGATGAAGCATCTAGGATCTTCTGAAATCTTAATTACCATGTCAAGCTGCTTATATCACACTTATTTCTTCTTTTCGTATATGAAAAGCCGACTGTACAAATGTAGTAAATTCAAACCATTCATATCAGTCTTTATTACTATTCTGAATTTCAGCACTTTGGGGAAATTAAAAGCATGTTCATGCGATAAGTGTTTTAGCTATTATAAGACAGAAAGACTGAGCAAACAATACTCTTTCTGATAACTTCCTCAGCAAGTACTGCAGTTATATATACACACTATATTAAAATAGTAACAGCTTTCGACAATTTTGTTATTTTTTATATAATATCAAGTTGTTGTGGTTGATAAATTACGGTTGAAAAGCATGTGTAGGTGATAAACTGCACAAACATATTACTAGACTGAAAATCAGATAAAATTAGGAGGGCTATTAATGCAACTGTTGAATCCAGTTAAAACAATGGTAACTTTTGAAGGGCTTAAAAAGAAGGGGAAATAGACAGTTTTTACAATTAAGCAATGATGGTCAGGGTGAGAAACTTCACCTGAATACAATATTGGCTTCTTCAGGTGAATGTATATATATGTATATAACTTTTTACATTTTTCTTGATTAGAATCAACATTTGGATTTTCAGACTGCGCAGTGCAAACTACTGAAGTGCTCAGTGCTCCACGTACGAAGACTTCCAAATCAATTCAGGTCTCATCTCTCAAACCAACGACAAATTCTGTTGGAATCGACTGTAATATTCTGAATTTTAATTCTAAGAGAGACGATATATCTCCTCTTCTTGATGAAAATAATAAACTTATTGCTCAAGTAGGTGTTAAATTATAATAATCCGGCATATTACTATTATTTTGACTGGACACTAGTAACTAGTGTGACGTGTCTAGTCCTTTCTTTGGTGCAGACTGAATTCTATCAGTCAGGTTTGCAATGTGGCCACCATTCTAGGCAGCTTGCAATCACGGTGCACATTGATTTGATGATATTAGATGGTTGGAGGCAATGCTGCAAAGTGAATTAGTATCAGTATTAGTAGAGATATGGTTCCTTCTTATCTGGAATATTGGCAGTTTTGAAACTTAATATTCTATCCCTGACTCGAAACGATAATTAGATATTCGAAAGTTTCATTCTTATTAGTTTGAATGGCAAAACACTACAGAATTTATCTTCCTTCTAATTGGCACTTTAACAAAGAATTTTTAAAATTTATTTGGAAAAATATACGGTTTTAGAGTTTCAGTCACTGTCTTGTAACTTCAGTCATAATTGTTACAATCGACGGAAAATTGTAGTAAACCTGTAGGTCATTGTAATAATTACGTATATTTCGGACTTAAGAATCGACAGAGGCTTTCTGCAGGATTTATAATGTTGCCTGTGTTTTGAGAAAAAGGATTACGGCCCGGAGCACCTGTATGCAGTTTCAAATACACTCTGCTTACTTTTGTATGCTTGGGATCTCTTTCCTTCTCTTAAGTTTTGAGATTATTATATTGATATTTAATTGGTGGATGATGATTAGCAGTGGAATCCAGGATGCGCATTTCATCCTATTTTGGACTCGTCAACTGGATGTGCCTGCATTCCCCAGTGAGTGATGATGTTCCCACCTAGGCTCGAACCCAGTGCCCATAGTTTCAAATGCCAAAGCGTTATCCACTAGACCACTTGGGCAACGAGAGCCACCTCTTGTGCAACGGGTCATATTAATTATTTAATTGATAGTTCTAGAATGTTTATTCTTTACCTTTACAAAGAATATATACGGCTATTTATCTTTACATGCCTCTACTAAATCCCCGACTTCTCGAGATTCTGTTTAAGGTAAAAGAAATTTAACATTACTATCTAGTATCCAGATGTCATGACATATAACGATCATAAATACTTACACCGTACATGCTCAAAGTATTCATAGCTTGCTGCATTATTAATTTCACTACTTCATGTTCGTATTATATAAGAAACACTGGTTTCCCCAAGAATTCAATCATACTCTGATGAATAGTGCAAACATGAGCGATAAGTACATGTGCAGCCTTCTGCTTATTGGCTACTAACATCTAAAATCTATGGTTTCTCAATAAAGCTTCACATTTTTAGTTTTCACTGATCAGTATAAACGGAGCTATTACAACGTTAAACTATAATGTAAATAGACAGATGTAGAAAAATTATATTTGCATAAATCTCAATTTCGATGAGATTTATACGAATATAATGTTTTCATGTGTCTACTTCTCACTTGATACCCAATTATTGTACAACTGTCCGGACAAATTTGGTTACAGTTCGTATAGAATAGCGTAAATGTTATTTGCAGTTATTCGCCTACAACGAAGCGAATAAATCCATTTTTTGCTAATATTTTTCATAGCAAAAAGCACAAATTGAACAGTTAAAACAAACACTATCATCCGAACAGTATCAAATCCGAAGTTTAAGCAGTCAGTTATATAAGAATCAACTGGAGTTTGACAAAGCTAGACTAAACTGGTTACAAAAAGAAAATCAATTTAAGGTGAGTCAAAAAGAACCTAGTAACTACTATTCAGGTCATTGTTTTTATTGATATAAATCATCTGCGTTGTTATTAGATTTGCATTAAATGCGGGTTGACATTCTGTTTTTACCGTTTGACACAAAATAAGAAGTTTATTCAAACAACTGAAGCCAAACTTTATTCGGTATTGTTATATATTCATTGGGAATTATTTTTGTGGCATTGCAGTTCCAGTGAAATCTATGAATATTTTACTCGCCTAAAATATGATCCTAATTGATTGAAATAAATCATATCTCTATTTTATAACTATATATTAGTGATTGACTAAATGTTAGATAGTTTTTTATTCATTAATACTCAAATCCATTTATTGATGTATTTAATAAAATTAAGTTGTGACGCATTCAGCTTTTTAAGCAAGATTATATATATATATATGGATTGAACGATGCTGCTATGTTTAGAACTATGATATTTCATCAGACACCAGATCACCGAAACTTTAACGCCATTGCTGAAATTTTGGTGTCATCCTTTCAAATGATGAATGCTATTGACAATGTCGCATAACGACGAAACCGAAAACCTTGCATTCTATTACATTTTTATTATCATCAGTGAATTCACCTTAGATCGAGTCTCGCGTAATTGCTCCGGTCAATAGGTATAAGCATATTGTAATTATTTTCTGTTTCTATGTGGTGATAGCACACTGTTTCTCTTGTCTATCACTCTTCGTCTTATTTTAAAATTTCTTGTTTCTAGCATGATATACTGGTATGCGAACAATTAAAAAATTTGCTACCATCATTTATTTTTCGTTTTACCTGATATCCAAATAAGGAATAATGTGAGATATTTATATCTGTAATTAAATGTGCGATTTTCAGCTGAAGGTCTTGTAAGTTATTTTTACTATGATAAGCGGAATTGTGCACAACTGACTTCTTTTTGATTATATGGCTGTGAATATTTACAGCTACGAACACATTTTCTCTATTAACTGGCAAGCGTCGTTTCTAAGTTAGGTCGGCTATTTATTTCTTCTACTTGTCAGGATTTTGATTCCTCGACACTTTTATTCTATGCTTGAGTTGATTCTGTTTTTCGTACTATGTTTTTTGAGGAGCCAAGCTGTTTCCTTTTATACCGTCTGCTTTTCAGCGGTGTTATGCTGTTTTGAAAGTATTCTTAATACATCAAATAAAATTTTCTTTCTTCACGACAAGCGTTGAAGTTGAGATCTTATTTGGTGCGCTTCTTTACAGGCTTGTTAGGAGTTTCTATGCATGTCTCTAGACTGCATATTCATGTGAATTCCATAATTCAAGAAATTTTCTCTGTTTTTCTTTGGGGTGCATTCTAAAACATGAAAGTTAACTAATTCCAATTTATAACCATAATGAAATGAGTGATTTCATGTTATATCAATCAAATGTTCACTGTTGTTTAGGGATGCTGTGTGAATTAGGTAAATTATGGTACTATTTCAAGTTAGAAATGTAAAACACGAGTCTTTAGACAAGCGTTTTTCTACATTATATTTGTATCTTCTCCAACTAATATTCTCTACAAATTCCTCCGGTTAATTTTGTTTTTATTTTTAATTTTATTTATATTTTGAGTAAATCAGATGCAATATTGTGACAAATGCTGAGAATTCCATTCTGTATTATAAGTACTGTTTTTGGAATAAAGTAGATTATTATTATCATTATTATTAAATAATGTAGTTGTTAATTGAATTATTTTTAACATACTCGTTTCATTTACTCACAAAAAGATGCTACATTTAGTTTTAGGTCATAAAGTTATGTAGGATGAGATATAGAAAAATCAATGAAAGGAAAGCATTTGTGGATATCGCCTAGATATCTTTATCTCCGTGATAATTCTTCTTAATACTTGAGGGCTGAATGAAGTTATACAACAATTATTGTCTGCTTTGAATTTCAGCCACGTCTGATGACATCTCAAGTCAACTAAATTTATTATTCCTCTTACTTTAGCTAGGGAGACATGACATGTTAATGTAACTTGACCCATCAAAATTCTCACTATCTCAAGGTTTTCCCTGACTTACCAACCGACTTTTCATTTCCAGGTAGTCTCACAATTAGTAGAGAGTGGTATAGAAGCTAAAGTTACCACATACAAGTAATTTTATAGGCCAATGAAATGAATATCTCTATGATGCTAAATATGTTGATAATCTTCAAAATTCTTCAGCGAGACATACCGTACAGAAGCAGTAATAGTGGCACTCAAAGATAGGACTTCATTGATTTAAACTGATCAGGCTTAACGTGCATACGGCAGAAATAGGTGTTTTTAAGCCTTGTATGTTCATCAGATAAAAGAGGAAAGGTTAATTACTTCTTAAGAATGTCATAGTTTGTTTACTTCACCAGCTCCTTAATTTTACACTAAGTGAGCTAAAAGAAAGCATTATTCAGCTAAATATCAGAATTATATATGCTTGTATATCTATGAAAATAAGCAATTGTTACAATGAACTCTTCACATATGAACTACTAAAAATCTCCTGGCTTATTATGTCAATAAAAAAATTTTATTCCAAGTCTTTCTATGTATAAGAAGCTGTATCCATTAAGTTAAAATTAAGATAAAGGGTACAAAGATCCTCATTAATTTGGTGGAATTCATTGAATTCCTTTGGAAAATAATCACAAAATGAACAAAACTGCAGACAGTAGTTTACTCGACACCTGTCGACTATTATTTTCCCTCCTGATTGATCACCTCTTAACTTATAAACGTTCTTAATTATATTTCTGTACTGTGTCTTTCGTATATCCAAAAATATTTTAATAGGTTGAGTGCATTAGAGTGTCATTTGGCTAGAAGTCTTTCTTAAAATCAAATTAAGTTGGAGTATGAATTCATAAGCAGTAAGAAAGTCGCCTACATAAGTCCAGTGTTTGTTAATTCATCATTCATTTTAGTGATTTAATAGTGACTTTTTCACCTAATAATAATATAACACAACACAAATACCACCACTACTTTTATTACTGCTAATAATAATAATAATGTCAACACTAACGAACCTTTTTTATGAGTCTTATGGCAATATAAACATCATTTTAAACCATTTTTGGGGCTTGGAATAATCCTTACCAGATTATTTACTACGTAATTTTTAACACTGAGACTAATTAGCCTATTTTTATTGGTTGTACATAAGTAACAGTGTACTTCATTTAGAGGTTGACACAGTCAGGCTGCTCACTAGTTCTTTCTGACATTCATCTGAGTAGCAAGCCGCATGGGTCCTCATTCAGTTTAGTTATACTTATATTGAAAAACGTGTTAAACAGCTATCTTTCTGTTGTCCTTAACTAGTGGACAGATAAGCAGACATCAAAGCAACTTCAGCAAGTAAGTAACTTATCTAATAAATTATGATATCAATCTTACCTGTAATAGTGAGGCTTTAGTTTGAATTTTTATGGAATAGAGCAAATGTTGAAATAAGACTGAAATGGTTTTGTATTATATTCAATTAATCTAAGTAATTTAAACCCATCAACTTTCTTTTGATTATTTTACCCCGCACAACACTCAAAATCGTTCTCAATGGCGCAGATGCATCCACTCCTTGTGACTTATGATTTCCAGTGAAACTGTTTTGTTCTTCGTTATTACTATACCTTTGTCTCACACCTCTGTTTACTGTCTTTATTATGCATTTCTCCTCTTGCTTTGTGTGCTACATGGAGTGTGGCTACTTGAACTGCCGCACATATGTGCAAAGTTCTATGTCGAAAACAGACAGACAGACATACTATAAGAAATGAGATTTGTACTAATAGAAACAGGCTAATGCGTAAGTTTTTAAGCAGTATTCTGTAGTTGTAATAGTAATCTGTGAAAGCTGAGGTAAATTTTATATAAACACAAAGTGCTTTCTTTTCCAATACAAAATACTTTAAGAAAAAAAAGATTGAGTGAAGAAATATATTCCTTTTCCCTTAGTTCTTCATCATCGTCTCCACAATTTTACTTGTCTATTATATCTGGTAGAACTATTATTTGTATACTAATTGATGACACCGAAAAGTTAACGTTGCGATTATAGTGCATGCAATATATTCTCAAATGGTCAACGTACTACATGTGGCAATTCTTGTCAAAATTACAGAGTTCCGCAACTTACATTCAATAAATTTATTCCCCTTAATGAATTTGAACAAAGCAAGAACTAAAGTTTTAGCACAATAAAATGATACCATCTTATATTTCGTTGCCTACTCAACAGCTGCATACAAGGCAAAGATATTATTAAATATCTATACAAAAACAATTTACACATACTTGGACAGAGTTCATTTTGAACAAAAATCAATCGAATGGATACTGAACAAAGAGTACTATTTTCTATAAATTCATCATCAGGCTCTACAGTTATATATGCATTATAGTGAATGAATGAATTAGTTTTATGAACGACATTAATGTTTAAATAACATCGAATCAGTAATATCAATAGATTACAGTTCAATAACATCAACATAAAATAAGCTGAATGTCAGAAGAATTAGGAAAGGTAATATTACAAATTCATGAGTTTATAGTTTCTACTGAGGGCCAGGGCAGTAGTAGGGGCTGGACTTGTTTCTTTTGAACACAGAGCACTGGTTGTTTGAAGCGAACTGCAATAGCCTCTGCTGTTTGGAGCATGTGGTGCTTCGATGATTTTGGTAATTTGTTAGGCACCCGACATATTATGGAGAAGGATTCTTCTACACTGGCTTTGTGACCGGTTTGGACCAGATGGTCTAATATCGAGCTGTTAATAGTTTTAACTACACCTTTACTTAGCCATAGTGGGATATGTTCTCGAGCACGAAAAATCAAGTTCCTAGAGCAACGGCCAATATAACTCGCTCCACAAGCGCAGTTAAATTGATAGATGCAATTTGAAGTGGCTAGTCTAGGTACTTCATCTTTCAATCGAGGAATCACCATCGGTCGTGTAGAGAATAATACGTGTAGTTCGCCAGCATTAGAAAGTTCTTTGAACTGATTTTCTTAATTTCTTCGTAATTATCTCGCTTGGTATATCGCCCATGAATTGTAGTCGTATATATAAAGGCTTCTTGTTTACAGACAGTGTGTAGTCCTTTTCCGATTTCTTTGTCATGTGTTTCTTGATACATTTGTCGGGATAGCCATTTTCGATCAAAGTATCATATACTATGTTTAATTCATCTTCAATTACTTCTTCTGAGCATATAGCTCTAATTCTGTGGCTGAGGGTCTTCACTAAATTTCTTTGGTCTTAACGGTACACCTGGTAGGCCACACAATCTTTGCGTATACGTGCCTTTATAAATACGACTACAATTCATGGGCGATATACCAAGCGAGATAATTACGAAGAAATTAAGAAAATCAGTTCAAAGAACTTTCTAATGCTGGCGAACTACACGTATTATTCTCTACACGACCGATGGTGATTCCTCGATTGAAAGATGAAGTACCTAGACTAGCCACTTCAAATTGCATCTATCAATTTAACTGCGCTTGTGGAGCGAGTTATATTGGCCGTTGCTCTAGGAACTTGATTTTTCGTGCTCGAGAACATATCCCACTATGGCTAAGTAAAGGTGTAGTTAAAACTATTAACAGCTCGATATTAGACCATCTGGTCCAAACCGGTCACAAAGCCAGTGTAGAAGAATCCTACTCTATAATATACCGGGTGCCTAACAAATTACCAAAATCATCGAAGCACCGCATGCTCCAAACAGCAGAGGCTATTGCAATTCGCCTCAAACAACCAGTGCTCTGTGTTCAAAAGAAACAAGTCCAGCCCCTACTACTGCCCTGGCCCTCAGTAGAAACTATAAACTCATGAATTTGTAATATTATCTTTCCTAATTCTTCTGACATTCAGCTTATTTTATGTTGATGTTATTGAACTGTAATCTATTGATATTACTGATTCGATGTTATTTAAACATTAATGTCGTTCATAAAACTAATTCACTATAATGCATATATAATTGTAGAGCCTGATGATGAATTTATCAAAATAGTACTCTTTGTTCAGTATTCATTCGTTTGAAAATTTTAATGGTCATTTTTAATTAGTTAATAATCAGTCGATCAATATACGCATACACTAATAATATATACATGTATATATGCAATATTAAACACTATTCTGAACAATAATAATCATACACATTGAAAACTTTTCAGCATCTCGCATTCGGATGAAAAGTAGTTATTTACCAGAGCAAAGAATGATTGATATCCGCTTGTTTCTGAATGCATAAATCAGTTTTCAGGCGCTTGATTTAATTGGCTACAGCAAACGTAAGGATAATTGTCCTGTTTTGCTTATTGATAATTTTGAACAACTTTTCGACGTCCACCTCATAACCCGTGTCGATGAGATGCCTTACGATGGCACTGTTTAAGGCATTTGTTCCCTTTAGACGTAAGCTTTTTGGTACATGTTCAGAAATTCGTAGATATGTCCTTCTTTCTGTTCTCCCAATATAACTGCTCCCGCAGATACATGTAAATTTGTGTATACAGTTGGAGTTAACATAAGAAGGATATCTATCGATTTTTGATTGCATCAAATAGCAAGTTGTTCGATAGACGGGAATGAGCTTAGCTGCAGGATAGGCTCTGGCTAGTGACATACTCAGTCTTCTGTTGACCATTGCTGCAATGTTTTCACCTTTATAATCAAGCTGAAAGAAGATTGGCTTTTTTCTTACTGTGATTTGTTTTACATTTGTGACTTCATATCTTCCATTCTTTTCGATGAACCTTTGAGGGTACCCATTGCTCTTCTGTGTCTTTTCAAGAAACTCAAATTCTTCCTCTAATTTCTCTTTAGAGCATATTTTCCTCGCTCTATAGTACAGAGTCTTGACTAGACGACGTTTAAAGCTATTTAAACAAAAGCTATTAAAATGTAAGTATTGTCCTTTCCAGGTGGACTTACGATAAATTGACTTTTGAAGACTACCGTCTTCTAGGCGTTCCATGGCGATGTCGAGGAAGTGGAACTTCCCGTCACTTTCATGTTTCATAGTGAACTCAATATTGGTGTGTGCATCATTGAATAATCTTAGTAAGTGTGAAGCATGACTTTGATTTTTGCACACTATAAATATGTCATCAACATATCGACAGTGGGAAGTTTTTTCGTCGATCGCATGCTTCAACTTTGTTCTTCCAAGGTTGGATATGAATATATCTGCTAAAACAGGGCTAATTGGACTGCCCATAGGTACACCATCTGTTTGGCGGTAAAAAGTGTTGTCAAACTGGAATTGCACATCCATGGTACACATTAGCAGTAGGCGTTTGAATTCCGACTCTGGCAGTGGGAGAAGATCAGACTGCTAACAAATTATCTCAATAGTTTCGTTGACTGGAATCATTGTGAACAAGGAGGTTACATCAAATGACACCATGAACTTATTTAAAACGTTCATGTGGTTCACACTTTCAGAGAAATGAAATGAGTCTTTGATTGTGTGCACGCCTAGCCGTTGACGAATAGGTTCCAACTTCTCCGCAAGCCAACGTGCCACCTTATGTTGGGACGAGTTGATCATCGAAAGTATAGGTCTCATGGGGACTTGTTTTTTGCGTATCTTAGGAAAGCCATACATGTGTGGCAAGCGGGACCCTCGGTGTTTCAAATCATTGTACGTTCTTCTTTAGAAGATCTCTCGGTGCGTTTTTCGACAGCATCTGTCTTATCTTTCTGTCAACTTTAAACCTCAACAGGTAATTTAACACAGCTTTCATCTTTGCGATGTAGTTCTCTTTGTCCATCAGCACCACTCCTGAGCCTCTGTCAGGTCACAATATAACAATTTTGTCATTATTCTTGAGAGCTTTCAATGCTCTTTCTGAAAGGACTTTTGAATATGACATTGGAGAAATGAGGTATTGACTTGCAACGTCGACGAGCTTAGATTTGAACCAGCTCTTCTTGCCATCATCAACTGGAGTGAGGTCACTCAGCTGATAGAATAAGTTTCTAATTGAACTGCGACATCAGTTCTTCCGACAAACTTATTTGGGATGTGAAAGTTAAATCCAAGAGAAAGTGCTTCCATTTCAATGCGATTTAACTTCAGACTCGACAGATTACAGATAAACTCCTCGGAATTTTCTGGGAAAACGTCACACAATTTCTCCTTTATCAGGGATTTCGACAGAGTTTTGTAGAAATTTTCACATGTTTTCTGTTGAAGTCCTCGAATGAAATTGATGAATTTGATCCGGCATACTATATTCAAACTATTGACGACACCATCGAAAGATCGGGCTTCAGTTCTCAATTTAGAAATCAGAGATTCTGTTGATTCAATATGCGATTTGTAATGCGTTGAGGAATTTTGAGAAATGGAGGTAATTTACAACTACGTAGTGACTTCATAAGATGGCGAGGAAAGCAGTGAGACCGCAAGCATTCATGGTAAAACTTCAATCGAGTCACTTCTTTCGATATCCTGCAACGAATTGTCACGAAATGATTCAGTGATTTGAAAGATTCCATGGAGAGGCGTTTCTTCATAAATTTCATACATTTATTCCCCTTAATGAATTTGAACAAAGCAAGAACTACAGTTTTAGCACAATAAAATGATACCATCTTTTATTTCGTTGCCTTCTCATCAGCTGCTTACAGGGCAAAGATATTATTAAATGTATCTACAAAAAAAATTTACACATACTTGCACAGAGTTCATTTTAAACAAAAATCAATCGATCAATATACGCATACACTAATAATATATACACATATATATATGCAATATTAAACACTATTCCAAACAATAATAATCATACACAATAAAAACTTTTCAGCATCTCGCATTCGGATGAAAAGTAATTATTTGCCAGGGCAAAGAATGATTGATAACCACTGCTTTCTGAACGCATATTTTTCATCCGAATGGGAGATGCTGAAAAGTTTTCATTATGTACGATTATTATTGTTTGGAATAGTGTTTAATATTGCATATATATATGTGTATATATTATTAGTGTATGCGTATATTGATCGATTGATTTTTGTTTAAAATGAACTCTGTGCAAGTATGTGTAAATTTTTTTGTAGATACATTTAATAATATCTTTGCCCTGTAAGCAGCTGATGAGAAGGCAACGAAATAAAAGATGGTACCATTTTATTGTGCTAAAACTGTAGTTCTTGCTTTGTTCAGATTGAATAATTTTACAGAAGGAAATCTTTTGAAAGCTCGCAAAGTTGCTTTTGTAGCTTATTTTGCTTAATGAAGTACGGAGGCTTTCTTTAGTGTATTTAATACATGATCATTCAGTCTTTGAGTTAACAGTTAGGTTATACTTGACACAACTCACGAGTATCTGATGAATCGTCGGACAGTAAAGCAGGCTTAATAAACCCTTATACTAATAAGTTTGTTTAACATCAGTTATACTCTGATAAAACTCTTCCACTATTTCAGTTACCCAACAATTTTTATTTCCTTATGGCAAGTGATGCGTTTCCTTCGTGTTTCCAGGTGACATGTACCAATTAATACCTTCTTTAATATCATTATCCATAGCAAAAAATGATAGACGCGTACTACTGTAATTACTAGCTGTTATTCATTAGTTCTTTGTGGTTATGTGTATGAACAGCCAACAACTATTTTCACAAAAATTTATCTTCCGGTTAAATAATTGGTAGTATCAGGTCATTTGGGAAGGGATGTAATGTGTCTTTTGTAACCACACATTAAAATTTTTAGTCATATCAAAGTCTCATCAAAAGCTCAGATGCACAAGAGTTCGTTTATTGATCTCTTATATTATTTTGCTCACTAGTAGTGTGGTGAGAGCTGTCTACTAGCCAAATTGGTAGACAGTAATTTACGTCAATATTTACGTTCCCAAGATTTGTCGTGAGAAAATGTGAACAAAGATTGACTTTGCGTAGGCGGATGCAGTTAACATATAGAGGATTTGACATTCAAGAAACAGTCACAAATAGATGAAAGATTAACTTTACGTGAGAAACAACCAATCGGAAGACTGTGTTTGTTTGCTTAAATATCCATAGTAATGTACATGAAAATATATAAATATGCGTTGATTTCCTTAATAAATGATCTGTTGCCTGACTCTTGCCTTCTGTTGTTACAGTAGTAGCAATAGTAGTAGCTGTATGAGTCAACCTAAACCACGTTCGCTACTACAAGTACCTAAACTGTTCTCTACACTTTTCTTATTCAGTTGGAAACTGCAGATTATTGACATAAATAGACAGTTTTCTAGTCTGGCCAGGAACAGCTAGTAAGCAAATGCCCTTATCGTATTTTGGTCCTCACACAATACCGATGAACGGAAACATTATACTAAAAAAAAGAGCATTTTGACAGTATTGTCTTCAGTTGGGAGTATGCCAATAGTTTCAGTAGATGAAACATTTGTCCTAGGTGTCTCTGGGTTAAGTGATACTAATATGTTGGCCAAAAATTCAGGATTTTTTGTACGCAAAATCCCTGAATTGTTGTCTCCTTATAGCGTTTTGCCACCCGTTGCCAAAGTTTACAGCTGGGAATCTGTAAAAGATGATGACTAGTCGCCAGCATTTTGCTTTGCACGTGTATCCAAAAATGTCGTCACCACTTACCTGATAATTTCATGGCCTATTAAAGTGTTGCCCAGCTGCTCCCTTATTTCAGTCTTACTTATTGTTGTTTGAGAATTAAGTGTCACCTTCTCAGTATAAAAGTTTCAGTTTATTAGAGTTTCAGATTAATTAGCGTTGGGATATTTTACAAAAGCATCTAATTTCACTCTACCCCCACCCACAATTGAACACATAATAATAACAATTTATTCCAAATAGTATTTTGGTTCAAATTTGAAATTTTCAGCATGTAGTACAGTATTGCATCTAATAATAATAATAATAATCACTTTATTCCACAACAATAACAATTTACAGCATGGAATTTTCAGCGTTTCTTTAACATATTGCAATGGTTTAGCTCTGTTTATAATTATATAAATGTATAAAATGTTAAAATATTGATTGTTAATAGGAAAAATAAAAATAAAACCCAACAAAATCACACCACTGCTAGGTCATAGTGAATAATAAATAAATAATATAACAAATAACACATGCAATAATATGCATCATTACATTTTATAGTTTACTTAATGATTTAAAAGTTGTAAGAGTTCTTTTCTGATATTTGTCTCTTCACACAATACTCGTGCCAAATATGGTACGGTCGAATTTTTATATTTTGTGGTACGAGCATAAATGTTTATGAAATTTATTCTGGTCTTACCCGAAGAGATGCATGGAAACAATTGTGAATAAAGAGGATGTTCACTATCAAACAAGATAACTTTAGCTAAGTGTTTACAAGAATTCATATGCCTATTGACAACAGTGTCGGTTAGTTGAGTCAAAGGGATAGCACTGACCCTACTTACAGCCTTCAATGCTATTCGTAGTATTATATAGTATTTCTTGAGTAGCCCAGGGAAGAATAATGGAGAACAATAAAGAATGATGGGCAAAACACATGAATTAATAAATTGTATGAGAAGAGATTGGGTTATAACTGAGTGCCTCAACTTCTTTATGCAATAAGTCAGACGGAAAACTTTCTTAGAAACTATAAGAATATGAGACGACCAGCAAATGTTTGAAGAGAAACTAATGCCAAGATAAGAAACACTTGACTTACTCTCTATCATGGTACCATCAATATTACAACAGTCATGAGATTGGATCAATCCATCCATATCTTTTTCACTTCTCAAGCTGAAATCAACAGTATTACATTTAGTTGGATTTAGTTTAAGACCATTTGAGCCAGACCAATCCTTAACTTCAGCTAAGAAGCCATTCATATAGGAACAATCCAATGTGGAAACTACAGGGACAGAAACGGTCAGATCATCAGCATACTTAATGAAGTTAACTTTGGGTGAGTTCGGAAGGTCATGCAAAAAGAAAGAGAAAAGAAATGGAGAAAGTACTGCACCTTGAGGCACACCACTTTCAGTTAGCTGAGAAGTGGAGCGCTTTCCAGCCAAAACAGTATGCTGTTTCCTATCCTTAAGATAAGAAGACAGCCATCCGGTTGCCCAGGACTCTGTTTGTGCTGAAATCATCTTTCTTAATAAAAGTGTCCTAGGAACAGAGTCGAAAGCTGCTTTATAGTCTAAAAAAGCTGTTCAAACGAAATTAGCACCCTTATCAAGGCAGGAAACAATATTTTGGTGTAGAACAATGGCTGCATCTAATGTACTTCTTCCACACTTATAAGCAAACTGCTTAGAGTCACTAAAAGCTTTTAAAGAAGGTTTAAGAACATTCAAAAGAAGTTTCTCCATAGTTTTCAAAAAAGAAGATGTTATAGCGACCGGTCTAAACTTTATACCTGCTCCAGAAGATGATTTCTGTACAGGTACAACCTTGATTTCTTTCCAGTCAGCAGGTACCGTTTCCTTGTTAAATGATGCATTAAAGATTTGAGTATGATGATGACACAAGATGTCTGCATACTTTTGAAGAAGAATGCTTGGTAAACCATCTGGACCAAGGCTGTGTGTTGGATTTAAAGATTTCAAACATAATAGTACATCCTTTTCTTTAAAACCCGGAAAATGACCATTATCTTGACTAGTTACATCAGGTACAACCATATTAATTTGTTTCATGATAAATGATTTGTTTAAAGCATTAACATCAGAAAAAGCATCAACAGACATCTAAATAGGTCATTACATAAGTAATAATGAAAACAGGGCATTCACGCTGATAATATTGTCGAGATTATGAATATGAATATAAAATTAGATTAGGTGAAAATGTAAACAATTAAATAATCAATATAATAATGATTAGATAGTTTAGTAAAAGTGCAGTTGTTTCCTTACTTATTTCTTCTTACTCTGTGTTAAAATACATAACTAATGCGAAAACAACCTTTACTTTTACGTTTGCTTATAGCATATACATTAACGTCTAAGTGCTTCACCTCTCTTAAGAGTAGAATATATTTTACCTAATTAATTTATAAACATGTCATCTTATTCTTTTATGAGGTGAATATGGGCACACATCAGTCGCATTATAATAAAATGTTTTCCATTGGCGAGACATAGAAGCAATATTTTAGCTGCCAGATATACACAGAATAGCTTTTTTCATACAAATCGATAAACTTAGACACGCGTCATCACTATCTAGTTAACGAAATCAGGTTTCTGTTTCTCTACTATTATGCTTCTCTCTACTGTGAATTTAGACATTACGCAAAGTTCCAGTAAATGCTTTTCGCAAACAAAAATATAAATGAGTCAGTCTACTTTTTTATAGGATTTTGTCAACAATGCACATTTATGCAGTTAGTTTGTGGGGATCTGCTTTGCTTCAAGTTTGATTATGGGTTGATATCAGTCAAAGTACCACTGGAAACCAGCGAGTACTGGACCGTTTTTTGTCCTGGTCCTTAAACTTACCAGGAATCGGAACCTGGAAGTTCAGCTTACAAGGTAAGCTGGTTGACTATCCAGCCACTTGGATATGAATTCCATGACTTGTGAATTCTGCCTTTTCTAAAAGAAATTGAACTGTATATGAATACAGACTGTTTAGTACCTGTTTTCATACATTTACGGTGGAAATATGAACGACTATTATATAATAAGCGTAAAGCAGGATTAGTAACATAAGAATGATTTTACGAATACTGATCAGGTGTCAAATTATACACCGTTGTTGAGATATCTTTACTTAACTACCAAATCACAACACACTTTTATTTGATTGATTTTTAGTGTGGCTAAGATTAGTCTTGATGCTTAAAACTAATTACCACTGACTGATTGACTGAGATAACTAGTTGCATACCGTTCAACACAGTGGAAGTACTTTAGATGCAGCTGAAGTCTTGTATCATAACATTGTCTCCAGCTTAAACAAGGTGGCTAAATTTGTTCGCTGCACCTTCCTAGATTACACATCTGCTTTCGACTCAGTACATAGGGACATTTTGTTAAACAAGGTTTCTGAAACTCACACTGACTGTTGGTTTGTCAAATGGCTGCATTCTTATTTCTCAGGAAGAAAGCAGTACACTGTATATCAGGGAAAGTCGGCCACTTCGTTGCTTAACGAGGCTGGTGTCCCTCAAGGCGCTGTCCTTTCCCCTTTTCTGTTTTCTTTCTTCTTGCATGACTTGCCTCACTCTGATGAAATGAACTTTGTTAAGTATGCCGATGATCTAACTATTCCAATGTATGTTAACTCCCAGCTAGACTGTACTAAGACGAACAGCTTTCTATCAGGAATTAGCAAATGGTCTTCGTCTAACGGCCTTAAATTAAATCCTTCCGAATGTCAAACTGTTAATTTCAGTTTCTGATGTAAACGAAAGTTAAATGAAGCCGTTGGTTCCTATGACCCTTGCAAAATTGATGATATTGATATAGAAACCAAGTCTGAAGTTAAGTATCTTGGATTAATTCTCTCTTCTGACCTATCCTGGTCCTCCCATGTCTTAGCGATTTCTAAAAGAATATTTCGTCTGACTTTTGACATTAAGAAGTTAAGGCACTCAGGCATAACTCAACCACTCCTCTTACAGTTTGTCAACTCGTGTATTTTACCTATTCTTCTTTACTGTTCACCCTTATTCTTTCCTGGATTGCTTAAAAAGGACTATGTCATACTTCGTAGAACTCTGAAGACTGTCGGTAGGACGAGTGGTATCCCACTGGGTCATATCGTTGACATTGTCACCGATAGGCACTTGATGTCATGCAACAAATTCGCTAAAGGAATTTTGTCAGACTCTGAGCATCCACTTTACACGCAGCTCCAACCTTGTGTCTCCTCAGGTAAAACAAGAAGTCTTTTCAGAGGAATTTATGCACGTACGTCTAAGTATAAAAATTCCACTATACCATATTTGGCACGTACTCTATGTGATGAAAATAGTGTCAGGCATGAACTAAATAACCTTCTTTGCACTAGTAAATGAACCATTTCCTCCACCCTTACAACATCAACTTTTATTGTTATTGTACTTCTATTATTCATAATCCTCTCAATTTTTTGTTTTTACTTTTTCACAAGTGTGAACATCATTTAAGCTGTGTTATAACTGTTGATTTTGTATTTCCCCTCACCATACTGTATCAACAGAACATTAGATTCAATACTCTATAACATGCTAAAATTTTCAAACTAAATCGACAATAGTGTGTGAAACAAACTCACTGTTATTATTATTATCAGAGTTATTATTCTCAATTCGTGCTTCGAATATTTTTGGCTTTATATCGTAAATGTGGACAAATTCATCTGGTTAATTTTGTTTTAATTTTACTTATATTTTAAGTAAATCAGATGCAGTATTGTGACAAGTGCTGAGAATTCCATTCTGTATTATAAGTACTGTTTTTGGAATAAAGTAGATAATAATAATTATTATTATTACATTTCTGTTCGTTATAGTTTTTTTTTCTGAATTTCTTTTTTCTCTACTTCTGCGGGCCACATGGAGTGTTGCAACTTGAAATGGTGCACTTCTGTGCAAAATTCTTTATTGATACTCAGTCAGTCAGTCGATCAAACAATTCCCACGGATTACAACTGAAATAAGGCATATTGTTATCACACCTCTTGCAAATACAGTGTCATGGAAATTTATAATATTTCCTTAATTTTATTTTGGTAGGCTACAGTTAAAAGCTGCTAACTGCTTCGGATGACTGGAGATTTAATAGAAAAATGCTTACGTTGAGGATGTTGTATGATCATGATTTAACGTAATGAAATAAATGTCATTATTATTAGTTAAATTTCAGACGTTAACAGCTTTTTGCTCATAATCCAATCAAACAACAGCCTGGTTTTCTTCGTTTCTTCTCACTAAAAATTTAGTAACTAAGTTTGAGAAAACTGCTATTGAACGCTCTATCACTTGTAATTCCTCACTACAGTTAAGTAACTTCTTCACTATCTCTGTATAATATTTCTAGGCTGAGAAAGAACGATTTAATCAGAAGATGTCTTCTGTCCTGACAACTAAGGATCAAGTTATCAGAAACCTAGAGACATCACGTGAATATATCAAACTTTTGGAAGGTAGGATATCTATGTTAGAGCGGTCTCACTCCAATGTCAGACAATTTTCACGATGTTCAGAGCTAATATCACCAGACAGATGTGAGAGCTATTCCAGTGATTCTGAATATTCTCGAATCTACCTTAAGAATATTGACTCGGTCAGATCAACCCCAGACTTGTCCGCAACTTTCCCCACATTAAGCAAACTTCTCCTTATCAGTAATGAATATCAGAATACTCGTAACTGCTTAACAGCATGCAGTTACAAAACTTCCAGCAAGAACTTTCAGACAAACCAGTCTTGTCAAACGAAATGGAATAATGAGCAGTACTGGAGGTAGGTTTCTTTCTCCTATAACACTAATTGTGTGTTTTTAAAGCTTTTCTTAAACGTGCAGTACCTCATCAGGTTAGCATATCGCACACACAACTACTGATAGTATTTATTGATGGTACTTTGTCTCTATCATACAAATATTTTCAACTGGCTATGTTTACAAGTTATTTACTCATTAAATTGTCATGCATATGATATTCGTAAGCTTTGCCAGTAACAAGTGAAATGAATTTTTTTACATAAAGTGACACTAGTAAATCGCAATATTTTGGTATTAACTGCCAAAGTATCGGCTGTCTAAAGTGCTAAATATGATGCGACCTTGACTTTATATGGTAAAAATACCAACTGTGTACAGTTGTGACTTCCTGTTATTTTGTCCATAATGGAACGTGAGCTTGTTATTTTTATTTTCTCAGTCGTGGTGCATGGTTGAACTTAGAAGGTATGTTTCTTTCATATACTGGTAGAAGCTGAAAGCTGATACAAGTGATTCATTCTGTTAAGTATGTACAGATCCCAATTAAAAAACCTACCTTTCCCACCTGTTAACCACGCGCTATATTTGAAGTTTTTTATGAACTTTATATCACTATTATAATTTGTCAGCATATATTGGTGTCTTAAATGAGATGACTATCTTAAATAACCATAGTTGATGTTTCTGATACTGTACCTCACATTCTGACTGTAGCTCGTTGAAATTTATTAGTATGCTCATAATAAAAGAAACCAAGTAGGTCGTTTTGTTTCGAAAGATAAATCTTCTGTATAAACAGTTAAATAGTCTAAAACGGTTAAGATATCACAGTAATAATGACTTCAACAGATCATCTAGTTAATGAATATATACTGTCAGACTAATGTTAGGTTTTTAGTTCCTCGTGAAGCAGAACTACCAGACAACTTTCAGATTTCATCCATACTAAATTTCTGATAGAATTACATACATTTTGTACAATATCGAGAGCTGTTTTTCCACGAATGTTATATTTACAGCTCAAAAACACTCCTCTTACCCCCAATATAGACCCCTGAGAATTATCACTGACCGTCACACACTATACACGACCAGTAGAGTAGCATGAACATAAATCTTCTACGTTTTATAATTACTTTACTCAGTACAGTCATTTAATGAACTACTTTAAATATGGACTTAGATTTCGATTAGATCAGCACGACGCTGTTTAGTTTCACTCACAGTCATCAGTCAAGCAGATGCAACCAGCATGAGATATTTTGGTTTTCGAATGCTGTTTAATTTTCCTGTCTAGAGGAGTCTACATATCATACAGAGGAGAAACTTCAAGCTAGATATCTACATGAATTAAAATCAGCTCACCTAGGAACATCAGACAGCTGTTTCATTTTGGAACCACAACAGCGCCCACTCACAAATTCACACTCAGTGCCGTAATCATTTTTTATCGGGAGTTTATTATCATTCAGCCACTGGAAGTCAGTAGCGAATGATTTCCAGCTTCCGGTGCTCAGTGATATAAATCAGTTCCTGTCAGTTTCTGAAAGTAACTGTTCTCACACCATGCAAGCCAGGGCTATTGATTACAGTATCAGGAAGCTATTGACTAATGAACAGTAGATCTAAGTACAACTGTGAGAATTTTTTTGCCATTATCGTTACTCTGGCTCTACAAAACACTATTTGAACAGATAAGTGGTCTGTTTTAACTTGAAAGTGAATATAGGATTGAAGCCTTGAAACATTTGTTACCATCATCTTCTACTAAATAGGTATAATTTATAGATTTTATCAATGTCACTCATATCTGAGTCTATAAACTGACTTTTTAGCAAACACTTTAAATGAGTCTGGTAGATTTTATATAGTAAAAGTCTTTTATTCGTGACTATTAAATTAAATGTATTACAGATCACTACTGGAATAATTTGTTTCCTGTTCTTTTTCCTCAGGAGAAGTCCGCAACATTCTCATAATCTTGACAGGTTCTTTGAAGGTGACTGCATTTCAGCTAGTTCAACGCTTACACGTTCAGACACTACTGACATTCATGTATGTTTCACTTATTTGATTTATACTTAAAAGCCAAACCTAAATGTAAATAAGTTATAAGAACTAAACTATGATATTTAATTTACACGTTTATAAGAAATCATACCTTCATTAGGATTATACAAAAGTATATATTACATTATCAACCATTAGGTAGTGTTCATGTAAAATAAGTGGGCTCTGAATTCTTAGTTAAGTATAATACTATAGGATTAAGTATTGATTCACAGTGTAAATCGGTTCATTCAGTATTTGTGTATATTGTCCAATTGTTCATTAAATATGAATCTTTCCAAGTTAATCTACAATGTGAAAGTGAGTTATGATTTATCAGAAAGTAAAAAATGGCTTTTGCTGATGATCTGATTGTTCAGCTGTCAAAATCTATTCCACTTAGAGATTGGTTGTTTAGAACTCACTTACCGGAGCAAAGTTTCTATGTTCCTTGTTATGAATCGCACTTCTTTCGAGGAATGATGATAGTGCTCAACCATACGTACCTGACAGCAGTATTTTGAAGAGATGTTTTCATTGCGGATTATTTCATAGAGAATGAATAGTTTATACCTGAGGTAATGAGAATTTAGTCAGATCCCAAGAAATCTCGTAACTAAGCAGTATCGATTAGTATACATTATTATTATTATTATTATCATTATTGTATCCTTTAATTCCTACAAGAACATAGGGCTTCAGCCGTGCGTCTCCATTGCGTTCTGTTCTCTGCTAGAGTCTTCACCTGGCTCCAAGTCTGCCCACATGTTTTCATCTCCTCTTCACATGACCTCCTCCAAGTCACCCTTGGACGACCAACTCGCCGCTTCCCTTTCGGGTTCCACTCGAGCAATAGCTTGTCTAGTGATGTCACTTGATGGTTCCCTCAGAGTATGACCAGCCAATCCATCTCCATCTCTTCCTGCATATTTGTTTCACAATCGGTTCCTGGTTGGTTCGTTCCCAAAGATTCCTGTTGCTGATCTTTTCTGGCCGGCCATCTGATCTTGAGTATTGAGCGAAGACAACTGTTAATGAAGGTCTGTAGTTTGTTTGAGATGCTCTTTATGACGCGCCCGCCAAGTCTCTGATCCGTATAGTAGCACTGACTTCACATTGGAGTTGAAAATCCGGATCTTATTTTTGTTGCTGAGTGTTGTTGACCTCCACACAGACTTGAGAGTAGTGAAAGCTTGTCTTGCTTTTCCGATTCTTGCTTTGATATCCTCGTCGGTTCCGCCTGTAGTTGAAACGATGCTTCCAAGGTAGGTGCTAACATATTAATCCCCATTGAATAACAGATGGTTGTAATAAATTTGTGGTTTAGTGAATATGTGAATGGTTTCTCAGGTGATGGGTGTCGAGAAAAAATGTGAAAGCAACAATATTCCGATTTGCGAAATACAAACGAGCACGGGTAAAGAAGGAGCGTTGGGCGTGAGGCTAGCAACCCTACCCAACAAAACTAATCAAACTGCTATATGAACATCAACAAACAAGTAAAATATTAAAAATTACAAAATATGTTTTAAAAAAACGAAATTATTTTTCGCTGGAATCCTAGGGATGAAATGACGCGGGCTGCTGAAAGCCTTTGGAAACCAGTCAGTCAATTTATCTTCTCTGGATGAAAGTAAGAATAACAATGGGGACGTGAAATGTACGTTCAATGTACGAAGAAAGAAATTCTGCCCAGGTAGCCAGACAAATGAGAAGATATGGCATAGAAGTACTGCGTATCTGTGAGAGTAGATGGAATGGATGTGGACTGTCGAAATTGTCAACTGGAGATTCAGTAATCTACTCTGTTCACCCAGATGACAACCACGAGCACACTGAGGCAGTGAGTGGCCATCATGACGTCACCAGTAGCAGCCAAACCCCTAATGCAGTGGGAACCAATTTCATCCTGCAGGATTATGACAGAGAGATTCAACTCAAAAGGACGGAGGATGGCTACAACTATCCAATGCTACTCACAGTGCTACAAACAACCCGGAACAAGAGACGAAGGAAGACTTTCACAGACACGTACAAGTACAAACAGTACTGGACATTATCCCAAATGGTGACATCAAAATCCACATGGGCGATATGAGTGACAGCTGAACTGGGAGCAGAAAATACGGGAAAAGAACTCATCATGGGTCGAGAGGCTCTCTCGCTCGGAGAAATGAATGAGAACAAGGAATCGTTCTCAGACTTCTGCGCTTTCAACGATTTGGTGATCGGAGACAGTGTGTATAAACACAAGGATACACACAAAGAAACATGGATTTCACCTTATGGACACACCACAAATCAGATAGACTTCATCTCGATAGTGCTCTAAGAAGTGGAGACGCAGCTAGTCTGTTGGATACAAAGTCGAGAAGGGGAGCAGATGTGGGCTCTGATCATCATCTAGTCCAAGGAAGCTGCAAGGTGAAGCTGAAATCCTTCAGAAGAACTGGACACAGACCACTGTAATTCAAGTTCAACATTCAGAAAGTGAAGGACAAAACTACAAGTGATGCCTTCACTACAGATCAGGTCAGAACAAAGTCGGAGACACTACGTGGCATCACCGAATAAACACGCTTGGAAGAACATTGGAACTAACTCTCCAAGACGATGTTCAAGGAAACGTGTACAACTGTTCCAGGAGGAAAGAAGAGACACGACAAGGAATGGCTTTCAACGGACACCTGGATGCCAATAGAAGAGAGGAGAGGAGGATGGTGAAAGAGAAGACGACTCAATGCAAGACGGACAATAGAAGGAGAGGCTGAGTTCAGTGTACGCTGCACTGAATAAAGAAGTGAAGAGGAGTGCTAGGAGAGACAAAAGACAATTCCACGACACACTGGCTGGCAACTGAAGCAGAAGAGGCAGGGCATAGGCAGGTGAAAGAGACCTCAGGACATCAAATGACATAGCCAGGTCTCTATCCGGGAAGAGATCAACACAGATGATGGAGCGAATAAAAGATGCCGAAGGGAACCTGATTACCAAGGAGGAGAAACAAATCAAACAATGGGCTGATAACTTTAAAGGACTCTTGAATCGACCATCTTCACCTGCAGCTCGACCAGAAATACCACCAATGAAAGCACCCACAGAACTGCCTACCAGTGGACACCGATCCTCCAACGAAAGCAGAAATCTTGAATGCGATCAGGCTACTGAAGTCCAGTCGGGAAGGCAGCAGGACCAGACGGAATGTCCCCTGCCCTCGAAGGACTGAAAATGGACCCAGAGACAGTGGCAGATGCGCTCACGCCATTATTGCAGAATGTTTGGAAATAAGGAAAGGTACCTACCGATTGGAATAAAGCCTGGTTACAATGTCAAGCTACCAAAGCAGGGCAACCTAGTAAGGCCTCTGCAAGAACTGGCGTGGAATCATGCTATTGTCCACGCCAAGTAAAATACTAAGCAGCATCATCCTGGAGAGAATAAAACAGGCATTGGATGCAGAACTTCGACTGGAACAAACTGCATTCACGAAAAGCAGGTAATGTGGTGAGCCAATTGCAACTCTACGCATCATCATCATCATCATCGTCATCACAGAACAAAGCATAGAATGGCAGTCAAACCTCTCTCTACCTCAACTTCATCGACTTCGAAAAGGCCTTCACCAGACAGCGTTGACCGAGAAGTAATTTGGAAACTGCTTCAACGCTACGGCTTGCAATGACCAAGTCTTTATCAACCTCATCCAACAGCCGGCTATGTGACAACGCCACGTATCAGTCAGGTGATCCACAACGGAAAACTCAGCGAGGCGTTCGAAGTGCATACAGGAGTGAGAGAAGCTGGCTGCCCGTAATCACCGATGAGATTCCTAATTGTGGTGGACAATGGATTATGCGTCAGACTGTTCCGGGGGATTGAGAAGACAGGAATACGTTGAACCACAGATAGGAAGACTCTAGAAGATCTGGATTTCTCTTATGATTTATGTTTAGTGTCACGCAGACTCGAAGACTTGCGGGTGAAATCCAACAAACTGGCTGGAGAAGCAGCCACAAAAGACAGGACTCCATCCAGGTGAACATAGAGAAGACACAGGTGATGAAGATAATCGACGAGTGGCAACAGCGACAACAACCAGCACCAATCACCATCGACGGGAGAGATCCAACAGAGGTTACTTCCTGCGTTTATTTATCTAGGAAGCATCGTGTCAACTGCAGGCAGTCGCGACAGATGAAGATATCAAAGCAGGCCAGAATCGGAAATGCGAGATACTCCTTCATCAACCTGAAACCAGTGTGGAAATCTTCTGCACTCCGCCTCAGCATAAAGAGTAAGATTCTGATTTTCGACACCAATGTCAAGTTGGTCCTTGTATACGGGTCAGAAACTAGGCCAGTGTGTCACGTAAAGGATTTCCAACAGCTGTCCCCCTGTATCCACACTGAGTATCAAATGGCCCATCAGAAAGAATAAGTAACAAGAAACTCTAACCGGGAACAAACCAACCAAGAGCCTATTGATTAACAAATATGAAGGAGAAAATAGAGATTGATTCATTAGGTACACATCGGGGTAATAAGAGTGTTAAGCAGGAAAATAAAATAAGCCAACATTTATATGACTACGTAATGAATTAGGCCCAGAATATTCTGAATAGCTCACAAATAACGACATACAAGGAAATAAGAATATTAAGTGAAATCATATCCATTCAACAAGTTCAAGAAAGCAGACGAAGGAAATATGAAGGAAGTGAGGGAAATTCACGGCAGAAAATAGATATTTACAATTTATAACAAATAAATAGCAAAGCACATTTAATTAACAAATTCAAAATACGAAAATATTAGAAAGTTGGATGCAATCGCACGGAGCAGGAAGAATAGAAGAAAGTGGAAATATGTCGTTGAAGCCCTATGTTCCACTTGGAACCCAAGGGAACAATGATAATATAAAAATAATTATGCTTCGTGGCACTGCATACTGTTGAAGCTGTTGCTGAATTACTTCGTAGTCGAGGTTTTTCAAAGTGGATGACGTTGAGGTGGAGAGTGAACTATCACTCTACGGTCTGTTCTATGATGATGCGTAATGGAGCATTTCTGGTCCGTTGATGAGGCCTTTCTCCTGAATCGTAATAGGTGTAGGAAATGTCTTCGGGCCAAGGCAGCCTTCTGAAATTCCAGTATGATGCAGCCTGTAAATACGTCTAAATAAACAAACTTTGAAGGTCTAAATTCTTGTGTTCATGAACCTGTCAAAGGGTAAAGATTAAACAAATGCTCGTTCATGTCAGGTCTGAAATCTGTCCAGTTTCCTCCATCAGTATGTGCCCTAAAGTCTTACAAACTATATCAGTATATCTGATGAAACTGTAGTAATTACAATCAGTTATACCATCTTTCTTATAAATTGAAATGGCCAACAATCTATACTAGTTTGACTGAAATATATGCATAAATTAACTATCACGTAATTAGATGAATTCAGTAGTTTACACCTACAATCTTTAAATATCTTTAAATTTAAACTATCATGCGTCGGTCCCACGGCAGTAGAATGCTCGCCAACCACTCATGTGGTCAGGGATTCGATCCCCAGCTGACGCACTCCTTTACCTCGCCAAGCCACTAGTAAGACTGGTAAAGAGAGGAGGTTGGGCAAGCAATCCTATCCCGTAAAAATAAACGCCACTGCCACCGAAACTTCAGGAGTCTAGCTTGAAGCCCTACCTTCCACCAGGAACACAAAGGAATAAAAAAATTCAAACTATCAGGCCCTATTGATTTGCCTCCTTTTAGACCAAAGTCACGTTTTGCAACCTCGCTTAAAGTTGAAATGGCGATCCCTGCGTATCATTCAGCTTTGGCAAAGCGAACTGTTCCTCGAAGTGTCTTGCTCAATGTTTTATTTGTCTTACCTGATTTCTCGTTACCATCTCTATACAAATAAATTACCACAGCTTTCAACAAAGCAGGAACAAATACATTTCCAGCTAAAGAAAAGCCGTGAAATAAAAATGAGCTCCTTTTTTTCTGTAAACATAAAAGTTCTTGTTTTCTTCAAACTAACAAACTAATCAGGTGTACCGTAGCTTTTTGAGAGCTCATCTACTTAACAAGTCAAAATATTCTGCGGTCAGTCCCAAACAGGGATGCCTTCATTCTTCAGTTTTCATCACGGGTCACTGCTCGTTACGAAAACTTAGTCATCTTTTCCCTTTGCTAATTGCGTACGCCACTGGGATCATCCTGCACGTGTCTTGGAATCAAAACAGGTTTCATTAAGCTTTGTCTGTACATTATCAACTGTTGCCACTGTTTTTTCACGGGAGATTGGGTATTTTATCAGGCTTCCTCTACACAATTACCATTGTTAATTTTAGATAAGCGTTTTCAGTCTGATTGTATCCTCGTAGCCATTAGCATCAAATGATAAGCCTAATATATTTCATTATGTCTGCTGATTGTCGATTTATCTAAGCAGACTAATAGGTATTCGTAGTTGAAATAAGCGGATAAAAATCATGTCCGTTGACTCGGAGTTGATTCTTCTGATTGAGAAAAAACAACTAGAAGGTTTACCATGAATAATATAATGTTTTTCATAGATGATGCCATTTATCTCACAGATGACGTTAACCGGCGCTGAAGTCGTCGCAAGGTGAAAAATACCATAAAAGCCTTTGCTTGATGTGTTGGCATTTCGCTAACAATCAGCGCATTAAGTCTGTGGGTAATACCAAATAAGTGAACTTATCCATATTAATTTGTTGGTGACCATAGTATACTGAAACCATTGATCCTCATCCGACCATCTAAGTTAGGTAACGTTGGGTCGGGTTATTACTTGCATAGGTCACCTGCTGCGAATAGAGTATGTTGTCAGCTTTAATATAAACAAATAAATATGGAATCATATACAACCACATTGCTTAAGTTTTACACATATATTAAGTGAACTAGTCAGCATGGCCAACCATTTCACTCCCTACCTTTAAACTAGGAGCCAGTGCAAACCAGACCATCAGTATATTGCATGTGAAGTGGGCGTATTGTATGCCAGAAATACCGCCCTAGGTGTTCAAAGACTGCATTCTGTCAGCATCTTCATCTAGGATGCGATATCGACAAGACTGTTACCGGTGACAAGTGGATTCGTGGGACGCTGAAATCGATCACTGTCACTAACATCAATGCATCTGTGATGTGACATCAGACATCACCTACAGACCCGGAATGTAGCCTACAGGTCTAGAAAAATGGCTAGTGTCGGACGTATTTAGGTATGCCTGTACTCCAGAATCTTCCAAAAAGATGAGATATAATCAATGCACCCACACCATGGCACAGAGCTTACTCGGTCTTTTTGGGTGTGGTTTTACTGTTGATCAGTAACAACCATTTTAAAAATAAACTAGTTAGTGCAGCTGAAACAGGGCTGTGACAAATTGTTTTAGGCATTCTTCCAACAGCCTTTTAAGCAATTAGCTCCTTCTATGAATTTTTCATCTTCTGTTCAAGTGTTAAAATCTGCTTCACATCATATAAAATATCCCTATGCACACCCTAAACGCCCCATAACTTTGTAGACAGACCTTCATGAAGTTGTTGACTGCAGTACAGTAGTGAGAAACATTTAGTACTCAGCTTAGGTGAACATTCTAGAAGTGTTCGTCAGTGACAAACCAAAATACCAACACAGAACTCCGTACAAAATTTCTACGGTTCGTGTTGCCATACTTTCTATTTAATAAATGTAAACTGCTAAATAAACACCCATTATTTAGGAATATTTGATGAGTCTATGTTAATTAACTGTAAAAACGCTGATTTAATCCACAATAAATAAACAAAGGTGTAACGGGAATTACTTTCTTCATCATATCTCAAACATTTCGGGCTGAAAGCTGATGAATATAGACTGTCAAAACGCACATATTTTTTTAAAACTATAACACAACCGTGCTTTTATACTTCACAGATAAGAAAATCAGAAATCGATCATCAGGACACTACAGAACGGTCGGACTACAAACATTTCTCAATTCCCAGTGCATCTTCCAGCATTTCTTCTTTACATGCTGTTGATGAGTTGGAGTTTCAAAACAACCTGGCTCTTCTTGATCAACGCATTAACAGTATTCGAGATTCCCTCAGACTAAATCCTGTGACCTGAAACCAAAATTTCATACTTGATTTTTTTGGAATAAACTAATACGACTGAATAACTAGAATTTTCTATATACCCTTAATTTCCATACTGTTGAGTTGTTGGGATAATTTCTTGGTCCATGCCACTACGAAATATAAAGATTTGAAAATCTGAAGGAAGAATAATTAGTTTTAAAGTAAACTTCTACGGAGAAAAATGGTAGCCCAGCTTGCCACACATCGTGTTTTTACTTGAAGTAAGTAACAAAAAGAATGAAAACAGTATAGTTACAGGATGCCTGAATAATAATAATAATAATAATCGCATAATGTCAAACAATATTTTTTATGCAATGTGACATTTTCAGTACTTTATACTGCTTTACATTACTTCGTATACAAGTAAAATCCGAAAAATTATAACCAGATATAACTTAAGTCAAATAAAACATTAAGGCAGCTAATTACGAAACACGTGAAATTTCTAGAAATTAATAACTGTTCATTTACTCGTTAAAAAGTAGGTTTGCTAATTCTTTTGTAACTGTTCTTTCGTAACACATTTAAGCTTTATAGGGTAGGGTTGGTACTATGCATTTAGCAGTCCAAGCATGAGTCCTTTGAAAAATCACTTCTAGTTTTTCCAGAAAAAAAAACATAAGGGTCGTCAGTATTCAACAATATGACCACAGTCGACTGCTTGTACAAATTCGAATGTTTGTTAAAAAGTCTCACTTAGTTGGATGTGAACTCAGCTGCACACAAAAGTGCAGCACTTCCAGTTACCACGCCCTAAAACAAGACACACGAAGGTAGAGCAAATGCACTGAAATTACAATAGATAAAAGTGAAAGGGAGAGAATATTACAGATAAAGGGTGAATACACTTCAGACATTAAAAATGATTTTGAGTCCCATTACTAATAGCCTTCAATCATTGGTTCCTTGCGCCTCCTGGATTCCAAGCAAGTGGTTTTATGACTTCATATGGATCGACCTGAAAGTCAAAGACTTCATGTTTACAGTCGCTAAAGATCATTCTTATTGCATTTATCAGGTCGGATGAAGCTGCAGAAACTCAATGGCATTTACTGGTCTTTGACTGAAGGCTATCAAGAGATATCACTACTCCTTCTGCAGTTGACTGTATGCGATGCAAGGCTTCTACAGGATGAGTATTGCTGTCATTTTTAGATGTCAATATAGCGAAAATATTCATTCAGACATCTATAAAACACAAAATAATTGAGCAAAGAATATCCTTTTCGATAATTTCCTCTTCTGGCTCTACATTTATATATATATGTTTATATACATAGAATATTCTAGATTAGTAGTCAATAACAATATAAGTGTTTTTTAAATGATATCGACTTGTAAAGTAAGATCAATGCAATTACAGTTCATTAAAGATGCTCAAATTATAATAATAATAATAATGATAATAATAATAATAATAATAATAATGAAGATATAGTAGCGAATAGAATATCAACTAAAATTAGGAAATTTCCACAAAAATTCAAACCTTGATGGCCAAGGTAAGGATAATGCCTGAACTAGTTTCTTTTGAACGCACAAATTAGGCTTCTTGATGTGGATGCCAACAGCTTCAGCAATACTTAGTAAACGAACTCCTAAGGCGAAATTAAGATTTGTTGGTATGCGGTAAATGACCCTGAAAGCCTGGTTAACGTCAATCTTGTGTTCTGTATCCACAAGATGAGATGGAATAGCGCTACAAATAGATTTTGTTTGTCCCTTACTTAATCACACAGGGTGATGTTCGGAAATTCGACGAGAAACACGCCTAATTGTACGGCCTATGTAAATGGCTCCACAGGAGCAGTTAAATTGGTAGATACACATGGAAGAGGCGAAATTAGGCAGTTTGTCTTTTACTCCCGAACACAAAAGAGGAGTGGTTTTGAAGACACAGCGTAATTCGGCAGCAGAGAATGCTCTTTTTACCGCATTTCTAAGGCGTTGTGTTAGTATCTCGCTGATGTTGTCCCCAAGGAACTGAATTTGTAAGAATAAGGCCTTTTTAGGAACTGATAGTACCTTGGGCTGCTTTGATTTTAGATTCATATTCTTATCAGTAAACTTTTCTGGATAACCGTTTTCACTCAGTAACCGTTTAATATTATTAAGTTCCTCATCAAGACATTCATCCGAGCAGATTGCTCTTGCTCTATGAACCAAGCACTTTATCAGTTTGCGTTTGTATTTTAAGGGCACGAAGCCGAAAAAATGAGTATACTGACCCGTTGATGTAGGTTTTCTATAAACACTTCTTCTTATTGTGCCATCCTCTTTTCTGGTCATAAGGACGTCTAGGAATGAAATACTTGTCTTTTTCTTTCTCAATAGTAAAATTTATTGCAGGATGAACCTCGCTAAATTTATCCAGGATGTTCTTTGCTTCCTCCTCATTTTTCATAATCAAAAAGTATCATCCATGTATCGACAATAGAATTCGAGTTCATTAATAACATACTTCAAAGGCCCATTTTCTAGTTTCGCAAGGAAAATGTCGGCTAGAATGGGTCCCATTGCCACACCGTCGATTTGTCTATATAGTTCCTTATTAAATAAAAAGTGGACATTCATTGTACATTTCCAGAGAAGCTCCTTCATGAAAGATATAGGAATGCCAACCTCAATGTTTCGTCTTTTGAGTTCTTCACATATAAAGTCCACTGTTTCCATAAGTGGTACATTGGTGAATAAGGAAGATACGTCAAATGATATAACAAATCTGTTGTCAACCTTTAAATCTTTTATCCTTTCAACAAATCCACAAGTATATTTTACACTATGTTCCGCCAACTCGGTATGAAGAGGCCGTAAGAGTTCGACTAACCATTTGGCTACGGGTGTGGTATGGTGAATTTAACATATCCAATATTGGTTGAAGCGATACACCATTTTTGTGCACTTTTGGTGAGTCACAAAATCTTCGTGTGAACGTTCCAGAGGGTTTAAATGTTGTATTCTGACTCTGTGAGATAAAGCCCTGTTGTTTCAGTCTTCTCAATGTTTCCGTTAACTGTTTCTCTATCTTTTCAATCAGATCCAGAGAAGAGAAAACTTTTTGCAATTTTAGATTATCATTAAGAATAGTATTCATCTTCTCAAAGTAATCCGCTTTGTTCATGATAACCACTCCTGAGACCTTATCCGGTCTGGTTATAATTATGTTATCATTTTTACAGCGAATATCTAAATCCCCTCTATGTTTTTTGGTCACAATACTATCCGAATTACATTAAATTTTCATATCATAATAGCAACAATCGACCAGAGATGATTTAAGTCTTTCAACATCTTCACTTGATGAGGGTGTTAGGCCTTCAGTTTAAGTGTAGAGAATTTCCAACTGAATTTCTGCTTCCATATTATTAATTTTAACATGGCTATCACAAAATTTAGGGCTAAGCGATAAAACCCGTAGATGAACTTCACTAAGGACTACAGCCGAAAAATTATACACAAAACCACTTGGGCTCGGAGGAAATCCTGTTTCAGGTGCCTTGTTCTCCATACTCTGTAGCAGCTCAATACGTTTCTTTTCTTTCCTTTGACTCACAATTACATCTACATAATCTGAAAATAGTTTCCTTAAGTTTTCTGGTAATTCGTCGACAGCTTACAACCTTTCTGTTACGTTCTTCAATAACTCAGTGATACACGTTTGAATTGAGTCAATCTGATTACGTGCATGGCGTTTGAGTGTCTAATCATTTGGCCGAACTCTGTTACGGCGTAGAGATTTCAGATGTGTTGAGTCATTTATTCCCTTTAGATATACTCATTTCTCATTTACATTTGGCTGCGCAAAGCTTTCGGAACTGGCGGTGGTCTCCTAAGTCCTTCAAGTCGTAAGTGCTTGAATTATTGCGTGCAGGTGGCTCAGACTGAGAACAGACCGATAACTTGATCGCGGTGGCCCCCAGATAAAGTAACATCTCCTCTCATGCTTAAAATTAGTATCGACTAGGAACGCGTGTTTACGTCAACAGTACTTTAACAGGAGGTCATCTTTGTCAGTTTTAGCAAAGGTAAGAGACACATCACCAACCCTGTTGCGTTCATATTACAATAACCGTGGGACTGGAGCGGCCCCACAATATATGAGAATTAAGATATGAAACGCAAATGCTTCTTCGTTTACGTGAGTGACCATGACCAACATCGTTTACAAACTCTAACACTGGTCACAAAGCCCTGGTCAAATGCAAATGAGCGATCTACAAACAACAACTGCTTCTCTTGTATTCGTCACTTCGCTTTCTTCCAATATATTCATACTTACGTTAGCATTTAATGCTACAGTCAGTCAACATACGGAACACAACTCAGCATCTCAGGTACGAGATATCTACTATAACTCAACTAGAATTCCACATTCCTCATGTGATAGTTTCACTAAACACAAGGTATAATACAGAAGCGCTGTTGGTAAAATGCCTGAATTCTTTCTCAGTTCACTGCGCCAAATGGTCATATTTATCAGCCAGAATATTCCAGTATACCCAACTCCTAATCAGCTACTTAATGTTATAAATACGTAGATCCAGTTAGTTAGAGGACAATTTTCGCTACTGCATTCGCATAATGCACTGAAAGAAATGAAATTTCAGATGTATTTACTACCAAACTGGTGCACTGCAAATGAAGTACTCTCACGGGAAAACGCTTTCTTAAACAATACCTCATTCAAGCCATCAACTCAGATCAGCAGATGGTTACGTACAGTCACGACATTGGTACCCTGAAGTACGCCCACCATTATGTAGAAAATGTGTACACAATACCATGAAAAGCATAGCTAACAAGGTCAAATATCACCAGTTAGCTTCAAACATCTGAAAGTTAGAAACCAGATAGTTCAAATAATACCCAAAATCCTTATTTCAATTGAAACGGTGAATAGGTGGCCACGACAAAACGATCATGAGTACAGTTCTGTCCCCAATATCTCATGAGGAAGCACACATATATTAGTGAGGCCAGACGGTTGACTCTAGTCTAATACGACATTTGTGCCTCAACTATATCTATTAAAAAGCCATGTCATTTATTTATTTGTTTATGTGTAACTCTCTGGTTTTAAATGACATCTCAATAAAAATACTCTTGACAATCTCATGTAATATCTTAGACTACTTCATAATATTTTAGTGTAGTAAAGGTTTCTAAAAAATCTGTCTTAGGATCATTATTATTATTATCCATATAACTAGTACCTTCTCAGCTATAGTACTTCATTCAATTGTTCATATCCATGAAACAGTATGGAATGAGGCAGCAATCCTAAAAATCGAATCCCGTGGAAGATTGTGACACTGATTTATTGCCTGATTTAAACTCTGTTTGGGTTATCTTGAGAACCCTGTTATCTGTACAATAGAGGAAGAAGAAAAACTAGAACAATAAGAACCCGATTCCTAAGTTGTAGCGTTACCTGAGATTTAACTGAAAACCATAAATTGTGTTCAAAATGTTATCCAGTAAATAATAGTGTTTCATTGAGTAAAATATTTAATGAACTATCAATGTGAACAACTTTTATGTATTTATCACCCAGACGGTTATTTGTAGCATCGTTTTGCAATCAGTTTCATAAGGTTCCTCACTACTCTTAAGTAACAATAGTTTCGACGATTCGTAACTCATTTGTTGGCGACTTAATACCTCTTTGTTAGATGGATTTTCAATCCCATTAAATAATTATTCTTTATAGCTAATGTATTGTGTCAACCCTTGTGTTTTACGTTAAACTTATTGATAAATATACTAAACAATGGTTTATAGTGGCTTCAGTGTTACTATAAAGTGATGTTTATTTTTACTTCATATGGGATCATCTAAAAAATGCAAAATACGGTGTAATGCAACTCTACACAATCCAGCACCGATTTGTATGCATGTAAAACTATCGTAAAACGACTAATGCTTCTATCCAGCCATTAGGCCATTAGCACCTAATTAGGTGAAGTGGAATTCGAACAGATAGACAATCGGGGAAACGGCTGCACAAAGTAGTAACAGGAAGTTAACGGTAAATGTAATGTCATATTATTTCTTATAATTTAAATGTATACATTCTCAGTTCTCTTTTAATTGATGATAAGTGCAATAAATTGGACCACTGTATTTTTATACTCTATACCAAAAATGTAGGGACTAAAGCTTCTGGTCTATTCTGCAAGCTATATTTATAGAAACACTCATTACTCGAGTGAAACTTTTGATAACAAAAGAGAAACAGATTGCTTTAAGTCACATCCTGTAAATCACGCCATAGTCTCACAACTTTTCGAATACTTTCCATGCAGTCACTCACACATGACACGAGGAGATAACTATTTTCTATCGAGAAGAGTCACTAACCTCTGATTGAGTGTATCTTTTCCCTTTGCTCAGTCCAGCCAACTACACACAATAATTGACATGGAAGCCAACAGGATGATTTGCAAGGAACGTGTTGATCTATCGAATGATGATCTCTGTCAAACTTAAACGTATGCGTGATACCTCGGAACTACTCACATAGAGTTGATGTAATATAAACTCATTGCAACACTCAATGTCTCACTAATTTGAGTTTATACAGTCAGCCTTATTACTTTCGTTTGCTTGTGACCTGGCATGTGGGAACACGCCGGTGACAGAGAGGTGAGGAGTTAGTGTTGATCACTACGTCACAAGTGCATGTCCATTGAACGCCGTTTAAATTTCAGTGTACATGAAATTTACTTCATGAGTCAACAAGTATTACTTTGCTGGGATCATGAATATGGACTCTCCAAACAACTAATTATAGTAAACGCATAGTTCCCGATGACAATCAACCAGTTAAAATGAAGTTATCATCACTGCTATTGTCAACTCATTAGCCAAAACACGTACTATAAACAAATGCAAGTATCTGTTAATTCTTCCTACAAATTTTGCTAGCCAAATAAATTCAACTCTAACCAAGTGAGGCGATAGCTCCGTGTTTAACTGTTAGTATTTGAGTGATGTGTCTACTCCACTCATGCGTGGCCCTGAAACTATGCTCGTTAAATAGCCTAACAGGCTAATGTACATGTGAAAAATAAGTCATTAACTTATCATTTATTTGTGTGAGATTACTAATTGGGATCAACTATATTTCATAAGATCTTCGCTTCAACACTAACAATTTGTACATGATTTCCATGTATTCTAACCGAACAATCTCTACAACTGGATGCTAAACAGTATAAAATGTAACAAACTCAACCCACTTGCATAGTTGGTTCGATAGCTACGCCGCGAAAAGTAATAGACGCAGTGCTATTTTGGAATCAAAGGACGAAACTATCGATTGATGAGGACCTAATTCACTGGCTTAGGCTATAGTAGTAATATGTCCTAGCTACAAAACACACTACATTATTATTATTATTATTATCACACACCTTAACACAATAGGTTTAATCCAGTATTATATCTCTCAGCTGCGTATAATCTATTTCAGGATCTCAAGTAGGGATCACTAATTACTTTGAACCAACTTAGAGTAGCTTGAGCGATTTACACTTAAGCTGTATTCACTTCTCGTTGTAGGCAAATGTAGATACAGGTTTATGAGGAACATTTAGTTCGTGAAGAAATACTACACTATCCGGTTGGTTCAGAGGAAGTCAAGTGACACGTGGGAAGTTGAGGGCTACAGTCGATGGGCAGTCCACGCGACACTAGTTTTAAGTTTTCAACCTCTCCAGAAGCAGTTTTAAAGCACAAGAAAAGACTCCTACCACAGAGTTATCTACTCCCTACAAAAGGTATATCGTAAGCGATTTGAATTTAGATTTGTGTAGACCGTTGGTTTACAGTGATATGATATTATCTACACACCTTGAGCAATCTAATGTTGACCAATCATAACACAGACGATACTGAGGTCGAAGTGGCTGGAGATACTGCCGACCACTATGTTACTCATACTTTCCAAGCACTTTTTAAGGAAACAAACAATATAATGCCTATTGCACAGTTTTTGACAGTAAGCTTCTGTACCAATGTCACACGATTCTCTGATAAATGAAACGCTTTCTGAGCTACGAAAAATAAATTCCTTGAAACTCTTGAAATTCAGTATGCAGCTTTTAGAGATAGACTACACATAAACAAAGACTGAATGAGTCTCAACATAGAGCTTATCACAGAAGTGCACCAGTTCAAGTTGCCACATTCCATAAAGCACACAAAGGAAAACAAGACAGAGTAAGGAGATTCGGAAGAATGATAATAAACAGAAATGTGAGGAAGAAAGAATAGTAACATAGTGTAACAATAGGCTTTTTGGATGTGGTAGACGACAAAGAGTGAATGAATCTGTGTGCCACTGAGAACGACTTTGAGCCATATCACTGATTATCTCCAGCTACTATTTCTTAGGATCCCGATCACTCCAAACAAGTAATCTATACCCCTCTATGTGGCTCAGACTAACTGTTAAGGATTTCATGGAATGATGCCATGTTTTCTTCTGACCACTACTAGCTCTTTTCCAACCTAATCCTATGTCAGCTAATATTGCCCATCGGGGAAGGAGACGGCGACGTGCCCTAGCCATTTCAATCGATGTAGCTTCACAACCTCATCGATAGATCTCCCCTTCTTACCCAACGACTAACCTCGATATTACTCACTATATTACACCACATAACACGGAAGATAGAACAGACACACATGATCAAAGACAGCTAGCCTTTTCATCATGTATTCCACTTTCAATGACCATGTCTCACAGCCACAAAGGAGGATAGACCAAACTACTGTATAGTACATATATCCTTTGATCGATAGTCGGATATCACGTCCATGCCAGAAACGATGTGAATTGGTAAATGCCACATGTGCCTTTTGTATCCGCGCTGAGATCTCGTAAGCAATCACTATATCAGGTCTCATGCAACTTCTCAGATAAGGGAAGTGGTCAACAAGCTCAATCACTTCACTTCTTGTCTTCAGACCAAGAGTCGGTGCAAACCAGTGCTGCAGAACCGCCTTACATTTGACAGGGGTGAATCGCATGTCATACATTCGAAGACTGCAACTCAAGGTGTTCAGAAGACTCGGTATCTCATCAGCGTCTTCATCTAGAAGTAATATGTCATCCGCATATTCTAATTCGACAAGACTATTTATACCCTGGTGACAAGTCAATCCATAAGTAACTGAAGTCAATTAGGATCAACTTCCAGTAGTACATCTATGATGACATTAAACAGAAACGGGGACAGTGGGCATCCGTGAAAGACACCACTGGCTGTCATCACTTCAGATGGAAACTCTCCATAAGCTCTTGCACAGCTGTATGAGTTCGTGTAGGGTGCCCTGATTAGTGACATACCTTCTCGACCAAACATTACCGTAATACTACTCGGTCGACAGAGTTGAATTCCGCCTTCACGTCAGGAAATGTGGCGATTGTTAAACGCCGGTAAATATTCCTGTTCCAGAATTTGTCGAGGGGTGAATAAATGATCAATACACCCTCTACCTGGTCTAAAGCCTGCCTGGTTTTATCATGTTTATTTCTCTCCAGCACCACTTAATCTACGCGTGACTATTGAGCCAAAAACTTTAGATATCATATTAGTCAAGCTATTCCCTTTATGATTACCACAGGAAGACTTGTTTCCCTTCGTGTATATCGGGATGATCAGTGACCTACACCTGCACGACGCGACAGACAACAACAGGGGTATGAACAAATGTGCTCAAGTAAGAAATTTTAGGCAGCTCAATGAAAAAATGCAACAATTTATAGGTATTTTCTGCAACGCTTTTATTTACTGTTTAAATCCCTCAAGATCCTTTAATAGGGTAACGGGAGCAAATTATCTTTCAGATGACGTGTTGGATCCAGATACCATGCACTGTTTACTGTCTTTTTCACGACGTTAATAATGTAGCAGTATCTGTATAAATTTTTAGCGGTAAATAATGTCCGAGTCTATAAGAACATAAACATTACACACAAAACTTTCACACTGGCAGATGACACACTACTTCCCTCTTAAGTTTAACCAACTACACAAAAATCATAGGAGCTCCAGGAACTACTGTTACTCAATCCACATTTCATAGGAATAATGTAAATCGTAAGAACCGATTAAGAAATTGCTAGAAATGCTAATGTCAACAAAAGATTTAAATTGTATTTAAGCTGAAATCATTCACGTTATGTACAGCACAATTGAAAATAGCATACCCAATTAACTGGGAGAGTTACGTAATAAATTGAAATAATTCAAGCTGGTTCATCCCAGGTTTTATGTTTCCCCACAGTAAGATTAATAATTTTCACATGCACTGCTTGATACTTTTCATTCTTTGGTGGGATGAGCATCTTACGGTATTCCACGACATCTCCTTCTATTGGCACATACTCACCATCAATACTTCAGAACTATTAAGGAGTTAATAATAACTTACTCAAAAACATGAACGAACAGATAATCACCGCCATCATCAGGTTTTATAAAACCATGGCCCTTTTGTCGACAAAAACTCACTATTACACCTCTTCCACATTCTCCTGATAATGCATTTTCTGACTGCGATTTTGTACGATTTCGTTTGTGAAAAATTGGACTAGGGATGACCAGATGAGGTGCAGGGCTACGAGGAGGCTCCATTTTCCGAAGAACTAGTTATGCTTTCAAACGAATTGACGTTAAAGAATGGATTATCCCACTACTAGAAGACTGCTATAAAGAAGGGTTTAAAAGAGCGTAAGTTGCACATATGTAGTCGTCTTTACAAGAATTTTTTATCTGTCAAATAAGCAGAAGTCTTGCAATGTCAACTGCAGCTACTCTCAATTACTGGAGGGTACAAAAATGTGAGAAATACCATGCAAAAGAGAACGTACAGACCCAACAGAAAATTAACGTACACAGAACCTCGCGAAAATTAAATTGCCGCCTTTCAATATATTCAATGTGTTGCGTGGGAGGAGCGATAACTGACAGACACCATCTTAATATTACAGCGTGTTTTTACTATCATTTTCCACCTATCAATACCCGGCGAGTCCGACATCCAATATCGTTTTCACGAGTTAGTGTTTTATCTTTTTTATTCATGATAGCTTGATTCCACACCGTATTTTCGGTACAAGTATGGAATTTTCAGCATGTGATGTTGGTAGCCCAATTTTGCAGGTGGGTGTGCGTTGGCAGGAGATCGAACCCCATACCATGTGCATGGTCGTCGAGAGTCCTAACTGCCCTGCCACCGGCACACAGAGCGTGTGTCGTAGGTGGGATGAACCGATTTGAGTTCTTTGTGCTCGCTTCTTGATCGCAAGGTAAAGGTTCCTTATCTTCGGGAAACTTCTGCATAGCTCGTTCTGCCACTCGACTGCCGTAGCTTTGGTTGACTCTAAAAAGAGTAGCGCTGGGATTAATTATATGTTTTTTGTAGTATGCGGTGTGTTAATACTGTTGCTACTGTGAATGGAGTTGACCCTTTCACCAGTTTATCCTCCGGTATCGTCGTCAAAAGAAAATATGTAATAATAACGATAGATATAATTAGTGAAGTTGTTCGGACTGAGAGACAGAAAAAGTAATAAAGAAAACGTAGAACAAACAGCCAATTAAATTTGAAGTTGATATATATGTATAGTAGGTCATGTTGAACTGTGTCAAATGCCTTCGCAAAGTCTAGGAAGATCACATGAAGTGGAACATTCATATCGTATAATGATATCCAGTCGTCCCGAGCTGATAGTGGGTTTGTTACACGGGGTCTGCCTTTGCTGAAACCGTGATGGACTTCATGGAGTCTATTAGTCCTATCTAGATGCTCCCTGATGTGATCATTATTATTCTTTCTAGTACTTTTGATAACACTGGGAGTAGGGCCACTGGTCTATAACTAGTGGCATTTTGCCCATCCCCACCCTTGAAGATCGGAGAAAGGATGACTTTTCCACTCCCTTGGCAGTTTCACCGAATCCATCTAGTGTTGGAATAAGTCGCACAAGAGCCTACAGGGAGCTTCGCCGCACTATTTCAGAACAGATGGCCTGATGTCATCAAAACCTGGGGATTTTCTAGATGTCAATCTATGTAGCTTCACAAATACTATTGCCGGGTTTAATTTGGGACTAGCCACTAGGCCTTCCTTCGGTAAAATAGTAGTGTGGTACCAGTAATACCCACATTGGTGTTTAACTGTTTCGCGAAGACTCAACTGAATGTTTCCGCCATCCCTAGAATAGTGAGGTATTGACCGTTTGGACCTACTAAGAAGCATACCCCCTGGTTGGTTGGTTTCCTTTCCAACATTAATCGAAACAAGCTTTTAAGGTTTTCTAGGAGACTAGTGACTGCATGGTCACTACTTCCTAAGGGACTCATGATCTGGACCTTTTCGACGAGTAGTTGGTCACTAGTTAGAATGCACTCTAGTATCGATGACTTTTCATTAGACCCCCACCTGGTGTCTTCTCTAACATCCCAGTCCGTCCTGTATTTCGAATGGTTTGCAGTAGACTTCAATCGAATTTTCCCTGAGAATACCCCGGGTCAAGTCTCAGTGATGGCGCATTAAAGTTTCCAGCTGTGGTTATTTGGTCATAGGCCGAGTCCCGTATCCCTATGATGGGGCTGAGCAGTAGCTGTCTGTGCTCTGCCCCGCAGGTGGGTGGTCGGTAGATACCACCCAGTAAGTGCTTGGTGTGGCCTACGGTGAAATGACACCATATGGGAATTGAATTTGACACTTTGCAGCCTTGGGGAACTAATGAGTGTGAGGTGAACAGGGCGAGGTAGTCAGAAAATGGAGATTGCTCCAGAAGCGCCATCTGAGATGACAGCCACCTCCATTGCTGTACGTCATGCATGTGTTTTTCACAATCAGTGCCCGTTTTCAGCTCCGGAACGCCGTATATGACCATAGAAGTAGAAGGCATCAGTTCCAGTGACTCCCACACCATTTGCCTGTTAGCCCACGGTCTATCATGTCTCACTCTTATGCTAGAATTCCTGTCGATAGCTAGCATTTGAGTCACTGATAGTATCCTTTCAGCCTCTCCGGAAGAGCCCAGTGTAACGCTTAATGAGAGTGGCTTGCCCTGAGGTGCGTGGACACCCCTGTACAGGCTGCAAAATGTTGCTGAACTAATATTCAGACCTAACTAATTGCACAAAGTGGACCACTATTTCTCATCAAACAGGTCCCGTTGTTCAAGCCACTATCCTTGCTCACGGGTACATTAAAGGGAATTAGAGCAACTCTCCTCAGAATTAGGTTTGGCTTTTGGCTGCTTGTAATCCTTTGCAAGGTCAGTAACTTTGGATTTCACCACAAATTTATTGGTGAAGCCGTTTGCATATTTACTTTCACACAACTTGTATCACATATTATTGTAGTGGCATGTCCATTATTTCCTTTCATTTCAGTATGTTTACACCTGTAACACCAACGCCATCCGCCTTACAATCAACCCTTTCACCGTTAACAGTCCAAATTGCAGAAATGGAAGCGTCAGCTTCAAAACTTCGGTCATATGATCGTCGAATACAATGACCGCGTAGAATTCTGCCCTCCAGGACATAGTCTAGGACAACCACAGGACACGTGAGACGCACTGATAAGTAATTCGGATATGAGGCCACCAGACGCAGACACCCTTGTAGTTTCAGTGATGGTGTTGCAGGTCAGAGAAATGGACATTAGTGACAATGCTCCTTCACACATGTTACGTCTAATAATGCGGCTCTAAAAACTAAGGTTTTAATTTACGCGCCATGTTTCATTTCGTGTCAGTAGTACCGCTTGTGCCTCACTGAACTATGGTATATTTTTGCTTAGATGCACATTTTTACCAACGTAAATTTGGAGGTTTGTACCATATTTATCTGATGCATTTGTTCAGTAGAACGATGACTTGCACTTCTTCAGTGGTCTATTAGCGCTATAATTCGAATCGGAACACTGGTTTTGTCTTGGATTTTTATGACAGTCTGCGAGTCCGTTTCTGCAGAGCTCTAAACGTGTATTGGCTGTAACAACAAGGTTAACTGCTCACTGACTGTTGTAGTGATCTCCTGGAGTTCTTCACTTCCGCAGATATCAAAACATAGACCGATCGTCTAAATTGTGGAACATATCCTAGGATCAGCAATGTACAGCAGCGTGCCGATGGTCTGGATAGCCCAAAAGAACATGGAGCTTAAGCAATTAATTTCATCACTTAATATTGTATGAGGAAGGCTACAACCTACTAATTTTTTGGAATCATTAACCGCCGCGCAAGAATCATCGCTTATTGCAGTGACTATCAAGTAGCATTCAGCAACTTACTGTTATGAAAATGACCGCCGACAAATCATGATGTAACCTCCAAATATTATGCCCCTTTACCGCAAATGCGGATTGCATAATGACCCCAAATAAAGCTATACCGACAACAGAAACTGGAGAACTGCAAGATTATTGATCAACCAAACTAAATGTATCAGATAAACGTGATACAAATCTTCAAATAAGAGGTTATCCGGCCTCCAAACACAAACAGTTAAATAGTTGAACTTAAAATTGGTTCACATTTAACAAAATGTCAATTCAAACAAGGACTGTGCAAGAGTCTAATAGAGCACTAACTGTTCCATTAACACAAAATGAAAAATGGGATACAAAGTGCAACAATTCAAAGTCAGATTGAAGTATGCGCCAAAGATGTTATCTAGGAAGGCAATGAAAGCTTCGTAAATAAACCTCTCAGCTCAGAGAACACGACTACTTCAAAATCATCCACCTGAGCTTCAAATATTCCCCATCATCATCCATTTTATCTAACTCACACCACCCTCTTCACTCACAACTCTCCCCTTGCATCTCATCAGGTAAAACAAGAAGCCAATATAGAAAACTATATGCTCGCACCAGCAAGTACAAAAACTCAACCATACCCTACTTAGCTCGTGTTCTGTGTGATAAAGGAAGCATTAGGCGTGACACCTATAATTCATTAAATAGTCATTAGTACAACTGGATCTCATCTTTCCAACCCACTTCATCAATAGGTACAACATTTCCTTTCTTTCTGTTCCTTTTCTCTCTCTTCTTTTTCCGTTATGTGCTGCTTTGTTTCTTTCTCTCGCTTACGCCAGTTAATAAGACAGCTCCCACTTTTCTAACACCTTCAAACACTGTTTAAGCTTTACCTTTGCTACTGAACATGCCAATGTATTGTTGTAATAATGAACTGTGGTTTCCTCAATCTATTTAGAATTCTATTTATTGATAACGTACTAACTGGATGCAATACTGTAGTAAAAATGCTGAGAATTCCATTCTGTATCACAAGTACTGTTTTGGAATAAAGCAAATAATTATTATTACTATTACTTCTCTAGAAAAAACGAGGACGAACATTTCTCCACGTTAAAATTATTTGTTTCTACCTCTGCAATCCACCAGTAGTATCATTCTGCAGTTCCACTAGCACCTATTTTTCCATGTACATATCCCTGTAGACTAAGGAGCAACAGTGAAATGTAAGTACAGGTATTAGCTCTTTCTACCACTAGGAGAATTGTCGCATCTAGGTGTGAAGTGCAACCGCCTAACGAGTGTTCGTAGTTGCACCACTTTGGAGACCCGTACGTCATTCATAACATCATCACTATGGAAGTGTGTATTGTGTCTGTCTGCAGCTTTTTGTTCGGGTAAGAGGCTTCGGTAACAGTAGTGATCACCCGGTAGAGGGTACATTGCAGCTCAATTTCCTGGTGGCGAACTACCAGCCAATGAAAATCAAGGAGATTGAAATATACTAAGTGAATATTAACTGAATAAACCTCTATCTCAACTCTGAATTCTCAGGGTATTTCAATCCCTGTTTTAGTGATACTTTAGAAATTGACCACCATGTTAAAACGATCACTCAAACTACGGCCCGACTGCAAGTGTTACTACCGAAGACTAGTTCTGATTTTGAACGTTTTCTTCTTGAAAGCACAGAAGTGGACAAGTGAATTTGTAAACCTAATCAAAGACACGAAAAGGCATTCATCATCTGACTCACAAGGAAAGCCTCAGAAATCACTAGGAAGACATGTCTCCTGCTTGGTCACCCGTGATATTCTTCCGAACTCCATAATTACACACTGGATCTGATAGGCCATAGCTCATTGTGTTGCAGAGGCCCCATAGATGGCAGCTGAGAAGGTTCTGACACGATTTTCAAAACTCTAGTGCCAATTCACACGGTCATTCATGGGGTCTCGGATACGGCCATTGTTAGACTTGCAAATGGGTCCAATATCTTCCCAAAATCTTATTTATATTCACTCTGTTCAAATATCCTCCTTTCACGAGTGCATCCTTGAGTAGTTTAGCCTTCTGAATTTATGTCTAGCTACTAGTGCATACAGGTTAAATAAGCCAGTAAATTAGTTTGTACTAAGGTGCATCAAGTTTAGCGAGGTTGATAAGGTGCTGCATCAAATGAGTACATACAGGCACTCTTGAAGTAGTGACGCTTACTTTAATATGAGAAGCAACGTATATGGCTTTCCACTCTCTTGGACCCTATCTAACTGACTGTTGTGGAAATCACCTCTTCTCAAGAGAAGGAGCATGAACATAAAGTAATGATTACGTGGTAGTGACTGCGATGAAGTGAACACAAAAATATTTTAACATTAGGAACACAATACACAAAGGTGAGACTCTTCAGCTCACCTATTATGAAGCTGTACAACTATATACGTTTACACATGATTTTTGAGATACTATGTTCTGTGGGATAATTTAGGTTAGACGAATGATACCTACTATGATTATATGGAATGCAATGGAATATATGTGACTGCAATCGTAGATAAACATCAAAGGATTCAAGAAGTTATGTACTATCCCTCGGAATTCACGAACATTCGGAAAAAGTATGAAGCTGATCACATTAGTTGGCAAATAAATATAACGTAACGAAAAATTTAATTAGATGAATTTTAGCGCCACAAAAATATACTTTATAAAAGTCATAAATGAAAGGCGTGAAGTTACTCCGGAAACTGTTCTAACGAAATTAATGCTAATATTAGTCACGATGGGGAAGGCACTCAGGTTAATTAAACGAAATGAGAAATAAATTTTTATATCTGTCTTTTCTATTCTAGGGCCAAGGTAGAAATAAGTTTTGCACACATTTTTTTGTAGGTAAAGGATAGATGATTTCTGAGTACATCTCATGCGTGACCACCCCTTAATTTCAGACTCATGGAGATGAGTTTTTCAGACAGAGTTAGTTGTTAGCTTGGAGTGTTAAACCTTCCTGTTTTATATCGAGCAAATAAGCTTCTCGGGAAGGTGCTTCACTAAATCTATCAGAAATGCAAATGTTTTCTCCCCTATTCCAGAGGGAGTGAATCAGGTTTCCTATCGTGCGAATAGACAACCATCAATAGAATATAACAAATTAATATTTCGCCTCATGTACATTTTCAGTGCATGAATATTTGAAGGGGCTTATCAGTGAGCTTAGTGAGGAATACATCTATAACAGGAATGCCTAGTTCAGATTGCTTTTCTATGGTCAATTTAAGGAATCTATATTTGCCGCTGAAGCCGTGTACCTAACACAGAAAATAGGTAACGAATATTAACATAACGGTCAGATATGGTTGCATGAGAACAGGGTATCATCATATAATAAGTCCTTCTAGGAAACAAAAATACGTGTAAAAATTTGATGTAGGTATCAGTGACTGGCAGTCTGGCCAGGTGGAGTATTTCCAAGCACCAGCAACACAATCAACTAGCTGCTGACCCAGTGATGCCATTGCAGTGAAGTGATACTCTTTGCAAATATCTTTATTGCATTTGAACTGAACTTTTGATACGAATTTAATAAGGTCTTTTAAGCAAGGATGTCAGCAACCAGACTTCAGTACACATCAGCGAATGAAGAGGTCACTTGTAATGAGAACATGACTGCTTCTGAGACGCAAAAATCTTCACTATACCAATAAATTCCAATGTATCACTAATACTATACATTATTACTTGTCTTCTGACTGTCTTAATTATTGCGCCTAACCACCGAGCATTATCATTATAAGAAGCATTGGCAATTTTAGAATCGGATAAAGCCTTAATCGTTTTTACAATGAATTGCCATTAGCCTTTACATATGAAGAATTATAAGGCAAATGGATTGTCTACGTCAGAGGATTATTTACCTCTTCCTCATAATTTTAAAACCATCTATCATTCGGTTAGCAATCAAATGGTTTTTTCATTTCACTCTCTAGCTGGACGGATGCCATGTGGCGGCGTTGTTATGATGATTCGCCAAAAATATGTCGTTGAAATATTAGTGATTCTTTATTACCTCAATAAAATAACGAGGATATGATTTAAATAGTGCCAGATTTCCCAAACGCTTAAAACGTGAAGTTTGCTTGAACAAAACTAGTAGATTCAAATTTGTTGGAAAATAACTGTCTTGGTTTTTTTTTTGGAATAAAACTTGCGTGATTTGCATCTCAATTTGAATTAAGAAAAACCAAACACACGATAATTTTCAAAATTTACAGATTGTTTTATCATGTTACGAAATTTTGTTTAAATATCCCAAGTGGAGTTTCATATCCAAATTAAAGCGGTAATTACCTCCTATAACTCCTGCACGGGTACGTTTATGTAGATTTATTTGAGATTTTCCTGCTTTTTTTTTATGTCTTAACCGAAAAGCGTCTTGAATAGCGAAGGCAGATTATCAACAGAGCACATCCAATAAGGTGTAGTGATAATTCTTATCGCTACCCCAGCATATATAGGTTGTTTTCCTGCTGACAAATATGCCCTTTGTTTCCACTTTAAGTCGAAAATTTGGAAACCAAGCAAATTCCCTAGGTTATATTATTTCCTCAGTGTTTGATTGTTTATGCGTCATTCCTTTATATAGTTGTTTCATGGTAAACTTTTCTACTCTGCAGTCTGTGTTGCTTGTCTCTCGACATGTTTAAACGTGTGAACATTGAATGTCGACCTCACTGTCTTTAGTCCTCGTAGCCCTAGCTTCGCATCATGGGATTTGCTAAATATCAATAAATGTCCTCAGCGTGACTACTGACAAACTAATTGCCGTCAAAATTCAGACCTCACTTACTCTGACAACTCTCCTGATATCTAAACAGCTGTAATCCTGCTTTTGAACCTTAAGTTTGTGACAAGTGTGTGTAACTCGACCACGTCACAGTGGATTTTGGTATACTGAGTTTCGAGTCACTATAATTTTTCGACCAAGCACTGCATAATGACTGTCTACTTTGAGAATATAACGTTTTGGTGTAACCTATTTATCTGCAACACGACTTAGTAAATTGCAGGTCATCCAATGAGTATTATATACATTTATGAACTTTGAGGCACATACAACAAGCGGATCAGGTTAAAGCGAAATGCACCATTATCTGCTAGTCTGTGTTCATCGTCAGTCCCGGTGCACATCGTCACTACATGACTGAGGAATTTTAGCCATGGATACATCCAGAATTGTGCGTCGGTGGTATAGCGGTTAGGACGCTCGCCGACCATACACATGGTCCGGGGTTCGATCCCCGGCCGACGCATTCCTTTACCTCGCTAAGCCAGAAATAATGCTGGTGAAAAGGAAAGGTTGGGCATGAGGCTAGCGACCTCATCCTGTAAAATAAACACTGCTACAGAAACTTCAGGCCACTAGCTTGAAGCCCTATGTTCCACTGGGGAACGTGAAGGAAAAAAAATACATCCAGAATACCCCCTTATTGCGCCTTTGACACTAATCACCTTTGGTGTATGCCTTTCTGTTACCACAGCTATACAAAATGCCCCGCCGATCTTCCAACTCTAACTCAGAAGAATCTCCCGTTGCCAGACGCACTAGTGCTAGGATCGCTGCTGCTCAGGCGGCATCCCCTACCAAGTCTCCAGTCAAGTCTCCCCGCCGTAAAGTAAGTTAACTCATAGATTGACACTTTTCCAGCGACAGTCTACTGAAGCGACTAAATTGGCTTCTGAGGATACCGAATCTCAGCAGTCACAGGTTAAAAGCGAAGATAGCATAGAAGAGATGAATGGTATTGATAACCTTGTTAAAGATACCGAAACTACTCCCGACCAAACTGAAATACCCCATAAGAAGGCTAAAGTCATTGAAGAAACAAGCAGTGATAACAAAACTGTATCTGCACATTGTGTAGATCAGTCAAGTTCTAAAGAAAAGGAAAGTGAGGTATCGCCAAGTGTAACGCACACTCAAGAAATAAACGCAGTGGCTAGTGATTTTGAAATTGTTGAGCATAGCTCAGTTCCATCAGCTGATAGCGCCGAAGTACAGGCAGCTATCTCTGTTCAAGGTGAGGACGGCCAACTTCTAGTCGGGTTTGTCCAAGTAGATAAAGAAGAGCTCCCAGCTGCAAACAGTTTGGAAATCAAACAGATAATTGCTTCAGAGGCTGAAAGCGAGAAATTAGCCTGTGGCCTGGAAAATGTTCCCAAGACGGAGACTATATCTGAATCCGCTGTCAACAACCTAAATGGCACTGTTGAGTCAAAAGAGCTTACTAAAGGTAATTTCTGTTTTTAACTAGTTTAAAAAATTCAGACGATTCAAAAGCTAACGGCACAGTGGATAATGAAACCCATCATAAGGCCCCTGTCTCCACCGAACAGCCTGTTGTCCAGTCACTTGTCGCGCCTGCTGCTGGAGATATTGTTCCCGAAGTCGTACCTGAAATGATTTCTCAACAATAGTTCATTCCTCGTTCATCAGACACCTGTCACATCACAGGCATCATAAGCTGACTGATTAGTTATCTGTTAATTCGGCAGCCCGGTCGTCGAGAATTTGTTTTCTTTAATTATATGTTCAGTAATGGATACCAGACTTTTATAGAAATTGAAACAGTCAATTGTATTGTCTCCTGTCAGCCGAAATGCACATCACATTTCCTACTCATCCTCCCTGTAGGTCACTGATCTCAGCATATACAATGTGTCTGATACTTAATGATAAATGAATTTTTTTCTTTATTTGCTTTTTCTTTCATTCTTTATGTAAACGCTTATTTCACTAAATCCACTGTGTCGATATACTTCATATATTCATATACGCTTGCAAGATTTTGTATCCTACTCGTCATTGTATGTTCGTTCTTTAACATTTCCATAGTTTCATGTTTATAGCCACTTTGCAAGTTATCGCGTTGCCTGTATTATCACACTCCATTTGCATTTGGTTGTTTATAAAAATTAAAGTTCATGTCTAATATTTGAATAATATTTTCTGTAAACTGTCAAGTGTTCACATGACTTCTTCAAATTAATCATACTCTGCTCATTCCAAAGGAGAAATTTTGGTGTATGATAATTAAAATCTGCGCCAGCTCATCTGACTGTAAGCCAATGGTACGATCTTGTGTTCACTTAATAAAGGGTTCCTAGACTAAATTCCTAAAAGTTTACGGCGTATTATTCAGCGAAGTTGATGAGTATCAAGTGGCTGATTTCATTCATACATGCACGAGTAAAAGTGTCTATGCCAATCAATACCACATGTTTCATTTATACCCAATACACCTCAATTATCTGGCTAAATCAAGTATTGAATTAATTCAGCTTCTAATTAACATAAATTCAAGTTAATGCGGTTAGTCTGCAAGGTCCTTTTACCTCCCATAGATTAACCGATATTATTCGTCTACTACAATGAACTAATTTAGTCACCTGGAAAAACTTATATCGATCTGAATGTTGAAGTTACTAACCACTTAACATTTGGACTTTATTCCTATGCCACTAGTTACCATTGATTTCAGGGCAACCATGTTAGATGATACCAACAAAATAGGACCTTACTTACACACGTTCTTCGCACTTGTTATATTAAGGCAAGTCGTGCTTGCTAACGAATATCTACACTGTTTTACTACATGTGTGAATATCTAGTATCGTGTTTGTGGAGCGATAATGTTATGAAGTCTTTGACTCATATTCGAAAAGGATAAAGCAGCACTCAGTTTTACTTCAACTGTTGTTTGACGACTAACGTCAGTGCCTTTCTTCTTCATACTCTTATTATGATTATAAAGAATGATATAGATTTCCTGTAATTGAGAGAATAACGGAGATTCTCTCAGATATTCATCCTACATAGTAGATAACAGAAATGTATTAATACACTGCTGGTAATATTTTGATGTCAGACAGTAGTGTACAGAATATTTTGCGGAAAGTTGGTGCAGTATAGTTGACGGTTAGCGAAAGTCAGTGGGAACCTGCAGTCTCATAAGAACTAGTCTCGTCATGACACTTAATTACTCCTGACTAAGTGTGATGGAGCTAGTCACTTGAACGTAAGCAGAGTGAAAGTTTCATAAATGCGAGATGTGACAGACAAAAGAAATAGTTGAAGCACCTACAATGTTTAATAACCACCAACTGTGTAGGATTGTTAAGGTAGTGGGTCGATAAAAATTATGGTCATTAGAACATTTGAGATTTTTAGTAAACCTTTGACGAGCAGTCCGGTTTTCGATCAACCAAACAGGTACCAAACTGACGAAGTTTAAACTTGCGGCACTTAACTTGAACTAGTGGTCATTACTCACCGTCATCCGGTGTTTCTGTATGAGTGATGGTGAACACTAAGACCGTACCTATGGGGGATACAGTCTTCAAGTTTAGAAGAGTCGCGTTGCATAGTATCATCTTTCTCTTCAAATAAGTCGAAATGTCTAGTTCGTTCATGTTACGCGTTTGCTAAAATAACAGGTATATTTCTACATGCTCGCTAACTCATATTGTTGATACAAAAGTAGTTTTTTTCCTTATTTTAATTTTCATGTCCACTATTATTTCATTCAACATTCCCATGTAACTGGATTGGATTTCTTGTATTAATGATATCTATTAGATACCTGAAAATGTATTAAGGATAAGGTGTACTCAGAAATGTTTTTTGTTACTAAAACATGATAGAGCATAAGGAATTTAAGGAGTCTTCAACCCCAAATGTCTTAGTAATTTGGCTGGCATATGCTAGAACTGTCATATAAGTGTTACATAACCTAGTTAGAATAGAAGTCGGCTAGCGTGTCTCTGAACTTTCAGTGGCTGTACCGTTTAGGTCATGTATTACCCATCCCTAATCACTGTATAAATCCTTAACGTATGTAAGGAACCCAAAAGGAATTAACATTTTTATCTGAGTCACATAACACTCCAGGTTTGTCCTTATGATGCAAAATAGGCGGTAAAGAAAACTTCTGACATTTCAAAAGCAGTTGTAGTGTAGTTTTTATGTGTATACGCACAACCACTTTCCATCATACTGCTACTTGTGACCTAGTATTGTCATTCGTTTTGACGTTAGATGATCATTTCGAATCTTCACACTACAATGCAAAATTCTGAGTTTTTTTTGTCTATCAGACTTGCTTATCTCCTCATGCCTCTCAAGTCAGTTTTAACAGCGCTGTATGATCAAACTACTCTGAAGTCTCACATGCCTCTGTTTATTTGACAGAAGTGAGAAAATAAAGATAAGTTCTTAATTCATTCCCAATTGACAGTTCCTCCCTTGGTCTGATGGCTGGGGTTGCATATCGCAATGAGCAGACAACCTACGTTGGCTGTAACTAATATTACTGCAGGCTTACGACGCGGTAAAAATCGTTAGGAGAGCGGTTTTAATAAATGCAGTAAGGACCGTCATTGGAGTTTTTTTTACACTATTTTAGGGGTTTGTGATTGGAGTTGTACTGCTGGTAAATAACCATTACGCTAACTATGCTACCTCTCTGCTCTAGGGAAGGAGGATGGTTAGGAAAGGTTAACTCCGTAAATTGTATATCCCATCTTAATGCAGACGCTATCCTAAACACCAAACAGGCCATCTGTAACTAAACTCTGCAGTAACGCAATACTAATTCTCCTGTTTCAGGTACTCTATGAAGGAACCAGCTTACACTTGAAGTAATTACTGCTCACACACTTCCATTAGCACACAAAGCTTCCGTGTTCATTACTCGATCTTATCTTGATTACTTTCATAATCTTGCTTTAATGCTGCTATAAATACCTTTTCATAGGCAAGCACCTTACTTCCCTTTAACTCTGCGACCTCTAATAGCAACGAGAACCGGATAACAATTACTGGTAGTCTATTAAAAGGCACATCGCCAACTTTGTATAGGAGCATATTATGCCAGGACCCTTTGCCTAATTAGATGATACAACGACACCTCGAGACATGGTTGTATGTCGTGTTTCGAAGTTATGCGTAGAAGATCCGAATGTGTTGTTATCCACTTAAGCCAAACGCAGTGGATCTACAAAGATCACCTTATGGATCTCAAGGGTTTCCTGGTTATTCAAGCGTTAGTTTTCAGGAATTTGATTTGATTCGGTACACGATTTCATCGTGAATTGGTAGAAGTTCGAAATCATGGGCCATTGGATCAGGTCCCAGTGGCTAAGTGGTCTACGAGCTCGCTTTATGACCGGAAGGTCCTGGGTTCAAACCCCGGTGGGTGCGCACTTCTGAAGAGTCCCAATATGGGAAGAAACAGCCGTCCAGTACTCCCAAGTTCTCCAATGTGCGATTCCCAAGCTGATGTCAGCTCATGATGAAATCCTGTAAACAATTCTTTGGTTGGTTCACGGGGACTTGCTGGTGTAGGGGATGGCAGTGAGTGGTAAGATGAAGAAATCACAACTTGACCGAATTTATAGCGGATGTGTATGCTAACCGCCTGGACAGTTCCGTCAGAAGATAAGATTTCGAAATCCATCGATTTCTTTCCATGATATCTACTTACTCCCATACAGACTAATCTCGGACGAAATGAAGGACGAGTTCTTCCAAAAGCGAAATATCGAGGAATTGCAGGTGACTTCAGTGGCTAAGGGGGGAAGTTGCACAAATATGAAAAGTATATTAGCAACACCTACGGAGTCCCATGACGACTTACTTACTTTACTTCGTCTATATCCTACGGGCGGATGAGCCGGCATCATGAACATCCCATGACGACGAACCTATAGCAGTAACCAACTTTTATACTTGTGTTGAGGTAACTATCTGTCCACATTCTCGAGCAGTAGTGTTAAGATGAAGTCTATCTGGATTTCGGTGTGTCCGTCAGATGAAGTCTATGTCGCCTTGTGTATAGCCTCGTGCTTGTACACGCTACCTCCTATCACCGAATCATTGAATGCACAGAATTCTCCGAATAGCTCACCATCCTCATTCATTTCTCAGAGAGTCTCCTTACCTATGACAAGTTCTTTTCCCGTGTTGTTTGCTCCCAGTTCGGCGTCCACATCACCCATTAGAATTTCATTGTTGTTATTTTGTTTCTTGTCCATTACTGTTTGGATTGGTCTGCAGAATTCTTTCTTCTGTTGATCTTCGATGTTTGTAGGTGCGTAGCACTGAGTAATTGTAACCTCCCTACACACCAAGCCTTCGCTCTATTTTGCAGCTTAGTAACAGTAAGTAAACTGAACGATTTTAGAACATCTTGTAATCAGTCTGATTTTCATACGGCTTATTCGTTAGCTGCAGTGGCATTTGATGACATTTGTTTTTCAACGTTATTTCACCTTCCAGAAAAATGGTAAATTTGGTTTCAGTATTTCTATGCAACGGAAAGCAGCAGAGCCTGATAGAATTAATCCACTGCTTTATAAAGACGGTGTTGGTGACATTGCTTTCTGGACTGACTAACGTATTAGGCAACATCTTGTAATCAGATATAGTCGCGTCGAATTGGTGTCAGTCATTGTTCATCCCAATATACACGAAGGGAAACAAGTCTTCCTGTGGTAATCATAAAGGGAATAGCTTGACTAATATGATATCTAAAGTTTTTGGCTCAATAGTCACGCGTAGATTAAGTGGTGCCGGAGAGAAATAAACATGATAAAACCAGGCAGGCTTTAGACCAGGTAGAGAGTGTATTGATCATTTATCCACCCCTCGACAAATTCTGGAACAGGAATATTTACCGGCGTTTAACAATCGCCACATTTCCTGACGTGAAGGCGGAATTCAACTCTGTCGACCGAGTAGTATTACGGTAATGTTTGGTCGAGAAGGTATGTCACTAATCAGGGCACCCTACACGAACTCATACAGCTGTGCAAGAGCTTATGGAGAGTTTCCATCTGAAGTGATGACAGCCAGTGGTGTCTTTCACGGATGCCCACTGTCCCCGTTTCTGTTTAATGTCATCATAGATGTACTACTGGAAGTTGATCCTAATTGACTTCAGTTACTTATGGATTGACTTGTCACCAGGGTATAAATAGTCTTGTCGAATTAGAATATGCGGATGACATATTACTTCTAGATGAAGACGCTGATGAGATACCGAGTCTTCTGAACACCTTGAGTTGCAGTCTTCGAATGTATGACATGCGATTCGCCCCTGTCAAGTGTAAGGCGGTTCTGCAGCACTGGTTTGCACCGACTCTTGGTCTGAAGACAAGAAGTGAAGTGATTGAGCTTGTTGACCACTTCCCTTATCTGAGAAGTTGCATGAGACCTGATATAGTGATTGCTTACGAGATCTCAGCGCGGATACAAAAGGCACGTGTGGCATTTACCAATTCACATCGTTTCTGGCATGGACGTGATATCCGGCTATCGATCAAAGGATATATGTACTATGCAGTAGTTTGGTCTATCTTCCTTTGTGGCTGTGAGACATGGTCATTGAAAGTGGAATACATGATGAAAAGGCTAGCTGTCTTTGATCATGTGTGTCTGTTCTATCTTCCGTGTTAGGTGGTGTAATATAGTGAGTAATATCGAGGTTAGGCGTTGGGTAAGAAGGGGAGATCTATCGATGAGGTTGTGAAGCTACATCGATTGAGATGGCTAGGGCACGTCGCCGTCTCCTTCCCCGATGGGCAATATTAGCTGACATAGGATTAGGTTGGAAAAGAGCTAGTAGTGGTCAGAAGAAAACATGGCATCATTCCATGAAATCCTTAACAGTTAGTCTGAGCCACATAGAGGGGTATAGATTACTTGTTTGGAGTGATCGGGATCCTAAGAAATAGTAGCTGGAGATAATCAGTGATATGGCTCAAAGTCGTTCTCAGTGGCACACAGATTCATTCACTCTTTGTCGTCTACCACATCCAAAAAGCCTATTGTTACACTATGTTACTATTCTTTCTTCCTCACATTTCTGTTTATTATCATTCTTCCGAATCTCCTTTTTCTGTCTTGTTTTCCTTTGTGTGCTTTATGGAATGTGGCAACTTGAACTGGTGCACTTCTGTGATAAGCTCTATGTTGAGACTCATTCAGTCTTTGTTTATGTGTAGTCTATCTCTAAAAGCTGCATACTGAATTTCAAGAGTTTCAAGCAATTTATTTTTCGTAGCTCAGAAAGCGTTTCATTTATCAGAGAATCGTGTGACATTGGTACAGAAGCTTACTGTCAAAAACTGTACAATAGGCATTATATTGTTTGTTTCCTTAAAAAGTGCTTGGAAAGTATGAGTAACATAGTGGTCGGCAGTATCTCCAGCCACTTCGACCTCAGTATCGTCTGTGTTATGATTGGTCAACATTAGATTGCTCAAGGTGTGTAGGTAATATCATATCACTGTAAACCAACGGTCTACACAAATCTAACTTCAAATCACTTACGATATACCCTTTGTAGGGAGTAGATAACTCTGTGGTAGGAGTCTTTTCTTGTGCTTTAAAACTGCTTCTGGAGAGGTTGAAAACTTAAGACTAGTGTCGCGTGGACTGCCCATCGACTGTAGCCCTCAACTTCCCACGTGTCACTTGACTTCCTCTCAACCAACCGGATAGTGTAGTATTTCTTCACGAACTAAATGTTCCTCATAAACCTGTATCTACATTTGCCTACAACGAGAAGTGAATACAGCTTAAGTGTAAATCGCTCAAGCTACTCTAAGTTAGTTCAAAGTAATTAGTGATCCCTACTTGAGATCCTGAAATAGATTATACGCAGCTGAGAGATATAATACTGGATTAAACCTATTGTGTTAAGGTGTGTGATAATAATAATAATACTAGTAATGTAATGTGATTTGTAGCTAGGGCATATTACTAGTATAGCCTAAGCCAGTGAATTAGTTCCTCATCAATCAATAGTTTCGTCCTTTGATTCCAAAATAGCACTGCGTTTATTACTTTTCGCGGCGTAGCTATCGAACCAACTATGCAAGTGGGTTGAGTTTGTTACATTTTATACTGTTTAGCATCCAGTTGTAGAGATTGTTCGGCTAGAATACATGGAAATCATGTACGAATTGTCAGTGTTGAAGCGAAGATCTTATGAAATATAGTTGATCCCAATTAGTAATCTCACACAAATAAATGATAAGTTAATGACTTAGTTTTCACATGTACATTAGCCTGTTAGGCTATTTAACGAGCATAGTTTCAGGGCCACGCATGAATGGAGTAGACACAATACATCTGAAATTTCATTTCTTTCAGTGCATTATGCGAATGCAGTAGCGAAAATTGTCCTCTAACTAACTGGATCTACGTATTTATAACATTAAGTAGCTGATTCGGAGTTGGGTATACTGGAATATTCTGGCTGATAAGTATGACCATTTGACGCAGTGAACTGAGAAAGAATTCAGGCATTTTACCAACAGCGCTTCTGTATTATACCTTGTGTTTAGTGAAACTATCACATGAGGAATGTGGAATTCTAGTTGAGTTATAGTAGATATCTCGTACCTGAGATGCTGAGTTGTGTTCCGTATGTTGACTGACTGTAGCATTAAATGCTAACGTAAGTATGAATATATTGGAAGAAAGCGAAGTGACGAATACAAGGAAGCAGTTGTTGTTTGTAGATCGCTCATTTGCATTTGACCAGGGCTTTGTGACCAGTGTTAGAGTTTGTAAACGATGTTGGTCATGGTCACTCACGTAAACGAAAAAGCATTTGCGTTTCATATCTTAATTCTCATATATTGTGGGGCCGCTCCAGTCCCACGGTTATTGTAATATGAACGCAACAGGGTTGGTGATGTGTCTATGACCTTTGCTAAAACTGACAAAGATGACCTCCTGTTAAAGTACTGTTGACGTAAACACGCGTTCCTAGTCGATACTAATTTTAAGCATGAGAGGAGATGTTACTTTATCTGGGGGACACGGCGATCAAGTTAGCGGTCTGTTCTCAGTCTGAGCCACCTGCACGCAATAATTCAAGCACTTACGACTTGAAGGACTTAGGAGACCACCGCCAGTTACGAAAGCTTTGCGCAGCCAAATTTTAATGAGAAATGAGTATATCTAAAGGGAATAAATGACTCAACACATCTGAAATCTCTACGCCGTAACAGAGTTCGGCCAAATGATTAGACACTCCAACACCATGCACGTAATCGGATTGACTCAATTCAAACGTGTATCACTGAGTTATTGAAGAACGTAACAGAAAGGTTCTAAGCTGTTGACGAATTACCAGAAAACTTAAGGAAACTATTTTCAGATTATGTAGATGTAATTGTGAGTCAAAGGAAAGAAAAGAAACGTATGAAGCTGCTACAGAGTATGGAGAACAAGGCACCTGAAACAAGATTTCCTCCGAACCCAAGTGGTTTTGTGTATAATTTTTCGGATGTAGTCCTTAGTGAAGTGGATCTACGGGTTTTATCGCTTGGCCCTAAATTTTGTGATAGCCATGTTAAAATTAATAAAATGGGAAATCAGATATTGCGTTAATGTGTGGTATATGCAGTAGGAGTGATTTACTCGTGTTTTTAATATTCTTTTCGTTGAGGAGGTCAGTCATCACCACGTTTCAATGTCGTCGAGTTACCCCCAGATTTCTCTGTGAATAATAAATTTTGCTTTTCTGTTATCCGGTATGTCATACTGTGGTGAGAGCTGTCTACTAGCCAAATCGGTAGACAGTAATTTACGTCAATGTTTACATAGTCACGATTTGTCGTGAGATAATATGAACAAGACTGATTCAAAAACCGACCACAGCAGACTTTGCGTAGGCGGATACAGTTAACAAATAGATGATCTGACATTCAAGAAACAGTCACAAAGAGATGAAAGATTGACTTTAAGTGAGAAACACCCAATCAGAAGACTGTGTTTGTTTGCTTAAATATCCATAGTAATGTACATGAAAATATATAAATATGCTTTGATTTTCTTTAATAAACGATCTGTTTCCTGGCCCTTGTCTTCTGTTGTTACAGTACTATTCAGGTTTGTCATTTATATGATAGGCAAACAAATCTGTCGTGAACAGTTTCTCGTAATAGACGGATGCCATACATTAAGTTGTAATTAGTTTTTTGAGTACTTACCTGGAAAGAGAGGAATTCAGTTACCTTTTACTCATTGAAATCGAACTAATTATGCAACAAATAAATTTTTAATAAAGTTTATTTCTCACAAAATTTCTTTCTAGATAGTTGAATGATTCGTGAATTTTGCTTTGCTCAAACTGTTATGAAATCTAACCTTGGATCAATAGCATAGACTGGAATTATTTATACTCAGCATTGCAAATGTCGGAAACAAGATAGTGAAATTGATTCTTTTCTTTTGTTACTCTCTATCTCTCACGGAGAATACGTATAACACTGACTTGTCGATGGCCGATGTTCGTTTGTCACATGAGTTCAATGTTCAACTAGGTAAAAATTGATATGGAATATAAATGCAGAGTTAGCCAGGCAGTCCTACAAATCTTCATATTTCATGTTTTATTCCAATCAAATTTGTCCTTTCTTCGCCCCGACAGTAATACATATCTACACTGCTCAGGTTTCATTGTTTTTAGACAACAGAATACTTCATTTTATATTCTAAAGTCGTCCCATGTGGTTTACACATGGTTTGAGTGTAATATAAAGTGATTTAAGTAGGAATCACGCAACAGTACACTTCTTTTTAATTCAAGTAATTGATAAACGAATAAGGCATATCACAACACAAATCGGGTCCCAGTGGCTCAATGGTCTACGAGCTCGTCTTGTAACCAGAACTTCCTGGGTTCGAACCTCATGTGGTGGGTGCGTACTGCCGGAGAGTCCCAAACTAGTACGAAACAGCTGTCCAGTAGTCCCAGGTTTTCAGTGGTTCTCACTCAGGTAGGACAAGCCATGTAGGCTAAAAGGCCCGGTGGTACCAATTAAACAAAATAATATAATTTACAAAATACCTTGCAATGACTGTTAGTTAGGTCAACCACACAGGCCAAACTAGTAGATCGGGAGTAGTCAGATTGCCCGTCAGAACATAAGAAATTAGAACAGGTTAGAATGATTGAACCCGCGAAGATAAGTAATTTAGCAAAAAGCTCAATGATTTCACTGCATGCATTAACACAACCACATGATAGTGTGGGAGACAGTTAAAATTCTAAGAAGTCATATAGGTAGGTTGATTACTGAATCCTGATTCATTCAGTCTACACCCAACACATGCAACAGTAATGTCTCAACGCAAATAGCAGAGATATGGATGATATGATTACCAGTCAAATCAAAGGATAATAAATAATGTCAAAATGTATGCAGTCCACATTCTAACAAGTTATTTATTTTACTATAAAAATATCTTATTTCCCATCTTATTGTATTTTATTGATAACACTGATATTATTTCCGAATGCACTTTATGTCCTATTGGTTTTATTCAAAAGTCTAATCAATATTTACTGATGTGTATAAATGAAACAAGAAAGTTGTGTGAGTGCCACGATATGATTATGAGTAGTAATTTGTTCTCGAGACGTCATCAGTAAATAACACTGTGTGATTTTATCAAAATGAAATTTTATCCATAATGGAGTTATACTTAACCACAGTCCCCAAGATTTATCCTTATAGTAGTAGGTAAACAGCCGTGTCTTACTCATGTTTTCACTTCGAAGGCTTTCCTGGGGTTTCCGTTGTTGAACAAACGACTTGTGACATCACCATGCGTCTGTTGAATGAGGTTGATAAAGATCTGGCGTGATACGTAGTGTTGAAGTAGTTTCCCAACCACTCCTCAGTCAACTCTGTCGAAAACCTCTTCAAAGTAGATCAACTCGAGGTAGACGTATGATTGCTATTCTATGCTCTGTTCGATGATGATCAACTGGGTTGTGATTTGTTCCGCACATAATTGGATTTTCCTGGATTCAGTGCATCTTTCAGTTCCTCCAGGATCATGCAGTTTGATATTTTGCTGGGCGTCGACAAGAGCATGATTCTGTGTCACTTATTGCAGAGGTCTTCTAAGTCTAAATCACCCTACTCTGATTGTTTGATGACGTAGCCTTTGTTCCAATCAGTAGATACCTTTCCTTCCTTCCAAACATTTCGCAATAGTGGTGTGAGCATGTCCACTGCGGTCTGTGGATCCGTTTTCAGTGCTTCACGTGGCATTTTGTCTGGTCCCGCTGCCTTCCCTGGTCGGGTATCAGTAGGTTGATTTCATTCAAGGATTCTGCTTTTCAAGTGTTGGTTTGTAGGGATTTGATTGGTTACAGGATTTTCATCATGAGCTGACATTAGTTAGAGAACCATTGGAAAACCTGGGAGTACTGGACAGCTGTTTCGTCCTAGTTTATGACTCTTCATCAGTACGCACCCACCGGAATTCGAACCCCGGACCTTCTGGTTACAAGGCGAGCTCGTATACCATTAAGCCACTGGGACCTGATCCAATGGCCAGTGGTAGTTCTGTGGCTGTTGGTGGAGTTGCAGGTGGCGTCTAGTTCAAGATCCCGTGGGATTGATCGGTCGATTGCTTCCTTTGATTCTCCTGTTTGGTAATTAGATTCCCTTCACTACCTTTCATTGGTTTCATTTGAGTTAATCTGTTCCCGGAATGCGACCTGGTTGTGTGATTTAGTGTTCTGAGGGTTTTTACCTGCGAACTATTCTGCTTTGGTTGTCAGTGTGTTGTAGAATTGTCTTTCGTCTTCCCTTCTACTCTTCTTTGCTTCTTTATTCAGTGCGTTGTAGATTGAACTCAGCTTCTCCTTCTGTTGTCCATCTCTGCACTGATTCATCTTCTGTTTCACCATCCTCCTCTCCTCTCTTTTATTAATTCCCAGGTGGTGTCCATGGAGAGCCATTCCTTTTCTTGCCTCTTCTTTCTTCCTAAAACGACTATATACGTTTCCCTTTACATCACTTTCAGTGTTCTTCCACACAGGTTTCTTCAGTGGTGTTATGTGATGTCTCCAACTTTGTTCCGATGGCTGCTGTGAAGGTGCGTGTTAAACTCCAAGTGTGGTGTATCTCCAGTCGCTTTGAAGGCTTTCAGCTTGACTGTGAGGGTTCCTTGCACTTGATAATGGTCTGAGCTCGCACCTGCTCCTCTTCTCGATTTCGTGTGCTGTAGGCTGTGTCTCCATATTTTTGAGCAGCAGTCTTGAGATGAAGTCTATCTGGATTTCGGTGTGTCCGTCAGATGAAGTCTATGTCGCCTTGTGTATAGCCTCGTGCTTGTACACACTACCTCCTATCACCAAATCATTGAATGCAAAGGATTCTCCGAATAGCTCACCATCCTCATTCATTTCTCAGAGAGTCTCCTTACCTATGACAAGTTCTTTTCCCGTGTTGTTTGCTCCCAGTTCGGCGTCCACATCGCCCATTAGAATTCCATTGTTGTTATTTAGTTTCTTGTCCGTTACTGTTTGGATTTGTCTGCAGAATTCTTCTTTCTTCTGTTGATCTGCGATGTTTGTAGGTGCGTAGCATTGAGTAATTGTAACTTTCCTACATTTTAAATTGAATCTCGATGTCATTGTCCTGGATGAAGTTGGTTCCCACTGTATGAGAGCCTTCGACGTTGTTGGTGACATCACGGCAGCCACTGCTACGGTGTGCTTGTGGTTATCGTCTGGGTGACGGGAGTGGTTTACTGGCTCTGCAGTTAACAATTTGGAGAGTCTACTTCCATTCCATCTGGTCTCACAGATTCCTAGCCCTCATATTCTATATATTCTCATCTCTAGCAATCTAAGCGACCCCCTTAGCTCCGAACAATGTGTGGACATTTGATGTTCGCGTGTTTACTTTTTCTTTCATTGAAATAAAATACTTCGGCTGACCGGTTTCCTGAAGACTTTCACCAGTCGATGTGATTCTGTCACTCTGATTGTTTCGAAGAATAAGTTTGTATTTTTGGTATGCTTTGAATTTTCTGTAGCGATTGGTTTGGTTTTCTGGGATATGGTGAATAGTCCCATGCCAAGCCTTCCCTCTACTTTTCGGCTTATGACCAACCAGAATACTATTGAATTAGTAAACTTAAGGAGGCTTGCCTCCTTGTAAGGAATCCCCCAAATACGTACCTGAAGTGGAAAGAATAGAAAAATCTGTCAGTTTATAACATCCTAGTAATATCCGATTGTATTCATTAGACTGGTTACTTATGGTAGATGATAAATTGATATAAAGTAGTTCTGATAGTGTACCTCGTTAAGTGGAATCCCTCCTTACTAAATTCAAAATTATGCGGTGTAAAGGTTCAGCGTCAAGTTAAAGTGAACTGATATAAGTGACTGCAAGGGTGAATATGAAATACAACATTGTGTACATATCATGGTTTCAGAACTTAATCAGTTGTTACTTTACGTAAGGAAGTTTATCTATGCAACAAGTTGGATGACTTTAAACTTGTGGTGGTGTGATACAGACAATATTATTTCACATATTCCCACAGTTCAATGCTTCATCAGCAAAAGAATAATAAATGTATTTCAACATTCTGTTTCATGTCGTTTAGTGTAAACGAAAATCACAAACTCAGTGACTGGTTGAAAAATATAACACTTATATATATATATATATATATATATATATATATATATATGGTGTCGCTGCCAGCCGAAAAATTGAAAGCCTGTGCCTTTCAGTTTTTGATGGAGACATATGGATCTTCGAGGCTGTTGCGCAGCTGAGTGGCGTTCAAGATCCGTCTTCGATGAGGCTGTTACTTGGAACGCTGCTGGGAGGTTGGGCGAAGGCAATATATGAAAGTGTATCCTGTCGTTACACTAGTAGTCTTGTGGCGTGTGCTACTGATAAGATTTATCAGTAATATGTAGGGAGACGTTCGTCAGCTTAGATATATCAAATAACGGGGAGATAGATTTGACGTCAAAGAGATGAAATAAACTATCGTTGTGGCAAAACATGTCAGACACGAAGAAAGACAAAGAAACACAATATGAAGGATATAATTAAGACAACATGGAAGATCTGTGCAAATGGTGATTTGAAGATAAGGTGATATATAATTTCGCTATATTGAGATATCAAATGAACATTCCTTTATCAAGTCTCATGTCTTTCACCGTTACAGTATAGTCTCACCTGACAATATGCCGTTCAAAGATTTTAGCTTAAAACCACTCACTATCTGAAAAAAGTTGGAGTTCACGGGTCATTGAATTCTGGCCTAGGTCGCTAAATAATTAACGAACTTGGCGTCGTAACGTGAATGTTCAGGGTCTAGCTCCTGATGGGTCATGAAGAGTCCAGAACTTCGACGAAACAGCTGTGCAGTACTCGCTGGTTGTCAGTATTTCTCTAACTGACAACAATCCGCGAACAAACTTGAAATAAATCATGCCCCATACCAACTAACTCTTCGAAATTAATTAGACATAAATAATGTATTTGTTTTTATCTCTACCTCTGCCCAGTGCAGTGCATTTTAGGTAGATACTGTGTCATATTAAAACACATTATTTTCATTCAAAAAAATTGTTTTCTAGACATATAGCGTTTTACTTCAAAATGAATTCGTTTCCAAAGTGCATTTTAACATGAATTAATACACGATAAAGATAAATAACTAACTACTAAAGGAATGTTCATTCGTTATTTATATATATCAGCAAAACTTTGAAAGCTAATCTTCATATATACATATACATTTTTGAAGTGGAAATAAAATCGATTTGAATGACTAATGTTCATCTGGTGACGAGCAAGTGCACTTTAACTTAAGCACTGAATGATGTTATGCACATTCTAACGTATGACGATCTCAAATTTTGCTGCTCCATACCTTCACTATTAGAGAATCTGAAGCCTACGTAAAATAAAGGTTCATTGTACACGTATTATTCACCGAATACATCAATCCAGTATTCTTAAAGTATTTTATAAAGTGATTTCAGCTCTTCACACATTTCATTGATCTGAAGGTAATGATCATTTATTAATACTAAGGTTTCTGTAATTGATTAAAAATGCCCATTAAAATTTTCAAAAGAATAGACACGGAACAAAGAGTACTCTTTTCGATAAATTCATCATCAGGTTCTACAATTATATATACATTATAATGAATGAATGAATTAGTCTTATGAACGACATTAATGTTTAAATAACATCAAATCAATAATATTGATAAATTACAGTTGAACAGCATCAACATAAAATAAACTGAATGTCAGAAGAATTAGGGAAGGTAATAGTACAAATTCATGAGTTTATAGTCTCTAGTGAGGGCCAGGGCAGTAGTAGGGGCTGGACTTGTTTCTTTTGGACACAGAGCACTGGTTGTTTGAGGCGAATTACAATAGCCTCTGCTGTTTGGAGCATGCGGTTCTCCGATGTTTTTGGCAATTTATTTGGTAGCCAGTAGACGATAGAGAAGGATTCTTCAATGCTGGCTTTGTGGCCGGTTTTCACCAGATGGTCTAATATCGAGCTGTTAATAGTTTTAACTACACCTTTACTTAGCCATAGTGGGATCTATTCTCGGGCACGAAAAATCAAGTTCCTAGAGCAACGGCCAACATAACTCGCTCCACAAGCGCAGTTGAATTGATAGATACAATTTGAAGTGGCTAGTCTAGGTACTTCATCTTTCAGTCGAGATAGCACCATCGGTCGTGTAGAGAATAATACGTGTAGTTCGCCAGCATTAAAAGTTCTGTAATTAAACCTCTAAATTTTTATTGTTGTATACAAACACCTAATATTTCCTATATAATTAACATTGATATTATTAACATCCTTATTCTTATTATTTGATCCAGAGCACATTTAACCAAATAGACATGTATGCGAAAACAATTATTGATAGAAAATAAGAAATTTCGCATGAACCATCATCATTTATTTGTGTTCTCCGAACTGGTTCATTTGATTGTGAAGCTTTCATTGTCCTTCTAGACAAAATCTTCTTGGCGCAAGTTTAAGTTTGAATTCCACATTAATGATGTAATTGTATCTCCTGACAGCCATTTTCGTGATTGGTTTGTTATTTACATCTTTATTGAACACTTTTATGGGGTTGGGATTCGAACTTTATTGTGATTTATTTTTTATTGAATGGTAAATTCGGTCTATAGAAATGTATTTGTTAATCAGTTATTCACTTGAGTACCAGGTGTCTAGAAATACCCTCGTATTTTTGGTGTTTCCTCTACTTAAAAATTCCACATTCTTCCAATCGATTTGGTGTCAATAATTATCTACATGCATCAGAATGAGAGAATATATATTGTGTCGTAATGTATAGACATCAATCAGAGAATCACTGAATACCATGGAGTGCTGGACAGCCGTTTTGTTCTTATTTAGGGCTCATCAATAGCTCGTAAGCACGAACTCACCAGGGATCGAAGCCAAAACCTTTAGGTTACGGGTCGAGCGGATTTGACTACGAAGCCACTGCTGTACAACGATCAGTGAATTCTAACTTCTGTCGATTCCTGATAAAGAGCTATAGTCAACCAATGCCATAGGTGATTATCCGCTTCATACATAGTACGGTGAACCATATGGGCGACTGAACAACTTTCCAGTGCTCTGTGATTTTCTAAATGATATCAGTTAGTGATGGAATAATGTACACTGGAATATGATTTGCCCATCCTTCGATCACTGTACTTATTCTAGGCTGTTTTCTTATGAGTTTGTACAGGGGAGTCTAGTTGTTAACTTTGATAATCTGTTGTTTTGAGTTTTGATCAGATTAAATGATAGATGGTATTGTATGATTAGGCTTATTGTGACACAGTATTGTTCTCTGAATGGTGTTTTGAGCACAGTCTATCGCCCGTTTCTGTATTATACTGACTCCCGAATCGATAATGTTTATTTATCAGCTGATTCAATGAACTAGGTAGACTAATATGTATTAAGGAGTTAATCAGATCTCTGCAAAATCTACTTGACAATATGGTGGTTGAATGTCTTTGAAGTATTCTTGTAACTCAGTGTAATTTGGTTAAGTTTTCGATCAATAAAGAAAAATAGATAAACTTAGTTAAGTGCAAAGTGAATTTAATCCAGTTCAACTGACTACGAGTTAGGTGTCGTACTCATATGCCTTTAGTGCAGCTGAACCTCACTACCTAACTTTGTTAATACAAAGGAACTCGGACAAATAACAACATGAATTTAATTGATAAAATACGTAAATTCAGGTGGTTTGAACTGATCCAGCTCTCTGAGCTGGATGCACTACGCACCTCTGATGAGCTGGTTCCTAAACGATCGAAACGGCTGTCCAGTATTTAGATCACTTATATGTGGCTGGCTAGAACTACTGATTTATGTGAGTGTTACCCAACTACTCATATTGACCAATCAGTAATTTATAGCATCATGCAATTATTGTTGCTTCCTTGATTACCATTTATTGCGCCAAGCAGATCGCATATTGTGGTCTAAATAACTTCGACTTCCAAAGGAAATTGTGGTGGAACTTTGCTTCAAACGATGTCAGCATGACTGTTAACAATGGTAATACTGTAACAACAGAAGACAAGGGCCAGGCAACAGATCGTTTATTAAGGAAATCAAAGCATATTTATATATTTTCATGTACATTATTATAGATTAGTTAAGCAAACAGACACAGTCTCCTGATTGGTTGTTTCTCACAGAAACTTAATCTTTCATCTCTTTGTGACTGTTTCTTGAATGTCAGATCATCTATGTGTTAGCTGTATCCGCCTACGCAAAGTCTGCTGTGGTCGCTTTTTGAATCAGTGTTTGTTCATATTTTCTCACGACCAATCTTGAGAACGTAAACATTGACGTCAATTACTGTCTACCAATTTGGCTGGTAGACAGCTCTCACCACAATACGGACAAACGATGAAAACTCTCAGAAAAACAAACAAACATGCAAGATCAGAGTTTATGGTATCTATCTGGAAGACCAAAGGAAATAATAACACAATGTTTACACCGACAGTCACATTTATTTATCACTAGTATAGTCTATTAATCCACTTTTGGTGAACTTCCTATAGCGAGCTCCCTAAAGTTTGCACCCAATCAGTCACCTGGAGTGATTGTTACTGAACCCTGAGAATTAGTTCACCTTATCGGGGTGATAGGAAAATTTGGTTGCAATAAGTCTGTTTAACTTATTTAGATAAACGAAATGGGTGTACTTGGAGTTTGACTATCTTACAGAGTCACTAATCACCTAGTTCCTTTTCACTTTTTGTTTGGGTGAAGTAAACTGGTATTCAAATATGATGGAGAAGATTTGTAGCTCAGGTAGATGATTTTGATGTGGTTGTGTTCTCTGAGCTGGATAGTTAATTTGCGAAGCTTTCATTGCCCTACTGGGCAACATCTTCATCGGATACTTCGATCTGAAGTGAGCTTTTAGATTTCTCCACGAGTTTATTAGTCATCTTTCCTGTTGACCTTGAACGTGATTGGTTGTTTTTGTGTGTTTCCACTCCCTCTAGGCTACTTGTGTTGGAACTGATTGTTTCTTTGACTTGAACTTTGATCCTTTGTGTGTGAGATTTCCTTCTTATCGGTTGGTAAACTTTGTCTATCTCGATGTGTCTATTGATTGACGATTCACTGGAATACCAGGTTACTTAGAATTCTCTAGCATTCTTGTTGTTTCCTCTGTCTAATATTTGAACCTTGTCCCAATCGAATTGATGTCTGTGGTTGTCTGTATGTAGTGATATTAGGGAGTGGATGTCATGTCTTTTGACGGCTAGCTTATGTTCATGGACACGAAGAAGAAGGAGATGTCCACTTTGACCAATGTAGTGTTTTTCGCAGTTGTTACAATTTATTTTGTAAACTGATATTTTATAGTTATGAAATGTTCAGTTGTGAATTGAATAACTTGATTATGACATCTCAGACTTTACTACTGAATGACGCAAACTCTAGTCTTATATACACCTGGAAATCAATTCCAAAAAAATATAAATCTTCGTTTTACGACCAGTGAACATGACATGTAAACTCAGCTTCACATCATGCTCCACTACACTAATAAACTAAATAATTGTAGCTGCAACCGGTTGGTTGTACTATTCGATAACCATCATAACATCCTGTTTCATAATTTTAATTTAATTTATACACAGGAAGTAAAGTTGTGAGTACAACTGAGAATATCTTATTCAGAGTTCAGTGATTTATTCTTTGATTCTAAGTATAATTTAATTTAGTAAATCTAGGAGAGTTTTGTCACACATTTGACATTTTACTTTACCTTCATTGTCATTTTAACTGGCAGACTTAAGAACGTAGAACGTTCCACCTATTTCCATCAATTCAAGTTGCACGCTTGAAAGTAAAGAACAGAAATGTAATGAAACCACAATAGACGAAAATGTAAGTAGGAAAGAATAATAAGATGAAGATTTAAAAAAAGCAACAACTACAGTTTTAGCAGAATAAAGTGGTACCATATTTTATCTCGTCGCCTTCTCTTCAGCTGCTTACAGGGCAAAAACATTAATAAATGTATCTACAAAAACAATTTGACATACTTGCACAGAGTTCATTTTAAACAGAAATCAATCGATCAATATACACATACACTAATAATATATATATATATGTATATATATAAATATATATATATATATATATATATATAATATTGAACACAATTCCGAGCAATAATAATCATACACAATGAAAACTTTTCAGTATCTCGCAGTAGGATGAAAAATATCCAGTTACCAGGGCAAAGAAAGACTGATAACTGCTTCTTTCTGAATGCACAAATCAGGTTTTAGGCGCTTGATGGAAAAGGCTTCAGCAAACTTAAGGAGCATTGAACTCTTTTGCTTATTGATAATTTTGAACGACTTTTCGACGTCCACCTCATGACCCGTGTCAAGAAGATGCCTGGCGATGATACTGCTTAAAGCATTTGTTCCCTTTAGACGTAAGCTTTTTGGTACATGTTCAGAGAATCGTAGATATGCTCTTCTTTCTGTTCTTCCAATGTAACTGCTCCCGCTGATACATGTAAATTTGCGTATACAGTCGGCGTTAACATGAGAAGGATATCTATCGATTTTTGATTGCATCAAATAGCAAGTTGTTCGATAGACGGGAATGAGCTTAGCTACAGGATAGGCTATAGCTAGTGATGTACTCAACCTTCTTCTGATCATCGCTGCAATGTTTTCGCCTTTATAATCAAGCTCAAAGTAGATTGGCTTTTTTCTTACTGTGATTTGTTTTTCATTTGCGACTGCAGATCTTCCATACTTGTTGATGAACCTTTGAGGGTACCCATTGCTCTTCTGTGTCTTTTCAAGAAACTCAAATTCTTCCTCTAGTTTCTCTGTAGAGCATATTCTTCTCGCTCTATAGTACAGAGTTTTGACCAGTGCTCGTTTATAGCTATTTGGACAAAAGCTATTAAAATGTAAGTATTGTCCTTTCCATGTGGACTTACGACAAATTGTCTTTTGAAGACTACCGTCTTCTAGGCGTTCCATGGCGATGTCGAGGAAGTGGAACTTTACGTCACTTTCATGTTCCATAGTGAACTCAATATTGGTGTGTGCATCATTGAATAATCTTAGTAAGTGTGAAGCATGACTTTCCTTTTTGCTCTCTATAAATGTGTCATCAATGTAACTACAGTAGGAAGTTGTTTCATCGATTGCATGCTTCAACTTTGTTCTTTCAAGGTTGAACATGAATATATCTGCTAAAACAGGACTAAGTGGACTGCCCATAGCTATATTATCTATTTGGTACCATTTTATGCTGCTAAAACTGTAGTTGTTGCTTTGTTCAAATTCATTAGGGGGAACAAATGTGTGAAATTAGATGAAGATTATTGATCCTTTACAGAATCACGATCCAAATCCTCGAATGGAACCCGAATGGTGAACGACAAGTTGAACTTATGTCCCATGGCGATATGCAAGAAACCGTGTAAGAAGATGCGTCGGTGGCACAGCGGTTAGGACTCTCGCCGACCATGCACATGGTCCGGGGTTCGATCCCCTGCTGGCGCACACCCGATATCTATGGTCGGACTGTAAATTTGGGCTACCGATATCCATGGTGAAAATTCCATGCTTGTACTGAAAATACGGTGTGGAATCAAGCTGTAATCAAAATAAACAAAAATAAAAAAAGTTTATATGAAGTCGTGGAGCCAGCTGAAGAGGACTGTAGAAGACAGGATCAATTAAAGATGTGCTGCTGAAGCTGTAGGCTCCACTGGCAACCCAAGGGAATAATAATAATTCAGGCGCTTTTCTGTGTGTATGTGTATGTACGTACGCTACAGTGTGTGAGCTGTCGAAGTGAGAAATGTTTCGCGTCTGGATGGATGCAATTTCCAGTTGTGTTTCTGAAGTTAGAGGGAAACATATATCCCTTTCTACGACATGTATGCCGAAGTTAGTCTGCTTACACATGTATGCCTAAAATCCTATTACACGCTTCATAAACTTAGTCTCTGCAAACTTAGAAAGTTCAACGACCTTTCATTTATGTGGGATAGCTGTGATAGCTTTTAACTAGTGGATACACAATTTAATATAGTTCCAGACTCAAGTGTTCTAGCGTAATGTTTTCATCACCATAGAGTAATTGTTGCATAGTTTCTTTTGCTAGTTGAAGTATAAAATTGAAGTACATAATGCTGTGACATCAAAGGACACCATTATTTCATTGTCATCCTCACAATTTCACCAAAAAGTGTTTAAAATCAAGTCACAACACCAACAAAAAACCATCATCAAAGACTACAAGAAAATTCATTCTGCCATATATAAAAAATATCTCTGAAATAATAGCTAGAATATTAACCCCTTTTAAAAATTAGATACAGCAGGCAAGTCAGACAAATCATTTCATTCGGTGTTGTGCAAACCGAAAGACCCAACAGAAAAAGGAGATAAAATTAATACCATTTACAAAATAAATTGTATGAACTGTAACAGATATTATATTGGTCAAAGTGGGTGTCCCCTTCGATTCAGAATCCAAGAATGCAAATTAGCTGTAAAAAGAAATGACATATATTCTTTCATATCAATTAAGAATCTCATCGGTGGTAATAGGCAGCCAGCTTCTCTTACTCCTGTATGCACTTCGAACGCCTCGCTGAGTTTTCCGTTGTGGATCACCTGACTGATACGTGGCATTGTCAGATAGTCGGCTGTTGAATGAGGTTGATAGAGACCTTTTAGCGCTACATGCCGTATTGTTGAAGTAGTTTCTAAATTACTTCTCGGTCAACGCTGTCTGGTATTGCCTTTTCGAAGTCGATGAAGGTGAGGTAGAGAGAATGTAAGTATAAAACTTGGGCACTGTGGTAGAGTATAATTCCATAATGGATAAGAATTTATTTTGATAAATCACACAGTGTAGTACAGTTATATTAACTGATGACGTTTCGAGCACAAACTATTGCTCATAATCATATCAAGTTACTCACACAACTTCTTTCCTTCATTTATATACATGTGTGGAATCGACTAGGTATTGGAATAAAATTCAATATGAGATAATGTACATTCAGAAATAATAGTACGAGTGTTATTAATCCATTGCAATTAGATGGGAAAAAAGACGAGTGTTTTTATAGTCATAATAAGTTGATTGTTAGAATGTTATGATGTGCTTGAATGGAAATAGAATTTTAAGATTATTTATCTTCTTCTGATTTGACTGGCGGTAATAATATCTTCCATATTTCTGGTATTTGCATTGAGTCACTTCTGTTGCATGTGTTGGGTGTAGACTCGATGAATAAGGATTCCGTAATCAACCTCTCTTTCCACCTACCTATATTACTTTTTAGAATTTTAACCTTATCGCACCCTATTGTGTGGTTGTTTGTTATTGCGTGAAGTGCAATAGCTGAGCTTTTTTCTAAATTACTTATCTTTTCAGGGTCAATCATTTTCCCTTTAGCTAAATTCTTATGTTCTGATAATCTGACTATCCCTGACCTACTAGTTTGACCTATGTAGTTGACTTCACAGTCATTGCAAGGTATTTTATAAATTATATTATTTTGTTTAATGGGGTCATCAGTTAATATAACTGTACTACACTGTGTGATTTATCGAAATAAATTCTTATCCATTATGAGGTAGAGAGAAGTTTGACTGCCATTCTATGCTTCGTTCGATGACTATGCGTAGAGTTGCGATTTGATCAGCACATGACTTACCCTTCCCGAATGAATCCAGCTTGTTAATTTATTTTAATTTTAATATACACCAAATTTACCAACTAATAAAAAGTAAATCACGTGACAAGAAAGTTCAAATTCCAAGTCAATAAAGATATGATCAATACTTATGTAAAATGACTACCAGTCACGAAGCTCTTGCCGGAATACACAATTATGTCATTCATGATGAATTCAGTTGAGTTCATTTTATGCTAAAACCTTCACTGAAGATGTTGTCCAGAAGGACAACGAAAGGTCGGTTCCCTTGCTTACATCAGTTCGAGCAGAGGCACATACAATGAATCATTTAATCAAATCCACGAAGCACTTTATCAGTTGCCTTGTCACTTTTTATCCACTTTACTTTATATGATGATTTTTTCAGGCACGAATATTGCTGTCACGCTTACATAAATGTTTAGTCAATTCCACTTTAAAAAGACCTTTCGTTTTCGCTGAAAGCTTAGCACCTTAGGGCTTTTCAATTGCCTAATTTGCATATTTATTCAGTCATAGGTGAATATGCATTAATTAACAGGCCATTTCAAGCGACTGGGAAAGATGTTCATCTGACCCAAGTCGCTAATTAAGTACAGTTGACAATCTCTCTGGAAACAATACTAGCAGTGGAAGGGAAGCAAGAATTGAAAGAGAGTGTTTGATGAAAAGAAAAAATTCATATGCTTAAAGAAACATTTAGGTTGGTTGTTACATTTCGGTTTATTAATTCATCTCTCTGCTTATTCGGTACTATATGCATTAATTCTTTGTCAATACTTCAATTACTTAAGGAGATTAATCACAGTAACTTTACCGTGCTGTCTGAAGTTACACGAGATAGAAGCTGCTTTAAGGTTTCATACACGCCTTGCAATTTATACCCGCATTTTCCACCTAATCATAGCGTTCATGTCAGGTGACTTCGTTGATTCAATTGATCAACGGCCTCAATTCACGTTCTTTACTTTGCGAAAAAATGTATTAAGTGATTTTTTTTTTGAAGTTTAAACTCCACTAAACATTATGTTTACTTCCGGTTAATCTGCTTATTAGAGATGGATATTTTAAATCCAGTTTATGTTTCTAACTTTTTAAGTTTATTGAATTCACAAGAGCTTATATCCAAAGTCATTTGGAAGTACATTACATTGTACTGTTGACTGACGGATTTAAACCAGCAATAAAGACTAGACAAAAAGACATTGGTTGCTCCCTAGTGTGTCTAGTCGGTGAATCTAAAACGTTTTTATGTGAATTTAGACACGGTGTAAATATCTTTGTGGTAACGTATCTAGCTGCATTATTGGATGATATCTAACAAGTTATCAACTTCCTTGAGGTGGGATATGAGCCTTGTTGAAAAGTATTGATAAACAGTAGACCTAAGTTTCAGAATTCCTGCTAATCGATCGCTGTCATTCATTTTAAGCTAGTTCGTATCAGGTGTTTTAACCGAAGTCATTAGATTCTGAAAACCATGTTCATCAGTGTAAAACCCCTAGGGTAACAATAACTTTAGGCTGACATCGAGAAGTGGGACGTGTTTTTTCGAGGTTGACAAAGTCTTGAACTACGGTTGACAGTTTCTGTAAGGCGTTTGGATTCGATTTTGGGAATTGCCCAGAAGTTCTTGCTAGCTGAAACGGAATACAATCTATTTGGTAGACTGATGTAACACGAATCCCAATTCTTCTAGATTCAGAATGGTGCTTAGGGTTTGAACAGCACATCTCCACTTTGTCCTGTTGTCTGCACTCCTCATTAGCCGGCTGCACGACTGCCCGCAACCTTTCATCTCCTCACAATGTCTCCATTCTGCCTTCGGACCTACGTCCAGCTGGTAGTTTCCCACTCGAGTGCCTGACGCGCGATGTCATTCAACGGTCTCCTCAACGTATCCAATCCACCTGCACTTCATTCGGCATATTTGTTGAGCAAAAGGTTCTTGATTGGTTCGTTCCTAGAGTTCATGCTGAATGGAACTAACTGGGAACTATTTACTGAGGCTACACTGAATGATATAATCACAAACATCACGGATTATCTTAAATTCTGCATCGATATATGCTGCTCCGAACAGACGATGTTCAAAAGACTCGACCGTCTCTCTTCCCTTCATCTCAAAAAGCTACGAAGAGAAAAAGAGCCGCTGTACAGGTCTAAAGACAAATTTGGTCTAAAAAGGATAAACATCCCGAATAAATCAGAAATTCAACGGCTGAACACCATTTTTAACGAAAGACTCTTGTCATGTAAAACTTCTGGAAACATGTGGAAACTTTTCAATGAAATTACAGGTTGTGGTAAGCAATGTATGAATGTCCTCTCTGTTGATTTAAATACTCTTAACAAATCTTTCATAGGTTTTCCTAATGATGCTTTCGTCCCCAATGTAACAAATAACAAGGTCAGTGATTTTCTGAAATTTCTATAACTTTACCAGAGCCTAGGTCCTGATGATGTGCCCGCTATTGTCCTCAGGAGATGTGCTAATATTATATGTTACCCACTTACAAACATATTCAATACTTCCTTCTCAAGTAATGTTGTACCTGCTGCGTGGAAAGATATTAAAATCATCCCTGTACCCAAAGCAATTTCTAGTATTAATGGTACATTTAGACCTATTTCAATCACCTCTACTTTTTGGAAATTAATGGAGAAATTACTCTTACTCAACCTTATGCACTATTTAAAAAGTTTCAGTGATTCCAAACAGTTCGCTTATACCAGAGCGCAGGCATTTTAGATGCTGTTGCTGTATTACATCATAACATTTTCTCCTCTTTAGACAAAGGGGCCAAATATGTACGTTGTACCTTACTCGACTATACATCTGCTTTTGACTTAGTACCTAGATGTCTTTTATTAAATAAGCTTTCCCTAACGCCCAGCCAACTGAGTTCTGGGTTGCATTCTTATTTCACAAATAGAATACAGTATACTGTGTATAAGGCTGGATCTTCCTCTACCTTGCTCACTGAAGCTAGTGTTCCTCAGGTTGCTGTTCTCTCTCCTTTTCTTTTTTCTTTCTGCTTACATGACTTACCTCTTTCTAATGAAATCAGCCTCGCCGCCGCCTCGCTTCCTGTCAAGTCCCAATCAGACTGTTGAAAACTTAATACCTTTTTGATATAAGAATAGAACTTATGCAATGTGATAGAGTATAATTTAACTGTGGGTAAAATTTATTTTGATAAAGTCTCACAGTGTTACACGAAACGTCATCAGTAAATATTACTGCATAACACAGTGAGACCTTATCAAAATAAATTTCACCCACAATGGAATTAATAGCTTTTTTCGGACGTCTGTCAGTGGTTTAAGCTAAGTGGCCTCACCTATTAACTTCCCCTTTAGACATAAACGCGATCTGCAACAACTGGTCAGTACACACGATGCTTGTAGCATAGAAGAGATTGTAATAGAAACTAAGTCTAACACAAAACACCTTGGTACATTTTTATCCTCTGACTTTACTTGGTCATCTCATATTTTATCGATCTCCAAGAAAATGTTCCATCTAAGCTACTACATTAAGAAGCTAAAGCAATCTGGAATCACTCAACCTCTGCTTTTACAGTTTGTTAACTTTTGTATCTTATCTACTGTACTTTAATGGCCTCCCTTATTCTTTTCTGGGCTACTGAAAATGGACTATGTCACTTTCAGAAGGGTATAAAAATTGTCAGTAGAGCAAATGATGGGCAACTTAGTCAGCTTGTTACTACATTGGTTGATAGACATCTGAACTCATGCGAGAAATGATCTAAATCTATATTGTCTGACCCTCAACACCCCCTTTATTCTCAACTCTCCCCTTGTATCTCATCTGGTAGAACTAGAAGTCAGTACAAAAGATTATATGCTCGTACTGGAACTCAATGATACCATATTTGGCCCGTGTTCTATGCGACAGAGACAATGTAAAGCGTCATACTTATGAATTACAAGGTTGTTAGCGAAATAATAGACTCTTTTATGACCTCCTATTTTTAATCTATGGTGACACTGTCTAAATTAACTAACAATCTTAGCTAATAACGTTTCTATTATTTACGATTCCTTTTCTTTTTGTACATATGACTTCACTGTCACGACAAATACCAAATAAAAACTGCCATTAACAATCCTGTAATATTATCTTTACAATTGTTTTTAATATTATTTGGTAAAATTAGATGCAATATCATACCAAATGCTGAAAATTCCACACTGTAACAATAGTACTGTTTTGGAATAAATCAAATTATTATTATTATTGTTCGCAGTTGTTTCCAGTCCACCAGCTGATCTCTGCCGAGCGAATTTGGCTGCAGATGCAACCATGTAGAGGCACAGACTTGACATTAGTGTTGAAAATCTGAATCTTGTTCTCTATTCTGATTACAGCAGATTTCCATAGTTATTTCAGATTAATGAAGGTCTGCCTTGCTTTTTCCATCCTGGTTATGACATGCTAATCCGCCCTATCCGTAGTTGAATCAATACTCCCCCAGTTGTATCAGCACCAACGGATTGATTGGTGACGAAATCTCAGCACGGATCCAAAAAGCTCGGGCTGCTTTCGCTAACTTACACAATCTCTGGCGTAGGCGTGACATCCGACTATCAACCAAGGGACGTGTGCACTGCTCAGGAGTTCGCTCCATCCTTCTCTATGGCTCTGAAACATGGCCAATACGAGTTGAAGACATGAAAAGGTTGTCTGTGTTTGATTTTCTGAGTCAGGATTGCTAGCCCCATCCTCAACCTCTCCTCTTTTCTCGGGTTTATGATGGGTTAGTAAACTTACAGTCCAGTAGACTAACCGAAGTTTTCTATAAATCACCGAAAATATGACAGATATACTAGGTATGTGGATAACAATCACGTGGTAACTCAAATAGTTTATCTATTAGAATAAATGGATTTCATCGTTTTCCTCCTTTTCATGTCAGCCAATACTGACACGTCATTACTGTCATTTTTATTTTTTATTGCATGTTATTGCTTGTGAAGTGTAGGCACTTAGACCGATAGAAATTACACTGTCGTATTTCGGATACAAACTGGTCGTTTGGCATTTGTCAACTCACGTTATCCTTGGCGAGACTGACATTAATCCATGAATTCTATGTATGTTGTTTTGTGCTAGCGATATAGGTAGGTGTTGATGGTGCGAATGCGGTCATTGAGATCCTAAGCACCAATTGCTAGAAACAGTTAGTTGTGTGTATGTAAATCTCTCATTCATTGATTCACTTATCTAGGGAGCATTATCTCAACTACAGGTAGAACGGACGAGGATGTCAAATCGAGAATCGGGAAGGCGAGAAACACATTCATCAACCTGAAACCAATCTGGAAATCTTCGTCACTCAGTATCAACAACAAAATTCGGATTTTCAATACAAACGTCAAGTCAGTTGTGCTATACGGATCAGAAACTTGGCGGGTCACAAAGAATATTTCCAACAGGTTGCAAACTTTTATCAACAGTTGTCTTCGTTCTTTACTAAAGATCGGATGGCCGGAAAGAATCACAAACAAGAAGCTATGGGAACAAACAAAACAGGAACCAATCGCCCAACAAATATGTAGGAGAAAGTGGAGATGGATCGGACACTCGCTGAGGAGGCCGCTAGGTGACATCGCGCGTCAGGCCAGTGCTCGAGTGGAACCCGAAAGGGAAGCGGCGAGTGGGACGTCCAAGGGTGACATGGAGGAGATCGTGTGAAGAGGAATTGAAACAGTATGGACTAACATGGATGCAGGTGAAAAGTACAGTAGAAGACAGAAGCAAGTGGAGATCGTGTAGTTGAAGTCCTATGTTCCACTAGGAACCCAAGGGAACAATAAATAATAAATCTTTCACGACGACACAGTTGCATTCAATCTGCATGAACTTCCGGATCGACTAAATTCTGGCATGATTATTGTTTCTCTTGCAATTTCGCTTTTATTTCAATTCCTTTGTATTTCTTTTTGTCTCTACCTCTGTGTATACTTTTATGAAGTATGGTTATTTGAACTGCTGCTTTTTTAATGTAAAATCAGCTGAAAATTCAATTCAGTTCACATTGTTGTTATTTATCCATCATCTGATGAATTAGTTGTTAACTAAAGCAAAGCCTACATTTAAAAAGAATATTTCAAGTCATCAAATAAGTTAAAGATGTGAATATGAGACAAAAATTAGGTTTTTAAAAATCCTTAAAAGTTATTGCATTTCCCTTTTTTAAAAATAATACTTGAGCGCAGTTAGCAGAAGAAGCATCAAAGATAGGACTTCAGGTGAACATTGAGAAAACAGAGGTGATGGAAATTCCTGGGCAACACCACCAACAGCAACAACAGACAACAATCAGCATAAATGGAAGGAACCTGAAAGAAACAACCTCTTTTACCTACCTGGGAAGCATCGTTTCAGCTACAGGTGGACGGAACTGATGAGGATATCAAAGCAAGGATCGGGAAAGCAAGACAAGCTTTCATTACTCTCAAGTCTGTGTGGAGGTCAACAGCACTCAGCATCAAAAATAAGATCCGGATTTTCAACTCCAATGTGAAGTCAGTGCTACTATACGGATCAGAGACTTGGCGCCGCGTCATAAAGAGCACCTCAAACAAACTACAGACCTTCATTAACAGTTGTCTTCGCTCAATACTCAAGATCAGATGGCCAGAAAAGATCAGCAATAGGGATCTCTGGGAGCAAACCAACCAGGAACCGATTGTGCAACAAATAGGCAGGAAGAAATGGAGATGGATTGGCCATACTCTGAGGAAACCATCAAGTGACATCACAAGACAAGCCATCGCTCGAGTGGAACCCGAAAGGGAAGCGGCGAGTTGGTCGTCAGTGCAAGGGTGACTTGGAGGAGGTCATGTGAAGAGGAGATGAAAACGTGTGGGCAGACATGGAGCCAGGTGAAGACTCTAGCAGAGAACCGAACGCAATGGAGACGCGCCACTGAATTAAAGGAAATAATAATAATCACTAACATTTATTTTCATCTCATACTTTTATTATTTTGTGTATTCACACCCATGATTCTATTCCTTCATCGGATATAATTTCTTAAAAACCATTAATATACGATCATCCAGCTTGATAATACATTCGTTAAAAGGAGTCTCTTCGTTGAATCACTTTTTTTGATTTTCTATACGTCCCGATAAGAATTTTCCATGAATATATGTATCAGTTTTATCGAACACCTTTTTGCTCATTCATTAAAATCTAGCAAGAATAAATCGCGAAATTTTATATAATTTAGCATATAATTACTAGCCTGTTCTCACGTGTAAGTAAAACACTCTGGTTACCATCTGTCTAATGCAGTTTTCAGATCTCCAAGGCTGTTGTATACATACATACCTTATAAATAAAATGTCCTGCGAACACGTGACTATATCATGTGGTTTACAATCACTTCATCTTGTTATATTCTAATTAAAACAACTAGGCTTTACAAATACGAAATCTATGCTAATTAATTAGGCGGAAATAAGCCTTTAACTTATGTCGAGGATGCCAGTGTAATGTGATGTAGACGAAACAGATTTCTGGTTACATAATTATATTTATCCGCAGTGAATAGTCAAGTTAATTTGTAGAAGGATTCTTTTCTAATTTTGTTTGCTTGAAGCAAAAACACTGCGCTCAAGTTATTATTATTATTGTGTCCTTTAATTCCTACAGAAACATAGGGCTTCAGCCGTGCGTCTCCATTGCGTTCGGTTCTCTGCTAGAGTCTTCACCTGGCTCCATGTCTGCCCACACGTTTTCATCTCCTCTTCACATGACCTCCTCCAAGTCACCCTTGCACTGACGACCAACTCGCCGCTTCCCTTTCGGGTTCCACTCGAGCGATGGCTTGTCTTGTGATGTCACTTGATGGTTTCCTAAGAGTATGGCCAATCCATCTCCATTTCTTCCTACCTATTTGTTGCACAATCGGTTCCTGGTTGGTTTGCTCCCAGAGATCCCTATTACTGGTCTTTTCTGGCCATCTGATCTTGAGTATTGAGCGAAGACAACTGTTAATGAAGATCTGTAGTTTGTTTGAGGTGCTCTTTATGACGCGGCGCCAAGTCTCTGATCCGTATAGTAGCACTGACTTCACATTGGAGTTGAAAATCCGGACCAAAAGCATCTCCAACAAGCTAGTGCAGACTTTTATTAACGCTTGTCTTCACTGAATACAGGAAATCATATGACAGACCGAAAAAGTTAAGGAAGGAATTTTTCAGGATAACAACTCAGCCGACAATCTATTAAAATGATGAATATGAGTCTAGAAGTCGAAAGGAATGAGCGAAGAAGTATTTACTTTTGAATTAGATCCTCATATATCACTGTACTTTAATATATATAATACACGATTCATCATTTTGTTAAAATAAGGGTAATTAAAAAATAAGTATGTACTGGAAAGCTGTTCCATCCTAGTTTGGGACTCTTCATCAGTACACCCACCACAGGGGGTCCCAACTCAGGACTTTCCAGTTACAAACAAGGCAAGCTCATAGACCACTGAGACTAGATCCAATGGCCCATCAATTCTAGATTCTGCCAATTTACGGCATAGTGCGACCACTTAGTAATGTCTTCAATGAGTAACTGTTCTAACCTTCGATCTGCTGTACCCTACTGGTCACGGCTTCCTACTAAAACCCCAGGATCCTGTTGCTAAAGAGCATCAGATCAATTTTCAAGTACTAGTTTGTATGGAGTTTCTTTGATTTGTCGGAGGATTTCATCATGAGCTGACATCGGTTGGAGAACCATTGGAAAACCTGGGAGTACTGGACAGCTGTTTCGCCCCACCGGGGTTCGATTGCCTTGGTTGTATATGTAGAAGATGAACTTGTGAAGCAAACTTAGTATTGGTCAGAATGCGATAAATAACTTTAGGTACTCTATTAAAATCAACTTTATTCTCATTATCTACAAGATGTGCTAAAACAGAGCTACAAATATATCTTCTTTGTCCGTCTCTTAACTATGCAAGATGATGTTCGGGAATCCGATGAGGAACTTGCTGGATTGTACGCCCAATGCAACTAGCTCCATATACGCTGAGATCTTCAAGTGGCATTACACTCCAGGTGCTGGAATCGGACCCGAATGCTAAGCAACGGTTTAGACATCTCGGGGTGAGACAGAGGATGTGAAAGGAGAAATGAAAGTTTGTGGGTGGTCGTTGGGTCAGCTGAAAAAGACTTCAGTGGAGTTATGTGGCCAAAGTCTTGTATTCCACTAGGGACAAATAAAAAATATCAAGAATTAAAGTGAAAAGTACTTTATTCCTTGAGCATTCTAATCACATTTGAATGTTTGGCAGTACTGATTTGACCATACAGTACCCTTAGAACCCGTCAGTGATACCGTTCAAAACAAAATCAGTTGCTGCATATGCTGAATATACAAATCGCTAACGTAGTGTACCACGATCGTTCTCAGTTGTAACAGACTGATTTCCCAAATAACGCTTAACTGATTATACAATAAAATTCAGTTGGTAAGTTTTCTAACGTTAAATTTACTGCGGCGCGAGAATCTGCAGTGCCAAGGAGGATTGACTATTGAACCCAAAGACACTCACAAGTTGAGGAATGTAGCTTCCTTAGCTTGGTCAGGTGAACCAGTGTGTTTGAAACCCAACTGTTTGCATAATAATTAAACACTACTTCTCAGAAGATCTGATATTTTCAGCTACCATGACCATAAGACCAATTTAACACGATCTACACTCATTGAAAATTCAATTACGTGATTGAAGTCGTGGTTTCAAGGAGTCACTTAAGGTATTCCATAAACCCCTATCGTCAATTTGAGTTGCACAGCAGAAAGTTGAGGGTAGTTTAGTCATGTTGCCAGTGAGAGTCTGAGAGTATATGCAGACCAACTGAAATATATAAAAATGTTTGACAGCAGTCTACCCTTCTCCTGCTGCTTACATCTCTGTGGTTACCGTCTTCTTATTGCGTCTGAGAGGGACAAAGAGTTATTTTCGTGTAGGAGGTCTTCCCCTACATTCATCTGTGTATCTGCAATCGTTCCCGAAGTAAAACTAAAACCTGCTACCGATCTAAACATGATAACATTAAGTTTATAAATATATACATATATATAAAATTCTTGTAATTAAAATATATACATCGGTACTTTTTTCAGGTTCTAAGTACGATTAACCGTAATATCTAAGTAAATACGTCTCGAATTTTTGTTTTATAGGAATATATAAGCTTTTCCCATTGAAATACCAATTATACATGCACCGCTGAAGCAGACTGAACAGTATGTATTTTAGTTACTTCCTTAACAATCTTCTTAGGAAGTGGGAGAGCAGTTGGGTGAGTATCTAAACGAGTCCATTTTTCTGACACATCCCATAAAATCTGAGAGGCATTACGTCTTTGCTCAACCATTGCATCGTTCTGCTTCGAAGGTATCGACAGTCTTAAATCTTGATAAACTGGAGCACGGACAACATTTAAGCCATCCTTTTGACTTCCCTCACCCGTCAGATCAATTACAGAGGGACTAGCTGTTGCACAGAAGGTAACTGTACTAGATGCTTTTCGACCAACCAGACCAGCGCAAAAATCACCTATCTTGTAAAAAGCCCTCAGAAAAGGTCCCGCATTCGTATCCATTGCCGGAGGTGCATTACGAGAAATACGAGGATTTGAGACTAAAATTGAGGCTGTACCCTTGGTTGAATTACGACGTGCAAGCTCACTAAATTATAAAAAAGAAAATAAAAAATTACACAGTTGTGAAAATAACAGGTTAAAACAAGAAGAAAAACGGTAGCGAATGCGAAAGCGACAATCTTCAACACGAAAACAGACAATGACAAATAGCACAACACATTCACAAACAACCATAGTTATCTATTCAAGACGATACACACATCCATCATACACAAATCAGAAACTGTCTCCAGGAAGTAGGTGATGGCAAAGTTAGCCAGGAGTGGAAAAGACGCTAAGTCTAGCTGAAATCCTTCTCATTCTGCAACCGCTAGTAACGATTCAAGTAAGCGATAGTCTTTCAAATCACATTACCATTCGAATAATTTGAACCAGATAACAAAGCTGAATAACAAGTTGTTCTGGAGCATGTCTGGATATCTTGTGTTCAAGATGCATGTGTAGCATCCGTATAACCATTTACCTGATGAATATTAGATATGAATGTCTGTTTCCTCAATACCCCAAAAGTTACCAAGGCAGTCTCATATCTGAAATAAGGAGTGGCTCCATGACACTACATAAGGAGAACAGAAGCTTTTGAGGATAGTATCATTGAGTTACTTCTTATTTTATGGGAATTCCATCACGCCTGTCTAGACAGTCTACAGTCCCAGTTTATAATTTAGGAGATGAACCTTTCTGCAGTAACCACAGAGGAATTGGTTTGTTAAAATGTTGTGGAAGGTCCTTGGGTAAAAGTTAAACTGAAGATTAAGAACAGCGAGCTTAAAGAACCCAGGTAACGTCCAGAGGACCTTATATTTAATCGTAGCGTCCCAATTCACCACATCTCACAGTCACACATCAGTTAGGAGATAATAAATAGAGATGAAGAAGGGCAAATAGTATTTTTGAAGGTCGTAGAATTTTGAAAGGTAAAACATGAAGAAACAAGATACTACAATGATGACGAGAAAATAATGAGTGTATTCATTTGTGTCACTGCTACAAATCCTGACCCAATTCGTCTATATTCTCTGGCCACAGGTTCCTGTGGTCTCACAGTCCAACCATGCACTTCGGAACTTCCAAACACGACTCATACAAACAGCTTCTTAGTCTGATACAACTTGGTCAGATTACATGCCCCATTCTTCCAAATTGATCGTGCTACTTCTGAAATACCACCTTGAGGCGGAGAGAGAGTAAGTCTGTGAAATACATGTTTAGGCTACCATAGGCAGTGGTCGTTAATACCTCGACCTCGACCAATTACCTAACCTAACCATCTAGTGTATTCGTTGATTTAACTTCACATAAACAATGCTACAATGACAACGGTAGTCGGATAAACATGCACGACTTTAACCACTCAGTTAACATTGCGAAGAAGAAGCAGTGGTTTTATACCTGACAGTCGCTTCCCAGAAATTCTCGAGAGTATGTGTAAATTGCGCAGCACGACAAAAAGTCAATTGCTGTACTGAATACCATACAGCAATTGTGTGTATGCTTTCTGATTAAATGCGACTGTCAACACCAACAATGGTGACACACGTCCATGTTGTTTTGTATTTTTTTTGCCTAACTGTGCTTTGGACGAGAACATTAACCAGTCCTACTAGCAAACGTCTAGTCCAATGCAGGCGACCAAACATTCAGGCGTAATAATTTAAGGTGGTGATTACAATGCAGAAGCAGAGGCGGACGGATAGGAGAAGGTAGCTTGAAAGTTCACGTATAAAAGCAGCTAGAAACGATGCACCCTCTCATTGCCAAAAGTGACAGAATTTATGTGATTAAAGGCAGTTAACTTGATTAATATGGCATCTCAATATAAAGCCTTACCAAAGATTTGGAGACCCATCCATCGAAAGATGTTAAAAGAGCATCTTTTTCTACAAGATATGCCTAAAAACTAATTTACCACAGTTGAGGCCCTGTCCAGATTGCAAACTAGACGAGAAGATATGGTGTAGAAGTGTTAGGAATCTGTGATATCAGAAGATACAGAAGTGGAAACTACAGATTTCTAACTGGAGAGTCTATAACCTACTTCTGTCACACACACAGACACGGAAACCGCGGGCACATTGAGGATGTGGTCATCATGATGTTGCCAACAACGCCGAACGCTCCCATGTAGTGGGAACAAATCTCCTCCAGGATCATGCTAGCGAGATTCAACTACGATGGAAGGAAGGTTACAATGATACAATACCAAGCACCTACAAACAACGCAGACTCTGTGCAGAAGGAGGAGGAGCATTTGGATGTTGCAGAATATCAGGATGCTATATACGACTTTTTTTTGAGTGTCAATAGTTGGTTAGGATTCACATCAACGAGTAGTGTCTGGCATCTAGACAAATGTGTTGTAAACCAAGGACGGCTGTTTCACTTTGTTAGTAGCCGGCTGGTTAGAGGTGTTTCAGGTTTGACTGAGTTCAGAGAGCTAATTCAGCTTAAACCACCTGAATTCTGACTATGTACGTGGGCGAGCTGAGTACTTCGAAATCACATGCACGGTTGTCACAACTAATCAGCTGGTATTGAGTGTCTGTAGCTACAGTATGTGGTTCAGACGACAGAAGTGATGGAAAATTTATCAATAAGAAGAAAATAAGCAGTGATTAGCGAAATTAAAATATAACTTTAATTAAACAAGCAAAATATGTGTGGCCGTCATAAACTCACTCTGCAAACATTGACAAGAACCACTGTGACCGTTGAAAACTATTTTTCGGTGTATAGGCTTCATCATTTTCCCAATTTAAATTTTCCAGAGGAATGGTAACCTCAGATGTACTGGGTGTGCATTCAGCTGATTTTTGAGCAACATCAGCAGCTTGTGTATCAATCACAAAAATAAGACGACCATCACTTGCATTCAGTCTATCGATTAAAAGTCGACTTAACAAATAGGTCGCGAAATAATTAGCGCCTAATTCATACTCAAATCCATCATGTGTGAAACGTCTTTTACCAGCAATAATACTTGTAACACATGATGGAGACTGTAAAATCGCACAATCCAAATTTTGGAAATCAGCCAGGACACTAGCTGCCAACCGACGAACAGATCTCAAACTGTCAATTTCAAGACGTCGACATTCAATTGTATCTGATTTGACACTGTATTTACGTATTAGGCGTTCTCTCATTTCTTCGCATTGATCGGCTTGATTATGCGCTAGAATAAGATGTGCACCCCGCTTCGCTAAATCATGTAGAAGTTCTCGTGACATTTTCGCTATATATTTTAAATTATATAGGTAAATAATAAGTAGATTAGAAAAAGACAATTCAACTTATATATATATATATATATATATATATATATATATAATTCTTTATTTAAGCATTTTTTCATATTTTGATTTACAGACGATTAAGCGACCGACTAATATTTGCATTTTGCTCGAAATGATAAATATCACTTTTCTAAGTCATAAAAAGAATGGTAACTGTTTAGACAGGCAAAGCAACGAATACGCACTACAAAACTGCAATAGCGATAGATATAAAATGAGTACAATTATCACATCATTCAATCATCCAAAACCGAAGCAAAATAAGCTCAAGCGAAAATCAAGTAGGTTTGAGCGCACAGATTACACTGGTGGTCGAAATACTTAAAAAAATATAAGGAAATGAACCAAACAGTGCTGTCCATATGAAGATATCGAATGATGCCTTCATAAAATAATATAATAAAATTCTTAAACGGAACAGATACTGACGGACAGTTCACAGGAAACCATTAAAGTTCCACAACAGTTTTTGTCCAAGAAGAGAACGTCAGTTAAAATCAATGTCTCGGATCTAAATATTGAATAAGTTTCGGTGTCATAACCTTCTAACCCGATCACTGAGAAAAGTGAAAACTACACAAACAAAATTTAGTAATTTGTTTCCTATGATCAACGTCTGTAACTCGACTTGGGGATAGGGGGGTTGCTTGTCACAATCATGCTAAATGCTACACTGGTTGAAACAGTTGTTTCTGTAGTGGTCACTTAAATACAAGTGAGACTGAAAAAATTACTATCAGAGTGCAAGTTGCTTGCACTATAGTTGTTATCTGAGGATGAAACGGTACTACTGGTGGAAAGAGTTAGGATAACATTCAAAAACTGCCTCGTTACTCATGGGAAAAAGAAATGTAAAAATTGGCAATAAAAATTGTACACTTGAAAAGATTGTAGTATGATCCTGATATTGAGGAACAGACTCCATCATTTACGAACAACTTGTATGTAACCAGTAGTAAACAGTCCTTTCTATTTGTAACTTTATGCTATATACACAGTAGGGTGTTAGCTACCAAGATGTTAACAGCAAGTTTAGTCTCGACAACATTCATTTTCTTCTGTTTGTTGTTGTTTGTTTTTTCCTTCACGTTCCCCAGTGGAACATAGGGCTTCAAGCGACTGGCTTGAAGTATCTGTAGCAGTGTTTATTTTACAGGATGGGGTTGCTAGCCTCATGCCCAACCTTTCCTCTTCACCAGCATTATTTCTGGTTTAGCGAGGTAACGGAGTGCGTCGGCCGGGAATCGAACCCCGGACCATGTGCATGGTCGGCGAGCATCCTAACCGCTATGCCACTGACCGGCTAGTTCAACAATATTTTCCTTTGTCCCACGTATCCCCGCTGATAGCAAAACTCAACTACCCTCAGCTTCTGCATCGCACACTGACGACAGGCATTCATGGAACAAAATAAGTGATCTCTTAAAACCACACCATAAATCCCATACTGAAGCTTATAACGTCTATACACAATGAGTAATTGGTATTCAGGACGTAGTGTCTAAAACTCCGGATGTGTTTTATACGCTACCCTCAAAGATCATGACTCGCAGATGTAAGAAAAAAACAGCAGAACTGTTGCCGAGCAGACATATCTTATTATGGATAGCTGAATATTACAGCGGCACAAAAGATGACGCAAGTTGATCGACGCAAAACCAGTTTACTTTACCTAAGACGAGATTTCGTCAGTAATCAGTCCATTAAGGAGGATGCAACATTCAAAATGAGTGAAGTAGTCGCCACGGTCAACTAATTTCCCGCCTATCTTTATACTAAGAGTAGGTACATACCCGTATTGCAGAATCATCTTACTCTTGACAGCAGCGAATCGCATGCCAAATATTCCAAGATTTCTCCTCAAGATATCCAGAATAGTCGGCATTTTATCAGAGCCTTCTCCTAGAATAACTGTACTACGTCCAAATTAAAAAATGAAGAAATATCGCCCCTGATAACTCAACTCTGAGATCACGAAATCGATCTCATCATATTGGGCATCCCTAACGGACACCTCTTGTTGTCATTATCTAAAATGACAAGCCTTCACAAGCAGTTAATCGGCTAAATGAGTTCAAGTAGACTGCCTTAGTTAGTACGACATACATTCTCTGCACTCTCTTCACGACTACACACTGCAACAGCATTTCTCAGTTCCTCAACTTCAAAGCCACCTTCACGTAAACAAAAATGAAAAGTGCTGGGCAGCGGTAAGTAAGCCAATCCTTAAGAATCTGTCGATGGATGAAGATATGATGATATGACGAATACACCCACGTTTCGGTCTAAACCATGTCAAGGTTTCCACAGCTTCATTCAACCTATGCATCATTTAATCTCCGCCTTCGAAGTGAAAACAGGAGTAAGACAGGCCTGTTTACCTACTATCACCGATGATATTCTTAATTGTGTTGAACTGGATCATGCGGAAGACTGTGGGGTGTGAGAAGACAGGAATACGTTGGACCACCGATAAGAAGACTCTAGAAGATCTGCAATTCGCGGATGATTTGAGTCTAGTGTTACACACACTCGAAGACTTCCGGGCAATAAGCGACAAAATGGCAGAAAAAGCAGCAACGACAGGACTTCACGTGAACATAGAGAAGATGGAGGTGATGAAAAAGGCCAACTAACAACAATCAGCACCAATTACTATCAACTGATGAAATTCAAGGTGTCACCTCATCCACTTACCTAAGAAGCATCGCTCCAACTACAAGCAGTCGGAGCGAATGAGGATGTCAAAACCAGTCAAGATGAGGAAGACAAGACAGACCTTCATCACTGTGAAATTAGTTTGGAAATCTTCAGCATTCACTCAACATAAAGAACAAGGTTCGGATTTTCAACACCAATGTTAAATTAGTTATTCCGTATGGGTCAGAAACTTGCACTGTGTCACGAAAAGCATTTCCAACAGTCAGGTGCAGACTTTTATGGACAGGTGCCTACACTAGCTTCATACTGAATATCAAATGGCCAGAAAGAATTAGCAAGAAGAAACTCCGAGAATGAATCAACCAAGAACCTATTGCTCAACAAATATGCTGTAGAACATGGATATAGGTCAGACACATGTTGAGGAGGTTAAATGACATAGCGTGCCAAGCCAGCAATCGACTGGAACATGAATGGGAAACGATGAGTAAAGCGTCACTTCGAGGTTAACATGGAGAGGATATTAGGAGGAGGAGGAGATGAGATCCTATGAGCAATCGTGGGGTCAGCTGAGGAGGATCGCAAAGAACAAGACAATTGGAGATGGGCTGTTGAAGCCCCATGATCCATTTGGAACCTAAAATAACAATAATAGCAAAATATATTTCTTAATTTTGTTTAAGTTCTTTGTGTACGTTGCTTTCAAGATATACACCTATATTTTTTTCAGAAGAATAAAGTTCATGCATTAAGACACAGGAATGCAAAATTATCGAGTAAAAACAAGCAAAAATGAAAATATTCACTAATGATTGTTAAAATAATAAGAAATCTACTAAAATTTATGACGGACAGTCTTATATATATACAACGTACCACATGGTTGAGTTATGAGTACGGTCTTATTTTGCATATCCCTTGTTGGTCCATTGTATGAAGGTATAGAGATAAATAACTTATAACCCAAAAGACCACCACCTGTCAGTGTGCAAAACAGACCAAATGCCTTAAGAGCTGTCTTTACCGTTAACGGCTTTCGAACTGGAGGCAGCGGTGGACCCTGAAATCAATAAAATAGGATGAAAATATCATAAGAGTTTAAAAAAAATCGTTACAAACAAACAAAAACTACACCAGCTGAATAATGAATTAAAGTCGACTTATCACTGTGTGCAAACAAAACATACTCCGCTAAATTCGACATCATATTTATCAGAGAGATGTATGCAGAGATTCCACTAATCATACTCATCAGGAAACCTAAACACTTATAGACACTGTGTTGAACACAAGTTCACATCCACTTATAAGTTAATGTAACTTCAGTCACTTAAGGATTCATCGAAAACTAAGTAAAAAATTAATCAAGTATTTCCTTGTAGTCTCCAACCTCCTTTTCAGCAAGCACAATTAATTTTATCTTTCAGAGTCAAATCGGTTGAATAAGGAGTATAATCAAATAGATTCTAAAAAGAGTAAACAAAACGTGTTTTGTGTCATTCATGCTGTCTTTACCTTATACAATTAAATGCATCATTCTATGAATTTTAGACAGGTAAGTAAATAAATATATAAGCTTAAATATAGCTACTGAGTTATATACACTAATTCTCAAAAAGATTAATCGATAAAGTGAATTGCTTAACCACTTCAAACCAACGTAAAACATGATTGCAATTAGTGGATTATGAACAATATAAACCTAAAAGAAATCGAGTAGCCTTGAAGACAAAAAGAACATAGAGCTAAAAAAGCATAGACCAAGATTTCCATTGTTACACTAGTAATAATTAATTGCATTTGTAATAAGAATAACTCAATTTATAATTAAAATATAGGTTGTAACCAAATATGGACCAAAGCCTGTGGATTTCCGCTACAAAACAACACCATTTGAGTAACCTATTCTTTAAACACAGACTTGGTACAGCATGGAAGTCGAATGGGGTAACAGGATGAGAAGAGTAGGAGTTCTTATTCAGTGTATTCTACGGGTGGTTGTATTAATTTTGAGAGTAAGGAAACCAAGGCAGTTTCAGTACGATTACCAGTGATCATTCAGTGGGATGGGATGAACTTACAGATGTTGAGGCAATGTAGTGAATACCGTGTTACATCTTCGTTTGACTAACAAAGCTGCGAATCTCAACCATTGTACATGTTCAAGAGTTGGTTTATGTGCTGAACACAATCTACCGAAAAAAACTTACAAATTCTGAATGACATTTATCTACTTACCAGCTAGCATACTTACAGTAATGGACTTTTTATTCCAGTAAGACTTTTAAAATTCCTATTTTTCTTTATAAACCAACCTTAAAGTCAAAGTCTATACTCGATATATGCCTCTTAGTTAAGATGGTTTACCTTATAGGAGGACATGAACAGCAACAAAAAGTGGAGTAATATTCTTGAGGTATCTCACCTTTTACCTCAAAGTTAATTTGCTTTTTATGGGCACAAAAACACGAAACTCCTAGGTAAAATCATGTGCACGACAGCTAATATTCAGGGTAAAACAGCATTTTTAAAACAGTTATCAATACTCAACGTGACGCCAATTGCTTTGCTCACTAGATTTCACCGCCGCAGTCAATCTTATATAATTCATTGTAAAAATGGGACACTAAAATATGTTTATGCCTTTGAATTTTCGGAACTTTCTCTTAGAGAACGCACATGCCCATTATTAGTATATTTCGTCTTTATCATCCATATGTTCGACGAATAGATCTAACTTCTGAAGACAGGTTTCCAAAATACCTGTAAAGTAACTTTGACAATTAATTTACATTGTATGGAGGATTTCATCATGAGCTGACATCAGTTAGAGAACCACTGGAAAACCTGGGAGTACTGGACAGCTGTTTCGTACTAGTTTGGGACTCTTCATCAGTACGCGCCCACCGGGATTCGAACCCTCATGATGAAATCCTCCATACAATTAAACAAAATCCCTACCAAACCAATACTTGAAAATTAATTTACAGTCGTAAAACACATAACTGTCTTCTACATAGATCAAGGTAAACTATTTCAATATATTGTGCATTTATTACTCTCCTCTGATGTTGAAATGTGAACTGCTAATAATACATTCCTACTTCAACCACGTACATAGTCGGGTGATATGAGATGGCTTATAATTACCAAACATGAATAATGAATTTTGATAGACCACCGGACGGCTAATAAGCGAATGTCGCGACAGAGATATACTCCCCGTTTATTACACAAAGTTGTAGAAATAAATTTCAACTGAAAACATAACTAGTCGAATTTCTTTCCACGTCTAACCACCTGTCTAATTACTAACCTTAAGCTTCTGAAGTTGTCTAATACCTGTCGCAAAATGCCCAAAACAAACAAACCTGGTCAGTTCCAGACAATACTACAAACTTGAACACCATGATCTCAAATCTAGCATACTCTTAATGTTAACAACTGACTGATCTTCAACATAGAAATTAGCACAGAAGTGCAACAGTTCAACTTGCCACACTTCATGTAGCACACAAAGATAGAAAAAAAGAGAGAGAAAAGATTCAAAAGAACTGTAATGAGCAGAAGTGTAAGGCAGAAAACACTAGTAACATGGAAACACATTACAGTTTAATGGCTATTCGCAGACTATAAAGAGTGAAAGAATTTATGCCTACTGACAACGATTTTGAACCATATCACCAACAATTATTAGTATCCCGAAAACCCCAACCAGGCAGTGTACACCTCGCTAAGTCGCACAAACCAACAATCAAAGACTTCATGGACTGATCCCAGCTTTTGACTACCTTTAACTCTTTTCCAAACTAATCTTATACAACTTGATATGATCATGAGCAATAGTTTGTGCTCGAAACGTCATCAGTTAATATAACTGTACTACACTGTGTGATTTATCAAAATAAAATCTTATCCATTATGGAATAATCTTATACAAGCTAATATTTGTGGACGAGGAAGATGATGTCCTAGCCTGAGCAACACATATCCTAGCTATCTTAATCGATGTAGCTTCACAGCATCATCGATTGACTTCCTTTCCTCACCTAAATATTCTACGCTTAACTTCAATATTTCTCATCATACTGCACCATTTAACATGAAAGATACGAGGGCAACATCTGTAGTTAAAAATAGCTAGCCTTTTCATATCTTCTACTTTCAGTGGCCACGCCTCAGTCATAAAGGAGGAAAGGGCGGACTGCCGAGCAGTACACACGTCTTTTGATTGACAGCCAGATATCACATCCACGCTGGTAAATGTCACACAGGTGATGTTTAAATAGCCAAAGCATCTGTTAAAAATGACATATGTAAAGCTTGGTATTAATTGCTAGACAGTGGCTAGCAGTAGAATGCGAGATGAGCATTTTTTCTATATGATACTTGATAATAGAGATCACTGTGTCCAACACAAAAGCATTATCCACTAAGCTACTGAATTACAATGGATGACAGATGAGCTTCATATAAGATGAGACACGCGTTTAGCACTATGCTGCTAACTAACGCCTAGCGAACAACTTCAGAGCGACACTAAAAGCATCAAAGCAGTGTTTGCTCTGAGGGTCTATATAGCCACGAATATTGGTCAACGACGACGTTTGGTAAAATATACAAGAAGTCACAAGTATGAATAAATGACAGATGCCAATCTTACTTGATCCAAAACAAGAAATATTTCCTTTCTATTCAGATTGATATAAATTTATTGGTATTATCTTACAATAAGCAGTAAAAACGTGTAAACAGAATGATGGTAGAAAGAGAATTATGGTAGATGGAACAGAACAGATTCTAAATGGAGATGGAATAGTAGGTAATTAGTGCTGATTTTTATCTAGATACACAAGGAACAAATAAATGGTCTGTAAAACTACATCAACTAAAGTAGATGTTTGTTAATCTACAACAGGAGGTGAGTTGTAATCATTTTACTTTGAATGAATTCAACTATTGTATGATAATATTCACAAATATTTAACTGTAAGTTTCGAAAAGAAGATTGGTGAAAACACCGTTTGTGAGAATATTATTAGCTTAAATGCCCAGTAAGTAAGTATCTTTCACTTCCTAAATTTATTTCCATGAAAGCAGCTTTAACTGTTGTAAGCTTAACACAAGTGTATTATGTAGTTTAATAGGCAAAATCACAATTTCTTTATCACTTCTGTGCGTATTCAACTCCTGAAGAAACTTATAAGAATCAGCTTAGAATCACTTCGTTAGTCGCTGCAAGACTGTGATGAATCGCTTACTCAATTTGTAACTTCTCCTCCCTTCCCTAACATTGCTGTTTTGTTCACTAGAATTTTACGAAGACACTTACATACACCTAAACAAACTTGGATTACGGGAGATGTCAATAAGCAGTAAGAACTTTACTGCAGTGAATTCGTAACACATGTAATTTTAGATACTGCATTGAAGAAAATAAATAACAATTCAACGAAGAAAATTTTCTTTATCGACGAAATCATCTTAAGAGGCTGTACAGTCTTTATTTATATTTGGGTCCTTTACATGCAGACTGCTTTTTGGCAAATCTAGAAAATAAGATGTGACGACGCACTATCGATAGCTCTCATATGTACCAAAGATACATGCATGATACTTTCATCATATGTTACGAGAATGCCAACATCGAAATGATAACTAAAAAGTCCAACAAATGCCATCATGCTATCCAGTTCATGTCGGAATCAGAGATGAACTCGGAATTGCATTTAATGGTTGTTTTGCTAAAAAAAAAAGGAGATCTGATGGTTCTCTTCACAGATCAATCTACAGGAAACCAACATGGAATGTTCAATACATGAATCTGCATTGTTGGGTGCATTTGAGAAGAAAGAGAAATCTGATCCACTCTTTATCCTCAAGAATAAGAAGGATATGTACCAGTGATACAATCGATGGTGAACTGGAGAGACTCAGACGAGTTCTCATGGAAAATAGATATCCTTCAAGATTCATCGAGAGAAACATGAAAGTAAGGCAAAAACCCGAGAGAACCCAGATGGTGCCGAAGAAACTGCTATTCATGAACATTGAATTTAAAGGTAATACAACAGCTGAGATTCTGAAGAACCGCTCATGCAGATCACTGAGATAATTTGCGGCTGAGCTAGAGACCAATTTCCACAGCCAGCAAATGATCAATGGATGTGTGAAGGATGAACTGCCGCTTTGGGCCACTTCAATGTGTGTCTATAAATTCACCTGCTCCTGTGGTGCGAACTATATTGGCCGCACAAAGTGCACACTTTGTAAACGCATCTCTGAACATTACTCGGCAGGGTTAGCAAAAGGACAATGCAAGACTGTCACTAGCTCAATTCTCGAGCCCTTGGTGAACTCAAGCCACGCAGCTCCACCAGAGTTGTTAATCAAGATTATCTACAAGGTGAGGCCAAATGGTACTAGTGCGTCTGATTTCAGCATTTTGTATGGCAGAAGAATTGGCAATTTGTCGATACAACCCCGAACTCTGTATACAGAAAAAGTTTGTCTCAACCTCTTCATTAATCGTCCCCTGTACTTTTTTTCTTAAATGATTACTTTTACTTTAATAATTAATTCATTATTATCACTCTCACATGTTTCTTTTGTACTTTTTCTCACACTCTTCACACTTGTTGAATAGACACTCAACTACCTCTCTTCTCACTCAATAACAATTTTAGCCTTATCATATTTCCAACGCTTTCTTCTTTTGTGCCGTTGAGTATTACGTAACGTATAACTTTCAAAGCCACTTCTGAGTAATTACACCAATTATGTAAACCTTATTACTCAATAATGGACTACAACATATTTTGATAGAGAAAATTTTCTTCGCTGAATTGTCCTTCATTTTCTTCATGACTCAATGGGTATTTTCAGTAATTTGAAACAAATACTGAGTTGCTTTTTTTCTCTCAACAGGCAGTTATTTAAAAATTTGTGTGATTACTATCATAATCACTTCGGTTTATGACTAGTTCTCGATTCCCCTTCAGCCCATGACACGAAATGTCACTTTATTAGGCTCAACAATGTCATCACTCTGGTGTTAGCGAATGACTAGTGAGTGACTATAACACAAATAATTAATCCAATAACCTCTACTGTAACGAAGATGAACCCGGATAGGAACAAAATTTTAGGGCTGTTTCTACAGTTGTTAACATAAAATGCATTCATAATCAACATTTTGTTATCATAAGGCCAAAGAAATAAACTCAATTCCAGTTTTACTTAAATATGAACTAGTACAAACGCATAGTTGTAAGCCTTCCAAAAACAGTAGTCACCTTTTCGTTACAACACTTTGATTTAAACTAGCATATGTATGTTAAAAAAATACTTGTTGTTATGTGCAGGAAGTGCAATATAGCTTTCCTATATTTCATACCATACTCCAATACTTTAGTCTTTTAGGAGGATATGACTCCAAACATCAAATTATTGATTCAAATATACTGTTTGCAAAAACATCAGTATCAGACTGTAGTAACATCCTTAAGAGGTAATTCCAAGTGTCCAATTTATCTATTGTGTGTGTGTTGCTTACTTCTTGGACTAACACACGTCTGCACCAAGTCGTAGTTTACCCTTAGAAATTTGAAATGCTCTCGACTCCTTCCGTATACACATGAATATCATGATATTATTAGACGGATTGTACCAAAGATTTCTGGCATTACCGTATCGTAGTGCTTCACCTTTCCACTATATATGAGCATTTGAGAATAATAATACTATACGATTACCTCCCACTGTTTGGCTAAATCTTTTTTTTCGCTGTTAAGTAGAATTTATTTCATGAAATAATTAACTCTGTAAACTGTGAAAAAGGCAAGGTCATGGAATATATCCTTATAAGAGTCCACTGTACTACTAGCACGTCATGATAGATAAAAGCAACTGTAACCTCATAATAGACTATTTTAGGAATGAATGACTGGTTCGAAGATCCATATTACTATATGTGTAACTTTTCAATACACCCACACACATATACACAAATAACCCAAAATAAACACACTTTCAGAACAACGTACACACAAAAGACAGATGACACAAAAAATAAACTGGATTTTAAACACTTGTATTTCTGATCATTATTATTATTTATACAAATTCAATAACAATTACAAAAGCAGAGAAACTTTTACAACTAAGTGATAAATTGTTATGTATAAATCGTTTCTGGTCACTGAAATATCTCAGTAGTACAAATTGAATGGTTTAGCCACAAGTGAGAAAGTTATTTAATTTTCTTCAACATTACATCAAAAGAATTTATTTCCACAGAACAGTTCAGAACATCTTATTAAATATTAGACTCAATAAATTTTCAAAAATGAGTACTAAAACCAATGATCAGTAAATGCGTACAGTATGAACCTATGGTTATTTCGATGTTTGACTACAGGTAGTTAAATTCTGACTAATATACCACGTGTCCGAATTCGCCATACTAGTCCAAGTTCATACAACTAAGTGCGATTCAGTAACTAGTACAGGCATTTATATAATTGCTGAGTTGCCTTTTTAGGGTGGCAACATGTAATCAGGCAAATAACATATGTAATATGTAATAAACGACAACTGTTTGATCAAATAAAACTGTAGATCACACATGAATTTCATAAAGTACTAACAATAGGAAGTTAAACACAAAAGAGCTGAAAGTGAATAATCAAGATCAAGCACGAGAGTATAAAAACACGGACAACAGATTAGTACTAACTGCTTTTTCTAATAAATCGCTCCCTTCGAAAAACTAATCTAGTAGTTAACAGCCCTGCATATGACTGATTTTCATAAGACTACTTTGCCTCAGCAACGATTTAAATAAAACAATTTCTACGACTATATATATATATATATATTTTCGAACAAGAAACAGCACAAACAAGTGAAAACAACACAGCACTTGCATCATTCAGAAACATTTACAGCTACCTCAGAAAAACGGCTACCAGTAAAGGACTAGATATTATGCAATCCTCGAACATCAAATTCTAAGCATTTCAACTGTAAAACTAGACGACGTAAATACAATTCCCATTCATAGCAACTGGAGCTGCGACTCGTTAATTTAAGCACCGGACTTCCAGCCAGTGAGGCATAGGTCCCAACCGTGATTAACCAAACCCCAGGAAATCACACAATAACACTATTTCCTTCTGTCAAAGACACCTAACTGTGAGTTTTGGGTTGTTCCCTTCAAATACACACAAATTAATAAGACTAGGGTAAAAATCGTTTAACAAGGAAGTAAAATGACGTTGAAGTAACAATAACACTAGACTTTATCTCAAATAATCAAGGAAGTAAGAACCAAGAGCAAAATTTATCAATTCAAGTTGCAGCTTTAAACACCAGAAGGAGTAAAGAAATAAGAATAAAAGGCACCAAAATGAATAGGATAAAATCGGAAGAGAAACCGCCATACATGGATTAGTAATAGTAACAATAAAATGTTCGGATGCATTCATCCTACGTGTATGTTCAATATAACAGCGAACTACTCAATGCGCAATACTTTTCGTCTGAAAAGTTACATCCCAACCTGGACAGTATTCACTTGGTAGGTCAGATAAACACATAAAATGTGAATAACTTTTATTTATTATTATTACTTGGAGTTACTTTATATTCCTCAATTTTCAATGTCGAAAATGATGGAGAAGATTTGTAGCTTATATAGCTACTCCCCGAGTTGCAATTTTCATTCGCACGACAGTAAACTGTAGATGAGTACGCCTGTCCTCCGAAAGAGACAGACAGCCAAATACCTTAACAGAAATTCAGGCTAAAATAATGCAAACGACCTTTGTATACTTTTATCTAGATTTTATTAGTGACCAGTTTGAACGAATATTTCATTACCTCATGCGATAAACGATCTAGTCAATCACTTTGTTTCTTAAGTATACGCAGACAAGCATTAGTCAGTGTGCATGTACATTTGATATATTCAGATTCTCAAATGAAGCATTCATGAAACCCTTCACAATCACAACTTTCGAAAGAGATTAATTGGAAATGGCCGTTCACGAAATACACCTATTTATTGTCACCATATATGGAAACTTATTGCAGACTTGAATAAAAGCAAGAATTCCTATCAGACACTGACGGGAAACTTACTCCCCAAATAATTCATAAAATCATGATAATAAGCTAATTTGCATATATTGACATATTTGACAAAATCTCTAATCGATTTAAAGCTTTAGATAGCGAAAATAGGTTACGAAACTAAAAAACCCGATGCCAGTTAATTGTGGTATATTTTATTCAGTGCCATCAAGTTCTTCTTCCGTAGCAACCGTAGCTTCGGCTTCTTCTTCATCCACAAGAAAGTTGTCACTGCTTTCCGCCTCTGCGATTCCGCCTGCATTCAGAAACTCATTAGAATTTTGAGGTAACTCACTTGACGACTGTGTTACAGAGTCTTGAGCTCTACGTGAATCAAATCTTCCACGCCGATGCAAAATGGAAATTGAGTTTCTGTCGAAGTTACTATTCTGAGGATCACGACCTGTGCGCGTCCGATTGCGTTCGCTTTCAAGTGTAAGATCTCTTAGCTGTTCATCCACAGTACGACGCAAATATCTTTCAGTAAAAGGATGGGAATAATTCCCGGTTCCAGACATAAAACACTGACTATGAACATCGTTCGGTAAAGTACAGTGACAAAACTGAAAATGGAGAAAGAAATTGACCACTTTTAAAGATTAACATAAAATGTACGAATAGCTGGAACATTTCTTTCCCATAGTAAATATAATACAAGTGACAAATGTGGGAAAAAACAGTATTCAGGGAATAATTCTTTGAAGATCGGAATCAAGCAGACACAGAAACTACTGTTGTTTACTTAAAAGTGATCAGTTTTCCGGTGGAACAATGAGATTAATTATGTTCATGCTTATGATTAATACATGAGGAAGTAAAATTTTCTACCTTGTCTTTACTAAATAAATTCATGTAGTCACATAAATATATCACAACGGACTACGGGATTTACTTGTCTCTACTACCAACAATAATACTTGTTACTGTACCTAAGAATGATCTCTCAAAGACAAAACTAAAATTGCGATTTGGAAAAACAACATAAATCATCTGTGGTTTGTTTTTTAGACTGTTGCTAAGTCCCAACATAATGCTTTGACAACAAACTTTATATTTGAGATAAAAAAGTATATATGACTAATGGAAACAAGATTGACCAAGTTGGTGTAACAGTAATGCCTTCCTTTTCATCAGACAAATTAAAAATGTACGCAATGAGGAATATCTGGACTACATTTTTCTTTATGGTTTGGAAATCCTGTCTGAACAATTTTGACTTTTCGAATGTCCATCTTGTGGTTTTCAATTTCCAGTTTCTGCAGTTCTAAAGGCTCATTCTGGGCAGGACAGTGAAAGTGGGTAAATACCATTATATTCGTAAAAAGCGTTGAAAGTGTAGAAATAATAGACGGCAAAGTTGGTTATTCTAATTCTAAGTTAGAGTAAGATTGGGGTTAGCGTTAGGTAAAGGAAAGCTTAGGGATGAATTAGAATCAGGTTCAGTTTAAGTTTAAAAAATATTAGTGTTAGGGTTCAGTCAGGTACTCAAATTTACCTCTCTGTCACAGCTGGCTGTTCCAAGGCTATTGTATCTTTCGTTGTTCTTGATGCCTATTCTTTCACTTCGCCTGTTTTGTCTAATATCTACAATGACTCACCACTTTGAGTCCATTCCATTCATTACCGCAACTAACTGTCATACAGTTTTCTAGCTTAATCGCATTTGGTTCGACCTAGCACATTACTGTTTTTGCCTTATCTATAATTCTGGGTATACCTATGATGTTAAGAGCCCAAAGATATAGTTGTCGGAAGTAATTAACATAGAATCACTCTCTCCTTGACTTAAGTAGAACCAGCATAATATAACTAGGAAAGCAAAGTACTCACCTTTGCAAACTGTGATTCGAATTCTTCGAAGCATGATTCAGCCTCAGCAATCTTCACCCTATCGTCACCCATCTGAAAGAAACTACTTGTAAAATCACTTGTTTTGGCAGTATCAATAGGAGTGAAGTACAATATCGGGTTGTAAAACGGCATTTTAGAGGTCAATCCCAGTTAGACTTCAGTTTAGTCAAGTGATTCGTATCTGTTATTAGCTCCTGAGAATGCTGCTTCCTTGTGTTGAGTACAATCAAATAGCCAATGCAACCAGAAAAAGCAACTAAACCGAAGTAAGTCACTACCCTGTTCTTGCAAGATAATTCTAAATCAGCGACTTACTGGTTTCACAAAAAGCTCAAAGTTTAGCAGGCGGAACAGAGAAGTATTGTGTAGTCTTCTTGGGTCATTCATAAGACTTAAATAATTAACCAACAGTCTTCTATATATATGTATATATATCAGCTTACATCCAACTGTGCCTGATGTCTACACGCTGGTTTTATTTTCAAAAGACTCCAAAACGACCGAATAAGTAGAGACAGCAAACGCCGTACGCAACCTTGAAGTGTAACGCACTCAACAAACTACCGCATTCACACTCTAGAACTGAAATCCTGATTTCCATTTACTGACTTCGGAATTAACTTTATAATACTTCCTCAAGTGAAGACGTTAATTTTCATCCTATATGTGACGCTTCGAGAATTCGTTCAATCTTTTCAGTCCTAGCCTACCTTGATATATTAGGCTGGGTCTCAGTCATGCGACTAGACAGATGACTCTCCATTCAAGCGACTTCAAGCTCCCTTGTGCATTTCCTGAACGAAGCACGAAGTATTGCATCAAAATATTGTCTCTATAGTGGCTAACAACCCACTTCATGGTGCTGGGAAATTGGAACAGTGGGGAAATAAAACGACAGTCTATAAAACTCTTACAATCCTGAATTTTGGCACATTATATTTCAAATTTGACGGAGTGGTTTATGCATTTATGAGAAAGCTGTATATGGCTGTAGAATCCTGTCAGCAGAAATAACCATCACTAGAAATACTGCAATTTATATTTGCTGTCGTCTAAGTGCGAAGTAGTACAGAATAAGTTGGGGGGTCTGCAGTCCAGTTCCAAAAACAAATAAATTTCTGCTTATACTTTTGCCTGACGAAAATAGTTGTTTTCACCTGGGTGTGTACATCATATGAAGGCCATGTGACATCCATATTCGCATGTCTATGAATTACGCCACGTTGATGGGCCACTCCTCAGACCAAATTGTTGAGATCAGAGAGACGAATGTACCTGCCACCCTCCTGTATTACCTCTTTCCAGATTTTCGCTTATCTAACGTGCAGAAAAAAGATGTGATAAGCCTTAATGATCCGCTTATCATGATTTCCATAAACGTAGTTTTTCACTGAATTTCTAGAAGTTTATTTTTTTAATTTTATTTTGATTACAGCTTGATTCCACACCGTATTTTCAGTACAAGTATGGAATTTTCAGCATGGATATCGGTAGCCCAAATTTACAGGCCAACCATAGATATCGGGTGTGCGCCGGCAGGGGATCGAACCCGGACCATGTGTATGGTCGGCGAGAGTCCTAACCACTATGCCACCGACGCAAATGTCTTTTCTACCAAACAAGTTTTAAACAGGGCATCCTATCAATAGTGCCTAAGATTTGGTGACAATTTCGCCGTCATTCGTTGAAATAAGTTCTGCGACTGTGTCACCTGTTACTGGATATTGCCTGTGTTCTAATTCTGATTAACTCAGCATGCCTGGGTTTCTAGTGGGAAGCCGTGACCAGCAAGGTACAGCAGGTTGTAAATGAGCCAGTAACTCATCGAAGAAGATATTGCGAAATGGTCGTGCTATTTCGTGAATTGGCAGAAGTTAGAACTAATGCGCCATTGGATCGGGTCCCAGTGGCTCAATCGTCTACGAGCTTGCCTTGCAACCAGAAGGTCCTGTGTTCAAACCCACTGTGGTGGGTGCGTACAGTGAAGAGTCCCAAATTAATTTATGATCTAAATATATTTATCATATAAAATTAATAAATTATCAGGCAGCTAAGGTTTGCAGGCCATGGTTTACAACTGCACCCATAGTCAGTAACTGCAGGTATCACGATGGCACCTATTGAATGACTGTTTGCATAAATATAAAGACATATTTGCCTATAATCTCAAGGTACCAGAGTTTACATTGTCTAGCAAATATATCTAAATCTTACGAAGCCAGTCGGTCACCATATTTATCTAAAGCCTTACACAACTTAATACCACCTGCGAATACTGTCAGTGCTATGTCAGTCACGTAAAGAAGAAAACAGCATCAGTAATTCCTAGCTGAGACGAGTCCCTAATGAATTCTGTTCCTTGACAAAAAACCTAGTAATCTCGCCCTACTGAATAACGGCATGCGAAAGATCCTCTCTTGTAATTTGACCACAGAGTCAGTTAGAATAACCCTTGAATCACCTTCTAAGCCCTCTTTCGAAGACTCGTCTTATGATGACATCCTCTCAGTCTCCTAGAGAATTAGACTGAATTAGAGGTGTGCTGCCTGCACCAACAGCTACTTTTACGAAAGCTCAGTCGCCGCCACTAATGCTCACGGTTGAAATTCAAGACCATTAGACTCAACAGAATGAAATATAAGTAGCAAATTTTGGATGGTTACCTTCTCCTTGCTTATGGTATTGCTATGCAGACAGCATTCCAAAATACCGAACAGAACTAATTCCATAGTAGATAAGTTTATTTCACATATCCAGTATTTATAACGACACATTTTAGCGAACAATATTGTGTTCAATTAGATCTCATCAGGCTTAACTCTATTATATATATAAGTTTACAAGTAAAAATTCAAATATACACCAATCATGGTGTTTTGTCTATAGGATAATACGATGGTGAATATAAATTGTGCAATTAGTCATAGTAATAATAATAATAGTAATAATAAAAATGGTCTTATCAATAATAAGGATGAAATAGTGAGGCAATCTGTGATAACACGAATAATGAAAAAACAGTATGATTAAACAAAGAACTGTTCAGGTGGAAGTAGTCGATAAAGGCTAGTAAAAACAAATGAACCGACTAGGTAATGTTAGATTGTAAGGGAAGGAAATGAAACACGTTTGCAATGAAAATAAGATTAAGGGATGATGAGAAAGGGGTTGAAAATATAAACAAAGGATGGTGTAGAAGTCATTAGTTGGTTATGTCTTAATAGGCCAAGGCAATTAGACTTAGGAACCCCTTGTGTAGCGTCAAATAATTACTTCTTAAATGCACAATGAATGTTCACTTTGTCTTTAATAATTCATACTATCGACAAGTAGATGGGATAGCTATGGGTTCACCATTAGACCCAATATTAGTTGACTTCTTTCTCGCAAAACTTGAAAACGGGAAATTGAAGGACATCATCAAGCAGTTTGAAATGTACTACCGATATGTCGATGATACATTTCTCTTAGCTGATGGGAATTTTAACATAGACGAAATTCAACACTGAAATTCAACAACATCCACCCTTCGCTTACCTTTACTTGTGAAGAGGATTAGGAGAATAAAATACATTTCCTGGATGTCTTGCTAAGTAGGAGAGAATGTGGGTCATTTGGGAGAAGCGTGTATAGAAAAAGCACTTAGTTACTTGCCCATTAAATATAAAAGGAACGTTGTAAAATGTCTTGCGAGCAGAGCAAGAAAGATATGTACGGATGACCTCTTACAAAAGGAATTTGAATATATTCACGGTTCCTTGATGGAGATGGGCTATCCAAGTTGTTTCATAAAGAAGCATATGAAAACATCCGAGAAAAAACCGGAGACTCTGACTGCACGTAAGAAACCTCTATTTATAAAGTTATAATTTAATGGTGACTTATCAAGTGAAATTCTATTCCAAAGACTTTCAAGGAGTATACGAAGAACATTTTGTGCAGCACACCTATGTTTGTCATTCTCTAGCCGATGAATGATCGGGACGCAAACGAAGGATAAGCTTGATAGTTTTGCCACATCTATGTGCATTTATCAATTCAACTGCACCTGTGGTGACAGTTATATTGGGCGTACTACTAGACAGCTTAGCCAACGTGTTAGTGAACATCTCCCATCGTGATTTGGCAGAGGACAGACAAAAACTATTCGTAGCTCAATTTTGTCACACTTAATTGATAGTGGTCATGTAATCGAGAAAACGAGAGCCTTCAAAGTAATTCATCCTATCCCACCGAATATTTGCAATACACTTCGTATTCATTTACTGCACACAGTTGAGGCGATAGGCATTCGAACTATTAAACCTAAACTATGTATTCAGAAAAAGTTCGTGCAACCATTATTCCTCCCTTGGCCTATTAAGACATAACCAACTAATGACTTCTACACCATCCTTTGTTTATATTTTCAACCCCTTTCTCATCATCCCTTAATCTTATTTTCATTGCAAACGTGTTTCATTTCCTTCCCTTACAATCTAACATTACCTAGTCGGTTCATTTGTTTTTACTAGCCTTTATCGACTACTTCCACCTGAACAGTTGTTTGTTTAATCATGCTGTTTTTCATTATTCGTGTTATCACAGATTGCCTCACTATTTCATCCTTATTATTGATAAGACCATTTTTATTATTACTATTATTATTATTATTACTATGACTAATTGCACAATTTATATTCACCATCGTATTATCCTATAGACAAAACACCATGATTGGTGTATATTTGAATTTTTACTTGTAAACTTATATATATAATAGAGTTAAGCCTGATGAGATCTAATTGAACACAATATTGTTCGCTAAAATGTTTTGTTTTAAATTTTACTGTGGGAATATTTAATTTATTGATGTGCAGTATTTGTAAGTAGATGATGTTTCAAGCGTAAATTGTTGGTCATAATAGTATGAATTTAGTCATACCACTTCAATATTTGTTTCGTATACATTCTTCCTCTCACCCCCTTTCCATTTTTTTGTTGCCTCTTTCCAAATTTCTGGTGTAGGATTTACGTCGTTTCGATTGTGCATGTACGGCGTTGAATCGAAGAATGCAGATGAAGTAAACAACTTATATATATTACTTTTTAGCACTTTCACCCTAATCAACCCCATTATGTGACTGAATGTAGGAGACTGCATCGGAGTTGTTGAGCTTTTTCGCAGGGTACTTTACTTAGTAGGGTCAATCATTCAAGGTTCCACAAATTTTTTATGTTCCACTAATCTAGTTGACTGCAACTCTGACCTGTGTAGCTAACTTAAAAGCCATTGCTTAGTATTCGTTGAGCCACCAATGGCCATCATATGCTTCATCACCCACTATAAGTACTTATTTATTGTGCCGACTGTCAGTAGCTGTTGTTAGATGGACGGGCGCTTCTGTCCCGGTAGTAATGGAACACAGTTTATCTTGACAGTAATCTTCTACCACTGGAATATCCATTTTCCACATCTCCACTGAGTGACACCAGGTTGAAAGCTGCTTGATATTGCCTCTTCTGTTTTCAAATTTAGTTATCTCCATAACCACATGAATCCTAATCAAATGTGCTGCAGCATTGATGGTAAGGGGATAGCAGAAACCAGAAGGTAATTTCAGTTACCCATAGGTCTCAGAGAAGTTTCTACAAAGCAAATCCACTCAGAAATGCATTCGTTTGGTGGTAAGACCTGTCAACTCGAGGAATATGTTCATCTCGACAACTTTCTTGACAACCAAGTCTCTTGAATCATCTGATACTGTTCTTAAAACTAATTTTTACTTGAACACTGAACGGCTTTTTTGACTTTTAGGCTGAGCGAATATTAAAATTTTTTGTGTTCATGCGCAGCACACTCCCACATAACATAACTGGGTTTTCTTCACTAAAGTCTTGAAATGATTATGAGCAATAATTTGCGCTCGAAACCTCATCAGTAAATGTTACTGTACAACATTGTGTGATTTATCAAAATAAAAGCTAAACCATAATGGAGTTATACTCTACCACAATGCCAAAGTTTTATCCTCATATAAACTGATATCACCAACTTTTTCCTCACCTAATGAGTTGACCATTCCAGAATTGAATCAACTCGTGTTTCTTAAAATAAGGTGAAATCTGACAAATTCGTGGGAAATGACCATTCGGATATACAGAAAGTCGAAGCAAGTGATACGGCGAAGAGACTCGTTTCAACTAATTTAGTTGTAGGCTGTTCAAACCTATATATTTCCTTCAAGAAATCCAATGAGGAAATCTTAACAAGGACGTGAATACATAAAATAATGATATCATGAAGTTCAATTACAAACGTTTGTGATCAAATAATCTCATTTTCTAAATGTTTCATAAGATTTGCAGATGTTGGAATGTGGTGAAAACCTATTTTTAGGGAAATCCAGAACGCTAAACAACATGGTGTGAAATTTGATGACGCTCAATATGGCATTGTGAAATACTAATTTAAAATGACATGTGGGACAAATGAAACAATTTTGGAAACAGTTCAGAGTGAGATTTATAATAGTAAGAGACGACATGGTAAGGGAAGGGTATTAAAACTGAACGAACGGAACGAAAAATAAGTAGAGCCAAAATATAAATGGGGATTATCATACATCAACAGTGGCGGTATTGAGTCCACATAAGTTAACATACACATAAAAATGATGTTATTTCAAAAATAATTATAGACTCAAAACACTCAAAATATAGAGGTGCAAAATGATAGGGATGAAATTTTCCACAGATCCTCATTTACACATTAAAGATGCCAGCTGCGGGAAAGCACATACGTAGAGAAAAGAAGATTGGATCAAAGTATCCTAATGTTGATGTGTTGGTCGGAGAGAAGTAGAGTTGGTTGGAAGATGTGAAAAGTGAGAAACTGGAGAGGGGAGAATCTGCGTCGGTGTTACACGCGGAACCAGGTTGTGTTATTGTTCAATCTCACGTAACAACTATGATTTTCTGTGAAATTAATATTTATACTATTTTACGGTGAACGTATAATTTGATATTTTTTCGGCCACCACAGGTTGAACAGTTGTTTTATGTTTACAAAACTTCAGCTTCCCTATTCCGATGGCCAACACCTCCATTATGTCCAGATTGGGAGATATACATATTTTCTCAAATGTAGAGAAAACTGAAATCCAACTTAGTCAGAATGTGACAATAATTAAAACTGTGAATTTTTAAAAGGTAGTGAAAAATTTAGCTTGAATTCAATTTTCTACAGTCAATCGACCTTTTGTTTTACTACTTCGTAATTGCGATCAACCATAATGATGTTTTCCTCAGTCATTTCATTTGGCAAGAGGCGCTTTGTTGCAGTCGCGACTGTGGTTTGTGGTGATTCGTGTGTTTTCCCGTAGACAGCCAGAGTTGAAGCAGCAGACACGTAAGCACTTACTTAACTGTTTAGCTTTTAATTCGATTAGTCTACTCATCGTGTGTGATGAGAGCTGAGTGATTATGTGATACTGCTGCTGTGAAAGACGATGGTAGTGAGATGATGGTTACACCTCGCTTCCCCGTCTTTCGCGGTAAGCGTCACAAGTCGTCACCAATACCTTTTGCTCCGTAGTCAATATCGGCTGAAGGCACCGTATTATTGTCACAGCCAGTATTGATGAACGGTGTAATGGGCGCACATCAACCACTGGCAGGTGGTGCGCGTCCCAAAGGACTGTGATGCATAGTGTTAACTGTATCACAGCCCTGCTTGGGACACAGCCTACCTGCCCAGACGTCATTTAGCCCCATCGCTCTTACCAACTTCGACTGCGTTATACTGATCATACTGGCATCGTATATCACAGTCCAAGCTTTGGTAAGTTTAGATGGATTGATCGACAGCTGTTGTGCATGACTAAAGAGCATTTGATGTGTCTTCACTAGAACGATAAATTCGTGGTAACTTGTCCAGTGCTTTCATTGTCACGGTATTATATTGCTTTTACATTCTTTAATCATTATATTCCCAGTTGTTTTTTCATCCAACTTTTTTCAAGTAGGCACATATGTGGTTTATAGTCAGTCGACTGTCCAGTATGCTACGTGGATTTCGAAGGATGATTGCATTTTGGCGTACCTTTTATTGGCAAATGTCGTTTAAACATATTTCGTATAATTCGATAACATTCCAGGGGTGTCCCAGTTAATGTAGACGAAATTTTCAGTCCACTTAAACTGATTGAATGTTTTTGATGTCATTGTCTTCACCGCTTTATTGAGCTGGAGGTAACTTCTGGTTATAGGCGTCCAACGGGTATCTGTTGTATGTACTTTCAGAAGTTGTTCCTCTACTACGCCTGTTAAGTATATGTCAACTTGCATCATTAACTGAGGGTGTCTAAACCTACCAACCATAAGCTGCATAATCCTGTTTACATTGAGGGTTTATTAGACAACGAAGATACCACAATTGTAATAGCAAGGAGTCGTCTTTCGGTGGGAATCACCTTACATTTGACTTGGCAGGCTGCTTCCAATTATGCACTTGACTACGCCTCATTTTAAGTGCCGTCAAGACTAGATTTATAAAGTAGTATCATAATATTATAGCTGTTTGTTGGTCTCTATATTTGGTATAAGGAATTCATTCATTTGAGGCCTATTTTCACGTTGGATAAAGCTGATGCAACTCTTTGCTTTTGGTAGATGCATCTGGTCGGAATTGCGAGTATATTGTCGCATAGATACACGTAATTTATCCTTTCATGAAATCTCTTATATAACATAGTTAATGCATTTGTTAGCTGTGGCGACACCAATTGCTCAAAAGTACTGAGCTTTTGATTGCTACAGTTCGAAAAACAGACTAGTAAGGAGACCTGTAGATGCACAAACAATGGTGTGTTGCAGAGAGTGATATAAATAATGCTATGAGGTTTGGCAAGGTATAGTATGTGAGCCGTTATATAGTTCAGCGCTATTTTAAGAAACACGTTTGTGTTTATAACACAGGGATAGGCTAGGCAACCTGACTGGCCAGCGGGCGTAAGTTGGTTATGGTTAGCACTCATCACGAAAACTCTCCCCATATAATTTGTTGTTATTCGTCAAAAAAAGATGTTGTTCCACTCACCATAGCCCGTGAAGAACTACCTGAATCAGTTGATCAGCCTTTCTTCGGTAACAATTCATCAGTCAATTACGAAATAACGAGTACTATTTTCATAACTTATTCATCGATGTTGGTCCCTGGATGATAACAACCTGCAGTATAGCAGGAGACGGCAGCCTATATGGTGCCCGATTTCTATGGATAAGTACCGAGGGTTTGTTTATTTTCCCTCTAAATTCATACTTGAAGTTCTCTACCATTATTTAGGCACCTGTTAACAACCTTCAGATGCTTGACTTCCATGGTTTTCCAGTAACATGCTCACAGTTGCAGTGAAATTATTTCGGAATGCGAACAGTCGCATTACTAAGAGTTGCAGCTTCAATAGTCCACTTATTTGATTGCAAAGATACCTATCTCTGTCCACTGTCTACTTTAAGTTGCCTGTTGCCAAAGTTGAGAGTGTCTACATTTTTCAGACAAGTACATGTCAGGTTTAGGTGGTTATTGGAACAAAATTGTAGGAGACGATCGATTTTGACAGTTTGTTGTCAGAGACACCATGGATACCCTATGTTGCAGTGATTCTGCATTCCTAGAGTTGTGACCCATATCCAAATTTTCGCATCTTTGTCTTATATTCGCCTACTTATTAAAGTTATGAAAATTAGCCCATGCAGTTGTGCCTCATTGTGCAATTCATCTACCTGTGCAAAGTGGATGTTGATACTCCATTATGGATAAGATTTTATTTTGGTGATACGTTTATCTGAAAAATGATGCGATGTAAATGCTTTTGCTAATCGTGCTACTAATCCGCCTTGCTATAAAGGTTGTTGAATTCAATATCACGTACTAGTGTTACCTGTGTTCTGTGCATATTTTAGGGCTAGTTAGAATAAATCAATTTCCCATTACTACAGATTTTACATTTCAAAATAATTCAAACTTCCCTCTCTTTTACTCCTATATATATATATATATATATATATATATATATATATATATATATATAAGGCTGAATAACATGTATGTCGCTAACGATATGCGGTAAGAAACTGCATGTGAGTCCATTTGGGTATGCTAACGTGCACTATGTTTCACACAGGTATATGGTTCAAACGTTTTACAAATAAACTAAATAGTTATTAACGGGAGACTACCAAATATCATAAGTGAACACTTGGAAGTTATGGTGGACATTTTAACGCTTATCACGCCTTCACTTGTTTTCCGTTTAAGGAAAGTACAACGCCTTAATTACACTGGACGATTTCTAATGATTACTGTTATCATTCAAACACGAAGTGGATACAGTATGAACACCAAGTCATGTGGCAGATTGGATTAAGTACTCGACTTACAACTAATGAACGCCGGGTTTGGGTCTCTCCTATCTACTTTAGACTGGTGTAAGGGCTTATGGGGAATTGCCATCTGAATTGATAACAACCAGTGGTGTCCGTCAAGGATGTCCACTTTCCCCTTTTCTGTTTAACTTCATCATAGATATGCTAATGGAAGTATCCTTAACTGAACTTAATGACTTAGGAATCGACTTGTTACCAGGAAATAGTCTTATAGACTTAGAATACGCAGACGACATAGTCCTGTTAGGGGAGGACGCTGACAGAATGCAGAGTCTTCTGAACACCTTGAGCAGCAATCTTCGTATGTTTGGCATGCGATTCGCCCCTGTGAAATGTAAGATGCTGCTACAGGACTGGACTACGTCAACTCCTAGCTTAGTGATAGGGAGTGAAGTGATAGAACATGTTGACCACTTCACCTATTTGGGAAGTTGTATCAGCACCAACGGATTGATTGGTGACGAAATCACAGCTCGGGCTGCTTTCGCTAACTTACACCATCTCTGGCGTAGGCGTGACATCCGGCTGTCAACCAAGGGACGTGTGTACTGCTCAGCAGTTCGCTCCGTCCTTCTCTATGGCGGTGAGACGTGGCCATTGAGAGCGGAAGACATGAAGAGATTGTCTGTTTTTGACCACAGATGTTTACGATCTCTTTCTCACGTTAGGTGGTATAATAAGGTAAGTAATGTTGACGTTAGGCGTAGAGTGTTGGGCAAAGAGGGAAAATCAATCGAAGAGGCCACAAAGTTACATAGATTGAGATGGTTAGGCCACGTGCTGCGCATGCCTGACCATCGCCTCCCCGCATTACTAGCTGATATAGGTGCAGGTTGGAAAAGAGTAAGTGTGGCCAAACAGAAACATGGCATCAATCCATGAAATCCCTGACAAATCAGTAGGCAATGCCGGGTTGGTCGACTTAAGAATCAATGGCTAACACTAGATACAGCTTATGGATGTTAGTCTTAACCTTCATATCTTTCTACCATTACTCATTCTGTTTCAATCTTATACTTATCTAAATTCTATTGATTCTCTTCTCTCCTTTTCCCGTCTACCTTTGTGTGCTATTTGGAACGTGGCAACTCGAACTTCTGCACTTCGGTGCCAAGTTCTATGTTGAATCCAGACAGACAGACTTTAGACTGGGCATTTGTGATCTATCTAACCAAGAGATGTTTAACACAACAATTAATTACCATATGCGGATTAATTAATGAACGGGATCATAAAAAAATTGGCAGACATCAAGAGGAAACATGTTCATTTATTACGTGTTAACTCGTAACCGATAAAGTCTGTAGATGCTAATTCAAATCATCTTTCGGAAAACACCAACGTGGTGTGCTAACATATACTAATTTAACACAACTATCCTTCATCCCGACGGCGCCACGTCATGATTTGATCTTTTTACTATTTGGGCCCAGGGCTAACAAACAGGGGACCATATTAGAGGCTATAGAATGAGTCACGGCGTATGTTCAAACTATCGAAAATATCCCAAGGTGACATCATTTATTGAAAGACACTCTCCACCGTGTCCAAACACAGGACGTCAGGATTATTAACATAGTAATGACGAAATCCTGCGAGGGAAGCGATTATTGAGTAGAGGCACATCCTCAGGTAGGAGAGACGTGGCTTTATTATAGGCGCGGAGCAAAACTGTGCTCTGAAACATTGTAGGCCCGATCTTTGTGGCAATGCTACCGTCGCGAATATGTCATACGTATTCCAGGCTAGCGCATACCTCCATGGATTCACTATGCGATTAGTGGTCTCATCTGTTGCATCCCTAGGATTCAAACAACCGCTTATATAACTGAAATTGCTACCTGATTCTAATTGTCCATCCGCGGTTCTAGGCAAAGGATTCTGTCAGTTCCGCAAAGCATATACCATTCACACAGACTCTGATCGCCAACTAATTAAGTACGATCTGGGTGGTCTGTGTGTTATCACACAATAAGATGACGTCGTTTGCATGGTCGAGGTCAAAAGTCTTTCTCCAGGTAACGCCTACACCATACACATATACTTCAGTCCTATTCTGAGGATATCATCATAGCAGTACTGTCTAATTCTATATTTTGTTGAGAAAATCAGTGATAGCTGGTTGCATGCCTTTACTTTCTCTGAATTTCTTCAGTGTAGTACTTTCAAGATGTTGTCAGACTTGTCAAGAACCACTCCCTCTAGCAAATAATTCCGGAAAAAAGCAGTTCTGCCTAACGAATCGAATGCAGCCTTAATAATAAGTAATACGACGATCATTAGCCCGATATGCAAGTAGGATTCTCCTCTGATTGTTGTTCCATGATCTAGGTGGGGGATGAGATACTGCCCGGACGTCCAAACCGGGTCCGGTAGCTGTCTCATGGAAACAATTCCTTGAACCACAAGGCAACGTCAGGAGCTGTGTTCTTATGGTGAACGAAACAGGCTTTTATGCCGCTCAATACCTTCGGATTCTGGAGCCCTGCTCACTATAGGTTTGAAATCAGGGTTTACAGCTCATGTATGGTAACCACTCCAGTAATACGCGTCGAACACTCGCCTTCTCACTTTTGTGAGAACTCCTGCCCTCTGAAGGCGGTGAGTAGGACTCACCTGGAATAGGCTATTAAGGTGAGGTCACATGAGAGCATTTCGACGGGAAGATTAGAGTAAACCCACCGTTTGTCGTACCAGATCATTTACAGAGGCTGTACCAAATCTTGGTGGACCAGTGTTTAAACATATAAAATACCGGTTAAAGTCGAATATCTTATCCAGTGAACTACACTGTAATTTTCAGAGAATATTTTGTTTTTAAAAGTGGTAATAATGAATGATATGTACTATTACACGTACAAAGCGACTTGCTCCATAAGGACAACAGTTACCATCAAGGTCATATTTTAGTATGCATAAATGGCATAACATTAAACTGTGACCGATTTTCACATATGAAATACACAAAACAACAACTAAAAACGCCATAACGTAAATGTAGTCGAATTAAGAAATTCCGTTGGATTTGATAACCTATTAACTTAAAACATTAGGCACTGCTTTTTCTGATCAATAAGTACTGAATCCACTAAAAAACAAATACACCGTGCTGAAGAATACCAATAGACCAAATGTAACTTTGGGATTCTTCAGCTCAGAGAATGCCAAACAATTTCCAACTCAACCCTTGGCTACAAATTTCCCATAGTAATTCGTAGAACTTCATTTGCATGATCAATATTACCTCAAAAATAAAATGCTTAGTTATTTTATGACAGAACTGAAAAGGGAGAAGACATGCATTATTTTTGACGCTTGCATTTTTGTGATAAAATTATTGGATATTTTTATATCTGTGATTCATACAATGGTGGTAGAAGTATGTTATTTAAAAAATTGTTTTCATAATGCTATTTGGAAGACATTTTAGGAGTTGAGCGGGATGACGTTTACGCGAAGCACTATATATATATATATATATATATATCAACCCTAGTTCTTATCCTAGAACTGCTAAAGTATTTGTTCTGCGTAGACCAAAGGCAAATCAATACACCAAACCCATCGCCTAAAATCAGAAATATAATTCGGCAGCAAAATTGTAACTCGGAGATGGTTGTTTAACTAGCAAGGGATCGTGCACGAACAAACCTGACACGAGGGCGTACGGAAATGGCGTAGATGATTGACTGCGAGTCTTCCGGATAACAAGTCGAATTTAATACTGAAGGTCAGCATCTAATGTCCAGTGATGACTGATGTAGGCTAATCATGCTGAGGAATTTTATACCGCTATAGACTTTTCAAACTAAAGATTAACAGCTCAACGTTTGTGGTAAAGTAGGAGAACCATAAACAATTATATAAACGCATAGTGAAAGAAAATCTGTCAAAAATAAGTGAAACACCGGAGTGAATTCTTCGCACTAGTTAAGTTATGCTTATCACTCTAAGAGATGATCCATCCTAATAGAGTATTTTCTATCTTATTTGCCTAAGGATTGTCTGCACGAGATTAAACGTGGTCGCAATCATTCAGCAATAAAATATGTAACTGCAACAATGAAGTGGTTTTTAAAACTCCTAAGGGGTATCAGTTCTTCAAGGGTTGCGCGCACACACCTGTTTCTCAGAAGAAACTTATAAGTGAAAAATCTATGCATATATTCTTCTCGCTTAACTTCAGTTTCCTAAAATCATAGCACAGTGTGAAAATGTAACGTAGTCTAGAATAGGTTTTTCTTGATGAATCTACATTTTTGGTATAATTTTACATTGTTTTGTTGACTAGTATATCTTAAACGCTGAAACCATTAGGTTAGATGAAGATAACATGGTGCGATACCTTCCAAGACTAAAATTTGAACTTGTTAGTAATTGTTACCTCGGTAAGGCACATAATTCTCATTTCAGTTATTTACGATTAGCTTTGGATATCACAGCTGACCAAACCTTATCACCCTATGTACTTAAAATGTTTTGGCAGTGATGCTCAGTTAGAAATAACTGTTTCTTTCAAGTTGACTGCTTCCCCATAAATCATGAAGGGCAATGTGGATAAGATGCAAGCCTACATAAATCCTGATATTTGTTCAGTCATGATTAGCAAACTACTGTAGAATATGGACACTATGGTAGAATACAATTACATATCAGATAATTGCATTTGATATAGCACACAGTGCTGCAGTATTGATATGATTATGAGCAATAATTTATGCTAGAAAGGTCTGCCTCAATATGTTGTATCAGTTAAACTTATCTAATATGGAATTACTGTGCTTCTTATTCATGTAAAGTGTGCTATTTATGAAACTCAGTAATTAAGCTGCGTACTCACCAGTTGTTCTGAACAGCTTGTCATTTTCATGTTAATATTCCTACTGAAAGAATATTAGACAGTGGATTTAAGACATCGAAAGAACTGAACTACTTATAAGTAACAAATTATCAAGAATAAATAATATTTAAACTAATCAGTTTGTAAGGACTCTTTTTCATGTTAGACCACGGATTGATATCAGTTAGAAAACCATTGAAAACAAGGGAGTACTGGACACCTGTTCCGTCCAGGTTTGGGAATCATCGGCAGTACACCCCCACTGGGGTTCGAACCCAGGGCCTTCCGGTTACAAGGCAAGTTCGCATACCATTCAGCCACTGGTGTATGAATTCTAACTTCTACCGATTCGTGATTTTAGCGCGACCACCAACCAATGTCATCGGTGGGAACTCTTTCCTCACTCCCGACTGAATGAACCCCACTGGTCACGACTTCTCATTAGAACTCCAGGAAACCTTCCTGTAGCCAGTAATTAGCGAGCAGTGGGCGTCTACTGCTGATGAGTCCCAAACTAGAGCCACCTCTGGCACCGTCGCGACGTAAGCCTTGCTGTCAAAGGTCGGGTATACGATGCTTCGGTGCGGACTGTCTTTCTCTACGCCTGTGCAACCTGGCCTCTTCGAGCTCAGGATGTACGGCGACTCTGCGTATTGGACCATTGCTGTCTCCGTAGGATTACTTGCGTCCGATGGCATCATCGCGTGAGTAATTCTGAGGTTCGGCGGCGTGTGTTTGAACACAGTGGAGATCACCATTCATTGAATGTCGTCATCTGGAAACACCAGCTCCGGTGGCTTGGACATGTGCTGCGAATGTCATCCCAGAGGCTTCCGTACAGGTCTGTGTTCGCTGTCCAGCCCTGGGACGGGATGGAAAAGGCGGAGGGGAAGCCAGTCCATGACGTGGCGTCGTGAGATGAAGGACATTTGTTCTAGGTTAGCATCGATTGATGTGTCACGACTCATTGGTTGGAGTCTGAGAGTTAGCTCGAATCGATGGCTCGAAACGTTATTGGATATGGCCAAGAATCGTAATCAATGGCGAGTGTGCTGCAAATTCCTTCTTTCTTCCCTTTCCGATGATAGTTGACGAATACTGTTTGAACTTGTTAAACATGACTGTTTTCCTTCCAGATGTAGTTCTTTATCCGTCTTCTACTTATATTTTTACTTTTAATCTATGTTGTTTTATTATAATTGTGTGTCGCATCTTTCTTGGTGCCATATTGTACCAAGTTTTTTTCTGCGTTTAAATAAGATAAAATAAAAAACTAGAATGAGTATTTTGTTGAGTGAATGACTAACAGTTTCTCCATGTAACTTCTCTTTTATTATTTGATGAATTTAATCTGTGCCAATATGTCTGTTGACTGCAAATTCATCTGAGCACGAGGCGAAGATTTTTACTTTTTCCATCGAAGTGGTGTCCGTAGTTGTTTGCATGCACTGATATAAGGAGACGAATATTATGTCTTTTGGCAGCCAGTTTATGTTCCTAGACGCGAAGGTAAAGTCTATGTCCACTTTGACTAACATAACGCTTCATTACTTAACAGCCAATCATATTCAACGTAACCATGAGAGATTCTAAAACCTCACTTCTTATTGGCGTCTCTTCTGAAGATGTCGTCTAGAACTCAAATAAAAACTTTGCAGTCAGACCTTACTGGTCAGAGAACACAACTATATTAATGTTACTGTATACGTATGAAAGCTAACTAGAACGCCATAGGGTACAAAAGGTGTTTAGTACATAGACTGTATCCTTATTCGTCATATTCTTCAGTGGATAAAGAAAATATATGGTTCAAAATATGTAGAGAGTCACAGTTTTGGCATTTAGAACAAGGTATCAGGCACTTACATATAAATCCTAAGGATACACTCTTGTTTTAACGTCTGCACATATGTTCATGATAGAAAGCTTCCTATTAAAATTTTCGGAAAAAAGAATAGTAAGCCACTACTCGAATTTTGAAACTCCACTATTTATACTCAACTTGTCCAGCTTGCCAAGTGAGCAAATGCCACTGAGAATTGCTTTCTTTCTTTGGTATGTTTTAGGCAACTTCAAAGAAACACAGTCATTATATTACACTACCGCTTCCACTTAACAACGTGTTTTATTTAAAAAAGTGCGAGTAATTACTACTACCCGTAAAAATCCAGGTAGCGGACGATGTGTATTCGTTAGTGAATGCTTTCTGTCTACCTAACAAGAACTATTCCTATGCACAGTTGATCTGTGAAGTGGAGTTGAAGTCATAACCAACACTATGGAAAGTAGTTGAGCTGAGATATATCATTAGCTCCCTCCATCCGAGAAAGCAGCGCCCTACGGTAGGCTATTACTAATCGTGACAATAACTCTGTATTCTGAAGACCGTGAAGCACTTAATCCATACGACCAACTCTGGTTAATTTAAAGAAAAAGACAGTAGAAAGTACAGCAACATATGAGTATTCTGTAATTACTCTATCATTGTGCCTGTATATAAAGAAGTTCTGCGTACTGTATGTGACAATCATTAGGATCTTAGTCTTTTACAGAACTATCGAAAATACCATCTGTCATGTTTCACAGACTACAGACTTGTTCTGTTCAGATTGTAAATACGCTCTTCACGAGTTCACCGAAAACCCCTAATGATTGGAAAATCCGTCTAATACAAATGCTATTAGGCTTAAAACCAACCGTCAAGAAAACTAAATGGGACAAGAGGAAACCGTTGCCCTGAATTGTACTCATCTGACATATAGGACGTTGTTTCACCTTAGAATTTATCAGCATATTCCTAATTTCCACTACAAATTAATACCTGAATGGGCCTTCAGATGATAACCAGTGCACTTATCTAATTCTAATTACTGATAGAGATCCACCATTGGGACCAATAAATTAAATGACACAAATGAAATGCACTGTGTGGTATTAAACTGACAAGTTTTAATTCCGGAGACTCTTTGAGTTCTCAGACTCACCACGTTGATGGATTAGAAAGCTCCAAACCGATGTTAAGGAGTATTTCCGAAGCTCTTAACACAGAGTGAAACATTTTTCGAAATGGTACTTTAGTGTTTTGATAAAAAACAGTACAAAAATCTAATGGACTCTAAATTATGTGATTTAGACTGAAGCACTGAGACGTGAAAAGAACTATAAATACGCTCTAACGCCCTGTCCAAACTTGCATTCATGTTTATTAACAGTAGTATAATAAAATTGTTAGGAGAAAAAGAAAGTCTTCAGACTAAAATATTCAAAAGAATTGACTTTTCCTTCTTCAAATTACATTACATTACATTATTCCTTCACGTTCCCAGTGGAACATAGGGCTTCAAGCTAGAGGCTTGAAGTTTCTTTAGCAGTGTTTATTTTTACAGGATGATGTTGCTAGCCTCATGCCCAACCTTTACCAGCTTTATTTCTGGCTTAGCGAGGTAAAGGAGTGCGAAGGCCGTGGATCGAATCCCGGACCATGTACATGGTCGGCGAGCTTCCTAACCACTGTGCCACCGACGCACCCTTCTTCAAATAGTAGGTCCAAACTGCTCACCATTTCATTGACTTCTTTCTTCGTTGTGTTAATTTTAAGTTCTCTGTATCGTGTTTGTACTTAAACTAAACCTGTTACTCTTGCGATTTGTATCTTGCTGTCTAGAATGACAGTTGGCTTAATTATAATTTTATTTTTAAATAATTTCAACAGTTTTTTGTACTTCCGTCGCAATTAATAATTTCTAGGGTTTTGGAACTGTCACTTAACGAATACTTTGTTACTCAACATTTAATAGGGAAAAGAACAAGAAGCTCATCAAAGATATCTTTTCAGTGATTCCATCTTCAAAAGCTGTACAACCTCATTTTTATACATAGGTTTGCATAGTTACAATTATTACTTAATTCAACCTAGTAACGAAGGGAGATTAAAGGATATAACAGTTTTCAACTTGCAAGTATTGGTTTTGTAGGGATTTGGTTTGATTGCATGGAGGGTTTCATCATGAGCTGACATCAGTTAGAGAACCACTGGAAAACCAGCTGGGAGTACTGGACAGCTGTTTCGTCCTAGTTTGGGACTCTTCAGCAGTACGCGCCCAACGGGGTTCGAACCCAGGACCTTCTGGTTACGAGGCGAGCTCGTAGACCATTGAGCCACTGGGACCCGATCCAATGGTCCTTGAATTCTAACTTCTGCCAATTCACGACATAGCGCGACCATTTCGCAATGTCTTCTTCGTGAGTAACTGTCCTCATCTTCGACCTGCTGTACCCTACTGGTCACGGCTTCCCACTAGAACCCCAGGTTAACTGCCTGAATAGGGCCAGTCACTAGTGAGCATCAGATTAATTTGCAAGTATTGGTTTTGTAGGGATTTGGTTTGATTGCATGGAGGGTTTCATCATGAGCTGACATCAGTTAGAGAACCACTGGAAAACCAGCTGGGAGTACTGGACAGCTGTTTCGTCCTAGTTTGGGACAGGTCGAAGATGAGGACAGTTACTCACGAAGAAGACATTGCGAAATGGTCGCGCTATGTCGTGAATTGGCAGAAGTTAGAATTCAAGGACCATTGGATCGGGTCCCAGTGGCTCAATGGTCTACGAGCTCGCCTCGTAACCAGAAGGTCCTGGGTTCGAACCCCGTTGGGCGCGTACTGCTGAAGAGTCCCAAACTAGGACGAAACAGCTGTCCAGTACTCCCAGCTGGTTTTCCAGTGGTTCTCTAACTGATGTCAGCTCATGATGAAACCCTCCATGCAGTTTTCAACTTGTTGTGAAACTTTGAAGGTATGAATACAGATCATAAGGGTTAAAGAAACAAAATTATGTAGGATTAGAAAATAGTCGCTTAATATTTAAAATAGTTTTTAATGAAGATAGATGTGAACAGGATGCGCATTGAAACAAATTGAAATAATAGTTTTTTTATGGCTGAAGATGGAAAAGTGAAAGGAATGAAAAAATAGCTAACCAAGGAGCCAGCCAGAACTATGTTCACGATAAGTGTAGATATTAGACCAGCTTCTTTGGAACATGTAGCTTCGGCTTTTTGATGTATATGTCGATTGCTTCTGCAGTACAAAGAAGTCAGAACCACACTGCCTTTGGAAGACATTTGTTTACTATATAAATGACTCCGAATGATTAGTCAGTTGAGGTTCTGTGAAAGGCATTGACGAGGTGTTCAGTTATAGCGCTTCTGAGCTAACAAGTGCCACCTCTTTGCAATTATGCTGGGTAGTGCTCTCTAACACGTTTCGAAAGGACGCGCATTGAATGACCTATGCACATAGCTTCACAGGAGCTTGTGAATTGCCATGTCGGCATTGCAGTAGTCATCTGCAGCAGTTTGTCTTTAGAATTACTTCGAAGCAGAAGGTAGCTAGAGAATATCATTCTTAGAGTTTATGCAAGAAACGTCTTCTTTTGGAAACTACAAATCTACCTCTTTAGGATATCTGCCACTCAATTTCCCCTGAAGTCCAGGTTCATTTACAGTATTTTCCCTGGCACTGAACTGCGTTCTTCTCATTTTGGTATCCATTTTCAGCCAGGATCCTTTTGACAAATAAGAGCTCTTCCTCCATACTTAATAAACTTAGAATTACCCAAAATAGAATTAGGATTTCCAAACACTATGTATCAGTTGTATTGTTTGTATTGAAATTCTGTCGTTTTGCCAACAAGCCTTCTTCTGAAGCTAAGGGTCTCTTACAAGAAAGGTGTATCATTGCTTCACTGTAGGTGTGGATGTTAGAAGCGATTTCTGATATTCATCTTTCATTTAGCTCCCTTCCTTTAGTTGTGGTGATCGCACTTATGACCTCTTCAATAAATGCAAGGTTTCATCTTCCAAAACTTGAAGTAAGTGGTTCTTTCCAGTAGTCTATTACGTGTTGATATTCCCGTAACTGGTTATGTACAGCTGAGATTACAGAAAGAATTATTCTTCACTCAGAATAATGAATTGTTCATTGATGATTAGTAATTCAGCATTAATGAAATAAGATTGGTTACCATTTAGTGAAAGTTTGTATTCCCAATTATTTTTCTCATCTCTCAGAGTGTAGAAACACCTCACGCTAAGACAATCTTGAGATGGTAAGGAAAATGGATGGATATAGTCCTTTGATGACAGCACAGAAAACACTACTTTTGTTAACTTGGCATTTTAATCGGTTAATGTACATTAAGGTCACTATGTAATTTACGAATCAACAGAGAAGAAGACAAGCTTACTTTACTTCTTGAGGTGTATAATAACTAGGAAATAACAGAAATTAATAACGATGGCAAATAAGTAAATGAAGTACTTTATTTGTTAGCCACAAAAGGGAATATAAAAGTATAGAGTGCAGAAGTGAATTATAAAGATATGTAGTTATCATTTATTTGTGGTCGTTGTGCGACATCACACACTAGACCGTTAAATGGAACCTGGATGGGAAACGCCAAGTTACGCGTACATGACACGTAGAAGGAGTTGAGAGCATATGTGATGTAGTGTGATGCGAAGATTAGCTGTTAAAGCCGTGTGTTCCACACAGAACCAAAGAGACTAATAAATGCCAGAAATGTCTAAAGCGAGGACCGGATAATGAGTAATACCATACAAGTCGAGTGAAATCATGAGTCGGAAATCTTAAAAATGACATTAGCTCATGTCGTAAAACTAAATAAAATATTTAACTGACAACAAAGTCCAGTCACAGATATTGTGCAATGTTCTATACAGATGGAGATTACAGATTTATAAACTTAATGGCTTCTGAAAAGTAAAATGAATTTGATATTCTGTTTATACTGTTCACCTTAAAATTTTAATTGTTTGTATATTCTGTATTTCCTTAGCTTTGAGTGGGTGTGTCGGTCAAATTTTTTTTTTTTTGCTAATATCTGCTGAAAACATGCTTAGAGAATTTGGTAGACTCCTTCTTTAGAGTAATTCTTACTAATAATTCGCTATCTTTTGAAATTAGTGATCTGCACATTTTTGCATCTAAAGTGAGCCACATTGATATATCACCTTGAACAAACAACTAGTTTGATTTTAAGCTTTAAAATATCCCAAACCGCTCGATTTCAGTCAACATTTCATTAATTGTTAAGTATGCTTCTAATGGTCGAAGTTTTTCAGTTTTTATTGTTCTTTCTTATTTTTAATTCGCGAAAAATACCCATTAAGACATTGAAATAAGAACAAATTAGTTCAGCGAAGAGTCTCTTTTCGGCGAATTCATTCACTTAGCTGTACAGTCGCAAATATATACAATTAATTTTGTGTGTGTGTGTGTACATTAGGTTTGTCAAAATCAAAATAACAGTTAGTGTGGGTTGTTGATTACATCATCAAAATAATTAAGAAGTTAAAATGTGTGATTAATAATCAAAGTTGTAACTAAGTGGGGTGAAGATTGGTAAGATGTGAGTAGGGTTACGTAATATAGACATGTTTAGAAAGATTAGATGTTAGTGAAGGAGTATGGAGACAATTATGAAAATAAACTAGATAATAGGTGAAAAGATTGAATGGGTTAGTTACTAAAAAATTATTATACGAAAATTGCAAAAAAAATTTGATAACAAAATGTTGATGACAGATAAACTTGAAATTAAACCCACGGTAGTAGGAGGGGGTGGAGAAGTTTCTTCTGTGTGCATAAATCAGGCTTTTCTATCCAAATCGCTAAGGCTTCGGCAATACAAAGTATACGGAAGCTTGTCAATTTTGGAAGGCTTCTTTTGACTTTATAGATGACTTTGAACGACTTCTCCTTGCAAATCGAATGACCAGTGTTGAGTATATGCTCAATAATGGCGCTCCTTATTGCTCCGTTGTTACCTTTCCGTAGCCAGGCGGGATAGTGTTCTTGAACTCTTTTAGATAAACCTCGCATCGAACGACCTATATACCTCGCTCCACAAGAGCAGGTGAATTGGTAGATACACATGGAAGTGGTCTTTAGAGTAGTTGAAGAACAATGGCCGGGAGGAAAATGTCAGTAGTAGTGTGGCAGCGAAGAATGTCCTTCTGAGAGCAGTAGATATCCTCTTCTTCAAGGTGTCAGCCAGAAGGTCACCTTTGAAGGGTACATTCATGTAGATATCTCTGGCGACTAGAATCCGAAAAATCTGCAGTCCTGAATCAATAGAGGGAGAGATCGCCCTCTTAAGGAAGACACTGCTCGAGAATAGCTACCCAACTCGTTTTATAGACAAGCATATTAAGCCTAAGACTTACAAAGAACAACCCATTACAGTGCAGAAGAAGGTCCACATGGTCGTAGTTTTTCAGTTTTTATTGTCCTAACAGCTTGGTGTGACTTTGTATGGCTAGCTTTCATTATTTTTTGGAACTAGTCAACTATTCTACTTATAAGACTTTTTATTTTCCACTGCATAAGCTTCAGTCAGCGATAACTAGTTTGTTAGAGCGAAAATAGAATTTTCAATTTGTTTTAAATAATCAAGTCGACGCCAAACACTGTCAAGATTAGAAGTAATAAACCTGTGGATTGCATTCTCTTAGCTAGTTCATGGAGAATTGATAGCTCTCTAATTGAACTTGATCTGTGAAAAAGGACTACCTAAAATAAGTAACCAATTTACATTGGTTACAAAGTAAAGATGGATCAAAGAATTCTGCTTGTTTATAATGAAAAACCGATGGCCATTCATTTGTAATAACATGGCTAGTATTTAAGCTGTATAAAAGCTAGGAGTTCAAGAAAAATCATTACTTATTATATGGAAGGCTATGTCGTTTCGAATGAAGTCTTTCTCACCCTATACGAAGTTGTGAAACAAGTGGAATATTGTATGACAAACCCATTTATTCCTTTTATGAAAACTGTCAATCTTTGGATGGTTGGAGGCAATCGGCAGGAAGCCTTGGACCTAGGTTTCGTGCTAGTTGGCACTCGTCAGCAAGGCGTATCTGCAACCTTGAAGGAACTGATGTCCCTTCTGAGATTCGAAGCCGCACCACCCAGTGCTGCAGTCATAGACGTTACCACTGAGCTATTCGGGCTCGCGATTGACCTCCTGTAGGACTATGGTGAATATTTTGATTTGACACTAGTGACTAGTGTGATGCGTCTAGTCCTCTCTTTGGTGCAGACTGAATTCTATCAGTCAGGTTGTAATGTGGCCACCATTCTAGGTAGCTCGCCATCACGGTGTACATTGTTTGTGATGATATTAGATGGTTGGAGGCAATCGGCAGGAAGCCTTGGACCTAGGTTTCGTGCTAGCTGGCACTCGTCAGCAATAACAGTTAAGCCATGGGAAAACAAAGCGTTAAATAGGTGGAACGTGTGACTGATTCTAAACATAGAGTGAAACTACATCATGATCAGAAAGCGAGACATTAATCTGATGATCAACGAAGGAAGCTACTAGATTACGTCACCTGTAGGAAAAAAGACTAAAATCATTTATAAAGGATCCACAGAATACATATTTATCATTGTACTGTTAACTATAAATTAAACCATGAGAAAATAAAAGACCGGATAAAATGTTGGTAAATTATTTCACAGACAATTGTTTCAGTCAGTAAAGACTAGTACTACCAAGATGAGACATTGCTGTACCACACTTCGATGTAAGTTTAGGCAATAAGTTATTAAAATGAGATGATGACTGAAGGTGAAGGAAAAATCGTGGTCAGTGTAGCTCTAAATTAACTGACTGAATGGTAACATGTATTCTCTCGTAAACCGACTGTTCTGGTTTTGATCTCTCACAGAGTTTTAGATGCTCAGTGCTTACCAGTTTCATATATGGATTCAAAATCCAGTTAGGGTTTCTTGGTTGCCAATGATGGTCTGCAGTGAATATGTATCTTCGAATCGGTCACTTCTCAAGAGACCCCAAACCCGGTTATAAAGAAAAAATTGGAAGCATTATGCATGGCTGTTATTACCATGGTTTTGATGCCTATGAACCAAGCCTAAAAACTATCTATCTTATTACACTTGGTAGTTTTCTATACTATATATCATAAGAACTTTCGAACAAGTCGGTACAATTATATTACATCATAATATCACAACGCAAGAATCTATCACATTTTAAAGGAATGGAGACCAGAAAAAATGAGCTATAATCGAATAAGTAAAAATGAAAAATTATGTTTAAGATGTGAAGAGAAAATATTTTTGGGTGTAGAATCTCGAGATGAATGAGGTTTGGATTGCTGATCAATGTACATTATTCAAGTGTTGAATACATTTGACACAAACGAGTCAGTAATTTCTTATATCATCATAGAAACGAAGAAAATTATCAGTGTAAGAACAAAAGATGATTAAATCTAATGGTTAGGTGCTGATCTTGAAATGATAATGTGAAACAAACTGTATGGGTCAATATACAGCCAGTGTATACCATGTCGGGCATTAAAATAAATATAGCATTAGTTAAAGCATGAATGGAACAAAGCTTGAGAACATGTGCTGTATGATATCTACTTGAACCAAAAGACTGAGTCTCCTGAGAATTTGGATGATTACAGAAATAGCTATTCAGTTTTCATTGTGACATGAAAATGATTCTACTACTGGAATTTTCTTTCATTAGGTCAACTGGATCCTTGTCTCAGCTACCCGAGAATGAGACTAAGAACATGAAAGATGAATTACAGAAAATTTATTAGCAGTTATGGAGTTTAATAAGTCTAATAATCTACTACACTCGAGGAGTATCGCATTCTGTTAACAGTCACTCGGCAATGAGAAGTCATGGATTGAATTGTATTCACTTGATTCTAGATTTTTCTGTTGTCTATTTGTACACCTAATAGGCTTCTGTAGTTAGGATATCTCCCAGTATATGATATCTATTTTCATCTTAGTGAGTAAAGTCTTTGTACGAAAAACATAGCTCCTTATTTGATATTAGCCGACTACCTCTTCCCTGGAAAGATGTTTTTCTAGTGGAAAGAATATATGCGCCTCATAATAAGTACACTTTTTCCCGAACTAATAATTCCAAAGTGGTGTTTTCACAAGCAATACTGATTACAGATTTAAGTAAATTCCCTTAATTACATAAACATGCAGTACTAATGAATGTCGTTTACAAAATACAACGATAATGTGTAACCAATTCAAGTGGCTCCATTTTATAGTAATTTTTTTGGTGATAAATGGTCTGAAGCTCGTCCGGTTATCTGTGATGGTCCTGATTTGGTTAATAATGCCTATATTAAGGAGATGAGACCAAGAGCATCCAACTCATAGGCCGCTGTGGTCTAACTGTAAGCTTAAATTTCACCCAATCTTACAAATAAACTATATTTATATATTAAAATATGGTAGTAAGTAATTCCAACATATTTTTTTTATTAGATATATCTATTTAGATACAATTCAGCAATTCCAACTCTATAGATTTTGCTTCAACTTTCTACGTAACACCAACAAAATTGTGCATCGAACCACACCTATTACAATACAAAGCGAAATCTATAAAAAATTACGTATAATACTTTAATAATTATCCTTAAGAAATGACAAGTGATGAAAAAATTCTTAATATGAACGTCTCTTTTGGCGAATACCATAGTTATTAGAAAAACTCAGCTTTTATTCAGATTGAAAAAGTGACTGTAAAGCATTTCATCCTCATCATTTTCAAGACGATATGATTTAATTTGATGGAGGATTACTAGTATTGGAATCGACGATGCTCATTTCGTCTTATTTGGGACTGACTCGTCAGCTGCATGTACCTGTATTGCGTCCCCCAGTCAGACAGTGATGGTCTTCCCACAGAGACTCACTCGAACTCAGTACCCATCCTTTCAAACCTGTTGGGCCACGAGGGTCACCTGTTGTACGAGAGGTGGCTCAAGTTAAAGTGTCCGTACTAGGAACCTATATATCAGGCTGAAAATTGCGGTCCAATAAATTCAACGGGAAAATCTAGACTAAATTAAAAACAGAGAAGGAAATAATTCAGTTTTACCTTGTCCTCATCTGTCTATTTTTGCATACATCCATATTTTAGAAGAAGGGTTAGGATGCAGACAGACAGTGAACTAAAGTTCATCAACCTTACATATAAAATAAAAACCCATGGAATAAAGGTCAAAGCAGCAAAACATAGTAAAGAACTATTCAGTTTTAGGCACCTCAAGGTCGTATAAACTTTTTAGAACAAATTAATGAAATGATTAGACTATGCAGATATAAGAAAGCTATTGTCAGATAGTATTCGTATATTTTATGTATGTGAAATTGCTAGGGGGTAACTAAACCATCCACATGATAGTGTTTGCATAAGTCTCACTGTGTCGTGATGCTGGGGTGAGAAAATGAATGTTATTGGTTGATTATGTCTAACTTTGAAGGTCAAATCGAATACACATCCTAATACACATCTAATACAGTATTATGGAAGTGAATCAATGTCAGTATAAAGAATCGGCTCGACAGACTTCGTTGAATTACGAGTTCCAGCCATGTTTAGTTACCAAGCCTGAGAAATGTACTGCTTTCATCGCTGAGTCTTTCATAATAAATCCATTAGCCACAAATACATCTTGAATATATTATTTCATACACCAACTTTCTGTATGAATTGGTAAAAAAGAAATAATAATACATGAAGAAGGATAAGACGGGTCCATTTTGTTTCTTACCAACTGTTTAGAACCTGAATCATGAAAGATAACAATTTTAACATAGTTTATGTAAATAAAATGCCAAGCAAGTAGAACTGTTATGCTTTACAGATGAATCGAAATGTTAAGATATAGTAAACTATAAAAACATACTTTTAATCCAATCGAAGTTCTTGAATGAAACAGAAAGTATACTGCAAAGGTAGCAACAAGATACGGAAGTGCAAAAATTGTAAGACTACGTAAGTTATGAGAAAACTATTAATAAAAGGATGAAATTTAGAAAAAGTACGTTGTGAGTTAGATATCAGGCATATGAAGCATGTCGTTTCGTCAATGATGATGTAACTAAGCAGGAGTGGAGATAAATAAATACAAACACTTAGTAAAAGATGAAATAATTGGTTAAGGTTAAAGGTCGAGTTACTAAGGCAGGGAGAGAAAACCGTTTTATCCTGCTCTACATGTTACTTTGATCAAATGTAACATACAACTTCCTATTACAACTCCAGGTAGCTTCCTGCATACATCCAGTCGCTAGTGAGCATCAGATTAATTATCAAGTGTTGGTTTGTGGAGATTCGATTGATTGCAGGCCTTGTCACAAGCTGATATTAGATACTCGACTATAATATTGCCTGGTGGTTACCCTGCTTACACCGGAAATTGGCAGAAGTAGGAATTCATGGGCCGTTGGAATAGGTGACCGGAAGGTCCTGGTTTTGAACCCCGTACTGCTGAAGAACCCTCAATTAGGTAGAAAAAGTTATCTAGTACTTTCCAGTTCCCCCATAGCATTTAACTGATGTCAGCTTGTGACCATACCTGTAATAATTAACGTGATGTTCAGGAAGCAGAACTGAGGTGGATGAATTGTAAAGTTTTAAGATGTTATTTAATAAGTGAATTGCTATGGAGATTTTAAAAGTAGGGGTAGTATTGTCGGAAAATGAAAGTTGCGATAATAATAACAAAGAAGGGAAAGATGAAGTGCATTCAAGTAGTGAAATTTAAAAAATAACATTACTACGACGAAGATGATGAAAGGGGTATAACAAAACTTTTCTGAATACATAGTTTAAGTTTCTACCCACGTTTAGCTAAAGCAATGGCGATGTATTAATGGGGAAAATTCAAAGAGTGAGAGCCGCCGAATTCCACCGTGTAGATAACTTTGGAGGAAAAATTGCGTGGAGCCTGAATCAGGATGTCCACAGCTGGAAGACTTCGTCATCCTTTTCTCGCCTTTCATTAGCCGAAATGGATAGTCTTCATATAGAAAATCAAAACAAATGGTTCAGCGAAGAGACTCTTTTCAACGAATTTATCATCAAGCTGTACAATCGTATATATATATATATATATATATATATATATATATATATATATATATATATATATTGATGTGGCTTTTAAGAAGTTATATCCGATGAGGGAATTGAAACATAGGTGTGAATGCATGAAATAATAATAATATGAAATGCAATTAAAACTAAAATGTTTGTGATTATAATCGTAGTTAAATGTCAAGTGGCAAAGCAAATTAATGTCATATATAGAATAATTCATAGGATGGACAGAACTTGAAAAAGGTGTGCAATTATAAGATTAGTAGACAAATCTTCATATACGCGTTTCCGCAGAACTCGCGTGCAAAGTCCAGTATAAACAGCTCCAAAAGAGTATGTGAAGCAGTAGATACACATAAGAGTTTATCATTCATGCATTGTTGAATAGTACTTAGGACGGAGAATACCATGCCTAAGTCAGTACCATGAAAAGAGCGTTTATTACACTTGGGTAGACGACTATTAGTTACTTCAGTAATAGTGTCACCTTTAAATGCCAAAATCATTAACAATGTCTTTCTTGGCACTATGATTTGACTTGAAGTGGTTTCTTACTTCATATTTCTTTCAATGAACCTTCTAGAATATCCATTACTTGAAAGTGTTGTGTGAAGGTTTCCAAGTTCTTTATCAGTCATAATCATACAGCAAATCCTTGGAATTCCGGAGAGTGCATGAGGTTTCTCTTTCTACCTTGAAGTACCCAAATGTTGAATTTGGTGTACTGCCCTGTATAGGTCAGCTTTCGGTTAACCAAAATTTTCATTATGCCAGTGGTTCACATGGAATTCTGTGTGTTTTACGCTACGTATATGGTGATATACATCGGGAATCAACGAATTAGTGATTTTATGATTACCTAAAGCATATTAGATGATTAAGATGTATTAATTTGTACAAAAATCGATACCTTTCAGCTGGTGCAAAACTAATGTGCTTTCTTGCTGCACCAACCTGTCAGTTGTGCGTTCCAAAGTTGACTAAGGAATGGAAAAATTGGAGCGAAAGATATAAAATCCATAAGTACCAGAAGTATAACAGGTCACCTTTTCGGTTCTACATTTACTAAAATATGTGGTAGCTTTCAGATAGGTTTAATTCTTTACGAATAGATAAAATTTCACCACCACAAAGGAACAAATAGAACTTGAAAATTGGAGTCTGAATTCTGGATACAGTACGTAGGAAAGTGAAAAAGCGGCTTGCAGGTTCTTTAGAGATGAAATTTATGCGTGTTCATCATGAATAAAAGTCACCTATGTACAGTCACTTTCCAGCGAAGGAAATTTGTAGATACTTTGGTTATATATACTTCCATTTATAGCCATTTTGTTGGATCTTTCCAACGGATTTGGAATAAATACGTAGCAGCATCAGAGCTACCAAAATCTCATCTTTGTAACAACTAGGGTGAGTACATTGAATATTCCCGAAAACCTAGCGTAAGAAAATATATAAATATTCATCGAGGTAACTCTGTGGTACTCGTGACACAAATCTACTCAATATTTCAGATAGACTTCTCGTGTCATACGACGTTTGTTCACTGTTTACCAGCATACCCATCGAAGAAACAGTAAGAATCATATGCCAGCAGTCCGAACTGCTCCCTCTTCCAGAAAATGAGCTACGCAAATTGTTATTTCTATGTACAAAGAATATTCAATTCCGATTCAACAATCAGCTGTACCGGCACATTGACGGAGTGGCTATGGGTTCACCTCTGGGTCCTGTTCTTGCTGACATATTCATGGCTCATCTTGAACAGACTCAAATGAAAGAAGAAATAGAAAGAACCACCTATTACTGCAGATATGTCGACGACACGTTTGTGGTCTGCAATGATATAGAACACGCGTCCACAATGTTTGAGAAACTCAACGCGGCCCATCCCAACATCGCATTCACAATTGACTACGAAAGAAACAACCAGTTCCATTTCCTAGATGTCAACATAAAAAGAAGAAATGATGGGACAATCCAAAAATCTGTCTACAGGAAAGAAACTTGGACTGGTCAATACCTACATTATCATAGCTTTTGCCCAACCAGTTACAAACGATGTCTAGTAAAAACGCTCTTCAGCAGAGCCAAAGAAATATGTTCAGAAGACAAGATTGAAGAAGAACTTGAGATCATCGAAAAGAACCTTATCGAGAACGGATATCCTCGAAAGTTCATATTAAAATATAGAAATGCGGAAGTACACAAACCGAAACCCGACACCGTTGAAAAGAAACCAGTTTTCATCTGTCTAGCGTACAAAGGGGAAGACGTATCTACAAGAACACAAAAAAGAATCACAGGTGCATTGAAAAGAACGTTCCCAGCCTCCAGACTGATCCTACTTCACAACACTGTGTGCTCGTTAACCCTGTCAAAAGTAGATGAGTTCCCTACTCACGTCAACTCCAACTGCATTTACCAATTCACGTGCACCTGCGGTAGCAAGTACATAGGAAGGACTGAGAGGACAGCATCTACTAGATTTTCCGAGCACATTACTAAGAGTCTCTGTACAAAAGGAAGAAAAGTGTTAACAAGTGCAATCGCCAGACATCTAATTGACACAGGACACACAGTAGAAATCAGCCAAGCCTTCAAAATAATCAATACACAAAGAAACCCACGGCTACTTCGCTTCGCAGAAGCCATTGCTATCAAGAGATTTCGACTAGACCTTTGTATACAGAAAGATAGTGTGATTAATCTTTCAATACCTTGGTAACCCTAACTCTATTTTATTTTTGTTTTGCCTTTCTGTCAGTATGCCTGTGTGTTTGTCTTGTTACGTAACATTCTATTCAATTTTGACCTTGAAGTTTCTAAATCTACTTAATTGTTTGTGTGTTTAAGTTATAAATGTTACTTCACTATTCACCCCCACCCTCTTAAACTCTCCACCACAAGATGTGTAAATTTACTTTGTTCTCTGACCCTGACCCTGTAATATGCCTCTAACCAATCTGTGTTGTTTTCCAATAGAAATCTGAACTCTTACCCCTCTTATCCAATTCCACTATATATAATTAGTTGTTTTTTGACACCGAATAATCTGTCTACCTACATCAATTTCTGGAATTATGTTCCTTATGCCTTCTATCTATAACTCAAAGTATTTATGAAAAAGTATGTTCCACAACTTTCTTGAAACCTATAATTTGATTGTGTTTAGGATGTATGCAGTTGATGAGAATCCACGAAATAAAACGAGCTCGTATTATCCTGCAAATATGTTCGTTCTTTCTCTCTTCAAACTAATAAAGGGAACCGGTTGCATGAAATCTACATATGTTTTCAAGACACACTAAAACGAAGCCAGTATGTTTCCTTTATTTACCCTAACAACAGTGTATTTATCGATTAACTTTAATCAAATATCTAGACTGCGCGTCCCAGCTTCAATTTCATTGACGAAAGTGAGAACCAGTAAATTAATACGGACATTTTGGTACATTAAATTCACATTGATAAGGAGATTTGTTTACTGAAAAGTAGTAGAAAACAAATCTTGTTTTTGTTATTCAAAAGGATCTTCATCATTATAACTGATCACATCATGTGATATTCAGATACTCTCTCTTCAGTAAGCAGTAGCAAAATCAAATTGTTATAAATTGTTATTTGTGTCGTGGTTAAATTTAAAGTAAACGAAAGCGTAATTCTTCATGTATTCAGTGGTACATGCAGCGCTACAAGATGACTGAATTCATATGTAACTGTAAGACAAGGCCCCATTTAATTTCTCCTGATGCTAATCAAATTCAGGACTGATAAATGTGTGAGAAACACTTTCTGGAAAGTAACTAATGTAAGTGACTAGTGCTAAGTAGGTTAATGAACATCTAGAAATCAGCTGTACCATGTATCTACTTAACTAAGCGACATAAAAATGTGTGCGTCAGAGCACCATCACCTAATCTAAGATGATAGGGATAGTCACTAATCACTTGTTGCATCTAGTTTCTTCCTTTATGCTTGTTAGCGCTCAACAGTAAGGCACATCTTCAGCTCTCCACAAACAAACATCAAGTTAAGGATCACCTGCAGAGTGACTCCTCGTTGTATCAAATAACTGAATGTTTTAAACAGTATTTCTGTCTGATTTTTAGCTCTTCAGTACTCAGTTATGATTTCTCCATGAATCCAAATTCTAATCGGATCAGTGGCTCCCATCCCAGTGACTTTCATTTACAATGTGAGGAAAAACCAAGCAATTAAACGAACTATATGCTGAAGAAGTTGTAAAGCCTAACTGCCGGTAATGCTGTTCCCGTAGATGTTGGCAAACTGATGATTTAAGCATATCTTACTTAAACCCTGTCTACAAAAAATTTGCTTACACAGAGGTGGCTTGCATGCTGAAAACAGATATTAAATAAAGACATGACCACAATTTCTAAAATCTCATGATATAATTATTACTTCATGTATTTATTCCCCTTGATGAATTTGAATAAAGCAAGAACAACAGTGGTTTGTGCAGAATAATTTGGTACCATCATTTATTTCGTCGGCTTCTCATTAGCTGTTTACAGCCTAAATAAATTATGAGGTTTATATACAGAAAAGTTTTAACATACTTGCAAATTTTTGATGATGGCAGTTGACAGAAAGTTGCACAATTAGTGAACAGTGCTCAGGAAATTGTGCTTTTATAGTTTTTACACAGGCGGTTCAAGTTTAAATAAAGTAAATGTTTGCACACAATGGTAAGGGAGTTACGTAATAAAGACGAGAGATGCGTAAGATGCTGATGATACTAAAAAGAAGTACTGTGTGGAATCAAGCTGCAATCAAAAAAAAAAAGAAAATCATACACGTTAAACTTTCCGCCGAAACAAAAATAACCCATATGGTGGAGTTACAATATTTATCCGATCGATGGATTGGTAATGGGCTTGTCTTGGGATTATATAAATGGACAGTAGAAGAATTCGAACCAATGGCCTTCAGGTTAACAACTCAGAGATTTACTGCTTGACCTACGATAGATACCCAGCTACCAATCAGACAGTCGTCTTTTGTCACTCATCAGGGATTTGACTGGCTATTATGCGGATAAATGGTATTTAGTCTGATTTTGTTACAGTGACTCTTGCTTCAACACAGTAAAATCAAGGAAGTATTATAAGGATAAATTGTCAACCATTAAAAACCAGGAAGCACCGGACAACTGTTTCATTGCAGCTTAGAGTTTGTCAAAACTGGGCACGAATGACCCTAACACAGATCGCGTTCAGGACTTTCAGGCTACTGGGTAAGTGACCGTATTATTCACAGACTAAATCTGTCTTGAAACTACTCTACATTGGACAATCAAACTGTTTAGAAGACATAGACAACAGCCCATGTAAGTATTTGTAGTGCACAATAAATTATTGCGTCCGTTAAAATATGTAGTTTGCGAGTTCACAAACAGTAGTTGAAATGAAAATCAGTTATAAAAGCTGAGGAACAAACTGACTGCCTAAAATAAAGATATCAACCAACCACCACACTATCCAGCCCAAAATGAAGACATGCCTCAGTAGGATATCTTGAAGAAAGTATCTCGATAGAGTAGTGCTTAAATTCTAACAGATGGCAAGGGGAGAGTAATAGGCCCAGGCAGGTGCATGTAAGTAAACCTGTACCCAGATTGCATAGAAAATATGGAATTGTAGAGTAAACATCACTGAGATTTTATGCAGAAACTGTTAGAGACCCACACGGAGATTTGATGACAGACAGTTGACACTAGCATTTTTCATGTAAGTGTGTTCTCTGAACTGGGTAGTTTTCCACCACATGAAGAACACTGATCAGAACTATACTTTTTCCCCATCATTTCTAAGACCTAAATCCAGCAGTCAGGGTACAAAAATTAATCGTTGCACTTTACTAACCTTAGTAATCCTTATCTGACCTCACAATTATTATTACTACTACTGCTATCATTATTATTATTGCTATTAACATTATTACTTTTATCATTCTTATCGATATTAATGTATTATCATTATCAATCAAGTATCATTCTCCTTACTCTCGTATAATAAATATATCTTCATTATGTTGCAGAGATGAATTGCTTTTTTAGGCTCTCATTTATGGTACTACTGAATTGCTTGAAGCATATAACAAGATAAAGTAATCAATTCCTAATTTTGAACTTATTTTAGTTCACTTTGTATTTATTTGATAGGTACAGATTACCTTGATGGACGTTCAGTGAGATTTTTTGAAAAGTGTAGTGCGAATAAGCTTACTCTACTAAATAAAACCTTTGCAGTATTTAGACATCTGACCCAAGACAAAGCTGCATTCATTTAAAAGCCATTACTAAGACAACAAAATGCAAAGTATATAATAAGGATAGGAATGAATAAATTAGAAAGGCCAGTGAAGGTCATGGATAGCATTTGTCTGTCACTGTTGTTTTGTTGTCTCAATACTACCTCACGTGAGATAGACTGACTTTGTCTCGATGTTTTTTCATATGATTGGTAGATAAAAAAAATCAATAGGTGTTTGTCTGTTTTGACTAATGCAGGTATAACAGATGTGAATTTTAAAGGGTTAGGTAGTTGGCATAGTTTGTAGACTCAATTGCCCTAGTTCTAGCCCTGTTCTTTTCAAAGAAACAGAAAATATTGGGTTCTATGTGCTACGTTTAGAAATGTATGCCATACTCAAGGTTCAACTTCAACAACCAATCAGATCATCGAGCTTTCAAATTGGATTGATACAATGGAAACTGTCGTGATATGTAAAATAACAACTATACAGAATTGAGACAGTTTTTGCTGATAGGTTAACGGTCCATCCAGTCTTCTCAGGGTCATTTGGTGAGTCCTTTAGTATGGTACCTATTCTTTGTAGCTGCCATACTTCAAACAATCTCGTTAAGTTGAGAAGATGAACCACACTTTTGTGATACCTCACAAACTGTAGAGTATGTTAACGTGTTAATCTTCCGCTATTCACAAAATTACTTGAAATAAAAACAATATCATTTTGTTTTTCATTCATTGGGAATGAATGCCATGTACCCAATGCCCAAATTTTTTCAAACTGTTAAAAAGGAACTTGGTTTGGACACATATAACCCCAGCTTGTTTGAAAGGCATATCTTGTTTTTATTCTTTTTAGTTTTATAATGATTTAATCTGACTCCAATTCCAAATTATTCCAGGAATCTTCCTCTAATGTTAATAATTGGGGTTTGGGTGTTAAGATTTGTTAATTTCATTGTCTGCACTGATAAATCTTACCTAAGACATCTGATCTAAGTGAACTTTAAAGTCACTACTTGCATCAGACTTGGATATTCACAACATTTTAACAGGTGGATAATATCTCATTTTAAATTCTAAATTCATTTAAAAGATAGTTCTAACCATCTTGCTGCATATACTAACTGATCAAGCTACTTGGCTGCTGGTATGAGCACTACTTTCGACGAAAAATTAAAGTGGAAACACTTGTTAAGCTCTTGTGACTATTTTATAGCAGGTTGCATGATAGAGTAATAATGATTCTGAAGAAACGAATTGTGGATAGCAGTAGTTTGTGTACCCGATGCACAACCTACAAACAGTTAAGGGAAGTTCAGCCAGTTAATATCCTTCAGAAATACAGTTTGGGATGACAACATACTACTTGGTTCAGCTTGGTCACTTTTCTCAGCTCATCATAAGGTTCTCAAACTTTTGACAAAGTTCCCAGCTTTCTATTCATCTAGAGTTGTTTAGAGGTGGTTACTGTTTTCATTCTAAGTACTGTAAATAAGAGATTGACAAAAGTGACCATCAGATGGGTTCAGTAGTAGGGACAAATCAACCAGTGTTTCTTTGCAACTTTTCAACGGATTGCATTGATGGTGTCGTGAAGAATTGGATCGGCGACCGTCCGAATATGAGGTGTGATTATCACTGAGAATGAACAAATATTCGACTTCTGGTTGACCTTCAGTGAGTTCGTATCGATATACGAGTTCGTAAACACATTTACCTGAAAGCCACGACTATTGTTTTACCTATTCAGATTGTCTTTTTCTTTTCTTTCTTCTTACTCCAGTAGAAGTTTCCGTATACCGAAAGTTGTAAGTTTAATTTTCATTTATCTGATTTAATAGTCGGTTTGTTTGTGCGAAATTAAGCAAACTGGTCACAGTTTACATCTGCGCCGGTGATTCAGTGGCACAACGCTGGCCAACCAATCACGTGGTCCGGGGTTCGATTCCCGGCCGACGCACCGTTAAACCTCGCTTGGCCAGTAGTAAGCCTGGTAAAGAGAGAAGGATGGGCGTGAGGCTAGCAACCTCATCCCGTAAAAGAGAACCACTGCTACTGAAACTACAAGGCTCTAGCCTGAAGCCCTATGTTCCACTAGAAACGCAAAGGAATAAAAACAAACAAACATCGTTTACATATTTAGACAACAGAGGTTTTTATGTAAGCAAGTTTTGTCTGTCAGGCTTCAGTTTTACTTTGCAAACGTTTCACGGAAAATGAAATCTACAACATCGTAAGTGGAACTGACGCTGAGAAGCAGGATAAACTGATTTTCCAAATATTTTGACAAGTTTCATTCAAAGGCTAGTGGTGCTTATCATATGACACTTAATTTATCTTGACTCTCCTTTTAACTAGTGCGTAAGATGAATATTTAAGTAGGTTATATAGGCGTAAAAATGGGGTATGTATATAGTTATTTCTGCATTTACTGTCACATAATGCAGGAAAAAATTCGTATATTTCCAGTTAACTTCTCTTGACTCATATTATAAGCAGAACCCTAAGAGGTGGTTCTAGGTAGACTTCTTTAAGTTACAGTGGGAGGTTTCTCTACCTTCAAAGTGGTCAGAAGAAACCCATGGATGAAATATGACATGTAGCGTAATGTAGATATGATGGGGGAGATCTGTAGCTCAGGTGGATGATTTTAATGTGGTTGTGTTCTCTCAGCTGGATAGTTTATTTATGAAGCTTTCATTGTCCTACTAGGCAACACGTTCGGCGCATACTTCAATTTGAAGTGGAATTTTAGACTTCTCTGCGAGTTTGTTAGTCATCTCTCCTGGTGACCTTGATCGTGATTAGTTGTTTTTGTATGTTTCCACATCCTCCAGGCTACTTGTATTGGTACTGATTGTTTCCTTTGTTGGAAGTTTCACTCTTTGTGTGTGAGATTTCCTTCTTATCGGATGGTAAATTTTGTCTATCTCGATGTGTCTACTGATTGACTATTCACTGGGATAGCAGGCTTCTAAAAATTCTCTAGCATTCTTGGTGTTTCCTCTGTCTAATACTCGAACGTTGTCCCAGTTGAATTGATGTCCGTGGTTGTCTGTATGCAGCGATATGAGGGAGTGGATGTCGTGTCTTTTGATGGCTAGTTTATCATCATGGATACGAAGACGAAGGGGACGTCCACTTTGACCAATGTAGCGTTTTTCGCAGTCGTTGAAACTTATTTTGTAGATGATGTTGGTTTTGTCTTCTTTCGCTGTTAAGTCTTTTGGCTGACACAAAGGTGAGTGAAGTAATTTTTTTGGTTTGTGTGCGACCTGAATTCAAGGACCATTGGATCAGGTCCCAGTGGCTCAATGGTCTACGAGCTCGCCTTGTAACCAGAAGGTCCTGGGTTCGAATCCCGGTTGGTGCGTACCGATGAAGAGTCCCAAACTAGGACGACACAGCTGTCCAGCACTCCCAGGTTTTCCAGTGGTTCTGTAACTGATGTCAGCTCATGATGAAATCCTCCATGCAAGTAGTTGTTTTTGTGTGTTTCTACGTCCTCTAGGCGTGGAAATTCCTAAAGGTGTGAAGAGTCTTGCAGTGATTTCTGAGATTTCTTTTATATATGGTGAGGCGATTTTCTCTATTCTTTCCTTGATTTGGTTAGTTGACTTGAGGGTAGATTTCTTTTGATGAAGTTCCTTGGATATACATTCATTTGGAAGACGTCCATGACATATCTTTCTTCAATTTTTCTTAATGTAGGAGCTCTGTAATGAGTCCCGGCCCTCTTGAATATTGTTTGTATACAACTCCTTTTGTGTGTTATTGGATTGTTGCTGTTGTAATTAAGTATTTGGTCTGTGTGAGTTGATTTTCTTTAAACTTGAGTTTCTAATTTCCCTGTGGTTGTTCGCTTGACTAAGACGTTCAAAAATGGGATTTTGTTCTCGGATTCCTCTTCTCTCGTGAATTTCATGTCGTTGAAGACGTTGTTTATTAAGTAGTGAGTTTTGTCCAACTCGTTTCTTTCGATTATTACGGGTTTGTCATCTACGTAAAGTATCCAAATTTTGGGTTTGATTTTTGGTAGGATTATGTTTTTGAGCCTTTGCATCACTGCTTCTGCAATCAAAGCTGATATTGGCGGTCCCATGGGTGTTCCTTGAACTTGTTCACATATTTGGCCGTTGAATCGGAAGTGCGTTGTTATGCATAGGTTTATGCATTCCATCCAGCTTGTGCGCTGCATTTTTGATTGTTGTGGGAGGTGTTCTTCGTTGCTGAGTAACTGCTCCTTGGTCTCTTTTGCTAGTTTTTGTTCAATTGAAGTGTATAATGCTGTGACATAGAAGGAAACCATTATTTCTTGGTCATCTATTTGAATGACTCTGATTTTCTCTAGAAATTGGATAGCAGATTTTATGGAGTGATCGCAGGAATCCGTTAAGTGTTTCAATTTTCTGTATAGTTCTTTGGACAAATTGTATTATGATTGTTTCCACTCTGAACAATTAGAGTTACTTCTTCCTCATATGTTGGTCTGATACAGACAATGTCTGTCAACGGAATATTATTCTCACACATTCCCACAGTTAAATTCGGCATTAGCAACAGTATACTACATATCTATTTGAACATTCTATTCGATGTTAGAGACAGAATACTTTCCTACAATTCAATACTGCATTGGCAATAGAATACTATGTCTATTTGAACGTTCTATTTCATGTCATTTTGATGTAAACTGAAGTCACACGCTCAGTGATTGGTTAATGAATATAAACTGTACAGAAATAAACAGCGGTTTGATCAATGAAAAAATATACTTTGGCTTCCGTGTCTTGCCTTCTGTTGTTACAGTCATACTGTAGTTATAATTCCATTAGTGTTAGCATACATAGACAGTGAAAGCAAATTATAATTATGCCAGAAACTGTATTATGTTGAAAAGGATCAAATTCTGTCGAAATACAAGATGGAATAGCAGTCAGCTTGTTTTTATTGTCATTTAAATGCACACAAAATGTAGAGTCAATGGGATCATGAAACAAGAACATAAAAATTGTGTGGAACTTTTTTATCAAAAAAGTTGAGGTTTTAAGGAGTAGTATAATCAGTTGAACTGGAGAAAATGCGAATACTGCAAAGAAATGAACAAACAAATGGGATAGTGTTGTCTACAACAGAAGCCTTGGTTCACTCAGCGAAACATTGTCTTCACTCTCTAAATACACTGTTTTAAGTAGTTTTACAATGATTCACTCTAACTGGGCGTTCAAATAAAACAAATGCGATAACCGAAGTCTGTTTCATTTTAAATAGTACTTGTTATACACTGTACTGTAAATGACTGATTATTAGATGCATAAGGCTATGCTGGACTGCAAATGATTTATCCATCAGTCTCATTAGTTGATAATAAGGCCAAGTGATCACTGCTCACGGAGAACCGTATTACTCGTATGACCTTCCACTGAAATGATATCAGATACATAGGGCTGTCGTTCTATCCCCAATGAAAATAGAATTCTATGCTTTAGAAAGTAATACACCTAAAAAATTTTCTTTTCTTTTTATTCTCTTTTTTTTATTCCTTCACGTCCCCAGTCGAACATAGGGCTTCAAGCTAGAGGCTTGAAGTTTCTTTAGCAGTGTTTATTTTTACAGGATGATGTCGCTAGCATCATGCCCAACCTTTCCTATTTACCAGCTTTATTTCTGGCTTAGCGAGGTAAAGGAGTGTGTCGGCCGGGGATCGAACCCCGGACCATGTGCATAGTCGACGAGCATCCTAACCGCTATACCACCGACGCACTTGCTTTTTATTTTCTACGCTAACTTTAATGGATTTAAAACTATACAGTCTGATAAAAATGGCAATGCAGACGGCTGTTCGTTGTAATTTTTGTTTTTTTAAGTAAGATATGTGTGCATGGGTAAGGTGTGTGTGTGTCGGTAGTTCAGTGGTAGAATGGTCGGAGAATCGATTTTTGGTCGACACACTCCTAGACCTCACTAAGTCGGCATCAAGCCCGGAAAGCAGGGAAGGAGTACGCTAACCTCACGCTATAGAAAAGAACACCACTGATACCGAAACTTCAAAACTTAAGCTTAGAGCCCTGTGTTCCATTAGGAAGGCAGAGGAATAAAAAGTGGAGAAGGCATACGTATGTTACAATCTACCAATATACTTCACTGAATAAAAGCACTAATCACGGTTAACAAGGGACAGTATTCTTACAAGCTCTCCGCCATGTTTACTCATAACTGAAATAGAATAGAAATCTGCCTTACAATACTTGTGAGTACATTCAAATGAACCTTATTATTATTGTTCCCTTGGGTTCCTAGTGGAACATAGGGCTTCAACTGCACGCCTCCACTTGCTTCTGTTATCTGCTGTACTTTTCACTTGCATCCATGTCAATCCATACTGTTTCAGTTCCTCTTCACACGATCTCCTCCATGTCACCCGTGGACGTCCCACTCGCCGCTTCCCTTTCGGGCTCCACTCGGGCTGACGCGCGATGTCACCCAGCGGCCTCCTCAGCGAGTGTCCAATCCATCTCCACTTTCTCCTGCTTATTTGTTGAGCGATTGGTTCTTGTCTTGTTTGTCCCCATAGTTTCTTGTTAGTGATTCTTTCCGGCCATCTGATCTTTAGTATAGAGCGAAGACAGTTGTTGTTGATAAAGGTCTGCAACAGGCTGTTGGAAATATTCTTTGTGACCCTCCAAGTTCCTGATCCGTATAGCAAAACTGATTTGACGTTTGTATTGAAAATCCGAATTTTGTTGTTGATGCTGAGTGACGAAGATTTCCAGATTGGTTTCAGGTTGATGAATGTGTTTCTCGCCTTCCCGATTCTCGATTTGACATCTTCGTCCGTTCCTCCTGTAGTTGAGACAATGCTCCCTAGATAAGTGAATGAAGTGACCTCTTTCAAATCCCATCCCTTTGATGGCGATTGGCGCTGGATGTTGCTGCTGTTGTTGTTGTTGGTTGGTTATTTTCATAACCTCCGTCTTGTCTATGTTCACCTGGAGTCCTGTCTTTGCTGCTTCTTCGACCAGTTTGTCGGTTTTCGCTTGTAAGTCTTCGATTTTGTGTGACATCAAACATAAATCATCTGCGAAATCCAGGTCTCCTAGGTTCTTCACGTCGGTCCAAGATATCCCTGTCTTCTCGTTTCCCACTGTCTGACGCATAATCCAGTCCACCACAATTAGGAATAACATTGGTGATAATAAGCACCCTTGTCTGACTCCTGTGTTTACTCCAAACGCTTCACTGAGTTTTCCGTTGTGGATCACTTAACATGTGCCGTTGTCGTACAGCTGTTGAATAAGGTTGATGAATATTTGGGGTATGCCGTAGTACTCTAGTAGTTTCCAAATTACTTCGCGGTCAACGCTGTCGAAGGCCTTCTCAAAGTCTATAAAGTTGAGGTAGAGGTTTGATTGCTATTGCATGCTTTGTTCGATGATGATGCGTAGAGTTGCAATTTGGTCAGAACATGATTTGCCTTTCCTGTATTTTTAAACCTCGCCTAGATTACTAGGTCACTAGTATTCTAGCTGGTCCCAAGCCCGGATAAAGAGGGAAGGTTGGGGCGTGGTGCTAGCAACTCCACCCCCAAAACTTAACCAAACTGCTACAAAAACTTCAATGCACAAATATATTAAAAATTCTAAAAATACAAATGAACCTTGGTAGTCCGAAAATATCATTACGTAAACATTAATATAGGTATATAGGATTTCTTGTGTTTAGTTTACTGATACATAGAGCTAAAAAAGGTTTTTCTATCCCAACGCCTTAGACTGGTGCCCAGATGAAAACTGCCCAATGTTCACTGTGTGAAATACAAATGTTCTATATAAGATAAAGGATTATTAGAACTCAGGCAGCACTGGGCGTCCAACACCAACAGATGTCGTCAGTGAGTTTCTGCTCTGACATCTGATCAAACTGATTACATTACATTTCTATTAAGACATCAGGAAGCCCGTTTAAAAATGAGTTACTTATAGGAGCACTGACTGTTTCATCGACTGGCTTGTCAAAAGTTGAGAGTTTCTCATCATGAATTGAAATCAACGGGAAAACTGTTTAAAGCCTGAGCATACATTGCGCCCCAGTAAACTGCCCTTTTTCACAGTGTGATTTATCTAATAAACAAGAGATAAGTGAATGCAAAGTGCTCAGGATTTACATTCTTAATAAGGGAAAGAGCAGTTCTGAGTTCAAAACAATTCAAACAACGCGCTGGTCATAATACAATCATTTTATCACGGAGTAATACTGTGTCATAGTGTCTTTATTCTTTTGTTTTATCAATGATGCCGAGTGGTCAGTTCGACGGAAAGCTAAGCGACACCTTTAAAGTGAAGACAGCAGTGTGTCAAGGCTACGTACTATTATCAATGACATTCCTGATTATAGTGGACTAGATCGTGACGTTCACCGCGGCGAGCGAGAACACAGGGATACGTTGGGCTGACAAGAAGACTCAATACGATTTTGACTTAGAGGAGGATTTATGTCCAGTGTCACGCTAACTTTGAGATCTACAGGAGAAAACTAACAAAATGATAGAAAAGTCCAGCAACTAAGACAGGACATCGAGTCAACATGGAGGAGATATAGGTGATAAAGAAACCTAGTCAAGAACAAGCACAAGCACCAGTCCGCGTCAATGGGAGAAATTAGAAGGTCATCACTTTCACTTATCTAGGCAACATTGTGTCAGCTACAGGCGGAACAGATGTGGATGTCAAAGTCAGAATCAGAAAGGCAAGACAGACCTTGATTAATCTGAAATCACCGTGGAAATTTGCTGCACTTCGAATGACGAGCAGGATTTGGACCTCTAAAATTAGTGTCATATCAATTCTTTTACATGTTTCAGACATCATCAAAGGCACTTCGAACAGGCTTGAGACTTTTATCAGAAACGTCCTTCGCCGGCTCGATACTGAAGTCCTGATGGCTGCTAAAAAATCATTAGCAACAAGGAAATCTAGTAGACAGTGGAAACCAAGGACCCATTGCTCAACAAAAATGCTGAAGAAAGTGGAGGTGGATCGGCTATACACTGAGGAGACCATTCAGTGACACCACCCACCAGGTTCTAAGGTGGAAATCACTTGGGAAACGAGGATTTTGGCATGGGTCCGAGGATGATATGGCGGAGATCGTGTGAAGAGGAGATGAAAGCTTATGGACAATGGTGAATCCAAGTGAAGGGGACTGCAGAGGTTAGTGGAAAATGGAGGCGTGTTGTTGAAGCCCTACTTTCCACTCGGAGCGCAAGCGAATAATAATCTGATGAACAACTTGTAGTTACCCAATTTAGATCTAATGTTTTGCATGTAGCAACAAATTTTTCACTATTGAAGATTTTATGCACAAAATTCAAGTGATAACTGTCAAACAAAAAAAAAATGAGCGAGCCTAGTAAACCTTAATGTTAGTCATGAGAAGTATATAAGAGCAGGAATTACTTAGTCTACATTAACGCTGAAGTTAATTCTTACGTTGAATCATTGCATCCTATCTAGTCGTGGTTACAAAAATTAGAAGTAACGGGAGCTGAGAAATCAAATCAATTTTGACAGTTATTCATACTAGACATAACGTATTTAATTGGTGGATAGTGACTAGCAGTGGAAACCAGGATGCGCATTTCGTCCTATTTGGGACTCGCCATCTGGATGTACCTGCATTTCTCAGTGAGTGATGATTTTCCCACCGAGGCTCGAACCTAGTGCCCCTGGTTTCAAACGCCAAAGCGTTATCCACTAGACCACTTGGGCCACGAGAGCTACCTCTTGTGCAACGGGTCATATTGATTTAATTGAATTTTGGATTTTCCCGTCGATTGATTGGACCGAAGTGCTCAAGAAGCCGACATGTCAACCTGAGACCGAGCACTTCGGTCCAATCAATCGACGGGAAAATCCAAAATTCAATTAAACATAACGTAATTTCAAAAGATTAGTAAACATTTTAAGACCTCCAAAATTATCTTGGTGAATATCCACACATCAGTTCACATATTCACTGTTCTAAGGGTAGTTTTCACCTGACATCAGTTGAGGAGGACTAGATATATGCTTCTCACTGTAAAAGCAAGTGGTTTCGTTTTTATACATGGAAATAACCAATATCTACTGAGTTTATCATCAAGCTTAGTTTAACTTAAATATTTTTTTGTCATCCAAAAACAGGTACTTCTCGACGCAGCCTTTTTGTCATATGGCGTAAGTATTGTCACATGTCATTTCACAGTGTGTGCATAACGAAGGTTTACGGCAAATGTATCCTAGTAATATTGTTAAGAGAACATACAATTTTCACAATAGTCGTAGAAACGCTTTTAATTCTTGTTCAGTTTAACAGTCTAGACAGGTTTTCACCTAATTTGTAGAAACACTCATTTAGATATGCTAATTAACATACATAAGTTAAACATTTCAAACGTGTACTTATGAAAATGAACCCTAGTTGGGATAAAACTCATGTTACTGCTTTTGTTATGTGCGGAATAAACTGGGCGCGACTACTTATTCTCTAGTTATTGTTGTTTTTTGTAACTTTGTTGTTTTGATGAGTTAATTAATTCAAAAACAGATTTATCATAAGCTGATATTGTGAACACAAAACAAGTGGAAAATAACGACTACTAAATAAATAGCCTGTTTGTTGGTCAGTATATAGTAACTTTGTAGCAGGATTGTCCTTACAAATATGGAAACTTAATGTATGTAACCAAAAACTGATGTTGTCGAGTGTTGAGTTTGTGCAGGTTTGATTTCGTTAGGAATCGACCATCATAAACCAAGGAGCATGGGATAGCTGCCGTTTCCCTCAAGTCTAAAACTGAAACAGTGTATAGTCATGATATATGGAGTGGATTGGACACTTGCTGAGGAGGCCGTTGGGTGACATCGCGCGTCAGGCCAGTGCTCGAGTGGAACCCGAAAGGGAAGCGACGAGTGGGACGTCCAAGGGTAACATGGAGGAGATCGTGTGAAGAGGAACTGAAACAGTATGGATTAACATGGACGCAGGTGAAAAGTACAGCAGAAGACAGAAGCAAGTGGAGACGTGTAGTTAAAGCCCTATGTTCCACTAGGAACCCAAGGGAACAATAATAATAATAATAATAATAATATAGTCATGATCCACTACTGATCGAGCCTAGTACTTTCAAATCACTAGGCGGGCATTCTATCATAAAATTGCTGGACCGGATTCCCGTGATGCGAGGATTCTAACATCTTTCAGTCCTCAATATAGTGCCACCGTCATTTGATATTAAACATATGTTTTAACATCCGACATCCAGAACTTCAAAACTAGTTCGCATCATGTTAGTGACTGACTGTGGGATGGACTTCCTGAAGTTGTGACCGATAGGGTCTATCAAGTTGCGTGTGATTTACAGCTTCTGTACAGAGGTCTAACATAATGTTGCTTCATTTAAGATTTGATGGCTTTAAAATAAGAAAAAAACTGAACGCTTAATACCTATCCAATATATTAAGTAAGAACCTTTGTATGAATCTTGATTTCAGAGATAATAAGGGATTTGTTAATATCTGATATGCGTAAAAGTGAAGAATTCCATTTATAAACATTGATCTTGCTTGTTTACTCTTTCTCTCTGAGTAAATTTCTAAAGAACCCTATGTATATTTTCTAACAAGGTCTGACTGACAATTAGTGAATTTCTCTCGAAACAATTAGTTACTAAATTAAGTGAATATGAATTAGGTGATCAATGGAGTCTACATATTTCACGGGATGTTATATAAAAAAGTATGAAGTCGCAGAAAGGTTATGAAAGAAATTCTCTATATGATTTCACTTCGAATATAAGCTGGGGAATTCGGAATAGTGTGAGAGAAGGAAACTATGAGCGTAACTTCCTACCAGGTTTACGTCATAAACAAAATCAACAGTGACAGCACAAAATCCAGTCTTGATACTCAGCAACTCGACAACAAAACATGATCAATTATGCGAATATTAGAAGTGATATTGTAGAGCCCAGATTGATGAAAATGTAAAAAAATGACACATTTTTCAAGCTTTAAAAATCGGTTAGGAAATTACAAACTTACAACTTCTTCTGTAGGTATGTCAACCACCTCTTTACTATATCTTTCACTAAAGTCATCAATTTGCCAAGAACGGTAGGTACCTTAAGAGATGAACGAAGGAGTGTAGTGAATTCTTCCAATTCAAGGAAGCTGCTATGTTCACTATCAGGTGGACGGTATATAAAAATATTTCTTTGCCTGCTTTCCAGCACAAAGCCTTCAGGTAAAGGTATTCTTGAAGTTGGATATCTGTTTAATTTTTGAGATGACAAACCTGTTGGGCACCGGACTGAAATAGCCTATCACTTTGATTCACGTGATGACTTTCGTCTAGAATTGGTTGTTGCAGGATTGTCCCTTTCATTTCTGTGCTCAATGAGAATTGACAAATTTAATTATTCGATAGGAAGGACATGAAGCTGAGCTTCCTGAGGGCTTGTCAGTTAAACACTGAAGCAGTTTTTTATACATACCACAACCACCTTGAGCAGCTAGTTCGGCTAATCGACTTTGCTTTTTTGCTAATCACACTTGTAGATTTAGCTCAGATGCGATTCCATAAACAAGTTGTTCTTTGCCAATTGAGTACATTCCACAAATAATTAAGGCAATAGGATACTTCTTCAGAAATTCATGAGTAATTTTGGATACTCCCTGAATTACTTTCTGTTGAGTTGGGAAGTCATACAGAGAATAACAATACGTTGTATCCAAAACACCGAATCTATTTTCGAAGACATATCCTTAACGCAATCATTTCTCAAATAGTTTTTTCAGAGGAAAAGGGGTGTGGTGAGAGCTGTTTGCTAGCCAAAATCGGTAGACAGCAATTTACGTCAATGTTTACTTCCCAAATCTTGGTCATGAGAAAAATAAGAACAAAGACTTTTGCGTGTCGTTACAAGAGGAATTGACATCTTCAGTGTATATCGACAATCACCAGTAAGTAAATAAATCTTCTGCTTTGACAGTGTATGAAACAGGAACGTTAGGGAGCCAGGGCGATGGCTTGCATCGAAGGCAGTTACTTCAACGTCACGAACCTTCGGTCACTTATCTACTTCAAGAAAACTGAAACTAGGTTTGTACTATATTTGCCTTTCAAAAAATTCTTTGTCACCTCGCTGCAATAAATGAAACCCTTGAAATCTTTGTGAATTCCTCTATAATGTTCTGAATAGAAATAGGAGAGAGGGTAGCAGGTGCATCTGGGAATATCACCATAACGAAAGGCATCGACAGCAATAGATGTATTTGGAAACAAATGTTTTATCTGTTTGTTTTCGACTGCTGAAGGGCTTTGACAGGCTGACGCGTATGTCCGCCATTTAGGTAAACATACAGTTTGCTCAGCTTTCTTCGAGTTCTTGTCTTCGAAGTATTAGGATAACATAGACTCCCGTGGTAGGCAGGCTCATGTTTCTTACATGCACTGCTCATCCAGGTGGAATATAAGTATGACAAAGTTATAGCGATTTCAGTTGCAATGATAGTGTGACAGGAAAATTTAAGAGAACTTGCCTCCTCGGTACACGTATATGAGAGAAATTCGTCTGCTTTTCATTAGAATAACAGTTTGCGCTTAATTTTGGTATTGTGCTGCTTTGTCTTCTGTGTTGTGCTTCTTTTTCTCCCTTTCGTGTTTTCCATGTTGTTTCGTTAAATCGATCTCTTAGCCAGTGGTTATTCTTGATGCTGATATACATATTTTTGTCTGCATCTGTGTACCACATATAAATGTTGTCGGTAGCCCACGCCACAATAGATTTGATAATACAAACTAAACCTTCATTCTCATATCACTTGTCAAATTTCATTTGTGTATACGAAGTTGTTCAGCTACAAGTGTTCCAATTGTGTGTATAAATAAAAGCTCAAATTAATTGACATATTTAAATGGTATATTACAATTGTTAATGCAAATGGGTTACATTAAGGTACAGTTACTTGCGATCAGGTTTAAGTCCAACTCCCACAGCTGAAATATTATAATCCTCCAGAGGTTCTGTGTGTATACCTAAATGGTATTTTTCTTCACTATGTATGTTGGGAAAGGAGTTGTTGATTACTCTTTGGATTAGGATGAGAGGTTCATGTAAATTCCAAAGAATGTACTCGAGAATTAGTATTGGCGAATGAACAGCTGTGGGGATTGAGAAGACGAAGCAAGGACAAGGATGTGCGTAAATTCTAGTCTAAGGAAAAGTCATTATTCAAAGAAACGACATACCAAATATGTTATTTTATTTTATAGTTAATAGAAATTATTGTTACAGATGCTTTTAATAACTCCCTAAACTCAAGCAAAATGTATTACATGTGCAAATCTAATATTATACTTTGCACAGTTACTTGTTGACAAGTTTTTCATTAACCATGTACACAAATCAAAACTCATGAATTAGTAGTTCTTTGGGTTGAAAATCACTGAGATATTCAAATAACAGCTACTAAACTGAAACACTGACTCTCAGTACTGACTGGTGGCTACCCCAATGAACAATGTCGTGCAGATGTTCAGTTCACTGATGCAAAACATTGTATTTAAAGACAAATATTGAAGGTTATTGAAATAAATTTTTCTTTAACTACCAAATTCAATGAATATCTTCCGTGTTTTACTACAGTATTTAGTATATGGGTGTACATCACTATCTGTTAACTAGTTTCTTGGTTCAAAAAATATCTAGTTGATAATGACTATGTAGTAACTTAGTGGGATTCATTCGTAGCATAGTGCTCAGACTACGACTTATGATTTGTCCGAAACAAAGAATGCTTATAGAAAGGAAAAGTTAAGAGGTGCAGGATTTATATCACAGTGATGCATTTAGTTTTGTGTTATTTCTGCTGTAGATTGCCAATCCTAAAAATAACAGCTTTGACCAGTCTACTCAAAATGCTAACCAGTCCACATCTAATGATTTGAATCCTAAGCGATGATTCTTTTCTTTTTATTGATATTTGTAATTTCCTGTTGATGTATCTCATCCAGACTGACCAACTTCAATTTGTTATCAGGGATCCTTAAACAGATGCCTCAGTATCGCAATGACGGATTACTGCACGAACGTTAACTGGTTGGTGGTGGTTAGCGATGGAACCCACCACTCTTCACATTTCGTACTAGCTAGCATTTGGCAGTTGGATGTATTAACTCTCCAGGAAGTGATGGTATTCTCGCTTAGACTCTATCCAAGTACCCGTCGCTCTACTAGGCCATTGGGCCTCGAGAGTTACCTATGCTTCGTTTTGCTCAAAATTCATCTGATTAGTTATCATCAGTGACCGGTAACATTGAAATCCGTCAACATCACCACGAATATTTTTAGGTAATTCATGCAGTTCGAAGTAACCACTGTAAAACAAATTCAAATAAAAACTACTAGAATCGAAATGGAATGGGGAAGAAATATTCTGTAGAGATCGAAGCCAGAACTGTCAATTTGTGAGACAAACATGTCATCATGAAGTCACTGGATGAAAGTCACTATGGCCAATATTCATGACTTTTGTCCACTGGCTCATTCACTTTTTCTTACCAAAATTTAAATAGAAAAAGAATTAGTAACGGAAAATGATTGATTAGTAATTACTTTGACCACGTCAAATGGCCTTTCCTTCTCATAGATGTCCTATGCCTTGTGTACACATGCTGGTGCGATGTAACAAGTAGTTGAATCCATTGTGAATCCTTGTCAGAATCTGGGTCTTGTATCTGAGTCATTAAAGCTCGCGACTAGTAACCCAGAATGTTAACTTCTTAGTTTCTTCATCCTGCAGTAATTTTCAACAGGTTGGAAGTGATACGGAGAAGAATAAGGCGATTCCAAGGCAGCTATATTTGAATACGTCATATCTGCATTGTTAGTGAATACTCTCGTAAATATTTGTTCTGTACCTTTGCGGTACGGAGGAAAAGCCGTTTGATAATACGTTACCCTTTCTTTCGCTTTCTTAGTCAGATAATTATAATTAATAATGCGGATTTGACCCACAAATCATTACATTTTTAAATAGGTACGTTAAAAGTACCAAGGATACTGATGGGTTGTACAAACATATTAAGCGTGATTGTGTTCAAACATTCTTTCCTTCTTAAAATTGATTTGAAAATCCCAACAATACATGAGTGGTTTTCAGTCTTGAAAATAGAATGTTTACTACTAGTGTTGTCAGGCACGTGAACGCATTTTTTCTCAAGGATGGATAAGATTTTATTTTGATAAATCACACAGTGTTGTACAGTTAAATTAACTGATGACGTTTCGAGCACAAACTATTGCTCATAATCATATCAAGTTTATTTTCTCAAGAACTAATATCATTCAGAGTATCGTTTAAAGTCGGTGGTATTAGTGGAGATCTGAAAAAATGAAGAGCACAACGAAGTAGCGACCGGTGCTTCGTAGTTTTCAGTGATGTTTTATCCGACTTTGGTTTGAAAAAACACTTGGCATTCATCAGTCAAGCGGGCATTTTATTTACTATTATTATTCCCTTGGGTTCCGAGTGGAACATGGGGCTTTAACGACATATCTCCACTTTCTTCTATTTTCTGCTGTCCTCTTCGGTTGGATCCACGACTGCCAGTAATCTCTCACCTCCTCCATGTCACCCTAGGACGACCCTGTCATCGCTTCTCATTCAGATTCCACTTGAACGATGGCCTGTCACGTGATATCATTCAACGATTTCCTCAATATATGCCCTATCAATCAATCTCCATTTTCTCCTTCATATTTGTTAATCAATAGGTTCTTGGTTGGTTTGTTCACAGATAGAGTTTCTTGTTACTTATTCTATCTGACGGGCCATTTGATACTCAATATGGATACAGCGGGGACAGCTGCTGATAAATGTCTGTAACCTGTTGGAAATCCTTTTCGTAACATGCTGGCCAAGTTTCTGACCCGTATAGAAGGACCAACTTGACATTAGTGTAGAAAATCTGAATCTTTCTCCTTATGCTGAGGCGGAGTGCAGAAGATTTCCAAACCGGTTTCAGGTTGATGATTTCCTATTCTGGCCTGCTTTGATATCTTCATCTGTCGCGACTGCCTGTAGTTGACACGATGCTTCCTAGATAAGTAAAGGCAGGAAGTAACCTCTATTAAATATCTCCCGTTGATAGTGATTGGTGCTGGTTATTGTTACTGCTGCGGTCCGTTGGTTATCTTCATCACCTGCGTTTTCTCTATGCTCACCTGGATGGTGTTCTGTCTTTGCTTGTCTTACTCCTATATGCACTTGGAACGCCTCGCTGAGTTTTCTGTTGTGGATCACCTGACTGACACGTGGCATTGTCACATAGCCAGCTGTTGAATGAGATTGATAAAGATTTGCGAGACTACACGCAATTGTAATGAAATAGTTTCCAAATTACTTCTCAGTCAACGCTGTTCGTCGAAGGCCTTTGCAAAGTCAATGAAGTTTAAGTAGAGAGAGGTTTGACTGCCATTCTATGCTTTGTTCTGTGATGATGATGCATAGAGTTGCAATTTGATTAGCACATGACTTGCCTTTCCTTAATCCAGCTTGTTCCCGGCTGGCGGAGTTTTGTATCGAGTACATCCTTTATTCTCCCCAGGATGATACGACTTAGTATTTTACTTGGCGTGCCAGTTCTTGCGGGGTGAGGCGTTAGTCGCTCTCCTTTGCCAGCTTGACAACGTAGCCGGCCTTTCTTCCAGTCGGTAAGTGTCTTTTTTTCCAAATCTTCTGCAATAATGGCATGAGGACATCTGAGGCAGTCTCTGGGTCCGTCTTCAGGGCTCCGGGGGTAGGGGAAATTCCGTCTGGTCCTGCTGCCTTCCCGACTGGACTTCAGTAGCCTGATCGCATCCAGGATTTCTGCTTTCGTTGGAGGATCGGTGTCCACTGGTAGGTAGTTCTGTGGGTGCTTTCAGTGGTGGTATTTCTGGTCGAGTTGCAGGTGAAGATGGTCGATTCAAGAGTCCTTTAAAGTTATCAGCCCATTGTTTGATTTGTTTCTCCTCCTTGGTAATCAGGTTCCCTTCGGCATCTTTTATTCGCTCCATCATCTGTGTTGATCTCTTCCCGGATAGAGACCTGGCTATATCATTTGATGTCCTGAGGTCTCTTTCACCTGCCCATGACCTGCCTGTTCTGCTTCAGTTGCCAGACAGTGTGTCATGGAATTGTCTTTTGTCTCTCCTAGAACTCCTATTCACTTCTTTATTCAGTGCAGCGTACACTGAACTCAGCCTCTCCTTCTATTGTCCGTCTTTGCATTGAGTCGTATTCTCTTTCACCATGTTCCTCTCCTCTCTTCTATTGGCATCCAGGTGGCCGTTGAAAGCCATTCCTTGTCGTGTCTCTTCTTTCTTCCTAGAACAGTTGTACACGTCTCCTTGAACATCACCTTCAGAGAGTTAGTTCCCATGTTCTTCCACTCAGGTTTCCTCGGTGATAACATGTAGTGTATCCGACTTTGCTCTGATCTGTAGTGAAGGTTTCCCTAGTAGTTTTGTCCTTCACTTTCTGAATGCTGAACTTGAATTGTGGTCTGACTCCATTTGTTTTCATGGATTTCACCTTCACCTTGAAGGTTCGTTGAATTCGATGATGATGCTTCCCTTTTCGACTTTGTTCAGCAGGCTGGCTGCGTCTCCACTACCCTGAGATTGAGAAGAAAGCTTCCTGGTTTGTGGTGTGTCCATGTTGCTTTGTGTATATCCTTGTGCTTGTATATGTTGTCTCCGATCACCAAATCATTGAAAGTAGAGAAGTCTACCAATAATTCCCCGTTCTCATTCATTACTCCGCCTATCGACCCATGACGAGTTCTCTTCGTGTATTATCTGCTCCAAGTTCGGTTGGCATTCATATCTCTCATCAGGATTTTGATGTTGCCATTTGAGAGGTTGTCTATCACTGTTTGTATTTGTCTGTTAAAATCTTCCTTCTTCTCTTGTTTCGGGTTGTTTGTAGCACTATGAGTAGCATTGGATAGTTGTAGCCATCCTCCGTCCTTTTGAGTTGAATCTTTCTGTCATAATCCTGCAGGATGAAATCGGTTCCCACTGCTACAGGGCTTCGGCTGCCACTGGTGAAGTCATGATAGCCACTTACTGCCTCAGTGTGCTCGTGGTTTTCGTCTGGGTGAACAGAGTAGATTACTGAATCTCCAGTTGACAATTTTGACAGTCCGCATCCATTCCATCTGCTCTCACAGATATCCAGAACTTCTATGCCATATCTTCTCATTTGTCTGGCTACCTGGACAACATTCCTTTCTTCGTACATTGTACGTACATTCCACGTCCCCATTCTTATTCTTGCTTTCATCTAGAGAAGATACATCGGCTGGCTGACTGGCTTTACGAAGGCTTCCACCAGCCCGCTGTGTAATTCCGTCTCTCCAATTCGAGAGAAGAATGAGATTGTTATTTGAATTTTTTATATTTTAAATATATTTTCTGTGCGTTGAAGTTCCTCTAGCAGTTTGATATCTTTTGTGGTTTAAGGTCGCCAGTCCCACGCTCAACCCTCCCTCTTTACCCGGGATTGTGACCGGCTAGTAAACTAGCAAGTGAGTTAACTAGGCGAGGGAATCATTTTGTTTGAAGTGTCATAAATCAAAAACCCTGCAGCAAGCCAAAAATTAAGAGTCTTATTGTCTTCTTAATTTCCATTAACATTTTTATAGACCTATAAAACACAAAATAATCGAGCAAAGAATATTCTTTTTGATAAATTCCTCTTCCAGGCTCTACAATTATATATATGTTTTTATACACAGAATATTTTAAATTAGTAGTTAATATCAATATTAGTGTTTTTTTAAATAATATCGATTTGTCAAGTATGATCAATGCTATTGCAGTTCATTAAAGATGCTTAAATAATAATAATAATAATAATAATAATAATAATAATAATAATAATAATAATAATAAAGATAAAATAGCGAATAGAATATCAACTAAAATTAGTGAAATTTCACAAAAATTCTGGATTATTCAAACCTGGATGGCCAAGGCAATGATAATGACTGAACTAACTTCTTTTGAACGCACAAATTAGGCTTCTTGATGTGGATCCCAACAGCCTCGGCAATATTTAGAAGTCGAACTCTTAAAGCGAAATTGAGATTTGTTGGTATGCGGTAAATGACCCTGAAAGCGTGATTAACGTCAATCTTGTGTTCTGTATCCACAAGATGCGCCAGAAGAGCTCTGCGAAGAGATTTTGTTTGACCTTTGCTTAACCAGGCAGGGTGATGTTCGGAAATTCGACGAGAAACAGGCCTAATTGTACGGCCTATGTAACCGGCTCTACAGGAGCAGTTAAATTGGTATATACACATGGAAGAGGCGAAATTAGGCAGTTTGTCTTTTATTCCCGAACGCAGAAGAGGAGTGGTTTTAAAGATACAGCGTAATTGAGCAGCAGGGAATGCTCTTTTTACCGCATTTCTGAGGCGATGTGTTAGTATTTTACTTGTGTTGTCTCCTAGGAACTGCATCTGTAAGAACAAGGCTTTCTTTGGAACTGTTGGTACCTTGAATTGTTTTGGTTTTAGATTCATATTCTTATCAATAAACTTTTCGGGATAACCATTCTCCCTTAGCAACCGTTTAATATTGTTAAGTTTTTATAGATTACGAGATATCAGACATAAAGTTACTTTTTAAGCGATAGCTTTAAATTTATAAATATTCTATACTTTGTAGGAAATATGTAAATTTAAATGAGAAACAGAAAATTGTTTGCACCAATTGGAACATGGTATACTGACTTCATTACTCTGAACAACCGGACTGAGCACAGAAAGTCGTCAACTAATTAATGTGAAATTGAAAAGGATAATGCACTTAATTAATAACAAAAAAGAAAATAAAAACAAGAGAAGCCTATCGGAAGTAAATATCTGGAATACAATGTCATCCGTGGTAGGTTCAATGTCAATTGAGAGTCGTTTTCTAATCCATCAAACGACCAAGGGACTAGGTTTATCTTAGATCTCGGTCATTAATCATTTGTCTGGTTAGATATATTTTTTTATATCGTATTTATGACTCTTTCAGACATGTCTTTCTATTCAGAAATTCGGATGTCTGTTATCTACAGATGTGGAAATATTAGATGTATAACTGGCTTCTTGAAGCTACCACGAATTTAAATTATTTATTACGGTTGTTACTTCTTATGCCCGTGATCATAGACACATGATTAAGTAAAAATAAAGAGATATGATGTAATCATCATGATGATTTTATCCACTTATTGTCAATTTAATCATTGCTTCAAATAACATTACTCGACTTACTTCTTTTATACGCTTGCGGAATACCTCATGGACACAGTCTCTAGGATCCTAAATCGCATATCTTTTTCTCATACTCACACATACATGCATTTATCAATGCATTAGATTCAAAGTAATTCTATGTAAATGTTAGACATGTTCTTCTTTGTTCTTATGTTCTTTCATTTTATTTTACCACCTGAATTCATTCCACTTCACTTCATCTTCGCCATCTTTACAGTTATCATCATTACACTGTTAATACTTTAGACAACACTTGACCTACAATCTTAAAATCTTTATACCGGTTAGCTTATTTAATAATCTTTAAGTTTTGTAATTAATCCATTTCAACTCTACCCCCTTGGTACATCGTTCTGATTATCTTTATTCTTATTATATGTATATTGACTGAGCCATTTCCAGTGCCACTTAACGCCTTTTTCCGTAATATATGAAAATGAAGTCGCTGAAAAGGGATGCTTCATCGCTGAACAAAAACTGTGTTTTTGTCTATGAACTAATGGGCATATTTCGGGGAAATGGTGTTGGTTAGTGATAAAATTCCATTTGGAAACTAATCAACTCCCCATTAAAACAAACGAGATATGTTATGTTGGCAGTATACTTTGTAGTGTGATTAGGAAGGATAAAGTAAAATGGATTGTGTGACTAATAGGCGAAAATCCCCGATAAACTGATACAAAATACATAAAAGGGTTACATGAATGAAATAACATCTACACAGAGAGTAACGAGTGGTATTATACAAAGAAATAAATTACTATGAAGATTTTTTTGTCCATTCTCCTTCATTATTTGGATTTAACCTACTGTTCAGACCCATTCTCACTAATAAACAGTAACTATTCGTTATTTGACGCGTTTGCAGACACTACTAAGGTAGTAACTGTGGTTGCCTACCTAGGTAACATAAAACTATAAAGTGTCTGCTGATTTATTATGATTATTTTTGTATCCTTTAATTCCAAGAGGAACATAGGGCTTCAGCCGTGCGTCTCCATTGAGTTCGGTTCTCTGCTAGAGTCTTCACTTGGCTCTATGTCTGCCCACACGTTTTCATCTCCTCTTCACATGACCTCCTCCAAGTCACCCTTGGACGACCAACTCGCCGGTCTGCTGATTTAGAAGAGCAAATTTAAGCAGAAGCAGTTTTTAAAGACTTTGATAAAAAACTTTCATTCACTAAATATCTGCTTGATCTTGGTTTACAATTCCTGCAGAAGCTCACGTGTATTCGTCTTTGACAGTGCTTGGAGTATTGGCGTAATTCGAAAACCAACGGGATGGACATAATGGACGCAGTTTTTCAATCTTCATAATTAGTAAGGAACGACACTAGAGAGAATGAGAAGAGACTGAAATACCAACAAAGTCTGTAAGACTCGATAAAACGGAAAATGCAGGACGAATACAGAAATGCCTTACAGTAACTGAGATGAAGATAACGTTTGAAGACAGTCATTCAACCTGGAAAGATGCCAAGCCATTACAATCAATGTTTGAAACCATGCTTTCCGACTGTGTATCAGACCTCAGATAGTTATTCTACAGTTTCCTAGTCAGTTAAAACCAGCGGTCCATGACTCAATGGTTGTGTGTGTGATGTCTTGGTCTGGCCACAAATAGCTACGCTTCTATAAAAACATACCTTCTGTCAAAGAGATGTAACGTGCACGAAAGTAACTAATTACCCATCTTTATTACAATAATTATCACAAGAGTGTTTCACCCACCATCTTTCCTCAGAAGGCCTATTATTAAGTTCATGAATTTGAAACATACAGTAATAATGATATATATTCTCAGCAGTAATATTTAAGATTTGTTCATAAGTTGGTTTATTTCAATGGGTGTTGAAAGACATTTCATAATGACTGTCTGTCTGTTTTAGACATAGAACTTTGCACATATGTGCGGCAGTTCAAGTCGCCACACTCCATGTAGCACACAAAGCAAGAGAAGAAAGTAGGAGATATGCAAATTAGAGACAGTAAACAGAGATGTGAGACAAAGGAATAGTAATAACAAAGAACAAAACAGTTAAATTGGAAATCATAAGTCACAAGGAGTGGATGCATCTGCACCAGCCATTGAGAACGACTTTAAGCCATATCATTGCCATTGGTTTTTACCGTCCCGAGGACCCCAACCAGGAAGTCTACACCTTCCTACGTGGCCTAGAATAACTGTTGTAGATTTCATTGACTGGTGACATGTTTTCGTTTGACCACCGCTAGCTCTTTTCCAGCCTGGCCATATGTCAGCTAACATTGCCCGTCGAGGAAGGCGATGACTAGGCATACGTAACACATGTCCTAACCATCTCAGTCGATGTAATTTCACAGTTTCGTCGACTGATTTCCCCTCCTTACCTAGCACTCGACGCCTAACCTCAATATTGCTCACCTTTTTATACCACTTCACGAGGGAGATAGAACGCAGACACCTATGATCAAAGACAGCTAATCTTTTCATGTCTTCCACTCTCAATGGCCAGGTCTCACAGCTAGCCATAAAGGAGGACGGAGTGGACTGTTGAGCAGTACACCCACCCTTTAGTCGATAGCCGGATATCACATCTACGCCAGAGACGGCGTAAACTGGTATATGCGAAACTAGCCCTCTGTATCTGTGCTGAGATTTCGTCAGCGATCAACCCGTTGGGGCATGCATCGATGTAGGCTCTGTCTGACCAACAGAGTGACTGCTGAGGTATATTTTCACATCTTATGGTGCTTTAACATTCTTACTGATATGAACTGATATAGTATGTACAGTAATTCATGTACTTCTAATACATTGTTATAGCTTGTAAACTTTTGTTATTTCTATGTTTTTACAAACCATGTTATTTACAAGGCAATAAAGTAGCAGAGATAAATTCGTATTTATTTATATGTGAAATGTTTGTACAGACTGCCAACATTCTCGGTGTGTACTGAAGTTATTGTAACCATAGTACAAGTAGTGATTTTGTTGTTGTTGAAGCTTTGTTTATACAACAGATTATCAGACGTAAGTAGATATACACACGCGTACTCTGAAACTGCATTCATATTGTCAAGGAAATGAATTTACAGTTACACTTCACAAATACAATTTACACACTTGATTGTGATAATTATTGATTGAATTATAATTTATAAAATTCAAATCAGCTAGTGTGTAGTGTGAAAGGTAATGCCATGTTTTACACTTCATTTTTGACTATTTTATATTTATGAGGTTGTGAAATGTTGTACCAGCTGAATGGTTTTAGCTCTAGAATTCGGGTGTAGGAAGGCAGATTCTACGCTATTTAGTGCTAACTACATCCAGCCAATCAACATCAAATGTATCACATGAGAACATTCGCCCAAACCAATCATCTACAACCATCTGCACACTCATACACAAGTTAATTGTGCTCTTCTGAATTAAATTTTGCTGCCGATTGCTAATTACTCAGAGACCGTTGTATGTTGTACAGTGTTGGAAGAATAATTAGGTTGTGATAATTTTCTTCAGCGGTCCGCATTCACAAATCTTTGCACAAAGGAGTCCAAGGGCCTTTTTAGCTTCACTAATAGTCCCATTGTTCAATCACTGACTATAAAAACTCCTGTACTACATACTTCCTAACTTCCGTCACATGGCAATGTAGCTAAATAAATAAATAAATCTCCAACTCTGCTAGTGCATTTTAGTGTAGTGATGCTAGATACTTACTGATTCGTTTTGTTAGCAGTGGAACCCCGGATGCGTATTTCAGAAATTGACAGCTGTTTCCCGTTACTGGCAGACCAAAGGGAATAAATAGAAACGTTTTCCTGAAAAATTTTAAAGTTGGAAACATGACATTATCTCCGTTGCATTTCTGAAACTTATTTTGTGGCTGTGTGATACAGACAATGGGTTCCAACGGGATACTATTCTCACATATTCCCACAGTTCACTACTGCATTGGCAATAGAATAATATGTCTATATGAACATTCTATTTCATGCCCTTTTGATGTAAAGCGAAATCACACGCTCAGTGATTGGTTAATGAATATAAACTGTATAGATATAAATAACGCTTTGATCAACTGACAATTTACTTTAGTTTCCGTATCTTGCCTTCTGGACTTCGCCGATGATATATGCCTGATTTCCCACAAACTGGAAGATATGCAAGTGAAAAGTAACAAGTTGGCAGAAGAAGCATCAAAGATAGGACTCCAGGTGAACATAGAGAAAACGGAGGTGATGAAGATCCCTGGCCAACACCAACAACAACAGACAGCAATCAGCATAAATGGAAAGAACCTGAAAGAAACTACCTCCTTTACCTACTTGGGAAGCATTGTTTCAACTACAGGCGGAACTGACGAGGATATCAAAGCAAGGATCGGGAAAGCAAGGCAAGCTTTCATTACTCTCAAGTCTGTGTGGAGATCAACATCATTCAGCGTCAAAAATAAAATCGGGATTTTCAACTCCAATGTGAAGTCAGTACTACTATACGGATCAGAGACTTGGCGTGTCACAAAAAGCAGCTCAAACAAGCTACAGACCTTCATTAACAGATATCTTCGCTCAATACTCAAGATCAGATGGCCGGAAAGGATCAGCAACAAAGATCTCTGGGAGCGAACCAACCAGGAACCGATTGTGAAACAAATAGGCAGGAAGAAATGGAGATGGATTGGCCACACTCTGAGGAAACCAGCAAGTGACATCACTAGACAAGCCATCGCTCGAGTGGAACCCGAAAGGGAAGCGACGAGTTGGTCGTCCAAGGGTGACCTGGAGGAGATCATGTGAAGAGGAGATGAAAGCATGTGGGCAGACCTGGAGCCAAGTGAAAACTCTAGCAGAGAACCGAACGCAATGGAGACGCATGGCTGAAGCCCTATGTTCCTCTAGGAACTAAAGGAAATAATAATAATAATCTTGCCTTCTGCTGTCACAATTTGACCAAAACTTGTCTTCGGAAATTTTCCGCTAGATATAATCTAACTTCACGCTTTAAACTTACTTTCCTTATTTCGTAAAGGATTCACAATTTCTGAAATCACAATTGTGATATTTTCAAATCATTGTTCAATAATTCACCATCGTCACTTTGTGGTGAGAGCTGGCTGCTAGGCAAAGTTGGTAGACAGTAATTGACGTCAATGTTTATGTCCCCAATATTGGTGGTGAGAAAATGAGAACAAAGGCTTTGCGTATGCGGATACAGTTAGCATATGGATGATCTGACACAGCCACAAAGAGATGCAAGGTTAACTTTCTGTGAGAAACAATCAATCAAAAGACTGTATTTTCTACTGACAACAATGTACATTAAAATCTATAAATGTGTGTTGATTTTCCTTAATAAACGATCTGTTACCTGGCCCTTGTCTTCTGTTGTTACAACTTAACCATTGCTACTTATAAATATTTTTTTAACTACTGTATGCTGCTTGATATATCAATGTATTCATACAACTTTGCACCTTCGTCCCTACAATCCTGTCTCTTGATGTCAACAGCGAACCACCATTAAACAATAGAGTGTAATAGGTTTACTTCAAAAATCCAGAACAGGTTGAGACAAAGATTGACAGAAGTTTTTAGTCAAATCAGTGTGCAATAAGCGAAATAGGGATGAGTCATTGACTATATCTGGAATATGCAAATACGACACTTGGGATGATCCAACTATGAATGTTAAATGAATGAGAAAGTGATGTGAGTATACTGAAATATTGTGAGCCTACACATTATTCTCGCAGCGTCCACTGAGAATTTTACTTTGCAAACGAATACACTAACCACTCATTTTGTATGTACAAATAATTGAAAGTCTCAGACATTTTTGCAATCACTCTGTCTATGCATACCTGTCCCTATTGGCGAAATTCTGTGTCTCGACGTAATGCTTGACTGAACTTCTATTTAGATAAGAATTATTCTCCACCTTCGTCTTCTCGGTTTTATTTCTTTCACACAATTATACTACTTAAAAGTATAAAAGTAAAATATATGCGAAAACCAAATTTGTAGATACCTCTGAGATACTGAAATAAATAGTCCCAACATTTTCTCCGGGAAATTGGTCTGAACTGCTTTAAAAAAATAATTAAAACTAAAATATAAAAAGGTATGCGTAAATTGGGTGGGACCAAATCTTGTATGTAGGCTCTTTGTTCATTCAAGTCGATGACCTAACTGTTTTAATGTCTGTTAACTCTCAGCTTGACTGCACTAAGATAAACAACTTTCTATCAGAAATTAGCAAATGGTCTTCGTCTAACGGCCTTGAACTTAATCCTTCCAAATGTCAGACTGTTAATTTCAGTTTCCGATGTAAACGAAAGTTAAATGAAGCCGTTGGTTCCGATGACCCTTGCAAAATCGATGATATTGATACAGAAAGCAAGTCTGAAGTTAAGTATCTTGGATTAATTCTCTATTCTGAACTATCCTGGTCCTCTCATGTCTCAGGAGTTCTCACAGAATATTTCATTTGACTTTTTACATTAAGAAATTAAGGCACTCCGGCATAACTCAACCCCTCCTCTTACAGTTTATCAACTCGTGTGTTTTACCTATTCTTCTTTACTGTTCACCCTTATTCTTTCCTGGATTGCTTAAAAAAGACTATGTCATACTTCGTAGAACTCTGAAGACTGTCAGTAGGACGAGTGATATCCCATTGGGCCATATCGTTGACATTGTCACTGATAGACACTTGATGTCATGCAACAAATTCGCTAAAGGAATTTTGTCAGACTCTGAGCGCCCACTCTACCAGCAGCTCGAACCTTGTGTCTCCTCAGGTAAAACAAGAAGTCTTTTCAGAAGACTTTATGCACATACGTCTAAGTATGAAAATTCCACTATACCACATTTAGCACGTACTTTATGTGATGAAAATTGTGTCAGACATGAACTAACTAACCTTCTTTGCATCACTAAATAAACCATTTCCTTCACTTCTAAAGCATCATACTTTATTGTTATTGTATTTCTTATATTATAATCCTCTCAATTTTTTCGTTTTGTTTATTTCTTTTCATAAGTGTGGTCATCATTTAAGCTGTATTATGACTGTTAATTTTGTATTTCCCCTCACTATACTATATCAACAGAACATTAGACTTAATAATCTATAACATGCTAAAGTTTCCAAGCTGAATCGACAATACCGTTTGAAACAAACTCACTGTTATTATTATTATATCTAATCATTATGTCGTAAATGTTGACAAATTCCTCCGAATAATTGTTTTAATTTTTAATTTTATATATATTTTGAGTAAATCAGATGCAACATTGTGACAAATACTGAGAATTCCATTCTGTATTATAAGTACTGTTTTTGGAATAAAGTAAATTATTATTATTATTATTATTATTATTATTAAGTACAGATTCCCTTAATATATCGTGTCATCATAACCTTTATATACTGACATTTACCATAGATTATCGTAAAATTCAAAATTTCTTGAAGTCAGCAACCTATGACTAGTAATTCTCATGCAAACTGTTGCCTTAACCATCTTCATCAATGCAAGCAGAACGAAATTTGCAGCATGATATGTGCACATTCTATTTCGAAGCTGCTGTTTTGCTGCAGGCAGCCTAAGTATACAGTCTAAATGAAGTTCATCCAGTTGACGAGTCACAAATAGGATGAAATGCGCATCCTAGATTCCACTGCCAGTCATCATCCACCAATTAACTTCTAATTACATGTCCAGGTATTGTCGAAGCATCTGCACAAAAAGCCGATATGTCAAACTCAGACTGAGAACTTCGGTCAAATCAATCGACGGGAAAATCTAAAATTCCATTAAATTAATATATATATGACCCGTTGGACAAAAGGTGGATCTCGTGGCCCAAGTGGTCTAAATGAAAACGCTTTGGCGTTAGAATACTGTATCGTCATCTTACATTTCATAGGGACCAATCACTTGACACACGCATGCAAGCATGCACCTACACACACACACGAGGATTTCTGCCGAAGGTGTTCAGTAGACTCTGCAGTTTTTCACTTCAAACCACAGCAACATCTGCACATTCCAACTCGACGAAACCATACTCCGATAATAAGTCAAGTGACATGGCTCAAAATCGTTCTCAATCACAACGCAGATGCATTCACTCTTTGTGATTTGTCATATCCAATAATACTTCAGTCTTCTTCCATATCACCATTCTTCTCTCCTCATACTTCTACGCATTATTTCTCTTCTCTCCCTTGGTCTGCGGTGGCGGTTTCGTGGTAGGTATATAGGTAGGAGGAATTATTTTTGTTTCGAATCTACCTGGTGTTCTGGTCAGGTCTGACATTGATGTGTTTTTGCAAGTTTATATAGGGGGTTCCATTGTGCATCTGATGTCGGAGGTGGGTAGATTAGATGATATCTTTGCTGTTTGGAATTAACAGTAAGTTGATGGAATGACTAGTAATATTGTGCCTACCGTTTGGAAGGACATTAAAGTTGTACCTATACCTAAATCATCTACTGGAGCAAGTATCAAATTTAGACCCATTGCTATTACCTCTCCTTTTTTGAAAACTATGGAGAAATTACTTTTATTTAGCCTTGTACCTTCGCTTAAATCCTTTAATTACCCTAAACAATTTGCCTATAAGCACTTTGGATGCAGCTGCCGTCTTATATCATAACACTGCTTCCAGTCTAAATTTGTTCGTTGTGCCTTCCTGGACTATACATCTGCTTTTGACTCGGTCCCTAGGGACATCTTATTCAATAAACTTGCTGCAAATCAAACAGAATGTCGGGTTGTTAACTGGTTACATTCCTATTTCTCAGAAAGAAAGCAGTACACCGTGTATAAAGGGAAGTCTTGCACTTCATTGCCTACTGAAGCTGGTGTCACTCAAGGCGCTGTCCTTTCTCGTTTTCTTTCTTCTTACATGACTTACCTCACTCTGATGAAATAAACTTTGTGAAGTACGCTGAGGATTTCACAGTTTCAATGGCTGTTAATTCCCAGCTAGATTGTACCAAAATAAATAGCTTTCTGTCAGGAGTCAGTAAGTGGTCTGAGTCTAACGGTCTTAAACTGAATCCTTCTAAATGTCAAACTGTTAATTTCAGCTTAAGATGTAAAAGACAGTTAAAAGAAGCCGTTGATTCTCATGACAGTTGTAAGATTGACGACAATGATATAGGAATTAAATCTGAAATTAAGTATCTTGGACCCATTCTCTGTTCTGATCTTCCCATGTCTTAGCGATCTCCAGTAAAATATTCCGCCTGACATTTTACATTAAGAAGTTAAGGCACTCGGGTATAACTCAACCCCTCCTCTTACAGTTCATAAACTCTTGTATCCTACCTATTCTTCTTTATCGTTCACCCTTATTCTTTCCTGGTTTGCTTAAAAAGGACTATGTCACAATTCGTAGAATGCTGACGACTGTCAGTAAGATGAGTGGTGTCCCAGTGGACTACATAGTTAACGTCGTTGTCGATAGGCACTTGACTTCTTGCAATAAATATGCTAGAAGGATTTTGTCTGACTTGGAGCACCCACTTTACCCTCAGTTTTCACCTTGCATCTCCTCAGGTAGAACAAGAAGTAACTTCAGAAAACTGCATGCTCGCATGTCTAAGTATAAAAATTCTATGATACCATACTTGGCACGTGTTTTATGTGATGAAAATAATGTCAGGCAAGAATTAACTAACCTTGTTTCATCTAGTAAATAAACAATTTCCTCCATCCATCCTTATATACCTTCAAGTTTTACTTTTATTATTTCTAATATATTTATGGTCCTGTTGCTTCTTTGTTTTACTTTCATAATTGCAAACACCAACTTATCTCTATGACTGCTGTAATCTTTGTTTTTCCCCTCACCATATCATGGAAAGAGAACATTATATTCAATATTTTTAAACATGCTAGGATTTCTATACCGCATCGACAATACTGTGTGAAACAAGCCCACGACAATTTTCACTTGTATTATTATTATTACCTTAGCTGTTATCATTATTTCCATTTTATATGCTGCATGTTTTTGAAATTACCCATACTGTAAGTGTGGAAAATTTTCTGTGTGACTAATTTTTATTTATAATTTGAGGAAATTAGATGCAATATTGTCATTACTGCTGAAAATTCCATTCTGTATCACAAATACTGTTTTTGGAATAAAGTAAATTATTATTATTATTATTATTATTATTATTAAACAGCCTTTCCCTCTTTTAGCGGATTCCTTCAACTGCACTGTCCATTGGAATGGATTGAAATCAGTCACTGTTATTCTTTCACTACCGTGTCCACGCCAATTAATCAAAGAACTTTCTACGAACTGGATTATTACGTTATTGTTAATGATATATGAAAAATAAACATTTCCCAAAGAAACAAGTGAGACGGATGTACTCAATAGCATATTTTGGTTTATTATGAAACAAGATAAATGAAAAATAAGTTGTTGTAATGTTGATGGGTAGATGAAAGACAACATATTGAGTAGTGCGTAAAAGAATAAATGAAAAATTAAAAGTAAGTGGTTAACCTACATTAATTTTTTTATAGCATGCAAAATAGTCGAGATAAAATAGCTAGTTATAGATTGAATCAATTAAATTGTCTCTGTTAAATGAATCCACAGAATGCAAAACATCCAAACAAAGCTCGAACCGTCCAGGAGTAGCGCGTGAATAAAACATCGAGCGAATACCTTGTAGTGGCTGAGCAGCACCCGTCAACCAATCGGCCGCCCAAAATATATTAAGAAGCTCACATAGGCGATTATTTGATAGCATGGGTTTGGCTTTATTAGGCTGCATAGGATTTAAGATTTCTTCAGGCAAAATATCCACCTAAACGATAATTAACATCATAATATGAGAAAGAGCACTTAGTTACTATGACTCATGTTAACTGGAGTTAAACAATAACACAAATCGGTCTGATGCACCAATATAAAACATGCAAAAGAGAAATGTTCACTAAAAAAACACTGTCTTTCAGTCTTATTCGTTGAACACACACTTGTTAAACACGGTTTTTATGTAAGTCAAGACATGGTATGGTGCAGCTCAGAGACGTGGTAATTTTCGTTTAGTACCTGAATCCTCATGTTATCGTTGAGCAGCTCAGGTAGAAGTGAATCTCCGAATCACTACTTGAAAGTTGTGTAACCGAACAAATCAGCCACACTCGTACTTGGATGTCACAAAATTATCAACCTCAATATCAAAATTAATGTAAGCAATGAGTGGCGTTCAGCAGTTACGACAATCAACCAATCTACTTCATAAGTTCCAACCACTTAGAACCAACCAACCAATGCTTATTAATAAATTGCACTTTCACAACCACATTAAAAAACTGTATTCAATAATCGCGAAAACTACACACTGACGAGCTGGTTTCAACATAGAAGTTTGCACAGATGTGCAGCAGTTAGAGTTGCCACATTCCACGTAGCAGACAAAGCAAGAGAAGAGAGTGAAGAGAGCTTGAAAAGAGAGATAATGCATAGAAGTATGAGGAGAGAAGAATGGTAATATGGAAGAAGACTGGAGTATTATTGGATATGACAAATCACAAAGAGTGAATGTATCTGCGTTGTGATTGAGAACGATTTTGAGCCATACCACTAATTGTCTCTAGACATTGGTTCTTACTATACCGAAGACCCCACAACCAGGCACTTTACATCTCCCTAAGTGGCATCAACTAACTGTTATGGATTTCATTATGTCTTTTCAGTGTGTGTAGGAAAATACCCGCAATGAGAATGAAGCACTAAAGTTTTAAATAAATTGTCCATCAAATGTACAATGCTGTCATTTCTCTCAGAGAAACATCAATAAAACTCGAAGAGTATCAGAAAAACAACTGGTAGAATTATATCACGTTACATCTATGCGAGTGGGACGTAGAGATCGGTTGTCCAACTGTAACCGAATTTACTTCTAATGTGAAACGAGACAAAGCTGGGGCACCTGATAATATTGTGGTGAGAGCTGTCTGCTAGCCAAAATTGGTAGACAGCGATTTACGTCCCAAATCTTGGTCATGAGAAAAAACAAGAACAAAGCCTAACCTTGAGGAACTGAACAACCAATCACAGCAGACGGCGTGGGCGGATACGATTAGTAGATATATCATCGGACGGCAACAAAGAGATGACAGAATAACCTTCAGCAGGGAAACAACCAATCAGAAGACGTTGCTTCTCTGCCGACAATAACGAATAATAATGTACATAAAATTCTATAAATATCTGTTGATTTTCTCAATAAACGATCTGTTGCCTGACCGTTGTCTTCTGTCGTTACAATATGACTCCAGATATGTTCAAAAGGATGGTGATGATGAACTATTGAGTTGGTCAGCTAAAATATTAGGCAGTGTATAGGAATGTCAAATAGTTCCGTTCAACTGGTGTAAATCATTGGTTATCCCAGTTCATAAAAAGGGAGAAAAGTCTTCCCATGATAATCATAATGGGATTATGTTGACTGGCATAATATCTAAAGGCTTTGTTGTAGTTCCAGAGAGTGATATAGGTAGGTGTAGAGAGAGTTTGATCACTGAATATTTGTTCATCGAATTCGCATCTAAAACATTCACTAGGGATGATACACCAATAAAATGAAAGGATAAGCAAGGTTTGGAAGTTATGTGAGCTCCTTGATTTGATGAGGAGCATTAAATTGTGCGCGAAACGTAATCACTAAATTATACAGGATCACTGTATATCTTTACCATTAAAATTATTTCATGATGGAAGATAACAAAATGTCTAATAAGTGTGGACAATGCTGTGAAACAGTTCGTCCTGTGGTCTAGTGTTAGTGGATGATTTTAAACGGCTTTAATTACTTGTCTGGTGTTACATGGTTTGCATGTAGTGGAATCTCTGAATAAACTGTGCAGAAATCATACTGAAAGCCGCATACCTTTATAATCTTAGGTGGTTGTTTGACTTACACGATAACGTATTCAGCGTCGACTTCATTGAAGTTGATGTAGAAATGGGTGAGTAAAGGATGCAAGTGATTACACGAGAACCACGTTGGTCCTAACTGTTCGCGTCTGACACAACATACACCTTATCATCGTTAGATAACTGAAATTCACTGTAGTTAAATGATATAAGTATCAATAAAAATTGGTTCTTCAAGTGAAAAAAAACGCAGCTATCGATACACCTCCTAATAACTCAAAAATAGTACTAACACACGACAGTAATCAGGAAGACTTCGTTTATTCGAGCTCACAAATGAAATCATCTAGCCAGTTTATACTGCACCCTTGACCACATAATAATGCACGTAGAGCTTGCAATCAAAAAATTTCAAGCAAAGTTTGTATAACTGTCATCATGTCAGGATCACTTTTCAATGATTTTATCACACAAACTTAGTCTTAAAGTTATATGTCACTTGTCTCTCAGAAAGAGCAAATTTGTACAGGAACCATTTAACAGAAATCTGAAATTTAACACGAAGTAAATTATCCATAATAAATTACAACTTACACTCTTACTACTTGTCTGATGTAAGTTTCTTAAAATGCCGGTTTTTTGTCTACGATGAAGGTGTCGTACTAAACACCAAACATGAAGAATGTCTGCAATCTCATCAGCTCTAGGCCTTTTAGATGGATCACGTTTCAGACACCTGTGCAAAACCCATGTCATGATTTTCGGAGCTTCAGGAGGAAGTTGGGGTAAAGCGTCTTCAGAATAATCAACAGATGAAAGTGTCTGGAATAAGTATGAGAATGTTGAATGAGATTAAACACCAAAGAGATATTAAGTGTCACATAAAGATCATACCCTATCAAAGCAAACGTATGTATAGCATCTTACCTTAATTGTTGGGCAACAACTCTCACTGTTTATAGACATAGAAACTGGAATAAGCGTTTCTATGACTGCAGAAAAATCCAATAATTCGCCAAAAAATGTACGTAATGGTTGGTTGAAAATTGTGATTTTAGAGAAAAATAAAAAGAGCAGTCGATATGTTAATATCTTTGCATTATTTTCACGGAGGAACTTAATTTCTGACTGCTGACACGACTGACATCATAGATGTCTTGATCTGATCAGTCTGAAGCTTTTAGTAATTAATTACCACACTAAAATTCACCATAGGACTAAGTATACGTATCACCTGTAGAAACCACCACCAACCGTGCATCAGTTGTTCTTAACATATATTTCCGTCTTGACATAAAAGTTTTTCTCCAATCTTGACAGCATATTTTATCGAACTCCTATATGCTAGATATACACTAAAATAAACAGCAGATCATTGGTAAATTCCGATTGGAAAGGTAAAGATAGATCATCTACATTACAGATAATTCGTTGAAGGTTAACAAAAACGTAAAAAAAACATGAACACTAGGGGGGGGGGGCGCAAACAAATAAGCACTCAGTGACTTCAGTACGACTAATTTTTAATCTTTTTGACTCAATCCTATTCCAGTTATTTTAGTCGATAAGGGAAGACAGTACATAGTTTTATATGTGTAGAATATCTTCAGCTTGTTGGTAATTATCGTTAATTAACTTATCTTCACTGGTTAAAATCTTAGAACATTTGAAATCAATGACAGAAAGTATTCTTCGATAGATAACTTATTGTTACATTGCCTTTATCTCCGTTTACATTTGCCATACGAAGTTGAAAGTATTCTCGTCTGGTCTCCTTCTCTTATAATTTAAGGTATGGATGAAAACGAAAGTGACGGACTATGTGTGTTGATGTTTGTTTCTACACTTATATGTTGTGGAATTCATACATAGCTGAAAATAATGCATATTATTAAATCGATAAAAAGTACTTACACCATCAACAAAAGGATTCGACATTCCAAAAAGCGGATATATTAGTGTTGCTGCTGCCCATAAATCTGAACGTGCATAGTCTTGACCGGTTAAATTCCGGTTATGAGAATAATCAATGGGCAAATTACGAAAACTGCATGCGATTTCTGGAGCTAAAAGAGCTGTATTCCCACTATGATTGATGTATACATTATCATCATCATCACTAAGAACACCAATTAAATTGGTGAGAGCAGTTTTCAATTTCGACTGATTAAATGATGATGCAGCTTCACTAGACGTGGTTTGTACGAATAGCACATCCAAAGTCAGTTAACGCCACACAGAAATGTGAATTAGTGATTTCCACTTCTTTATCTACAGACAAATAATAAAAACAAATACTAAAGAGAACATCGTTAAAGTAATAAATATATATTATTTAAATTCTACAAAAATACACAATACACTATATGATTGCAGCTATCTGGACAAAGTAGGACAGAAATCATTACGAATAACAGTAATGTATTTGCTTATTGACCTTTAACATGTTACAAGGACGTCATTATACAACTGAAAATGATGCTAGTAAACTTAGTGATACCATCTGGCGGAGAAGTCATTGTTGCCACTAAATAGCACACGAGGAGTGACTATGAACAGTGAATGATGGATGGAAAACTTCAATATTCACTGGTGGGAAACACTCACTGTATTCGACTGGATATATATATATATATATATATATATATATATATATATATATAATGTTTACTGTACTTGTCCGCCTAACCTACATGGATCAAGAGATAAACATAAATCATACTCTTTTGGCAAGATTCCCACGTATTGTGTAGATAACCGAGAAGTTGTTTTGTGGGCTTGCTTGGTGTCCGGATTCGATCAAGTGTTCTAGGATAGAGCTGTGGCGGGGGGATCTTCTTTCTCCTTTATAAAACCATGAAGGTAAGTATTGGCTGATTCGTTTGGATAGCAAACGCTGGGTACGGCCGACATACCTAGCTCCACATGAGCAGGTGAATTGGTAGTTGCACATTGATGAGGCTCCCAGTAGAAGTTTATCCTTCACGTTCGTGCGAATCATTGGTTTCGTAGAGAAAGTTAGTCTGAGTTCAGCTGCGAAGAAGGTTTTCTTCAGTGAACGGCACAGGCGGTTTCTCAGTATTTCTGCTGAAGAATCTCCGTTGAATTGTAGATTCAAATAGAGAAGTTTCTTGGGAGCAGTAAGCATGGACGGTTTTTGTGTTTTGGGCTTCATGGTTTTTGTGATGAAACGTTCCGGGTAACCGTTTTCAAGGAGGATTCTTTTCAGGGTCTTCAGCTCCTCTTCTATGGTTTCCGGACTGCAAGTGTTGTGGATTCTGTGAGTCAGTGAGCGGATTAGATTTCGTTTTGTATACAGAGGCACCCAACTGTGAAAGCTGATGAGTTGTCCATTCCATGTGGGTTTTCTGTGAATGGATCTTTTGAGTGTCCCATCTTGTTCGCGTCTTGCTAGTTGCACGTCCAGAAAAGATATTGTTGCGTTGGACTCCTTCTCTAGTGCGAACTGGATTGCTGGATGGCAACTGTTGAAGAAGTCTAATATGTTCTCCAAATTTTCCTCATTATTGGCGATAATAAAAGTATCGTCCACGTATCTCTTGTAGAACCCGAAGTTATCAATTGTCTTCTTTAGGTGTGTATTTTCTAGTTTTGATATGAAAATATCTGCAAGCAGCGGGCTGAGTGGCGAGTCCATAGCCGTACCCAGCGTTTGCTATCCAAACGAATCAGCGAACACTTACTTTCATGGTTTTATAAAGGAGAAAGAAGATCCCCCCGCCACAGCTCTATCCTAGAACACTTGATCGAATCCGGACACCAAGCAAGCCCACAAAACAACTTCTCGGTTATCTACACAATACGTGGGAATCTTGCCAAAAGAGCACGAATTAAACTTCTTCAAACTGCAGAAGCAATGGCAATTCACATATTGAATCCTGAACTCTGCATACAAAAGAAGTTTGTTCAGTCACTAAATAAACATAAATCAGTTATTTTAGATTACTTATTGTATGACTATTTACCTGTTAAACTAAACTCTCAATTTCCCTATCAAAAGGAAGGATAGAAATTTCGAGAAAAATGGATGAATTGCGAAGGAAGAAAAATTAAAAACAATTATTATTATTACCTACTATCATCGATGTTATTTCTGATTATGGTAGACTGCATCATGTGGCAGATAATGATGAGCATGAAGACAGAAATACATAACGCTGACGAGAAGACTCTCGAAGATCTGAACTTCACATACACGACTTATGCTTAAATGTAACAACACATACTCGAGGATCTACAGTTGAAAACCAACAAATTTTTAGAAAAGGCTGGCAGCGAAGACAGGACTTCAAGTAAACATAGAGAAGACATGGGTGATGAAGGTACCTAGTCAACAACAACAACAAACACCAATCATCATCACCGGAATAAATCTAAAGGAAGTCACCCCTTTCACTTATCTAGGCAGCACTGTTTCAACTACAAGTGGCCCGGACCGGGATGTCAAAGCCAGGATTGGAAAAGCAAGACATACTTCAACTACTCTGAAATCGGTGTGGAAATCTGCTGTACTCAATCAAACTCAGTAAAGCGAACAACACTGATGTCACATCAGTTCTTCTAAAAAGGACTCCAGGGAACACAGCGAAAGAGAGGTGTCCTACTGAAGCCCTATATCCCATACGGAATTTAAGGGAATAATAAATAATATAAGTAATCATTACCCCCACCTGTTTTGGAATGAAAATGTCCTCAAGTGCCTGATACCTAAATCCATATTAAATAAGTTTATTTTAAATATCACACAATGATGCAGGATTAACAAATGGATGACGTTTTCAGCATAAATTATTGCTCATAATCATATCAATTTGGATTAATGTGCATTGAAAGTGGACCCAGAGACAACAGCGGACTTTATGACGTCACTACTGGAGGTGTGGAAAGAAGGCAAAGTACCCGAGGATTGGAAGAAAGGATACTTATTCAAACTACCAAAGAAAGGAGACTTAAGTCAATGCAAGAACTGGTGTGGAATTATACTCCTGTCCATCCCAAGCAAAATACTAAGCCGCATCATCCTGGAGAGAATCAAACATGCCCTGGATGAAAAACTTCGACCGGAACAGGCTGGATTCAGGAGAAACAAGTCATGCATTGATCAGGTCGCCACATTGCGGATCATCATTGAACAAAGCTTGGAATGGCAGTCACCTCTCTATCTCAACTTCATCGACTTTGAAAAGGCCTTTGACAGCGTCAATCGAGAGGTGATTTGGAAACTACTTCGTTACTACCAAGGGGTGCCACCGACAATTATACATCTCATCCAACAGCTGTACGACAATGCTGCATGCCAAGTAATCCACAACGGGAAACTTACGGAATCCTTCGAAGTGAGGACAGGAGTAAGACAAGCTGGCCGCCTACTATCGCCAATGATTTTCCTGATTGCAGTAGACTGGATAATGCGACAAACAGCGGGCAATGAGGAAACAGGCATAAAATGGACTCACACAAAAAACTTGGAGGATCTGGACTTCGCCAATGATATATGTCTGATTTCCCACAAACTGGAAGATATGCAAGTGGAAAGCAACAAGTTGGCAGAAGAAGAATCCAAGATAGGACTTCAGGTGAACATAGAGAAGACAGAGGTGATGAAGATTCCTGGGCAACACCACCAGCAGCAACAACAGACAACAATCAGCATAAATGGAAGGAACCTGAAAGAAACGACCTCTTTTACCTACCTGAGAAGCATCGTTTCAACTTCAGGCGGAACTGACGAGGATATCAAAGCAAGAATCGGAAAAGCAAGACAAGCTTTCACTGCTCTCCAGTCAGTGTGGAGGTCGACAGCACTCAGCATCAAAAATGAGATCCGGATTTTCAACTCCAATGTGAAGTCAGTGCTACTATACGGATCAGAGACTTGCACTGCGCGTCATATTATTTGTATAAGTCTTTCGTCATGAAATGGGATCAACAAATATAAGTTTGTATATAGATCACACATATCACTCACCATTCAACCATCTTAAGGCTGGATCTTGAGTAGATTCAAAAGTTAATCTTGTAGACTTCAAACCAGAAATTTGGTCACTTTCGAATGGAACACGTTGACGTATTAGGATATTATTGGGTTTAATATCTCGATGAGCTATTCCATGAGCTTCAAGTTCAGCGACAGCTTCGAATATTTGAACGAGAATGGCTACAATATCATCAACAGAAAGATACGACTCAGCATGCTTGATATATGCATCATCATCTGTGACGGTTTGAGAATGTACGTCGACATTATCAGATTTAGAAGATATCGCAGAGTTGGTAGTATTCGGAGTCATATCCTGATTCAATTGCGCTGAACTGGTATCTCCACATGCACTCCGTCCATACTTAGTAATCTTATTACGCATAATTTCAGTATATGATTTTTGAAAACTAAATTTAATGTTTCCTCGTAATAGATCATCTAAAGTAGCTTCGAATCTTTAAACAGACGATAATAATAAATAAAACATTGGAGGGAAATGGTCAAAAAGATGAATGATGTGACATAAAATAGTTTAAATAAATAAACTGAATTCAAGCATTCAGACCATCACAGCAGCCGCTAACTTAACGATTTTTCGGTTGTAGTCATTTATATCAATAATATTTCATAGCTATAAAGAGTCAAAATGCCTGTTATCATATAGTCAGTTGAAAGAAATCATATGAAGCATTTCTTTATATAATTTCATAATCAAAGCGCTACGCATGGAGACCTAAAATGGTGAAGTATTTACAGCTGATATCACCTTTCCTCCCTCAAAAGAATTTTTGAAAAGATCAGCGACTCGTTGATCGATGGATTCCTGATCTGCAGTCAAGTAGCTGCATCCTAAACTCTACAGTCACGGCAACACAAATGTTTTTCATTTTTGAGATGTAGTCACGGCGGTTCATTATTATGACACCTGAGCCTTTGTCTGGCTTGAGAATGACGATGTTTTCATTGTTTCGTAGGTTTTTTATTGTTGTTCTGTGTTCTTTAGTAAATAATTTTGAGTGTGCTGGAGGAGAGTTCTGATATTGTTCTGCAATATCGATCATTTTGAACTTAAACCAGACTCTTTTATCCTCGTCTATGGGTTTAAGGTCGGAAAGTTGACTGCGTAAATACTCAAACTGCGTTTCTGTATTGATTCTGTTTATAAACGGGTTTGGTACGTGGTACTTAAATCCTAAGGACAGAGCTTCAGTTTCAATTTTATTAAGTTTCACATCTGATAAATTGTATATGTATTTTTCTGGGCACTGTGGAAATTCTTCTTGTAGTTGTTCAACTACTAAAGATTTTCTGAGCTTCTTTCCATATGAGTTGGCTGTTTGCGATTGTAAATCTTGTATGAAGTTAATGAACTTTATACGACACACCAAATTAAGGCTTTCCAGTAGACTGTCGAATTTCAATAGATTTGACCTTAAAGCGGTGATGTATCTCTGAGATGAGTCGATATGTGATTTTGTTTTCTTTCAAATGCTCAGAGAAACAATCAACGTGTATGCAGCGGACCACACCACACACACGTGGTAATGATATCTTCTCTACACAACTGATTATGGAAATAGCTTTCGATCGTTTTTTCTTGCATTCATGAAGACATATACTTTCGGACGATACCGAAGTACATATTTTCGAATAGACTAGATTCTTTCGGTAGATCTCTTTACCAGTAAGTGATAGTCTTGTGTTCCATCTGAATCAACTGCTGTGTCGCGTGCAGAGGTCACGGTAGACGTCACTATTTGTCTTAAATTTAAGCTTTACGGAAGCAGGTAACTGCAGCACGCTCGCCATTGATTACGATTTTTGGCCATATCCAATAACGCTTCGAGCCATCGATTCGAGCTAACTCTCAGACTCCAACCAGGGAGTCGTGACACACCAATCGATGCCAACCTAGAACAAATGTCCTTCATCTGACGACACCACGTCATAGACTGACCACCCCTCCGCTCTTTCCATCCCGTCCCAGGGCTGGACAGCGAACACAGACCTGTACGAAAGCCTCTGAGATGACATTCGCAGCACATGTCCAAGCCACCGAAGCCGGTGTTTCCAGATGACGATATTCAATGAATGGTGATCTCCACTGTTTTCGAACACACGCCGCCGAACCTCGGAATTACTCACGCGATGATGTCATCGGACGCAAGTAATCCTACGGAGACAGCAATGGTCCAATACGCAGTCGCCGTACATCCTGAGCTCGAAGAGGCCAGGTTTCACAGGCGTAGAGAAAGACAGCCCGCACCGAAGCATTGCATACCCTATCTGTTTCGAGATCGCGTCAGAAACTCACTTATTAGTGCTGACCATCGTAAATAGGTCAATGTTTTCGATCACTTTACTCCTTATTCTTAAACTAGGAATCAATGCACACCGATCCTGTAGCATCATCTCACATTTGACGAGTTCAAAATCACACGTCAAACGTACCTAAGGTCTCACTTTAGCTGTGAGAAGAGGACTGCATGTCATTAGCGTCTAGACGAGTGAGACTACTCTGGTAGCAAGTCAATCTATCAGACTTCCGAGTCAACTGCCATCACATCCATTTGTAAGTATGTAGTGAAATTAAACAAGAATGGTGACAGTCACTAATGTTTACCACTTCAGATGACAATTCATGAGCTCTTACAAAGGTTACAGCAGTGTACCCATTAGTACACTAGACTTCCTTAGAGCTCCATTCACATCCAGGCACTGTCACAGCATTCGTCGATTGGTGGAGTCAAACAGTGTCATCATGTCAACAAAAGTTTGGCAATCTTTGCAACGTTGACTTCAGTGGGAGGATCGATGTGCATATCCGACTCAGACCGGAGCTGGAGTGTGACAGCGGGCCAGTTGAACTCATCAAATTCTTCTGTCCGAAATTCCACTTATCGGTCCTGAGAAGTCGCTAAAGTTTTATCTCTTTTGAGGGTTATTTCACTTCCCATAGCTTTTTAGAAATCGTTTCCCTAATAAGCCTAAATATTTAACTCGGCTGAAGTTATTCATCAAGTAAATGAAGGTATATATATATATATATATATATATATATATATATATATATATATATATATATATAAAATTAACGACTTACTTTGGCATTAACATGTAGAATGTGTAGGGTCGACCAGCAAATGCTTCAGGAAAGGATTCTGCTCCTGGCCAGCACAAAAATGGAGTACTAGATGAATGCACTGACCGACTAACATTTCCAGAAAATTGCAAACATTTGGATTCGTTGAGCTCAGTCAAACAAGTATCTTTTTCAAGTTCACCAGAACTCTTACCAACGGATTCCCCGTTCACCTTACACTGAGGTGCACGATCGACAAAATGTCCAACTATTGGAACAATATTGGGATGATTTGTTTGGGGGCGAAGTTCGCATTCCCTTTGAATTTGACGATGAAGCAATATCCAATTTTCAGGAATATTTTTCAGTGTATCACTATTATCACCACTCTCAAGTTTTGTGCTCGCTTTTCCGTAAGACGACGAATTCACATAGTAGTTATATAACACCTTGACTGCTAATTCATCAATAGTTTCTGATGTAATATGGAAATTTAAAAAAATTTTGTGAGAAGTGATACTAAAAATGATTTAGAAAAACCATTAATAAATGAAGAAATATGTAGAATACGAACCTCCACTAAAAAACGCCACATCTAATAGACAAGACTTATGCTGTAAAAGGATGAAGATATGCTATCAAGTAACAGTGCTGGTATCTACGATAACTATTTGCAGTTTATAGCATAAACAAATAACACAGTTAAAGCTGTACAACAGATATAAGGCTAAAACTTGGACACTGTGATAGAGTAAAATTCTATTATGGATAAATTTTATCCTGATAAAGTTACATATCATATCAATGTGACATGATGTGATTATGAACAATTAATTGCGCTCGAAACGTCATCAGTAAATATTACAGTATAACAGTAAGTATGGTATGTGCTTTGCGCCATCTAAGTGCAAAGTACTGTTACAAGATTGGCAGGAACCTGTACCCCCACTCACTCTTGCAGGTGAACCGCTTGAAGTTGTTGATGAGTTTGTGTATCTGGGTAGTTGCGCGAGTGCTGGTGGAGGGGTGACGGATGAGATTTCCAACCGTACCATGATAGCTAGGGTGATATACGCTAACTTGAGTCACCTCTGGCGCCGTCACGACTTTAACTTGGTTGTCAAAGGTTGGGTATGCAATGCTTCGGTGCGGGCTGTCTTTCTCTACGCCTGTGCAACCTGGCCTCTTCGAGCTCAGGATGTACGGCGACTCTGCGTATTGGACCATTGCTGTCTCCGTAGGATTACTTGCGTTCGATGGCATCATCGCGTGAGTAATTCTGAGGTTCGGCGGCGTGTGTTTGAACACAGTGGAGATCACCATTCATTGAATATCGTCATCTGGAAACACCGGCTTCGGTGGCTTGGACATGTGCTGCGAATGTCATCCCAGAGGCTTCCGTACAGGTCTGTGTTCGCTAGCCCTGGGACGGGATGGAAAGAGCGGAGAGATGATCAGTCTATGACGTGGCGTCGTGGGATGAAGGATATTTGTTCTAGGTTAGCATCGATTGGTGTGTCACGACTCCCTGGTTGGAGTCTGAGAGTTAGCTCGAAACGTTATTGGATATGGCCAAGAATCGTAATCAATGGTGAGCGTGCTGCAATTTCCTTCTTTCTTCCCTTTCTGATGATAGTTGACGAATACTGTTTGAACTTGTTAAGTATGATTGTTTTCCTTCCAGATGAAGTACTTTGTCCGTTCTCTACTTATATTTTTACTTTTAATCTATGTTGTTTTATTATTATTGTGTGGCACATCTTCTTGATGCCATATTGTACCAAGTTGTTTTGCGTTTAAATAAATAAATAAACTGTATAGCACTGTGACTTTATCAAAATAAAATTTATCCATTATAGAAAGCTGTATGACGTTTTACTACGATTGTAGAATTTATCACTGACTATGTTTAGCTGGTTTCACTTGGAGTATTACGAGTTCCAAAAATAATACCTCAAATACACTCAAGCCTAGAGTATTGTTAAGATACATTGATGATCGATGTATCAAAACGAGACTTACACAATTCATTCTTAAAGATGGGAAGGCTGTTCACATTGCACCAGAAAGGTGAAGAGATGGTACAGAAATGTTGGAAATCTAAGAGCAGATGGTATAACAGTAGAATCCTCAAACTGTTAGTGGGAGGGTCAATGATCATTAAGACAACAACCACGAGGAGACACTGAAGGTGAAGCCATCATGAGTCACTAAAAGCAAAGAAGGTTCTCATGCAATGGGGAAAAATCTTCGCAATCGTGACAGCAAGATTAAACTCAGACGGTAGGAAAGTTACAATTACAGAATACCACGTTCCTATAAACAACATAAACCCAGTGCAGGAGGACTTCCACAAACAACTGCAAAAAGCAGTGGACAAGACCCCAGATGGAGACATAAAAATACCAGTGGGTGATATAAATCCCAGTCAAACTGAGAGCAGACAGCACAAGAAGAGAACTCATCATGGGTTGAGGGACTTTCGATGAAATGTAGAACAGAGAACTGTTTGCAGACTTCTATGCCTTTAATGACTTGGTGACTGGAGGCAAGATATTCAAATACAAGAGTATCCACAAGGAGATGTGGGTTTCACCTGATGGATGCACTAAAACTCGAACAGACTTTAACTCAACCTGATATCAAGAAAGTGAAGATACAATTTACTGGTCAAGAGATCGAAAAGAGGAGCAGATGTGGACTCAGACTGTTATCTAATACAAAGAACCTTTAGAGTTCAAAGCCCTCAAAGACGCTGGAGATAGACCACAATTCACGTTTAGCACCCAGAAACTGAAGGATGAAACTACAAAGAACTCCACAGCAGCCACCAGCAAAAGTCAGAGATATTAAGCAGCATCCCAGAAGAAACCTGGGAGGAGAAATACCAATATAGAATGAAATCTGTAGAACCATCTTAGGAAAGAAGCAGAAGGAAAACGAGAAATGGCTTACTACCGACACCTGAACGCTGATAGATGAGAGAAGGATGGTGAAACAAGTGAACAAGTGCAGAGATGAACAACGGATGGAGAAGTTGAGTAAAACCCAAGCGCATTGAACAAAGGGATAGGAAATATGTCAGGAAAGACTGAAGACACATTTGTGACTCATTGGCAACCGAAACATGACAGACTGCAAGCAGAACAGATTTCACAACACATCAAATAACCAGGTATCTACCCGGTGAGATATCACTGCAGACGAAGCCAATAAAAGAAACGCAATTATCAAACAGGTGAAACAAAAGAAAAGGCTAGATTGTTCAATTCAAAGGACTTTTGAATTGACCGCCATCTGTAACTCATCCAGTAATACCACTACCGCCACCTGCAGCAGAAAAAACTATCAGTGAACACCAACTCTCCAACAAAGCAGCAGTCTAGAATGTCATAAAGTTACTGAAGGCCGGGAGAACAGAGAAAGCCAGTAATTTTGCAAATGAGGTAGACATGGCAGAACTTCAAGTGAACATACAGAAGACAAGGGTGATGATACCTAAAAGACAACAACAAAAACCGATCACCATAGTCAGGAGATACTAAACGGAAGTCACTTCTTTCACTTACCTAATCTGGGGAGTATTGCTTCAACTACAGGCAGTACACGGCTGATGTCAAAGCTCACCGGGATCCGATAGGAAATCAGGCGTCCACCCCTCTGAAGTCGGTGTGGAGATCTACGGCATTTAGCACGATGAGGAATTCCCGAATTTTCAACTCCAGTTCTTTTATACGGTTCACAGAATTGGAGAAGCGTCACGAAGAACTTTTCCAACAGGCTGTAGACTTTCATAAACAGCTAGTGGTAGTTAATAATGCTTTCAGATCGTCCAAGCCTCTGTAAGTGCAACAAGCATTAAACACGTCACTCACTAGTTGAATGTCGACTGCCACGAGAAATAAGTTGCAAATCGACGAAAAAAACTCATCTCTCTTGTCTTAATTAAAAAAATTAGCCGTTATAATGTCTCTCCGATTAACTTGGACGTACTATTTACAACAGAATGGGAAAGGTATAGTGGACGACTGATGATACTACCCAGTTGCTCAGGTTGAAGCAGATGGAGTGTGACTCCAACTCAGGACCTAGTGACCGTAAGTCAAGTGCTTAGGCTAATGAGCGACATCTCCACCATTTATTTCTAACAAATTCTATCAAACATGTAATTACCATTGCCACTTTGATGCTGCTTACGAATTTCCGCACCCCATACAGCACTGTTACATCCTGCAGCAATAAATTCTTTGGGGACTATTGTGTTAGCACAATTTGTAACCAAACTGGACAATGATTTGTGTTTGTTTCTACCAAAGAGATTTTCCAACCATGATTTACGTTTCGGTTTACAGGCTTCATTGATTGGGTGAAAAGAGTTACTAGGATGTTTTTCGGAGAAAAAAGAAAAAAAAGAGAAACATTTGTATACACTGTGTGACTTTTTCATTTCTTATTGGATGAGTATTATCGTCCGCTACAGTTGAAAAAAAGTGAGATGCAGTTGCCGAATTTAGATTTAAAACCGGTTATGGCTTTTATAAACTCCATACAGAACATTGGCTGGTCGTTGCATCAGTTAGCAAATACCGTACAAATCACTATTATTAATGTTACAGTAAGTCTTAAGTGGATAGTATGTTGCAAAATATATTCATCCAGTACTGAAAATTTTATAAAATGTTTTTACTTGTTACAGTAGAATAGACCATTGAAGACGATTCCAGTAAGACATTATGCTATTATTCCATTCCCTTAGTTTTTTTTCAACTGCTTAAAGACCAAGACCATTTTATATGGTGTTACTATAGGAGTAGTTGTATAACACACCAACCATTGGTGCTTGCCAACCAGCCAGAAGTGATCCAAACACCGTATGGCCGTTCCGCTCTTTTCGTGTCCAGGTGTACCAGGTTTAAATCAACTAGCAAAACCGAATCAATTCAAACCACACAAATTAAGGCTATCTGGGTTAACTGGTAACACACCGAATCGCAATCGCAATTCGAGGTGAAGTTGTACCACTGTTCATACGCCTTAATGAATGGAACAGAGATTTAGCGGAAAGTCATGGTGCTTTGCAAATGAAATCAGAAAAATGGAATGAGGAGAATTAAAAAAGATTCTAGTAGGATTATCTGTTAAGTATGAGACTGTTTGATTTTCTCAATTATACACAAACTGACAATCTTGAGAAGTAAAAGACAAATACTAAAATAGGCAACCCCCTTTAATTCTGATTAGGCTAAAGGTCTAAAATATGTTTACAGTAAGCATTCACTGATAAGTCTATCTAACATACTTTAGTGAATAAATAAGCTTTCCAAATAGAAATGAATTTACAGAAAGTGGCAGTTGATGCATGAAGTAAATAGTGAATAGGAAACTAGATCCAGATTATTAATGTAGTTATGAGTTATCAAAATTATATTAACAAGCAAAGCTTAAATTTAAAATTAGATGAAAATAGCATTAAATAGGGACACACTGAAATTTGTCCACGATTATATACTGTGGAATGTGATTACTCAAATGGGAACACCCAAACTACCGGACAGTCTTGGGAGCTGAAGCGGATCAATTAACTTTTTGAACGTAGACAATTTCGGATTTATATTTCTAATTGCAGTGGCACTGGAATTTTGTAGAGTACAGTTAGGCACTGCCTATGGATGGTGACTAGGTATATCGAGTGGTTGAGAAAACTGATTCACTCTTAGTCGCGTATCAATATCTGTGCTTGAATAAAAAATGTAATATTCTTCAGTTCATTTCCTGTGAGTCATGCAAGTAGGTGTTCATTAATGTATTGGGACAAAGATGAAGGATAAGTGAAGCTTACCGACAACAGGCCCGAGTGGACCAGGAATGCTGAAGGTCCGGAAAGATGTAGTGGACACATTCCCTCTTCGAAAGACTGTGCAAAGCACAATCATGTTAACTAAAAGTTTATGCACAGTAGTGCACATCAATTTATTATGATTATATTGGCGGCGGATATTAGCATACAATGATGTAAGATTTCGAGCAAAATTACAACCCGTGGTCACACTAATTATCGCAATTTCCATATTTAAACACCATAGAACTACATTACATATAATATACACATTTTGCAGTTAGTCATTTCTCATCCTATGATTTTGAGTCAACACTGTTAGTGACATACGAGTATGAATTTTACTAACGTTTTTTCTTCCTATTCGTTTATACTAGACTTTGTCTGAAAGGAAGTCATGCCAATAAAATAAAGGAACAGTCGCCGAATCCCTTATATAACCAACAAAAGCTGACGTAAGCCAGGAAGAAGTAAAGAATGACTTTTTATCTTTCGAGTTTGCTGTTAAAAGCAGAAGGCTTAGCGGGTGACATAATGCCCAGGCAGGAAGCCTAAGCCAGTACAAGGTATGTCGGGGGTGTCCGTGAAGTCCTGTGCCGACATCAACGCTGACCATCTATTACGATCCTGTCCCTAGATAACACTAATCTTAATGAAATTAGATAAGATGTTACTGGACAACCAATTGAATATATAAATGCAGTTGGCAATACGCCTCACCCGTTGTTCGGGAGTTAATGACAACTGCTTACCCAAACCTATGTAGACCAAGAGGGTTACTAACCCGTGACCGACCCAGTAGTCGGAAGTCAACCATCTGGACAAATGTATATCAACCCCATCAACCTCAAACATAAGGCGATGTTATTCCACTTGGAGACTACCGATATCAAGCGAGCTATGAACACAAAGAGACCACTTGTTTAAAAGATATCGATAAACAGACTCAATCGGAGTTAGGTGTTCGTTGTGCAACATCTGCGTGGATGCCAATCATGCATCAGTCGGCACACGTGCTGGCCTGGGACAATCAGAAGTTGAAAAAAGTAGCTGCAGAAGACTGTGCCCGGCTGTTGGATAAGGAAATGCAGTTTGGGTTAATAAAGACAAATGAATACCTATCTGTCTGGCATATATATTCAGAGGAAGCCTGGTATCATAACTAATCTGCCAGTGGTGTTGATAACCTGAAACTAGAGGCATAAACAATGTTTATTTTATTCCTTTGAGTTCCCATTGGAACATGGAGCTTCAAGCATGAGATGAGAAGTTTCAGCAGCAGACGTGTTATTCTTTTATACAGTTTGAGGGTCGCTAGCCTCAAGCCCAACCTCCCCTCTTTACTAGGCAACGTATAGGAGTGCAACGCCCAGGCAACAAAACCCGAACTAAGTGCATGGTTGGCCAGCATTCTACCGCTGAACCATCGAAGCACGTAAACAATGCGTAATACCTGTTAAATATTTTGGCTTATTAGGGAAACGATTTCTAAAAAGCTATGGGAAGTGAAATAACCCTCAAAAGAGATAAAATTTTAGCGACTTCTCAGGACCGATAAATGGAATTTCGGACAAAAGAATTTAATGAGTTCAACTGGCCCGCTGTCACACTCCAGCTCCGGTCTGAGTCGGATATGCACATCGATCCTCCAACTGAAGTCAACGTTGCAAAGATTGCCAAACTTTTGTTCACATGATGACACTGTTTGACTCCACCAATCGACGAATGCTGTGACAGTGCCTGGATGTGAATGGAGCTCTAAGGAAGTCTAGTGTACTAATGGGTTCACTGCTCTAACCTTTGTAAGAGTTCATGAATTGTCATCTGAAGTGGTAAACACGAGTGACTGTCACCATTCTTGTTTAATTTCACTACATACTTACAAATGGATGTGATGGCAGTTGATTCGGAAGTCTCATAGATTGACTTGCTACCAGAGTAGTCTCACCCGTATAGATGCTAATGACATGCAGTCTTCTCACAGCTAAAGTGAGACCTTAGGTACGTTTGACGTGTGATTTTGAACTCGTCAAATGTGAGATGATGCTACAGGATCGGTGTGCATTGATTCCTAGTTTAAGAATAAGGAGTAAAGTGATCAAAAACATTGACTTATTTACGATGGTCAGCACTAATAAGTGAGTTTCTGACACGATCTCGACACATACAAAAGACTCGTCTAGTATGCGCCACCATGTGTCACCTCTTGAAGCAAAATGATATCCTGCTATCGATGTCCTGACGTGTGTACGATATATCGATTAGCTCTATCCTACTCTAAAAATGTGAGACATATGTCTCACAGTGGCCATATGGCCACTTGAAGGTGAGCGCATATAATAAATTCATGAAGTTACTGACTGTTGATGTAGATCTCAGAGGGGTGTGTGAAAACTACGAACGTGGCTAAATTCATTAAGTCAGACGAAATACTATTATATCATAGGCTATGAAAAGCATATTACTTGTTCTCGTTCAAGCTTCCACGTAGTGTTAGATAGTTATTTCGTACTTATCTTCATCACAAACATCTGTGACCATCCATTATAAATTATTTAAATTAATCCCAGCGTGTTAAGAAAATCAAAACAAGATTTTTCTGAGCGTTTCGCTCTGACCATCGTTACATGTGTTTACTACTACTAAATAATATACTATGAGCATGACCCCTATAGTAACTTATCCCAGACTGGTTCATTCACTCAAGTTATAATGGAATGAATTTGCATAACACGTATGGTTCTCGGAATGACTTATTTATCATACGAGGAAAGACTAGACAGTTTAAATCTCTTCTCCTTGTCATACCGTAGTCAGAGAGGAGATTTAATCACAATGTTTAAAATTTTAAATGATGACTACGGACCTGACTTATTCTCTCTTTTCCTTCCCACCAGGTCGGAACACCTTAGAGGGCATAGCAGGAGAATTCAAAAGCCAAGGAGAAATCATATTGCTGTTGAGTACTGGTTCTCACATCGAGTCATAAACTCTTGGAACCGACTCCCAGAAGAAGTGGTGTCTGCAACCTCAACTGATTCTTTCAAGAAGGGTTTGGACAACCACAGAAATTTACTAGAAAAGGATTAGCATAGGCTCCAAGCCTTCTATCCTCAACCAATAAATCTGAAATCTTAAAAAGCAATTTATTATTCAGAATGAGACCACGAGATTTATATCTATCAAAAACAAAAGGACGTGTCGATGACATTTAGCCTTTTTCAATAAATGATTTACATTAAAATTTTGCACTTGGTAATAACTAAAACCACTTACTGATGATGATAACTATGCCTCAGATCAGCAGCTGCTGCGAAATGCCTGCTAAATCTTAATAATAAATTTGGCCGTTGCTCCGTACTGCTGTTAACTATCGTCCTGTAAACTGTTCTGACCAGCGATGTGTCTTTTGTGTAACAACCAAAGTGCTTAAATAGTCCCAAAGTATTTGGATGAATGCATTGATGTGGGAAAGAACACTTTGAAATCTAGTAAGAAGAAGAGTTATTTAGCTGTTCACCTACCAAATATATACCAGGCTGTTTGAGGATCACAGGGAATTTCTGCAATCTTTTCCAATATTTAATACCACCCGTCAAAAAGCTTCGCCAAGTCATCTGAGCACTTGGAATATCTTATTAACCGAGTTTGTACATGGGCCAAGCTAAACGTTGAGCACCAGTAACTGCCAACGACCTCACCAATGACCTTGAAACACTCAATGTGCAAGCTAGTGAAACCTCGCAAATTATGTTCTCATCATCAATAAAATACGCTCATAGAAGTGTTTTGCTATTAAATAGGGTAACTCTAAAATATAGCAGCTCAAACCGAAACTAACTAGCGAACGGACAAATGACCTTGAGCAATCAATCAGGTGACTCCGGTTTATTCAGAGGTAATTATGAACGCTCTACACCTTTTGCGGTGCAAATTCACTCCAAAGCTTGTTTTTGATTACTGCTTGGAGAGCGGACTGATTGGAAGGTTGAAAATTTGTTAATATGGAGGTGTCATGCGTATAAAAAGATACACTAACTGCATTGATGGTTTTCTTTACATGTGCAGTGAGTGTCGAAGCAGAAAATCAGTTCGAGAAGGTATATTGTTCTTTTTTAGTTTACAGATTTCTTAGATACTTTTTTATCAAATTCTAAATTACCTTTACTGCAGAGACCTATCATCCTGGAAAATAGACACGCTGACTTAAGTACTTGGAGGAGTTGGCGTCATCCTTCATGTTGATGAGACCGTGTTAATCAGTAAGAAATATAATCGCGGCAGATTAAGCGGAAATCAGCAATGTGTAATGGGTATCTAATGATACCACCCTCCGCAAAGGATACATTGAAGCGATCCCTAATCGGAGTGCAAATGTATTATTGCCTATTATCCAGCGATTAGTGCTGCCTGGAACGACTATTCATACAGATGAGTGGAGTAGTTACGGTCAATTATGAAATCTCGGCCATATTCATCATGTCGTCAACCACACAAATGGTTTTCTCAATCCTTTTGATGGAACTCACACTAATTCCATCGAAAGTTTTTTGGAGTCACCTAAAAAAAACTAATTTTTAGCATTGCATTACTTCTATATAAACGATTTATTACAATTATGCGCCGTTTTTGAGCCTTCTAATTAGTCACATTTGTCCTTGTCGAGGTCATTTGACCGTTCGCTAGGTAGTCTTGGTTTGGGCTGCTATAGTTTAGAGTTACCTTAAATGGGATATCAGGTAAGTTATAGCTTAGATTCAGGAAAGATTAAGTTGCGCTTTAAGCAAAGGACAATTTAGGGTTAGGTTAATCCAATAAAGGCGACATATACTATAATTTTTATATCCGTAAAGTAACGACAGCAAATCAGCTTTGTCCAGGCCGAAGAATGAGTATTCTATGTATAAGGGCTCTAAGAGCGAGAGTAGTACAGTCTAAGTCAACGACTGTCAAGTGCTGACCTTCAGGACGCATTAAAGGTCATTCAAATCAAGGTATAAGAGAAAATAAAAATATCTTCGTATAGGTGCATACATTATACAACTTATGCCTCAGCTACTTTTCGTCTGTTTAGGTTAGGGTCAGGTTAGCGAACATAGGGAGGAATATCAACAGTGTTATGATCTAGAGTCAGATGGATGAATACATCTCACAGGAATGGTATAATTTCTCCGTGAATTGTCCTTAGAGTGGTTGGAAGACGGTTTCACAACACGTAAGAGAAATTTATCTAGTATGATACCTGAGTTTTCACGCCTAGCCGGTGGCAGTAACCGCCTACTTTACGTCCGATATGTGATTAACCTGGTACTTGGTGGACACAGGTGCCGAAATTATCTTTCTCCCTTTTGCGGAGGCAGATCTCCATAGGTAACCTACCTGCAGCCTACACAGTGCAAGTGAAGAAATTATTGCAACCATCTGTAGCAAATAAGTCAGTCTGAAAGTAGGCTTACGCAAACCTATGCAGGGTATATTTCTACTTGCTGACGTATCAGTCACTATCACAGTAGGGAATCTACTCAACCACCATGATCTACTTGTTGATGTCCGCTGATAACAAATGACAGTCGTAACCATTAGACTATCAACTGAAGGTAAAACTACCCAGGTCAGAGCTTGTAACTGGTTAGGAAGAAGGCAATATTGGTTGGTTCGTTTTAGGGTACATTTGTTGATAGTTTTAAATACCTGTATTCCCAGAGACCTCTAAATACGTCTATTGCTTCAGCCTCATGCCATATTAAATCCTTGTTGTGTAATGTTGGTTACTCTTTGTGGGGTTTTATATATACCCAGATCTAGTTCTGGCTTGGTTTGGTTGACTTCCCTCTGAGGTGTTAACCGCCTCATGCCGTGTTCAGCGCATACTTGAATTTGAAGTGGAATTTTAGACTTCTCTACGAGTTTATCAGTCATCTCTTCTGGTGACCTTGATCGTGATTAGTTGTTTTTGTGTGTTTCCGCCCCCTCCGGGCTACTTGTATTGGTACCGATTGCTTCCTTTTTTGGACGTTTGACCGTTTGTGTGTGAGATTTCCTTCTTATCGATTGGTGAATTTTTTCTATGTCAATGTGTCTATTGATTGACGATTCACTGGAATAGCAGGCTTATAAAAATTCCCTAGCATTCTCGGTGTTTCCTCTGTCTAATATTTGAACGTTGTCCCAGTTGAATTGATGTCTGTGGTTGTCTGTATGCAGCGATATGAGGGAGTGGATGTCGTGTCTTTTGATGGCTAGTTTATCATCATGGATACGAAGACGAAGGGGACGTCCATTTTGACCAATGTAGCGTTTTTCGCAGTCGTTGAAACTTATTTTGTAGATGATGTTGGTTTTGTCTTCTTTCACTGTTAAGTCTTTTGGCTGACGCAAAGGTGAGTGAAGTAATTTTTTTGGTTTGTGTGCGACGTCGATTCCCAAAGGTGTGAAGAGTCTTGCAGTGATTTCTGAGATGTTCTTTATATGTGGTAAGGTGATTTTATTTGTGCTTTGTTTTAGGGGCCTTTGATTTGTTAGGTTGGCTTGGGGGTATATGTCTTTTGATGAAATTTCGTAGATATTCATTATTTTGGAAGACGTCCATGAGCTGTCTTTCTTCAATTTTTCTTAATGTAGGAGCTCTGTAATGAGTCCCGGCTCTCTTGAATAGTTTTTGTATACAACTCCTTTTGTGCGTTATTGGATTGTTGCAGTTGTATTCCAGTATTTGGTCCTCATGAGTTGAGTTTCTATCAGCTTGAGTTTCCAAATTTCCTGACTTTGTTTGCTTCACTAAGAATCCCAAGAATAGGATTTTCTTCACGGACTCCTCTTGTCTTGTAAATTCCATGTCATTGACTGCGTCTATACTTCCGGGCGGTTTATACGAATTCCAAACAATGCTCTTGGGAAAACGTAATGATCCCGTCACATTTCAACGCTTGGTGCAGGTATTCCTTGACAGGTTGGTTCCGCACAAGTGTCTAATCTATCTTGGCGATATTACTGTACATGGGAGGTTCCCAGAGAACTGTCCTTACGAGGTTAAGAACAAATGGTTTAAAGCTGAAGCCTTTCATATGCTCCCTTCTTCAGAGAGAAGTCGCATCTTTGGGTCACCTTATTTCATCAAATGGGGTCCAAAGAGACCCAGACCTATAACCCATTCTTGTAGAAAAGTTCGTAGCTTCCTAGGGTTGGCATCATACCATCAAAGTTTCGCCCCTGGGTTCGCCACCCTTGCCTCGCCTCTGCATCGACTGACAGAAAAAATGTCGAAAATTCTTATGGACTAGTGAGTGCCAACATGCGTTCGACGAGTTAAAGAAAAACTTGACGTCAACTCTTATCCTTGCGTTTCCAGATGCATACCTATCGGCTGGTCCCTTTATTTTGGGCACGGATGCAAGCGCCAGTGCTATAAGGGATGTCCTGTCTCAGCTAGCAACTGATGGTCGACAACGCTTTACTGCATATGCCTGTCGAGAGCTAGACAAACGTGAAACGTGGTACTTGACTACATGAAGGGAGATGCTTGCCCTAATTAACTTCCTCAGACACTTTTGACATTATCTTCTTGGGCGCTCCTTTCAATTACTCACTGAACACCGTGCATTACAATGGCTTCATATATTCCACGAATTTGAAAGTCAGGCGGTTCGTTGGCAAGAACGTTCACATGAATTCGATCTCACCTGCGAGTATCGCCCAGGGTCCCTAAATGCTGACTCCGTTGTCCTTTCTCAATTGCCGAATTGTGCTTCAACAATAAATGCTATAATTAATACAGGCATATATGTTGATTGGGAAACACTGTAGGCAGCCGACGTAGATATCCGAACTGTCTACTCGCGACAGCTCCATGTGAACGACAAACCGTCGAATAAGGAACCACAGAGTTTGTTCGATATAACACAGTACATCTGTGGTATGTGGGGTTTGTTATGACTTGCCGATAATATCTTGTAAATAGCTGAAGAATCTTCATCGCATTTGAAAGTTCCAGAGGTGATTCACCTTGTGCACCACCAACTTGGTCATGCTGGTCAACAATACCGAACATGCTGTCCGTCAACACTTTGGTGGCCGCCTCTTCATCACGAAGTCACTGAATTCTGCTGCGATTTCGCCACATGTGTGCAGATTAAGCAGCCCAAGCCGGCTTCCCGAGCACCATAAATGCCCACGCTAACCGAAGCTCCTAATAACCGAATCGAGAAGGATGTTATTTGGCCGGTCCCAGGCCAAGACGCGGTAATCCCTACATATTCGTCATGGTTAGCTACTAAGCAAAGTGGTGTGAGGCTGTTCCCTTGCAACAAGAAGATGCCCTGACGATCGGCCGTGCTTTCATAGATACTTGGGTGTGTGGCTTTGATGCCTTCCTTTATCAACACTCCGATCAATGCGCTGCTTTCGAGAGTCATCCTACCGCGCGAACCTGCAATACTTTTGGCATTTGGAAGACTCACACTACTTCATACCATCAAGTGGGTAATGGGCCGATGGAACGCACCAACAGAACTATCAAGAATCTCCTCCATGCCTTTTCACACAAATCCCCGGAGAACACCTGGGACGACGTTCTGCCTCAGTGTTTGCTTGCGCATCGCTCTTTAGAGCAGTCGTCGACGGGATTTTCCCAGGCTCTACTCTTGTTTGGGCGTGAACTCTGCCTTCCAATCGAGATCCAGGCAAAACTGTTACCATAAAAAATGACAGCATTGCCTGCGTCCGACATCTTCGCCACCACCTGAAGATGGCTGACAGCCTGATGCGTGGTCATCTACAGTCTTCTTTAGTGCATCAGAAATGCACTTGCGACCGGTTCTCCTAAGGACCCACTTATTCACTTGGTGACTACGTCTGGCTCCATCGGCCATCAGCCCCTGCCAGTTCGTGCCTTAAATTCTACGCTCCGTGGCAAGGACCATATGGGAACGCACAACAATGACCTCTCACTACGGATGTCTTGCGGAGCCTGCGATGACCTCAAGACAACTTCGTCTCCGCCCATTACAATCAGCTGAAACCGCATCATTCAGCAGATGTCAAGGAATCGCCAAACCCATCACAACCGCCGCCCTCTACCATCTGCATTGATGTGCCGACTGATGGAGGCAATGCACATCACATACCACCGCATGCATTGAGAACAGTCCTTTCAATCCATACAGTATTGAAATACGTTATCTGGGTGAAATTTATACCGGAACAGATGAACAGCGTTCATTTCCGCTGGAATAATCGTAAGTTTCTTTAACCAATGACTAGCATGCATTCAATGTCATTTGAGCGTTCGCACTTCTGGGACACTTGTTGAACTTCGCCTAATAATTATCAGTGAATGATTCATAAAGTGTTAGAAAGTTCATAAAATTTGAAAGTCATCGGTAAGTACATCATAAGTGTGACCTTTACAGGGCGAAGTTCAAAAATAGCGTTCCAGGAGTGCGTACTCTCCAACGGCCTTGAGCCCATGCTACCGTTGGCTTAGGGCACCTGTCATTATCACTGCTGAAATATCAACTCTGTTCACCAACTAAACAGCGAATTTCACTCAGATCAATTTTTTAAGTACTGTTTCGACAATGTGTTTATAGGTTGTTAGGGTTAGGATTAGAGTTAAGGTTAGCGTTGGGGTGAGGGTTAAGACCATGGTCATGATTAGCATTAGAGTTAGGTTTACGGTTAGGATAAGGGTTGTAATTCGGATTAGTGTTAAGTTTAGGGTTAAGGTTACCCCTAGGGATAGAAGAAGAGTCGATTTCACTTATTTTAATTTGTTTTATTACCCACATTTTCCTGGTAAGTAGTTGTCGATCCCCTTACTGCAAACCGGCAAAGTTAAACTTTAAGCACCACTAACTATCAATCAGCGAAAGACCTTCAACGGACCAACTACAGGAAAGAGGGATTTTTGATTAAGGAAAATGTATATTTATGAAAAAAGCATAAAAACTGCATAGGGTATCTTTCTCTAACATGTGGCAGAAACATCTCACAGTTTAGAGCAGGAGTGTCAGTAGAAGAGTCACACCACACTCTGTACATATATTCATCCAAATGACTATAAATGAGATCCTTTTGAGATCCATTTATAGCCCTAATCCTTTCTTCCAATCTCCCACAAAATCCTTCTATAGAAATTGTGTGTATCCATGCAATGCGCTCCACGAAATCACTGGATTGGTCCACTCTGTGATGAATGTATCCAAGAGATGACAGCGAGTTATAACATTTCCATTCGTCGGTATGTACTATGAATCCCTGTTTCACAAGTCTAGTAATGATAGGTATTAAAGTAGTTGATTTTCTGTCTGGTATTCTCTCCACGAATCCTTTCCTCAGGGAGATGTCATATAAACCAATTACCCAAACTTCGTTGGTTGTATTTTTTCTTCTGTAACACTTCTTCCGCGTTCACGAAGACATCTTCTCCGCCCAACAACGAAGTCATTCTCTCCATTTTCCATTAGACGATGTATCTTCAGTGCTGGTACCGCTGATAAGTTTACATGATGCTATTTTCAGTTTCCGCAGCTGAGCCTCTCACAGACTGTATTAAAACCCAGTAGTTACAAATATACAAAATCAGGGTTGGCGAGAGATGCGACCTAGCCAAAAATGTTCCTGCGAAATATGAAAATTATCAGCTTACCTTCCCTAATGCTAACTCATTTCAAACAAATTGCACAACGATGGATATATTCGTCGGAAGAAAAACCCGAGGAGCATTTTGACTTTTGATGCCTGTAATTTAACACATTCTGGGAGGCTAAATTTTGGGGTACATTTCAAACCCAAATCTTTTATTAAGCGGCAAACGAGGAGTATGAATGTTGTGTAGGGAGATGAAGAGTTCGAATGAAATGTTTTTCGGAGCATAGCACACCACATTTTTCATCGTTAAACTTTCCAAGCTGTCAATATCATCGTGAGTGAATGATACACAATTTTGATGTCATCAGCAAATGGAAAGGTCTGCTGTGTTTAATAACGTCACAAATCTCATTGAAATATAAATGCAATTGCAGTGGACATAGGGCACTACCTTGTATAATTCCACTTGTTATCCTAACGGGGTTGGATGTGTAATCAATAACCTTTTCAGGTTCGGATGAAAAAGACAGCATTGGCTTAACTATACAGAATTCCGACTCATCTAATTTGCGTGCTCTGGCATCCTTCATTAAAAATTCATGAGTGCAATAGTGATAATGAATCATATATACAGATGGTATAATGAATTCATTGCAATGATATCGGATGCGTATCACTGACGGGCAACCACTATATTTAGATCTACTCCATAAGACATTAACAACCACACGAAACTTACCCTTTAAGGCGGATGGGATTACCTACGGATTTCCTTTTGTGTCCAAAAGTACATACAAACACCATATAGTCATACTTCACATGTGGCTCATCCTTGTTTAATTTAGATTCTCTCACAATATACCGGTGATAATAGACACACTGATACTGTGCTCACCTTCTCAAAAAGCTTCAAAGCTTTTTCAACATCACCCCAGGTTCTAAATTCTCCAGGTTTAATTTGCTCTTCGAAAACTTTGCTAATATCAACTCTGATCGTATTTTCCTCACCAGATTGACTGGTAGATTGCTGCATGCTGTAAACGTGAGTGTGACAGACATTGTTTTTTCCAGATTTCTACATGTTAAGTAAGCAACTGAGCCAGCAACAATAACGGCAACCAACGAATGAACTGGAAACAACTGCTTCTGCCAGCCAAACATGTTCATGTGTATAATTTCCAAAAGTTCTACACAGTACTAATTCATTAATAGTGGAAAAACAACTCAAACCCTGAAACCATGCATGAATGCAACGTATGAAACAATTACAATGAAATGAATGCACTGACCTGGTGGTAGAAACTTTCGAAACAGACGAAATAACTAATTTTAACAGAAACGGAAACAATAATGAAGTGAAACGCAACATTTGTCAACAATGTGCATCAAGATAAGTTCTGAATAACCGGTGGATAAACGGAAAAACCAATGTGTAAACGAACAGCTGCGGAACTGCAGTCCAACATGGCCGACTAACATGGACGAAAATTACCTTTGAGCGTCTTAATGCACCAATGACCTCGTACGTGACGGATAATTTCAGTCATGGCGAACTGACCTGACCATTTGCATTCGATTGCTTAGAAACGAACTCAGCCAGTTTAAAAACGAACCTTGGATCTTGTAAAACTGGACTTCTGTAATAAACAGTAGATGGCTCGTAGTGTCAAAGGCTTTACTAAGGGCAAAGTTCAACAATAGAGTCCCAAGCAATGCGAACGCACAAGTGACCTTGAGCCGACCAGTCAGAAAAAGGATGATTTTCGCATAAAATTTTACGTATATTTACATAAAAAAGCATAAAAAACGTTAAACAGGATATTTTTCTCTAATATGAGATAAAAATATTTCCCAATTTTGTATTGGGGTTTCAGTTTTTAAGTTGAACCAATTTCTATACATGTATTCATCCAGATGACTAATAATAACTTGGTTTTGAAAACCATTTATAGCTCTTATTCTATTTTTTAATCTTCATCAGAAACCTTCGATGGAATTATTATGAGTACCGGTGACAGGGTCGACGGAATCATTCGAATGGTTCACTCTATGATGTATATATCCCAATTGTGATAATTGGCTATATCCCGCCCATTCATCTGTGTGAATGTTGGTGCCTGGTAACACTAGACGCTGAATAATAGGGAGGAGTCTATCAGCACTCCTATCTAGAATCAGCTCCATAAACCCTTTGCGAATCTAGGTATCATAAATTCCTAAAACCCAAACGTTATTCGCTCTGGCACCCACTAATTGGACAGAAACAAGATATTCAGGCAAAGTTAAACTTTCGACACCAATAACAACCAACCATCAAAGACAGTTTCAACTTTTCAAAGAAAGTTCCTAGAAGACAATTAATTCAGTGTCACTTACCAGTATGCACAATTATTCGCGCTTCCTCAACCAATGACTAGCATGCGTTCAGGGTCATTGGAACATTCACAAGGTCATTGGAACATTTACAATCCTGGGACTCTATTGTTGAACTTCGCCTTACTAAGATCTAAGTATACGATGACTGTGATCTTACTTGAATCTTTAAGTTGTGAGATGGGATCGAAAAATTGTAAATGGCATGTCGTGCAAAAACGTGACTTCATGAAACCATATTGATAAGGGGTGATAAGTATCTCTTGAGACAGAAAGTCAAAAATGGCACTTAGCACAATTTTTTCCAGAACTCTTGAAATAACGGAAGTTAAGTTAATGAGTCTGTAACTCATGACACTTGAACGGGAGCCTGACTTATACCTAGACGGCCCTTGGTGCTTCTAGAGCAATTTCCATTTTCTGACTACCTAACCCCACTCATCTCACACTGATTAGTTCCCCAAGGTTACTATGTGTCAAATTCAGCTCACAGAAACAGTTAGACCTAGTATATCAACGGTGGTACGAGAAGAAGGGGAAAATAGGAGGACGCATCAGATGCTGCAAAAGCAGACTTCGAACCATGAAGAAGCAGCAAACTGAGGCCTTAATACGTCCTCAAGCCTCGGTGACACTAGAGCGATGCGGTACTGAGAATAACAGTCCTACCTGAATCCGAAGAAAAAACGACAACGAGCTGTTTCTTTTGGAATCGGCCAACTAGTCCCAACATTCAATTCCCTACTAGCAGACAACGAAACGTCAACTATCCCACAGCATGCTGAGGTTGTGAGACCCACTGTCAGCTGCCTGCATAGCAATGTGATAGGACTGAAACCTGGCTAACCCCACTATCACGGACTACGAAATCAGTACAAGTGATATGGTTCTGGTCAGGAGACACCGGAATAAAAAGGAAGGGGGAAGTTACCATATTCTTTGACAGGCAACTTAAATGTGTGTGCGCAATTGTTCAACCACTTATTGAACTCCCAGACTCCATATGGTGCCTTTCACCGCAGGCCACACCAAGTATTATCTTGGTGGCATCTACCGATCAGCCACCTGTGGCGCAGAGCACAACCAGCTGCTGCTCAGCACCATCACGAAGATACGGGACTGGAGATTTCTGGAGATTTCAATGGCCCATAACTGAACCTTGGCTCGGGGTATGCTAAGGGGAAATTCGGCCGAAATCTACTGCAAACCCTTCGAAATACAGGACTGACTGAGAATGTTGGAGATGACACTAGGTGGGGGCCTAGTGAAAAGTCATTGAAACTAGATTACATTCTAACTAGTGACCAACTAATCGTCGGAAATAGTCCAGATTATGACTCCTCTAGGAAAAAGTGACTATGCAGTCATAGGATTCGATCTTTTTTGCCGTGAGCACTTGCAGTGGGACGTTACGCCACCACGTCTGCGCTATAAGAAGCCGGACGATACTGAAATGCTGAGGCTTTTTTCCGACGCAGAACGTCCCTTAGCATGGGATGAATTATCCGTAGACGAACACTGGAAAGTGGTAAAAGAGATTACTCGCACAGCAATCTTGGATACCGTCTCTTTGGTCACAACGCAGCCCAAAAAGGTCATCATGGCTGAGGGGAGGTACGCAACATGTTCTACAAGCAAAGCCGAAGTCTTGGGTTACTTGGTGAATATCCAAGAGTCAGACCGACCATGACGCATACCTGGAACTCAGGAACTGGTGCAACGTGAGAATCAGTAGTGACAAGGTTAACCTTGCCCAAAAATACCAGCAAATCCCAAAAGCTTGCATCGATTACTGTCAGAAAGAAAGCCAATCAACCATGGGCATGCGCATTTGTAGGTCCAAACGGTCAAAACCTCACCAGTCTGGGAATGGCGGAAACACTTATTTGAGCATTCGCCAAACAGTTAACAGCAATGTGGGCATTGCCGGTACGGAATGGCAGCATTACTATTTCAGAAGCACTGGAAAGTATTATTAATGATCAGTTCAGGAACGCCTGATCTGGACTAACAGATTTCATGAAGCACAATATGGTTTCAGGAGGAGGAGATCCTGTGTAACAAACCCACCGTCAGCTTGGGACGATTGGACATCATTCTGGGATGTGATTGTTCCACTCCATGTGATTTTCCTAGACTTTGAGAAGGCATTGGACACGGTTGTTCATGAATTGATGTCAAATGAGATATTGAACTGTGTATCTGCTCACGCGATGACGAACACCAACTGTATAGATTTATAGTGGTAATTCGTCATTATTTCATCTAGCTGCAGAGGGAAGGTCAGCGGAAAGACATACGCTTGTTACACTGTTGTGCTGCTTTATTTTGATTAAGCTAGCGTATACGTATATCCTAATACTTCTTCTCGTTTATAATGTGTCCTAATGTTATGCTTACTCGACACGCACAACGTAAATCAGAAGACACTTGAGAAGGTGTAGGAATGTGTATTCTCGCCGTAATCAAAATTCAAAACTTGAGCGAGTACAATTGTATCAATTGTTAATACGCAAGATTTAGAGTAATAAACAAATCGAAGTACAATTACACAATGAAAGTATAGTACGATGATGAGTAATAAAATGGGTCACTACAACATAACTGCGATAATGTTAATTCAACAGAGGTACCAGTAGTTTGTATAACACTACATTTAGAATAAATTCGGCATGCATAATTCGAAAAGCTCAAGATTATGCTTGTATTCGGAAATTAAGGACTGTAGTGAAAAGAAATGCGCGGAGGACCGTTTCCAACCCGCCAATCTGACGAAACGGAAATTTTGAGGTTGAAGTATTGGGAATAAACCCTCAACATGGTTTGTATATTTCAGTAATCCGGCCAAGTTAAACTTTGAGGACCACTACATACCAATGGAGCTCGACCGCACTAACGACCTTGAAACGCTCCCTGGCAAATAATGCCATCATCAATAAAACATACTCATCGAAGTGTTATGCCATTAAGTGGGATATCTCGCAAGCCTCAGCTTAGGTTTGGGAAGGAATAATTTACCCTTTAAGCCATGGACAAGTTAGGGTTAGGTCACCTTTAAAGGCGACATAAGAGTTGGTTCGAGTTAGAGTACAGTTAGTTTAGGGATATTTTCGTGTTAGGATTAGCTTCAGGAAAGACTAGAGTTAGAAGGCCGAAATAACTGCATGCATAGAATGTGATTAAATTACTCTGTTGATCTAAGAATAGAACTTGTGCGCTGTGGCAGATTATAATTCCATTGCGGGCAAATAATATTTCGAAGAAGTCTCACTGTGTTATACAGTAATATTGACTGATGACGTTTCGAGCACAGTTCATTACTGAGTAAATATTACAGTATTACACTACAAGACTCTATCGAAATAAATTTTACCCACAATGAAATTATGCTCTGTTGATACTCCAACCTAAAACTGAGAGCTATTTTTATCACATGTAAGAGGAAAGTATCCTCTGTAACACTTTTCTACAGTTTTTATGCACTTTTTCATATTTCAAAAATACCTCCTTCACGTGATTGGTGAGTTCCAGGTCATTCACTGACAGGTATTTAGTGGTGCTTAAAGTTTAACTTTGCCGTGCAATGGAAGCCATCAACGATGTAACCAGAGAATCAGAAAAACTCCAAGAAATGGCTACTGAGATTCTGAAAGATTTGTCACCTTCGATGTGAATTGTAATTTAATGTTGCAATATAAGACTTTTCACTAATTCATACGCAACTTTCGTAATATCTGATACGAATAAATTCTTTATACTCTTTGGAACAGATTTGATACTATGACTTTGTGTATTTGTGGCCAATGTGAGATTTTGAAGAGTATGTCGGAAGATTGATAAGAATTACGAATGCTAATGAGCACTTTATCACCATCAATACTCTGGATATTTTGCAGTATTTTCATTATTTCAAATGCCTGCCAAGAGATATTATTCACCAGACAAGAGGCTCTGAATACCGCCATTTAGATTAAAAACCATAATTCAGAGAATTAATCAGATTCTGACCAGAATATGTTTAGAGAGATTAATTTGACAGATGGATATGTTAAAGCTATTTACTTTTGTAAGAGTACACTAATTAAGAATTCGTTTGGATCAGTGCAGCTATTGATATTCAGGAGAGTATTCACTGATATCTTCCTTATTTGACTGATAGTACTGGAGTGATTCTGCTGCCATCGGCGTTTTCTTAACACAGATCAACCTTTAGAGATAAAAAATACATTACTGAGCACACTAGGAGTTGTCCACCGATTCGAAGGGTTTCCTACTCTGAAGCGTTCTTGGAATGCCTTTTGTCTTGTTTATTCGACCAATTGAATCCTCTTCTGTCTAGTTGTGTTCCCTTGATAATACCGTTGAATCCGTTGGTGGGCTTATTATTGTAGTCCACTGGACACGCGAGGCTGTTTTGCAAAATGAATTAGAGCTTGTTGTGAAGGGAAAATATGGTGTGATAACTTAGCGATATAATATGAAAGCGTGTCAAGTATACACGGTGATTTTTTGGCCGTATGAGACTGCCATATATTTTAATAATAATAATAATAATAATAATAATAATAATAATAATTTGCTTTATTCCACAAACAGTACTAGTGTGGTGAGAGATGGTTGCTAGCCAAATTGGTTGACAGTAATTAAGGCCAATGTTAGTCATGTGAAAACAAGGTCAAGATGGACAGGCGGATACAGTTAACATATAGATGAACTGACACAGCCACAAGAGATGCAAGGTTAACTTTGTGTGAGAAACGACCAATCAACAGACTGTATTTTCTACTAACATTAACCTACAATAATGTACATCAAAATCTCTAAATACGTGTTGATTTTCCGTAATAAACGTTCTGTTGCATGACCCTTGTCTTCTGTTGTTACACTAGTGGTGCAGTGTAGAATTTTCAGCACATATCTACAATATTTGCATCTAATTTTACAAACATTTAAAAGGAGTATTTAACAAAAAAAAAAAAAAAGACACCAACAGCAAAAAACAGAAAAACAGGATAAACACAAAAATAATTATAAATGCGAAAAAATACCAAGAAGTAGAAAGGAAAATAAACATCATATAATAATAACTCAGTATTGGGTAGTGGAAGCTATGATATGATTATGCAGGGGCACAGTAAAGCAGCTATAGTCATACAAGAAGTTATGAAATGATATTTAAGCATGTTTATCGCCAAGATGGTCAGTTAATTTGGTTGAAACAACTCTAAACAATCTTAAAATAACATTTCAGGGTTGTTGTTTTGTTTTTTATTGTCAGGTCTAATGCAGTGTTTGTGGTGGTAGTGTGAGTAATCCTGAATAATACAAAATTTTTTTAAGGTGGTGACTATGGCGTTCACAACCAATGATTGTCAGTTTAATATTGCCGAAAAGTATAGAAAATAAGAAAAAACAACCACAATTACATGATGGTTAATAACAGATAATCTAAGGATAAACTGTTCATCATTCACCGGTTGTAAATGGAAGTGATTTTTGTATTCTGCTGATGAATTACACATTGGTATACGTTGGTTAGCGGAGATTTGCCATCACTGTCCAATTTTGGCGAAGAGCAATTCTCACTTTCTGGCATTTTACAACTACTTGAATTGTCGTCAGCTGCTTCCGTTTGTTGAATTGAATTAGTCTTTATCTGAGAGTGTATGCTTGGTACAGCTGAATCGATTTGTACATTTATGAATCTAGCCTGTCAGACGTATGAGGTATTTTCAGATGAGAGACTGGAGGTTTGCCTGTGACAGAAGGAAGACTTAGTGGCTCATTTAGTAAATAGAAAATAACTTGGACAGTCCACTCCATGCATGAAACTTCTTTGGAAGCAGTTCGAATTAAGTGTCGAAACATGCCGGATAGCCAGTTACTATTAGGAAATTTTGTGTGTATTTCCTTCCATCAACTCCAAAGTTCAGTGCTTCCTGACTTTGTCTAGAGTCTTCGCATTGTGTACAGGAACGCTCTCAGCAGAATCACGCTCGTGAATATTGGTTACTCTCGAGGGTTTATTTTTAGAATGATTCGGGAAGAAATAACTCCTCTTCAAGGCACCCTGCTGAAGAAGACGCCCATTAGGGCTTGACATTACGAAAAGTTATACCACTCTCGAGGTACTGACAAGTCTCCTGTCTAATCGCATCAAACGTACTCTCTATTCCTCTGACTCGCTTCTGGTGTACTGGAGCTGGAGTGTGAATCGACAATGCATGAGGAATGAATCAACGTCAATTTTCACCACTTTGTATATCTACTATTTCACATGCTCATGTGAAATTACGTTGTACTTTGTAAGCGAGTTTTCTGGAAGCGTGTAGCTGAACGTCATCTGGTTTGGTTGACGAAAGGAGAAGACAGGAGAGCTGAATCTTCTATTTGTGGACATGTTAAGCCAGGTCATTTTGCTACCACACTGGATGAATAGAGTCTTAATTTATCTACAGGGCTAAAATCCAATTACCCTAAAAGACTACGTTTTCATCAGCTAGGTATAACTGAGGTATAAACAGTACATGAACAGAAATCCATACGCAAACAGGATCTTGGGCTAAGAGTTGGTCGCGTTCTTATTTTTCTGATAGAATGCAGTATACTGCATAGAATGGCAAATCTTCTTCTGCCTCGCTTACAAAAGCCGGTGTTCCTCAAGGTGCCGTCCTCTCTCCTTTTCTTTTTTCTTTCTTCCTACACGACCTGCCTCAATTAAACGAAACCAACTTTGTTAAATATGCTGATGATCTGACTGTATCACTGCCCATCACTTCCGAGTCTGACTGCACCAAACTTAATAGCTTTCTGTTGGACATCAGCAAGTGGTCTAATTTAAATAGTCATGTTAAATCCTTCCAAATGCCAGGCAGTTAACTTTACTTTCAAGCATCGACGTGACATACATGAACTAGTTAGTTCCCATGATGCCTGTAGCATAGTTGGCACTGAAACCAAGTTAAGCATTAAATAACTTGGATTAGTTCTTTCCTCTGACCTTTCATGGTCATCCCACATCTTATCAGTCTCTAAGAAAATGTTTCGTCTTACCTTCTACATTAAAAAGTTAAGACAATAAGGTATCAACCAACCTTTAGTTCTGCAATTTTTAAACTCCTGTATTTTACCTATTGTACTCTATTGCTCTCCATTAATATTTCCTGGGCTTCTCAAAAAAGACTATATCATATTACGAAGGGTATTAAATGCTGTGAGTAGGGCTTGTGGTTTGCCACTGCGTGAACTAGCCAATACTGTAGTCGAGAGACACATAAATTCCTGTACAAAATGGGCAAAGGCCATACTGTCAGACCCTCTGCATCCCCTTTATTCACAACTATCCCCTTGTATCCCATCAGGTAGGACAAGAAGTCAATATAAAAAGTTATATGCTCGAACCACTAAGTACAAAAGTTCTACAATACCGTATTTAGCCCGTATTTTATGTGATGAAGACTCTGTTAGACGTGAAACATATAAGTTACTATGTAATTAGCAAAGTGAATCGACCCTTTCATTTTTCTGTAGTGGACCTAACAACTAAGTATGTCTATACACACAATTAAAAAGGACAGAACAAATACTAACAAATATGTATATACAAGATATTCAGTTCACTTAAGTTAGTATACACAAAAAACTGAAGTTATTTGAAGAAGAACTATAATAGTCACAAAATACTCAAATTATAGACTTACGAAATTATAGGGATGAAATTGTCCTTTTCTTGATTATGCAAATCCTCAATTACTCCTTAGAGATGTCAACCGTCGGAGATCTCCCGCGTAGAGAAAAGCAGGTAGGAGCAAAATATCTTAATGTGGATGTGTCAATCAGTGCGAGACAGAGTTGGTCGGCAGATGTGCTGAGCGAGCCGCTGTAGAGAGAGAAGACGATTCGTTCCTTGCGCGCGGTCCAAGGTTGAGTTCTTTTCAATCTCACAAAACAACCACGATTTTCATTGGATTCCTTATTTTTCGATGAACATATAATTTGATATGTTTTTAGGCCACCACAGTTCATCTTTCTGTAATTTTATGGTGTCACCCTTTCTATCGTTTAATTATAACTTAGCTATTTTATTTTAGTTGTTATTACTATTATTACTACAATTTTTATACTTTATGCATATTTTCCTCCTTATCGCATACTGTAATTGCTACATAGGTGCTATGACAACGTTTTGTTATTATTATTATGTAATTGTTTATTTTTTGTCATTTTGAATAAATTAGATGCAATATTGTACTGAATGGTGAGAATTCCTTGCTGTATCATTAGTACTGTTTTCGCAATAAAGCAAAAATTATTATTATTATTAAATTCGAAATGATGGCGGGTGGGTGGAGAAAAGGTTTATTGATTAACATGTCTGCCGAGATTATATTTGCTTAGTCGTTGACGGTTTCCTTCTTTTAACTTGAGAACTAGGGGTTTTAATACAGGTTTTACTAATGTCATCGTTTAGAGTTTCGTCGAATTTCATTTTCTCCAGTTTTCAACAATGTTTTGCTTTGATTAACCTTCAATTTTTAATAACGTTTTTGTTATTCTCCGGAACTGACGAGTTCCGAATTTAGATAAGATATTCAGAATACAAGCACTGTTGGATGACATCAATTCACTGTGTTTTATAGTGAAGTACTGATCGGAGCGACAGCTACTGTTTTGCTTAGTAGAGACCAAGTCATGCAAATGACCTCGAAATTCCTGTTGGTTGTCAAGTGAACTCTTTACACTTAATTCTTTTTCCTAGTTCCACAAAGGTCATTTCTCTCAAAATGACTACGATTAACAGACAAAATTCTGTTGAATTTAACTCACCCAATATTCGTGAGTTCACATGCTGTCGTGGGAAGGCATATACACTCAGTGATAAATAAAAGAATGGTCCAGTGTCGTCGGGTGTGGCATAGCTAACAGACAACCCATATACACTAAATCCGAAACCATGATCAAATTGAAAACAATTGTAAGTGATTGGTCTCGAAATCCCTATTAATGACTATTACTCGGTTATTTCATATAGTTCTCACCAAAACGTTATTCAAGTTAATGAAAGACAATACTGCTGCGTACTGATGAAGAGTCCCAAACTAGGACGAAACAGCTGTCCAGTACTCCTAGGCCGGGTGTGAGGACAAATACTCGCCGAAGACATTGGCTAGGGGTCGCGCTATGTCGTGAATTGGCAGAAGTTAGAATTCATGGGCCATTGGATCGGGTTCCAGTGGCTTAATGGTATGCGAGCTCACCTTATAACCAGAAGGTCCTGGGTTCGAATCCCGGTGGGTGCGTACTGCTGAAGAGTCCCAAACTAGGACGAAACAGCTGTCCAGTACTCCCAGGTTTTCCAATGGTTCTCTAACTAATGTCAGCTCATAATGAAAATCCTGTAAACAATACTTCAGGATGGAAAAATTCACCGCAGATTATACCTGCGGATAGTAGTGTATTTTAGCCTTTGTGGAACCTGGACTATTTGACCAATTAGAGTAATTGAAGATAAAAATACCTTTTAGCTGCATGTCACACAACTAATTTCGCCAACGCCTACAGTGTTACTTTCAAGGCGATTGCGGAAAAATGAAACGATATCATCTGTCAATACCTCATCTAATATAGAAACTACTGTTATATTCCCTGTGGAAGCCATGTCGTGTGTCACTTCAAATAGTGCATTGTTTCCAAAATGGGTTTGTTGCATTTTCCTGATGAATTAACTAAGAAAGGAGACCATTGAGTTAATGTACTCTTAATAAGTTCATAATTAGTGCACATGTCTATACATGTATATGATTATTATCTTCCTGGTTGAGTACTCTAGTTGCAAGAATTCGCCTGATATTTTTGAATCAGTGTGTTCTCAAAGCTCCATGACATATTTTCGGTCTTAGGCAGAGATTTACCATTTGAAGGTGTGTATATCTAAAATATAGTTGGATACTCGATTGGAAAGTAAATCACACAGAATTCAATTTATGCAGTAAGCTTCTAGATCAAAGCGTGCCATAAACTACTGTAAGGGACTGCTTAATTGGTTTCATGTGATAAAAGCTTTAATTGGTGATATCAGTGTTGACCATGGTATTGGTGGGTTGATGCACGGACTGTATCAATATGCTGAAGGACAGTGGTACACTGAGAACTAATGGAAGTTAGTGTTCAGGAGCCATTAAATTTCGGTTGAATATTACCGAGCTCACGTCGTAACCTGAATGTTTTGTAATCGGCTATCGATAGGTCCATGAGTGGCTATCACTGAGAAATTCCAAATCAGGACGAAACGAGTATCCAGTTTTCCTTGATTTTCACCAGTTCTGTAATCGACGTCAGTCAGTGATGAAATATACCTCGAAGTGATTAAAGTCGAGTGCCTAAACGTACTAGTAATAGCTTCACTAGACAGTGGTATTTCACTTTAGTCAGTTAGGTGGTTTGAACACAGGATACGTTTTGCTTGACAATGGATAACCGAGAATAAATACAATGAACGTTTTCGTTAACTAATATCACCTTCTAGTAAAGAACCCCGGGTAGAGTCACGATGTGAGGCAGGGGCCACCGAACTTCTGGTTTGATACCCTACCAACTGAGGTTCAAAATACAACCGCTAAACTAGTCAAGTCCACACGCCGCCCCAACAAAATATTCTCCTTACTTTGTAATTGTGTTCATATCTTTATCTAAGCCATTGTTCCTTCACATTCAGTTGATGGTAAAATTTTGTTATCATCTGACATAATAACATAACATTTCGATAGTCCTCATAAGACTCCAAATCCTCCTCTCAGCTGAGTTCAGTTCGCCACATTGTGACACAATTGTTTATTACCGTTAAATATCATCATGTTATCAATTTGTTAATCTCCTCTAGGTAACGCCTAGCCAAATCAGCAGTCGAGATTTTGAACTTGTAGGGATTCTGCTTAGCTTCAATACAAATTTCTTGGTGAATAGGCATCGGTTGGTGAATAATCGAGATACCAAGAGGCACTGAACAGCTCTTTCGTCTTATTTTGTGACTGTTCATCAGTTCAGTCTCTGCTACGGTCACTGGTGCACACTGCCGGATAGTCCTAAACTGGGGCGAAGCAACTATCCAATGGTTCTTGGTTTTCAGTGTTTCACATGAATTGTCTTCAGTAGGGACTGCTCAGTGCTTCTGTCAGTGTGATTTATGCACTCCTACTATATTCTACACTAACCGGTATCCCCTTAGACTTTTTAAATTCATTGATTGCAACTGTACGGCAATCACTGAAATAAAATGTTGCTGAAATCATCAACGTAATTAAGACATTTAATCTAGACGATGAACATGACGAATTAAGATGACCGTGATGGAATCCAATGCAGCTGAATGGAGACGGAGATAACGTCAAGTACATCTGAAAAGAGTGTTTTAACAGAATTTGAAACACCTACAGAAAAGTTATAGAATTTTATTGCCACTTACAAATCAAAAATAATGAACTCCAGGATGGTTTGACTATCTTCGTGAAACAGTGAACAACAAAGCTCACCGTGAACTTCATCGAGTGAATAACATGAGCGTATCGTTATGGTGATAGGCAGAGTACAAAAGGAAAATCCAGGTTACACAGAATTGAACCCAAGGGAATTACTTGAGAATTTATCCTTCTCTATATTGTATTGCATGTGTTATATTATGTGGTACTGGTAACCAGACTTTTATATTTATCGCTAGTCATCAGATTAAAAAAGGCAATGCTTCCTTTCGAAATTAGCACTCAAGATGTGGCTTAGATGAACATTAAACCATACACCTGGGAGGACGAGACAACACCAAAAATATGGATCTAAGTTTCAAATATTCTCGATTACAGTACTGCTCTATCCATTTGTCTATCTGCTTATTTGTATTTGCGTGCATTTTTTTTTACTTATTATACTAAGGGTTTTCAATCCTGTTCAATCATTTGATTAAAGTTTGCGACATCACCTTATTGTGCTTCTGGTGGAAATTTCGTGATGCATTCGATTTAGATAAACTACTGCTGAAGTTCTGTATTCCAAGATAACTTCCAAGACTTCTAATCTTCAGTTATATACAAAATTTCGACATCATACATGATGCCTTTACTTGGCGCTGATAGTAACAGGAAGTTTTGATTCAAAACACCTCACATTCGATATTACAGTGTGAAATTAAGATAATTTATTTGTTCGTAAATGAATTTCAAACGTGGAGTTCAATGAAAAATATTTGGCAGCTGGAAAATTAAATATGAAACCACTCAATCGGCAGTTGGAAGAACGACTGGTAGCTACAGTGGAGTACAACCTCTCCTAGTGCCTGGAATTCAAACAAAACACAGGTAGAGATTGATGAACACTATGACCAAAACAGAATATATCAGTGATAATGACTGACTCATTTATGTACAGTCCCACTTCTCAATCAATTATGCAAGGCGTGGCTAAAGGTGAAGCACAGTAATAGTCTTCTAGTCAGAGATGGAATATGGTGGAAATCCCTCCTGTAATTGTGATTATCCTAGTCAAATGGAGTTGTGTGTGCCTCGACTGATTGAAAGCTTCGCAATTAAGGCGTACTGATGAGAGAACGTAGGAACACCAGAATGTTTTCATTTGTATTTCACCTAAGTAAACAACCAGAATTCGTTTGTATTAATATGATGTGACCATCCGAGGTGCATCAATTCGAGTACACTGCTGACGAGCTTGCCTCCGAATCAGTGAACTGGGTCATCCTGTGTTTGAATCAGATCTGGCGAAATTTAAAGGTGCAATTAGAATTTTCTGACTCTTCTATAATCTACGCTTTCCTGACACCTTCATTGCCATTGTTTTCATCTGAGAATAAAATGATTGTATATTGTCATCTACTGTTGTGATTCAGCCAATCTTAGTGTAGTTCTCATTGATACTAGGTCCACTGTAAACAAGATAACATACATCCTATCCTTACTGTTGATAAGCCAACCTTCAGCACAAATAGTTACTGGGGCTTGGCACACATATGAACTAAACAACGACTCCTTTCAATGTGAGGGTTATTCATTCTTCAGAAAGGACGGACCAGGTGGGCGTAGTGGGGAATGCATCACCCACGCCAAATCAAACTGTAACGTTATAAGGGAAGCGACAACCAACATATTTACAGGATAAAAGAGCTGGTTTTTCATTTCAGGAATTATTTTCTGATTCTGGCAGCTGACATAAGTCATTATAAAAGTGTAAATATATATAACATCAAACATTATTTCGACTCAAAGCTGACAGAAGTAGAATGAACAGAGGATAGTTGATAATCTAACACCCAGAGTATATTTCAGCATAATGTAATGTGAAGTTCGAGAAGAACAGTAAATTGTGCTCTAGACGCCATCAAATTATGAATGCTGTGTCACAGGGAGTTATACCAAATAAACTTATCGATTGGATTCCCTTAGACATTCAATCAGCCCTTCCTAGTTCAGATGGGATTCCCTCAACTTTCTTAAAATACGGTGGCGAAAAGATTCCTCTACGTGTTATCGAAGTGTTATGCTCACCTCTGTCAACTGGAATACACGCAGGTTTGCCCCCACAGATATAAAAAGGTTAAATTACTTTGTCTAATTGGGTAGATACAGTCTTTTCAACCACCCAAAGTAGAAGCATTGGTGGAAAATGATTACCGCATAAAGTGTATTAGGATGTTCAAGATGAAATATTAGTGAAACTACTGACCAGAGCACAAATAAGAAGGAAATTGTGACATTCACATGTTACCGTGTAAGGTACGGGGAATCTGAAACCTTACGTGAGATTCCTAGTAAAGCAGGGATCAGGGTGGTATTCAAACCTACATACTCATTGAAGGACAGACTATAGGCCGATGCATCATGCTGGCTCAGTTAGACAAAATGACTGTGAGATCAGCTACATGGGTCATTCCAGTGGATCGGTAAGGTTAGCATTACATCCAATCAAATGTTTTTTTTTCAGTTGAAAATACCTACTCTCGATAATCTAACCTATTTTCAATTAATATTGTCAGCTAAAAAGTATTTTTTTTTAATAGACCAAATTATCTATAGTCAGTTTCATCTAAGCTAATATAATCAGAAGAGAAGAAATAATCTCTTGTCAGAATAGTGAGTACTACTCACCAAAGTATTGATTTTGTTAAGATGCTTTAATAACAAATAAAGATCTGTACTGAACACTTGTGATACGGATGACTGAATTTCAAAACCAGAGATATGAAAAGTATTATTGGCAATAAAATCAAAACTTACAGTTAGATAGTGGCCTAAAGGGTCAAGGAAATGCCTACAAGGGTCGACTGTTCATATCAGTAGGCAACGAAACGTAAAATTATATAGAATCGAAATAATAAGTTACATAATCAAGCGACATTAAGGGACTAATATCGTTGAGTAATTATTGTCACTAAATCTACTTGCTCTAGGAAATAGGAATATTGTTCAAAAGAGTAAAAGGGTCAGAATATTCACGAAGTATATTTTAAAGTTAGAAGTTTAAATAGAAAGAATAAGAGGAGAAAACCGAATGAATATGGATTACATACGAGATAGGTATACAACTGTAAAAGAGGAAACGTTCAAGGCTATGCTAGTAAAAGGGATTGGATAAGAAATAGTGGAGCTACTGAAAGAAATTCTGGACGTTATGTGTGCACCATAATATAGTTGCGAGCAGTAGATGGTTGTCAAAACACTATCCAGTAATAAATTAATAAAGTGCTGTCTTGAAGAGAATTGATTTCCTCTCCAATAATTTCAATAATTATCCCTCGAGGGTAACCAATAATCACGGGCGTGATTATGTTGAGGTCGTTCCTGTACACTATGCGAGACTTCTATAAAAATTCAGGAGTCGATGGAAGAAAACACATACGCAATGTTTCCTTGTATAAACTGGTCATCTGGCTGGCGTCGACATTTAACTCGAACTGCTTCGACTCCTTCCACTAGGTTTTTTGAAAGATACAAATTTCCACACTTCTGTAGTTGTTACTAAAAGTTCCATATATGAAAAATGAATTTATGGCCTTGATGATGAGTGGCACACTGGAACTTTTAATGTTTGCATCTTATCGAATTGAATAAGACATCTACGTAAACAATACCCTTGCATTTTATGTCATGCAATAATGTTGTGATTCTCTGGTTAATTATCGCAACGCTGCTACTTTAGAGTATGAACAAGTTCTAGTGCATGCATATTAGTGCTCTCACGACACCAGTCGATATCTACATCTTCTCATATAGCACTGATAAAACAAAGGCACATTATGGTGCCCATATCTGGTTATTTACTGAGTGCAGTTGATATTGATTCTGTTACAACTTGTTAAACATGTTTTGAAAGTACAAAGGGTCAACTATGAACGTGTTAACAAACAAATTCAATGCACACATAGATAGCTAACGTTTAGCAGTAAAATGCATGAGGACTGCTAAGTCATTCAAAAGACATAGGATTATGAGCAAACTAGTATTTGAGCACTTTTATTCTTATCTATTTGAACAGCCTGGTGACATGTCGGTTAATTATGCTGAAAGTTTAAATTATGTAAAATATCCATGATATAAATTAATAATAATAATAATATATTCTCATTTTTTACATGAGGGACGCCAGTTTACAATATGATAAATTACATGTACGATTAGTAGGCATATTTAATAATAGTAATTTAATAAAATACATTTTTTTCCTACCTGTGTAGGACACACCAATTGTACAGGCATGGATAAGTATTATTTAAATTACATAAATTTGGTTCATGGTTAAATTATAAGGTTGCATTCATTGTGTCTATGGGAACAATATGATAACTAGTCATTCAATGGAGCACATCAAGAAATATAGAAACATTGTCTTCGCATCAACAAAACAAACCCAAGTATGTTTTGGATGGATTACAAATACTTGGGAAAAAATAAAGCTTGAAGTAATTCCCCCATATAACTTTGGTGTGTACGGCATCGAGTCTTATTCTTGATTTGGTAATAATTTAAAATAAGTGATACACTTGTATACTTTTGTCAGCATTTTCATCGTAACATCACAAGTGAATTGTACTCAATGTAGACTAATAATAATGACAGTTTATATTTTCTTATAAACGGGTGTTGTCGAGAAATGCAAGCTAGGTTAGCAAAGAACATTCTTTTCGTAATTTCACTTCAAAGCTGTACAGTTATATGGTATTGCGAATGGTCAGGGAAGCACTTATAACGTTATCTGTTCATATCGGCTAGTAACAAAACATATGAAATTAAATATCACGAAAAATAGTATATTACGTAATCTAAAAGTGAACAGGGAGTATCACCCAGAAATGTTTACTAATGAAAACTACAAGCGTTTGGAAACAGGAACATTGGTTGGAGTTGCAAGAGGTTCAGAATATTTATAAAACATATTTTAAGAGTTTTAAAGTAAAGAATAAGAGGAAAAAACTGAATGGATATAGATTACACACCAAGTTAATATACGACGTAGAAAGGGAATTTTAAGGGCATGGTATTAAAAGAGAATGGATAAACTACTCCTGTACACAGTTTGCCTTGTGTATAGGAAGAGCTTCTGCTGTGAAGAGAAGAAATATCCATGAGCTCTTCGAACGACTCAGCCTTACCTTACATTTCACTATGAAAGGTATGCGACAACTGAACTCTATTGCTTCTTCTAATTTCTCCTTTCGACAACCATATTGAGGGATATTCCTCTGTGCGTCTAGACAGTATCCTACTGGTCTGGCCCATGTATCTAGGTCGACAGGAATAAGTGAGTAGATAAATCCTTATGGATGTTGCCCACAATGGAACAATGTCTTTGACGTTTTGATAAGCAGAAGATTGCGTGGAGAAGTTGGGACGAAGAATGCTTTTTGAACTGCTATCAATAGTCTGCGTTGAAACATTTAAGCAGTTGTGTTACCTTTGAATTTCAAGTTTACAGTCAACTTTTTCCTTGTCGCTTCTATCTTTTATGCATCGTCTATCTTACATTTCATATGTTTATTGATGAATGCTTGTGGATAACCGTGCTGAATTAGAGTGTTACTGAAAGACTCAAGTGTGTTTTTCATAGATATGAGATTTGATTTAGTTCCTTCTTCTGCTTAATGAAACAAAGATATAGAAGTTAGTCAGTTGCCTGTTCCACTTTAACTTGTGGTGAATTGATCTGTCATTTCTTCACGAAAGCTGAACACCTAAGAAGAGGACCTTTTCTCCTGACTTAACTTCCAGAGTAAAACTAATCGATCGGCGATTGTCAATAAATACTTCAAGGATTTTATTTCGATCAACATTTTCATCGGCAGTGATGACGATAGTAAACATATAACGCTTATAGACTTTGAAGTGGTCCATAGCTCATTGTAGAGTATTCAATTCTAGGTGTGCCTTGAAACAGTTGGCAATTGGTGAACCGAGCAGAAGTTAATCGATATTATTATTGTTTCCTTTGATTCCTTGAGGAACATAGGGCTTCAGCTGCATGTCTCCATTGCGTTCGGTTCTCTGCCAACGTTTTAACTTGGCTCAACGTCTGCCCACATGCTTTCATCTCCTCTTCACATCGATAAAATTTCCTAATTTACTAGGTTTCTCGTATGTTGCATAACTTATTTAAAACCAAGATACGGATTTCTAGTGGTAAGACATCAATGTTACTAAAGTGACATTTTGAGGCATGCATGCACCTCAGGTTTAGAAACTACAGGGTTTATTTTACATGTAACCAGTGATTACTTAGATGAGGTATATCTTTAGTTTATACCGTTATATATCTATGTCTTCTTTGTTTAAACGCCTTTAGTTTCTAAATAAAATGAAGACTAACTTTTTAATTTTTCCAATTACAATTATAGTGACTTTCTTTTTTTTGATTATAGCTTGGTTCCACACCGTATTTTTGGTACAAGTATGCAGTTTTCAGCATGTGATATCGGTAGACCAAATTTAACAGGCCGACCATTGATATCAGGGGTGCGTCGGCCGTGTGTGCATGGTCGGCGAGCGTTCTAACTGCTGTGCCACCGATGCACAAAACCTGAGGGAAAGTGATATATCTTTGTTTACTTTCGGTTTCATAATTTAATCGCAGTTCAGACATTTAATTATTGGAATGGTACGAAATAATTTCTTCCCCTATACTTTGAAACATATGTGCATAGACTGACCTGTTGAAGTATAACGTTGCTAATGCTGTCCAGTAATTCACGCGCTTAAAATCGAATTCTAATAATCATGATGATGTTAAATGTCCATGTCCAATAAATCCCATATGCGAATGTAAGGGTTGAGAAAAATGGCCAAAAAAAATATTGACTCGCTTAAACTGTACTTTTTAGCAGACACAACACCTGTTCACTTTTAATCAATTGTGGAAAAATTCAACCGTTAGTTCTTCGTTCTCACATAGTTATTACTGTTTGTTTCTTCTTCCACTTTTTGTTTACTGCTAATGATTTCATTCTCCCTTTTACCATCGTTTTCCGATTTCACTTTTTATAGGAAATGTCACGATATTATTTTCGTCTTTCTGCGGAGAGACTAACTGACCCATGGAATTTCATTGTCCACTGCTAGGGGAGAAAATCATAAATAAAACAACATTGGTACCTGTAAAAATGAAATGCGACGGACTAACAGGCTATTGTGTGGCTAAACGATTACTAGCAAATTGTTTGCATAACATGACTGTTGGAATAATCTTAGAACTGAAGTCAAAGTGACTTCTTTTAGGATTTTCATACATTCGGTGTAGAAGAATACTACAGGGTAGACCAAAATATGAGATTCTACTGAAGTACTCCCACCATTTTATTTGTTCTGAATCACTGGCTAGGCATGCAGCAGCTAGATACAGCGGTCGTGACGATGTCTAAATCGATAACAAACTGCATATTTGTAAACTATGTGTTCCATATGTGTCTAGCTGGATAAAGAACTTCTCAATTAACAGAATGAATAACCTTTCAAAACAGAAGTAGGCAACAGAGACAAAGAAAAATTGAAGGAAATCACGTGCCTGATTTTACCAGCATTTTCTTTATCCCGCTACCATTGGTTATTTTAACTGTAAACCTTAAGTAACCATGGTGAATTATGTTTAACTGATTAACGAACCCAAAAGTTTTTATTCTAGCCGCGTTTAAAACAGATAGTCCCTTTCTTGCTTCCTTCGCTTACGTGACCTAGTCAAAAATGTTATTTAAGAAAATCAATCACTCAGTGTATATATACAACTGGCATTCTCCATTGAACACAATCTACGGGTTTTCTCCCAATTTTATACCAGGTAACATTCAAAGTAATTACTTGGAAACAGACTGACAGACGCAGGCTAATGTAACTGAGTGTTTGCAATACGTACAAAGATTTGAATCGATTCAGATAAATTGCATCTTATTCTTCCATTAAAGGTCATGAAAGGAGATAAATGTGTTTCAAGTACACAAATTATTGAGATCTGTTTATCATCACAATAATGAGATACAAGTCACTATCAAGTATCATTCCATCATTCACTAAATCAAACTTTTGTAAAGTGAGTGAGGATGATTTGTCTCGTTCAGCCTTCAGTAAAAAAACCGCAGTAAACCCTAGATGATTCAACTTAAACAGTTAAGTAGCTGGAGGTCACCACAATTTAAATATATGGCTTAAACAAAACAACAAAATTTTGTAGCATGAACTAGGGGCTTCTAAAGTTGGCTGGATTCAACATAGGACTTGGCACCGTAGTGCAGCAGTTCGAGTTGACACATTCCAAAGAGCACACAAAGGTAGACAAGAAAATGAGTGAAGAGAATCAATAGAATTTAGACAAGTATAAGAGTGAAACAGAATGAGTAAAGGTGGAAAGGAATATGAAAGATTACAGAGACTGAATACATCTGCGCCATTGACAACGATTTTGAGCCATGTCACCTATTGTCTCCAGCCATTGATTCTTAGAGTCCCGAGGGTCCCAACCCGGAAGTCTGCATCTCCCTACCTGACTCACTTTAACTGTCAAGGATTTCATGGATTGATGCCATGTTTTTGTTTGGCCACCACTTACTCTTTTCCAACCTGCACCTATATCAGCTAGTAATGACCGTCGGGGAAGGCGATGGTTAGGCATACGCAGCACATGACCTAGACATCTCAATCTATGTAATTTTATAGCCTCTTCGATTGATTTTCCCTCTTTGCCCAACACTCTACGCCTAACGTCAACATTACTTACCTTATTATACCAACTAACGTGAGAAAGAGACCGTAGACATCTATGATCAAAAACAGTCAACCTTTCCATGTCTTCAACTCGTATCGGCCATGTTTCAGAGCCATAGAGAAGGACGGAGCAAACTGCTGAGCAGTACACACCTCCCTTGGTTGATAGTCGGATGTCACGTCTACGCCAGAGGTGGTGTAAGTTAGCGAAAGCAGCCCGAGCTTTTTGGATCCAATCACTGTAATAGAAAGCCATATCACTGCCAGCATGTGAAATTTTCAGGAAAAAAAAACAAGTTGAGTGTTGATCAATAAGTAGCTAAGGTTTTTGTCAAATGATTTAAGCCAACAGATTTTATGGTAATTTGTGCTGGAAAACAAAATCAATAAGATAACCGGTGAGAACAAGCAGCAGCACGGTACAGCCGTTACTTCCTGAAGTGAAACAGGCTGGGTTTGATTATACATGCAAAATGAAGATGGATGCGAAACTAGAATACAACTGGCACCTACTACTCTCCTTGATTTTCAAAGTTTTATCTACTTTATTTTGAATCATAATAAAAATTATATTGATACTTATCAAATCTCTGCTAATCGAACGATTTAATAAGATTAGATTCGCTATCAATCGATTGACTAAATTTCCTTTGTTTAGTTTTTTTTTTAAACAATCTCGCCTGTGTGACTTTCATTTCGTAAAGTATATCTACTTGTGGTAGGCAGTATTTTCACTGGAGAGATGCTTGTAATCCGTAATTTACTTATTGACGTAGGTGTATGAGTAGATAATACTTCTAGTAAATTATAATTGTGGTATTTTTAGCAGTTTCACTACTTGTTTTGTTCTATATAGACATCATATCACACACAATCAAAGTAAAAATTTAGGCTGTTAAATTATGAAGTAAGAGGTATGACTGGTTATCACTTTTATCACGCTCAACTGCTCACTTCCTTGCATTAAAAAATAGATGACAAAAAATCTCTACTGTGGAAAGTTTTCATATTAATAGGTTAACTTAATGCCTAAGTTTGTATCGAGCATCTTCAAACTAGCCTCAATCAAAAAGAAATATTGATTAAATTTGAAAGAAAATCAGACTTTGAAGAGTTTAAACTAGACGATCACTTTGTCACATAGTTCCATCTACACTAAATACAGCTTGGGGGTAGGTTACTAAATAATACTGTCACTAGAATAATTCCTAAAAACCAACTTAATCAGTCGTATAGCAAAAAATATTTAGTTTGTCCCAACTTGAAAAACTAAGTGGCTTCTGCATGAATAGTAACATGTAATGGGAACCTCATTTTCTTAAACCAGAAATCCTTAAATGTTGCCATCTGTGAAGGTATAACCAGTGAAAAGTGAATTTAACAGAAATTCATATCATGGTGACTGTATTTTGGTCATTCAAATTTTGCAAAACTACTTAGACCATTTAAGTCTCACTAAATGCACAATATATATATATATATATATATATATATATATATGATCAATACTTAGACTTCAATTCGCGTTCCCCACCTTATGAATATGTTAAACTGCTCAATTAGCAGTGCTCTCTGAAAAAAACTCGTATGGTCAGCGTTTTTCATTTGATTGAAACACTTTAACTGCCATTGCAATTTTGTTCTGCTTTACAAATTTTATAAAATTTCGGTAAGATTTTAAGAAAAGCAAGTGTATGAAAAGGCATACGGTGCTTCATAGTGTGATGAGAGCTGGCTGCTAGCCAAAGTTGGTAGACAGTAATTGACGTCAATGTTTGTGTCCCCAATATTGATGGTGAGAAAATGAGAGCAAAGGCTTTGCGTAGGCGGACACAGTTAGCATATGGATGATCTGACACAGACACAAAGAGATGCAAGGTTAACTTTCTGTGAGAAACAACCAATCAAAAGACTGTATTTTCTACTAACAATAATCTACAATAATGTACATTAAAATCTATAAATATGTGTTGATTTTCCTTAATAAACGATTTGTTGCCTGGCCCTTGTCTTCTGTTGTTACAATAGTATTCCGACCAAAATTGAAGTCCGGTTTATATTTTCTTTTCAAATAGAATGTATTTTTGTACTAAGTAGGAAAAGGACTGTTTGTACTTTTCCGAATTTCAGAAACTGTCAAACAGTTCATCTCATTACATATAATAAACGTGTTAATAGAAAAAGTGTGAACAGCGAGGAAAATTTTCTTTTCGACGACTCATTTTCACAAGCTGTACAATCGTATTTGTATTTAACAAAAACTCCAATCAGATACTGGTATATTTGTTCTAGAAAATGTACTACATAATGTTGTGGTGAGAGCTGTCTACTAGCCTAATTGGTAGACAGTAATTGACGTCAATGTTTACGTTCTCAAGATTTGTCGTGAGAAAATATGAACAAGACTGATTCGAAAACCGACCACAGCAGACTTTGCGTGGGTGGATACAGTTAACATATAGATGATATGACATTCAAGAAACCGTCACAAAGAGATGAAAGATTAACTTTAAGTGAGAAACAACCAATCGGAAGACTGTGTTTGTTTGCTTAACTAATCTATAATAATGTACATCAAAATATATAAATATGCTTTGATTTCCTTAATAAACGATCTGTTGTCTGGCCCTTGTCTTCTGTTGTTACAATGTAAGGTGTAATCTAGGAGGGGTGACTAAGTGGAAATGAGAAAAGGGACAGCAGGTGGGATGACTTAAGAAGTGTGAAAAATGACTAGTCAACATAACTGTAAATAACAATGATAATAAACTTACATAATAAAATGAAGCAGAATTATGGTAAGAACGTTTCTCAGGCTTTAGTAGAGCGAGTGAATGAATCTCTTTATGGCTTGTGAACGCAGTTTCGGTTTCAGATCCCAAATAGTCAATGATTAGTCTCAAGAATTCTTTGATAAATATAAATACGATTGGTTACAGGACTTTCATCATGAGCTGACATCAGTTAGAGAACCATTGGAAAACCTGGGAGTACTGGACAGCTGTTTCGTCCTAGTTTGGGACTCTTCATCAGTACGCACCCACCGGGATTGTACAGCTTAAAAAATGAATCTTCATAAGGAAAATTTTCTTCGCTGTTTACGTTTTTTTCTTATTACACAACATGAGGATATTCTGTCTACTGAAGAATTCCCAAATATCGTGTGATAGTAAAGGGATTGGACAAATTCCTGCATCTTTCTGCTAAGCTTACCGACTTTAATACGGAGCCTAATTTTCTGAGAGGATGCATCGATAAACATGAGTATCCAAAACACTAATGGAAGAATCTCTACCGGTATCACACTTGTCTTAATTCGCAGACATTAAGCCACATTGACGCCATCAGCTCACTACTTGTTTATGCACAGGAAAGTACATACGCCATACACAGCATCAAGTCGGCAATCGTATTTTGAAACACTGTCTTACCACAGAGAAAGGGAATACCAATAATTTATTCTCGGGCACGTCAACTATGTGCCCCTGGAGCCGCTACACAGTGATCCAAAGTACCTCAATATCGCAAGTGAGGACGTCGAACACGTCATTTATTCATTCCTAAATAACTAGTTATTCGGGACCTCAAAAATAACATTTTCCCCTAAGAAACAATACAGACATTCACTCCCCTTAATTTTGTTGCTTAGTCTTTATTTATTGTTATTAATCACTGCATTTCCCGTACACACTTTATTTACATACTTTAACATCGTTTCCCCTCTTTTATCCATTTTGAACATTCAGACCGATTAGGTCATTTCTATCAACTTTCGTTTCTTAACTTGTGGATTTAGAAAAAGGTACCCCATAAGTGCTCATATAAATTAAATACCATGCTGCTTTTGTTTCACCTATTAATGGCTACGCCTTCCTATCCCTCTGTGGAGTGCCAAAGAGCTGTGAAATAGCCTAATAAATCATAATTTGGATCAATAGAATAACAAATATCCCCATCAGTAACCAAGAGGAGTACAAACAGCGACAATACTATTATTCATATTCTTAACTGTAAAACGCTGATTTTTTTTGTTCACTATGGTCGTCAATCCTCTTCATCGTCAAATTTTACCTGAAATGGGTCCTTATGTCGCACCCACTAACTTTCGTTTAACACTTTTCAGTGCATTTATATTTTCAAAAGTTAGTTTGTAGGGTTTGGTCTGTTTGAGGTTTGATCACTGATTGATATCGATTCGAGAAACAATGAAAACCAGCGAGTATTGGTTTCATCCTAGTTTGGAACTATTTAGCAGTAGGCACCAATGACCTCACTAGGGACTTTCAGGGCCCAAGATCGCTGATCACTCAGTCACTAAGAATGTAATTCAGTGACCAGTAAATACTAACTTCTATCACTTCGTGATAGAAGTATACACTGGTGACTCATCAATATTGATTTTTCGCACCTGCATGATTGAATTTACTGAATTTCCATTGATTGTTAATATTTTTTAAATGTGACAATGATTTCCTTAACTGTATAAATACGGAGTTTTGTTTAACATTTTCGACTGTTGTAGAGACAGTAAAAGCTCTCGTATCAACGTCCAGTCTTCTTTCTTTGTCTTGCGTGCCCGGCGGTATTGTTGTTGTTGACGTGCGATTAGGACAGATTAGCCAGCGCATTAAGTTAGATTCGCGCGTAGTCTACAAGGTCATAATATTTCATACATAACACTTCGTGACTTTAACATGACCACCAGCCAATGTCATCAACGAGTACTTGTCCTCACATCAGAAATGGTGGATCCCACTGGTTACGAATTCTCACTGGAACTCCAGATAACTTCTTCCTGTCAGTCAGCCACTAGTGAGCATCATAACTTCGGTTATATTTCAAGGACTACAAAACAAATCTAATGGTATAGCACTACGATAAGAATGAGAATCGCTTCATAGCTTCTGCTGAGTGTGGTATGAAGAATAATACATAGAGTATATTTAGTCTTCAATGATGTTCACCAAGTAATTTAATCTACGCTTGATCTAGAGCCAATAAGCTAAATTTTCTTCTATGATGTTCAACTTTCGCCAAAAACTGATTAATTTATCATAATTCGAAATAAAGTGAACAGTCAACTGTGGTACATGTATCTGCGGGTGCAGTTACATTGGAAGAACAAAAAGAAGGGCATATCTACAATTTTCTGAACATGTACCACAAAGTTTATGTCTAAAGGGAACAAATGCTTTAGACAGTGCCATTGCCAGGCATCTCCTTGACACGGGTCGTGAAATGGATGTCGCAAGATCGTTCATAATTATCAATAGACAAAAGAGTTCAAATCTCCACAAGTTTGCTGAAGCCATCTCCAGTAAGCGCCTGAAACCTGATTTATGCTTTCAGAAAGAAGCAGTTATCAGTCTTTCTTTGCCCTGGTAACTGGGTATTTTTCACCTTTCTTTCATCTGGTTACGTAATGTCGAAAGTTCCCATTGTTTATAATCATTATTGTTCGGAAGTGTTTAATATTATATCAGAACGTATTACATTTGCATATAAGTAGGAAAGTGGATATCAACTTCCATTTATTGACACACTTTTGATAAAAATATTTTACGTCTAGAGCAAACAAGAAATGTCGTAGAAGCTTTTACTTAAAAACCTGGAATCCAATAGTAGCTTATCAAAGGCGGTTTCAAAATCATTCTTCATCTGCATCCCTTCTCATATACTGTTGTTCATCAAAATACTTAAGATGACATCCCAACGTCAATGTACTTGCTCATGTAAAACTAATGAAGTAGTTCGTATAAGTGATTTTTTAAATTAATATACAGCAATTTCGCATACGACCTATTTCCAACTTCTATTTGACTCTCGTTACTTTAGAAATCTGCACTAACTTAGGGTTACTCAATCACTTGTATATATGGGCTACATTTTTTCAATTAATTTATCTGAACAGAAGCAACACATGTCCGCATCATAAATATATATATGCATTAGCATACAGTTATGCTTATATATATTTTACATATAATATCACAGCAAAAGTGGATATAAATAGCAAGTGGTATATATATATATATATACGCGCAACTGGTAATGTTGTTGATTTTGAGAAACAAATTAATAATCTAAAAGAGATATGATAACCTAACAGTTAAAGAGATGCAAAGGAAGTAGATAATCGACAGCAATGTGATTGGATGTTTATTTATACAACAATTGGTCTTGTAGCACAAAGTAACGTGCGAACGGCGAGTGAGAGTTACACACTCCAGAAAAAGAGGTTTAAGTTAACAAGAAATGCAAAAGGTGAAATGAAATTGACCTTTAATATAAGGTTTGTTCATGTGAATAAAATCTGTCAGTTGTGTCATCAGTATAATAGTGAATAATATATGTATTAGGATTATACATATATGACAACCATGAGACAGAATCATATTTGTAGGGTTTGACTTACGAATTATTATTATAAGGCACAGCTTACTCAGTTAAAGACAATGAGATTTTTCTTTATTTGATGGTGATAAACAAATTTGGACGTCACATTCAAATGAATTACCAGTAAACATAAGCAATTGTGCCGAAACTAATAATTGCCACTATAAAGATACTACTAATGATGGCGCCGGTTGTACTTCTCACATAACCACTTTCAGCATAAAATCGACGAAGGTACTGGAGCATACGAGCAGGTAACCATCGCTTACGTTCCATATCTGTTTCGCGCATTCGCAATCGCATGTTTTCAATTCGTTCACGCATTCTCACCTGTCGAGCTAACCTAGCTGCCCGACGTTCATGTAAATCGATCGAAGCGGCTAAATATTCCTCAGCCAACGAATCAGAACCTGTTCCGTCCATAGCTGTATCTGGTGATGAAACTCCCAGTCTCAGTAGCTCTGATGCACGTGAATTATCCCCATCTGGATTGAAAGTAGGTGTGATTGAATGAGACGTTGAAATGACAGAAGAAAGTGAATTTGTTTCAATACCGTCAGATATGGCTACAGATGATTCCATTTGACTGGTAGGTAAAGCATTATTACTTCTGAAATGGCAATCAACAATAACGATATCCATTAATGATTCTGTCACTGGACAACAAAAAATAATACATAACATAGCGAAGAAGAAGAGAGTTGATGAAACCTGTTATAAAACTGAAAATGAATACAGCCTATAGACAACTTGAAAAACCTAAATAACAAGAACTATTCTGATTTCAAATGAAGATATCTATTGATTTCTTTTCATGTGTATATATAGTCTTATTTCATTGAATACTTGCAAACGCTTCATAGTTAAAACAATCGATTTTCAGTTAAAAAGTACTGAAAAGATGATACTTCTTTTTATATGTAAAGTGAATGTATGTCCTGATTAGTGAAATATACCAAATATGTGAATTTTTTTTCAGGATAATGAAATAGGTATAGTTGTACATAATTTTCAAAGACCAACTTCAAACACTGCATACTCTGTCGTGTGACAAACCGATGTCCAGAGATGGTAACATTCTCTATGAACGAAAGTGCTCCTGAACAAGGTAGCCCTCAAAGTCTGTGGTCAAACGAAACGAATTTACTTAATCCTTCAAACACTTTAAGAACTCACTATCTTCCACAGTACTGGTAGGTGAGAAGTACTCACTTTGTGCAAGATTAATATAACAGTAAGACTGGGGTGATGCGATAACTCTTCAGTGGGCTTTTTAAACTAAGTATATCATGTAGTGTGATTAATTGGATTAAGTTTCAAACACAATTTATTATTAATGTCGTCATAAGAGACGATTCCGCAACTCAGAAGCTTGTTTTTACAGTTTTACTTCTGTTCTCCGTTTTAGGAAGTTGTATCAGCACCAACGGATTGATTGGTGACGAAATCTCAGCACGGATCCAAAAAGCTCGGGCTGCTTTCGCTAACTTACACCATCTCTGGCGTAGGCGTGACATCTGGCTATCAACCAAGGGACGTGTGTACTGCTCAGCAGTTCGCTCCGTCCTTCTCTATGGCTCTGAAACATGGCCGATACGAGTTGAAGACATGAAAAGGTTGACTGTTTTTGACCATAGATGTCTACGGTCTCTTTCTCACGTTAGGTGGTATAATAAGGTAAGTAATGTTGACGTTAGGCGTAGAGTGTTGGGCAAAGAGGGAAAATCAATAGACGAGGCTATAAAGTTACATAGACTGAGATGGCTAGGTCATGTGCTGCGTATGCCTAACCATCACCTTCCCCGACGGGCATTACTAGCTGATATAGGTGCAGGTTGGAAAAGAGTAAGTGGTGGCCAAACAAAAACATGGCATCAACCCATGAAATCTTTGACAGTTAAACTGAGTCAGATAGGGAGATGCAGACTTCCGGGTTGGGGCCCTCGGGACTCTAAGAATCAATGGCTGGAGACAATAGGTGACATGGCACAAAATCGTTGTCAATGGCTTACGCAGATGTATTCAGTCTCTGTAATCTTTCATATTCCTTCCTACCTTTACTCATTCTGTTTCACTCTATTGATTCTCTTCACTCATTTTCTTGTCTACATTTGTGTGCTATTTGGAACGTGGCAACTCGAACTGTTGCACTTCGGTGCCAAGTTCTATGTTGAATCCAGACTAACAGAGTTCTCCGTTTTGTAAGGGAAACAGAATTTCCCGTAAATCCAGAACAGGTGTTGAACAATTTCCATTGCATGTATTCTTAAGTAATTGGATAAACACAGATTCTGCTACTAAACCCTGCCTCCAATATACCAAGTTAACATTACAGAACTGAAAGCGTGCACAGGTACAAAAAACTAGCTGAAATTTTAATTTTTTTCTTATTTGAAAAACGGGGTTGACTGACACAGACGATTTAGATAGGAGTACAGTGTAAAATTTTTAAGTTCCCTGAGCAAAATATTAGATTTCCACTTTTGAAGCATAAAATGCTGAGGTATTGGTCTGCCCCAACTCCGAGTTTAAGGACAGAGAATAAAGTGATTAGTTTTTGGAAAACATACTTATTCAGGAAACTGTATCAACGCTAATTGATTGGTCGGTAATTAAACCTCAGCTCAAATACGAAAAGTCTGTTTTGACTCTCGCAAATTTGTATCACCTCTTGTGCCAGTAAGACATCCTATTGTCTATAAACTGACCTGTCATATTTTGCATAACCTTCATTTACAAGGGGAAGTTACAAATTTCTGACAAAAAGCGAGGTTTCCGTCCCACTTCAAAACATCACCGACTGTATCAATTAAAATCAATCGACCCAAAACTATCTCAAATAGTCTCATCATCAATCAGTGGCTTGGTCGTCTCCTAATTCAGTATGACAGAACTGATAAAAGACCTCGCAAGTAAGGCACCAGACAAGTAATTCGAAGGTCGCCGGTTCGAATGGTGTCACCACCCAGATTTGATTTCATTTTCAATCACTACCCATCACATAGCAGATATTGCTAAAACCAGAGGTAATATCAGATAAAAGTTGGAAATAAAGGGAGATATAGTATTCAACAACCTTTTGCATTCGGCGATGAGCCACATCTTCCTTGTGAGGGATAATGGTACTACCTAGCCGTCCAGGTTTAGGCAGGTGGAGTGGGAGTCCAACTCAAGACCCACTGACGGGAACTTGAATACTTAACCCAGTGAGCCATAGTGCCACCCTACTATTGCATCACTTGGCTTTGTAACCGTATGTAAACTTAACTCACAAACTCAAAATCCACGTCAAGTTTTATCCAGTGATCAATAAATGTCTAATATCTACTATATGTATTGACAGTCTAATGTAAGAAGGCTAACCAGCTATATGGGAAGTTAGGGTTCAATTTCCAGCCGAAACACTCCTAAACCTCGCCTAGTTTACGAGCCGATAGTAAGCCCGGAGAAGAGGGAGAGTTGAACATTAGACTAGCGACGCCACACCGTAAAGCAAAAACTGTAGCTACCTCATTCGGAGTGCAAACGATCAAAAAATGTCGATTTGCTGCATTGGGATACAAATTAGTAAACCAAAACTGAACACATTCATAGAACATGATATTGTAAGTGAATTTTAAATTTCATCTCAACAGAAAATGCATCCACTGATGTATTTCTGTTAAAACATATGTAGAATGAAGTTTTTTTAGGAAAGCTTATTGACGTGTTTGTTTTAAGTATGTTAACTTAGTTGTTAATAAAAGAAAGCAAATAGCAATAGACTGACCTGTCCCACGAATATATACGTTTATTTGGTTTGCCTGCCATATCTGGTAGTCCGTTCTTAGATTTCTTGACTATTAAATCAATTAGATTTTCCGATGTATCCTTGGTAGAGGAATCTATATCTTTATCAGAATAATTCTGCAAGTGATTCATTTCAAATGATCCAATTGGCTTTTTGACAACAGAATCTGCTTCTGAAGCGGATAAGGATTTCAAATTTGAGACCCATGGTGTAGTGATGGTATGTTGATTAATATGACCAGAATTAAACGCGGTGTTTCGAATTCTGACACCGACATTATCCAGCGGATTGAATAGCTCTGTTTCTATGTCTTCATCTTCGACCTCTTCTGTTTCAGCTTCAAATTCATCCAAATCGAGGTCTTCTACATCATCGTCCATGTCCTCTGACTCATCTTCACTTGAACCACCCAACATGATGTCGGCTTCATCTTTATCAGGTTCAAACTGGTAAATGCAGTAGAAATAGATATGAAAAAAAATGTCTATCTTCAATTAAAGTAAACACGAATGCGTGTAAAATGAAAGTTCTTGAAATACAATTACACTGTTCAAGAAAAATAATAGAAAAGTTTATATTCTTTCTGAAAGGAAAGATAAAGGTTAGCAGTAGCTGTTGACCACTTTTTCTTAGCTAATTTTTCTTGTTTTGAAAGTAAGATGTTATTAAAATAATATAGAAAATCAAAACAAATGATTCAGCGAAGAGACTCTTTTCAACGAATTTATCATCAAGCTGTACAATCGTATATATATGGTTTTTAAGAAGTTATATCCGGTGAGGGAATTGAAACATAGGTGTGAATGCATGAAATAATAATAATATGAAGTGCAATTAAAACTAAAATGTTTGTGATTATAATCGTAGTTAAAGGTCAAGTGGCAAAGCAAATTAATGTCATATATAGAATAATTCATAGGATGGATAGAACTTGAAAAAGGTGTGCAATTATAAGATTAGTAGACAAATCGAAAAAATAAAAACGTTACGTAATATTGTGTGAAATTTAATAGCATAGAATTTAATGTTGCATAAAGGAATTGATTTAGAATGACAAGTGGAACAAGTGAAATAATACCGGGGACAATTAAAAATGAGAGTAGTAATAGTAACAATTGACTTAATAAGGAAGAGTATACAAATTGAATAGACAAAAATGAAAATGGAATGTATCGAAACAGAAAAGCCAGATCTCTGTGTACAGAAGAAGTTCGTTCAACCCCTCCAACTTTCATGGTCTTAATCCCTCTATGCTAAAGTATGGTAATCCCCAATCATACTTTAGCTCTACCAACTCTCCATTTTTTCATTTTTGTCTATTCAATTTGTATACTCTTCCTTATTAAGTCAATTGTTACTATTACTACTCTCATTTTTAATTGTCCCCGGTATTATTTCACTTGTTCCACTTGTCATTCTAAATCAATTCCTTTATGCAACATTAAATTCTATGCTATTAAATTTCACACAATATTACGTAACGTTTTTATTTTTTCGATTTGTCTACTAATCTTATAATTGCACACCTTTTTCAAGTTCTATCCATCCTATGAATTATTCTATATATGACATTAATTTGCTTTGCCACTTGACCTTTAACTACGATTATAATCACAAACATTTTAGTTTTAATTGCACTTCATATTATTATTATTTCATGCATTCACACCTATGTTTCAATTCCCTCACCGGATATAACTTCTTAAAAACCATATATATACGATTGTACAGCTTGATGATAAATTCGTTGAAAAGAGTCTCTTCGCTGAATCATTTGTTTTGATTTTCTATATATTAAAATAATAAACATACAAGCAGAATTCAACTAACGGCTCAGTTAATCAGTTACGCAGGACAGATTTCTGCGTAGACTGAAAGTCAAGCACTAAACGAAATGGAGCTGAGAATATGTATTTGATTTCTACCCATCTAACTGGACCTATATGAACATGCCCTTTCAGAAAGTCGTTAAATTGCAGAATCAACCATAAGTCTGGAACGATATTGGGCTGCCTCAAAGATCACTCGGATAAAGTAATGAGCAGTGAATGAGGCGTTTACCACTGATTTAATGCAACGCCTATTGGTATTAATACTATTAGAATTAGGTGTCAGATACTCATGAATATTATTTTGTTGTTCATTGTCGACTAATAATACATTTACAGGTAATAACAATAATAGTAATAATGATGATAATAATAATAACAATAAGACATGTGCCACTTTACAAAGCTATGCAATCATCTTAAATTATGGACTATAAGCGTATCGAAGTTCCACTAAACCATTGACTACTTAAATGAGAAAACCACGCTTCTAAATAAGCCAATCATCTAGTATTATGATGGGACACTGTACCGCATCATTTGAATAGCTATTCAAGACACAGTTCAGATAGAGTCGGAATAAAGATGAGCAGAACTTAACAACTATATATTGTCTGATAAACTCTGATTTCCCTTTTTCCCATCTGGTGAAATATGTACAAAACGAGGATGATTAGTAGGAAAAAGCTTTTAAAATTGGTCTTACTTTTAATAAGTAACCTGGACACAATGTTGCACTACTACTTTGAAAAACATAAAAATCATTGTCAAAACGGAATAATATGGGGAACAACAACTGCTTAAAACTGATGTCTAAGGACTCTTCTACGCCGGAGATATTTTTTATGAGCCACAATTCTCGTTTGAGGGATTCGAATTCGACCCACTAGATGGAAATCAAGCGCTTGCGTCAGTGAGCCACGCGTTCACCAAAGAGCTGAAATCTCAACCATATAGTTTTCAGACGACAATGTGGAACTTACTTCCTTAGAACACATAAAATAACTATATTCATAAGCAGAAGAAGATCAAAGTTGAAATGATAATACTCGGACAAGCAACTACAGCTTACCCAGATATCACTGTACAAGGATTCTGTGTGTTAAAAGAGGTTATTCAATTCACCTCAGAAATATAAGCGAGATATCATAAGTATGAATAAATAATGTCATGTCAGACCCGCTGAACATGGTGTCCTTGTTGGCGCAGCAACCCAATGCAAAACGTTATAATATTTAGAACAACGGATGCTGTGATCGAGTCTCAAGTATCACCCACTGGGATGTAGATGCATCCAACTGATGAACCTCAAATTGGAAAAAATGCACGTTTCAGATTCCACCGCAAACCACTACCAAACAAAAAATTCTGGAACTATATATTGTTAATATTTAAAAACTTCACATGAATATTGATCTTATGCGCTCCGTTAACTCCAATATAAATATGTATAATAAGTAACACCGTCAAAAAAAGGCTCAAATGAGTAGTACTCATAAATCAAGCGTCTTAGATAAGTAACGTCTTATTGTCTTGTCAAAATCAACCAATCCCGAGAACAGTAATTAAGAAGTGACGACAGAGTTGATGACGTGGTACAGCAGTCATATAGGAGAATCGTAATATACAACAGAACAGTGAACATATGAAAAATGACATATTTACCTTGACATACGGTCGTTGGTCAACCGGTGTAGCAAGCAAAGTATCAGCAGCTTTAATGATGGCACTATAACAAAATCTTAATTGATCAGCTGTTTGGATGATACCCATACGGCATTTCCTCAATTCGAGAAATAAATTCCTGATACTGACACCGGAGATAGAGTTCCTCTGTTCAATCTAGAAAGAAGAAATCAAAACACAAATTTTAACTAATATCGGGAAATACATACATAGAAATTGAAGAAATGGTTGTCTGTTAGTCGTTTGGTGAGAGCAATTCTAATATGTTTACTGCTCAGCTCTGACATAACCACTAAAAGGTTAGGTGAATAATAGAGATTTATGGAATCGGAACAGTGTTGTCTACTTCGTAAAGCTAGTTAGTTACAACTTAATTACACAGAACAGACTATCCGTCTACCAAGTTTTGAGCTACACGGTATGGGAACTGATGATACCACCCAGTCGTCTAAGTTAAGGTAGGTGGAACATGACTGCAAACGGGAATTCATTAGGAGCATGACAATTTCTTAAGTCAATAAAACTACAGCTCGTTTGCATAAAGTGGGCTAAGGTTAATACTTTTTTCAGAATATTTATACAAACTACAGTAAAACTAACACATTATTTAGACATAAGATTTTATCAGCATGTAGAGCAGTTAAGCGATACACAGCTTTAAACATCAGTATGTGATCCAATTACTAACAAATTAAAATGACTACCTAGTTGAAGATAGTAGCAAGAACAGGAATATTCTGTTCAGCAGGAATATTGTCTACCAATAAGAACAAAAAGTACAGACGAAAAACACTAATAGCAGTGATGATAATAATACTAATAATGTTTCACCGTGGTATGCATCTAGTAAACAAGTTAATATAAAAATTACTTAGGGAATTTGACAGTGAGCAAAGTTATCCATCACAAATAGTGTTATTAGTTGATGCCTTGACCTTATCAGGTTTACTACGATAACCAAAACTTAAAAAAAAAAACTAATACACACCTAAACACAACAGCTAATAAAGAAGCAACTTCATGGTATTTATAACGGTAAGCTGAATAAACAACTATAAGAACTACTACTACTACTTACGCATAATAATTAACAGACTTTAGCGGAGACTAAAAATTTATGGAGACAATGTCCAAAACAACATTTGAGGAATAATTATATCAAAAACATATCAATGAGATTTTCATTTGACAGTACTGCATATTTGAAAGTTGAGTAAATATGTTAATTATTATACAAATCTTAGAATGTTTGGTGGGAAAATTAGGATTAAAGCAGAACATGTTATCAATAGAAAATGTGAGAAAAATGGAGGTCTCGTACAGCGTATTACGTACAGAAATGACTTACCAAGATTAATGCCAAATCTATAAGAACGAATGCCCCTGAACGTCCAATGCCAGCGCTACAATGAACAACCGGCGGATAAAGAGGATTATCTAATGCACCTGTGGCTCTCACAGACCAAAGGAAATTCAATATTGCGCTAGGAGAATTGGGTACTCCAAAATCTGGCCATTTAGTATATTGCATATGCAGAACCCGATGAGTTTCATTGGTCTAAAGATATAATTTAAAATAATTTGCAAACATAAAATATGTTGTATAGAATTCTTTTTATTCTACTTTCATTTCCAGCCTTTGACACCAAAAAATAAAGAATATGATTTCATGATTATAGGTGCTGCTTGCACGATACTTCGGGTATCAAAAGCTGATGCACTGATGCAGATATTACAAGTGATAAACCTCAATCTGCTTGAGATCATGCAAAAAGTTGACAACTGACTGCTCAATATATATATATATATATATATATATATATATATATATTTAATGGAATCCAAGTATTTTACTAAAAAAACTGTTCTACACAGTCAGACATCTGAAAGGTCTTCATTCAATTTTCTAAGCTTTTTTGATTACATTCCAATAAGATTCAGTGCTATAAACAAATCTCACCTTAATTAATTATGTAAAATTCAACAGTGAAGAAAGGTAAGTTGACTAGGATGTTAACGAAGTTAATACCACTGACTTTCTCAAACAAAATTTCTGAATTTTTCTCGACGGTTCCTAATTAAGGCAACATGTAATGAGATAAAAATAACCTAATTTCCCAGAGTCTTAAACATATTCTGGTTGGATTATATTATTTTACTTAGGTAATCAGCAATCATCACTATCAATAAGCAAAATAATATGCATATTATCGGTGTAACAGCAGGGAAATTCAGCGAAAACTTATGAACATAAAAGGCAATAAGTATAATCACACAGTTTGCAAGTAAACAAAGTTAAAAATGCATGTACAGTTTTCTTTGCACAGAATTACTTACCATACTAATAAAAGTATTATTTATTTAATAGTTTAGTAAGTCTGCAATTATGAACTGCGAATTTTTAGCTGAACAATTCGCTTATGTAAACTCTATTTTTAGAAGGTAAGCACCTCTCAGTCTAACGCATATACATTCACATAAAACATTAACGTAACATTCTACAGAAAAAGATGAAATTATTACACATTGTAAAGAAACAAAAGCTCTCTCCGGATTGGTTATTTTGGGAATATGCACAAAATTGACTCTTTTTACGCTTATAAGATATAGAATGGATACCTCTAGAAATGGATTTACCTAAATGTATGAAGGATAGGTGAGAAATTTCCGTGCACAATCCAGTCAAACGAAACATGTGTGAAATAATTACTCTTTTCCCAACATCTCTTCAATGGAATCTGTATGACGAAAATTCAAGAGGACCTTTACGGTTACATCAATAGCTGTGAAGCAATCAAATAAATAATACTTTGGATCACTAGGATGACAAGATGGATTGCAAACATCCATCGTAATAATCGTAAGGACTATAAATAGCGACACAAAAAACGCCTTTTTGTTCCTGTTGTTTGGCTCACCATGCCCTTCGATCTTCTTTATTATCAAACTGTACCTGCAGTGGGTTACTATATTGCGTCTACTGACTTCTGTTTGGGTGACACCTTTAGTGCATTTTACTAGTCATTCAAATTTCGTCACATTTCCCAACTGTGCATCCACGGTCCTTCTGCCGACTACTTTTTATCATTTTTGTTGATCCACTATATGGATGATTTTATTTATTTAATCATTTTGTTTGCCATTGGAGTTAAGTCGTATTTTTGAATTACACCTATTATGCATTACCTGGTTATTACTGTTGCTGATACTTGCACAATTGACTGCAAGTACGCACAACCTTTAGTTTCGTCTTGTTTAAAATACACAAGAATTTCTAAGTCCTGACAACTACTGTTTTTGTAGGCTAGCATGCATTCAGTAAGATCATAAAGTAAATAATAAGTTTATAAGTTCCCAGACCGTAGGTGTTACGAACTTCCTGGAATAATTTGAGTGCCAAGTCAGATTGATTCATTATAAATTATTTAAATTAATCCCAGCGTGTTAAGAAAATCAAAACAAGATAATAATAAATCTGATGAAGAAGCTGTGGCTTACACAGCGAAACGTTCAGAAAAATCTTGTTTTGATTTTCTTAACACGCTGGGATTAATTTAAATAATTTATAATGAATAATAAGTTTGTCTCACAAGAAGTCATGAAAATTTTACACACTGTTGAGAATACATCTGTTTCCAAATAACTATTCATAAAACAATTTCTACGCAGTCCTTGAGGCCTATAATTAAGTAATTGTCTTGCTGCGATGAATGTAAGGTGCCAGTATTGTGACTGACCTATTACAGATATACATGAGTCAAAATAGGTACCTATATAAAGGCTAACCATTTAAACTTCCCAAGTCCTAAAAGCAACGATGTAAAATCTACAAATGTAAACTGGAACTTGTATTCAAAAAGGACACGCCCAGGAGCTTTTCCTATAGTGACCATTTAGGTGTTAGTAGTGGTCTGTTATATCTAAAACCCATCTGATTTTTACGGAATTGTTGTAGAAACCAACTGCCGAGTCAATACGAATCACAGATTAGTTACAATACTACGTTCTTTACTAGCTATCAAGAGAATATTTAATTTGTTTCCTTCAGTATGGGATAATCAATGACCTAGATTATTCTGATGGGTCCCTTATATTCCCTGAATAGTATTTCTGTAATCTTATTAAATAATACATGGAATGTTAAGCTTTCTGAACTCATCTGGCTTAAGTAGTGGGTTTACAGATATTTAGTGAATTAACGAATAGGTCCAGGACTGGTTTTATATCTGAAAGTGCATTGAACAAGAGTATCTCAGCTAGTAGTCATTTATACTCCGTCGGATGAAATAGTATTAAGACTGGAGAACTCGTGATACTTCTCATGTATGCATGCCCATTTAGTGTAGTCTTCATGTTAAGAAGAATGTTTTCGTTACCCAGAAGTGCGAACCTATGGTCAAACTATCAACAGTAAGCACCACACTTTATACAACTTAATCGAGACATTTGGATAAGACCTTTAACTCTTGAGCAATAAGGAAAGCTTTAAGTAACCAGAAAAGGGGGAGAAGATGGGGCAACATTGAATAACTCTAAGGGACATTAAAAACTATCAGATAAAATCGTTGGAATCTCTATCTGTCTATGACTGCTAGCACTTACTGATTTCCCGTAGAAAGAATGCTAATCTTCTAGTAACCAGAAGAAAACCTGACCAGTCTTTGTAGAGTCCTTACAACAACAAATCTAAGGAAAACAAGATATGTTTTAAACTTGGTGGACGTGTATACGAAGTCTGGTGACATTCAAGTTTACTTGACAATATTGCGACACTATATAAGTACAGGAAGTCCTTGAATTCTATTAAGTGTTAGGTATCACAATTAAGATTCGTAATCCTACTAACAAACTTGCCTCTTCCTGACAATTAATCACGGCTATGATTATGCCGTATGACAGTAAAATGTAACATAAAACATGAAAATGTTAATAATTACTAAACAGTCACTTAGTCCTACGTTCTGAATGGTCCCTTGCTTATGAATTCGTTTGGGATTTTAGGACACGCGAACCCCACTTTCTACTGAATTTTACACCTAAGATGTTGCTAATTATCAGGAAACGTCAGCTATTAAACACTAACGTCTTGATACACCAGGCAATTTATGTCTATAAGTTGAGCCAAAAACCTATTATTTCATGAATACACAAAATTATACAGGTTTAGGAGGGACTAAGAGAAATCTGAGAAAAATTAACTCTATTCACAACATTTTCACGGGTAATTTTAAAGCGTCTTACCTCACTGTTTGTGATGTTAAATTTTCGTTGGATAAAGAGCTTCGTATTTGTCTCTTCCTCCAATTCAACAATTAATCCAACATCACTTAACTTCAGAACAGAAGAACCCCCATTGTGAGGAAAATATGGATGACATCTGAGAGAGCCTTTCTCAATAAAACGATTCAGCATAATAATGGCAGGGCATTGACGTTCCCATACCATTAACCAAAAATGGTTTACTGTTTGTTGCATAGGTCCCTGGGTTAGTATATATTTCCGAGAAGGGACATCCGGAATGCTCACAAAGCTTGCATTGATATAATCACCATCACGTGCATTGTACAAGAACACCCGAGTAGAATCAACTAAAGCACTATTTACAACTGTAAATTTACATACATGGACTGACATCACGATAGCGATTTTTCCAACGGTTTTCAATATCTCTTGCAGCATCCACTGAAGCATTCTGATTTAAAATAGTGGACTTATTTTTAAGCTGCTACAGAAAGATAAATATTAATTTTCATGTTCATACAAATACCTCATAGACAACATTCCATGAATCATCTCTATCAAATTGTAACATCTCGTCCTTCACATTCAGTGTAACGCACGCGTTCTCCAAAATACTTTCGCCTTCCATCATTATATGAATTGTACTTAAAAACTAACACGAAAACTCAGCCCATTTCAAGTAATGTTTTACGTTGAACCGCGCCAACGAATCACAATGTTCAATGTTTGACAGTGTCTCATTTTCATTGTCGCTGTAACGATCTGGCGCTGATCACTTGACTTTCTCATGCTATTTTTCAGTGTTATAAAAGGGTTTCGGATCCTCAGTGACTTTCTTTGAGATTTTTTAGCCATTTATAACTTATAACTCTGTTCAGATTCAGAATTCAGATATGTTGATTGAGAATGGAAAGTTTGAAGCCTATGTCAATCCTCTACTAATAAATTTCCGGGCTTGTTCAAACCCTGCTTGAATGAATCAGTTTGGGTTGCAGGTAATTACTTCTTCTGGGAGTAGTTTCCAGGAGTTGATGACCCTGAGAGGACTAGTACTGCACAGCAATTTAGTTTCACCTTGACTTCTAAACTCTCCTGCTATGTCCTCTAAGATGCTTTGACCTGATGGGAAGGAAAGGACAGGAAACATCATGTCCATGATCATAGTTTAAAATTTTAAACGCTGTACTTAAGTAACCTCTGCCTGCGGTATAATAGGGAGAAGAGATGTAAACCGTCTAATCTTTCCTCGTATGATATATTAGCCATGCCAGGAATCACACATGTTGCGTTCTTTTGAACCCTTTCTAGAATATGTCAGTCCCCTTTAAGACAAGGACTGGCTGCTTGGATAGACTTTTACAGCCTTGACCTTATTAGAGATGTATATAAGGAGGTTAACATACCTCTGGTGATTCCAGAAAATATCCCCATTTAGACATTTGGAAAACAGAAAGATTGAGCGAAGAAATATTTACTTTTCAATTAGATCCTCTTCTCTGGCTCTACTCTAATATATATAGCATTTTTACAATACACAACAATTTACCAAACAAGTGGTGATATGTTTGTTAACAATAATTAAACAGTGTCAAAATGTCAATGGGTTGATAATTAACGCGGAAAATCAATACACATTTAAAAAGTAGAAATGGATAGAATAAATTAATTTTACAAGAATAACACGTAATTAAAGATGAAGTGGTTAAAATAAAAATAAAATAATTTGGACAATTATAATTTAATAGGGAAAGGGGGGCGACGTAGTCCTGTCTTGTAACGATGGCCACGGTAAGGAAAGTGGCTGTGCAAATTTCTTCTGTACACATAGGCTTGGTTTCTTCTGGTGGATTCCGATTGCTTCAGCTGTCTGTAGAAGACGAACTCTTAGAGCAAAGTTAATATTAGGCAGTTTCATCGTCGTATTTCTGAACATCATCCAGCGTCGTTAAGCAAGGGACAAACAAGATCTATTCGTAGTTCTATTTTAGCACACCTTGTTGATACTGAGCACAAGGTTGATGTGAATACTGCATTTAAAATTATATATAGCATTCCGACTAATCTTAACTTTGCTCTACGAGTTCGTCTTCTACAGACAGCTGAAGCAATCGGAATCCACCAGAAGAAACCAAGCCTATGTGTACAGAAGAAATTTGCACAGCCACTTTCCTTACCGTGGCCATCGTTACAAGACAGGACTACGTCGCCCCCCCTTTCCCTATTAAATTATAATTGTCCAAATTATTTTATTTTTATTTTAACCACTTCATCTTTAATTACGTGTTATTCTTGTAAAATTAATTTATTCTATCCATTTCTACTTTTTAAATGTGTATTGATTTTCCGCGTTAATTATCAACCCATTGACATTTTGACACTGTTTAATTATTGTTAACAAACATATCACCACTTGTTTGGTAAATTGTTGTGTATTGTAAAAATGCTATATATATATTAGAGTAGAGCCAGAGAAGAGGATCTAATTGAAAAGTAAATATTTCTTCGCTCAATCTTTCTGGATTCCAGAAAAGCCACTGCAAATTGCCGATAAGTATCTGACAATACGTGCAGACATCGCGCAATAATGTGGCATTGTTTTTAAGTCGTGACGCCGAAATCGAAATGAGTCTGAACTAATGGGCGAGTTATTCCCTCTAGATCGTAGGAGCTGATGCTTGAGTGCACGTGACTGCACATTGCGCAACGTTGATCGGGAGCGACCATTCTTTAAACCAATCTAATAGTTGTTTGGGGTGTCCCTGAAAAGTGAGAGTATCGCCGTCGCCCTTCAACCTTCTCCAGATTTTTTACTGATATGCACACGCGGTCATTGGAGAATCCATGAGCAGAGATAATTCATTGGTATACAAAATAAATAAGAGGCCCGAGTACCGTGCCTTGTGGCACTCAGCTGTGTTCTGTTGTCCCGGAGGACGGTTTTGAGTTCATCGTAATGCTCTGTCTCCTACCTATGAGGAACTCCCTCATTCAGGAGAGGATATAGCTTGAAGACCGTAGTCAATGGGTCGGCCGGCTGTGTGTGTTAGTAGTTCCTTGAGAAGCCTTGGATTAAGATAATCAGGACTCATTGATTTCCCTCGATCTAGTTTCTTCAGGCAGTTGCACATAATGTCTTGGCCGACGTCATTCGAGTCTATCCTGTGTTCCCCTGATGCAGCCATAGCTGATCTTGTGCCAAGTGACGACTCCTGTGTAAAGACTTTGGAGAGATAAGTGGATCCTCTTGATCTTCTCCAACTGTGTCGTTGTCAACATTCAGGTATGGGACCCCATTGGGTGCCTTATTCCCCAAGTTCACCTTCGAGAAAATTTTCTTAGGTTGTCTTTACATTTCGAGCCAAGTGCATTTCGAACTTCATCTTTGTTTGGTGGATCTCTGAAAGTGCTTAGATCTTAGCGACGTGGACCCAGCTTCATGGCTTCATGGCATGTTGGACTAAGGCTAGAGAGATCCTAAATTCCGGCAGTTCATATTTAAAGGAGCTGTCTGAAGACGGCATGGTAAGACACTGAAGTCACAGATTAAGAGACTTCGACATTTCAGTGTCAAGTAGCTTCCCCAGTAGCTTCTCTACTGGGGAGTCCTCTGCATTACAGTCAAGACTGCAGTATGTAGCAGTAGGGCTAATATCTTGACCTATACACTTAGGTCTGGAGCGTAGAAGTTCGCACTTTCCACCTTCGTGTGTGGGATCTTCAATGCTACGCATGGTTAAGCATTTCTCGAGATAGACGGCTACGCCACCTCCTTCGCGCCTTAGTTGGCGCTGGGAAGTTTGGCAGGTTAACTTAGTTTTATGTGACGTCGTATTTGAGCTGTGCCTCTGTGATGACAAGTATGTCGGGGTTTCTGGATTCCATCGTATTACCCAGCTCAGTCCGTTTTTAAAACGGGCTGTGGGTATTTTTGTGGCGCACCGTTAGCTTAGTTTGGTGCTTTTGTGGCCTACCCATAGGGTTTTCAGGATCATCAAACTTCGAACTTTGACAACTCCAAAAAACCTTAAACCTTCAGGATTTTCTCGCCCTTCTCTTGGTTTTAGAGCCTCAGCCTAACTTTTGACGCCATCTGCTAGGCATAATTCGGTACGGACGTATGTGTCTGATGCCTTAAGAGTTTGGGAGTTGCCCAGTATAGTACCTCTCTCTGTTTTTGAGTTAAGTACGACTTTGAGAATGCGCACTGGCTGATTAACTGCAGAGTCAGCCATTTGGCCGATTCTGTACAAGCTGCGTATAGTTACACCTGATACTGTTGTTGGCAGTAACTAAACTAAGATTGGTTTGCCTCGGTCAAGGTCAGATTGAAACCTGGCCTTGTAATCCGAAGCCAGTGATTGTTCTACTTTGTGCAGAATGAGTGACCTGTGGGAGAGATCGGGGTTGCCCGCAGTGACTTTCTTACTCCTCAGAACATTCAATTTAATTTTGAGCTTCACTGCCACCTATGATTGTGAAACCGTAAAGACTAAATAGTTCACGCAAGTCCCGCTTGCATCTCAAGGTGAAATTAATCACGTGACATTTGGGGGGATTAACTTCAAGACCATTCGACGAGAACCGCCTACTAATTCCTGATAAAAAGTGGTTTATTTTGGAGCAGTCTGACTGAGAAGCAACAGAGAGAGAAACAGTCAGATCACAGGCATACTTAACCAAATTAGCTTCGTCAGAATGGGGCAAATCATGTGAGGAGAATGAAAACAGAAAAATAAAAGATACAGCACAGCGAAGAAGACCAGCTAAAGTAAGCGAAGCAGTGGATGACCTCCCATTGTAAACAGTGTACTGCCTCCTATCCGAAAAATGGGAATGCAACCAATTATAAGCCCAGTATTGTGCTTGTATTGCAGCAAGCTTGTTTAACGAAATAGGCCTAAGTACAGAGTGGAAGGCAGATGTGTAATACAGGAAGGTACACCGAGTCGATTTGCCCCCTCTGCCTAAACTAGAGACAATATTATGATACAATACGACGGTGGCATCTTAAGTAACCTACTATGTTTATAAGGGAACTGATTAGGGTCTTTGGATGCTTTGGTGAAAGTTCAGGGCGAAGTAAAAGCAGTCTCCATTATTTTGAAAAATGGTGAAGTAATGATAACAGTTCTAAACTTAAGAGTTGGTCCACTTGATGACTTAGGCACAGGAACAACCTTAATGTCCTTCCAAGAAGCAGGAACAATTTTATTGGAAAGCGATTCATTGAAAATGCCAATGAGGGGATGACATAAAATGTCAGCACATTTATTGAGGATAGTAGCTGTGCCATCATCTGGGCCAAAGGACTAAGTTGGTTTCAGATATTTGAGATACTTGAAGATATCGTTTGTGCTAAGTCCAGAGAAGAGGTCATTATTTGTACTTGTAGTATTTTAGATCATAACATCAGCTGTATAACATTGTGTGATTTATCAGAATAAAATCTCACATATAATGGAGTCATACTCTACTACAGTGCCTAGGTTTTATGCTTATATCAACATATGAAGGGTGTCAACAACAACTGAAGAAGGAACAGTTTTTATTTGCTTATCCACGGTGAATTCCTTAAACAGCTTCTACATATTTGATGAGGTTATGCATGATAAGAACTTTTGGTTCCAGATCATATTTAATCTCCGTATCTCTGATTTCTTTAAAATGTTCATTTTATAACACCGGGATTCTCTTCCATTTTGCATAAACTTTCTCTTTCTTTGTGAAGCTTTCTGATCTGAGAAGAGGAGAAGCGGTCGAATTTGAGAAGAGTGTCTCTTTTGGACGACAAACGTCAAGACAGTATTTGGGATAACATGTTTCGTCCGTGATTGTGTCATCTAGAACTTGTTTAGTGAATAGCTCCCAATTTGTATCATTTGATATGGTTCTTAAATTCTGTGTCTTATCATGGCAGCAACATTTATGTTGTGTTTTCTTGCCAAGGTACAAGAAAGCCACTTTGTGCAGCGTTGTTTTACATTTTGGGCAATTTATGTATGACAAAATGATCAGGATTAAGTAGTGGGGCTTTTTTCTGAGCTTTAAATTTGCCGAAGTCGTTCGCAAACACCAGATCCAGAGTATTTTCTAGTGGTTTTGAGATGTTGACAGTATTTTCATGGCCTAACGATGAGAGGAGACTGTAGACACTAAAAACGAAGTAGGCAGTAACCACTTGCAAAGGGTTTCTAAGGCAAGTGGCAGCGAAGGACGTAAAATCATTGAATAATGATAATTCTGACAGACTGATATGTAATCACATGATATCTACTTTGTTCGCCAATCGGATATGGTTTGTTGTATGTCTTTTGGTCATTAGTCAGTGATAACTCACATTCTAGTCTGTCCACCAACTAAATAACGATTTATGACCTTTGTCGCATGACACTGCAGCCAATCAGAATCCAGGAGGGGCAAGAAAAACTAATTTATCTTTCTTATTGGTTCATACACGCTAGTTACTTTTTATACTGTTGTACTGTAGAACTGTACTGTAGAACATTTCTATGCACACTCATATGTGACCGTTAATTTTCCTTGTTGGAATATACTTATCCTTCGTCAACGTATGGGTCCTCAGGATTTACTTTTCAGGTTTGAGAAATTTAACTAATAAGCAGTACATTCTCGTTAGTCATATTTATACTCAGTCGCTCCATAACTCAGACTATATCCAGGTGCAATATAAATGCTTGAGATGTATACGTAGGTTGAAATTTAACAGTGACGCAGGCAATTTTGTCACTAGGGCATTTGAAACATACATTATTTGAAGTACAGCACTAATGACTGATGAAGGCTGAAAAGCCACCACCACATTTCTTTTTAGAGCTACACGGATCCTGCGAAGCTTTCGATATTCGTCTGACCAATTTCTCCGATGCCAGCCAAATTGTTAGGTGAGTTTTTAGAACTTGATGGATGAAGCATTCACCAAATATTGGGTCCATGCAAGGATCAATATCAACAAGTAGATGTGATTATATCTGAATCTAAGGAAATGTCATCAGGAGAGAAGAACATTTCATTTATAGAGAATTTCCAAGTTCAATTCACACTGAAGTTGATGATGTTGTGCAAAAGAAGGATGAATTGTTCGCAACCAAACCATCCATTTCGTAGAAAAGAACACTATCAAAAGCACTCACCTGAGTTATAGACCTAGATAATTGAGTTTTTGTTGTCTACATTATAAGGTAGATCATTTCACATATAATAAGCATTCGAAGCAATTAGCTTTCGTCCAGACATTTTTCGATACTGTCCTATCATGCAGTGTCTTAATCCCACTTCCCCTAGGGTTTGCAGTAACAGAAGTACATAGAACGAACAGGACTAACTACTATAAAACAAGCAGTTCAAAGTGTGACTTAGTACTTTGAGGACAATCAAGGTATACTGCATGAACGTCCTCAAGATCCTTATACTGTTGGTTACAACCGTGCTTCCAAATCTGTAATTATACGCACGATTAGTTGTTTCTTCAGACTGACCAACCCTAACACAGTGGCTAGAATTCTTTCAGCACCGCGCCAACTGATCTACGGAAAATACAGTGGTTATGGTTGTTCAGTGGAACATTTAGTTAACGATAACATTGAGATAACGATGAGGCATTCATTTGCAGCGCAGCGCAACAACTTTTGATGTCATTAGTGGAAAATCCTATTGTTGGAGTCATGTCTTTCCTGATTTCCATCAGTCGTTAGTGGCGAGACATATACAGCTGGGTTGAATTCATGAATTTCGCCGATCCTGCATACTTTCCTATCCAGTGCTTCAAAGAAACTCGGAAACATTTGAGACCAGAAAACAATCACCTTCTTGGAGCATCAGATCCTTGATTTCTCATCGTGTACCGTGCTTCACTTTTTTAGATTCCGCATCATTTCAGTCACACGGATTCACGGTCGATTTCCTGATGCATTTTCTTGTTACTTTGTTTCGGTATTGATTTTGTTTAACAGCCTTGACTTTAAGATCATGTTTGCTGACTAAGTGACTAGCACCGGTAAGTAGGTCAACTTTATTTTTCTCGTTTTAAGGACTTTGTTACTTTTCTCGCCCCCTTGAACACTGTGCCTTGTTATTTTGACAAAAGTGGATTGTAGGTTTCAACCAAAGAAATGAGAGTTTTGGTTACCCAGCCAGGAGGAGACACTTATGAGGTCCCTTCAATTATTACGGCCCTAACCATTTCATCATATTAAAAAGTTACATTTACTCTCATTATGCTGCTACGGTTAGGTTCTACAAAATGCTTTAGCAATGTTGTCGTTAGTAACTCATCAAGAACTGGTAGAAACTGTTTAAAGCGAGCCGCTTACCTTCACATTAACCTACACACGGGTGATTGTGGTGAGTTACCTGTTATTAGTAATGAGGAACAAAAATTTTTTTAGTTTAACAGACGTATTAGTTCAGCATTTCACGTCCTTGGCATGACCTATGATGCGGAATAATTTCGACTTACATACACATTCCATGTAACACTCGACCTTAAGAACGACTATAATTTTGAAACTAAAGGCAGTTTTCATACTATCAGAATACTTATCAGAAACTTGATAAACAACTGAACTCTAGTACGACTGATTATGGACGACGATCATTACAGCTTTATTGCTGAAACAATAACAAACTGAAACACAGCAAAGTAAATTATACGGCAGTTTGGTCACCAAGCTAACAGTTAATAAATACAAATAAATTGAAAAAAGCCTACAAATAAGCGTCAGTTTAATGTGCATCAGCACTGATGGTCATATTGCTCTGGTCTTCTACCAACTAGTAAACGTTAAAGTCACGCTAGAGATTGTCACGTACAGCAATAAATGGTTCTGATTGGCAAAGTCATTGGACGTTACTTCGGTGTTCACTAGGACTGATATCAACGACAATCAAAGCATTATTCTGAATATGTGAACCATTAGTGCGTTGTATTTTGATGAGCTGGTGATGCATGTAGGCTGGTTCTGCCGTGTATTTAATTGTAGAACTATGGTAATGGGAAAGAATGTCATTCCACACTGGATACGCTTATTTCATGTAACAAAGTGATGTAGCATTGATAATGTGGTGTTGTGATGAATAAACTTATTTAACATTGTTCTGGTGTTCCGAGCAGGAAGATATGAAAATGCTATAGTACACGGAAGTTGTCACCTGCTCGAATATATTCATAACACGTGGACCATAAACAGATAATGAGGCAAGTCAGGAAATTTAACCCGTTCGGGACACTAGACTTATTTTACAGTCTAAGGGTGCATCGGTAACCAGGAGTCGCCCACGTGCAATCGGATGTGATATGATAGCATCCTAAGTGGAAAGGGTGCTGCGTCACTACCTAGAGCTTAAACAGTCCATTTAAACGGAGAACTTTTGCACCCAGTCTAGAAAGATAATAGAAATGTGAGCTCCTGATTATGTGAAATTTTTACAGGCAGACTAATGTCTCTTACGTTGAATTTGTTGAGGATATATTAAACCTATTGATAAATAATGCCATCAGTTATGAACCGGTCAATAGTTTTAAATGTAAACTGCGTCACACGCTATCAGTGAACGGAATATCCCCATAGCGCAATCAGATCATGATGGTTTTCATATTTAATTAACATATCAAACAATCATTCCATATAATGCATGTACTCCAACGTAGTTTCTGATAAAATTTTCACCTGCTGTCAATGCTGGTGAACACTGAATCGTTTATTTGTTTGAAATGGTCTCCATATTGGTGGAATCAAGGTCGTCACCGTAAGGCGTCGTAAGTCAGGCGGTTTTCTTAAGTCTAAACTGTGTGCTTGTCTGGTTTCAGGTCGCCTGCATGGCGTTCATGGACTAGTCTCCCGAGTATACGTGATGGACGACTAATAGGAAGCTTCCTCTTCTCGCACCCAATTGTAATATAATTGGTTGTGTGTATATATAATTACTGACCCTGAGTCCTCTTCCTCACTAGCACGCGGCACCTGTGAGATCATCCTGTTAACAGGCGTTTTGATCTGTGTTTCAGATCACTGCTCGACGGTTGGCGCTTCATCATTGCTAAGTCGTGTGCTGTTTGGTTGTAAGTTGGAGAAATATGATCAGAAGTATTGTTGCTCATTATGTTAACGCTTATTTATAGACTCAGGCACTGATTAACCATTGAAAATCTGCTTCATTATCTATTGAAGAATAAACAACCATGTTGCCCAGTCGTTTTCTGTTGTTCTGCGTCGGTTACAGTGCTTCTGAACTCATTGACAAATCCAGGATCTCTGCGATCTCGATACTTCATACTTTACTGGCTATTTATATTACAGTCTTCGTGGATTTCTGATTGTAGAGTCTGAGGAATAAGTAGTCGACAATGGTTAATCGCTGAAAATCATCTCGTTTTGATTACATTGTGTCTGTTTTCCAACCACAATGTGGAACTAAGGAATTAAGCAAATGGCTAAGTGACACACGAAAATAAATGATTACGTGAGACAAACGGAGTGGTTTATGAAATGTCACTGCGTCAGCTGTCTAGCATTTGAGAGGCAGTTATATTGGTAACCGACAAATGAATTCACATGGAATGCATAGATGCTTCCACATGCATGTGATGTGTGAACATTTATCGTGGCAGTTGGAACTCGAAAGGTACTACCTGTTGTCTTCGCATATGCGTTTCGATTCTTCAGCATTGCCGACAGGAAGTATAGAAGAACTTACTGCCTGTGTAGTTAGGCGAAATATGCACAGGTTTTAAAAATTGTGTTACAGGCACCGCGCGAATGAACTTCGAGGAGACAGGCAGACAGACAGAAATAAAACCAAATTATCCCAAATGAACTCGGCTAAATCCAAAACAAAACTAAATGGAATTATACTGATAACTGAATGTTGGAGAGCTAAGAGATTATTTGGAGGAAACCAACCAACCAGGGGGCGTGCGCCTTAGTAGGCCAAAACGGTCAATATCTCACTAGTCTGGAGATGGATGAAACATTTAGTTTAGCCTTCGCCAAACAGCTAAACAGCAATGTGGGTATTACCGTTACGGACCAAAATGGTGGCATCACTATTTCACAGGAGGAAGACCAAATAGCCACCCCCCAAATAAACCCTGCAATAGTACTGAGAAAGCTGTGCCGACTCATACCTGGGACGTCCCCAGGTTGTGATGACATCAGGCCATCTGTTCTAAAACAGTGCCCCGAAGCTCTCTGTAGGCCTTTATTAGACTTGTTCCAACACTCCATGGAATCGGGGAAATCGCCAAAGGAATGGAAAAGAAGCATCCTTTCTCCGATCTTCAAGGGTGGGGATGGGCAAAATGCCACTAGTTATAGACCAGTAGCTCTACTCCCAGTAGTATCGAAAGTACTGGGAAGTATTATTGATGATCACATCAGGGAATATCTGGATAGGTCTAAAATACTACATGAAGCCCAACACGGTTTCAGGAAAGGGAGATCCTGCGTCACTAACTTATTATCAGCTTGGGACGACTGGACATCATGCTGGGATATGAATGTTCCAGTCCATGTGATCTTTCTAGACTTTGAGAAGGCATTTGACACTGTTCACCGTGACCTTCTCCTACACAAAATAAGCCAGGTAGGTTTAGGTAAACCACTTCTGTCATGGTTGAAGGTCTACCTAACTGAGAGGCAATTTTGCACTAAGGTCAATCCAGTCCGATCATCTTGGCACAGCTCGTCATCAGGAGTGTCGCAGGGTTCCATCCTGGGACCACTGATGCTTTTGATTTTTATCAATGATCTACCATGCCGTCTAAGCTGCCCGACTCTTCTATACTCTGATGACGTGAAGATATGGAGGGCGATAAAGTATCCGGAGGACTCAGATAAACTGCAGGCAGATTTAAGGCTTCTGGAAGACTGGGTGGTGGCCAGTGGCATGACTTTCAACCTGAAAAAGTGCAAAGTAGTGAAGTTACGCACCTGTAGACTGCAGAATGCAAGTTACACCCTGTGCAATGAAAGCTTGTCCTGCTCAACGTCGGAACGCGACTTAGGTCTAGTTCTAGCGGAGAAAATGGACACAAGCGTAAATTACATGGGGGATGTAGCGAGGGCATTTGCGGTCATACACTTCACACACGGACAGTTAGCAGCACTCACTCCTGAGCTCTTTCTAAGGTTGTACAAAACATACGTCAGACTTCACCTTGAAGTGCATAATATTATTGCACATCCCACTGCTTAGAAGAGACGCCAACCTCTTGGAAATAGTCCAAAGACGGGCAGCAAAAGGAGTGGTTGGTCTGCAAAACAAACCATATGATGAAAGGCTGAAGAAATTAGGCCTATTCACACTTAGCTACCTTTAGCTTAGGGGAATTTAACTACTGCCTACAAAATAACAAATGACCCAAACAAAGGTGTTCTGCCATTGGGTAGGTATAGGCTCCCTCGTGGAAATCCTAGAAGGATAGCTCATCAGAGAGCAAGGACCCGGGTGCGCTCCCACTTCTTTTCGCTGCGGGTTTGCCGTCCCTGGAATTCCTTACCGGCAGATGTAGCTAAGGCACCATCTGTGGGCGCCTTTAAGCGAAGGCTGGACAACCATGCAGCGCCACAAGGACTTCATCCAAGTGGCCTATCCCCTTAAAATCGCATACACCATTCAAAGGTAGACAATTAAACTGGTCGTTTTACTTCTTTACATTCTCTTCAGTCTTACTCTTCTGACAGCTTTAACTACACCTATTATTATTATCATCATTACTGGTATATATATATACCGGTTGACTGACTGTTGTTACGTTCTCTTATTCTTTTTCTGTCTGTTAGTCTGAATATCTTCACTAATTGTATCTATTATTATTATCTCTTTTCTATTGACGACGATACCGAAGGACCAACTTGTGAAACGATCAACTACATTCACAGTAGTAACAGTCTTAACACACCTCATACTACAAACCACATATAATTAATCCCTGCACTACTCCTTTTGGAGTCAACCAAAGCTACGGCAGTCGAGTGGCGGGACGAGCTACGTAGACGTTTACCGAAGATCAGGAAACTCTACCTCACAATCAAGAGGCGAGCACAAAGAAATCAAATTGGTTTATACTAGCTCGTAAAAACGATATTGGATTTTTCTATCAGACAAAATGTATCAGATGAAAATGGTACAAACTTCTAGACATGAGTTTATCCAGCGTCCAAATACAAAAAGTACGACAGTTGAACCCAAATTTCGTCCGCAATTGACAAAACGTCAATTAAAACAAGAGATGTGCAAGAATCCAATGAAGTAAAAATGGTCTAATTAACACAAAATGTAAAAATGGCATGTGAAGAATAACTTTGGTTTTCAGAGATGGAATATTAAACGTTACGAAATCTTTATTAGAATGAAATCCTAAAAATTTGGAACTCCTGAAAACAAAGCCTATTTTTTATTTTATTTTGATTTACAGCTTGATTCCACACCGTATTTTCAGTGCAATTATGGAATTTTCTGCATGGATATCGGTAGCCCAAATTCAGGCCGACCATAGATATCGGATGTGCGCTGGCAGGGGATCGAACCCCGGACCATGTGCATGGTCGGCGAGTTCTGAGTTCTCCTGAAGGATTTCTTTTGTTTTAGTCAGGGGTTATTCTGATGTAGTTTTGTCTGTGAACTCAACTCTAAATGACAAAAAGGAAAGACATATTTAAGGTATCATATCTTTAGAGTGCCTCAGGAGAAAATGATGAAATTTCAAGAGTCTGAAATTGTTGAAGTTCACAAGATCTTATACACACAACTCCCGTAGTATTCATTCTGCGCAAACCAAAGACAAAGCGAAACACCAGAATGATAGTCCAAGATACGTAGTATATTTTGGCACCAAAATTGTAGTGCGACAATGAATGCTTAACTAGGTAGAGATCGCTCACGAACAACCGAAAGTAACACTACAGCGCGCCGAATAGTATGGATGCTTGATCATGAGCCTTCAGCGGAACAAGTTGACTTAAACATTGACAGTCAGCGTCCAATGTTGAGTGATGAATGCTGTGGCTTATAATTCGGGGTAATTATCTACCGCTACAAGTTAATCACAAAAAGATCTAGGCTTTCTATAAGTTCAGCTCTAAAATTTAAAGAAGTTATCAAAACGAATATCCTTAGTTAACAAATCAGTGTTCTAATTTCGCAATGAAGACTTTAATTCAGCTAGAAATTTGATATTATTTTTAAGAGCTTTTATATCCGTTCAAACTTGAGTATTAGACGTTGGGGTCCGCTGTCTTAATAAAGACCGTCGACGTTGCCTTGACCTGGATGGTGATCTACTACCTCGTGTACGTAAGCTTGAAATTTCAGTTTCTAGCTTTTCCATCTTATTTGCCAATGTCGAAATCGCTGATAATATTGTTGTATCCTCAGCAGATGCCGTTTGAACCGGTAACCCCTGACTTGTTGATACGTTGTATATACTGGTGTCAGGCATTACATCTAGAATTCTGTCTGCCAGCTCACTAAGTGCATTTAGGTCGACGCATTCGGAGGTGATGGTCAAAACCTGTTGGATATGTCGTGGCAGCCGTTGCAACCACATCTGGCGTAAAACCACTTCGTCAACCTTGCGTGGACTAAGCAGTTGACGCATATATCTGAGAAGCTGAGATGGAGTCCATGAGCCTAAATCGCATGCAGTGAGTAACTGCTGGATCTGTTTCTCATCAGAAACACTCCTCCTTTGAATCGAAACTGCTTTGAGTCTATCATATTGGTGGTCTGCAGGGGCGCTGTCGATTAAATCACTAATGTCCGCGAGAGCCTCTGTGGGCAGTGCGGCTAAAACACATCCATACTTCGCGATCTGTGACTGAATTCTGCGGGTAGCAAAGAGGGGTTCAATGATGGTGAACCAAATCTGCGGCTCAGTGAAACCAAATGGAGGTAGACGCAGGTCAACTATTGCGTTGATTGTTGAGTCCTGTGCCTCGTCAGTCTCAGTTGCAGCAAGTGAACGTGTAGGTAAAGCCATGAATATTAGGTGAATATACAGGTACACAGATATATAAATATATAGAATGATAACAATACAAATATAAAGTTAAGATGTTCAAACGGGCTCACCAATTAATTTGTAGGGGACTGTCTAGAGAGCTCAATAACATAACAAATATGCGAATAAAAATCCAAGTCAACGAGATGATAGTGTTACAATATATTATCAAAAATGCAGTAATGAGTTATATTAATTAAAAGGTTACTTGGATATACTGTTAAAGTCCACTGCTACAAATTATTTATATAATCCACAGAAGTGTTCACTGTTGGAATCGTGTCTACTGATAGAAGCTGTGTGCCGGTTGTAGAGTTGTCTACGGATAAGGATAATAGGTTCCTGCAATAAATCCAAAGTATACAACATGGTATGAGTGGAGCAAGTAGACAGTAATGGCCAGAGAGAAGGCGAAGCTACCAACACTATAGTGTATTTCGAATTGTACTCGGAAGTTATGTGTATTTAAACATGAATCGTTTTAAACTAAAATCATGTACAATGTCTCTAATTTCGACATCTAACAAAAAGTGTACAATCATATTGTTACGTACTTCACACAGCTTCCTTCCCTAGACATCCGGAGAGACTACCGGAAACTGTCGCTGTTAGTGAAGTAAATAATAATAGTGATAACCATTTTAAGTATCGTGTCGGTGGCACAGTGGTTAGGACTCTCGCCGACCACGTATATGGTTCGGGGTTCGATCCCCTGCCGATGCACACCTGATATCTATGGTCGGCCTGCAAAATTTGGGCTACCGATATTCATGCTGAAAATTCCATACTTGTACCATAAAATTACAGTGTGGAATCAGGCTGTAATCAAAAGTAAAAAAAGTAAAAAAAATACTAAATATATTTCGAGATCGGAAACAGTGAGTGATGATGATTGCCTAACTAGCTAAGATTCGTGCACAAGCCACCGAACATAGGATGACTACGAACCTCTAGCTTAACACGTCGACCTATACAGTGAAGGTCAGAATTCAATATTGAGTGAAGAATACTGTAGCCTAATAATTTTTGGAAGACTACAAACCACTTTGCTAGCTATTCAGGCATTATGAAAATAAACTAATGCATAACAGAATAAAGAACTACCTCATAGATGATCTTAAAAGAATCAGATAAAAAGCGTCCAAGCGTCGAGCTGTCGAGAAGTAAATAGTGTCAAACTGTTACAAAGCCTAATATGAAGAGGGTTTTCTGAAAGCATCCATATAGTTCACTTAACCTGGTATCACTTTAAGATTAAGTACCTTTTGATTACAAGTTTGATATTCACACTGAATGACTGAAATACTATGTAAAACAATAGCAGAGGTGTTACTACCTTTCACATTGTGGTTGAAGATTTCAGTACCACTTTATATGATGTTACACCGAAAAATTCAGATGGACTATTGTTTTTTTTTTTTTGGTTTAAAATGCACATACAGAGCAAGTGACTCTGGAATTCATAAAGGAGACCAATCTCTTTGGACTAATTTTATTAAGGATCCTGATGACACGAGCGTATTTATGAAACGAATTTCATTCAGGTAATTGATATCTGTTTGGTATTCGTCTCATTATCTTTTTGAATAATGCTGTTGATATCTTATTTGATTTATTTGCAAAGGTAACATATAGTAGCTGCTCAAAGATCCACTTTATTTAATGTGACTGTCAAGTAATTCAGTGGAACAAAGGGTATTTAGTAGTATGAGCATACCAAAAGGATGGCTAGTTGAAGCCCTATGAACGAAGCTTATTATACATGCAGCAAATAAATCTTTTAGGTGGTCAGATAAATATGATGGTATTAGGACTGTTCATTTTTACTATTGTTTAGTTAACCATATTGTTGTGGTGATTTCCTTATTATAGCCAACATTGATATTTTGCCAATACCCATCAGTTTCTTAAGTAAATCCTTGGTTATATCATTTTGCAGTACGTCATCTGTCAGAGAGTAACAGAAATCAAACTATAAAGCACACTTATGGAATATCAAAGCATCGTTTGAAAAATATATTAACTCAGAAAAATTGTGTGAAAAATTTTACCGAAACCTGAATTTCACTTCTTCCTAAGCAAAGTTTAAAGTAGCAACGTAGATTAAGTTACTCTATTGCTGTTTTGAAATTAACAAATATCTAAGTTAAGACAATTTTTCTGTCATAATCTGATTTGCTAAGCTACAGTAATATGTGGGCTAGGTCTGTCTGTATGTCTGTCTGTTTTTGACATAGAACTTTGCACTTATGTGCGGCATTTCAAGTCGCCACACTCCATGTAGCATACAAAGCAAGAGGAGAAATGCATAATAAAGACAGTAAACAGAGGTGTGAGATAAAGGTATAGGAATAACGAAGAACAAAACAGTTTCATTGGAAATCATAAGTCACAAGGAGTGGATGCATCTGCACCAGCCATTGAGAACGATTTTGAGCCATGTCACCAATTGTTTCCAACCATTGGTTTTTACCGTTCCGAGGACCCCAACCAGGAAGTCTACACCTTCCTACGTGGCTTAGACTAACTGTTGTGGATTTCATTGACTGGTGCCATGTTTTCGTTTGACCGCCGCTAGCTCTTTTCCAGCCTGACCCTATGTCAGCTAACATTGCCCGTCAGTCGAGGAAGGCGATGACTAGGCATATGTAACACATGTCCTAACCATCTCAGTCGATGTAATTTCACAGTTTCGTCCACTGATTTCCTTGCCTTACCTAGCACTCGACGCCTAACCTCAATATTGTTCACCCGATTATACCATTTCACAAGGGAGATAGAACGCAGACACCTATGATCAAAGACAGCTAATCTTTTCATGTCTTCTGCTCTCAATGGCCAGGTCTCACTCACAGCCATAAAGGAGGACGGAGCTGACTGATGAGCAGTACACACGCCCTTTGGTCGATAGTCGGATAGCACGTCTACGCCAGAGACGGCGTAAACTGGCGTATGCGAAACTAGCCCTCTGTATTCGTGCTGAGATTTCGTCATAGATCAACCCGTTGGGGCTGATGGTACTTCCCAAGTAAGTGAAGCGGTCAACGTGCTCTACCACTTCACTTCCTATTTCTAATCTAGGGGTCGGTGTAGTCCAATCCTGCAACATCATCTTACATTTTATAGGGGCGAATCGCATGCCAAATATACGAAGATTGTTGCTCAAGGTGTTCAGAAGGCTCTACACTCTGTGGGCTAGGACACAAAATAACATCTATTTATTTTTGTACCTGTTGAAAGTTTGATAATTAGAGGGAGTATAGAGGTGTAGTAATACACATCGTTATAGTGAATAATTTACCTGTTCGATTATAAAACGCTTAACGGCTAAAATTTAAAATAAAACTGAGTGGGTATTTTGATAAATGAAGAAATCTGGTGGCAGTTTTGTTGGAGGATTAGATGAATTTGTAGTGAGGAATGTGAATATATAATAAGTATATTAGGAGAGAATAGCAGACAGACACGACACACACATGGTAGACAGGAATAAATTAGACTGAAGAAAGATTTAAGTTTCGTTAATTTTGTCTTGGATAAGATGAACTAAGCTATTAGTATCTTTGTGGTCAGTTTTTTGGCTTCAGATTATGTATTACCAAGATAAACGTAAGTAAATGCCTTTCCTGAGGTTTGGTCTGGCTGTAAAATATATTGACACGAAATTCAAAGGCTGTGTAATGGGTAGATTAATGACTCTAAGTTTTCCTTTCCTCCAGTAAGCTGGTGCCTACTACTTAAATCAGTACGAAATATTTTTCCATAAACGTCCTTCATTCCTTGTTCTATAATAGTAGACTGACCAGAAAATGCATATCACATTGAACAATTAAACCGACATCTCCTTAACATTAAGATGCAGCAGCGAACAATTAACAAAAGTTGTTGGTAGGCAGTTACCATCGAATGTTTTTCTCATGTATCTTGTCAAGTGACTTCCAAGGACAGCTTTGAAAATGCAACTGCTAAAATTTGTGAGCAAATTCAAAATTTCGAAATTTTGTTAGGTGTTCATTTTTTTAGAACGTTTTCTTTTAATCCTCTAATTACTTTAGTAACACATTTTACAACAGATGAGTTCTATTAAGTTCTGGGAGAAATAAATCGAATTGCTCTGTATGTGCTTGCCAATATCAGTTACATGCCAAAATCATGCAGATTTTCTATAAAACTTTTGAAAGGATTCAACATTCTAGATCGAAAATTAGAAATCTCAAATTAGAAATTTGAGATTGGTTTAGAGAGATAATGATGAAAAATTTATTAAAGGACACCTTACAAACTGTAAATTCAAGAAATACGCAACCTCTAGTTAATGAAAATTTCAAAGACAGGGTTACACGTGTGAATTATAGTTTGCTTACTCCTGTGGGGCTTAGTGCACAAGCCTTACTGGAAAGAAATTATCTAGACGTGCGCAAAAGCAAATTTTAATGTTTCTGTTAGGACGATAAATTAGGTTGACCGGTAGCTCAGTTCTTGATCTCATTCTTCTTCCTCATCGTTCTGCTTCAACAAACAAGTCATTCAAAATGAGACTAAGCTGTCTCTGAAGATTTCTCCTGTATATCTGTAAACAGCCGAAGCTATCGCTTTATGTAAAGAGAAACAACCTTTACTATCCATTTTACTTCCCTGAACTAAAATTTTCATTGAAATGCCACCCAATAATTATGTATGTAATATTTATTTTTTTATAAACTCTGTACTTAAGAAAGTACTTTATTCATATTTTGAACCTCTTTCTGTTATGGAAAATATTTCTATTTTCAAGCGCCTACACTCTTAATGGCCATTTCTAAATGTTGTTCATCACTTATTTTTAGATTCCTTAAAACAGCCTGAACAAGGTTAATAATTGGTCACCTTCCTACCTGATATACAATCTAACATGTTTGGTTACCGAATGAAATTAATGCTTGACATTTGTTGGCATCTTCCATGACCTTTTAGAAACACTGCACAGCTTGGAAAATAAACGAAAATAGTACTTTTTAAGAAAGCACTTCCTACTGATTACTTCCAACTGTCTAACCGCAAACTGTAATGGATAAGATCCTAGCCAGAAGGTCACATCAAAACTCTGATACGTAATATGACTGCCAGCCAAACTGGGATCAGAAAACACAGGAAAAGAAGTAATCGTGGGTCTCGATGTGCTTGGTGAAATAAGTTAGAATGTAAAACTATATGCAAACTCTCCCACGTTTAATAGTTTGGTGTTTTGAAAGTGTGTACAGGCACAAGGACATGCACAAGATGGCATGTGTTTCAGCAGATTCACACACCAAAATCAAACAGACTTCATTTCGATCTCGCGAAGGTGGACATACAGTTTACTAGACACAAGATCGAGAAGTAGGTTCCCAACGCTACCTAGCTCAGGGAGTTCTGAAAATCAAGTTATAAGTCTTCAAAGAGACCCCTAATTCATGTTAAACTCATAGGAACTTGGGAGTAAAGCTAAAAAGAATTCCTTTAATGCAGTCATCAAGGAAAAGTGGGAGATACTAGGCAACATCTCCGAGGAAACCAACGAAGATAGGACTTCAGGTGAATGCAGAGAAGACAGAAGTAATAATGATAACAAACCAGTTACTATCAGCAGGCGGAATCTAAAGGAAGTTGTCTCTTTCACTTATTTCGGCAGCGTCGTTTCAAATACAGGCTGGCAGCATGTATGAGGATATCAGTTTCAGGATCGGAAAAGTAAGACAGGCATTATTTATTCTGAGATCAGTGAGGAAATCTGAGGCACTCAGAATAAAGAAGAACGTCCGAATTTTTTGACTTTAACGTCGAGTCAGTGCTTTGGTATAATTCAGAGACTTGTCGTGCGTGTTATGTCAACCATTTCGAGCAGGTTGAATACTTTCATCAAGAGGTGAGTTCGCTCAGTGATACTGAAGATCAGATGGCCTGCTGGCCAGAAAGGATAGACAATACGAAAATCTGGCAACCAACGAATCAACCAATGACTTATTACCCAATAAACATGCAAAAGAAGTGTAGATGAAGTGGACATAAGCTGAAAAGAGCTTTGACTGAGTTGAACCTGAATAAGAAACGACAAGTAAGGTATTCAGGGGGGTCATGGAGAAGTTGGTGTGAAGAGGTATTGAAGGCTGGAAAAGACTGCACAAAACAAAGTGGAATGATGATGTACTGCTGAAGCCCTATATACCACTAGGGGTATTATTTGAAAATGATCTTTATTGCATAAACATCGGTATAGTTGCAAACTCCATACTACTTTCAAAATATTTACCAAGTACTTTAAATTTACTCTATTTATAACTACAAGCCAAAGGCGTTTCAGTTATCTTTCAAATAAAGGTGCATTCTTTTATTAAACTGCTACAAAACAATATGATGAATGAGGCATCAGTGTTCGTATTGTAAAACAAATTCAACAATAATGTAAATACAAATCATGGCAAAGAAAGATTCAAATTTTTATAAAGAATGACAGTCTTTAAAATATCCGTCACTTAGGACTGGACGGATTTTGGATGTTTTTCTGTCGTTTTGATTGCTTGACGCCTGTTGCAAAACCAGACGCGAATAACCTCTCGATCATATGTTAAAGCTTTGGCCAATTCTGTCATTTCGGCTTCTAAAATGAAATTTTAAAAAGAACGATAGAATGAAGGATTTTTATCAAGTAATAGCACTAGAAAAAGATTAACAACCACTAATTGCAAACTATTTCATTAAGAACAAGTAGTTCAGTATTTCTATGGAATTTAACTGTCATACGAACAGAAATACATATGTTTATTAAGGAATATAAGTTTAATTCTTGAATATTGATGGGGCTATCATAATAAGGAACATTATATAAGAAAATTACGTACTATGCTGTGTCATCGATGCAATAAATAACTGATATGTAAACACAAAACAACAGATTATCCTTTCATGGATCATATGGTGGCCAAGGTCAGTTTGGAAATAAACCATAGATGGTTATACATCCTTCCATATTAGTTTGTTTATTAGGTATATCACACAGTGAAACAGTATTATTTACTGGATGACGTTTCAAACAAAATTTATTGTTCATAATCATATCAATTGTGATCACACGACTTTGACACTTGAGTTTTATAGCTTTCTTTGTTTTCTCCTATTTGTCGTAGGAGGAGTAGAATTTTCCAGATATCGGGGACAGGTGATGAATCATTCCTATTACATGTATTTGCAGTTGATTCGATAAACAAAGCTTCTGTTATCAATCTCTCCCTATACCCTGTGACATTAGATTTTAAAACTGTCATCCTATCCCATCCTATTGTATGGTTGTGTGTGACTGCATGTAGTGCTATAACTGAACTATTCTCTAGATTTCTTATCTTATTCGGGTCAACCAATCTTGATTTTGCTAAGTTTTTATGTTCAGCTAGTCTGACTGCCCCTGTTCTACTAGTTTGACCTATGTATATGACCTGACAATCATTGCAGGGTATTAGATAAACTAAATTGTTTTGTTTTAAAGGCTCTACAGGATCCTTTAGCCGACAAAGCTTGTTTCTAATTGAGTTTGTGGGTTTGAATGCCGTTTTTATTCCTGCCTTGTTTTGAATTCTGCGTAGGGCTTCCTAGGTTCCTTCTTTGTATGGAATTACTACTGATGATTTAGACTCTTTATTGTTGGTGTCGTCATCAATATTATTATTATTGTCACTATTATCATTATCATTATTATTGTTATTATCACTATCGCTATTATCATTATTTATTTTATTTTTACATTTCCTTACATATTTCCTGACTAATTTATCCGGGTAATTATTAAGTTTCAAGGCTTCTTTTATATGTATCAGTTCTTGGTTTAGATTTTCTTTGGTATTACTTAATTTTTGTGCTCTGTCATTTAAACATTTCACCAATCCTATTTTTACTGACATAGGATGGGATGATTGGAAGTCCAAATATCTGTTTGAGTGTGTGGGTTTTCTGTAAACACCAGTGTTTAACTTCCCATCTTCTTTCCTCTTTACGTTGCAATCTAACATTGGGAGCTCTCCTTCCTGATTTTCCAATTCATAAGTGAATTGAATTGAATAAAGCATAATTATATTTTAATAGTTTACACACAACGATAAGTTTTGTTATTGGTAATATTTCGAGCAAAATTGCTGCCCGTGTTCACAACACTGTTGGAATTGTTTGATTCACACATTTATGATTTGTACTCATATATATAGTTCATTATTTTTGCTCATTCAATTTTTTTTTTGTATTTGAGTTGTATTCCACGTTCATTCATGTTTTTGTATCCAGAATTATATTCCAAGTTGTTGACAGTTGTACTGCGTCACCCTTGTTACATGTATCCGGTGTGACTTTAATGAATATCGATTTTGTTATAAGTCTTTCTTTCCATTTGTTCATGTTAGTTTTTAGAATGCACACATTGTCCCAATCGATATTGTGTGTAAACTATTAGAATATAATTATACTTTATTTGATCTAATCCACAATGCTCAAACTTTTTACTGATATGAATTGAATTGCCTCAACCTTCGAGTTTATGTATTCGAAAAACCTATCTATATCTTGTGCTCTAAGTTATACATCCTAGGTTATACATCCTTTTTTCACTCTCACGTCACTGGCCATGTATATATAGATCATTGTTTTCTTTTTTTAAATTTACTGTTACTTTTCGTCTCTCATTGTTTCTTCTTGCTAAAGTACAGCGGGAAAGGAAACCAGGTAGTTGTTGTATACAATGATGGACCAGTGATTCCATGATCAACGCGTCCGTGTCCAACACGGTGTCCCTATTCAACCCAGCGTATTGAAAAATAGAAAAGTGGCGATATTATAACAATAACTTGTGGAGGAGAGTCACGGAACTTTCCCAGAAGACTTTTAAAAATTTCTAACAATATAAAAGTAAAATTTTCGGGCGCAATATTGACGCTTCATTTATTAATATCTTAGGCACTAATGGATTAGCCTCACATTTCCGAACTAAATGTAAAGTTCGATAACTTTATTGCTAATTATAGATTAGCACTTATAGCCAATGATTACTTTGAGCATGTCGGGGTTTTCATTCCCGTAAGTGTCACTACAAGTTTTTCTACTTCGAATGAGGAAGCAAACCCTTAGTTCAAAATTAAAAAAGTTTCTTTCCAGAATATTCAGGTCTTTCAAAGTTCGTTTTCTCTATGTTGTGTCAGACTTAGATGATGTGATGCCGATACATATATTAAGATAACACTTTCGAATCTCCTAAATCAATATCATTTCAGTCAAAATTATAGACAATAAGAATATCGCTATATGTGTTGCCCTAGTCACAAGCCTTTCCATAGTGAATGCCACTGTAGTCTAAACAGAATAAATTTGCATAAGTCTGCAGAGATAACTAATGCCAGGGAAGTTTATTTGGAAGAAGATGCCATGATAAACAGTTTATTGCTCACAGTCAAAGGTGAGAATTAAGTCAAAATGATTGGTTATCTTTCACGAAATTGTAATCAGTCTAAAATAGGTTAAATGGTAAAATTCCTTTCTTTCGAACGCAATCATGTTATCTAGCTTTTACATAGGCTAAATCGGTATGGTCAGTAAGACTTACAGTATTTTTTAAAAATGTGAAAATCAATATTATAAATATATATATATATATATATACTGACTTGTTGGGTAAGGATTCTTTTCCAGTTGGTGTAACAAACAGTTGAGCGCTCTGGTACTGAAACACGTTCGACGTTTCCGCTTTCTTGGTGGTCGGTGAATCAGTTGAGCACCAAACGAATCATTTGTACCATTAGTATGCATTGCTTCGGTTTCAGATAACCACCGTTCTAGGACTGGTTTCATTCGTTTAGCAGACTTTAGGGTCACATCAAGTTTTTCAAATCTAAAGCATATAAAAACAAATTATGCATGTTATAAACTAGTAGTAGTCTCACAGTAACACAAGCCAGTTTACGGACATAAAAGAATTGTTACAAATAAAGTATCTGTAATCACTGTAACTCTATAGTTCTCTATGTACAACCGCTTTCCCCCCAAAAGACAAAGAAAATGGAAGAGTATTTGTACGGAGAAAAAAAGCATCTTAAATGTTGTTTTCTGAATCCGTATTTTAAGAAGGAGAGCGTTACATCACAGAATGATCCTAAATGATAACCATTAAACAGGTAATAAGGAGGATTTCTTTCATAAAAAAACTACTAGTTTCTCAGTTGTTGGTATTAGATGGTTGGAGGCAATCGGCAGGAAGCCTTAGACCCAGGTTTCGTGCTAGTTGGCACTCATCAGCAAGGCGTATCTGCAACCTTGAAGGAACTGATGTCCCTTCTGAGATTCGAACCCGCGTCACCCAGTGCTGCAGTCAGAGACGTTACCACTGAGCTATTCAGGCTCGCGACTGACCTCCTGTAGCACTGTATTGGAATACTAGTTTCTCAGTTATACTATAGTCATGTAGAGTTTTGTATTTCAAAGTCAACTTTTCTTATAGTGTGAATCATTCTTCTTGTTGCCGTTGTGATGCATATCGTCGGTGGCACAGTGGTTAGGACTCTCGCCGACCATGCACATGGTCCGAGGTTCGATCCCCTGCCGGCGCACACCCGATATCTATGGTCGGCCTGAATTTGGGCTACCGATATCCATGCTGAAAATTCCATACTTGTACTGAAAATACGGTGTGGAATCAAGCTGTAAAATCAAAAAAAAAAAAACTTTCATAATATTGTTAGCCACGTTCCTGAAGTCAGGTAGATTATTCATCACAGGCGGAATGATTGTCAGTTTCAAATACAAAACGACATTGTATAAATGTTTTTATTTTTTCTGTGAAGTTTGATACTCGATCGTAAGATTTTCATCAGCAGTATCGGCGACAACTTCACTGTGAAGGGATAAAGAACACCAAACGATCTCCATTCTCATCTTCATTAACTAATATTTTCTATTATTTAACATGAGTTTTGGTCAGGGAGCATACAGTAAGTAGTTCAGCTTGAAACTCAACTTTTTATAAATTTACAAACAGTTGGTGAGTAAGAATATAGGTTTTTTAAATACTTATATTTCCCCAAAGTTGGGAAGAAGTATGATTTCGAAAGATATAATTATCTAAAGTTACTCCCTTCGTTAAAAAGTCTTTTATTTTAGAAATAACTGTTTGACTGAATGATTCTAGTAGCACATATTTCGAAAATTCAGTCACTGAGTTCTTGTGATGAATAGTTTAAATTTACTGCTTCAGAGTGAATTTGCAGATGACATGAGACCAGCATATTTTATTCATGAGGTTTGTCACTTATTTGCTTTTACATAGCAGCATCAGTTTTACAGAGAGAGTTCAGATACAACTTCCGGTTCTGTGTTTTTAGAGCTTTCCTTTCTGAATCAGTGAATTTTAACTTTTGGAACAACTATTCATTCTAAAAGGCGGGTTTGAGATTCTGGACAGAACCAGATACAAGGGAAGGTAGAATTGAAAACGTTGGGTTTTAGTGATGCTTCGATTAGTGTCATACTGGAAGTCTAACTGACATGAGCTGTAAGGAGAAATAAATCAAAAAGAGTCATTTACTGCTATCAAAGTTATCTGTTTCCAGCATACTAATCATACTAAATTAAACGTGATGAGGATAATTGTTGAGATGATAGATATTGGTAAAGTAGACATAATACTTACTGGCTGCTTTTTACTTTTGGGTAAGCCCTAAAAAAAATCTTACTTCTGGTAATAATGCAGACTGATGAGATGTGAATTTTCTCCATCTTATTGTCCAGCTCTGAGCGTCAATAGCTTAAATGCTTTTTAGTTTGGGGCGATTAGATGAACAATAGTAATACTTATGAATTAATCATAGCATAGTCTGTATTCGTAGCTTGAACATATTGTCATAGTGGCTAATCCATATAAGCTCACGGTTTGTCGTACAAAAATGATTGTTTTCGACTTGTAAATTATTTACTTCTTGATAATGGGTGGTTTAAAATGAAAACGGTTCTTAAGAATTCTTTCGGTCATCAATAATTTTGCTTAAAGGCTGTTGCAAACAGTTGCAATCTATTATTATTACAGCAACAGACATGGCATTATTAGTAGTTAATAGTAAATCTACGGCCATGACTTACCGGCAGATAGCACTTTGACTGTACGCAGGTCCTTCTTTTGCATTCAATGAAGCGCCTACTTGTGTTTGTGTTAAGCCTAAGCTAAGTCTACGTAATTTAAACAAATGTGCGAATTGATATATTTCTTCCAAATCTTCACTCAACGAAACGCCATCTTCTTTTTCTTGTATCATAGATTTTAGTCTTTGTGATTTTGACGAGGTGTGTATAGATTCATCATCCATTTGTTCATGTGAAGCGTTATCTAGGTCTGCCAAGTTTTCATTTAAAGTCGACGACAGTGACTCAGTTTCACTTTCAGAATCGTATGTTATTGATTGGTTATTCATTAGTAGACCATCCTTCGTATGTGATAAGGTAGATTCATCTTGGTTTAAACTTTCTTCACATTGATATTCTGGGTTCAAAACGGTATTGACATTATCTGGAAAACCGTAAATAATTAAATAAAAATAAGTGAGTTTCCCATCACAGTTTTCAAAAGTAATCATAATAAATATTTAGTCTCACTAAACTGCTGGTCACATCACTTTAATGAGATGAAGTAGACCTAATATTCAGTCTCTCTTTTGTAGCTTCCAAGTAAGCTGATTCTGAGTAGAGAGTGACATGTTATTCTAAGCAGATTTCATAACAAAGTTTTTGAATGCTAAGTACAAACGTATGTTTACCAGTAGTTATTAGATCTGAGTAAAAATCGTGAAATCACTAAACAACTTCAGACTGTTATTTTAACTATTTAATTGAATTTTAGATTTTCCCGTCGATTGATTGGACCGAAGTGCTCGGTCTCAGGTTGACATGTTGGCTTCTTGAGCAGATGCTTCGACGATGTCTGGGCATGTAATTATAGGTTAACTGGTGGATGGTGACTAGCAATGGAATCCAGGATGCTCATGTTCCTCGGTGGGAACATTATCACTCACTGAGAAATGCAGGTACATCCAGATGGCGAGTCGCAAATAAGAAGAAATGTGTTATTTTAACCGTCTACTAATCATAAATAATTATTACTAGTTGAACTATCAGTGTTGTGTACATTCACCTACTTAATATTTTAAATACTTGATTAGAAGAACTGCTCATTCTCCCTAATTCAATGAGTTAAGTTCAATAGAAGGTACGATCAACCCGGTCCATTTACAGAACCTGTTTTTACTTTTTTTATGTAATATAAATTTAAGTATTCTTCCTTAGAGTGGAAATAGTAATAATAAAGTCGTATTTTACCGAATTCACTAACATGTTCTGAAAAGGAACGTACTTTTCAATATTGTCATAATCACTCTAGCTTTCTTGCACAGGGGTCTCATCATACAGATGATTTTACCTAGGTTCCAACAAACACTGGTTTAAATTTGTATACAAAGTATATTAGTAGATATCTAAAATAAAACGAATATTAAAAGAAAAAGGCACAAACAGCCTTTTTCTTATGACTCAATATGGGAATATTTCGTTCATTGAAGAATATTAAAAGGTTTGGTAGTCTTCAGAGTTAAGTACTTGATAGAAACTGTGCGCAATTTAGAAGAGAGAGACCTAATTAATTCAAACTACTAATCTGAGAAATTGAGAAGGCTATTCGTATGATATATCAGCTACATTCCATTTAAAATATTTCTGTCTACATAATATCCAACATTTAAAATAAAAACTTTTAACACTATATAGTCTGATTTTAAAGTAGATGGTTTTTGTTGACGGGTTTATGTTTCATATTTAGTTCATGAGTACTGATGACTTGGCTGACAAAACAGTGACAACGTTCGCTTCTCAAATAAAATTTCTCTTTTTAGTATAGTCCATATATTAATTACACTATTTACGAGCCATAAAATCAATGCTAGTTTTTTTTTTTTAATTTTAATGGTTTGGATATTACCGGATGTATGGCATATTATAAAATACAGAAGAATGAAAATGAAATGAAAATGGTTATCATAGAGTATCTCAGCAACACTCTTGAAAGTAAGATCTGGAGAAGACGATTTTGAATCTTGCCGGTACCAAGTTTCTTATTCCATTATCAATCAGTGTCAGTCTGTTAATCCAGCGCTATCTGAGATAGTCATATCAAAAATCTTACGAGTGTTGGAAACAAATTTTTATCATGTAAAAATCCTTCAAACATTTGGAAACTTTTCAATAAACTTACAAGTAAAAAACAAATGTCTGTTGATGCTTATTCTGATGTTAATGCTTTAAACAAATCATTTATCATGAAACAAATTAATATGGTTGTGCCTGATGTACCTAGTCAACACAATGGTCATTTTCCGGGTTTTAAAGAAAAGGATGTACTATTATGTTTGAAATCTTTAAATCCAACACACAGCCTTGGTCCAGATGGTGTACCAGGCATTCTTCTTCAAAAGTGTGCAGACTTCTTGTGTCATCCTCTTAGTCAAATCTTTAATGCATCATTTAACAAGGAAACGGTACCTGCTGACTGGAAAGAAATCAAGGTTGTACCTGTACAGAAATCATCTTCTGGAGCAGGTATAAAGTTGAGACCGGTCGCTATAACACCTCCTTTTTTGAAAACGATGGAGAAACTTCTTTTGAACATTCTTAAACCTTCTTTAAAAGCTTTTAGTGACCCTAAGCAGTTTGCTTATAAGTGTGGAAGAAGCACATTAGATGCAGCCATTGTACTACACCACAATATTGTTTCCTGCCTTGATAAGGGTGACTATACTGCAGCTTTCGACTCTGTTCCTAGGACACTTTTATTAGGAAAGATGATTTCAGCACCAATAGAGTCCTGGGCAACTAGATGGCTGTCTTCTTATTTTAAGAATAGGAAACAGCATACTGTTTTGGCTGGAAAGCGCTCCACTTCTCAGCTAACTGAAAGTGGTGTGCCTCAAGGAGCAGTACTTTCTCCATTTCTTTTCTCTTTCTTTTTGCATGACCTTCCGAACTCACCCAAAGTTAACTTCATTAAGTATGCTGATGATCTGACCGTTTCTGTCCCTGTAGTTTCCACATTGGATTGTTCCCATATGAATGGCTTCTTAGCTGAAGTTAAGGATTGGTCTGGCTCAAATGGTCTTTAGCTAAATCCAACTAAATGTAATACTGTTGATTTCAGCTTGAGAAGTGAAAAAGATATGCATGGATTGATCTAATCTCATGATTGTTGTAATATTGATGGTACCATGATAGAGAGTAAGTCAAGTGTTTCTTATCTTGGCATCAGTTTCTCTTCAAACCTTTGCTGGTCGTCTCACATTCTTATAGTTTCTAAGAAAGTTTTCCGCCTGACTTATTACATAAAGAAGTTGAGGCACTCAGGTATAACCCAATCTCTTCTCATACAATTTATTAATTCATGTGTTTTGCCCATCATTCTTTATTGTTCTCCATTATTCTTCCCTGGGCTACTCAAGAAAGACTATATAATACTACGAAGAACACTGAAGGCTGTAAGCAGAGTCAGTGCTATCCCTTTGACCCAACTAACCGACACTGTTGTCAATAGGCATATGAATTCTTGTAAACACTTAGCTAAAGTTATCTTGTCTGATAGTGAACATCCTCTTTATTCACAATTGTTTCCTTGCATCTCTTCGGGTAAGACCAGAAGAAATTTCATAAACATTTATGCTCGTACTACAAAATATAAAAATTCGACAGTACCATATTTAGCACGAGTATTGTGTGAAGAGACAAATATCAGAAAAGAACTCTTACAACTTTTAAATCATTAACTAAACTATAAAATGTAATGATGCATATTATTGCATGTGTTATTTACAGTTTATTTATTATTCACTATGACCTAGCAGTGGTGTGATTTTGTTGGGTTTTATTTTTATTTTTCCTATTAACTATCAATATTTTAACTTTTTTATACATTTATATAATTATAAACAGAGCTAAACCATTGCAATATGTAAAAGAAACGCTGAAAATTCCATGCTGTAAATTGTTATTGTTGTGGAATAAAGTGAATTATTATTATTACTATTATGGTAAGAATTAAATCAAAATAATAGCTAGCTGAATTTACTTTAAGAATGATAGATATTTATGATATTTACTTACTTTTATTCAATAAGTTATCAATCTTCGTAACACTGGTTGGTATAGTTGGGAAGTCTGCTGAAAGCCAATCACTACATGAAACTTCTTTACTTGAATATTCTGTCTTGATCATCATCTGCCTCTGATGACTGTCAACTTCAAGGTGTTTCTGAAGCTCTTCAACAGATTTTATATTACTGTTTAAGTTGTTCTGTTGAACCAGTAGAAGGAAGTAGTGTAACCAATTCTCGTAAAATGTTTTATACGCTGATGTCGATTGGTTGGAGGTGTCATTCTCTTTGGTATGAAAGAATTTTGAGTTCGAGCATAGAAGTGATTCGCTTAGTGAACGTAATGCAGGATTGTAGGCTGGAGCTGCTACTGGAAAAGATGGAGCTTTATACATGCACAATTCCTGAGGAAATACAGTATTCAGAGTATTCAACGATAAAGGTTGTAGACAAGATGGTATTGATTGGTTGAAGGAATTTTTAATACCGTTGATATTCTCAGTCATACTTTTCGGTTCACTTATATTCCAAAAGCTAAATGAGAAATGTGCAAATGGTATTGTTTAAAAATTTTTAAAGCGTTTGAACATGATAATTCGAGTTTGTAGACAAAATGCGAACCAAATATTTAACACTGGTAATTCTCAGATATCTTTTCCCTTATAATGAAGTAGACTTAAATGCATCTCGGAAATGAGTTTGTATGATCGTCCACATGATTCTGTTGCTTCTAAAGACTAGACAGTCTCACCTTGACATGATTATGAACGATAAATTCCGCGCGGAATATTATCAGTAAATCATACTATATCGCTGTATTTTATTAGATAACAATATTCTATGATGGAATTGTCTTACATTTCTTTCGTTAATCTTGAAATTCTAGAAAAGCAGTTTAGTGCACATATTCTGGCAGTCCGATATCTAGTTAAGTAAACTGTAAGAAATTGGTGCTATGTGTATAATGAAATAAGAATATAAATTAAAAACGTTCTATGAGGTTAATTATAAATTAATGGCTTAAGCATTATCCCCCTAAAGTAGATTCTAATTCCATCTATCTTGATCTAATCTATACAAAGCAGGTATAGCTTGACATATAGAGCTGCATCCGACTACTGTCACAAACTTTACTTAAAAATGGTAAAAATAAGAAAGTGCAATATTGGGATTGACCATTGGGCTATCATCTTCTGTTTTAATGGCAAATTACTGTACTTGTTTTACTGCTTTTGAATTCATGATGATGTGTTCAAAACTCCGTATCATTTCTATCAAGATAGCACTAAAAAGAAGCTGTAGACAAGTACATACTCATTCGCTTTTTCGGACAAACACTTTCCACCTTAATTTTCAGCTCTTCTTTGTCTTTATAGTTTCGCTTCTTGATTACTTTCAAGATATCCTGTTTATTATATTGTGTTGTGGCCTAACCATTTGGTGTTTTTGCGTTCTGGAGATGGCTTCATCGCAACATTTTTCTTTGTCTTTCTGGACAGCATCTCCACTAAAGCTACAAATCCTCTCCATGAAGTAGATACTATGTTTATTAATACCTCTTAGTGACGCTAGAATGGTTACAGGGTCATCGTATGTAACAGACAGAGTTCTTCAGTAAATCCTATTTTTTTAAAAAATTTAATTATCTAATAACTGGTAAAAGTTGACATAAAATATATATTTGTTATGGGCTGAATTGAATTCATTCCGTATTATTCTGCACATGGGTCATAATCTTTTTAATAATTACAACCTTAAAAATTAAATAAGAGAAACTCTATATGTATCGAAGAGTTTCCAGCATATTTCTTTTCTACAAATTTCTTCGAAATTTTGTTACACATCTCTACATGTTTCAGGTTTCATTATTACTAACTGCTTAAACTGTTGACTTGCATAGAAATAATTCCGACAAAACAGGCACATCTTTGAGCGAGGTCTGTAGGTATAAGTTGAAAAAAAAACACAACTATACACACACACACACACAATTTTGTAGATTTTTGCAAAGTAGAATGCTGCAGTCATTTTGTTACTTGTGTTACCATACTACAAGTATCTAACATACCCTGTACTTACTTGTATAGATGCGATTTCAGAATTCTACCAGATGCTCATTTTGTGCTAACTGAAATCATCTGGTTTGTAATACACAGAGGAAAATATTTTACACCAGTTTGTTTTGCCTAAGTTATATTTTACCCGTATTACAGATTTTCATCAGACTAGTAAAATATGAATCTTTCTGTAGATATAGGTCGAAAAAGATACTTAAATCATTTTCTAACCGTGAATGGATATAAATGGAATATTTACACAACTTAATAGATGAATTAGTTGTTTTTTTGTTTTTTTTTCAAGTGAAACAAGAGAAAATGAGTAAGTTACATCCTTTGTCAAGAATATCCAGTGTTGGGTTGAAGTTTAAAGTAAGTAAGGCTTTGGTAAAATTATTATTATTATTTTAAGAGTTGATGTTTTTATTAGAAAATGACATTGTATAAAGAGGTGCTAGCTCTTATTTCCGGTACTTCTGTAATAATATGAATTTAGATACCTTCCTTTCTAGTTGGTATCTGTAATACTCTAGAGTAAAACCGTTCCATAGTGATGTAAGGAGAAAAATGGAGCCATCGGAAACATTATTTAGGTTTTGTTGAAACACTGTAAATTATCTATCCTGTAACCTACAGCTTTTGCCATCGGTATCGGAAGAAATTGCCAAGAAGTTCAAAATAGTGACAGTATTTGTCACAAAATCGTGGAATATATTTTTAAACTCGGCTGAATGAAAAACATTTTTTTATTCCTTCACTTTCCCAGTGGAACATAGGGCTTCAAGCTGGAGGCTTGAAGTTTTTGTAGCAGTGTTTATTTTACATGATAGTCTCATACCCAACCTTTCCTGTTTACCAGCTTTATTTCTGGTTTAGCGAGGCAAAGGAGTGCGTCGGTCGGGGATCGAACCCTGGACCATGTGCATGGTCGGTGAGCATCCTAACCGCTGTGCCACTGACGCACACTTGCCGGTAAACACAAAAAAAGAGATACGAGGACTTCATAGAAGTGAAAGACCCTCTATAGGGTGTGGTGTTCATGTAATTTCATTGTGTTGGACGTGTGTTTCATTTCATTTAAGATTCCTCAATAATAATTACCGAAAAGTCTTAATTTTGAAATTAAGGCACAACTGTTCTCCTGAATTTGAAGGTCCTCATTTCTAACCCAAAGCAGTCTTAGGCATAAACACCATATACAGATTAAAAAAAATTAAAGTTAACACGCAATTAGAACATACTTCAATTTCCCGCTTGCTTAAATGGTCACAACATAAATTCTCATCTGATTTTGTTTATCCATCTGGAAACCATGCAGTTTTAACAATAATTATGGAGTAATGAGGCTATACAGACATCTCTGACTATTCTCAATGATTGATTTTCATGCATTTTAGACTAGCACCTATGGTTATTCATCATAATTTAGATTTTCCGTTATCTTAATGTTGAATAAAATTATATATACGTGTTGAGTAGTTAGGTTCTTTTATGAGCTGAGACTGAGGGAACTAAATGTTAAAAAAATGTTGGCTAAGTATTCTCTATCATTATTTTAGAATAATACGAATTGAATATGGCTAATTAAACGTGATATTAGTTCATGCATCAATCCAATATCACGTAATTCGCATTCTACTTCGTAGATGTGATTTAAAATTATAGAATAGATGAGTCCCATACAACTTCGTACACTTGCATCTTAAGTAACTTGAATTACTTTTCTCATGCAATTTAAGGGATAGTGAGAAAATCTATGCTTATTCAGCTTTCGTTATAATTTGACGCATAATTACTGAATAGCATAAAGGTCTACAGAGGAGGAATCTCAGTTTTAAACTGAAAATAGTATCTTTCAAAGATTTGTTGTTTCAATATAAAAAAAAACAAGTTGATTTCTTGACCAAAGCCTAGCCCCAAGAGCCACCGACCAACTTAGTGGAAAACTGCTGATAATGCAAGTTAGAAGATTTTTACATTATTGAAAACATTATTTGGTCAACAAAACTTTAGGCTTTGAAAATGTGGCTATCAACTTTGTTTTGAAATGACTATTCGTAATAAGTCAGTAGTTTGTCTTGTTTAAATTGTCTGAAAGGTTTTCCTCAAGACGATTAGATGTAAAAAGTTGTTTTCAATGGTTATTGAATTAGTTACACAATTTTCTAAGACAAGGAGAAAGATAGATTTCAAGATAATTGTATCATATTACTGGGAAGATGGATGCTATTTGATAAGCTCATGGCATGATAAAATGCATTTCAAATTAATTCTTCAATATGACCTACCTTTGATTCTACTAAAAAAAAGGTAACTCCTCAGCTCTTGTCAAAATCATTAGTAAACTTAAAATGAATTTTTCTGGTAATTAAGAAATCATGATAATTTAAGCCATCACAAAGATACAATAAGAAGTGCTAAAATCGTTGACTTACCTAGTGAAACCGTTTTGCTGTATCTAAGCCTGTGTATTAATTATGTTTCACTTCGGTTATTAACATCATCTCTCCCTATGTACACTTCAATTACTATTTTATGTTGTGATAAGCAAACAAATGGATGCTTCATAATTACAGTCGGGCACACAACAGGTAAGGAAAAAGCAAGTCTCTTCCCCTTGACGAAATATTCTAATTATTACTATTATTATTATTATTCCTGGTGCATTATTTATTATCAGTAGCCTTTGATTTAGCGTGATTATGATACTACTGGGCAGTACAAATGAAAGTCTCCCCCTTATTTCATTTTATACATCCCTTCATGGTATTGTATTTTTTAACTTCTGTTGTTACTTCCCTATCGGATTGGTGGATGGTTAAATCGTTAATATAAGTAAGTTGAATTTGCTGGCACACTTTATCAGGCCGTTGAACAAATCTGTCTCTGACACAAAAATATTAGTTTTGAAGAAGAAAAATATTTGTGTGCATGTTGCTTGTTCTGCATAAGGAGGCATGGTATATATGTGTGTATATATCTTTGCAGACAAAAATTCTTGTATGCCTGTATTTGATTTGTGTCTATTAGGAAATCGAAATTCTGTGTATCTACCCGGAAATAAAGAAGTCAAAAATGGTGCAACCAACCAACTTAGTGTTTAACATGGGATTTCTCTCCCCTATTCCTAACCGATACAAAGACAAAGTACGATTGCTGAAAATATGGATTTCGAAATGTGTAATTTAAATGACGCTTTACAAGGAAGTTTAAACTCGAGGGGTAGGCATTATCGTAAACAGAAAAGAAATTAACAGAAAGTGTCTCAGTGCATCTAACATTCAGATCTCATAATGAGGAATGTTACATACGAGCCATTAGGAATGAGGTCTTTAGCTGTATTTTACCTTTTTAATCGTTATTAATTGTGGGGTAATATAACTTCCTAAATACTATAGAAGTTATAAATGTGAACAAAAGTTTTCACTTCCGGTGAATATTAATAACCAACACTGGTTGAAATTTCGTCTGTTAGTTTCGAGATGAATTTCAGAATTCGTTTCCTAATAAATTTGTTGGAGAGTAGTAATGCTAAGAACTTGCCATTGAAGACGATAGTTGACGTTGGGACTTTCAGGTTTATTTGTCTTTCTATTTAGCACTATGGAGACAAACTTACTGAGTAGTAGAAATTTGAGCCATCGCACTAATTCGTATGTATGGATTTTTCTTGCTGTCATTTGCTTACTTGTCGAAATAGCATGAATTGACGATTGTTGACTTTCTAAACAGTTAAAAATATTTTGCATTTGCTAGTAGAGACTGTGCTTTGTATTATATCATTTCAGTAGGTTGACTTCGTTTGACCGAATTTGATAAGAGATGAAGGATGAATTCGTAATGTATGTCTTCATTTGGATGTTGACTCTGAAGATATTTTCTAACAGTAAAAAGCTTCACAATTAAACGACTCATTTCACAGAACATGACAATACAAACGTTGCTCATACGAGACATAAGTCTCCATTATTTCAATATCTGTGCGTCGGTGGCACAGTGGTTAGGTCTCTCGCCGACCATGCACATGGTCCGGGGTTCGATCCCCTGCCGACGCACACCCGATATCTATGGTCGGCCTGCAAGATTTGGGCTACCGATATCCATGCTGAAAATTCCACACTTGTACTGAAAATACGGTGTGGCATCAAGCTGTATTCAAAATAAAAAATAAAATAAATAGATTTGTAATTAATTAGACGTAGCATCTGAGTGCGGAGAAGGTGTATCTACAGGTAACCCATGAGGAACTGGCAGCTAAGCTACTATTTTGAATGCCTCTAAAAAATAAATGCAACATAACATTCTCTTTATGTCACAGAATCCTCACACTGTGCCACACAGATGCCTCAAAGAGGTCCTAAAAATTTTCCGGTCGAAAATAACTATTCAGAATGATTCATCATAAAGATGATGAAGTCAAAACTGGATAAACCATCTCCACTCCTTGTTTAACTTAAACGAGTTTCCTAATCTCACAACTTAACGGTGTTAAGAAATCACCCATCCCGTGCAGTAAGGGAAACCTGTTATCTAGCTACTTTACGACTCATTTTCTTGAGGGAATTAATATTTTGATAATGTGGGTCCAAAAGTATTGTGAAAAAATTCCATCTTGGTTTTAGAAGGGATAGAAAAAATTTCGCGTTTCAGTCTTAGAATATTTAATTGATTCTGACCATCAAGTGAACCCGGAAAGTTACTTCAATATTATATATATATAGTCTACATAAGAATCTGTTGGAAACGATATGAACAAAGCCTCTTCATATTGCAGAACCTATGGCAATTAATATTTTGAAGCCTGAAAATTCCATTCAAAATAGTAGGACAATTTAGATTTTATCTTTGAAAATCCTTTAATAAACTTTGTCGCTATCATTTTGCATTTTTTTCTACCTTAAAGTTGACATTTTTCACTGCCGAACTTTTGTGTTACCTAACTGATTTGAATACCCTGAACTGACTTTTATGAAGAAATATTCCAAAATATGTTTTGTTACCAAGTCAGTTTATATATACATATATATATACATATATATATATATACATATATATATATATATATAACAGAATCATTCTTTGTTGAATATATTTGGTTTGGGCTATTTTGAAGCCTAATTTATACTGCTCTACATTTAAGCCTAACAAAATGCGCTTTTTAACACCAGAGTATCAACAGTTTCTGTACAAATGGTAGCACTTTATGATAAGCTTTTGAGGGTCTGTAACTGAATCTCCTCAGTCCGTAGTCTCTTAAGGATTAGGTTATAATGAAAAAAGAATTAGATAAACTGCACAAATGCATTTTCATATAGTCAACTATGAGTAACACTGACAGTATTTCAGGGGTTAAGTCACCTACAATTTCACTTAACATTGAATTAAGAGCTCGTCGACTCAGAGAATACAACCACATGAAAATAGTCCACCTGAGCTACAAACTACTTCAATAATTTCACGTAAAATTACTCCACAGACATATGAAAGTACATATGTAATAAGAAGTTTAGATTTTCAGTAACACTTTGAATTTCGCGGCAATATCGTTTTGCATGATTTCACATTTGAAAATTAGAATTCAGCACAATTTCTGAAGGAGATTATTGAAAGCACTATATTGATTATTTTATTTGTATGAACTGTATAGCCTGAGATGGTGCGACAATTGGATTCCTTCAGCAGTTGTGTTATTTATGCAACAAGGGTAAATTTGAAGTGGGTGTATATAATTGGAACTGCTTTACATGATATAAAAATTACTTCATGCATATTGAACGATCATGTTATTATTAAAAAAACAACTGATAAATTACTTTCAGATTGATCAGTCAAACTGTTTCATATTCTGCCTTCTTGTCGTATCGACTGTTTACACTAGTGAGTGATAAAACTATCTACGCAGTCCAGATGCTGTAAGATAAGCCACTACGTTATCATTATATAGATGTATGCGAAGGCGCATGTACCAACCGAAACTATTTTATAAAAACATGCAAGCGAAAAGCAACAAGTTAGCAAAAGAAGCATCAAAGATAGGATTTCAGGTGAACATAGATAAAACAGAGGTGATGAAAATTCCTGGGCAACACCATAAACAGCAACAACAACAACTGACAATCAGCATAAATGGGAGGAACCTGAAAGAAACAACCTCTTTTACCTACCTGGGAAGCATCGTTTCAACTACAGGTCGACGGAACTGACGAGGACATCAAAGCAAGGATCGGAAAAGCAAGACAAGCTTTCACTACTCTCAAGTCAGTGTGAAGGTCAACAGACAGCACTCAGCATCAAAAATAAGATCAGGATTTTCAACTCCAATGTGAAGTCAGTCAGTGCTACTATACGGATCAGAGACTTGCACTGCGCGTCATAAAGAGCATCTCAAACAAACTACAGACCTTCATTAACAGTTGTCTTCGCTCAATACTCAAGATCAGATGGCCGGCCAGAAAAGATCAGCAACAGAGATCTCTGGGAGGGAACCAACCAGGAACCGATTGTCAAACAAATAGGCAGGATGAAATGGAGATGGATTGGCCATACTCTGAGGAAACCATCAAGTGACATCACTAGACAAGCAATTGCTCGAGTGGAACCCGAAAGGGAAGCGGCGAGTTGGTCGTCAGTGCGAGGGTGACTTGGAGGAGGTGATGTGAAGAGGAGATGAAAACGTGTGGGCAGACTTGGAGCCAGGTGAAGACCCTAGCAGAGAACAGAACACAATGGAGACGCAGGGCTGAAGCCCTATGTTCCTGTAGGAATTAAAGGATACAATAATAATAATAAATAATATTTGGAGGAGCTATAATCGTGACGTGAAGCCTTACCACCATCAAGCATAGCTCATAGTAAACCTCTGCATGAACAATGTGAATGCTGAAATTGTTTTTTTTTTCATTTCGACTAAAAGAAATAACTATACATTACTTCTAACTTCGCCAATGAAAGTGTATGCTAAACTGGTCAGCAAATATATTCACTAAAAACAATTTCCCTGGCATTTTAAAAAGCCTGGTAAGCATCAGTAGATTGGTCTATTTTAGTTGAAGTTACATCATTTAATCCAGTTAAATTTCAGTCTTTATGTTTGACAATAATGGATTCTCTTCGTGACACAGAGGGAGATTTTGGCATTTGATTGTGTTTGGTTCTTCTTCAAACTTTAATTGATGGGTATTTGAGATTTTTTCTGGAGAAAGAGTATGATGAAACTACTAGGCATATTCTTATTAGGAATCTTTGAAATCAAGTGTACAATTAATATCTTATTTATCAGGATATTATTCTGCTATTATTGATTTATTTTATTGTAAAAGAATTTTCTTTTTGTACCCCTTCTGGGAACACCAGACAAACGCGATCCTCCACTTCCTGCTTATGTTCTTTTAGTAGTAATACTGCTTTCAAGTTTATCAATTAATAACAACACCTGTTAATTATAAGGTAATTTATTTGATAATCACTAACAATAATGATAAAACTTCACTCACTGGAAGTAGATACATTCATCTTAATTTTATACGCCTGAGTAATCAATGAGAGTTGAGTTTCCATCTTTTTTTCTATGATATCTGGGAAATAATTCTTTTATATTTATTCAACTTATACTGCTTTCTCTGCGGTGGTGACTTCATTTATCATATTCAAGCATTATTCATCCTCACAATATTGCAACTAATCCGTTCAATGTCCTTTTTAAAACTAAATTTTACTGTACTAGTGTTGGTTGGAAACAAACATTGTCAGTTAGGTCGACTGTTATTTTCCTAGAGTTTGATGTGATATTGAGATGAGTGATATTTATTAGCTTATAAGCTACCAGTCTAACAGTTACAGTCAAGTCGAGCTGTTCTTCTGCCTCTAAATTTACATTTATCATTGTCAATTAAGTCAGCGTTATTCGTATCTAGGTCTTTACCCAAATTAGACACAAACCTCATTAGTAAATTTTTGATATTTTATGAAGATGAAAAAACTATGAATTACTCTTCCATTAGGTTCACTTATACTTTTACCGGAGAGCTTTATTCCTGTTTATTGATGCTATATTTCCAATCATAAAAGTTTGTTAAAATAAAATGCTAATTAAATCTCTTCAAGAGTTGGTTCGTAAAGATTAAATTTGTTTTTATGAGTTTCACCACGGATTGATATCAGTTAGAGAACCATTGGAAAACCTGGGAGTACTCGACAGCTGTTTCATCCTAGTTTGGAAACCATCAGCACTAAGTGCCCACTGGGATTCGAGCCCAGGACCTTCCGTTTACAAGGCGAGCCCGTGTACCATTCAGCCACTGGGACCCGATTCAGTGGCCCATGAATTCTAACTTCTACCAATTCATGATGTAGCACGACCATTGAATCGGGTCCCAGTGGCTGAATGGTATACGTGCTCGCCTTGTAACCGGAAGGTCCTGGGTTCGAATCCCAGTGGGTGCGTACTGCCAATGATTCCCAAACTAGGATGAAACAGCAGCTGTCCAGTACTCCCTGGTTTTCAATGGTTCTCTAACTGATATCAGTCCGTGATCAACTCGTAAAACATAACTAACCCTTACAAACCAAACTATAGAAAATTAATCTGATGTTCGCTAGTGACTTGCTACAGGATAGAGAATCCTGGAGTTCTAGTGAGAAGTCGTGACCAGTGAGGTCCAATTAGATGTCACGTGTGTGAATGGATGTCCCACCAACGACAATGGTTGGAGTCGCGCTAAATCACGAATTGGTAGAAATTAGAATTCATGTGGCCATTGAATCAAGCCCCAGTGGCTGAATGGTAATTAAATCTTTCCCTATAACTAATAGATTAGCGACTACTGCCACACTGATGAAGAGTACTACGATGAAGGAATGTGCAAACTGCGTGAATTTAATCTTGAAAAAAGGTTCTGAAACCATTTGGAAAGTGAACAGCAGATGAGTATTCTATTGTATATTCAGTATCCATTAGAATCGACTAAACGGTAAGGGAAGAAGGGAAGGAAGCAAGTCCACTCACGATTAAAATTAAACTGTTGTTGATGCATTACAGTCCTCTGTTAACTCATTTTTATATAAAATTTAAGACACTGTATTCACAATCTTGTAATATAATTCGACAGTTATTCAAAAAGTCAAAGGTGTTTTTTTTTATCTGGCTATCACCTAAAGACTTTATTCCACTAGTTGCATTCAATTAAAATTTATCCTTCTTTCTTAACGAAGAAAACTAAGGATAATAAAAATGTAGGGAGGGGAAGAGACAGGCGGATGAAGAAAACAACAAATTATGAAAAGAAGAGCCAATAATTATTGCTTTATAATAGACGCATATACTTTGTGATGGACATGTGATGCTTATATATGGAAATGTCTGAAAAGTGATTATCGTAAGTATTTTTAGGGGTAGAGGTCGGTGACAGTGGATACCAGCTGCCTGTATCCAAGTTACTTTTCCTTCACTATCACATGATTAAAATTTAGAAGACACATCCCCTTCTTCTTCCTTTCTTTTTTTCTGCTTGTGTATTCACTTTACTGATTTTCTTTTTTTTTTGCATGGCTTCATTCAATTACTGCACATTTTGATTTGTTTAGATAAACAGACAGCTGTTTTAGTACGCGACTTGGTTTGTATTCTCCTGTGTGCGTGTATATATAAATATTAATTCCTTCATGTTTAGGCACAACATTAAAATAAACTTATCAAACACTTGGAGATTAGGCTTGAATACAATACGAGAGGATAATAATAATAAATATAATAATAATAATTAAAAAGTGATATTAAATGGGGAGGTGAGATATAAGAGAGAATGTATGTGCATGTGCGTCTGCGAACACATTGGATGATATTTGAATCCTATCAGTTTTTTTTTTGCATAAATTCAACCATAGTGAATTCATTAGAACTGAAAAATGAAAATAAATAAAAATTAGAAAAGGCGTTGCCACCTCCACCTCAGGCACACAGAGAACTGACACTTTGTATCAATAACAGTATGAAGCATGAAAGCAGTAGGACTGATCATCAAAATTACGTCTAAACAACATACAACAATTAAATATCAATATATATATTATTTAGTCAAGCCTTTGAAACACATAAACATGAACAAGTGTTCGTATTCTTTGTATCTTGCCTGCTTGTTTTATAATGTGACATATCACTTAAGGGTGGTCGTGGATTTCATGCTACCTTTCCTATATTTATTTCTTATAAAATGAATAATAATCATCTGATTATGATTTTTATCTTTAGTTTTAAGACTTTTACTATATATGAAATCAGGGGACTACGAACAATAATAGTAGTATATCCACTAGTCATATGGATAGTGTTAGTGACTGAGGTGGTGGTGGTGGTGTACGCGAAAACAATGAATATGAATTACAAACAAGATGATGCTGATGGTTGAAAAAAAATAATAAATGAATGAATTGTTTGACAGAAAAAACGAGTTATAGGAAAACGAAAGAAAATAATTACTTACTACCTAATAACTACGACAAATTAAATTGGGTGGGTGTGGGTGAATTAATCAAAATAATATTGAATATTTAATGTAAACATTTTACAATAGAAAATTATTCAGACATCAGAAGAAAAATAATAAAAGGGAAGGGGATTAGTAAGAAACAAACAATTGGAACCCAGTTTAGACGACCTTCTTTCTTTTCTTCCACATTTGTTATAACATTGGAGATAGGAATAAGGTGTTTGGACAATAAAATGTGGAGGTTTGCATTATTATTATTAGATTATTATTGTATCCTTTAATTCCTACAGGAACATAGGGCTTCAGCCGTGCGTCTCCATTGCGTTCTGTTCTCTGCTAGAGTCTTCACCTGGCTCCATGTCTGCCCACACGCTTCCATCTCCTCTTCACATGATCTCCTTCAAGTCACCCTTGCACTGACGACCAACTCGCCGCTTCCCTTTCGGGCTCCACTCGAGCAATGGCTTGTCTAGTGATGTCACTTGATGGTTTCCTCAGAGTATGACCAATTCATCTCCATTTCTTCCTGCATATTTGTTTCACAGTCGGTTCCTGGTTGGTTCGCTCATTGCAAGAGATCCCTGTTGCTGATCTTTTCTGGCCGGCTATCTGATCTTGGGTATTGAGCGAAGACAACTGTTAATGAATGTCTGTAGTTTGTTTGAGATGCTCTTTATGACGTATTGGCCAAGTCTCTGATCCGTACAGGGAGTAGCACTGACTTCACATTGGAGTTGAAAATCCGGATCTTATTTTTGATGCTGAGTGCTGTTGACCTCCACACAGACTTGAGAGTAGTGAAAGCTTGTCTTGCTTTTCCGATCCTTGCTTTGATATCCTCGTCAGTTCCGCCTGTAGTTGAAACGATGCTTCCCAGGTAGGTAGGTGAAGGAGGTTGTTTCTTACAGGTTCCTTCCATTTATACTGATTGTTGTCTGTTGTTGTTGTTGCTGTTGGTGGTGTTGCCCAGGAATTTTCATCACCTCTGTCTGTTCACCCGAAGTCCTATCTTTGATGCTTCTTCTGCTAACTTTTTGCTTTTCGCTTGCATATCTTCCAGTTTGTGGGAAATCAGACATATATGATCGGCGAAGTCCAGAGCCTCCAAGTGTTTTGTGTGAGTCCATTTTATGCCTGATTCCTCATTGCCCACTGTTTGTCACATTATCCAGTCTACTGCAATCAAGAAAATCATTGGCGATAGTAGACACCCAGCTTGTCTTACTCCTGTCCTCACTTCGAAGGGTTCCGTAAGTTTCCTGTTGTGGATTACTTGGCATGCAGCATTGTCGTATAGCTGTTGGATGAGATATATTATTGTCGGTGGCACCCCGTAGTAGCGAAGTAGTTTCCAAATCACCTCTCGATCGACGCTGTCAAAGGCCTTTTCAAAGTCGATGAAGTCGATATAGAGAGGTGACTGCCATTCCAGGCTTTGTTCAATGATGATCCGTAATGTGGCGATCTGATCAATGCATGACTTGTTTCTCCTGAATCCAGCCTGTTCCGGTCGAAGTTTTTGATCCAGGTCGGCATGTTTGATTCTCTCCAGTATGTATTATTAGTAGCTAAATACACAAACAGTTTTGGTAGGTAAGTCAGGAAAAAACGCCTCGATAGTCTCGAGTGTAACTCTAATTAGTTATCTTTTAGTGGTCATTTTAAGCTGTAGTCTATCAGTATTTCAGTATAGTAGTCAAAATGTTCTAGGTATTCGCATCTCACAACTTTAAGAGACCATATTTATGGGGGTGACCTCGAGCTTAAGGAGAACTGTAATCCTTGCGTACTTGAAACATGCGATAATCTCTGACGCAGTCAAAAATAACATCACTAGTATATTTAATGAGAGATAGCTTTGTTTTGTTGTTTAAGAATGGTAGTTTGGCAACGTGTTTTTGAACAAAGGCAGCTATAGCAACTTATGTACTTTTGCAATCACTCAACAAATAGAAAATTTTCTCTCTGTTTTAACTTTTGTTGTGACTGAATTTCCTAATAAAATTTGTTGTCATCATGTACGTTTGATTTCTCGTCGATAATCTATTGCGACAGACGTACATTTTCGTGAGTGTTTGATATTTCCTTCTTTTACTGACGAATCAAGGTGACATCAGTATATCTGCCGATGTTAGACTAAGTTGTGGTTGTGGCTTTTACGATTTTTCACGTGATGTAGCTTAGCTTGTCTCTCAAAATGAAACACTACTCATTGAAAGATATTGGTTTTTCTTGTAGTTTTCTTATTTACCTAATTTTTGAATTTGTTCATGAATCTTCACTTTTACTTCACGAAATTAATTTTTTATATAGGAAACTTTCTGTTGGGTTGGGAAGTTCATGGTCTGAGACTAGAACTACAATGATTCTATATCAACAACTTATGAAATGTCTTATTGATTAAGGTAAATCTGATCTATTGCTAATATAGTGAAATGTAAGTTAAACTTATGGATGAATATTTTATCCATGTGAAAGCATCATTCGCAATGATGGGTGTGCCTTGATTTTGATTAGCGCACTTCTACGTTGTTCAAAATCAGAAATATCGTCAGATATATTTGCAGAGTCTTGTGTGACTTAAATGTAAAGAAATCTGCAGTAAATGTTCAAGTTCAGGTAATCGGGAATGAACGGGATCAAGGTGGTTGAGTGTATCCTTTCAGTGTACGCTAGTTGGGAGATATATGGTCTCACCTAAGATTCTTTTAAGTTGTCCTCGAATATTCGCCTTTTTCACCTCAGCAAGTCTTACCTTTGCAAAGCTTCAATCTAACACTATGTGTCCAAAGGAAATACGTCCAACATCTAAACAGTTTTTTCCCAGCAAATCATTATTATATAGTTGGTTTTACCATATTAACCTTCTGTTTATTTCCTTATTTTAATTCCTATTTGTGTTACTCAGCATCATCTGGCTATTCTTTTGATTGCGGACTTTGGCTGATAATAATTCTGGAAATTCTTTATTCCTTTATAAAGCATACTCACAAGTGTCCACACTAGTTGATGACTCGTTGGAAAGAAATAATTTTCCTTCTTTGCATCTGTCTTTTTGTTTTTCCAACCATCTAATTAGTTTATCCCTCAATTTAAAGAACTGTGAGGATCGTATGACGTTAAAACAACTGAACAAGCTCCTATGATTGTCAGGCAAACATTCACAGTGGAATATGAAAATTAACGTCTGCAAAAATACCTTGTTGAAAGATTATTATCCGAAGAAGTTTGAGAGAAATTTCAGATAAGACCATATATCCGCAGTTCACGTACATTGAAACGATACACTCAATTACACCGAAACCGTTCATTCTCAATTGTCCGAAACTCAAAAGAATGTTAATTGAGAGAAGAACAGTAGTTCAGCGAAGAGTCTCTTTTCGGAGAATTCATTTTCGTAGCTTTACAATCACAAATATATATGGTTGTTTTGTATGTGTGTGTACATTAAATTTGTCAAACGAAAATGCAATTAGTAAGTTCAGATGGATTGGATTTTGATATAAGAGGGTAGTAACAAAAGTGATGAGTTGTCACAAAAGATTGTTAAGGAAGTGTTACGTAATATGGTGAATAGTTTGATGAGAGAGTTGTGCCCAGGGTGAACATGGAAACAAAATAACATACGGGATTACGCAAGGGTTTTAAGTAGTTAGAAAAATAATCATAGAAACAAGAGTCAAGTCAAATCAAGTAAAACAAACAAAAATTAAGTCAAATCAACGGAATTGTTACCATGAGAGTAGAAGTGGTTGAATAATTTTCTTTTGTATGCATAGTTCTGGTTCTTCCAACTGAATGGCTAGGGATTCTGCAATGCAAAGAAGACGGAAACGTATTGTCTTCGGAAGGTTGTTCTTCACTTTGTAGATTACTTTGAAAGAGGCGTTCGTTGAGATGGAATGACCAGTGTTGACGAGATGTTCGATTTTTGCACTCCTTATACGGCCACTACTTCCTTTCTGCAGCCACGCTGGATAGTGTTCTTTCACCCTTTTTGATAGGATGCGCATTGAACGACCGATGTACCTGGCTCCACAGCAACAGGTGAACTGATAAATACATATAGAATAGGCGGAAAAGAAAAGGACAGAAGAAGAAATCTATTCAACCACTTCTACTCTCATGGTAACAATTCCGTTGATTTGACTTAATTTTTGTTTGTTTTACTTGATTTGACTTGACTCTTGTTTCTATGATTATTTTTCTAACTACTTAAAACCCTTGCGTAATCCCGTATGTTATTTTGTTTCCATGTTCACCCTGGGCACAACTCTCTCATCAAACTATTCACCATATTACGTAACACTTCCTTAACAATCTTTTGTGACAACTCATCACTTTTGTTACTACCCTCTTATATCAAAATCCAATCCATCTGAACTTACTAATTGCATTTTCGTTTGACAAATTTAATGTACACACACATACAAAACAGCCATATATATTTGTGATTGTATAGCTATGAAAATGAATTCTCCGAAAAGAGACTCTTCGCTGAAGTACTGTTCTTCTGTCAATTAACGTTCGAATGGGAATTTTTCATGAATCATATGAATATATCGCTACGAATAAATTTCTCCCCTGTTTACATGTTGGTTTGAACTCCACTAATCTTATCAATTTTACACCGTTTCTATGCTTTACGAATTCCATGAACTGTTTTATAAGGCACACAATCACTTTCGTCGCTTGATAGTCTGAATTCAGATTACTATTTCGAAAAATCAAATATAAATATGATTGTACAGATTGGTAGTAAATTCCTTTAAATGTTTCTTCGTTGAATTTCTTGTTTTTTATTTGCTGGACGAAATGTTCGCCTGATGTCATTTATGTAAAGTAGTTTCCATCGACGTTCTCACAAACACTACCTACTGAGTTATCTGTTCTACTTTAAGAAATAGTTATTCCGTAGGTGACTTATGATTCCCAGTTGGTGTTTTCTCATGGGAGCGACCAGCCTTTATTATGCCACATTGTCTTAAAAGGATGTGCCGATGCTACGATTATTTCTGAGTTAGAACTATTTATGGCCTCCTTGGTTTAGTAGTCTAGTGGATTACAATTTTTTCTTTTTGAACAGTGTGCGCTGCATTTAAATCTGTCACTCACTGCTATGCAAGCACATCCAGCTAACTAATCCAAAATTCGAAAAAAACACCATCATCAGGATCCCAACACCAAAATCCGTTAGCATCTACCATGGTTTCAGTACTATATTTTGCATTATTTATCTTATCTTCATATTTCAGTTTAATCTTATTCACTATCAGGTAACTGACCTCAATGAAATCACTAATTCTTTCAAATAGTACTAAAAAGCAAATGATAGCTTCTCCCTATTGCTTTTAGATTTGCAGTCTACCATTTATAATCCGTACTAATTTTAAGGAGATTAACCCGTTTAGCGAACTGTGTGTAGTTGAGTACATAAGTCTAATGCAAATAACTCGTTCTAGTTCTATCTTCCGACCTTACTTGGACATCTCATATCCTAATGATTTCTAAGAAAGTGTTCTGTCTTACCTACTACATTAAGAAACTGAGACAATCTGGAATCACCCAACCTCTGCTTTCACAATTTGTCAAGTCTTGTATCTTACCTATTCTACTTTACTGCTCCCCGTTAGTCTTTCCTGGTCTACTGAAAAGGAATATACCATCCTGAGAAAGATGTTGAAGGTAGTCAGTAGGACTAGTGGTGTAAAACTCAGTCAGCTCGTCACTACTTTAGTTGATAGGCATCTGAATACATGCGAAAAATGGTCAAAAACCATACTCTCCGACCCCCAACACCCCGTCTATTCCCAACTCTCGCCTTGTATCTCATCAAGTAAAACCAGAAATCAGTATAAAATAATCTATGCTCGTACAACCAAGTACAGGAACTCAACGATACCATACTTGGCCCGTGTTCTAAGTGACAGAGACAATGTTAAGCGTGAAACCTATGACTTGCTTTGTTATTAACAACATAATTTTAGGCTCTTTTATTTCTCTCTTATTTTGTATTCTATAGTGAACTCCTTCTCAAACATACTTAGCTACCTAAATTATTAACATTGGCTTCCTTTTTTTGTACTTTACTATATTCCTTCTATTGTGTATCCACTGGTTCCGACTCTATTAGCACCATGAGTATTACAAAATTGTCCTGTCATTAACCATCATGTAATTATTAGTTTTGTGGTTGTTTTTTCTTATTTTCTATACTTTTCGGCAATATTAAACTGACAATCATTGGTTGTGAACGCCATAGTCACCACCTTAAAAAATTTTATATTATTCAGGATTACTCACACTACCACCACAAACACTGCATTAGACCTGACAACAAAAAAACAAAACAACAACCCTGAAATGTTATTTTAAGATCGTTTAGAGTTGTTTCAACCAAATTAACTGACCATCTTGGCGATAAACATTCTTAAATATCATTTCATAACTTCTTGTATGACTATAGCTTTACTGTCACCATGCATAATCATATCATAGCTTCCACTACCCAATACTGAGTTATTATTATATGATGTTTATTTTCCTTTCTACTTCTTGGTATTTTTTCGCATTTATAATTATTTTTGTGTTTATCTGGTTTTCTTTTGCTGTTGGTGTCTTTAGATTTATTTTTTTTTGTTAAATACTCCTTTTAAATGTTTGTAACATCAGATGCAAATATTGTAGATATTGTGCTGAAAATTCCACACTGTACCACTAGTACTGTTTCTGGAATAAAGCAAATTATTATTATTAGTTACTAGCGTTTAATGCTAGTGTCACAGTCATTCGGGTAAATTATGCAAATGATCTTTTTGAAGTTCTTACCTGCATAGCAGTTTATTACAACTAATAGTGACCTGATTTTTTCACATCAGTAAGCATTGAAAAATTTGACATGGTGTTTTTTGTACGAAACTGTAGCTTCCAAATATTCAGTAGCTTGTAATCAAATTCTACAATAATTTTTATCATAATTTCCTTTCTTGGTTTTCCGCTAATAATATAAATGGAATATTTAAATAGGGATTTGTAGGGGTTTGATTGATTTGTTACAGGAGGTTTTGTAAATAAGATTGTTGGAAATCCAGTACCCATCCTTCGATGAATATATTTATAAAACACAGAGCAGTTACAGAATATTTGTTAATTGCGGTCAATAATACCACAGGTGAAGTAAAATGGTATAATAAACATTTCCTGTAGGATTATGGTGTTTATTTAAGAATCCGTTCAAGAATCAATATCGTCAGAAGCTTAAGAAACCTAAATGCTAAGCTAGGAAGAGGGGTTTCACACATACTAAGGGCCCTCAGCCAAAACGTTTTAAGATGAAAGTTATAACCAGAATATTTTGAAGTGAATACCTCATTTTTAAATTAGGATATCAGAATCTCATGAGTTATGTTTCCCCAATGAAAATTCACGATACCATTTAATTGTTGTCAAGATTATCAGTGAGCAAATGTAGTCCTAGATGCTATTTAGATTTTTGTCAAGGGTTTTAGAAGTTAAAACTCAGGAAATTATAATTTTCAATATAGCATGGTTGAATGCTGTACAGACATGCCCGTACCTGTAAGACAGATAGATTTACAAGTATATTGCAAACTTTAATCCAGAATAAGTCATAATTATGAAAAATGTCGAAATATCAGTCGTGGGGAGAAGCGAATATTAAAAATAAAAACTTTATGGGTTGTAGCCTAATGACATCTATGTGAATAACTGGACCACAAATTCAGTATTAATTCGGCATAATACTAAAGGGCCATGAAACTTATTTTTTCTCGAACATGCCACCGAAATCCTGGCAATTAGAACTTTGTGTCTTCCTGACATGTTTATTCCTAAATTCGTCCAACTACAGCTGCATCTCAAGTTCGATCATGAAATGAGATCAGATACAGAGCCATTGAAAACCATAGAGTACTGGACAGCTGTTTTGTGCTAGTTTGGGGTTCTGTAGCAGTATGTACACAAGACCCCAACAGTAGTTGAACCCGAGGCCTTCAAGTTACTAGTAGAGTTCGTCGACTATTCAAATAGAGGGGCGGAATCCAATTGCCCATGAATTCTAACTTCTATCGATTCTCCACCAACGCGGTACATAATTTATCCTGCAAGGAAGCTTATAAACTCGAAAAGCCATAATATATAATCCAAGAAAATGCGATGTACGTGTGACTTTTCTGCTAAAACAATGAAAAATTTTCTCAACGAATGAAGTAGTGATATTATTGTGCTTATTATTTTCATTTTTTTGGCCGTCTCCTCTATCTCCTCTAAGTCACCCTCGGGCGTCAAACCTGTCTCTTTCTTTTCAGAATCCAGTCGACGTCCTGTTGCGTGATGCAACTCAGTGGTCTTCCCAGCGTGTATCTAATCCCCTTACATTTTCTTCAGAAAATCTTTTGGACAACAGGTTCTTTATGGGGAGCCTGCCTGCAAAAGTTCTCTGCTGCTTTTCCTTTCTAGTCAGCTGATCTTCATCACTATTAACTGTATAGTTTACAACATTTGCCACTGAATTACAAATCATTACCAATTAGTTTAAATTTTATATGTATTTAGAGTTACGCATATTCCACTAAATCCTGAGGAAGAGCTAAATGCAGACAAACTATTTAGTTTGTCTTCTTTCAATATACTTAACGCTGAATTTAAAGGCCATCCCAAAGCGTTATTCAGGAGATTGAGTCATTGCCGTTAGAACTAGACTATCAGACAGTGATTTCTTTGTTCGAATGCGACTTCACTTATTTCAACCCGAGCATTTAAGCAGTATTAGCAGCCCTTGTACAATATGTCTGGTTCTGAGCCTGGTACATGTGTATATCTAATCCAGGTAACTAAGTTCTAACAACTTCTAACAACAGTCATTTAGAATTATGCTTGGCTAAACTGTGGGTTTGACACTGGAGACATACGCTCGCTTCATATTGCAGACACACCTGTTTGATTTCAGTTTATATGAATAAAGATATGGTCTAGGGTATCTCGTTAATTATCTCTAGCGTCCTACAACCCGTTTCTTTGCATTTGTGTAAGCCGTACACTTGTGGTGGTGCAATACAGACAATGTCTGCCAACGGAATATTATACTCACATATTCTCACAGTTCACTTTGGCATTAGCAACAGGATACATTATATCTATTTGAACATTCTGTTTGATGTTAGAATCAGAATACTTTTCCCATGGTTATAACTGCATTAACAACAAAATACTGTGTTTATTTGAACATTGTATTTCATGTCGTTTGACGTAAATCGAAATCACAGGCTTAGTGATTGCTTAACGAATATAAACTGTAGATATATAAATAGTGGTTTGATCAATGAAATATAACTTGGCTTTCATCTCTTCCCTACTATTGTTACATACTTATCCTTCCTACTTTTTTGATAACTTAATTATTTTGAGATAATAGAGATAAATAGATGAGGAGGAAAACAGAGGATGCTTATTAATGATGAGCCATCTATTACTGGTGAGATCATCACCTCGGACATCACCTTTATTAATAAAAGTAATAATAATAATTTTTATTATTGTATCCTTTAATTCCTGCAGGAACATAGGGCTTCAGCCGTGCGTCTCCATTGCGTTCTGTTTTCTGCTAGGGTCTTCACCTGGCTCCATGTCTGCCCACACGCTTTCATCTCCTCTTCACATGACCTCCTCCAAGTCACCTTTGGACGACCAACTCGCCCTTTCCCTTTCGGGTTCCACTCGAGCGATGGCTTGTCTACTGATGTCACTTGATGGTTTCCTAAGAGTATGGCCAGCCAATCCATCTCCATTTCTTCCTGCCTATTTGTTTCACAATCGGTTCCTGGTTGGTTCGTTCCCTGTTGCTGATCTTTTCTGGCCGCCTGAGAAGGGGGGTTGTTACATCAATTTATAATTTAGAGAGAAGCGACCTTGTGGGTTGCTCCCCTTAAAAACCAGGAAAACAGGGAATAAACAAGTAGAAAAACACTAGCACGGGAAAATAATTCACAACAAGAAGGGTAACAAGCGACAACAACAATAATAATATCACAGTCAATTACAGTTAGCCAAAATGATACCAAAATCATAGACTCACTGACTTGAGCCAACTTGAACATGTAAATCCATTAATATATATACAGTTATAGGTATTAGTTAGTGTTAATCAAGCACAGAGTGGCAAATAGATAGTTATAGGTGCTATTGATATACAATATTATATCCAAAGATTCAGTGTTTCAAAGTCAAATAATTGTAAAAGTTTTTCACAGCTTTTTGATAAGATATTCCACAAAAATCAGAGTTTTAGGTAACTATGCAAATGTAGCGCAGTTTTTTTCAAAAGTAATAATAGGAATAATTAAATGAAGATCACAGTGTTCTTAACTGACACGCTATAGATATGGTAAATCTTCCAATTTTGCTTGATTTCAAACTAAATATTTCCTCAGTCTGTAAACATACGATTTGAGTGCTAAGTTAGAGTATAGTTCCACAACATAACATTAAACACAGTATTGTTTATTTACTATTAAATATTGAATAAATTTGATAAGACAAGGACGTGGAATGTAGCAGGATAATATAGGCTCATTTTTTAAAATTATTTTGAGGATTTTTCGCTAGGTTTCAGATGCCACATTCTGACGAAATTTATCCACAAAATTAACATTGAAACCCAGTTCGAAGGCTTGTATCATAAACTGCCTGAATTAAAATCAGTAAACAAAGAGAAACAAGGTTGATGCAAACTCGACTTAGTGATACTGCTAATCAATATACTATATCACCAAATCCAGAATCTGCAGTTCCGTCGAAAGATCAAACATCAATAAGAAACTTCACTTACAATGAGTCTATTGTTAATTTCCAAGTTGACAAAGGATCAGGTGTGGTGATAACGGACAGAAAGTTAAATCAGTTCTAAAGGAATCAACAGTATCTCGAATTAATTACTCGAAAATTTTTTTACATGAATCAAAATAGTTGGTTTCAATACATTCTTCTTCAGGCTCTACAATCATAAATCCATTAATTTAAGAATACAATAGCCAGTAAAGCCAAATTAGAATCACATCAGAAATGTATTGTGAAACAAGTGTAAGATAGGATGGAACCATAGTCAGTTAGTTTTTGAATCTGCATGGTCAATAAGAACATGAGAAAAAACGAAATGAAATAATTTAATGATATATATATATATATATATATATATATATTCGAGAGTGAATGCAATCAGTCCGTTCCAAGTTAGATGTCTTCAGTTTGGAAGATAGATACTTTTCAATTCGCTAAACAATTAGAGAATTTCAGCGTCTCACATAAATTCATGGTGTCCTTTGAAGCTTCATCTCAGTTAGCACAGATCACACTGGAAGAAACAATGCTGACAATAGGTCAACCTTTATTTTAATTCCAATCCTTTCCCAAGGAGCGAACTTAGACAGCTGCTACTAATATGTACTAGGGACATGCAGTTTCAGTTTAACAATTTTCTGTACCGCCAAACTGTTGAAGCCATGACGGGAAGCGTTCTGGGTCAGATTCTGGCAGGTATTTTATAGGCAACCTGGAACGAATAAGAATGAATACCACAGCTGGTCATACAAACTCCAACACTACGTAAGCCGATGACACGTTAGACATTTGTGATTGTTTTAATGGTGCATCCCAAAAATATCAGACGTTCTGAATAGTGCTCATCTAAGTATAAATTTTACAGTGGAGTATGAAAATGATGACAAATTTCACATTTTGAACCTTGTTATCCAATGTGATTTATATGGTGAAATCGTAAGGTTCATCTACTGAAAAGAGACCTGCAAGGCGACTTATCTGAACTTCAAAAGCTTCCAGCGCCAAGCTTGTATTCTTCTAGCAAACGACCAGTTTTAGTTAGAAATGAACAAACTCCTACCTCATGTAACCTACAGCTACGTCTACAAATTTACCCGTACGTGCCAAAGAATATACATCGGAAGAACAGAGAGAAGTCTTATTGTCTTTATTTCTCAACACATACCAAAAAACTTGAGACTAAAGGGCTCACAGGAATTAAACAGTGGGATTGCGCACCATCTATTGGACACTCGCCATGTTGTGAAAAATATAAAGACGTTAAAAATAATCACCAGGCGAATGAAACCTAGCTTGCTACGTTTTGCTGAAGCAGTCACCATCCGACGATTTAAGCCAAATCTATGTACACAAAGAGAGAGAGAGAGGTGAATCTCAAACTGCCTCGGTGATGAAAAAGTGCACTAATTTTAATACGTCATCTTCTATCCTGCTTAAAAAACTTTCTTTTTCATCTAAACATGACTCAGCCTACCTAGTCGCCTTTTTTTGGCTACCTTATAAAACCATATTTTCACTGGTAACACAACCCACTTTTTGTTATTCTCTTTCCAGTTAAGCTTTGTTGCTCATCACAAGTATGTGTTGAACTCTGCCTTTGTGCTTCCAAGAAAAGTCTTCTAACTTTCCTGTGAACAGTCAGTCCTTTTCACAGTTAATTTTTTAACAAATTATATCATTCCTGATTAATGTTACTCTTAATTTCTACCAATTAGTTCTCGTCATCGTGGAAAAAAGTATGTTCGAATCTTTCATGTAATTTATATTTTTGTATTGTTCAGGTTGTAAACAGTTGAGAAGAATATTAGATAAAATAAAAAAGAGCTAATATTATCCCGATACATTTGTCATTCTTACCTTGTTCAAATTTATCGATGGGAAGAATTGTATGAAGTTTTTAAATACTGATTAAGTAAATAATAATGTTTTTCTGCGCATCATATCAAATAAAATTGAACTTTTATGGAATTTTCACAATTTATTTAATTCTGAAGGAATTATCTGTGTATTAACGGTGTCCTAGTAACAAAACGTTGAGAAGCTTAGGCTGAAACTTCAGTTTAATAAAATCACGATGCATTTCTGAATATTTGGTATATCCTATAAAATTTACATATTTTGGTGAATGTTTTCATGGTACTCATGAGTAGTTAGTATATGTACCCTCAAAATAACAAAGAATGCCACTGGAGATACCATTGATTCCTATGTTACACTTCATCAAAATTCGTACTGACTGGAGGGACGGTGATGTGAACTACAGGGATTAGTTTCTACAGAACAGTCAGATAATAAAGATTGAGAAGAATAAGAAGTTCAGCAAAGATTTCTTTTCGGCGATTTCATTTTCAAAAAGCTGTACAATCGCATTTAAATACATAATTTTACATGGAGACAATTCTTGTTTGATTCCACATAATTATGACGGAGAATAAAAGGTGATAATTATTTCCAACTAGATATGGTTTTTACGAGAGGCTTAGAAACAAAATTAAGCAGGATTAGAACGGATATCAAGTGTGTAAAAATGAGCATGGATACAAAATTGAAATAGTAATTTTCAACTTGAGATGGGAGTTAGCAGGTGTGAATATAGATTACAAGAGCCTTAGAAATTAAACAGGGTTACAACGAATTACAGGTGTATAGAAGATGAGCATGGAAACAAAATTGAAATAGTAATTTTCAACTTGAGATGGGAGTTAGGAGGTGTGAATATAGATTACAAGAGCCTTAGAAACAAAATTACATGGGATTTAGCAAATTACAGGTGTGCAGAAAGTGAGCATAGAAACAAAAATTAATATGATAGTTTTAACATAAAATGGAAGTTAGGAGGTGTGAATATAGATTACAAGAGCCTTAGAAACACAAAAATTTGCACAGGATTTAGATGTAATTGTAAATTTTTAAAACAGATTATAAATGTGAAAAGCATGGAGACAAACTTAAAATAACTGTTTTTATAACTGGAAAAAAAATGGGGTGAATCGAATGAAGACTGAGGGAGTAAGAATCACAGACATAGCAAACGAAAAGGGATCAAAAAGCAAAAACAAAAAAACAACAACAAAAGAAACGGAAGCTACGGTAACATACCGAACTAAGTCCATGGTAGTTGAAGAGGTTGGACTAATTTCTTTTGGACACACAGCTCCGGCTTGTCGATGCATATTGCGAGGGCTTCTGCAGTACAGAGAAGTCAGAAACAAACTGCTCTCGGTAGGTTTCTGTTGACTTTGTAAATTACTTTGAATGAATCAGTTGAGATGTTGTGGGAGGTATTGATCACATTTCACAAAATAGTAAACTTTTTTATATACTATCGTAACATCCTGAAATTTTGTAAAGTGGTAAAGCTTGCGTTCCTAAGTATAGATGAAGGTAGAACATGGAGAGTAATATATATATATATATATATATATATATATATGGACTTCACAGTTTTCAAGAAGGATTTGGTGTATTGTGTTGAATAAAAATTCATTTCCATCCCGTGTCACTAGAATTAAAAATGAACTTCACTCAAGGAAATTAATTCTAGGTATTACCAGGAGAAATCTTTGAAGGTCAACTTAAGGACTTTTTTGACATAAACAGTATCCTTACAAACATCATAATAATTTTTAATGAATTCTAACTCACTTTGGGAAGACTGTTGTCATCAACAAAAGTAAAATTGAAGGGAGTGGATATCTGATATTCATCAGAGACTTTCAAAGAATAATGACAATAAACATAGAAAAAGACATTCTGTCAGTGATCAATGTAAACTGACAACAGATTGAAACAATAGTTGTTAGGAGACACAGTTATATCATTCGTGGTGAATTCAAACAAGTTGACTTTATATTAAAGCCAGCACTGGAGATGTTGTCTAGAAGGACAACATAAGCTTTGCAGTTAAATCAACCAGCTCAGTAAACACAACCAAATCAAAATCTAAATAACATCAAAGAAAACTTACGTTTGAAAGATCCAAGCAGTACTCTTTATTGTTGCAGACGTCAGCTGGGCAGGGTGTGATCCAAAACAGGGAAACCACATTTCCGCCAATTGATTTAAAATTTACAGTCTCCACTATGTAAAGAGATCATTTAAGCGCCAAATTAACTGGTTAGCAGTCAGTTTCTATCAGTTTATAATGATAGTCACACTCAAATCTGCACTCTGTGTGAGATTTGGAGCGAAGGCCACAGATATGTACTTGAGAAATGCGTCACAAGAGTGTAACCAAGAAGTGAATTCCCTATTCTTTGGAAGACTTTTATCTGATGTGAAAACCAGCAAATAAAATTTATTATCAGCTTTTGCTATACCAGAAGATATAAAGAGGAACGTCTAAGGATATAAGAAAGGAACTTGGGAGCGCTGTGCTGAAGTTTCAGCATAGAATAGATACACCCAACACGCTCAGTAGGAATGATACAGCACCAATACCGGAGATATGGAAAATATTACTATCAATAAAATTAAAGGATAGGAAATAATAGAATTATACAAATGAAGTTTGGAAGTTATATCAGTGTCCTGTTATGATTTTGAATAATAATTTGTGCTCGAGACGTTATTAGTAAATAATACTGTATCACTGTGTACTTTAGACAAACAAATTTTTACTTTGATGAACACTTATTTTTAAAAGATGAGGCATACATCATTTTTTTTCTTTCTGGCGACTTTTTCTCCGCCACTCACCTGTCAGAAGAAATTTGAATAAAATTATGAAATTTTTGACTTTTAAACAACATCACTTTTCAATTATTGGTTTTGTAGGGATTTTTTTTGATTGCATGGAGGATTTCATCATGAGCTGACATCAGTTAGAGAACCACTGGAAAACCTGAGAGTACTGGAGAGCCGTTTCGTCCTAGTTTGGGACTCTTCATCAGTACGCATCCACCGGGTAGCCGTGACCAGTAGGGTACAGCAGGTTGAAGATGAGGCAGTAACTCATCTAAGAAGACTGCGAAATGGTCGCGCTATGTCGTGAATTGGCGGAAGTTAGAATTCAAGGACTTTTGGATCGGGTCCCAGTGGCTCAATGGTCTACGAGCTCGCCTTGTAACCAGAAGGCCCTGGGTTCGAATCCCGGTGGGCGTGTACTCCTGTGTAATTAACCCGGTGGGTGCGTGCTGATGAAGAGTCCCAAACTAGGACGAAACAGCTCGACAGTACTCTCAGGTTTTCCAGTGGTTCTCTAACTGATGTCAGCTCATGATGAAATCCTCCATGCAATCAAACATTACTTTTATCAAATTTTTTTCTCGGAAATAGAAAAAGGTATCTAGGCATGAAAATATCTTCTTGGCGATGATGTCTTTATGGAAGATTCATCTCTCACAAGCTTGCTAATCAAGCTAGTAAAAAGTAGAGACTATGAACTATTAAGAAGCATGCTATTTCAAAGAGTCAAGTGGTTAAAAAAACGTAGCTATCTGTCACATTATGGTTGGAGACGGTCAACTAAGATTGGCCCTAGAAATCAAAAATGTTTTCCGGATGAAGACGGTCAAGTTATTTTGTCAGTTGAGTACTCAGTGGAACTTTTTCACTCGTAATGTAGGTGTATGTCTTTCGTATTTGCTAGGATTGTTAAAGGTTTATTTTCACAGACTCACTCACTGTCTGATTAATCCATTTCTTTTGCCATGTGGCTCTTATTCGAGATCAACCCATAAGTTAAGAAGCTGACCGAAGACGAAATAAGTATGATACAACCATGCATTTTTTTTCATTAACTATTTACAAGGCTTTTCCAAAAGACCTACTATTCCCAACACATGTAAATTTAAGCAAGACAAGAACGACAAATATTCCACGATAAAATGAGCTCATTCTTGATTATTCCATGGTTTCTTCCCAGGTGACTACAACTTTTTATGCGATGACATGCAGTAATTGATAGGGATTGTAAATTATTAAGTGTCAAAAGAATTGTTTTTTTATAGAACAATCAGATGGATATTTTTGAAAAATGTCTTGGGTTAAACAAGTTTAATTATAAACAGTGAACCAATACAGTAGATTGCGTAACTACAGAGGATATGTTTTCTAAAGTAGCAAATGATTAATATAACGTGAGTGATGTTCAAATGAAACAGTGAAATTTTGTAAACTTAGTGAAAATTGTGTGTTCTATTCTTATATCAGCATACATTTCTATTTCCAATATATATGAAGGCTTCGTGAAGAATTCTGTAAGAATCTTATGGACACCATACTCGTTTCTATTAGCCTGTGTATTATTATTATTGTTCCCTTGGGTTCCTAGTGGAACATAGGGCTTCAACTGCACGCCTCCACTTGCTTCTGTCTTCTGCTGTATTTTCCACCTGCATCCATGTTAATCCATACTGTTTCAGCTCCTCCTCACACGATCTCCTCCATGTCACTCTTGGACGTCACACTCGCCGCTCACCTTTCGGGTTCCACTCGAGCAATGGCCTGACGCGCGATGTCACCCAACGGCCTCCTCAGAGAGTGTCCAATCCATCTCCACTTTCTCCTGCACATTTGTTGAGCGATTGGTTCCTGTTTTGTTTGTTCCCATAGCTTCTTGTTGGTGATTCTTTCCGGCCATCTGATCTTCAGTACAGAGCGAAGACAGTTGTTGATAAAGGTCTGCAACAGGCTGTTGGAAATATTCTTTGTGACCCGCCAAGTTTCTGATCCGTATAGATGAACTGACTGACTTGACGTTTGTATTGAAAATCCGAATTTTGTTGTTGATGCTGAGTGACGAAGATTTCCAGATTGGTTTCAGGTTGATGAATGTGTTTCTCGTCTTCCCGATTCTCGATTTGACATCCTCGTCCGTCCCACCTGCCTGTAGTTGAGACAATGCTCCCTAGATGAGTGAATGAAGTAACCTCTTTCAAATCCCTCCCGTTGATGGTGATTGATTTGCCTGTGTGAAACAACAAAAATAGATAGATTTGGTATGTTCGGTACTAAACATCATTTTCACAGATTTTGATGAGTGCATTAAATAATGGTTTACAGCTCCAGATTTTTCTAACCTAATATCTGAAATGTACTAGAAAAAAGAATAAACGCAATTATTTGAAATAAAAATTCACCATCAGATATACAGCTATCACTTTTGTGTTTGTAATCTTTCAAGTTTAATTATACTGAACCCTGACTTATAGGTGCTGATAAACAAATGCTAATGTTTACAACAAAATGACTTTCAAATTCAGGTACACATGAATGTTCATCATAAATTCAAGTCAAGTCACTTCTATATTCTAAAGTATATTTAATAATGTAAACAAAGTATTACAAATTTTTAGTAACATAAAAATAGCTTATTATTTATAAGTACTTTGAATTAACATGACAAGATACGGCGAATAATGTTCATATGATGGTTATAAATAAACTACAAAGTTCTGTTATTGTAAACAGAGCATTAAGGTTTGAAGGTTTTTTTTTATCACAATTCAATTACATTTAAGTCAACGTAACAGTGTTTCCACATAATTTTCAAAGTTTTGTGGCATTTGAAAATATGGATCATGGTAAGGGAAATGCATCAAAAGCGACGGAAATGTTATCTCACTTTTGTTTTTAATATATTCCCAGTAAGTAAAGTTAGAAATTACAAAGAATACGTTCCTGAGGAAAGATATAATGAGGGGTTACATTATGTGACAAATAGTTTACTCTTTGGGATGAAAGACTTTCTATCTTTGCATACTGAAATAAATTATTATCCATTCTCCTGAAATCAGTAGTTAAGACCGCTTTTTATTCATAAGATAGTAGACAAATTCTTCTTGATCTTCTGCTTGATTGTCACTGAAACACAGTACTGAAGAAGCCTATTCAATAAAACTAGTAACGACCGTTCAGTTATGTAAAGACATATATGTGCATCGGTGGCATAGCGGTTAGGACGGTCGCCGACCATGCACATGGTCCGGGGTTCGATCTCCGGCCAACGCACTCCTTTACCTCGCTAAGCCAGAAATAATGCTGATGAAGAGGTAAGGTTGGGCATGAGGCTAGCAACCCCATCCTGTAAAATAAACACTGCTACAGGAACTTCAAGCCTCTAGCTTGAAGCCCTATGTTCCACTGGGAACGTGAAGGAAAAATATATGTATATATATAACATTACTTAAACATATCAGACTAATAGTCGAAAACGATAATCAGGAAGTATTCGACTAGCCAATCAACTTTGATGTACGACGACTAGCCTACAGTACTAACGAAGATAATCCTCAGTCAGAAAGTGTGAGGGACTTCCAATCATAAATTCGCTTTTCATCACATGTAATGATTTCGGTGTTACTTTTCATACTATTTCTTCTTCTTCTCAGTAGAAGAAACCACTTGTGACGACACCACTTTGAACCCCAGAAATCACAGCTGAGTCGTCGTCGTCGTCTCGTAGTCTGTTCATCGCGTAGAACTGTAAACCAACGGAATAATCCATCAAAGTGGTTAGTTACACTTCCCTCTATTAGTTAATACAAGCGATTCTGGACCTCCATTATACTGTAAATTTCAAGGATTATTAAAGGTTTAAAGCCTGTTATGCTGTATAATCCACTCTATAATTTTGATTTCATAGCTGTAACTTCCTTTTCACTCTTTGGGTACTACGACTATAGTACAACTAATGCAAACATTATTTAAGAAGTCCAGTGATTAGTTTACGCAACTGCACTTAATGAATATACTCAAAAAAGAAACCCTGAGTTTATTAAATCTATAACTCAGTCTCAAAATCACCAATCCCCGAAATTCTCCAACAGTTGTAGAATATAAATAGTTTAATCTAGCAAAAATGAAGAGACCAGGATAGACTGAGTAACCCTGAACAACTAATCAGGCTGTTAGTGAATTGACTCACTTAAAGGAATACTTTTCTGGACCTCCTCACACAAAGTCGTTCCGACAAAGTTTTTCAGTATTAAGAACAAAATCATGATCAAAGTGAGGAACAGTGACCTTAGAAATTTATGCTGAAGTGACAGATGTATTTAGCCTTAGAGAAGGAAGTCAGTGTGAAATGGAAAGTACGTTGTTTACTAGTCTGATTTTGTAGGGACTTTCTTTCCAGAGGCAAAATAATCACTTACAGAAATCCTCTGCCTGTGTCTTAATTTGATTTTGAAGACAAAAAGACAGCATCGGCAGCTGAGACAAAACAAATTATGGTGCCCACCATACAGGGGTTTCAGCCCCCTCGGGGTTTTGAATCAAGGGAGACGAACCGCATTACTGCTATCTTGGATGTAGTGCATGTCACCGTTAACAGTGACAAAACAATCCTCATTGAAACGAACTATAATTGTAGACCCCGACCGATAGCTGCTACCTTGACGTGGTGGTCAGGCTTGCATATCGCAATGACCCAACGAGCTACACTGGCTGGAACTTATGTTCCTGTAGGTCCTACCATGCCAGAAAGGTTGTTTGGATAGCGGTTAGACAAAAAGCAGCTACCCAGTCCAATACTATGACTCAAACAAACTCACAAAATATCATGCCGGATCGGTCGGGGCCCGGATTAACAACGACCGCGCTTCCTGCTGCTGTGTCACAGGGCAGAAGTGATAAATATGCTACAGAGGCACACCAAACAAGAAAGAAAAAACAAAAACAGGCCGCGTGTGACCGGCCTCAAGCAGTTGTCCCCTGGGCTCTGTGGTCACGCAACACTAACCTTTTCTCTCTCCCCTTCTCAGGCGTGAGGCTAGCAACCCCACCCTGTAAACAAACCTGCTACAGAAACTTCAGCACGACGAATCTCCTTGCGCCAAAAGAAAAAGTCTGTGTGGGGACATGGAATGTCCGTACCATGTACGAGATTGGCAAAGCTGCCCAGATCGCAAACGAAATGAAAAGATACAAAATTCAAGTACTGGGAATATGTGAAAGCAGATGGAACGGGAATAGACTCACCAAATTGTCAACGGGTGAGTCAGTGATCTTCGACCCAGAAGATAACCACTCGCACACCGAGGGCGTGGCTATCATGATGTCACCAACGGCAACGAAGGCCTCATACAATGGGAGGCGATCTCGCCCAGGATAATAACCGCCAGATTCAACTCCAAAGGAAGGAAAGTGTCAATTATACAATGCTATGCACCGACCAACAACGCAGATCTCGAAAAGAAAGAAGAACTCTACAGACAACTACAGGCAACAATGGACAATACTCCAGTCGGCGACATTAAAATACTAATGGGAGACATGAACGCCAAACTAGGATCAGACAACACAGGAAGGGAACTCATCATGGGTAGAGAAGCTCTCGGAGAAATGAATGAAAACGGAGAACTCTTCGCCGACTTCTGTGCCTTCAATGAACTAGTGATTGGTGGCAGCGTATACAAACACAAGGATATCCACAAGGCTACATGGGTGTCACCAGATGGGCGAACCAAAAACCAAATCGACTTCATCTCAATCTCAAGGAAGTGGAGGCGCAGCCTGCTGGACACGAAAGTAAGAAGAGGAGCAGACGTTGGCTCAGACCACTATCTCGTACAAGGGACAATCCAAATCAAATTAAAAGCTTTCAGAGAATCAGGAGCTGCAGATAGACCACAAGCCAAGTTCAACACTCAAAAACTGAAGGACCAGAACACAAAGGACATCTTCACTGCAAGTATAAAAGACAAAGCCGAGACACAAATCAACACTGGCGAAGAGGTCAGCGTCGAAAAGCACTGGAACAACTTGAAGACAGTGTGGAGTCAAACCTGCATGGAAGTTCTAGGCAGAAAGAAGAGACAGGACAAACAATGGCTCACTACGGACACTTGGAAACTAATAGAAGAGAGAGGGATGGTGAAACAAAAGATTCTCCAGTGCACCGATGAGCAACAAAAACAGGATTTGAATGCAAACTACAAGACACTGAACAAAAGAGTAAAGAAGAGTGCCAGGGAAGACAAAAGAAAGTATTATGAAACCATGGCAAGTGAGGCAGAACAAGCTGCAGGCAAAGGAGACCTCGCAACACTCTACCAAACTACTAGGTACCTATCGGGCAAACGTTTGACACAAATCAAGCCGGTGAAAGATGACAATGGAAAGTCACTCACCAAAGAAGTGGAGCAAAGGAAACACTGGGCTGAACACTTCAAAAGACTCCTAAATCGACCACCACCTACAACGCGCCCAACAATACCAACGACGGAGACAGAGCTACCAGTGAACACCAACCCCCCGACGAAATCAGAAGTCCTGAAGGCAATCAAGATGCTAAAAGCTGGAAAAGCAGCAGGACCAGATGGAATCCCAGCAGAAGCATTGAAAATGGACCCAGAGACAACAGCGGACTTGATGACACCACTACTGGAGAAGGTGTGGAAAGAAGGCAAAGTACCCGAGGATTGGAAGAAAGGATACTTATTCAAACTACCAAAGAAAGGAGACCTAAGTCAATGCAAGAACTGGCGCGGAATTATGCTCCTGTCCATCCCAAGCAAAATACTAAGCCGCATCATCCTGGAGAGAATCAAACATGCCCTGGATGAAAAACTTCGACCGGAACAGGCTGGATTCAGGAGGAACAAGTCATGCATTGATCAGATCGCCACATTACGGATCATCATTGAACAAAGCTTGGAGTGGCAGTCACCTCTCTATCTCAACTTCATCGACTTTGAAAAGGCCTTTGACAGCGTCGATCGAGAGGTGATTTGGAAACTACTTCGCTACTACGGGGTGCCACCGACAATTATACATCTCATCCAACAGTTGTACGACAATGCTGCATGCCAAGTAATCCACAACGGGAAACTAACGGAATCCTTCGAAGTGAGGACAGGAGTAAGACAAGCTGGCTGCCTACTATCGCCAATGATTTTCCTGATTGCAGTAGACTGGATAATGCGACAAACAACGGGCAATGAGGAAACAGGCATAAAATGGACTCACACAAAAAACTTGGAGGATCTGGACTTCGCCGATGATATATGTCTGATTTCCCACAAACTGGAAGATATGCAAGCGAAAAGCAACAAGTTGGCAGAAGAAGCATCCAGAGAAGATAGGACTTCAGGTGAACATAGAGAAGACAGAGGTGATGAAGATTCCCGGGCAACACCACCAACAGCAACAACAACAACAGACAACAATCAGCATAAATGGGAGGAACCTGAAAGAAACAACCTCCTTCACCCACCTACCTGGGAAGCATCGTTTCAACTACAGGCGGACGGAACTGACGAGGATATCAAAGCAAGAATCGGAAAAGCAAGACAAGCTTTCACTACTCTCAAGTCTGTGTGGAGGTCAACAACTCTCAGCATCAAAAATAAGATCCGGATTTTCAACTCCAATGTGAAGTCAGTGTTACTATACGGATCAGAGACTTGGCGCGTCATAAAGAGCATCTCAAACAAACTACAGACCTTCATTAACAGTTGTCTTCGCTCAATACTCAAGATCAGATGGCCGGCCAGAAAAGATCAGCAACAGGGATCTCTGGGAGCGAACCAACCAGGAACCGATTGTGAAACAAATAGGCAGGAAGAAATGGAGATGGATTGGCCATACTCTGAGGAAACCATCAAGTGACATCACTAGACAAGCCATTGCTCGAGTGGACTTCGAAAGGGAAGCACGTCTGAAGCCCTATGTTCCTCTAGGAATTAAAGGTAACAATAATAATAATAATAATTGTAGACGGCAGCTCACAAATCAGATATGAATCAGAAGACTTTATGATTTGACTTCACGCAAAGCACTTGTCAAAGGCTTGCAGATAGATTTGCTGATGCAATAAAACCCATAATCTAACGTTTAGCTGAAGTGGATACAAATATCCATGCTGATCAGTGAATTGACCCAACACAGTTGTCATCACTGGGTAATCCCTCATACTTTAAGTCCTCCTTCAGATTTTATGGACCTATACATCTGAAAAGTGCAATAATTCCATGGAGGTTTCCGGGACATTTAAAGAGCAGTATCAAAGATTTAAATAAACTTAGAAATGAAGTGTTGTACAGCCACCTAAACGAACTTATGCACGGTAGCTGATTTCACTTCTACTAGTACTCAAGTGAGAGGAAAATCATGTGGAGGTTTGTTATCCTGTTTGAACTAATCTTTGTCTTAAATATACTTTCCTATTTGATAAATGAACTGTTGTCATGAGACTATTTTCATTCACTGGTAAGTAAGTCCCCATGGTGGCTAATTTGGCTATCCGCCCTAATCGTTTTTGCTGATCAACAAATAATGCTGCAAAAATTAGGCACTTCCAAAGGTGAAGTTCACACGTTATTAATTCACCCTTCTCTGTATACTTGATAGGATTTAAAACCAAAAGCTTTCAGCTCAGACAAATTTCCCACAACTTTGGCTTTTGTGTAGTTCACAGATCAAGATGAGGTCAAGATTTCTACAGCAATTTTAATAATGAACAAAACACATTTCCGGTGACCAAGATTTGGTTTTACTAAACGTTGGTTAGTCGGTATGATATGACAAATATCATGCTATTACTTAGTGCTAAGTGAAATATATCGGTCGAATTTGCATTGTTATAAGAATAAAACTTGTGCACTGTGGTAGAGTGTAATTCCACTATGGGTAAATTTTATTTTGATAAAGTCTCACAGTGTTATACAGTATTGTTTACTGATGACGTTTCGAGCACAATTTATTGCTCATAATCATAACACTGTGAGACTTTATCAAAATAAAATTTACCCTTAATCGAATTTGCATTGTGTTTGCCAAGATAGGGGGTCTACCATTGCAGTGAAATTTGAATTAATGTTGAAGTCACAAAGCAAGAATTCCTTGACTCATGTTACCTACACTCGAATTACTGAAAATGAATCAATCCTATCGAAATTACAGATACAGTTTTCAATAAGCATGACACTAGAGTTCACGGCTTTCTGTCAACTGAGCGCAACTGACCAGCATATGCACTAGTATACATCGAATTGTCAAAATAAAAGCAACTGGTGTATTTCAAGCGATAAGTGATTTTCAGCATTTTCGGGTCTTTGAAATGAAAGAAGAATTCTTACAAAAACTGATGTGAAAGCGCAACTAATTAGAATTCATGTAGTCTGATAGATTAGGATTCAAAATGATTAAGTTTTCTCACAGTGCAGTAAGTCACTGATTGTTGTCTGATGTGCGAAAACTCCACGCTTTTGGGTTGAGACTTAGTAGTAGTAAAAAACTTGAGATGAAGGGTAACAGCTAAGAGGGGTTTGTAGGAAAAAGTTCTACTCTCAGATGTTGAAGAAATTTCAGTCATAGTAAAATCTTTTATTGTATTTAAAAAAGGTGTTGTTCATTATTATAATTCTTTTTTTTCAGTTTACTTAAACTTTCAAAGGCAGAACTATTAGATATTTCCACTAGATCAAGTTGTTTCTAATTGTTGTATGCTGAATATTTCATGATAATTACCTCATCACTAGAATTCTCTATCTTTGTTTAACGTCGTCATCATTTGTAAACTGATTTAGATTAAAGTTACCCGTTTTGATAGGGTTGTTTTTCATCAAAAACCATATGAAGAATCTTAAGTGATTAACGGTAAAACAGACTTCCATAACTGTAACAGAACTTGCTGAGTAAATAGGGAAGTCCATACTGCAGGCATGCCTTCCTGGCGAGTGCCAACAAGCATCAAGTCTAGGTTCAGCCTTCAGGAAACCAGTTTGCTGATGTGTTTTTTCCCAATGAATGAGAAAATAAGTTCAACAACATGGAACATCTGCACCATGTCTGATGCTTACTGGAAAAGCTGAGCAAAATACAGAAGGAATAAGAGGATATGACACTAGGGTGTTACAAAAGTGTCAGAGCAAATGGAATATAAGTGGATTCCTCCAATTGTTAACTGGAAAGTCAGTAATCTATTCCGGTCACCCAAAAAACAATCATGAACACACTAATTGAGTGGTTGTATTGAAATTACTCAGAGAATTGAGGGCTTTTCAGGAAGGTGAACCAAACTCATCCAAGATAATGGCATCAGAAATCGACCAAAAAAGAGATTTAAAATTACAAAGTGCTACAATCCAAAAAATAATGCGCACATGGTGGAGAAGGACGACTTCTATAGAAAACTAAAAGCAGTAGTCGACAAGACATAAGCAAAAATTTACATCAGAATTCTAATCATTATTATTGTATCCTTTAATTCCTACAGGAACATAGGGCTTCAGCCGTGCGTCTCCATTGCGTTCTGTTCTCTGCTAGAGTCTTCACCTGGCTCCATGTCTGCCCACACGCTTCCATCTCCTCTTCACATGACCTCCTCCAAGTCACCCTTGCACTGACGACCAACTCGCCGCTTCCCTTTCGGGTTCCACTCGAGCGATGGCTTGTCTAGTGATGTCACTTGATGGTTTCCTCAGAGTATGGCCAATCCATCTCCATTTCTTCCTGCCTATTTGTTTCACAATCGGTTCCTGGTTGGTTCGTTCCCAAAGATCCCTGTTGCTGATCTTTTCTGGCCGGCTATCTGATCTTGAGTATTGAGCGAAGACAACTGTTAATGAAGGTCTGTAGTTTGTTTGAGATGCTCTTTATGACGCGCTGGCCAAGTCTCTGATCCGTATAGTAGCACTGACTTCACATTGGAGTTGAAAATCCGGATCTTATTTTTGATGCTGAGTGCTGTTGACCTCCACACAGACTTGAGAGTAGTGAAAGCTTGTCTTGCTTTTCCGATTCTTGCTTTGATATCCTCGTCAGTTCCGCCTGTAGTTGAAACGATGCTTCCCAGTGGTAGGTAAAAGAGGTTGTTTCTTTCAGGTTCCTCCCATTTATGCTGATTGTTGTCTGTTGTTGTTGTTGCTGTTGGTGGTGTTGCCCAGGAATTTTCATCACCTCTGTTTTATCTATGTTCACCTGAAGTCCTATCTTTGATGCTTCTTCTGCCAACTTGTTGCTTTTCGCTTGCATGTCTTCCAGTTTGTGGGAAATCAGACATATATCATCGGCGAAGTCCAGATCCTCCAAGTTTTTTGTGTGAGTCCATTTTATGCCTGTTTCCTCATTGCCCGCTGTTTGTCGCATTATCCAGTCTACTGCAATCAGGAAAATCATTGGCGATAGTAGGCAGCCAGCTTGTCTTACTCCTGTCCTCACTTCGAAGGGTTCCGTAAGTTTCCCATTGTGGATTACTTGGCATGCAGCATTGTCGTACAGCTGTTGGATGAGATGTATAATTGTCGGTGGCACCCCGTAGTAGCGAAGTAGTTGCCAAATCACCTCTCGATCGACGCTGTCAAAGGCCTTTTCAAAGTCGATGAAGTTGAGATAGAGAGGTGACTGCCACTCCAAGCTTTGTTCAATGATGATCCGTAATGTGGCGATCTGATCAATGCATGACTTGTTTCTCCTGAATCCAGCCTGTTTCGGTCGAAGTTTTTCATCCAGGGCATGTTTGATTCTCTCCAGGATGATGCGGCTTAGTATTTTGCTTGGGATGGACAGGAGCATAATTCCGCGCCAGTTCTTGCATTGACTTAGGTCTCCTTTCTTTGGTAGTTTGAATAAGTATCCTTTCTTCCAATCCTCGGGTACTTTGCCTTCTTTCCACACCTTCTCCAGTAGTGGCGTCATCAAGTCCGCTGTTGTCTCTGGGTCCGTTTTCAATGCTTCTGCTGGGATTCCATCTGGTCCTGCTGCTTTTCCAGCTTTTAGCATCTTGATTGCCTTCAGGACTTCTGATTTCGTCGGGGGGTTGGTGTTCACTGGTAGCTCTGTCTCCGTCGTTGGTATTGTTGGGCGCGTTGTAGGTGGTGGTCGATTTAGGAGTCTTTTGAAGTGTTCAGCCCAGTGTTTCCTTTGCTCCACTTCTTTGGTGAGTGACTTTCCATTGTCATCCTTCACCGGCTTGATTTGTGTCAAACGTTTGCCCGATAGGTACCTAGTAGTTTGGTAGAGTGTTGCGAGGTCTCCTTTGCCTGCAGCTTGTTCTGCCTCACTTGCCATGGTTTCATAATACTTTCTTTTGTCTTCCCTGGCACTCTTCTTTACTCTTTTGTTCAGTGTCTTGTAGTTTGCATTCAAATCCTGTTTTTGTTGCTCATCGGTGCACTGGAGAATCTTTTGTTTCACCATCCCTCTCTCTTCTATTAGTTTCCAAGTGTCCGTAGTGAGCCATTGTTTGTCCTGTCTCTTCTTTCTGCCTAGAACTTCCATGCAGGTTTGACTCCACACTGTCTTCAAGTTGTTCCAGTGCTTTTCGACGCTGACCTCTTCGCCAGTGTTGATTTGTGTCTCGGCTTTGTCTTTTATGCTTGCAGTGAAGATGTCCTTTGTGTCCTGGTCCTTCAGTTTTTGAGTGTTGAACTTGGCTTGTGGTCTATCTGCAGCTCCTGATTCTCTGAAAGCTTTTAATTTGATTTGGATTGTCCCTTGTACGAGATAGTGGTCTGAGCCAACGTCTGCTCCTCTTCTTACTTTTGTGTCCAGCAGGCTGCGCCTCCACTTCCTTGAGATTGAGATGAAGTCGATTTGGTTTTTGGTTCGCCCATCTGGTGACACCCATGTAGCCTTGTGGATATCCTTGTGTTTGTATACGCTGCCACCAATCACTAGTTCATTGAAGGCGCAGAAGTCGGCGAAGAGTTCTCCGTTTTCATTCATTTCTCCGAGAGCTTCTCTACCCATGATGAGTTCCCTTCCTGTGTTGTCTGATCCCAGTTTGGCGTTCATGTCTCCCATTAGTATTTTAATGTCGCCGACTGGAGTATTGTCCATTGTTGTCTGCAGTTGTCTGTAGAATTCTTCTTTCTTTTCGAGGTCTGCGTTGTTGGTCGGTGCATAGCATTGTATAACTGACACTTTCCTTCCTTTGGAGTTGAATCTGGTGGTCATTATCCTGGGCGAGATCGCCTCCCATTGCATCAGGGCCTTCGTTGCCGTTGGTGACATCATGATAGCCACGCCCTCGGTGTGCGAGTGGTTATCTTCTGGGTAGATCACTGACTCACCCGTTGACAATTTGGTGATTCCAATCCCGTTCCATCTGCTTTCACATATTCCCAGTACTTGAATTTTGTATCTTTTCATTTCGTTTGCGATCTGGGCAGCTTTGCCAATCTCGTACATGGTACGGACATTCCATGTCCCCACAAAGACTTTTTCTTTTGTCTCAAGGAGATACATCGTGCTGAAGTTTCTGTAGCAGGTTTGTTTACAGGGTGGGGTTGCTAGCCTCACGCCTGAGAAGGGGGGTTGTTACATCAATTTATAATTTAGAGAGAAGCGACCTTGTGGGTTGCTCCCCTTAAAAACCAGGAAAACAGGGAATAAACAAGCAGAAAAACACCAGCACGGGAAAATAATTCACAACAAGAAGGGTAACAAGCGACAACAACAATAATATTATCACAGTCAATTACAGTTAACCAAAATGATACCAAAATCGTAGACTCACTGACTTGAGCCAACTTGAACATGTAAATCCGTCAATATATATACAATAATAATATCACAGTCAATTACAGTTAACCAAAATGATACCAAAATCATAAACTCACTGACTTGAGCCAACTTGAACATGTAAATCCATCAATATATATACAAATATAAGTATTAGTTAGTGTTAATCAAGCACAGAGTGGCAAATAGATAGTTGTAGGTGTTATTGATATACAATATTATATCCAAAGATTCAAAGTATCAAAGTCAAATAATTGTAAAAGTGTTTCGCATTTTTTTGAGAAGATATTCCACAAAAATCAGAGTTATAGGTAACTATGCAAATGTAGCAGATAATACATGGACAGAATTGTTCACTGGTCGAGAGGAGCTCGATGAAATGAACGAGAACGCAGAACCGCTTCCAGGCTTCTGACCATCCGATGATTTGGAGGTTGTAGGAAGCGTGTACGAGATAGAGGATACACACAAAGTGACATGAAATTCACCAGAGGGAAAAACAGAAAATCAGATTCACTTCATCTCAATATGAAGAAAATAAGACGCAGACTACTGAAAGCTCGATAAAGAAGAAGCTCGAAAGAATATCTACTTATAGGAACACAGAAGATCAAGTCCAAAGCATCGAATGAAACGACAGATTGAGTAAAATTCAAGTAAAACGTTGAAAAATTAAAGCAAAAAGCAAACGATGAGGCATAAACCGAAAAAAATCGGTGGGTGTTCTCAAAAAATGAACACCATACCTCAAGAAACCTCAGTGAAAAAAACACAGGAACGTTTAGATATTGACATCAGGGGAACTTGTATAGCTCTTCTAGGTGGACAGAATTGACAAGGCATAGAATGGCTAGCTGCATGGACTTGAAAGATGTCAGAATGACTTATTGAGTTTCCATGAAGAACTTTCTGCAGATATTCAACAGTTTAAGTTGCCACACCCAAATTATCGCACAATGGTAGAGAAATGAGAGAGAGACAGAAATTCGACAGAACCATGATGAGCAAAATTGTTTGGCAGAAAATACATTAACGACGGTGAAAAAGAGGGTTTAACGGAAACGGGAGGTCACAAGGAGTGGATGCATCTGCTACGTAGAGAAATAATTTGAGTCATATCACCATTAATTTTAGCAGTGGATTCTTGGCATCCCGAAGTCCCCAGCGAGATAGTCTACACCTCCCTACATGGATGAGACCAACTGTCAAAGATCCCATTGACTGACTCCAGGTTTCAATTAAGCCATCCCTAACTGTTTTCCAAACTAGTTTTATGCGAACTGACATTGGTGGTCGGAGAAGACGGTGGCTGGGCATGCGCAACATATATCTTAGTCATATCGGTCGATATAGCTTCACAACCTTATCGGTTGACTTCTCCTCCCTCACACTCAACGCCTAACCTCAATATTACCCAATAGATTATATGACAAGGAACAGAATGCAAAAATATGCTTTCAAACATAGCTGGCCAGTGCATACATTCCACTTCTAGTGGCTACGTCTCACGGCCGAAAACAAAGAGAGGGGGAACTCCCGCACACTACACAAGTCCTTTGATGGATAGCAGGACACTACACCGGTGCTAGAGGCGAAATACCTTGTGAAATATCACATAAGCCTTTTGAATCCGTGTTGAGATTTCCTCAGAAATCAGTCCATTAGAGACGACGCGAGTTCCAAAACATGTGAAGTGATTAGCACACTCTGCCTCTTCACTTCCTACTTTTCAATCTTAAAGTCACTTCAGACCAGTCACTTATTTGACAGTAGCGAATATTCAAAGATTTATGCTCAAGGTGTTCAGAAGTCTCTGTGTTTTGTCAGCGTCTATACCTAAGAGGACAGCTTTTACTCCTCATCATGTTTGGAGCCCATCGGCATAAGCCTTCTCATGTCTATCGTTTCAAATGAAACAACAGAAATCCCCTGGCATTCACTAACCTTTGCTTTTAGGTTATCAATAGTCTTTATCACTGCTTCCACATCTAAATGGGTATTATGCCAGGGTTTCTAAGGATTAGTCTTGCTGTCGATCTCGGATACAAGTCTGGGTGTTTTTCCCTTAAATAGGGACTTAGTCTTCTCATCAGATTGGGGGACATAGAGGCTGTATTATTTCTTGTTCTCTATTTTCATTCTATTTACGCATGGACTACGGTGTGAACAGAGTCTACTCAGGTGTTTCAGAAGGAGTGCTAGTCCTGTGCCAACCCTCACCATCAATGCCTCATCGCTATGTGGTCTACTTGAGTCCTTTGTTGATTTGCTGATGGAGGTCCACAGATTAGCCAATGTCTTTCTTTGTGTTCCAGGTTAGTGCTGACCAGGAACAAATAATCATCTGGACAGAAGTGTGGAAGACGATCGCTGTTGTTGGTTAGTTGGCATGGGACTCCATAGGTGCCACCAATGCATACTGGCATAACCTGTCTACTTGCGCATTGCAGTCGTCTGCAAGAACAACGATATCTGAGCGTTTTGCACTTAGTAGCAAACCAGGCAGATTTTGAAAGAACTTATCTTCTTCTTCGTCCCTGATGCATCTTTTCGGGCGTAAGCGGAAATTACGAGGAAACATAAACATGTATCGTAAGTACCAGAAGCAAAAGGAGGATTAAGGCTGAGTAAACTCAGAGTCCAGCGGACAGCAGCATTCAGTGGTGTTTGGAGTTGTGTTCGTGTTAAGAACTTGATGCCATCTACGGACCACTATAAGGTAATCCAGCGTTTACAGTTTTCGAGTTCGACCTTTTCTACACCTAATCCATCTCTAGAGTACAGAGATAGCACAGCTAGTTTGCTGGTTATTTGAGGAGAACACCTCACTACTACATTCCCTTTCCCTAGCAGTATGATTTCTCCTACAAACTCCCAACATAGCGTAAACGACTTACACTATGGTAGTGACTCCTTGTATCCTGATTGCTGTCCGAAATAAACTGTCTGGCACAGTAGAACTTGTAGGAACATTATTTCCAGCTAGTGTAGCCCACTGAGTCGTTGTTATATGCAAACCTGCCCAGCACGTCAACGTAACAGCTATTGGTCAGGCGAGGATTGTAGAGAAGAGAAAGATGGCGAGACAGAGGAGGAACCAGTTTGGTGGTGAACAGTAGAACGAAGAGATGAGCATAATCAAAACGTCACTGAAGATTAGAATGAAAGACAGATAACAATTTGACGACACGGTGTCACAGAAAGTAGAATAGGCTTCAAGAAAGAGAAACTTCACGACATTATATCATACAACAAGCTTGCTATTCCAGAAGAGACCAATCCACATACAACCAGTGAAAGATAATGAGAGGAAACCCAATTGCGAAGGAAGTGAAACAGAAGGAACTTAGGGGTGATCACTTCAGAGGACTCTTAAGTTGACCACTACCATTAACTCACTCGTCCAGATATACCACCAGCAACCATAGGACTCCGAGTGAACATCAACCCTTGGACGACAGCAGGAGTCCTGAATGCTATAAAGTTACCAGAAAAGCAACAGAGTCAGATGGAATTCTCCAAGAAACACTGAAAATGGACTCACAGGCCTCTGAAGACACGCTCGCGTCACCACTGTAGAACGTATAGAAGGGAGGAAAGGTACTTGCAGATTGGAGGAGGAGCCAAATTGTCAAACTTTATAAGAAAGGGGGCCGACTTAGGCAAATGCAAGAACTGGTGTGGCACCATACTCTTATCCACCTGAAGCGAAATATTGAGCCGCATCATCTGTCGTAACTGGTCGGGTTCAGGAAAACCGAATCATATGCTGATCGAATTGCAACACTACGCATCCTTATCGGACAGAGCATACAATGGCAGTCAACTCTCTATCTCAGCATCATTGACTTTGTAAAGACCTTCAACAGCGTCGACCATAAAGTAATTCGGTGACTGCCTCAACGTTACGGCAGTGCACTATGATTAACACTGATGAACCTCATTTAATAGATATATATTGATGCAAAAACCAAGTAATTTACAACGAAAAGCTAAGTGAAGCATTTGAGATGAACACAGGCGAAACACAAGGTGTCCGGCGACATTGAACATCACTGAGCAAGCCAGAGAGAACGAACACTGGAACGTTTAGACATTGACATCAGGGGAACTTGTATAGCTCTGCTATTGTAACGTTAGAATGCAAGACTAAGGCAACATTTATTTTATGATGGACATCAACACATATTTATAGATTTTCGTGTATATTATTATAGGTTATTGTTAGCTGGCAAACACAGCTTTCTGATTGGTTGTTTCTCACTAAAAGTTAATCTTTGATCTCTTCGTTGCTGTCTCTTGAATGTCAGATCATCTATCTGCTAATTGTATCGCCTACGCAAAGTCTGGTGTCCATCTTTGATCTTGTTTTCACATGACTAATATTTGAGACATGAATATTGACGTCAATTTCTGTCTACCAATTTGGTAAGCAGCCATCTCTCACCACACTCTACCTTACGTGAATTAGCTTCGCGCGCAGGCGTTCCGACGTTCTGAGTGATGCATCCTATAGTTGACGATTGTTACACACCGGCTTGTCCCAATGCACTTATCGTTGGATCTGACTTGCTTTAACTCGTTTTTTTTTGTCACCTCTTCTGATGGTATATACTTGCCCCCGTCTTTTTGTGATTGTGTATGGTCCTTGCCACTTTGGAGGGAGTTTTCGTGAACCTGGCCTGCATCCAACTGCATATCTTCTGTCTCTACACTTCACTTGGTCCCCGACTGAGAAGGTAATGCACTGAGTCTTTTCTCTCAGCTGAGACTTCGCGACATCCCTCCGCTACTTCTGCATTACATTCTTGATGGCTTCTTTCCGTTCTGCTTTTAATTTCGTCGTACCCCACTTTTGATGAAGGGGCCAGGTCTCGTTGTGTATCGGTAATCGTGTTTTTCTACCATACATCAGTTGAAAGGGTGACTTCTTCGTTGTTTCCTGGGTGGTAGCACGATGTGTTAGTAGAATAAGTGGCAGCTCCGTTTCCCAGTTACCGCCCTTCGAGGCCAGCGACTCCTTCAGCGTACGGTTGTTTCTCTCCGTCAGACCATTCGTTTGTGGATGATATGGGGTCGTTCTGATCCTCATGATGCCCAGCTGTTGCAAACGGAAAGTAAACTCTTCACTTTCGAAACAGGGACCTTGGTCTGTCAGTATTGTCTTTGGTACACCATGGTCTGCAACGATGTGTTTAACTACTGCATCTGTCACTGTTTTTGCGCGTTGGTCTGGGATTGCTACGGCGTGTACCCATCGTGTCACGTGTTCCGTCATCACCAAGAGGTACTGATTACCATTGGATGTCTGAGGAAATGGACCCATAACATCTACGGACCACAAGTCACCTATCGCCGTAACTGGAATCGACTGAAGTGGTGGTCGTATGCACCTGCTGCCTTTCATTAGTTGGCACTGTGGACATCCAAGTACATATCTTGCTACGTCTTCTCTCATACCTGGCCAGTACATACTTTGTCTCAAGAGGTCGGTTGTTCTGGCCACTCCTGTATGTGCTAGCTGGTGACATTCTTCTATCATGTCGTGGCGCGACGATTGAGGTATGACAGCTAGCCAGGTTCCGTCGTTCTCCCGCCATGTCAGAGTCCCACAGGCATTCACTCTTAGTCGATCTCTTTGTCTGAGTAGTGTGGTTAGCTCCTTAATCGCTGTAGCTTGATCCACTTCTATTCCGTTAGTGATCACCTGTATTCAGCGTATCGTCCAACTTTTGTCTGCGTGCAAGTCTTAGTGGGTCTTGTTCTAATGCATGCACTCCGCAAGCGACCTCGGGCAACTCAGATTCGTCTTTTGGTTTCGATAAAAAATCTGCCAAGACATTTTCATTTCCAGGAACGTGTGAGATGGTAAAATCGTACCCCTGAAGACGCAACATCCACCGTAACAATTTCCCTCGTTGGCCTCTCGCTGTCTTCAAAAACTGTAGCGGCTTATGGTCAGTTTCGATGTGAAACTGCCGGCCGAGTAAATAAGGTCTCCATTTGTCGATTGCCTATACCATTGCTAAACATTCTTTTTCTATCGTTGAATACTTTCACTCTGTGTGTGACAAAACCCGACTGGCATACTCAACGATTCCCTCACCCTGTCTTAGGATCGCACCTATGGCGTAGTCACTGGCATCTGTGCACACTGTGAACTGTCTTCTAGGAACAGGTAGTTTTAGAATCATTTGTTGGTGGTCGAGCAGCTGTTTAATCCTGTTGAATGTCTTCTGCGATTCCTCCGACCAAACAAACTTCGGTCCACCTAGTAGACTGTACAGAGAGGCTGCTACCTCATTGAAGTTCTTCACAAAGCGACTATAAAACGCTGCTCTACCCAATAATTATCTCAATTTCCTCTTTGAATTCGGCGCCGGGATCGTCTTTATCGTCAAGATTTTCTCCGGTAGTGGTTTTATCTCAACATTTCCCACTTTATGTCCCAAAAGAGTAACATTCTTTTTGGCTATCTGAGACTTGGTTTTGTTGACGCGCAGTCCAAACTCTTCGATGCGCTGCAGCACGGCTTCTACATGGTTCATATGATCGTTTTCGTTTTGACTATATGATGAGATCATCACCGTACACCTCCACGTTTTTCAAGTTCTTAAGTAATAGGGTCATCAGTCGTCTGAACGTAAACGGTGAACCTGGTAGTCCAAACGGCATGCGTTTAAATCGATATTGTGTCTGACCCACGATGAATGCCGTCTTATCTCTATCACCTGGTTTTATCGGTATCTGCCAGTATCCTGAGCGAAGATCGAGAACCGAAAACAAATTTGCGCCTTGTAGGCGATCTAAAGTTTCTACTACTGTTGGCATGGCACACGGTCTTAATTCTGTCATAGTGTTTAACGCAGAATCTCTACTTCCCATTCGCTTTTTTTACCAACAGCACTGGAGAGTTGTACGGGCTATCAGCTTCTTCAATAATATCATCTTTTAACATCTCTCGCACCTGTCGCTCAACTTCGCATTCCAAATGACATGGAACTCTTCGCTTTGTAAATGTCATTACTTTCGGACCACTTAACGGAATTTCATGATTCACCTTATCGCAATAACAATATGGGTCCCCATCTCCAGTAAACAGATGATCGTATTTATTAATTAACTCTGTCATATTGTGTACCTTCGACAGGTTAACCGCTGCTATCTCGTTGGTCTCATACATGCTGATATGTCCGTATTTCGTGATTACAACGTTCGCTTGCGTCTCGATTATTGCACCAATCTCCCGCAGAAAATCCGCCCCAAGTATCGTCCGTCGTAATTCGGGCACAACAATGAAGGGGAACGTCACCTCGCAGCTGCCAACAACGACCGTACAGTTCGATCTACCCGTGATACGTAACACGTGCCCACCTACCGTTTGTACTGTCAATGAACATGGACTAACACTCTTACATAAGTTCTTCTCTATGAGGGACACAGCCGCCCCCGTATCTACTAAACATACTACTTCTTGATCATTTACTCGCAACTTCGAATACACAGCCCCTTTCTCAATCGCCCCCACTACATCTAGTTTTATACCAGAGAAAGAACATGTATTATACCGTCTGAAACTTTTTCTTTTCCGCCTTTCTGGGCAGTATCTCCTCCAGTGTCCCGGCTTACCGCATTCAAAACATCGGTCTTTCCTGTCACCCAACTTTAACGCCGCCACTTCCCGCTGCAACGCTTCAATTTTCTGCTCGTATTCGTTTGGTTTTGGTTGCTCTATAGCGACTACAGTTTTGCTCAGCAGCTGTCTGGTCACTAATATCCATCGGCTGCATAGTGTTGACCAGTTGTAATCGCTGAGAAATGTGATCTGGGACACTCTCGATGAACTGGGAACTCATCAACTGCGCCTCTGATTCTTCATCCAGAGTGGGAAGCGCACGTCGAAGTAGATTCGTCAATTTCACCGCCAACACTAACGGATCTCCATCAGGTCCGAGCTTCGTTGAACGGAACTGCTGCATTGCTAGCTGTCTGTCTGTTGGACTGTCGAACTCCAACACCAATCGTTCAACCAATGTCTTCCAAGACGCTGTGCCATCTGACCTCTCTACACCTTCGCTCGGCCTCTCAACAGCGTCCCCAGCACAACCGCCTTCGCCGCCTGCTCTTTGACACCCACCAACACAGCAACGGCCTCGAAGTCACGTAAGAAGCTCCGTATGTCTCCTTATTCAAACGCAGTTGGCCATGGGATCTTCATTGTTCGCAGGCAGCAACACCAATTGTAACGACAGAAGGCAAGACTAATGCAACAGTTTTTTATGATGGACATCGACACATATTTATAGATTTTCGTGTACATTATTAGAGATTATTGTTAGGTGACAAACACAGTTTTCTGATTGTTTGTTTCTCACTAAAATTTAATCTTTGATCTCTTTGTTGCTGTCTCTTGAGTGTCAGATCATCTATCTGCTAATTGTATCGCCTACGCAAAGTCTGGTGTCCATCTTTGATCTTGTTTTCACATGACTAATATTTGAGACATAAACATTGACGTCAATTACTGTCTACCAATTTGGCTAGCAGCCATCTCTCACCACACTAGGAGCGGAGAAACGACAAGACATGTAATGGTTCACAAGAAACCTGTGGCTGGTCAACTAACTTGGTGAGTTTCAACATGGATCATATATCAAAGCGGGAGGAGTGGGAAGATGCACTTACGTCGAACCAACAAATCAGCACTTAAATACCTGGATTTCGCGCATGATTCATGTATAGTGTCACACAAATTGGAAAAGAAACCAACAGGTTTGAAGAAGAGGCAGCGAAGACTGGACTTCAGGTGTGCAAGGAGAAAACACAGGTGATGAAGGTACTTGACCAACAATAATAGCACGCACCAGCCATCATCAATGAGAGAAGTCTCAGTAGCATTGTTTCAACTACATGTAGCTGGCACAGATGACGATGTCAAAGCCATCAGTCCTTTAATGTGTCTATGATCTGTGTGGAAATCTACTGCACTCGCTCAGAACAAGACCCGAATTCCCAAGACTGATGTCAAGCCGGTGTTTCTCTATGTTCGTCATTAGTAACACTTCCGACAGACTGCTGCAGAATTTCATCAAGACTGGCCTCCTTCGCTCAATACTGAAGGTCGGACGGCCATACAGAATGAATAAGCAACCAGGAACCCAAGTAGTATACTACACAAATATGCAGTTGGAAAAATGGGTTGGACATACGCTGAGGCGACCTTTGAGTTATATGACTCTTCAAGCCGTCGAGTTGAAGCCAAGTAGGAAGGGGTGAATTGTATGCTAGCCAAGCATATCATAGGGGAGACCATGTAAAGAGCAAATTAAGGCTTGTGGGAGATCGTGAAGTCATTTAAAAGTAACAACATATGTGATGCTAAAGTCCTATTTTCCACTCGGGACGCAAATGATGAATAATAATAAAGATGCTTGTATTTGAAAGCTTACAATTTCGCTTTCCACTATTTTAAAATAAACAGTACAGTTTCAAATGCTTCATTCAGACAAAATTAAATCGCATTCATATCTTCAACAACGATAAACAGTAAAATGCATGAGGAGATACGTTTCAGTATGGATATTGTCTTTGGTGATTAATGCCAACGAGCTTACTGGATATTCAGAATACTTATGTAAACTGACGAGACATTTGTATCAGATTTCCATAGCATGGAACATTATTTAAATTTTTAGACTGATTTCAGACTGGATAACTCTGGAGAGCACCATTACTCCCAGAAGCCTAGAGCCAGTAGTCCCTTAGAAATTATACCCGTTGGTACGAACCGAAGAAAACAATTTAATAAATCTAATGGTTTAGCACATTTTTATAATTATCATGTAAGAAAACAGGGGAAAAATGGACAGTCAATTACACACTTTTAAAAGCAGTTGTAGATCTTATCAAAACTGTATACCCAGAGTTTTGATTTTTACATCAGAATATGCTTAGTCGTCAATACGATTTTCAAACATATTCGTCATTAATTGATCAACTAACTGCTTCTTTCGTGTATATTGTATGCTGATCATCTAAGTCTAATGAATAATAAAACAGAATCAGTGTCCCGTAGGGGACAGTAGGATATATACTGGGACCGAAATATAATAAATTAAATATTTTTATTCCTGATCTTTAAGGCCAAGTAACTTTCTAATTTCTGGTTCCATAGTCTGTAAACAAATTAAAAAAAGAGCAGATATTCATGATCATATTAAAATTAATTTAAAACAACTACTAATACGTACAGCTTCGATATGGTATGGGGATACAGTGAATACAATAGCTGAAAAGTTAAGGTTGTAAGCAACTTCACACCTCTAGAACAATATGATTTCAGTCGGCAAACCACAGGAAAACAATTTAGTGTTTATTTTCAGTTAAGGACATCCCAGTATCTTACATTAAAAAAATCCTATTATTATTCAGAGTGAATGGATTGTTGGCAGTCTTACTAGCAAAGTGTTGTATTCTTTATTCTATATCAGCAAAACTACTGTTTATTACTGTTAATTGGATCTGGACTGAATCGTTTCTTCAAAGGTCTTTTAATATTAATGTGAATGACACGTTAGTGAGAATAAAAACTGAGAAAAAAATCATACTTAATTCATCGTAAATAATGTCTTCACTGTGTAAAATTGAGAGGATCGAGACCTTTAGCAAGACATCTAGTGACCTGAAAAATAAGGTGATCGTCCTTAAAGTTTAGAATTCATCAAGCATTGTAGCTAATTATTTGACATGACTAATCAGTATTTTGGCTTTTTTCAAATATTTTCAATTATTTGAAGAAAGTAGTTACTCGTCATTCTTATTAAATCAGTGATTGTTAAACTGTTGTTCGTTATACTGTACAAGTTATTTCCTCTTCAACTATTAGTAACGTTATCAGGTGTTCAGATACATAAAAAAAAATCAGTAATTCAGGCCATTTTCACCTGAATACGACTTATATTGGCGAACCCACTGCGCATCGGTGGCACAGCGGTTAGGACTCTCGCCGACCATGCATATAGTCCGGGGTTCGATCCCCTGCTGACGCACACCTGATATTAATGGTCGGCCTTCATAATTTGCGCTACGGATATCACATGCTGAAAATTCCATACTTGTACCAAAAGTACTGTGTGGAATCAAGCTATTATAAAAAAAATATCCCGGTTTACATGTACTTTGAAATCTGTTGTTTTGCTGTGGCTTTAAATATACAGCTATCGAATGAAGTAATCCATGTCAACATTTTACTTGGTTTATTTGAATCATTGTTAATCTCATGACTTCCCAAAGGCGAAAAAACTGCTTATCAAAGTTGCATCCTACTTCAAAGTCACGTTTGGTCACAATGGCATAGCTATTAGTATTTATTGATGATGTTTGCACAGATGGATGCCTTTTTTAAACTCAATTTCCAATAACAACAACAACTTGTACTTATATGTTAAGGTGAATACTGCCAGGTGTCAACTAAACTGGCTAGATATTAACTTGTAATAAACAGTGTTTGAATGAATTTCAATCATTTGGTCAGTAATTTTACGAACACGTTAATACAAGCCGTGGTGGTAATGTATAGAATACGCCTGTAGAGTTTTTCGAGACCTTGCTACAGGTAAGCGTTATAAAGAAAACAAGAAAACTAAAAGACTGCAGTTGAATGGGAAATTACAGGCATCTAACGTACTTTGATATGGTCTTTGTTATTTTGAAAGTGGTCTTTTTCATAAAACCAGTTTCAACGATTGAGAAATATTCTGACACACAAATGTTTGAATATTTTTAGGCATTAACTGCTGCTTACAGTTTCGTAGTTTGACAGTATAAGGTTTCTGCTGTACTTATGATAACTAATAGTTGATTGATACGATCACTGTTTAGCAAACTTATAGCGTAGCTAACACATTTTTTCATGCCGGAAATCAAGACCCTCCAGAGGGTTAGTTGGGACCTCGTTCACAAAATTTTTAGAGTTATCTTCAGATCGCAATAAATGGGAATCCTAGACGATGATGAAATAAAGCCACTCTTTTTAACTTATAGGTTGTGAAGGTTAAAAATATGTGGCTACGACTTATCACTCTCTGTAAGGCATCTCTTCACATGGCTTCAAGGATATTGCAGCTACTTTCGAAACGCATTTCCTTCAAATAAATCAGAGTTAGATCTGATGTCAGTAAACACTTACCATTCATCGAAAGCGTCTGTGACTTTACCCTGATATGTGGTGAGAAATAAAGACATGACCTGAGAGTAAACCAGTCTACCTAATAACTTTTAAATCTTAGGTTAATCAACAGCTGCCTATACATAAGATACGACAATGATACTCATGGATTGTACGCGCATTTTTTACAAGTTTTCTCAGTTAACCTGCTAACAGCTTGCTAACATGTAATTAAAAAGTTCAAATTCTTGCATCTTTCTTGCAAAAGGCGACCACTATGATGATTAGGAGTCGGCTTTACGTTTAAGAGGGATCGAAACCAAATGAAACACTTAAATAACTTTTTAAGCTGTGTTAGTATTATTACAGTAAACCACATAAATGAAATCGATGTTTACATCTCTTTTAGACCTTTTATTACTAATTCGTATTCTATTTACTGTAATACATGTATTATGGAATGAATAAGACAACTGATACTGATTACCTAACGTTCACTGAAGCCAACATCTTTTCTGTTTCATGCATACTTTTTACGAAGTTTTGTTTTTAAATAAGAAGTCTCGTTACTTTTTGTTCAACCAGGAAAGTTCATAAAATTAGGTCTCTACGCTAGTATTCTCAGGTACAAGATTCATCACAATTAATTTTTGTGAACAGCTTTTTAATTCCAAAACAATTCCAACAGTTGGTGGGATCATGAGCAGTAGTTTCGTTCGAAATATTACCAAAATATAAAAAAACTCATTATTTTGTGCAAAAAGCGTTGAAATACAAATATAATCAATCTGATTCATTACATTGTCAAACTATTTTTATTAGTCAATAGTTTATTTCGTTAAGTATTTATTTCGTTAAGTATTTATTTCGTTAAGTATTCTAGAGCTTTTTCCAACCAACTAGTGATACGTGTTTGAAAGCACTGTCGTGGTTGACACTAGATGTTCCTCTACATGTAGATGTTATAAATAACCATTGATTTTTTATTTTATAGAGAAGTGATAAAATCAGTCAAACTTACATTTGGTGAAGTTATTGAACTGTAACGAGATACAGGATAACCATTCCTGTCTACCAGAAATTTAACGAAATTCCACTCAATATTTCTAAGGTAAAATGTCAAGTGACAAAATATATTCAGTGTGAAGTGTCATATATATATTGTAATAAGTGGTGTTTAATAAAACATAAAAACATGGTAAAAATTAAATAAATAAACTAAACAAATAATACTACTTTTTAGATTAGTGCACTTGGACCAGAAACATGTCGTTCATCACAGTAGTTCACTAAAACTTGTGCATTCAAATCACAAAAATTCACTTTCAAGTTAATCAGATTTTACATTTGTTTGCATTTTATTGTGCAGCGAAATTGAAAATGCACACTGATCAGTCACTAAACAATACTTTTTGTATACAAAAAAATGTGTAGTGGAATAATAAATCGTGAAATTTAAAGTTTAACTAATTTAATTATATGTGAATGCCAGGTTTGCAGGAATCTCTTTATGCAGTTCTAATTATGTGACTACAGCGTAAACAACCGATGAGTCCTGAACATCTTGAAAGTGGCGAAACCTATATAAGCCTACCTTGTGACGTACCACTAAATCTTCCCGCGATTAAAGTCAGAAAATAAAATTTGGAGATGTAGACACTTCTTGAAAAAAATATGCAGCTGTTTGACTGATTTCGCCATGAATATGTGACTGAGAATCCCTTGTCACTAAAAATAAACTCATAACTAAACTTACATACAGAGTTTAATCAGGTTTCGTCAACGTTTCCGTGCATTTTCAAAATTAATACGAAGGTAAAAGCTTAGTACCGATAGTACAGAAGCTTTCTGATGTGTCACCAAAAGGATTAGAAGTCAACAATCAGTGGTACAAGTTATAAGTTTGGCTATACTTAATATTATGAAGTTTTATTAAAATCTCACGTTGGTTAAAATTTTTAATCTAAATACACGCTGACATTAAGTGAAAACATCAAGCAATTTATAATCTCACCTGGAAAACCAAGATGATAGGGATTGTTTAAGGAAAACGTACAGTGGGATAGCGTTATCACCGTTCACATCAATTTTGTGGAATAAATCAAACGTTACGTTATACTTGGCCAATACACGTTGTTTTATTTCTTGATCGGTCCCAGGTTCCTTAAAATAAACTGTTGAAACATATAAAAAACCACCTGTTGTTTAAATTGGTTACAAGGAAAAGCTAGAACACGCAAACCATCCTCAAAATATTGGGTATACAGTCTCTGAAGCTGAGGATAGTTCGTCTTCGCCAGTCCTCATTCCGTAGCAACGTTTACAATTATACAAACTTTGTTCCTGAAGTGAATGCCTATATTAAAGGATTTGTATGCCAATTACCTGTATTTACTCAGTTGGACCTCTCGTCCATCGATATCTGTAACATTGAAATCATAGATAGTACCCAAAGAAGGATTTCTACCCGACGCCTAAAAAAAATTTAAAGTGAGATCACAAACGTATAAACCAAATTGGTCCAAAATATAATAACACCGTCTGGAAACATGTAAGTGTTTGTAATATGCTGCATTTAAACTAGATTTTATTGTGCAGCTTCGACAAATATGCACGATTTGAAACTCCACGACTTATATTTTTGGACTGCAAATGATACATGATGATACACGAAACATAAAACAAACACGGTTGTAAAACAGTTGCTGAATATGTTCAGAAATATTTCTGAGGTAATTATACGGTTAAAAAACCCAGGAAGAACACCCTTCTCTAAGGAATTATGCTTATAACTGATGAAGGGGATCTAAAAGCCTTTCAATACCGCCGATAAAAACCCGCAAATTTATCAAGCCAGCTGTCACCTGCAGCTGAATTGACACTTGTCTCTAACCGTGAATTTTTCAATGGAATGGTTAGGCAGAAGGCACTCACTCTGACCGCTTAGCACGTTGTTGTTTTATGTTTAGTTATTCGTGCTGGTTTCCTGTTTGGCCAGACAAGTATCTTGATTTAGTAAGGTCAGTTTCAAAATATGCATATCATTTTGAAAGACCAAATAGCTTGCCTAACCTTGTCTTGTTAACTATTTCTGGTCTGGCGTTATACAAATAAACTAATCACAGTACAAGTATTATTATGATCACCATCGTATCAATTCGAAGATACAGTGAACTGCATTACCAAAATGCAGTCAATATAAACTATTGTTACAACGTGGAAACTGAATCACACACTATAGTTTTCCCTAGATATAAACATGAAGCACTCTCACTGTGGAATGTTTTCTAATCACTAATGCATGTGACTTATATTCAAAATAACCATATGAAAACCTTTGTAGATGCATGTAATTTTTAAAAATTTTATGGTCTATATAACACTGACTCGATAAAATTTCCTTATTGATGCATAAAACAGGCTTATTATTTCAAAACCTACGCCTAGTAGAAAAGGACAGCGTATGAAAACGAGTCATACTGCACTGTGGAAAGGTCCGTGTGTAGAAAATGCCAAGAAAGTTGAAAGTGAAGTATTAGACAAATTTCTCAAACACCACCCGAATTTTCTCGAAATTACTCCAGATTGTTTGATAATACTGAGGATTTTCAAAATGAAATCTAGGTTATTCGACTACTTTAAAGCTTCAAAAAAGATTTGCCAGTCCTAAAAAGACTCTCAGAGTCGGTTTAAAGTTATTGACGTCGGCTATATGTTATCAGAAAGTACATACATTATATCTAGATATCGATGTATTATTAAAAAAAACGTAATCCATAAAATTTATTTTCGCCGACATGCATTACAGCCTACCTGAATTTCCGATAACGAAAAAAGCGTTAGAGCTATGAGACTGCGCAAACAGGCAACCATTAGAACCAGCTCTGACGATAACACCTTACAAAAACGAAACAAGCGGTTGAGATATTTTGAGAAATTCAAAACTCAATCGGTATCTGAATTTAATTTATAACTCAAATGGACTTAAGTCTCTCATTTATTGTTTTTCTCAACTCGTTACACATAGTGGATGCATTCTCAAACATGTGGTTCATCCTGTCGTCAGGTGCAAGCCTGTTTGCAGGAAGTTCGAAGTGTCCTGCAGAATACAGGCCCGTCAGTTTCACCAATACCTTGACCATCATACTAGAAAGAAAAACCAAAAAAAATTTCATGGCATAAACGGAAAACAAATGCTTATTATCCCTTCAACAGCAAATTTCTTGGGTAACTCGTAGTGTCTGAGATAATGTTTTACATCAAGAGAAAGTTGGATTTCGTAGAATGACAGAAAAGAAAATGTCAACTTCTTTTCATCATATCTTTCGATAAGGTGGCTTTCATAAGGCTTCATAGGAAATCTGAGATCTTCAGAACAGTAACGGCTGAAATATTTAATCGAGGATTTCCTCCTAGATGGAGACGCAGAGCTATAACCTACTCAAAAATATCTTTCCGGACAGCGTTACGTAGTGATGTGCCACTGCATGGATGAGGATTGCCAAAAGACACTGGTGAATGAAGTGATACTGGCCCTCGAGAACTGTCTAAGAATTTTCAGGTGTATGCCCTCATGTCTGAAGTGCTTTTGAATGAAGATCTGTTAACTACCCTTGAAATATTCTTGAATTGATTCAGTGCAAATTAACATCTAAGATATGAGAATGTTACTAATGTAGTTATTCCTTCTGAATCGGAAAGCTTTCAATGTCTTCGTAGACAAATATTCAGCTGTGACTTCAGTTTGGTTTGCATGAGTTCGACAGACATTCCTTCTGAGTGCTATGAACTTGATTTATTGTGTTCGGAGATTTCCTAACACGGACCACCTGCTGATACGAATAATTTATTTTCGTTTTTGTAAGCATACAGTTTTAACGTTCATGAGTACGGAGACAATATTGAAATCCACTTTGACCACTTTCTTTCTCACATTGTTTGCAAATGACTTTGAGTATTATGTTGCTTTTTCCTTCTTTTCCGTTGTGTTGACTGAAGTCTTTTTGTTGATTTATGGATGACATCTATATCTAGAGGGTTTCAGTACTATAAAGGGACTTCAAGGATGCTGTCCAAAGATATCTGAACTATTTAATTGTACCTTCGTTGCATAATTTTAAGATGGAATCATGCAGGGATCTTTTAATAACGTTTAATATGTTCACTTTTCTAGATAACGATCATACGGTGTTGCTGCTCTTTTCTAGAATAGGAGAGGGCGCTTTGGTATCTCCTCTTTCCTTCATAGTGTTTAACGGATACCCTGATACAAGCCGTCTTCTCAAATGAATCGCCTTTCCACAGGATGTTTCTATGTAGCTCATCACTGGGACTTACAAACTCTTTCTGAATGGTGCATTTTCTTTCAGACATAAAATGATGCAAAGTTTTAGGCCATATTGTTTCCATGATGAGATCCACTTGAAACAGTCAACGGTTTCCTCGAAACCCTATATAACACAGAATTGTGTGTGATAGTCTAACTTCCTTCCTGAAGGTCTCATTTGTGTCTTGGGCAAACTCTAGGCAAACGGATTCAGACAATGTCTAGTCTTCCCATGGGTTATTGAATCGTTGACTTTTTCGCTCACAAAGATTTTTCAATGCTCAGACACCACCAGTTCATCGTGAGACATAGCTTCCTAGCCGTGTGTATGTAGGTTTTTCCTTGCATTTCGTAAATTGTATCTATCAACCTTCACCGAAGATCATTTGATGTGTTCTTGCACCGGTGTAGGTAACTGATTATGCTGCTTCTTACTTTGTGCAACGAAGAGTGAATATCACTGAAGACTTCCGGGACAAGGCAGTTCTGCTCTAAGTGTCCGAAAACCCGAAAATTTCACCAGAGAATATCAACCAAGTGATTTCTTCTTGCCTGTCCATCCACTGTTCTGTATGATCATGCAATTGCCCATTTCTGATCAAACACTTGCACGTGAATGTATGAGGGATTCTGTTGACTGGGAGGGGTAGTTCATGCAATGGGTTGGGGGGTCTTCAACGGAATGGTGTATGGTGGTGGGATAAACTTAGTAGCGCAGTGCGTTGTATATACTCCATGTACTGATGCAAGATTACACAGTCAGTGTCTGAAATGGTCACCTCTGCCCACAACTCATTCCATCAAACAAAATGCTCAAACTCTTCTTCACTTCTAATTGTTCTAATCGTGTAAGTAAATGAAATGACCAATGTTGACCTCGGACGCAGATTTAATTAGTTTCCCACTATTGATAGCATAATTCAATGTAAGTGAAATAAAGCAATGGCTCTATCTACTGAATTTTTCGTCTCGTGTGGACTTCACTTTGTACTACACATTAACACCTGTAATCACAAGGATTGACATGACGATTTATGGAGTGCCAGTCTAGAATACCGCACTCCCACTGAATGCAGATCAAACAGAACACAAGAATATTAGAAGAGAGGTTTTCTTTCACTGCAACGCAAGCAAGTTTACTTACATAAATATGCTGAGCAAAGGTCAAGGTGAGAGTTTTCATCTGGTTAGTACGTCCCACAATTCGACGGAAACTGTCCAGTGTCCAAATCGCGTCACGTTTAAATTATTCCTCATTTCAAGCAAACAGAACTGCACGCTCATATCCCAAGTTATCCGGTATCATAAACTTGAACAAAGAATATCTGCATAGTTATAAGTGAATGAGTGAACTTACCTTCACTCGTTATCGTATGTATCAATTCCTACAACTGATCATGCAAACGTATCTGGTCATCAGTCGTAAACACTCGTCAGTGTTTTTCAGGTGTCTTTGTCCGTATGCAACTACATCTACTTCCACTGAATTTAACTAACTGACAGACCTCACAACCATCCATCATTCCTAAATGTCATACAGATTAACTTCACTTACATATATTAGGTATTTATATGATTAACACGCATGGCCAAATATGACTTAAGTAATTGATAAATTCAGTTATCATAGTGTACAGTGTGGAACACATGGAGGGTGCAGAAAATGACATGAAGATTACGCATATATCATATCAGTAGCTGCCAGTAATGGTGCCGACGAATCATACTACAGGAATTCATCTAACAATAATTCTTTAGTGGTTTGAAGGACAAAACTTTGAGAGCAAAACATACAGGCTAGATGACAGTTCCACAAAGTTGCCTCACTACTATGATACATCTTATTCACCGATTTTCACCATACGTGTGAACGTAGCCACGCATCAGTATGTGAAAAAGGTCGTCTCCGTTAGACGTTTATAAGATCCTCAATTCCTGAGAATCTTCCAATGCGTTCGCAACTTCTTACATACGTACTGCCTCCACTCGTACAGATAACCTGCGATAAACGTCTAGAAAAGGCCTCTTTAACGAAGCACATTATTGCCATAGCTAATCACAGTCAATTTGCAAGAAACACAGAATACTTGACTATGTGGATGGGAAATGCTGAGGTAGAAAATACTGTACGTATAACTACAGCCAAAGAAATGCACTGGGAAATACGGAATCGTAGTCACCGATAACCATCATAATGAATAACCAGTTTCAAGAGAGTGTACAACGAAAGGAGCATTGTGTCTGTATAAAAATGGTGAAGCAAAGTTAGTACAGTCAAATGTTACATTTATATTCATCACAGTTGCTTGCGAACCATGCGTAACACAACCATATAACAATCTGTATGACAACACCTACCTATGGTAGATCAAAAGTCCAACTGTCCTCCACTCTTCTAGCCAATAAAAGACGAGAAAACCGAGCTAAATTAATTTCGCGACAGCGTTAATCCTCACACCTGTAAGCTGTGCAATTCTTGAAGGAACCGAAGAAAAAATGTGTAGAATTAGTTTACACTTCATATGCAACAAAACTACTACAAATGATGTGTGGTAACTCTAAACTATAACAGTAGCTACATATGTAGTTAATTCTTAAAGTTGCATCACTTATATTTAAACGTCTCTTTCAAATTACACACTTCTGCTTCGGACTCATCTGCTTGGTCGATAGAGATTCGTCGGGGTCTGTATTAGGTGGATTCGTTTCGGGCCGCTATAGTTTAGAGTCACCTGATTGCTTAACCCTTAAATAATGTATGAAGGGGAAATATTCTCGGAAACAAATGCACCGAAAATTTCTGTATTACATGTTCGCATATTGCCTGAAATAAAGCTTTACTACTATTAATTCTACTAAAGAAAACTATTAGTTGTGTCATAAAATGAACGTAAATGTAACCACGAGAAGTGAACTCCCAACTCGATGTCCCGTTGAATCACAAGATGCATTTACATAAAGGGACGACTTGGTGATACTTTGGGCAGTAGGCTAGAAGCAATTAATTATTATAACAAATCTTTATTCCAGACAATATGTGAACACCTGGTACAAATATTTTCAGCGTATTCAGTTCCGAGATACTTTCCTCTTGATGCAGAATTTACAGTTAAATTAATTATCTGCAGTACATTGCTATTTCGTATAGGTCACGTAAAGGTAATTTGAATTAAGTGAGAACAACACTGGTTTGCGCAGAATAATATTGTACCACCATTTATATCATTGGCTTCTCATCAGCTACTTACAGCCCAAATAAATTATGAGGTTTATGTACAGAAAAATCCTAACATACTTGCAATAATTTTTCATGTCAGTTGACAGAAGGCTCCGCAATAAGTGAACAGTACTCAGAAAACTGCACTTATCTAGTTTTTCAGAGGCAGTTCAAGTCTAAACAAGATGAATGTTTACATAAAATGGTACATATATGAATATTCATCCATATGACGATCATAATGTCAAATCCAAATCACTACCCATACAGCGCCAATAAACCCGGATATCTATGAAATAACGAAAATATGCTGACAGTTGCATTTCAGATCCCACTGACTCATTTGATGGTGAAATTCTGCTCCTGCATGCCTCTTTCGACATTTTCGTATGGATTGGTTCGCAGTTACTCTGTTTCCAGACGGAAAAGAATCATAAATTCACTGGTTGCTGAATTAATTATACTTCTCTGCATGTTTAACTGGATAACAACTGCTGTGGTGATTATATTGCTTAAAACATTGTTTACGGTAAGCTAACTAACGTTTTATAAGCCATTTTAAACTTTCGTGAGTAGCCCACCATATCGACCGAATGTAACGCAACACTCAGTTGTTACGCTCATTTTCAACAAATTCAAACAATAGTGGTGCCTAGGATTATGCAATATAAACTGTCTTAACTGACGCAGAGTGTAATTACGGTAAATATTCCACTATCTTCCCTTGTATATATATCTTGTGTTAGTGAAAAATTTTAAACATGTTTACTCCATGTGTGCATTATTATCATATTGATGATACATGTCAACTGGAGTCCGTCATGTGCCTAAAGTGAGAATATATTATTATAAGACGTATTTTATTGTTGTATGAGGGAATTGACTTCAAGCTTTATTTATTTTCCCAAGTATCTGTAATCCATCCAACGCATACTTGGGTTTTTTGTTAATGCGAAGTCAATATCTCTATTTCTTGATGTGTTCCATTGAATCACTAGTTAACTGATTTTTCCCACAAACTAAATATTAAATGACAGCAACCATGTTATTTAACCGTAAATCATGTAATTTAAATATGTCACTTGAGTAATACTTATCCATACAACTGGTGTGTCCTACATTTGTAGGAATAAATATGTACCTTATCATATTATCATTACTAACTATACTTACTAATCGTATGTGTAATATATCGAATTGATGATGCCTGTAAACTGGCGTCCATCATGTACGAAAATGAGAATATATATTATTATTTAAAAAATGATTTACGTACTAAAGAAAAGAGATACGTAAGATACAGAGTGACTAATAAATTAGGTATCAATGAACTGAGTCCAACTCAAATCAAAGAAACAAGAGACGAGTGTGATTAAACTGCATCAAAGAGGTGAGGATAAGGCCAAAGTTTACGTAATCAAATAGGAGAATAAAAACATCCAGCTACCAGGGCAAGAAAAGACTGATAACTGCTTCTTTCTGAACAAATAAACCTGGTTTCAAGCGTTTGGTAGAAATAGCTGTGGAAAACTTGAGGAGAATCAAGCTCATTTGTCTACTGGTAATTTTAAAGGATTTCGCGATTTCAACCTCATGACCTGTATCGAGGAGATGTCTGGTAATAGCGCGCATGCACATGGTCCGGATTTCTATCTCCTGCCGACGCACACCCGATATCTCTGGTCGGCCTATGAAATTTGGGGTGTTGATATCCATGCTGAAAATTCCATACTTGTACCGAAAATGCGGACTGGCATCAAGCTATAATCAAAATAATAAAAAGTATAATAAAATAAAAATATTATAAGAGTTTGTTCAAAAATTCGGGTGTGCGCAGTTCTTTCTGTTCTCCCAATGTAACTTCTCCCACAGATACAGGTAAATTTGTATACACATTTGGGGTTAACATGAGAAGGGTATCTGTCGACTTTTGGCTGCACCAAGGAGCATGTTGTTCGATGTACGGGAACCATTAAGGTGCATGATAGGCTCTGGATAGTGACGTACTCAGTCTTCTGTTGACCACTGCTGCAATGTTTTCGCCTTTATATCTAGTTGAACGAAGTCAAGCTTTTTTCAACTGTGATTTGTTCGATAATTGAGCCTTCAGATCTTCCATATTTGTTAATGAATCTTTGAGGATAACCGTTGTTTTTCGACACCTTTTCGAGAATCGCAAATTCTTTCGCTGGTTTCTCCACAGAGCATATTCTCCACACCCTATAGTACAGAGTCTTGACTAGTGCTGGTTTATGGCTATTTGGACAAAAACGATTAAAATGTAAGGTTATTTGATATTCAGATTAAGATTTAATGGTTGAGGATAGAAGGCTAGTAGCCCATGTCAATCCTTTTCTAGTAAATTTCTGTGCTTGTCCAAACTCTTCTTGAGTGAGTCAGTTGAGGTTGCGCGCACCACTTCTTCTGGGAGACGGTTTCAAAGGCCTATGACTAGGTGGGAGATCCAGCACTCAATAGCAATATGATTTCTTGGTTTTGAACTCCCCGCTATGTCCTCTTAGGTGTTCCGGCCTGGTGGGAAGGATAGAAGAGAGGAGGTCAGGTCCGCAATCATCATTTAAAATCCTAAACATTGCGATTAAATCTCCTCTCTGCCTACGGTATGACAAGTAGAAGAGATTTAATTTGTCTAGTCTTTACTCGTATGATAGATTAGTCATGCTAGGAATCATGCGTATTGCCTTTTTCGGACCTATTCTAGAATATATGAGTCCCCCTTAAGACAAGGACTGGCAGCATGGATACACTTTTCCAGTCTTGGCCTCACCAGAGGTGCATACAAGGAGATTAACATACCTCTGGTGATTCCAGTAAAAACTCTGCGAATCGCCCATAGAGCCCCTACACTACGTGAAACCACCGCGAGATAACCGATTGATGTACAAAATAAATAAGAGAGGTGTGAGTACCGTCCCCTGTGGCACTCCGCTACGCACTGCTGTCCAGGAGGAGAGTTTCGAGTTGATCCTGACCGTCTGCCTCCTATATATGAGGAATTTACGTAGCTGACAGACTGGTCGTGTTGACGTTAGATACGATGACTGCACTGCAATTCAATAGAGTTGTGAATTACGTGAGCTAGAACATCGTGCTATTTGGTCTACTACACTGAATCCATCTGTAGATTGGAGAAACTTATGCAACGCCAAGCAGAGTTTTAGCTTCGGAACTGACTTCCTGGTAGTCTCACCATCTGTGGTAGTTTGTCAATTAGTTTCGTACAATGTTTAGAATAAGGCAGAGGACACTGCAAAATTATTTGTGCATATATAACTATTGGATCCTCTGCATCAAAAAGTGGCTTGCTTATTTTCTATTTAACATAAGTGAATTTCCACGTAAGCAACGGAGGTAAAAGGATTGTAGGCAGGAACATGTCATATTCAATATAATCTACTGTAAATGCCCCGGATTCAAAGACTGAGGCTAGTACTTCTGCGTGAAGAGTAATGTCGGAATGACTTAGTGAGTTTCCATGGAGGTTCCACATGGAGAAAACTCATCATGCGTTGAGAGGAGCTCGATGAAGCGAACGAGAACTCAGAACCGTTTTCAGACTTCTGCTCATTCGATGATTTGGAGGCAGCGTGTACGAGGTAGAGGATACACACAAAGTGGCATGAAATTCACCAGAGGGAAAAACAGAAAATCAGATTGACTTCATCTCGATAAGAAGAAAATTGAGACGCAGACTACTGGAAGCTCGATAAAGAAGAAGCTCGAACGAATATCTACTTCTAGGGAAATTGAAGATCAAGTACAAAACATTTAAAGAAACAAGAGATTGACCAAAATCCAAGTCCAAAATTGAAAAACTGGAGCAGTAAGCTAAAGATGACGCATAAACCTAAATAATCGGAGAGTGATCAGACAAAATGAACAACATATCTCAAGAAATCTCAGTAAAAAAAACTGGAACGTTTAGATATTGACATCAGGGGAACTTGTATAGCTCTCCTAGGTGGACAGAAGTGACAAGGCAAAGAATGGCTAACTGCATGGGCTTGAAAGATGTCAGAATGACTTATTGAGTTTCCATGAAGAACTTTGTGAGGATATTCAACAGTTTGAGTTGCCACACCCAAAGTATCGCACAATGGTAGAGAAATGAGAGAGACAGAAATTCGACAGAACCATGATGAGCAAAATTGTTTGGCAGAAAAAACATTAACGACGGTAAAAAAGAGGGTTTAACGGAAACGGGAGGTCACAAAGAGTGGATGCATCTGCTACGTCGAGAAATAATTTGAGTCATATCACCATTAATTTTAGCAGTTGATTCTTGGCATCCCGAAGTCCCCAGCGAGATAGTCTACACCTCCCTACATGGATGAGACCAACTGTCAAAGATCCTATTGACTGACTCCAGATTTCAATTAAACCATCCCTAACTGTTTTCCAACCTAGTTTTATGCGAACTGGCATTGGTGGTCGGGAAGACGGTGGCTGGGCATGCGCAACATATATCTTAGTCATATCGGTCGATATAGCTTCACAGTCTTATCGGTTGAACTTGGGGGTGATCACTCCAGAGGACTCTTGAGTTGACCACTACCGGTAACTCACTCGTCCAGATATACCACCAGCAACCATAGGACTCCGAGTGAACAACAACCCTTGGACGACAGCAGGAGTCCTGAGTGCTATAAAGTTACCAGAAAAGCAACAGAATCAGATGGAATTCTCCAAGAAACACTGAAAATGGACTCAAGGCCTCTAAAGACACGCTCGCGTCACTAATGCAGAAGGTTTAGAAGGGAGGAAAGGTACTTGCAGATTGGAGGAAGAGCCAACTTGTCAAACTGTAGAAGAAGGGCGACTTAGGCAAATGCAAGAACTGGTGTGGCACCATACTCTTATCCACCTGAAGCGAAATATTGAGCCGCATCATCTGTCGTAACTGGTCGGGTTCAGGAAAACCAAATCATATGCTGATCGAATTGCAACACTACGCATCCTTATCGGACAGAGCATACAATGGCAGTCAACTCTCTATCTCAGCATCATTGACTGTGTAAAGACCTACAACAGCAACGACCATAAAGTAATTTGGTGACTGCCTCAATTTTACGGGAGTGCACTATGATTAACACTGATGAACCTCATTTAATAGATATATGTTGATGCAAAAACCAAGTAATTTACAACGAAAAGCTTAGTGAAGCATTTGAGATGAACACAAGCGAAACACAAGGTGTCCGGCGACATTGAACATCACTGAGCAAGCCAGAGAGAACGAACACTGGAACGTTTCGATACTGACATCAGGGGAACTTGTATAGCTCTCCTAGGCGCAGAGAAACGACAAAACATGGTTCACAAGAAACCTGTGGCTGGTCAACTAACTTGGTGAGTTTCAACATGGATCATGCATCAATTCGGGAGGAGTGAAAAGATGCACTTACGTCAAACCAACAAATCAGCACTTAAATACCTGGATTTCGCGGATGATTCATGTATATTGTCACACAAATTCGAAGAGAAACCAACAGGTTTGAAGAAGAGGCAGCGAAGACTGGACTTCAGGTGTGCAAAGAGAAAACACAGGTGATGAAGGTACCCGACCAACAATAATAGCACGCACCAGCCATCATCAATGAGAGAAGTCTCAGTAGCCTTGTTTCAACTACACGCAGCTGGCACAAATAGCGATGTCAGTGCCATCAGTCCTTTAATGTGTCTATGATCTGTGTGGAAATCTACTGCACTCGCTCAGAACAAGACCCTAATTCCCAACACTGATGTCAAGCCGGTATTTCTCTATGTTGGTCATAAGTAGCCTTTCCGACAGACTGCTGCAGAATTTCATCAAGACTGGCCTCCTTCGCTCTATACTGAAGGTCGGACGGCCATACAGAATGAATGAGCGATCAGGAGCTCTATAAGCATACTAGCTAGGATCGTCTATAATAAAGATGAAGGCGGCGACAGATTTGATCTTTCTTAATCTATGTAAACCGTTTAGTGACATCACAGTTGCTAGATTGGAATTCGAATTGGGAACTACGGGTTAGGCATACAAGGCTCACTTGGATATTACGTTGTCAGTCATTGGACTAGCTAAAACAACGAAAGAGGGCAGAATGTAGTTGTGATATTCTGATGACTTTCTGTGTTGTTTTGTTTTGGCCTTGTAACTGTTTCCTGTCCCACATTAAATAAGCCCATTTATACTAGAAAACAGTATCCACGCATAGTATTACTGTATGTATCCTTGTTGGTCAAGATATCCTTCAGAGATTGCTGAAAAATTTGTTTTTAACCACAAAAATGCTCCCTAATTACCACAATACTTATCGATTGACTGATTCTGGTTAGCCTTGGGGTCGTGAAATGCATGGTATCGAGGGTACGTATGGGGGTGCTTGTGTTCCATAACCTATTGAAGGGTAAAGACGTGAACAGATTAGTTTTTCCAGGATTCCTTTAGTTTTTTCCGAATTAGGATATCTAGGATCTGAGACACCATGTTAGTCACGCTGATCTTCTCTTTTGCGTATAAACCACAACGATTAATTATCTTCGCCAGTCTGATACCAATAAACTAGTTACCACTTTAGTTGGTAAACACTTGGAGTTATCCGTCACACCCTGCTTGTCCATTAAAATTAGTGCCTTGGAGGATTAATTCATGTAGATATTCCATAAGGAGCAGTAATCCTCCCTCAACTTCTACTACAGTTTCGAATGAAGTGGTCTGTTTTTGTTGAACGCTGTCTTGCTGTCAGCAGCCGCTTCATGAAACAGTGCCTTCTGTCATGATTGAAATGAGTTCTAGTTAAAAGCAAATTTTCAACGTACAATTTCTCACTAAACTGCAGCAGCCCAAGTTAACACATTTCGCAAATGCACAGTAAAGGGTAGATTGAAAAAGCAAACGAACTTTGACAGACGGAATGAGTAATTAAGTGGAGAATAACAAGAACATAAAGGATCTGGGAGTTCATAAAAAGTGAATGCATCTACAATAATGATTCACATAGCAGCCACTGGATCCTAGTCTCGTCGACCTTAGTTAGACACTTCCCTATCAGAGACTTTATAGGGTGATGTCAAGTTCCACTTTGACCAATCCTAATTCTGAAACAACTGGTCATGTGGAAAATCACGGTTGTAACTTCTTTCTCACTAGGGATGTTATACACTCGCGATAAGATTTTTCTTCTTGACTGTCTTCCTATTCGAGCATAAAAATCATTCACACACACGTGAGAGTTCCATTTTTAGCAACAAACTTAATAGCTGGTGCTACACCTCATCTTTCTGTTAGTCTTATTAGTTAACTAGCGCGTCATCAAAGTATCCGTGTGATATAGACAGACACACTGGTAACATAAAATGAGTGATGGTTCTTCAGTCTAGTGCACAATACACCAATGAGGTCATAATACTTAGAGAATATTAATTAGCTTTGCACTTGTCTTTTAACTGATACAAGGCGTTGTAGACATCTGAGTGAGTCGTACTCTTCACAAATAACTGGCTTTAGACTCTTATTTTAGAATCTCCGAGATTCTCAGATTAATCGACACAGTCGTCTTGAAGTGAAAAGTAGCAACCTTTTGCTAGGTGGGCATTAGAACCCGTTGTTTGTGAACACGCTGTGAAGGTGAATGGCAATTGACCGATTGACCAGTCAAAATAACTGCGTGCAAATACGATGAATGCATATAGTAATAAATTAAAATCAATTATAATTTTATTAAGAAGTGGATATACTTCCTAGTACCAAAAAACGGCACCAAATATGTATTTGCACTTTCAAGACTGAATGAATCGTGCTTTGTAAGCTTCCTAAGTGCGTAGAAAACTATTTGCAACACCCTGTTGTATAGTGAAAAGAAAACGGGTTTAAAAGTTCATTGCACTTAAAATATATCTGAAAACAACTATATTTCAAATGAAAAAAAAAAATAAGAAGCCAATAAAGATAACTCAAATTCATTAGAAATCAATCAACAAATACACTCAGTTATCTAGAAAGCTTAGATCAATTGGAAATGATAAAGTTTACAGATTGGAAGCGAAGTTCATATATTACACAACACAGGAGCATTAGAAGAGAGAGAAAAAGATTTCTTTTGCACATCTGACGGACAAACATATTTCAGGTGCTGTATTGATAGAGATTATATGATACAATTCATCATCCTCTGGAAACACACAAGTATATAGTTATATGCTCAAAAACGGCCCACTAGAAGGACTCAAAATAAAAATAATATAAATTATCGCAAATAATATGGAAAGTGGTCAAATTGAAGAAGAGACAGGAATGCTGTACTACGCCACCCTTTACAAGAAAATAAATATAACAGCAAACCAAAATTGAAAAGGTGAAGGAGTACGAGAAATCCGATATTGGTTGGGGTTTCAAAATAAACTATAACTGAAGATAAAGCGTAGAAAGGAATGCAGTTATTTTATTATTATCATTACCATTATTTCGGAATGGATACATTGTTACTTTGAAGAGCATCTGTAGCAGAAAATAAATGTAAAGACAAAATTAAACCCGAACAAAATTCATAGACCAAATGAACAGAAATCACTTGTGAAATTATTTCTAAAACAATCGTGGCATACTGTAAGTGAAGACACGGAAGATTAAAAAGTACGAAGAAAAAGATGATAAAAGAATAAGAAAATAAAAAAATAAATCCCTACATAAATTTGATTTTGAGCAAAACAAATCATACTTCTAGCTTTACAAGAAATTAAATAAACCGGGAATTTCCGGAGGAAACAATTTTTCTACATACCAATATCATACAGTCAGGCATTTTGATCATTTATTTATTAAGAGATTGTTCAGCTGTAGGCTCTAATATCTTAGATGTAGTAGCACGACTCAATTGAGGGAAATCAGTTGACGGTTTGTCGCACGGTAACATATTAACACTTTTATCAGATGTGCTTAATAAGTTAGAGATATTATTCTGTGACTCTGTAACATTACTCTTATTAGGTGATTGATTTAGGCGTTGGATTAAGGGGTGTCTGTAAATCCAGTTCTCTCCTTCTCCACGAAAATGCTCTGGAGTCCATGTGTTTTTACTGTCTCTTCTTATTCGAGCTAAATCACGTTGTCGTTGTTCTAAGCGGTGTTTTGCATCGGTAGCAGCATCAATATTCCCCACTTTCAGATTATACGTCACTTCTTCCCATAAACTAAATGAAGGGAATATAAAATATGTTTGATAAAGCTTATTTGATATAACAATTTTGTTTAAATAGACAAAAGTTTGTAATTTTAATGAAGTAAATAATACAACAAAATCTTCCACTACATGTAAAAATAAAATAAACGGAAACAGAACATAACAGGTCATCACCAGTTGTTACGGACCTTCTATAAATTTACTCTTTACGTACAAATAGAATTACTTGAACACATCCTAATAAAGCGTACATATTTATATCTTGGATTTGTCGGGATTCGATTAATTTCAATGTAGATTTCAATCACACTGGAGGGATTTGAAAGAGGTTACTTCATTCACTTATCTAGGGAGCATTGTCTCAACCACAGGAGGAACGGACGAGAATGTCAAATCAAGAATCGGGAAGGCGAGAAACACATTCATCAACCTGAAACCAATCTGGAAATCTTCGTCACTCACCATCAACAACAAAATTCGGATTTTCAGTGCAAACGTCAAGTAAGTTCTTCTATACGGATCAGAAACTTGGCGAGTCACCAAGAATATTTCCAACAGGTTGCAAACCTTTATCAACAACTGTCTTCGTTCTATACTGAAGATCAGATGGCCGGAAAGAATCACCAACAAGAAACTATGGGAACAAACAAAACAAGAACCAATCGCTCAACAAATATGCGGGAGAAAGTGGAGATGGATTGGACACTCGCTGAGGAGGCCGTTGGGTGACATCGCGCGTCAGGCCCTCGAGTGGAACGTCCAACAGTGACATAGAGGAGGTCATGTGAAGAGGAGTTGAAACAGTATGGATTAACATGGACGTATGTGAAAAGTACAGCAGAAGACAGAAGCAAGTGGAGACGTGCAGTTGAAGCCCTATGTTCCACTAGGAACCCAAGGGAACAATAACAATAACAGTAGATTTCAATCACAAACCGAAATAAGTAAGAAAATGATTAGAAAATTAAAGAGTGCTGGATGATGCTTTCGTTTAGAATAAGTCTGTTCGTCTTACAATTGACAAAGACAAGTTTATATATTGAATATTAAATTGAATAAACCTAAGTGATCAGCCCAACAGTTCCAACAACAACAACACACACACACACACTATTACACTGTCAGTATTAAAGTTTGCCAGCAATATACCTATGTAAACTAGTTTCAGCCTTATGAAAACAGCACCTAGACAAGTACGTTGAAAAATTTTCCAGTGTGTACTAAACCCACGATGAAGAAGTCGACTGAAAAGAAAAATGAGAATAATTCAGAATTGACTTAATATCACCGTACAAACTGAAGATTACTTCAAGATAAAATGTGTTGTATCTGCACCAGTCTAAATAAATCATTGCCCTATATGGTAAAATGTACTTATTTCATTCGAAGCTAAAATTCAGCTACTCAGATGTAAAGAGATAATATAGCCTGTAGAATTCGTGTAAAAACAATAGAAAAAGCTGATTGAAACAGTGGTGAAAATCACACAGTAGGAGTAATACACTTATGCGGACTAGTTAGTGCAATATGTACAGTCCAAAAATTAATTAAGCCAATGATCAAATATAAGGTGATATAATTAGATGTCGGCAAGGTTCCCCTACAGTAACAAATTTTAGTTAGAAATTTAAAATTTCTATGATACAGCTAACATCCTGAATAAAATCTTGTGTACATATTAAGTCCAGTTTTATGCACAAACACAAACAGTGATTGCAAAAGAATCATATTTAACAAAATAATTTGAAAACATACCGCCGTGATTCATTTTCTGCCTGACGAGATCTCGGTAGAACATGCTTCTTGACTGTTGGTAGACTACGCGTATCAATGAATAATTCATTTCTCTGTAAAATTTGGGGGAAAAAGGATTACGTTAACAACTTTTTTTTAACCCTTTACGTTCCCAGTGGAACATAGGGCTTCAAGCTAGAGGCCTGAAGTTTCTGTAGCAGCGTTTATTTTTACAGGATGGGGATGCTAGCTTCATGCCCAACCTTTCCTCTTCGCCAGCTTTTTAGTTCTGGCTTGGCGAGGTAAAGGAGTGCGCCGGCCGGGGATCGAACCCCGGACCATGTGTATGGTCGGCGAGCGTCCTAACCGCTATGCCACCGACGCACAACAACAACTTACTTACTTTTAAGTGTATTATTTAACCGGTGATAAATGCTCATGAAACGAATCAGCCAGCTACTTGAAAGCTATCAGTGTTCATTACACTACTTCGATTGGTTGAAGATAGTTTGAATTCAGCAAGTTAACGAACATCAGAGCCACGCTTGTTGGCTAGTTCAATCAATACTTGACAGTTAGCCAGTTAGATATAAGATGAGATATGAAATTTTAAAAAATTACAACTATACATAGGGACTATATGTATGCGTAGCACATTTCAACAGATGACTAACTGCAGTGAATTCAACAGTCTTTCAGTGCATTCTCTTTTTGGAGACAGAAATGTGAAAATTGGAAAGCAGTAGAATATGAGACATTGTCACTGTAGTCACATTATGTAGCTGACTTTTGCAAAGCAGAATGGTTTGCACGCACTACAGTTAAATTAAGATTTGCTTCAAGTTTCAACAACTACTATTCGCCTGTAATTTAAACTACACACCATTAGAAATTGATAAAAAGAATAAATCATAACTTTCGGTAAGAATGTTCACAGTATGAAGTGATTATCGTTGTACTTAAGTGAAGGAGGGCGCGTTTAGACGGTGGAAAATTATCGTACATTTTTTACTAGCTTTGAAATCATGGGTAGTAGCTTGTATGTTTCGTGATCTTCTTCATGATAAATCACTGAAGCATACAATTTTTAGCTATTGGCTCCTTACGGAAGATAATTTCAATTTTAGTAGATGACTACCATTTACCATCCATCCCAAACAAAATACTAAGCCGTATCATCCTGGAGAGAATCAAACATGCGCTGGATGAAAAACTTCGACCGGAACAGGCTGGATTCAGGAGAAACAAGTCATGCATTGATCAAATCGCCACATTACGGATCATCATTGAACAAAGCCTGGAATTGCAGTCACCTCTCTATCTCAACTTCATCGACTTTGAAAAGGCCTTCGACAGCGTCGATCGAGAGGTGATTTGGCAACTACTTCGCTACTACGGGGTGCCATCGACAATTATACATCTCATCCAGCAGTTGTACGACAATGCTGCATGCCAAGTAATCCACAACGGGAAACTCACGGAATCCTTCGAAGTGAGGACAGGAGTAAGACAAGCTGGTTGCCTACTATCGCCAATGATTTTCCTGATTGCAGTAGACTGCATAATGCGACAAACAGTGGGCAATGAGGAAACAGGCATAAAATGGACTCACACAAAAAACTTGGAGGATCTGGACTTCGCCGATGATATATGTCTGATTTCCCACAAACTGGAAGATATGCAAGCGAAAAGCAACAAGTTGGCACAAGAAGCATCAAAGATAGGACTTCAGGTGAACATAGAGAAGACAGAGGTGATGAAGATTCCCGGGCAACACCACCAACAGCAACAACAACTGACAACAATCAGCATAAATGGGAGGAACCTGAAAGAAACAACCTCCTTCACCTACCTACCTGGGAAGCATCGTTTCAACTACAGGCGGAACTGACGAGGATATCAAAGCAAGGATCGGAAAAGCAAGACAAGCTTTCCTCTAGGAATTAAAGGTTACAATAAATAATAATAAATAATCATTTATCATTCTAATAAACACAAATATGAGTAATTAAGACAGAGCTAGACAATGCGTATCACGGTAATACAAGACTATAATTTAAAAAAATAACCATTTCCTCTTCTTTGTATCCATATCAACTTACCCCATGAGACCATTTGGCCCACATTTTGTCATTCCATTCACCTTCAACTGTGAGAAACGGTTTTTTGTCATTTGGTCCAAAAACTTCAGCACGTAAAGAATCTTTCTTTCCGCCATAAAATGGTTTTGTTCGAAATTCAATATTAGCCACATAACCGGTTTTTGAGCATATAATACTAGTTTTCCCGCCCAACTCGATCCATGGGACAGTGAGAATATTTCTGTAATCAAAGTTATGAGTATTTTTTTTGTACACAAAAACTGAATGTGTTAAGTATAAATCATGCAGAAAAAAAATATGAACAAAGTAGGTATCATTATCATAGTTGAAGACTAACTCTTCCAGTATTGATTATAGTCTTGGAAAGTGACCTTATGGAAGGCAATAAACTAAAGAGTAGTATTCTAAGACAGGTGAAGTGCTCTGCTTAACAATCTATGAACAAGGATGAGCAAAACATTTAACAATGATGAACACCCCAGTTGAACCAACTAATAAAGACGGTAGAAAAACTGGTGAAATAAGGTCAAATGACTACTTGACTTGTAAATAATCCAAATTGAGTTTAGTTAATACTGCCAATACTATTGAAAAGTAATACAGTCAGGACTGCGTTCACTTACTATCCTATCGTTATGCGAAGGATATCACAATGTTACTTTCCTATGATTGCTTTTATTCCACTGACTTTTAACTTAATTTTGAGTGTTACTGTTTAACAATAGTCGCTAGTTTCTTTCTTACTTTAAAGGACAAGCAACACCGCAAACAAAAGTTTAACACTTCTAGTTGCCATACTACTTCGTATGGCTTAAAAACAGATAAAATTTACAAAATTGGTAAGACACTAGAATTAATACGTAGTGAGGAAAACACAAATAGAAAATGCAAACAATGAAAAGAAATGAACAAAATGATAACTATTTCAAAAAAAAACCGGTAAGTATGTGTTCATCAATGCAGATTATAGCCGTGGAACCAATATGTGTAGGGAAAGACACTAAATATGCATCGGAAACAAATCTCGAACACCAGAATCAGTGCTAACACACGAGTGTATCAGTGAGGGTATCTCTTACGTAAAAAAGTGCACACACGAAAAGTATTTCGTCTTTGTTAGTTCTAAGATGATAAGACTATGCCACGGAGAGAATTAGGCATAAATGTCTAAAACTTTGCGTCATGAAAATTTAACGATGACATCTTACTGCTACTGCGTAGGAAAGAACGGAGAGTTGTACAACATATTTCTTCCCATAAACAGACAAATATCTTACTATACAAAAAAGAGTAAAAACTCACGAATTTGGAAATTTTATCACTAGAGTAAGAGGTCATAAGCTAGTTTACATAGAAAATGCATTTAACTAATTATGCAATAAGAGGCTGGTAACAGATGTCTTTAAATATCTGCTTAGTAAATTCAATACGACGTAAATTAGTGATTGAAAGCATTTAGCAACACTGTTAAATACATTAAGGTGACTTATCTGACAACTCTACCTTTAATCCTCTCTACATATTAAACAGAAAAGTAGGACAGATAGTGACTACAAGATATAAATGTCTGTCTTAAAAAGAAATACACGTAGGCTAGAAGGTTTCTAGATAGTATTTATCATTTTGGAAACCAACTGAGTGATTAACACTAACTATACCAATTTAAAATGTTGAGAAATCAATTTGACGTTATTGAAGAAATTGAATCTGTCACACTAGCCAACCATAAGATTTGAGCAAATTTATAGTTCTTTAAGAAATTATTCCACAACAACAATGCGCCTCTTGTTCCACAAATAGATTCATTGTTAGCGTTCACTAAAGAAGTGCATATTATACTATGCTACTACGATGCATCATCAGAAATACAGCATTAACTTATTTTTATAAAGTGTAGCGAAATTATTCTTGTTTTTATCAACTTAGGAGTGATTAGAATCAAAAGATTACACATTGATTGAGATCATTATCGTCAGTATTGTTGTAAATGTTGTCGTTATCCATACTTTAAGTAGAGGAGAATAAAAAAGAAAAGACCCTGTCAGAGGGATAGGAAGGAAATGGAAGAGATGAGTGAAACGGCAAACAGCTTTAGCATAAACACAGAGTTTCCTATTTTCCAAATGATGAAAAAAACAAGTTTTTATTTATTTATTTCTTTATTTATAGAAGACTACGATGGTATCGCATCATATGACTTGTGAAATTCATTCGTCAAACTGTTTGACCTAATTTACAGAAATCTGGTGTATAGTTGTTCAATAAAACTCTTGTGTTCTATTTTTAGGTTATGTGAAACGTCTACTTTCAGGACTTTAACGATCACCGAGAGAATTTTTGTGAGAGGAAACAAACAAATGGTAGGATTTTTACTGACATCGCTTATATCAACCGGATACATCAGGAAAGATTAATATATATATATATACTTTATTAATCACCATATTTTAAGAGCTGTGAAGAAACACCCGATACTGACATACCACAGCTAGACGTTGGGAGAGAAGGTGATATTCAGTGACAGTAAAGTTTATTAGTTGTACATGCTGGGTACTGTACGATGCTGAATTTTTTCACTACATATTAAAAGGCTTACAGAAACATTTCTCTTAGATTTATCGATGATGTCAATTATATTATATTATTATTGTTCCCTTGGGTTCCTAGTGGAACATAGGGCTTCAACTGCACGCCTCCACTTGCTTCTGTCTTCTGCTGTGCTTTTCACTTGCATCCATGTTAGTCCATACTGTTTGAACTCCTCTTCACATGACCTCCTCCATGTCAGCCTTGGACGTCCCACTCGCCGCTTACCTTTCGGGTTCCACTCGGGCTATGGCCTGACGCGCGATGTCACCCAACGGCCTCCTCAGTTAGTGTCCAATACATCTCCACTTTCTCCTGCATATTTGTTGAGCGATTGGTTCTTGTTTTGTTTGTTCCCATAGTTTCTTGTTGGTGATTCTTTCCGGTCATCTGATCTTGAGTATAGAACGAAGACAGCTGTTGATAAAGGTTTGCAACAGGCTGTTGGAAATATTCTTTGTGACCCGCCAAGTTTCTGATTCGTATAGAAGAACTGACTTGACGTTTGTATTGAAAATCCGAATTTTGTTGTTGATGTTGAGTGACGAAGATTTCCAGATTGGTTTCAGGTTGATGAATGTGTTTCTCGCCTTTCCGATTCTCGATTTGACATCCTCGTCCGTTCCTCCTGTGGTTGAGACAATGCTCCCTAGATAAGTGAAAGAAGTAACCTCTTTCAAATCCTTCCCGTTGATAGTGATTTGCGCTGGATGTCAATGGTAAGTAAAATTTTAATTTACTTGAAGTTATCACATTTGAATAAGTCGTACTACCCAAATAAAGTATCAGAAATTAGCTCCATTGGAGAAATATTTAGTATAGAAAAAGTGTAACTAGCTAATTCTCATTTCAAGTAAACAAACTATGGTAAACAGCAAACAACTATTCAGTCATATAAACAACAATGAACACAAATTTAATTTAACTTATTTAGAGTACTTATTTGATTTGATAAATAATACTGAACATACAAATAAACGTGAATACTTAAGTAGTAGCATTATTAAATAAGATACAACTAACACATGACTTTTCACTTCAAGTCAAAAAACACAGAGATTTGTGGATAAAGACGAAAGCATACCTCTTCTACGATGAAATGAATTAAGTTTACGAAAGGCATTCAATTACCACTTCTACACTGTATTTAGGCTTATACAACACCATGTACTCAAGTTATCCATCTCTTCAACTCTATGTTTTTGTGTCTAATAGACAATAATGTCGACAGCCGTGTTTTCTTTCTTACACATGAATCCCCTTAGTTGAACGAAATTTCTTTCTTTCTAAACCTTTACGACAGTAAGACCAAAATTTATTCAAATGTTCTGATAATAGTTGAATATTCCCTTGATTTTCACTGGTCCTTCGAATTGAAAAGGAAACTTGCAACAACAAAGTAGGTAGATACTGTAGGTTTGTTTATTAAGCCATTTTATTCGGAAGTGGGAGTTTGTATATAGTTAAGATCACGGAAGTAGTTTGCTTCATAAGAAGGATAATACAGCAAATTACTTGTCATATTTTATGGTTTTTAAGAATGAGATAATTAGCATGACCATCTCTACTAATCTAATGTCACCCCGCCCTGTTTAACCAATTATACCAGCGTAAACGCCTACCACCACCTAGGGCTGAGCACATGTGCTTGCTATCATACTCTTCAATATGTATGTAAGTGTAATTCAGATGAGAGATTTCGATCTACATGTGTTAATAGTATTCAGTGTGTTATTGTTTTTGTTTGAAAGACTATTTTGTATCTACGGGCATTGTATGTAGTAAGGTATAATATAATAATTAAATAAAGAGAATTACCATTATTATTATGTGTAAGAATATGCGCACTATGGTAGTAAATGTAACTCCTCATTGGATATAATATATTATTTACTAGTATTTCGAACATAATTGTTTTTTCTTCCTAATCACATGATTATGAAAAATTTTGTTATTAATTCAGAAGGGAACAATATTTACTAGTGGTCCAAATGTGGCCTTGTTCAGTTTATTTTTGCGCCATTATTTAGCGGTATACTTGTACTTAACCGATAAAAGCGTTCTTCAGAAAAGCAGTCAGTATTTGATGCATGTAATACAATGAAATCTTATGAAAATTCTAATCAGTGTGGCATCACGGTTGTAGATAATATTAAGACGTTTGAGCAACTTTTAATGATGGAAGAAAGAAGACCGGTGTATACAATACAAAAATTAAATGGAAACACACGAATTACAGCAAGTGGTCTAACACATTCGATGCAGTGACATGAATTCAGTTAAGAGGAAATAATACAGTGCAACTATGAAATCTAAGTGTAACAAACAAGATATGTTGGAAAAGCTACAGTTATGTTGTTTTGCAAAGAAATTTTAAAAGTAACGCATGAGGATGGATGATAGCTAGACGAATGAATATTACAAAATAAGGAATTATGTAGGAATGACAAAAAAATAGATAACTAACGAAAAATCCAGTAATAATGTGATTATTTCGACTTAACTGGTTTGTAACCAAAATTTTCTTTAAGCCACAGATAAAGGAGACGGTTGAAGAGAAGCCTGTTTTTACTTTATTGAAGTAAGTAGAAAGAAAAAAACGTACAGACTGAGAGAATTTCGGTGTCAGATTCTGGCAATTTTTTGGCCATCTGGTAGTGAACGATAAGAAAAGTGTATAGCGTTTAACGACTGCTTATAACACATTTCCGTTTTTCCGTGATGCAACTTAATAACTACTACTTTCAGGTGCCATTTAGAAGTGTAGGAGGGGAACAACACTGTAATACCAAATCTCATCCTGTTAATTTCTGTATTCTTATAGGCACTTAAGCTGCCCCTCAATGTCTTTTTCGACATAATAGGAGCAAGAAGGGTTGCTTATTTCACATTCTACTGCATTTGAATATGCACTCTTTATGTCATCATCAAGTTGACAGTGCAAACATTGTTGGTAGCTATATAGATGCACATTTATTCTTAATAATTTGGTTTCTGTAAACAAATAACAAACGGACTCAGTGAATATAGAATTATTTATCAAAAAAGTACCGAAAAACTTTTAAATAGTACCATAAAAGCACTATATCTTCTCAGTCACATGATACACACACAAAAGTGAAGAGAATTTCTGTACAATTTAACTACCGATAAATTTCAAATGCTGTAGTAATATATCTTACTTAAATTATTTTTCCCCTTGTCAGTCAATGTGATATAATCTCATTGATCAATGAAATTACTTTTTTCTTTCAAATACACATTTTCCTATCTTTTGTCAATGTATAAGTGACTTCTGCAAGTGCATTATAGTTGTATTCATACTATTTACAGATATATCTTCAGGCTTTTGTCAGCCAATATTTTCCTAAATATTAAATGCCAATCATTGTCACTACATTATTACTGACGGGTGTGCTGAGTTAATTTTATTATCTACATTAAGTGAAAATAGCCATTACTCTGGAGAATTTTATTTTTATTTTTTTTATTTTGATTTACAGCTTGATTCCACACCGTATTTTCAGTACAAGTGTGGAATTTTCAGCATGGATATCGGTAGCCCAAATTCAGGCTGACCATAGATATCGGGTGTGCGCCGGCAGGGGATCGAACCCCGGACCATGTGCATGGTCGGCGAGAGTCCTAACCACTGTGCCACAATTAAAAAAGTTTTGTGAATATGACTTGAGTAAAAGAATACTAAAAAAATCCCTTGCAAATAAGAAAATCAAACTATGTACATGAAATTAGAGAAAAATCTCCATTTTTCTTAGGAGTGCCGCATATCAATATGAAAAATAAAGAGTCAACGTTGGCTGCTTAACACACCAACTATGGATTTTGCATTACAAATTATTTTGAAAAAGGGTGTGTGATGCACTTAAAGGTATTTATTTTACTACTCAAGAAGTAGTTTGATAACCGCCAAAGCACTTTCCTCGAAATCAATCCAGTGACTGGCAGTACACATCAGGAATATATGATCGCTTGTCACAAATTATTTTACTTTTATAACTAATTCTAGATTTTTCTGAACGCCTTAAACAAAAACCCGAATATGCTTGGTATGCATATTGTTTTTAATCAAAAAATAGGATGACACTTGACTTATATCCATTTTAAGAAGAATGAGTAGTTGTGGAGTGATCGATGATGTATATTCAAGAAATAATATCGGTCCAAATGATTAGCAATCATTTCCAGTATGATTTGTATGTCTGTTACCTTCTTTGCTGTGTGTTCTTACTAAATCACTTAACTCCAAATGATGTACTTTTGTATTTATCTGCTGTTTAAAGTATACTATATCGCGTAAGCTAACTGGTCATCTGAATTTATAGATTCATTAACATACCTGATTAGTCAGTTAGTAGTCATAATGCCAACAGAAAAATCAATCCGTAAGTAATAAACAGAATAAACTATGAGAAATACAGTACAAACACTGCTCTGAACAGTGAGATCAACTTAGGAATTCAGACTAGCATACAGGTTATAAATGTCAATACTACATTGAATGAGGTAGCTTTTTTTTAAAGCATATTTAGTATCATATAACCAATTAGTCACCTCTGTTTCACAGTGTGGGAATACCTCTAATTTAAATTAACGAGATAAGGCATTGTAAACTAATATCATAAAGAATCACGAAGCTAGTAATACGAAAAAGGTAGAGCATTTTTGCGCTGGAAACTGATTGAACGGGTAGCCCAATAATGAACAATATCAGGTGTCTACATTTCGCCATTCTGACTACATGACCTACCAGCAAATAATACAACACAGTTTAACTAGAGAGCCAGGCATTCCCATCCCATACAGTTTCTGAAGACCTAACAACTTACACAACTGAGTAGAGTGTGCAATATATGTTTATCAAATGAGATTTGTCTTCCTATGTATGCATCTTACCATCTGAAAATGTACGGGCGAAAACTGCTTATCATAAACCGTGAGATAAACGATTAACACTGAGACTGCATATATTTATGAGATTTATATGATTTACGACGAATACAGGTGATGTTTAAATAATGATATGAAATAAGTGAGAGGAACCCGGATATTTTATTTCCATGAGAATATTGAAAACAAACCTACACAATTATCGGAAATACACAATGCAATTCACTTTATTGAGGCAAAAATTAAAGCGAACACTAAGATACATCAACCGAACTAATAGTTAAGCCAATAAATAAATAAATAAATGAAAGAACTATGATGAAACAGAAAAGTGGCAACAGAAAATAAGTAAATCAAATAGTGTTTAACACGCATCTTGTTTTAATCTACAGGACAACAACAATTTCCCGTATTATTAAATAGGCGAATTCGTCCATGTTGAAGATCTTACCTATAAAATGATCCGAGAAAATTCGCAGAGCTAAGGTTGAAATCGATAAGAAATTGTACAACAAAATAAGCAACGAGTCATCCAATGACCACAACAAATTATTTTTCGGAAACTGAGACTTCAGTCGGCTCAACAGTTAAACTGTTCACAGTTTACTGACAAGAGTTTCTCATCTAGTTATTCCCTCTCCCGTATATTGTCCCTTGTAGTTTCGTATATGTTTCTTCTCTCCACTTCTATGTATGCTCCTCTGAAGTGTGATAATTTGAAATGAAGCGCATTGATAAGCCAATACGTCATGAATATCCCTTAACTGATGTGTGATTAATTTCAAGGATACGTCGAGAAGACTTACTACTTCACAGTTTCAAATAAAGTTCTTTGAAAACGCTACCCTGAATGGTTCAAGGAGGTACTCCTCCTTTCACAATCTCAGAAGGGACATGAGTTCCTTCAAGGTTGCAGATACGCCTTGCTGAAGAGTGCCAACTAGCACGAAACCTAGGTCCAAGGCTTCCTGCCGATTGCCTCCAACCATCTAATATTTCTACAACTCTCTTGTTCAAGCTAGAAAAATATTTCAGTAAAGTGGGTATTCGAGTGAAGCGGTCAAAAAATTCAGGATATATAAGTGCCATTATATTTTAATACTACATATATTAATGACTATGTTTGTAGCGCGACAGAGGTCAGATTATGATCAATCAACTACAATTCGACTTAATTATGAAAATAAAAACACTTTAAAAGATTTTGCAACATCACAAACAACGAGTGGTTGTCTGTGTTGGTGAAAACAGAGATAATATGGGTCTGGTTGAGTAAAATTGAAAACCACTTAAAACACTTCATTGATTGAAAGGTATTAAAGTGGACTAAATAAAACAAAAACAAGTTGAAGGGAAATATAGCCTACAATACAATGGACGTTGAAATCACAGGATAATAATAATATACTCATCCACGAGTCACTGAGTGAATCCATGAGTGTTTTAAAAATATTTCACTCCATTAAATAATGCATACAACAACAAAAAACACAACCGATAATTTTTAAAAAGTATGCACCAACCTGCCGTATCCACATGGGAATGTAACCACATATTCTTCATCATGACTTAACAATGATATAACAGCTGAACCAACCATTTCTACAGCTATACTTAAGCCAAGAAATTTTGACTTTGTCCACAAATGTCCATCTACTGCTATGCGCTTGTTGACATGCTCAGCGTAGAAAGCTGATATAGGCGGATGATGTGATACCTGGAAAAGGAAGTTTTCAAAAAGCAGCAAATATTTATTTGTGCATATAGCATTACATTTTCAAGGATTTGTGACATGTAGTGGTGCTTCACACTAAACAGAAATATACGACAGAAATAGAATATGTGAAATATGCTATTCAATGAATAATCTCGCACTAGTGACAACTACAAGAAGTAACTAATTACTGGACTACTCATCAAGTCTTGACAAGGATATTTTTTCAAATGATATTATGGCCAGTTCAGTGTTCTACAACCAATTCTAAATCCCAAGTAACAAAATCAAACAAAACTGTTGTTTTTTTTCAGTTTGAAAAAGCAGATTTCATGCAATCGAAAGCTTATTAATAAATAACAATAAAGTACACGTTAAAAATTAACTGTGAATAATGAAATAGTAGTAAACACATGAATAAAGCTTATGCTGAGTACAATACACATGATAAAACAATCGCTCAAGCTATTTTTTGTAGGTAGATCGCTGGTAAATAAAAATATTGATTGAGTATAATTTCATAGCAGAGTAAATTTGCTTGATAGGAACACAATGGCAATATTATTCACTGATGAAGTTCCAGTGCTACTGCTCAGGGGTGTGAATTTAATGAGCACTAAACAGCGTACAGTATACACTTCACTCCGTGATGAAAGGAGAATAATAGCAATAGTTGTAAATAGTTATCAAATGTAAATTCTGGTGAAAAAAAATCAGCTGTGTGAATACAATCAAATCACAAATGACACTGATTCAACAGTGTGAGATAATAACCAATTAGCAGAATTAGCAGACTAGGTAGGAATGAATAGATTTAAGTCACAGTGTGTCAAAAAGTATCCATCCATCCATCCAACTTTCAACCATTTCATTGAGAAAGCAATTCTACAAAAAGCGCTGACTCGTTACTATCTATTGTTGTAATAAATTAACAAAGTGGACACGAGATCTGAAATATTCTCATAATGCATCGAAAAAGTTTTTGGGCAAAGAAAATTTATATTCATCGATATCTACAGAACAAAAAAATAGGATGAAAAAGCAAAATCACCGGTAAACTAACATCGCGGAAATGGCTGTCTGTTTTTTCACCTAAGTAAACAGTGCATATGCATGCACGTAAACAGTATTAAGAAATAATAAGCATCAGAATAAAAGATTGAATAATATACGCCATCAAGTGAAAATGATTCGCTTTGACATTTGCATACAACTTTATTTTCTCACCATTTATATATATATATATATATATATATATATATATATATATATATATATAAGTCAGAAGCCTCAGGAATTAAAGTTTATTTGGAAAACTAAAACCAAGCTGTTGAGAGTTGTATAAAAGTATACATAGATACCAATATATATATGTATGGAAGGCCTATAGACGTCACATAAAAAATCGAAGATGAGAAAACAATAACAAAAAGAAAATTAATTCTGCTATAAAGAAGCTGTGGCTTACACAACGACACTTTCAGGGAAATCTTGTTTTGATTTTCTAAACACTGGGATCATTTTAAGTGATCATTCCATTAGACTCGGTGCTTATAAAATATTAATAGCTTTACTGATCAGGAGACACACCTTGCAACAACTTTTTACATTCGCCAGGTACGAAACACAGACCTGACTTAGGAAGTATACAATATCACAACACTTGTTATGTGGATCCTTGAGCTGAGACAGAGGTTCTTTGATCAGATTACTTCCAGGGAAGCATGCAATGAACAAAACACATGTGTCAGTGTGACCTTCGATAATGTAAAAGTAATTCAAGTCACAAATCGGAGCAACAACAGTTAGCGGACTGCTAAGTGGTGGTCATCATAAAATTCATGCGTTCCTATTAAAAAATATATATTCTAGATTTATATATTTGACCACAGTATATTGACTTTGAAGTGTACCGGACGTTTTCAGTCAAATATTACAAAGGATTACGTATCAAATAAAAACAGAAGAAAGGTAAATTTCACATTGCAGTTACTTAATAAGGGTAAATAAAACAGAAACAAGAGAAGGGATAACAGTAAGGAAAACAGTAATAGAAATCAATATTTTCAACAGGAAAGGAGACGTTTGCATGACAACAAGAATGAAGTATACAGGTAACTTTGAAAATGTTATCTTGGTTTTGTAGTAGAATGTTGATATAAACATACAGTTGAAATATTTATCTCACTTAAGCATTAGGCATAAGAGCGTATTTCTAAAAAAGCAGTTAATTGTCCGCAAAAAGCCTTAGTGGCAAGAACCTTACCAATACAATAATTATATAATATTTAATTAGGCGTAAGAAAGAGGTTAAAATGATTACTATAAAATCAAATAAAAAATTCCCACCCAAAGACTGACGGTTATAGTACGTGTAAACAAGATAAAACTTGATTTTAGTGAACTTTTAAATTTGTGTAGGGTGACAAAAGGCACTATCAAATTAATCACTAATGTGTGTGTGCATATTTTAAGGATGTTAAGCGTCGGACAAAGCTACATTTTCAATTTCTAAAGGTCGAATGCACTTAAATATGATATGAACAAGTGCGACATTTTTATAATTCAATACAGTATAAAATGTCAATTTTAAAATGAAAAAAAAAGTATCAAAGACTCACTTGTTCGGCTAAGAAAACCACAGAATCCACTGGTGCCCATGGAACGGGACCTGAATGACATAAATCAGTCCGTTGATTCCCTGAGGACGTGGTTGATGATTCTTTTCCACTTTCAATAGACACAGGCCAGTAACAACGGAATATTTCGCCCAAAGTAGGATTATACGGTTTTTTAGCAACTGATGATCGTCTACCTGCATGAAATGCCGATAAATACCAACGTAGACAGGCAACCATACGATCACGCGGTGTTGAAGCATCAGGGATCACAGCCCATAAGTCAGCATGTGCTAAAAAATCTGCATACATTTCTAATGTAGAACGGCGTTCGAGAATGAATGTCGGTAGGGTGATCCTAGTCAAGTCCATTCCAATCCGAAGTTGAGAAAGCAGATGTGTAATCACAGATCCATGGGATTGTACAGAGCCCACTAATTGTATGAAAAGTAATAAATACATATGACAAAACTAAATTTCTTGTCAAAAAATGTATGAAGGTGAACTACTACATTGAAAACTAACTAAACTTTGTCAACAATGTCTTGACCCCAAAGGGGGAAACAGTATTGATGTAAGAAGCTCAATCACATACTTATAAAACAACAGGTGTCACTTGAAATTGGCAATAACTTAGACTTCTCCTTTTTCAACAGTGCGACCACCTAGATGAATTCCTACTGAAACTAATATGCTGACAAACCACTTAAATAATAAAGCGTCTCAATCAGATATATAAGGAATTTATTCACTATAACCATTTCAAAATTTCATAATGATACTTATTTTTTAAGAAAAGTACCATGAGTAGAGTTTAGGAACCATGGTAGAATATAACTCGATATTGGACAAGTGAAATAATATCCGAGAAAATGGCACCCTATTTAGCTCCCAGGATAGACAACTGAAACGTTGGAAAGAACACTTTGAGGAGCAACTCAATTGGCCTACAGCCACGCTCAACTTACCCAGCATCCAACACCTCCCTGAATGGGATATAGACACAGGTCCTCCATCCATAACTGAGGTTACAAAAGCTTTCACTAGTCTAAAACGACGCAATATAGCGGGACCCAACAGAATGACTCTAGATTTTTAAGGATGGCGGAAACAGTTTGCCCACTGTCCCCATTTCTATTTAATTTCACCATAGATATCGTACTAGTGGACTCATTTCTAACTGATTTCAGCGTCTCAGGGATCGGCTTGCTACCAGGGTATAGTCTTGCTTCCTAGGTGAAGACGCTGACAAAATACAAAGTCTTCTGAAGATATTGAGCAGAAATCTTCGAATGTTTGGCATGCGATACGCTCCTGTCAAATGCAAGATGATGCTACAGGACTGGACTAAATTGACTCCTAGCTTAGAAATAGGGAGTGAATTGGTGGAGCGTGTTGACTGCTTCACTTATTTGGGAAGTTGCATCAGCCAACGCCAGTGGGTTGATCGCTGAGGAAATCTCAGCACAGATACAGAAGGCTCGTTTCGCATATGCCAGTTTACGCCGTCTCTGGCGTATCTGGGGATCAACCGAAGGACGTGAGTAATACTCAGCAGTTCGCAATGTTCTCCTTTATGGCTAGCTGTGAGACAAGGCCATTGAAAGTGGAAGACAAGAAAAGGCCGTCTAGCTGTCTTTGGTCATAGGTGCCTGCATTCTATCTCTCGTATGAAGTGGTATAATAGAGTGAGCAATATCAAGGTTAGGCGTCAAGTGCTAGGTAAAGAGGGGAAATCAATCGACGAGGCTGTGAAGTTACACCGTTGATATGGTTAGGACATGTTTTAAGCATGCCTAGCCTCATAATTATTCGAAAAGCCTCAATGAAAACGTTTTGCCACTTTTGGTGTTAATTATACAAAGAAGAAGATATCGTTTCTCTCTTGGCTGGAAACTTGAGTTATTAATATTTCTAATAAATGAATCAAGTTCACATGCTACACTTTTAGCAAGTGCACGTATTAGTTTATAAGATTCAGTTAAAACTATGAAAGGCGGTAACCAATCTATATTCGGTAACCTGACAGTCTTGACAAACCTATCATACAAGTTTGTTGTAAAGAAGATAAATCCGATTCATTTGAGATGGCTGAAGTGATGAAAATTAGAGATTCATGTACTAAAGTATGCTCATTCATTAACTTTGAGAATTGTACAAGCATAATTTTTTTTTCCTTCACGTTCCTCAGTAGAACATGGGGCTTCAAGCCAGTGACTTGAAGTTTCTGTGGCAGTGCTTATTTTACAGGATGGAGTTGCTAGCCTCATGCCCAACCTTTCCTCTTCACCAGCATTATTTCTGGCTTAGCGAGGTAAAGGAGTGCGTCGGCCGGGGATCAAACCCCGGACCATGTGCATGGTCGGCGAGCGTCCTAACCGCTATGCCATAGACGCACACATACAGGCATAAAACAAAGGTTTATTCCTTTCAGATAAATGGCTTCTATCATAGTCAACAAAGTTATCATTACCAATTTTCGCATGCTTCTTTAAACTATCAGTATTGGCATTATACACACAGGTCTAGTTGTAGCAAATCTACCAGATCGAATCGACACCTGACAAAATAATTAATACAAACACAAGAACGTGCATGTGTCATTAATATTCGTAAATTCATTTATGTACACTAGCGGTTCACCACATAACTATTCTTAATAACAGTAGTTATAATGAATAAAAAGAATAAGAACAATGATAAATTTTTACGTATTACTTACATTCCTCTTCATTTTCATCATCATATAGTTCATCAAAGACATCATCTGAAGATAAGTCTGACTGATTATTAGCAGATGACTGGCTGACACGATAACGACCTGTTTTTGTCACAGGAGCAATCGGGTTAGAATGAATATTTGTGTTCATATTTGTATTACTGAAACAGAAAAGTCGGTTCACATTTTTGTCTCATTTAAAGAATATGCACATCACAATGTGTGTTTTAAGTGTAGCCAGTCTATATTAAAAAAAATGAAACTAAATTACACTGTGGGGACATACTGAATACTAGTATCAAGGTCAACTGTAAATGGCCACTTAATTAGAATAACCGCAGAAAAGTCTGAGCACGCAACAGTGACTAAATATCGCTGTTAAAACACCACAGAAAATAAAATGCGATTACAATGAATGACCTCGTTAAAAAGTCGAATGTCCAGACAAAGTCACAAATTTATTTATTTATACGATAATAAAAGAGATGTTTCCATAGTATTGTAAATCTTAGATACAACAATTATGTAATACAAAAAATGTCAACGGAGTAGAAATTTAAGTGCAATCGCCAGACATTTAATTGACACAGGACACACAGTAGAAATTAGCCAAGCCTTCAAAATAATCAATACACAAAGAAACCCACGGCTACTTCGCTTCGCAGAAGCCATTGCTATCAAGAGATTTCGACCAGACCTTTGTATACAGAAAGATAGTGTGATTAATCTTTCACTACCTTGGTAACCCTAACTCTATTTTATTTTTGTTTTGCCTTTCTGTCAGTATGCCTGTGTGTTTGTCTTGTTACGTAACATTCTATTCAATTTTGACCTTCAAGTTTCTAAATCTACTTAATTGTTTGTCTGTTTAAGTTATAAATGTTACTTCACTATTCACCCCCACCCTCTTAAACTCTCCACCACAAGATGTGTAAATTCACTCTGTTCTCTGACCCTGACCCTGTAATATGCCTCTAACCAATCTGTGTTGTTTTCCAATAGAAATCTGAACTCTTACCCCTCTTATCTAATTCCACTATATATAATTAGTTGTTTTTGACACCGAATAACCTGTCTACCTACATCAAATTCTGGAATTATGTTCCTTATGCCTTCTATCTATAACTCAAAGTAATTATGAAAAAGTATGTTCCAAACCTTTTTAAAACTTATAATTTGATTTTGTTTAGGATGTATGCAGTTGATGAGAATCCACGAAATAAAACGAGCTCGTATTATCCTGCAAACATGTTCATTCTCTCTCTCTCTTCAAACTAATAAAGGGAACCGGTTGCAAGAAATTTAAGAAGAATTAAATAAGTAAATTGTATGACGTAGTGAAATTAATAAGACTGAGAGGGATTCAGTTAAAACTGAAAGAGGATCAAGCTAAGAACAGTGTCATAAAGAGTAGAATTGTAATATTGCGGGGTGGGGACAGAGTGAGAATAAATTATATAATTAAAAAACTTAAGAAATTAGGATGAACAGAAACAACATAGCCAACGTTAGAAAAGTTAGATGTCTTGAATAAGGTTCAGTGGTTGTACAAACTTCTGTGTGCCAAGTTCAGAATTTATTAAGTGGATTGCCATAGCTTCTGTGGTTTGAAGAAGTTTGATTCGTACTCCTTTGGCAAGATTTCCACGTATTCTGTAGATGACTTTGAAATTAGCTTGCTGGCGCGCTCGGTGACCGGAGTCGATTAGTTGCTCCAGAATAGAGCTGCGAAGGGATCTTTTTTCCGCTTTATAAAACTGACTAACTGGTTTCAACATAGAACTTTGCACCGATGTGCAGCAGTTCCAGTTGCCACAGTTCACTTAGCACACAAAGCAACAGAAGAAAGTAAAAAGAAATGCAAAACAGAGACAGTAAACAGAGATATAAGGCAAAAAGAATAGTAATATCGAAGAACTGGTGTAACTTCACAGCCTCGTCCATTGATTTCCCCTCCTTACCTAGCACTCGAGGCCTAACCTCAATATTACCTTATTATACCACTTCACACGGGAGATAGAACATAGACACATTTGCGCTTTATAAAACCATGAGAATAAGTGTTCGATTCTACGTTTCGACAACCTAGCTCTACAGTAGTAAGTGAATGGATAGATACACATTGATGCGACCAGAAACGATAGCTTATTCTTCACTTTCATACATATGATTAGTTTTAAAGAGAAAGTAAGTTGGAATTCAGCTGAGAAGGTTTTCTTCAATGACTAGGACAGGTGGTTTCTTTGTATTTCTGACGATGAGTCTCCACTGAGCTGCAGATGCAGATAGAAAAGTTCCTCAGGGGGGGTATAGGTTTCATGGATTTTGTGGTGAAGCGTTTGGGGTAACCATTTTCAATGAGAATCCTTTTTAGGGTAATCAGCTCCTATTCCACGGTATCAGGGATGCAAATGTTGCGGATTCTGTAGCTCAGTGAGTGGATCAGGTTTCGTTTAATATGTACAGGTACATAACTGTGGAAGTTTCTGAGTAATCCATCTGTGGATGAACCTTTTCAGGGTTTCATCTTATACGTTGAACATACAGAAGGCTATTTTACAGTCGGACTCGTATATTATGGACTGGATTGCAGGGCAGTAAGCTGTTGAAAAAAATCCTGAATATCTGCCGAATTCATTTCATCATTAAAGATATTAAAAGAATCACCCATGTATCTCGTGTGGAACCCACAGGTGTTAATCATTTTCTTTAAGCATGTGTTTTCGAGTCTCGACATGAAGAAGTCTGCAAGCAACGGGCTTAGTAGTGTGCCCATAGCTAGATCATCATCATTTTGTCTATATATTTAATTATTGGAAGGAAATCAGATATTTAGGGTGCATCTTAAAAGGAGTTCTTTTACATGGTAAGTAGGTATTACAGTGTTGAATCCCTCTGAATCATTGTGTTCAGATATAGCCATTGGTTCAGTTGATAGGCCGTTCATCATAAACAATGAGACCGTACCTCGTGAAAGCATGATTTGTGGACGTTTTGCAATGGAATTGACAAAGTCAAAGGAATCTTAGAGTGAGTGGTAGAAAACTGACATTCTGCTTGGTCCCAGCAGGTTTAAAACCTACTGGGCAATGTGACGATAAGTTTAATTCATCATATTAAGAATAGGTCGAAGAGATGTGGCTTTCTTGTGTACTTTTGGCGATCCATACAGTCAGCGTATATTTGAACCAGATGGTCTCACTGATTCAAACATTCCGGTGTTAATGATTGGTTCAGTCTTCAGTTTTCGGAGGATGTCAGTTAATTTTTGTTCAGTTTACTGCACCATATTCTTTTATAAATTTGGACTCGTCAGATAGGGCGGTTAGCAGTTTGCTGATGTAGTCCTCGTGATTCATTAGTACGATTCCCTCACCTTTATCAAGGATTATCAGATTAACTTTCTTATTTTATATATTTTATACTGCAAATCTGGTCTTTCTTTCTCTATCGAAACTTTCTTATTGTTCATCAACTTTTTCATCTTTTTATGGTGTTTGGTTTGCTATTTTTAAACTTGTGACAGCTGTTAATGATTGCTCATCTGAATTGTTGTAAGTTCTCTTCAGATGTTAATGCTAGATCATAAGTTTTTAGACTGAACCTGGGATTGAAGCTTCAGGATATCTGATGGTTTTGTGAAGAATTTTGCACCCAGACATGGTGCCTTCGCTGAACGCCTTTTCTTTTATATAAAGAGAACAGTAAGTATTTCCGTGAAGACTCTCTTCTCAGCGGTGACTAGATATTACGCAAGATGTGAACGAAACAAAATGAATAGTTGAATTGAAAAATTGAAAGCCTTTAACAATTTAAGAACTCATCAATAGGAGACTCCTCGCTATACCACTTGTTCTTTTTTATTCTCAATGTCCTAATGGGTACCATTCACACATACACTAATAATAGTCTGACAAATCATTGATGCGAATTTTGGATCAGTCACATGATATTATATAAGTTCATTATGAGTTAATATAAGTTTACATTCTTCCGGCAGATAGATCCTGTCCAATCCAGATACTACTAAGCTGAATGTTTAGACTGTGATAGCAGAAAATAGTTAAACTGTGATACTTACACACTTAGTAAAAACAGAAGCTTAAACAGGCCTTGACAACAAAACGACTGCATCACAATGTGTCATTAGGAAGCTTGAGGATCACAAAATACAAAAGCAATAAGTGAGAGAAAAAACAGAAGTTATCCTATATCAATAACTTTCTTCGTATACTTCTCCACCGGTGAAACAAAAAATACATATTTTGAAACCACTTACGGAAGGTATTGAAACCGACACACAACAATGATGCGATACAATGTAACCGTTCCCGCGAGATTAAAGTTATGCTTTAATATAAACCTTCATTTTTTTGTTTAAGATAAAATCCAAGCGTAACAATAACACGTTTTACATATATATTAATAAAATCCAAGCATTAGAAGTATGATGCGAATAGATTTTATAGTGAGGAAACCTAATAATGAGGAAAAATCATTCGCGCACGCTTCATAAGTCAGATTACAATCTTGTTGTGATAACCTAGCAAATGATTGGTTGCCTTTGTAACTGTGTTGTCACTGGTTGCACACATACTACGATTGGCTATTCGTGTGACTTGATCCTTGACCTTGTGACTAAGTTATTTCTTACTTTGGTTTGTGTCAGTCCTGCTATAGATTTATCAGCTGATCTAAGTGCTGAGATTTCATATATATATATATGCATTTTCAATAATAGCTTGTCTTATCAGTTTGGAAAACACGCATTTTTATTTAGTACGCATATGATATGCCTGTTGTTATTGTTGTTGTTGTTAAAAGAGACTAAAAATACGATGATTTCGAATAAGTTATCAATAATGAGAGTTACAGAAAACTAATCTGAATTCTCACATGTATCAAACACAAGTATCAAAAAATTATAACGTAAAGTAAAGACTAAAGTGCGTAGTATGACAAGTGTGGTTGTGATAATGAAACAAAACACGAGGAAAGTTACTAGAAACATACAAATAAAACTTAGTAAACACACGGGTCTATGCATATGTTTGTGAAGCACTCTTAGTGACTGGGGGATTAACCTTAGCATTAGAAATAAAATGTCAAAAGATTAGGCAGAGTCTTAACTAAGAGATGAAAAGTATTCGAATCACTCAGCAAAAGGATCGCGGACGGTCCTAAGTATTCACTATTGCTTATAACTTGAAAGAACTGTTACCTTTGGTTGTAGTGCAAAAAGTTTCAACAGTAGCGAATACACAAATAAGACCTTTTTTGCTGTACCATAAAAACAAATAATAACTATCCATTACATACAGTAGATAGACAAAAACGCCGAACCTATAAAAAAGACACAACTAGCACCAAGTACATGGAATAGTGTGGTAAAGAGGATTAATTTATTTTCCTTTATGTTAACAGGCATACGAAGTATTGTGAAAACTGAGTGTAAACATTTCAAAGAAAGGAAGGACTTCAAGAATTTTTGGAAGCTGAGGTTTTTGATCAGTCAATAATCAGTGCACGACGAGCAGACGTAAACTAATCAATAAGGAAAATGATAAATTTTCAAGATCTGTATCAGGGGAATAGGAAGTCGGAAAATACTGTGTAACCATTATCAACTTATTAGAATGAACGAATTTAAACTAGTTTGAAGAATCTACAAATCAGTGACAGGTAAATTCGGGCAGCATTATTAGAAGACGGAATTCATATGAAAAATGTGATGTATTTGCCCAATATATATTTCAAACAATCTGGCCGTACACATATTCGAACACACGGTTTTTACGGATAATATTAAGGCTCAAACTAAAATTCGCTAAAGTGATAACTATGTGTGCACAAAAACAATTTATTGTTACCCTTAACCTACTTTGGTTGGTAATCCTTATCTGATTATACTACACCGAGTAATGTCAATTATCAATGTCCAATTATTTAAATCCCTTATTATTTTTTTACGAATTGATATCAGTTAGAGAACCATTGAAAACCTTATAACCTTATTATTTTGTTTATTTCAATTGACTTTTCATATTTTCATCTTTCACATAAATTGAATTGACCATTGTGTGATCAGAGATTGTTCGGAGTGTATTGTGCTAATACACCACATTTTTCAGATAAACTCTGTCTATGAATAGTGGTGCTATTCAAATTTATTATAGGGAATAACTGTGGTAAACAAGTAAGTGTTTTGCTTTTTCTTCAGGAAGCCTAAAAGGCAAAACAGTCAAGATAGCTATCCAAGTATTCGGATATACAAAGAGTATAAGCACGAAATGGAGCAAATGAAGCAAAACACAGTTATAAAACGTTTATTAGATAACATTTTAAGCAGAATTTACCTCGCTTGATTGCACCAACTTCTAATGACTCACTGTAACTTAAGTATTACACGAACTGTTACAAGAAAAGAAATAAGCTAATTCCGTTGAGAACGTGTTTCTGTGGGAATTTGGCTAGTAACAACACCTATCAGTATGATAAAGTATCACGAAGTATATTCCAGCTACAGTCGAGAACATACTTCTGTACATGTTTGCAATAACAACTGTGGAGAATTCCCTGAAGCGGTAACTATTCAGCTAATACAATAAGAATTTCGCATCTAATTCACGGCTAAAAAAGAGCGTCAAAAAATCATCAGGCAGAAACTTTCATAAAACTAATCAAAATAAATACATACTCTTTCATTGGATGAGGAGAATTGGACAAAGTACAGGTCGCAGAAATGTCTTCTTGCGTATCGAAGAATTCTTCATCGTCTTCTTCTTGATCCAACGGAGCACGATCATCATCCGAAGAAGAATATGATCTAACTGGCATTCTCGATATAGACAACGGTTGATAATTCAAAGACGGGGAATCTAAAATATCGAAATTTCCTTTTATAATGATACCACCAGTGGGAAGCGAGGAAGAAATAGCTGTTTGATTTTCAACGTTGGAGCTTATAGAGGCACATTCAATGGACGATTCAGTAGTAGAAGATGGGCGTTTGTGTATTTTACCCTTTTCTAAACGTCGAGAATTACGTGCAGAGTGTTTTCTCGAAGGAGGTTTTGACATTACAGGAGAAGCGCCATATAAAGATTCCTGACAGGTAAGGAAAGTATTTTCTCCATCTCCTTCACCACTTCGACCGTATGCAAATGTTTGATGTGTAGTGGGTGCTTTCAAATCGTAATCTGAATGAGTGTTATTAGTTAACGGTGAAATAGAATCACAGCAATGAGAAGCATTTGCATTAATCGTAACGAGATCAAACGCATTTTCTACAAAATTAACAAATACTTAAATAAAGCTATTATATTCATTACAAATACTAGTGATTTAAAGGTTTGAAAGAAGGTAGATATTATTATGAATTAAAAGCCAATCTGAACGAAGAATTTTCTTTTCAGTAATTTCTCTTCAGGTCCTCAAAATTATAAAATATAATATTTGTTGTTGTTACAATAATAATGGCCAGTTATGCGGAGGATACATTTTTACGTAGAGTAGCAGATTAGTTATGAGGTGTCAAAATAAATAGTATTTGAGTGACAAACGAGCTAGGCTGAATTCAATTACAAAATATTGTGAAATGGGAGACAACCTTGAACTGATCTGTACCTACCCCACGTTCTACGAATCCATTGTGACTAATACCACCATCATTGTCTCCCATTTCACAATATTTTGTAATTGAATTCAGCCTAGCTCGTTTGTCACTCAAATACTATTTAATTTGTCACCCCCCATAACTAATCTGCTACTCTACGTAAAAATGTATCCTCCGCATAACTGGCCATTATTATTGTAACGACAACAAATATTATATTTTATAATTTTGAGGACCTGAAGAGAAATTACTGAAAAGAATATTCTTCGTTCAGATTGACTTATAATTCACACTACTAAAGATTATTATGAGTTGCTTTAATATTATGCATCAATAGATTCGGGAAATGCACACCTTGCAGAAAAGTGATATGAAATTTAATAGCCAACTGACTTACTACACAAAACATAAGTCTGCTAATTAGCATTAAAAATATGTTGTCACAAAATTATGTATATGCGCAAAAATATATTCCAGATATGGTTGTAGCGCACAACAAGAACACAGTAAATTTCGTATGACACTATGAGGCCACAGTGCGTTATATCTCGTTATACGAACTTATCTACACAGAACAGTTTGCAGATGAAGATAACTGTATTGAATTCAATAAATAGAACATGAATGTATTCCAGACTTAGTCAACCAAGGATATTCTACTTAGCAATAAATCAAACGAAATTAGCAGAATAGGTTGTAACGTTCGATCGTGTTAATTAAGGTATACTGCTTATATGGGAAAATGAAACAAATTCCTAAAAACATGGGATATAATTAGCATGATAAAAAAAATCTAAAGTGACTATTTTGACAACTTCATGTATAGCTAAACGATAGACATCACCATTTTATGTTTATTGGACAGTAAAAATGATGAAATAATCAGGTCATCGGGTTAACGAATTACAACTCCCTTTCTCTCCCTCTTTCTCTCGATTTCCCATTCATATTCACAAAAAAACTGACTTAAAAAATACCTGACTTTTGAAAGTGAATTGCCAAACTCCTCTATGAAAAGAAATCAGTCCTAACGATTTCAATCACTTCAATAAGTATAATCACTTCAACAAGTAATATCGCATACCAGACCGTAGATTGCGAAGAGATGAGTTGTGTGTCCAAGGATAATGTGGAGGAGATTATGTCAAAAGAGAAGGAAAGCTTTCGAGCAGTCGTGAAGCCAGTTAAAAAAGACTGGAGAGAACAGATTACAAAAGATATGTGCTGTTGAAGGCCACTGTGTTTCATCACATGAAACCCAAGTAACGAGTAGTAATAATTTAAAACGATGACAAAAGAAACTGACTTTTAAAACTATTTTTTGGAGACCGGTTCAAACCACTAAGTTACTTAAATTTCCATCCGGAACAATGCATCTACTTTTCGCTGTTTCTTCCTTGTTTTAACCTTCTGATTATGTCCTCGAATGGCAACATGGATTCAAGTGAATTTTTAATTGGCTTCCAACCTACCGTTGTGAATTTCAAGATGAAGGAAAAATGTCGTACAGAATTGAGTCTTGTTTCAGACAGAATGATGTTGCGCTATACGATATACTAACAATGAATATTTATTTGGAGATTCCATAAGTGGAATAAATATTCCCTAAGAAATTAATTACTCTGAGAATTCTGCAATGTGTTGAAACATAATTCCCAGAATAGAGCTGATATTATTATTTACAAAATACTACAAATCTTACAGAAATTATAAATAATTAATCAGTGAAGAAAAACTAAATAATACCTTTCTTTCTCAGAGAAGAACTACCGCAATTCGATGCAGCAAACTGATCGAAGTGTATAGAACGTTGGACGTCAACATCATCTGGGATAAAGGGATCACTTGAATTAATCGGTATCCGATAAGAGGCAGTAACGGTACCCTAAAATGAAATTATTTGAGGCAGTTATATTTTATATCCAAAGTTTGGAAATTTGTTTACATAGAAAATGGAGTATGTCTCAAATACAAGATACATGACCACTAATAAATCGGTCGGTCGATCGGTTTTCGACATAGAACTTTGCACATATGTGCGGCAGTTCAAGTCGCCACACTCCATGTAGCACACAAAGCAAGAGAAGAAAGTAGGAGAAATGCATAATATAGACAGTAAAGAGGTGTGACACAAGGGAATAGTAATAACGAAGAACAAACGTTTAATTGGAGATCATGAGTCACAAGGAGTGGATGCATCTGCGCCACTGAGAACGATTTTGAGCCATGTCACCAATTCTTTTCAGCCATTGGTTTTTACCGTCCCAATGACCCCAACCAGGAAGTCTACACCTTCCTACGTGGCTCAGACTAACTGTTGTGGATTTCATTGACTGGTGCCATGTTTTCGTTTGACCGCCGCTAGCTCTTTTCCAGTCTGGCTCTATATCAGCTAACATTGCCCGTCGAGGAAGGCGATGACTAGGCATACGTAACACATATCCTAACCATCTCAGTCGATGTAATTTCACATTCTCGTCTATTGATTTCCCCGCCTTACCTAGCACTCGACGTCTAACCTTAATATTGCTCACCTTATTATGTCACTTCACGCGGGAGATGGAACGCAGAAACCTATGATCGAACACACCTAATCTTTTCATGTCTTCTGCTCTCTATGACCAGGTCTCACAGCCATAAAGGAGGATGGTGCAGACTGTTGAGCAGTACACACGCCCTTTGGTCGATAGTCGGATATCGCAGTTGGTTTAACTGAACATGTATTTCTTTCAAATAAATAAAATGAGTTAAAGATCTCAGAGTTATTAGAGACCTATAATGTGAATATTTGCAACTACTTGAATATTATATGATGATGTCTGCATTAATGATATGAAAATAACTCGCAGCAAAGTTAAAATAGAAAAACAACTCTATGGTTGTGTCTTGCATTTGGGTATGAAACATATATCGACATTAAGCTACTGACAAACAGACTAGACAATTCTAGTGTTTCAATGCCAATTTCGAATTCTGTCTAGAGAATTCGCAACATGTTAATGAAGCTGTTGGACTCATAGTAACAGTGGACGTTCACAAGTGATATTAGTTGGCTGGAGAAAGTCAAAAGCAAACCAGTCAGATGATTAATAAAGATACCTTATTGCTGAACAAAAAGCCAAGAAAAAATTATTACGACAGACCAATGTACAATACAATACAGATATCAGCTGAAAACTTACTTACCTAAATGTACAAAACAGTTATGCAAAACATAATTTCATTGCATCTACATTTGTGTAGAAATATTCTATAATTTTGTATACACTAATATAGAATTAATTAACGAGTGACTTAGTATAAGATAAACTCTCTCTTCTATTTATGCAGCAAAACACAGTTATTAAATGACCAGAGGTAGTCGGCAGGAAGCGCTTTTAGACTGATATAATTTAGTCAGTATCATTAAGGCCCGGACAAATGACACTGGTGGTTACACCCTAGTAACCAGTCAATGAAATATTCACCACTATTTATAACAATACAACTTATAAATCCCATTCACGTCACTCACTGTACAACATAAATGAACAAATAATGTTGAATAATATTATTATTCACAATAATTCATTGGTTGCAGACTCAAACAATATCTCCTATTCTTTAACTATGGAGTGTGGTAATTTGGACTGCTGCAGCACTTCTGTGCAAAGTCCTACGTTAGGAGTTAATCAGTCAGTCACCACCTTATTCCTCTAATCATAATCAAAGCCATACAACTTAGTCACTTGAGAAATATTATTAGAAAGTAAAAGTTGTCTATACTATTTGATGAGTATTGTCTGATATGATTTTCTGTAAAAGAAAGCCTGAAATTCGTCAAACAAATACACAGACATTTATGCACAGAGTTGTGAAGTATTAACATAGGAAGATTAATACGATTATTTAAATACTACTCAACTTCGATATGTGCACACAGATGTTGTATTGTTGTGTTTGATGACAAGTAAAATACCAGATGGAAAAAAAATTAAAGGGTAGACATATTCAGACACAAAAGTTGGACAGAAACAACACAGAATCTGGAACGAATGCGACACAGTCAGAATAGGTAAACTTCGAGTTAACACAACGACTGAAAATCGACAAGAGTGAAGTGTAAAGTAACTTTTCATTTCGCACGAATCGTCAGTTGACAGTGGTTCTTCAAAAAAAAACTCTAATGGTATACGAGCTTGCCTTGTAACCGGAAGGTCCTGGATTCGAATCCCAGTGGGTGCGTACTGCCGATGATTCCCAAACTAGGATGAAACAGCAGCTGTCTAGTACTCCCTGGTTTTCAATGGTTCTCTAACTGATATCAGTCCGTGATCAACTCGTAAAAACATAACAAACCCTTACAAACCAAACTATAGAAAACTAATGAATTTAGTTTTAAAATCATCAAGTATATTACTTTACAGTCATAAGAATGCCCCAAATAAAATTGAAACATACTCTAGCGAACTGGAGACAGACAATCGTTTTCTTCACCAACTCAATGAGTCTCTGAAAAGAAAAAAATTAAAAACAATTAAATGAAAGTTAAGATAGAGTTGGTAAAGAGTAAGAACAAAGGTATGAACAGTCAGTACCCACGAACTATGAAGCATAAATGAATTGAATTCTGAAGATATATGAATGCAATCATAAAAAGAAAATCAAACTCATTCAATATAAATGTTTGTTAAATTATAAGGACATATGAGTGTATACAGAAAAGTTTCAGATTCATTTGTTGCTTTTAAAATGATAATCTACCTTACCGTGTTACTACCTCAAACCTTTAGAAATACCAAGCTGTCTGAAGGAAGTATTTTAGTAAAAAAACGTGCCGATTATGTCTCCAAAAAGTATGATAAAATGGAAATTCCTCGAAATGTGAGTACAACTAGTCACTTGAACTTGTTTAAATTTTTGCTTGGACAGAGATAGAACAAACATTTGTACAGAATAATATGGATCTATTTTATTTTTCCGGTTCTCACCAGCTGGTGGTACAACACTTTGTCATCATAAATCAGTCAGTCGTCCAGTAAGGGTTGTTGTAAGAAAGTCACAATGAAGCATAAAATAAGGATGATAAGGTTATTTCAAACTACAAGGATACACTAACAATTTATGGGAAACGTCTCTCGTAAAAGATGAACATGTTTTGCTGTTAGGGTGGTGATACAGTTGCGATAACCATGAAATCAGAGATAATATAGATACAGTGATTAAAACCTATAAGATTGGAGAATCAAGATTTTGTGTGGAAAGATTATATGTAATGCAGTGAGGAGAATTCAAAGGAACAAAAATTAAGTCATCACTTTGTTTCCTCTCCACCCCACACATTTTTCGATTGACTTTCATATTGGACTTAATAGAAAATTCTTCATTTTTTTTAACAAAAAACTTAGCTCTTATAAAGTGTGTATGTTTCGTTTCACTATGACCTTTTTACAACAATCCTTACTAGAGGAGTGATTCATGAGAAAATGTACGCAGCCGGCGAGGACCTACGAAATGAAATGGATCCGTATTATTATGCACCAATGATTGTTCTATTTCTGTTCAAATTTATTAAAGGGGAATTAGTGTATGAAGTTTCTATTTTTAGTAATTTCCTCTGGAGAAGAAAGAAAAATATTAGCGTGCTCACTATCAACAGCTGATGAAATCTATTTCCGATGTTTCATACTACTTATGAGTAAATCAAAGAAACAGAAATAAGCGGATATATAAATCCTGTTGGGTGCACTACACATATATGTATGGTTGCAGACAATAAAATTATTGTAGTAAAAGTTGAAATGATATAATTGAATAAGACGTTTTAAGTTCAGATAGGTAATTGAATGCTCAACCAGATTTTAGGTTTCGCCAACGTAGTCCATCAAAAGAAAACCTTCGTGACACTATAAACCACGAATCTATTCAGGAAAAACGGTGTAAGCAACATGTTGATGACGGTATCCCCCTTAAAGGATAATTTGTACTGATAAATCTTAGCTAAATCACACTGTTATTTATTTATTTATAAATAAAGGATCAACATCTAGGGAAAACACGGTTTTGTCCTTTATATTTTATTTTTTTTTATTACAGCTTGACTCCACACAGTACTTTTGGTAGAAGTATGGAATTTTCAGCATGGATATCGGTAGCCCAAATTTTGCAGGCCAACCATAGATATCGGGTGTGCGTCGGTAGGGGATCGAACCTCGGACCATGTGCATGGTCGGCGAGAGTCCTAACCGCTGTGCCACCGACGCACGTTATCAAGACAATTAATTAACTTAAAAGTATCTTTCAATGCGAACTTACAGAAGCTTCTTCTAATATACTCCAATATTTCCACTAGCCACTGTGCAAGTTTGTGGGTTGGAGATCTGCACATTGACATTATGGGGCGTAGAGAAATGTTACGTTTATGTGTTTTGGGCATCTGTGGTAATTGGGACTGTGTGGGCTTTAGTGAATTGAATTTCTCTCTGTTAATTGCATTCATGTTTAAGAGTTTTATTAGATTAGGACGTTTACTGAAATACGCTGAGGCTATAGCCATTCATAAACTTAACCCCCCCCCCTTGTGTATTCAAAAACAGTTTGTTATTACTCTTAACCTACCTTGGTAATCCTTATTTGATTGGATTACCAAACGTTTGTGTTAATTATTCTTAATTTTTTTGTCACTTTGTTTAATTTAACTTTTCCATATATATTGACTTGACAAGTAAATGTGTGATCAGATTGTTCGAAATGTATAGCGCAAATACATCACATTTTTCAGATAATCTCCGTCTTCTAATAATGCTATCAAAATTTATAAAAGGGACTAACTGTTTTAGATTATTTGTCACCATATTTTGTACATTCTTCACATCTTCCATTTCCATAATGTCAATGTGCAGATCTCCAACCCACAAACTTGCACAGTGGCTAGTGGAAATATTGGAGTATATTAGAAGAAGCGTCTGTAAGTTGATATAGAGGACAAAACCATGTTTCCCGAAATGTGTTGTGCAAACACACTACACATCGAAATTCATAAAGGGAAGCGATTGCTTTAAATTTTTTCTGAAGAACTCAGCCTTGAACATTTTTTTGACTCTATATGTCAGTCATCAAAAGCTGATATTGTATCAAAAAAAACTAATAATTCATATTTGATTGACTAAATAACACTACAGGTTCACAAAACTTTACTGTATTTTCACCGATTCCTCATTGAAACACGCCGATTTAAAAATGCGAATTAAGTATTTGTGCGTCTAAAGCTTTAGAAAAGGAAGCCACTGAGAAGGATTTTCTTCGCTAAAACTAACTGTTTTGTGATTTAATGTATATTCTTATTTACGATATCAAAAAGACAGTGAAAGATTTGCGATTAATCTGTACAGCTCCGAGATTATTATTATTATTATTCAGAGTGGAACAGTAGCAAATCTCCATTTCTCTCTGTCCTCTGCTGTCACCTTTGGCTGCTCCTATGATTACCCATATAAGCTCTTATCTATTCCATTTCACCCTGGGACGTCTAACTCATTTCCCTTTCGGGTTCCACTCGAGGATCTGGGATGTCATGTTACTCAATTCTTCCCAACATGTTTCCAATCCATCTCAATTCTCTCATACCAGAGAACATTGAAAATATCCCCACCTGAGTTATACAAATCTCTGCATGTTTGGGAACTGTGTAAGTAAAGCCACCTAACGAAATACTTGGGTTGCATTTCATTAAAAGTATGCATCAAGGCAAATGTCACAAAGTATTGCATAGACAAGACAAAAATAGCAAATATGCAAATACGTAGTCTGTCTGGGTGAATGCTACTGGATTTCTAAGCAATTGACCACTACTTATTTGTAGTTCCATCACCGTTTTCCATAAAAGCAACCAAAAATAACAATGTTACCTGTAACTCATATGAATATAACAAGTGATTCAGTGTGATTATTTTAACCGACAGTGTGGATATGGTAGATAAGTGGGAGGCAGCAACATCTTTTTATTTTTGGTTGAGAAGCTACTGATGCTGACTCTAAATTTTCCAATAATGTGAACACTGTAATGAAACTTTGGCATCACAGATCCCTGTATGAATAATCTGACAGGACCGAAGTACTTTTCAGAGTTTATATCTTTTACGAGTTGATCACGGACTGATATCAGTTAGAGAACCATTGAAAACCAGGGAGTACTGGACAGCTGCTGTTTCATCCTAGTTTGGGAATCATCGGTAGTACGCACCAACGACAATGGTTGGGGTCGCGCTAAAATCACGAATTGGTAGAAGTTAGAATTCATGAGCCATTGAATCGGGTCCCAGTGGCTGAATGGTATACGAGCTTGCCTTGTAACCGGAAGGTCCTGGGTTCGAATCCCAGTGGGTGCGTACTTCCGATGATTCCCAAACTAGGATGAAACAGCAGCTGTCCAGTACTCCCTGGTTTTCAATGGTTCTCTAACTGATATCAGTCCGTGATCAACTCGTAAAACATAACTAATCCTTACAAACCAAACTAAAGAGTTTATATCTTTGTTTGGAATTTTCAAGTTAGGACTACAACACTTCCAAGTGTTATTATTTACTTTGCAGCTGTATTCATTCACAATTAAATTTGTTTACAGTCTACTCAGTATTTTTACCAGTCAACAGAATAAATACAATTGCTTCATATCCTAACGTGTAGATCATTGAACACTAAATCTTTAGTGTACAAGCAATTATCAGTATTTGTCTAATGACTACCTGTATCGATAATGGTATGACAAATCAGATCTATATAAATTACTACAGTACATATTTATCGATAGGTTAACATACATGGCTGAATGATAGAAAACAGTGAATAAAGTGACAATTTTTCGAATAACAAAGTCATGTGATTGAACTAAATCATTTAGTAAAGACTTCTGAAGTAAATCTGAAATTGCAGACTTCTAAATTTCAATTTAAAAAAAAACACTAATAAAAAAGTGTTAACATTGGATTTAGAACCCATGAGTAAGAAAGCAAAACTGAAGGCAAGTTGGTATTAGTCTGAACAACAATAAAAAGATGTTTCTTCAAAAACTTCATGCAATTCTTCCTATTAATAAACTTGAACAAAGCAAGAACAACAATTGTACCAGGATAATATGAGCTCATCTTTTATTATTTCGAGGATTCTTCTCAACTGGTTACAACCTGAACGATGAAAAATATGAATTACGTTACATTAAAGATTTGAAAATACTTTTCCACGATCACAAGGAGTAATTGGTAGGAAGTAAAAGTAACATTAGTCCGGAATGATTTAACTAATTAAGAGTTACAAACACTGACTATTTATAGAATAATTCAAATGAACTGTGATCAATATTTGACAGTTTATAAATAATTATAGAATAATTAGGCTTGGAAACAAAAACATAGTTGCATATATATATATATATATATATATATATATATGTATAGAAACAAGGTTTAGCTAGACAGAGCATAACAAAAAGGTAGTATGTTCAAATCTTTAATGTAATGTAATTCATATTTTTTATCGTTCAGGTTGTAACCAGTTGAGAAGAATCCTCGAAATAATAAAAGATGAGCTCATATAATCCTGGTACAACTGTTTTTCTTGCTTTGTTCAAAATAAAAAGATGTTTCGGGGAACAGAATAATTAGGTGGATGGTTGATAAAATAATGCATCAGTTTGAACTGTGACAGGTTTCACCAATTACAAAGAGAAAAATGGTAAAAAAATTTCGTATCATTATTATTTTATGGACATATTTTGGTTCATCGAAGAAATTGCGAAGAAGTACCTATTACCCTTCATCAATATAAAGGTCGCATTATTCACTTCAGAAATGGTCATGTTGAGGGGTATTTAAGGCATAAAAAGTCGAAAAATAAAAGAGGAAACTACTACTACTTCAATATACTTTCTTATGTTGTGTTTTCTAAGCAGTGAATACAGATTGAAAACATATGAGAACTAGTTGCAATTTACTTCCTAGATCCATGTTTATCTACGAGTTTTCAACCATATTATAGTTATGTGAAGTCCACAACCAAAAGAATTGGTAGTCTGAAGTTTACATTTTCGAGTCACAGCTTCAATAGGTGGATATCAGACCGTGCAAATCTTGTTACAAAAATACTTAACGAACCCCCACAATGAAAGGTTTTGAGAGCGAAATCTATGAGAGGGGAAAATTCTGATCATTTGAAAGTCGTAAATAGTAATAAATTATCCGTAAAAAAAACGGTTGGAGAGAAATCGGTGAAAATAGCATCAGTAAACAAGTAAACTGACAGAAAGGGATGGGTTATTGAAGATAGCCACACTTCATCTATAACGTTTGCAAAATGATGGAAACTGCAATCAGATTTTGACAGAAGCCTATACAACTCACGGTTGGAGTATGCTGTATCCCAATGACCAATATACAAAATCTCAGTAAGTAGTTCGAATAACCTACCTATTTCTCAATTCGAATAAGGTATCTCAGGTGCATTTATTCGAGAACCTTATGGTGTTAGCGTTCGGCTAAGCTAAAGTCAATGTTCAACTAAGCATGAAATCCTCTCATACAAACTACAGATATTTATATACCTGTCCAAGAAGTTAGAATTGTCAGTGAACATATCACATAACAGTCATATCCTCTAAAACATAAGCAGTACAAATGGAAAAGTCAATAGATTTTTATTTTTAAAGGAAAAATGAAGATGGAATGAGTGGGAAATATATCTTTCTCATGTTAAAACAATGAATATTAAGAACCAAGGCAATAATGGGATTGAGTAACTAACTGCTTTTTCAAGTAGAACATCATCTACAATCCTGAAGTCTGAGTATTTATGCGTCTAGTAAGAAAAATGTATTACAAACCTATGCATAGGAAGTTAGTAGTTTTTATTTACGTTAGAAGTTTACATCTGTGAATTTCGGAACATTCACTGCAATTTGGGCAGTTAAACAACATCATAGAATACAACAATGATGAGCATGAATTTTTTTGGTGCGTTACGCAGTTGCATTACTGTTATGCTACAATTAGTAATAAACTATGCATTCAGAAAAAGTTCGTACAGCCATTATCCCTCCCTTGGCCTATTAAGACATAATCAACTAATGATTTCTACACCACCCTTTGTTTATATTTTCAACCCCTTTCTTATCATCCCTTAATCTTATCTTCATTATAAACGTGTTTCATTTCCTTCCCTTACAATCTAACATTACTTAATCGGTTCATTTGTTTTTACTAGCCTTTATCGACTACTTCCACCTGAACAGTTATTTGTTTAATCATACTGTTTTTTCATTATTCGTGTTATCACAGATTGCCTCACTATTCCATCCTTATTATTGATAAGACCATTATTATTATTATTATTATTATGACTAATTGCACAATTTATATTCACCATCGTATTATCCTGTAGACAAAACACCATGATTGGTTTATATTTGAATTTTTATTTGTAAACTTATATATATTAGAGTTAAGCCTGATGAGATCTAATTGAAAACAATATTGTTCGCTTAAATGTGTTGTTTTAAATTAGTAATAAGTCGACATTTCTGAATGAACCTATATTTTCAATGTATTACTTGAAAACAAACACCACAGTCCTAACATCGTCCATGCTTCATTACACATAATAGCATTTAGCTGATGGATTGAGAATGGATTATGTCTCATTTGCAGCTTATGTTACTTTATAATAACAGGTGTATTAATGAATAGCAAACAGGAAATTGTTCTTCTTTTCTACAACAATACTCGCAACATACCAAAATGCTGATATCGATTGAAAATTTCTCTACAGTCATTTGCAATTGTCAGGCTATCGTCACTGTCACTGCTGTAACACAATAGTCGTTAACGTAGTTAGTCGTGATCGATAGGCACACACGTACACATACACACACGCACTATTGAACTAATAGTAGTCAAAGCTAATGTAACAAACATAGGCACTAATTAGTGCGCGACACAGTTTTAAAGGGCTCAATGAGAGTTAAGAGAGGAAAGGATAACATCCACGGATAATTATATTTTTTTAAAAGCAAGGCAGACACTCGCAAATCATTTTAATCAACTGATTATCCAGTAAATCGGACATGTGATGCTTATTGAGTTACTTAGTTAATTCAATAATTAAAAAACTGAAACGAAGACGACAAGGAGGAACGTCTACAGATTGATACCATTTTAATTCCGAGATATGACTGAGGAACATGTGATCAATCCATAACTGCAAAAAATGAACATCATTCGATAGGTAAGTAGCCTTCATAATACAAATCAAAAAGTCACTATTGGAAAACATGACTTTCATCACGATAATTGAAGCGTACTCACTTTACAGGCGATTAACTAGTTTTTTATAAATTAATAATAAAAACACATTTTATCAGATAAAACACATAGTGAACGAAGGTAAATAGGTTGAAAAAAAAGTGTTAATATCATGACAAATATGTAAAGCGTAATGAACATTGATTGAATCACCCCATTTGCTACAAACAACTCACTTGCATCCGTAAAGTGACAGCCCCCACAATCTCAGGTCTACATTCGTCTGACGATGGAAGATGGCTGACTAATTGCTAAAAATAGACAGGAAAAATTCATTTATGAATTAATATCACTGGTGTTCAATAAATACAATCATCTCAAAGCAAAGCCGGAGTACGCTAATGTATCTGTGTATAATATTGCAAAAAGCGAAAACCACATGATAAAGAAGGAGGTCAGTAGACTTCTAAGCATTTTTGTCAAAATTGTATTAGTAGAATCTTAACATTTTGACAATCTCAGGTAGATAGGTATGAGTCGATCATACTTTTGACAACGACCGTATAGGACATTAAGAACTACAGCATGCGACTACGTGTAAGAGGCAGGCAGCTTTTAAAATTTAAAATTCATTTATGGATGATACCGTGTTGTTTTGATCTTCCAAATATCCAGTTGTTGCAAACGGGAAGTATATTCTTCACCTTCTAAACAAGGCCCCTGATCTGTCAGTACCTCTTTGGTAGACCGTGATCTGCAACGATGTGTTCAACTACTGAGTCAGTCACGGTTCTCGCGTACTGATCAGGGACGGCGCCTATCCATCGTGTAGCGTGTTCCGTCATCACCAAGAAGTACTAATTGCCATTGAATGTCTGAGGAAACGAAAGCATCACATCTACGGACCAAAAGTCACCTATTGCCGTAAATGAAATGACTGCAGAGGCGGTCGTACGCACCAATCTCCTTTCAACTGGCACTGCGGGCATTCCAAGTAAATATTTCGCCGCATCTCTCATGCCTAGCCAGTACTTGCTTTGTCTCAAGAGGTCGGTTGCTACGGCTAAACATTATTTCCCTGTCGTTGAATACTCCTGCCAGAATAAATGAAAAACGAATAGAGAACGAAACCATGCTGTTTTTTTCGCAACACGTTGTGACTGCCGCGGATGCCTCAGTTTTCTTATCATAGAAACTTAGAATTCGCCATAATCAACAAAAACCAAATCAGAGAACTGAAGTCATTTTGCTTTATTTATTGGTTAGCTACTGATACGGAAATAATTAGAGATAAATATTACATTTTTATTACTTCAGGTACACACTACTTGAGCTGCAGAAGTAATGACTACAACATGACAATGACATTTTTGGTTTATCTTTTTTGTGTTCCCAGTGAAACAGAATTTCAAGCTAGAGAGCTCTGAAGTTTCAGTAGCAGTGGTGTTTTTTTTTACCGGATGGGTTTGCTAGCCTCAAGCCCAACCTTCTCTCATTACCAGGCTTACCGTTGGCTAAGCGAGGTAAAGGATTGCGTCGACTAGCTATCGAACCCTGAACCATTTACATGGTTGACCAGTGTTCTACAATGACAATGGTGTAGAGTAAATTAATAAGTCCAACAAATGTTAAATGCTAATATGGAAGCATATGCACAAGGCTGTGTGGAAACTAGTGATATCAATCAGCTATGGAGTGTTAGTAGTTTAAGAAGGACATGACACACTAATTGAGAATTAATCATTTAAGCCAATGTTCCAGAGCTCTAAATACTTAGAAACAACTAATACCGACCCCTATGAATTACAAATGTACAAATACTTTGAAATGCACTGGTTGAAGTGACTACATTGCATAAAAAGAGCATATAAAGGTTAAGAAAAGAAATCCAGTGAAACTAAAACGGAAATGTGGGGGAATGGGTAATTAAATGAGAAAAATCCAAGGTCTGAAAGAGAGCAACAAGTGAATATATCTGCACTACTGGGGACGATTGGCCCTCTGCAAGCTGAGGACTCCAGACAGGCGGTCTCTACCAACAATTAAAGACTTCATGAATTGATCCTACGACATTACCTCATCACCCTCAACTCTGACAACCTAGTCCTACATTAGACAGGAGTGTTATTCGAGTAAAGGAATGATTCAGTATGTGTCCTAGCTGTCATTTGACTTAGCTCCACAATCTCATCCAATGGCTTACCTTTCCGTTGTAACATTCTAAGTCTACTATTTACCATATAGAACCACTTCGTGTAAGCAATCAAACAAAGCTTATGCAAAAGAATACTTCATTTTTTGTATCGTCTTCATATTATCTACTCTCACAGTCGAAAAGTAAAGTTAAGTGAACTGCTGAGGATTATGAATGCTTTTTGATTTAATGTCAGATATCACTTCTGTGTCAAACATGACACATGTTAGCAAATACCAAACAAGCTTTTTCTCACCAACGTCATCGAAAGCTTTTATGCAGTGGATCATGACAGCAAGATTCGACTCGAAAGGAAGAAAAGTTACAATTACACAACGCAGTTGTTTTTATTGTTACGAATCAGATCTTTCATGTATCACACCATGAGCCACAGTTATTGTAGCAAGACATATAATACAACCAGGGTGCCTGGGCTGAAGCCGAACTCATTAGCTGAAAACCGAATGCTTGAGCTCATGAACCAGACAGCCTCAAACACCGCGGATGGAGAAAAGACGGAGGATTTCTGGAGACAACAACAAACATTAATGAAGAAGATCTCAGTCAGATGGCGACATCATGACTCTGATAGGTAATATGAAAGCAAGCTAAACTGATAACGTACTGTACAGGAAGAGGACTCACAATGAGTTGAGAGGCACTCGGTGAAACGAAGAAAAATGAAGAACTATTTGCCAACTTCGCGCCTGCAATGATTTGATGATTAGAGGTTGCGTGTACAGGCACACACAAAGCGACAAAGGCTTCATCAGATGAACACATCATAACCCAGACTTCACACAAGTTACTGGACACAAGATCGGGACGAGGAGTAGATGCAGCTTTAGATCACTATCTAGTACAAGAAACCTTCGAGATCAACTTGAAAATCTTTGAAAATGCTGCGGATTGACCACAATTGAAGTTCAACAATCAGAAATTGAAGGGCCAAGTTACAAATTATAACTTTACTGCAGTGAAGAGGAAAAAGTTTGAGCTGCTTAGCAATATCATTGTGGAAACCTGTGTAGAAAAACAGTGTGACTCTCTGAAAACGACGTTAAAGGAGACTTGTATTGACAGAAATCTTGGAATGGCTCTGTTGACACATGGAAGCTGATAGAGGATGGTGAAGCAGAAGATGAAGTTCATAGGTGAAAAACGGAAAAAGTGCTAGCAAAAACACAACTCTTTTACGATACATTATCAACAAAAGCAGAACAGGCTTTAGGTAGGAGCGATCTCACAACCCTTTGTCAAATAACCAGGATCACATTCTGGAAGAGATCAATGCAGCCAATGAAAGATGGTGAAGGAAAGCCAATTATTAAGTAGGTGAGACAGGTGAATGAACCACCACCTGCTAAGCGTTCAGAAATACCAGCAGCAGACATAATTACCGGTGAACACCAACCCTCCGACAAGTAGGATTCTCAAAGGTTATAGAGTTCCTAAAACCCAGGAGAGGAGCAGGACCAATTGAAACTCCTTCAGAAATGCTTCTAAGAGATCCAGAGACATCAGCGAACCTGCTCACGCCACTACTACGTGTGAGGAAGGAAGGAGGGGTGCCTAGCAGTTGGAAGAAAGGTTCCCCTGTCAAACTACCAGAGAAAAAAGACTTAACCCTTTGCAAGAAGTAGTGTGGAATCATTCTCCTGTCCACCCCAAACAAAATATTAATCCGCACCATTCTGTTAAGACTACAAGATGCTGTGGATGAAAGATTCTGTCCATAACAGGATGGATTCCGGAAAAACAAGTCATGTGCGGACCAAATTGCAGCACTAAGCATCATCAATGAACACATCATGGAATCAATTCTCTACCTCAGCTTCGTCAGCAGCGTCGACCGCGAAGAGATTTAGAAACTTCTTCAGAAACACGGAATGCAGTGCCACTAACAATTATAAACCTTATTCTGTATATTTCAAAGACTTAGCGCGTCATCAAAAACATTTCATACCCACTACTGGAAACGTTTCATCAATACCTTCTTTTGTTAGATACTGAAGATCAGATGACCCGAATGGATAAATAACAAGAGACTTTTGCAGTCAACGAACCAAACAAGAACCCATCGCCCAACAAATATGCTAAAGGAAACGGAGATAGATTGGAAACACGCTGAGGAGACTGCTGAGTGACATCACAAGAAAGGCACTCACGTGAAAGCTGCGTGGGAGGTGACGAGTTGGGAGTCGGAGAGTGAAATGAAAGCTTGTGAGCCCTCATCGAACCAGCCAAGAAAGGCAGAAGAGGAAAGAATGTAATTGACATGTGCTTTTCGAGCCGTATGTTCCAGTCGAAAGGAATACTACTACTACTACTACTACTACTACTACTAATAATAATAATAATAATAATAATAATAATAATAATAATAATAATAATAAAGCCAAACTAAGAAAATCATACATGGTCACCAACATGCTGCGGATAAAGTTAAATGTTCGGTGTAAATTGATTACACGAAGATGGTGTATTACTTTTTTGAATATATGTCGATATAACACTGACGTTTCAAGCATGTTCGGAAGGTTTTAGTGCTCGTGAGGTAGAAAATGATACAACAGAATTGGCTTATACTAATTTCAAGATTGAAGATATAAGAGGAGATGACCAAGAACAAGCATTTAGATTACTGCATCACTTCAACGAACTGGTTTTACTAACACAGCAAGTATACGAAAGGGTTTGCTTGGGATATTTGAAACTGCAACACCCTTAATAATGATGGGATATCCGAACATATATACTGTTCAAATGTTTACTTTGCCTCACTATATGACTGACAGACGCGATAGCCAAGAGTGAAAGACTAGGACTACACATGTTTGTCGAATTTTATAAATGTGTTGAAACACCAAATGACAATGCTGAAACTACATGCGATTTTTATATGGTGAAGGTATTCCTAGTAGTGTTCATCGACTGAGGTGTTTGCTACATATAATGCACATATCAACTCATCCCATCTTTTGACAAAGTATGCCAACTACACACTACTATCGAGAAGATAAGATATAACAGAGTCGTTTAAGTTTATTCAATTATTTCCTGAATATTATTATTCTATTTCCTTGTTATTGCGAAATATCTGAACTAAAATCGTGAAAGGTAAAATATTATTCTGCTTGTATCCTTTAGATTAATAATGTCGATTATCATAAACATCCTACTAAACTGTAAAATTTGAGAGGATTAGATGGGTTACCTTTGATAATTAGTATCTTTCCACAAATGAAAAACATAACAATACTTTTTGTTTACTGACGTTTTGCGATTTAATGCTAATAATTTCATTGTAGCAATATTAAACCAGGATCCACATGACCTCAGTATATGTGGTACCTGAAACAAAGTCTATCTTCATGCGATAATCCTGCGTTGTGAGGTTTAATGGGTTGACAAAGATAATAGACATGCGCACATTGTTCGGTTTCATAGGCGTATGAAATGTGATTATCTGTCGAAATTATTTTGAAATCCCCGTTGATTGATTTAGCTTGACCGGAATGCTCTTCATGATTTCAATTTTCCATGAGTGATTCTAGTATTATCAACTTCGAAATTCTATTGGATTTCTCAGTATTCAAGTAGAAGTTCTAGTGTTTCTTTTTTCAACCCTGATTCCACGAGAAGTTCGTACATTACAACATAATATGAGGATTCTATCTTGTGGACACAATTAGTGTCTTTGGAAATTTTGTCTTTTAAATGAACAAGGTTGCTTTTCTAATAATTCTGATGTTAAATTTCTTTAGTTGCCTCTTGGTCGCGTCTGATGTGCTTGACCTGTAAGGAATGCAGTCCATGTTTTTGAAGTACTTACTTTTCGACCATTTAGTTTTGTGAATAAAATCCCTCAGGTAATTATTCATCTTAATAACTGTCACATTTCATACTTCCTCAATCGTTGTAATTGTATGTTCTTCTTAGAAGACTGAAGACAATAGATACATTTGAGGTGATTAGGTGGGAACATATTTTCTTCCTGAAGACAAACTGTATTAAAGTGTCCACTTTCTCACTGCTTAACTAGAAAATCTGTAAAAGGTAAAATTCTCCGCTACCTAATTCTGATTCTGAAATAAACTTAATGCAGGGAAATTCAATGTTCAGTTTCTCCAAAAAATGATTGACTTTTCATTCATGAATAATCCCCATCCAAACATTAATGTTTCATTTCATTACCATTAAAATATATTTCTGGTCTATTTTACAATTTACTAATGAATGGATTCACAGTTATTGGTAACGCTGACGAACCGATGGCTACACTGTTGGTCGATTAATATAAATTTCCTGAGTCGTGAAGAATATAAACTTCAACAAGCTAAAATCAATTGTTTGACATTTGTTTTAGTACTAACATGCTGATGACGGCCGTTCAACAATGTTGACTTGAATTTTTCAAGTGATTTATTTGACATTGGGAGATCACTTATCTGACAGATCAGTCCTTCAAACTAGAATTTTATATCCAGGTCATTCCATGTTACAGAATCTTTGGACCCAACGACAAAGATTGCGATTGGAAAGGAGTTAATGATATACTGGAGTACTTGGAAACATATTTCTCTGTTGTGGAAGGAAAACGCGTAGAAGTATCAGCTGTCTTAAGACCATTTGCGACTTTGGGATTTGCAACCTCAGAACTTCTTGAAATTGAAACGATGTAGTCCGAAAAATTTCTTTGTTCATTTTCGAGATTTTGTTTTATCATTTACATTCAGCGTGTAACGTTCCAAGGAGCAATGATTTAGGTGGATGTGACAGCGACGAAGACATTTTCAGTAATGCTTGGGATATTCGTTCTTATTTATACAGCTCTCCAGGAAAATGTTTCTCGTGAACGCTACTACAAGCTCGAAAGAAAACTTATAAAGTTATTCTCACTGTCACAGAGTTCTTGTTCCGTTTCAAAACACAGAAAATAACCCATTGAGTCACGAGGAAAATAAGACAACTCAGCATTATTTTCTTTATGATATAACTTTTCTTAAAATTTAAAGAATTTAGTTTTTAAACGGAATTTTAAGGTCTCAATGATATAACTGCCATTTGATGGACAACTTTCTGATAGAGTTGTGTCTGATTCTAGTAAATTGGGAATCATAACAAAATCTTTGGCAACAGGAATGATACTTTATAGTGAGTTGATGCCACAGCTTATCATAATCTTATTCTTGTCAGGTTTCTGGTTTTCCACTGAAGACTTAAAATCAAGTGAATGCTTCAATATATATGTGGTGCTTTTGGAGAGATTTTATGTTTGTTAGTTGGTAAAGTCTACAATTAGTCATAATGAGACTGAAGGCGTCAGTATCATTTGGCTAACTGTAGGGATGTTAAGTTTACAAAAATCTTTAACCTGGCCGTTTTCATCCGTCTGTATGAAGTAAGACAAATGCAACTCATGCACACGTCACAACACAGTGCCGAAGCCTTTGCGTCCTTTTTAACTTGAGAAAATTAACATAACACTATCAAGTAAAAAGCATTATAAGAGGGTAATAATGGACTGTACTATGATCATTAGCCTCTGTATAATTGCGATGATGAACCTCATTTTAATTTAAAAATCAGTCCATCAGAAAGTCCTCATCAGGTCAAACTTTTTAATATATATAAACATTGATTCTTTTTCGTACTTTAACAAACCACTCGATATCTTAGTTACTGATATCCGCGCTCTCTTTACCTAATTTAGACTTCCATGTAATCAAGCAAAGATGACACGTACATTGATCAAAAGAAATTCGACGCTTTCTATAAAGCAATTTTCAACTAATTATTAACTACAGTGTGGGTTGGTTAAAAATAACCTTTAGACATATCTTTCAATAGACTGAAGTAATACAATAGAAATATGTGACTGAATAAGATGTATTACGACGATTTTACCGATATAACAATTTGGCAGACTACGGTCATCAACAGAATGACTACAGAGAAATATCAGTGTAAGTGACACAGTAAAGTTTCTGACTGATAAAAATAAATTAACTACATATGAACAGTAACAAAACAAATAACAAAACGGAATTCTTTGAGAAATGAAAGAATATATCAAGGGCAGATTTAGTCTTGAGAATGATGAAAGTTGAACTTAACAAACATAAAGCATCAAATGCACTTTATAAATAGCACTACTTGCAATTTGTAACGAATAAAGGAAGTAAGAATTTTTTTAAACAGAAAATGATCGAATTCTTATTTTAAGTGAAATTAACTAGTTTAGAAAATTTTAACGATCAGAACTTTGGTAAACCGCAATAAAGAAGAAATGTGGTAGACAAATGTAATGATGTCCATACCTTGTGCATTCTTAAGCTTTAGAGAGAAGAGTACTGCATAAGCAGTTTAATGATTAGCATCACATACTTTTTTATTCATCGGTGAAAATTCAACATGTAAACTAGCTTACTAGAGATGTTGGAGAATGAAATTAGGTCATGATTATGCAAGCACATAATTTAAGCAGAATTTAACTACACAACCTCCTGTCAAGAATACTTGGGAGTGTAACAAAACAACTTGAGGAATACAGCTGTGCTACACAAGAAACAGTAGTGAAGACATCAAGATAAAAATTTTGTCTTATAGTCCATGTCAGCTTTTTACCTACAAAACGGATGTAAGCTGACGACAACGTAAAATCAATGACAAGAGATGTGTACCGGTTAACGATACAGGATAAAGGTTACGTAATAACCATAAGACGCGTGAGAGCTATTGGATATGCTTCAGTGTCTTACATTTTCCTGGACATCATAAGCCAGATGCAGATACCACTCCTCTGATACTCGTCACAGTTCATAAAGTCTGATGATTTATAACCAAAAATGTTGGAGAGTGGTGACACAAACAAATATCGGGCAGCATTACCATTTGCAGCTATAACTTCCGAAAATTGAAAGACGATATCGTTTCAGAGGTTAAATGATTATCATGAACATCATTGTGCTATGTGTATATATAACGATTTTAAAGGAAGTTCTCTGACTGTACATACGAAACGTATATGTCATCAACACACGAAACCAGTAGACTAACTCGAACAAACATGGATAATTCAAAAAATCTTCGAGGCAAGCAGATGATTAAAAACGTACAGACAACAAGTGAAGCTAAAATCCATAGAATAGGCTGAGTATGAAGTTACTTTGTAAAGCGGAGGTGTTTTTCACCAAAGTGAGAGGGCGAAAGCGGATGCCCGGCGCTCTTCACCGGGTTGACTGTCCATTGGATGACAGTCTAGGGGAGATGGCTAAATCCTGATTCCAAACCTCCAACGACTGGCGTATGAAGCTCACTGGAGCTCACCGGCAGACGTATGGACAAAGGGCTTGTTGGATGTCCTGGATGTCTGGCCCCATTCAAAAAGGCGTATGAACCGAACTCCGGTCACCGGCTGCCAATGGATAGTGGACTCCCTACTCCACTCCTACTGCCTTGTAGGTCTCACTTGGTTGTGTAAAGGCTAGAGCTGCAATCTCAAACAAAAGGCCGAGCGATTCTGGGGACATCACTCGTACCAAATTCCCATGAAATTTCATGAACTCTCTTACAAACCGCCGCGCCTGAGCAGCGATGATTCGAGATGTTCATGAAGCCGGCTCATCCTCCCGTAGGAGATAGCCGAAGTAAGTAAGTAAGTAAAGCAATTCGTCTCAATTTATGAAAGTTAAACTCAAGGTTTTAAGTAACTATTTGAAACTGTGTATTAGCTTCAGGAAATATTTTACCAGAAATTTACCCACTGAGTCGGCGAATACGGCTAAGACATGAGGCTAAATTTCTGTCAATTTACTAACCAGCCATCGTAATGAATTTTACTACTATTTAACTCATACAGGATTCAACAGTAGTTCGTCGCTCCTCATAAATAAGCTGGTGCGGACGATGGTGGGTAGACCCCTATTTTGCTCTAGCAGGCCTGAAACGCTGGGCAAATAACTTCGAAAGATAGTTTAGTAGGCTCACAATGCCAGTATCCAACATCAGTAATCACAGTATATATTCGTAGATTAATACCAATCCAACGAAAGAAGTGTAGGTCCGAAAATAACTCCAAGTTCTCAAGTGCCATAATGAGTTCTGTCAAGGCAATCTAACTCCGGCTCTTTCCAAAGATGGTGGTGAGACTGCTGTCAGGAAACTAGTTGGATTGTTCAGAAATATATGGGGAGGTGAGAATTTTAAATCAATGTGGCGTCCATTATGGTATTAGTTGCGCCTAAAATATTGGTTGCTGCCTTGTTCTGAGAGCTGTGTAAAACGTGTGGGAAGTTGATTCGCGAAGAGCAGGCTGGGTTTCGTTCAGATTGTGGATGCACCGACCATGTACTTACCCATTGTGAGCTGCTAGAACACCGTAACACGTGTTGAAGACTGAAATTTGTTGTTTCTTGACAGAATGGCTCTCTAAAATTTCTATTAGAGAGAAGTGCCCCTGAGAAGTTTATTAACATCCAGAAAGACCTATATAAGAACAATTCAAGTAGATTGAGGGCACAGAATCAGCTATCACTGCTGTTCCAAAACAATAGTGGGTTCGGACAGAGTTGCCCAATCTCTCCACTTCTCTCTAACTTTGCCATCGATGACATTCTGGAGTTAGCTCTGAAGGACGTGTGTGGCGGTGGCATAGGCCTGCTTCCTGGAAGACTTTTCGACCTCGAGTATGCAGATATCGTCTAACTGTGCGACAGTATGCAGATTACCCAAGTCGAACTTAATCAGCTGAGAACTAGTGTCTGTATGGTATGTGCTTTGGGCCATCTAAGTACAAAGTACTGATGTGAGATTGGCAGGAGTGTGTACCTGCACTCCCCTTTGCAGGTGGACCGCTTGAGTTTGTCAATGAGTACGTGCACCTACGTAATTCGGTGATCGATGAAGTCTCTCATCTTAAAGTGAAAGCTAGGGAGGCATATTTGAATTTGAGCCATCTCCAGCATCGTTGCGACGTCGAGTTTACAAAGCTTCGATAGACGCAATCTTTTCCTACGACTGTAAAACGTGATCTCTCAGCGATAAGGATGTGTGATTACTCTGTGTATTTGATAACCACAGTTTGCGTAAACCTGATCGAGTCCGAAGGCATCACAGAGTTTTGCATTGCACCAATATCAACGAATAAGTATGTTGAGACGTTAAGGATACAGGAATTCATAAGCATTTATCAAATAAAATTTTTTTTAAATTGTTTATATTTCGAAGGAGCTCTTACAAGGAAATGGAAAAGTAGGCTACACCATATTAGGAAACGCATTAGTCCGACAATATAGTTACTATTCATACGTCACATACCCAAAAACATTTAGTATTCAAAAAAAACTCCCGCTTAACTCCCCTTCAACTTGGATCATTCCGATACAAAGAAAATTACAACATCAAGTAGATAGTAGACAGTGGTCTCTGTATAACCTTAGTACTCTTTGCTGGGCAATTGGTATCATCTCCCGTGCTATGCAGGAAGACAATGAAAGAAGTTTCTTGATTGTTGTTGTTGTTGTTATACGAGACCTTCTGGGATTATGCGAACAGAAACGCGGCTAAGATAATAAGGCCACTGTGGCAAGCAATATTATGTACGTTGTTACTCAACATCCTTGATTTTCGCGTGCACACAGGTGATTCCTTAAAACTGTGACTATGAAGCTTTTTGAATTAATGCATGAAAAGCATGAAGGTGTACAGGATATGGCTTATGATACATTTATCGAGACTGCTAAGAAATGTCGACAACAGTTGGTGACTATACAATACGGTGAAGCAGTTGAATTCATTGAGGAAATTCGAAAAGAAATTGATATAATAATATACGATTTACAGACACAACAAGTGCATACATTTAGTGAAGCTGTTGGAGTGTTAATCAGTGCCTATTCGGACTCAGATGTTCAAAGTAGACACAGAACGACTCTTTTGATTACCTATTCAAGTTGTAAAGCAACTTTGTAATTTGATAAAAACAAATCACAGTGCTTGTAAATCCCTTGGACAACCCTACCTTATTCAGCTTGGTTGTATTTATCTAGACATATTAAATGTGTATAAGATGTCTCAGAATATCAGTCAGTCAAGCTGTAGCCACCAATGGAGAGCAGGTGACAAAGCAACCACTTATTCGCTGTGTGATATAGGTTAAGAAGGCCCTAATGGATCTTTTATCTTGCTGGATAAAGAGAACTGCGTAGCCTGTATTTCTTGCCAAGAATATTGTACTTCCATTATTGCTGCGGGAGATGATCATCAAAAGAATCTTCCTTTTGTTCGAGAAGCAGAGGTTTTAAATCTGATGGCTACTCTTGTTAATCGTCTTGAAGATCATTTTCTTCCAGCGCTCCCACAAAATTTACATGCTGTCCTTCAGTCTACCTTAGAGGTGATTGATAAGGGCTACGAACAATTCCCTGAACATAGAATCAATTTCTTTACCCTACTTCTACTTGTAAACGGCCATTGCTTCTCAACTTTAAGTCTAACACATAATAAGTTGATAGTGTAACATAGGCAGTAAAACACGCAAAGTGACAAGTCTCAGAGACAGTCTTGAATATCCTACATACAATGCTTGTAAATGTGTCCCTTTCCCTACCTTTGGGACGTTTCGTGATAGCACGTTTCTAAACGAAGTTTTGTCGGCTATGTGCGTCGGTGGCACAGTGGTTAGGACTCTCGCCGACCATGCACATGGTCCGGGGTTCGATCCCCTGCCGGCGCACACCCGATATCTATGGCCGGCCTGAATTTGGGCTACCGAGATCCATGCTGAAAATTCCACACTCGTACTGAAAGTACGGTGTGGAATCAAGCTGTAAATCAAAATAAAAAAATAAATAAATAAAAGTAAAGATTGGTTTCTTGCGTTTAGACCATAACCGACTAATATGGTACAGAACCAATAGTAACGAAAAACTTCTCCTTATATTCTATTCTAATAATCTAAGTTTTGTAAATTTTATTTTATTGCCTGTTTTCTGTGTTGCTGATTTATTCTTGGTGTGATAATATATGAAGACTGAAACATAATTATGTCAAATGCTGTATTGTTTATAACTGCTTTCCTCTCTGCATTATATGAATGAAACTATTTGGATTAGATAATTTCCCTGTCCTTTCAATGCACATCAACCAGTGAGTGGCCATGAAATATCAAATTTATGAGTGAACAAATGGATAAAGCTGTTTAACAATTCTTGTCTAGAAGCTAGCAAAATCTATACCCAAAACAAAAATGATAAAAATGAAGAATAAAGTCTATTTACCGATTTCAATACCCTTTCTTACCATTTTAGTCAGGATAAAATTTATAAAGTCATATAAGTCTTCAAATCCCCTTTCTACAGTTGTAAGTGCGTCGGTGGAATAGCGGTTAAGACGCTCGCCAACCATGCACATGGTCCGGGGTTCGATCCCCGGCCGACGCACTCCTTTACCTCGCTAAGCCAGAAATAATGCTGGTGAAGAGGAAAGGTTGGGCATGAGGCTAGCAACCCCATCCTGTAAAATAAACACTGCTACAGAAACTTCAAGCCATTAGCTTGAAGCCCTATGTTCCACTGGGGAACGTGAAGGGAAAAAAACAGTTGTATAGCACAAGCTATAATTAGTGTAAGGTGAATATGACATACACACGGGAATAAGAATGAAAAGTATGATTACCTCATGCTGATCTATCAAGATTTGCAAATACGCATCTGCTTCTACTATACGACGATCGAATTCCGAAAGACAACAAGGATGTTCCAGTAAACGATTAGTCTAGAAAAAAATGTCAAAAAATAGTCACATAACTGCTTAAACAGGTTTACTAGTTGAAAGTTAAAATAGTTAAAAAATTTTCAATGAAATTTCATATGAGAAGAATGAGGCCACATTTTCACGAAGATAAAGTTGAAGAAACATCCAGAATATTTATTTAGAATATCAACAATACGAAGGTTAGTGAAATTAGAATTTTAAACGGTAAGAAGGGGTAATTGGTATCCAACTTGATGGACTTCCACTTTTTGAAAGTTTTTATTTTTTGAAAACCCAATGACCACAATTCACATTTACTCATAGAACTAGAGTAAGTAAAATCGCACTATGAATGTTAAAATTCCCCTGCAAAGGCCAGACATTTCGTGGACTTGTTAATAGTGAATAGGGTGAAAGAAATTCAGTTGAAACAAGTATTAAAACAAATGTCAGAATACAATGAATGAGTTTGAAATAAGGTTTTAACAGAAATTACAAAGATATTTTTGACATAAAGTGAAAAATCGATTCACGACAACCATAACACATTTTGTTCAACTTGTAGCCAGATTGATCGCAAGTCAAAACTATGCTAGGTAATTAAATATCATCATATGCACTACAGGTTAACTCATAATTTTCTCGAAATATGAGCTTCCTTCACTTCTCTAGAGCAGAGCGTAACTAGAAATTGAATGCTGGGGGGGAAATATCCTCATGAAGTTTACAAAATCATTGCAGTTCCACAGAAAAACACATTATTCTGAGTAAACGCACATTGCTACCTATTTCAAACAAGTTAGATGAAACTACCATCATTGAGAATTTGAGACAACCATGAAGAAAGCGCACGGTATTATCGATCTGAAGTCAGGAGACAACTCGATGAAACTACGTTACTTTACTTAACGGCAAGACGCAGACAGTTAAAACTGATTTGGAAAATGAAAAGCTGAAACATGACTCAATAACCGCTCCCATATATATACATATATATATAATTTGCAATGAGCAGCACTTATCAAATGAAGTCTAATGATTCTACCGTCTCAGCAAGCAAGATAGGGTTGAAACCAGTGACCCAGCGGTTGGCAGTTGAGTGCCTAAACCAGTGAGTTATACCTCTAGAAAACATCTCAGATACGGTATATGCTATATATAACTGAGATACAAAGTAAGAACTTATCATTTCATCTACGATGAATAATAAAACAGTAAAGCATTGTGACAGATATTTTTCGCTTACGCAACATGAGGCTTCAAAGCTATATAACGAAGGCCAAAATGATGTCGTTACTAACTTTTTTTTTCTACGCCTGTAAAACCTCCGAGGAGAGGATATTCTATCATTACTGTTACCGTTGGATAGCAAATGAGAAATTTTGAAGCCCGAATAAGCATATGACGGATATAATCATTTAATGCTTGAAGTAATGTTGAAACACTATCTCCTCTCACTTGGATATGTGCTACATTTACATACCATTTACTGTTCGTCTTCCTGGACACGCGTCGGGAAAAACAGGTAGGTAGTTATGAAATGAAAAACCATCTTGTTGAGTTACGATCCACTTGTTTATGTTGACTCCCAGTATGACATCAGGAAGCTCAATACACAGCTGTCCAAAATGTTGCCAGGTTTGGATAGGGACTAGGGAACACCCATTCAACGGAAATAACCCAATAAATGTATTTGCGTTCTTTGACAAAAATATTGGTAAACGCATGGACTTGTATAAACGCAAACTAAAAACACTAGGTTATTTAACATACTTAGCATCCAATTGACACTAATGCTTTACTCGTGAATATTTTTTAACTGTGTCTAGTCCAACTATGGGAACTGAAATAATTGAGTATATTAGTCATATCTACAGTAACAGGCATTAAAATCTACACAAAAAAAATACGAGCCCCTTTGGAGTTGCAGCTACAATTCTTTTATGAATGTCGACAGGCGTAACAATTTCCAGGCTAATTATCGTTGAACAATTGGTTCTGTTGACTTTCATTTACAAATCTTCCACAGAAACGCAATTCAGTAGCATTAATTTTCGCGATAAGTCGTTTTGCGATTCAGTTAAGTGACCGATAGCACAGTTTCTCACTTGCTCATACTTGTTCTGAAGGCAGCTAAATAGTTTGTAGTAAGTACTTCAGCAATTTTTACATCTTTTTAGTGCTTAAGGATTATGAACTACTAGTTTTCATCTTATACCAATTTCGTAAGTGACAGTAAAAGGATGTTTAATTACATCGTTCAATACAGGTATTTTTAAGCACGCCATACTCATTTGTCTTGAAAGAATATTAAAGAAGATACAAATTTAGCTGTATTTCATCAGTATGAAGTCTACTAAACTTCGTGTTGTCTTTCACTTCTAACCTGAGAGTTAAAACATAAATAACCCCATCTGTGAATGTTTATTTCATCGTTAGTGGGTGTTGTAATCTGACAACAGACTTAGTAACATCTGATTTGCAAGCTAAATATTCATATCAGTCATTCAGTGATAAAATTGGACATATATTGTACAGATTTTAAAGATGAAACCGTTTAAAAGACAACTCGTCATGTCATATATTAAATTGTAAAGCACGTTTAGCTGGGAAATGAAGTATGTCGAAAACACAGCTATATACTTGTATGTCAATCGGAATAAAAATAAAATCCCGAAGAATTTTATGCAAAAATGAGAAGTATCATCATGTCACTAACCTGATTAAGAAGAGCATAATTCTGTGTATGTAAATCTCTAGCCTCTTGTAAAGCATCTAACCATTTCTGGCGTTCATCTGAGTCACGAGCTGTAGAAAAAGTAAAATAACTGAATATGACTTCTGTACGAGTTTTATATGCATCAGGTACACGCAGCTTTATCTAACACATTTTTTCCAGCGAATGAATGAAGAAGACTAATCGAAACATAAGTGGTGCAATAATCATTATGCTGGGAATCATTAACAAAAAATCTTTCGGGACTGCGGATAGAAAAATTCCATCAGTTAGTCAAAAGTGAATTACGTGAACCAGATTTTTTACGTGCCAGACTATGAACCATACATATTTGATGATGAGCCAGTCACCTAGACTGAAGTAGATCGAGTGGAACTTGAAACCTAGATCCATCGGCTGAAAGTTAAGTGCATACGCCAGGGAGCTGCCTCTTTACTCATAACACCTAGCAGTTTCTACTAATTCTACGAACGGTATTAAAATGTGTAGACAAATTAAATCAGCAGCCACGCTTGAGTTCATACCTAAACAATGACACCATTTCGGCCAGGAGTAAGGTACTACCTGTTGTGCAAAGCATGGTGAATCGTATCCAACACATGATTCACAGAGAGCTGAATGACAAAACTGGAATCATCTGCTTCAAGGAGGTGCACACACACACACACACTACATATATATATATATATACAAAACCCGTTGTTGAAATGTGTTGACGACGGGACCGCCTAGGAGTGAACACAGTCGAACAGTTGAAAGGCTAACTGGCTTGTTTATCGGCTGAGATTTTATGAGAGCCTAACCAAGACTCGTGTTCTTGTCTGATTAAAACCCATCATATTCCATTTGGTTTGTCAGTCTTTTAGAGAAAACACGAAGCAAATACGTTTAATTTCGTGTACTTGTTCCGCTAAGCAGATATCAGAAAAAGTTAATCATTTACGCTATCGTTTAGTGTCTCACACTTCATCTACAGAACACTTTGCTAATAGCTTAATTAAAGAGGCAACAATAAGGAAGCACTGATAAAAATTACACACTTAAATGTCATTTACTTTTAAAATTGTGTGGATGCTCTAAGAAATAAACCGCCGCCTATGATCATAACTGTGGATATTCACATATAACAGAGTGATTATCAGTTTTATCACATGAAGCCAATCAGGTAGTCAGGTGATAAAGTGAAGATGCCATGCATGAAAAAAGAATTATCGTCAAATTTTAGAAAAATAGAGCAGTAAAAAAGATTTAACATGTAGTTACCTTGGAAATGAAATGTTTTGTGATCAACAGTAATGGTGAACGTACTGTCGTCCTCATCATCAATCCCAACCTGAGCATTTTTTAACTTAACACATCCCCGCCTGTCACCCCGCATCATTTTTTCTTTCGACTAAAGAGAGAAATAAAAGAATGCTCTAAAGCAGTTTTTAAAAAAAGTTGTGTGAATATATTTCAAGCAAACGATTTTATTTCGTAAAACAACTATCAATATTTTAGGGTGAATTGTTTAGAGCAGCTTATAGAGGTTTAAAATACATGTAACGAGAAAAGTAACATTAATTCTTTTCGAAATCGCGCTACTTTCCCCTCATGCACATGAATGGACGAAATTGACTATATCCTTTCAGACGATATTCGTTTCACTTTAGATACAGTAGAACATTGCACACCTACAATGCACTTGACAAAAAAGACTACAAGACGCCAAAATTCGAGATATATGGTCGAGCACTTGTATCAAAGTAGTTAGAAATGAGTCACTGGAATATGACCACAATAAAACTCTGCGTCAAGTTATGTTTGTAACCCACCTCCAGTGAATTAAATTGATCACGAGTAACAAGGTCTGAACAGAAGGAATCACAAACACCAAGGTGCAGTATTAGTTAGGCATATCGGACGAGATTAGGACAATTTTGGGGGGACCTATCAATATATATATAAGGGACATACAAATATAAAGTTGCTGAAATCTTGTATTTTGATAAGCAATTCAATAAGTTAGATAGTATTTATCTTATGCGCAAATGAAAGGCACTAATACACAAAAGATTATACGCTCGATGTAGTCATGTTATTAGATTACTCATCCTCCTTTACTAACCAAGTCAATACCTCATTTCTATTCATAATCCATTCCATTTAAACGCTGATTTGATGACCATTCGAATGGAGCATCAGAAGGTAACTTGACTTTAATAGAACCCAATCCACATCCCAGGAAAGTTTTACCGGTTTAAACTTTAATGGTTTTATACATTGCAAAAATTAGCCACAGGACCATTTTCTCGCAGTTACCAAAGTAAAAGTTATAAAATACATAGCTTCAACTTTTATTAACGAAATATTTTGGAAATCGTCCTTAAATAACCTGTAAATATGCTACATATGTCGAAGGCAAATTGTTTAGGGCTTACAATGGAAATCATGTACAATACACTTTACAGACGTGGTGAGAGCACACCAAAGCAACAATAAATAAACGTCATCTATAACAGATGGTTTACAAATTCTATAAATGTTACTGAAAAGTAACTAGACGTTGAAATAATTACGTCAACTCAGTTTAAACAGTACTAAAAGGTATCGAGACCTGACTCACCGTGTAGTAAGATAGGACACCCAGACTGATATCTAGGACAAACCAACGATATTGCCATCCGTTAACGAGATTAGTCCATTTACTTAAAGGACCCTCCATCGTAAACGAATTATCCATAATTCCCGCCTTCAAAAGCCTCCGTACTGAATGCTTACTGCCTAAGAAAAACACCTTAGCACTACACTGAACATCTGAAAACTGGATCAAAATTAGATAACTGTATGACAGTAAAATATGACTATGGAACGAAGAATCAAAATCACTCATTGTAGTTGAACATACAGCAACTTATGAATAAAATTTTATTTTGATAAAATCATAGTGTTATACAGTAATATTTACTAATGACGTTTCGAGTACAGTTATTTGCCCATAATCATATCAAGGTACTCACAAAATCAACCACAGTGCCCGAATTATATCCTTATATCAATAACTTCATACGGATTTATTCAGCGAAAAATTCGATGAACATAAAATATTTTTCTAGAGAAATCCTGCGAAACGATTCCAAAAAACGACTTGCACTTCCAGAGCAGAATTGAACTTACTGTAATCAAAATCTAAGTATTTCTAAATTCGTGCAAGACCAAAATCAGTGTGGTATTTAACTTAATTATTTTAAGTCCATGCTTCCAAAAAGCAAATTTTCAGCAAAAATATTTGATTCATCTCGAGCTGTTACAAGTGATGGGAGTAAGGCTTATTGTGTACATAGTTTAATTAAACTGGTGGGAGGAGCGGACTGGTTACATAGAACCTGTAGGATTTAACTGGCAGGTACTATCTGAGAGATTAATTCTCACAGAAGCGGCGAGTATTAAAAAGCCGTTGATCTCGCATCAGTATGTTAATATGTTGAATTAGCCTTATTTTTATTTTTTTTATTACAGCTTGATTCTACACCGTATTTTCAGTACAAGTATGGAATTTTCAGCATGGATATCGGTAGCCCAAATTCAGGCCGGCCATAGATATCGGATGTGCGCCGGCAGGGGATCGAACCCCGGACCATGTGCATGGTCGGCGAGAGTCCTAACCACTGTGCCGATGTCGGATATAGTACGTATGTACTGCTGCATAAAATATATGATTTTCGTTATTAAATTGTTAGCTGGGCACTAGTACCACTGCGATTAATAAAAAGGTTACTAGTAGACTAGTGGATGAAAAAACCATTTGAACAATAGTATGACGCAGGATTCTTAAAATGTATGATGAATAAAGGGACAGAGAATTAGGAGAGTATATTACAATACTTTGTTAATACACGTGCGTGTTGCTGAGCTCCTCTGGATGCCATTATGAGTACTGGAAAGCCATTTGGGGCACTGTTTTGCAAAGCGTCATGACAGATATATTTCTGTACGCACAGTATATTTGCTCCGACAAACACATGTTAATTAATGTGGCGAGAATCGATGTCTAATCTTTGCTTGTCGTTTACAATACCCCCTTTGTTGTGCTTATGAGCAGCATATCAGCTGCATAATAGGTTCGTTTGATTCCTTTCTTCAAACGACCTTTCACCAATAGAGTAGCACTATCTCTCTTGAAATGTAACTTTAATAAGCCTTTTCAGAAACAGTCTCTGATATTTCTTTTGCTTACTTATTTATAAACCTTTCCGAATGCCCGTTTCTGACTAGTTGTCCCCCACAAGAATTTCTCTTTGTAGTCTAGTCTGCTACTTGAGCATATCCTTCTTGCTCTATCGAATAATGTTCTGACCAAACTCCTTTTGTATTCGACTGGGACGAAGCTATTGAAATGTACAAATTGTCCTGTCCAAGTTGGCTTTCTATAAATCTATATCTGTAGAGTTCCGTCTGCCCGTTTAAGCAGATTTACTTCCTGGAAATGTATAGCATCATTATCTTCATATTCCGCTGTAAAGTTTACAGTAGCATGGCACAAATTAAATTCTTCTAACATAATCTCAGCTTCCACTTTAACTCAGCCTACTAAGAAGATATCGTGTATACACCATTGACATATGTCAGCCTATCTTGTATAATCCTTTAATGCAGTATATTCTAAACTTACCAAAAACATATCAGCAAACAAGAGCCCTAATGGATTTCCCATCGCTACGCCACCTATTTGGAAATAGAATTCGTTATTGAACGCAGACTATGCCTTTTTACTAGGCAGTGACAGTTACTTCTTCAAACAATGCTTAGGTATAGGACATTCATTTGCTACCTCACAAATAAAGTCAACCATTTCACTGACAGGGACATTTGTGAAAAGTGAAATAACGTCGGGCGACACAGTTCAGCAAATCTTTGGGTAAATTGGAAAGAATCAGACACTGTTTGTCTTGAGAACTGTTTTCTTAGAGGATCCTACATCTTACATAGCCACTGCGCCAATTTGCGATATGGAGGATTTACCACAGACAGCACTGATCTAAGCGGGTTTTCTTCTTTGTTTATCTCTACCCGACCGCATAGTTTTGGTAGATGAGATCCAATCGGCTTTATACTATTGAAAGTCTCATCATCTATGTGTTTATCCTTCAACAACTTTCTTGGTTGTTTAGCTCTCTGTTTTCCTACTGTCTGGATACTATCTTTACCCTTGCGATCGACCTGAAATTTCATCTCATCTGATAGTATTGCTTTCATTTTACTCAAATAGTGTTTCCTATTCATGATAACCACACAATGCTCTTTATCAGGATGCAGTGTCGCAATATCTTTGTTACTTTTCAACTGCAAACATGGCTTCCAATGCTCCTTTGATATAACAGCCATGTGGCTAGCTGGCATAGTTCTATATTGGTGTGAAATATCTACCATTCTCGATTTTGACCATCTAACAGTATCACCAGAAGACTATTTTAAGCTTTCGTTTGACTGAATCGATTTTCGAACTGACTCTCTGCATTAATTTGATGCGCATACCGTATTGGCGCACAAAGTTTGAAGCCCAACGATAACATCTCCATATGTAATTTCGTTAATATGAAATTAGATAAATCCCGCATTTGCAAATCTGGTTCAGGTGGGAAAATATCACTGGTGACATTATCAAGTGAAGATTCGTGCATAATTTTATTTTCCTCATATCCTACTTTCCTTAGCGTCTAATGCAAATAATTCTGAAGTTTTGTGCAGCATAATAAATAATAATGTATGACGTTATTGGCAAGTGTATAAAATTTCTTAATATTATCCAGCTCCGAGGATATATGCGATGCAGTTAGTCATAATAAATTTGACCTAGTAGGTCTCAAATGATCCTTATTGATTGACTGACGAAAAGATTCTGGAAATATGTGTGTTTGTAGCTATTCTTTAAAAACTCCAATCTGATCATATGTTTAGACATTCTGCACTTCTATTTCACTAGATCGTCTGATGCATTGATAGTGTTCTTTAGAGTAGCTCATATTTGTTTGGCTTCAAGTGGATATCTCCGTAAGCCTTAGTTACCCTGTATGGACAGCGGTGAGAGCTAAACACCCGAATACTCACCTGTTTACTCTTCGGCCGCCAAACTGGCGTCATCTTTCGTAGATTTAAAGTGATTACTCAAAATACTACACAGTACTGTTAGCAACTTCACGGATTGTATCTGTCTAGTGGTCTGTGAGATCAGTATAAACGGCACCTGGGTAATGCATGCTGTTCAAAGTGAGATATTTATTTCAAATGCAAGTTTCTGTATCACCGAAATGTAATAGTGTTATTCGATAAACACTTGCAACTTTATGCAGTCAACAATGAGTATTTTGTGAGGGCTAATGATACCACTTGACTACCTTAACGTGGGTTGATGGAGAAGATTTCAAACCCATAACTCACCAGCTGAAAGTAAAGAAATAAATTACAGCTCCACCTGTGTTAGTAGATGAATACCCCAGCGCCTTATACTAAGTCACTTATCGTGACGATTTTATTTCTATTTATTAGCAAGGTGTATCATATCACTGTCACTTAAACGCATATGAAGTCTAAATTCTACTGTAGTAATTCAAGCTGCGTTAAAATTCACAAGATTTTTTATTATCTGCATTCCGCTGTGAATACTATGTTGGTCCATTAAAAGTAGTAACTTAGGTGAACATGCCATCGTTTGTTTATGTACGTAGATTTAATGCTGTTGTTCACGAGCTTACTCGCTCGCGTCGAAAACCCACCCCAACTACTAGGGTTTGGGTAGTTAGGTAGTAGACCATATGATAAGTGAGGTTCACGGCTGGCTGTACAGAAATGTAGGTAGTTGCTACGTAACATTTCATTTTTGAGAGGTTGGGTTGTGATGAGGATTATAGTAGGTTTATGCTGTAACGTACTTATTGTTTCCTAGTATTCCTGATTAACATAAAAACTCTGTGGTAAGCAGTTTATGAACTCAATTCACTAGAATATACATCAATTTACTTTTGGTGTCATTTAATCTCACACTGATTAACCGGTTACACTTTCTTATTCTGATTTTAGCGTTCACAGGATGCACTTCTGTACACTAGCTCTTGTCCTTCAGATGATGAACAAGCTTTAGTTCAGCAATCTAGCAACTCAACTACTGACTATCTGGTTATGTATCTTTTGTCATCCCACGCCTTGCATAGGGTTCATGGCTTAGCATTCAGATAACAGTGTTCCACATCGTTTTTTTTTCAGTGAATTGAAAATGAATGTCTGATATTATTACTAAAATGTAATACAAAAAATCCACAAATAGAACTGGTAACAAAGTAGTCGAACTCAGAATTATACCACCTGAATCGCTAATGCCGCGCCAATGCAAAGTACGACGAAGCTTACCGTTTTCGAGAGGATCCTCTTGAACTTGCAGTGACATCTTTTTCTCAACTGACCATTTATTTACTCTTCCCATCTATTACATAATTTATTTTGGACACTTGCCTCCAAGTTTTTCCATTGACATCACATTTCTCTGGGTGTCTTACATATTACGTAACTCTTGGCAGTACTTACTAAGATTCACACATATGCCCTAGTTACAATTTGATTATTCACTACATTTTCTGAAATATTTAGATGACCTCAATAATAACCCCAACTAACTTTTATTCTTGTTTGACAAACCTGATGCATACACACACAAATAAATATATTGAATTGTGATTGTACTGCTAAGTGAACGAATTCGCCGAAAATAGACTCTACGCTGAACTTTTTGTTCTCATATTCATGTCTGGATCGGTATTTTTCGTGAACGAATAAGTCATCGCGAAATGCAATAAACAAGACAACTGTTATATGAGTCTAACTGGTGGATGGTGACTGGCAGTGGAATTCAGGATGCGCATTTCGTCCTATTTGAGTCGTTTCAAATTAAACTCTTTTTAATTTTGATAATAACGTGCATTCGTAGACCGATACAGACAGGGAGTTAATGGAAGGTCAAGAGCGCGTATCTTTTGATAACGTTTCTTTATATAAGCCTTCGGGTGGTTTTGCCAATCTTCACGTCGCCGGCTGTGGTAAAATACTCACCAACCACTTACTTTGAAAGGGGGTTTGATTCCCGGACGGCGCACATCTAAAACTCAACTGGCGGGTGGCAAGCCGATCAAACAGGGAAGACTGGGCGTGAGGCTAGCAACGAAACCCTGCAAAAAAATAATGGACATCACTACTACTGCAAAGTTCAAGCCTGAAGTCATATGTCCACTTGGAACACGAAGTAACGAAAAAGAAATAATCATGTTCTAAATAACAAAACTCTATAAACAGGTTAACATCGACGGGTTTTATTTACTAGTTAGGCTATTCGTTTATTCTTTGTTATATTAACAAACAATCCAACTTCCTATTATTGACTCTAACTAATTTCAGCGTATGTTCAATCTGTTTCAGAGTTGTAGTGAAGATAAGATGGGAATATTACCTTCAACAACTAACTCGCTAACTTTAACTGTTCATCCTTATTGATAAGATTTATCTGAATAAAATCTTACCCATAATGGAGTTGTGCTCTACCACAGTGTCCAAGTTTTATACTTATATCATCAACTGTTCAACGTCTAGTTGAGCACTTGGTTATTCGAGACATAGCAAACACTAGTCGTTTAGTAACAGGATCTTCTGGAAGCGATCAGGAAACGAAAGAATCAGTAATACCCTCTTAAGTATGCCTTAATAATTCCTCTACACCACTAAGAAAACTGATCTGAGATCGACAGCAGGACTTTTCCTGAGCAAGCCTAGCACAACATACAGTTAGCTTTAGACACAGCTGTATAAGATATCGTACTAATGGAATTAACCCTAACTAGTGACTTCAGCGACTCACTGATTGACTAGCTACCAAGGAATAATCCCGTCGACCTAGAATATGCAGATGATATAGTCCTCCCTCCTAGATGAAGACGCTGACAAAGTGCAGAGTCTTCTGAACATCTGGAGCAGCAATCTGCGGATGTTTGGCATGCGATTCGATCCCGTCAGATGTAAGATGATGCTACAGGACTGGACTCGACCAAATCGACTCACTCCTAGCTTAAAGATAGGGAGGGAAGTGGTGGAGCGTGTTGACCACTTCACTTATTTCGGAAATTGCATCAGCCAACACCAGTGGGTTGATTGCCGACGATATCTCAGCACGGATACAGAAGGCTCGTTTCGCATATGCCAACTTACGCCATCTCTGACTTCGTAGAAGTGATATCCGGCTGACTGTCGACCAGAAGGCGTGTCTACTGCTCAGCAGTTCACAATGTCCTCCTTTATGGTTAGCTGTGAGACAGTCATTGAAAGTGGAAGACATGAAAAGGTCAGCTACCTGTCTGTGATCATACATAGGTGCCTGCGTTCTATCTCCCATGTTAAGTGCTATGATTAGGTGAACAATATTGAGGTTAGGCCTCGGTCGAGTGATAGGTAAGGAGGGGAAATCAATCGAAGAAACTGTGAAGTTACACCGACCGAGATGGTTAGCACACGTGCTACGAATGCCTGCCTAGCCATCGCCTTCCTTCACGGAAAAAGTCAGCTAATATAAGGTCCGTGGTGGTCAAACCATAACATGGCTTCGTCAGTCAATTAAATCCACAAAAGATAGTTTAGGCCATGTACATGAACGTTATTATTTTTCTTGCTGTGAAGGCTCTTATTATTTGTCATGAATGCCTTGTCATTTTTTAAATCTTTGAAGAAGCTTTGAATACTACTGCATAACTTGTCGTTATATAATTTTATCATTTGGTGATGCTTCTCTTGACCTACTAGTTATCGACTTACGATAAATTGCTAACTATCTTAAGTTTAGTGTAATCTATTTTGCTACTTATATATACTTTTTGTAAAGTGATTACTTGTAAATGCTCATCAGGCAGACATCCGGAAAATTTTTTATTCAGATCATGCATGTACTGCTTATGTTATTGATGCTTTTCTGCTACCTTCTCAGACTTATGGAGTAATATATACTTGCTGTGTGTGCAGATGGAACCTGCTAACATTAACGGAGGACTACTCATCTGAATTATCTGCACATCTAAAATCTAATTTTTGCTTAATAAATGCTTTTTCAATATATCTGTGTTCCTTTTGTTGTGATGCGATTGTGTTCCAGTAACATTAGGAACACGTGCTAAGGAAGAAATTGAGGGTAAACTATTAGGAGTAAATGCGGCGTCTGGGAAACTTTTGTTTACGCGATTAGACGAACAGATTGTAACGTACCGTGTTCTGTGGCTGTGAACGTAGCCATTCTGTTCTAATTATTATGATAACCGTAGTTGCACTGAGTTATAAGTCTAACAGTATAGGCACAGTCTATCCTCATGGTACATCGCGACACGCAGGAATCACAAGGACACTATCTCAGGTAGATTTACTTTCTCTTTGTGACAATGAATCGCGAATCAGTTTATGTCTTCTACTAAGACGATAGATAACTCGAAACGCTTTATAACCGCAATACCTCCTCTGAGATTTCGACATATTTACTTTATTTGACTACAACATAATCTTCTTACCAATAGGCATATCCTAATATCTGCTCTTACTTAGTATTTCAAAGACAGTCTCACATACTCTGTACCTCACAACTTACGCAAAGGCTAATATTCGGTCTTATCAAGTATAATATACAAACGGAGAACGAGGAATAGATTTATTATTGAATTAACATGTAACAAAAAATCAATGATACTAGAAATCTTCTTTAGCAACCAACTCCATGAAATCCCCGATGGTAGCTACCACCTGAAAAAGAAATAAATCAATCAAAAGATGTTAACATTGTTACCATTTTATATACAAAATTAAAGTAATAGAAAATACTCAATAATGCGTTAAATTGTGCGTACTTACGTCATTCAATATTTTTGAGGCACACAAAATGGACACTTCCTCTGACTGTAAAAACTAAATCTATACAGTATAAGTAGTAAATAACATGTGAAATTAACTCCCGAGTATTTCTGTGGATTTTCCTCAAATAGATGCATGTGGAGGACCTTCGACACCATCACCTAAGCTAGACAACAAAGTGAAAATGACTAAGAGAACGAACTAGCCTACCTCATCATATTTATGTCTGATCCTTTGCACCTCAAAAAACTTCACTAAAAGTCGTTATAATGTGTGTCTTTTAGTAATTTGGCATTTTCTCAACGAAGCACTACGTATTTCAACTATTTGTAAATTACGGTCGGATAAGGACACCAACATTTGCTGTTTATCCGAAAAACGCTGTATTCCGTCGACTTTTAGCAGTAATACAAGTAAAAAGGTGTGTAAAACCACGAATAACTACTCAGTTTCGAGGTTTTTCCAATTAATATAGCCTATAGACATCAGCTAATCAAATGACCTACAGTCGTAGCTGGCTGCCGCCGAAGTGTGTTCACAAAACTTTCGCGAAGCTCCTTATCTTTACCTTCGTTTTTCTAATGTAAGAATAGCGGCAATTTTCTCCTTCACCAAAACTCTTGCATTTCACCTTTGTCTTAACTTTAAATAAGGTATGAATATGACAGACATCACAATAAAATATTGTTTCTTAGTTTCTCTACAATCGCTTTACAAATTGCATCGTTCACAGCAAAAGTTTAAATTGCTGGAACAGTTACCCAGTTATATACATCGAAAGCATATACCGGTGGCCGACCATATTGAGTAGATCAGGTAGACCAGGGTAGGTATATTTGGAAGTCAGCTGTTTTCTGTGCACATAGTCGGGAATGCATGTGATCAATCCAAAGTGCTTCCATCACTTTTAATAACCTCAAAATATAGTTATGTGAAATAACTGAGAAGCAGTTGCTGGTACTGATTCTGTGACTTTATATTAATAAGTATTTTGTAATGTGTGATGCGGGATTTCTGTCAAGATTTATTACATTACATTACGTGACTTAACCACCTTGGAATATATCCTTCCTGGAGACATAAGAATATTCTATCGGTTTTACCTGCATTTGTATCACCTCAAACGCAAGTGAACTTGTAGACACTATGGGTTCTGCTCCGCTATACCACTACAAAATCAACAACAATGAATACTTCTCAATTATTTCACATAGTTCTATTTCGAGGTTATTAAATGCCATGGAAGCACTTTGGATTAGTCACATGCACTCTAAACTATGTGTACGGAAACAAACGACTTCAAAATATGCCTAACATTGTATACTTGACTTGCTAAAATACGACTGGCTACTGGTGTGTAATTCTGCTTTTAATAAGTGGGTTTACAGTGTTGTTAATATATAATGATTGTCTATTGACCTGACAATCAAATTGATTTCCTTTCTGCAAGAGGTTCAAAACACTAGTGTGGTCTAGTTGCTTTCTGTTCAGCAGATGACTGTCGAAATACGATAAGAAAAGCTGTTTTGAGTTATACCGTTATTTATTTATTTATAGACTCTGAAGCTACAACACTTGAACCCATGCCGTTCTGAAGCTTTACCGCGTGGTACTGTAGTTATCTGTATTGTAATCGTCTTTTAATGTTCGCTTATTTTCAGTGGAACAATGAACAATCCAGCTTTTTTAAATGGTCTAGGACACTTCGCTCTGGTGTTTTCTGACGGTAGCCTTTAATCCGGCCTACAGCTGCCTCTCTTTCCTTGCATTGTAACTTTCCGGAATAGTATCATCAGGACAGATCCTGAGGTCTCCTGAACCTCTTTCATGTGTATCCAGACATTCTGTTCTGTCCTGTTGTCTTTCCGTCTCACGGCTATTTTATGGTATTTGAACCACGTCCTTATGCCGGATGTTTCCTGTTCATTGTCAGAGTTGTGGCTATTGGTATTGCAGGGCTCCTACATCATAGTTCGCTATGGCCACTCAGAGGTAGTAAGTGATCAAGAAACTCTGAAGGATAGGACGAGTAATCAGTAGGAAGTATATCTTCTGGATTTGTAAAGCTTTTCTTACCTAATGAATGATGAATACTATTTCGTGTGTTTGACTAGGTTTTCCGCTTCATTTGCCATCTGTCATGCTCTAAAAAATGAAGGTTTAAAATTCCCACTGGTCTTCTACAATATTATGAGTAGTCGGTCGGTAAACTGAATAATTAATTTAGCAGAAGAGTCGGTTTTTAGGTATTACTTCAGAAACAGTTGCAGATAGTGATCCTTTTAGCAGTCCTTCGAAGTAACTAGTCCAAATTCTCGTTTGATTCATCATTTTAAAAGTTAGGTCGACTTCACTATCTTTCACTAATTTCATCTGTGTTGTTCTTTTTTTGGATATCCAAATGGTAGATTATCCTGATCTCTCTTTAGCCTGAGGCTTGTTCTGCTTCCGTTGGAAATGTGTCATAGAGGCATTTTTCACATTTTATACAGAGCGTCGTAAATTGATCTCTCGTTCTGATGCTCATCAGCCAGAGTCGGAAATTTCGTGAGATAAGGATTTAGTTAATCTGATTTTTGTATGTCCACCTGGTGAGACATATGTCGCTTTTTGCTTTTGCTTGTGCTTCACATGTTGCTTTCGATCACCGAATCACTTAAGACTCAAAGATGTGAGGATAGTTCGTCCTCATGTCTCATTCCTCTGACAGTCCTACCTCCCTCATGACTTATTCTTTCCCTGCTCTCTCTATTCTCACTTCTGCTTTCGTACCACCTTCCGTGATTTCATTGTCGTCATTCACGATCTTGTCCATTATTGTTCGTCGAATCCTGAGGAGTCATATGTCTTCAGTGGTTCCCTTTCTAGGCATCACTTCTCCATGTGATATGATGTAGGGAGGATGAGGTATTTTATAACTGAAAAAAGGACATAATACTTGAATTCTGATCATGTTTGACAAGCCATTTAGAAGCTCGAGAACCAATTGATGCGTTTTTGGAAGAAAGCATGTGTCAGCATTTCCTCAAATCCATCCCCGAATTCCCTTACTTTCTCCTCTGCTTGATTACGTATACTTTTCCTCTTAACTGAGTTTTGGTTTTGGCCGTGTCTTTTTTCTATGATTTAAGTCGAACTCACCAGATTCCTATGCAACTGACTAGTTACCGATCATGCCATCTACTTATTGTCTTTAAAGCGCAAATCCTATTCCACTTTTTCAATGACTTAGTCTTTCAGACTTGATCATATATTTCTCAAAAGTTTGCTTGAATTGAAAAATATGCCCATAATGGGAACAAGGAAAGCTAAAACGAGTATCGCTTGTTAGCCACCAGTGGCGGCTTAACTTTTTAAACAGCTGCTCCATCAAAAACATACATCAAGACTAGTTGAACGAGTATATTTTCACAAAAAACGATAACACATACAGTATGCAAAGAGACAAGAAATGAATACAGGGGTGTAGTGGTTCAAGTTTGAAAGAAAGCGTCAGTTCAAAAACCGGTGGACGCTGAACTGTTATAGCCTAGCTCTTTGTACCTACATGTATATAATTTTTGGACTTCTGTTGGTGTAATTCAGTGTCAATTATAAAGTGCTTTTTCTCAAGTCGTGTTCTGCTTCTCAGCTCTACTCTGCGTGCTTGACCTGTGTAATTGTTTGTGTTCTATTACAAGGGGACAGCAGGGCAGACGTTATAAGAGACGAATCCATTGGTTATCTGTCTTTTCATGAGGTGATTCTCAATAGTCTATGTTCCTGGATAGACATCGATGCACATATCACTTCCTCCTACATTAGAGAGGTATTACTCCAGGGTCAAGCTTGAATCGCTACACCTGTTTCCTGCCTCTTGTTGATAGAATTTGAAGGAGTGACTCACCTTGTCAGGAGCTTCCATGCATTTTCGGTCGCATTCCAGATATAGCTAGTGGAAAATCTGCTGAGAAGCTTCTGGCTGCTGTCTTTTTATCAGGAGGCGTTGACTACCGTAGTTTCCGTTGCGTCGTGTGCACATGTCTGTTTCCGATTGTGAGATTATACATGGTACTGCCGTGTCTGCAATGAATCAATAGTTCTGTAGTCTCTGGCATGTACAGGTGCCCATTTTCCAAGGATTTCGGAGCGACTGAAAACTAAGTGCCTGATGGCTTCCACCTTAACAATACCTTCACCGAGCCTCGGTTATCCACGTAGGCACTAATACGCTTTTGGTGGCCACTCGTACAGATATTCGAAGCGTCTCCCAGACAGAGACTTGATTTCCGGCTGAGAATAGGATATGCTGCTATGTTTAGACGACGACTGCTGTGAATTATGTTGTTGGCGTTTCTGAAAGAAGCAATCTTCATGTCCATCAGTATCACACTATTGGCATGAAGGCTGTTCATGCTTGAGACTTATGTAATGTCAGAAGCTACGATGCTGGCAGGATGATGACGGTTTCTTCTTTGTACATTGGCTGGTATCTCACAGGTAGCTGAGAAGATGGTCTCTTCAAAGAAGACCATGGAGTGCAGTCACAAGTTGATGCAAAGGTCTGAGAGGTAAGAACTATACTGGAGTCCGAATTCGAATAGATGCAGTTTGAAGTGTGACAACCAGTATAAACCTTCAAGTAATCTTTTACTGCATATTCGCTGATCGAATGGTTGGTGAGCGCTTGTAGATACATCACAGACAATGGTGGCATCAGACGTTGGGATGGTTATATCCATCAACTCTAGAAAGGCCTTCTCTCTACAAGTCAGGATTTCTCTGTAGTTTCGTCGTCAATCAACTATACTATCAAGGCTGATATCTATCGATGATAAAAGCTAATTTTTTCACATCGAGGAAAGGGACCGGCCACAAAGTTTGCATCACATACGATATAGTAAATGTAGTTTGAAGACTGTAAACATATTCACGCTTTCCAGCCTGTTTTGGCTGGTGTCTATCTAGAGAAGTAATGATGGCGTAGCAAGGCCATCTGAGGTCTGTAAAAATCTTTAGGCGACGATTTTGTGATAAGTGACCTATGTGCTGGAAAGATGGCTGGTAGTTCTCCTTCGAAAGCGCCGTAACGACTATTGGTAGGTTCCGAATTCCTACGGGAGAAGGCGTGTAGAGTAACTTTGTCGTTTATCTTCTGTTACAGGCTTGTTCCCTTTGTCAGTTGCTACAAATCTGTACATAGAATAAGAGATGCTTTGAGATTGATGTGGTGCAGCAAGGTGAGTTTCTGCGATGATTCCTTGGAGCTGCAAAAAGCTTCCCTCACCCCAACCGAAAAGTGACACTATTTCGGATATCTTTTAAGATTGGATAAACACTGGCGTATGATAGAGACACTTGTAGGAATGAAACGTCAACAGCAACTAGACATTCCGTATCTTCAGGGAATCTGAATGGGGAACTCCTTGATTGTCTCGGTCTCTTCCTCTCCAGGTCTGATACTTAATGCTGCTTTCAATGCTCATGAACACTGAATCAATTTTTTAGTTCGAACCGGTCTCCATAGTGGCGGAACATAAGAAGACTGTTTTTCATTAACCGGGTATTGGTTGGCAGAAGATTGGAGAAATACGATCAGGAGTATTGTTGTACATTGTATTAACGCTAACTTGCAGACTTTGGCACCGATTAACCATTGTAAATTTGTTTCTTTGTCGCTTGAAGAATAAACAGCATTCCTGTCCAACTGTTTTCTCTTGTTCTGCGGCAGTTACTGTGCATAGTGTTCTGCGAGTTTGGCTTAGTATTCTAAAACAAGCAGTGGGTCCAGGATCTCAGAAGTGTGGATATTTGACAGCCACGTTCTGAAAAATCTACAGAAGAAATACCAAAGATGCACTTCTGGTGATTTACGGTTACATTAAATGGTTCAAGGCGTATTGCTCCTCAGTAGACGTGCCGTCTATTAGGAAAACATATGTAAAAACGAGATCGAGACCTTATTTGACTTCGTCCGTGAAGCGTTTATATAGCTAAGCAGCATTTTTGAGATTGGATGCCACGTAAGATGTAACAGTCCAGAATAATACAATGGCTGTTTCCTTAATGTCTTCTGTGGTGACTGGTATTCAGTGACATGCACTGACTAAATAAAATTTACGTAAGATAGCTTTTGCATGCAGCTTAGAGAGGAAATCATGTAGGTGGAAAATGGGATGACGACCAAGGACAGTGGTGTTATTGGATGCACAGTAAATCGCAAAAGGTTACAGAGCGAGATAAGCCTTTGGCACCATATACAAGAGTGAGGACCACGTGCTGTTGAGAGGTTTTATTACGCATGGTTGCATCATGTGTTCAAACTTAGCTTCAGCTGCCACTGGGTTGTCGGGTGGTGGTCGATATGGACATGCTCGTGAAGTCTGACCCATTGTAGAGATATCATGTGTGACGGAATGCAGAATATCCACGTTATTGTAATACTTCTTGAAAACTTTCGTGGAACGTTTCACTAAGGCAGACTATGTGCATTCATTACGTTTTCCAATGCAGATATTATGATCCCACGGATTTCAAGCTAGGTACTGTAATCAGTCAGTTATTTCTTGTTGATACCACCTAACAGATTGAAATTCTCAAACAACCAGGAGTGAGTGTAGTATATCTGACTTCAGTTACTATGCAAATTCAGATAAAAAGTCCGCGTAAACTAAAATCCGGGATCACTAGTTGGTAGCTGTAAGTACGTATGCTCGTCTGGCTGACAGGTTCCCAGCTGTGCTAGAATGTCACCTGGATGGTGGACGGCGTATTACGCTAATTCCGGCTCCTGTGTCTACTGGGAAGTGTTTCTGTAGTCACATAGGGAAGGCGAACTGATTTACTGCAAGCAACAGACGTCACCACCACTTTCTGGATGGAAAGTTTCTCTGAACAGCTTCGCTATTTTGTAAAGAAGTGGGATTGTACATGGGGTGGCTAGCTATCTGCATTTTCGCGGTGCCAACATGCACGTCGACTTTAGATATCATTATCACATACTTGTGTTGAGTGAGAACATCGTCGTTTCCATGACCATGCTTGAAGCCTAACACGCTGCTCTCGGAGATTAGCAAGAGTATCCATATGTTCTGCCATTCGTGTGGTAAACACCACAGTGGCTGATACCACAAATGTTTTTAGTATAGATGTAGCTGTGAGTGTTAGTATGATAACCGACTTTACTATCAGAATTATTAATAAAGTTACCGACTGATGGCACATAAAACTGCAGGGGACCAGTGATACTTTTAAATCTTTATTTTCGAAGACACTACAGCGAACAATTGAAGCGGAAACATCTAGTCGAAGAAACAGAAGAGTATACATTATTTGGTGGATAAAGAAATGATAAAGAATGATAAAATGATGAAGAAGATATAGTTCCTATTTGGTTGTCCATTCTACCATGCGGAATTCTTGATTGGCTTACTACATCTAAGTGACTGTAGGGGCTCTACAGTATTTCACAACGCACAGTCATGTGGGATGATGACGACATCGTTATGAATATGAGGACACAAAAACAGCAATCACGTAAAAATACAGTCAGGCTATGTAAAGTTAGACGTTTCGCTGGCGTCATCAGTAAATTGGGAGTATACTAGATAGCAAGCCACTGAATGGTAGAGAAGATCATTATAAAAGTCAAGATTAGTAAACATAATACACTGAATAATGTAAATGAGTTATATTAGAGTACAGTCTTTCTGCAACAATAAATTAAACAATATAATCCATAGGTACAGTTCACTACGTAAGTTTCGACAAAGCTCTCCACACTGGGGATATTGACGAATTTCTTCCAAATACCCTGGAAGAGGATAAAAATATAACTGTAAATTTCAAAGTAACCAGCTCGAAAATCGGTATGGCTTATAACTGCTGAAAGTGAGAAAAAGAAGCATAAAGAATGACACATTTATTTCCAACCACTTGAAGATGTCATGCACAAAAGAAAGATTTTGATTTAGACACAATACATAAGCAATGTGTGACTTTTTATAAGTGTACATAGCCAATGTTCTGGACTCGAAACCACTTCGTTATTTTGTCGGTATGGCATATATGCGCCCGCAGAATCGCATTAACGGCGTAATTTTATTCTTAATTGCACATTGAAATGGCTTCATCCGATACCAAACCCTTCACTTGCATTGAAAATACGCCAGGAGTAGTGAATTTTAAGCAGTGCTGCGGCAAAGAGTAATTAACCACTATTTTCCTGACTTTTCATACCAGAAGCCACATGTCTTCCGAGTTCAGAAAAATGAAGTGAGTCTGCGCTATCACATCGAGAGAATATCAGATACTAATCAGAAATGCGTTCAATATGTTAAGGAATGTAGTCTACTTGAGAATCTTCACTCTGCAACCTTCATGAAACACAACAGAAAACTTAATAGACAACGTATTGAAAAATTTCGTCTTATTTTCCCTCTAGCGACATACTCAGGATTCAATTCCGTGGAGCAGGACGAACAGCTTCTATCAAGATTTAATACCAAGGATGACAGAAAGATTATAGGCTTCCACGAGGTAACCCGCTAAGGATAGCACACCAGAGACCGAAGACTCGAGTGCGTTCACATTTCTTTTCTCTTCGAGTTTGCCGTCTCTGGAACGCTTTACCGGCGGCCGTAACTACAGCACCATCTGTGGACACTTTTAAGCGGAAGCTGGACAATCATGCAGAAATGCATGGTTTGTGTCTTATCCTCTTAAAATTTGAAACCACACTGTCAATGGATAAGCATACAAGCTGAATCCCCACGACCCGTCCTGTCTTCTCTCACTGTACCGACTACTCTATCTTTTCTTTAGTCACCTTTATTATTTCACTTATCTCAACCTATATTATCTACACTACAACCTATTATTATTACTATTCTACTTTTATGACTATACCGAATGACCAACGGGTTTTAGGTCAAACTCCATTCACGGCAGCAGCTGAGTCGTAACATACTGCACACTACAAACCACAATCTTGACCAATCCTCGCACCACTCCTCTTGGAGTCTACCAGAGCTAAAGCAGTCGAGTGGCGGGATTTACTACGCATAAGTTAACCGAAGATCTGGAACCTCTACCTTACAATCAAGAAGCGAGCTCAAAGAAACCATTGGTTTATACCAGCTCGTAATCAGGATATTGGATATTGAAGACAAATTGTTTGTAAGGGACTAGTCCGCGTAGTCTGGTTAGTTGCGTTGTAATAGGTCATTACGGAGCTCGCATGCTCCTTCCCTTCATTGAGTGACTGCCTCTCGTTGTGCCGCATTTATATAATAAAGGTAGGAAAATGTAGTGGTGTGCTGACGAGCTGAAGGAGTTGTAAACTTTAAAGACAAAATATTAAACAACCGAAGGGAGAAGATGACACAATCAAATGACCTTGAATCAATATATCTTGGTCTCCTAGGTAATTTGTAGCAGTAATAGCATAGAAGATGCTTAGTGGAGAAATGTGTAATGAAAATGAATTACATAGGGCTTATGTCGCTAATATACTGCGAAGAGAGGTCTCAATTTATTTCCATAGGAGTGGCTAGAGCAATAAGCCATTTAGATCCATTTTTAGACTTGCTAAAGACTCTTCAACTGAATCTGTATGAGTAGCATTTACAGGATACACCTACTCCGGTGAGTCACGGACTTTTTGATGAATATAACCTAAAGATGAATTCCACATTGCTCAGCATTTCGAACAATGTAGCCATGATCATCGTCGCATGTTGCACTCTAACCTTAAAGATAACCCTACTTTAGTCCTACCCTTGCCCTTATCCTGAATCAGAGTGGAAATTAACGAAGATTATGAAAAGCTTGTAGTTGTAATGTTGAGCGATCTGGTTGTTCGGTTCAAAGGCACTCGAACTGATATCAATTCTTTTATCTCGTCCTATATTTTGGGAATTTGCCTTGGAAGAGAGGAAACAACATGATGTTGAAAAAATAGAGGGGAGGGAGAATAAATGTCAAAAGCCAGTCGGACAAAAGTGGTAAATAGTGTGAATAATAATAAGGAAGTGGGCGAACTTTAATCGTGACCATTTTACCATTATTTGGCCAGAAATTCGCCGTTGTGACTATTATTTAATCACTTTTTTAAACCATTCTTACCACTCGCTCAATTGTACTGGATATTCATATTTTTGCCCGACTTAGTCTGGTCCACACATATAAACCATCTATATATAAACACGGAGACTTCAATTTTAATGAATTAATGTATCTAAATTATACTAAAACTGTGTATACACATACTGTTTTAGTCTTGAAATATACATAACGTACACAAAAACAGGCAAATCTTGGTTAAATAATGGGCAAAAGCCACCATGGTTGGGCAGATGGTAAGAATAGTTCAATAATGGTAAAATATCTAAATAATGGTCACAACAGTAAAATTTTGGTCAAGTAATGGTTAAATTGCAAAGATCTTGTTACAGTCAAAATCTGTCCATCTTCCTATCTTTGACCATGCCCATTATTCGCTCGTTTCTTGACGTCCTTGTCCGACAGGTTTAACCTTTGAGTTCTCAAAATTACTATTTACTAAGCATTACTGTGGGTCTAGAAAGGGATTATATTTCTAAATGACAGTAATATCCATGTGTTGTTCTACCAATATTTGTGTAGTATTCTGATGTTAAGTTTCATTGTTGAAAAACATTGAATACCCGTGTTCACTTACCAACCTAACTAACCTGCATCAAATCTCTATCTTGAAGTGTTTGAACTTCGTTGAGTTTGTATACTAATCATAGACAATAAAGGAACAATGAATAGTGATGCTCGGTTAAGAAGACTAAACTAAGACCCGCGATCTACAGATCAGTGTTTGCCGTTTCATTCTAACAGGCAACTACGTAGATTCATCGGGGATACTGGTCATAAGACCTGATGACAAGCAAACTGATTTCCAACAAAATCAGTGCCTCAATTAGCTTTCGGATTTGACCACTGTGATATCGGAAGGAACAACTGAAATAGTGTACAGGGTCTCTAAATGTAGTCAGCATCCATCCTATGTGGGGTGCTGTCATTGGTACTCCAACTGTAGTTTGGTTAATACATCTGAATTGTATCTTTAATACTGATTAGTCAGATCTGCAGTCATCTTTCTTCCTCTTTCTTTTCCTAAGGTACTTTCGTCCTTTGCATTAAGAATGGAACATAGAGCTCAAAGCTCTGAAGCTTCAGTGGTGGGGTCATGTTATTACGGGGTAGGGTTACTAGCCTGATCATGGAGCCCTGATAACTTGGGAATTCTTGGTAGAAGCTGTAATCTCATGGCTATTTCAGATTTCAGCTAGAGCTTATTCTGGCTTTCACCGCTTACTTGTCGGTGTACATTTACAGTGACTTCCATCCTTAGGCCTTCAACATCTTTCGCATGTAGTCGTATTGTTGTTCCTTTGGCCCCAATTTCTTTTCTCTTCAATTCTCACCTGAATTTCTAAGATATTCGGAAAACTGAATGGAATTCATCACGCGGGTGGTGGGTGCAAATTGCATCATTATCGGTAACCATTTAAAACACAAAATCAGACCACATTAATTCGAAAGCTACTGGTCAGTCATTTTTAAATTTAGAAGGGAATTTACATCACAAGAGGAGTTTATTCATCCTATGGTAATGTTACAAACACAACAGTTAAATGCTAGTTCAGTTCATCCCTCATTCTAAAGTAAGCAATATAATGTCGGCTTTTGACGCCTCTTTGTTGTATAATTTATATTTTACTCTGTCTTGTTTAAACAATTATACGGTCTTTATTATTACAAAGTATCCCTTAACTTGTGGGTTTTTAAACCGCAGTTTGTGTTTCCCTTTGCAGGTATCATTAAGAAATTCTAACAACTTACATAGTCTACATTTCACTTCTTACTTGGTACATACGAGAGAAATTTAAAATTCACATAAGCGGGTATTCAGCCATTTTACCAATATGATGGTTATCCGATTGAGTACTCATGGATGGTGTGTCTTAATTATAAGCGTTTTGGTCATATTCCTTTACTACTTGTCGTCATTCAATCCTATTGGACATCTGAAAGGCGAGGTTATTAGTGTCCGAAGGTTGTTAACTCGTTGTATACATCTTTCTGAAGAAGCTGGTGGTCTTATAAAATCTATACACTACATGAACAACTTGAATTCACGCATAAAATCTGGAGGTACGCTAAAAAAAGAACTGTTAACTGACGCTGATCTGGGATCTCATCGAATTATTGTATCGGGGATCTCATCAACGTTTCCGGAGTTGAAGGTATTTTTCATGGTGAACTCTTGTGTTCCTTACGTTTTGATTGATGCAAAATCTTTTTATTTTAATCAAATTGTTCTTCACATACTAAATTCTCCTGTGCTATGTCTCATGCTCTTACTGATCCGCTAAATTATCCAGTGGAGTAGGGGACACTTTGAATACTTCTATTTACTGAATGCAATATGGTTTGTGATTTTTATAAATAAATATAAGTAATATGTCAATAATTTGTCACTGGAAAAGTGAATGAAAGAGAGACGCTAGAAGAAATTGATAGCACTAAGAAAAATCCAACAAGAGATAGACAAGGAAGATAATCATATTATTTGCAGATTTTGCAGCCAATGTAAGGTCTATGATTTTCTTATTGTCCTTTGTATTTTGTCACAATGATTACTAAAGTTAACAAAACTAGTTAGGACAGAAGTAATACCATTCAAATTTATCAGTTTGTTATGTTGGTTTATTGAAGGAGAGCTAATAGCATGGAGCATGTTGCTAAGTTATTCGGTTTATTCGAACAAGTGTCCAGTCTATTTATGGTGCTGTGTTCGAATGGCTTAGTAACTTGTTTTAAATCTTTCTAATACTTCGTCTAAATGCATATTCAATTCCCTCAGTGTCTACAATAATCAGTGTAGTGTAGGAAATCAACTTTATAATTGGGGGAATTTTTATCGGTTGACAGTTTATTCGTACTTGGGTTACCAGTAATAAATCAGCAGCTACAGTATTGTAGTTTCAAAAAACGTCACTTGATGTCCTAAGTATGTTGATATAAATATATTATTTTGGCGTGTAATTTCGTCATCAAGCTCTATGACACAAAGATACTGCTAACGAGGTACACCTAAGTTTGATATTAGGTGGTAGGCGAAGTCAGTTTAGATATGTCCTCGGCTAACTGCTAACGTTCAATGGCTCTTCCTGTATATGGATTGTTGTGTGCACTCCTTTTAAATCCTCACGTTCTTGTTTCTACGGTAAAGTGTATCATAACTTGAGGTTAATTTATAGTGGCAGTCGTGATACAGACTGTTGTACTTCTTGTAGCCGTCTTTTTTACTGTTAGTATTCAATAACTTTAGATTTTTATGAGTGTCGAGTAAGGTGTAGATCCTTTTTCTACAATTATTTTTGTTTGTCTTAGTAGAGTGTTTTTCGAACAACGTGAGTTTTATTACTGTCTATTTGTATTGTCTTGACCACCAATTTTGAAGCAAAATAATAACTGCAACAGGTAGCTTAATCGTTTATGATATGCAATTTACCATTCATGCATAGGAATTTCAAACAAGTTAAGCATCTTTATTTATTGAGACTTTTGAATTCCCCTTTGTTTGGTTTCTTTGAACTATAATATTGGGACTGTTTTGGTATTTTGGCCTCTGTTATGAACCCATCTTGTACACCATGATTACGACTTGGATTTATTTGATTAGTCATATTTAGCTTTGGAATTCTGGATGCATGGTTTGTCTTGTTTGGGGCACTGGCATTCCGGTGAATGATGGTATTCCCACTGGACCTCTGACGTACCACCCGTAATTATCCACTAGGGTACTGAGCCACTATAGCCACTTCCTTAGCATTTGGCGACATTTTTTATTTATTGAAACTTGGGTTTTCTGATTTCGGTTCGACTGGACTGAAATGTTGAGTTTCTCTTGACTAATACCTTTGGCACAAGATGTTTTTATCGTGCCTAGATTAGCCAGTTAGACCGGTTGTGGGGTTAAGTGTGTTGGGTTTCGATCCTATTGGGAGAATAGTCTCTCATTAGGATGCAAATGCACCAAATAAGACAAAGTGCACGTCGTGGATTCCACTGCTAGGCACGAACAATCGAACATCTTCATTCACATATAATTCAACTGATTCCCTATTTCCATTTTAGGTTCGATCTGAGGAGCATGTGATGGCTGAACACTACCAATCAGATTATGCAAACAACGTTTTCCATTCAGATTTTCTAAATTCCCTTCCTAACGATGATCTCTTTGTGCCCGTTACAGACTTGGTTGTATGGATAGACCCATTAGATGCCACTCAAGAGTATACAGGTAAAGTAGTAATATCTGATTTATGTGTTGACATTAAAATTATTGTCCTTAAAAAAGTGGGTTTACATTGCGTTCTCGTCACCGTTTTCTTAAATAAGGATTCGTTTTTGTTGGTTATTGAAAATTGCATCGTTAAAGAGTTTAGAAGTAGGTATTGCTTATGTAATGACCTATTTCATTGAATATTGGTACTACCGTTTCGCTCATATAATTCCTAGTGATTTCATTTAGATGTTGAAGTACTAAGATATCGCTAATGCAACTCATCGTTTTTGTTTGTTACTGGAAATGAAATGCTACACTGTAGAATTGTTATCTGTTAAAGTCACCTTATCACTTTAAAAGCACAAAATAATCGAGCAAAGAATATTCTTTTCGATAAATTCCTCTTCCAGGATCTACAATTATATGTTTATATTTTGTGTTTTATAGATGTCTGAATGAATATTTTTGCTATATTGAAATCTTCTGAGCATCATTTTGCGTTAAAAGTACTCAACGAGTATTTGAAGTATAGCGCAAGGCTCAGCGAAGCAAAGACTACTGTTGACTTTATCCACCAGTGTATTGAAACAAACCGGTACCCGAAATCTTATTGGAAATCTCTACGCCGTTGCAGAGTCCGGCCTAACGATAAGACACTCAAACGCCATGCACGTAACCAAATTGACTCAATTCAATCGTGTATTACTGAGTTATCGAAGAATGTGACAGAAAGGTTCTATGTTGTCGACGAATTACCAGAAAACTTAAAGAAACTATTTTTAGATTATGTGGATGTAATTGTGAGTAATAGGAAAGAAAAGAAACGCCTGAAGCTGGTACAGAGCTTAGAGAACAAGGCACCTGAAACAAGATTTCCTCCTAACCCAAATCGTTTTATGTTTAATTTTTCAGATGTAATACTTAGTAAAGTGGATCTACAGGTTTTATCGCTTGGCCCTAAATTTTGTGATAGCCATCTAAAAATTAACAAAATGGATGCACAAATTCAGTTCGAAAGTCTCTACACTCAAACGGAAGGCCTAACACCCTCATCAACTGAAGATGTTGAAAGACTTAAATCAACGCTGGTCGACTGTTGCTATTATTACATGAACAGTAAACGCAATTCAGATAGTATCTTAACCAAAAAACATAGAGAAGCCCTGGATGTTCTCCGCAAAAATGACAACATAATAATAACAAGACCGGATAAGGGCTCAGGAGTGGTTATCTTGAACAAAGCGGATTACTTTGAGAAGATGAATACTATTCTTAATGATAATTCAAAATTCCAAAAAATCTCTTCTTCTCTAGATCCTATTGAAAAGATAGAGATACAGTTAGCGGAAACACTGAAAAGACTGAAACAACAAGGCTTCATCTCACAGAGTCAGTACACGTCACTTAAACCCACCGGAACGTTCACACCAAGACTATATGGCTCGCCTAAAGTGCACAAAAATGGTGTACCGCTACGAACAGTATTAGATATGCTAAATTCACCATACCATTTGGTAGCCAAATGGTTAGTTGAACTCTTACAGCCCCTTCATACTGAGTTGGTGAAACATAGTGTAAAGGATACTTTTGGATTCGTTGAAAGGATAAGAGATTTAAATGTTGATAATAAATTCATGATATCATTTGACGTATCTTCTTTGTTCACCAATGTACCTCTCATGGAAACAGTGGACTTTATATGTGAAGAACTCAAAAGACGAAACATTGAGGTTGGCATTCCTATATCTTTCATGAAGGAGCTTCTCTGGAAATGTACAATGAATGTCCACTTTTTATTTAATAAGGAACTATATAGACAAATCGACAGTGTGGCAATGGGACCCATTCTAGCCGACATTTTCCTTGCGAAACTAGAAAATGGGCCTTTGAAGTATGTTATTAATGAACTTGAATTCTATTGTCGATACATGGATGATACTTTTTGATTATGAAGAACGAAAAGGAGGCAAAGAACATCCTGGATAAATTTAATGAGGTACATCCTGCAATAAATTTTACTATTGAGAAAGAAAAAGACTAGTATTTCATTTTTAGACGTCCTTATGACCAGAAAAGAGGATGGCACAATAAGAAGTGTTTAGAGAAAACCTACATCATCGGGCCAGTACACACATTTTCTCAGCTTTGTGCCCTTGAAATACAAACGCAATCTAATAAAGTGCTTGGTCCACAGAGCAAGAGAGATTTGCTCGGATGAATGTCTTGACGAGGAGCTTAACAATATTAAACGGTTGCTAAGTGAGAATGGTTATCCCGAAAAGTTTATTGATAAGAATATGAATCGGAAACCAAAACAGCCCAAGTTACCAACAGTTCCGAAAAAGGCCTTGTTCTTACAGATGCAGTTCCTAGGAGACAACACAAGTGAGATACTAACACATCGCCTTAGAAATGTGGTAAAAAGAGCATTCCCTGCTGCTCAATTACGCTGTATCTTTAAAACCACTCCTCTTCTGCGTTCGGGAATAAAAGACAAACTGCCTAATTTCGCCTCTTCCATGTGTATATACCAATTTAACTGCTCCTGTGGAGCCAGTTACATAGGCCGTACAATTAGGCGTGTTTCTCGTCGAATTTCCGAACATCACCCTGCCTGGTTAAGCAAAGGTCAAACAAAATCTATTCACAGCGCTATTCTGGCGCATCTTGTGGATACAGAACACAAGATTGACGTTAATCATGCTTTCAGGGTCATTTACCGCATACCTACGAATCTCAATTTCGCTTTAAGTGTTCGACTTCTAAATATTGCTGAGGCTGTGGGGATCCATATTAATAAGCCTAATTTATGCACCCAAAAGAAGTTAGTTCAGTCATTATCAATACCTTGGCCATCCAGGTTTGAATAATCCAGAATTTTTGTGAAATTTCCCTAATTTTAGTTGATATTCTATTCGCTGTTATATCTTTATTATTATATTATAATTTAAGCATCTTTAATGAACTGTAATAGCATTGATCATACTTTACAAATCGATATTATTTAAAAGACGCTAATATTGTTATTAACTACTAATTTAAAATATTCTGTGTATATAAACATATATATAATTGTAGAGCCTGGAAGAGGAATTTATCGAAAAGAATACTCTTTGCTCGATTATTTTGTGTTTTATAGATGTCTGAATGAATATTTTTGTTATATTTTAAAAGCACACCAGGAGGAGCAACTTGTGTGCGCAAGAATGTATTGTGTGCTAAATTTAATACATTGTACTTTTTGAATAAAAAGAATGTGAATCATATGAAAGTGCATCAGTGGGTGGGCATTTTAGTAAATTAAACTTTCTTAATGACAACAACACGGAAAATTGTTTGTCTATACTCAGACAAAATAAGTATAAATCTATGGAGCACGTAGGAGCAATAAATATCACTGATTTAATGTCTGGGGTAAATCATAAGGTAGAGCTTGAAAAGTAAAAGTGAATATGGTGATAAAAGTTTGTGAAAAAAAAATTGATTAGACGAATCACTGTTAGCATCAAAATACAGAGGTTAGATAAAGCTTATTTCGTGACCATCAACTCAAGAAGTTGATGAAATACCAATCTCTTCTCTGCTAATTGCTCTAAAATCTGTTGATGTTTCGATATTAGGTATTTTTTAGAAAACAAGTGAATATATAACATACAAGGCAGTCTGGGATTTGTTTAATCGCATAGATTTGTTTCCATTACTATGTTATAGAGACACCTATTTAACTGGAATCATGCAAATGTTCTGATATCTGCAAATTTGATTTTTCACCGTAAATTTGTTCGTCAGTTCTAACACGTCTCTCGATTGTCTTCATTTGGCTCCTTTGATCCCGGTTGAATAAATGCTTTATAGGTGACAAATACTCAATGAAACTATTACGGCTAAGGAATGAATGATGCACTTTACGTTTAAATGACCATTTCTTAATGACGAAAAGTAGGAAAATAGCTAGATAGTAGGAATAAGGCTCATAAATATTGCAGCAAATCAATACTACAAAATAACTTACGTAAGAAAAAATCCACCCGTATTTTGTATTTGCCCAGTTGACTTTTCCTTTTGTTTATGTACTCAGCATCATTCTGTTATCAACCAAAGTTTTATTAGGGGTCATTTGTAACAAACTTCCCCACTCCCCCAATAACAACATACATGAATTACGGGGTAAGCAATAAGAGGATTCAAGTACAAAACTTTCTTTACACCGATGTTTGATGACACAAAATCAATCTTTAACAAACAGGACATTCTTCGGAAAAGTTGCTGTTAAAAAAAACAGTAAATGTCGTTTTTTCTTGCTTATCTGAAGACTTTTCTTGACTACCTTAATTGCCTAAGATGTAAGAACTACTAAGCAGCAATACCCTCTCCACAGGTTATCATTTAAAGATTTAATTCGCCTTCAGATCATTATTTAGTGAGCTGCTCTTTGTTGAACCATTGAGAGTTATTTATCAGCCGAATCAATTTGAAAATCGCAACAGTGAAATCTTTTGATATGGTGATTATTATTGGGTCTTCACACTTATGTTGCAAATTCCTACTAGATTATTTATTCGAGAGGATATGCATTTTCATCATTTGATCAAACTTAAGTTTCTTTTTTAAAGCTTATTGGTATCAATAGTTGATATGTTACCTTAAGTGAAATCCCACGGCACTGTGTATTATGAGTACAACTCAACCATATTAACATTGAAAATCGCAGTATGAGTAACAGTTATTGTGTCCTGCTTCAAAATTGTGTTGTTCCAGAAAACTAGATCTATTCAATCTATAGACTTTTTTTAAGTTTTAACTAATAATGGTATAACGTTTATATTTTCTGCCTGAATTTTGACTCCTTATTTCAGCCACTTTATTTGTCGATCAATTTAATTTCTTTGGGTACGGCAACTCTCAAAAAGTTTTAATTTCTCCAAAGGAGACTTATCATTGCAGCTCATCTGTGAAAAAAAACAACCTTATGCAATAATTAAGGAAAATTTAAAGTTCAGGCTTTAATTATTTATTGAAATGTGTGTACTACTAAGACTATATGTTAATAAAAACTAACATATTAGTATCATCATATCTTGTGAAAAACAAAAATTTATTGTACGTTGATTTTGAAAACCCGTACAAATGGTTGCATTTATTCAACAATTTAATTCATAAACTGAGTTCCTAGTAAAATTAGATCACTTCAAGTGATGTTTTTGTATGGATTAATCTGGGTATTGTTAGCAAAAGATTGACTGTGGCTTTTAGCTGTTAATTTGATCGTTGTTCAATTGGGTCAAATATTAGCTGATAATTGCAGTGCAACCCGAATTGACAAAAGTTTGAAAACGTGATGAGCTCACCATAAAAGTCCGGGTGTTCATCTAATAACTCGTCACAGACACGTACTCTAAAAAGTGCTAAAACTAGGATTAAACTGTTCAGTGCTTCTAAATTTCTGGTGTTTCAGCATTCAGCTTCTACTTGTAAGGAGAACTGCTACGAAAAAGCCATTGGTGTAAACACACTTACTTGTTACTGAAGGTCTCACCCGACTGCTCTCTATATGATTATTTGTATTTCAAGCGCTTACCACATGTGCTGTATCTAGATTTATGTGTACGGGACTAATGGATGACGTGAAGGATTCCAGTTTTCGTATTCTGAAGTTTTAACTAGTTCCCTGCTTAGCTGTATGGTGAACAGTTTAAATTTCCAGAATAGTGTTTTACTATCTTTTTCCCACCTGTTCATGTTCTCTTCAAGTTTTATATATTTTAAACAATGATGCTATTTAATTCTGCTTTCTATCATTCTTTTCGAACTGTAAAATAGAAGGTCTAACTGAATACGTCACAGTTATGATTTGCATCGTCCTTCATAATCGTCCAATAGCCGGTATTGTCCACCAACCGTTTCTGAATAAAACTTGTAAGTTCTTACTTAATTCAATATCATCTTCGTTTAATCATCTACTTCTTACTGGTTAAGTTACTTTTTAAACATTTGGTTTACTTCAGGGATTCGAACTAATTCGAGACTAATATACGAGTTAGCAGAGGAATTGTTTGTAAACGGCTGATTACTGGGGCATATTAGTAATGACAGGTTACGGCTAGATACTGGCCAATAATTTGAGAATCACCTATTTATAGTATCCTTGAGTTACTCATACTTGACACGCACCTGTTTTCGTTATATATACTACATATAAACTAGAACTAAATATATTATGCAAGTCACATTACCATGGAAAGACTCGTTTTATTTTTTATTTAACTACTACTTCTTGACAAATCCAAGCAAAGCAGTCAGCACCAAAAATCACTGATTTCTTGATATCAGTCGCTTTTCATTACCTTGTTTTCTAGGTGAGTGAGCAAGGTTTATAGAGAAATTATTTTTGTTTTGCACATCATATTCTTATAGTTACTGGTGGCCATAAACATAATATTTTAAGCAATCAGCAGGAAAGTTTGTTGATCTTATTTTAATCTGTCAGTAAAGCGAGACGTAGAAGTAAGTTGCTGCAAAATACATGAGGACAGAAGAAGTTGAACCAACTTGTACTCAGATTAGTAACTATTTGCCTTCAGCTCTCGTTGATTGGTTCGCCGACGGTAAAAGCAGATATCTTTCCGTCTGGATTTCATTACTTTGCTAACCAACATGTACCATATTTAAGTTTGTCTGTCATGTATTGAAGGATCATTTTCGAACGCCTTAACCTTTTTGCTTTAATATTTTTAATCAGCTGTAGTTTGTTGTTATGGCAGTAAGCTGAAATTATATATTTTAAAGATTATCAGTCAAATCAGTGAATTACTACTTCTAGAACTAGCCTTTTACTAAACGAGTAATCTACTGGTCGACATTGAACTTCTTTTTTTCATGTTTTGATAAAACAAATTGTTTTTTGCTGTTGCAATTATCATTTTTTGATGGAGTGCCTTTTAACATAAGTTGCAACACGAAATGTTTAAATGCAACTAGTAATAGTATTCAATCCTCTTTTTTGTATTAACTGCACATACAGCATGAAATCGATATAGAGAAGCACCGTGATTTTTGTTTGTTTGGTGGATTGTAAAGTATCAGTGATATGAGGTTAGTCCGTGGCGTTTAAATCTGACTAAACATATTGGTTACTAATAATAACCAGGAACCTGAGAGTTATAAAACGCAGAACATTAGATTACTATTAAATTATTGTAAATATATTTTTACAATTAAAGAGACAGTAGACATTATTTCCACATTTTAACCACGAAGATCTCCATGTCATATCGAAGTGTACCAGAGTTTTACCACTAAGACACATACTTTATTAGCCTAGTAAGTTCTTTGTACCGTGTTCACTACCAGCACACTGATCATTTTTATAACTTCAAGAGCTCTAAAAATGGAAAATATCAGCACCTAAGGGAAAATAAATCTGTATAGAAAATTGAACTATAGGTGGAACAAAACTTGGATTACTAATTATGTCAACCCCCTGTTACTTAGTAATGGACTACTATACGTTTTTGGTAAATATAAATGCGACTGTTTAGTGTGTGAAGATGACTTCGTCAATAAAAAAATATTATTCACTGAATTATCTTTTATTTTCCTCATAACTGAATGGGTATATTCTAAAAGTTTCTTTTCACCTGTAGTTCGATTTTTATTTTATCTAAAACTAGAACCTAGTACACTGTCGCCACCAAGAAATATGCCAATATCTTATGTAGATTTATTTTCCCTTAGGTGCTGATATTTTCCATTTTTAGAGCTCTTGAAGTTATAAAAATGATCAGTATGCTGGTAGTGAATACGGTGCAAAGAACTTATTAGGCTAATAAATTATTCGTCGTAGTGGTAAGACTCTGATGGAAATAGTGTCTATTGCATATTTGATTGCAAACGCAGTCAATTCAGTGGGTGTGCTTTTCACTTAGTTTATATATCCTTATTATTATTATTACTATTATAGATTGGGGTTGGGGTTCGTATGCACGTTCTTTGGACTTGCAGTCGGCTATAGAAACCCGTAAAGCACTTCCTCCTAAAGGTACCTTATCCGTAACTTATTCACGTTCACACCTGAATGAATCACGTATGCAAGGTTTAATAAAACTAGTGGCTCCAAATCAAGTTCATTTTATACCAGCTGGTGGTTCAGGTAAGCATAGTTTTTAAATTATTTTTCTTTCTTAAGTTGAATATTAAGTTTACCCATCTCTCAGCATATTTTGTTTTCACTAAACATTGTTCATAATAAGGCATCATAACAGTAAATGTCCAAAACAAGTTCACTTTTAACGGTTTGAAAAAATTTAGGCATTGGGTATATGATGTTCATCATAATAAACGTTTTTGTCTTTCCCAATGAATGAAAAACAAAACGATATTGTTTTTACTGACGTTTTGCTACTTAATGCTAACAGCTTTATCAAAGTATTATTAAACCGGAATTTACAAAATCTCAGCATATATATAACAAACAGTTAGGCGGTGAGAAAATAGACATAGGTCAAGTTAAAGGGACATATTGAAAGTAAAAGTAGCAATGAAGATAGCTAAACCAAATAACAAAGGTAATAGTATGTCTGTTATGATATCAAAATAAAGTTTACTAACTTGATCATCGTTCATCTGTCTGGGGGCATTTTTAGTTGTCACTTTGGTATTTAATCGGTACAAAGCTAAGGAAGTGTGTATACTGAGCTTTGGTCTCTAGCTTTCTAAATATGGTTCTTTTGACGGAACCATCCTCTCTTCTCGTTAGTAGGACGTCGAGGAAGTGTAGAGAGTCGTTGCATTCTCCTTCGTAGGTGAAATGGACCGCTGAGTGTGCATTATTGAAGTTGCTCAGAATCATATGACTACTTAACCCTTCATCGTACACCCAGCAGTCCATTTCACCTACGAAGGAGAATGCAACGACTCTCTACACTTCCTCGACGTCCTACTAACGAGAAGAGAGGATGGTTCCGTCAAAAGAACCATATTTAGAAAGCTAGAGACCAAAGCTCAGTATACACACTTCCTTAGCTTTGTACCGATGAAATACAAACGTAATCTGATCAGATGCTTAGCATTTAGAGCAAGGTCTATTTGTTCCGAAGACTGTGTAGAGAAAGAACTCCAGGTCATCCGAGACATTCTAAGCGAGAACGGATATCCAGAGAAGTTCATTAAAGCCAACATAGGTTACAATAGCCGTAAACATGAACTGGCAACGGTGGAGAAAAAGCCTCTGTTTTTACGTCTCCAATTCAAGGGAGATACTCTTGTGGAGATTCTATTGCAACGTTTAACCAGGGCGATCAAGAAAACTTTCTACTCCGCACGTCTGTGTCTATCCTTCAGTAGCCGTCCAATGTTCACCCAGCAACTCAAAGATGTCTTACCTAAGCTTAGCTCTTCTTCATGTATATACCATTTCAACTGTTCCTGTGGTTCAAGTTATATAGGGCGCACGATTAGGCAAGTTCGTCTACGGGTTCGAGAACATTTACCAGCTTGGTTCAGCAGGGGGGAAATTAAGTGCATGAAAAGCTCGATCCTGTCACACTTGGTCGATACTGGACATCACATCGATGTCAACACAGCTTTCAGGGTTATATACCGAATTCCGAAGTCGTTATCACTTACAGTTCGCTTACGTCTTCTACATATAGCTGAAGCTGTTGCAATAAGATCGACTAAACCGGAACTTTGTATCCAAAAAGAACACGTCCAGACGCTGCTCCTACCGTGGTCAAACTTGGATTGATGATTCTTCCCCTTAACCCTCTTGGCTTTTTTTCTTCCTTTGCTTATTATTACAAATATCATCATTACAATTATTGTTATTATTAATATTATTATCATTCGTCATAATTTATGCCCTTCATGCAAACATTCTCTCAATACTATCGAATGTTTTCGTTTATACTATCCGGACTTATTATTAGTGATATTATCTCTTTTCGTAATATATACCTCCACCTGTTTCATTTTACATATTCGTTATATCATTATGAACCTCTCATTGCAGTCTTACTATCTCCTGTTTAACACAGACCACTTTGTACTAGCCACTCACCTGACACCTTTTATAACCTTGAACTGACTTGCCAATTTCCCTACCCCACACTCTACAAATCTATTATGATTAATCACCATTGTCTCCCGTTTTACAATATTTTGTAATCGAATTCAGCCTAGCACGTTTGTCACACAAAAAAACGACTATTTATTTTGACACCCCATAACTAATCTGTTATTTTACGTTAAAAATGTATCTGCCGCATAACTGGCCTTTATTGTAACGACAACAAATATTATATTTTATAATTGTAAGAACCTGAAGAGAAATTATTGAAAAGAATATATATAACAAACAGTTAGGGGGTGAGAAAATAGACATAGGTCAAGTTAAAGGGACATATTGAAAGTAAAAGTAGCAATGAAGATAACTAAACCAAATAACAAAGGTAATAGTATGTCTGTTATGATATCAAAATAAAGTTTACTAACTTGATCATCGTTCGTCTGTCTGGGGGCATTTTTAGTTGTCAAGTTGGTCAATTGGTAAAGATAACAAAATCAAGTGTGGATTGTTGGATTTGATCGGTGTGTAAAATTATAAAAGTAGTGTGTGTTTACATAGTGAACTTGCTTATCACATTCGTGTTGATTTTGTCACTTGGTGGGGGAGGGAGGTGTTGTAACCAGGTCAGATTCTGTTTTAGTCCATCATTCCTATTCAGGCAATTTTGATTCCACTTGATATGAAGTGCTTCTGATATTAGACGTTCTTTGTGATTTCTGAAGTTTTTCTGGATTATTTCAATATTGTCAAAATCAATTTTGTGGCCTGATTCTATAGCATGTAGACCTATGGCTGATGATTTTTCAAGTTTTTGTAGTTCAACAGGATTTCTCGGTGGTCGAAGAGATGCTCTACGGTGTTCATTTCTTCTGATTTTGATTTCTCGAGATGTTTGTCCGATGTATATCGCATCACATTCCAAGCATTTTATTTTATAGACACAATTAGATAGAGAATCTTTGGGGATTTGGTCTTTTATATGGACAAGGTTGCTTTGAAGTGTGTCTGATGTTTTGAAGAAAACTCTAATATCGAGCTGATTGAGTACTCTTCTGATATCGTCTGACGTCTCTGCTCTATATGGAATGACGACTGTTGATGTCCATGTTTTCGGAATGCGTTTTCGGCCATACTTAATGTCTGTGTTGATTTTGTTGATGAAGTTCCATGGGTAGTTGTTTTGCTTGAGAGTTTCAGTAATGTTTGATATTTCTTCTTCTTTTTCTTTCTCGTCGGTTATCAGAGAGTGTGCTCGTCTAAGAAGACTTGAAACAACTGAAATCTTTGCGCTGATGGGGTGTGATGACTTGAAGTCTAAATATTTATTTGAGTGGGTTTTCTTCCTGAATATGGATATACTAAAATGTCCGTTTTCCCTTCTCTTAACTAGGCAGTCTAGAAATGGTAGTTCACCGACGTCTGATTCTGCTTCCGAAGTGAATTGGATTCTGGGAGATACACAGTTTATTTTCTCCAGGAATGAATTGTGTAGATCTCGTTTTAGTACTACAAAAGTATCATCTACATATCTTAACCATATTTTAGGAGTGAGTATGCTTGAAAAGATGTTATTTTCGAATTTATTCATGAAAAGGTCGGCGACTATTGGGGAGACTGGTGAACCCACAGCAACACCATTTGTCTGTCTATATAAACTCCCTTTAAATGTAAAATAATTATTTTCTAGACAGAATTTTAAGCTCTTAATTATTCGACTGGTGTCCGGTGGACATCTTTGTGATAGCGTTGTATCTGATTCTAGAAGACTGGAAATGATATCAAGACTTTCGGTAATAGGGATACTAGTATATAATGAATTAATATCATAGCTTACCATAATGTCTTCTTTATCAATTTCTCGGTGTTCCATTTGGGATTTGAAATCATATGAATTTCTCACAATATTTTGAGAGTCCTGTTGTGGCAGTTGTAGTATCGAGAGTAAGTATTTAAATAGGTTGGATGTCGGTGCGTTGGTGAAATCTATTACTGGTCTCAATGGAACTGTGGGTTCACGTATCTCACAGTTCCATTGAGACCAGTAATAGATTTCACCAACGCACCGACATCCAACCTATTTAAATACTTACTCTCGATACTACAACTGCCACAACAGGACTCTCAAAATATTGTGAGAAATTCATATGATTTCAAATCCCAAATGGAACACCGAGAAATTGATAAAGAAGACATTATGGTAAGCTATGATATTAATTCATTATATACTAGTATCCCTATTACCGAAAGTCTTGATATCATTTCCAGTCTTCTAGAATCAGATACAACGCTATCACAAAGATGTCCACCGGACACCAGTCGAATAATTAAGAGCTTAAAATTCTGTCTAGAAAATAATTATTTTACATTTAAAGGGAGTTTATATAGACAGACAAATGGTGTTGCTGTGGGTTCACCAGTCTCCCCAATAGTCGCCGACCTTTTCATGAATAAATTCGAAAATAACATCTTTTCAAGCATACTCACTCCTAAAATATGGTTAAGATATGTAGATGATACTTTTGTATTACTAAAATGAGATCTACACAATTCATTCCTGGAGAAAATAAACTGTGTATCTCCCAGAATCCAATTCACTTCGGAAGCAGAATCAGACGTCGGTGAACTACCATTTCTAGACTGCCTAGTTAAGAGAAGGGAAAACGGACATTTTAGTATATCCATATTCAGGAAGAAAACCCACTCAAATAAATATTTAGACTTCAAGTCATCACACCCCATCAGCGCAAAGATTTCAGTTGTTTCAAGTCTTCTTAGACGAGCACACTCTCTGATAACCGACGAGAAAGAAAAAGAAGAAGAAATATCAAACATTACTGAAACTCTCAAGCAAAACAACTACCCATGGAACTTCATCAACAAAATCAACACAGACATTAAGTATGGCCGAAAACGCATTCCGAAAACATGGACATCAACAGTCGTCATTCCATATAGAGCAGAGACGTCAGACGATATCAGAAGAGTACTCAATCAGCTCGACATTAGAGTTTTCTTCAAAACATCAGACACACTTCAAAGCAACCTTGTCCATATAAAAGACCAAATCCCCAAAGATTCTCTATCTAATTGTGTCTATAAAATAAAATGCTTGGAATGTGATGCGATATACATCGGACAAACATCTCGAGAAATCAAAATCAGAAGAAATGAACACCGTAGAGCATCTCTTCGACCACCGAGAAATCCTGTTGAACTAGAAAAACTTGAAAAATCATCAGCCATAGGTCTACATGCTATAGAATCAGGCCACAAAATTGATTTTGACAATATTGAAATAATCCAGAAAAACTTCAGAAATCACAAAGAACGTCTAATATCAGAAGCACTTCATATCAAGTGGAATCAAAATTGCCTGAATAGGAATGATGGACTAAAACAGAATCTGACCTGGTTACAACACCTCCCTCCCCCATCAAGTGACAAAATCAACACGAATGTGATAAGCAAGTTCACTATGTAAACACACACTACTTTTATAATTTTACACACCGATCAAATCCAACAATCCACACTTGATTTTGTTATCTTTACCAATTGACCAACTTGACAACTAAAAATGCCCCCAGACAGACGAACGATGATCAAGTTAGTAAACTTTATTTTGATATCATAACAGACATACTATTACCTTTGTTATTTGGTTTAGTTATCTTCATTGCTATTTTTACTTTCAATATGTCCCTTTAACTTGACCTATGTCTATTTTCTCACCCCCTAACTGTTTGTTATATATATTCTTTTCAATAATTTCTCTTCAGGTTCTTACAATTATAAAATATAATATTTGTTGTCGTTACAATAAAGGCCAGTTATGCGGCAGATACATTTTTAACGTAAAATAACAGATTAGTTATGGGGTGTCAAAATAAATAGTCGTTTTTTTGTGTGACAAACGTGCTAGGCTGAATTCGATTACAAAATATTGTAAAACGGGAGACAATGGTGATTAATCATAATAGATTTGTAGAGTGTGGGGTAGGGAAATTGGCAAGTCAGTTCAAGGTTATAAAAGGTGTCAGGTGAGTGGCTAGTACAAAGTGGTCTGTGTTAAACAGGAGATAGTAAGACTGCAATGAGAGGTTCATAATGATATAACGAATATGTAAAATGAAACAGGTGGAGGTATATATTACGAAAAGAGATAATATCACTAATAATAAGTCCGGATAGTATAAACGAAAACATTCGATAGTATTGAGAGAATGTTTGCATGAAGGGCATAAATTATGACGAATGATAATAATATTAATAATAACAATAATTGTAATGATGATATTTGTAATAATAAGCAAAGGAAGAAAAAAAGCCAAGAGGGTTAAGGGGAAGAATCATCAATCCAAGTTTGACCACGGTAGGAGCAGCGTCTGGACGTGTTCTTTTTGGATACAAAGTTCCGGTTTAGTCGATCTTATTGCAACAGCTTCAGCTATATGTAGAAGACGTAAGCGAACTGTAAGTGATAACGACTTGGGAATTCGGTATATAACCCTGAAAGCTGTGTTGACATCGATGTGATGTCCAGTATCGACCAAGTGTGACAGGATCGAGCTTTTCATGCACTTAATTTCCCCCCTGCTGAACCAAGCTGGTAAATGTTCTCGAACCCGTAGACGAACTTGCCTAATCGTGCGCCCTATATAACTTGAACCACAGGAACAGTTGAAATGGTATATACATGAAGAAGAGCTAAGCTTAGGTAAGACATCTTTGAGTTGCTGGGTGAACATTGGACGGCTACTGAAGGATAGACACAGACGTGCGGAGTAGAAAGTTTTCTTGATCGCCCTGGTTAAACGTTGCAATAGAATCTCCACAAGAGTATCTCCCTTGAATTGGAGACGTAAAAACAGAGGCTTTTTCTCCACCGTTGCCAGTTCATGTTTACGGCTATTGTAACCTATGTTGGCTTTAATGAACTTCTCTGGATATCCGTTCTCGCTTAGAATGTCTCGGATGACCTGGAGTTCTTTCTCTACACAGTCTTCGGAACAAATAGACCTTGCTCTAAATGCTAAGCATCTGATCAGATTACGTTTGTATTTCATCGGTACAAAGCTAAGGAAGTGTGTATACTGAGCTTTGGTCTCTAGCTTTCTAAATATGGTTCTTTTGACGGAACCATCCTCTCTTCTCGTTAGTAGGACGTCGAGGAAGTGTAGAGAGTCGTTGCATTCTCCTTCGTAGGTGAAATGGACTGCTGGGTGTACGATGAAGGGTTAAGTAGTCATATGATTCTGAGCAACTTCAATAATGCACACTCAGCGGTCCATTTCACCTACGAAGGAGAATGCAACGACTCTCTACACTTCCTCGACGTCCTACTAACGAGAAGAGAGGATGGTTCCGTCAAAAGAACCATATTTAGAAAGCTAGAGACCAAAGCTCAGTATACACACTTCCTTAGCTTTGTACCGATTAAATACCAAAGTGACAACTAAAAATGCCCCCAGACAGACGAACGATGATCAAGTTAGTAAACTTTATTTTGATATCATAACAGACATACTATTACCTTTGTTATTTGGTTTAGCTATCTTCATTGCTACTTTTACTTTCAATATGTCCCTTTAACTTGACCTATGTCTATTTTCTCACCGCCTAACTGTTTGTTATATATATGCTGAGATTTTGTAAATTCCGGTTTAATAATACTTTGATAAAGCTGTTAGCATTAAGTAGCAAAACGTCAGTAAAAACAATATCGTTTTGTTTTTCATTCATTTGGAAATACAAAAGCTTTATTATAATGAACATCATAATCATGGTCATAAAGGTTTGTATGTTACCTTACAACATGGTATACCAGGAATTGGGTGTTTTACTTATCTTTACAGCATGCATCTGTGCATTGATTGTTTATAAATGCGCAATGTAGTATGTGGAAAATGTCTTCCATAGTGGCACGTGATTTCTTCACTATATGTCAGTGTGTATTGCTTTTTACAAACTGCACATAAATCATATTATAGTCGTAAATTCATTTTTAAATATCTCCGCATCTAATGAAAAAGTAATCTTTTTAGATTGTTTTGGCTCCTGGAACTTCTCAGTGGTACATATCGTTAGCTCATGTATGTCGGTAATGCTGAATCCTAAAAATTAATTTTCTGCTGAGTTTAATATCTACGAGACTTTAATTTAAAGGATTTCCTACTTTTTTAAGGGAGCAGTAGTAAGTTGACTTCCTGATTAATTTTCGGAAAGACTTTCTATTACTAATCTTCATTCCCTTTTAATAACGGAAATGCCTAAAGGTCATACTCTACGGAATATACGTTGAAGCAGTGTCATACCACATATTGTATTGATAAATATTTGGAAACCAGAAATTCTACACATCTGAATGTTTATGTTTTTGTTTCTTTCTATTCTTTTCGATTCCACCGTCCATTGAAATCAGTTAATACCTTACTTCTGAGGTACATTATAAAATCTTGACTTTCAAACTTTTTGGTAACGTTTGATAATGTACTTCGTCCAATCACTGCTCATTTAATGACTAAAGCATCTACGTAAAGCTTTATAAAAAAAGTTCAATGGATAAAGTTGACACTTCAGTAAAGCACAAATAAATGTAGGGAAAAGAAATGTTACAAAATTACAGTTGACGGAAAATATAGAAATTAGATTAAGATTATTGAGAACTGTCGGAATCTCGAAGATGACGAGGAGTGAATTCATCTGCGTCTTCGTAAACGATTTTGAGTCATGTTACGAGCAGTCTGCAACCACTGATTTTTCACATCCTGAGGACATCAGTTAGATACTGAATTGTGTCGCCTAGATCAACAGTCAAGGAATAATGTGATTGATTCATTTTATGTCTTCGTCTGACTAATAGTTCTTTTGTAACCTAGTCCTACATCAGCTAATCTTGCTAGTTGTAAAAGATCTTTGCTTCGCATGCGTAACACGTGTTTTAGCTATATCAAACGATAGAACTAGACCATCTAATCTTTTGAATGCGCCTTCCTGTCGAATTCTGCACGCATTACATCATTCTTACTGATCATACTGCACGACCCAACACGGGACACTAAGTGCAAATCTCTATGAGCGACAAAGACTAGTGTTTTAACATCTTAGAATTTCAACAGCCTCGTTGAATTACCGTATAGTGAAATGAAGTGAATTACAATAATGCCATCGTGCAAACTCTAAACAAGCTGATTGTTAATTTAGTTTATTAACCTCTCCATTTCATAATCCATAAAGTGGTGTTAAAACATCCTCAGAAAGAACTCATTTCGAGCATGTAACAAAGAACCTCTACTGAAGACTACTTCACTCGTTCATGAATTTTGAAATTTAGTCTCAGAACTTAATCGTAAATGACTGGAAATTTCACATATTTTCTAATTTAACAGTCTTCAATGAGAAAACATCTCGTATTTATCAACAGGAACTTCCTCTAACCCAGCTCCTACCATTTACTAGTACAATTACCTTCATCACGATCATCATTGGAGTTGTCGCAAGCAGTCATTCACATAAGACCATAGATTTACACAATACTAATTATCAATCTACCAATAATTATCTTTCACTTTGTTGTTTTCCAACTAGGTTTTAAGGTGATTAGTGTGATTAAAGGTGATGCAGATTTGTATGTCCACCCGTCATCTACACGTCGCTGGGATGTTTGTGCTGCACAAGCAGTTTTAGAATCTGCTGGTGGTCGTTTAACTGGACTCGATGGTTCTCTTCTCGAGTACGCTCCTAAGGCCGATCCTGTCATTCCAAGTAAGATTGGATTGTTCGGGGCTGCAGATCAAAAATCTTATGATATTTGGATTGATAGAATGTACAAATTTTTTAAAACCTAAAATTTGCATCCCTGTGAACAACAAACGCACCAAACTTCTCTTCCTCATAAAAATATTTATTTGTACGCTGGGTAACAGCTGTGTATAATAATATTTTCATTTCATTTATGCATTATTTCTTGCTTCGCACTCTTAATTGTATTTATAATATGGTGTTCATTTTTCTCAGAGTTACTTTAATTCATACTACATCCCTCTACATTCACCTTTGTTTTTGTTTTATTTGACTCCTCTGTTCAGTCAATTCGAATTGTCTGTGAGGTGTACATAAAGAATTTCATACTAATTATATCATGTATCTTTTGAGTGATCTTTTATTTGCACAAATGACTTAGGTATATGTAGCTAATGTTCTGGTAACTGTCCACATTTACTGTAATATCCCTACGGAGATTTTGTAACATTAATGCGGTATAAAACAAACCAAGGATAAGATGGATGTAAATTTGGATTAGTCGTATAATTAAAGCTAACTAACTGTGAAATGTGAGTGTTAGCAAGCTTTGCATCTGAAATCAAAATATTTGCATCCTAAATATCTGCCGATGTGGTGTAAAATGCATTGTTGCTTCAATTCGTTATAAAGATTGCAACCATACCGTTTTTGTGGTTATACGAATAGATCTTTTGGCTAAAGTATTGGGGTTTTTATCGTCTGAGTTGCATCATCAACGAGATCATTCATTGTCTTGAGTTAGTAATTAGATAATTGTATTCTCTTTTTACCATTAGAAATGCGTTTCAAATGTTTTCAACAAGCATTTTTGAAAGAAATTGAATACAGTTTGTTTCTTCAAAGTGATAAATCTGACTGAATTTCACTTGAATTTGCACTGAAGTACAGTGGTTCAAGTTTTCATATTTCATGGAAAACACACAATTCGAAGAAAAAAAATGGAAACGTAAGGGATGACAAATAAATACATAGGGAATTATGTGAACTCAATTCAATGGATACCAGACACTGGCCCGCCGTCTGTAAGTGAGGTCACAAAAGCTATCTGTAATCTGAAACGAGGCAAAGCGGCAGGACCCGACGGAATTATTCCGGAGGTGTTTAAATATGGTGGTGACACACTAGTATATAGTTTAACTAAGGTACTAGGTAACGTCTGGGAATCAGAGACGGTTCCATCAGATTGGGGTAAGTCACTTATTATACCGATATTCAAGAAGGGAGACAAGTCCTCATGTGATAATCATAGAGGAATCAGCCTGACGAACATAGTCTCTAAAATCCTAGGCTCAGTAATCATGCACAGACTAAGCCGAACTCGGGAGGAACAAACGAGGGAAAATCAAGCAGGCTTTAGGCCAGGTAGAGGGTGCATAGATCATATCTTCACTCTCCGACAGATCCTAGAACATAGACGCACTTTTCGGCATCCAACAATTGCCATATTTCTTGACTTGAAGGCGGCCTTCGACTCCATGGATCGAAAAGCACTATGGCAATGTTTGACTGTGAAGGGAGTGGCAAGAATAATAATTTGCTTTATTCCAGAAACAGTACTAGTGGTACAGTGTGGAATTTTCAGCACAATATCTACAATATTTGCATCTAATGTTACAAACATTTAAAAGGAGTATTTAACAAAAAAAAATCTAAAGACACCAACAGCAAAAAAAAAAAACAGGATAAACACAAAAATAATTATAAATGCGAAAAAATACCAAGAAGTAGAAAGGAAAATAAACATCATATAATAATAACTCAGTATTGGGTAGTGGAAGCTATGATATGATTATGCATGGTGACAGTAAAGCTATAGTCATACAAGAAGTTATGAAATGATATTTAAGAATGTTTATCGCCAAGATGGTCAGTTTATTTGGTTGAAAGAACTCTAAACAATCATAAAATAACATTTCAGGGTTGTTGTTTTGTTTTTTATTGTCAGGTCTAATGCAGTGTTTGTAGTGGAAGTGTGAGTAATCCTGAATAATACAAAATTTTTTAAGGTGGTGACAATGGCGTTCACAACCAATGATTGTCAGTTTAATATTGCAGAAAAGTATAGAAAATAAGAAAAACACAAAACTAATAATTACTTGATGGTTAATGACAGGACAATTTTGTAATACTCATGGTGCTAATAGAGTCGGAACCAGTGGATACACAATAGAAGGAATATAGTAAAGTACAAAAAAGGAAGCCAATGTTAATAATTTAGGTAGCTAAGTATGTTTGAGTAGGAGTTCACTATAGAATACAAAATAAGAGAGAAATAAAAGAGCCTAAAATTATGTTATTAACAACAAAGCAAGTCATAGGTTTCGCGCTTAACATTGTCTCTGTCGCTTAGAACATGGGCCAAGTATGGTATCGTTGAGTTCCTGTACTTGGTTGTACGAGCATAGATTATTTCATACTGATTTCTGGTTTTACCTGATGAGATACAAGGCGAGAGTTGGGAATAGAGAGGGTGTTGGGGGTCGGAGAGTATGGTTTTTGACCATTTTTCGCATGTATTCAGATGCCTATCAACTGATGTAGTGACGAGCTGACTGAGTTTTACACCACTAGTCCTACTGACTACCTTCAACATCCTTCTCAGGATGGTGTGGTCCTTTTTTCAGTAGACCAGGAAAGACTAACGGGGAGCACAGTAAAGTAGAATGGGTAAGATACGAGAGTTGACAAATTGTGAAAGTAGAGGTTGGGTGATTCCAGATTGTCTAAGTTTCTTAATGTAGTAGGTAAGACAGAACACTTTCTTAGAAATCGTTAGGATATGAGATGTCCAAGTAAGGTCGGAAGATAGAACTAGACCGAGGTATTTTGCATTAGACTTAGTTTCAATTTTAGTCCCCTCAATGCAACAGTTTTCATGAGAACTTACTAGTGTTTGTAGATCTCGTTTATGCCTAAGGGAGAAGTCAATAGTCTGGCATTTTGAGGGATTCAGCATGAGACCATTTAGTTTGGACCACTCACTGATGTCCGACAGGAAGCTATTTAATTTGAAACAGTCTGACTGAGACCTAATGGGAAACGATACAGACAGGTCATCTGCATATTTGACGAAGTTGATTTCATCTGAAAGAGGTAAATCATGTAAGAAGAAGGAAAAGAGAAACGGAGAAAGAACAGCACCCTGAGGAACTCCAGCTTCAATGAGCAAAGGAGAGGAAGATACACCATTATATACCGTGTACTGCATCCTATTATAGAAGTAAGACTGTAGCCAGTTGATAGCCCAGGGCTCAGTTTGTGTAAGGCTAAGCTTGTTTAACAATAGGCCTCTAGGTACAGAGTCGAAAGCAGATGTATAGTCAAGGAACGTACAACGGACAAACTTGGCCCCTTTGTCTAAGGAGGATACAATGTTGTGATGAAACACAGCATCAGCGTCCAAAGTACTTCTACCCTGTTTGTAAGCAAACTGCTTTGGATCGTTTGAAAACTTAGGGAGGGAACAAGTTTTAGTAACAATAATTTCTCCATTAGTTTCAAAAAAGGAGAGGTAATAGCGATAGGTCTAAACTTAGCATTATTACCAGAGCCTGACTTGGGTACAGGGATGATTTTAATATCTTTCCACAGAGTAGGTACAACATTTTTAGAAAAAGAAGTATTAAAAATGTTTGTAAGTGGGTTGCTTAAAATATCAGTACATTTCCTTAGGACAATGGCAGGTATACCATCATGGCCTAGACTCTGGGAAGGTTTAAGAGATTTTCCCGACCGAAAGCTGCTACCTTGACGTGGTGGTCGGGCTTGCATATCGCAATGACCCAACGAGCTACATTGGCTGGAACTTAAGTTCCTGTAGGTCCTACCATGCCAGAAAGGTTGTTTGGATAGCGGTTAGACAAAAAGCAGCTACCCAATCCAATGCCATGACTCAAACAAAATCACAAAATATCATGCCGGATCGGTCGGGGCCCGGATTAACAACGACCGCGCTTCCTGCTGCCGTGTCACAAGGCAGAAGTGATAAATACGCTACTGAGACACACCAAATAAAAAAGAAAAAACAAAAACAGGCCGTGTTTGACCGGCCTCAAGCAGTTGTCCCTTGGGCTCTGCGGTCACGCAACCAACTTCCACGGTGTGGGCAGCCGGGAAGTAACAATCGCCCTCACAATCCGAAGTGCACGCGAAACCTCTCTAATCCTCACTCATCTTTGTATCCATCTTCATCTCTATTATCTTGCCTTCCTTCTACCAATGCAACTCCTCTACTTGATGGCTCTTCACTTCCTCTTCAATCTGTCTGCACTGATAACGATGGAAGCCAAAAAGCCACCATCGATAGTCTCCTAAAGCCACGCCACCAATTTCATATAGGAGCATTTAATGTTAGGACACAATGTTTAAGAGATTTTAAACATTTAAGAACATCAGAAGTTTTAAAACTATTAAAGTCACTGGTCATGTTATTTGTTACATTGAAGATAAAAGGTACATTAGGAGGACGGATAAAAGATCTATTAAGAGTATTTACATCAACAGAGGGGGCACAAGAACTATGCTTACCACAATCTTTAATTTCTTTGAAAAGCTTCCACATGTTCCCAGGAGTTTTACATGACAAAATTCTTTGATTATAAATATTGTTTGACCTCTTGATTTCGGATTTAATTTGGATGTTTATCCTCCTAAGACCAGCTTTATCCTTAGCCTTTTACAGTCTCTCTTTTTCTCTTCGAATCTTTTTGAGATGAGGGGAAGAGAAACGGTCTATTCTTTTGAAAAGTATCTGTTTTGGACAGCATATATCAAGGCAGAATTTAAGATAGTCAGTCAGATTGGAAATAGTATCATCCAGGGTGTGTTCAGTGAAAAGTTCCCAGTTTGTGTCATTTAACATACATCTTAGTTTGAGCACGTTTTCTTGTGAGTAACATCTTTGTACTAATCAAGGCACTCTACTCAAACTCACGTAGCCGTGTAAGGGCTTATGGGGAACTGTCATCTGAATTGATAACAACCAATGGTGTCCGTCAAGGATGTCCACTTTCCCCTTTTCTGTTTAACTTCATCATATATATGCCAATGGAAGTATCCTTAACTGAACTTAACGACTTAGGAATCTACTTGTTACCAGAGTATAGTCTTATGGACTTAGAATATGCAGATGACATAGTCCTGTTATGGGAGGACGCTGACAAAATGCAGAGTCTTCTGAACACCTTGTGTAGCAATCTTCGTATGTTTGGCATGCGACTCGCCCCTGTAAAATGTAGGATGCTGCTACAGGACTGGACTACGTCAACTCCTAGCTTGGTGATAGGGAGTGAAGTGATAGAACATGTTGACCACTTCACCTATTTGGGAAATTGTATCAGTATCAACGGACTGACTGGTGACGAAATCTCAGCACGGATCCGAAAAGCTCGGGATGCTTTCGCTGACTTACACCGTCTCTGGCGTAGGCGTGACATCCGGCTATCAACCAAAGGACGTGTGTACTGCTCAGCAGTTCGCTACGTCCTTCTCTATGGCTCTGAAACATGGCCAATACGAGTTGAAGACATGAAAATTTTGACTGCTTTTGATCATAGGTGTCTACGATCTCTTTCTCGCGTTAGGTGGTATAATAAGGTAAGTAATGTTGACGTTAGGCGTAGAGTGTTGGGCAAAGAGGGAAAATCAATCGACGAGGCTATAAAGTTACATAGATTGAGATGACTAGGTCACGTGCTGCGCATGCCTAACCATCGCCTCTCCCGACGGACGGGCATTACTAGCTGATATAGGTGCAGGTTGGAAAAGAGTAAGTGGTAGACAAACAAAAACATGGCATCAATCCATGAAATCCTTGACAGTTAATCTGAGTCAGGTAGGGAGATGCAGACTTCCGGGTTGGGGCCCTCGAGACTCTAAGAATCAATGGCTGGAGACACTAGGTGACATGGCTCAAAATCGTTGTCAATGCTGCAGATGTATTCAGTCTCTTTAACCTTCATATTCCTTTCTACCATTACTCATTCTGTTTCACTCTTATACTTGTCAAAACTCTATTGATTCTTGAACAAAGCAAGAACAAAAATTGTACCAGGATAATATGAGCTCATCTTTTATTATTTCGAGGATTCTTCTCAACTGGTTACAACCTGAACGATAAAAAATATGAATTACATTACATTCAAGATTTGAACATAATTTTCCACGATCACAAGGAGTAATTGGTAGGAAGTAAAAGTAACATTAGTCCGGAATGATTTAACTAATTAAGAGTTACAAACACTGACTATTTAAAGAATAATTCAAATGAACTGTGATCAATATTTGACAGTTTATGAATAATTATAGAATAATTAGGCAATTAGGCTTGGAAACAAAAACAAGGTGTTGTATATGTTTTTTTGTTGTTACCAAGGCAGTGCAAGATTAACCACTGTCTCTCTTTGCGTACATAGATTTGGTTTAAGTTGTCTGATAGCAATTGCTTCAGCAAAGCATAGCAAGTTAGGTTTCTTTTACTTGTTGATTATTTTGAATGACTTCAAGTTGTCTACATTATGACTAGTGTCTAAAAGATGACGCGCAATTGCACTGTTTAATACTTGTGGATCTTTCAGTCTCAGGTTCTTTGGTATGTGTTCAGAAATGCGGACAATAACCCTTCTCTCTGTTCTTCCGATGTAGGTGCTTTGGCACGTACATGTAAATTGGTAGACACAGTTGGAGGTAACATGAGGTGGGTATTTGTCCACTTTTGATTGTCTCAAACAACTAGTTGTTTGATAAACACAAACAAGCTTGGCGGCTGGATATGTTTGTAGCGTAAATAATTCCCCAAAATTATTAACCATAGCAATCATCACTCAACATTGGATGCTGACCACCACTGTTTAAGTCGACTTGTTTAGCTGAAGGCTTCCGGTCAAGCATCTCCGCCATCTGGTACTCCGTCGTGTCACGTGCGTGCACGATTACTAGCTAGCTAAGCATTCACCTCTACCCGCGATTTTGTCCCGAAATATAATACGTACTTTGGACGAAAAAATCTGGTCTTTTGCTTTACCATTTGGTACTCGAAGAACGAACACTATAGAAGTTGTTGGTATAAGATCTTGCGTTAGTATAATCCGTACACCTCGCGAACGTCGATACCGTCGATCTCTAAATGTTCTTTTCAGAGCAGCGTTCAGTCTGCATCTTATTCTACTGGCAGTATCATCACCTTTGAATGCAAGCTGCAGAAAGATAGGCTTTTTCTCCACTGTGCTGATTTTCACTTTTTCAACATGACGTCTCCCATACTTGTCAATGAACTTTTGTGGGTAACCATTGTCACGTAGGCATTTCTCCACAGTGGATAGCTCTTCATCAATCTTTTCTTCTGAACACAGTTTCCTTACACGATCAAATAATGTTCTCACCAATGCTTTTTTGTAACTTATAGGGCAGAAACTTTTGAAGTTAAGATAAACCGCCCTCCATGTCTCTTTTCTGTGTATATCTTATGATTTTGCCGTCTATATCTCGTTGGACACCCAGGTCAAGAAAATGGAACTTCTCCTCTTTTTCATGCTCCATGTTAAACTTAATATTAGGATGGGCGCTGTTCAAGACTTTTAGTACTTGAGATGCATCATCGAAAGAATTACAAATAACGAAAGTATCGTCGACATACCTGGTATAGAAATCGGTCTGACTGATTGCAGATTTCAGCCTTGTTTGTTCCAGACTACCCATGAAAATATCTGCCAGAATCGGACCCAGGGGGCTTCCCATGGCGACTCCGTCAATTTGACGGTACAGAATGTTGTTAAACTGGAACTGTACGTCTTTGGTGCACATAAGTAAAAGTTGTTTGAGTTCGTTCTTGGGTAGAGGAAGAAGTTCGGCATGTTGACATATAATTTGTATTGTTTCTTCTAATGGAATTTTTGTAAACAGTGAAGACACGTCGAAGGACACCATAAATTTATTTGAGATGCTTACATTCTCTAATTGTTTAGAGAATTGGAAGGTGTCTTTCAGGCTATAGACTGCTAATTTACAACGGATCGGTTCTAACATTTGTGCTAGCCACCTAGCTACTTCGTGATATGGCGAATTAATCATAGATAATATTGGTCTCATAGGAATGCCAGGCTTATGCATCTTTGGTAAGCCGTACAGGTAAGGCAATCTGGATCCCTTAGGCTTCAGTTCGTAGTATATGTTGTTGTCAATCAACTTCTTCTTCAAAAGTTCTCTTGGCTTCTTTTAATCCGTCTTTCTATCGATTCGGTTTGATCTTTCTTCGATGGATCAGTTCGAAATGTTGATGAGTCATTCAGAACTGATTCCACTTTTTTCACATAATTATCTTTATCCATTATCACAACACCTGATCCTTTGTCAGGTCATAGAATAACAATAGACTCATTTTTCATTAAGTTTTTTAATGCTATTTGGTGATCTTTCGACAAAACTGCAGATTTTGGATTCGGTGATATGATATATTGATTAGCAATGTCGACAAGTCGAGATTTAAACCAACCTTGTTTTTCGTCATCCACTGGTTTTAATTCGGACAGTTGATGGTATAAACCTTCGAACTGGGTTTCGACATCAATTTTGTTGGTAAATTTCGTCGGAATGTGGAATCTGAATCCTAGTGAAAGTGCTTCTGTTTCTATCTGACTCAATTTATAACTTGACAAGTTGAATACGAATTTATCAGGATTCTCCGGAATTCCTTCACACAGTGTTTCTTTAATCAGCGTCTTCGATAAAGTTTTCTCAAATTTTACTCTTGTTTTGTTCTGAACCTCTCGAATAAAATTGGTGAACTTGATTCTACAGACTAAGTTCATTTCGTTTAAGATATGGTCAAAGCCACCAGCTTCTTCCTTTAATCTAGAAACGAGTTGTTTGGTGTACTCGATTTGGGATTTCGCGACACGTCAGAGATTTTTTGGCGATGGTGGCAACTTGCAAAGCCTGACAGACTTGAAAAACTGGCGTGGAAAGCAGCAGGTAGATAGACATTCTTCAAAGAACCTCAGACGAGTCAACTCTTTAGATATCCTGCACCGTATGGTCACCAGGCGATTCAGTGACTTAAAGGATTGATTCTCTTCACTCATTTTCTTGTCTACCTTTGTGTGCTCTTTGGAATGTGGCAACTCGAACTGCTGCACTTCGGTGTCAAGTTCTATGTTGGATCCAGCCAGCCATACCAAAGATCACGAAAAGTGACCGAGTCCATGCCAATAATAACGACCTTGAACCGTGTCACTGATGGTCTCCAAGCGCTAGTTATTAGGCTATGGAGGACCAAAGCCCAACAGAATACATCTCCCTACGTGGCTTGAATTGTCAGCGAAAGACTTTCTGGATTGACTTCATGTGTTGGTTTCCACCCCACTCCCATATCTTCTAACATTACCCAAGGATGATGTCGATGTCTCGGTATGTGGAAGACGTTTTCCAGCTACATCAAAAGATGCAGCTTCGCAATCGTATCTAACCATTCTTCCTTTTTACATCAAGTTCTACGCGTAACCTCAAAATGCCTGGTCACACTATACTATCTAACACCTCTGATAGAACGCGAACGTCTATGGCCGAAATAAACTTGCTGCTTCATATATCCCAATTTCGACGTCTATGCTTCAGAGCCACTAAGAGAGACAAGACATCTGCTTGATTACCGGATATCATGTATACGCCAGTGATGAAGTAAGTTGACACAGACCAAGACACATTTAGTGCTGAGATTTCGACAGCTACCAGTCCGTTACGTCATCACACTCAACCAAATTTCCCCTCTTTTTAAACTGAGAAGTGATGTAGACTACCTCTGCAGTATGATCCTGTGCTTGAGGGGCATGAATCACACGTCGAACATACTACGATTTCTCTTCAAGACGTTCACAAGCCTGCATTTTCACCTAGTAACACTAAAGATCTGCATAATCTAAGTCAACAAAACTCTCTTCGCAACAGTTTAATAGACCACTTCAGTCATCGTCACATCCCTCAGTACATCCACGACGAAATTAAATAAAAGCGGAGACATCGAAGATCACTGGTTCTAATCACTTCCTTAAGATCTTGCGAGGCTGCGCAAATTCGAGTACAGTGGCTTGATTATTGCTTGAAACTCTGTGGCCAGATATTTTCGTAACAACTCGACCAACAGAATCAAATGACCGCCAACATCAGGCATAGCGTTGCGTAGTAGTATACATTCATCTCTAAGAATCTCCTAGCAAACGACGCAATGGTCCCTATATAATCGAATGGACTTAACGGCTACCAAATACAAAAGATAACAATGACGAGATAAGTAAACAAAAAATTAGTCATTGAGAATTAGCGAATATGTTAATACACAAAAATAACTCCAACAAATCCCCAGAAAAATATATCATGAATAAAAGAGAAGATCATGGAAAAAAGTAACAACCGCAGAAAGAATCAAAAATATATAATAGTCCAAAAATACAAGACACAAACACCAACATAAATCGAACGAGAGATTGAACGAATAGATATATTGAGAAATCACAAATGAAATGTAACACACCACTCATAAAGCAGGCTTCATTGAAGCCTACCTACTTCCATATCAGTGACAAGCCTGGCAATCGCAGCTACTTCCTCTCAACGAACAGGACATGGTTCTGGTTCACTCGAATCAGGTTTCATTTCTACATACTGGAGAAATCCTAACCTGGTTGAGAGAAGTTGTGAGGCACAGTTTGTATATTTCAGGGGCGACTCTGTCACAGGAAGTCAGCGAACAGTTTCTCGAATCTCCGAAATAGCCTGCATATGTCTTTTTGAAGAATAAACTGCAATACTGTCCAGGCATTGTGTTAGAATTCAACTCCTGATTTACTACAACAAGCACGAACTCGCCTCGCCTAGTTCACTAACAGGTGGTAAGCCTGGAAAAGAGGGTAGGTTGGGTGTAGGACTAGCATCTCCACCCTGTGAATTCCAGCCTCATCTGACCTGATGTCTTTTTTTTCGCTCCTTTTTTGGGGAATTATTTTGTGTATTTTTATATTTGCCTCGTCTTTCTTTTGTTTTTATCAGAATATTTTTCCTGGGTTTTTTGCCTTTCTTTAAAATTTTTTGTTGGGTAATTTATCTTCTCTCAGGTTTCCAATTGGTCAAGCAATAATGTGATTGATTCATTTTATGTCTTCGTCTGACTAATAGTTCTTTTGTAACCTAGTCCTATATCAGCTAATCTTGCTAGTTGTAAAAGATCTTTGCTTCGCATGCGTAACACGTGTTTTAGCTATATCAAACGATAGAACTAGACCATCTAATCTTTTGAATGCGCCTTCCTGTCGAATTCTGCACGCATTACATCATTCTTACTGATCATACTGCACGACCCAACACGGGACACTAAATGCAAATCTCTATGAGCGACAAAGACTAGTGTTTTAACATCTTAGAATTTCAACAGCCTCGTTGGATTACCGTATAGTGAAATGAAGTGAATTACAATAATGCAATCGTGCAAACTCTTAACAAGCCAAGTGTGAATTTAGTTTATTAACCTCTCCATTTCATAATCCATAAAATGGTGTTAAAACATCCTCAGAAAGAACTCATTTCGAGCATGTAACAAAGAACCTCTACTGAAGACTACTTCACTCGTTCATGAATTTTGAAATTTAGTTTCAGAACTTGACTGGAAATTTCACATATTTTCTTATTTAACAGTCTTCAATGAGAAAACATCTCGTATTTATCAACAGGAACTTCCTCTAACCCAGCTCCTACCATTTACTAGTACAATTACCTTCATCACGATCATCATTGGAGTTGTCGCAAGCAGTCATTCACATAAGACCATAGATTTACACAATACTAATTATCAATCTACCAATAATTATCTTTCACTTTGTTGTTTCCCAACTAGGTTTTAAGGTGATTAGTGTGATTAAAGGTGATGCAGATTTGTATGTCCACCCGTCATCTACACGTCGCTGGGATGTTTGTGCTGCACAAGCAGTTTTAGAATCTGCTGGTGGTCGTTTAACTGGACTCGATGGTTCTCTTCTCGAGTACGCTCCTAAGGCCGATCCTGTCATTCCAAGTAAGATTGGATTGTTCGGGGCTGCAGATCAAAAATCTTATGATATTTGGATTGATAGAATGTACAAATTTTTTAAAACCTAAAATTTGCATCCCTGTGAACAACAAACGTACCAAACTTCTCTTCCTCATAAAAATATTTATTTGTACGCTGGGTAACAGCTGTGTATAATAATATTTTCATTTCATTTATTCATTATTTCTTGCTTCACACTCTTAATTGTATTTATAATATGGTGTTCATTTTTCTCAGAGTTACTTTAATTCATACTACATCCCTCTACATTCACCTTTGTTTTTGTTTTATTTGACTCCTCTGTTCAGTCAATTCGAATTGTCTGTGAGGTGTACATAAAGAATTTCATACTAATTATATCATGTATCTTTTGAGTGATCTTTTATTTGCACAAATGACTAAGTTATATATGTAGCTAATATTCTGGTAACTGTCCACATTTACTGTAATATCCCTACGGAGATTTTGTAACATTTATGCGGTATAAAAAAATCCAGGATAAGATGGATGTAAATTTGGATTAGTCGTATAATTAAAGCTAACTAACTGTGAAATGTGAGTGTTAGCAAGCTTTGCATCTGAAATCAAAATATTCGCATCCTAAATATCTGCCGATGTGGTGTAAAATGCATTATTGCTTCAATTCGTTATAAAGATTGCAACCATACCGTTTTTGTGGTTATACGAATAGATCTTTTGGCTAAAGTATTGGGGTTTTTATCGTCTGAGTTGCATCATCAACGAGATCATTCATTGTCTTGAGTTAGTAATTAGATAATTGTATTCTCTTTTTACCATTAGAAATGCGTTTCAAATGTTTTCAACAAGCATTTTTGAAAGAAATTGAATACAGTTTGTTTCTTCAAAGTGATAAATCTGACTGAATTTCACCTGAAGTACAGTGGTTCAAGTTTTCATATTTCATGGAAAACACACAATTCGAAGAAAAAAAATGGAAACGTAAGGGATGACAAATAAATACATAGGGAATTATGTGAACTCAATTCAATGGATACCAGACACTGGCCCGCCGTCTGTAAGTGAGGTCACAAAAGCTATCTGTAATCTGAAACGAGGCAAAGCGGCAGGACCCGACGGATTTATTCCGGAGGTGTTTAAATATGGTGGTGACACACTAGTATATAGTTTAACTAAGGTACTAGGTAACGTCTGGGAATCAGAGACGGTTCCATCAGATTGGGGTAAGTCACTTATTATACCGATATTCAAGAAGGGAGACAAGTCCTCATGTGATAATCATAGAGGAATCAGCCTGACGAACATAGTCTCTAAAATCCTAGGCTCAGTAATCATGCACAGACTAAGCCGAACTCGGGAGGAACAAACGAGGGAAAATCAAGCAGGCTTTAGGCCAGGTAGAGGGTGCATAGATCATATCTTCACTCTCCGACAGATCCTAGAACATAGACGCACTTTTCGGCATCCAACAATTGCCATATTTCTTGACTTGAAGGCGGCCTTCGACTCCATGGATCGAAAAGCACTATGGCAATGTTTGACTGTGAAGGGAGTGGCAAGAATAATAATTTGCTTTATTCCAGAAACAGTACTAGTGGTACAGTGTGGAATTTTCAGCACAATATCTACAATATTTGCATCTAATGTTACAAACATTTAAAAGGAGTATTTAACAAAAAAAAATCTAAAGACACCAACAGCAAAAAAACAGAAAAACAGGATAAACACAAAAATAATTGTAAATGCGAAAAAATACCAAGAAGTAGAAAGGAAAATAAACATCATATAATAATAACTCAGTATTGGGTAGTGGAAGCTATGATATGATTATGCATGGTGACAGTAAAGCTATAGTCATACAAGAAGTTATGAAATGATATTTAAGAATGTTTATCGCCAAGATGGTCAGTTTATTTGGTTGAAAGAACTCTAAACAATCATAAAATAACACTTCAGGGTTGTTGTTTTGTTTTTTATTGTCAGGTCTAATGCAGTGTTTGTAGTGGAAGTGTGAGTAATCCTGAATAATACAAAATTTTTTAAGGTGGTGACAATGGCGTTCACAACCAATGATTGTCAGTTTAATATTGCAGAAAAGTATAGAAAATAAGAAAAACACAAAACTAATAATTACTTGATGGTTAATGACAGGACAATTTTGTAATACTCATGGTGCTAATAGAGTCGGAACCAGTGGATGCACAATAGAAGGAATATAGTAAAGTACAGAAAAGGAAGCCAATGTTAATAATTTAGGTAGCTAAGTATGTTTGAGTAGGAGTTCACTATAGAATACAAAATAAGAGAGAAATAAAAGAGCCTAAAATTATGTTATTAACAACAAAGCAAGTCATAGGTTTCGCGCTTAACATTGTCTCTGTCGCTTAGAACATGGGCCAAGTATGGTATCGTTGAGTTCCTGTACTTGGTTGTACGAGCATAGATTATTTCATACTGATTTCTGGTTTTACCTGATGAGATACAAGGCGAGAGTTGGGAATAGAGAGGGTGTTGGGGGTCGGAGAGTGTGGTTTTTGACCATTTTTCGCATGTATTCAGATGCCTATCAACTGATGTAGTGACGAGCTGACTGAGTTTTACACCACTAGTCCTACTGACTACCTTCAACATCCTTCTCAGGATGGTATAGTCCTTTTTTCAGTAGACCAGGAAAGACTAACGGGGAGCACAGTAAAGTAGAATGGGTAAGATACGAGAGTTGACAAATTGTGAAAGTAGAGGTTGGGTGATTCCAGATTGTCTAAGTTTCTTAATGTAGTAGGTAAGACAGAACACTTTCTTAGAAATCGTTAGGATATGAGATGTCCAAGTAAGGTCGGAAGATAGAACTAGACCGAGGTATTTTGCATTAGACTTAGTTTCAATTTTAGTCCCCTCAATGCAACAGTTTTCATGAGAACTTACTAGTGTTTGTAGATCTCGTTTATGCCTAAGGGAGAAGTCAATAGTCTGGCATTTTGAGGGATTCAGCATGAGACCATTTAGTTTGGACCACCCACTGATGTCCGACAGGAAGCTATTTAATTTGAAACAATCTGACTGAGACCTAATGGGAAACGATACAGACAGGTCATCTGCATATTTGACGAAGTTGATTTCATCTAAAAGAGGTAAATCATGTAAGAAGAAGGAAAAGAGAAACGGAGAAAGAACAGCACCCTGAGGAACTCCAGCTTCAATGAGCGAAGGAGAGGAAGATACACCATTATATACCGTGTACTGCATCCTATTATAGAAGTAAGACTGTAGCCAGTTGATAGCCCAGGGCTCAGTTTGTGTAAGGCTAAGCTTGTTTAACAATAGGCCTCTAGGTACAGAGTCGAAAGCAGATGTATAGTCAAGGAACGTACAACGGACAAACTTGGCCCCTTTGTCTAAGGAGGATACAATGTTGTGATGAAACACAGCATCAGCATCCAAAGTACTTCTACCCTGTTTGTAAGCAAACTGCTTTGGATCGTTTGAAAACTTAGGGAGGGAACAAGTTTTAGTAACAATAATTTCTCCATTAGTTTCAAAAAAGGAGAGGTAATAGCGATAGGTCTAAACTTAGCATTATTACCAGAGCCTGACTTGGGTACAGGGATGATTTTAATATCTTTCCACAGAGTAGGTACAACATTTTTAGAAAAAGAAGTATTAAAAATGTTTGTAAGTGGGTTGCTTAAAATATCAGTACATTTCCTTAGGACAATGGCAGGTATACCATCATGGCCTAGACTCTGGGAATGTTTAAGAGATTTTCCCGACCGAAAGCTGCTACCTTGACGTGGTGGTCGGGCTTGCATATCGCAATGACCCAACGAGCTACATTGGCTGGAACTTAAGTTCCTGTAGGTCCTACCATGCCAGAAAGGTTGTTTGGATAGCGGTTAGACAAAAAGCAGCTACCCAATCCAATGCCATGACTCAAACAAAATCACAAAATATCACGCCGGATCGGTCGGGGCCCGGTTAACAACGACCGCGCTTCCTGCTGCCGTGTCACAAGGCAGAAGTGATAAATACGCTACTGAGACACACCAAATAAAAAAGAAAAAACAAAAACAGGCCGTGTTTGACCGGCCTCAAGCAGTTGTCCCTTGGGCTCTGCGGTCACGCAACCAACTTCCACGGTGTGGGCAGCCGGGAAGTAACAATCGCCCTCACAATCCGAAGTGCACGCGAAACCTCTCTAATCCTCACTCATCTTTGTATCCATCTTCATCTCTATTATCTTGCCTTCCTTCTACCAATGCAACTCCTCTACTTGATGGCTCTTCACTTCCTCTTCAATCTGTCTGCACTGATAACGATGGAAGCCAAAAAGCCACCATCGATAGTCTCCTAAAGCCACGCCACCAATTTCATATAGGAGCATTTAATGTTAGGACACAATGTTTAAGAGATTTTAAACATTTAAGAACATCAGAAGTTTTAAAACTATTAAAGTCACTGGTCATGTTATTTGTTACATTGAAGCTAAAAGGTACATTAGGAGGACGGATAAAAGATCTATTAAGAGTATTTACATCAACAGAGGGGGCACAAGAACTATGCTTACCACAATCTTTAATTTCTTTGAAAAGCTTCCACATGTTCCCAGGAGTTTTACATGACAAAATTCTTTGATTATAAATATTGTTTAACCTCTTGATTTCGGATTTAATTTGGATGTTTATCCTCCTAAGACCAGCTTTATCCTTAGCCTTTTACAGTCTCTCTTTTTCTCTTCGAAGCTTTTTGAGATGAGGGGAAGAGAAACGGTCTATTCTTTTGAAAAGTATCTGTTTTGGACAGCATATATCAAGGCAGAATTTAAGATAGTCAGTCAGATTGGAAATAGTATCATCCAGGGTGTGTTCAGTGAAAAGTTCCCAGTTTGTGTCATTTAACATACATCTTAGTTTGAGCACGTTTTCTTGTGAGTAACATCTTTGTACTAATCAAGGCACTCTACTCAAACTCACGTAGCCGTGTAAGGGCTTATGGGGAACTGTCATCTGAATTGATAACAACCAGTGGTGTCCGTCAAGGATGTCCACTTTCCCCTTTTCTGTTTAACTTCATCATATATATGCCAATGGAAGTATCCTTAACTGAACTTAACGACTTAGGAATCTACTTGTTACCAGAGTATAGTCTTATGGACTTAGAATATGCAGATGACATAGTCCTGTTATGGGAGGACGCTGACAAAATGCAGAGTCTTCTGAACACCTTGTGTAGCAATCTTCGTATGTTTGGCATGCGACTCGCCCCTGTAAAATGTAGGATGCTGCTACAGGACTGGACTACGTCAACTCCTAGCTTGGTGATAGGGAGTGAAGTGATAGAACATGTTGACCACTTCACCTATTTGGGAAATTGTATCAGCATCAACGGACTGACTGGTGACGAAATCTCAGCACGGATCCGAAAAGCTCGGGCTGCTTTCGCTAACTTACACCGTCTCTGGCGTAGGCGTGACATCCGGCTATCAACCAAAGGACGTGTGTACTGCTCAGCAGTTCGCTACGTCCTTCTCTATGGCTCTGAAACATGGCCAATACGAGTTGAAGACATGAAAAGTTTGACTGCTTTTGATCATAGGTGTCTACGATCTCTTTCTCACGTTAGGTGGTATAATAAGGTAAGTAATGTTGACGTTAGGCGTAGAGTGTTGGGCAAAGAGGGAAAATCAATCGACGAGGCTATAAAGTTACATAGATTGAGATGACTAGGTCACGTGCTGCGCATGCCTAACCGTCGTCTCCCCCAACGGACGGGCATTACTAGCTGATATAGGTGCAGGTTGGAAAAGAGTAAGTGGTAGACAAACAAAAACATGGCATCAATCCATGAAATCCCTGACAGTTAGACTGAGTCAGGTAGGGAGATGCAGACTTCCGGGTTGGGGCCCTCGAGACTCTAAGAATCAATGGCTGGAGACACTAGGTGACATGGCTCAAAATCGTTGTCAATGCTGCAGATGTATTCAGTCTCTTTAACCTTCATATTCCTTTCTACCATTACTCATTCTGTTTCACTCTTATACTTGTCAAAACTCTATTGATTCTTGAACAAAGCAAGAACAAAAATTGTACCAGGATAATATGAGCTCATCTTTTATTATTTCGAGGATTCTTCTCAACTGGTTACAACCTGAACGATAAAAAATATGAATTACATTACATTCAAGATTTGAACATAATTTTCCACGATCACAAGGAGTAATTGGTAGGAAGTAAAAGTAACATTAGTCCGGAATGATTTAACTAATTAAGAGTTACAAACACTGACTATTTATAGAATAATTCAAATGAACTGTGATCAATATTTGACAGTTTATAAATATTTACAGAATAATCAGGCAATTAGGCTTGGAAACAAAAACAAGCTGTTGTATATATATAATTCTTTTGTTGTCACCAGGGCAGTGCAAGATTAACCACTGTCTCTCTTTGCGTACATAGATTTGGTTTAAGTTGTCTGATAGCAATTGCTTCAGCAAAGCATAGCAAGTTAGGTTTCTTTTGCTTGTTGATTATTTTGAATGACTTCAAGTTGTCTACATTATGACCAGTGTCTAATAGATGACGCGCAATTGCACTGTTTAATACTTGTGGATCTTTCAGTCTCAGGTTCTTTGGTATGTGTTCAGAAATGCGGACAATAACCCTTCTCTCTGTTCTTCCGATGTAGGTGCTTTGGCACGTACATGTAAATTGGTAGACACAGTTGGAGGTAACATGAGGTGGGTATTTGTCCACTTTTGATTGTCTCAAACAACTAGTTGTTTGATAAACACAAACAAGCTTGGCGGCTGGATATGTTCTTTTCAGGGCAGCGTTCAGTCTGCATCTTATTCTACTGGCAGTATCATCACCTTTGAATGCAAGCTGCAGAAAGATAGGCTTTTTCTCCACTGTGCTGATTTTCACTTTTTCAACATGACGTCTCCCATACTTGTCAATGAACTTTTGTGGGTAACCATTGTCACGTAGGCATTTCTCCACAATGGATAGCTCTTCATCAATCTTTTCTTCTGAACACAGTTTCCTTACACGATCAAATAATGTTCTCACCAATGCTTTTTTGTAACTTATAGGGCAGAAACTTTTGAAGTTAAGATAAACCGCCCTCCATGTCTCTTTTCTGTGTATATCTTATGATTTTGCCGTCTATATCTCGTTGGACACCCAGGTCAAGAAAATGGAACTTCTCCTCTTTTTCATGCTCCATGTTAAACTTAATATTAGGATGGGCGCTGTTCAAGACTTTTAGTACTTGAGATGCATCATCGAAAGAATTACAAATAACGAAAGTATCGTCGACATACCTGGTATAGAAATCGGTCTGACTGATTGCAGATTTCAGCCTTGTTTGTTCCAGACTACCCATGAAAATATCTGCCAGAATCGGACCCAGGGGGCTTCCCATGGCGACTCCGTCAATTTGACGGTACAGAATGTTGTTAAACTGGAACTGTACGTCTTTGGTGCACATAAGTAAAAGTTGTTTGAGTTCGTTCTTGGGTAGAGGAAGAAGTTCGGCATGTTGACATATAATTTGTATTGTTTCTTCTAATGGAATTTTTGTAAACAGTGAAGACACGTCGAAGGACACCATAAATTTATTTGAGATGCTTACATTCTCTAATTGTTTAGAGAATTGGAAGGTGTCTTTCAGGCTATAGACTGCTAATTTACAACGGATCGGTTCTAACATTTGTGCTAGCCACCTAGCTACTTCGTGATATGGCGAATTAATCATAGATAATATTGGTCTCATAGGAATGCCAGGCTTATGCATCTTTGGTAAGCCGTACAGGTAAGGCAATCTGGATCCCTTAGGCTTCAGTTCGTAGTATATGTTGTTGTCAATCAACTTCTTCTTCAAAAGTTCTCTTGGCTTCTTTTAATCCGTCTTTCTATCGATTCGGTTTGATCTTTCTTCGATGGATCAGTTCGAAATGTTGATGAGTCATTCAGAACTGATTCCACTTTTTTCACATAATTATCTTTATCCATTATCACAACACCTGATCCTTTGTCAGGTCGGAGAATAACAATAGACTCATTCTTCATTAAGTTTTTTAATGCTATTTGGTGATCTTTCGACAAAACTGCAGATTTTGGATTCGGTGATATGATATATTGATTAGCAATGTCGACAAGTCGAGATTTAAACCAACCTTGTTTTTCGTCATCCACTGGTTTTAATTCGGACAGTTGATGGTATAAACCTTCGAACTGGGTTTCGACATCAATTTTGTTGGTAAATTTCGTCGGAATGTGGAATCTGAATCCTAGTGAAAGTGCTTCTGTTTCTATCTGACTCAATTTATAACTTGACAAGTTGAATACGAATTTATCAGGATTCTCCGGAATTCCTTCACACAGTGTTTCTTTAATCAGCGTCTTCGATAAAGTTTTCTCAAATTTTACTCTTGTTTTGTTCTGAACCTCTCGAATAAAATTGGTGAACTTGATTCTACAGACTAAGTTCATTTCGTTTAAGATATGGTCAAAGCCACCAGCTTCTTCCTTTAATCTAGAAACGAGTTGTTTGGTGTACTCGATTTGGGATTTCGCGACACGTCAGAGATTTTTTGGCGATGGTGGCAACTTGCAAAGCCTGACAGACTTGAAAAACTGGCGTGGAAAGCAGCAGGTAGATAGACATTCTTCAAAGAACCTCAGACGAGTCAACTCTTTAGATATCCTGCACCGTATGGTCACCAGGCGATTCAGTGACTTAAAGGATTGATTCTCTTCACTCATTTTCTTGTCTACCTTTGTGTGCTCTTTGGAATGTGGCAACTCGAACTGCTGCACTTCGGTGTCAAGTTCTATGTTGGATCCAGCCAGCCATACCAAAGATCACGAAAAGTGACCGAGTCCATGCCAATAATAACGACCTTGAACCGTGTCACTGATGATCTCCAAGCGCTAGTTATTAGTCTATGGAGGACCAAAGCCCAACAGAATACATCTCCCTACGTGGCTTGAATTGTCAGCGAAAGACTTTCTGGATTGACTTCATGTGTTGGTTTCCACCCCACTCCCATATCTTCTAACATTACCCAAGGATGATGTCGATGTCTCGGTATGTGGAAGACGTTTTCCAGCTACATCAAAAGATGCAGCTTCGCAATCGTATCTAACCATTCTTCCTTTTTACATCAAGTTCTACGCGTAACCTCAAAATGCCTGGTCACACTATACTATCTAACACCTCTGATAGAACGCGAACGTCTATGGCCGAAATAAACTTGCTGCTTCATATATCCCAATTTCGACGTCTATGCTTCAGAGCCACTAAGAGAGACAAGACATCTGCTCGATTACCGGATATCATGTATACGCCAGTGATGAAGTAAGTTGACACAGACCAAGACACATTTAGTGCTGAGATTTCGACAGCTACCAGTCCGTTACGTCATCACACTCAACCAAATTTCCCCTCTTTTTAAACTGAGAAGTGATGTAGACTACCTCTGCAGTATGATCCTGTGCTTGAGGGGCATGAATCACACGTCGAACATACTACGATTTCTCTTCAAGACGTTCACAAGACTGCATTTTCACCTAGTAACACTAAAGATCTGCATAATCTAAGTCAACAAAACTCTCTTCGCAACAGTTTAATAGACCACTTCAGTCATCGTCACATCCCTCAGTACATCCACGACGAAATTAAATAAAAGCGGAGACATCGAAGATCACTGGTTCTAATCACTTCCTTAAGATCTTGCGAGGCTGCGCAAATTCGAGTACAGTGGCTTGATTATTGCTTGAAACTCTGTGGCCAGATATTTTCGTAACAACTCGACCAACAGAATCAAATGACCGCCAACATCAGGCATAGCGTTGCGTGGTAGTATACATTCATCTCTAAGAATCTCCTAGCAAACGACGCAATGGTCCCTATATAATCGAATGGACTTAACGGCTACCAAATACAAAAGATAACAATGACGAGATAAGTAAACAAAAAATTAGTCATTGAGAATTAGCGAATATGTTAATACACAAAAATAACTCCAACAAATCCCCAGAAAAATATATCATGAATAAAAGAGAAGATCATGGAAAAAAGTAACAACCGCAGAAAGAATCAAAAATATATAATAGTCCAAAAATACAAGACACAAACACCAACATAAATCGAACGAGAGATTGAACGAATAGATATATTGAGAAATCACAAATGAAATGTAACACACCACTCATAAAGCAGGCTTCATTGAAGCCTACCTACTTCCATATCAGTGACAAGCCTGGCAATCGCAGCTACTTCCTCTCAACGAACAGGACACGGTTCTGGTTCACTCGAATCAGGTTTCATTTCTACATACTGGAGAAATCCTAACCTGGTTGAGAGAAGTCGTGAGGCACAGTTTGTATATTTCAGGGGCGACTCTGTCACAGGAAGTCAGCGAACAGTTTCTCGAATCTCCGAAATAGCCTGCATATGTCTTTTTGAAGAATAAACTGCAATACTGTCCAGGCATTGTGTTAGAATTCAACTCCTGATTTACTACAACAAGCACGAACTCGCCTCGCCTAGTTCACTAGCAGGTGGTAAGCCTGGAAAAGAGGGTAGGTTGGGTGTAGGACTAGCATCTCCACCCTGTGAATTCCAGCCTCATCTGACCTGATGTCTTTTTTTTCGCTCGTTTTTTGTGGAATTATTTTGTGTATTTTTATATTTGCCTCGTCTTTCTTTTGTTTTTATCAGAATATTTTTACCTGGGTTTTTTGCTTTTCTTTAAAATTTTTTGTTGGGTTTTTTACCTTCTCTCAGGTTTCCAATTGGTTTTTTTTACTCTGTATCTCTTAATGCCAGGTCATTTTCAATCTGCCTAATATTTATTATGAAATTGTTCTTCTGTGCAGTAATGGGAGACTTGGATTTTAATCAGGAAATATGGGGTTATGTGTTGTCATCTATTTTGTGCGAATTTTACAGGGGAACACGGTGGAATGGAAAATAGTTGCTAAAATTTAGTATTTCTCTTAAATATCAAAAAATTATTCGTGCAAATAATAATAGTTCATATTGTCGATAAAGTGCCACCGATGTTTATTGGCATTAACTTTTACATGCTTTCACATGTTTTTGATTATTTCCACGATTAACTCTCATTTAAACTCTAAGAAATCCATTTATATTAACGAGGAGGTGGAGAATGCATTATTATTCCTTCGGGTTACCTCTGGACTATAGAGCTTCAACAGAACATCTTTTTTTTGCCCTGTCTTCTGCAGTCATATCTAACTGGCCTCAAAAACGGCCATAAGCTGTCATCCTAGCACGTGATGTCACACAGCTGCTTCCTCACAATGTATCCTATCTATCTCCATTTTTTTCGGAATTTTTTGAGTAGTATCTACTTGGTTGGTTCATTCCCAGAGTTTGTAATTGCTAATTCTTTCTAGTCATCTGATCTACAGTTTCGCGTGAAGGAAGCTGTCTATAAATGTCTTCGGACTGCTGAAAATGCTTTTCGTGACTTGCGAAATGTCTGACGCATATAGAGTAATTGACTTTGAATTATTGTTGAAAATCCGAATCTCATTATCTATGGAGGCTGCAGTCGATTTTGCAAACTGAGTTCGGAGTGACGAATTTGTATCTTGCCTTTCCGATTCTAGATTTGACATCCTCATCCATTCCGCCTGTATTTAAAGTGAGGCTGACCAGACAAGCGGAGGAATTGACCTATTTTATGATTCTCACGTTGATAGTGAGTGGCTGTTGTTTTTGTTGTTGTTTAATTATCTTTATCACCTCTGTTTGATGATGATGCGTAGAGTTGCAATTTGGCCCGCAGATGATTTGCTCTTACAGAATCCAGCTTTTTTCGACTCGAATTCTGCACCGGGTGAATCTTTCATTCTCTCCACAATGAGGCAACTTAGTATTTTACCTGGCACAGACAACATTAATCCACACTAATTGTTGCAGAGGCCTTAGGCGCCCTTCTTCGGTAGTTTAACAAGGTAGGCTTCCTTCCAGTCAGTAGGTACCTTTACTTCTTTCCAAACCATCTAAAATAGTAGTATAAAGTACATCCGCTGCGACCTCTTGATCCATTTGCAGTGCTTCCAGAGGAGTCCCATCCTGCCCCCTGCCTTTCCGGCTTTCAATAGCTCGTTTTCACTTAATACTTCTGCATTTATTGAAGGACTGCTTTCTACCTTCAGTTCTGCCGCTGTTGATAGTTTCTCAAGACGAATAGTAAGTGATGGTCAGTTAAGCAGTCGATTAAGGCCAGTGGATTCAGTCCATCGTTTTCTTTGTTCCTCCTCTTTGATGATTACGTTCCCTTGACTACCTTTCATTAGTTTTATTTGTATTTATCTACTTCTTTTTCAGAGACCTGAAGCCTATTCTCCTTCACTTGTCACTGTATTGAAGAATTGCCTTTTGTCCTTCTTCGCAATCTTCTTATATTTTGTATTCAGTGCGTGGTACACTGAACTCATCTTCTCCTTCTGTTGCCCATCTTTGTATTGGTTCATCTTCTGTTTCACCATCACTCTCTCTCCTTTTAGCTTCAATGTGTCCATAGAAACACATTCGTTTTCTTAACTCTTCCTTCTTTCTACACCTGCTATACACGTTTCCTTAAATATCACCTCAAGGTTACCTCGGTGATGTTACTTAGTATCTCCGACTTCACTTTGAAGGCTGGCGTAAAGTTTTCCATCGTAGTTTCGTCCCTCAGTTTCTGAGTGCTGAACTTGAATTGTGGTCCATCTCAATTTGCTTTCAAGGCTTTCGGATCGACCTTGAAATAGATAATGGTCTACGCCCACATATGCGTCTTTCCCCGATATTGTTTCTTGTAAACTCCGTCTCCACCTTCTTGAGTTTGAGATAAAGTATTTCTGATTTTCTGTTTATCCGTCAGGTGAATCCCATGTCTTTCTGTGTATATCCTTGTGAACATGCATGCTGCCTCCGATCACCAAATCATTGAATGTACAGCAGTCTGTTATCATCCGTTTCGCTTAAAACCTCTGAACTCATGATGAATTCTTTTCTTTTCTTTTTGCCTATTAGGATCTTGGCGTTACCGTTTGGGTTTTTATCTATTAATGTTCGCAGTTCTCCACAGAAATCTTCCTTCTTCTCTTTTCCTGAACTGTTTGTAGGTACGTAGCATTGTGTAAGTGTAACTCTTCTTCCTATTCAGTTGAACCTTGCTGTCATGATCCTGGAGGAGATTGTTTCGCACCGCACGACAGCCTTCGATGCTGTTGGTGACATTACGATAGCCACAATCTCAGTGTGCTGGTGGTTGTCGTCCGGGTGACTGGAGTAGATCACTGACTCTCCAGTTAACAATTTGGAGAGTCCACTCCGATTTCATCTTATCTCACGGATTCCCAGCATTTCTCTGACATAGCTTTTCATTTCTGGCAATCTGGACAGCCTTCTCAGCTTCATATATCATCAGAATGTTTCACCTCAACCTGTTAATTTTCGCTTTCATCGAAGGAATGAATATTAACTGTCTGGCTTACCGTAGGCTTTCATCACCCCTCGCCACTTCGTCTCTCTAATTCCAGCGAAGAATAATTTTGATGTTTTGACCTTTTTTGGGTTTCGAATTGTCCGTATCGACTGGATTGATTTCCTGTGGTAGGATCGCTAGCCCCGTGTCCAACCTTCTCTCTTTTCTCGCACTTGGGGTGGGCTAAAAAACTAGCAAACTAGGCAAGTTTGGTGTCTGAGTAAAATGTGGTCATTATATATGTGTAATAATTACTTGTTATAGTATTTCGCAATAACCAGTGTCAGCTCATGATGAAATCCTGTTACCAATCAAATCCCTACAAACTAACACTTGAATATGTGTAAAACATTAAAACCACAAAAACAAGGAAAGCCTAACCTGACAAAATCAGAGATGGAAGCCCTTTAAACACCTTAAGAATAACAAGGATATAGTAATCACAGTCAGACAAAGGAAATGAAACAGTAATATTAGACAAATCAGACTATTTGGACAAGGTGAATACTTACATACAAACGAGACCATATGAGGAAATTAGTAAATCAATAGATACTGTTATGAATAGAGTTAAGAAATCCTCAGCGGACCTCATACGCCGAATGAAGCCGCTTCTAGGTGAGTCTAAATGGTTTAATTTAATGCCCAAAACTAATAACCCTAGTAGGATGTATGGTGTTGTTAAAGTTCATAAGTCAGGAAACCCTATTGGCTGGACCTAGAGTCTATTTTAGAAATTCACCTGCTTATGAATTATCTAAATATTCAGCTACGGCATTAAATCCTCTTAAAAGCCACTCAAAATCTAGACTAGCCATTCCTAGTAAACCAAGCAACAAAAGAAAGAAGGCAGAATCAAGGAATTTTTATTCGGCAGAACTAATAGTAATTTACATAATAAATAATAATAATCTACTTTATTCCAAAACCAGTACTCGTAATACAGAATGGAATTCCCAGCATTTGACACAATATTGCATTTGATTTACTCAAAATATAAGTTAAATTAAAACAAAATTCACCAGATGAATTTGTCCACATTTACGATATAAAGTCAAAAATACTTGAAGTACGAATTGAGAATTATAACTCTGATAATAATAATAACAGCGAGTTTGTTTCACACACTATTGTCGATTTAGTTTGAAAATTTTAGCATTTTATAGAGTATTGAATCTAATTTTCCGTTGATACAGTATGGTGAGGGGAAATACAAAATCAACAGTAATAACACAGCTTAAATGATGTTCACACTTATGAAAAAATGAACAAATAAAAACAAAAAATTGGAAGGATTATGAATATAAGAAGTACAATAACAGTAAAGGTTGATGTCGTAAGGGTGGAGGAAATGGTTTATTTAATAGTGCAAAGAAGGTTGGTTAGTTCGTGCCTAACACTATTTTCATCGCATAAAGTATGTGCCAAATATAGTATAGTGGAATTCTTATACTTAGACGTACGTGCACAAAATCTTCCGAAAAGACTTCTTGTTTTACCTGAGGAGACACCAGGTTGGAACTACGGGTAAAGTGGATGCTCACAGTTAGCAAATTTGTTGCTTGAATTCAAGTGCCTATCAATGACTATATCAACGATATGGCCCAATGGGATACCATTCGCCCTACTGACAGTCTTCAGAGTTCTACGAAGTATGACATAGTCTTTTTTAAGCAATCCAGGAAAGAGTAAGGGTGAACAGGAAAGAAGAAGAGGTAAGATTCAGGAGTTGACAAACTGTAAGAGGAGGGGCTGAGTTATGCCTGAGTGCCTTAACTTCTTAATGTAAAAAGTCAGACGAAATATTCTTTTAGAAATCGCTAAGACATGGGAAGACAAGGATAGGTCAGAAGAAAGAATTAATCCAAGATACTTAACTTCAGACTTGGTTTCTATATCAATATCATCAATTTTGCAAGGGTCATGGGAACCAATGGCTTCATTTAACTTTCGTTTACATCAGAAACTGAAATTAACAGTCTGACATTTGCAAGGATTGAGTTTAAGGCCATTAGACGAAGACCATTTGCTAATTCCTGATAGAAAGCTGTTCATCTTAGTGCAGTCTAGCTGGGAGTTAACAGACATTGAAATAGTTAGATCGTCCGCATACTTAACAAAGTTCATTTCATCAGAGTGAGGCAAGTCATGCAAGAAGAAAGAAAACATAAAAGGAGAAAGGACAGTACTTTGAGGGACAGCAGCCTCGTTAAGCAATGAAGCGGACGACTTTCCGTGACATATAGTGTACTGCTTTCTTCCTGAGAAAAAAGAATGCAACTATTTGACAACCCAACACTCAGTTTGAGTTTAAGCAAGCTTGTTTAACAAAATGTCCCTATGTACTGAGTCGAAAGCAGATGTGTAATCTAGGAAGGTGCAGCGAACAAATTTAGCCCCCTTGTCTAAACTGGAGAGAGTGTTATGGTGCAAGACTGCAGCTGCATCTAAAGTACTTCTACTATGTTTATAGGCGAATTGTTTGGGATCGTTAAAGGCTTTAAGTGAAGGTTGAAGATTAAGTAAGAGTAACTTTTCCATAGTTTTTAGAAAAGGAGAAGTAATAGCAATAGGTCTAAATTTAATACATGTTCCAGTAGATGACTTAGGTATAGATACAATTTTAATGTCTTTCCAAACGGCTGGCACGATATTTCTGGAAAAAGATTTATTAAATATGTCTGTGAGAGGATAACACAGGATATCTGCACATATTTTAAGAATAAGGCTAGGCAAACCATCTGGACCTAGGTTACAAGAAGGGTTTAGAGACTGGGGACATTTTAGAACATCGTTTGTATCGAAACCAGGGAAGCAGGTTTCATTAACACTTGTAACACTAGAAAGTTTGGCATTTGTGGGAGAATGTATAAAAGACTTGTTTAGTGTGCACACAAGAAAGGAATAAGGAATACTATTCATCTGCTTACCACCAGTGATTTCTTTGAAAAGTTTCCATATATTGGAGGCATTTTTACAGGATTTATAAACATCTGGTTATAAATTGAATTCAATCTGTGCATTTTAGACTTGATTAGGATGTTATTTCTTTCCAAACCAATGTTATCCTTCATTTTATATAACTTTTCCTTTTACCTGCGAAGCTTTTTAAGTTGAGGGGAGGAGAAACAGTCAAATCTGACGAAGAGTGTTTCTCTGGGAAAACAGGTGTCAAGACAAAATTTGAGGTAACATGTAATATTAGAGATAATGTCATCAAAACAGTCTTCATTGGCATAACTTCCCTACTTGGTCATTGAAGTCGCCTGCTAAAACAACTATATCTGAGAGTTTTGCTTTTTGCAGCAAACTAGACAGTTTCAGGTAGAAGTCATCATTAAGTTCTTCCGAACTGAAGATTGTAGAGGTATAAGCGAAGATTACGAAAAGCCAACGACGAGTAACGCTGTCCCTACTTCTTCTGACTAAACCGTTGAGACGGACTGCACACACACGGCTATCTACTGGGATCCAGTCAAGAACAAAGGATTTTCGGTCCTAACACTCCATGCTATCCCTACACCTGCGAGTACTCGCGAACTAGCTGAGGGGTCTCCTGACACCCTTAAAGTGAATTTTGCAGATCAACCTGTTGACCAGGTGAGGACAAGTGAATTACTATACTCGGGTCTTGTATGGGTTTCTCCGAGACGCAACTTACATCCATGGCTCGAGATACCAGAGTTCTTGCTAGTGATGCCTGTTGTCCGATTTGCCAGAGGGTCCTGACGTTGAATGCTGCAAATGAAGTTGGTAACGTGGCTGTAAGAGGCTATCGAGGTTGTTTTTCTTGCTCTAATTGTTATTTGTGGTTAGTGTTGCGTGACTGCAGCGCCCGGCGGATAACTGCTTGAAGCCTGTCTGGTTTGGTCCCGTATTAGTAACTTACTGCCGGCTACGGACCACCGTAAGGCGAGTCAGGATGTGCAATTGTTGTGGTCGACCTTTTCTAACGTCCTCTCTACAGAGTGTAGAGACAGCATAGCTGGCTGGCATGCTGGTCATCTGAGGGAAACACCTTGCTGCTGTTACATCCCTATTTCCCAGCAGTATGACTTTGCCCACAGACCCCCAGCATAAAGAAAACTTACACTATGCCGGTAACTGCTTTTAGTCTGATCGCTATCCTTACAAGCTTCCTGTCATGGTAGGACCTGGAGGAACATTATTTCCAGCCAGTGTAGGTTGTTGGGTCATTGCGATATGCTAACCCGATCACCACATCAAGGTAGCAGATTCCGGTTGGGGAGATAACACTGATGATCAACTACTAACATTCCTGATTCCAGCTATCAGTAGTTCACTCCTCAGTATTGCTGTAAACATACTTTTTCTTTTGGATACGGATGCTTACATTCAACATCCATATTATTACAATGTAAAATCAGTTTAATGGAGGAAGCATAGGTCTGTAGGATAGTTACTGATTGACTATTGCTTTGTGATTGTATTCTTCGAGGGATAATTGTCTTTGCTTACTTATTTGTAATTTTAACAATGTATGCGTTAATGTCCATTTTCTCTGATGAATAGACTGTCATCAACGAGTTGAAACAAACTGATGGTATGGATTCGTTCCTTATGAAGTACATAAGGCAAGCAGATTCTAATTTGACAAAAGAGTCGGTCAATAAATTAATTCGTGGTAAGTTTCTTTCTACGAAATTTCTGTCGTTAAGATCATATAAGACACTCCAAATATTTTAAACTAATGATAATAAAATGAATTAATAGTTTGAATCGAAACTAAAACATATACTGCCACAGTTTTTAAACTGACTCACAGGTAAATCGACTAGGTGACAAGCTCGTAATACTGCTTTGCTTAAATCACCGAGGTTTTCCTTCATTCGTCATATGTGCGTCGGTGGCACAGTGGTTAGGACTCTTGCCGACCATGCACATGGTCCGGGGTTCGGTCCCCTGCCGACGCACACCCGATATCTATGGTCGGCCTGCAAAATTTGGGCTACCGATATCCATGCTGAAAATTCCATACTTGTACTGAAAATACGGTGTGGCATCAAGCTGTAAATAAAAAAATCAATTAAGCAAGTCCCACCTTGTGTCTGTGAGCATGCTCCTAAGATTCTGAACATTCTCCTTAGAGTAACATCCATGTACACTTTTCTTGAGCAGGTGTGAAAAGGTTCTCTTGTGTAACTCTGCATAAATTTTGGGTAACACCCGTACAATACACTGATCGGAGTTAAACAGTGGGGCTCTTTAACGAGCTTCATATATTCCGCAGTCATTTATAAATACAAGATCGGGAGAAGTATCCAGTCGGGTGCGAAAGTTAACGACATTTTCATGACCTAGAACTGTAAGAAAAATGCAGTCATAAGAATTAAAATCACGTGTCACTACAAACAATGAGTTTCCAAAAGAGGTGGCAGCGAAAATAGCGAATTCACCAGCAAACACTGATAGTTCTGAAATACTGTAACAAGGTGTGACATAAATGTTCGTGATAAAAATGAAGTTGTACTTAGACAGGTGTTTAGTTCGACATTTAACAGTTATAGAGTCAATATTATCATTTGAAAATTGACGTTGTTGGCAATAGAGCAGTGAGAATTGATAAAATTACCCAAGCTTACAACGATTCTAAACTTATTCTAACCTATTCTTCGATAATGCCTTTTTATGGTAAATGAAGATTTTATCTACCCACTATGTTCTGAAATAACTGGTCGTGCTTAAAAAGAGAGCTGGGTGCTTAATTAATGCGACAAAATCTTAATAATAAGATCAGCATCTGAAATAATGCCTTTATTGCTGAAAATAAGCATTGCATGCCTGAAAAATAGCAGTATCTCTGGACATAGTATACTGAGATCAACCAATCCGCAATGAGTAAGTTTCACACAGAGTACGCAGTGTGATGGGTACAGACTTGTCTGAGAATTACATGTAATATATGATTGGTCTATTTGACCAGAGGTGTGATAGTAAATAAGAATACTACAAACATAATTCAACAAGGGGGAAGGGGTACGTGAATTGGTCACATATGAAGATTGCAATGAATAATATATTTCGTTTGTGGAAAGTCACTGAATTTGATTACAGTTCAGTTGAGACGAGGTCACAAATAAAAAAAAATTTATAAGCCAGGTAGTTTGTGTTTAATATCTATTCTACCGGCGATGGGAAAAAAATTTGTTGATAGTGAAACGTTTCGAAATTTGATAACAGCTCAGTAAAAATGAGGTCAAAAATGGGAAACCGAAACACTTTAAAGAATCGAGAAAATACAATTGTCATGATTTATGTGTAAGAATTGTTGAAAACGGTTCACTTATGACGAGCCCACGATTGAAAAGTCCAAAAATATTAGAACAAAAAATCGATTAATTACAACAGATGAAAACATCCTTGTCATCCTTGTCCAGTGGTTCTCTAACTGATGTCAGCTCATGATGAAATCCTCCATGCAATCAAACCAAATCCCTACAAAACCAATACTTGTAAATGAAATATAACGAAATATGAAACACAAAAATTTAAAACGAACCGAGGGTGAGGGATGAAAAAAAAGAAATCCCACAAATGAAAAAGGGTACTGGTTGTAGCGGTAAATAATTCCCCATAATTATTGACCACAGCAATCATCACTGAACATTGGATGCTGACCCTCACTGTTTAAGTCGACTTGTTTAGCTGAAGGCTTCCGGTCAAGCATCCATGCCATTTGGTACTCCGTCGTGTCACATGCGTGCACGATCACTAGCCAGGTAAGCATTCACTTCAGTCCACGATTTGGTCCCGAAATATATCTCGTACTTTGGACGACCCAATACCGTCTCTTGCTTTGCCTTTGGTACACGAGGAACGAATACTATAGAAGTTGTTGGTATTAGATCTTGAGTTAGTATACACCGTACAATTCGCGAACGTCGATACCGTCAGCCTCTAAACTGTCATAAGTAGAATGTAAATTGTTTCGATTGCTGAGCAGTGTCTACGACGTCATATATTAAATCCTGGGAATCACAACGAAACAAGAAGACAGACTGTACTGATCCACAGATGAAATCATAAAGTCGCTGTAAGGAAAATGCTAACAAATGCGATTACAGTTCACCTGTCATCCCTTTTCATATTGAGGAAAACGGATGTTTACCTAGAGATACATACATACAGAGACCATTCTTACTTGATTTATAAATCATGCAGGTGAGTTAGATTTTTGGTGTATACTATTTGTCCATTTTTATTATAAGGAATACAACTCAGACAATGTGTTAGATAAGGGTATTCGACATTCTGCAACAAGTTGTAAGAGAAGAATATCTTCTGGCAGACCGCATGAATGCAAATAAAAGTGAGGATTTTCTTTACAACTCCATGGATATTGATGTAGCTGTCAGTTAAGTTGGTTGCATCAGAACACAATATCCAGATTATAACATATTCGATGACTTTGTAACCCCAATTCCAAAGTATTAACCTAAATCAATGACATTCATTTTCACTACTTCGAATCCTCCCAACTTTCATTCTTCTACTCCTGTTGGCAAAAAGACAACTGTATCTAACCAGTAGGAATAATTGTTTCAATTTTCATATGTGCTTTAGATTGCCGTCTAACGAAGATGCCACTGAGAAAGTACTCGGTAAGTACCTAAAAATAATTATTTATTTAAAGACACAAATATGTAAATCATTGACCTGTTCACCAAAATGTTGAACATTATGGCTACTGACAGAAAATCTCGACAGCAAATGATGACTACACACCGGAGTTTCCGATCGAGAATGAAGTCCACTTAGAGATGCCGGAAGCATCTTTAAGAGAAGGAAAGTACTAGGGTATATATGTGAGTTGACATATTTAATTCTTATTTCTTGTAGACTGCTAAGATGGTTAGCTGCCTTCAGAGTGATCCAAAGTTATCACTTGAGGTCAATATCCAATATCTCTTTTACTAGCCAGTATAAACCAATTTGATTTCTTTTTGCTCTCCTTTTGATTGTGAGGTATAGGTTCCTGATCTTTGGTAGACTTCTGCGTAGCTCGTCCCTCCACTCGACTGTTGTAGCTTTGGCTGACTCCAAAAGGAGTAGTGCTGGGATTAATTATATGATGTTTGTAGTATGAGGTGTGTTAAGACTGTTACTACTGTGAATGGAGTTGACCCTTTCACCAGTTAGTCTTCCAGTATCGTCGCTAAAAGAAAAGAGATAATAATAATAGATATAATTAGTGAAGTTATTTAGACTAACAGACAGAAAAAGAAATAAAGAAAACGTAACAACAGATAGCTGATTAAATTTGAAGAATAATATGAATAATATATATATATATATATCGGTTATAATGATAGTGATAATAATAATAATAAAAGTAGTTAAAGTTGTCAGGAAGGTAAGACGGGAGAGAATGTGAAGAAGCATAATGACATACTTAGTTGTCTACCCCTGAATGGTGTATGGGATTTTAAGGGGATAGGCCATTTGGACGAAGTCCTTGTGTCGCTGCATGATTGTCTAGCCTCCGCGTAAAGGCGTCCACAGACGGTGCCATAGCTACATCTGCCGGTAAGGAATTGAAGGGACGGCAAACCTGCAATGAAAAGAAGTGCGAGCGCACCCGGGTCCTCACCCTCTGGTGAGCTATCCTTCTGGGATTTCCACGAGGAAGCCTATACCTGCTCAATGGCAAAACACCTTTGTTTGGGTGGTTGTGGTCATTTATTATTTTGTAGGCAGTAGTTAAATCCCCCTAAGCTTACGGTAGCTAAGTGTGAATAGGCCTAATTTCTTCAGCCTCTCATCATATGGTTTGTTTTGCAGACCAACCACTCCTTTTGCTGTCCATCTTTGGACTCTTTCCAAGAGGTTGGCGTCTCTTCTAAGCAGTGGGGGTGCAATAATACTATGCACTTCAAGGTGTAGTCTGACGTATGTTTTGTACAACCTTAGAAAGAGCTCAGGAGTAAGTGCACCTGTCTATGTGTAAAGTTTATGAGCGCATATGCCCTCGCTACGTTCCTCGTGTAATTTACGCTTGTGTCCATTTTTCCGTTAGTACTAGACCTAAGTCACGTTCCGACGTTGTGCAGGAAAAACTTTCATTGCACAGGGAGTAACTTGCATTCTGCAGTCTACAGGTGCGTCACCTCACTACTTTGCACTTTTTCAAGTTGAAATTCATGCCACTGGCCACCGCCCAGTCGTCCAGAAGCTTTAGATCTGCCTGCAGCCTATCTCAGTCCTCCGGATACTTTATCGCCCTCCATATCTTTACGTCGTCAGCGTATAGAAGAGTCGGGCAGCTTAGACGGCATGGTAGATCACTGATAAAAATCAAAAGCATCAGTGGTCCTAGGATAGAACACTGCGACACTCCTGATGACGAGCTGTGCCAAGATGGTCGGACTCGATTGACCTTAGTGCAAAATTGCCTTTCAGCTAGGTAGTCCTTTAACCAGAAGTGACAGAAGTGACTTACCTATACCTGCATGACTTACTTTGTGTAGAGAAGGTCATGGTGAACTGTGTCAAATGCCTTCACAAAGTCTAGGAAGACCACATGGACTGGAACATTCATATCCCAGCATGATGTCCAATAGTCCCAAGCTGATAGTAGGTTAGTAACACAGGATCTGGCTTTCCTGAAACCGTGTTAGGCTTCATGGAGTATATTAGACCTATCGAAGTATTCCCTGATGTGATCGTCAATAATAATTTCCACTACTTCTTATACCACTGGGAGTAGAGCTACTGGTCCATAACTAGTGGCATTTTGCCTATCCCCGCCCTTGAAGATCGGGGAAAGGATGGCTCTTTTCCACTCCTTTGGCAGTTTCTCTGAATCCATTGAGTGTTGGAACTAGTTCCATAAGGGCCTACAGAGACCTTCGGAGCAATGTTTCAGAACAGATAACCTGATGTTGTCACAACCTGGGGACTTCCCAGATATGAATCGCTGTGGCTTCCCTAGTACTATTGCCGGGTTTATTTGGGTCTTCCTCCTGTTAGATAGTAGTGCCACCATTTTCGTCCGTAACGGTAATACCCACATTGTTGTTTAGCTGTTTGGCGACGGCTAAACTGAATGCTTCAGCCATCTCCAGACTAGTGAGATATTGACCGTTTGGGCCTACTAAGGCGCATGCCTCCCGGTTGGTCGGTTTTCTTTGCCAAGGTTAGCCTGGAATGACCTCCTGTCCCTCCTGACTCTTGCATTGCACCGGTTCCTGAGTTCCAGGTATGCATCATGGTGTATCTGACTCTTAGATACGCGCCACGTAAACCAAGCCTTCCCCTTTGCTTGTAGAATACGTTGCGTGCCTCTCTTCAGCTATGATGACTTTCTTTCGGGCTGTATTGTGACTAAAGGGAGGGTATCCGAGATTGCTGTATGAATAATCTTTTTTACCACTTCCCAGTGTTCATCGACAGATAGCTGGTCCCATGCTAAGGGCCAGTCTGCGTCGAACAAGAGCCTCCGCATTTCAGCAAGTCAGCCTTGCTATAACACAGACATGGTCGCGTAACGTACCACTGCAAATGCTCACAGAGAACGAGGTCGAAACCTATGACTGCATGGTCACTACTTCCTAGAGGAGTCATGATCTGGACCTTCTCGACGAGTAGTTAGTCACTGGTTAGAATGTAGTCTAGTTTTGATGACTTTCCACTAAGGTCACACCTAGTGTCGTCTCCAACGTTCTCAGTCAGTCCTCTGTTTCGAATAGTTTGCAGAAGATTTCGGCCGAATTTTCCCTTAGCATACCCCGAGCCAAGGTTCATTGATGGGGCATTGAAATCTTCAGGTATGGTGATTTGATCATAGCCTAAGTCGCGTATCCCTGTGATAGTGCTGAGCAGGTGCGTGATCGGTAGATGCCACCCAGTAAATGCTTGGTGTGGCCTACGGTGAAACTACACCACATGGAGTCTGGGAGTTCACTAAGTGATTGGTCTGTTGCGCGTACACATTTAAGTTGCCTATCAAAGTATATAGCAACTCCTCCTCCTTCTTTATTATCCGTGTCTCTCCTGACCAGAACCATATCACCTATACTGACTTCGTTGTCGGCGATAGTATGAGTTAGCCAGGTTTCAGTGAGAATGATTGTTTTAAGTTGGAGGTGTGACTGGAGATTTCTGAGTTCGCCTACTTTTCAGTACTGCATCGCTCTAGTGTCACTGAAGCTTGGGGACGTATTAAAGCCTCAGTTTGCTGCCTACTTACGGTTTGGGGTCTGCTTTCGCAGCATCGGAGAGAGAGCTAATCAGTGTGAGATTAGCGGTGTGAGGTAGTCGAAGAATAGAGATTGCTCCAGAAGCCCCTAGGGCCATCTGAGATGACAGCCATCTCCATTTCTGTATGTCATGCATGTGTTTTTCACAAGCAGTGCCCGTTTCCAGCTCCGAAACACCGTTTACTACCATAGAGGTAGGAAGAATCAGTTCCGGTGACTCCCTCGCCATTTTTCTGTTAGCCCATGGTCTGTTTTGTCCCACTCTTATGCTCGAACTTCTGTCGATGGCTAGTACCTGAGCCATTAATAGTACTCTTTCGGCCTCTTCGGCAGAGTCCACTGTAACCCTTAATGGGGGTGGCTTACCCTGATGCGTGTAGACACCCCTGTACAGCCTGCACAATTTCGCCGAACTAATGTTTAGACCTAATTTATTGCACAAGTTGGACCACTGTTCCTCATCAAACAGGGCCCGTTGTTCAAGTGAGCTATCCTTGCTCACAGGTACGTTAAAAAGGATAAGAGAATTGGACCGACTAACCTCAGACTAAGGTTTGGCCTTTGGCTGCTTGTATTCCTTTGCAGCGTCAGTAGCTTTGGGCTTCATCAGGTTTTGACCAGCCTCTGCTATGTTGCCAAGCTTGCTAGTGGATGCAAGTAGTGCTTTGGCAAGTCTATCTTTCCCTGATGTTGGGCGTGCAACTTTTGGACTCACCTTGTGAAGATTGGCATTTCCAGTCATTTGGACTTGAGTGTCCTTCTTACTGTCTATACCAAGTTTTGATAGTGTGGTGTTAGTAGGTGGGGAGCCGCATGAGACTGTGTTGGGACACAAGAGTGGCGTGTTGTTTCTGCTATCCGCAGACACGCTGTTTGGGACTGTGCCAGGGCGACAAATTGGACAGATGTACCAAAACATGGACATGGGTTGTTTCGCATAAACTCGTAGTATGATTTCAGCACCCATTTTTCACAACGGCAGTGTACCCATCGTTTGCGAAAATTGCATTCAAAAGCTGAGTCAGTTTTAGAAACGATAACACTACAAGCCTGACATTCATCTCCCTTCCATGATGACGCTTTCGAGGTGTTATGGCGTCTTGCGTTCCCTCTTCGTTTTTCTGTGTTTCAGGCGTTGGCTTTCAGTGGGTCCTGTCCACCTGGTATTGCATGTGCCGTTTCAGTGCTGTACTGTGGCAATGCAGGCGTAGTTTCAGAACAGATGACACCTACACGAGTTTTTAGGATCGGTATGCTGGACGGGGTTGATGTCCCTGGGTTTTTGCCTTCTCTGGCTGAAGCCCTTGTGACTACAGAGTATGGTATTTTAGTGCCTTTTCTAAGGCTACCTTCGACAGCCATATTAACAACCACTGTAACTTATGTTATATACGAATAAGCGAGCAGCGGTATCTACCCACAAGAAAAAGAATAAGACTGATAAAGTGCAAGACAAGGAAAAGAAAAGGTTTTCGACTTTACCTAGTACTTTCTGGATGATTGGCTTCACAGCAATCACGTTGTAGACCAACAAATCTTGCTTATCTGAACGAGTGAGGAAGATGCTGCTGCAGAAGTGGCACCTGAAGCTTTGGCAGTAGTTCGAGACAGCTGGATGCACATGATGCACAATGTTCTAAAACCTGAATTGGGTTTGAAGTTTACATTCTAGGGGACTTTGGCAGATTCCAGCAATGTGCCTTATGCCTTTTATAAAATAATGAGATGTAAGGTTCATTAATGAAGTACTTATTTCTTTAGCTGTAATTATGGCGGAGTTCTCCGGCCAACTGATGACTTCGAGAGAGGTTGGTAACTTACTGAATAAGGCCACGAAATCGTACTCGCATAATTTGAAAGATCGTGTCCAAAGGCGTAAGCTGAAGAAAGGAATTCAGGTGATATTGCGAAACGACTGCTTACTTTTATAAGTCAACGTTCAGTCAACATGCAGTAATCACAACATTGTTTTCATTTCTAGGCAAATGATCAGCTAATCTTTTATTTTGCTATATAGCAACACAACCACCTCGCTTCTTGCTTGAACTGCTTCGGTCTTGTCTATACATGGTGAAACCATTTAGATAGATTAAATTGTCATCATATAAATCGTGGAGCCAAGTTCCTTGAGGCCTTATTACACCTGTATTACGATAAATATTTGAACATAATAAAGCATCCAAGTAATCAATCTTGTTCGATAATGACCTTTAATTTGTGCTCATAATCACAGGAACAGTCATCTGATGCACTGGAGTACACTTTAAGGATGGTTATTAGAGACACGTAAATCACCAGATTGAAAACATTTTAAATAATCGCGAGAGCAAGTAATATGGCTTTGGCACATAACTGAATAGTTAAAACAAAATAAATCCAAGTAATCAGATGAAATGTAGGTGACGGAAAATTTTGGTAGCCCAAGATTTAAGCAGGCCGTCAACTAGATTTACATGAACTTATTCAATGTGGGTATCTGTGATAAGAAAGTTGACAAGGGTTCTTGTGATGTGTCTTACTACTTTGCACTTTTTGGCGAGCTAGACACGTATGAGCCCAGTGCCCTTCTTCATTAATCGTTCCAGGTCAGTAAAACCGGCTGTTGACGACATTAGTTTGATTCCTGATTGAGGTAAACTATGTTACATATTGAAGATGCCACAAAGATAACTTACAAATACAACAGGGATTGGGGTACTGGTAGAAACGTCGCAAAGGATATTGTCCTTACCAATGCTTAATGGTTTATCGACTAATTGCATAGTTGCTATTGAAGCTCGATATCCTCCTACTAAAGACAACCCAGTTTCACAGGGTATGTTCGTTTTATTTAGAAAACGAAGCAGAGGCGTCACAAGGCATCTCTCACAGTGTTTATCACCCTGGATATTTGGCGAATAACCAATATAAACTGTAAAGCGTAGTCTAGCTGGCGTGATTCCCTTAGTGAATATCTACCTGAACTTCAGTTCCGAAGACACCAGAGTAGTGTGTTTTCTTTGAAAATTACGAATTCCTGACCGTCCACTGGATGTCGAGCACAGCACATAAACAGAAGCTCTTTGTCGAATATTCTGTACTTTGTTTCTGCTGTTTGTAGCAGCCTTTCGAGAAAAGGTAGGTGGTTGCCGCTTTTCGTTGACCAGTTGTTGCAGAACCGAATTGACCGCAGTACCCTATGGATCAACTGAGTTAACCAAGAGTGCCGTCGGATCCTGATTTATTAGGACGGTGCCATTCACGAAGGCTTTTTCACCTGAACTAAAGCGTCCTTAGCGACGGTTCAAGATAGATACGCTTGTTATCCCCTCGTTGCGGGCATGTCAGCAGCTGAATCGCTGGAGCGCAGTTGAGACTGACCATTGGTAATAGCTTACCAAGCCGATTAAAGTGTGAAGAACTTTCGCACTCTATGGCCCTGAAAAGTTTAAAGTTGTCCCGACTTTACTGACTAGTGGGCAGACACCACAGCAGTCAGTGGTGTGGCTGAGAAATCCCCATTTAACATTCCGAGAAATGACTGGTAATTTACCAAAAACCAAGTCAAATTGTCGGACACGAGTTTACCGATTCGGCCTCATAATGAAAAAGTCGGTTAAGTATGCGTCGACAAAGTCAAGACAGAGAGATACTTGAATTGCGTTACATTTGCTGCAATTTTATCAGGATTTGTTGCTTGCTAATCATATCTACGCTTTATGATGGATCGAATAAGGTTCAAATTTCATAAGCTAGACATACATTTTTGAATTGTTGATGAATTCGTGCTGGTATAATCCTACCGTTTAGTAAAACGCTAATGTCGTTATCTTTTAACAGATCCCAGCTAGCATTTCTTTCGGGTGCACTGCAGAAATGCCGGCGGAAAATCTTTAGCACGATGCAGAAAGTTGGACAGTTTTTTGCAGTCTGTCCCTAACTTTCTGCAATGCGCCCGATCGTTCGCCCCAAACTTACTGCACTGCGCCTGAAATCAGTTCTGGCTGGAATATGAATGTCAACAACCACCAAATTTAGGCATTAATTTCAGTTTTCATTTACTTACCACACGCTGCTTTTCATTTTAGTTCACAAAGCATTAGCATTATGGGCATTAGAATTAAGGATTTACCAGGGAACAGCCTCGTCAACGTAGAGTCTACTGATAATATTGTTCGCCCCGGTTGTGAGAAGTGACGACTGAAGCTAGGAAATATGAATATACTCCTGGTGTTTGGTCGTGTCTCTGTAGTAACCCCTTAGCTAAGTATTATGATGTGGTGAGTGTGTTAGGCAGAGATGTGAATACAAATCGTTGTCAGTGACACAGATTCACTCCCTCTGTGTAATCTCACGTATCTAGTGAACACTTATGTTTTATCCTTGTCACTATCCATTCTCCCTCACATTAATGTTCATTAGAGTTCCATTTAATTCTTTTTCTCTACCTTTGTGTGCTATATGGAATATAGTAACTTAAACATGTGAACTTGCGTACAAGCTTCTATGTAATTGACTGACTGGTTTCAACATAGACTTTTGCACTGATGTGCAGCAGTTTGAGTCGCCACTTTTCACCTAGCACACAAAGCAAGAGAAGAAAGTAAAAAGAAATGAAAAATAGAGACAGTAAACAGAGATATGAGGCAAAAAGAATAGTTTCAGGAGAGAACCATATAGTTTTATTGGACATTATAAGTCACAAGGAGTGGATGGATCTGCGATGTGATCGAGGACGACTTTGAGCCATATCACCAACTGTCCCCAGCCATTGGTTCTCACAATCCGGAGGACTCCAACCAGTCAGGAAGTCCACACATCTCTACATGGCTTTAACTAACTGTTGTGGATTTCGTTGACTGACGAAGCCATGCTATGGTTTGACCACCACTGGCTCTTTTCTAACCTGACCCTATGTCAGATGACTTTCCCCGTCGAGGAAGGCGATGGCCAGGCAGGCATTCGCAGATATAAGAATAAAACTTGGGCACTGTGGTAGAGTGTAATTCCATTATGGGTAAATTTTTATTTTGATAGAGTCTCACAGTGTTATACAGTAATATTTACTGATGACGTTTCGAGCACAAACTATTGCTCATAATCATATCAAGTTACTCACACAACTTTTTTCCTTCATTTATATACATGTGTGGAATCGACTAGATATTGGATTAAAATTCAATATGAGATAATGTACATTCAGAAATAATAGTACGAGTGTTATTAATCCATTGCAATGAGATGGGAAATACGACGAGTGTTTTTATAGTCATAATAAATTGATTGTTAGAATGTGTTTGAATGGAAATAGATTATTTATTATCCTCTTCTGATTTGACTGGTGGCAATAATACGAGTGTTATTAATCCATTGCAATTAGATGGGAAATACGACGAGTGTCTTTTACAGTCATAATAAGTTGATTGTTAGAATGTTATGATGTGCTTGAATGGAAATAGAATTTTAAGACTATTTATCATCTTCTTCTGATTTGACTGGCGGCAATAATATCTTCCATATTTCTGGTATTTGCATTGAGTCATTTCTGTTGCATGTGTTGGGTGTAGATTCGATGAACAAAGATTCAGTAATCAACCTCTCTCGCGCTCCATCTACCTAGATTACTTTTTAGAATTTTAACCCTCTCCCACCCTATTGTGTGGTTGTGTGTTAATGCATGCATTGCGATGGCCGAGCTTTTTTCTAAATTACTTATCTTCTCTGGGTCAACCATTCTTATCTTAGCTAAATTCTTATGTTCTGACAATCTGACTACCCCTGACCTACTAGTTTGACCTATGTAGTTGACCTCACAGTCATTGCAAGGTATTTTGTAAATTATATTATTTTGTCTAATTGGGTCCACTGGGTCCTTTAACCTACAGAGCTTGTCCCTGAGTGAGTTTGTAGGTTTAAATGCCACCCTAATTCCTGCTTTATTTAGAATCCTACGTAGGGTCTCAGATGTCCCTTCTTTATATGGTATAACTGTAGATGACTTATATTCTTTCTTATTTATTTTATTACTACTAGTTTCACAATTCTTTTTATTTTTCTTTTGGCATTCGCAGCACGTGTGCTAACCATCTCAGTCGGTGTAACTTCACAGTTTCTTCGATTGACTTCCCCTCCTTACCTAGCACTCGACCGAAGCCTAACTTCAATATTGTTCACCTTATCATAGCACTTAACATGGGAGATAGAACGCAGGCAACTATGTATGATCACAGACAGGTAGCTGACCTTTTCATGTCTTCCACTTTCAATGACAGCTAACCATAAAGGAGGACATTGTGAACTGCTGAGCAGTAGACACGCCTTCTGGTCGACAGCCAGCCGGATATCACTTCTACTAAGTCAGAGATGGCGTAAGTTGGCATATGCGAAACGAGCCTTCTGTATCCGTGCTGAGATTTCGTCGGCAATCAACCCACTAGCGTTGGCTGATGCAATTCTTGAAATAAGTGAAGTGGTCAACACGCCCCACCACTTCAATCCCCATCTTTAAGCCGGGAGTGGGTCAATGTAGTCGAGTCCAGCTCTGTAGCATAATCTTACATCTGATGGGAGCGAATCGCATGCCAAATATTCGCAGATTTCTGCTCAAGATGTTCAGCAGACTGCACTTTATCAGCATGCAGTAACTGTATATGCCTTTGGCATTGTAACATGAACATCACGAAGTCCATCTAGATAAGATGTTTAATATTAAATGGTCAAAACAATATGCGTTATAAGTTCAACTTTCATATTTTTCGCAGCCACAGATAACTCCTAAAATACTCGCCGAAGAGATTGGCTAGGGGTCGCGCTATGTCATGAATTGGCAGAAGTTAGAATTCATGGTCCACTGGATCGGGTCTCAGTGGCTAAATAGTATACGAGCTCGCCTTGTAACCAGAAGGGATCGAATCCTGGTGGGTGCGTACTGTAAAGAGTCCCAAACTAGGCTGGTGAAACAGCTGTCCAGTTCTCCCAGTTTTTCCAGTGTTTCTCTAACTAATGTTAGCTCATGATGAAATCCTGCGTACAATAAAATCCCTAAAACCAACACTTGAAGAGCTCACAATACCTTCGTGATGCGAAAATGAATGATTATAAGGATTAATATGGCTCACATAGCAAGTGTCCTGGTGGAAGGATGCAGCTGCAAGCTACTTTTCGACAGAAACCTAATACTAACTGTAAGCAGTCTTACATTTCAGAAGGAACGTCAGTGGCAGTGTTCTTGTCCGAATGCACACTGATATCGAGATAATCCAAGCAGTTATGGTCTTCCGAAATTCCATGCGACAATGTTAATTCCTCTAGTATCACATCACATCGAAATAGACATAATTACCTCAAAATTCAGCCACCTGTCTCATTCATCAAATAATTTTTCTTTGTGTGACTAATGAAATACGCCTGATTTTCACAAAACTCTTAGAACACCTTTATTGTCGCGAACACAATAACCCATACTATGCGCGAAAATACATTGCGATAACCTAAATACCCACTCGCACTCCGGAGTTGCTACTGTTTATGCTTGTCCAAAGGTGAGCTATGAATCCTGTTAGTGCTGGAAAGCAAGCAGTGTAACCAATTGAAACCTTGAACCATATTAACCCACGAATAACACTTTCAGCAGCATACAGGGATCTATCCAAAACAGGTGATTGAAAACATAACGTTATGTGGCCACAGTAATGGTCTCCCAAAGAACACAAAGGGTAATTCATCAAGCAGCTACTACGAGGCTAAGGCTATATTTCGCTCATGTGTCTAGTTCTACTCAGAACGCGCTTTTGGACAGCATGAGTACTGTTTTGCCAGCTGACAAGTTTGAATAACTCACGGTAACTTCATTAAGTTACATGAGCCCTCCTAGGCTGCAGAAGAGATGGACTAGTCTTGAGCACTTCATTAATGTTATAACTGAACCAGTGCCAGTCGTTACCATTACTGTATTTGTCTAACCCTGGGATTCAGTGTGTTATTTTTCATCCCTCCTATTTCACTTCTAATGCTCGATTCCGGATTTCCGATTCACTCGTTTCCTTCCTATCATTGCAAGTACACATGTTAGTCTGCATATTTTAAACAAATTCATTTAATCACCAGATTATTCCACACTTCCTAATAAAACAGCATTTGTTAACTTCGTTGTCACAGATTAATGGAAAATTCCTCCAGATACAGAAACGAAACATCTAGTGACGTTTGCAGACCCAGCGCAGGGCACCAAAGACTTTTAAACGTTACTCATAATATAGTAGATCAATGCGATGATAGTATATACATTGGATACTGGAAATGACCCCAGAAAAGCTTAAAAACTTTCATTTACTGCTGAATTACAGTCAAAGGCTTCGTATTTGGATATTTACTCAGGGAATCGTGAAAAAAAAGATTTCCAACTAGGCGCTGCTGACGTTGGATGTTGCGCATATCGATATATGGTGTTGGAGACCATTTAAATTCTTGGCGGGCTAATCCTTCTTCTTAAGGTCAAGTGGAAGCCTGTTGCTAAGACCTTGCTTCCTGTAGTGTTATTCTCCTTGATTTATTTTAACAGTGCCGTTATCTTTTGGGGGTCTAGAAGAAGCATATATCTGATAAATATCTTATAATTTGCTCAATGTTCTTACCGATCAGGCTAACTATGTCTGCAGCACTCACCAAGTCAAATCCTATGGTAGACTTAACTTTCTATTAGTTGATTTGCTAAAGAAATTTTTGTTCAGGTTTGGCAAGCATCATATGACTACATTCTGCCGACCAGAATGCTCTTCTTCTAAATTCCCCCTTTCTGAATACAAAGTTTTTAAATTGGATAGTACCCCACCACAGGAAACGGAGTGCACTCGTGATGATGCATTAAAATATCTTGACAGTCTTCATCGCATTCGCAGAATGGAGACGGCGCTAGGAAATTTGTACAAGGAGAAGCAGGTCCGTGGATTCTGTCACCTATATTCCGGCCAGGTTAGTGTACATAATGTCAATGATAGGTTTATGTTAAATTGACCTTGATTCGTTGCATTGCTCCTTACTTTTCAGTGTTAATGGTTGATATTATTTTCTCAGTGTCTAAGAAATTCCGTGTTTCTCCCCTTGTGTTCACGGGACGTCTTCATGGGCTCGCAGAATTACCATTAAGCAAAGTTGTCTCACATCCTAACACCTTGTCTCGGTCACATTAACGTGGTTGGTATCTGACTCTATGTGTAGAAGCCTCACGCGGATTGTGGCATCGTCCATCGGTCTTGAAGGAATTGCAAGTGTCTTGTGGAAACTTTGATTGGTGGCAAGAGAAACCAGTCAGGCAATAAATCTTGGTAAAAGTTTAGGGTAGTGCCGAGGAAGAATTGGCAGTCCTGTAAGCGCCTACGTTGTCAGTAACTGATCTGTTTGAATGTGTTTTAGAGGGAATAGATGAGCTTGGGATGTGACAGCCTTAATTGTTCCGTCCGAGATTAATGTTTTCTAGAAATGCATGATTCGAGCAGAGCTGCAAAAGATGGTCGCCATCATCCAACATGCTGCTGTCATAACCGGTGCGCTTGACCTAATCACTTAGGTCCCCAACTAGTACTACATTACCTCTTAGACGTGTTTGTCGTACATTTGGTGGTAAATCGGAACACAACGCTTCTTTAACTAGTTGGTAATCAGTCATGATGCAGCTTCCTAAGGTTGTAACTAAACTTGGCTGTTGTTTTACTTGAAGGATAATATAAATGTTGTAGGTAGTCTCTGAAAAAAGCTATTTAGCCCTTTAAACCTGCACAAATAAGCTAAGATTTCACCTAATCAATTGAGAGGAACGAAGATAATGACACCTTAGAATGATACAATAAGGCGTTTTCATGTATTTCCTGAGCTCATAATTCAGACAACATTTTTCTGGTATGTGTAAAGAAATTTCTCAATATTGAATCTTTCGGTAAATATTTTAATTGTTACGTTTCCTCGTGTCTCTGTAGGAAGCAGTTGCAGTTGGTATTGAGGCTGCCTTACAACCAGGAGATACTATCATTACTGCATACCGCTGTCATGGATTTACTATGACCCGAGGTGTTCCTGTTCATGGTATAATAGCCGAGCTAGCTGGAAAAAAGACTGGATGTACTAAAGGTGTTGGTGGTAGCATGCACCTTTATACTAAAGACTTCTATGGAGGTAATGGGATAGTTGGAGCACAGGTATATTTATTTTGAACTATTTTAAGAATTATCTACCTTTCATTTAAACCTTGTTATTGTATGTTACTTTTAGCATTTATCCGAACCTGATTCTAATTACTTTTTAGGAATTTTCCTCATATTTCGTCGTATTATCATCTTTTATTTACGATTTTTAAGACCTTTGGGTTACAGAGTTTGTACATACGATGTATTTAGGACTCTTCTGAATTATTGACATAGACTGGTGATCGCTAGCATGCCGAACTCGGAGGTAAAATAATTCGAAAACGCGTCAATTTTTTTCGATACTGAACTGTTGGTGAGTAATTTAGATAAAAAACAAGTGACATTAAAATCAAGAGTAAGAAGAGTATTTTACTGTGTACGGAATGTTGGAGCTTCCTGGGGAGTGTTAATAGTTTTCCAGAGAGAGTAATGTAGGCTGTAAAATACTTTGGAGAAATCGGATGCGTTAGCTTTACGTTTATTCAGTGTCTTAAGTGTATGAATAGAAAGAGATGATCCCTCATTTTCCGGTTCCCACCGTTGCAAAGCATGGTCCTTAAATATAGTTATAATTTTTTAGTATCCGGAAACAAATCAATAATTTTAAGATGTGGAATGCTAGGTTACGAAAGCCGGTCGATTGATGGGCCGGTGAATCTTCACTGACTAGAACTCAGACATATCTGCACCTACCTGTATACATTCCAAAAGAAGCAATATTACCTCAGATAGGATTAGAGCAATCTGTAAAATGTCCAGCAGTCGGCATGAACCACATCCTGGAGGTGATGATTTTCCCTTTGAAGTGTTTAGTTGCCAAGAATCATTACTACTTTCATTGTTGTTAATTAAGCGAATTACGTTTTGATAGTCACTGGTTTTATCTATATTTGAAGCTGTGTTTTTAATAAAGCTGGAGGAAAGTATAACTAAGAACAATATTGTTCGTCTGTCTTCTTTTAATTCTTACAGTGGGAACTTTCGGTGTTTTCAAGAACTATTTCTTGGAAGTTGAACAGTATGATTTACTGGTAGTTGCATTAGTAGAAATGTAGTCACTTTGTCATCGAGATTTCCAACATTTTCATTAAGTTCTGTCTGATCACTCTTTTCTTTCGTCTGACACGTTTGTTTTTTTAGTGTGTCCGTATTTCCGTTCACTTTATTGTGTACTGTTTTTCTCATGAGAATTAAGACCACATTGTGAATCTGATGGATCATTCACTGAATTGATTGCCATTTTGAAACCACAGCAAAGCCAAATACGTATCAATATCTGTTTCAGTAATTTAGCAATGCAATTGAAAAACATACGTAGTGAGACAATGTCTGTATGTCACTGATCTTAATATATGGTTCTTCCATTTGTATGTTTCTGTACTGTTAGGATTATAGTCTGTTTAGTACTACTAACCATATGTTTTTGAACTAAATTAATTTGTCTTGGCTAGTGTATTGGTCTTTGATTATTTATTTTATTTATTTATTTTGATTGAACTTAATGTACTGAACTTTGTCACTTACTTTAAACTTCTAAACCTGAAAAATTGTAATTAATCCTTCATTTCTAGGTCCCTTTGGGAGTTGGGATTGCGTTACGCATGAAGCACCGAGGAGAAAAGTCTGTATCTGTAACACTTTATGGAGATGGAGCAGCCAACCAGGGTCAGGTGTTTGAAGCCTACAACATAGCAAAGTTGTGGAATCTTCCTGTTATATTTATTTGTGAAAATAATAAATACGGAATGGGTACTGCAGTGCATCGTGCGTCAGCTAATACTAACTACTATACTCGTGGAGATTATATTCCCGGACTGTGGGTAAGATGTGATTACATAATTATTTTGTTGACGATAAAAATGTAATGTAGTTGCGTAGTATTTACATGATGATAACCACACTATGTCAGACTTTGATAGTGGTTGTAGAACTGCTCACTTGTCAGCCGAATAGTATGTGTTTAGTTTACAATCAATGTAATTTACCTTCTCTCTTTTTATGTGTCTAATGTCTTTCTTTCATTTAGTTTAAAGGTTTATAAAATATATTTACCAGTGATTTTTCCCTAACTTCTGATAGGTCGATGGCATGGACGTGTTAACAGTGAGAGAAGCTATTCGTTTTGCTGCTGATTGGTGTCGCTCAGATAAAGGACCAATATTATTAGAGACAGAGACCTATCGTTATCATGGTCACAGCATGAGTGACCCAGGAACTAGTTATCGTACGCGTGAAGAGGTTCAGTCGATGAGACGCGGTCGAGACCCCATTGCTTTGTTCCAGAAAATTGTTGTTGACAGTGGACTATGTACCCAAGATGAAATCAAGGTAACAATCTGTCTTCCCATAACGCACATATATTTTATATTTTGAACAGCAATAAAGTGCTAGGTAAGAAAAGTGCATTGTCCTTTAAGGTTGTGAATCTTTAATAATTAGTCTCATGTAGGGTTTACACGGCTCTTGCCGAACCACTGATTTCTATGATGTACGGTGCTAGCTGAAGTAGCATTTGGTTGAGACGTAGCGAGATAACAAACAGACGAGCTCCATTGAGTCACTGCACTTTTCTCTGGACCACATGAGGAGGTATAGATTACCCCATTAAAGTCCTCAGGATGTTAAGTGTCAGTGCTTGAAAATTTGGTGACAACGAAACGAATTCATTTACCTTTTATTGTTTTCTAGATTCTAAATACTTACATGTAATATTTCCCTCCTTTCTATCTGTGTGTGTCTATTGTACTATTATGGTATTTTTGTTCTCTTGTTTTTGTGTTGTTTTAGAGTGTAGTAGCATGAACTGATTCTCTTCTATCAAGACTATACCATGATCCATTAATCGGTCATATGATTTCAGCTTGTTGCAAAAGCATTGATTTTATTAGTCAGGTGTATTGTCTCAATCTAAGTATGTGAACAATGTTCATTTCTAGAGGAGTTCGCATCCAAGTTACATTGCAGGGACTGTGAATACTTGTCAGTATTGTCTTTTTGTATTGTATTAAGCCGTATAATAAGCATCAGTGGTCAATATGAAATTGTGATATATATATATATATATATATATATATATATAAGGTTTTCTGTGCTAAAAACATTTTTGCGAAACTATTTGTTTTTTTATCACGCGTAGATGACCGCTTCAAAGTTCTATCATTCCACTCTACGTGCGATTTCATTTTCTTGTAGGAAATCGAGAAGAATGTTCGAGCTGAAGTGGATAAAGATGTAGAAAAAGCAATTAGTGACCCTGAGCCATCTTTAGAAACTATGTTTGGGAACATTTACCATGGCATACCTCCAAATTTCAAAGTCCGGGGCTGTGATGTGAAAACATGGGGATCGACATTTGTTACAAAGTGGTGAAGGTGGGTTTGTGCTTAAGAAATGAAGTAGGCTGGTCAGTTTTATCACGTTATTACGTAGTCAGGTGTGTAGAATATTTTGTCAGGCAAGGAGTCAGGCATATCTAGTCCTTTATTTTTTGACAAAGCCTGGATATCTACCAATAACCTTGTAATTTCGTTCCTCTAAAATACAATTCTTTACGTAACTCCAGTTTCAGTTTTTGTTTTGCGCTTTTTGGAATGGGATTTGTATTTTCGTCATGATTGTCAAACGAAAGCTAATTAGGGGGCATAAAGCAAAATAACATTGGCAATGCGATCATAATGTATTATGTGTTTTTAATGATGTACTTTGGAAAAGCAGTTTCGTGAGAATGAAAGATACTGAAAAGTAATCAGTGTACATACCGTTACATTAAAAAATACTTTTGATAGATGCTTCATGTAGCAAATCGTCTTGAGCTATTAATTTTAAACCAATTTTACTCGGTAGTATCTAGTAGAGATTTATGAACAAAATAGAATGATAGTGCGGTCCTGAGGTTTAATCCAGTCATATGCTCAAAGTTGTGATCACCGAAGCCATCATAGCTGTTAATTTCATACTGGAATACATTGAATATCTTAAAGGACATGTAAGTTATGACACTAGTGAAAATTAGATATTAATTTGAATTAGTTTAAAAGCCTGATACAACTAGCTACCATTCATTTATTTTGACATACTTCTTAGTAGAAATTTTCCGGGCATACATGTTGAGCTTGTGATTTGTCACCTACCGTAATACTGGGGATTGAGGGACTAATGAAGTTCTCCAGAAAATTCACCAGCGGAGTTTGGTTGTTATTGCAGCCAAGTGATACAAATCAGTGTTTGTGTGTACTAATTTGTCGACTCACTTGTTGTTCATCTATAGGGTTTCACTAGCTTCCAGTTCATTTGTTATAGATTTCACTCATGATATAATTCAGCTGTGTTTAGTTGATTTGTAACTCCAAGTCACCATGGAATTATAACTATTTATTTTATGTATCTCGTAATTCTCTTCTATGTGAGGGTCCGGGATATTCCTGTTGGACTTGCGTAGTTCTTAAGAAGTTGACAGGTTTCTTGTGATATGTATTCGGGCATCATCTTGCGTAACATGGCATCTAAAATCCTAGGTTCTATAGGCATGTAAAGACTAAGCGTATCTCGACAGAAACAAAACCGTAAATGCCAGTCAGGCTTTAGGCTCAGACGATGGTGTATTGATCATATCTACACTGTTCGACTGATTTCTGAATATGGGCATCCTTACCAATGTTCAGCGATTGCCATACTCCTTGACCTAAAGGCAGTAGATATTCGTTTCCATCGACAGAGAGGTGTTGTGACAATGGCCGTGAGGGGAGTTCCGAATAGTATATCGAACTGATCAAGGCACGCCACTTGAAATCATGCAGACATGTAAAAACTTCCAGAGATTTGTGACATCCAGTGTTATCCGTCAGTTATTTCCAATGTCTTAATTTTTATTCAACTCCACTGCAGGTGCATTTGTGATAATGAACTTAGACGTCTCAGGGAATGAATAGTTTTGTCGATATGCAATATGCAGATGACATATTCTTTCTAGAGGAAGGTGCTTACAAAATACAGTCTTCTAAACACCTAGAGCATAAATCTTGGTGTTCACCAGACGATTCAACTCAGTGTTGCTTCGGGACTGGCCAGCACTGACTGATAGCTTAGGATAGGGAGTAAAGTGGTTTAGTGTGTTGACCATTGCACTTATTTAAGATACTACGTCAGCCGTAATGGACAGATTGCTGACGAAACCTCAGCATGGATACGTCAGCTCGCTAAGCATTAGCCAGTTCGCGTCATGTTTAACACAGGCATATTGTCTGGTTATAGATGGAGGGATGTGCGTACTGCGCAATAGTGCGCTGCTTCATGCTTCACTACTGAGAGATATGCGAAGACATGAAGAAGCTAGCAGTTTGTGACCATTGGTTCCTGTACAATTCCTCATTTTAGATACTGTGATACGGTCAATTATAATGAGTTAGTTGTAGTTTATTGGAAAATGGAAATCGGTCGATGATATTGTGAAGCTGCGTCGATTGAAACGGTTGAGACACGTGTTATGCATGCGAAGACAGCGCCTTCCTCTACGATTAATATCAGCGGTTACAGAATGGTTTTGGAAAAGTTAGACGAAAACATTCCATCAATCCATGAAGTTTCTAACTGTTGATTTGAGCCACGCAGATATGTGTAGACTGTTTGGCTGGTGTCAGTTGGATGCTACCAATCAATGGTAAGAAGACTGACGACATGACTCAAGGTAGTTTCTAAAGGTGTGCACGCTTATGTATTAAATGCTCGTTCTTCATCTAATTATTCTTTTTCCCGTACAATTTCATTTGTTGTAGTTCGGTTGTGTTTCTTCTCACTACCTTTATGTGTGTGGCTATTCAAGTTTAATTCACGTGGCTGTGTTGTCGTTACCTAGTGCTGTCGTATTATGTAATTCTTTGTTTTCATATAAACCGTTCTTAGTATAAAGCGGCACCATGATTTGATGACATGAGGTTGTTTTACTTCACCCTATTCCAGTACAAAATTTATTCAGTTACTTTAAGGGATTCATCTTCTGTAATCTAAAGTCAGGATAATAAATGTGATTTTATCTGAAGCATACAGTAGTAAAAGAATACTGGTCAAGCGGATGTGGACTCCAGTATCATAAGTTTGTGTATCTGTTTCATAGATGTGTACGATCTCAGAAGTTTTGGCCGCTTTATTAGCATGGTATGCTTAAACGTTTTCAAAAATAAATGTCTATTGTTGTGAATTTAATGACTATATACTGACGATGTGACCATCTTTAATTGAGAGCGTTAAATCATGGTTATATCCTAATAAAGTAGCCTTCACCACATATTTTGTATATACGTTGCTATGGTTTAAAAATAAAAGTACCTACAGGTAGTCACTCAGTCACTGAGTTTAGTTTTTTCTAGCTCTCCCTCGTCCGCTCACTGTATAGTCGTTATCCCATTTGGGTGTAAGTAGCACCAGTGCCGTTAGATATATTTGCAGCTATTCAACAGTAGTCGTGTAGGCATATTTTCTAAGATTTCAGTGTACTCCATGGTTCATTTTGGAGGGATTTCAAAAATTTTTTCTATTTGACTAATACTGAATCACACCAAGTGGTAATTAAATACAGATAGCTACAAGTGGAATTAGTGAACACCTGCAATGGTTAAAAGTCTGCAGTATTTCGGTGAAATCACTGTACATCTTCAGTCCATTAGATGCATAAAGTGTACACTCGAAACTTAAAAGGTATGGTAATCCGGTTTGTTGGATTTTGTTATTTGATTGAATATCCTTTGGATTTAAAGTCAATTTTATAGATGAAAGATTTTGGCTTCCATAAATTTAGATAAACTCTTCACACTCCAGTCTGAATTATTCGTTAGTGAACAATCTTTTGATTCCTTTTACAGGAATCTTTAATATTTCCTACTAATTATCTTAAAATTCCTGTTAAGTATGACGTTTTTAGCATATGTATTATATTTGGGTACTCTTGCATTTGATATTCAAACTTTATGGATCGTATTTAGCTGATAAGTAATCTCCCAAATAAAAGTAGATGTTCATAAACTGCTGTTTAAAGTCCTAGGTCTCGAAAGGATACAGGTATCGTATTACGCTGATGTGTATCCTAGATTTTCTGATTCAGGACCTGTTTGGAGAACAAAGACTTTCTAGTTATTGTCGAAGATTAGTGGCCGTTAAATTCCTTAGATATAGCTCAAAATATTGATGGAAATTATGCCTTATTTTTCTTGTATGTTCCATTATCAAAAGTAAAACAATCACTTCAGAATAGGAACTCCTTATGGTTCGAAACGCATAACTTTATCGTTATAATCTTTGGGCGTAGCTTTCCATTCAGCTTGATTTGGATGTTATTAATGGTTCAACATTGATGATCACACTAAATACAACAGAAAGAAAAGTTATAAGGACCTATACACAACTTTTGAAGACGAATTTAATCAGTGATTTCACGAATAATGAGTTGAGGCTGTGCTACCCACATATGGTTTAACTGAAGTATATTAATAGTTGTATTCCCTCTATTTGTCGCCTTTGGTTGAAGTGCGTAATAAGTCACTTTTCTTCATACAGTGAGTTCTAGGTAAGGAATGTGAATTAATCTCTGAGAATGTAAATCTTCGTCATACTGAACCGCCAACTTTATTGATGCACAGTCTTAGTTCAAGTAGCACTTAATTGAAAAATAGTTAGACTGTGAGCAGATCAAATACATGAAATCAGTGCAATTTGGTCTGGACCACAAAAGGAGGTATAGATTACTCCAATGAAATCCTCAGGTTATTAAATGTTAGCCCTTGGAAACTTGGTGACATGGCTGGTTATTATTATTATTTCCTTTAGTTCCTAGAGGAACATAGGGCTTCAGCCGTGCGTCTCCATTGCATTCGGTTCTCTGCTAGGGTCTTCACCTGGCTCCAAGTCTGCCCATACGCTTTCAATTCTTCTTCACATGATCTCCTCCAGGTCACCTTCGGACGACCAACTCATCGCTTCCCTTTCGGCCGGGTTCCACTCGAGCAATGGCTTGTCTAGTGATGTCACTTGATGGTTTACTCAGAGTATGTCCAGCGAATCCACTTCCATTTCTTCCTGCCTATTTGTTTCACAATCGGTTCCTGGTTGGTTCGTTCCCAAAGATCCCTGTTGCTGATCCTTTCCGGCCATCTGATCTTGAGTATTGAGCGAAGACAACTGTTAATGAAGGTCTGTAGCTTGTTTGAGGTGCTCTTTGTGACACGCCAAGTCTCTGATCCGTATAGTAGCACTGACTTCACATTGGAGTTGAAAATCCGGATCTTATTTTTGATGCTGAGTGTTGTTGACCTCCACACAGACTTGAGAGTAGTGAAAGCTTGTCTTGCTTTTCCGATCCTTGCTTTGATATCCTCGTCAGTTCCGCCTGTAGTTGAAATGATGCTACCAAGGTATGTAAAACAGGTTGTTTCTTTCAGGCTCCTCCCATTTATGCTGATTGTTGTCAGTTGTTGTTGTTGCTGTGGCTGTTGGTGTTGCCCAGGAATCTTCATCACCTCCGTTTCCTCTATGTTCACCTGGAGTCCTATCTTTGATGCTTCTTCTGCTGGTAATAATTCACGATTAGGAAGATTCTTTCACTCTTAGTCCTTTTTTCTAGACCCTAAACACTTACATTGAATCCAGCAGCAGCACATTAAATCATCCATTCCTTTTATACTTGTAATTACCTACTATAATTTTTGCATGCTATTTACAGAAGAGGAAATTTTAATAATCACATCTCTATGCAAAGTTCTGCGTTAATTAGCGAAATTTAGCAGTAGTTTTGTTGTATCTGTGATAATATAATAAGATCAGGTTTATTCTAACTGACACTTTAACACACGAGAATACACAGCTGATCACTCGAATACTGCTCTTAAACTGAGAAGGCAAAGATTCCTGGTGGAACCAGGAATTCTACAGAAAACTGCAGACAACAATGGACAATACTCCAGCTGGTGACATCAAAATACTAATGGGAGACATGAACGCCAAACTGGGATCAGATAACACAGGAAGGGAACTCATCATGGGTAGAGAAGCTCTCGGAGAAATGAATGAAAACGTAGAACTCTTCGCCGACTTCTGTGCCTTCAATGAACTAGTGATAGGATATCCACAAAGCTACATGGGTGTCACCAGATGGGCGAATCAAAAACCAAATCGACTTCATCTCAATCTCAAGGAAGTGGAGGCGCAGCCTGCTGGACACAAAAGTAAGAAGAGGAGCAGACATTGGCTCAGATCACTATCTCGTACAAGGGACAATCTAAATCAAATTAAAAGCTTTCAGAGAATCAGGGGCTGCAGACAGACCACAAGCCAAGTTCAACACTCAAAAACTGAAGGACCAGGACACAAAGGACATCTTCACTGCAAGTATAAAAGACAAAGCCGAGACACAAATCAACACTGGCGAAGAGGTCAGCGTCGAAAAGCACTGGAACAACTTGAAGACAGTGTGGAGTCAAACCTGCATGGAAGTTCTAGGCAGAAAGAAGAGACAGGACAAACAATGGCTCACTACGGACACTTGGAGACTGATAGAAGAGAGAGGGATGGTGAAACAAAAGATTCTCCAGTGCACCGATGAGCAACAAAAACAGGATTTGAACGCAAGCTACAAGACACTGAACAAAAGAGTAAAGAAGAGTGCCAGAGAAGACAAAAGAAAGTACTATGAAACCATGGCAAGTGAGGCAGAACAAGCTGCAGGCAAAGGAGACCTCGCAACACTCTACCAAACTACTAGGTACCTATCGGGCAAACGTTTGACACAAATCAAGCCGGTGAAGGATGACAATGGAAAGTCAATCAACAAAGAAGTGGAGCAAAGGAAACACTGGGCTGAACACTTCAAAAGACTCCTTAATCGACCACCACCTACAACGCGCCCAGCAATACCAACAACGGAGACAGAGCTACCAGTGAACACCAACCCCCCGACGAAATCAGAAGTCCTGAAGGCAATCAAGATGCTAAAAGCTGGAAAAGCAGCAGGACCAGATGGAATCCCAGCAGAAGCATTGAAAACGGACCCAGAGACAACAGCGGACTTGATGACGCCACTACTGGAGAAGGTGTGGAAAGAAGGCAAAGTACCCGAGGATTGGAAGAAAGGATACTTATTCAAACTACCAAAGAAAGGAGACCTAAGTCAATGCAAGAACTGGCGCGGAATTATGCTCCTGTCCATCCCAAGCAAAATACTAAGCCGCATCATCCTGGAGAGAATCAAACATGCCCTAGATGAAAAACTTCGACCGGAACAGGCTGGATTCAGGAGAAACAAGTCATGCATTGATCAGATCGCCACATTACGGATCATCATTGAACAAAGCTTGGAATGGCAGTCACCTCTCTATCTCAACTTCATCGACTTTGAAAAGGCCTTCGGACAGCGTCGATCGAGAGGTGATTTGGCAACTACTTCGCTACTACGGGGTGCCACCGACAATTATACATCTCATCCAACAGCTGTACGACAATGCTGCATGTCAAGTAATCCACAACGGGAAACTTACAGAACCCTTCGAAGTGAGGACAGGAGTAAGACAAGGCTGCCTACTATCGCCAATGATTTTCCTGATTGCAGTAGATTGGATAATGCGACAAACAGCGGGCAATGAGGAAACAGGCATAAAATGGACTCACAAAAAACTTGGAGGATCTGGACTTCGCCGATGATATATGTCTGATTTCCCACAAACTGGAAGATATGCAAGCGAAAAGCAACAAGTTGGCAGAAGAAGCATCCAAGATAGGACTTCAGGTGAACATAGATAAAACAGAGGTGATGAAGATTCCTGGGCAACACCACCAACAGCAACAACAACAACAGACAACAATCAGCATAAATAGGAGGAACCTGAAAGAAACAACCTCTTTTACCTACCTACCTGGGAAGCATCGTTTCAACTACAGGCGAACGGAACTGACGAGGATATCAAAGCAAGAATCGGGAAAGCAAGACAAGCTTTCACTACTCTCAAGTCTGTGTGGAGGTCAACAACACTCAGCATCAAAAATAAGATCCGGATTTTCAACTCCAATGTGAAGTCAGTGCTACTATACGGATCAGAGACTTGCACTGCGCGTCATAAAGAGCACCTCAAACAAACTACAGACCTTCATTAACAGTTGTCTTCGCTCAATACTCAAGATCAGATGGCCAGAAAAGATCAGCAACAGGGATCTCTGACAATGAGCGAACCAACCAGGAACCGATTGTGAAACAAATAGGCAGGAAGAAATGGAGATGGATTGGCCATACTCTGAGGAAATCATCAAGTGACATCACTAGACAAGCCATCGCTCGAGTGGAACCCGAAAGGGAAGCGGCGAGTTGGTCGTCAGTGCAAGGGTGACTTGGAGGAGGTGATGTGAAGAGGAGATGAAAACGTGTGGGCAGACTTGGAGCCAGGTGAAGACTCTAGCAGAGAACAGAACGCAATGGAGACGCACGGCTGAAGCCCTATGTTCCTGTAGGAATTAAAGGATACAATAATAATAAATAATAAAACACAGCTAGTTATATAGTTATTTTAAAATATAAGAACTGTGTTTTGACTAGTGAGCATGTACTAATAAATATCCAGTGATACGATCTTTAATTTTGGTTAGTATCAAATGTCTAGTTTATGGAACATGTTGGAGAGATTGAATCTTCATATCTCACCGCCCGTGCTAACAGTTTAGCAGAAATACTTTTGGGCTTACACTTTGGTAGTAAACCAACACAATACGAGTATTTTATGTTATGCTTCTCTCCAGGCTGGAGATAGTATTAGGGTTCTTTAGAATATGTAAGGTTGTATTATTATTATTATTTTTATTACTTATGATCACTCTGACCCTTTACTTTCAAACTGCTCTTTAGCAAGTCTAGAGAATAGTATGTCACGATAGTTTCCATATGTACCAAAGATACATGGATGATACTTTCATCATATGTGACGAGAATACTAACATCGAAATGATATCTAAGGAGTTCAACAACTGCCATCATGCCATTCAGTTTACGTCGGAATCAGAGATGAACTCGGAATTCCATTTTCGGATGTTTTTCTGAAAAGGAGATCTTATGGTTCTCTTCAAAGACTGATCTACGAGAAACCAACATGGAATGGTCAATACACGAATTTTCATAATTGTATCCCTTTGAGAAGAAAGAGAAATCTGATCCATTCCTTATCCTTAAGTACAAGAAGGATATGTACCAGTAATACGATTGATGGGGGACTAGAGCGACTCAGACAAGTCCTCATGGAAAGTGGATATCCTCCAAGATTCACCGAGAAAAACATGAAGATAAAGCAAAAGCCCGAAAGAGCCCAGACGGTGCCGAAGAAACTTCTATTTATGAATGTCGAATTCAAAGGTGATACCGCTGCTGAGATCCTGAAGAACCACTTATATGGATCACTGAGAAAGGCATTCTTTGGGGCTGAGCTAGGGATCAATGAAGGATAAACTACCACTTTGGGCCACTTGGATGTGTATTTATAAATTCATCTGCTCCTGCGGAGCTAGTTGTATTGGCCGCACACTTTCCAAACGTATCTCTGAACATTATCCGGTATGGTTAGCAGCAGGACAATGCAAGACAGTTACTAACGCAATTCTCGAGCACTTGGTGAACTCAAGCCACGTAGCTCCACCAGAGTTGTCTTTCAAGATTATCTACAAGGTGAGGCCAAATGGTAAAAAGAGCCTCTAGTTTCGGCATTTGCGTATAGCGGAGGCGTTGATTATTCGTCAATACAATCCCGAACTCTGTATACAGTAAAAGTTTGTCCAGTCTCTTATCCTACCACAGTCTTAAACTCTTCACTAGTCATTCCCTGTAATTTTTTTAGTTTTAAATTTTTAATCTTTTAGTTTAATAATTAATTCACTATTATCACTCTCTTATGTTCCTTTTGTACATTTTCTCACCCTCTTCACACTTGTTAAATTGACATTCAACCACCATTCTTCTCCCTCAATAACAATGTTAACCTTATCAAATTTCTAAATATGTACCATTGAGTACCATGTAATTTACAACTTTTATTTTTTATTTCTAAAGCCACTTCTGAGTAATTATATCAATTATGTCACCCCCTATTACTCAATAATAGACTACTATACATTTTTCGTAAATATGAATACGACTGTAGAGCCTCTGAAGATGATTTCGTCGATAAAGAAAATTTTCTTCGCTGAATTGTCTTTTGTTTTCCTAATTCACTAAGGTATAAACGGATTTTTCATTGTTATTGCTTAGTTACAAAAATCGAGTGAAAGTGTGCTTAGTTAAGAAAAACATCAGACATCCTTTAAAATTGAATACAGAAATGTTTACGCTTGTGGAGTCGGACAAAAACAAACAGAAAATGTGAACTTTACTTGCGTCTAGACTTAGCATGAAAAAAAATTCAAAAGTATTGAGAAATAATGAAATCTAAGGACTTATTAATCAACGACATTGCTCAAACATATAAAGGAATGCTTGGTGTACTTATGCCTTCTTCACACAAACACAGTACGAGATCAACTATACAAAGAGAAAAAATAAAGTCACTGTACACTTAAGTATTTAAAATTACTAGAAAGATTTTGGAATTTTTAGGTAACGTTTTTCAGAAGTCCTCTAAAATTCCGTTCACCCGTTCATTGTCATTAATATTTACCGGATGATTTGTAGCTCGTTTTTAACCTGGTTTTCTCCATTGTACGGGTGCATTCAAAAAGCGAAAAAAGAAGAAAACTCTCCAATCAATTGTATCGAATAAAACAAATTATTACCACACTCCCTTCTAACTAAACCTAGATTATATTAGAGGACATTAAAGGTGAAAACGATGACATGAATGAAAATGAACAATTAGTAGTAGTTTTTGATACTTCGCTGCCTCTTCAGCCAGTTTGTTGGTTTTCGCTTGCTAGTCTTTGAGTTTGTGTGACATCTAGATCATCTAGAGTCTTCTTATCGGTGGTCCAGCGTACTCCTGTCCCCTCGCTCCCCACAGTCTGACGCATAATCCAGTCCACCACAGTTAAGAATATCATCAGTGATAATAGGCAGTCTTGTCTTACTTCTGTGTTCACTTCGAATATCTCGCTGAGTTTTCCGTTGTGGATCACTTGACACGTGGCGTTGTCATATAGCCAGCTGTTGAATAAGGTTGATAAAGACTTGGGTGTCGAAGTAGTTTCCAAATTACTTCTCAGTCAACTGCCTGACTGACTTTCTAGTTGACTATTTTGTTAATCCACATCCCTTTCATCTGCTCTCGCAGATACCCAGCACTTCTATGGCATATCTTCGGCTACCTGGGCAACCTTCCTAGGACATTCCACTTCCCCATTCTGATTCCTGCTTTCATCGGAAGTAGACAAATCGGCTGACTGGCTTCTAGAAGGCTTTCACTGTCCCGCGTCATTTCGCCTCTCTGATTACAGCGAAGTGTAAGATTTTTGTTTAAAGTTTTTGTATTTTTAATATAATTTCTGCACGTTGAAGTTTCTCTAGCGGTTTGATAGGCTCAGTGGTGTGAAGTCGTTAGCCCACGCCCAACCCTCTTTCTTTACCCGGGCTTGGGACAGGCTAGAATACTAGCGCGCTAGTTATCTAGGCGAGGTTAGCAAATACCATTATACTTTAGATATTTTTTTCTACTTGCATTCCATGCACACTCCCCAAGCTTACAATAATGCTGAATTAAATCTCAGTAATTCTGAAATAATTCTTGCATCCTATAGTGAGTAAATTCTGAATCTGTTCTGAAATGGTTTGTTTAATGGCACAGACTAGAACTCAGTGCTGGTTTTCAGCATGACTAGAACTAATTCAGCACCGTGTTCTTTTTCTAGGCATTTTCAGGAGTAGATCAGAACATACTGGGTTTCCTTATCAGCGTTGTTCCAGCCATTACAGGACATATTAAGCACTGACTAGCATTACTTCAGAACGAAAAGACCTAATTCAGCACCCAGCTCTCTTTTTAAGCACGACCAGCGTTATTTAAGAACATAGTGGGTAGAAAAAATTTTCATTTACCATAAAAAGGCATTATCAACGCATAGGTTAGAATAAGTTTAGAATTGTTGTAAGCTTGGGTCTACACGCCGACTGCTCGCCATCATTGTTCAACTTTTAAAAGGCATGTGGAAATACAGTTATTTAAAAGCTTCTAAAGGTACGTGTATATTTAATTCCATACACACAACCAGTATTAACTAAGTCATGTTAATTTACCAAAAGTTAAAGTAGTATTTGTAAATGAATAGTACTTAATGATAATCGATAATGTGGTTCGTAAATGACCTTGGAGTAAGATGAACAGTGAATTTTAGAAATATATAACTACCTATTAACCTTAAGATGAAATTCACTAATGGTTTCGTTGTAACAGGTGATAGTAGTTGTGCATAATGCATCAAGTAAATAGTATGTATGCAATTTATATTAGAACTACATTGTTTGAAAGAAATGTATATTAATTATCCGTGTGGAAATTAGTTAATAGTATCTTCAGAAAAAGTTATATTATTTATTAAATGTCAAAAAACGCCTTTCATTATTACCTTACAATCATTAAAATATCACGAAAACACTGTGAAAAATAAATGTACAATCGGTAAAGCAGAAAAACAGATGCGAATGTCAACAGCTTAGAGAGTTAATGATAACTCATAAGCTACCTAAGAGCTGAGACGCGGCATAACTGGTTTGCTAATCATTTGACAGAAATACATTGCTGTTGTTACACCGCTATCCATCAACAAAATAACTCCCCTTTCAGATTCCAGAAACAGTATGAGTGAATTAGACTGTGAAGATACCTGCTCTTACTTTAATCGTTATCCAAGCGACCTTTCTCACAAGCATATGACCTTTAGCAGCATTCATAACAGCCAGTGTATTTTTTTTGGAAAGGGGGGGGGGTAACTCCGATATGCAAAGTTACCCATCACTCCAAGGTGGCTCATACAGTCAACGCAACAAGAGACAACAACGCAAATACTGGTAGACCGAAACTACACAAACCAAACGTTCTCTTACGACCAATCGTTTCGCTGCCAGGAACACCAACATATAATCTATCTAAAGAACTTTTCAGGAAATTACAATACCTAACAGAATTATGCGACCATTCTATCAATTTGCCATTCTAGTTTTTGGGGAAAATCAAAAACATTCAAGTTCATGACAATGAAATAATAGTGTCCTTTGATGTCACAGCATTACATACTTCAATTAGTCCAAAACTAGCGAAAGAAACTACGCAACAACTACTCTACAGCGATGACAACACAAAAACGCAATGTTCAACTTGGATAGAACTCATACAGTTATGTCCTACAACCCAATTCCAATTCAATACTCAAATTTACGAACAGATAAAATGAACACCAAGGGGATTACACATATCAGCATTAATAGCTGAAGCTGTCATTCAATGATTAGAATGAATAGCTCTACCTATAATTAAGCCAAAACTCTCGGTACGTTACGTTGATAATACATTTGTAATAATTAAATGAAATGATTTGGCATATACCCATAAATTAATGAACAACATAAATGAAGACATCAAATTCACAAGCGAAGAAGAATTCGATAACAAAATCCCATTTTTCTATGTCTTAATCAAGAGAACTAACACACGAAGTTTAGAAACACAAGTATATAGAAAATCAACGCACACAGACCAAATACTCAACTATTGTAGTAATAACCCAATTACCCACAGAAGAAACCGTGTGCAGACATTTTTTAAAAGAGTTCAAACACACTGAAGCACTCCGGTGTTAAAGAGAATGGAGGAAAAACACCTACTAATCGTCTTCAAAAAGAGTGCATATCCTCACAATTCTATCAAAAAGTATTCAAACTTGAGTCATAAAACCATCAAAACGCCAACACCAAAGACCACTAGAAAATTCATTCTACCATATTTAAAACATATTTCCGAAATAACAGCTAAAATATTAAAACCGTTTGAAATAGATGCAGCACTCAAGCCAGCTCAATCCCTTCATTAGATATTGTGCAAACCGAAAAATTCAACAGAAAAAAAGATAAAATTAATACCATTTACAAAATAAATTGTATGAACTGTAACAGACATTACATCGGTCAAATTGGGTGTTCCCTTCGAATCTGAATCCAAGAACACGCATTACCTGTGAAAAGACACGATATATATTCTTTCACATCAATGCATGTAGATAATTATGGACACCAATTTGATTGGGATAATGTAGAGATTTTAAGCAGAAGTGCCATAGAATTCCTAGAAGCGTGGTACTCAAGTGGATCAGCGATTAACAAACAACCTTATCAGTAAGTTCTCTTTCTATTGCCCGTATATGGATGACACTTTCATTCTTTGTGATAATGGTTCTGATAGGAGTACAATAATGACTGAATTCAATGAAGTACATTCGGCTATGAAATTCACATGCGAAGAGGAATCCCAAGACAGAATTGCCTTCCTGGATGTCCTACTTACAAGAAAACCAGACGGTAGTATAAAAAGAAATTTGCATAGAAAAAGTACTTGGACCGGACAATATACACACTTTCACAGCTTCGTGCCTATCAATTACAAAAGAAATTTAGTGAAGACCCTTAGCCACAGAGTTAGAGCTATATGCTCTGAAGAAGTAATTAAAGATGAATTAAGCATGGTATATGATACTGTAGCGGTAAATAACTCCCCAAAATTATTAACCACAGCAATCATCACTCAACATTGGATGCTGACCATCACTGTTTAAGTCGACTTGTTTAGCTGAAGGCTTACGGTCAAGCATCCCCGCCATTTGGTGCTCCGTCGTGTCACGTGCGTGCACGATTACTAGCTAGCTAAGCATTCATCCCTACCCGCGATTTTGTCCCGAAATATAATACGTACTTTGGACGACAAAATCTGGTCTTTTGCTTTACCATTTGGTACTCGAAGAACGAACACTATAGAAGTTGTTGGTATAAGATCTTGCGTTAGTATAATCCGTACAACTCGCGAACGTCGATACCCGCAGTCTCTAAAATACTTTAATCGAAAATGGTTATCCTGACAAATTTATCAAGAAACATATGACAAAGAAAGCCGAAAAGGACTATCCACTATCTGTAAACGAGAAGCCACTTTATATACGACTACAGTTCAAGCGCGATATACCAAGCCACATAATTACGAAGAAATTAAGAAAATTAGTTCAAAGAACTTTTAATACTGGCGAACTACATGTATCATTCTGTACACGACCGATGGTGCTACCTCAACTGAAAGATGAAGTACCTAGACTAGCCACTTCTAATTGTATCTATCAATTCAACTGCGCTTGTGGAGCGAGTTATATTGGCCGTTGCTCTAGGAATTTGATTCTTCGTGCTCGAGAACATATCCCACTATGACTAAGTAAAGGTGTAGTTAAAACTATAAGTATAAAGCCTGGGCACTGTGGTAGAGTGTAACTCCATTATGGATAAGATTTTATTTTCATAAATCACACAGTGTTACACAGTAATATTAACTGATGACGTTTCGAGCACAAATTATCGCTCATAATTATATCAAGTTAATAACACAACTTTTTCCTTCATTTATATATATGTATGGAATTGACTAGATACTTGAATAAAAATCAATATGAGTGTTATTGATCAAATATAATTAGATGGGAAATAAGACCAATGTTCTTATAGTTATAATAAGTAATTTGTTAGAATGTTGTGATTTGCTTGAACTGAAATAGAATTTTGAGATTATTTATTATCCTCTTCTGATTTGACTGGTGGTAATAATATGAGTGTTGTTGATCAATTACAATCAGATGGGTATTAAGACGATTGTTTTTATAGTCATAATAAGTGTGTGTGATTTATGAAAATAAAATCTTACCCATAATGTAGTTAAAACTATTAACAGTTCGATATTGGACCATCTGGTGCGAACCGGCCACAAAGCCAGCGTAAAAGAATCCTTCTCTATAATCTACCGGATGCCTAATAAATTGCCGAAATCATCGAAGCACCGCATGCTCCAAACAGCAGAGGCTATTGCAATTCGCCTCAAAAAACCAGTGCTCTGTGTTCAAAAGAAGCGAGTCCCACCACTACTATTGCCCTGGCCTTCAATGGGGGCTATAAATTCATGAATTTGTATTATTATCTTTCCTAATTTTTCTGACATTCAGCTTATTTTATGTTGATGCTATTGAGCTGTAATCTATCAATATTATTGATTCGATGTTATTTATGTTGTGCATAACACTAATTCATTCATTCACTATAATGTATATTTAACTGTAGAGCCTGATGATGAATTTATCGAAAAGAGTACTCTTTGTTCAATATCCATTCTTTTGAATATATTATTGTAGACCAAATTCACCGACGAATAAAAGGTAGATCAAGTGACAAGAGAGTTCAAATACCAAGTCAATAAAAAAATGATCAATACAGATGTAAATCGACTACCAGCCACGAAGATGGATACCATGAGACACAATTCTATCATTCATGGAGAATTCAAATGAGTTCATTTTATACTAAAACCTGCGATGAAGATGTTGTCCAGAAGGATGACAGAAGCTTCGCAATTAAATCAACAGCTCAGAGAACACAACTAATTGCAAATCACCCAATTGAACTGCAAATTTATATTATTGCAAATACTGGTTATCAAGTTTTAAAACTAAAGGTTAACATTTAAAAAACAGGAAGTGAAGGATTCACTTCCAAAACCCATTTTTTCCAGGATAAATGGAGGGAAGGATCTGTTATTTATTCTATAATCTTCATTACGATTCGAAGTAGGTAACTGTGTACAAATGCTGGCACGGTTTAGAAACATCAGAAATGCATGCGAAAATTTACTGCGTACTCGCATTCATGTATTCCACATTTGTTCAAAATCTGTGAACGCTTATCCTTAAAAAGAAGATTATAAGAACGGAAGTATCCATTATGCTTGAACATTAAGCAGTTTAAATAGTTCTAACCAAAAAAACTTAATGCACTATTAATATAGGTGTAATACGTATGTATGTATGTAATATATGTACACATTTATTAATATGACTTATGCTCTTCCTCTACGAAGAACAATCAATAAACTCACTCGACTTCCACAAATTGAAGCAAGATATGAAAATCATCCTATTTTCAACATTCGATGCTTGAAAAATGAAATCATTCGTAAATACCTACATCTATGAGCTCCGGTTCTGACATACAAAGTTAGAAGCTGAATTGAAAGTCTACAAAAATTATGCCTAAAAGAAGAGATCCCCAGAATTGTTAAAACGTTGTTCCATATCAGATATGAAATTGAGCAGTTAAAGCAAAAGCTAATGGGAATAGTTACCAATGTGGATTATGATCTTATAACACAGACCTCTAGCAATCCCAAATCAGCAGCTTTCAAAAAGTCAAAGAATACTCAAATGAAAATGTTCAATAAATTATTAGAGGAGAAATCTTCATCTCAGAACGATGAAATCAGCAATCTAAAGTCAACGGCGATCGATAAAATAAAGTGGGTTATCAGTCTCTCAAAACACATATTAAGTCCCACAGAAACAAGTGTATTAGAAAAGGGACTAAATTTCACTGTGGTGGTAGACAAGCTGAAACCTGAGGATTTCATCCCTAAAATAGAAATAACACCAAGTGAGATAGGCAAACCAACGGCTGACGATGAACGGGCACAATGTGCACTAACAATAAAACGACAAAAACAAGGAAAGCCTAACCTGACAAAATCAGAGATGGAAGCCCTTTAAACACCTTAAGAATAACAAGGATATAGTAATCACAAAGTCAGACAAAGGAAATGCAACAGTAATATTAGACAAATCAGACTATTTGGACAAGGTGAATACTTACATACATACCGGACCATATGAGGAAATTAGCAAATGAATAAACACTGTTATGAATAGAATTAAGAAATCCACAGCGGACCTCATACTCCGTTTAATGCCGAAAACTAATAACCCCAGTAGGATGTATGGTGTTGTTAACGTTAGACCTAGAGTCGATTTTAGAAATTCACCTACTTATGAATTATCTAAATATTTAGCCATGGTATTAAATCCCCTTAAAAGCCACTCAAAATCTAGACTAAAATTTCTTATGAACTAAAACATAGATAAGATAATTGAAAATTAGATAATGAAGAAAAAATGGTTAGTTTTGACATTGTCAGTTTATATACACGTATACCAATAAATATGGCTATAGAGGCAGTCAGAAACGAACTTATTTCTGACCAAGAACTCGGACTTAGAACGAAAGTGCCACTTGAGGACATAATGCTGGGAGTGCAACTATGTCTGACTTCCACAGTATTTAAATTCTAGTGGAAAATATACGAACCAACTGAAGGAGTTGCCATGGGGTCAGCAATATCCCCGGTTGTGGCAGACCTAATCATGGATAGGTTGGAAAATTTAGCTATTGAAACGTTCATCCCCATCCCAAAAGTATGGAGGAGGTATGTAGATGACACATTCACTGTACTTAGAACACAGGATATAGGTAGATTTTCCGAACACATTAATTCAAAGGTGGAGGTAATTCAATTCGCTTATGAATTGGAAAGTCAGGAAGGGGAGCTCCCAATGTTAGATTGTAGGTTAAAATGGAAAGAAGATAGGAAGTTAAACACTAGTGTTTACAGGAAACTCACACATTCAAACAGATATTTGGATTTCCGATCATCCCATCCTATGTCAGTAAAAATAGGATTGGTGAATGTTTAAGTAATAGGGCACAAAAACTAAGTATTACCAAAGAAACTCTAAGACAGGAAGTGAGGCATATAAGAGAAGCTTTGAAACTTGACAATTACCCTGATAAATTAATCAGAAAGTATGTAGAGAAATATATAAACAAAAATAATAATAGTAGTGATAGTGATAATAATAGTAATAATAATATTAATGACGACATGCTTGTCCAACATACGCAGTATAATGACAACAACAACAGTAAGGAATCTAAATCATCAGTAGAACTTCCATACAAAGAAGGAACCTTGGAAACCTTAAGCAGAATTCTTAACAAGACAGGAATAAAAGTGGCATCAAAAACCCACAAACTCAATTAGAAACAAGCTTTGTCGGTTAAAGGATCCTGTGGAGCCTTTAAAACAAAACAATTTTGTTTATCTCATACCCTGCAATGATTGTCAGGTCAGAGTAGTAGAGCAGGGACAGTCAGACTAGCGGAGCATTAAAGCCTAGCAAAATCAAGATTAGTTGACCCGAATAAGATAAGAAATCTGGAGAATAGTTCAGCTATAGCACTACGCCACATGCAATTACACACGACCATACAATAGGCTGGGTGGAATAAAATGACAGTTTTTAAATCTAATGTCACAGGGTGGAGGGAGAGATTGATAACTGAAGCTTTATTTATCAAATCAGCTTCAAATACATGTAATAGGAATGATTCAACACCTGTCCCAGATATCTGGAAAATTCTACTACCCCAATGACGACAAATAGGAGAGAACAAAGAAAACTATAAAACCCAAGTTTCCAAGTCGTGTGATTATAATTGATGGAATGATTATGAACAGTAAATTTTGTTCGAAACGTCATCCAATAAATAATACTGTTTCACTGTGTGATATATCTAATAAACAAACTAATAGGGAAACTTAATGCACATTTTAGAACTCAATTATTACACTTCTTTTTGATCATGTTAAGTCCTCTGAGCTATTTGATCTAATTGCGAAGCTGTTGTTCTTCCTCTGGACAACATTTTCAGCTCAGGCTTAAATATGAAGTGAATTTGTTTGAATTCTTCATGAACGATATATAACTGGATCTCCGGGACACAATCGCTGTGATTGGTTGTCGATTTACATTGATCATTTTTATCGATCATGTTTTAGAGATTCGAGAGCATCAAGTGTATTAGAACCATGCAAGTTACCAACCTCGTGATTTTATGATTAGGAATGGTGATGTCAGAAAGAGAGAGTACGAAAGACATGTTAATTGTATTGACATTAAAGGAGGGAATAAACATTTTCTGATTACCACCACCAATAATTTCATTAGGAAGCTTCCAAATGCTTGAAAGGGTAGTATTCAAACTTTCGATTTCACTTGCTATCACAGTGTTAGTTTTTTGAGACCGGATTTATCTGTAGCTTTGTAAAACCAATTTTTTTCTCTACGCAGCTTTTTGAGATGAGAAGAAGAGGAACAGTCAAATCTTTTAAATAATGTTTGTTTCATGAAACGATTGTTAAGACAGAATTTAAGGTAGTTATGTAAGTGATTGTGTCATCACATTCATGCTCAGTATATAGATTCCAGTTAAATTGAGTAAAGCAAGAATAACAGTTTGTTCAGAAAAAGATGGTACCATCATTTACTTGGTTGGCCTCTCATCAACTGCGCACATCCTAAAGAAATCATTGCGTCTATGTACAGAACAATATCCACATAGTTGCACACCTGTTACATGATATCAGTTGACGGAAGTCTCCAAACCTAATAAACAGTGCTCAGAAAATTGATATGTAGTTTTTACCCATATAGTTCAAGTTTCAACGACATGCATTTGAGATTATGTACATTGTTCTGTGAGTAACATCTCTGTTGCGTTTTCTCGGAAAGCTGAGAGAAGACACTTGTGTGTGACTTGCCATGTAGTTTAGGCAATGCTAGTATAATGTATTGATCAGAGTTCAGTACTGGAGCACGTTTGTCTGCTTCACATACTTCATCGTCATTTGCGAACGCTAAATCAAGTACTTTTTAAAGTCGAGTAGCTAAGCTGACAATGCTAACGTGACCTAGTTCTTCCAGGAAAGAATAGTCGTAGGAATTGAAGTCTCCGGTGACTATCAGTAGAGAGTTCTCATGGTAAGCAGAAGCGAAAGCTGCAAATTCGACTGAAAAACTAGACAGATCAACGGGAACAGCCAGGGATAACATAAGTGAATATTCTGGCGAAAACTAATGTTCCTGAAGGTCCTACATACCCCCCTTCGATTCGTTTTCATAACGTCTCTCCACACACCCCGAAAGATCGCATTTCGGATGAGGTAAGGGATGAGTTCTATCAGAAGCTCTCTGATTTGCTGTTAAAACTATAACTATGATACAATTGTTTTAGCAGGTAACTTCATTGCTCGCGTACGGAAGTTGTGCTAGTCAGGGAAGTATATTTGTGCACCTGTGGAGTTCCATCAGGTAAAAGATATCTCCGAATTGTAGCTTCACGATATTTTTAAATTCACTGGGAAAACGGGGTAAGCATTAAATAAAAATCTAAGGGAATTCCTTGTCTTCGTAATGACATAGACAAGAAAAGTGCCACTAAATCTGTTTTATAATATTTATGATGGTAAATGTAATTAAAAGAATAACATCTGGTAAAATTCAACAGTAGTACATGATATAGGACCGTAAGTAGATGGTGTAGTTCCTTGTTTATGACTGACCACAGTAAAATTCTAGTAAACTTGTGAAATACGTGTGCGGGAAATAACGACAAAACAATTCGGCTACTCATAAGTAGTTAGTTTTTATTAATAGATTTTAAGACCATCTACCTGCATGGTACAGCGATCACCACGGTCAAGACGTCAAGCTGCGTAGTTGTGGCAGTATATGTAAATTATGATACCAACGTTTACACTTACAAGGCAAGAATAAATAGACACTATTTCTGAAGTTACATTCTGAGACCTGTGATATCTCTCCTTGTATGCATTTCTGAATAGAGAATACATTCTTATCACTTTATGTTGAACTGTTCACTCCAATGTTATACATTATTAGAATGAATTTATTTGTCCAGTTTCACAGAGAATTGTAGTATTTTTATGCATTTGCGTACAAGGCAGACTGGCCAGTTAATGTAAACATGGCTCACTACAAATAGTTAAGACTTATTTTACGAGTTGATCACGGACTGATATCAGTTAGAGAAGCATTGAAAACCAGGGAGTACTGGACAGCTGCTGTTTCATCCTAGTTTGGGAATCATCGGCAGTACGCACCCACTGGGATTCGAACCCAGGACCTTCCGGTTACAAGGCAAGCAAACTATAGAAAAGTTAAGACTTATGATTATTACATTTTAAAACAATTCAAGAGAAATCAAACTCGTAGTTAATACAAAACAGACTGTTTGATGACACTTATCTTCATCCAGGTTCACATTGAACGACTTATCGTTGCAAAAGAAAATGACTCCCTTGTCACAGAGTGTTACTATGCAAGTAACTTGATAACGGGTACTCTGCGAAGTAAAAGAGTCAAATGTAGTTATCAATATTGGTGAGCATTGAACAGTTTGTTTATACAAACTGGTCTCTATTGGCGGGTGACGAAAAGGCTGTCATTGCTTAATCGTCTACTGGTTGGCAGAAGATTGGAGAAATATGATCAGAAGTATTGTTGTATATTATATTAACGTTTATTTACAGACTTTGGCACTAATTAACCACTGTAAATATATTTCGTTATCGCTTGAAGAATAAACAATCGTGTTGTCCAACCGTTTTCCGTTGCTCTACGACGGTTACATTTCATAATATTCTGCGTATTATGCTTAGTCTTTTGTAACCAGTGGTAGGTCCAGGATCTCTGCGGTCTGTATGTTTGACGGGTGAACTCTGTGTCTAACAGCGTAGGACAGAAGATTATGATGAGTTATTCAGATCCCATTTAGGATAAAATTTTATTTTGATAGAATTTTATCCATAATGGAATTATACTCTAATACACTGACCAATTATATGCTTATATCAAGAGTTATTCAGATGTTTTACGTGTGAAAATTAAATTACTTATAAGGAAAACAAGTAGTCTATTAATCACCTACAGATTCTTTTGTCTGTTGTCTATTAATTATCAATTAGTTAGACTATAAATTGTAAAAGTATTGTCACATTCGTTGGGCAGAATTGAAGGAAATGCAACAATTTATGAACTTCTTTCGGAAAAAAACTAAACGAAGAATAAGAGGTGCGAATTCAGAATCAAGATTCATACTACATTTCTCAAGTCATACTCAAAACGGCATTACTTCTAAAAGTAGATTTGCCTATCATAAATGCACGCGATTGTGAACCAGGTAGGACACTTCTTTTTAAGTTATGGACTTACATTAGTTAGTCGAGTGCCCTAATTTTTGAGTAACAGTGAAAACCACTGAAATCAAGTCTTAATGAAGATCATTATATCTTAGAGGAAGAATCACAAGACTTTTCACACATATCTACCTATAAATATATATGGGAACACACATGGCTAGGCTTGTTACAGAATTGGTCCTATATGACGAATGTATTACCGACATATTTTAAATAAAGTATCTGTTTGATATATCCCCAATGATTTTACTATTTTTGTTTCCTTATATGTTTACGTGCTGATATGAAAACATTTATTTTCGGAACTCATTCACTTTATTAAAACGTCAATTTGGTGCTGAATATGCTACCAGGCCTGGTGATGAAAAATTCACGAAGTAGTAATCTTAGAGAAAAATGAACATTTTCCATTCTCATCCTGAACTATAAATCCTATCCATCGTTTCAAAGAATTATTTTGTGATTTCACCCCTGCAGAATATACTGAACTGGTAAATTATCCATAAATTTTAAAGCTGATGAATATATATGGAAGAATCACAGCACACACAATGAAATATTTAACTAAGGCTTCACTTCTGTACCTTTTGTTTCGGGCATACAGTTATGAAATTTAGAAATATATATGCCAGAATTTTAAGTTAAACTGACTTACCAAAAGCGAGAATTTTTTTAACATCACTAAAGAAATCGGTTAAGTAGTCCAAGTAGATCCTTCTTAGTCATTCTATATCCTTAAGGTGAAGAATCCGATACAAACCTTTACAGTACGTATGTGGTATCTAGGTCTGCATACAAATTTCTTATCCGCAGTGGCGCGAATCTTTGGATTATTTAGAAGAGCCTGACAAAGACATTTTCAAAAAAGTAAAATTACTGTTTCTTCGTTCCAGCTGTGTTGTATCATGGAGTAAGATTTCTTCTAGGATCTCTTCTACTCATAACAGATGTGTATTGCAATCCAAGTAGCGTAAATGAAAGCAGCCAAGTCAACTGATCGTAATTCAAAAGACGCGATACTGAGCCAACAACGTTGTTTCCTGCTAAGGTTGAGGAATTCGCTTTTGGATTCTCAATAACTGGGATAGCCATATCTCTCTTCAGGAAAAAAACTTCCTTCTCATTTATGAAACTTGTATTCATTTTTAAACTTTAGAACAAAAATGTAGTCTCAAAGATAAATTCATGCTAAAAATAATAAAATTTTACCAAAAAATGATCCCATGGAAAGGAAAATTAATTTGTTTTTGGGCATCTCCAAGTGAAACGATCCTACACAAAACACAGAATATTTATTTTAATTACACTAACATGCTTGGCTAGTTATGAGTGAAATCAGTAAAAAAAATTGAAAGTTTTGTAATTTGCTTCCAAAGTATTCGTGGTTCACACATTTTTTTTCACATAAAGTATTACAAAAGTAATGATTTTGCAAGGCATTTGACTGAGTCGACGAAGGAAAGTTCGAAAATCATAATCTATCCAAGTAAGAGGCTATTCACAGTAATGTATAAAAGCGGCGACATTCACTGAGAGAATTGTGTATCCTAAAACAAGTGAGAAGTACTGAACCACTAATAACACAACTCGCAAAAATGATTGGAAAAAATATATTTTCTTCACCAACACATTTTCAAGGGTATTATTACTAATCCACAACTTAGTACAGTTTGCATGTTTATTGGGAAAGCTGATGAAACTAATTGGCGGTTCATAATTGGTTTCCTGAAGTGAAATTTCAGGTCCGAAATCCACCAGCTTCAAGTTGAATGTACCAGTTGTTAAGCAACAGATTAACCGTCAGTCTCACATTGTCTTGCAGGACGACGAAAGCTTCATGATTAAAGCAACCAGCTCCGAGAACATAACTAATTCAATGTTATCCACCTGAACTACAAATCTCCATTATGTATATCATCCGCAAAAATAGTGAGTAGCAGAAATACGGGTTTAATGGAGAAGAAAAGAAATTAACTATGCTTGTGAAGCAAAGGGGAAGAAATGAGAGAAAAACAAAGAATTACAATACCGAAAATGTGTAAGTTGTGATTCGAATTTGTGACAGATGTATTTTGCCTCTCTGCACATCAAATTTCCAATAAATAATTCCATCGTCCAATTATTTTGTCGTCTATCAATACACATGATGTAGCTGTCTTCAGACAATGAAGATCCGTTTGCCTAAAGTTTTTGAAGGAGTTATACTGGTCTTCATAAGGGGCTTCTGTGCTGTCGTTGAGATTATGAGCGTCTAGGATATGACGGCGAAGGTGGTTGTGCCGGGTGAGAATAAACGCTATCGCGATGTACTTTCGTGCACTGAATGGGTTATCGCGTCCATGCCTATAGAGGCGTGATAACCGTTCATTTTTGTGTGAAAATAGATTATATTTAACTAGTTTTAGGTTTCTGTAGCCGAAAAAAGCAATATTTCTCTGTATTGTGTTCGCATTAATGCGTAAAAGTGTCTTGATATTACAAACGAATTATTACTACAAAAACGTTATCCTTTTTAAGAAATTTCGCATAGAAAGACTACTATTTGCGTTTTGGAGCCTTAAAGTTTTGTTATTTGCGAGTTGTTTTAGATCGTAAGGCTGTAAATTGACTACAGGCAATGGTTGTTGTCATAGCAGTTATTCTATGAGAATCAGGCATTTGAAAGAGAATTAGCCCACAGAAATAAGTAAGATGTAGGTTTTGAGGATGTTAAACACTTTTGTTACCATCCATGATGATTGAAACATTTCGTAACACATCGAAGAGATCCAGCGATGGATGAGACAAGCTGCTGAATTTCCTGGTGATTATATCCATTTCGATGAAGTTCCTAGTTAAAATTGCTCAGGCGAAGATGTGATACTAGTTTAATTTATATTGTCACATGGAATTTCGGAAGACCGTAATTGCTCAGTGCATAAAATGGCATCAGATTATGTTGATATCAGTGTGCATCGGGGCAAGAAGTATAGTATATATGGTCCTTCTAAAATGTCAGACTGCTTCAAATTAGTGTCAGCTTTCTGACGAGTAGTAGCTTGCAGCTGTATCCTACAACTACTACACCTGTTACTTAAGTTATATCAGTCTTAATAATTATTCATTTTCAGATCACTAAAATATTCTGAGATCCTTAATGAATTGCTTGTGGCCATGAAGGTTACGGAAGGTGCACTTATGACTCATATTTTTAAAGCATTTATTATTAAACAAGTTGTTTGTAGGGATTTTGTGATGTTCAGGTTACAATGCTTGAGTGTATGTGGTTACTGAACGGACAGTTGATGAAAATGAAGATAGAATAAAGTTTCCTATAAACTCACTAGGAATACTGCAAATTGTTAATAAGAAACTGTATCAAAGGAAAAATTCCGAACAGCTAGAAAATATTACTGCAGTTTCGATGATTATCACCTCTTACATTTGTAAATCATCTTTCCAAAGTTCAGAATGACGCCAAAACATCAATGCTACCCGATGGGCCCTACAGAAATTCGTGAGACATCTTACGTATCAGGTTGTATTACGAATTTTAAGCTTGCAGATCTTTTAATTCACTTGTCACTGAAATATCGCTTATTTGCCTAACGATAATCTTTTTATTTTCGCACTATTACACTCCATTTTATCTTAACTGCATAAGCCTTTATTAAGGCTGAAATTTACTCTTTGTGCCTATAAGTTGCTTGCTTAAAGTCTGGCTGCTTTGATTAGAAACACAACAACACAAATGTTTGAACAAAGCTGTATTTTCATGGAAAACGTCATAGTTTTCATGCTCACACCGATATGATTAGCATTAAGCATTGTAAAGGTATACTATCATTCCAAGGACTCTATAGACCCTTGGGGTATATATCTTGTAGGTGTACATTCAAGGATGCATTATGCATTATTGTATTTTATGCCACTTTGCAGTTTAACATGACGTTCTCCTTTTGATGAAATTGCTTTTAATCATGTGAGGGCGTAGCACTTACCCAACAACTTATGAAAAATTATTAATTTATGATACTTAAAGCTTGTCATGGCATAAGTATGAAAAAGGAGATTAAGCCTTTGTCAGCAAAGGTGGGCAAATATAAAGCGTTTAGCTTTCATATAATTTCTTTCTAGCTGCAAGGAAATAATAAATAGACTTTATTAACTGATTTGTAGATGTCGAGTAACGTGAGTCAACCTGATCACAGCAATTCAACATCGCCGAAGTAATTATGACAAACAATTGTGTAAAGACATTTGCTTGCTATTAAATTTTTAATACATATATTTAACATCCTGTTTACCATACTGCCCTTATTCGATCTGAGTGAAAATAAATTTGTCATCATTACGTGACAGAGGCTTGACTTCTACGTGAGACCTGATAAAGTAATCGGTGGCATAATTGAGTGTAAGTGAAATGTTGCTACGATTACTACTGCTCCATCTATTCAATCAATCGTCTCGTGTAGACTTTAGTTTGCAATATACCTTAACGCCTGTATTCATAAGGATTGACTTGACGCTTTAATTGAAATAATAGTAGCGCACTACTTTTGATTACACTTGATCTTATACTAAATGGAACTCCACCGCAGTGTCTAAGTTCTAGTTTATATATCAAATACGTAAGTTATGTTTTTTGTCAGGCTTCCCTACAGATTGACGTGTGGTTAGGAGACGTAGTCGCTTAACTTTAGGCAGATGTTCAACCTTGACTAAAGTACCTATAACGAGTTCATGTCCTATGGAGTACCGGTCTAGCATGCCGTATTCCCACCGCGAGGACATGAAGTGAAAGACAACAATGTTTATAGGAAAAGTTTATTTTTATTGTGATAATAATTTGGTTTATTTACATATTAAGAAAACTTTGCATTCCTGCGACTACTTCTCCTGCGTAATCTGCGGCAATCCTGTCTCCAAATTTGTCACGAATTTTCGTCAGGCAGGCAATCATGAGCCTCCCACTGGTCGAGTATAAGCCACATGGATTTTGCGGGACAACTGCTGACGTGCTTTGAGATGCGTATGAGTCGCGTGACCATGTCCATAAAACAGCGAATAGTTTAGCTAACAACATAGTAATTCTTACATATAATTAAACGTAAAGATACATAAAAAGCGTAAAAAATACCTGTAAAACGCGCCTTTCTGAAATGCACCGACAGCAAATGTCGACAAGGGTACCGACAAGTCTGTAACGTGCTACATGTGCATGTGCATACTCGCAGATCCACCTCTATTCTCCTTCCATTGTATTTGAAGAAGACTACCTCTAGAGGTAGTCTTCTTCAATGCGAGGGCTTCTGTAGCTACAGAAGCCCTCGCATTGATTACCTGCAAAGAACTTCTAAAAAGGCTTCGTCAATTAGTTTCCATTTCTGCCAGAGTTATTTAAAGATAATTCCGTAAAAAGCGCAATATAACAATACATGACTGAGAAATATTGATCAAGGAAATATCACACGTATAACCACAACTGTCGAAAAGCATAAGAAGCGACAGGTGCGTAAACATCGACAGCAACCGAAGGCCAAACAATCTCAATGGAGTGTATGATGAAACAAGCCTTGTATATGCTTAAAACAACTAAAAGAAAACGTTAGAATAGTCAAATGTTACATTGGCAAGAGTAAACAATAGACACCAAAATCAAGTGACCTTGATTTGACCAATCAGATAGCTCAGCATTGCAGATGCTTGCTAGTCAAAACCCTCGTTGAAAACACCTCTTAGACTTGGTTTTTGACTTCTCTGTGGAAAATCGGTTGTTAGGGAGGAATAAAACATGCGTATGTGGAGGGGTAATGGATCTGAAAAAGTATTGCCGGGATACCGACGGTTAACATTCAGATGCAACCACTTTATATGAGGAAGTCTGCATAAATTGGCATGTCTATAACCACTTCTATAAGCAGCATATAAGAGATATATACTCTATGTGATTCATTTTTATTACATATATATCGCACCCAATCCGACAAATTTGTGGACAAATAGGGGACATTTTTGGGAAAACGTGGGCAAAAAGGGTGTATTTTATTTCAAAAGGGGACAAAATCCGATTAAATGGGACAATAAGGGGGCAATTTCAATGAATAGGGAAAAAATCCGAATCGAGGAGACAAAGAGGGGACACCATGGAAAATTTAAATGTAAACGGGAGGTTACTGATAAATTGTAAGTAGTTGACTTTTTATGTTGAAATTACGTTACAACTACTTCAAATGCAGAAAAACGCATCAGTTAATTGATACGTTTTCCTTAATGTAATTACGTCTACAGTTTCCTGTAAAATATTTTCAAAACATCCTACAAGCAGAAAACAGAAGAAAGTGCTAACACTTAAAAGTAAGAATGGTAGTATTTTTTCCTGATAACTAAAGCGTTTTCCGCCATACACTAATTCAGATAGAGCCACACGCATACACATGTGTATATGTATGTATGCATGTATATAAACGCAGATACTTTAAGAATAGTGACCAATAGCATTGCATTGCAGTCACACTGAGAAATCTACATGTGACTTCTTATTATCACTTTGACTGTGATAATATAAGGGGTCAAGGTATTTGCGAATAATGCCACTCATGTTAATCGTATGAGTCACACTATATCGTGTAACAAAGATGGTGTTATATGCTGGTTCATGCTTACTGAACAATCAGTGGAGTTTAAGAAAACATCTATGGTCAATGTTAATTGCAGCGCAACCAATTTTTTGTTTAGTTGGCTTACAGTCACACATTGTGCGCGCACTTTTAAACTGTTCACGATGCAGGTAAGTGGTCGCTGTGGTTCAGTTTTATTTTTTCTCCTAGTCTAACATTAAATACCCTATATTAAGCCTAAAAAGATTACGATTGGACTGCCATTACACCACATTTTACAGTAGGTATAAACGTAACTATGAGCAGTTACTTGCGTCGACGTCAACGGAGGCTGTCACACATGCTGTCCTTCCTGTTGAAGTCGAGTCGTCTTCAGTGAATACTGATACCATGACCATTGAAACTGAGGTGGTGCCATCGCCACCTTGCAGCAGCCTAACACCAGCTGCTAGTACTTCACAAATGTGCCCACAAGTCTCTTCTGGATGTGATGAAATGACAAGTATGCTACTCAATATCATGGTCACCGCGAACATATCACAAGCAGCCGCTAACAGAATCTTGGAGATATTTCGTACGAAATTGCCTCAACTACCAACAACTCTTAGAAGTGTACTTAGAATGTGTGGCTCTTGCAAGTCAAGACTACTTGGAGACGGAATGTATTGCCACATCGGTCTCCAAAAATGTTTGCAGCACTACATGGAGATGTCTGTGGTTGAAAGTCCCTACAACAAAATTGATCTGCAGTTGAATGTCGACGGATTGCCCATCTCTAAGTCTTCTAACCAGCATCCATGGCCCCTGTTAGGTAGAATTACGGCACTTTTCTAAGTAGTGTGTTCATGATAGGTATATACAGTGGTCGTAGCAAACCGAGCAGTTATAAAGGGTTATGCAATGACTTAGATTCTGAGCTAAAGGTGATATTGAGTCAAGGCATACACATTATCAAACTGAATAGGCATTTCAAGGTACGTTTGACCGCTGTCATCTGTGATACACCGGCTAGAGTGGACATGAAATTTATAGTACGTCATAATGCCAGAGCAGGTTGTGAAAAATACACAGTTACTGGAAGAAAACTTGACGGAAGAATGACATTCGGAAATGGGATTTTTCCAATCCGGACTGATGACAGCTTCCGTCAAAGGATGCAGTCAAGTCACCACCGTGGACAGTGTGTTTTTAAAGAATTAAACATTGATATGGTTAAGTGCTTCCCTCTTCACTCAATGCACCTAGTCTATTTAGGGGTAGTTAGGAAGCTTATAAGTCTCTGGCAAGACTTAGCTAAAAAAGGAGATGCACGTAAACCAGCCCATGCTTTAAAGCATTGACGGGAAGATATTAGCTTCTGCTAGAATGACACCCAGGGACTTCCCGAGAAAGGGCTGACCGAAGTTAGTCGGTGGAAGGCCACTGAATGTCGCATCTTCTTCCTATACTTAGGACCTGTTTACCTAAGGACACTTGGCCACCCGGAATACTCCGCAACCTCCGAAGACTTAGTATAGCAGTTTACCTCCTGTCTCAGAAAAAGTTTCATCGCAATTACTTGGAAGGTTGCAGAGATGAGTTAGTCAACTTCCTCAATGAGTTTGAAGTGATTTATGACAGGGAGAACTTAGTTTATAATATTCATTGTCTGCAACACCTAGTGGGAGATGTCCATGAAACGGGACCTTTAGAATCGTTTTCGGCGTTCCCATTTGAATCCTACATGCAGACAATTAGGCGCTCTATACATTCTAACAATGCGGTAGCTAAGCAGACGGCACAAAGATGTGCAGAAAAGGTATTTCATGGCTGCAAATCAGGAGCACAACACGATTACGTTCTAAATAAATGTGAAGTAGATGTAGGTAGGCAAATAATTCACACCAGGCGTACAGTTATCACTTCCTCTTCACCAGATACCTTCGTTATAGCCTGCAGTAAACCTGGTCTCATAACGCAGATACACAAGGAAGGACTAACATTCAGACCTTATATAGATGCTTATGATTTCTTCGACCAGCCATTTAAGTCATCCAACAGTGGAATATGGAAATGGTTCAAAGTAAGCCCCTACAAGCTAGAAATTCTGCCGTCAGATATCATTTGTAAGTGCTTCTGTATTCGTACAGACAAGTATTAAGTAGCACTGCCGTTCCCTAATACTTTTCTAGAAACTGCTTAGACTGATTGCGTCAACCGTCGACATTCCTGTATTCATTGACAAGCGGACTAATGAGACAGTAAATTTTGTTTATATCATATTTACTTATTTCTTACAGAATGAAAAGAAGATTAACGCTGTGTAAACAAAACCTGGTACAAAAGAATTCTTCATAGTCGCCAAAAAATGGATGCCGTCGGATGATATGTGCGTGTATCCCAGCAATGTAACAGATTCTGAAGTTGAAGCATGTATCAACCGTAGACCGGATTGGATCTTAATTACCTGTCAGATGTTAGCAGAGCAAGGTAACTGTTTCGGTATTAATTACATTCCCGTAATTAGACTCTTTTGGAGAAGCCAAGAGTGCTTTGTCGAATACGAGTGCATAATATCCTGTCCAATTCAGTTAATCTTGAGGAGACATTGCCCCTAACCAATTCCAAACGTCAAAGGTAGATTCTTCTTATTCGTTAATGACAGAATACACAGTGGAGACAAAGAACTTCACATCATACGTTTATGACTCAGCTGAACTGAAAGCTGTGGAGGCACAGAAGGAGTGTTGGCCATCTAAATACCCTAACACCAATTTTATGGAAACTGCGATGGCACTAACAGCCAGGTAGCGCATTCATTTAATATTCTTATTCCTTGAGCACTTCCAGCCCACAAATGCCAGTTCGACGTCGTCAGCAATCACACAGCCAAACAGGTAGACTACGTATGTTATTTTTAATCACTGGTTACTTTGCAGTAAGGAAGACACTGATTCCAATGATAAATCGGTGACTGAGTTACAGCCCTTAGGGAAGTAAAGTCCCTCAAAATAGAATACAGTTCCTTAAAAGAGAAATGCAATCCATTAATGGAGCAATACATTCCTTTATTGGAGAAATGCAGTCCCTTAGTTAACTGGTGAGGCAGTTGGTCTTAGTAAATAAGTCGGGCGACGTGAACACCTTGGAAACCGGGAAGTCGTCTACTGACATTAGTCAACTGGAATTCCCCTTGGCGACCGAAGGAGAGTTTAACCAACTGGAAGCGTCACTGAAAAGCTCAAAATTCAGAAATTCATTCGTAAGTTTACAATTAACCTATGATCACGTTCAGATGAAGAAACTGGTTGGGCATTCATCATTCAATCCGCAGTCTTCGTTGAGACGAATGCTGAATTACATATGGGAGCCTAAGCTATCAAGTCGCTTCACAGCGTGCGGAACACCGAAGAAGCTAGCCCTCACAAAGTGCTACTTCTATAAAGTTATAACGTGTAAGCTTGCTTTATTTAAACATTTCCTTCAGCCGTCATTGTCAGCAAGTTCGCTTCTGCTACGATGGGTGAGGAAGAAGTTGTGAAAACTTTGAGAGACACTGCTAAGGCCCACTTCCACGATGTACGTAATCGTGTCGAAAAAAGGGGCAGCCGGCCAAGAGTAAGTAGACAGTTTTTGTTCAATTAAAGTTAATATTATATTATTATTGTTTCCTTTAATTCCTAGAGGAACATAGGGCTTCAGCCGTGCGTCTCCATTGCGTTCAGTTAATATACTACAAACCGTTTCACTGTATGAATGTCAATCAACGCAATTTATTTTTACTTTCCAAAGGTTGCTGTTGACAATAAGAAGAGTGACCGGAGCATCTGTGCTGTAAGTGACAATTTAATTAAATGAATGCTGCAAAAATGTATAATGCAACTGCCAGTAAGTAGCGTGTAATTGTCAACGTTATGATAACTAGTGCTGTTAATTATATGGACTAGGTGTTTAGCTGGGCAGTTGGTTCAGCAGTACATGGGTTGTCTATAATGACTCAATTATTATTGTATGTTTATTGTCAAATTCAACATTAAAAAATACTCACACTTAAAGTCTTTCAGTGTGAGCATTTATATATAAACAAATAATTTGATTTGTACTCAATAATTAAGTAAATTTTTAAAGCTGAATAAACACGTTTAGTATATCATTATATCAAATGTCTGTATAAGTGTCAACGTTGATTACTACCTTGCTCACTAATTTTTTTCCTTTTCAGGATATTTCAATGGGTCCACTTGATGACGGGGAGCAGACGTAAAGCTGCATTTAGACTTCATATAACTTCAAGCTTTATTTTTTCCCCAAGTATTTGTAATCTATCCAAAACATACTTGGGTTTTTTTAACGCGAAGACAATATTTCTATATTTCTTGATGTGATCCATTGATGATTGTAAACTGGCGCCCCTCATGTAAAAAAGGAGAATATATAATTATTATTACTTTTGTGTGTCATTTGTAACTCTAAATGTTCATTAATCCTTAAGAATTCATTTGCCGAATTGTTGCTTTTTTTCCTTTAACCAATACACAAATTAAATATATTTATTTCCATAACGAACCTTTATTTGAATTGTGAGTTGTTTGGGGTTAAGGGAAAAAAGATGCGAGTAAACGGGGGAAATTCTGCTGATTAAGGGGAAAATATGCAATTAAAAGATACACTTCTTTGTAAATTGAGTACCGCTTCTCACCTAGAAGAATTTGATTGCCTGTTTCAGAGTCGTGTGAAGTTGGTGTCTATTCTTTACTGTAGCTGTTACATTCTGCTTGCAAACAACTGATGACGCAACCACACAAAGCTGCACACGACATCACCCACGTAGGAACAATCAAATATGAAACTAACCGCCGCTGTTCTAGCCAATGAAAGACGAGAAAACTTGAAGCGCGGAAAATTTAAAGCGCGATAACGTATATCTGCACCCACGTTGGAATTATTGGTGTAACGTTCGATGGCGGAGTTCAACAGCCCAAGGAATTGACACAAGGTAATAAGGAAGTCCCATACTATAGGGGTGAGAGCAGACGGAGGTCCTCTCCTTAGTGGTGAAGCCAAAATGTCTGCTCGGTCGAGAGCTTGCTACCTTTGATGAATATCAAAGGATGCTGTGGTTGACTTCTCAACTTGTCGACAGTGTTTCAGACGATATTTCACAGCAGTTGAAACTGGTCAAGTCTACACAAACTACTGACATCGGTCAGCTAGCCAAAGTAACATGATATATACCGAACACAACTGATGTCACTACAAAGCAATCGAAATCGAACCAGTGGACCCAGAAAATGGAAAATTTGCAGGCTGAAGCAGTAGCACTACTAATGAGTGACAGAAGAGACAAATGATAAATAGAACGCTGGAGAAAATAGTACCTACAAAGACTAAGAAGAAAGATACTGCGAAAGTATAACGTGTTCTTTTTGTCCGACAGTGGAGCAGTCGAGAGGGGGGTCAGGTATTCTAATTTGCAAGTGAATGTCGAGGAAGTCATAAGTCAAACAGATACAGGGGCAGAAGTTTCGCTAATCTATTTCGGTACTTCAGAATGCGTTCACTGATAATTCAAACGTTAGGGGGCGAGTGTCTAACTGCAGCGTTCACACTGGGGAGCGTAAAGTAACTCTCCTGTTCACTGTTGTATCCGAGTTGCGGCAGACAATAGTTGGGGCATATTTTTTCTCAAGATGTCCGTGTAATAATTATCACTCAGGAAGAGGCTGTGATAATGAAGCATGAAACTATGAGCATGTATGAGTACACCAAGATGGTGGGAACGGTGGCATCGAAAATATTGAATGTAACGATGCTAGAGAATACGCTCATCTCCTCACCGGAGAAGAAGACTCCTATGGTTATTTTGATAAGGTGAGGCGTGAAATCCCAGTGAGTGGTCGGAAAATGGCACCATTCACCACACGAAGTATACCATGTTGTATAGAAGAGGTTGAGCGACAAGTTAATGTTAAGGGATGATATTACTGTAGCAGCTGACGTCTTTTATAGCGCTGCAGTCTTTTCAGGGAAGAAAGGAAAGGAGAAGTTGACAGTGCTGCTAATAATGACTGAATATCCAGTAACCTGACATATTCAACCTTGTTTACTTTCTGTTTGAAGTTACAATTACTACTGTAGTCTAGTTGCTTGTTGTTCAGCAGAAGATTGAAACGTTACTATCAAAATTATTATTGTGAACTATACTGTAGTTAATTGATGGACTTTGAAGCAGTAAACTTTTTTAGTGTAATCATTCGGGTTGTAAACATCCCATTGTACTGGTTTATTTCAGTGGAACAATAAATAATCAGCAAGTTGCCAATTTTTCATCTTGTGTTCCCGAGTTTCTTGCCGTTCACCGTACATTTAATTGCATCTATTAGTCTTCTGGGAATTGCAGCAGCCTCAGTATCACTGTTCTATCGTTTCATGACCAGTAGGTCAAAAACCAAAAGATATATTACAAGATCTGAACGAAAAGCAGGGCTCCTCAAATTACGGTATCTCAAGAGTTTCGGGGTGCATCAGATTTCTGTATGAAACCAGTTGTCTGTCTCACTGCAAGTTAGTTAAAATTACATATTTATTATTGCTTTATTTTAACACTTTAGTAAGTTAAATGGTCATGTTTGGCTATCTGTAGTCTTGCACTGCTGGGAATCGCATGTTGCCACAATGGCTATTACTCGATATAAGGAAAGAACTTGGGCACTGTGGTAGAGTATAATTCCATTATGAGTAAAATTTATTTTGACAAAGTCTCACAGTGTTATACGGTAATATTTATTAGTGACGACGCAATCAAAATTTACTGCTGATAGTTATATCAACGTATTTTCCATTTGAAATATGAAGAATAATGGAATTATATAAACGAAGTTATAAAGTTGTGTGAGTACCATGATATGATTATGAGCAATAAATTTTGCTCGAAACGTCATCAGTAAATATTGCTGTATAACACTATGAGTGTGATGACCATTGTTTTCGCTTTCCTTTTATATACACATATTTGTGTGGAAATCCCAGTGTTTAGTCATTACTTACTTCAGTTAGCCTTAAATTTGGACCTGTGATTGTTAAGTAAGAATCTTGGTCCGTAGGTCCATACCAGATTAAAATGCTGTACAAAGCTTTCGAAGCAACAGTCATGCCTTCCAGACGTCATTCTGCTCCGTGAAATCCTGTTTAAACGAGTGGCCCTTGCCATGATCAGATATCAGTTCTGGTTTACTACGGGATGTCTCACCTACCGATTTTATTTAGTATACGCATGTACGCATCGCAACAGAGACAAGACATTTTGTACTGAGCATTTAATTCAATTTATGCTATCCCTGTGCTAGTGATTCTATATTTTCAGTAGCCATATGTAGAAATGCAGCGTTCATTGTCTCCGAATATTCACACGAAAACCACCTAAGAAGAATAAACGCCTGGTATTTCCCTGGTAGAATGTTCGCCTTAATTAATCGATCAGAAACGATACATGATGTTACTAAAATGTTGACTACTATGGAGCGAAATGGAATGAGAACAGACATTGAAAAATAGCAGGGAAACTTATCGTACTTTCACATCGGATACTAGAACATGTAAAGGCATTTTTCTAAGTTTTTTATTTTTATTTAATAATCTTGAAAAAGTTTACATACACGCCAAACTATAAAAGGCATTCTTCCAAATATTGGATACTGTGCGTGTTTTACTTCATCACATACGAAGGGTTTACTTTAGAGCGGGGTTTTGCTCCTCTAAAGTGGACGAGTGTCGAAATCCGATGGATTCCCCGATTGGTTGCGAAAGTGATGCGCTTGAGGCAGTTTCTGAGAGGAAAACTTCAGACTTCAAGTATGATACCGAGTTCAGCGGACATATTTTAACTCCATTTACTTATCAATGTGAAATATCAAGGTTGCAGTATATTAAAGTAAAAAGTATTTGATAAATTCGTTCTAATTCAGATGTATTTATTAACCGTCATTATACTCCCATTCCGGGCCGTTGCAGTAGGCTCTTTGTTCATCGTCACCTTGTTGCTTTCGAATCTTTTCACATTGGGCTACGATGTGAAATCTCAATTGAAGCCAGTATGTGACTTCAGAAGGTATATATTGTTGATGAGTAATTTACCCTTAGATGGCTCCTGTTACCTATCGTTGTTTTGTTCGCTCGGTTCGTATTTTTCCTCGGTGGCTTCCACTGGATTACGTTTAGAGGAACACGTGCGTCCCGTAAAGAAGCACCTATCCTAGTTGTTGCACCTCATTCATCATTTTTTGATTCACTTGTGGTCGTTGCCCTCGGTATGCCCTCAGTCGTTGGAAAAACTGAGTCCGCGGAATCGTTTGTTGGTGGATTTTTCAAGGTTCTCCAGCCTGTCTTAGTAGACAGAGAGGATCCTGATTCTCGTAAGAAAGCTATTCAAGAACTTAATCGTCGTGCGAAGTCGAAAGACGATTGGCCTCAAATAGTTATTTTTCCTGAAGGAACTTGTACAAACCGTAGTTGTATTGCTTCGTTTAAGGCAGGTAAGTCAGGTCACATAAATCCAAGTAGTGGGTCAAATATTTTTCTGTTGTATTTAGTTTGGTCGTTGTGTATAATACTTTCTGTAAATGATACATGATAGAGTACCTTGCACTTTATTTACAGTTTACTTTGTCTGTGTACTACTAATAACATAGATTCATTGTCACAATCACATTTTCAGGAATCTTGTGATCGTAGTTCTCTAATCGTCGGTACATCAATACAACTTATTTGATTTTAATGCACAAAGCGTTTTCACTGGTTTTAAGTGCGTCTAAGATAGCTATTTCCCGCAGATATCCTACCCAAGTGAATGCGAGAAAATTGGATGTGGTGGCTAAAAGCGTTATGTGATTTGGCCGACCACTGTAACCAATGGCTAATATGCTGCGATTTACTCCTCCTTCTGAAAGTGGCATGATGTGGTGGTGCCTTACTTTAATACTCTTGATAAGTATACCTACTTCCTTCCCATTATGATTTCTTATTTATCCCATAGTCTCGTTTTTTTATTTTTGTGTGGTGAGTCTCATGATGCCATTATTGTACTAAGTTCGTAAGTTTGAATTTAATGTTAACTGATGATAGCAAATCTAACCATCATTCTATCTTATTTGCACGCTCCTATCTGATCTCTTGCAATAAAATGAAAGCTCTTATTCTGTTTGATTAATTTCTTCTTTAAGATGTGTCGCTATCGATTTTGAGTTACTGACGATTCACCTCAAAGTTCATATTTTCTAGGTGCTTTCAATGCCGGGGTGCCAGTCCAACCAGTGATCGTTCGTTGGCCTAATCAAGTGGTAAGTCATTAATTTTATGCAACTAAGCAGTAGAAGTAGTGACGTATTAATCATTACAATTTCTCTCGAATTTCCTTGGCTCCTGTATGTTATATATGTAGTTGCATGTCGTAAACGACAGCATTTCTAAAAACTTGTTCCACTCTCTTAATGTGTATAGATGCAAGGGTGTCATTCATGAATCATAAATGTTTTGTGGTTGATTATTTCCTATGCAATTATTTATTAATTTTTATATTCGTCAATATTAACAATGTAAAGTCAATCAGTCAACTCATAAAAGATATTGCTCGTGGTATGTAAGTTTATTATCCATAAGGTTATACATCACTAGATGTAGCTTGCAATAGTGTAATCCACCTGCAGTTTTTTATCTACATGTACGTTCCAAAGCACGTACAGAGGGAAGGGTTATTATCCGCATTTCTGGACATTCAAATGATTAAAGCCAAATTTGAAATATATCCATGTTGTAATCTAGTACTAGCTAGTACTAGACTTCATAGCTTGATAATGAAATGAATGACGCAGCTTTTATATCTGACAGTAAGGAACACTTCAACCCATTATGAATTTTTTCCTCAGTTTTCTATTCCATAAATCCTTTATGGTAATTACTGTGCTGACTGTGAATCTAATTACTGTTGAATAAACAGAGAAAAGTGGTGTTTAATGATTTCTTGAGATAATGAACCATAAATTCCACTACTTGAAACAATAATAACCGTATCTTTCCATTCGATCGACAATAATCAGCATCTGAGGATGACCAAATGTATCTGTCGAAGTCACATAAACCAGTGAATCTTCGTTTGTTTTATCCAGTAATTCCTATCTTTTCATAACAGCTCATTTCTCATTTATGTCGTAAGCTGTGCTCATATAGAGTTATTGGAAACCACCTGGAGGTGCAGTGGATTTACTCGAAATATACAACATTCACTCAAACATGCTCACACTTTATCACCAAAGTTTTAACATTCTGACTCATCTTTTTACTTAATTATTTCCTTATTGCCACTCTTATCGTGAAAGTATCCTATGTTTATTCACTTTCTCTGTCTGCTTTATTAAGGAGTGTATCAACTTACAACCGAAACATTAACACGTAACCTATTCAGTTGTGCGAAAATATGGGTAACAATGGTCTACACATTATACAAACCCCACAGATTTATCTTGCTAACATGTGATGAGTTAGTTGCTCATCCAACTTGTGTTTTTCCTAATCAGCTTTATATAGTTCAGAATTGCCCGATAATTGATTGCCCTCCTCACGTCATGTAGTATTATTGGTAGTCATAAAAACAACGTATGGTCTAAATTGCTTTTTTCACAGCTTTTGATTGCATTCAAATTCATGCGTTATCTTAGGTATTGCAGTGGTCTTTCGCTGTTTCGGGATAGATATGGATACCTGTACAAGATTGAGCCTCGATCCTTAACTGTCTTGTACAAATATTTTGTTCATTTAGGTGATAATGCTGGTGAACAAATATGATTTTAGAGACTAATCTCCATCTCTTATCTTTCTTTCACCTCTTCGATTGGATGGTGTATTTCGAAAGTTTCAGTTTCTTTGTTTAAAGTAAGCGAAATAAAATCCGTGAGCTAATTTAGCTTTCGATCCAAATTCCGTTTATTTATTGTCTTAATTCCACTAACGAGTGATGGATTTCTATTTATTTCACGCTACTTACTACACTATTATCTATCGTTTCCCCCTCCATGTTGATCCGGTACCAGGTTGAAATCATTATAGTTAACAGTGACTCCACCGATCTTCAACAGCAGTCAATAGACACACGATTTTCCTACTATTGTGTTTCTATCGTTACTTTTCAAATTTATCCATGTTCCCCTTATGCTTTTAGTTGCTTCCTGACGGAGAACTAATGGTTGTAAATCAAGATTGCTGGAGACAGTTAATATAGATCATCTGAGAAACGAGAATTTCGGCATTATTTTCAAGGTGTCCTGCCTACTTTTATTTCTCCCTGTCCTATTGTTACATTCGATACTTACCATGATCACCTCCATACTTCTGTTGGTTTGGACTAGGTTTAATGTTTTCCTTGATACCGTCTTTGAGGGTGTACTGAAAGCCAAAAAAATGAGCGAATCCTTAGACGAAGATACATATCGCTTTAATTAGGTGAAGGAATATTTAACTTGAGACATAGTGGTCTTGAATTCAGGAGTATCGATTGACTGTTCAGTGTTGATAAAGCTGTGATATCTTGGATCTGCCTTCCTGTCCAAAGTAGGTTCTGTTATTTATGTGATTGGTTCTGTTGACAGATTTACAGGAGAAAATTTTCCTGGAGAAATATTTATCTACAGAACACAAATAACTAATTTATTGGTGGCTCCGATGGTTCCGTACAATTTCTAAATAAGATCTCTAGATGTGTTCAAGGTTCATTTAGACAAGAGTATTGAAAGACATGTATTTGAGGGAGTAAAAGCAGCTTTGAGATGTACTACTGTTATTACGAGTTGATCACGGATTGTTATCAGTTAGAGAACCATTGAAAACCAGGAAGTACTGGACAGCTGCTGTTTCATCCTAGTTTGGTAATCATCACCAGTACACAATCTCTGAGGTTCGAACCCAGGACCTTCCGGTTACAAGGCAAGCTCGTATACCATTCAGCCACTGGGACCCGATTCATTGGCTCCTGAATTCTAACTTCTACCAATTCATGATTTAGCGCGACGCCAACCAATTTCGTTGGTGGGACATCCATCCTCACACGTGACATCTGGTTGGACCTCACTGGTCACAAGAATCCTTACTAATTAACATGAATGTTGCACATCTGATGTCTAGGAACTCATTGTGGATTTACCAAGTCCAAAGTCGGTGAAGCAGTATGTGAACGCGGCATCAGATATTTATAAGTTGTCTTGATACCGTGCGAAGGGTTGTTAACCCACGCAATGGCATCATGAAAGGAGGAGAATCCTGCTGTGTTATGTTTGAAAAGCTTAGTTTGGTCGATAGTTGAAGTCATAAACTTTTCGTATTTTTGAAAGTTTGTATTCACTACTTAAAACTTTCAGCATTCCCACCTTTTTACTCATACAATTAACATTCACTTCCGACAGTTACTGTGATATGACCCTCCTCTTTTGTAAAGTGAATTCCCGATCAAAAATATATGGGCATATGCAAGTGTATACCAGGATTTTGGTATGTCATACTGAACTTGGTTTAACAGTTTTCAGATATACAATATGGCAGCAACTTTGCCCTATTACATAACGATGTCTACTATGACAATAAAACTTAGTAGTACTGTTTCTGGAATAGAGCAAATTATTATTACCACTGTTCATTTAGTGATGGCGAAATCGCTCCACTTTTTTATCGCTTTGCACTAAATTAAGCTGAATTTCTAGGTAAAACGTCAAATTTTTTAAAATTTGGTTGTATATAAGGAGACCTTCACACATTCATTTTTTTATGTTTTAGGATAGTGTGACGTGGGTTTGTGAAGGTCCCAGTGTGTAAGTTACTTTGTTTTCATTGTTATCGTATAAAGTGTGACTATTATATGTTTTGGTCATATTTTGTCCAGTTTTTTCATCTCAGTACCAGCTCATAATATTATGTTATCGCTGTTTCACACTGTACCACATATTTGTAACAGTGTCCACCGAGGTGATTGTTTCACTCCTTTCACTAATGACTGTGGGTTTCTGATTACCAACTTATGAATGATTTTATTAATTCTTTACCTGTAAGCCTTACTCAATCTATACTGATTTCTACGTGAACAGCAGCAACTTTTGGTTGCTGGTTGGTCCGGAGTTCGATCCCTGGCCGACACACTCCTTTACCTCGCTAAGCCGGGGATAAGACTGGTAATAAGGGGCGGTTGAGCATGACGCTAGCAACCCCATCCGTAAAAATAAATACCACTGCTAATGAAGCCTCAAAGCTCTAGCTTGAAGCCCGATGTTCCACTGGGGACGTAAAGGGATAAAAACATTATTTAGCGGGGATGTGACTTAGTCTAAAGGTAGGGAGATGTTCAAATGAAAACACTAGGTTTTAAAAGTCGTGTAGTTTATTTATCAGCTGATAATTTTACATAGGTAGTGTATTTTTTACTGAATGGCAAATAGTTTGTATAGTTTTTATGGTAACAATGATATATGGGATGGACAGGATATGTGCACTCAGTAGACAAATTTTCCATATCCTGCCCCTTAATTTTTTGTCATTGTCTAAAGCTATCTAAATAGTGAAACTGACATGATATATCTCATCAACGATTTCTTACCAACTTAGTCTTGTCTTTATATCTACTGAATATGGTAGTGAAAACCCAAATAGTGAACATTAGGATTCACTGTTTCATGCAAGAAAATATTCCTTGCAGTAAATTGTTGAATACTGATTTTCTGCGACTATAATTATGAAAGCCTTGTTGAAAAATTAAGGTTGTTCAGGTTTTACACTGAATGTTGCGGAATGAATGGTTGTTCTTAAGTTATCGTTTGGAATCAGTCCCCATTTTCACCATAATACATGTATAGACCGACACTTACTTACTTTACTTCGGCTATCTCCTACGGGAGGATGAGCCGGCTTCATGAACATCTCGAATCATCGCTGCCGTTTGTAAACGAGTTCATGAAGTTTCATGGGAATTTGGTACGAGTGATGTCCCCAGAATCGCTCGGCCTTTTGTTTGAGAGTGCAGCTCTAGCCTTTACACAACCAAGTGTGACCTACAAGGCAGTAGGAGTGGAGTAGGGAGTCCACTATCCATTGGCAGCCGGTGACGGGAGTTCGGTTCATACGCCTTTTTGAATGGGGCCAGACATCCAGGACATCCAACAAGCCCTTTGTCCATACGTCTGCCGGTGAGCTCCAGTGAGCTTCATACGCCAGTCGTTGGAGGTTTGGAATCAGGGTTTAGCCATCTCCCCTAGACTGTCATCCAATGGACAGTCAACCCGGTGAAGAGCGCCGGGCATCTGCTTTCGCCCTCTCACTTTGGTGAAAAACACCTCCGCCACGTGAAGGCAGTGAGTAGGACTTCCTCAGGAGAGGTTATGTAAGACGCCCGGTCATGTGGGAGCATTTCAAGAGGTGTGCGGATGGGTGGCCAACCCACAGCGCAAGGCACCCACCCCCAACCATCCTGAGACTTTGGAGGCAGCCTTTAGTTTAGATGCTGATACTCTAAATAGAACTGCAGCGTAAAACTTTGCTCAAAAATGCAGTAGTTCAAGCTATCACCCTTCATGAAGCAGATAAATGTGGAAAAATACAAAAAAGCTATGATGAACGGAAACATATGGAGAAGGAAAGGACATAAAGAGTATTGAGAATGTAATGGATATGGACGATTACAAAAAAATGCATCTGAACCATTGTCAGCAGTTTCAGGCCATGTCACCAACAGTCACCAGGCATTTGTTCTTAGCATCTCTAGGACCCCAACTAGGTAGTCTACGTCTCACACATGACTCAGAGCAGCAGTCAGATTCTATGGATTGATGTCATGCTTTGAACTAATCACCCCCGACTCTTTCCCAACGTTGCAAATAGAAGAAAGCCATGGCTTGGCGCGTTTCGTAGCCATTTCAACTGATACAGGTTTACAGTCTGATCAACTGACTTACCCTCTTTACCTCACACTAGACGCCTAACCTCTGTATCACTATGTACCGCTTAACACGGGATATAAAACGCCGTGTCATCAAATAAAGTTATACTTCATGTCTTCCACTTTCAACGGTATGTGTTGAAGCCGTAAAGAAAGAAAGGAAGAGCCACACACACTTTTTGATCGATAACTGTAACAGACTAGACAGTTTTTGATAAGCCTCGTCCGGACTGCAGTTAGTTAAGAAGTTGCGGAGGTTATAAAAAGACGTCAATGAGTGTCGCAGTATTTACTTAATACGGATCCGCTCAGCCGGACAGCACATATACTTCTGTCCATTGGGATCCAGTCAAGTAGGGATTTTTCTGCCCTTGCACTCAACTCTATTCCTACACCTGCAAGCTTACAATCATGGTGAAGAATATCTCGATATTTATGAAGTGAACTTTGTAGACTCATCATGTTTATGAGATGGGTTCAAGTGGAAAATCAAACTTGGGTCTTTTGTACGTCTTCGAAACACAACATACATCCTTGGCTCAAGATGCCATAGTTCTGACTAGTGAGACCAGTTGTTATATTTGGGTCTTGACGTTGGTTATTCCAGTATCCAGTTAGTGGTTAAGGTTAAAGAGCGTAGTGATCAGGAAAGTTTTGTATGCCTGTAGAGGTGTTGTGTAGTCTTTACTTCCCTGCAGCCGATCCTGGAGTTGATTTTCTCTTGAAATGCCTGTAACATAAGGAGCGATAGAGTTGGGTAATTCGGGAGCGCATAAGGCAACAGCTTGAAGTCGGCCTTACATGGCACGTTAGAAGTGGTTTCTGGAGTTGTCTGTGTGAAGGTTTTGCCTCCTACTACAAATCGCAGCAATGTAGGTTGGTATGTAAAAATTTTATGGGTGACCTTTGACGACCCCCGTTTGTCACAGTAGAGAGGAGGTATAGCTAGCTTGGTGACTTTTTGAAAGGAACACCTTGTTGCTGTCACATCCCTTCTCGTCAGCAGTTCGACTTTCACACCCTCAACATAGTATGGGCGACTTACATTAGGATGGTAACTGCGTTTGTCTGATTGCTATCTTATGAACTTTCAGGAACATTCATCCCAGCAAGTGTAGATCGTTGGATTATTGCGATATGCAACTTCGACCGTCACATCAATGTAGTAGCTATCCGTTGGTTAATTTAGTTGCGACTTGTAGTTTATTGAGTAAGTATTCATAGGGATAATCAGTAGGGTAAACGTTCATTCATGCAGATATTTTACATTCTGCAAGTCTTAACAGGTTACTGAACCTACAGAGTCTTATTATGCACTAATGTGCACCTGTTTATTGTCTTAATTTCCTTACTGTTATTGATGCATGCATACGGATTGCTGGTTGTTGTTTGTCTCAATCATAAAATATTGGTTACCTATGTCAAAATGGTTTCAGTCATCGGATGTCCTTCGCTTTCATAGTGAAGCTTGCAAGTGTAGTTTCCTCAATTTTTTTTGTCTCCTTAAATTTTTATTTTTAGATGTAAATTTCCTATTTTAGAAATAATGTTCCATTCTTATACGTGTCTTGCAATTAATTTGTCTCTGTTGTTTAGGTTGAAGTTATTGTGGCTGACGATGACTCAGTTTTACAACAGATTGGAAATAGAAGTAAGTCTATTTGCATTTCGAATATTCTGGTAAATTTAACTGTCAAACAGCAGGGGATGTCATTTTTTGCTGTTTCCACGGTGGCATTTCATTAAACTCGCAACACATTTCTTCAAAGCAAATGATTTGTAGGCAAAGAATTCACTTCTAGAAATTTCTAAATAGTAGATTTTACTAAGTCTCCGAGGCACGACTACAGTCACCATTTTTGACGTAACTAAATGGTGAGCTAAAATACGTATGTGTGTGATCGGATTGTTTGAAATGTGTTGCGCAAATACATTACACGATTCAGACAAATTACGTCTTCTTATTGCTTTATCTAAAATACGTATATTTCATAGACCGTTTTTAAAAATAGACAAAATGGCAGACTCATTTCCTATTGATGTTATATTTTTCAAACTTAACCAAATAATCTAGTCAGTTTCAGGACTAAAATTCCACAACCGTGTTGAGAAAATTCTGGGGATAAGTCAGTCAGTCTGGCTAGGTGTCTTAATGCGCTCATGTGCTTGAATTTTCTTCCAGATTTTCACTTAAGTGAATTGGCATTAACTGACTGTAAGACACTGTGATCAGGTTTGTTGAAACAGAAAGTTAGGAACCAGCGAAACTCTGACATGTCATCGGCAGTTTGTAGCAGTATGATGTTTTGATTGTTGAAGTGGTTGTAATCAATCGCCACTTATTATAATCACTTCATGATAATTACTGCTTGTCTGTTGTAATTCATGTACTCTGTTTCATAACTGTCGTCATTATCTGTTCTCGTAAATAATTGTTAATTATTATTGTCGTAGTATTATTCAACTTGCCTTACTTTTATTTTCCTGACGGTAATCCATGCAAATTTATCCTTTTTTTTCTCGTTGTTACCCGTCTGTGTCAATATCAATCCTCCCTGATCACTGTCGTATTTATTACTTTTCAGGAATAGGTGTAACGCATTAAAACATAGCGTCCACTAGTATTATTAAAGATGACTAATAGTTTTCATATATAGTGGCAAGCTGTTCAAAAGGTTTCCAGTGATATTTGGATAAATGTTGAATGTGATAGTATGCCTATGCAGATGTATGATGTAAATATGAATACTGGTGTTTTTGTCTTCTATATAAAATAATTTATCTATAGACCATTTCTCGTTGAGGAGATCTGGGAGGTGCGGTGTTTGTGCAAAATTTAGTTTCTACCGTTACTTTCCTCGTCTGATATAAAAGTTTTCATCTTGAAAACTAATTGTGTTTGAGTCAGTTTGATCTCAGAATAATATTTTACTGACTGATGTGCTAAATTAGACTAGTTAATCGGATACTTCTTCATGTAGGTTATATACTTTGATATTTGCAGTAAAAATTTTTCCTTTTTGTATTAAACTCCAACATTAGTTTTTACCTGTTTATCAACCAAACGAAGATGAACAGTTAGACGCCCAACTGTATGCTGATAACATACGCCGCATAATGGCTGGGTAAGTATAGTAGCCTCGTTTCTCAATACAAGTTTATACTTGTATAAGGGTACTTGCCCTTCTAATTTATATATATATATATATATATGTTCTATTCATTTTATTTGTAGTTACTCTGTCCAAGTTTGTAGATCATTTGAACTTTAGTAACCTATAGGGGTTTGTGGTTTTATAAGTTTCATGTTTAGGTACATCATCGAGGATTTGTTGTGCTAATAGGATTACTCAGCTTGTGAGGGTGCGTTTCTTGTTCTTGGACACTGTAACATTCGGTTTGGGGTTGGAGTCCGATCCCATTTATTCTAGTTCGAATAGTAGACACCTTTCTCACACACTGAACTTAACTCACAGTAACATGAATGTACTTATGTGTAGATTTTTGAAATGGGTTGTGTTTATACTTGATGCTCGACTGTCCAGTACAACGGTGGTATATTTTACTCATTACCAACAAACTCATATATAATCTTAACAGTGTTTATCTAATGTAACGTGACTGAAAAGTTAGGTTGTAAAATTGTTCTGCATAATGGAAATTCACTGTAATGCAAGACCAAGACGATTAACACTCGTACAACCCAATGTCTACTGAGAAGATGCAACCAGCATGACACGACGCAAAGTGAAATTTGGGTACTGTAACAGAGGGTAGTTTCATATTAGCTTGTTTATTTGTTAAGGCACACAGTGATTCAGTATTATTTACTAGATAACGTTTTGTGCACTATCTATGCTCAAGAACATAAGGAAATAACCACAACTCTTAACTTCAGTTTCTGTAGTTATTCACTTCTTTTTTTTATTGCTTACAGAATTTGAAAATGTGTTCGACAATTGCTGACTCATTTTGCTTTCATGTAATTAAGAGTTTAAAGTCTTTGCAGTGCTGCCATATATAAAGGAGTTATCAAAAATACCTTTTAGGATTCCTAACAGTGCTAAGATAAGAATGGTACTCAGACCTACAGTAATATACCAAATACTGTTTAGTGACTCTGTAATCAAGTAAATTGGTAAAAGTAGTTGGTAGATTCCCGTGAAATAAATAATCTGGGAAGAAGCTAATTTATTGCGATGCATACAATGATCCACAAGCACACTAGGATGGGATAGCTCGGAAGTTTTAAAACCCAATCAAGTTAGGGAAAGAGTGAGTTTGATTCATGGGTCTTTTTTGTTGAATCTACACTAAATACATGTAAACGCAATGATTCAACTCCCATAGTATATATTTGTAGATTCTGCTACCATCGTAGACAAAGAAGGAAGACATTAGGTATTACGAAAAATTGGATTCATTTGTTGAACACTTTGTTGTGAATCGTATTCCATCGCTGTGTGCTTTATCAAAGAAATAAAATACTGGAGCCGGTGAAAAGCCACATAAACTGTGTACTCGTATTCGGGACAATTTTTTTTATGTAGAATAATAAATCTAACAATCAGGTAAGAAACGCGACTTGCGAAATGAAATACCGACTGCATCATCATATTATAAACTCATTGTGCGAAATCACAAAACGTTTCGTCTATGAAATTGCAATTCAATGTAATGCTGGGATCTACTGATTCCCGTGTTATGTATTCACTTGGAGTAATGATGCAAGTGCTGATTACATTTCTCGATCCGATAACAATAGAAATGTCCCAATAAGAACTGAGAACTAGAGATCATATGATTCGAATCAAATAACTTCTGATGTTAAGCTGCAGTTATTCAACATAGACAAAGAGAATTTATTTTGGATTGCTTTCCAAAAAAGACTATTTTGAAAAGTTCAAAAGAGAAGTACATTCACTAAATAGAATCAACAGAATGAATTAACACGTCGAACACTGATCGAAATTAGATGCCGACTTATTTAAACCAAAGTTTTTTAAGAGTTTAATTAGAACACTCACCTGCTTGAAAAAAGACACCAGTTTGGTAGGATGGGCTCCGATTAACTACGGATGACGACATGGTACTTAATCCTTCGACATATTGAATGGAATGTCTACTTAAGCTCTACAAATGGGAACGATTACAGCTTTAAGTAAGCCTTTGTATTGTTCAGTAACTTTTTCTAGCTCTCAAAATTAATAAGAACCGTGTTTTTCTTGTTTTACAATTAGATACTTGAACGTTCCATTGTGTGATTTGTCGTATGACGATTTTTGTCAAATCAGGATTGCATGCAGATACAAACTGCCGACCCCTGAAGCTGTTGTGTATTTAAATTCATTACTTCAAATGATGTTGTAAGTGGCTTTTGTTACTAACGTTTTCATGTTCTTTTCGCATTATAAGTGGTCGTTTTTACCATAGGGTTGTCCATCTTCTGTTTTCAAATTAATTCAAAGTTTCTTGTTATTCTCCATAGTAAGTAAATAAACAAAGTATTTACTTTTAGTGAAGCAGTACAATCCATAACACATACATACATTTTATACCATGATTGACGTTTACTTCGTATTCAAGACTTTTGTATCAAATGTCTTCGTTCTGTATATGAATTGTAGTTTCAGAGACAATATTAGTTGCATCTATTGCATGTTATGGTAGCTGGATAATCAGGTTTCGTGATAATTTATTAGTACTTAATAACTATATCGCTACATTGGCGTAACATAGTGATTTCAATTGTACTTTCCCTGCATTACTTAATTTATGTGGAATATTTATAAGTGCTAATTGCGAAAGTGCTCCGTTGGGACCTGAATCCTTAATGTTGTGTGTAAAGTTTGATAAGATGTCTCAACCTCTTGAGACTGATCACATCGTGTAGTACTGTTTAAGCAGCCACAGTATACAAATAAATGCATACATGAACATAAGACATAAAAGTACTGTTTTAACAGAGTTATTTTGATCTTTGTTACTTTTCGTCAAAGCATGTCTCATTAGTAAACTGATGTAACTGAATGAATTCAACGTCAAAGATAAATTATCCATTTAATAATACCAATAATTAATTGATATGGACTAGGTTATTTTAAGATGCGTGTCATCTGAAAAACTTGATGTTTCTGTATTAATGTAATGAAAAGCCAAGTTAATCTAAAAAAGTAAAGGACTGTGTAGTCATTTACGACAAGCATACCAGTCGGAGGAAACTAGAAGGTAAGATGTGCTATCATTCAAAATGAACTTTGAAACATGGTAAGGGTTGTAGGTGTCAGTTCTTAGATGCTTTGATAGCTTTGCAATTTTGTGCGTAAATTTTATCTCATTCATAATTATTTTTTGATTTTATTGATACTGGGTATAAATTCTTCGAATCAGTTTAATCTAATCCGTCAAAGCTCTTGAACTGTGGTTTATCATTTGAATGGTGTTGTCTAGTGTAGGCACTCTAAAACAAGTAAACTGCTTAAAACAATAATCGGAATACTTATATTTCTTTAACTCTTAGCTCTCTGGAACTTAATCGTGACGCTACGTCAGAAGAAGATCAGCAATCTGACTGGTTTCAAGCACGTCTAAACAGTATGCTGGATATATGCCGTAACAAGCCATACCTATCGCGTTCAGAATTTATTGAGACACTGTTCCCAACTAGTCGACCTAATTCGAAGGCCATGTACCTAATCAATTTGGTTTCTAAGCACTATAGTGAACCGGTGAGTAAAGATAGATCAATATTATTGATTCGATGTTATTTTAACATTAATGTTGTTCATAACACTAATTCATTCATTCACTATAATGTATATATAACTGTAGGGCCTGATGATGAAGTTATCGAAAATAGTACTCTTCGTTCATTATCCATTCTTTTGAAAAATTTTAATGGGCATTTTTAATCAGTTAAAGATAGATTAGTTTGTGGCAAGGAAGTGCGTTAATTTGTTTTCATATAATTTTTAACTGATTTGCTTTTCCTCCCTTTAAACACCTACAAAAATCCCAATATTTTAGGTCATTCACTATAATGACTGTCCTCCACGTTTCATGAAGTGTAATATTGTTTGCAGTGTAAGTTATCCCTTCACGAACTGCATTATACTAAGTTTTGGCTCAAAATTGAAGGCGCTGACGAAGAAATAATTATGGTCTTTGCTAATTGCTTAACTACCCTCAACTGAAAAAAGAACATGATATGGTTGTGAAACTGTGTTTATAGTTAAAATTTAATTATTCTCTCAGAAGCGAAGGGTATGCCCAGTGGGAGACTAGTCATTTACAGAGATATTTGTAGACGGTAAACGGAATGGTGTCGAAAAACCCTCCGGTAAAATTTGGATATTTAAATTTAACGGGTTGGTAATAATTTATGCTCATCAGATGTTGTCATCCCAATTTTAATGCTAAGTAGTCACTGCAGTAATTCCAGTCTTACTTCGCTGTAAGTTAACTGCATTCGACTTAGTTAAAATGATTAGACATCACACAATCAAGAAAACTAGTGATACATGAAAAAGTAGATGCAAAGTTCGGTCCAACCCGACGCAGGCAACGGTAGCTCGGTTGACAACTGGCATTTTGATATGGTAGTCGAGAACGTATGTACGATTTTACGAGCCCGTCTAGGTGGTTATCACTAGGAGTCCTTTCTTCCAACAATAGTCGACTGGAAATAAGTAAGACTGATAGACCAAAAGCCGATATTAACACAGGGTTAGTTGCATACATTACTAGGCAGCTAGTGGGTGGAGATGGGACATCAGCAAGTTTTTGGAGGAAAAGCTTTACTGCTTTTCATGTTGTGGTGGTGATGGGTTAGGAGGGATTGGCTTGGAAAACTAGACACCGCTCTGCACCTTGTGGCTGTCTACAACCCGGCATCATAGTTTCATATTAAGCTCGAACTAACTTTTTTAGCATTCCGCAATTTGCCAACGTCCACTGAATGTATCAAGGTTCGTGGTATAGTAAAAGTTATCATCCCACAAACAAAGACAGTATACCTCTCACTGTGTGCGTGGCTGGGAATAATTTTCTACTTTTATATCTCTCTCTACTCTTAGTTCCCGTTCGAACATCAGCCATCTAACTTATTACTTCCTCAGATTTTTTCATCTCTCAGATGATATGAGTGCATTCATGTAATAGCATATTTGGTCTCTTGAAATGAATCCAAACTAAAATTGAAATTTTTAAAAGACAGTGACAGTTAATGTGAATTTTTCTGCGTCTTATTACCATGTCGCTATTTTTTTTACTTTCCAGCTGTCAAATACTGTCAATTTTCGCATGTGTATGATTCATGGATGTATGCTACTGTTTACTGCTTCTCCAAGCCAAGCTTTTCACTACTCTTCAAAGGTAATGTATACTCTGTGGCTCTCACTCCTAAATTTGATATTTAATCAGTGATATTTTCTTTGTAACTATAATGAAGGCAGTAATGGAACAAAACTTCAATAAGGAATACTGACTTTTTCATGTCGGTCCCCTTAGAAGTTAGAGTACGGACTTTTCTATTCACTTTACTTATGCGAACACAACGGGCTGCTACACATTTAGCGTATAGAAGTGCCATAATCATTAACTAAGTTTAGTGTTATTTGTACTGTTGTAGGATATATTGTAATGATCTCTATGGTTTTCGGTGGCTAAATGAAATTGGTGAGTCTAATATTCATGAAAACAGCTGAGCTTTATCTCTTACTTCGCTATGTAACAGCTATTCAGTTAGATTTTTGAATTGGAAGTCCGTTCACGAAGGGGGTATCTATGAGTGAACTTCAAATATTTTTAGCTTTCTTCAGATTCATGCGTGGTTTTCTGTGCATAATTTTCACTTTTTAACTTATAAATCGTTCTATTCGTCTCAACGCTTCACATTTTGTTGCCTAATTTGGACCGTGTTTAGCTATTGTGAAACAGTGATGGTTTAATTATGTCGAAATTCAAATTTCAGGAATTTTGGTTATAATATCCCGATTTGTTCGTCACAGACTATTTCAAACATGACTCCAAACACCTTTTTTTCCTGTTTTGCTCTGTATGTAAATTCAGTCTCCTGAATGATACATCTTTACGCTTTTTCTCCGCTTCCTTAAACAGAATTCTGTTATGTTGCTGAGTGAATTGAATAAGACTAGCTGAGTTTCAAATTTCTGCTAGTGTTTAGTTAAAAAGACTTTATTGAGCGATAGCGCAGTGAGTGACTTTTTAACCACTGCGTACAATTTTGTAAGCGATGCCTCATGTGAACCACTTTTTATTACTACTGGCAAATTTTGACCAACGAACACTAGGCGGTTTCAAGGGGAACGCATTAACTTCGTTTTTACTGGTTACCACACCTTTGATAAGCACACAAAGAAAAGAGAACTGTACTCAAGTCACAATGATGGTGTATTAGAGAAAATAATTAATGAGGATTTTTATAATCTAGATGTTTACAAGCATTCAATACATCCACACTATTTTGAGTTATTTAGAAGATTGTCACAAATGTCTCTAACCACCAATTAGTTTTTAAAATCAATTCAAACTTTCCCGTTGATTGATTGGATGCAAATGCTCAGCATCAGGTTGGCCTGTCACCTCTTTGTGCAGATGCTTCGGTGTCTGCTTATATAACTTGAAGTAAATTGGTAGATTGTGGCTAGTAGTGGAATCCAGGGTGCGCATTTCTCCCTATTTTGGACTACTCGTCAGTTGGATATATCTACATTCTCCAGTTGATGTTGGCGTTTTCACTGAGGCTCGAACCCAGTACCCATAGTTTCAAACGTCAAAGCGTTATCCATAAGACCACCTGTGAAAAGAGGGTCACCTCATGTGCAACGGGTATCAGTTATTATTTAATTCAATTTGAACTTTGGGGAATGTAAGTACATCCAGCCACCACCAATTCTTTCCATCTGTAACTTACGGCTATTTGTGTCCATCATTGGTTTGATACCCGTGTTTTTCCAAGTGTATCAACATTTCTCTTTGTGTTTGAATGAAGTACTAGCGAAAACAAGTCTTTATCTGGACATAGTTGCCGTGTCATCGGCATGGAACATTATAAATACTTTTCGGGCTGACTCGATTTCCCTATTTAGTCACTAAAATCACTTGCTAAGATAATGCACCTAATCGTTTTGCTTTTTGCAGGAAGGTCGATCGGTAATTTCACTCGTCCGAAATTCAGCCATTGGGTATGGAAGTCTAGATTATGGAACAGCATCCATTTGTATCTTTAAGTACTCTAAGGGATCCATTCAGCTGAACAGCCACACACAGGACTGTCCACTGTGATTCAATCGACTATTGAGTTTTCTTGTTTGGAGCCGAATTCTACCTTTACACTGCCAAGTCTATGGGAACTAGCAAAAGAAGTTTATTTTATTGTCCAAATGAGATTAAGTGACTAACTGCATTTCAAGGTTTCCAGTCTGAAGTTAGTAAAGTGGTTTTGTAGATTGCAGAGAAATAATATTAGCGGGATGTATGTAATAAGATAGAAGTGGGTCGTCGCTAGACAATTTACTGCTGTTACACCTCTGTCCCTTAACAGTGCCCTTTAACTCCATCTACAGAGTAACCAACTTGCCTTATCATAGTAACTGCTTTTAACCTAGTCTCTGTCCAATCGACCTTACCGACAGGTTAGAATCTGCATCACTTCTTGTTCCATCTAATTTAGCTCGATAAGAGATTGAAATATTTAGACCTATTCACCACCTGAAGATAGTAATCATCCATCGAGATCAGGCTGTCAGTCTTCTTATTACTAATTTGAAGACTTTCAGTGTATGAAACAAGATTATTATTAATATTATTGCTTTATTAGATCACTCTCGTTAGATGTTGACATTCTCTGATGTTTAGTCCTTCTATCTTTCAGTCACCTTAATTTACATTGTTTCGAATCTTTATCTTGTAAATTGTACACATTTTGTATACATCTACATATGTTTCAGGTTTACAGTCCTGTTAATGTAACTGGCAAAAATGAACTTCAAGAATGGGAAATCAGTAAAACTGATGCTGCAGAATTATTAAAGTTTGCATTTGACATTAAGAATCATGATACAGTTCAACGTATACTTGATCATGCTTATCAGATACGTGATTCCGCATTATCGACTTCTCATGAGAAGTCTAATGGTGATGGGGTTAGTGGACGTAAGTAATATAATGTTCTTTTCACCTTCTACAATGTCTGCTTCATGGTTATATCTCTTCGGTCACCTTTTTAGAGATCTTGATTAACTGTAATGGTGTAGATGGAATTGTTTTGTAGTTGTACACTCAATATACTTCTATTGTTATTCATAACTATAAATACAAGTGTATTGTGTTACCAGCGCATTTATGCGTCGAAAAATTTGCAGCAAACATTTATATAATGGAAGTAAATTCGTCTGTATCATTCTATATGGAGATAATTGATGAAACACCTTAGATAGTTGGTCATCGTGTGTTTAATGTTCACATTCTGTTTGTGCATAATGGTATCCGGAATATTATCAGGTATACGTAAGGCGTGCTAGTAGAAGTATCAATCGTTAATTGTTGGCCATTCTCATTTCTTTTAGGGAAATGCTGAATCTAAGAAATCATAACTCACGTTTCTTTGATGTCCCATAATTTATCAGTCTTTTATCTTTGAATGAAATTTCTCCTAGTGGGATGTTTACTGTTTGTCTCGTCTTCACTATGGTTTTACGGAAATCTATAACCCTTTGAAGGACGTTTGGTTGTCAAGTAGTATTCCTGACATTTGTTCTTCCGCTTTTAAGATACATAGAGTTTAAAATCTTTACCGTTAAATTATGGCTCAAATTCAGTGAAAATAATAATCTTTTAATCGATTCGTAGTTAATATTTTTCAGTATGCTCATGCTCGTTTATAACGTTTATATTCAACTTCGTTGTTTGGTTTTCAATATCTCTTGCAGTATCTCATCTGTTCCATTTTCTGATGTCTGCGTTTGCTAGTTAATCAGTATTTGTAATTGATGAAGCAATTTCGATGATTCTGTACTTTATGATAGTCAGATTTCTTGATAAGTATATATTAAAGTATCTCACCTAGGCTCAATAATTATCCGCAGCCAGAACATTCATAAAATCATCAATAGTTATTTATTTCCTAAATATTTCATTTATTTTATGCTTAGAGTTTACCTGGAGTAAATGAATTTCTACAATGTTTCGATTTCTTCTGTAACATATCATCGATCTTTTTTTTACTACAGAATACTTATACGAAGGAATGTTGGGTCAGCTTCCGGATTTGGCCAATTGCTATGTTCATTATGATGCTGATGTACGAAGAGTATTTAAAGGTCGTCGTCGTCCGCTAATCGAATCATCTTCTACATCAGAGAATAATCTAAATGAAGTGACTTCAGCATCATTATCTCGCTGTTCTTCATCTGCCCGTACAACTCCCAACCTCACGGACAACAGAAATGCCACAGATCTAAGGGACAATCTACTTACCAATAATTTTGAATGTATTGAAATCTCTGATATACCATCGTGCGAAATTCTCAATTCCTCGGATGAATCAAACGACACTACTAATTCACACACAAATAAACAAAACGTCAAATTTCGTGGACGAATTTTTGATCGGCATAAGTGATCAGTAATAGGAAACAGGCAGTAGTATGTTTATTTTCTTCCTTTTTCCTTCGGTTTACTAAGCCTGTGCTTACTCGAAAAATGTATGATTAATTCAAAAGAGTGAAGAATACCTAGTTGAGCTGTTTCTGGTGTTTACTTCTAATTTCCTAATCCATTTCATCCTCTGCTTTTTAATCTCTCACTTTTGTTGATTTTTATTCTCACACATATGTAAATGTGTATCTCTGAATTCCTACTTTATTTCTAACATCGAAGTTTTCCGGTTAAGTGTATTCCTAAGTCTATACACATCGTCGGTTGTTATGTGTAGGTAACATTTTCATGTATCTGTGTACAATTAATTTTGCTCCCATTTTGCAGTTTCTGTATTCTTTGATGGCGAAATGAATAACTTCATTGAAAAATGTGTTGAGATCACTTTTTGTTTGGAAGTTGTATGATTTCTGTTGATTTGTGTTATTTGCTCTATATATGTAATTGAAGTTTTTAGTGTTATACCAACATGACCCTTTTTAAAATGAGTACGTTATATTTTACTGTTATGTTTCTGTTATTTTACACTATGCTTCTTTTTCCTATTTGTTATTTTACCTATAAATATTTTCCTCTCAAAAAACCAGGTATTTGTTTCTTATCTACGTTGTTGTTATCACTCCATTATTCAATGGTTATTTCCTTCCATATACCACTGGTTTTCTAACGTCCTTCCTGATTTCGTTTTATGTAATAATAATAATTAATAATAATATTAATAATTAATAATAATATTAATAATTAATAATAATAATAGTAATAATAATAATTCTTTTATGTTTTGTTAATCGCATTCTATGCGTAGATTTATATCTTCATATTTCTTTTACTTATTTCACATTCATGTCTATTTTATTCCATCACAAAGTGTTCCTTTGATTTACGCGTCATCTTCACAGCAGTTATTTTGATTTTCGAACTTGAAGGTTTTATCATCCCTTCTGTTTTCTATTTATTCATTATCACCTATTGCACATGTCAATGTATTGAAAATTTAACCTTATATACACAACGTACCTTGAAGATAAAATTCATCCTATGTATTCGTATGCATACATAATTTTAATTGTAATCGTCTGTGATGTTTTGTCATATCACAGAATCATTTTATACTGGTGAATTGTTTTTAACAATGGTGATAAGAATAATGATAGAAAACAATATATTTCATTTTTACTTACGATTATCTTTACTTTTCGTACATTTTTGTAGCATATAGTGCTAGGAATGACTGCTGTTTGTGTTAATTTTCAACTTATAACTCCTGAAATTTATTAGTTTGTGTCAGTGTGCTTTAAATCCTCCAGAGGCTCCTGATGAATGTGTAATAAATAGGTGAGTACCAACTCTTAAATCTCAAGCACCGCACCCCATAATTTCGAAATGTACTAGTACTCTGGACAAAGAAATAACACACTATGTGTATTCTCAACCGTATGCGCCCGGCATAGATAATCTTGATTATCTTCGGCACATACTGCTTATTTCCAGTTAATATTAAACTACTTTATTTGACAAAAATTCTCCTGATTGGCAAGCTGTATGACTGTGAGTAGTATGTTAGTCTTAACATGTAATAATATCATCCAAGTGTAGTTATGTTAGACCCCTGTTATTGTTTGTTGCCATTATCTTGGCGTGCTTTTAAAAACCACTAGCTTATTGTACTTCATTACTTTAAACTTTTGGCTATGCTATTCAATTACTTGGTAACATGTTTGCATCACATTCGAACTCAACAATTCACTTCTGAGATTTACAGATTTTATTTAGTGATGCCGAAATATATTTGTTAGAATGATGTTATGGGAAACTTTGGGCTTATGCCAGGACAATTTTAGAAGTCATTGTTTTGTTACATAAGTCAGCATGCTGACTTGAATTACTTATTTACTGTTGAAATGCATGAGTGCGTCATTGTCTTTTAAAACTCAATTTTCATACATAATGTAGGCTTTTACTATAAGGTTTTCTTGAGAAAGTCGGATCAGTCGGTGGTTTTTTTTCGCCTTTGTAACTTGTAAACATTCAAATGATTAAGCGATGGGTCATAGAAGGATTCATGAGTGACATTTAATTTCTCAATACTTGGTCTGAATTGAATATGAAGTTCAGCATGTAAAAGGGGTCTCCACAGACAGTTATTTCTCTTCTGTCGTATTATCTGCTGGTCATTCTGACGATGCTATTTAAATTTTTTATATTCATTATGAAATTGACTGTCGTGTAGCCGCAAAGTTTCGTTTGTTTAAATTTTATTACCGGAGATTAAGCTACCGTGCATCAGAACAATGCCCCTTTAAAACAGGGGGAAGTTGAATTTATAGAAGTAGTTGAACTTATTTCGATGTTTTAGGTTATAAAAAATGAAGAAGTACCAACAGTCTACAAGCCACAAACTAACGGATGTGGAAAACGCCGAAGGAAGTCTGGATGGCAAAGACACCTATCTGGATAAATGTATTGCATTCGCCGAAATAACGAATACTGATCGAGCTCTAGCCATGATGTATCTGCAGAAGTACGATTGGGATTTAAAGGTATGTAGACATTTTATGTACTATCGTAAATTGTGTTATGTTGTTTACTTCTACTCTGTTGATTTTCGAACTTATTAATCTTCAAAATCATATGACGTAGCGCATAGTAATCAAAGTAACCAGTGCTTTGTTAGTGTCAGTCACTTATAAGAACTGTCATTTTCCCTTGAATATTCCTGCAGTTATCGGTATTGATCCTTTGAAGTCATCCCTTTGCTTATGTAGTCTGTTCACTCACTTTTCAAGTACGTTTCTTGGTTTTTATGTCTTTCAAGAATACTGTTGTTCTTAAAGTTCATCATTTTTACTGCTGCTTTTTTCTGTTCAGAGTCATTTTAGCGTTAACATGTACTTAAATGTGCTTTGTTTCTTGAATGAAAACTGTCACCAAGATCCCACTAATTAAAGTTTGTTTTCTCTTAAACTGAGTTGTTTATTCTTTCTCTCTCTTTCTTTGTCCTTCGTCCACTTATAATCGTATTTATCTCTTGAACTAAAAGAAGCAGTCTTATTTCAACTGTTCGAATTGGTATTTAATTTAATTTAAGTAGTCCTTCATTTCTTCATATATATATATATATATGTATATATATATATATATATATATATATATATATATATATATATATAATTTCATCTTTTTGGGTATATTTGGATGTTAGATGAATGACTAAATCTGCTGCTGTTTGTTAGTTCAATATGAATCTGAATATCCTTTCATTTCCCGAAGATTTTTGTTACATGACCCCCATCCTCTCAGTCAAAAAATATTTGAAGAAAACTATGAATAAACGGGGAAATATAATTTCAGATATAACTGATGTTGGCTAATAGACTATGCGTACTTCATTTACCTTACAACCCGCATAAACCCTATTGGGTACATGGATAACCGATTCTTCATCGTAGATAAAATTTTATTTTGGTAAAATCACACAGTGTTATACAGTAATATTTACTGATGACGTTTCAAACACAATTTATTGCTCATAATCATATCAAGGCATTCACACAACTTTCTGGCTTCATTTACATATAAGAGTCTCATGTATATGTGAATGAAGCCAGAAAGTTATGTGTGCGCCTTGACATAATTGATATAAGTATACAACTTGGGCACTCTGGTAGAGTATAACTCCATTATGGATAAGATTTTATTTTGATAAATCACACAGTGTTACACAGTAATATTAACTGATGACGTTTCGAGGACAAATTATTGCTCATAATCATATCAAGTTACTCACACAACTTTTTCCTTCATTTATATGTATGTATGGAATTGACTAGATATTTGAATCAAAATCAATATGAGATAATGTACATTCAGAGATAATAATATGAGTGTTATTGATCAAATACAATTAGATGGGAAATAAGACGAATGTTCTTATAATTATAAGAAGTAATTTGTTAGGATGTTGTGATTTGCCTGAATTGAAATAGAATTTTGAGATTATTTATTATCCTCTTCTGATTTGACTGGTGGTAATATGAGTGTTGTTATTTCCCATCTGATTGTTATTGATCAACATATTGTTGAATTCCCCATAATTCTCTGTATTGTTGCTTGCTATTTGAGCAACCGAAGTTATTTGATGAGATTGCGAATTTTTGTCTAGCGATATGCGCTGCTGTCTATTAAATTATTTGTATCCCACATGTCTGTATTTGTTGTGAGGGACTATTTATTTCCTTCTGTGTGGGTTTATTCGGTAATCTATTCGTTGTACAGTTTTAGGATAATTCCCCTCATACATCTTGATTTGGAGCAGTAATCATAGTCTTTCCGTTGGAAAGTTGCTATCTTAAGCTGGTTAATTGCCGGAAATTTGAATCTGCAGTACTTAAATTGGAACTAATGGATTTTTCATAGATTATTTGACTCAATAAATTCACCGTTTATTCTCTGTATGTGATTAACGACCTGTTCTTAGTTGTGTCATTCCCTGTCCTCTGAACCGATTATGAATTGTGGAATAAATATGCATTTAGCTAAAATCTTGACTTACCGAACATTTGTTAATTTTTTGTATACTCGTTTGTTGTGTACTTATTGATCTCTGTTTGATTCGTACTCTCAGTCAGATAAGTCGTATAATAATTTGCTGGTATGAGTATTATTTTGCAATTGTCACTACAGATCATTGGTTATCTCAGAATTAAGTCATACATACTGAATAACTATTTTGGTCGGCTTCGTTACTACCAAGTTATTCAGGTCGTATTTATTCTCTTGTACATCTAAATGGTGTCCGCAAATTAGTTGCCGAACATTGATTGACAAGCGATGAGGTTGTGAAGTTACATTGATTGAGATGGTTAGGATATGTGTTACCATGCCTAGCCATCGCCTTTCTCTAAAGAGTAATGTTAGCTTACAGAGAATCAGGTTGGAAAAGAGTCAGTGGTGGTAAACATGACATCAATCACTGAAATCCACAACAATTAGTTTAAGCCAGCCACGTAAGGAGGTGTCGACTTCCTGACTGTTTAAGGTCCTCAATGTCGCAGATGGATTTACTCTCTGTGACTTATCATATCCAATAAAATTATATTGTTCTTCCAAACTACTATTCATTTTGCCGAACATTTCTGTTTATTATCTCACTTTTGAACCTCTCTTTACCCTCTTCTTTTGCTTTGTGTGCTACATGGAGTGTGGCAACTCTAACTGCTTCATTTCTGTTCAAAGTGGAATGTAGAAAATCAGTCAGTCAGTCAGTCAACAACCAATGTAATTGAGTGGTGCTAAGATTACTGCATGTTTTCTGATACCATTGTTTCAAAAAGAAGTCGATCACTAGGTTAGACGGATCAGCAGTTACTGTTTCGTCTTGGCTGGGAAATAAGCGCGATATAAAATCAGCGTTGATGTTACAATTCTACCTCTCCGTAGTATTCATATGTTAGTGTGACAGTGAGTAACAGGGAACTGATTGCTTCAATAACTTCTATTTCGATTTGGTGTGTTTGTAAACATTTACTCCGTTCATAAGAGTTTAGCCATCATCTTTTCACTGATTTTTAACACAAAGACTGTGTAGATTTTCAGGATATATTCATAATCTATCTTCTCAATATTCATCAATACAACTGTTAGACCTAAGGAATAGACACTATGCCGAGAATTCGGTTTTTTTTGGCATAAAAGCACTCTACTGACAACACTGAAACGTAGACAGTCCTGTCCTGCAACGGATCGTCGTGAATGCAAACACAGCTGTTCACCATTCATAAAATTCTTCGCTGTGACTGGAATTAGTTTCAATGCAATGAAGCATAGTGTGTATGAGTATTTACTTATTATTCTTCAACTAAGTTGACTTAAACCATATTTTTCGAAGTATGACATTATTTAAGGTCTTTATTTGGCGTATGCAAGCAAACTGATAGTAATAGTCGCAGTTGTTATTCCTGTTATTGACGATGATAACAGTCTGCAAATATCAGACTAGGGAAGTTTTTCTACTTGGCATTTATTGAGTTCACATAGTTGATTGTCATCCCATTTTTAGGTCACTTATTAGTAGAAATCAGTTCAGTCACCCGACGCATTGACAAATATATATTTTTTTCAACCGGAGGTATTTTCTACCGTTTCAGCTGAGTTCGTGGGCTACAGCTGAACTGTTTTGTTTTATAGATTTGCTTCAAGTATAAGTTCAATTACACTAGTGAGCATGAAGAAGCGTATTGGATAATTGAAATGAAGTAGTATACTTTCGTTTCAACTAGATGGTTATTACAACTGGAAATCATAACAGCACCACTTGGTCGTATTTTCCATCTGATAAAGAGAAAAGCATAGTTAGTACTTGTTATTCTACCATTCTATTTTGCATCGTTCAGTTCTTTGAGTGTTTAGCTAGAATTCAGTAGCTTGAATTAAATCCACTTTACTTGATTCTTGATGTAATTCAGTCATCTGGAACCATGTATCTATCAATGTTTTTTATGTCGTTATGAATACGTGTACGGGTTAGAAATTTTAAATAACTCACTTATGTGTTTTCTCACTTCAGCGTTTTTTTCAACAGAATTTACAGATGCCCTATATGGGCGGTATGGTTTTAACTGCAGACGGCACAGATAAGCATTCCAAAGTCAGGATCAATAAAGCATTACAGACCTTCATTAATTTGCAATCAATGTGGAAATCTATTTCACTGGGCATGTGTAATGAAATTTGTATGTTGAATACTACTATCAATTCATTTCTTCTTTATGGATCAGATACTTTAAGCGCATTACGGAAAGCATTTACAATGGGCTACAACCTATTATTAATAGCTGTCTTCGCTCCATACTGAAGATCAAATGGCTGATCAGAAAGAATTACCTGGGAACGAACTACGCATAAAGCTATTGTTCAACCAGTATGCTGAAGAAGGTGCAGATGTATGGGACACATGTTGTGAAGACCGTTGAGTGAAATCTCACGCCAGACCCTTGAGTGGAATCCGAGTGGGAAATGGAGGGTTGGGCGTCCAAGGGTGTGACATTGAGGAGATCATGTAAGGAGGCAATGAAAGCTAATAGGGATTCGTGGATCCAGCTAAAAAGAACTACAAAGAACAGGATCAAATTGAAATGTGCTGTTGAAGCCCTTTGTTACACTCAGGACCCAGAGGAACAATAATTATAATATGGATGCTTCATGGTCCAAGTATGGCTCATAGTATGTTTTGCACATATACAGGGAATGATTAAACTCATTTGATAAAATCTTTTTTCCACAAGTATGTATTCTTTTTTGATGAATTTTGTCCTAACCACCCACATACTCTGCTCGTAATATGTGTAAGTGTTAGATATTTCCAGTCAAGGTATTGCAAAACTGATGTCTTCAGTATGATAGAATTAATCTTGAACAGTATTACTGTATTCACGTTAAAAACTTCAAGCAATATTGCAGATATATATATTTGACTAGTTTGGACACAAACAGTGTATTTTAGATTTTAACCTCACTGGTGTTGTTTAGCAGACGAAACGAACGCCGTATCTGAGTTTATTTCATTGTGCAAAAACATATGCTAGCATTTGATTTTAGCCACACAACTACCACAGGTATTCTTTTTCTGATGGATATCAATGAGTGTTATTTTTTGTACACTTCATTTGTAATACATAAATTGTATATATTGTAAGAGTTCTAAATTATGCAATCTCCTCACTTTTTGTGCCATTAAAAGAGAATCATCGTTGGAAATAGCAGTGTTCTTGAGATTAAACGATATTAAATCGAATTGCTATCAAGGTTGCGTTTGAACGTTATTTACAGGAAGTATATATTTCTTGATAATACATACTGTACACAAAAGTATTTTCCAGAATGAGGATATTAACTGTATATATCTTCTCGAATATGTATCTATGTTAGTTTGTTCAAATCTGGATAGACTGAATCTCTGTGATCTGACCTCTGCCTTCCTTTCTTTCTTTCTTCTGAATACTTTCAAATAGTGTTCACACTGAAGCCTTTTTCTCTCCTTCTGATAAGTTAGATTTGCACTACAAAAGAATACTGGTGATTTAACGTCAGTAAAAAGTTTCAACATTGTTAAATAGATCAAATAAATAAATAATAATTATATTTCAATAGTTTACACAATGGTGAATGAAACTCGGCTAGTGCAATAGTATGATGGATGACTCATCGTTGTTTATATAATCCAATTTGTGTTTTGCAGTGTACGACTTCCACCTGTATGTTTTGTTGTTCTTATGAGTTACATGTTACTCCGGATAAACATGAGCAGATGATAAGATCAGCATTCTTCATAAGTAGTGACTCATTCATATCTCAATAGATCATGCATGCAAAGCAAAACAAATTGTTGCTTAACTTAAATGGTTTTTTTTTGTTGAAAATAATGTGAATTGCGACAAAACTTTTGTGATCATAATCATGTTAAACATCAGTAGACATTATAGGTCATGTTATGCTTGAAATAGTTCGTGGAAATGTGAATCTTTGGAAGGTGTGTAGAAATGGTAAGTAGTAGGCGAATAAAACACTACGTAGGTTAGTTAACATTGCAGAAAATTATATTGGACTAATTAAATGAGGGAGAATAAGCGGTTTATTAATGAACCGGTGTTTTGTCCAAACGAGAGCAAAAGCACTATCCAGCATGCTTACGAACCAGTGAAATTAAACCCTTAACAACCTTTGATCAATACTGGTCACATTATTTCTACAACCTCTCTCTATAAGGTGAAAAATTACCTACAAAAATCATCACCTCTCCGACCAATCTGTATTACTGATGCTTTGATCATCGTAACTGAGAAAGAAGACCTCCGTATACTGAAGACATTTGTTCAACAACTCATGATGTTAATAAGTGTAAAGTATTACGTCACTTTTTCATCTCAGTGCGATTTGTGCTCCTTTTGCTGATATCTTTTTGATACCTTGTGTGTATATTCGATTTTAGAATCTCAGCATTTGTTAAAATAGTGTATACATGCAATAACTAAAATACTTTTCAGAAGATACAAAATATATAACAAAAAAAGAAGAGGGTTGAATTAATCTTTACCGGTGTTAGAGCTTTCTTATAGTTTCACTTAAATCTGTCAGGTTACTTTATTTCTGGGATACCATTTGAGTATTTGACATTTTTTCTCTCGATAATGCAATACTATCTCAGAATGCAGATAGACTGATACGTATGTCTGATTCATGAAGGATTTAGAAATAAATTGTCATCATTGAAGGACTTCCTTGCATAATCTGGTTGGTGCTTGTCTAAACTCATCTGATTTCTACTGGAATATGTTTTTTATACACCCACCACCCATAATGAATGCGAAAACAATGTCTGTATATTATTGATTGTCATATTGTATAATGCTAGAGATGAGACTGTTGCTGACGTTTATACCATAAATAGCAGGTAATCGTGTTGACAGTTGTTAAACAATAGAGATATTCTTGTGTAGGCTTAACAGTTTGTACTAGAGTCCTGCTGTTACATTCATTTGTGGTAATATTTTGAGTAATTTTTTCCATTCGCTATTATTATATACCAGCTGAATTAGTTTGCACTTTAAATTTTGTCAATTTAAGTACTCAAAAACATCTTGTATATACGAAATTGGACCTCCATGACTTCTTCAGTGTCACTTTGGTGAGTTCCACGTATCTTAGTCTTAGTGCGTCGGTGGCATAGTGGTTAGGATGTTCGCCAACCATGCACATAGTCCGGGGTTCGATCCCCGGCCGACGCATTCCTTTACCTCGCTAAGCCATAAATAATGCTGATCAAGAGGAAAGGTTGGGCATGAGGCTAGCAACCCCATCCTGTAAAATAAACACTGCTACAGAAACTTCAAGCCACTAGCTTGAAGCCCTATGTTCCACTGGGAAACGTGAAGGAAAAAATAATAATAATAAGACGTAGCAATTTAGCTCGAAACCCTATCTTTATTTTGATTTAGGATTTTACGCTATTTTGACCTCAAGAATATTATTGCACTTGTTTATTATAGCGAAAATTCCTATTCATACATTTCAAAGACAAAAGAAAGTTCGCGCGAAAAGTGTTATTTTCAATATATACATATATATATATATATATATATATCGATTTTTAGGATCAATGGAATTAAAGTTCAAGAAAGATGCATAAGTTATAATACTCATAAAAAGGTGATACTAAATAGAATATCAAATGAATTTGAGGAAATTTATGCAATAAATTAAGGAGAGTTGAAATCTTTATGGCCAAGGAAAATAAACTTCTTTTGGATAGATAAGTTAGACATCACAAATTGGATTTCGACAGCTTCAGCTATATGTAATAGGTGAACTCGAGGTAAAATTAAGATTATTTTGGTATACGGTAGATGGCTTTGAAGGCCTTGTTGACATAAAAGCCTTCGGAATTCTCTTGTTTTCCATTTCCTTAAGTAAAGTCTAAGTAGGATATTATTATTATTATTATTGTTCCCTTGGGTTCCTAGTGAAACATAGGGCTTCAACTGCACGTCTCCACTTGCTTCTGTCTTCTGCTGTATTTTTCACTTGCATCCATGTTAATCCATACTGTTTCAATTCCTCTTCACACGATCTCCTCCATGTCACCCTTGGACGCCCCACTCGCCGTTCCCCTTTCGGGTTCCACTCGAGCACTGGCCTGACGCGCGATGTCACCCAACGGCCTCCTCAGCGAGTGTCCAATCCATCTCCACTTTCTCCTGCATATTTGTTGAGCGATTAGTTCTTGTTTTGTTTGTTCCCATAGTTTCTTGTTGGTGATTCTTTCCAGCCATCTGATCTTCAGTATAGAACGAAGACAGCTGTTGATAAAGGTCTGCAACAGGCTGTTGGAAATATTCTTTGTGACCCGCCAAGTTTCTGATCCGTATAGAAGAACTGACTTGACATTTGTATTGAAAATCCGAATTTTGTTGTTGATGCTGAGTAACGAAGAGTTCCAGATTGGTTTCAGGTTAATGAATGTGTTTCTCGCCTTCCCGATTCTCGATTTGACATCCTCGTCCGTTCCTCCTGTAGTTGAGGCAATGCTCCCTAGATAAGTGAATGATGATTGGCGCTGTTGTTGGTTGGTTATTTTCATAACCTCCGTCTTGTCTATGTTCACCTGGAGTCCTGTCTTTGATGCCTCTTCGTCCAGTTTGTCAGTTTTCGCTTGTAATTCTTCGATTTTGTATGACATCAAATATAAATCACGTCGGTCCAGGATATCCCTGTCTTCTCGTTTCCCACTGTCTGACGCATAATCCAGTCCACCACAATTAGGAATATCATTGGTGATAATAAGCACCCTTGTCTGACTCCTGTGTTTACTCCAAACGCTTCGCTGAGTTTTCCTTTGTGGATCACTTGATATGTGCCGTTGTCGTACAGCTGTTGAATAAGGTTGATGAATATTTGGGGTACGCCGTAGTACTTGAGTAGTTTCCAAATTACTTCGCGGTCAACGCTGTCGAAGGCCTTCTCAAGTCTATAGAGTTGAGGTAGAGTTTTGATTGTCATTCCATGCTTTGTTCTGTGATGATGATGCGTAGAGTTGCAATTTGGTCAGAACATGATTTGCCTTTCCTGAATCCAGCTTGTTCTGGTCGGAGTTCTGTATCCAGTGCGTCCTTGATTCTCTCCAGGATGATGCGACTCTGGATTTTACTTGGCGTCGACAGGAGCATGATTCCTCGCCAGTTCTTGCAGAGTCCTAAGTCACCCTTCTTTGGTAGTTTCACGAGGTAACCTTTCCTCCAGTCAGTAGGCACCTTTCCCTCCTTCCAGATCTTTTGCAATAATGGAGTCAGCATATCTGCTGTCGTCTCCGGGTCCGCTTTCAGTGCTTCCGGGGGTATTCCATCTGGTCCAGCTGCTTTTCCAGCTTTCAGAAGCTTGATTGCATTCAAGACTTCAGCTTTCGTTGGAGGATTGGTGTCAACTTGCAGTTGTGTACGTGCTTTTGTTGGTATTTCTGGACGGGTTGTAGGTGGTGGTCGGTTCAAGAGTCCTTTGAAGTGGTCCGCCCATTGTTTAATCTGTCTTTCTTCTTTGGTAATTGGGTTCCCTTGGCTGTCTTTTATAGGTTTCACTTGTGTTGATCTCTTCCCGGATAGAGACTTGGTTATCTGATATAGTGTCCCCAGATCCCTTTTGCTTGCTGCCTTCTCAGCTTCAGTGGCCAGGTTGTCGTAGAATTGTCTTTTGTCCTTCCTGGCACTCTTCTTCACTTCTTTGTCCAGTGCTGTGTAAGTTGAGCTCAGCGTCTCTTTCTCTTGTCCATCTTTGCATTGAATCATTTTCTCTTTCACCTTTCTCCTCTCCTCTATTAGCTTCCAAGTGTCCGTTGAGAGCCATTCCTTGTCTTGTTTCTTCTTTCTTCCTAGAACCGTTGAACACGTTTCGTTAAAAATCACCTTCAGAGAGTTCCAATGGTCTTGCACACATGATTCTTCCGTGATGTCACGTAGTGTTTCCTGCTTTGCTCTGACAGTTGCAGTGAAAGTGTCCTTTGTGATTGTGTCCTTCAGTTTTTGAGTGTTGAACTGCATATTTCTTGGGCGAACTGTCTCTCCAGTTGCTAGTTGGCACCTTCCACATCCGTTCCATCTGCTCTCGCAGATTCCCAACACTTCTATTCCATTTCTTCTCATTTCTGCGGCTACCTGGACAGCCTTTCCAGTTTCGTACATTGTACGCACATCCCACGTCCCCATCCTTATTTTTGCTTTCATCGAAAGAAGGCATATCGGCTGACTGGCTTTCACCAGCCTGCGTCATTTCACTGCTCCGATTCCAGCGAAAAATAAGGTTGTTGTTTATATTTTTAGAATTTTTAATATATTTGTGCGTTGAAGTTTTAGTAGCAATTTGGTTGAGTTTTGTGGGTGGAGTTGCTAGCACCACACCCCAACCCTCCCTCTTTATCCGGGCTTGGGACCGGCTAGAAAACTAGTGAGCTAGTAATTTAGGCGAGGTTAAGTAGAATAGAAAGGAGTTATTTGTCATCCCGTGACAATGAATAAGACAAACATTCTGGTTTTCGTAAGCTTGGGCAAAAGAAATTTGTATTTCCAGTTGTTATCTACGTGGTGATTACTCTCATTGTGTGTTAAGAAAATAAACCTTAAAATAAAATGAATAAAGTATTATGTTTGTTCTTCGAACAATGCTAATCAACCGAATCAGATATAATCAATGAAAATGCAAATAGATTATTAATACTAAATAGCGGAACTAAGATTAAAATACACAACTATAACACAGTATGATATTGAAAATAAAGTTTGCAGCACATATGAAAATAAAAATAATATTCACAGTTATCCAGTTTCACCGAGTTAGTTTTCCTGGATCGAAGTTGTAGGTCATGGAAGGGAGAGAGATTGGACAAACGTTTTCTGGACACAAAATTAGGCTGAAAAAGTTTTATGGCCTTCAACCCTGACCTAGAAAAGTTATCTTGACGACACCGAATATCCTACTGTGTTATAGTTTCATATTTTAGCCTCAGTTTCACAGTTTGTTATTATTATTTCACCTACATTCTCTTTGGTTATATTTGATTCTATTTCTCCATATCGTTTCAAATGTCTGTGACTGATATCCTATGATGTAACTATAAAGCCTGATGAGAATTCAGAGAAAATACATATTTGTTTGGTTACAATATTTTCATCATGAGCTGACATTGGTTAGAGGACCATTGGAAAACCTGGGAGTACTGGACAGCTGTTTCGTCCTAGTTTGGGACTCTTCAACAGTACGCACCCACCGGGGTTCGAACCCAGGACCTTCTGGTTACAAGGCGAGCTCGTATACCATTAAGCCCCTGGGACCCAATCCAATGGCCCATGAATTCTAACTTCTGCCCATTCACGACATAGCGCGACCCCTACCTATGTCTTCGGCGAGTATTTGTCCTCACACCCGACCTGCTGCACCCTACTGGTCACGACTTCTTGCCGAAGACATTGGCTAGGGGTCGCGCTATGTCATGAATTGGCAGAAGTTGGAATTCATGGGCCATTGGATCGGGTCCCAGTGGCTTAATGGTATAGGAGCTCGCCTTGTAACCAGAAGGTCCTGGGTTCGAATCCCGGTGGGTGCGTACTGTTGAAGAGTCCCAAACTATGACGAAACAGTTGTCCAGTACTCCCAGGTTTTCCAATGGTTCTCTAACTAATGTCAGCTCATGATGAAAATCCTGTAACAAACCAACACATATTTGTTTGCTTAGATCTTGCTTTGAAATTATCTTAATGGGAATATTTGAATTATCGTTCTACATACATCCAGTTGTCTAGGGCACTAAATTAATATTGTATCGAAAGTTTGGATAAGTCGTATCTCCAGTAGATATTTAGTCTATAGACCAAACCGTTCAGTTCATCTAATCTGTATCGTTTGTGCAGAAAGGGTTTGAAACATCTTTTTTTTTCTAGTGGTTTAAATTTGTAACAATTGATACACTTTCTGAATATGTTATCTATAGGTCTCTGATAGCTAATAGTCAGTTACGTGCCAAGTGAAAGAATAAATATATGGAAGACATTCTGTGGTAACACTGTTCTACGGACCTACAAAGTGGTATTTTCAGGACTCAGGTATTATCATCATCTTTCTTCCCACCTGTCCGTATAAGTTTGTGTAAATTGGAGGCAGTTGTTTGTGCAATGAATTCCGTCTTGAAATCATTTCAACATCACCCTAAGAATTTTCCATTTCAGAGAATAATCCGTATATACATTGTGTAAGCTCATGTTAGTATCTGCAGTGTTCACATAGAATGTCAGTCATTCCATTAAGGACATTCCCAATTTTCTGTTTTGCATTTAGGACATGTTACGCAGTATAGTTCAAGAGTACCAGCTAATGTCAGCTCATATGAAGCATTATTGATGTAGATGAGAGAATCGAGCTATAAACATAAAATTATATATATATGCTTATTTTACATAGGAATATACATTAAAATCGTTTGACTGTTTTCATTCATGCGATCATAATATCATTTCCAGTTGACTAGACTAGTCATTTTGGTAGTACATCTTACCGTCTAAATAAAATTGTTTTTTATCATTCAGACTCAGTGTGTATAAACAGTGTTAATTATGTTTAGTGCAATTGTAAGAGCAGAAGGCAAGTCACGAAAGCCAAGATATGTTTTCAAGTTATCAAACAGCTTTTTATATCTATACAGTTTAAATTCTTTAAACAATCACTGACCTTGTGATCTTGGTGTACATTAAATGACATGAAATACAATGTTCAAATAACATATTATTCTGTTGCTAATGCACTATTGAACTGTGGGAAAAGCATTCAGATGTTAACACCAACAAATACAATGATTCTTACTGTGAGAATAATACTCCGTTGGAACCCATGGTCTGTATCACACCACCACACTACGTACATCTATTTCACTAAATTTAATAGTGGATTTCCAAATTAAACTATATATATCTGCTGAAATATGACTTTTTTTTCCTTCACATTCCGCAGTGGAACATAGGGCTTGAAGTTTCTGTAGCAGTGTTTTTATTTTACAGGATGGGGTTGCTAGCCTCATGCCCAACCTTTCCTCTTGACCAGCATTATTTCTGGCTTAGCGAGGTAAAGGAGTGCGTCGGCCGGGAATCGAACCCCGAACCATGTGCATGGTCGGCGAGCGTCCTAACCGCTATGCCATCGACACACAAAATGTGACTGATAAACTTCAAAAGTGTACTGTGCTGATTCACAAGTATATTCACGTTTTCCTCATATGGTGATGTAGGTGAATTACGATCTGTCAGATTTGTTAATTTGTTACTGTTCATAAGAAACAGCAGCATGACTAAGTAGAGCAAAACATCAGAACACTCGTCACTGCTGCCATCTTTACACTTCTTTGTGGTTAGAGTTAATGACCCACAGTATATGGGATCTAGATAACTTGTTTTATCATTGAGATGTGGAAAACATCGCATTTTTTATTCATTTACGTTCTAAGTGGAGCACAGGGCTTCAAGCCAGAGCTTTGAGGTTTCATTAGCAATGGTATTTATTTTTACAGGATGGAGTTGCTAGCCTCATGCCCGGCCTCCCCTTATTACCAGTCTTATTCCTGGTTTAGCTAAGTAAAGCAGTGTGTCGGCCGGGGATCGAACCCCGAACCACATGAGTGGTTGGCGAGCATTCTACCGCTGTACCATCTATGCACCATATCTTATTTACTTCTTTATTATTCATGTTAAGCTTTGTGTTTTATGTTTATCTAACGTTTACCTAGTTTTTTAAACGGCATCATATTGTCTTAGTTTATTTGCTTTATGTACCAGTATTTTTTGGTATTTTGAAGAAAATCGATTGTTCAAAGGTGGTATACACGTTCATATGTGTGCAAGAAGAATAAAATGATTTGAAGTTTATATAAATCGTTTATATTGAAATGTATTTTCAGTGATCTGAGGATTGTTCATTATTTAAATAAGTTTCATGAATGTTTATGGTAATCTTTAAGTTTCGCGACTTCGTTCACATACGGTTTTTCTCATCATCAAAACGTCGAAATGACCATTTTCCAATCAAACTCTGCGTCTGTAAATACAGGCGTTCTTGATAAGTTATTTGTTTTTTACAAACTACCTTTCATGAAAAATATATTATTGGGGAACTGTTGATATGGTATAAACACTAGTCATCTTTTTTTCTCTTGTTTTGACGCTTCAACAGTTCACATGATGAACAACCTTTTGGGCGGTCGCACCCAGAATAATGAGATTACCAGCAGAGGAAGTATTTGCCGTTAGGTCTTTGTCACATATTTTCCGATTTGTGATATCATGGCGTGACTTTTAGGTGGCATTACTTGATTTAGATTCGTTATACTCAAGCATGAAGACTTCATCGACAAGTATTTTTCATTGAAAATCAGAGATATCTAGTAGGTAGTCAGTAGGGAATGATAGATTAATATTGACGTATCGTGGTTGTGGAGTATGTGATAGATTTTGAGGGGAACTTCATTACGAACAGCTGAATCAATGAGAACCGAGAGGAAGCCATTCAATCATCTTGACTTTTCAGGAACATGTAACCTATATTTGAAATGGGATTCAACAATATAACTTCATTTTTACTGAATGCACTTGGTACTCCTTATACTTATTAAAAGAAATATATCATGAACTACGCATAAATGATCTTCAAGCATTCCGCAGCAACTTCAGTGGAGTGGTGTTTTCATTTTTCTTTATCAATCTTCTATTCCAAACATAGAAAGTCAAATAATGATTTGCAAGTATTGGTTTTGTAGGGATTTGGTTTGATTGCATGGAGGGTTTCATCATGAGCTGACATCAGTTAGAGAACCACTGGAAAACCAGCTGGGAGTACTGGACAGCTGTTTCGTCCTAGTTTGGGACTCTTCAGCAGTACGCGCTCACCGGGATTCGAACCCAGGACCTTCTGGTTACGAGGCGAGCTCGTAGACCATTGAGCCACTGGGACCCGATCCAATGGTCCTTGAATTCTAACTTCTGCCGATTCACGACATAGCGCGACCATTTCGCAATGTCTTCTTCGATGAGTAACTGTCCTCATCTTCGACCTGCTGTACCCTACTGGTCACGGCTTCCCACTAGAACCCCAGGTTAACTGCCTGAATAGGGCCAGTCACTAGTGAGCATCAGATTAATTTGCAAGTATTGGTTTTGATTTTTTTTGCAAGGTGAATGTTTCAGTATAACATATGGTCTATTTCGTCTTTGTGTTGTATCCACGCAAATGTTCATGAAGAGATGTGGCGAATTTCTCTGAATACAGAAATCAGACTGTTAATTAGAGTAAAGTGTTCCCCAGTTTAGGATTAGTGAATGCAATTTGCGGTTATCACATGCGAATTTTTCTTACTTCAGTATATAGTAGTAGTACTGTAAAATTATAGAGAATCTTCAACATTCTACAGGAGACTTACTGTAATTGTAATGCTTCTTGTCGTTTTAATAGTGGGAAACTGTTTTTTTACTGAATGGTTGAAGTGATGAAAAGTGAATTATTTTTATTCTGTAAATTATTGAAGATCAGCTCGAAGTATTTCATTATCCAAATCGAATAATGTGATTTTTTTTATCGATGTGTCTTAAACAAAACTCATTCACTTAGAGTGTTAATAAATATGAACACTTTGATTTCTACGATACTTTTTTCCCCGTTGGTTGGTATTATCGGTAATTGGATGATGTATCGACGCCATTTTGACTTTTGTTGCTCTTTAGATTGGTTGTTTGCATGATTTCTTTATTAGCTAGTCAGTCTCCTTTATGCTATGCAATATATTTCTTCTTTTGTGACACAAGAATTTTGATTATAAATACTCTATCATGATGACATTTTTTCCTAAATGGATGTACCGTTTTTTCATTCAACTATTTGAATATTTTTATCTTAGTGGCACTCTGTCCCGAGATTGTGCTAGTGTTTATTTCCCGCTAATGTGCATCCTATTATAATATTGGTAGATCACTCTTAAATCACAGGTATGATTACGGAAGGATATTAGATGGTTGGAGGCAATCGGCCACAGGAAGCCTTGGACCTAGGTTTCGTGCTAGTTGGCACTCTTCAGCAAGGCGTATCTGCAACTTTGAAGGAACTCATGTCCCTTCTGAGATTTGAACCCGCGTCACCCAGTGCTGCAGTCAGTGACGTTACCACTGAGCTGTCCGCGCTCTCAATTGACCTCCTGTAGCACTGTAGTGGATACTTTGACTGGACACTAATAACTACAATGCTACAGGATGTCAATCGAGAGCGCGGACAGCTCAGTGGTAACGTTTCTGACTGCAGCACTGGGTGACGCGGGTTCGAATCTCAGAAGGGACATGAGTTCCTTCAAGGTTGCAGATACGCCTTGCTGAAGAGTGCCAACTAGCACGAAACCTAGGTCCAAGGCTTCCTGTGGCCGATTGCCTCCAACCATCTAATATCATCACAAACAATGTACACCGTGATGGCGAGCTACCTAGAATGGTGGTCACATTACAACCTGACTGATAGAATTCAGTCTGCACCAAAGAGAGGACTAGACGAATCACACTAGTTACTAATGTCAAATCAAAATAGATTACGGAAGGAATTTTAAAACAGTTAAATAGAAACCACCACACCAAAATTCTCGTTGTTGGTACCAGAGTCCTACCTGAGGAGGCCTAAACTTTAATTTTCACTCAATTGCTTATCAAAAGTTTTTGAATCGTTTAGTTGGAGAGTAGTTTTCAGTAATCTACTTTTCTGTTGAATTCAGTCAATATGTTGTTGTTCATGGTTTATTTTGGCTATGAATTCTAAACCTTTATATGATAAAATGAAATCCCACTATTTGCAGATTCTTAGTGTAAAAGGCAACACAGGTAGTCATTAACTTTGTGATCAGTTGGTAATGAGTCAACGTTATCTCGGAAAGTTCATCAAAGTGTCGATGTTATCATCAATAAGTCAGCTTTTGCTAAATGGATGGATTTGTGGATTTAGCTACATTTCTTCTGCTTGGTGTGTCTTTCTCATCATTGAGAAAAAGCTTGCGGAAATGTGTTTCTGTTAGGATTCTGTGTTGGTAAACTAACATTATAACCCAATTCTCTGTCAAAGTGTATATAACTGATCATGAATTTGTTTATTTTGTGTTTTGTTTTTGACAGGTATCGGTTGATATATATTTTTCACGGCAACAAGAGAAATCCAAGTAAGTGCAAAGAATCGCTCTGATAATTTCGACTAACCCTTTTATCTCTGTTATGTGTCGCGCATTTAAGAAATTACCAATTATATAAACTGCTCGGAATTATCTTCAGTATTATAATGTTCATTAATCTAATTCTCGTTGGCGGTAGCCAGTACTGTGTTTGTTGCCTAACGGTCGTATTCTGATAATTCAATTTAATATAGAACATATCAAAGTGCTTTTTATACCATAGGCAATGGACAGCGCAATTCTCCAAACTGCCTGTATACGTGTGTGAATTATCTACAGCACGAAGGAAAAACTGCTCTTTTACTCTATAATGGGAAACATCCATAGATGAACTTTCTCTTTTTATTCACATAATGTTCACATTAACTTGACTTTCAGTGTACTCATATATATATATATATATATATATATATATATATATATATATATTGCCCCCAACAGAGTTAGCTTAGTATGTAAACTGTTACATTATCAATATATGTTGGTGACTTTTATTTATCATCTTAGAATGAAATTATCAATCCACTACTGCACTTTAATGTTCTATTTTGCCTTATACCAGTAATTAGGTTTATATCTAAGTGTTTTAGATGACCTGATTTAGCTAAGAAAGTGAAATAAAGTCAATCCCAATCGAAAATACAATTTAATTAGTACTGACCGGTATCAATTTTTTAGTGTTTTGTCCTACGTGATATCCTGTTGAATATTCAAACCAGGGATGTTTTGCTTCAACTTATGACTGAATTTAAATAAATGTTGATGAGGTTATAAACAGAATTTCTCCTGTAGATACCCTTACTATGTAACAGCTGTATAAAATGTTGATTATTGTTTATTGATTTGATGTTTCAAAGTTGTATCTTCACTCTTAACTTTCAATCAGACTAATTTATTGAGTCATATAAAAATAGGCGTTCAGCAAACAGTTACTCTTTTCGGTGATATATATATATATATATATATATATATATATATAGTAAATTGTCTTAGCCACAAAAGGTATGTTTCCAATGTTGTCATTAAAATTGTAAATTTCGATAACTGGTTAGGAACTAAAATAAGATTAAATAAGTGAGTTGAGCGACGTAATCTAATTGAGTAGAGCTCAACTAAAATCGAGACTGAACAAAATTCATACTAACAGCAGTGGTGATAAGGAGTAGAGATTTAATAGGGGGAGGGGGATACAGGAAGAGAATAATACAATTAAGAAACAAAAATTTCGTATTTGGCGTTAAGATGGGTCAGGTTCATTGTCGGTTTAATGACTGAACAAACTTCTTTTGCATGCAGAGTTCAGGTTTTAACATGTGAGAATCACCACTGCTTCTGCGGTTTGAAGAACTCTGATTCGTACTCTTTTAGTGAGATTCCCAGCTATTCTGTAGATTGCTTTGAAGCTGTATTGTGGGTTTGATTGGTGTCATCTGTGTATTGTCTTTTTGATTGTAATCTTCCCGTAGCTCATCAGTAGCTACCTGAACATGAAACAACTCTCTCACTGACTTCTTCCTTGAATGATGTATCAGGGTATGACTATGTACATATGCATTAATACGGAAAGCCCCAACAGTGTGGTACTTCTTTTGCTCTGTGTCAGTTCTTAAGAATTTGTCTTATCTGTGCTGGTGATGATGGACTGTTTGACACAAATAAACACTAAATATGAATTGAAAACTTCAGAAAAAAACAGTCAAATCTCCAATTCACACAAGGTTTCTATCTTCCTCTACTTTTTGTTATTTTTTGATGTTCATATGCACGGAATTCGTGTTGAAACTCTTTATTTGGATAATATTATCTCTAACCTAAAATTGCACCAGACTCCATTCCTTCTCTTTTAAATTGAATTGTGATCTCACCTGTTCGTAATTTATCTCGTTTACAAGATATTGCACAGTTTCCATTGTAAGTAATAGTATTCATGTTATTTGGCACTGGCACCAATGTAGTGTCTTCTGAATACCTTGAGTAGCAATCTTCGAATGTTTGCCTTGTGACTTACTCCTGTCAAGTGTAAGATGATGCTGCATGACTGGACTACATTGACTCCTAGCTTCAAGATAGGGAGGAAAGTGGTAGAGCGTGTTGACCACTTCATTTAAATGGGAAGTTGCATCATCCCCAACGGAGTGATGGCTGGTGAGATTACCCAATCCAATACTATGATTCAAACAAATTCACAAAATATCATGCCGGATCGCTCGGGGCCCGGATTAACAACGACCGCGCTTCCTGCTGCCGTGTCACAGGGCAAAAATGATAAATATGCTACTGAGACACACCAAGTGAAAAAGAACAAACAAAAAGGGGCCGCTTGTGACCGGCCTCAAGCAGTTGTCCCCTGGGCTCTGCGGTCACGCAACACTAACCTTTCCTCTATTTCAGGCACACGAAGACTCAACCAACTTCCATGGTGTGGGCAGCCGGGAAGTAACAATGGCCCACACAGTTCCAAAAGCACACGAAGCCTACCTGAGCATCACTCTCCCTTACTCACATCTTCTTTTTCATCTTGCTTCTCTACTACAGTTAGCAGTATTCTTCAGGCTAGTGAGTCATCTTCACTCCACTCTGCGATCACAAACAACGATGAGAGCCATAGGAATAACCCAGATAGCCTTTTAAAGCCACGTCGCCAACTTCATATAGGAGCTTATAACGTCAGGACCCTATGCCAAATCGGACAACAGGCATCACTAGCAAGAACTCTCGAATCTAGAGCCATGGATGTATGTTGTGTTTCGGAGACACGCATACAAGACCCGAGTGTGGTCATTCACTTGACCTCATCCGGTCAACAAGGTGAATCTGCAAAATTCAATTTAAGGGTGTCGGGAGACCCCTTAGCTAGCTCACGAGGACTTGCAGGTGTAGGGATAGCACTGAGTGTTAGGGCGGAAAAATCACTTCTTGACTGGATCCCAGTAGATAGTCGTATGTGCGCGGTCCGCCTGAACGGGTCCGTTAAAAGAAGGAAAGACGGCGCTACCCGTTGTTGCCTTTTCGTAGTCTCCGCTTACACTCCAACAGACTGCAGTTCGGATGAATTAAAAGATGACTTCCGCCGGAAACTGTCTAATTTGCTGCAAAAAGCAAAACGTTCAGACATAGTTGTTTTAGCAGGCGACTTCAATGCCCAAGTAGGGAAGTTGCGCCAGACCGAGAAGTATGTTGGTGGTACGTATGGAGTTCCCTGCCGACGAACCAACAACGGTGATCGTCTTCTACAGTTCTCCTCAGATAATTATCTGTTCCTAGTCAGCACTAACTTTAGGCACAAAGAGAGACCCTGTGTAACCTGGCGACCTCCATCACCAAATCAACGCTGGACTCAGATAGACCACATAGCGATAGGATATCGTTGGCAAAGGTTAGTAGAAGACTATCGCTCCTTCTGGAACACGTGCGTAGACTCTGATCACGCTCTGGTTCGCGCACATATATGCTTACGACTAAATGGACATAAGAAATTGACGGTAGCGAAACAGTTACGTCCCCAACTAGATCGAGACACTGAGTCCTTATTTAAGGAAGAAATAGCGAAACGAGTGTCTGAGATCCACAGCAGGACTTCCCCCGAGGTAGCCTGGCACAACATACAATTTGCTGTAGACACAGCTGTAAAAGCTGTTAATAAGCTAAAACCAGAAATTAGTAAGAGCCATTGGATTTCTATCACCTCATCCGAACTGATTGACGCAAGAAGACTGATTCCGGCGAGCTCGGATTATGATGAGGAGCGAAAGCTACTCAAACGAAAACTAACAAGAAGTCTTCGCAACGAGTGTGAACAGTGGTGGGCGACAAGAGCGAAAGAGATGGAGAAGGCAGCGGCGATTGGTAACACCAGACAACTATTTAGATTTATCAGGGAAACAGGTGGCACAAGGCAAATGATAAGCGAAACAATCTCGGAGAAAAATAGCACCATAATTAGCTTCCATGATAGACGACTGGAGCGCTGGAAAGAACACTATGAAGAGCAGTTTAATTGGCCCACAGCCACACTTAACCTGCCGAACATCCAACACCTCCCTGAATGGGATATAAACACAGGTCCTCCGTCCTTAACTGAGGTTACTAAAGCTGTCACTAATCTGAAACAAGGCAAAGCAGCGGGACTTGATGGAATGACTCCAGAGGTATTTAAGTACGGTGGAGACAGTTTACTGTCTCCATTAACTGAGGCTCTAGGCAGCGTCTGGGAATCAAAGGAATTCCCATCGGGTTGGTGTAAGTCACTGATCATCCCGATATACAAGAAGGGAGACAAGTCTTCTTGTGATAATCACGGAGGGATTAGCTTGACTAATATAGTATCTTAAGTCCTAGGCTCAATAATCATGCGTAGACTATGTGGTGCTCAGGAGGCACAAACACGAGAAAACTAGGCAGGCTTCAGATCAGGAAGAGGGTGTATTGATCATATCTTCACCCTCCGACAGATTCTAGAACATAGGCATTCCTATCGGCGTCGGTGGCACAGTGGTTAGGACTCTCGCCGACCATGCACATGGTCCGGGGTTCGAACCCCTGCCGGCGCACACCCGATATCTATGGTATGCCTGAATTTGGGCAACCGATATCCATGCTGAAAGTTCCACACTTGTACTGAAAATACGGTGTGGAAATCAAGCTGTAAATACAAAAAAAAAAAAAAAAAAAATATAATATTTCTTGACCGAAAGGCGGCATTTGATTCTGTCGACCGAGAGGTTCTCTGGCGATGCTTGGCTCTAAAGGGAATGCCGAGAAAATGCATTGCACTGATTAAGGCACTCTACTCGTACTCATGCAGCCAGGTGAGGGCTTACGGCGAGTTGTCATCTGAAGTGGTGACGACTAGTGGCGTCCGTCAAGGATGCCCATTATCCCCATTCCTATTCAACTTCATCATAGACGTACTAATGGACTTAACCCTAACACACTTCAGCGACTCAGGGATTGACTTGCTACCAGGGAATAATCTCGCTTGTTGTGTCGTTCACCACTAGCTTCTGGCATACTCGGTTATTTTTACATAATTCAGTTTCACAACTTATTATCGAAAGAAACACTTTGTTTTCCAGTTACTGTTAGACAGTTTGTTTTCCTACCTACGCTTGCACGTATACAATCAACTTGCACATTCATAATGACTGTTTACCTGTATTGTATAAGCGTTCGCGTCGTTATTATATCTCATTAATAAATTCACTTGAACTTTATTCTTATTCACTTCGACGGTGCTGAATGTTTGTTTTAAGTAATATATACTTCCAAAGTTCAATGAAATACACCCAAAAGTATATATTCGCCTAAAGTGTATTCTTTAAGTAGTGAATAGATCTTATGTAAGAGTACGAATCAAGCCTACTCTCAGTTATAACTTGTCACTTTTCGTGCACACAAATAAACAGTTAGTAATGTCATGCATAGAATAAAAACATTAAATTTAGTTGCGATTTCGGTTAGAACTTTTAATCAAATGAATTTTAAGTTGTTTTTTTTTCATTTCATTAAACAATGTGCTAGCTCCCACAAATGTATACAATAATTGTGTGAGTAATCACTCAAAGACTACTTTGTCTTAGTGGTAAAAATATTGTAATTTTTGGCTTTTAAATTTCGAAGTTCCAAATGAAGCTTAAAGCAAATTATTAGGAAAGTCAATTTAGTTAACCAATATGAAAGTTCTCTTCAGTATATCTTCAACATTTGTTGGTTTTTCCCTTCCCAATACTTTTTGTAAGTGCTTCAGCTGCACCATTCTTTAATGAATATTTATGGTTTGAATCAAGAACTTTGATCACTTTTGTTTCTTCACTAAACAGGCTCATGTTTTTATTTGGTAAGTAAATGCATGTTGGGACTGTTCCATCTAATGAAATGACAAATTAACTTATTAGGGCAATTTCATATGCTGTAGTATACTTGCTTACTACAATATGTCGAGTAGCTAAATTGGATTTCCAAAACTAGTCGCTAACACAAGTATTATTTCTTATCTTACTTTTGCTCAAAGAATCAATTCTTGATAATTCTGTAATTTTTTCACTCGTAATATTTTTAGAATGTTTGTTCCAGTGCTATTATCAACTCACGGGATTGCGTGCATCTAATGGCGTTTTCTTGTATCTTACAATGCTTAACACTGTTTCAGTAATTTGACAGTCCAAGTGCATCATAGACCCTAGTTTGAATCATTCACAATCGCGGCTAATGATGTCGACACACTATTGTATAACCAGTGTTGTGTGCAGTTCGTAAATTCTTCATTCAGTACTTTAAATTGTCTTTGATAATTTGGAAGTGAGATTTTGACATGGTTTTTCAATAATAAAGCACATGGCCCCGGTCTCTGTGGTCGGCAATCAGATGTAGTTCTCTCTTTCAGGCCTAGAATAGTTTTTGAAGCTATTTGGTAGCTAAAACATCCGAAAACGTCGACTGATCTCACCTAACGTTCATATTTCCTGAGTATTATTACACGCAGTACTAAGTGGCGACGCTGACATTCCATGACTCACATAGATTTGGTTTCCAATCGGCAGCAACTTCGCAACTGCTCTTAGAGAAGAAAACTATTGAACAAAACTTCCATCTTTGTTGCAGCTGGCAGCCTCATCCGCTGATATCAGTTTGAAAAGTCTTTTAAACTCAGGGTTGTCTATTCGCAGAACTTCGTGTTATCTAATGCTGTGTGCCTAGCTTTGGGTGAACTGGTCGTTGTTAGCACAAGTATTGTTGAATTTTGACAAGGAGGTTTATGAATGTGGGATGTAGCTATCAGGCTAGAACATTTACTTGCTGCTCAGAAATTTTCATCTGGTGGATGAATATTGTGGAAGTAGCTATGTTGCTGCCAGAAATTAAGCTGCATATACTTATACACATTCCGTACTGTACTGAACTTATATCACGTTTAAGGTTAATCGATTGTTTAAATTCAGTAGAGATACCGTTCACTATTGCCGTTGGATATTGTTCCAAATGGTTTAGCTGGCTCACTGTGATGTCATGGGACATTGGTGACTTTACGCTGTAGATGAGAATTAATGATTTGAGTTTATCGTCCTCAGTTCAAGTTTCCACTTGAATAGTTCATATTTGAGATCAATGATGACGATGAAGACTTCGTAATCTTCATTGTCATTTGTAATCAGCTAAAAATGAAAGATATCGAGCATTGAAGAGTGATTAGTAGTAATCACCAGGATGTTGTTTCACTGTCTGCACTGTGGCCTCAAAGTCGCGCTAACGTATGTTCTAATGCAGAATCATGTTTTTTTTAGCAAACCGAGAATATTTTGAAATAGTGCATAAAACTGACCAAAGATAGCAACATTTTTAAATGTATATAATCAGTTGGTTGGTTTCAAAGTAGAAAAATTCCTATGTAGACGTATAGAAAGCAAAAGGATTGAGCGGCGAAGTATTTACTTTTCAATTAGGTGCTCATCTGTGGCTCTACTCTAATATATATATATATATATATATATATATATATATATAGCATTTTTATTACAGTACATAACAATTTACCAATTAAAGGGCTGTGTTTGTTAACAATAATTAATCAATATCAACATGTCACGGGGCTTGACAATAACCAAGATAGATAATTTAAAAAATTAAAGGGTGGAAATGATTGCAACAATGATAACATGTAATTAAAGATGAAGTAGTTAGACAAATAATAAAACAATTTAGATAATTATAATTTTTAAACGTTCAGAAGCAAATTAGTCTGGTTTATACGATGGCAAAGGTGAGGAAAGTGGCTGTAAAAATTTCTTCTGAATACACAGGTTTGGCGTCTTCAGGTAGATTCCCATGGCTTCACATGTATGTAGAAGACGAACTCGTAAAGCAAAATTAAAATTATTAGTAATGCAATAAATAATTTTAAATGCTGTATTAACATCATCTTTGTGCTCACTGTCTACAAGGTGTGCTAAAACAGGGCTAGGAATAGATCTTGTTTGTCCTTTGCATAACCAAACCGGATAGTTTTCGGGAACAAGATGACGAACGTGTTTCATTGTACGCCCAATGTAGCTGGTTCTGCAGCTGCAGTCAAACTGGTAGATACACCTAGAGGAGGCAAAATTGTTGTTGTAGGTCTCCTACACATACTGCTTCTTAGTGTGCCACCTTCTTTCCTGGTAACGAAGACGTCTAGGAATGAAATACTATCATTGCTTTCTTTCTCTATGATAAAGTTCATTGTTGAATGCTCATCATTGAACTTGTCCGGACTGCTCATTGCTTCATTGTCGTTTTTCATAACCAGAAATGTATAATCCATATATTGACAGTGGAAATCCAACTCCTTAATTACTCCTTTCAGCTGTCTCTTCTTTGTCTTAGCGAGGAGAAAATATTTCTTCACTCACTCCTTTTCCTTTCTAAATGCCTAATTGGTTATTTATCAGCCTAAATGGCAAACAATGGTGTTTCAGAGTAAGTTCTGAATATTTTCAAGTAATAGTATGTGAGCATTTGATTGATTGGTCACAGGATTTCATCAGTGAACAGTAGGGTGCAGCAAATCGGGTGTGAAGACAAATACTCGCCGAAGACATTGGCTAGCGGTTGCGCTATATCGTGAATTGACAGAAGTTAGAATTCATGGGCCATTGGATCGAGTCCCAGTGGCTTAATGGTCTACGAGCTCGCCTTGTAACCAGAATGTCCTGGGTTCGAACCTTGGCAGTGCGTGCGTACTGTTGAAGAGTCCTAAACTAGGACGTAGGAAACAGCTGTCCAGTATTCCCAGGTTTCCCAATGGTTCTCTAGCCGATGTCAGCTCATGATGATATCCTGTAACCGATAAATTCTGAATACTTGATTTCCAGTCTAGATGTTCAACCTTCATATTTGAATTAAACAGAACACAGTCAAATTAATAACTTTTATTTTACTTCCCGTTTTTTATTTATGAGTAATTAAATTCCCAAAATAAGATACTGTGAAAAGTGTATACGTTACTTACAATATTTGTTATGCCACTAGATTATTCGCTGGTTTTAACCAATGCATCATCCAGATATGTGGACAGTATTCACTCTGACCTGTAGTGAGTACGTGAATTATATTGCCTAAAAAGAAAAATGAGATTATTTCGGCTGGTTTATTTTTCTATTCTTTTATATTGTTATATTTCACCGATTAGATTGCTTTGATGGAATCTAATGTTTTCATATAACAGGATTTTTCTCAATAAATTTTTTTCGTTGTTTATTGGAATATATACGCTGATATGCAACCATCACACTTTAAATTTGTGACCTCTTTGAAGTGTATGAAGGATATTTGGCTTGTCTAATAACTGAGTGTATCAAGGATTATTCTTTCTCTGTTCCATACTTTTCATCATTTGATTTTCTAGTTGTTTTAGGTAGTCAGTCGTGAAGTTTCAGTCTGGTTGGTGTATGTCTTGTTTCGATCACGTTGAAGTGCCTTATAATGCTTAACTCTAATCTTCAAACTGTAATCTCTTCATATGTAAAGATGACTTCATCACAACACTTTTGTGAAAAAAAAACAATAGACACAGAACAAAGAGTACTCTTTTCGATAAATTCATTATCAGGTTCTACAATTATATATACATTATAATGAATGAATAAATGAATTAGTCTTATGAACGACATTAATGTTTAAATAACATCAAATCAATAATATTGATAAATTACAGCCGTTGCTCTAGGAACTTGATTTTTCGTGCTCACTCGAGAACATATCCCACTATGGCTAAGTAAAGGTGTAGTTAAAACTATTAACAGCTCGATATTAGACCATCTGGTGCAAACCGGTCACAAAGCCAGTGTAGAAGAATCCTTTTCTATAATCTACCGGGTGCCTAACAAACTACCAAAATCGTTAAAGTACCGCATGCTCCAAACAGCAGAGGCTATTGCAATTCGCCTCAAACAACCAGTGCTCTGTGTTCAAAAGAATCGAGTCCAGCCCCTACTACTGCCCTGGCCCTCAGTAGAGAGTATAAACTCATGAATTTGTAATATTATCTTTCCTAATTCTTCTGACATTCAGTTTATTTGATGTTGATGCTATTCAGCTGTAATTTATCAATATTATTGATTTGATGTTATTTAAACATTAATGTCGTTCATAAGACTAATTCATTCATTCATGCATTATAATGTATATATAATTGTAGAACCTGATGATGAATTTATCGAAAAGAGTACTCTTTGTTCCGTGTCTATTCTTTTGAAAATTTTAATGGGCATTTTTAATCAGTTAAAAAAACATTATTTTGAATAGCATAATATTTCAGTATTTAGATTTGTTAAGTTTTGGTTACTTTCCTATAGATAACTAACTCTCAAATTTGGATTTAATGGTTACATAAGACAACAAAGGGTAAACCATGTCTTGTTTCCCTATGTACTGAGCATATACGATAGATTGGTTATTATTTCGACAATCGTGGCTAGTTTTCTTTTAGTTTTTGTTAACAGGCTTGATGTCCATGACTCCCATAACCACCTTTTGATCACTGGAAGTACCACACGTTTGAGGGAATTTGATGTGACAGTCATTTAAATATAGCATAGTGATTTCTTAATGATCGAAGTGTTTAAACCGAGCCAATCAATATTCATTTGGTAAATGCTGATTGTTATATTGTTAAAAGTACTTCGTCTTTTTCTATTCCGATTATAATGGGACGTGGAAGTCGTATGTAGGTTGAATTCTTCGAACAGCATTGGTAATTTGTGTATCGTACAAGAAACTTGGGACTAAAGTTACTGTAGTAATACATGGTTACTTCGTAAAATTATTCGTTCGGCTTAATCTTAAATTTAACATTAAAAATCATGTGACCAAAAAAAGCGAAACCCTATCAACGGCTGACTCACTCCGTATGATGTGAATGAAATAGACCCATTCTTCAAATAAAATTCGCAACACTTTTTGTGGCAACCAAATACTTGAGATTGTTTTTAAAATCACACTACAATAGGATATAAGTACTTTCAGCAACCGTGTGATCAGGTATTGAATACTCTCAATTGATTACCACAATTATAATTCTGACTCCCAAATCATCATATTTTAAGTTCATTCCTGAATATTGCATATTACGTAAGTTTATCTGAAATACCATACAGTGATGCAGTATCAGCAACTGGATGACAGCATAGAAAAGCTGATAATTATTCACCGTTTAGGCTGTATTCTTCTCTCGTTTTTGACATTTTGTCTGATTTGTTAATAATTCATCCTTTATTTGTCCAATTTTCACTTTTATCTAATCAGTTTCTTCTTACACTTTGTGTAACACTGGTGCAATGCAACATTGTGATGGGCGCCTGGTTGTTTCGAACATAATTAAATAGATTATTATCTCATGTTTCGATGACCTTCTGTCATTATCACTTAGTATATAACAATTTGGAGAAAAATTCACTTCATCTATTGATGAAATAGGCACTAGGGTATATCTTTTAGAATAATAGCTGAACCGTTTTATTTCCTACATGTACGTAATTGAATTATTCTGTTATTAGACTGATTAGTGGTTATTTTCTCATAGTGGTATGACGCGCTTAATAGTCTTTTGTCCAAGTATAGTAATACGATTCCTGCTTATCATATGTTACAGGATTGTTTCATTAAGCTTGTTGTTACATTTGTAGAGCAGTTTGATGTCAAACTTTTTTTTGTGCTGTTGGCATTCATCACCTTCACAAAGTATACTTGCATTCGTCTGTTAACCTTGCAATCTTACATGATTATTATATCAAAATTAAAATAGTCGGTAGAATTTCAAAATGATACCACCAAATACTTGGCGGGCAATTTCTTCAGGAAGTTCAATTTTGAATATGTTAAACGTATATATTTATATATGCTTGATAATCATCTTGACAAGAAACGTACTTCATATAATTCGATTTGTTTCTTTCTTCACATGGTCAGGGCTTTACAGGAACGAATGTCTCGTAAGAGGAAAGCGGACGAGTCAGATGTAATCATCCTGTCAAGTTCTAGTGATTCACTAGACAACAGTCTCAATGAACAAATGTCAACTAAAGACTCAGTGGAGAAGATGGCAATACTAACCGTTTTATCGTGGAATATTCAGGGCTTGGAGAAAGCAAGTCTGAACAAACGAATGGAAGCGGTCGCTGATACTATACTAAAGTATTTTAATTTTTCCGATTTTACGCTTTAAATCGAAATGTATGAAGCGTATATACACATTTCTCAGAATTTAATTAAGGATACAGAAAAATAAATATTTGAAGTAGAAAACTAAGCTACACTGACATTTGTATGTGAAAATGTTGAACCGAATAAACACTTTGGTTGTTAAATAGATCTAAAAAAATCGTGGTAACGCATCACACTGAAATTGTTCGAATAAGTGTGACTTTACACTGGTATTCGTGTTTGCTTCCAAAACTCATTTTTAACTCCAAAACTTAGTTGTATGTTTATTCAATGTTAATCTATTTGCCTGGTGTATATTCTAAGCAATTTCATTCTTACATATCGATAGATATACGTGTTGGAGCAAAAAAGTTATTTTAAGCACCTGAAAATCATCTCTTGACTGACTGTGAAAAGTGTAAGTGACATGATGGAACAACGGCATTATGACTTTCAGGGTGGGCAACTAGAATGTACGAATTTAGAGTATAGATATCTAGCTTTCTGTTGAAATTGTCTTTGAGTCATATTTTAAAATCTTCAATCGCATAATTTGATTAAGTCATTTACTCCATACACAACGTGAATCAACAAGTGAAGTTTACAAATGGAAAGAATATTTCTGTTCATTTACTTAGGGTCACAATGGGAGGGAATACCTTGCTTCTCTTTGTAAAATATTTGTTCATGTATATATTGAACTGTCTTCCGTTTTTCCCATTCGTGCCCACGAATTTCCTCAATAAGTTGCATTTCACTAAGCACAAGACGATTATGCGTATTCAGATGACTGGTGATAGACTAACAGTTATATCCATCTGTCTAAAGTGATTAATGTGCGATTAAACCCTTATAAACTGGAATAACTTAACTGGAAAAATGCAAATATTTGTTTAATAAATAATTGCTACAATATGTATTATTGTTTACTCATAAGATATGCGTATATGAGCATAGTTTTTTTTCCACACAATTAACTGTTTCGCACCAAATACTAAGTATACATTCCTATGTTTACTGTAAGTGTAGAAGGTAGAACACATAGACAAGGGGTGAAAAATGATTCCGTCATTTTTATTGCCTTGTTTTGGAACGATTCATACATTGCTGCTCTTGTGTGTCGATCTTAACTCTGAAGACAAAAAGATCAATAAATTGAATGAGCCTGATGAGAAGCCTTTCGTGTGTTATTTTTCTCATGTTTGGTTTGCAATCAATTTAACAAGCATTAAACAAATAACTTGTATTTATCAATAGTTAGATAGTTACATGCCATTTTATGCCTTCGTTTTGCAAAGATTTTCCATTACTTCATTTTCTCATGTTAAAATGTTTACTTAAACTAAGTGTTGCTACTTTTTTTAGCTATATACTACTACTTGTATCCATTTGAATGTTCTTACAAGTTAGAAACTGTCACACAAGATATGTTATTTTGCAGCACAACTAAACAACACCAAGAAAGTAAATACTATAGACTCAACTCTTAATCATAAATGTGAGCTACTTGTTTTTCGTACGTACACAGATGTAAGCAGTGTGGTGTTTGCTCCAATTCTGTGGTCGCCGATCATCTGCAAACAGCTCAACTGGCGAAAAAGAGACAAGTGGATGAAAAGTATAATTAAAATATGATATTAACAGCATAAGTAAAATACCAAAGGTGGATAGTTAAAGTCGATATTTCAAAGATGTGAAAATATTACCATATGTCTTCTGTGAGTACCTAAAATAGAAAAATGATAACTTTTGCGTGACCTTAGAACCCAATAATGCGCGTCCTGTTGATGGTTGTTGTAGTTTGTAGAATTCTGTCAATACGAAAGTTAATACCAACGACTACAAACCGTAGTAGAGTAGGCCGAAATGTGCAATTTCGAGCCAAACATTTTGTAATCCCTCCAATGTATGGTTGGAATTCAAGGTCTGCAATTGTTCAATCATCAAGTCCAACTAGTCTATATATTCTGCTTCATTGTTGATTGCCTAAGGTTCCAGATAAACCTGGAATTTCGTATTATTTTGATGCGTGAAAAGTGAGATTAATCTATGAATTAGTACTACTCAAAGTTAAATGACTTTGGTTGGTTCCTACTTCCTACTTAACTGCTTGAATCATTAATGAGTAATCCTATCTGATTCTAACTTAACTCCTTGATGAAAAACTAACTTAAAGCATAGTTGTTTTTTTTTGTGACTTTCTTATGTATATTCATCATCAGACATTGATTTTTTTTTCTAGGGAGGAATTCCACGTGATTTGTTTACAAGAAGTCGTGCCTGCCTGTTTGAATCTTCTTCAAAGTAAGCTGGAACCAACATATCACATTTTCTCTGCTTCTGACCATAATTCTTATTGGGATTATTTTGTCGCTATCCTAATAAGAAAACATCCAGGCATCAAAGTTGATCCAAACACCATTAGTGTAAGTTATCATTTTCTGTTACTTTTTTCGTATTTCAGTCTTAACTATTCAAAGTAGTTCTTGGACTAAGCTTATGATGTCTCACAATATTATCATATCTCTGGCAAATGTACATTCGTTAAAGTGAACAGTTACCTAAACATACATTTATTCGCTTGGGATATGCAAATAAGTGTGCATTTTGAATTGCCTTAACTTCTGGACGTTTCCTGCAGATAATAGAAGAAGGACAAAAACTTTTTCTCCATCTATCTATAAAGAAAGAAAACTAGAAATGTACTTTCTATGACCATCTATTACGTGAGTGAGTGAGTGGTATGGAGCAAACATGTGGTTTCCCTTAGAATATAAGACTTCATGAGGTTATAATGTCATTATCTTCACTACGGAGGCTGCGTTATCGTGGCTGTACATTACAATTCATTCATTAGTTACACGAAGGAGTGACAGGAATGGATACATCTTTTTAAGCGTGAAAGTCCTACCATGGAGTGTACACTTCACTAATACACGTCGCATAAAAATCGCTGTTAAAGTTGGTGGTTCGAATAAACTTGAATAAATATGCGGAAATTTTCAAACTTTCTGTTGAAGTAGAAACAGTATTTTTTCAGTTGGATTGAAATCACTTTTAAATATATCTGAGATCACAGAGGTATTTTACGTATAATTTAATAATTCCCTTTGTAATATTCAGAACACAGTATTCAGCTGAGAGACTCTTTTCAACGAATTTACTGTACATTCGTATATATGTATAAATATAGCTTCCCGAAAGGTAAGCGGCGAGTTGGTCGTCCAAGGGTGACTTGGAGGAGGTCATGTGAAGAGGAGACGAAAACGTGTGGGCAGACATGGAGCCAGGTGAAGACTAGCGGAGAACCGAACGCATTGGAGAGGCACGGCTGAAGCCCTATATTCCTGTAGGAATTAAAGGATACAATAATAATAATGATAATAAGGTATTTTACCACCATTTATTTCCAAAGAGTATCTCACTCCCTTACATATATTATAAAAACCATGACTAAGTTCCGTCAGGAAGTTCATCAGTAATGTCATCCGAATGCATTACTCAGTCACACATTTTAAAAGTGAGTGAAATGTTTGTCGTGATTTAGTATTCCCTTGATTACAACTCAATAGATTATGTTTGTGTTACGGTTACGGGTAGTGCCAACTGTTCTGTCAACCGTATGTGGTTAGTTACGTATTTGACAGTTTCGCTGTCAATATCCCAAAGAGAATCAACAAGATTAGCATCCTAGTGAATTCGTAGGGTTACTATAATATTTGGGTTGTTTTACAGTCTACACAGTTATGATATATGGCATGGCTTTTCTAAATAAAATCTCTGGTCTCTTTATTTTAATTAACATTTAACATTTTATAATCTTATTGAATTGGTTTTTATAATAATACCTACACTTTGTTTTTCTGTACTCCAAAAGATCCAGGAATTTCCGAACACTATAATGGATCGTCATCTCTTCTCTATTGATTTGCATTTGTCTAACTTTTCGGATCAATCCAATTCAGAATTATCTCTACGAATATTTACCAGTCACTTGGAAAGCTGTTCTGAATACTCAGCCGAAAGAGTAAATCAACTGAAGCTCGTTTGGGATGCAATGTCTAGTTACGTAAAAAGTGATGAAACCGAATCCGATTCTGAAGTCACTCGTGCTTGTGTCTTTTGTGGCGATCTTAATTTACGAGATGCAGAGGTAAATTTTACTTTGCCTCTTACCTTATCAATACTTTTGTACTGCTACGTAATAGCGTTTAGTTTTACTATGAAAATCTAATGATAAATCCAAAAGGAAATATATGCATCTAGGAAATAAGCATTTCTTTCTTCAGAAGAACAAATATCTTAACTTCACTTATTACTTCACTTTTCTTACCAATAAAATGTAAGCTACAAAAGTAATTCTTACTTTTACGACCAGTTTGATTTTCTAAATTGTGTCTGTATGGTATCATTTACCTCTTTTCGACGTCCTCAGTGCAAAATAAAAATTGGACGACTTCCGGTTCAGTGAGCATACCAATTTTAATTTTCATTTAAGGAATAGTTGATAATTAAAACTTTCTACACCTGTGATCATTCCATTAGATTCTGAATATCACTGTATTTTAGATATGTGTTTTCCCTTCATTTTTCGAAAAAGTATTGATAATGATGTTACATTCCAGTGCTGATTTGATTTAACTATGTAAACTGCAAGCCATCACCTTACATACTTCATTGTTTTAGCAGTAACGAAGTGCGTAGTTGAGAAGTTCGAATATATATATATATATATATATATATTATATCGAAATCTGATTAAACTTATTACTTGATTTCAGTGCTGATATATTGTGCCAGTATATTATAAATATGTAATCAACTATTAACATGATACTGAATAAGAATGAAAACATTCTGCATAAACATATTCACATGTCTCATTTTGTTTTTATTTTTATTTTTTGATTTATCAAAGGTGATTTCACTTACACTTTTGTAGCTTTCGAATTGAAGAGAGAGTGGTACTTGGTTGTGTGGTTCATTTTCGAACTGTTAATATTAGCGTACAAAAGTACATGTTGCATTCCAGCGTAAAATAGACTAAAGTTTGATTTTTTCAAATGACTCCACACTAGCATTCGTGTAGGAATATTTATTTGTACAAGTGAATAATTAAATAGTACAATAAATTTAAATAATATTTCAGTATTAACTTGGCAAATAATAACTTTCCCTAAATTTGGTTTTATTTCACATTATTAGGTCACAATGGTTGGCGGATTACCAGAAGGTATTGTCGATGTATGGGAAAAATGTGGACGACTCCCTGAGCTTCGGAGCACCTGGGATCCGATGCGCAATCCCAATGCCAGAAGTCAATTTAGAGGTGTCCCTCGCCCTCATTTAACTTTCAGATATGATCGTATGTATGTAATGGGTTCAATACTGAAACCAGTTGATTTTGGTTTTCGTGGAATCGAAAAAATAAAGGGTTCGTCGTACCTAGCTTCTGACCACTGGGGTATTCTCGGTCGGTTTCTGCTATCTACTGGATAAAGAAAAATCTGTTGTCTATTTTTCCTGGATAGTAGATGCATTTCCTTGGTGGACAATTTTCCACATTTGCATTTTTTTTCAAATTATAAAATTGTCTAACGCTTTATTTTTTAACTGATATCAATTTTCTCAAATCACCTTATATAAAATAAAGAGTTTTTCCAGTATTACTTCTGTTTCCTACAAGCATTCTTCGACCAATAAACTGTATTCCTATGAAGTATATGCATAGTATGTAAAAGTGCATAAAATGTGAACTAGAAAATAAGACTGTCAACTAATGCCCTATTGAATTCATAGGTTATCAAATCATTCAGGTTCCAGTTGTTTAAACTTCGTTATTCAGTGGCTTCACTATTCCCTAGGAATTAAATAATTTAATTTTTTAGATACCTCCAAAGGTTTTGTTGTCAAAAATAGAAATGATGCCGATTTGCTGTGTATCGTTACAGTCATGTAGATGACATTCCTTCTTGCTATACTAAAAATCAAATTGTCTGAGTTACATACGACTTACTGAGGTAATGAAAAGTTAACTAACTGAGTCGAATTTAAGGTACTGCTCAAAATTTCATTCAGCCGAGAAACATATATTTATTGAGACTGTAGTTTACATTAAATATTTTGTGCATTTACTAAAAAGCTCGATTATTATCCCAAAGTCTGATAATATTTATTTTCTCGAAAGAGTTTTGTTAGCAGAGCAGCAAATGCTTAGATTTAAAATCTTTCTACTAATTTTATACAACGTGCCTGCGCTTTTATTCTGTAATACTGGGAATTGTATTAAAAATGACGTTCAGTAGTGGCCGCATAGTTGTTTAATAGTCTAGTCTTAAATGATATATCAAACGAGCTCAGTAATTTGACTGTATAGCCATCTTGACTATTATATATGTAGCAAATTGCTTACCTCTCTAATTTGTCTTATATAGGTATCTGCGAAACGCTAAATATTTAAGTTATGATTGCTTGTTTGTGTGTATCTACCTTGTGGATAATTTGTTTAGGAGACTAGTAACGAATATGGTTACAGTGTTGCCTACCCTGCGTAAGGATCTGCAAACTAAGGTATTTAGGTGATTCTCTAATAATAAATATTCCCATATTTATGAACCAAACCGTTGTCCATTACGTTCGGATTATATGATCTGCAGGGATTTTAGATTAATTTCAGTTGTTAGTGGGTGCGTACTGCTGAAAAGTTCTAAACAATGAGATGAAACGGCTATTCGGTGCCATATGGTTTTTTTATGTTCTCTTTAACTGATGTCGGGTCGTGACGAAAATCGAACAGTTATTACATTCACGCATACGCCGTTTGTAGATTGACTTCAGACATAAAGTCAGGTATTTGGGTATAGAAATTTTAAAAATTTAACGTTTACTTAAGTGATTTGTGGTTGTTAATGGATACAGTGCGGGTGATTAGGCATTATAAGTGATCTCATCTTTTCTCCTATGTGATTTCTATTAACATCAATGAATGTCATTTGCTACCATGTTAAATTCCATCATGTCATCCATCCAGTATAACTAAACCGTCATCTACTGATGGGTCGATGGAATCACTTACCTTACATTATTAAGTTCATGTACTTTGAGTGTGATACATATTTATACTTAAGCCCTTATTTTTGTCCCATGATCTCTCATTAGAAATCCTTGGTGTTTCTTATTCTCCAACATCTGGTCAGTTGTATAAATTTCAGTAACTGAGACTTAATGTGTGAAGAATTAGAACATATAACAAAAAGTTATTACTACTGAAACCATAAATTTCAATGAGGCTTTTCGGATTACTCTGTAGACATGATTTCACACATCAGAATATGGTGAAAAAATGCAGACTATGTGAAGAACTATTAATCATCTTTAAATAAAACTCCAATCCCCATTTTGGAAGTCTGTTTTCCCTACCTGTATGGAACTTCTAAATTCACCAATAATCTTCTCGTTAGATCAAGGACATAATACGTGTATTTGGAATTGTTTTTTTTTCGTTTGTTTGCTGTCCGGGTAGTAAAACCTCTTCTTCATTGACTAATCAAGTTTGGAGTTTTGTCTTACCTCAGCGATTGATCGTTAATGCAAGTTAAACACTTAACTGTAATGTAACACAACGACCTCATTTAGGCTTTCATATTAGAACATAACAGATGCTGGCACAGTCTGAGGCCTGGAAACACATTTTGTGACTTGTTTTCAATCTGTATCAGAAAAATTAGTTCTATGAGGACTGGGGGTTTTCCTTCTACCTGTTCAGCTAAGAAGTAGAATGGGAATCCGTTTAGTCCAAAGTGACTGTTATTCAATAGAATTTTTCAACATATGGGTAAACGTTTTTAATCGTCTGAATAATAAGTCGTCGTGGACGATTTTCACCTACACAGAAGTACCAGGTAACGTGATCTGTGGGCGAAGCCGTACTGCTGGGGAACAGGGGTGTAACAGCAGTAAGGTGTTTCCCACAGATGACCAGCTATGCTGTCCCTACACTCTGAAGAGAGGGGATTAAAAAAATTCGACCCCAAAGATCGCACATCCCGACTTCCCTTCGGTGGTCCGTAACCGGTGGTAAGTTTACTAATACGGAACCAATCCAAGAAGCCAGTTCATACAGGTCATGTTTGACCGGCCTCAAGCAGTTGTTCCCGGAGCTCTTCGGCCATGCAACACTAACCTTCCTTCTATTTCAAATACCCGAAGAATCAATCAACTTACACAGTGTGGGCAGTCGGGAGGTAATAATGATCCACACACCTTCAGAAGCACACAGAGCTTCCTTGATCATCATCTTCCTTTGTTCCTGTAGCCTCATCATCTTGTTTACCTCAGATATAGTTGTTTTAGCAGGCGACTTCAATGACCAAGTAGGGAAGATAGGCCAGACTGAGAAGTACATAAGTTGTACCTGCAGAGATCCCTACGGAAGAACCGGCAAGGGTGATCGTCTTCTACAGTTCTGTACAGATAGTCGTCTGTTTTTAGTCAGCACTAACTTTAGGCACAAAGAAAGACCTGGCGACCACTACCAAATCAACGCTTGACTCAGACCACATAGCGAGAGTTAGTAGGAGACTGTCACTCCTTCTGGGACGAGTGCGTAGACTCCGATCACGCTCTGGTTCGCGCACGTTTACGCTCACGATTAAAGGGACATAAAATATTGTTGGTAGCAAAGCAGTTACGTCCGCAATTAAGTCGATACTCTGGGTCCCTATTTAACGAAGAAAAAGGAAAACGAGCATCTGAAGTCGACAGCAGGACCCTCCTGAATTAGCCTGGCACAACATACACTTAGCTGTAGACACAGTTGTAAAAGCTGTTAATAACGTGGGCCCTACATTTAGTTAGAGCCATTGGATTCCTCTCACGTAATCTGAACTATTTGATGCAATGTTAATTTAGACGAGCTCCGATAATGATGAGGAGCGATTGCTGCTCAAACACAAACTAAAAAAGACTGTAAAACAATGTGTCAGATGCCTTGTTCCCTCACCCAAATAGAAGGCACAGACCTTGTGAAACTGGCTCGTCTCCAAAAAGAAGATACCGAGCTTCAACATGAGTTGTCGAAAATAACTCTACAATTAGCCGAGAAACCCTTAAGTATGGGAAAAGATACTATTCTCTGCGACATTTCCACTAGTACTCCTCGCCCTATCGTACCTAAAAGTTATCGCCGTAACGTCTTCAATACGTTGCATGGCTTAGCCCACCCAGGTATTTGAACTACCGTCAAGCTCGTAACTAGTCGGTTTTGTTGGCCTGGTATTTACAAGGAAGTATGGGAATGGGCACACACGTGCTTAGCTTGTCAAAAGTGCAAGGTGGTGAGACACACCAAAAGCCCCCTTGGTACCTTTTTTATCCCTGATGACCGTTTCAAACACGTTCATGTAGATTTGGTTGGAGCCCTTCCGGAATCCCAAGGATATTATTATATTTTAACCTGCATCGATCGTTTCACACGATGGCCTGAAGCAGTACCCCTCAAGGATATATCTGCTGAAACCTTAGCACGCTTCTTTGTCGAAAGATGGATCGCAAACTGTGGATGCCCATCCTCCATAACAAGTGATCGCGGGCGGGAAATCGAAAGCGGCTTATTCTTCGCCCTGATTAAAATAATAGGTTGTTTGCATTATAGAACAACAGCCTACCATCCTCAAGCCTAAGGTATGGTAGAACTTCTACACAGATAGTTGAAAGCTGGTTTATCAGCTGCAAACAATGTACATTGGACTGAATCACTACCGTTAGTTCTCCTAGGGTTACGAAACGCCTTGAAAACCAATGCTGGTTGTACTGCCTCCGAGCTAGTATATGGCACAACACTACGACTGTCAGAGGAGTTTGTTTCTCCCTCGAGCTTTCCACCAGCGGTGTATCACGACTCATACCTCAGTAGGCTTACACACGCAATGCGTTCAGTTAAACCTGCTCCCTTTCGACCAGGGTGCATAGACGTCTCTTTTAACCCGTGTTTGAAAACCTCTTCACATGTATTTGTTCGTCGTGATTCTGTGCGTCGCCCTCTGGAACTCCCATAAGACGGACCATATAAGGTCACTGAGAGTATGGATAAAATCTTTAGTCTTAGACAAAAAGGCCGCGAAGTCACTGTCAGCGTCGACCGTTTGAAACAGGCTTACTTAAAAAGCAGTCCTATTAGCCCAGAGCTGAGCATTCCCACTAATACACAAGTACTCGAAAAGATCACCAGCACGGTGAAAGCCCCCTGCCCTTCCCTCGACCCCTCAAAGAAAACGAGTTCTGAGAGAAACGTGAGATTCCTAGAACATCTTCACACTTATATCACGGAAACAGGTTGTTAAAGGCAAACGATAAGTTAAACAATCCCTCAGAAAAATAGGACCATAATTAGCTCCCACGATAGGCGACTGGAACGCTAGAAAGAACTCTTTGAGGATTAATTCAAATGGCCTTCAGCTACGCTCAACTTACTGAACATCCAAAACCTTTCTGAATGGGGCATAGTCTTCCGCCCATAATTGAGGTTACTCAGGCTGTCACTAGTCTGAAATGAGGCAAAGCTGAGGGACCCGGTGGAATGACTCCAGAGGTGTTCAAGGATGGTGGAGACAGCTTACTGTCTCAATAATCCTGTCAGGCTGCTGTAAGTCATTGATTATCCCAACATACAAGAAGGAAGACAAGTCTTCCTGTGATAATCACAGGGTGATAAGCTTGACCAATATGGTATCTAAAGTTCTAGGCTCAATAATCATGCGTACACTAAGTGGTGCGGGAGGAACAAACACGAGAGAACCGGGCAGACTTTAGACGAGAAAGAGGGTGTATTGATCATATCTTCACCCCTCGACAGTTTCTGGAGTATAGGCATGCTTACAGGCACCCAACAATAGTCATATTTGTTTACCTGAAAGTGACATTCAATTCCATCGACCGCGAGGTACTATGGCAATCTTTGGCTGTGAAGGTAATGTCGAGAAAATATACTGCACTAATCAAGGCACTTTCCTAGAAATCATGCAGCCAGGTAAAAGCAGACATCGAGTTGCCATCTCAAGATGTGACAATTACTGGTGTCTGTAGCACCAGTTAATACACAAGAACTGTTGACCACAGCTTTCATCACTAAACATTGAATGCTGACCCTCACTTTTTAAGTCAACTTGTTTAGCTGAAGTGTTAGGGTGAAGCATCCACGCTATTTGGTACGCCATCGTGTCACATCCGTTAGTTCGTGTACGGTACCCAGCTAGTTAGACAATCATCTCGCACTCAGATTTGGTCTCGAAATATATCTCGTATTTTGGACGGTCAATTTTGGTATTCTGCTTTGCCTTTGGTCTACGCAGAATGAACACTATAGAAGTTGTGGGTGCCAGATCTTGCGTTAGTATACTTCGTACCATCCGTGAAGGTCAATACTGTCAGCCTGCAAATGTCCGTGATGTGTGCCTTCTTTCCCCATTTTTTAAAAATTTTATCGTAGATAACCTTAAGTAATGACTTCAGCGACTCAGGGTTCGACTTGTTACTAATGAATGATCTCGTTGACTTAGAATATACAGATGATATAGTCCTCCCTTCTAAGTGAAGACGCTAACAAAGTGCAGAGTCTTCTGGACACATTGATAGGGATGGAAGTGGTGGAGAGTGTCGACCAGTTCACTATTTTGGGAAATCACATTAGCCAACGCCAGCGGGTTAATCGCCGACGAAATCTCAGCACGGATACGGAAGGCTTTTCTGGCATATGTCAACTTGCGCCATCTCTGACTTAGTAGAAGTGATATCCGCCTGGCCGTTGACTAAAAGGCGCGTGTACTACTTTGCAGTCCTCTTAGACCTTCCTTATGTCCGTAAGTCAGACTTGGCCATCAAAAGTGGAAGACTTGAACAGTCCAACTAGCTGTCTATGATCATAGGAGCCTGCGTTCTATCTCGCATGCTAAGTGCCATCATAAGGTGAGCAGTACTGAGGTCAGGCCTTGGTAGAGAGCTAGGTAAGGAGTGGAAGTCAACCGATGTGATTTGGAGGGTACACTGATTGAGACGTTTTGGAAGTGTGTTGCCACGCCAAGCCATCGCCTTCCTCCGATGACTAATGTTAGCTGACAGAGAATCAGTTTGTAAAAGAGCCAGTGGTGGTAAAAATGATATCAATCACTGAAATCCACAACAATTAGTTTAAGCCAGCCACGTAAGGAGGTGTAGACTTCCCGACTGTTTAAGGTCCTCGGGATGGTTAGAAGCAATGGGTGGAGACAATCGTTGATTTGGATCAAAATAGTTCTCAATATCGCAGGTGGATTTACTCTCTGTGACTTATCATATCCAATAAAATTATATTGTTCTTCCGAACTACTATTCACTTTGCCGAACATTTCTGTTTATTATCTCTTTTAAAAGCTGAAGTTTTTGGCGTTCACGGAGAGCACAAATAATTCTAACGCAAGATCTAGTATCCACAACTTCTATAGTATCCATTCCGCGTAGTCCAAAGGCAAACCAATACACCAGAATTGATCGTCCAAGTTATGAAGTATATTTTGAGACCAAATCGGAGTGTGAGAATGATTGCTTAACTAGCTAGAGATCGTCCACGAACGAATGAACGTTACACGATAGAGTGGGAATTGCGTGGACGCTTGATCTTTAGCTTTCAGCTAATCAAATTGGCTTATAAATTAAGGGTCAGCACCCAATGTTCAGTGGTTAATGCTTTGTCTAATAATTCTTGGGGAATACTCACCACTACACTCTATTTACTCTCTTATCTCGCCTTTTGTGGAACATGGAGGTGACATTTCGAAATGGTTTACGTATTTGCAAACTTATACTCTGAAACCAGTTAGGCATATATAAACTTCATTTAACATATTATAGACGCTTCAACGCTGTTTTTCTGTTGATCGATTATATTTAGAAATTATATCACATCTTATTACACACCAAAGTGCGAATTTCGTTCTCACATCTTGGGTCTAACAGGGAATTTAAAAGTCAGCTTCATGGCTTTGGTACATATGCATCTTTGGCCCATCTTTAAAAGTAAAACAGTTACTTTGGATCAGGGTAATTTGAATTTATAATGTGATCCCACAGTGGTTAGGAATCTCGCCGACCATGCACATGGTCCGGGGTTCGATCCCCTGCCGACGCACACCCGATATCTATGGTCGGCCTGCAAAATTTGGGCTACCGATATCCATGCTGAAAGTTCCATACTTGTACTGAAAATACGGTGTGGAATCAAGCTGTAAAATAAAAAATTTAAAAAAATAAAGTCATGACTGACTATGTATTACTCAGCGTTTCTCTGTCCAGCATCGTTTTCAAAATGCCTTATAATAAACTCATTTTCATGTAAAAAGCACAACAGAATGAGTTTACGTGAAATACATGCCATTTTTATAGGCACGACCGGTTTTGTTATAGGTTTCAGTGGTCAAGTGCAGCATATTAGCACTCTTCAAAAGTCTAAATCGTAATTCTTAGTGCAAACGACCGGAAATAGTTCGTATAGGACTTAAACTGTATATATATGGACCCCTCTCAAATGTCACAATCACGATTGAGAACCAACTCAAGCTGCATTTCGTTTCTTGCTGATAGTTATGGCAAACGAATGATCGTGTAGTTGCTATTTCTCTGTGTGATTATAAACTACATCAGGGATAGAAAAATGCCCTAGAAAACTCCAAAATGGTATAAAATTTAATAAGGGATAACTCATTGATGAATGTAAATTTATAGAATATAAACAAGAAGAAGCTGCAGTCTCCTTGAAATGACAGTATATTTACAGTTTGTAATGCATTTATAATAATATTTATTTATTCCTATCTATGTAGAACACACCAGTTTTACAGGCACGGGTAAGTATTACTTAAATTACATAAGTTTGATTTATGGTGGAATTAAATGGTTGCTGTCTTTTTGAAATTAGTTTGTGGGTACAATCTGCAAACTAGTCATTCAGTGGAGCACATTAAGAAATATAGAATTATTTTCTTCGCATTAACAAAATACCCAAGTATGTGTTGGATGGATTACATATATACTAGAAAAAAATAAAGCCTGAAGTCAATTCTTCCATTCAACTCTGTTGTGTGTGGTGTCGTATCTTGTTATTGATTATGTTCAAATTAGGTAATAATTTGAAATAAGTGATTTATTTGTATGATTTTGTCAGCATTTTTATCATAAGTAACACCAGATGTGAATTCTACTGAACGCAGATCAACATTGGTTATTGTCACGCAGATTTGTTTCAGGTGGGCCAGCCTAAAGAGTCAGCACATAGTGTGACTGGAGCTCAGTTTTGGCTGGATTGGTGCATATCAATCGTAAGCGCTATATCTAGTCGAAACAAACTGGGAACGAGTTCAAAATCATTCAAGCAGTTTAACTAACTGGATTCCTAGAATTGGTAAGCCTGATGTGATACTATGCTATGGTGGCACAGTGGTAGAGTTCTCGCCGACAACGGATGTGGTCCGGGGTTCGATCCCCAGCCGACGCACTCCTTTACCTCGGTAAACCAGTAATAAGACTGATAAAGAGGAAAGGTTGGGCATGAGGCTAGCAACCCCATCCTTTAAAATGAACATTGCTACAGAAACTTCAAGTTTGAGGCTTGAAGCCCAATGTTCCGCAGGGAACGTAAAGGAATAAAAAAAGGTACTATGCTGACTCAGACCCTTCTTACTCTATATTATCTAATGCCTACTATGTCACACCGTCGTGTTCCCTGCCATCAGCTGCACCTGATCATTGATCCTGGGGAGTCAAAAAGTGTCTTCTGTTCTACTACTCCTATTTCGTCGGTAAAACTTCCTGACAGCTATTCCAAATCAATTCGATGGAAGCACACAAACTTGTTCCCAGTTTGTTTCGACTAGGTATGACGCTTATGATTGATAAGTGGCTACCAATCCTGTCAGAACTGAGCTCCAATCACACTACCTGCTGACTCTCAAGGCTGACCCAACTTCACTTACGAAATCTAGTAAAATCTGATGGGCACTTTGCAGCAGAGATAAGCGGCTGTTTCAGTCTTTGACGTTCGCAACTTACGAATACCTCCTGTTTACTAAAAGTGGTCATTTCACTGACACTTACCAAATACACTTTCTTCCCTTTGTCTAGCTTGTGGCGTAGCTTTTACAGCTGTTATTTTTTAAAAAGCTCTTCCTTGCAGACAACCTATTGTGGGTTAACATCAGCGGTCATAGTTTGAAAACGACTTAGATCGCCGTTTATATAGCCCTTTTCATTAAAACCAACTAGGTTACAGACTGTTAGAAATATATAGGCAAAAAATATTCACTGAAACCCGTCGTGTAGGATTCAGTTTATGAGGATGTTTAAAAACCAGCGAGACAGTGCTTCCAGTAACTACGTGTTAAGTTGGCATAAAATGTATTTATAGTTATTCCCTTTCTCTCATCATGGCAGAAGTGAAAAACGGTTAATGAGGGATCATATTTGAATGTCAAATTGGTATATACTAGATCGCAAGAAAGATACCGCATTACTTAACCAACATTTCTACTTTGCATACTTAGATGCACAAAATCTTGAATAAGTTAAAAAATTCGCAAATCACTGCGAAATTAGCATAGGTAGCGTCCGACTAATTATCTAGATAAAATTTGCCAGTCTCCGCAGATGTTAGGTTTGTTTTAGCTATGAAAATGCTTCGCAGATAACATCACAACACATAACTACACATAGATGAAATATAATACCTCCAGAGAATTTTCGCTTTTGAAATTCACATGTCAGTTCCTCTCCGACTACAACTATCTGATTTAAATGTACACATTACACTATTTTATTTCAATTTCTTAACCACTTCTATTTCTGTTAGTGTGCTTCTTTCCTGTTACTTCTAATGTCTGTCTGTGATTCCAGTGTACCACATTGTCGTACACCCAACGCTTCTGTCCAACATTCTGTTTGATTAGCCAATCTCTCTATATTGTTTATTGAAATGGACGGTTAATAAACGAGAGGTGAACTCCGACAAGTCACAGAATTTATAAAACTCATTGGAAATGAGAGGCCTGGAAATTTGTTAAAATCAGGTGTTTTAGATATTTACATGCGACCTCGAGATTAATTCACAATTACGAAATCATGGTCGACATCTTGTTCATCAACAATCTAGCTTTGAAAGCTGGCGAGGTATGGTTCATGACATTATAATTCTATTCATTCTGAAAGATGATCGAAGCAAGTTTTTCCAAAGATACTCCTTTTGACAAGAAAGAGTCATATGCTGACTTGGTAACAGAAGTTGATAAGGCTGTTGAGAATTTCATTTGCAAAGAAATTTTAACAGCGTTTCCAACTCACAAGTAAAGGTGTGTATTTTACCCTGCCTTGTATTCAGAATAATTGCAGAGGAAGCGTACTCTGGAAATGCTCAACTTACATGTTCACCAACTTGGATAATTGATCCTATTGATGGAACGTCTAATTTCGTTAGCAGGTAACACAGCTTTATTTTAACTTCAGATTTCCATTTGTGTGTGTTTCTATTGCCTACTATGTTAATAAAGAGGTATGTTTCCTATGCATTCGACTTGTTTAGTGGATAGCCTGAGCTTGCCGTCGTTTATAATCCGATTTTAAAGTGGTGTTTCCATGGGATTCGCAGTCAAGGTGCATTTCTTAACGATAAGCAGATCTACACATCAAAACTGAAAGGTGAGTGCTATCTGTCTGAAATTCATTCAGCTAGTTGGGCAACCGATTTTGTGTAAGAATATGCATTATCTTTTGAGTTTACAGCTTCATTCCTTTTCATTGTTTTGTTCTGGATTGATTATGAATCGTCTAAAGTGAAATTATATTATATTAACTATAACCGCCACAAAATTTGACTTTTGTTTGTTAGAATAGGAGGGATTTGTTCATCCTCCATTCATCATTTTGGAACTAATTTCTGAAAGAAAGAACCTATCACTCTGCATTCATACATATTTTTGTGTGTAATATTGTAAGCGCTTTTGGTTTTTTCCAGTTGGGTTTAAGGATGTGAGTTAGCTCACGATTTTTTTAAGTGTGGGAAAGCGATAGTGTAGTCCATCATAAGTAGCTAATTTCTGCGGTAAACTAAGTGAAACATTCTTCACCAAGAAAATTAATTGTTATGATGTATTGCATAGTTTAAAAGGGCATGGATAAACAGACACCAAAGTATGTCTGTATTCATAATTTTGTTTACAAAGAGTTTCACCTTATTCGTATATTCCTCCTATAAAAGGTCATTCCTATCTATTGTATCTTGCCAACAGTCAAATTTGGAAAGTATTATCGTCATGACTCATTATTTGAGAAGTTTTATCACAGAAGTGAACAAATAGAGTGAAATGCTACCAGCAGCCTAACCATCACTACTAGGAAGTTTTCGGCTAATTTCGAAATTGGTTCTAAGGTTAGAGTTAAATAATTCCCCAAAATTATTGGCAGACTGCTTTAATTCAGCTTTAGGTGCTGACCTTTGGTATTTGAGCTAAAAGTTCTCAATCAAACATACAAGCCATTTGGTACACTGTCATGTAACATTTGGTTGTTCGTGCACTCACTCTAGTTGCCTAAGCAGATATCACTACCCTTCGTTTCTGATCTGGAGATATATTTCATATTTTGAACGATCAGTTTGTTGTCCTGATTTAGCTTCTAATAGGTGTCTGGTCATATTAAACAAGTACATTGAAGTTTGGTGAATACAAAGATACATTATCATACAATTATCCTGAGCACTTTTCGACAGCGTTCATATTCTGTATAGGGTAAAATAGACTTCTTGGTCAGGAATTGTTAAAAACTTTGTCACGATTTCGGACTGTTTTTGCACAAGCTATCTAAAGTCACTTCAGCAAACAGCGTTTACATCATGTAATTCAACAATTTTAATAGTCAGTTAGAATGATGATATATTATTATCTAATACTGCCAACTGATGCAATGAAGGAGTCTTAATACTTAGTATATTAAAGAGGATATACTAAATTACTATTTGGCCTATAATTAGAGACAGCTATTCTGGGCTTCCGAGCCATAGACGTAAGAAATGTGTGCGATTTACCATCACCATACTCATGGCACCGTGTGACTATCATGATGAACCAGAGTTTATCGTTGTGTATTGGTTACTAGTATTTCATTTTGGTCATTTGATTGTTTTCAACTTGGTTGACTTTTGATTCAGTGAAATTTTACTTTTCATTAGCAAAGTGATTAAAATCACCAGTATAAATTACCTTCTCGTAAAGGAGCATCGTAGCGTGGCAAATCATACTTTCATTTCGGTCAGCTGTGTGTAGTAACTTCACTGTTTACCTATCCATACTTGTAGTTTAATATACACCCCGAGCATTTTATGTACTCATCTTAATACTTATATTTTGTACGTATAGCTTTATTGCTCATGTAGTCGAACTAATCTTAAATTCTTACATCTATACTGTTTAGTGATGTATAACTCCGTGCCGTTGTGTTTTCAATAAATTTTGCCTTAACTACTACCCGTGTTTTGAGACCAAGCACTTGTCTTGTCCAAAGCTCATGAATTGTTTGTCAAAGATTTGACTGAATGATACTGAGAAAAAAAATGCAGTCATCGTTAGAAGTTCTACCAGTATGTGAAAATCATTAATAGCATAAAAAATATTTTGGATCAAGTTGTTGACAAGCACATTTTTTCTCAGATTTATCTCAGGCCTTGGTTTTAACCGACTGGGGAGGTGACCGAAGTCCAGAAGTCCTGGATGTCAAGTCAAACAATATGCGTCAAATCATATCGAAAGCTCGTGGGTGAGTCATGTGTTTGCACAATTAACTATGTACGATGTTTTGACATGTTATTTTTTAGTCTGATTGATGGTATAACCTTTTTGGCTAAAATGCATGAAGTGTCGGAAATCGCTGGTTTAAAATAATGGTCAGTACCATTGAAAATGTCCAGAAAAACCCATCTGAGCTTTAAATTTCACTTAGTATAGTCCAAAAGTCTTATCATTTCGTATCAACTGTTACTTTGTTTTTGTTTATTTTGAAAAGTAGACAGCCTACGTAGCTTTTACATAACATGAAGTATTACGACAGAGGTTCACATTTAAATTAACCAGCTCACAGAACACAAATAAATCAAAAATTATTTATCGGTTATTAAAGTCAGTTGTTCTGTTGAACGATCTCATGCATTCTTTGTGTTATTCATAACAATTATATCAGTAAAACAGTTAAAACTAGAAACAAATAGGGTGCAGCATCTTGAATCTTTTCTGAGTACTCTCTAAAAATAGTGTGAAAATGTTTTGGCTAAATGAAAGCAGACCGCTTCACAAATATCCTAATACCTTGGCGTGCAGTATTTGTACTGTTGAAGTTTCCACTTAGTCCTGTACAGCTTAGAGGAAGTTCATCCAGGAAAATAAGTTATTTAAAAATGGTAGTACCCTAATATCTTTGTTCTTTGTAAATCATGAGCTTTAGAATACTATCCTAGCTTTGTTGTTCTCAAGTCTTGAGTAATTTGTGGCTAAGCTTTGACGTCGGTTTATATATGATGATCAGTTTTACTCTACGTGGGAACGAGTTCGGTGTTAGATAGAACCCTGAAATCAACTGAATTTTCAGAGTAGAGCTATGCATGAAAGTGCAGCAGTTCAGGTGGCCACAATTCATAAAGGCATACATAAAAATAGAGAATGGAAAATGCAAAGAAACTATAATAAAGTGGAAATAAACGTCATTAGGAACAATTACATGGAGGATAATGAGGATTTAGTCGATATGGGAGCTCATAAAGAGTTAGTACATCTAACCCATGGAGGACCATTTTAAGTAATACCAAATCTTTAAACAAAACAGTTAATTCCAGCAAATAAACGAATAGTGATTCAATGAGTCAGGAATAATTTATCACATACAGAGTGGTATCGAAAACTTAACGAAAAGTTACTCAGGTTTGAAAAACGAAGAAACTTTGAATGTCTGCAACACAAGTTGTGCAATTTTACTTTCACATCGATTCTTAGTAGTTTGTACTAACACGGAGCAACTGCAAATAGTAAATAAATATCAAGTTATAGAAAGCGTTTTTCATAATTGGAAATAGTATTACATTGAGTCGCTATTGATTAAGAGATGTCACATTCAGATATTCAGGGTATACGGATGTCAAGAGTCAAACCATAAGGAGACCTTAATTCATGTTTCGTTTTCGTTGGGGCACATTTGAAAGTTGTGTCCTTAGCGTTGTGGAAGTGTATGTTGCCTTCCTGATTCACAGTTCTGTCAATTGATTAGATGTTACAAACGACCTCCTGTAGAACTAATTAATTCGATGGTCGTATAGTAGTTGTTATGGTTGTCTAGTTCTAAGTACAGTGATCTGGTTGTACTGATAATCTATATAATGTGATCATTGAGTAGCATCACGTTTTTGTACATAGTGTTGCAGTTTTTCGCCTAAACAAGTAAAAACATTTCTTGCCCAAGTAGCTGCAGAGCAGCTGCTGAATGCTTCTGAATGAAGACATCAGAGTGTTTCCTACTAATTAAGATAGCTGGCAATAAATCAAGTGAAACCAACGTAAGCCGTTCAATGACAAATGTGAATTTCATGTGACGCATCAGTAACTAATGAACTGTCATTGTCATTTACTCCTCTTAACTGTAGATTATATAGTTTGTGAGAAAAATGTAGCTGCTAATCTCTTTTTTCTCGTAACATGCATTACCAGACAACTAATAATTGACAAATACAGTTTGAGATAACAGGATGTGGATATTTGGCTTTTATTATTGGACACTTCACTGATCTCCATGCATGTGATGTGAAGTGCAGCTTGTTTCCTTTGAAACTGCTAACTTTGAAATATACTTTGTACATATTGTGAATCTCTTACCTGTGCATTTCTCTAGTGTGGATAGTATTCCTTTTCCCAAGGGATTGAAGTTTTAATGGTAATTATTTCATCACGTAGTTTTCTTACATTACGTAAGAGTACCTAACCAAGTTCTTTAATTTATTCATTATTTTTCCTAACATGTAATTTCATGTTTTGTTATCAGGTGATATTAACAACTCTTTTAGGTATTTCCACAACCTTTTAGAACACTATATAACGGTGCAGTTTTGAAGCGCAGTTAAGAAAATTATATTCTTCGCTTACCTGTGTCTTTATGGTCGAATTCGAATGTTAGTCAGCTGAAGCCCGACTTCTTTTTGGCTTTATTTCTTTCAGCAATTAGTTCTATGCCTACGAATGAATTTTCCACTATCTTGTAAATATTTCTTGACGAAGGCATAAATACCTTTTAGTTTCTTCACGTGGTTTTATTATAAAAAAATGTTTTCATCAGTGCTCTGTAGCAGCTCATCGTACAAATGTTATGCGAACTGTGTTATTTCCTGCTACAGGTTTATTCGCAGAAAACGTATCTTTTGTACATGACATTATTCCTTCATGTGATGCTTAATATCTGAAAACTGAAGTTTATCTTCCACTTCCTGTTCCATTTTAACTTTTAAGTCCGACGAAACTTTATTGACTGCTTCAAGACGATGTTTTGCCTGAACTTTATCACAACACAAAACCTAGGTTTACTCTTCCAGGGTTTTCGACTAATATATTGACTTTAGATAAAGCAGTAAGAAGACGTAATTTGTCTGAATCGTATAATGTATTTGCGCAACACATTTCGAACAATCTGATCACACAGGGACTTGTCATAGGAATATAAATGAAATTAATAAAGAGGTAAGAGGTGAGAAAATATACTTAGGTCAAGTTAAAAGGACATATTCAAGGTCAAAATAACAATGAAGACCACTAAACCGAATAGCAGAGGTAATAGTACATCTACTATCGTATCAAAACAAAATTTACCAAATAAGGTTTAATGTGATGACGAATTGTTTTTGAACGCATAAAGGTGGTTTAAACTTTCTAATTGCTAGGGCTTTCACAAACTTAAGGATACGCCCCAAACACGTTTTATAGATACGTTTAAAAGATCTGATAACATCAATTTTATGTCCTGTCTCTATAATATGTTTCGCAATAGAAGAGCTAGGTCACCTGTTCTCGCCATTAATAGGGTTCTGAAGATTCCATTTGTTTCTGGAGCCATTTAGAAATATGCTCTGAAGCCCTTACTTGAAGAGATCGATGAGTCCCCCCTATGTATGCGCGTTCACACGTACATTCAAATTGGTAAATACAGTGGGATGTGACGTCATTTTTCGCATGTTCAAAAGGCTTTAATAGATATATTGGCTCCACATTCTCAATTATTATGATATTGGCTGCATAAAAAGTCTTTTTGACAGCATCGTTCAATCTTTGTCTACTTATCAAGCAGCTATGATACCCGGTATACGGTAGCTTTATGTCCACGTCTTTCTTAGGGGTGAGTTGCAGAGTGGGTCTTGGTGTTCTGACTACTTTATATCTCCTGATGAACTTGTCTGGATAATTGTTATCAACCAGAGTTTGTGTCAACTTTCTTTCTTCTTCATCAAGTGTGTCTTCAGTGCATATTCGTTGGATTCTAATGAAGTGGCGAAAAATGACGTCACATCCCACTGTATTTACCAATTTGAATGTACGTGTGAACGCGCATACATAGGGGGGACTCATCGATCTCTTCAAGTAAGGGCTTCAGAGCATATTTCTAAATGGCTCCAGAAACAAATGGAATCTTCAGAACCTATTAATGGCGAGAACAGGTGACCTAGCTCTTCTATTGCGAAACATATTATAGAGACAGGATATAAAATTGATGTTATCAGATCTTTTAAATGTATCTGTAAAACGTGTTTGGGGCATATCCTTAAGTTTGTGAAAGCCCTAGCAATTAGAAAGTTTAAACCACCTTTATGCGTTCAAAAACAATTCGTCATCACATTAAACCTTATTTGGTAAATTTTGTTTTGATACGATAGTAGATGTACTATTACCTATGCTATTCGGTTTAGTGGTCTTCATTGTTATTTTGACCTTGAATATGTCCTTTTAACTTGACCTAAGTATATTTTCTCACCTCTTACCTTTTTATTAATTTCATTTATATTACTATGACAAATCCCTGTGTGATCAGATTGTTCGAAATGTGTTGCGCAAATACATTATACGATTCAGACAAATTACGTCTTCTTATTGCTTTATCTAAATTCATAAAGGGAACTAATTGTTTTAAATATATTGGCGACAATAGGTCGTAATAGGCTATCCAAATTTATACATTTAATACATTAAATAGCGAAACGTCAGTAAAAACAATATCGTTTTGTTTTTCATTCATTGGGAAATACAAAAACCTTTATTATAATGATTATACATTTATTCCCCTTAATGAATTTGAACAAAGCAAGAACTACAGTTTAGCAGAATAAAATGGTACCACCTTTTATTTCGTTGCCTTCTCGTCAGCTGCTTACAGGGCAATTGAACTCTGTGCAAGTATGTTAAAATTGTTTTGTAGATACATTTAATAATGTCTTTGCCCTGTAAGCAGCTGACGAGAAGGCAACGAAATAAAAGATGGTACCATTTTATTCTGCTAAAACTGTAGTTCTTGCTTTGTTCATATCCAAATTTAATCCATCGGTGTAACGATACCGCTTTACATAGAATATTCTTTTCCCATTTAGTGAATATTATAAAACGTTTTATTTCTGTTTAGTAAGAGAAATTAAAACGGAATACCTGAACACTTACAAATTGTGTGCAACTAATTTAGTACTACTTCATATTCTGACGAAATGAACTATTGAAGGTCATATTAAATTATTTCTGTGAAATATTTTCAACTTTGTATCAAACTAATGCTAGTAACATGTGAAAAAAAAAGTATTAGGATGTATTGTAAAATAGCGTTATGTCAATGTACTATTATATGTCCTGATGATTACTTTCATATGTGTAAGTTATAGCCTAATCGTGTAATCGCCATTAATTTACCTATCCTAAATAGCCTCAACTGAATATTTGAAAGGGCAGTGTCAAATGGAAAATGATATATTGCAGTTTATCGTTAATAAACTGTTAGAAAATAAATATATTTAGCAGTTATGCAAGCCATTATATATTGAATCATAAAATCCACTTATCACTTGGATTTTCAGCTGCTGAAATCAAGTTTGGTGGTAATGATATACGTGCATGTATGTATCTACAGTATCAAAATCCATTACCTATAACCGACTAATGGAAATAATACTATTAGTCGGTCAAATTGTAGACTTCTTTCAAGGAGCGCTGAAAATTAACAAAACTGTCAGGAGAAACTTTCAGTAACAGAATAATATATTGAATCAGTCATGTAATGATGATATTTTGACGAAATGCGGTTTCATTTTAAATTGACACCGAATGTAGAAACAATTCACTTTTCTGCAACGAACTATCAAAGTTAAACGAAACTAGAATTTCAACCGATGTAATAAGTGTAAATAAATCAGAAAATATATTCCAGATTATTACGAAAGCTCGTGCCTATCCAAAAAGCGTTGCCACACTGCATGGACAATGGTGTATGAATTGTCTAGTGTACTAAACGAACCAATTAGTTCTGACAAAAGCGTTCCGAATAATTTTTGTTCAGCTAAGTGATCTCAGATTACAATAAGTGCAAAAACATCCAGTATATATAAGCAGTGTATATTTACGTGTTCATAGTGGTAATTAATGTAAACGATGTGTTTTTCGTTTTTTGAATAGCGTTATTAGAAGACAGAGTTTATCTGAAAAATGTGATTTATGTGTCTAATACATTTTGAACAATCTGATCACACACTTGTCAAATCAGTTTATGTAAAGAATAAAATGAAAATTAAAATAAACAAAATTACACGGGATTTAAGAATATGAAGGGTAATATTTTGATTTGACGCTAGTAACTAGTGTGATGCATCTAGTTCTCTCTTTGGTGCAGACTGAATTCTATCAGTCAGGTTGTAATGTGGCCTCCAACCATCTAATATCATCACAAACAATGTACACCGTGATGGCGAGCTACCTAGAATGGTGGCCACATTACAACCTGACTGATAGAATTCCATCTGCACCAAAGAGAGAACTAGACGCATCACACTAGTTACTAGTGTGAAATCAAAAATATCCACTACAGTCCTATAGGAGGTCATTGGTAACGTCTCTGACTGCAGCACTGGGTGACGCGGGTTCGAATCTCAGAAGGGACATGAGTTCCTTCAAGGTAGCAGATATGCCTTGCTGAAGAGTGCCAACTAGCACGAAACCTAGGTCCAAGGCTTCCTGTGGCCGATTTCCTCCAACCATCTAATATCATCACAATGAAGGATAATAATTATCAATTCGTTCCGTAATACAACCACATAAGTATTACCAAGGTACACAGAGAGAGTGAGAGACTTAACTTTACGAATAGCTATCGCTTCAGCTTATTTCAGTATGCTCCGGTGACTATATTTGTAGATCATCTTGAAGGCTGCTCTGATATTAATCTCCATATTTATATCAATTAAATGTTTTGCTTCAGCTAAAGTTGCTACTCTCTCACCTGCGTGTATCGAGGTATCACAGTCCACTTGTTTTTCTATGCATTTGGGAATAAAGCTATTATTATTATTATTATTATTATTATTATTATTATTATTATTATTATTATTATTATTATTGTTACATATTTTCTCACCCTCACACTCAGAGCGCGATTACTCCTCCCTGTGTACATATGACCATACACACACACACACACACATGTAAATTTGTATATGTAATGGAATGTGACAACAACCAGTTGTGCGATGTTTAGGCTTGTAGCAGAGCGAATTTTTGACTTTCTCCTTAACCTTAGATAAGTTTTACGGTTGACCGAATTGAGTTCCAGTCTTAAATTCCTACTATTTATTTCCTGATTGTAATTTGATTTGATGTAGGCATCTTGCTTTAGGACAGAATAGACTGTAGGCTTTAAAGCTAACTAACCTCTAAACCAATTCAAAAACTTCAAAGGATATCCGTCAGTGTTTTATTCTCATCATATAAAGTATCAGAAGTACAATTACACTGAATCCTCTGGTTATATTAACAAAAGTAGTATTAATCATTATCCTTCATACTCTTAAATCCCGTATAGGTAGGTAGTAACCTGGGGTTGTAGTGAGAAGTCGTGACCAGTAGGGCGCAGCAGGTCGGGCGTGAGGACAAATACTCGCCGAAGACATTGGCTAGGGGTCGCGCTATGTCGTGAATTGGCAGAAGTTAGAATTCATGGACCATTGGATCGGGTCCCAGTGGCTTAATGGTATACGAGCTCGCCTTGTAACCAGAAGGTCCTGGGTTCGAATCCCGGTGGGCGCGTACTGTTGAAGAGTCCCAAACAGCTGTCCAGTACTCCCAGGTTTTCCAATGGTTCTCTAACTAATGTCAGCTCATAATGAAAATCCTGTAACCAATCGAATCCCTACAAACCAACACATAAATATTTGTTTATTTTAATTAGACTTTTATTTTTCATATAAATTAATTTGACAAGTAAATATTTGATCAAATTGTTCAAAATGTATTGCGCAAATAAATAAACCTTGTCTTCTAATAATGGAAAGTGTCTAGTAAGAATAAATTTGATCGGCTAAAAATATCACAACAACTCTGCAACACATAAGCTGCTGCGATATATCATAACTTGTTATTTTATCTATTTTGTCAAGAAAATGTGATGCCGCCATGTTACTTCACTGCGGGCTATTCTACTTTTTTTTATTATAAGCAGCTTGTTATTTAACTTCAGTAATGTTGGATAGACTATCATTTGATTCCTTAAGTATTATTAATAACCATCCTAATTTTGAATGTGCTGTATATTACAGTGCTATGTGGTGGTATATTTCTGGTTAGCGAGAATAAATATTTTTTTTAAAAAAAGCACTACTGGCATTTAAGCGCTTGGGTGACTTGAACAACTATTTTCCCCTTATATGAATTTTACATGTAGTTTTGAAATAGATAAAGACATAGATTACTACCAATGTTTCTTGTTCATCATTTCACTAACTGAATTGATCTAAGTAGATATTTTTTTTTTAAAATTTTACAAACACAGAGTACGTACAATGGGTTCAGCAGCTTTGCATATGTGTCAAATTGCTGCTGGTAATGGTGATGTGTTCTTTGAATTTGGAATTCATTGTTGGGATTATGCTGCAGCTATACTCATTGTTCGTGAAGCAGGAGGTTACTGTTGTAACTTTGACGGTGGGTTATATATTAATTTTCGTCTTCCCTATTTCTATCATTAATTAAATTTTGAGTGTTTTGGTAAGGATAAGTGAACGGACTAACCGAGAACATTAGCTGAATTCTGGTCGTTGCATTGGTTTGTTAATTTATGCTAGACTGCATAAAACCAAGCAAATTCCTTCATTGTAAAGAACCGAATTTGAAGTAAATGTCTGATCTAATAATGCTGTCAAATGATGAACTATACTTTAGTCAACTTTTTCAGATCGAATAACCTTTCTGTTATTAGATGTTATTCTTGCATGTACTTGTACTAATGAGGTTTACAGAAAGGTGTACGTTTCAAACTGAGTACAACTTCGTGACCAGGTTCGCTTTCTTATTTAACGTTACAAGCAATATCTGTTTTGTAGAAATCACCTTTATGTAAACCTCATTGGTACAAGTAAATCCTTAACAACCTTAGTTCTCCTCTTTTCGATGAACCCGTCATTCACTAATGATTTTATATATTCTTGGACTATTTGGATATTACGCTCTGTATAACTAACGTCAGCGTGTGAAATGCTACATTGGCAGAAAGCAAGGCGATAGCCGTAGTCTCTTTCCTCTCCTTTTACTCCGACCCAGCACAAGTCGAAATATCTAACGCTAGTCGCAGAATAGTTTACATTATCTTCTGTAGAGCTCATATCATTCGATACGAATAACGACTTTCCGTGAATAAGATAATACTTAATAATGCTTTACAATCAACCTACTGATTAGTAAAGTCTATACTTAGTATTTTTCCAAAGAAGGATTGAGTTATTCACCAGAATACCTTTTTGGTATATTAATATTATAGGGTGTTTGTAATTACCTTACTGCTTAACCTGTTCTCCTATATCATATAAAATAAGGAAAATATAATCATGAGGTTACATTAGAGCTTGTTACTTTCTTTAAAAGCAAATTTTCACGACTAGTGACTGAACTTAATCCCAACCAGTAAGCATGATTACATGGTCGTTCAGTAAAAATTGACTGTGAAAAATCCAAAGGAGTATTTGACATGCATTTCAGTCTTTTATTTTTCTAACTTGTTTTTCTAAATACCATCTTTGTTAAAGGCTAGAAACTCCACTAGAAAGGCGAAGACTAGCAAGACATTAGATTCCAGTCAGTTGTCTCGTCTTTTATGGATACTGGTTACGTCACCGTTCAAACTGAACAAGTTTATAGATAAGGCATGAGGATATCCTGGACTGATTCTGATTTATTATTATATTCAAGTCTAAATTAACAGACCGTAAACGTATGTTTTAAACCATTACTCTAGTAGTTGTCATCTTAAACTGCCTTATTACATCAGCGAATTTCGATGTGACTGGTTGGTAGATTACTGATTGAATATCGACTCCTGATATATAAGGTGATACGGAATAAGATACTGGTACTATCGAACGACTAACGCTTTTATGTTTAAGTTCCACTCAGTAAGAAGATTTTATTACTAAATATAAAATAAATTGATTTTGTTTAATTTAATAGTATTTACCACACCTATATAACAATACACTGTTTATAACCGTGCAGTTTTATCCTAACGTCTCTAGTCGTTTTCACTGTATTCAGCCTGATATCTAGCGACAAACTTGTATGTTTCCCCAAATTCCCTATAGGGAATCCAGAAAGTGCTTGACCGTTTGCATAAATAGTGTCATCCTGTTCAGGTTTCACAAATAGAGTTACCAGTTAGAAAGATGTTCACTTCATATGAAGTTTTTCTTTTCAAATAATTGTGTATACGTCGGAGATTTTTAACTTTATCACTTTATATGTATAAGACTTGGCCACTATGGTAGTGTGTAATTCCAAATTAATTTATTTATTGTGGATATGTCACACAGTGAAACAATGTTATCTAGTCGATGACGTCTGGAACAAAGTCTGTTGTTGGTAATCATATCACTTATGACATGTTATCAATTGATATGATTATGAACAATAAAATGTGTTCAAAACTTCATCCAGTAAACAACACTGATTTACTGTGTGATATTTTCTGTATACAAATAAATATGGAGTATATCCTTTCATCCTTAATTTTTTTTTTGGTGATTGAATCTCAATTTGATGGCTATTTGTGTAGTATACTGATGATGCTATCCGCATTCTTACTTTTTTGTACCAGGTAAACCTGTAGACCTAATGGCAAGGAATGTAATATGCGCAGGGACACAGGAATTAGCGAACGCGGTCATCCCTCTTATTCGACCAGTTGACTATGCAAGGGATTAATTTTAAGAAGTGAGAAGTGAACAAACTGCAACAAAAAAAAAAATATTTAGAATTAAAATTATAAACAAAAGAAACCATCCATTACTAAGATCGCGTACAAATGCAAGCATGAGAAAATATGCCATATCAGATTTACTTCTTTTCGAAAGTTTATTGTATCACTTTTATATCTTTTCACTGTAGCATTTATCTGTGTATGTAATGAAATTGTGCATGCGTGCAGCTTTTGGGTGTCTATCTTTTTCTTTTTTTTTTATGCTAACTGTACAATTGAACACTTCTCTGAAAAATAAATTCTGAGGAAAAAAGGAAAACTTTGAACAGTTACCAAATATGTTAGAGAGTAGAATCAACAGATCTTTATTGAACTCGTCTTACATATTATTTTTTTCTTAATTTCTATTATATAGTTTGGTAATTTTTTTTGTCTATCGTAACAATTAGCTGCTATTTTCGTATTATCAGTTATTCTTGTGGTATTTCAGTTTTTATACAAGTAAGAACTTACAGAGATTTATATATTCAGAGTGTAAGTTAAGTGTAGGAAAGATGAAAAACAAAAAGTAATAATAATTAATTCGGATTAATAATATAATCTGTAGTTTTTGTTTGCAATTTCTTTTTTTCTTTTTTTGCTGTCTAACTTCGGTTTGTATTTGATTAAATAAATACTCATGAATCCGTTTGAATTATTCAAGGGATGATGGTCAATCCAATAAGCTGATTGATTGCATTCAACACAACTGTTCTGAAAGTTTTACTGCCTTTTCAAGATTACACATTTTATAGTTGAACAATCTAACCTTCGCCTAACCATCGCCTCCCCCGACGGGCATTGCTACCTGATATAGGTGCAGGTTGGGAAAGAGTAAGTGGTGGCCAAACAAAAAAATGGCATCAATCCATGAAATCCATAACAGTTAAACTGAGTCAGGTAGGGAGATGCAGACTTCCGCGTTGGGGCCCTCGGGACTCTAAGAATCAATGGCTGGAGACAATAGGTGACATGGCTCAAAATCGTTGTCAATGGCTTACGCAGATTTATTCAGTCTCTGTAATCTTTCATATTCCTTTCTACCATTACTCATTCTGTTTCACTCTTATACTTGTCAAAACTCTATTGATTCTCTTTACTCATCTTCTTGTCTACGTTTGTGTGCTCTTTTGAACGTGGCAACTCGAACTGCTGCACTTCGGTGCCAAGTTCTGTGTTGAATCCAGCCAGCCAGCCGGCTTTTCAGAATAGATATACAACTGGTGTCACAACAGTATAGAAGATGTCTTCTCGGCTGTATTTCATTTCTAATAATTACGGAGTATGTTGAGTGAAACACTACAGTTTATTTATTATTATTTCTCATACATTAATCCAATGAAAAAAAAGTAGCTACTAGTGCGATCAAGTAAACTAAGATGACTGAAACATTTATGCAGTGTGTCTAATGGACCAATTTACTAGAATTATATTTTTAATGGTTGTTTACAAATGGTGGCAATTCACGAATACATAAGTAGTTGGGTTGGGGCTGTTTGATCTAGGCACTTGACTTCCAATTAGCGAGTCATGGTTACGAAACCCGCTCCCATGCACCAAGATTTAGGCAGCCCCGGCTAGAATAACCAGCCCTCTTACAATAGGCGTGATACATTGTCAACTGCATTGAGTCTCAAGTGGTTGTTAATTACCCTTGATGTATTAGCAACCATTAAATATATTTTTATAATAAACTAAGATGGCTCTTTTTTATATTGCTGTCTAGCAGTTCCTGTCTGCAGAAAACTCAAAATACTAGTTCTCAAAAGATACCCATTTGGACATCGAATAAATAAGACATTCCGGTGATTTGGTTCACTTAGCCATACAATTGCAATTATGTATACTTTGTCTGTGTGCATTCAGTTTGTGAAGCACTCCAGAAAAACGAATCAGTCTAGAATACTATTCACATCACCTAAATATTTTGGGATGGTGAAGATTAACCAGAAAATATAACTAAAAGTGGGAAGATTAGTGAGTTTGGACAAGAAGTTGCGTATGAGCACAAGGCATACACTAGATGGAAGTTTTAATACTAGCATTTATAAGAAACCATCACATTCTAACAGGTACTTAGACTTTGAATCATCCCACCCAAAATGGGTAAAGATGGGCAAAAGAGTCAGGAGTCTGACCCAAACGTCAGACAATTTAACGAAGATATGCGTCAAATGAGGGGAACAGTATTACGAAATGACTTCCCACTTCAATTCATTTAAAATTTTATCAAGACCAATTGGAAAAATTGCAGTACTAATGTAAACAATAAAAATAATATAAATAACAGAATTTAAGGCGTCGATAGTACTATTGTGTTAAGAAGGCACATCAAAGGCTCTACCTAGGACCCACAATAAGGTTCGGAATAGGTTAGTATCTTTAAAAACCAACTGACTGGGGTAAACCTTGTCGTCTTAAGGATCCAATAAGGAATAATAATATCATCTACTAAATAGCATTTCAATTATATATGTCAAACTAGTAGATCGAATGCAGTCAGTTTATCAGAACATAAGGATTCAGCTAGATCTAGAATCGTTGACCCCACTGAGTTGAACAATCTTGGAGGAAGCTTGCTCATTGTCATCCATGCACTTACATGTAATCACACAATGTGATGGGTTAAGATAAAATGTTACAAATATAGTTAGGTGGGGGGTTGATTACTGACACTGTATTAATCGAGTCAACAGCAAACACATACAGTCAAATTAACGCAACACTTATCCCGCCGGTGGCATACCTGTTATATGACTCTCGCCGACGCACACCTGAAAACAATGGTCGGCCTGAAAATTATGCGCTACCGATATCACATGCTGGAAATTCCATACTTGTACCAAAAATACGGTGTGGAATCAAGCTATAATAAGAAAAAATCAAAAAGACAAAGGATTTCGACAACTATATGAAGAAATTAAGGTCATGTGAATAGAGTAATATGTTTACGAGGAACGAACTGTGCTCCAAATGTCAGCATTACTATGAGTTATATCATATCGTCTTACCTAGTATGGAATTTTCAAAGTTTTGTTTAGATATTGGAGAATTAATTATCAAGTTGTTTTTTTCCTTCACATTCCCCAGTGGAACATAGGGCTTCAAGCTAATGACTTGAAGTTTTTTTAGCAGTGTTTATTTTAGAGGATGGGGTTGCTAGCCTCATGCCCAACCTTCCCTCTTTACCAGCACTATTTCTGGCTTAGCGAGGTAAAGGAGTGCGCCGGCCGGGGATCGAACCCCGTACCATATGCATGGTCGGTGAGCGTCCTAACCGCTATGCCACCGACGCACACTTATCAAGTGATAGTAATAAATGTTATCAAAGTCCAAAAAATCAAGGACTTGCAGTCCACTACAATGTCCATATTCCATCCTTAAGTTAGGTATCATAGGATCGCATTATCTCAAACTAGAAAGCTTTCGAATTGTGTAGGATATGGGTGTGAGTGTTGTATTTAGTTGTGATAATAATGTAGGCTTACACTTATAAAATTCAACGCATTTATAGGCTAATAATTTTATCAAATTATTGAACTTAATTCTGCATCTGCTGGAAGAATATACAATAGTGTTTTGTAAAATCTACTATCTTGTTTTATTTTTTAAGGACAATTAGATTATATGGTTGATAGATAACAGCCGGGCCACAGGTTCAGTGAACCAAACTAAATGTTTTTATCTACTCTACACTTCCCAGCGTTTGACTTTCCCTATTAAGCAGAAGGTCTTAACACAAACTTGTTTTTCACTCTAAGACATCTATCAATTCCTTGAGTTCCAAGTGGAACAAAGGACTTCAGCACCACATCTCCATTTCACTCTGTTATCTGCAGTCATTCTTAGCTGGCCCCGCGATTACCCATAATCTTCCACCTCTTCTGTGTCACTCTGAGACACCCAACTCGGTTCATATTAGGGTTCCATTGCAGTACCTAGTGCGTGATGTCACTTCACAGTCTCCTCAGTGTATGCACAATTCGGCTCCATTTTCTCATCTGTGCCCCCCCCCCTGTAATTGAAACGATGCTACCTAGATAAATGAAAGAGGTGAATTCCTTTCGATTTCTCCGAGTAACGGTGACGGTTGTAAAGTTAAACTAGGTAACTCCGCCGCCTCCATCTTATACATGTTCACTTGAAGACCAATCACTGCTGCTTTCCATCAATATTCTCCTGAAAAAAGTCCATATTCGTAGTTTTCGGGGAATTCGCAGCGAAGATTTCCTACATAAACCATATATCCTTTAGAGGTTCCAAGCTTACCTCGTGTCGCAATAAAGGATTCCTGCATGCATGATACTAATGAAATGAATAAAGTATATATTACTATTACCACTAATACTAATACTATTATTATTATTTTTACTCCCTTGAGTGCCAAGAGGAACATATAGTTTCTATAACACGTCTCCATTTTCTCCTGTTCTCTGCAGTCCTCTTCATCTAGGCCCACGATTTCCCATCTCCTCCTCACACAGTCTTCCCCATGTCACGCTCAGACGCCAAGCTGTCCGTTTCCCACTGGGAATCCAATCGAAGGACTAGTGCGTGATGTCGCCCAGCAGGGTCTCCTCAGAACGTGTCCGTTGTATCTCCATTTTCCTTGGTATATTTATTGAGTAATAGGCACTTGAATGGTTCGTTTCTAGAGTTTCTATCATATCAACTTGATATGATTATGAGCAATAGTTTGTGCTTGAAACGACATCATTTAATATTATGGTACAACACTGTGTGATTTATCAAAATAAAAATATTATCCATAATGGAGTTATACTTCACCACAGTGCCCAAGCTTTGTACTTATTCAGAACAAAATACTTAGAGCGAACAATTGTTTTCAATAAATTCTCCTTCAGGCTGTACAAATAAATATCCATTAATTTAAACATACGTTAGCCAGTAAAGGCAAACTAGAATTGTATCAGAAAGTGTATTGTGGAACAAGTATAAGATGGGGTGGAACAATAGTCAGTTAGTTTTTTAGTATGCATGGTCAGTGAGAACATGAGATAAAATGAGATGAAATTATTTAGTTTAATGATGTGTGTGTACATACATAAATATAGTCAACAGAAAATTACATGTTTGGAAAGTGAGTGTATTCAGGGTGTGTGAGACAGTATGCAAATAAACCAACGAATGTGGCGGACTAGACATAAGTTCAAGGTCGAAAATAACGACAATAAAAATGATTGTAAAGTAATAACGATGACAGGGTGTAAAATTACAAGAACTATTGGTTAATGATTGCCATTACTGACTATTGTATGCTTAAATTAATGGATCTATAATTGTAGAGCCTGAAGAAGAATTTATTGAAAACAATTCTTCGCTCTAACTATGTTATACTTCTATCAATGATATGGTATTACATATAGTTCAGCCAGATAACATAATATCATGATAATTCATCTATACTTTAATTAGAATTTTCATGATTATAGTTTTGTCTACCTTATTCAAAATCATTCAGTGATCTGAAATATTCTGTGGGGGCGAGGGGAGGGGCGATTTCTCAGAAATTTCATACATTTATTCCCCTTAGTGAATTTGAATAAAGCAAGAACAACAGTTTTTGCAGAATAAAATGGTAACATCATTTATTTCGTTGGCTTCTGATCAGCTGCTTACAGGCCAAAGTCATTATTAAGTATATCTACAGAAATAATTTTAAGATACTTGCACAGAGTTCATTTTCAAACAGAAATCAATCAATCAATAAATGCATACAGTAATTATATATATACATACATGTATATAATATCAAGCGCTATTCCGAACCACAGGTCATGAGGTGGACGTCGCAAGTGTTGAATTCTCCTCAAGCCATCTCCATCAAGAGCTTGAAACCTGATATATGTGTTCAGTAGGAAGTAGTTGTCAGATTTTCTTTGCCCTGGTGACTTGATATTTTCACCTCTCTTTCATCTGATAACATAAAGTCAAAAGTTTCCATTGGTCATTATTGTTCAGAATATATATATATATATATATATATATATAATTACTGTATGCATTTATTGATTGATTTTTGTTTAAAAATGAACTCTGTGCAAGTATCTTAAAATTGTTTCTGTAGTTATGTAACGACAGAAGACAATAGCCAGGCAACATATCGTTTATTGAGGAAATCAAGAGATATTTATATATTTTTATGTACATTATTATTCGTTATTACTAGCAGAGAAGAAGTGTTTTCTGATTGGTTGTTTTCACGCTGAAACTTATTCTGTCATCTCGTTTCGGCCGTTTCTTTGATGGTCAGACCGTGTATCTGCCCACACTAAGTTTTTGTTCTTATTTTTCTCATCACCAAGATCTGCGAAGTAAACATTGATGTACATTGCTGTCTACCAGCATTTCCTCTGTCTCACCTCTCTGTTAATTGACTTTCATTATCTTTCACTGGCTTCATTTGCGTTGGTCTCCTCCCGGATAAGGACATCGTTATTTGATACAGTGTTGATAGGTCTCTTTCATCTGTAGTGTGTTCTGCTTCACTTACCAATGCACCGTAGTAGCGTCTTTCTTCACACTCTTCACTTCTTTATTCAGTGTGTTGTAGAGTGAACTCAGCTTCTCCTTCTGTTGTCCATCTCTGCACTGATTCATCTTCTGTTTCACCACCTGTCTCTCTTCTACTAGCTTCTGCGTGCTCTCACAGAGCCATTCCTCGTCTTCCTCCTCCTTCCTTCCTTCCTTCCTGAAATGGCTATACAGGTTTCCTTCAACGTTGTTCCAGAGAGTTCCAGTGTCCTTCCACACAGGTTTCCTCAGTGATGCCCCACAATATCTCCTATTTCGCTCTGATGGCTGCAGTGAATGTGCTCTTTGTAGTTTTGTCCTTCAGTTTCTGAGTGGTGGTGTTGTACTTGAATTGTGATCAATCTTCGGTTTCTTTGGATGCTTTCAACGTTGGACGTTGAAGGTTCCTTGGACTAGATGATGGTCTGAGCCTACATGTGTTACTCTTCTTGACTTCGTGTCCAGGAGTCTGCGTCTGCACTTCTTTCTCGAGATTAAAATGAAGTCTATTACTTTTATGGTGTATCCATCAGTGAATATTTCTTCAATCAATCCATTTTATGTTTCAGGTGTCTAAATGTGGATATTTTGGTGGGAGTAATTTTTTTCCCATCCATTGTGATATCGGTGTGATGGATAATTTGGTGAAGAAATGTGAAGAGAGGAAACTGATTGCAATTAGAGGACCATTGAAAACCCAGGTGTACTATGCAGCTTAGTAATGTTCAACATTGCACATACGACCTGACCACTTATCACACCTAGAAGCTACAGCTTACAGGATGTATAGTTAATCATCTAGCCGCTGAGTTAAAAAATTCAGTAGCCCATGATTCTAATCCTTTGTTAAATCGCCTTCAGCACCATCACCAACCAATACCACAGGGGATAATTCATGACCGTGACTGTAAACCCAACATTTGAAGAAGAAGAAGAAAATAGGCATAAATCATTGAATCGTGAAACAAGATTACCGCACAGAGAGATAAAATTATATTATTTGTTCGTAAGTATCATGATACTTATCACTACCGATTATTTTGCCGGAAAACAATGTTAGATGCACATGTATTTTGATATGCATTAAATTAAAAAGGCATAATATACACATAAACACATGAAATCTGATACCTGAAAATGTGACCTAGGATTTCCAAATATGTCAGTTTGAGTTTTTAATCAAGTGAATAAATATTTAACTTGTCTATGAAACGAAAACCTCAGTTAGTCTGGCTGATAATAAATATAATGTGTAAAAGTTATACATACCGTTTGACAAATGCATATTTATCAATGTATATATATATATGTATATATATATATATATGTATATATATATATATGTATATATATATATATATATATTTGTTTTTCTAACATATAGTATGTAAGACTTTCGCTGTAAGGTCTCTTAAATGTCAAGGTTGATCGATCACTAAAAAAAATCCAGTGGAATGTCGCAAAACACATGACTACCTGCATGTTTTCAGACGGTATATTTCGTTAATTTTTCCAAAATCATATACTTTACTCATATGATTGTGTGAAATACAAAATACGCATGATAGCAATAATAATCATATAATGTTGTTTGAGCTTTACTAAGTGTAGGTGAAATTATACTTCAGTCAAACCTTTGTAGTCTTTATCATCTATATTACTGAAACAGATAGAAACGATGAGCTTTTTTATTTGGGGTCATAGTATGCTTGGTCATTGTATCACGTTATCGCTAATTTCGATGATTTTACGTTAAGTCAGGTATTTGAGATACAACTGTAATTCTGATATCTTCATTTGACTTGAATAATGTAGACGCATTAATCAAAGCCTCACCTGCTTGTTTTCTACAGCTTAAATATTCATTTTAAATCAATGTACGCATAGTGACGTACATTCATCGTGACTCAAGAATCACAGTAAAAATATGACATAGATTTATAGTAATAGTGGTTGGTAAAAGGCACCATAATGAAAACCTATAGGTCATTGCAAATATTTCCAGCAAAGTCAATAGTGAAAACATAACAGTTCAGTGTTTTATTATCTAGCTTAGTGACTAGTCTTTATGGTTAATCGTCATGATTCGATGGTGACTTTAGATTATTACATTCTTTAGCTGCAAAAGATGAAATTGTGTAGACACTATCTCATCAGGGGACCTGATCCAGTGAAAAGCTTCAAAGTGATTTTTCAGATAATTCATTCACTTGGTGGATGGAGTATCGTGGATTTGGATATACATGTGGTCTACGTCTGAAATTCTGTTTAGGACAAAAAGCGGCCCGGTGGACCGTATGGAATTTTAAGAGATCACACAGCGCGACTTCTCAACGATATCCTTCTCTGAACACGTTTAACTTCTCCTAAGTCTGTTGTGACCACGTAACGGATTTCCTCATTAGCTAGGATTTCATCTGAGGAACCACACTGGGGGGTTTAAAACATTCATAACTGTTATGAACATATAATTTCTAATTGAGTAATTTCTATGGTCGTATTGGATTCTATGATCATCAGTTAATACTGAATTAGAAATTATAATTTTTTATGCGACTATGAGAGTATAAAATACTAAGAATGGAATGGTATTTTTGGGACACAATATTTTTTATACCTTACAACTGCATAACAACTACAAGAAAGTGCACACAAACTGTTACAGGATGTTTATAGTTGTTTAATATATAATCAAACTGTTTCCCTTATTGTGTAACGTAAATAAACATCTTATCTTTTTGTTTCATACTCATGCAAACTACCGCGTTTCTTATTCTGCTTTCATTGTTAGTGTTACTGAAACTGAATACTATGACCTTTTTAAAGCAATGACGCAGTCATTATCTCAGCACATAACTTTTAAAAACTAATGGAACGTTTTTATTCAAAGTAGAAAATGTATTTTTTTAAATAATCACCTGATGTTTTACAGTGCGCAGATATCAGACAAAAAACAAAGTAAAAGTGGCTTAGCGGAACCACCTCAATAACTTTTAGAAGTAAGGTACAATGCAGGACGGAGAAAACTTTTTAGTGAGTTAGTATAAAAACAAATGTTATAAATTATTTCAGTTGTAATGCAGTATTCAATCAACACCTTATTCAGCCAGCTAGTCATACATATGTAGCCCTACAAAACTCACATTCTTCTAAAAGTACATAGAGAAGTGCTACTTCCATATGGAAATTTTGATCCTGTTAATATTTTTCTCTTAATCTGGAAGAGGGAAAGATAGTAGTTAGTTCACATTAAAGTTTGAAATAATGGAGAATATTTAGAGCTCATTTAGGTGTTTTGATAAGTTAAGTTCAGTTAGTTGAATAGTTTAATTGCAGTCAAACTATTATAATCCTTATTAATTTAATTGGTTTACATGGTGTGTGAATACACACCCAACCAGAATCCATGGCTTTCAACTATACTGGGTGTATGTGACGTCAATTAAGCTACATTGTTTTCATAAAATGAGTACGTACCGAAACAGGGATTAATTAAATTTCTTCTTTACATTAAAGTGAACATGTCTAGATACTGTTCCAAGTAGATTATGAAACACATACTAAGCTTAAAAAAAGTATTACTTACTAAATAAGTCCAGCATCGTGAGACTTCATTAGCGTTGTTTACACGTTAAGTACATAAGAATTAATGCTAATTAAGATTTTTGGAAGATTTTCAACTATTAGTGCACACAATTACACAACTATCTGTCAACAACAAATAGAATTTAGTAAAAATAAATTTGTAAATAAACAAAAAAGAGACATTACAGGTTTCACTAAGTATTTGCTATTAATACAGTAGCGGTCAAACCATATAATCAGCACACACTGGTTGATAAAGTCGGTAATCGATAAGGTCTTGCAATTTTCTTAAGCCAGACAACGTAATATCATGATAATTCATCTATACTTTAAGTAGACTTTTCATGATCATAGTTTTGTCTACCTTATTCAAAATCATTCAGTGATCTGAAATATTCTGTGGGGGCGGGAGGAGGGGCGATTTCTCAGAAATTTCATACATTTATTCCCCTTAGTGAATTTGAATAAAGCAAGAATGACAGACAGTTTTTGCAGAATAAAATGGTACCACCATTTATTTCGTTGGCTTCTGATCAGCTGCTTACAGGCCAAAGTCATTATTAAGTATATCTGTGGCGAGAGAGCTGTCTGCTAGCAAAAAGTCAGATGTATGGTCTGACCTTCAAAGAAACGGCGACAAAGAGATGATAGATTAAATTTCACCATGAAAACAACCGATCAGAAGACACTGTTTCTCTTCAAGTAATAACGAAAAATAATGTACACAACAATAAACCACAAAATAATTGAGCAAAGAATATCCTTTTCGATAACTTCCTCTTCTGGCTCTACAATCATATATATATATATGTTTATATACATAGAATATTCTAGATTAGTAGTCAATGACAATATTAGTGTTTTTTTTTAAATAATATCGATTTGTAAAGTAAGATCAATACAATTATAGTTCATAAAAGATGCTTAAATTATAATAATAACAAGGATATAGTAGCAAATAGAATATCAACTAAAATTAGGAAAATTCAGGATCATTCAAACCTAGATCGCCAAGGTAAGGATAATGTTTGGACTTTTGGATGCACAAATTAGGCTTGTTAATATGGATCCCAATAGCTTCAGCAACATTTAGTAGTCGAACTCTTAAGGCAAAATTGAGATTCATCGGTATGCGGTAAGTGACCCTGAAAGCATGGTTAACGTCAATCTTGTGTTCTGTATCCACAAGATGAGATAGAATAGCGCTGCGAACAGATTTTGTCTGTCCTTTGCTTAACCACACAGGCTGATGTTCGGAAATTCGTAAGTCTCTCGACGTAAACGGAAGACCTAACATTCTCATCAACTGAAGATGTTGAAAGACTAAAATCAACACTGGTCGATTGTTGCTATTATTGCATGAATAGTAAACGCAATTCGGATAGTATTTTGACCAAAAAACATAGAGAGGCTTTAGATATTCCCTGTAAAAATGATAACATAATTATAACAATACCGGATGAGGTCTCAGGAGTGGTTATCATGAACAAAGCGGATTACTTTGAGAAGATGAATACTATTCTTAATGATAATCTAAAATTGCAAAACGTCTCCTCTTCTCTGGATCTGATTGAAAAGATAGACAAACAGTTAGCTGAAACATTGAGAAGACTGAAACAACAAGGCTTCATCTCACAGAGTCAGTACACGTCACTTAAACCCACCGGAACGTTCACACCAAGACTATATGGCTCGCCTAAAGTGCACAAAAATGGTGTACCGCTACGACCAGTATTAAATATTCTAAATTCACCATACCATCCTGTAGCCAAATGGTTAGTCGAACTCTTACAGCCTCTTCATACCAAATTCGTGAAACACAATGTGAAGGATACTTTTGGATTCGTTGAAAGAATAAAAGATTTAAATGTTGATAATAAATTCATGATATCATTTGACGTATATTCCTTATTCACCAATGTTTCACTTATGGAAACATTGGCCTTGGTATACGAAGAACTCATAAGACGAAACATCAATATTGGCATTCCTATATCTTTCATGAAAGAGCTTCTCTGGAAATGTACAATGAATGTCCACTTTTTATTTGATAAGGAAATATATTGACAAATCGACGTTGTCACCACTAGGACCCATTCTAGCCGACATTTTCCTTGCGAAACTAGAAAATAGGTCTTTGAAGGATGTTATTAATGAACTTGAATTCTATTGTCGGTACATGGATGATACATTTTTGATTATGAAAAATGAGGAGGAAGCAAAGAACATCCTGGATAAATTTAACGAAGTTCATCCTGCAATAAATTTTACTATTGAGAAAGAAAAAGACTCTAGTATTTCATTTCTAGACGTCCTTATGACCAGAAAAGAGGATGGCACAATAAGAAGTGTATATAGAAAACCTACATCAACGGGTCAGTATATTCATTTTCTCAGCTTTGTGCCCTTGAAATACAAACGGAATCTGGTAAAGTGCTTGGTTCACAGAGCAAGAGCAATTTGCTCGGATGAATGTCTTGATGAGGAACTTAATAATATTTAACGGTTGCTGAGTGAAAATGATCATCCAGAAAAGTTTATTGATAAGAATATGAATCTAAAATCAAGGCAGCCCAAGGTACCAACAGTTCCTAAAAAGGCCTCATTCTTACAAATGCAGTTCCTTGGGGACAACATCAGCGAGATACTAACACAGCGCCTTAGAAATGCGGTAAAAAGAGCATTACCTGCTGCCGAATTACGTTGTCTTAAAAACCACTCCTCTCTTGCGTTCGGGAGTAAGACGTAAACTGCCTAATTTCGCCTCTTCTATGTGTATCTACCAATTCAACTGCTCCTGTGGAGCCAGTTACATAGGCCGTACAATTAAGCGTAATTCTCGTCGAATTTCCGAACATCAGCCTGTGTGGTTAAGCAAAGGACAGACAAAATCTGTTCGCAGCGCTATTCTATCTCATCTTGTGGATACAGAACACAAGATTGACGTTAACCATGCTTTCAGGGTCATTTACCGCATACCGATGAATCTCAATTTTGCCTTAAGAGTTCGACTACTAAATATTGCTGAAGCTATTGGGATCCATATTAACAAGCCTAATTTGTGCATCCAAAAGTCCAAACATTATCCTTACCTTGGCGATCTAGGTTTGAATGATCCTGAATTTTCCTAATTTTAGTTGATATTCTATTTGCTACTATATCTTTGTTATTATTATAATTTAAGCATCTTTTATGAACTATAATTGTATTGATCTTACTTTACAAATCGATATTATTTAAAAAAACACTAATATTGTCATTGACTACTAATCTAGAATATATTCTATGTATATAAATATATATATATATTATAATTGTAGAGCCAGAAGAGGAAGTTATCGGAAAGGATATTCTTTGCTCAATTACTTTGTGTTTGTTGTGTACATTATTTTTCGTTATTACTTGAAGAGAAACAGTGTCTTCTGATCGGTTGTTTTCATGGTGAAATTTAATCTATCATCTCTTTGTCACCGTTTCTTTGAAGGTCAGACCATACATCTGACTTTTTGCTAGCAGACAGCTCTCTCGCCACAGATATACTTAATAATGACTTTGGCCTGTAAGCAGCTGATCAGAAGCCAACGAAATAAATGATGTTACCATTTTATTCTGCAAAAACTGTCTGTCGTTCTTGCTTTATTCAAATTCACTAAGGGGAATAAATGTATGAAATTTCTGAGAAATCGCCCCTCCTCCCGCCCCCACAGAATATTTCAGATCACTGAATCATTTTGAATAAGGTAGACAAAACTATAATCATGAAAAGTCTACTTAAAGTATAGATGCATAATCATGATATTACGTTATCTGGCTTAAGAAAATTGCAAGACCTTATTGATTATCGACTATCGAGTTGTTCTAAAGTAGTAGCGCAATAAACGTCGAAATCCTGTAATTATTATTTTAAAAATAGTAATTTAAGTATATCACAGTTAAGAAAAGAATCGTACCGTACAGTCAGAAGTTATATACAATTAACAAAATGTAGAAAATCACAGTAGAGGCAAAGAAACACCTGAATTTATTTAAAGTCGTAAGTCAAAATAGATCACATATTTTGGGATATTTCTTCACTATGGTAATTTACATTTAGTCACGTCTTTTGTCTGCATAAACGTCACTTTTCAGAAAACATGAGATATACCAATCACTTTGATTGGACACTAGTAACTAGTGTGATGCGTCTAGTTCTCTCTTTGGTGCAGACTGAATTCTATCAGTCAGGTTGTAATGTGGCCACCATTCTAGGTAGCTCGCCATCACGGTGTACATTGTTTGTGATGATATTAGGTGGTTGAAGGCAATCGGCAGGAAGTCTTCGACCTAGGTTTCGTGCTAGTTGGCACTCACCAGTCAGCAAGGCGTATCTGCAACCTTGAAGGAACTCATGTCCCTTCTGAGATTCGAACCCATGTCACCCAGTGCTGCAGTCAGAGACGTTACCACTGAGCTATTCGGCCTCGCGATTGGCCTCCTGTAGGACTGTAGTGGATATTTTGATAGTGGTAACGTCTCTGACTGCAGGTAGCACTGGGTGATGCGGGTTCGAATCTCAGAAGGGACATGAGTTCCTTCAAGGTAGCAGATACGCCTTGCTGACTGGTGAGTGCCAACTAGCACGAAACCTAGGTCCAAGGCTTCCTGTGGCCGATTGCCTCCAACCACCTATTATACCAATCACTTCTCAGGAGAATCTCAGTCTTCACTTTTTAGGATACCCGGTTAAACCGTTTTAACCAAGCACATTATACACTTCTTACATTTACTCAAAATATCTTTCTCTCTAAGCAGGTTTGCCGCATAAAATCCACACAACCATGGCACCTATAAGTTGTTATACTAATAACACTATGCTGTAGAAACTCTTCAATAAACTAAGGTAAACGAATTAAATACTACGCATATGTAAATTATAGTGGTTCAAAATTACCCATAAACTAGTAGGCAGATTTTTAACAGTTTTTCAGCTTCGAATAAATCATTTTCTGACAGATGTGTTACTGAAATAGTCACCTAAAAGTTTATTCGAATAAGGTAGTATATTTTGCAACATCGTACAAAAGTGCATACTCTAAGCAGCTGATGAGAAGACAACAAAATAAACAATGTTACTATTTTATTCTGCAAAAACTGTTGTTTTTGTTTTATTCAAATTCATTAAGGTGAGTAAATGTATGAGAAATCTGTTTTTCACTTGTTGATTTATTCGTTAGAAAACTAATATATCAATCTGGGGAAATGTTCAAATTTTCGCCTAGTTATCCGTTTCTGCATCCTTGATTTGCAATAACAAATAATCAAGCAATAAAGGTTAATAAAGCAGGATTTAATGAATTCATCAAATTTCTGTAGAACTCGTCAGCTGAATACTCTACATACACGGATATATATACTTTTGAAATTACATTGGGAGATAAGTAAACAAATTATATTGAATTATTCATGCAGAAAGACAGGTGCGAATGTTTTTTCAGGTCATGTTCAAACAGATCCGTGTATGTAGAGTATTCAGCTGACGACTTCTACCGAAATTTGATGAATTCATTAAATCCTGCTTTATTAACCTTTATTGCTTGTTTTAAATTCGTATCGGGAAATAAATGTTTTTTCAACAAATAATTAGTTTGATCGATCCTTTGGTAAACGCATCCACTGAACCTTTTGTTAATTAACAAAATAAAATTTGTTGCACACAAACTGGCAGAGCTAACTTTCATTTTCTGCTATGAAATTGCCTTCAAGTAAAGTATGGAAAATGTTTTTTGATAATAACTCACGATATCATTTTAACCAAGCAACGTTAATAAGGAAAGTAGGGTTTTGAAATAATAGAGAAGATTTGTAGCTCAGGTGGATGATTTGCAATTAATAGTGTTCTCTGAGCTGGTTGGTTTAGTTGCGAAGCTTCCGTCGTCAATGGCGAATGAAATCTAACGGACCTATTTTACCTCGATTCTATGGTAGACCGAAACTACACAAACCAAATATTCCCTTACGACCAATCGTTTCGCTTCCAGGAACACCAACATATAATCTATCTAAAGAACTTTTCAGGAAATTAAATTACCTAACAGAATCATGCGACCATTCTATCAATTCGTCAATCCAATTTTTAGAGAAAATCAAAAACATTCAAGTAGAAGACAATGAAATAATGGTGTCCTTTGATGTCACAGCATTATATACTTCAATTAGTCCAAAACTAGCAACAGAAACTATGCAACAATTACTCTATAGTGATGAAAACACAAAAACGCAATTATCAACTTGGATAGAACTCATAAAATTATGCCTTACAACATACTTCCAGTTCAATACTCAAATATATGAACAAATAAAAGGAACACCAATGGGATCGCCCATATCAGGATTAATAGCTGAAGCCGTTATGCAAAGATTAGAATTAATAGCTCTACCTATAATTAAACCGAAAATCTGGATACGTTACGTTGATGATACATTTGTAATAATTAAGAGAAGTGATTTAGAATATACCCATAAATTAATAAACAACATATTTGAAGACATCAAATTCACAAGAGAAGAAGAATTAGATAACAAAATCCCATTTTTAGATGTCTTAATCAGGAGAAACACAAGTTTATAGAAAATCAACGCACACAGATCAAATACTCAACTATACCAGCAATAATCCTGTTACTCACAAACGAAACTGTGTGCAGACATTGTTTAAAAGAGTTCAGACACATTGTAGCACTCCTGAGTTGAAAAGAATGGAAGAAAAGTACCTACAAACGGTCTTCAAAAAGAATGGTTATCCACAAAATTTCATCAAAAAGTGTTTAAAGTCGAATCAAAACACCAACAAGAAACCATCATCAAAGACCACTAGAAAATTCATTCTACCATACATGAGGAATATCTCTGAAATAACAGCTAGAATACTGAAACCGTTAGATATAGATATAGCACACAAGCCAGTAAAATCGCTTAATTCGATATTATGCAAACCAAAAGATCCAACAGAAAAAGGGGATAAAATTAATACCATTTACAAAATAAATTGTATGAACTGCAACAAACATTACATCGGCCAAAGTGGGCGTCCCCTTCGAATCAGAATCCAAGAACATAAATCAGCCGTGAAAAGACATGATATGTATTCTTTAGTATCAATGCATACAGACAATTATGGTCATCAATTTGATTGGGATCATGTCAAAATCTTAGACAGAGGAAACACGAAAAGTGCCAGGGAATTCCTAGAAGCCTGGTACTCAAGTGAAAATGCGATTAACAAACACGTTAATATAGATGAAATATACCAACTAATAAAAAGTAAATCAGGTGACCAAAAAGTTTAAAATCCAAGTCAATAGAAAATGGTCAATACATATGTGAAGATAGTAACCAGGAGACGCAATTACATCACTCATGAAGAAATTTAAATCATTTCACTTTGTGCTAAATATGGCGCTGAAGATGTTGTCCAGAAGGACGACGAAAGCTTCGCAACTAAGCCAACCAGCTCAGAGAACACTATTAATTGCAAAAGTAGGGTTTTATCATACATCCACGTAGTTGCATTTGCGGCGATGCAATAATTTTAAACATACAATCATACTAAAAGTAGCCTGATAGTGACTGAGGTGAGGTGGCTTAAGGTTAAAGCACTTCACCAAGTAAAGTGAAATTATACGTGAGGAATGAAAACAGAGTATTTTATATTTAGTTATATTTTCTATTATTATTTGACTTTTGCTCGGAACAATAAATCTTGTCTCATCAATAGTACGAAGAGAACACCTGAGTAATCAGTGTCACATTGATTTGTCACACAATCGTGAGTGAATAATGCAGCCTTCCTAATTCATAAAAAATCAGTCACGTAAGGTCCCAAACCACGTGAATCTGGTCACTAGAGTAATGTCACTCATTTGTAACAAATCAACCTACTTAAGTATTATTAAACTTCTGATCATATTTTAAAGTGTCAGTGTCAAATCATCGATTCGCATCCACTTATTAACTATCAGCTTATCTCTCACAGAATGTTGATTATTCAGATTTTAATCCATTAGACATTTTCCGTAGATGGCAGCATTTAGACACATCAACCATACAAATAAACATTTTAATACTTTTCGTAGATTTTGAGAATTTTATAGCCAAGATTTGTTACATAAACCATATATGCTTTAGAAGTCCCAAGCTTAGCTAGTGTCGCAATAAAGGATTCCTGCATGCAAGATACTAATGAAATTAATAAAGTATTTATTACTATTACCAGTACTACTGTTATTATTATTATTTCCTTTAGTTCCTAGAGGAACATAGGGCTTCAGCCATGCGTCTCCATTGCGTTCGGTTCTCTGCTAGAGTTTTCACCTGGCACCAAGTCTGCCCACACGTTTTCATCTCCTCTTCACATGATCTCCTCCAGGTCACTACTACTATTGTAACAACAGAAGGCAAGGGCCAGGCAACAGATCGTTTATTAAGGAAATCAACACATATTTATAGATTTTAATGTACATTATTGTAGGTTAATGTTAGTAGAAAATACAGTCTTTTGATTGGTTGTTTCTCACACAAAGTTAACCTTGCATCTCTTTGTGGCTGTGTCAGATCATCCATATGCTAACTGTATCCACCTACGCAAAGCCTTTGTTCTCATTTTCTCACCACCAATATTGGGGACATAAACATTGACATCAATTACTGTCTACCAACTTTGGCTAGCAGCCAGCTCTCACCACACTATATATTATTATTATTATTATTATGATGATTATGTTTACTCCCTTGAGTTCCAAGAGGAACATATAGTTTCTATAACACGTCTCCATTTTCTCCTGTTCTCTGCAGTCCTCTTCATCTAGGCCCACGATTTCCCATCTCCTCCTCACACAGTCTTCTCCATGTCACGCTCAGACGCCAAGCTGTCCGTTTCCCACTGGGAATGCAATCGAAGGGCTGGCGCGTGATGTCGCCCAGCAGGGTCTCCTCAGAACGTGTCCGTTGTATCTCCATTTTCCTTGGCATATTTATTGAGTAATAGGCACTTGAATGGTTAGTTTCTACAGTTTGATGTTGCTAATTGTCTTTGGCCATTTGATCTTCAGTGTGGCGCAGAGGCAGTGGTTGATAAAAACCTGCTGTAGCCTCTTGTGAATGCTTCTGGTGACGCGCATGTAAAGATGCTAACACATGCAGAAGAACTGATTTATAATTTCTGTTGAAAATCCTAACATTCTTCTTTATGCTGAGTGCAGAAGAATTCCAAACTGATTCCAGAGTGGTGAAGGTTTGCCTTGCCTTTCCGATTCTGGTTTTGAGATTGTCATGTAGTTGAAACGATACTTCATGGATAAGCGAAGGAGGTGACCTTTCCGCTGATGGTGACTGATGCTTGTTGTGGTTGGTTACTTTCATCATCTCTATCCTCTCGATGTTCACTTGATGTCTCGTCTCTGTTGCTTCTTCTGTCAACTTGTCTGTAAGTCTTCGAATTCATATGACATAAGATATAGATCGTCCGCGAAGTACAGATTTTCTAGAGTCTTCTTGTCAGTCTAGCGTATTCCTGTCTTCTCACTCCCCACAGTCTTACGCATAATCAAGCACACCATAATCAGCAAAATCACTGGTGGTGAGAGACAGCCTTGTCTAACTCCTGTATTTACTTCAAAGGCTTCACTGAGTTTTCCGTTGTGGATCACTTGACATGTGGCACCATCGTATAGCTGTTGAATGAGGTTAATGAAGGTTTGGATCACCTCGTGGTGTTGAAGCAGTTTCCAAGTTACTTCACAGTCAACGCTGTGAAAGGCGTTTTCAAAGTCGGTGAATCTGAGGTAGAGATTTGAGTGCCATTCTATGCCTTGTTCGATGGTGATGCGTAGTGTTGCACTTTGATCAACACATTACTTGCTTTTACCGAATCCAGCTTTCTCCGGGCGGAGTTTTGCATCCAGTGCATCTTTTAGTATCTCCAGGATGATATGCATTATTATTTTGATTGTAGTGAACAGAAGCAGGATTCCGTTCAAGTTTCTACAAAGACTCACATCTCCATTCTTTGGTAATTCCACAAGGTTGCATTTCTTCCCGCCAGTAGGTACTTTTCCTTCCTCCTAAACTTCCTACAATAATGACATGAGGGTATCCACTGAGGTGTCCGGATCAATTTTTAGTGACTCCAGAGGGACTGCGTCTGGTCCTTCCGCCCTCCCGACCTTCAGAAACTTTACGACACTCAAGACTTCTGCTTTTGTTGGAGGGCTGGCGTCCACTAGCAATCCTGTGGCTGTTGTTGGTGGTATCACTGGATGAGTTACAGGTGATGTTTGGCTCAGGAGTCTTCTGAAGCGACTGCTCCAGCATTTCCTCTATCTCACCTCTCTGTTAATTGACTTTAATTATCTTTCACTGGCTTCATTTCCGTTGGTCTCCTCCCGGATAAGGATTCCGATTGCTTCAGCTGTCTATAGAAGACGAACTCGTAGAGCAAAGTTAAGTTTAGTCGGAATGCGATAAATAATTTTAAATGCAGTATTCACATCAACCTTATGCTCAGTATCAACAAGGTGTGCTAAAATAGAACTACGAATAGATCTTGCTTGTCCCTTGATTAACCACGCTGGATGATGTTCAGAAATACGACGATGAAACTGCCTAATTGTACGCTCAATGTAGCTGGCTCCGCAGCTGCAGTCAAACTGGTAGACACACATAGAAGAGGCAAAATTAGGTAGTTTATTCTTATTTCTCGAACATAGAATAGGGGTGGTTTTGAAGAGCCGACGTACGTCTGCTGCATAATAAGCTCTTTTAACTGCATTCTTCAAGCGCTGAGAAGAATATGAATTCAGCACCAAGGAGAGTCAGTATTGCTACAGTTTCGAAAAGACCTATGTTCATAAAATTGCAGTTCCTCGGTGACAACATCAGCGAAATCATGACACAGCGCTTGAAGAATGCAGTTAAAAGAGCTTATTATGCAGCAGACGTACGTCGGCTCTTCAAAACCACCCCTATTCTATGTTCGAGAAATAAGAATAAACTACCTAATTTTGCCTCTTCTATGTGTGTCTACCAGTTTGACTGCAGCTGCGGAGCCAGCTACATTGAGCGTACAATTAGGCAGTTTCATCGTCGTATTTCTGAACATCATCCAGCGTGGTTAATCAAGGGACAAGCAAGATCTATTCGTAGTTCTATTTTAGCACACCTTGTTGATACTGAGCATAAGGTTGATGTGAATACTGCATTTAAAATTATTTATCGCATTCCGACTAATCTTAACTTTGCTCTACGAGTTCGTCTTCTACAGACAGCTGAAGCAATCGGAATCCACCAGAAGAAACCAAGCCTATGTGTACAGAAGAAATTTGTACAGCCACTTCCCTTACCGTGGCCATCGTTACAAGACAGGACTATGTCACCCCCTCCCCCTAAACCTATTAAATTATAATTGTCCAAATTATTTTATTTTTATTTTTATTTTGACCACTTCATCTTTAATTACGTGTTATCCTTGTAAAATTAATTTATTCTATCCATTTCTACCTTTTAAATTTGTATTGATTTTCTTCGTTAATTATCAACCCATTGACATTTTGACACTGTTTAATTATTGTTAACAAACATATCACCACTTGTTTTGTAAATTGTTGTGTATTGTAAAAAATGCTATATATATTAGAGTAGAGCCAGAGATGAGGATCTAATTGAAAAGTAAACATTTCTTCGCTCAATCTTTCTGTTTTCCAAATGTCTAAATGGGGATATTTTCTATATTGAAATTTTCACTTTCCTTATTTTTGAGTTGAATGTTGCTTTCATTATTTTGGAGGAGATTGGTTCTCACCGCAATAGAGCTTTGGCTGCTGTTTTATTTATCATGTTAGTTATTCGCTAATTGTGCTCTTAAATGTCTTGTGAGTAACCGGAGTAGAATAATGGCTCTGCAGTTAACAATTCGGTCAGTCCACTCCCATTTCTTCTGTTCTCATAAATTTCTAGCACTCCTATGTCATCTCTTCTCGTTTGTTTCGCAAATTGAACAGCCTTCTAATCTTCGTACATTGTACAAACATTGCGAGTTCCAATATTTATTTCTGCTTTCATCGAAAGAGGACACATAACCTCCTGAGGGGCTTCCCAAAGGCTTTCACCAGCACGTGTGATTTCGTCTCTCCAATGCCAGGAAAGAATGGATCTTTCTACATTTTTCTTCTACCGCCAAGTTTCTGAATTGATCGGGTTGATTTTCTTTGATAGGGTAGATATCCACACTCTCAACCTTCCCTCTTTTACCAAGCTTAGGACGGGCTACAAAGCCAGAATACTAATAAACTAGACATGGTTAAAGAATTATTTTATTTATATAGTAGTGTATAGTGCTGATTTATTTTTACAGAATAGAGTAGATTTAATTAAGTGCAACTCAAACCAGACGAGTAGAAAGATGATAACACCATAGCATCCTGCGAACTGATATCTTATAAAATAATATAACTGTTCAAATTAGTGATATATGGTAACAACAGAAGGCAATACACGGAAGCCAAAGTATATTTTTCATTGATCAAACCGCTGTTTATATACATATATATATATATATATATATATATATAGAGAGAGAGAGAGAGAGAGAGAGAAAGAGAGAGAGTTTATATTCGTTAACCAATCGCTGAGCGTGTGATTTTGGTTAACATTAATCAACATGAAATAGAATGTTCACATATACATAGTATTCTGTTGCTAACGCAGTACAGAACTGTGAGAATAATATTCTGACTCTAGCATTAAACAATGTTTATATATATATATTATATATATATATATCGTATTCTGTTGCTAATACCGAAATGAACCGTGGGAGTATATGAGAATCATATTCCGCTGGAACACATTGTCCATATCACATCAGCACAATATTACTTAGCTTAATAATCACACTGAGCACATAATCTCTGGATGTTGCATCTCTTAAATATAGTCAACTGCATCTGATGCAGCAAAGACAGGACTGCAGGTGAACATAGACAAGACGGAGGTTATGAAAATAACCAACCAACAACAACAACAACAGCAGCAGCAACATCCAGCGCCAATCACCATCAACGGGAGGGATTCGAAAGAGGTTACTTCTTTCACTTATCTAGGGAGCATTGTCTCAACCACAGGAGGAACGGACGAGGATGTCAAATCGAGAATCGGGAAGGCGAGAAACACATTGATCAACCTGAAACCAATCTGGAAACCTTTGTCACTCAGCATCAACAACAAAATTCGGATTTTCAATACAAACGTCAAGTCACTCCTTCTATATGGATCAGAAACTTGGCGGGTCACAAAGAACATTTCCAACAGCCTGTTTCAGACGTATATCAACAACTGTCTTCGTTCCATACTGAAGATCAGATGGCCGGAAAGAACCACAAACAAGAATCTATGGGAACAAACAAAACAAGAACCAATCGCCCAACAAATATGCAGGAGGAAGTGGAGATGGATTGGACACTCGCTGAGAAGGCCGTTGGGTGACATCGCGCGTCAGGCCATAGCTCGAGTGGAACCCGAAAGGGAAGCGGCGAGTGGGACTTCAGTGCAAGGGTGACATGGAGGAGATCGTGTGAAGAGGAGCTGAAACAGTATGGACTAACATGGATGCAAGTGAAAAGTACAACAGAAGACAGAAGCAAGTGGAGGCGTGCAGTTGAAGCCCTATGTTCCACTAGGAACCCAAGGGAACAATAATAATAATAATAATCTGATGCCACCCAGATACATTTTCAAGCAGGTATATAACTAACTGCTACCAGATATGAAGTAGGCCTAAGATTATCATGTCAGTCTTCTTCTGGATAAGTTCTATAAACACCTAGCCAGTCGACATTCATGTAACTTTTCAGTGGTGAAGCTGGTGAATAAACTGAACTACTACTGCATCCCTTGCTTCTGCCCTAATTTTCTATACAGCAGCGTTTATAAAATCACATAATACCTGTTAGGTGTTAAACTGAAGCTTAGTACTACAATAACTTTGGTCAATATGCTGATGTTATTTATCCATGGATTGACACACACACACACATACCTTAGTTTCTTAATTTTCAAATAAAAGCAAACTTATGCTACAACAAACATATAATGAAAAAACTATAGTATTTTCATAGTATGCTTATTAAAATCAGTTACCTTTACACATTTAGAAGTGAGTGTATGAACAGAAGTAGAATGTCCCAAAGTATTTCTACTCAAAATAAAGAACTGTTCAAGAAGCTAAAATTCTACGAAGGTTTAACTGGTGGATTCATAGGTTGTCAAGGTCTTCCAAAATTTTCATCACACCCTTACTATTTTGTAGCCACTCTCGAAATGTTCCTTTTTTATTTCTGTGTATGAATTCAACTACTATTACAGTTGGTTAGTTAGCTGGTTTAATTCATACACTGCTGATTACTTACTTTTATTGTTGAAAGAGAGAGAGAGAGATAAAAGTGGCAACAAGTCAGAGGACTTTTCAGTAAAATATGGGAAAGTGAGTATTTTCTTTCAATAACGAATGAAACTATTATCGCGGCTATCTTTAAAAATGCGCCCACGTAATGCATACTGCAGTCATCGAGGTGGTAGTCTGTTGACAGTTGAGTCTAAAATATTGGCTGCTGTGTTACTTCACAGACTGTATGAAACTCATGAGGAACTGATCGGTGAAGAGCCAACTGGGTTTCCTTCAGACCATGAATGCACCGGTCATGTGTTCATCCTTCATCAGTTGCTAGAAAACCTTCACGCATATTGCAGGCCAACAACCGTTGACAGTGATATTTCGGCTGCCTTGGGCTCGTTGGATATAACTGTTCTGTGGAACTGTCTGTTAGAGAGAGGTATCTCTGAGAAGTCCGTCAACATCCTGAAAGATTTAAACAGAAACACATCAAGTAGAGTTAGTGCATGCAATCACTGTTCTCAACCAACGGTGGGGTTAAACAGAGCGACCTGATCTCACCAAATCTATTTAGTCTTGCCGTTGATGACATTCTAGAGATAAGTCTAAAGGATATGCGTATTGTTGGAAAAAGATTTTTTTAACGGGATGTATGTAGACGATATCATTTTAATGTGCGATAACATACAAGCTGATCAAATCAAACTCAAACAGTTGGTCATCAGTGTTGGTATGTATGACTTGGGTTTGCTGCATCTGGAAGCAAAGTAATGATGCAACTTTGACCAGAACATGAACTTACATTCACCATTGCAGTTGAACCGTTAGAAATAGTGGACAATTTCGTGTATCTAGGTAGTTGAGTGAGTACTGACAAGCGTAAGATGGATGAATTCTCCAGTCATATAGTCAAAGACAAATGTGTATACGCCAGCTTTAATGCCATCAAAAAGTTAGTATGGCTGCAAAAAGTCAGGTTCACAACCACTCAGTCAGCACAGTCTTACTGTACTCCTGTGGAACCTGGCCTCTCCAAGATGATGATATGCAGTGGCTCTGTGTATTCGATCCTCACTGTCTCCGTAGAACTGCTCGCATCACCGGGTATTATCATGGAAGTAATTTTGAAGCTTGTTAACATGTGTGTTGACGTGGTGGAAATTTTTCACTAAGTGAACTCAAATGTAGACACCGGTGTCAGTGGCTTAGGAATTTTCTACGAACTTCATCCTAGCGACTCCCAAATGGTTCATTATTTGTTATCTCTAAGATAGGGAGAAAAATTGAATGAGTAGTCAGCAGTTGTCGTAGTGCAAGTGGATGAAGGATAGTTGTGTTACGTTGGTATCTACTGGTTCATCATGACCCTCTGAGTGGAGTCTGAGAAGTAATCTGAATTAGTCGTTCCAGAAACTATCAGATACGAATGGGAATCGTAATTAATGTCGAACTTTCTGCAATTTCCTGCCTTCTTCTCTTTCTTAACGTAATTTGAAGTGATGAATGCCTCTTATATTATCACTGATTAGTATACCTGCTTGCTTTGTATTGAGCTTATTCCCCAGTTATTCTGCTCCTTTTTATATACATGATTTTTCAATGCTTTTTTGTGGTGCATCTCCTATTGAGCATACTGCATCAGTTTTCTTTTTAAATAGGTAAATAGTAAATCGCAATGATCGTTTTAGTGTTTAACACAAGTTTTGAAGTTAAGCAATGAGTAAGGATTAGTTGATCTCTGCTTATCACTATTTCTATAGTGGATTAAAAATGCTGTCAATTTGAGTGGACAAAATCATGAATCTAATCATGAAGTAGGTTCGCTGTCTTAAAACCAGAATACGTGCTTCTGAAATATTGTGGCAACTATTAATTAGATGTTAGAAGGCCTGTAAGCAGATTAATGCTGATTAACTCCGTTGGCTATAAACGAAACTGTCATATCTAAGTCTTGCATTAGTATCTAAGAAACATATTATGTATCACGTTTCAGAACATTATACTTTTGGTTAGGGTCATCTACTTTCTAATTCATTATGGAGTTCAGATGACAAACCTGTTAGTGCGTAGCTTCCATATTATTATTATTGTATCCTTTAATTCCTACAGGAACATAGGGCTTCAGCCGTGCGTCTCCATTGCTTTCTGTTCTCTGCTAGAGTCTTCACCTGGCTCCATGTCTGCCCATACGTTTTCATCTCCTCTTCACATGACCTCCTCCAAGTCACCCTTGCACTGACGACCAACTCGCCGCCGCTTCCCTTTCGGGTTCCACTCAAGGGCTTGTCTAGTGATGTCACTTGATGGCTTCCATATGCTTTACAACAATTGAAATTCAACGACTGCATCCTTCAGAGACAGTTGCTAAGAGAAAATTTAGAAACTGACAGAATATTAGTTCTCAGAACTAATGAAAATCAAGGAAGGAATAAAAAGAAAGAGAAGTTTTGTGTGTGATCTGAAATGCGTGCTTAAACTGTACTTTTAAATTGTCAGCAATATTTAATTGAATTGCCTTTAGTGCAACTGAAAGTTGAAATATACTGTTGCTGCGTTAATATGAAGCACAAAAAATATCCATTTGAAATCGATCATTTCAAATGTTTCTGGAGAATTAAAACTTGTAAAATTCTCTCTGTTCCTAAAAGTATTTCATTGATGGAAAATTATTCCTTTGAAGAAATAACTCAGCTTTTGCGACCGAACTTTTCAAACCTTTCTTCCCAAAAGGATAAAGCAGTTGACATTACAGCACCCATCACAATGTAAATTCCTTGTTGCCGCTCTTAGTTTCACCATTCTCCGGCTGATATTATAACCGCGATGCTGTCCTAAGAAAAAACCTTTCAAAAGATCAACTTCAACTTGATAACGATATGCTAACTGTCAACTTTTGCATTAAATTTCCAACACCCTCCACTGAACGATAAATAAGTGGCTGATACAACAATGTGGTACAAATGATTTTCATCTGTTAGTGAGGTGATCTAGATGATATATTTATGTAAGGTAATCGTATGCCTTAGTCCAAATAAATTTTGAATGGCTTAATTGTTATTAATAGCATTAAAAGCCTAGATTTTTTCACAAAACAGTTCATTCTTATTAGCTCAAATTTCGATATCCATAATAAGGGCGAGATTAATTACCGCGGAACACTTCTCAAATTTCTCATTATTTGTACTCCCTTTTCCACACTTATTTCGGTTACAAGCACAAAGTCTATTCATCGCTGAATTTTTATTGAATTATTTCGAATATTTTATGCTTAGAAGAAACAAAATTATTCAATATAACTCATTCTTTACTTAGACCACTTACAGTACGGAAGCCGATTTAAGATAAAAACTTAAATTGAAATTTTATATTGGCGGTTATCTGTCTCAGTCTTACAATGCACAAACTTTTGCAGGCTGCTAACCGGACATAAGCATTACTAATTGCTAGATTTCGTAATATTAACTCACGCAGCTGTACATGTACTACGTCGTTTAGTGTTTTTATTCATTTTACCCACACCCTCAAAGTGAAGCTATCTGATTACACTTAAAAAACAACTTAAAATGTAAAAAACCAAAATTGCGGTAAAGAGGGATGTTTGAATAATAAGCATTAAATCTCAGTGACTTTTCTGCAGTTTCTTAGCATTCATACGTTCCTTTCTGTGAATTGCACGTACATCGCCTTGCAGAAGATCCTGCTTTCGAGCAGGTACAAGAACACTTGTATCGTGAAGTTATCAGAAACCGTATAAGCCTATTTTATTCATTGGCATCAGAAGCCTAGTATCACTGCAATAATCTAATAGGTAGATGGTATTCTAACCAAAAGGTTTAAAAAGCAGCTGACCTAATATGATTGCTCAAGAAGACAAGATAAACTGAAAGTACTTCTGTCTTCGTTAAATGAAGTGATCATTCCACCAATTATCGTGAGGATCTTAGAAGTGTACTTTTTACTAGTTGATTCCGAGATAAAAGCTCCTGAAGACTTGATAAATAAATAAAAATGACTCAGTTTTGTATTCACGTCGTAAATGGCTTGACTCTCTCTTCATTCGCTTCCACGTCTCATAACACTAAAGTGAATATTACTGGTCAGCATTTAGTGTCTTTAGAAAAGGGAGGATACTATCATGTCTTCAGGCTTTAGTACTACATTTTTAAACAGTATACAAACGTTTCTCAGGTGTACCGATGGCTTACAATCGCTTGTGACTACCATGTCAAAAGAGGTGGAACAAAGGAGTTTTTGTATTTTTTTCAGCCCTATGATGGATGGTCGTCGTTGATATCCAGTTTTGTTGCGAACGTGGTCTTAGTAATCATGATTCAGATTATTGACTGGATATTTACTCATGACAACGAAACAGTGACAAAGTACTACGCATATATGACGCATAACTTTTCGGAGTATTTATTTACGTCAACAATTATATTACTTATTTTTAAAGAGTAGCACAACACAGGTTAATTTTTTTGGCATGAAAAGTAATCGATACAAGAAGAATATGGATGCAGTCTATTTTGAGTACTCGCGTTGAAGTGATCACATAGACGGTTATGCTTAGATTTCATGATCCTGAGATTTTGGATTCTTCCGGTTCAATTAATTAGTTATATCATAATAGCATATACGATGGATACTTAGCAATTCTTATGGTTTAATTAAGATGTTGGCATTCTCGAGGGAAAATAGGCCTTCTGGAGGAAACATTCATCCAAAATGGATTGACAGTGAGATTTATTGACAATGAAATTGAGCCGAAAATTCAAAGACACCAGAGATCATTCGTGGCAAGAACTTGACATGAACCTTGAAATCAAGAGAAACTTGGTGTTAAAGGAAGAATCCCAAAATCTTTGAGGAGAACATTCGTCGCAGCAACGCTAAGAGTAGTATTCTCCAGACGTCCACAGGTCTGTAGAAGTCCAAAAGGCGAGATTTCCCATCTGGCCGCTTCTGTATGCATATATCGAGTCAGCTGTTCCTGTGAAGCTAGGTACATTGGTCGTCCTGTCTAAAGGGATTCAAGAACACCATTCCATACGGGTACGAAACGGTCCTAGAGGCTCCTTAGGGGTTGTAATAATTGAACACAGTTGACCGGATACTAGTAAGTAACTAGTATCATGCGTCTAGTCCTTTACTTGGTGCAGAGTGAACTCTATCAGTCAAGTTTGCAATGTGACCACCATACTAGGTGGCTGGACATCACGCTGCATTCTGAATTGTTGTTACAACAAGCACGAAACCTAGGTCCAAGGCTTCCTGCAGATTGCCTCCAACCGTCTAACTGAACACTTTGTCGACACTGGTTATTCAATCTCAACAAACGGCTTCTTGGAAGTGATATACAAATTGAAGAGCAACCTACCGAAGACAACACGCTTTCGCATCCTGTGCATTGCTGAAGCTCTAGAAATCCACTTGGGGAAATCGGAGCTCTACATTAAGAAAAGAATTCTTCAACCATATGTTATTTGCTGTGGAATTTAACCAATTATTTTTGTTTTTTAGTTCTTCTATTCTTTCTTATGTAACACCAGATTTAGATGGTTGGAGGCAATCGGCAGGAAGCCTTGGACCTAGGTTTCGTGCTAGTTGGCACTCATCAGCAAGGCGTATCTGCAGCCTTGAAGGAACTGATGTGCCTTTTGAGATTTGAACCCGCGTCACCCAGTGCTGCGGTCAGAGATTTTACCACTGAACTATTCAGGCTCGCGACTGACCTCCTGTAGGACTGTATAGGATATTTTTGATTGCACACTAGTCAGCAATCAAAAAACACCAGATTTCCCTTCGTTTCTATGTGCATCTTCATTAAAACTTATTCACTAAACTATTTATCTCATTACGTAATGCTAGAACCTTTATTCAGCTTCGCTTATGCATTGGTAAATGTTATCATGACAATGCATTTTTTTACCATCCTCTTTTGTGAGAAAAAAATTGCGTACGCATGTGATTGTGTAGCTAAGGATAATGAATTCACTGAAAAGAGACTCTTTTACTCGCTTTGTCTTTCATTAATACCTGGATGGGGATAATTCACGAAATTTTTAGATCGAGCATGCCATCAAAATGAGCTAAACTCAATTTAATGACAATAACGCAAATCAGGAAATTGGTACTAGTGTAACAACAGAAGACAAGGGCCAGGCAACAGAACGTTTATTACGGAAAATCAACACATATTTATAGATTTTGACGTACATTATTGTAGGTTAATGTTAGTAGAAAATACAGTCTTTTGATTGGTTGTTTCTCACGTAAAGTTAATCTTTCATCTCTTTGTGACTGTTTCTTGAATGTCAGATCATCTATATGTTAACTGTATCCGCCTACGCAAAGTCTGCTGTGGTCGCTTTTGAATCAGTCTTTGTTCATATTTTCTCACGACAAATTTTGAGAACGTAAACATTGACGTAAATAACTGTCTACCAATTTGGCTAGTAGACAGCTCTCACCACACTAGTATTTGTGGTTGTACTCAGTATCTGGTGGAGTAAAATCTGCATTTTACGTTTATTAAAAGTTACTATTCTGTTTTAATAAGGCATCTAAAAGACAAATTTCACGAGACGATATCATTTCGTAGTTTCTTTAAACCACTTTACAACTAACATGGTTAATAATAATAGCTTATTCATATTTATCGAAGGGACTAATTGTTTTCATATTCTGCTTTAATATGATTTTGTAGACATTGAAATCAATCCCAAGCTCATTTCATATATTTAAGGCGATGAAAAACTTCTAAGTAAAACGACCCTTGAGACCATCAATTATGAATGTATTGATTTTTTATCATTGTTGTAGTACTTTTACGTGACTAAAGAAAGATTATAGTGGTAGCAGCAAAAGTTAATATAATTCAGTCTCGAAAAACAAAAATAGTTAAAGTGTGACCAACCTAATTAAAACAGTGTTCACAAGACACAATTAAATATATAGCACTTTACAAAGTTTTTACAATTACATAACAACTACAATAAAATTGAATTTCCTAAAGTCCTGATAACAGCATGTACGCAGAATGAGATTTCAAACAGTCACATCGATTTATTTGTATTAAATAAGTGGTCAAATAGATAAATATGATCAGATATGTTTACACGTTTGGACTATGATCTGAAATTTTAATAGACAACCATGTATTTATTCCCTATTCCAATGTGCGTTTTGAATAGTAGCACAGACGGAGAAAAATTTCGCAACAAACATATAAAAAACAACAACTAATCATTACTCCGAATCACATGGTTAGACCATTCTTTTCAACAAAGAAACTAAAAATGAATGTATTCTTATTAAGACATGTTTACAAGGAATTTCGTTCCATTCCTTGCGTTCCAAAGTTTAGTCAGAAGTTTAGAATTTGTTGACCTACAGATGTCTTAGTGAAAAACTTGGAACAGTTATATCCTGTGATGGTTGTATAATCGGCGGTGGTCCTGATGACGGGATCGATGAAGTATGCTGATCATCATTATCATATGCTGCCGCTGCTAATGACTTATGCAAACAATTGTAGTTAACATTAACAGGAATAGGTTGACTTGTACGCAGAATTAATTCATTATTTGGATTCGGTAGACAGATTTCATTGCAGGAATTAATTGAAGATGATATAGCAGAGAATACAGCTAGTGGAATATTATCCCCACCGACTCCATCTTCTGTTCCAGAATAGGATAGAAATCTTTGTGTAACTGGTGGAACATCAATCAGTTGTTTAGACAGCAGATGACGTGTTTTAACATTTCCAGAGGAATGTCCTCTATAATCTAATTTAATTTTTGATGTTAACTTTTCATTTTGTCTTCCATCGGGATCTCGAAAACCTAACGACTCTTAAATAGATGAGAATCGAACTCCTGTTGAATTTTTATTATCATCATTATTATTATTTGAATTTGCATCACACTGATTACGTTTTTCAAGCCCAGGCTGTTGAAAATGCTTCACAGTCATTTTACCGTTTTGATTATGCACAAATGATGAGTCAGCACCAAAACCAGATGAAGCGCTTTTCTCATTAGTGAATGATGATTGAACAGTTTTGTTGTGCTGTTGATAGTCAAAGTCTGGTTGATTGTAAATATTCACCATTTGTTGTGATTGTTTTTGTAACTGAAGTTGTGATGCATGCTGTTGAGATGTACGTTTAAGAGAATCAGTACCAGGACTGCCATAGACTGAACGTAATAGCATCCAGAATTGAACTTAAAATGGTTGACCAAATCTTAAACAAACAGCAGCATTATGCTTGCATATTGCATCAACACCTGTCGTAATGAATTTATAATTTCTTGCCAGTGTAATAATTAAATCCGGTAGTAGAGCATTGCTGAAACCAGTTAAGTCAGGTTGACAAATTGCCTCCAAACACGGTTCATAATGGAACATAAGACTGTGTGCTTGTGAAACAAATAATTTTGCTGATTTCAATGATCCCATTGGAGGTAGGTTAGATATGTATTTAGGTAGCTTATTTGTTGCGGGTGTTGTGACTGTACACTCATTCACAGTTGTAGTAGACTGATGTACATTAACAGATGTAGTAACTGTAGAAAGTGTAGAGATGTTGGTCATGTTATTTGTAGCACTACTAGCAGTACTGTTATTACTACCAGATATACTAACAGGTTGATCTGAGGAGGCTGTTGTAGTGGTACCAGTTTGAGTTGTTGTTGCCGTTATTGCTGCTGTTGGCTCCGATAAGCTACTTAATACTTTATCAGTATTAGCAGAGGTGACCGGTACTGCTGGAGGTTCCAGATTTTTACCGGTTAAAGTACCATTACCTATAATAGTGGTACTAGAAGTAGTAGGGGTGAAAGTGGCCACTGGAGTAGACGTGGAATTCGAAGAAGCATAATAACCTGGTGGAAATATATTCAAACTGGAACGACGACTAGGATTAGTCATTTGATTAGGATTCTTCATACTGCTATGGATTGGAGGGTAAGTGACACTGCTTTTCTCTTCAACTACAGACAACTTTTTACTAATTTCAACACAATCCTGTTACCCATTTACTCCTCAAATGTTATTTTGCTTTAGTAATAAGCAAAACTCATTGATATTCATTTACTCAAGTTCATCTTCTTTTTACTTCTAATTTTATGCTTAAAACTTAAAATTGTTGGCTATGAAGAAAATATACGTAATGATAGTTACAGTTATACACCAAATAAAAACAAAATAGGTTATGTAATGTATATATTATAGAAAATAATATGAGGTTAAAAATATTACCAGACATATATCAGCTGATTAAAATATAACATTTTTTTTATCACAAAGAATTAATAATTATTAATAAAGGCAGATGTCAAACTTTCCTAACAGATAGTTTTTTTTACTTTACTCAAGAAGAGATCTGGCAACAGACAGAAAGATGGCTGGAGTAGCAATGGACTTGCCATTCGGCTCCATTTGGGCAGATTTCTTTCTGAGTAAACTATCCATTAGAAAATTTTATCAGAAAATTACCATTCTGTTGTCAATATATGTACGAAACATTCATCCTTCGTGAAAACGACTTAGATAAGTCGGGTAATCGCTCATTTCGGTGAGGTACATCCCGTCATCAGATTCGCTTGTAAATAAGAACCCCAAAGAAATTTGCTTCTTTGAATGTTCCGCCGAGATAGTAATACAAAAAGAAATCCACACAAGGAAAATGCATAGACAGGGTGATATATACATCTACATGGTATTGTTCCAATTCAGTACATCCTCAGCTATAGGATGAGAAATATATATCCGAAAGATTTGATTAAAGATAAGCTGAAGACAGCATATTATGCTTTAATTGAAATACCTTTTCACAGAAGTTCATAAGGTAGCACATAGCCACTATATTTAAAAAGAAACTTTTTCCATCTGACAACAAGAAATTGCATTTTAGAGGTGATACACCATGCGAAGTTGTAATCAACAAGTTAATAAGGTCAATTCAGAGAAACTTTTATGCTGTTGATCGCAACTCATAATTTCTAAAATTCCATTATGACACCAAACCTGAAACATAAAGTGCATCGGCTTCCTGTCTCTATCAATTCAAATGATCCTGTGGAGCGAGCTACTTTAGGAACTTGATTACTTGCACCTCCCAGTTTGGCTAAATAAAAAAAAGGTGTAGTAAATAGGAGTAACAACACACCCTGTCCAAACAGTTCATAATGCCAGTACTGAAGAATCCTCCCCTATCGTTTATCATGAACTGGCCATAGCAGTTCACAAAAGAAACAAATCCAATCACTGCTGCTATCCTGGCCTGCTTAAGAATCTACAAATCGATAAATATTTTATTATGGCACATCTTTTGGCCTTGATCTCTCTTTCAGCATTTCTAAATTTCCTCTACCCCCCCCCCCTCAACATTACACTTGTACAAACCAATCTTTTATTTTTCTTAACTTATCCTTTGTTATTTACTCACAAACTGGAGCGCACATTGCATTTTTCATCTTAATGATTCAATTAAATTAAAAAGCCTTAGTGTTGTCAATAAAGTTTGTACTTCAGGTATTGTTGCTGCATAACCAGGGGGAAATTATCGAGAAAAATATTTCATACATCTATTAATTTTTAGACCATTGTTATCATGTGTGACTAAACATTAAAACCCATACGTCTTAGATCAAATAACCTGCCGATTCAGCTTGTGCCACTTTGGTCTGATAATTCAGAAAAGTGGTTTCGGTACGCTAATATCCGTTAGCATGGGGCAACTAATTCATGTTCTCAATTTCTGCAGTTATACTTAATCTGTTGCGGTTACTAAAAAGTGTCATCTCACATGTTCATCCCGGAGGCAAGTAAGTTCTTCAAAGTGCAGCAACCCTGAAGAAAAACAATCTCTCAGAATACCAATGTCTCAACAACCTGTTTCGCTATGTAATGTTAGGGAATAGTTTGGCAGTGCACATGTTTTCACGAATTCGCGAAGTAATAGATTAGACTAGCGAATCTCTAGATAATTGTTCTTGACTTAGTTGCCACTATAAGCGGTCTACATCGACGAATTAGCTACATCGGCTGACAGAATCCTGCTGATGACGGTAGTGTGGTTGAGCGGTACTTGATCTTGACTCATAAACGAGTTATAAGTCCTAAACGAATTCTTAGGACAACGAACCCCGCAGTCAAAAGTCTTCTTAACACATTGGCTTATATAGCTGTTCCACAGTTGAAGGTTAGATTACCAGCGGTAAACTCCCCGTGGACAAGCACTGTGTCACTGCCAATAGATATGCTTGGCATATGGAATGTATTGAAGGGTGATGCTTGGTATACTACTGTAGAGCTGGTATATCTAACAGGTACCAAGAGAGTTTATTTGTCCCCCTAGTTTTCCACCGGCTGTGGATCACACCTTGTGAGCCAACAGCTTCACAAACATGATGCGTCCACTTAAACTTTACCCCTCCAGTCGTAATCAACAGACGTTTCTGTCCGCACATTTTTCTAAACTCCACACGAATTTATTTGTCATGGCTCCGTACATCGACCGTTGGAACCTCCATAAGACGGACTATGGGGAGTAATAAAACGCACGGACAAATCCTTTGTTTTAGATAAAAAAGGTCACTAATATTATGTTACCTTCCACCGTCCAAGTTCGGAACACAACGGGGGAAACCCTCAATTGTTCTACATAACATTCGGGTGACAGAATATCCCGTAGTACTTAGTGAGGGGGGCAACAGTATAAAGACAAGAGAAGACTCCAATGATGCAGCGAAAACACGCCCCGGTGGGACTACGAGATTTCCAGAACATCACATATATCTTGTAGGGTTAAGTAGACGTACTCCATTTTTTTCCTGGTACAACGGCTCATAAATTTGATGTGCATCTGTATACCAATTCAATCATTATTTTGGCTATTTACTTTTGTCAAAGTTGTCGACTTTCATATTTTCTCTTCCATGTGCGATGGACAAGAAGAGAACGAATAAAAAACAAGTTTTTGTACACGGAATGCAGACAACTAGAGAGCCACTGATTGCCAACGCACTTATCGAAGACGTGCTACCATCACTCCATTTCCACCCCTAGTCAGTATTGTCATAGGGTCTTCATAAACCCACTAGGAGTGGGCTGTAAGGGTGAATAATCCCCCTAAATTGGCTTACAGCTTTTATTTAACATTAGATGCTGAAGATGTGTGGTCAGGCATCCACGGCATTTGGTACGCCATTCACGAACGATATTCAGTTGACCAAGTACGTATGACTACTCAACGGCACCGATGTCAAAACATCCTTCGTAATTTGGACGATTTAATTATCATTTTGTTCTGACTTACAAAATGTTATCTGGTCTACGTTAAACAAGTATTTTGGCTATTGATGGATATAACGCGCACGCCATCGTATTATTCATGTTCATCGAAACCTTCACCTGCTATAAGTCACTTAACTGGATATTATGTTAAACAGTTTCTTTGTTGAACTGTTTGCTTCTATTCTCATATCTAGATAGGTATTTTCTGTATAATGAAATTATTGAGAAACAAAAAATATTCATCGGAACAACTGCAAAACTACTCTTCGACTGCATTATCCTTGGATCATATAGTTTTATTTAAATGCATATCTAGGACCCATTTGAAGAAACCTGGATTCTGACCAACTTCTTTTATTGATCCACTAATAATAAACAAAGAAGAAGTTTTTAGGATCTAGGTGACTTCAATAAACCATATCTTATCCAATATGCTTTTGTTATGCATAGATTTTTATGCATGCAGTATAATAGCAATTCTGAGGGGTAGCTAAAATACTAAATAAATAGTATCAAAGCCCATCTTATCACTTGCTTCATGTGTGAATCAACTAAGACCAAAGGTTGTGTTTGAATATCACTCCTGCTCGTTTAATACGTTTTCTGATTGCTACGCACAAATGGTTCGCATAGCTGCTTTATTCCCAAAATAACATGACCTGATAAGAAAATTTTAATCTCATAGACTGCTATCTTCACACAAATGATACGCAAATAAAAGACGAAATCTGCAATAAGCTTATGTACGCGTGACTGTACAGCATAACTGACTTAAGACGATGTGCGTTCTTCTTTATATATCAAAACGTAAATCTCTATAAACTACACTGTACAACTGTTTTTAAAGTGCATTATTTGACGAATGCGTCGGAGAAAAAAAACATTATTAACAGTCGGTTTCAACGAACTGACTGAACCGTAACATGCTTATCACTTATGGAAACTGAGCGCTATATCTTTACTTTATCACCGATTAGATTGAGTAACCATGATAGCAATAAAAAACAGATCACTAGTGCTAGCCAGAATTGTATACTAAAAATACCAAACAGTCAAAACTAGATACTCTTTTTGCTTTATAACCAACTCTGTTAGAATAATAACATGAAAGTAATTGCAATATGGTTCTAGATGAAAAACAAACATAAGAAATTTTTTTCACAGAAGATTGGGCTGAAAGAAATGAGTAAAAACGATATGCAAATAAGAAATCATTAAATAGGGGAATTGAACAAGGTGAAGAAGGAAATATAAAATAAATCATTGAACATGCACAACTGTACACAGATTGTACGTATGACTACAAAACTTGTATTGTAGAACTCTGACTAATATACACAACACCACCAACGACATTTATGAAGCCTGCTAGTATGAACACTGGAAACCATCGTCCACCAGACGTGATGACTAATTCGGCAGTTAACGGACCACATAATATACCAGGTATGGTAGCCTATGTATAATAATTAAAAAAAAAGAAAAAAAATACAACACACATGGGAAAAGTGGGTGGCAATAAACTAAGACCATAATAATAGGAAATACAATTTGTCAAAAGTTAGTGGAATCACAACAAGTTAACGATATGTTATTATCAAGGGCAATGCAAATTACGTAGATGAATACTCAAAAGGCATTATGATTACTATAATTCAACTATAGTTACTCATTATTGTGTGATAGGTGACTCGTCTGGTAGTTGCTGTGGTGACTATTCTCGAAAATCGTCAACTTAATTATTTGTCAATCCTATTCATTTCAAAAATGTGCCCAGTTTCACTGGTGTCCCCACTTTGCTGTGCATTGAGTATCCAAAAAATTCAACTTATTGTTGGATTTCTATTTTTTTCAAAATTCTGCTCAATGCTTCATGTTGCATAGAGTGTTACTGTTTCATCAAAACAGTCGAAAATGGCGCAATATTGTGTCAAATTTCATAAAGTAAAGTTTAGAAAAATACAATAAGGAGAACAACATGTACTATACATGGAAAATAAGCTCATCGGACTAGTAGAAACAAGTAGTCTTACCAAGTCAACAAGAAGGAAAATAACTGTTTTAGTGAAACTGAGATAGCTAATCCAAAAATCTATATAGAAGTTACCTGTTTCTGCTTATTTGAATCGAGAAAGAAAAACGGTATGCCTTTACTTACCAGGAAATTGCTTATAGTAAATGTCCTCCCGGCATGATTAGGGGCAACTTCTACATGGTTACTCAAATGTCCAGCCGAATTAAATGCCGAAAAGGTCATTGAAAGTGAAATTAGGCTAAATCAAAGAGAAGAAACAACAATATAAAAAAAGAGAAAATATTCATTAGCCTTTAAAACTAATCCACATTGTTTATTTTAGTTTCAGTAATTCCGAGTGACGTTTGTAAATGGTAGTGTCAGTAGCTTAGCAATAGACAAAAAAATCTTCCACAACTACTTAGCTCTCAATAAGCTTCTTTCCCTTTCTCCCTCTGGTCAGTAATTGTAGATGATAAGCCGATTAACATCAGTTTTCAATAATTCATGAAACTACTGTTAAGTACATACAAAGGTACGATAAGACTAAAATTGCTTAAAACTACTGGTATATAAATTGTGTAGAGATTAATAGCTTTAATTTTACTTAGAAGGTTAATAGAGATTTAATTTGTTTCAAGATAGACTTTGCTGATATTCAACAATTAAAACAGAAGCCGTTAATCGGTTAGAAACTAAAATAAAGTTACAAAAGTAAGTTGGGTGACGTAATCTAATTGCTAGGGTTCAATGAAAAATGAATGAGAGTCAAGTTAATAATCTGAGTAGAATTCACTTGAAAATGGATGAGAGTTAAGTTGATAAGCTGAGTAGAATTCACTTAAAAATAAACGAAAATGGAGTTAGCAACAGTCGTCATGAGGGTAGAGATTTAATAGAGGGTGGGGGTAGAAAATAATGCAATTAAGAAACAGACAAACAAAGAAGAAAGAGGTAAGACAAAATTACGTATTTGGTGTTGAGATAGCTCAGGACCATTGTAGATTTAGTGACTGAACAAACTTCTTTCGTATGCAGAGTTCAGGATTCAATATGTGAATTGCCATTGCTTCTGCAGTTTGAAGAAGTTTAATTCGTACTCTTTTGGCAAGGTTCCCACGTATTGTGTAGATAACTGAGAAGTTGTTTTGTGGGTTTGCTTGGTGTCCGGATTCGATCAAGTGTTCTACGATAGAGCTGTGGCACCCAACTGTAAAAGCTGATGAGTTGTCCATTCCATGTCGGTTTTCTGTGAATGGATCTTTTGAGTGTCCCATCTTGTTCACGTCTTGCTAGTTGCACGTCCAGAAAAGATATTGTTGCGTTGGACTCCTTCTCTAGTGTGAACTGGATTGCTGGATGGCAACTGTTGAAGAAGTCCAATATGTTCTCCAAATTTTCTTCATTATTGGCGATAATAAAAGTATCGTCCACGTATCTCTTGTAGAACTCACCACTCGGCCCGCTGCTTGCAGATATTTTCATGTCAAAGCTAGAAAATACACACCTAAAGAAGACAATAGATAACTTCGGGTTCTACAAGAGATACGTGGACGATACTTTTATTATCGCCAATAATGAAGAAAATTTGGAGAACATATTGGACTTCTTCAACAGTTGCCATCCAGCAATCCAGTCCACACTAGAGAAGGAGTCCAACGCAACAATATCTTTTCTGGACGTGCAACTAGCAAGACGTGAACAAGATGGGACACCTCTGATTGCACAAGCCTCCACAATCGCAAGCATTTTCCTGCTTGTTAGTCTGCTGACAACAGTGAACGACTTGACAGCGTCAGTATCATATCCGTAGTCCACAAGTTTCGTTATTGAACGTTTCGGCACTTTGATTTTACCTGTTTTCAACCATTTTTGCAAATACTCTATCATGTGAGTACACAATCGTCTCTCTGTACGACCTATATATCATCTGCTTCCACAAACACACCTAAGCTGATATACTCAGTTTGAGGATTGCCGACTTGCATTTCCTAGATTATTGAAGCACGTGCTTGTTGGTGTTAAGGAAGATGAGTTTTGCAGTATAGTAAGTTCTCTGGATAGTTCTGTCGAGTCTTCGTTTGACTACTTCTTGTACATCATTTCCTTTGAATGGTAAATTGACATAAACAGATCTCTCTGGAACTGTTTGGATAGTTTTGCTGGGGCTCATTTCTTTAGAGTACTTATTAATCAGCTTCCTAGAATGTCCATTCTTAGACAAAATATCCTTCAGAGCTTTTATTTCATGTTCAATTGTACTGTCCGAACAAATTTTTTATGCTCTATTGAAAAGTGTTCTGGCTAAGTTCTTTTTATACTTGATTCGAACAAAACTTTTAAAAGGTATGTACTATCCTGTCCATAAAGATTATATATACACATATTACTACCTTCGTTATTCTTATCGCCACATGCATAAGCCTTATTATCATAATTTTTGTTGTTATCATTATAATTATCCCTGTAACAGTATGTTTGGAGTTAGTCTCCAACACTCCTAACGTAGAATCATGGAAAAAACACGCCATCTATAGCTTATAGTCAAATTGTTAAAAAGAAATATTTTATTATAAAACTTACATAACAGCCGTTGTTATGCTGCTTGTCAGAGAGAACAGAAAAAGCACCACACCAGGGCCTAAGAGACCAATGCCTGACATTACTCGTCGAACACTCAGAACACTGAACTGTCGTTTGATAAGGATATTTGCCACTCGGCCGGCAACTGAAAACAAAACAATTAAAATATTACGATACTACTTTGAAAACATCTGTATTCTGAATAACAAATACAACCGGAATTTACTGAGACAATAACCAACTTGAAATATATAGTGAAAATTACTATAGTACTAGGCAAGAAAATTATATAAGCTAGCAAAGTACATAACATATATCATTCGGAGGACTGCTTGGTCTTTGAACAATCAAAATACCATCTTTCATCATATCACATATTGCTTTCATGTGCTTTTATATTTTTTAATCAATTAATAATGTCTGCTAATCATATTGTTTACAATCGCACTACTTTAAAGTCTCTAAAATTTTTATCGCATAGAGTTATGCCCCGAAATTTGAAGAAAAAACATCTCTGTACTTGGTAGTGAACACTAAAACGTGAAAAAATTAGTCATATAACCCAGAGAAATCTTTGAATAGATCATCTGCTGCTATGGTTCAAAGATGGAGTTTAGAACTAGGTGCATATGATTACACTATTGAACACAGATCGGCTAAGGATATACCTCATGCAGACTTTTTATCTCGTTATTCATTATTTGAAAATTCTGCTAATGACACTGATTGTTTGTTAGTCCAGCCGTTATCTGTGGATAGAGTTCGACTTATAAACGATACTCGGAAATATTACGGGTGCATTATAAATGCAACAAAAAGAGGTTGGAATATTCAGTGTAAGCGAAGATTTCTGAACTTCTATAAGCGAAGAGATGAGATTTCAGTCCATCCTGAAGGATTTCTATGTCTGAATGACAGAATTATTATTCCTCCGACATTAAGATCTGCGATTTTGGATGATCTTCATTCTGCGCATCTGGGAGCTGATAAGATGAAATCATTAGCACGTCTAACATGTTGGTGGCCGGAAATTGATGCTGACATTAACAAAAGATCGAAGAGCTGTTCCAGCTGTTTGCATAAAATGTCCTATGGAAAGTCGTCGTGGAAACCATGGCCTACGTCTTGTGAGGTTTGGCAGCGTATTCATGCAGATTACTGTGGTCCATTCTTAAATTCATACTATGCTTTAATTATTGTGGATTCTTATTCTAGATGGCCAGAAGTTATAATTACAGATAGTCCTAATGCAAAATTCACTCACAGAGCGTTGAGAAAGATTTTTAGTCGAGAAGGAATTCCAGATGTCTTAGTTACTGATAATGGTACTCATTTCACTGAGAAGAACTTCAATGACTGGCTTAAACATATAGGTTGTCGTCATCTGTACACAGCACTACGTCATCCTCAGTCAAACGGTTTGGCAGAAAATTTTGTACGAACATTAAAGAGTGCCATAGCATCAATGAGTCCTAAGAATTTTGATGAGCTAGAGAGATGTGTAGATAACTTCCTACTTCAATATCGCAATGCGGAGCATACAAGTACCCATGAAAGTCCTGCTAAACTGTTCAAATCTCGAATTCTCAGAAAGCACCTAATGTCCACGACTTCTGATGTACATTATTACAGAGGGAATGACTATAGACCTTCTGTTGGAATCATACTACAAAAAATGGGAAATCGAATGGTGAAAATATTAGACATCGAAGATCATTCAATTCATAACAGACACCTGGATCAAGTGAGAATAAACGAAGTAGGTCGTTCCGATTATAATTTTAATGATTCCGCTACTAATCCTGATATTGTAGATAATTCAGAAATAAGTCCAGATGATACTGATGAAAATAATATCACAGAATCAGTTAGAAGATCCCAGAGACTTGCAAGCAAACCGAGACCTCATTATAAATACGCAAGGAGACATTCGACATGTGGCGGATGTGGTGATTGACAATTTCTATCTTTGTATTGTTTAAATACTTACTGTTGTTTGTTAATATATTTATTATGATTTGAAATATAATTCCGCCAAATACAAATTCTTAAATTCATCCCTCTCTGTGTTTTGGTTGAGTTCCTGTAATTCGGTCATTGCGAAATACAATACTACTATTACAAATAATAATCACAAACTGTTCCCAAAGTGGTAAGCACAGACTACAGATCTGTGCCTAATAAAGTGGCCTGTTTTAAATCTCTGATATTCGGGAACGTGTATCGAAACGCTGGTTTTCTAACAATACAAGATACTTGGCTGAACCATAAGCATGGCGGCAACTTAATTTCATTAAATGGGCAATGAACGATCGTATTCACATCACAATATTCATTCAACAAGATGCATGTTGTGTGATACAGACTGGGATATATTCGTCAATGAAATGCTGGATGTTACTGACTCTAACACCCTCTGATATCTCAAGTTATCCTTCGACATTTGCTGTCTCGTCGAAACACTGTTTATTTATCCTACTAACTAATAGTCATAAACTGTATCCCTCTAAATGTTAGACTGCTAATTTTAGCGGCAGATGTGAACAAGACTTGTGCTGACTGATTCAGTCCTATGAATCTTGTAACATCGACGGCGCTGCGGTAGGAAATAAATCAAATATTACGTATTCTGGTTTCATTTTCTTCTCAAATGTTTGTTGGGCGTCCGACATTTTGTTGATTTCTAAGAAAATCTTTCCTTTGACTTGAAACAAACGACAATTGAGGCTCCTTGGCATAACTCAATCTCTACTCCGTTGCAATTTATTAATTCATGTATTCTATCTGTTTTTCTTTATTGTTTCCCTTAATTCCTCCTGGGCTTCTCAAAATATACTGTTATATTACATAGGACTTTGAGGGTTGTAAGCAAAGTTAGTGGTGTGCCGCAACACGGTGACACAACAAACTGACTAATTGTTTTTGATAGACATTTTGTGGCATATGGCTTAGGTCATCCTGTCGGATACTGAATATCTCATTGTTCCGTCTTTGTGTAAAGCCAGAAGAGATATAATACGAAATTATGCTCGTACGATAAAATATAAAAATTCAACTGTACCATATTTAGCACGGGTTTTGTGTGGAGAGACAAACTTCAGAAAAGAACTTATAAACTTACCTCACGATGTGTAAATAAACAGTGTTATTATCGCATATATTATTTTTCTTTTAACTTCAGTTTCGCGGTCTTATTATTTTTACTAATTTATTTACTTATTTGTAGGAGATAAATCGTTGTAACATATAGAACGGTAAAAATTTCACTCTGCATAATAGCTGTTGTGATTAGCATCAACTACGAGCAAATCTTGGGGTAGGGAGGTTTAAACTCCCTGATCCATGTTGGCAGGGTGTTATTTATCGGTGATTACAGAATAAAGGCTAGTCGGTTTGAAACCGGTAAAAGTTTGCACTAGTTTTTCAATTTACTCTTGGAAACAACATAAGTTATCACTAATTTATTTTTCTAGTTATATATATATATATATATATATATATATATGCATCCAGATCAAGAAGTAATGTCTACAAGAAACCCAAGAAACATCGCTGTTTAACAGATAACATAGTTTTTGAATTTATGTCAGTATTTAGTCCTATTCAGGCATCGGGAAAAATCTAAGTACCTGTCAAGAGGAGTGAGACGTGGTTAGTACTCTTATAATCCCTTCTTCCATAAGTTTAGGCTAAAAGCTACAAGTGGTAATTCTGAAGAACATTTAGCACTAATTTACTCCAATCCATAAATTAAGAGTATGCAATTTAAACTCATCGTCCATTTTGAATTTCGTATATAGAGTGAAGTAAAAATCATTTTAACCAACGACGACAAACTAAACAGCTAAGCGAAACAGTTTAAAAGTAAACGAAATCAATGCAGTACAAGATGACCTGAACTTACTGACACTCCCAAGGCAGTTGCAAACGTAAGGTATGGCTGTAAGCATTACTGAGTATTCATCTGCTCCCAGATAACGCACCAAATAGGTAGGTAACCACAGCATCACAATATAATTTGACCAATTCATGCTGAAATGAGCGATGTAGATTGCCCACAACGGCCAGTGTGAAACAAACTCAGTCCAGTGAGAAGTCTTGAAAGGCTTTAGTTTCATGAGTAACGAAGAAAAGTTATCAGAAAAATAACTCCATGTCTAATTTTCAATTGGTAGATATTGTTAATAAGGGTGTACTTCAGACAAAGTACTAACTGATTAAATTCGTAAACAGAATGCAAGTGGACTGCCCGAGTGATATTTTGAACTACACAAACTGATATAACGACAATATAAAAAGGCAAAAGGCATCAGCAAATGACAGAACAGCCAAATATTGTTATCAGGAGCGTATAGGAAAGTGTCTAACTTTTGAAAGTCAGAGGAACAACAAGGTTGCAGCATCACCAACACTGGTTTTTCATTTTTAGGCACGTTTGTCAACACAACTAAATACCGAGACGCATGATCCGGCACACCCCACCAGATGACTAGTGCTGCACCAACAGACGGGAAACCAATATGTCCCACAGCGCTGAGCACTCAACTTTCACATAACAAGTATTGCATTAGAATCCTACTCTATCTATCCTAGCATAAGCGACTGGGTAGTGACATCGTCTGTGTATTCCTTAGCCTCACACAAGACAAATCTGAACCAGGTAACTGGTTTCCAGAAAAATTACCTAACTAACATCCCATGGGGTTAAGCTGCGGAGTGATTACTTTGTCTTTGGTGTCTGGAGATAAGATTATATATATATATATATAAACATAGACCCACAGTTCAAATACTTACATAAGGAAGAATAGCAGTCGTACACACGTTAGGTATGCAACAATAGCTGGAGTTACTATAAGTAATATCAAGTTCAACATCTTAACTGATACTAAAACACATCACTATAAAGTTTGATTGTCGAAGCATTGCCATGATAATTTTCTCTCTTCATTCTTCAAAATATTTACCTTTTCCCTTACGCCTGACATTTCTTCGCTCCCTTGTTAATTTTGCAATTCAGACTTCTGTAATTTTGAAGCCCGCGACTTTCGGTGAATCTCCAGTAGCATAAGCCGATGAAAGCAGATTTCACTGAAGATTATGACAGATCATTCCATATCGACTTGATCTTTTTCCTACAGAAAAATAATGGTCCATCTAACGGTTCAACTTCACTCTCAATTTCCATGGTAACTGTCATTAGACGATAAGTCATGGGACCAAGCACTTTCATTCAAGTGAAAAACTCCAAAATGCTGCATCACGATGCTGGACAGAGTATAGATGTATGGTAATAATTTCAGCCAGTTACGATACTATCACAAGATACGGTGACACTCAAGTAACATTGTTAAAACGCTTTTCTCCTCTCCAAGATCTACATAGTATATAAACTATTTTTATATTACACAACCTGTTTTATAGCTTGGCATGGAACTACGATTCCAATTACAAATACTGTGATTCATTACACATTGTTATCAAAAGTATTCACACCTACTATTTAAATTTCCCGATGGGATACAGTTTGTATATCTATATATACGACTGTACAGCTAGATAATATATTCGTTAAAATAGTCCCTTAGTTTAATACTGTGTTGTCAATGCTGCAGCGATAAGAGCAAGCATCAATCACTATCAGCGGGAGGAACCTCTTTCATTTATCTAGGTAGCATCGTTTCAATTACAGGGGGGCGTACAGATGAGGATGTCAAAGCCAGTCAGGATCGAAGAAGTAAGACAGATCTATATTAATCAGTGTGGAAATCTGCTGCACTAACTATTAAGAACAATATTCGGATTTTCAACACTAATATGAACTCAGTGCTTCCATACGATTCAGAGGCTAGGCGTGTCACAAAAATAATTCCGAACAAGCTTCAGACATTTATCAACAGCTGCGTTCTCTCCATACTGAAGATCAGATAGCCAAAGAGGATTAGCAATAAGGAACTCTGGCAACACATCACCCAAGAACTTGTTCTTCAACAAATATGCAGAGGGAAATGGAGTCGAATTGTACATACATTGAGGAGACTGTGAAGTGACATCACGAACTAGGTACTGCAATGGAACCCTACCTAATATGAAACGAGTTGGGTGTCTTAGAGTGGCACAGAAGAGGTAGGAGATTATGGGTAATCGCGGGGCCAGCTAAGAATGACTGCAGATAACAGAGTGAAATGGAGATGTGGTGCTGAAGTCCTTTGTTCCACATGGAACCCAAGGGAATAATAAGGATGCGATGAGAATTATCAACTTATTCGTGGACTAAACGCTGATATTGGTAAGCTTTTGGATAGGCAGGAGAAAGTGAATTCTTATTTCACATGTAATGACAATAGGTATTTAGTGTGATGTGAATGGTTCTAAATGTTTGGAAATTTCTCTAACATATATCAATACTTCGTTAATCCGTACACCCTAAAAGTTTGCAAAATATGATTTTTTCAAATGTAATACTGAAATATAAAGAACACGAGCTAGACAAACCTGAGACTGTTGAGTAGGGAACTCATCTCTTAACTCAGCCTTTTTAATAACGTTAAAAACAGGTATCCATAAGCAAATCCATACAAGGCCAATAAATCCAAATATATAAAATGAATTGGACCAAACTAAGTGTGGACAAACCAAGGTGGCCACTGTTTGGCCAAGAGCACCAAATGCCACCAGATATCCAAGAGCCCAGCTACGTTCTTCAACTGGCACAACATAGGAAAATATGTGGAATATCGTGGGCAGACCTAAATAATGTAAGAAAATTAGAGCTATAGCGACAAAAAAATACAGAAAAAGTGTACACGAAGTGTAAACTGGAAGTTACTAGGATTATCATTAGTATTATATATATATATATCTTTGGTAACTGACTTCCTAACATAGAGTGCTTAGGTACACTTATCAATGCTATACTGAAATGACAATTCTGTAAACAGCTTAATGACTGGGAATTTTTATATGAAAGAAGGTTGAGATACGGGAGTAACGCAATCTATTCATCGTTTTACTCACCATACTTGAACCCAAAGAGATAAGATCATTATTTTGTGTTCTAACCAACAAAATAGCCTTTTTAGTAAGTCTTCTACGCTTTGAATACGGTTCATGACTTGTAAAGTTGTTAGAAAAAAAGTTAAAAACTGATCATAATTTAATAGGAATCAAATAGATATTATAAATACAATTGGCAGTGCATTGACCTGTTATTGCTTGAGAGGCAAACTGACATAACTATTGTGACCACTTAAATATGATTGTTCCAGCAAAAATCGTTTTTTATGAGGAAATCTGAAGTACGTGACTATTTTATAACCATTTAATTAATAAACAAGAACAGATGTTAGCGAGCAACCAATTCGATTTGAGGCTATAGACTTATATAACGAACGAGAAGAAAAGAGATAAGTAGTGTTCATGAAACACATGTATAACGCCTTGTAACCAGAAGGTCCTGGGTTCGAATCCCGGTGGGTGCGTACTGCTGAAGAGTCCCAAACTAGGACGAAACAGCTGCCCAGTACTCCCAGGTTTTCCAATGGTTCTCTAACTGATGTCAGCTCATGATGAAATCCTGTAACCAATCAAACCCCTACAAACCAACACTTGAAAATCAATGAGATGCTCACTAGCGACTTGCCCTATTCAGGTGGGTAGTCACCTGGGGTTCTAGTGAGAAGTCGTGACCAGTAGGGTGCAGCCGGTCGGGCGTGAGGACAAATACTCGCCGAAGACATTGGCTAGGGGTCGCGCTATGTCGTGAATTGGCAGAAGTTAGAATTCATGGACCATTGGATCGGGTCCCAGTGGCTTAATGGTATACGAGCTCGTCTTGTAACCAGAAGGTCCTGGGTTCGAATCCCGGTGGGTGCGTACTGCTGAAGAGTCCCAAACTAGGACGAAACAGCTGCCCAGTACTCCCAGGTTTTCCAATGGTTCTCTAACTGATGTCAGCTCATGATGAAATCCTGTAACCAATCAAACCCCTACAAACCAACACTTGAGAATATGTAATTAGTTTTTGCAATTACTGCTTAAGAAATATAAGAACTTTGACTAAAGCCTAACAATTCTAATCCTTTTATGAATTCAAGATGTAAATGGTTGTTTATATCCTAGTTCTTTAAATTTCAGACACCAAGTAACCTGGAAACTTGATCTTAGGCAGTTTCTAGATCCTCTCACACAGATACATTATCACCCTTAAAGAGATACCTATTAAGAAAACAACATTGACGACTACGGAATTAATTCACCGCTTATCTGATATGAGATCATTTCTGACTGGAACGGAAAGCGGTAAGCGAATGATAACCGCACTCACAATTCCTGCATTATGTCTGTAGATTACTCATTCGATTCAAGGCTCAACTATACTCAAACAATCATCCTTAATAAATAAATAGACTGTGAATTATGGTAATAAAAGTGGATCCGCATTTTAAATACAGTAACTACTGACGACAGAATTGGATAAGTTAGAATTTCAAACTGAGTTGCAGCTAGAAAATTTCCCACCAACAGTAATTCTTCAGAAAGTTAAGGTCAATTAATGGATGGTGACTAGCAGTGGAATCCAGGATGCGCATTTCGTCCCATTTGGAACTAGTCATTTAGATGTACCTGCACTCCCCAGTAAATGATGGTGTTCTCACCGAGGTTCGAACCTGAGACCGAGGACTTCGGTCCAACAAATAGAGGAGAAAAATCTAAGTTGAATAAACCTCGGAAAATTAGTTCAACAATTTCTATACGATGCAGCTAACTGCTCTCAACCTGTACAGTCCTAGTGAGCCACTACCGTGATAAACAGAAAATCTGATGAAAATAAGAAGTATCGTATTAAGATATCTTAGTAAAACCTTTTTTATTTTCTAAAATAACAGGCTTACTCACAAAATACCACGTGGCGACTGTGAAGATAGTTACACGGGTCAGACCAGCAGATCGAGATAAGTTATGTTATCGAACATAGGAATTTATCTGAGCATAGAATAATTGACACTAGGAATATGAATAACTCAAAGGAAAATTCAGCAATCACAATGCACAGACTACACAGTCATACAATAGGACGGGAGAGAGCCATAGTTCTAAGAAGAAATATAATTAGGTGGAGGGAACGGTTCACCACTTAATTTTTGTTCATCGAGTCACCACCTAACACGTGCAAGAAAGATGAGACAGAGATACGGAGATACTGCTATCAATAAAAGCATAGAATAAGAGTTAGATAAACAAAGCTTGGCAGTTAAATGAGTGCCTTGATATGAGCAATAAATTGTGTTCAAAATTTCATCATTAAATAATAGAATGACACTGTTGTCTAGCGAATAAAATTATTCATTAATCAAACCTCTTTCCCAGAACAACACATTTTTCATCTGACTAATTTAACTCTACAAACAGCTGATCCTAGATCTATCGCCATTTCTCTTGCCATGTTCAATTTACCAATATATGACCAAATTTTCAACATAGAACTTTGCAAAAAGTGTAGTAGTTTAAGTTGCCACATTCCATACAGACAGATAAATATAGAGAAAAACTATGATTAACGGAAAGGTACGGAAGAGTAACTAAGTGGAGAATAATGAGAATTTGGGAGTTCATAAAGAGTGAATGCATCTGCGCCATCGAGAACGATTTTAAGCCATATCACCAGCAGTCTCAAACACTTGATTCTTAGCGTATCGACGACTTCACAATGACCCATATGACTCACACCAGCAACCACTTTTTCCTCTGAACACCTCTGACTTTCTCTCAATCTGATGTCAGCTAACACCGCCTGACGAGGATGGTGATGGCTTGGCATGAATAGCACGTGTCACAGCCATCCCAGTCGACGCAGCTTCACAGCTTTTCAAGTAACACTGCTTAACCTTAATATTACTTACTATGTCCTAGGTTGTAGATAAGATGCGAAAATTTATGGTAAAAGACAGCTACACTCACTATACCTCCCATTTTCAAAAGCCAAGTGTTAGACATAAAGAATGACGGGGAGAACTGATGAGCAATGTATACATCATTTAATCTATCGGATACCAAGTTCACGGCAAAGATGGTGCAATTCGGCAAATATTACACCAGCCTTTTGTATCTGTGCTAGTCAGCAATCAGCTCATCAGAGCTATTGAGAATGGTATGAATTATGATTGTAGATACAGTAAAACAAGTTTTTCATATGAAATACCCATTCAGTTTGAATGAAAAATAATCAATTTTAAACGTAATTTCCTTACCAATACCTTCCCTCAAACCAAGAAGGATTCGAAAAGCTGCCAATAAGTAGATTGAATGAGCGAAGAACGGAGTGGCAATGGATGATAAAGACCAAAATAAGACCGCAAAGCTAAGTATTAAACTGCCACCATAACGTTTTGCTGCACTCCCACCAATAACCTGTAATACAAACCACTAGTTAAAAGCCAACATCACTTACCATGCTAACAAGGTATCCTACAGAGAACGAACTCAATATCCATCCATACTGATGTAGATTCCAACCGAAGCGATTTGCCATGGGAATTATAACGATCGGTATGATAACCCGGTCAGCAGAGTTAATAAAGTTTGCCAAACAGCATAAAAAAACTATTCTCCAAACGCAACTGGGTTCATTGATCCATTTAAATACATTATACGTCGGCAGAAAGTTCAGACAATTTAAGTAGTCCATATTCTTGTTTTTGTAAATCCCTTATGAAGCAGATGATGCATACTAAGCACCTTCAGGTAACGAAACTTTGTATGTCATGCTTAGGCTCTGAGAAATAGTAAAACAAACATTTGTAGGAATAAAATCCTGGTTGGTGAGAATCAAAATAAAGTTAAGTAACTATGGTTTTGCAGCCAATAAAATGATATTTCCAAAACCTTGTACGGAAGCAGGACGAATAGGTCCACAAGAAATTTACTACGTTTCAGTCCATCAAAAGACACGGTATCAAAATTAACGATAATTACAAGAAATGAATAAACCCTGACTCCATTATACAGTGATTACTTCGTGCCGATATCAAGCATACCTTCAAATCCATAGAAGTGTACATGAACTCATATTATGTTCGTATAAATACTAAACATTTATCTGAAAAGAGTCTCTTCGCTGAACGCCTTTTCTTTTATATGACTGAATGGGGATTTTCAAGTTATTTATCTGAATGTCTACTTCCTTTGACTATTCAGTTTGTATGCCAAATGTCAGCAAGTGGGAGATAAGTGATTGATGGATATTTTACCACAAAATGAGGGAATTAGTTAACTAAGATAGCATTCAGGTGCTGTATATGTTAAAAGTAATTAGCGATATCTTAGCAAGTCGCCACTCTCCAGCACGCAAAGATAACAACTCAGCACTAACCTTTCAAACTTCATGCATTTCCACCAGAGATATTAGTTGTTTACCTATCATTTCTGAATACTCAAAATAAGCATTAGCAAGGAAGAGTCGATGTCTGCTTACACGAACCAACAGCTGTTAGAGATTAAAGGTAACGCGAATATATTCGCGCTACTTTAAGATCAATACCTTCTGTCTGGACCGAACTAAAGATACTAGCAGCATTCCTACTATCAGACTTAAAATCCAATAAAATAAAAATTTTTGCTGCAGTGAATCCGATTAAGAGGACATGTTACGATAAACTATACCTGTTATCACATAATTACGGTAGAGGATACATATGTGGTTGCCTACTATAATCCAAGGCAAAACAAAAGATATGGCTACGACGAAGTTTTAATTTTAACATGTGTCAACGTAGGAAAGTCAGAGAGCTCGAGTTTCATTCCATCACACTACACAAAAATTTAAATCATGTAATACAGTTTTAGTTAACAAGATATGCTACACAAAGCAGTTACCTAGTGAGGAACTTCAAGTTACGACAAATGACAAATAAAAGCGCTAGCTGTATATTACGCATACACAACCCACCTACAGGTGAAAGAAGCCAATGCGTGGCAAGTGACCTAGAAGCTGAAAAAGGCGCACGTTGTGGATAATAGATTGGAAGGAGAAAGTAGCGCAAAAAAAGGTATCATACATTTTCACACATACCCGCACTATCCAGTATACTTTTGTTTCTTCTTTACAATAAAAATAGTAACAGATACCACAGCTAAGTGGCCTTGAACCAAGCAATTTGGTCGCTCAAAATTTCAAATGGATTCTGTTCATTATCTTCGTCACAAGTTCCCCCCCCCCCATACCTTAAGTGTCATCTGTTTGTTACTGTCGTCTTATAAAGACCATATCTAGTAGTATGTTAATTCTTGTCTTGCATATCTTCTTGAATTTCCTTTTTCTACTCACAATAACCAATGTGCGTCGGTGGCACAGTGGTTAGAACTCTCGCCGACCATGCACATCGTCCGAGGTTCGAGCCCCTGCCGGCGCACACCCGATATCTATGGTCGGCCTGCAAAATTTGGGCTACCGATATCCATGCTGAAAATGCCACACTTGTACTGAAAATACGGTGTGGCATCAAGCTGTAACCAAAATATAAAAAAATAAAAATAAAAAATAAAAAATGTAGTTTCTTCGAGCTATTAAAAACAATGCTGATCCCTAAGGTCTAACTTCTTGATGAAGAAGTGACGAATAATGATCTTCAGTGGGCCTTCGTGATGTCACTCACGTCAAGAACCATGGTAGCTCTTGACACACCCATGGAATAAGTAGACGCAGTTGTCCTGGAGGCAATATGATTAGGTACATTCGTTTGTTTTGAGTGGAATGTACAGTCAGAACTAGGGCCGTCGAGCTTCTGTGGTTGAAAATTTCCTTTCAACTGATAATCTTCCAGTTAGGGAAGTGGGAGACACAAGGTAGGAAGAGACCTCTGGAGGCATGCTGGATAACAGTCAAGGGATACAACTGAAGTGGGCTTCATACGCATTGGGACGTCAGTAAAATTTTCAACTTTTCGAATTACCTTGACTTTTTATAAGGGTGATCAAGTAATGTGACTGGAAGTGGTTTTTCTAAGCGGCAAACTTGAATGGAAAGGCAGTCACACCGCACTAGTACAGGCTCCATCTAAAAACAAATTCGGTTAGGGTTACGACAAGAGATAACGTAGGTTTCCTCTGTTTGTACATTTCTGCTTAGGCTATAATGGTTGTGTGCTATACTAAAAGTCATAATTGGTTCGATTCTAGTTATGTATTAGCTGAGAGTATACACATCCATACTTTGGAGTTAATCAGCACACTCCTGGCGTTTCAGGTTGCCTCATTTTGTATGTCACCTATGATGTTGTTGTCCTTTTCCAGTGGTGATCACCCATAGATGTAGCGGATTTTAAAAAAGAACCGTATATGCTTTTTGCGAAGATGCGTGAGGTTCTTATTTAAAGGTGTATCTAGCTGCCTGACCCGGAAGTAGAAGTCTTTGCCTGCTTCCCTTGTCTAGTTGGCCCTTGCACCTAATTTTTTATCAGGATCAGCCATTATATCATGCTCTATCTGTATTTCAGAGTTCCTAGTTCCACATCAAGAGTAATCATTTCACTTTCTCACTGGTGTGCAGAGGTATACCGCCTGACAATTGCTAATGCGAAAGCCAGTCTGTTTCTGTTGGCTTAATTCTCTAGATTAGTTTGTGCATATATGCATGCTATCTTATGTTATCTTCCCGCAAGATTTCCATCACTTTCAATATTGTTTAGAGCAAAGCTATAGGCCTGCAGCACCTAAGATCTCATCTGTCTCCCCTATACTGATGTCTGTTGACCATCTAAATAGCATTTAGAAAGTTCAATCGGCTCCTTACTCTTTACCTGTCTATTTAAGGGACTGACTGTGGCTGCCCCTAGAGTGCTTGGTGTTTGCTATTTCAGCCCTTAACAATATGCTCTCTTGCTTACACTCGTCCTCCGAGCCATGAAACGATAAAGTTACTCGGTTGGGTTTACTTGAAATATTCTCTTTGAAATTGTATTGATAACAGTCTCAGTTTGTTTAACTTAAACTTTCAGACATTTAAGGCGTTATCGCTAATTCACTCATACGGGGGTGAAACTGTTGATGGGATCAACGTCCATGTAATTATTAAGGACATGAGGTACCGTCGTAAGATTGCCTCGAATCCTGATATATGATGGTAAGAACAGGTTTAGATGTTTCGCCTCCGATTATTGACTTAGTTACCATCCTGTGTGCTCATTTCAGGATTTTCACCTCTTCACTGAAGCAAATCAGTATAAAGATCAAGAGGTAGTCTCATGCATCATTAACATAATATGCTGTACTTATCATTATCGAGGCACTTGAAAGTCTCGCTAAGCAGCTGTTATGTTTAGTATTTCGTATTCGAGTATTAAAGTTGTCCGTTGTATATTATTCCAAGTTTTTATGCAAGTAAGACTATTTGTGGTACATCTTGGACTGCTTGAATGCACATCGTCTCAAACTTAAAGCCATTTCGCCTTCTTCGTATTTGAACGAAGAATAACCTCAAAACTAAGGGTTCCTGTTGTAATTTTTTGATAAATTTTTCAGGAGGAAAAACAATTTTGCAGTATCTTCAACATTTTGGTTTCTAATCCGAATGTATTTGAAAAAGTTTGATTTTGATTTGGACATTTGGATGAATTCTGCTAGCTAGTACCCTTGTCAAATTTATCTGTGCAGTAACCGTAACAATCGCCAATGAAATCGATACACTTTGGCCGACTGAGCCATATATGTTTCACTTTTTAATTTATGACTGATAGCAACTAGATTATTTCAAGTATGTGTCTTCCCTTATAGTGTCGGATTGATTGACTCCCCACCAACCCAACGACTGAAGAGTACTTACCTGCTAACTAATGAGTGTGTTGTAGGTATTCGCCACATGTTTACATTCAATAGCATGACGCAAAAGACTGTTGATCACTCAATACAAGTGATTGGATACCACTCATATCGGCCAGTAATACTACCTAGCCATAACGAGGTGGTTTCAGCATTTCGCTTATTTTGTACTGATACCATCAACCGTATACCTGGTTTAACTCAAATCGGAGTGCCAAGTAAGTTCAAACCACTAAAATTCTGTCTAGTTTCTTGTTCCCCGGTGGATACTGAGTGGACGTTTAACTCTGAACTGTGCAGACCACAGATAGCGGATTAATTTGTGACATTATTACAGCCTATCCTTAGTTACTCCAAGTGGATAACCAGAATCTAAATGTTTCTCACTAGTTTGGGCCTCTTAGCCGAGATAAGCTTGACAAACCACTGATAAGTTCCATCAAAACGGGGCCTGGAGTTTAGAATATGTGGCTAGCTAGGACTGCTGGTTGCTATGAGTGCTAACTTTAGTTTAAGCCACATAGGGTGATGTATACTTCCTGGTCGGAGTCCTCAGGATGGTACTAACCAATGGCTGGAGACAATCAGTGATAGGGCTCAAAATCATTTTCAATGGCTCAGATGCATCCAATCTTTGCAATTCATAACATCCAATAAAACTATATTGTTCCTCCATATTACCAATTTTTTTACCCCATATTTCTGTTCATTATCTCTCTGTACTCTCTCCTCCTACTTCGTGCGCTGAACGGAGTGTGGAACCTCGAACCGGTGTACATCTGTGCAAAGTTCTACGTTGAAACCAGTCAGTCAGTGAGTGCTACCGCACTACTCATATCACTCAATAAATAGGCTTCAACATCATACAACAATCCTAACCTTCTTAACTGCCCCTTACTGTATACAGCAGATCATATATTGTGGTCCATGAAAACCTGTAATGAGATCTCCGCTCCAACTATGTGACCTGCGTTTAGAATTAATTTGTCCATCAAGAATATAATGCATCGCTACAATTAGGTGAACCAATGTTTTCCAGCTTACCACGGAACCCGAAAATCATATGTGCGACTCATAAGTGGTTCGTGGGTACATGCTCATCCACTAACACAGATTCCTGATGCCAATTTCATGAATGATTACTTTACTTTGACAAAACGTTGCAGTTAGACTTCAGTGAGCAGGTCTGATCTCTCTGATATGTTTTTGAGGACATTTAGTAGATTTTTAGGAATAAGATGGTCATAATGCCCTCACAGGAAAGTATTGAACAACTATGACTCTAACTGCCGCTCCCTTGTCCTCAAAACTAATTCTTGGTAGTTCAGAAAAGTCTAGTAGCAGGACATTTACTGCACATGCATACTGACTAGTATCATAGCATTATTCTGTATGAAATTGGTTCATTGTCCGTAGCCAAACAACCAGAATTTTAGTTGTTGCTTGATTTTTTGTGACACCATGGGCTCCTATATTTCTTTTATCACATTCCATATTTGATGTGATCTGCCAAGAGGATGGCGGAAAAAAATGCATCGCGTGTAAAACTGTTGCATTATTACAATAACCTACCTGCATTTCAATCCTCACAGTCATTGCTGATAGCAAGGGATATGAATTCAGATATAGACTAAGGACAGACTAAGTGCCTTCAAAAATTACACTCCTAAAACGTACAAACCACACTTTGGTGCAACAGTGGAAAGTTAAAGCAAGTGTTCTTTTCCTAAGGCTGAAAAGTATGGGACCTGCAAGTGGTTGGTTGTACTGAAGGTAGGCCTTGATTAACCGCACTTACTAAAAACTTCTATGTTTCTTAATGTGTCCCTTTGAATAAGTAGTTAGCAGATTGTACCCGCAAACTAATGTCAAAAAGGACAAAAACCATGTAATTTCACCATAAATAAAACTTATGTAATTTAAATAATACTTACCCATTCCTGTAAAACTGGTGTGTCCTATATAGATAGGAATAAATATATTATTATTAATACCCCGATCAGAACTCTACCTAACGTGCAAGCACCGATAAACGAACTCGAAGCAAAAAGTCTTGTGACTTGTTAGCGTGTCCAGTTGCGAATTATATTTTTACAACAGATTATGTCTGACTTAATAAATAAGAATACTGTAGAATTTATCTGTTAACTTGTAACAACAGAAGACAACCGCCAGGCAACAGATCGTTTATTAAGGAAAATCAACACATATTTCTAGATTTTAATGTACATTATTGTATATTATTTTTAGTAGAAAATGCAGTTTTTGATTGGTTGTTTCTCACAGAAAGTTAACCTTGCATCTCTTTGTGGCTTTGTCAGATCATCCATATGCTAGCTGTATCCGCCTACGCAAAGCCTTTGTTCTCATTTTCTCACCACCAATATTGGGGACATAAACACTGACGTCAATTAATGTCTACCGACTTTGGCTAGCAGCCGGCTCTCACTTCAAACTGGATGGAGTAGCATGCTAGAAGAGTGTGCTTATTGATAGCACAACGAGGGTGCGACCTATATGCGAGCTGTCACTCCAGAAGAAGAGCGATGTGGCGCCATATTACATGAATGCGTTAAAACAAAATTTCAAATATTCAAGGTGGACTATATACCCTTGAAAACTAGCATCGTTATAATTTCCTCAAAATTACTATGAAACAGACTGTTGAGCGAAGAGTTATACCTCTTCAGGTTTTACCTCCACATATTCACATTGGGTAAATTAGTTCATGTAAATGAGTCATGACGCTGCTTTCTTCAATGAGGAAACATAACTATTGAAAATTCCGCAGTACAGTTCTATTTAAGAAATACATCAAGTAGTAATACTTCAACTTTCTCGCTTCATCTGTTTATTAGAAAATGATAAAATTCCAGGCATCCAACGAAGTTGTAGTTGAAACGAATAATTTATGAGTCAGTCAAGGGTGAAAATGAAACTGCTTAGTAAAGTCCAAAGTATGACATTATTATTTGATCTCTCAAAGAAATTGATTCAAATAAAATAATTGTCATCAGCAATATTTGGGTTAAGAGGGAGGAATGTTTGGGATATAAGGATTATAATGAACCGCGTTAGGTGCCTTATGGCTGTAAATCCTAACATAGGGCCGTTTGTAGATTAACAAGGTGCAATTTTCATTATTCACGTTTAGGTGAGCTGGCAGACTGGGGCAACAAACAGGAGAATAATTCCTCGCAGATGGTTCGCACATATTATATTTTCGCACACATGATTTCTTGACGATGCAGAATGTTATTTTGGTAATTCTGTGAAAAAATTTGGCCATGTAGATATAAGGCTGTACGATTGATTTGCACAAGAGAAGTCTTACGGAAGAGAACACACTTGATAATAATATCTTATACACATAAATGAAGCATTTAAATTTTGAAAGTTATTTCCACATAAAGCAAGGAGGTAAACTATATGTTGGGTAATTCTCACAGTTACAAAGAATAGTAGTCTGCGCATGCTTCGTTCAAAATGCCTGAAGCAGTATAGGAAAAGAGAACCAGGTTTTCATTCTTAGCTTCTGTCTGACATCAAAACTTAACTCTTTGACTTATATGAGTAAACTGCGTTCATTCGTGAGATATAGTACATCGGAGCATCTAGTGAAGTCACTTTCATGAAAACTACACCTGCTCCGAATCCTAGAAATTACTGTTACACAATTTCCGAAGACAAATGGGGCAAATTTGATAGGCACTTCAAAAAATCTTTACTTAGTGGTACGATTGAAAGTTGGGTCGACTGAGAAGCAAATCGCACTGTATTCGCTGATTGAATACATTAAGTGAACGGTGTCTTGAAAACTGTGTTCTCTTGTAAATCAATAGGGTGCTCTTGAAATTAGTGAATCCCCACATAACACATATATTTTCACTACCGGTGTTGTCATCTTGTGGTAAAGACAGTTGGTGTTCAAAGGGATACAGGGTAATGATTACACTCCTTTGTAGTTGCGTATTGCTGCACTCTCCAACTTCTTCATTCATCGGTATTCCGCCGCCTTTCTTCACCATCTGGGTGATGTCGGGGGTTCGGTCATCCTGAAGGGTGGGTCCGTCGAAGAAGTTAACAACTGTCTGGACAGGAGATACATTTATCACACTCAGTGGTCAAGAAACGGCCGACGTCAACAGGTTATTAAGCTTAAAAACACCAAACGAAATTGGCAACTGGCAACTTATTATCGGCGAACATCAAGCTCTGAAATCAAACAGTCGCGTCCACCTGTTAATACCTAGATTATACACTGAAATTTGGAGTTGATAAATCTTATTATTCTCATGATGGTCAGTACATCTACTCTGTTTTTACTTCATTACTATGGAAAAAGTATGCTTTAGCTGCCTGGAAGTTCTGTTTGATCAACCCAGCCAACCAGTCATACCATGTGCAAACTCCCACACAGCACCTTTTGCGATGTCTCATCATTTCGGTTTTCCTTCAGTGAAATACAAATGACACTAAGTGAAAGGTTGAATAAACCTGCTGGTAGTAATGAAGCACTGTGGCCGTCTACTACTGAGTCAAATTTTTCAACTTCTAGAAAACCATCACCAACTAATCTGAGCCACGTTCGTTAGTCCCATGCCCTAATTTCCCTCTCTTTCTGGGTTTAGATGAGGTTTGAAACAGACAAATAAGGACAGTAACAGCCATCCTGTTATGTTCGTAAAGATTAATTTGAAAGTGAAGTTAAGGACTTCAGTCTTGATCACTTAGAGCCACGAAAAGCAGGCGACGGTATTCTCCGCGTTTATAAACTCCAAAGAGCAGGAACTGTTACCTCATCATCAAGCAACAAGCTCTTAAGAAGAATATTGGATAAATCATATATCAAGGTTAGCTTAAATGCTACTGAAATAGAAAAAAATATGTCAACCATATTTAACTGTAATTCTCACGTTAGCTTGCAAAAAGTACTGGATTTCAGTAACGTCTGTTGGTGTTTATTCACGTGAAAATTTAATCAGCTTCATATGGCAAAATTTCAAATGTCCTAGCCTTCCGACTATATTTAGGTTGTTTATTTTGATGAATAAGTCATCATCATCCCACATTCCACTACCAATACAAAGTTTTTTATTTTCTCAGACATGGTAAGAATTTGTCAGTCCTGTATATGTCACTGAAAAATAGTTCCTTTTTACAGAAGCCGGCTGCAAGAGATGGAGTATGCACTGTAAGTTTGTTCGCTATAGTTTTGTCAAGTCATATTATGGTTTTTGACTTCAAAAGTAAACCAGAGTTTTGGATCACATAATACCTATATCTCATGCCAGATGTCGTAAAATAAAAGTTTATTTTAGACATCCTACAATTGAAAATATTTATGCTAAAGTATTGAAATTACTAGTGCGAGCGGCTATGAACTGAGATCGCGAAGCACATTACAGTTACGCTGTGAGGTATTTTGTGGGGTATTGTTATGATGGTTCCGGAAACATCTCTCATAAGAGCAGTCGAACTTTTAGAATTGATATTATGTATATTGTTATAAATGTTATATTTTTGGGGTACAAAATATTTTAATTCAGTTTTATAAGGTGCAGTTTGATTCATTTTTTTAATTGTCTGCTTCTGGAATACTCAAATGGGATAGTATCATACAGGTTTCCACTAAATGTTTAGCCTTTCTGTTAGCATTCATTTTCAGCAAGATTTAACACTTGGCTTGCAATCGCACTATTGTCTTAATGACTTTAGTTACTTTTCGGGTCATTTTTCAGCTTTATGATATTAGTTTGACGCGCTTTGGATGGACAGCTTATCATTCCAATCCTACTCGGTGAGGTAATCGAGCTAGCATTTTCTTCGTGCGCACTGCAGAAATCTCGGTGCAAAATCTTCGGGTGCATTGCAGAAAGTGATAGAGTCATCTGCAGTCTGCCCCAGAGTATCTGCAGTGCGCCCGAGGTCAGTGCTAAGTGGGTAGTATTTGGTGCGTGGGTAAGAAGATACTGTTAAGGAGTTTACAGGCATATTAGTGTGAAAAATATATAAAGTGTCTTTGTATATGTTTTAGAAAGTACCGTAGATGAACATATTTAATTGACAAAGACTTTGTTTTCATATAGCTAAATTATGTAACAGAGAAATGAACTCTATTTCGTAAGATATGACTGTTAACTATATGCATTGTCACTGGATTCCTAAAAATCTGTAGTGAGTGTCAATGATACATATTTATTTAGCTTAACTGATGATAATTAGAGGTAGACATATGAATAACGTTAAAGAAGAAACAACTGATAATTTATTTGAGTCGCGAAGGTGTCTTCCTCTTCAACTTTTTTAAAAGTTATGGAAAGACTTATTTTACTTAATCTTGAACCGTCTTTAAAGCCTTTTAACGACCCCAACCAGTTTGCCTATAAACATAGTAGGTGTACTTTAGATGCCGCTGTAGTTCTATATCATAATATAGTCTCTAGTTTAGATAGAGGAGCCAAATATGTTCGGTGTGCCTTCCTTGATTACACATCTGCATTTGACTCTGTACCTAGGTCTCTCTTGTTAAGTAAGCTTGCTGCAACACAGAGTGAGAGCTGGATAAATAAGTGGTTGTATTCCTACTTTTCTGAAAGGAAGCAGTACACTGTCTACAATGGAAAGTCCTCCACTACCTCACTTACTTTAGCTGGTGTTCCTCAAGGTGCCGTTCTTTCTCCTTTTCTGTTTTCTTTTTTCTTACATGACTTGCCCCATTCTGATGTAGCCACTTTTGTCAAGTATGCTGATGACCTTTCTGTCTCCATGCCTGTTAACTCTCAGTCAGACTGTTCCATATTAAATAACTTTCTCTCGGAAATTAGTCAGTGGTCCTCTTCAAACGGTCTTAAGCTGAATCCGTCTAAATGTCAGGTAGTAAATTTTACTTTCAGACGAAAAAGTGACCTTCAACAACTAGCTAGCTCACATGGTCCCACTATCATTGACGGCATAGAGGTTAAAACTACATCAGATGTCAAGTACCTTGGACTGAGTATTTCCTCCGATCTTTCCTGGTCCTCTCACATCTTGCTAGTGACTAGAAAGATGTTTCGCTTAACGTTCTACCTAAGGAAGTTTAGGCAGTCTGGTATAAAGCAGTCTTTACTTTCTCAGTTTGTCAATTCCTGTATTCTACCCATCCCTCTTTACTGCTCCCCATTAATCTTTCCTGGACTACTTAAGAAAGACTTTGCTTCGCTGCATAGGGCACTAAAAGCTGTTAGTAGGGCAAGTGGGATTTCGTTAAACCAACTGGTTAACACAATTGTGGATAGACATATAATGTCATGTAAGAAACTAGCAAATTCTATATTGTCAGACCCCGAACACCCTCTCCATACGCAGCTCTCTCCTTGCATTTCATCTGGTAGAACTAGAAGCAACTATAGGAAGCTATATGCCAGGACTACCAAGTATAAAAACTCCACAATACCTTATCTCGCACAGCTGTTATGTGATGAGAAAACTGTTAGGCATGACATGATCAATTTACTGCGGCACTCTAACAAATAGTTCCCATTAGCTTTTGTTCTCCTTTCTTTGTTACTATTATATTGTTGCTCATATATTCTATTACAGACTAATTTTATATATCATATCCTGTGGTGCATTGTTTAAATATGTGAATGCAATGCTGTTCTTTTTTTCTTTTATTTCTCTTTTTCTTTTTGTTGTTGTTGCTTTATATTTCTAAATCCTTATAAAATTTATGAGGTAATTAGATGCAATATTGTAATGAACGCTGAAAATTCCATACCTGTACCACAAATACTGTTTGGAATAAAGCCATTATTATTATTATTCCTTTCATGAAGATATATTTGGTGTGAATTTGTTCATTATCATGGAAACTACCTAGGTTGCTGATTGCAGAGTAGGCAAGGTATATTCTTTGTGTCGAAGTTTGTAAGCTTTCAAATTCCCAGTGGATTATATTTTTAGTATGGACATAATAATGTACTCAGAAATAACTAGTGTGAAGCAGATAACCTTGTGTTGGTGAGGCACCTATCGTATATTTGTGATTTAAGAGTATAATGTGATTCTGTTAACCTATGAATTTATGGGTTTGCTGATGAAACGATTATTTGGTTACGACTAAAGAATGCCGCTCTGAATTTTACCTCACCTTTACACACAGTGAAGTTTTCTTTACACCTATTGGTATAGGACTATTGGAGGCTACTATATATTTTCCGATAAATTTACGCGACTAGCTGCATTAAGTGCTATTCTTATTACTTCGCTCTCTACGTTTAAAGGAGATTAAACCGTACATGTCCTGTTGTTTATTAACTTTTAAATCTCATAGACTTTTGAGAAGGTTGTAGTTCAAAATATACTGCATGGTCGGTCCATAGTATTATGTGAGGCGATACAGTCAATCAGTAGGTGGAAATTCGTTAAGGCTGCATTTCCCCATGTGTTACATTGTGGTGCTGTAATGCTTCGAGAAAAGTTACGTGACAAGTCTGTTGCAGATCAACAACACCAAAAACACGGAGCAGCAAATAACAGTGAATTGTCACATGATAGAACACAACTGAACTTTAGTCAAACAGAAACTAAACTTCTGTATACACTTCACTGGATTCTGCTAGATGCTGCTTCTGAGTGTGAAGATGCAGAGATAGAGGCTTCTAATCATCCAGGTAAGTATTTTTTTAGAAGCTTTGTGCTGAAATACTTTGTAATTTTTCTCCTATAAAAGCTCTACTGTGTGACTGCTTTATTGCTGCAATATTTCCGTTAAGCAATGATATATATATCATGCTGCATGTCTTTGACTAATCATAGGGGCATAGATATGTATTTTAAAGCCGTGCGAAGTCATAGTAGAATTTTGTGCTGCAATTTGCAACACAGCAGCTCAGGAAATTGCATATCTTCATACTGCATATGACATAAGCGTGTGTATCTATATTTTATACTAAATGTCCTTTGCCAACACTTTCGTAATCTCATTTTTCCTAATTTAACTTGGAATAACTACTAAAACTTCCGTTTGTATCCAGCAGATGCTAGTAGTCGGGAATAATTAATATTCATCTTACAGTGTGTTGGCTTAAAGTGATTCCACGGCAGTTACATGTGTAAGCTCTTTCACTTGTTGACAAGAGCTACCTAAAATACCATTAAACTAAACATTTGTTTTCCAGCTTATAGTTTGAGCAATTCAATTGATTACAAAATAAATTTAGGTAAATCACTATTTTCATTAATTTTTCGTCATTATATAAGTAAATAGTAACCTCGGATTTCGAAATCACTGTGATGCGAAATGGCAGAAAATACATATTTTCTTATATTAAACTAGAGATAGTCTGAGTTCATTTTCTATTCTCTAAAAAACGAATGCATAGTGTCAGAATAACACTAACTTCGTTATTATATTATGTGTTTTTTTGCGCAATTCTTAGTTACTCATTTACCGTCAGTAATATATAAATATATATAACATACGAAAAGTTTGAGATATTTTATTCCAAATCTTGATCAGATGAAGCATATAGGGAGTCTGTCATGTAATGCAGTTGACGAAATAACGACAAAATAAAATGGATCATTTTTATCCTTAATGTGTTGTTATTGCTTCATTCAAGAAAGTAAACTTACAGACGTGCAATATTTATTCATCTGTTTACATTCAAACTGGATTCATACACAAATATTATTATTCCCTTGGATTCCAAGTGGAACATAGGGCTTCAACAACAAATCTCCACTTCCTTCTATTTTCTGCCATCCACTTCAGCTGCGTCCAAAACTGACCATAATCTCTCATATCCTCCTCACACAATGTCCTCCATGTCACCCTCCGACGACCTACTCGTCGCCTACCATTTGGATTCCAAACGAGTGACGGCCTGGCACACGATGTCATTCGGCGGCCTCCTCAACACATGTGTGATCCGTCTCCATTTTCTCCTACATATTTGCTGAACGACCAGCTCTTGGTTTGGCTTGTTGCCACAGTTTCTTGTTACTGATCCTTAGTGACTGGACATCTGATCATTAAGATGGAGCCGGCGAAGGCAGCTCTCTATTAAAGTCTGCAGTTGTCTGTTGGAAATCCATTTTGTGATACGCAGTGCAAGCTTCTGACCCGTATAGTAGAACTGACTGATTTCACATTTGTGTTGAAAATCCGAATCTTGTTGTTTATGCTGTGGAGTACAGAAGATTTCAAAACTGATTGATTTCAAGTTGATGGAGGCGTATCTCGCCTTTCTGATTCTGGCTGGATTTGACATCCTCATCCACTCCACCTGTGGTTGAAAAGATGCTGACTGCCTAGATAAGTGAAGCCAGGAAGTCACCTGTGTCAAACTTCTCGCTTTGATGGTGATTGGTGCTGATTGTCATCATTGTTGGTTAATTATGTTCATCACCTTCATATTCTTTATGTTCACCTGGAGTCCTGTCTTCGCTGTCAGCCTGCTTCTTCAGCCATTTTGTTGGCTTTCGCCTGTGAGTCTTCGAGTTTGTGTGACATTAGACATACATCATCTGTGAAATCCAGATCATCTAGAGTCTTCTCATCGGTGGTCCAGAGTATTCCTGTCTTCTCACTCCCGTCGGACGTCCCATCTGACGCATAATCCAGTCCACCACAGTTAGGAATATCATCGGTGACAATATGCAGTGGCCTTGTCTTACTCCCGTATGCACTTCGAACTCCTCACTGAGTGTTTTTTCCACTGTGGATCACCTGACTGACACGTGGTGTCGTCATATAGTGAAATGTTGAATGAGGTTGATCAAGATTTGGGTCAGTGCACGCCATACTGTTGAAATAGTTTCCAAATTACTTCTCGGTGAACGCTGTGTGGTGGAGGCCTTTCCGAAGTCGATGAAGTTGAGGTAGAGGTTTAACTGCCATTGTATTCTGTGTTCGATGAGGATGTGTGGATTTGCAATTTGATCAGCACATGATTTGGCTTTCGTGAATCCAGCTAGCTTTTCCTCGTGGGGCTGGCGGAGTTCTGCACGCGGTGTGACCTTCATTCTCTCCACGATGAGGTGACTCAGTATTTTACTTGGCGTGGACAAGAGCATTATTCCACTGCAGTTATTGCAGAATGAGGTGTAAGTGGCTATTCTTTGGTCGCTTGACGAAGTAGCTAGCCTTTCTTCCAATGAGTTTCATCATCTGGGTTGATAGCGAGCAGCCTGGCTATCTAATATAATATGATTATGTCTCTTTGACCTGCAGACCGCCTGTTCTGCTCTAGTTGCCGGCCAGTGTGTCGTAGGATTGTCTTTTGTCCTTCCAAGCACTCTTCTTCACTTCTTCATTCAGTGCAGTGTACATTGAACTTGAACTTAGCCCCCTCCTTCTCCTGTCCATCTCTACATTGAGTCACCTTCTCTTTCACCATCCTCCTCTCCCCTCGTCTCTTCTGTTCTATTAGCTTCCAGATGTCCGTTGAGGGTCATTCGTTGTTGTATCTATTCTCTCTTCCTAGAACAGTTGTACACGTTCTCTTGGATATCGCCTTCAGAGTGTTAGTTCCAAAGTTTTTCCAATCAAGTTTCCTCATTGATGCCACATAGTGTCTCCGATACTGCTCCGATAGCTGCAGTGAAGGTATCTTCTTTTGTAGTTGCGTCTTTCTGTTTCCGAATGTTGAACTTGAATACAACAGCCATCTCCAGTTGTTTTCAGAGATTTCAGCTTCACCTTGAAGGTTCATTGAACTAGCTGATGGCCTGAACCCACATCTGCTCACCTTCTGGACTGCATCTCCACTTCCTTGAGCAATATTGAGATGCAGTCTATCTGGTTTGTGGTGTGACTTTCAGGCGAAATTCATGCTGCTTTGTGTATATCCTTGTGCTTTTACACGCTGCCTTCGACCACCGAGTAATTGAAAGCGCAGAAGTCTGAGAAGAGTTCCCCGTTGTCATTGATTTCGCTGACAGGGAGAGACAGCCTGTCGACCCATGATGAGTTCTCTTCCTGTGTTGTCTGCTCTCAGTTTGGTTGGAATTCATATAGTCCATCAGGATTTTGATGTCACCATTCGTCATGTTGTCCATCACTGTTTGTAGTTGTCTGTAAAATCCTCCTTTTTCTCTGTTGTTTGTAGCAGTGTGCGTAGTATTGCATGATAATTGTGACCTTCCTTGCTTTTGAGTTGAATCTTACTGTCATGATCCTGCAGGATAAAATTGTTTCCCACTGCATCAGGGCTCTGGCTGGTAATGGTGACATCATAGTAGCCACTCAGTGCCTCAGTGTGCTCGTGGTTGTCGTCTGGGTGACCAGGTTGGGGTAGATAACTGACTCTCCGTCGACACTTCTAGACCATATCTTCGCATTTCTTTGGCTACCTGGACAGCCTTATCAGCCGGCTTCATACATCGTATGTGCATCACACGTCCACATTCTTATTATTGCTTTCATTGAGAGATGGCTGGCTGACTGGTTTCCCGAAGTGTTTTACCAGCCCGTCCTGTCATTTTGCCTCCATGATTGCAGCGAATGTTTTTGCATTTTTAATATATTTCCTGTGCGTTGAAGTTTCTTTAGCAGTTTGACAGGTTTAGTGGTGCAGGGTTGCTAGTCCTACGCCCAACCCTATCTCTCTTTACCAGGGCTTGGTACCGGCTAGAAAACTAGGAAACTAGTTAACTAGGCGAGGTTATGTCCAAAATTTGATACCATCTATTAAACTTAGTTGGTTTACTTGGATAAATATATGTTTGCACGTATGACAGCACCTTTCAAATGAAAGTAGATTGTTTGGTTTTATTTTTAGCAGTTTCTAAAATATTGAACAACATCTTTATTTGCGTGTTACTGATTTTGATTTCAAAGATTTTATAATTTAGAAGGTCGCTTTTACTCTTTATATAATTTAAATTGTCGTTAAAAGACAGGAAGAACGCTGATAAATTGTTTTATTCCAAGTCAGTCTTATTCTGACTTCACTATTCTCTAATCACTAGTATTTTTAAACTTTAATAAACTGGAATTAAAGTGAGTTCAACAGCAATGTAGTTTGTTTCATTCCTGAATCTTTTATTTTAAAACCTACTTGATTTTTAATGACAACTGAATTAACGTGAAATCCTTAAAGAGACTACTTTAGAGTCAATTGTGAAATAATTTTTGGTTTAGACTCTAGTTATGCATACTGAAAATCATTTATTCCATCATTTATGTCAGTGTCAATCTGGAATGTCACCGACTTAATTGTGAATGAACTTTGACTAGGTAAAAAAATAATCTATGATCTTTCATGTCAAGTAGGAGATTGGGTGAATAAAAAAATTGATAAATGCAGTCATACCAATGTATGTGGAGAGGTGTGAAATGGTAATATCCTGTAATCAATCATAATCATAGTGATAAAAAATTGCTACTATTGTAGGGTAAGATTAATAACTGTTCCCTTCGGAATATGCTTGATTTTAATCTGTTCGTGGTTGGTGATCTAACAAAAGACAGTAAATTCGAATTTTTTGAAAAAAACTGAAGTGATTTTTACTACAGACGACATAGGCTTTTTGCTCAAAAACGTTGGTAAAATTCACTGTTTCCTGAATGTCTTCAGCAAAAATCTGAGTATGCTTAGCATACGCTTTACTGCTGTTAGATGTCAGAATGCCTCAAGGCTGATTAACACTAAGTCCTGGCTTAATAATTCTCACTGAAAAAATATAGAGTCGTTTTTTCATAGTTGCATCCGCCCTAATTCAATAATCACAGACGAAATCTCAGCGTGCATATTAAAAGGGGGATTTGACATTTATCTATTCTTATACTAAGTGAAAGATTTTACACAGAGAGTATGTGTATTACGCAGCATTTCACCATTCATGCGGGGCAAAATCCATTTCTTTTGTTCTGCGTGACGCATAGAGCTTCAGCCGCACACCTTCATTGCAGTCAGTTATCTGGAGTCACTTTCGGCCTTTATCTGACCTCCATGCCAGTTCTGGACACACAACCCATCGTTTCTCACTTGGCTTCCACCCAAGGAGGCTATTAAAAGTATCAAATAGGAAAACATCAGAACATTTTTATCTTAAGGGACTAAAGTCTAATTTCTTGTGTTGGGTGAAGAAGCGTGTTCAATTAATGTAAGATTATACATGGGGTAATAGGTAAGGGAAGTAAGTTGATCGATCAGATGGTGAATCTTTGTTGACTAAGGTGACCAGTACATGTATTTTGCATGCAGAACAACTATCTTTCTGGCTGAAGTTGAACTGTTTTAAGGAAGCGTTTGAAGTCGTCAGACTGAAACATGTCACCAACCTATGAAGTCACTGACTGACAACTAGGGACATAGGTTGATTGGATGAGGTTCTCAGAGTGCTAAGAACCAATGTTTGGAGGCACAGTGAAATGCCTAACTATCAATCACGATGGCTCGGAAGTGTTCACTCCTATCATCTCCCAGATTTCAAAGACTTTATTTTCTGTTCAGTCATTTATTCTCTCTCGTATATTATCTTTATTCAAAATACTAAGTATGTTACCCTAATTCTGATTGATTCTAATTCAGCCAAAGATCCCCATATTTTATAATGATAAAGGCAAATAACTGAGTAAACTTGTTACCTAATTCTGAAGGCAGTAATGAAGAAAATTAACAAAGCGAACACCAGCTGTAAAGCTGTGCAACTAATGGTCTTGCTACAGACTGTTTTATTCATTTATCCATTAATATACAGTTTTTTGAAGACAAGGGGTTCGAACCACAGTGGGTGCGCACTGATAAAGAGTCCCAAACTAGGTCGAAACAACTGTCCAGTACTTCCTGGTTTTCCAGTGGTTCTCTAAGTGATGTCAGCTCATGATGAAATCCTCCATCCAATCAAACAAAATCCCTAGAAAACCAATACTTCAAAATATATCAGTTACACAATACCTTATAGAATGCAACTTTCTGATACTGGCGGTAAAGAATAGTTGTGTAAGAGTCCTTTCATCATTTCTAAAACATCTGCTAAACAATAAAAGTCAATTTAAACTGAAAACTGTTGTTGCTTTCAATCTAGTAAAAGGTATCATAATAATTGAAGATCATTAAAAGCAACATTTTCCTCATGTTTACAAATTGTGATATTGGTGTTTATCAGCAAGTGGATGGATGTAAAGAAAAAGTTCTATCATCTTATAAAAATGAGGCGTTTGCGATTGTCTACTTTCCTCATAAATATTAGTAGAGAAGTGATTCACTAAATCTGTTTAACAAGTTTCCTTGACTTTAACTTCTCGTAGTTGAATTTTTTCTCATATCTAAACTATTTGTTATGAAAGCAGCACTTGAATTGACGAAATAATTTAATTGGTAGATCTGAATTTAGTTAATTAATTAGTGTGTATTAATAACTAATTGAGTTTTAAGTGAAACATTAGTCTTTTATTCAAGAGGAAGTTGACAATCACATCTTATTTGAAAGTAACTGAAGTAGAAAAAATATTTTAGTGCCCCTCAGTTGATCGATTTGACGGTAAATAAAAAAAGATACAATCTGGCACAAAATCTGTCAAATGCGTGCTTCATCACACTTTCAATACAGTTGATACATTCACTACGCAACTATGAGAGATTTGTAACTGATGCCTCAGTTATTTACACAATCATCTGGTAACTTATAGTGCTTGAATAGATGATCAATTTGGAAAATAATTAAATTTAAATATGAAACAGATGCATAAACTAGCACACACATTTATCATATTTGTGAATCCCACAGTACAGCGGAGACAAAAAGTAACTTAAGGTCTGCAACTACAAAAGTGATGTTTAGAAGTATGTTGATCACAAATAAACGTGGAAATTTATGAATAAAGATTTGTTTTTACAAGAAACGAAGTATTTGTTTAGATGAAATCTGAAAATATTTTGTGCTTCGTAAATTAATAAATGGTCAGTTCTCAAATTCACTTTGAAGTTCTTGGTCAGACGCAAAATGTTAGTCATACAGAAGTACTTATAGGAACATTGTAGAAAAGGAAACAATGCTTTTTGGGCTACTTAACAACTAACAATCATTCAGTTAACATTCATATTACATTTTGAGAAGATAAGTGTCGATTCTACTCGGGAAAGATAAATCCAAAGAAAACTTGAAATCAAATATTAATTTCATACAATGATTCCCTTTTATAAATTTGAACAGAGAGAGAAGAAACATTGGAGCAGAATAATGTGGATCCATTTTATTTCGTTGGTTCTCATCAACTGCGTACAACCTGAATTTTTGTTATTAAAAATAAATAGTGTACAATTTTTAACAAAGCTTTGTCCATTAGCAAGCATAGCGTCATAGTATACCAATTCACATATATCTGCGGAAGCAGTTACATTGGAAAAACAGAGAGGAGGGCCTACGTCAGATTCTGCGAACATGTACCAAGGAGCCTCCGGTTAAAGGGACCGATTTATTTAAGCTCTTCAATCGCCAAACACCTGATTGACACAGGATACTGAGTAGATGTGCTGGAATCATTCAAAATAATTAACAGACGAAGTACCTCAAGTCTTCTCAGGTTTGCTGAAGCTATAGCAATAAAACGATTTAAGCCAGACTTAGGTATCCAAAAAGAATCCGTTGTTGGACTTCAGTTACCCTGGTAACTCACGTCTTGGTAACTCTTTGTTTTCTAATTTTGTTAATTTGTTAGCTTATCTTTTCACTCCACCAGCCACCTTTATGTTTCGCTTGACTCTCTTAAGAGATAATTTTTCTTGATCTTCTGAGTTCTGCTCACTGTATTACATCATCAGCTTCTCATCTGACCTCATGTGCACCGTAATTTTAAAAAAGTTTGATCTCTTATCTAATTACGTAACTATTGCTAATTGTCTTTTGTTACCACCCTAACAACACAACTGTTAACTATTTTTTTTCAAGAAACTTCTCTCTACCAAGATATATATATATATACATGTCGTGACACTTTAGACACCCTGCAAATCTCAATGCCTTATTTTACTATGACGCTCTGACACTATGCTTGCTAATGGACAAAGCTTTGTTAAAAATTGTACACTATTTATTTTTAATAACAAAAATTCAGGTTGTACGCAGTTGATGAAAACCAACGAAATAAAATGGATCCAGATTATTCTGCTCCAATGTTTCTTCTCTCTCTGTTCAAATATTAATTGTCTTCGAATCTCACTCTTAGTCGTATTAGCTAACAGGATTATTGAATTTTTTTTATCCTTCCTAAAGTAGTACCGGTGACATTTTCTGCAACGAAAATTTTGTTGAGAAATCCTAAATGAACAACACAGATGACATGCATTCTAAGTGTAGAAATCCACTTTAAAATGACTTTTCCCACCATAGATGAATTGTTTCCCTTTGTTATAGACCAGCATTCGCTGTTATGATACTGTTGTTTAAATACAGTCTAACTGGTCAATATTTGTCGGGGAATTTTCGATACTGAACAAATCACCAATAAATAAAGTGATACCATAAAACAATACAAACACTTACATACACTTTAAATGACTTTCATCTGTTATCTCACATGTATCTCATACACAATGAAATAAACGAATAATCTGTGTGAAAACAGCTAAAATTCTGAATTTAGTCCTTGATAATTTGAGTAGAAATAATGAGTTCATCACATTCGATTTCCAGTCGCAAGAATAAGTATAAAATGCGCAATATTAACTTCTCAGAGTTAGTTGTATAGACATTTAGTTATCAAGTCCTACTAAACAACAGAAACACACCGTTCATCCACTGAAATGTTTACAGACGTTTGATACAAAGACCAAATCTGTTTGCAGAAAAGAAGCTTAATTTTCTTTAAACCGAAATATTTGCAAAAAAAAAGAAAAATTAAGGGATGAAGGAAAGAACAAAAGTCAGATAAACGGGAACTAAATAGTATGTGTGTGTGTATACGATAATATTTTTTTATTTCTGCGGATTATAGAAGGAAAGAAACTGTGTGTGTCAAGAGGAAGAAAGGAAATTTGACCTGATTTTCCAAACATCGATTTATTCATTCATTCAGTCTATTTTCAGTTATATATATATACATATATATATATATATATATGTATATAAGGAAAGTTCAGATTTGTCAACAAAATTTGCTGATCAGGAAATATTTAGTTATCATTGATAGAATAAATAATTAGCTATTTGTGTGTATAAATCAGTTTCTCTTTTCAGCTGGTTGTTTGTTGGCAAGGCTAAAGTCAGTGCATTTGTCTGCCGGAAAATACTGTCGTCACTTGAGTAAAATACACTAGCATGAAATAGATTTAGATTGCATGACAATTTTAGCAATGAGGCATAATTTAGTATACGTATAGAGAGGTATAGTTTATGCAAAGTCACGATACCAGGGAATTCTGTAGCTATTTTTCAGTTAACTTGAACCACGTGCATACTACAGTTACCTTCTGTCTAGGGACCTTAGTCAGATCTATGTGAAGATCTTGCGGGTTATTATCCAAACCTTATTTTGAAAGTGTTGATGGTCTTTTAAAATAAAGGACATGATGGTATTTACAGGCTATAAAAATGAACACTAAATTTTTTGACTGAAGAGTATTATGACTGGACATTATTATGTAAGTAAACGATTTCAGGTGATTTTATTTTATTGTCAAAACTGAAAAAATTATATATATATATATACTCTTAGGAAACCATCAAGTAACATCACTAGACAAGCCATTTCTCGAGTGGAACCCGAAAGGGAAGCGGCGAGTTGGTCATCAGTGCAAGGGTGACTTGGAGGAGGTCATGTGAAGAGGAGATGAAAACGTGTGGGCAGACTTGGAGCCTGGTGAAGACTCTAGCAGAAAACCGAACGCAATGGAGACGCACGACTGAAGCCCTATGTTCCTCTAGGAATTAAAGGATACAATAATAATTATATATATATATATATAAAACACCTTTAGTTTACTTCTGTGCGCTTGAGTGTTAAGGTGACTCAGTATTATAACATGCTTTTATAATTTTTCCTACCAAGATTTATTTAGAAACTTACGCCTCATCTAAATAACATATGAAGAAAGCATCAAGTATGTTTCAGTACGGACTTATGCTAGCATGCTAACATTTACAGACAACGGTATGTTATTATTATTATAAAAATAGTGGAAATTGGTCTTCAGTGTGCGAAAGCTGGGCTGGAAATCTGCAATTCGCCAGTTCAACGTGAGGCAGAAAATTGAATCAGCGTAGACATTTGTACAACATTCACTTGGTCGTCTATTTACAAGTTTTGGTTTTCAGGGATTAGGTTAGTTTCAAGTTAAAACCACTGAGAAAGAGAGAGAGCGAGAGAGTACTTAACAGCTGTTTCGTTCTACTTTCGAATTCTTCAGCAGTACTTTTGTTCATAATATTCGTGTCATAATAAAATTGATAGTGCGTCGGTGGCATAGTGGTTAGGACGCTCGCCGACCATGCACATGGTCCGGGGTTCGATCCCCGGCCGACGCACTCCTTTACCTCGCTAAGCCAGAAATAATGCTGGTGAAGAGGAAAGGTTGGGCATGAGGCTAGCAACCCCATCCTGTAAAAATAAACACTGTTACAGAAACTTCAAGTCACTAGCTTGAAGCCCTATGTTCAACTGGGGAACGTGAAGGAATAAAAAAAAAAATTGATAACATATCTATTTCACTTGCATTCATTAAAAATGACTAAGATGAAAACGTTTTCACCAGTTGACATGGAAGATTGTTTTAGTAAGCAGTCCACTATCAGCGTTATCATTCGGGGAGGGGTACTACAGCATTTCATTCTAGGAAGTTTTTTCTATTTATTTAAAGTCACCATTTTTTTAAGAAAATCTAGTTTAAAGGTTCTGCTTGCAGTTTGCTAAAAATGAAACATGCAGGCTACTTTATTTGACTGACTCCCTATCCTGAATCTTTGCCTGTTCCTTAACAAGTAAAAATAACTTTTATTTAAAACAGAACAATCATCTAGTCCTCGTTTTTTTGTAGTTTTGCAGTTTGTGTCAATTCAGGAATAAGTGTAGTTATGTTATTTTTCACAAAAGGTGTCATCTCTGAAGGTGTGCATTATGATATGATCATCCACTATGTGCAAAATATTCACGACACGTAAGAATTAGAGGTCTATTTGGAATTATGAAGACTTTGACTTCATTCCTAATTTCTCTATTTATTTTTGTTTAAAACAGCTTCCAAACTAAAAGGTTCAACAGATTATTATGTTCACGACTTAGCATCACTTCAGCTATTTATTTATCTGTATGCTCCAATTATTGAACAACTAAAGCCAACTGATTTCGATACACTGAAGCTCGAGGCCGGATTACACCTGTGGATTCCACTTATGGAATACTGTCAACCAAACCGTGGTACATTATCATCACCTGTGAAAATTTTTCTACATGGTTCCAGCCTTTTTACTCGATCGGCCGTCGTGAATACCGATGAAAGAGATGGCATAAAAACGGGATCTATCTTAAATGATATCAATAAAAGAAAATCATTTAGTGAGGGGACTGCTGGAGAAATGTCTTCCAATGTCTACATTGGTAATACATCAGATAAAAGTTCAGAAATCGACTATAAATCCCCGTCAGCTGTTAAACCATTTGAAGTTTTGGTTGATAGTGCTTCAATTCCACATGTCGAAGCTAATTCAGATGTAAGTTGTATTGTACTTTCTTATACTTCTTCATTTTTCTGTATTTTTTAAATTCAAATTACGATTTTTGACGATTGCAAGCCAATCTTGATATCATGGCCCCCTAACCGGATATCCTGACATTCACGCTCATTTACCATGGGATTCCATATAAGTGTGCAGGAAAGTTAGATATTTGTCAATGATTTCATGCTGATCTTCTTGTAACTCAGCATTTATGGTCGATGAATGCATCTTTGATCGGAAAGGCATACAAACACATAATAGGGGAAGTTTCAAATGACAAAAACTCATTCTTCGAATCCTTTCGCTATGCGAATTAATTGTGAATTTCTTCGCTATCACAAATTCTTTAACGTATGCCATATTAGATAATTTGTTCTAAAAAAGTTATTAATGGTGTTCATAGAGATCTGTGACTATACCACATGTTTCTATCCAGTCAATACTAATCAGTGTAGAGTAGAAGGCATTCCGACATCCTAATCCTAATCTTCAGTACCTCAAATTACTTTATCTCAAATAAATATGACTTGCACTGTTCGTTTAGTTACTAATTTTGCTATCTGTGTTGATAAAGGCGGCTTCTGCCAAATGTTCACCTCACTTATTTTCTTCCGAAGTACTCAGAAGGGAGGTATAACTTACACTTTTCATATTTTAGGAGTTACACAAAGGTTCTGCAAAGATGTTTTAATACAACTGATTTGGAAGACTGAGTATTCTTAATAAGACCTCTTCCAATATATATTTTTTATTCCTTCACGTTCCCAGTGGAACATAGGGCTTCAAGCTAGTGGCTTGAAGTTTCTGTAGCAGTGCTTATTTTACAGGATGGGGTTGCTAGCCTCATGCCCAACCTTTCCTCTTTACCAGCTTTTATTTCTGGCTTAGCGAGGTAAAGGAGTGCGTCGGCCGGGGATCGAACCCCGGACCATGTGCATGGTCAACGAGCGTCCTAACCGCTGTGCCACCGACGCCTTCTTCCAATATACTATAAATAAACTAAGTGTAAAAGACACGATCTTGAAAAACGAAAATGAAAATATCAACTTTTTTCAAATCTTATCTTGAACTAAAATCTGATTTCCTATTTACTGTATAATCCGGCTAATGACTATGGACAAAATTCAAAATAAACTACGAAGTGTTAATTGTACACTAGAAAATCTCGTATATTACTAATCATCGCATATTAAGTCAAAATAATTCTTTCTTTTAGTTGACTACACAAAAAGTGCGTCCCTTTTCATATTATATATATATATATATTTCAAATTTTTGCAGTGGGGAACAGTTATGATGTCAATGTATGTGGATAACATACAGTTGAACTGATACTAATTTTGAAAACAAACATTTAGTCTACACAGATCGATGTTTATTAAGTTTTGTCGTTGTTTTACTAAATTTATGGTTTTGAGTAGATAACCAAATTTAGTTTAGTTTAGAAAATTTGTTATTGCCGTTCGTTGTAAATTCTTAGACAACGAAAAAAAATATTCTACATTCCTTTAATTAAAGTTTTTTTTAGGAAAACAATCTGAAATAAACCATTTTGCTATTCTATAAGAGTGTATTCAAAATCTAAACTAGTGGATGGATTAAGATATAATTTTAATAAGCGACGAGAATGTATTGCAGCAGCACTGATGGTAAATTGAGTAAGGAATCGAATCAATGGATAGTTAGCCTCCTACATCGATAAAAATTTGAGGAAAAGGACTGAATCTTGGCGAAATCTGGATATGCTGAAGAAATAGCTGATAATAAATTTGAAATTCAAAGCAGATACATTCAGTGAAGTTCTCCGAAGTCATCTGCTAAGAGCAATTCGAAGAACTTGCATGCTGGCTCACCTCCACACATGCTGTCGCTCGCAAGAATATCAAAGACAGGCTCCCGCTGTTGACAAATTCAATGTGCATTCACCGATTCACTTGCTCCTATGGAGTTAAGTACATAGGCCGTACCAGCAGGATATTGCGTATGAGCACTTACCGGTAAGGTTGTCAAAAAGCGAATGCAGAATGGTCAGCAGATGAGTTCTGGAGCACATTGTTACTTCCGGTCACGAAACATCAGCAGAGATTTCATTCAGAGTCATATATGAAGTACACTTACGCCGTTTAGAAGGATTTCATCTAGATCTTTTTCGTACAGATGAAGTTATTGTCATGCATAAAGAAGAACACGAACCTTACGTTCAGGAATTTTTTATGCATCCTGTTTTACTTCTATGGTCTTGGTGTTTTCTTTGTTGTATAATAAACTCTTTGTAATTTTTCCATGTGACTGGCTTTGAATTTTTGTTTCCTATCAATTAACTAATTAGTTGTAAACTTTCTCCATCACTTTAACTTATTTTGTTACTAATTAACGATAACCTCTGACCTATTCGTCAGTTGACATTGTATATATAAACCTCTAGATAACTATACAGCTTTGAAGTGAAGTGATTAAAAGAGGTATCTTCGCTGACTGATGTGTTCGTAATACACATCACATGGAAATTTACCATACATTGAAGCTGATTAGTTTAGTACTGTTTATTGATACTGTTTGATTAGCTCTCTGAAAGATGTATCTCCATGATCACAGCAGCGAGTTGGTTTAATTGAAAGTCCACAAAAGTCCATATATATATATATATATATAAAGCTCTGCCTGTGCATTCATAACAAAATAGTTGTTTAGAAAATTCCTAATGGAGAAGCACTAAAATAAAATGGTAGATCTACCCACAAGCTGCGCATACTATTCTGAAACAATGACCCATCAGTAGTAAGATAATTGCGCTTACAAGCATTACTTACATGATTGATGAAAGTGAACATATACCTTAAAGTCATAGAAGAGAAAAGGCGTTCAGCAAAGAGTTACTCTTTTCGGTGATATCATTCTCAAGCTGTACAAACCGCAAATTTAAAGTAATTTTTCTTGGCAACAAAAGGAATATTTCCAAAGATGTGTTAATGCAATTGTTAATTTTTTGACAACAAATTACGTAATTTAGAAGGCGTTAATCGGTTAGAAACTAAAATAAAGTTACAAAAGTAGGTTGGGTGACGTAATCTAATTGCTAGGGTTCAATGAAAAATGAATGAGAGTTAAGTGAATAAGCTGAGTAGAATTCACTTGAAAATGAATGAGAGTTAAGTTAATAAGCTGAGTAGAATTCACTTAAAAATAAACGAAAATGGAGTTAGCAACAGTCGTCATGAGGGTAGAGATTTAATAGAGGGTGGGGGTAGAAAATAATGCAATTAAGAAACAGACAAACAAAGAAGAAAGAGGTAAGACAAAATTACGTATTTGGTGTTAAGATAGATCAGGACCATTGTAGATTTAGTGACTGAACAAACTTCTTTTGTATGCAGAGTTCAGGATTCAATATGTGAATTGCCATTGCTTCTGCATTTTGAAGAAGTTTAATTCGTACTCTTTTGGCAAGGTTCCCACGTATTGTGTAGATAACTGAGAAGTTGTTCTGTGTGTTTGCTTGGTGTCGGGATTCGATCAAGTGTTCTAGGATAGAGCTGTGGTGGGGGATCTTCTTTCTCCTTTATAAAACCATGAAGGTAAGTGTTCGCTGATTCGTTTGGATGGCAAACGCTGGGTACGGCCGACATACCTAGCTCCACATGAGCAGGTGAATTGGTAGATGCACATTGATGAGGCCCCCAGTGGAAGCTTATCCTTCACGTTCGTGCGAATCATTGGTTTCGTAGAGAAAGTTAGTCTGAGTTCAGCTGCGAAGGAGGATTTCTTCAGTGAACGGCACAGGCGGTTTCTCAGTATCTCTGCTGAAGAATCTCCGTTGAATTGTAGATTCAAATAGAGAAGTTTCTTGGGAGCAGTAAGCATGGACGGTTTTTGTGTTTTGGGCTTCATAGCTTTTGTGATGAAACGTTCCGGGTAATCGTTTTCAAGGAGGATTCTTTTCAGGGTCTTCAGATCTTCTTCTATAGTTTCCGGACTGCAAATGTTGTGGATTCTGTGAGTCAGTGAGCGGATTAGATTTCGTTTTGTATATAGAGGCACCCAACTGTGAAAGCTGATGAGTTGTCCATTCCATGTCGGTTTTCTGTGAATGGATCTTTTGAGTGTCCCATCTTGTTTGCGTCTTGCTAGTTGCACGTCCATAAAAGATATTGTTGCGTTGGACTCCTTCTCTAGTGTGAACTGGATTGCTGGATGGCAACTGTTGAAGAAGTCCAATATGTTCTCCAAATTTTCCTCATTATTGGCGATAATAAAAGTATCGTCCACGTATCTCTTGTAGAACCCGAAGTTATCTATTATCTTCTTTAGGTGTGTATACCTTAAATGTTACTGAACTGACTGCAAATAATTAGTAATGTAATGAAGATTTTATATATACATTAAAGAGAGCAGACAAAGTAAAGATCATAGGCATACCATATTTTACTATCCAAAATATAAAATTTATCTGTTTACGGTAGCTAATTTCTTCACAGGACAATATTTTTGACTAATAGGTGAAGGATAGTAGTTGAAGTAATAACGAACAGTTGGTATACTTCTGTAACTGGTATTATTTTGTGAAGGAAATTAACTTTCCAGAGAAACCAATCCATTATTTAAGGTATTGTGAAAACTACTTTACCCTTCATCCATGCCCAATTCGATATTCTCTAGTTAACAGACATATATATATATGCATATATATATGTATACTTATGTAATGTCCTTTTAATATTATAAATGAATTAAATCATGCAATTTCTTGTCCTTTTCTTGCAATGATAACTCATGCTTATCGGATTAAAAATTTGTATTGTCTAGAATACTCTCCTCACTATTTCATCTGTCGTAGAGAAAAGTTATATATAAAATCATATATATATATATATATATATATATATATATATGTATTGAACATCATAGCGTGATAAACTATATTTTCACATGCTCCATTGACAAAAGCAGGTAAAAATTTCTGCTTTTGTAAGCTTTTGTATAACTTGTTGGAATTTTCACCTACATCGTCTTTAAACTAAATAGCATATATAACAACAAATGGGCAAAGTTAGAAGCTACCAAAGGAATCATTATCATCACTGAAGATTTATGTTTTCCAGTAAATGAAAACAGGAACGAAGTTGTTTGTACTGACATTCGGGCATGCAAATAATAATGAGTCGATCCAATTTCTCTGAAATAGATAATTCAACTGTTACCAACTATGGGAAACATAATGATTAAATCTGATGCTCACTAGTAACTGGCCCTATTCAGGCAGTTAACCTGGGGTTCTAGTGGGAAGCCGTGACCAGTAGGGTACAGCAGGTTGAAGATGTGACAGTAACTCATCTAAGAAGACATTGCGAAATGGTCGCGCTATGTCGTGAATTGGCAGAAGTTAGAATTCAAGGACCATTGGATCGGGTCCCAGTGGCTCAATGGTCTACGAGCTCGCCTTGCAACCAGAAGGTCCTGGGTTCGAATCCCGGTGGGTGAGTACCGCTGAAGAGTCCCAAACTAGGACGAAACAGCCGTCCAGTACTCCCAGGTTTTCCAGTGGTTCTCTAACTGATGTTAGCTCATGATGAAATCCTCCATGCAATTAAATATGATTAGCTTACTTTTTAAAACAAAAATAATTTTTGCTAATGTATATATGAGTAAAATTCCTAAAGCGTATGTATCAATAATGTAATTCAAAAGAGCTTTGAGTTAGGGAATTTCAGTTGGCTATTAGCATAATGCGGTAATTTGCTTAAAAACAGAGAAATGACGTTCGATATTTCTGTCTTCATAAAAATAAGAAATCTTAAATTAATCAAAAAAAAAAATACTACTTGCCCATTACCCACATTTTCCTCAAATCTTCCTCAAATTATTTTACCGTATTCTTAGTAAAATCGACAAACTCAGAAACTGGTTATCGCCTAGAGTAGAGTGACTGAAGACAGACTTTTTCTTGTAGGTTTGCATCTCATCCAATTTTTTTTTTAACCTAGAAGCTGTTACTTCTTAATTTTTACATTGATGACTCAACTCATTCGAGGAGAAAGGTCTGTACAACTAACACGCGAACCAAACTATAAGGCTGTAAAATATTAGTTCTTTGGCGTATTTACCATTTTATAGCTAAAAGGGTGATAAAGACAAAATATTGGAGAATTTAAAAGGAAATGAGTACCCAAAAATTTAGATGTTTAAAATCTGATAAGTCGTTTTTGAAGATGAGCTTTCCATTTTAAAAGAAAAAAAATAGGGAGAATAACTCAGAATTTCTCTATTTTTCTGAATCTCCTATTCATTGATTTTTGATTTCTAGCCTTTGTTATTTTAAATCATATTAGACTTATGCATTACCACTAGGTTTTATAGTAAGGTTCTGGGCATAGCTTCGGCTTTGTATTCATGTACAAAGAGTTATGCTGTTACGCATAATTAATGAGAAAGTAGAATTTTGAGTGGTTTGCCGCACCAATATTATGCAAGCCTGGAAGACGTGACCAGATGACATATTCACAAAGTGGTGAATTAGCGACGAGTAAGTTATTCCCTAAACAGAAAAGAAATACACCATTCAGAACCAGTCAACAAACAGTAGCCGAATTGTTTTAGTGACATAAGCAGTGAAACGGGTTACATGGCTAATTATGCCTTTTTTCACGATTTCATGTGATTTCTTTCAACGTGATGATTTGCAGTTACATACCCTGAGTCTATGAATTCAGCAAATCGTTTAAATGCGCGCACTGAAATGAAACTCTGCCTTATTATCTGTGAGACTGTGTAACAGGCTGGCATACTTTTTAACCTTAAACTAGTTTGCTAAGTAGAACTTTAGGCTGTTTTGATAGTTGTTTCGACCTCTGCTGCTGTGAGGCTTTTAATTATAGGTTTGAACATCAAAGGGACTATGTGTCATTTTTTCTTGATAAAAAGGATACATATTCATGCACTATATGATATTAAAGCAAAAGACTATTCAGTAAACACTGTGAGACTTTATCAAAACAAAATTTACCCATAATGCCACTATTTTGATGTGTATTTCTAGTTATCTGATAGAAATTATGCTTTGGCACTATCTTGATCAAATGTGCAGAAGGGGTGAGTTTTTTTAGTAGACTGTGTTTCCCAATCATTTTACAGGTGTTGCGATTGCATGAAGACTGTGTGATTCCTTGACTCTCTGTTTTAAAATATCTAAGGAAAACTAGGAATATGAACTTTCTTGCACAAAATGTCATTCAGTTAAGCTGCATTCTAAAGTATAATCTCAGCTGTGTTCGATTAGAAAAAGCTGCTAACTTTGACTTGGTTTTCAAAAGTTCAGCTTCTTTAAAAAAAAATCCATTTGATCACTTATTCAGTTGGATTTCGTGTATATAATTCTGCATTTTATAGGGATCAGAGAGCAGTGGATTAAATGTTTCGAACTCCGGTCAAAATACTCGCAATTATGCAGTTAACTCTACCGAACAGATCAAGAGCTTACAACCTCCGAAAGCTACACCTGAGTGTATAGATGATGAAGAAGAGTTTAGCGAAAAACCTGTCTCACAGAACACAACGACTGCTGAAGCAACACGAACAACGGAAACAACATCTCAATCAGGTGAACAGAAATCTGTAAGTTAATCAACATGAGAAAATATTGATGTTGATATTATGTAGCAGCTTTTTTTAATAAGACATTTAGTTAGAAAATTTCAGTAAAAGGCGAAACTTCAGGAATAAACTCAAAGATACTTCAGGAATTGATTTAATTTTTAAAAAATATAAGTCAAAAGTATGTAGTTTCAAAGGAGAAATCAGCAAGACAAATTGTATATAAGTACAACTAAGGTTTAGTTAATTGTTTGTATTTGGAAGGGAATAGTGAGATCTGTCCTTAACCGACGTCTAATGGAAAAGGGTTGTCGAGGCAGTGAAAATCATTGACTGAAGACTGCTGGCAATATGACTGAAAATTGTTTTCATGGCCACATATTCGTTCACCCTTTTTGGCCTCCCAGACTCATTTAATCTTTGTAATTCTTTCTCCACGCTTTTTCAACTTTTTATAGTTCCTTCACATTTCTGTTTGCTCCCTTTATGTGTGCTTGCATGAAGTATGGTAGCTTGAAATGCTGCACCTTTGTGCGAAAGGTACCATAGTGAGAATTCAATTCACTTCAGAAAAAGACTATTAATGACTTTTGTTAGCAATTCTCACAGCTAACTCCATAACAAACTCTCCATAGGAAACTAAACAAATGGACATCCATTTGTTGATTCTTCATTCTTATTCTATACTATTGGGTGTTTACTTACAGCTATGTGTTTGATAAGAAAATTTAATTATCCCGTATACTAAATACTTTAGTTAAATCTCAACATCATGTATGATTACTGTAGTGTATGCCACGACGTGTTGGCCGGAGAGTTGTAGGCCAACTTTGCGTGTCATTCCGTCTCACCTAAAAATAAGTATTTATTTTTTTCGCTCACATTATCATGATAGCAATAACAAGACTAACAATGTTAGTTTACCTAGTAATATTCACTTTAAAATCATTTATGCAATATTTTTGTCATACATAATCTAAAATATATGAGACTAATAATTTTTCTTTCACATGCAACATATATATTTTTTATAACAAAAGTCTGCAATTATGAATGATATATGTTGCTGTAGCTAATAGATCACATGGAGTATAGAGGAAAATGATAGATCTAGTATGTCATGAAAGCAAGTTAATTTATTTTTGCCTAGCTAGAGGTGGTTAGCATCATGATATGAGCTACATATGCATACTGAAGTCTTTTTAGAAGCATAATCCAGAGTGAAATAATCATTCTAGTTTAAAGTTAGGTATGTTTACAGAACACTTTAAAATAAAATGATAGTACGCGGCTGAAATAAAACCTGTGGTCTCAGTACCATACACAATACACTAGCATTCAGTGTGTTATGCTGTCCAGTTTTCATTATGAATGAATATCAGCTGGAAAAAACACACATGATTTCGGTCAGGCGTTAGAATCTCTCGTTCTTGTCACCATCATCCTGGAACTGTGATATGCTGAATATAATTCAGCTGATTATACACTGGGAGCATCTCTTTACTTCGATTATTATTTCTTACACTCACTACTCATCCACCATAGCGTTTCATTACATCTATGGAAAATGTACTGGTAATCTTAACTACGGTTATTCACTGCTCTGAGTTTCTCAAATTTTTTCCCTCAAAACTCTCTTTGTCCAATATCAGTAGGGGGAATTCGTTTATGAAATGTTCGATTTATGACTCAATTCCATGAACATATAGAAGCTTTGATGTGTGTATATAAACTTGCATAGATATAAATGAATTTAATGCATGAATTCCAGGTTACGATCTTCAAGATATAAAGCAAACAATAAAAACCTTGTTAATTCAATTTTTCAGTCGTATTGAAAGGTTAATTTAAGGATACATTGAACAACACTCGGACTGATTACCTAATGGTAATTGGTGAACATGTTACGCCCTAAACTTACTAACTGAAATTTATCAGATTGTGTGAGGCATGGTAACCAAAATAAAAGTCACAGCACTTCTGTCCAGTGTAACAGTAGCTCCAATATTTGATTGTGGAAGGTCCACGACATTCTGAGCTGCGATTTCATGCGTTTCTCCAATGTTGTAGTTATACTTTGCTGCAGATGGAACCCTGCCGTTTAACTTTTAACATTTAACACCATGCATTGTATTAACACGTCAGTTCTTATTCTTGAAAATTACGTATGCTAAATATGTTCAGTATTTGACATCTTTATCTGTTTGTTAATACACTGTCACATGAAATCAAAGTTACTGCTAAATTTTCACTTTTTGTGGAGTTTTCTAACAACCGCATGTTTTACGGCATCAACATTCGTAAGTACTTGTTACAATGTTTGCAATCCTCCATACAGTAGCTGTAATTTCTTAAAATATGGCGTCTTATTCATTAGAAAACAAGTTAAATTCTCAGTGAACATTTGACCGTAGAAAGCAGAATATCAACTGAATACATTTTAAAATCATGATCTTATTTATTTGACAGGAGCAAGAACATACAGCCGCAGGTTATGACAGGATTCAAAAATTCCTAAACTCTTTTGAGGATCCATATAAGCAATTATCTGAAAAGTTAAAGTATTCGACAATCGATAATGAATATATTCAACCGGCTGTTGGATCTAACTGTCTGCTGGCAACACACTGTGATTTAGCTGTGATACGGTGTTTATATTGTTCTGAATGGTGTGAATCTGGTATCTACTGGTCACTTTGCTACTTATTCAATCGTCTGTTACAAATTCGTTCAGAATGGCTGAGAATTAAGCCTAACAATCGTAAATTATTCAAGCTTCGTAGAGGAAATCTACCATTTGATCGGTTATGTAAATGGACCCCAGGAATATGGTCATCAACATCATCGCACCAAGCAAGAATAAATCAAATCACTGGTGATATGGTGAGGGAAATACGATGTTTGTCATTGCCAAATCTATCGTCAAAGTGCACGTTGAGTACTTCTCAGTACAATACCAATGAACAGTTGAATAAAGAATGTAATAATAAAACTGGTAAATTTCAAGGTTTAACTCGATTTTATTTTGGTGTTATGTGTTTGAAATACATGGAGTGTGGCGAATTGAACTGCCGCACATATGTGCAAAGTTCTATGTCGAAAACCGACCGATGTGTTTGAAATAAGTGGGTATTCTTTTTGGCGGAGAAATACTGGTTTACTCAGGAAACGAGTAATTGACTGTACAGATTTAAGCATAGGCTGGCTGGATTCAACATAGAACTTGGCACCGAAGTGCAGCAGTTCGAGTTGCCACGTTCTAAATAGCACACAAAGGTAGACAAGAAGATGAGTGAAGAGAATCAATAGAGTTTTGACAAGTATAAGAGTAAAACAGAATGACTAATGGTAGAGAGGAATATGAAAGATTACAGAGACTGAATACATCTGCACCATTGACAACAATTTTGAGCCAAGTCACCTATTGTCTCCAGCCATTGATTCTCAGAGTCCCGAGGGCGAGCCCCAACCCGGAAGTCTGCATCTCCCTACATGACTCAGTTTAACTGTCAAGGATTTCATGGATTAATGCCATGTTTTTGTTTGGCCACCGCTTACTCTTTTCCAACCTGCGCCTATATCAGCTAGTAATGCCCGTTCTTCGGGGGAGACGATGGTTAGGCATTTAATTGGATTTCGTGAAGAAAGACTGGATGGATAGTTTTCCATCATCAACGGTGGTCCTACCTTTACTGTGTTACAATTCTAGGTGTTACATAGAATTAAGTACAAAGGAAATGAAAATTTCACTAAGAAATATTTCAAAAGCGTTTTAGAGAAACACTGAGGAAATGAAACTTTGTCGTACACTTTTGGTGCGTCTATGACATTGTGATCTCTTTTTAGTGTTCCTTTACATTTGTGCCGCAAAAGCTCAAGTCATGAGTGTAATAATCAAAATATGAAAATTACTCATAAACTCTGAACATATTATATTTTGGTTTTGTACAGTGTATGTGAATTGGACATTATGTAACATAAGCAGGATGTGAATCTTAATCTTTACGCTACATAAAATGAATATGGTCCCATGACTGTAAATGATAAATTGTTTTCCCTGTTTAGCTGATAAAATCAGTGTTGTCAAAAGAAATACTGTTTGCTTTCTATTATGCAGTTCATCTCAGATGCAGAGATTTCTATAACCGTAAATAATAATTCATCTTATTTAAACAAGCAATAAATATGAATCCTTTAGATGTTGGGAGTTATTCAGAAAGAAATCCTGGGAATAGGTTATGCGCTTGCTGCTACTCATAAAGGTGAAAATCTGTAACGCTCGGGAAACAGATGATTCGAAAATGTGTCATTTATCGTTAATATTGTGGTGAGTGCTACTTATAATCCGATATAAGTAGTATATCAGAAACGAATTTAGAAAAGTAACAATATATTTGGCACACTGGAAAGAGCAGTCAAAGAAGAGAACCATGAGAAGAATGTTGCCATATGATGCAGAATCCAAGAAGCTATCTAATGTGACGATATTCGACCAATTCGTCAAGGATGTGGTAAATGATGTGCAAATGGCAGGTTGAAAATATGGTATTCCAAATTCAGCTATGTAGAATACATTTCAGCCTCCCTGTTAGTTCACAAGTTCTCATTTCCTCCACAGATGCCCAATCCATCGATTCCCTTAAGTGTTGCACTTCAGAGCCTAGCCTTTGGTGTCATTCACTAGTGGTATTATTCGAGTATCGTTTAATCAACCGTGCTAGTTTGCTGTTCATTAAGGTTGTAACACAATGTAAATTACTCAGCTTCATTTTTAGTACTCATTAAACACCTACACATTAATTCATTTTGTTAATTATAGATGAAGCCAGTCCACAGAAATATCTAACACCTCATGAGCAGATTTGTGAAGTTCAATCCAACAGTACTGGCAGTGTTATTCAACCCTCAATCGGGAGTAGTGAAAGTACTCCTCCCTTTCCTAAGCATTCTTCCAAACCAAGTCATTTAGATGAGTCATTGAATCAAAAAGGTATATCAAGTATAGTAGGATCATCTGCATCCATCTTAAACATGGATAGATCTGATATAAGTCTTATGAAATTGGATTATTTGAAAGAAAAGGATCTCAAAGACGAACAACAGCAGCTTAGTCCAAATTTGTTACCGACGGATATTGGTCTTGGTGATCCATCATTCACACTAGCCTTACCGACTGTTAGTTTTGGAGGTCAACAACAACAAATCCAGCAGCATCAGCAACCTGCCTGGAGAGGTTCAAAACGATCAAGAATTGCTGACATCAAGGTAACCTTATAAATAGTAAACATATCTCTAAACTTTGGCTTCAAAGTAAATTTCTGTTATTTTGTTAAGATCTATCTAAAACTATTCTAGTATTCCTCACAACTTGATTAGTTCTAAATCCGTTGAGGTTACTGTTCAGGTTTTAAAAACAAAGAATGGTCTTCGGATAATAAGGAATTATCTCTATAAGCACCAATTATTTTGTCAACCATGCACAGTTAACTAGATTGCTAGTTTTCTAGCCAGTACCAAGCCCGGGTAAAGAGAGAGGGTTGGGCGTGGGACTAGCAGCCCTACACAACAAAACCAATCAAACTGCCAAAGAAACTTCAACGCGCAGGAAATATATTAAAAATACAAAAACATTCCCTGCAATAGGAGAGGCGAAATGACAAGGCCGGCTGGTGAAAGTCTTCCGGAGACCAGTTAGCCAGCCATCGTATCTTCTCTCAATGAAAGCAATAATAAGAATGTGGAAGTATGATGCATGTACAATGTATGAAGCCGGCTGATAAGGCTTCCCAGGTAGCCAATGAAACGCGAAGATATGGCCTAGAAGTGCTCAGAATCTGCGAGAGCAGATGGAATCGATGTGGATTGTCAAAATTATCGACGGAGAGTCGATGGAGTTATCTACCCCGACCTGGTCACCCAGACGACAACCACGAGCACACTGAGTGGCTATCATGATGTCACCAGTACCAGCCAGAGACATGATGCAGTGGGAAATAATTTCATCCTGCAGGATCATGACAGTAAGATTCAACTCAAAAGCAAGAAAGGTCACAATTATCATGAAATGCTACGCACACTGCTACAAACAACACGAAACAAGAGAAAAAGGAGGATTTTACAGAAAACTACAAACAGTGATGGACAACATGGCGAATGGTGACATCAAAATCCTGATGGACTATATGAATTCCAACCGAACTGGGAGCAGAAAATAAAGGAAGAGAACTCATCATGGGTCGACAGGCTGTCTCTCCCTGTCAGCGAAATCAATGACAACAGAGAACTCTTCGCAGATTTCTGTGCTTTCAATTACTTGGTGGTCGGAGGTAGCATGTACATGCAGAAGGATATACATAAAAACGTGGATTTCGCCTGATGAACACACCAGAAACCAGATAAACTGCATCTCAATATTGCTCAAGGAAGTGGAGATGCAGCCTGTTATACACAAAGTTGAGAATGTGAGATGTGGGCTCAGACCATCACCTAGTTCAATGAATCTTCAAAGTGAAGCTGAAATCTCTGAAAACAACTGGAGATAGCCATTGTATTCAAATTCAACCTTCGGAAACCGAAAGACGCAAGTACAAAAGAAGATACATTCACTGCAGCTATCGGAGCAGTATCGGAGACACTGGGTGGCATCACTGAGGAAACCTGAGTGGAAGAACTTTGGAACTAACTCTCTGAAGGCGATATCCAACAGAACGTGTACAACTGTTCTAGGAAGAGAGAAGAGACACAACAACGAATGACTCTCAACGGACATCTGGAAGCTAATAGAAGAGAAGAGAGGAGAGGAGAGGAGAGGAGAGGAGGATGGTGAACGAGAAGATAACTCAATGTAGAGATGGACAAGAGAAGGAGAGGCTAAGTTCAATGTACACTGCACTGAATGAAGAAGTGAAGAAGAGTGCTCGGAAGGACAAAGGACAATTCTACGACACACTGGTTGGCAACTGGAGCAGAACAGGCAGTCTGCAGGTCAAAGAGACCTAATGACATTATATCAGATAGCCAGGCTGCTCTCTATTCGTGAAGAGATCAACACAGATTATCAAAACCAATAAAAGATGCTCAAGGGAACCTGATCACCAAAGAGGAGAAACAAATAAGACAATGGGCTGATCACTTTAGCGGACTCTTCAATCGACCATCACCTGAAACTCGACGACAAATACCACCACTGGAAGCACGCACAGAACTGCCTATCAGTCGACACCTATCCTCCAACCAAAGCTGAAATCTTGAGTCCGATCAAGCCAATGAAATCCAGTCGGGAAGGTGGCAAGGCCATACGGAATTTCCGCCGTCCCTGAAGCACTGTGAACGGTACAGAGACTGCAGGAGATATGCTCATGCCATTATTATGAAAGGTTTGGAAGGAAGGATAGGTGCCTACCGATTGGAAGAAAAGCTAGGTATTTCGTCAGGCTACCAAAGAATAGCCACTTACACCTCATTCTGCAATAATTCTAGTGGAATAATGCTCTTGTCCACGCCAAGTAAAATACCAATTCGCATTAGCCTAGAAAGAATAAAAGATGCACTGCATGCACAACGTCGCACCATGAAGCAAGCTGAATTCTCAAAAGCCAAATCATGTGCTGATCAAATTGCAAATCCACGTATCCTCATCGAACACACCATAGAATGGCAGTTAAACCTCTACCTCAACTTCATCGACTTCGGAAAGGCCTTCACCACACAGCGTTCACCGAGAAGTAATTTTGAAACTATTTCAACAGTATGGCGTGCACTGTCCCAAATCTTTATCAACCTCATTCAACAGTTGGCTATACGACAATGCGACGTGTCAGTTAGGTGATCCACAATGGGAAAGACACTCAGTGAGGAGTTCGAAGTGCATACGGGAGTAAGACAAGGCCACTGCATATTATCACCGATGATATCCCTAATTGTGATGGACTGGATTATGCGTCAGATAGGACATCCGACGGGAGTGAGAAGACAGGAATACTCTGGACCACCGATGAGAAGACTCTAGATGATCTGGATTTCACAGATGATACATGTCTAATGTCACACAAACTCGAAGTCTTACAGGCGAAAGCCAACAAACTGGCTGAAGAAGCAGGCTGACCGCGAAGACAGGACTCCAGGTGAACATATAGAAGACGGAGGTAATGAACATAACCAACCAACCAACCAACAATGACGACAATCAGCACCAATCACCATCAACGCCCGATGTTTGACGCAGGTGACTTCCTGGCTTCACTTTTCTAGGCAGTCAGCATCTTTTCAACCACAGATGGACTGGATGAGTATGTCAAATCCAGCCAGAATCAGAAAGGCGAGATACGCCTCCATCAACCTGAAATCAATCAGTTTTGAAATCTTTTGCACTCCGCAGCATGAGCAACAAGATTATGATTTTCGACACAAATGTGAAATCAGTCAGTTCTACTATACGGGTCAGAAACTTGCACTGCATATCACAAAATGGATTTCCAACAGACAACTGCAGACTTTAATAGAGAACTGCCTTCGCCGGCTCCATCCTAATGATCAGGTGGACAGTGGTTAAGGATCAGTAACAAGAAACTGTGGCCAGAAGCCAAACCAAGAGCTGGTCGTTCAGCAAATATGTATGAGAAAATGGAGACGGATCACACATGCGTTGAGGAGGCCGCCGAATGACATCGTGTGCCAGGTCGTCAATCGTGTGGAATCCGAATAGGATGTGACGAGTGGGTCTTCCTAGTGTGACATATAGGAGATCGTGTGAGGAAGAGAAGAGAGAGTTTCGGCAATCGTGGACCCAGCAGTAGAAGACGATAGAAAATAAAAGAAAGTGGAGATTTGTTGTTGAAGCCCTATATTCCAATTGTAATCCAAGTGAATAATAATAATAATTTATTTGGTCAAATGAAGAACACGAGATATTGATTGAGTTATTTTCTAACCGTTGTTCTTTTGGAAGAAAACGGTGTATTAGTAATTTAATTTTCTCATCAGACTACAAATAAGCAGTCTGTGGAAAAAGAATATGAACACTACGGATAAGCTCATAACATTAATTTTATTCAGATTATTTCTGTTCTATAACTAGGTCATACGCCGCAGCGTACCTTTTTTTCTGCTGGTTTTTATATCGTAAAGCTTGTATATCTGTAGAACTTTGTTTTGAGCAAAGAAAATGGTACCACATAAACCACATAAATAAATACTGAATACATTATCTAAAAGTAATCCTTTTTACATAATATCCCCTAACATATCTAGTGTAAATGCTTTCTTTAGGTTAATGAAGAACTTTTACATGCATATATTTGCATCCGATTTAAAGAGATTGTTTTACAATCTAATCTAAATCTAAATTTTCTAATTCCATTGCATTCCAGTAAACACCATATCTGACTGTTAAGTTTTGTACTTGGACCTTTTGAATCGACGTCTCAGCCTCAGACTACTTACAGTTTGACATATCTTACTGCCTAAAATGCATCCACGGCTTCACATCTACATAAGAAACGTTTGACACTATTTTATTACATTCTCATGGTCATTCCTCGAATTTAAATTGAGATGAAATCAGATTGTATTTCTGAATTTGAAATTTAGATCTTCGGTTTGTTATGATCACCATGTAACGGTTACTGGTTTTGTTGTAATTTCTTTAAACTTTGAAAATTCATTTTCAAGGCTGTGCGTCGGTGGCACAGTGGTTAGGACTCTCGCCGACCATGTACATGGTCCGGAGTTCGATCCCCTGCCGACGCACACCCGATATCTATGGTCGGCCTGCAAAATTTGGGCTATCGATATCCATGCTGAAAATTCCATACTTGTACTAAAAATACAGTGTGGCATCAAGCTGTAATAAATAAAAATAAAAAAAGCTTTATTTAAAGTAAATGAGAAAACTAGGAAGAAGGCTATCATAGTGTGTTCGTATACCTGATTTAAATTAGTACTTAATATAATGCAGAGTAGTGTACTATTTTGAATAATTTTAATTTTTAACCATTTTTTCTTATAAGGCTTTTTGATTTATCAAGGTATATAAAATATCTGTAAAAGTAATGAATTCTATGTAGGTTTATTCTTTATTTGTATCAGGAACGTTTTACCCGAGCGTCGAAGTTCAAGTCAGGCGATGTAAATATGAAATTTCAACCTTTATCTGCTATAGAAGGATCAGGTGAGAGTACTGAAAATTAATAAAAAATATTATATAAGGAGTGTTCACAATTACACATTTTGATGTAATTTTTTCCTCCCATTAGCTTGGCTTATTAGACACATAATGTTTCTCAATTTCGCTGTAGAAAGAAATCTTTTCAGAGCCGTGAATGCGTTTTATTAGATGATGAAGCTTCTATTGTAAGTGCATAAATCTTCCCATGTATCAACAGTCCGTTGGTATAAATAACAGCACTCAGTGATAGAATGACAAATATTAATTTCTTCTATGGTATGCATACTAAGCAAATTGAGAAGCCACCGGTCAACAAAAAAAATTCTTTCGATGATTTCTCATGAAATCTGTCTACTTAAATAGTGTTATAAAAAATAATGGAAGCACCACTTACTGTCACTTATTAGTATCAATTGGTAACAAAATATATAAAGTTACCCACCAGGAAAAAATGGATAAATTGAGAAACGTGGTTAAGTAGTTTTCATAATAATACTCGATTTAGGGGTTTTCTTTGTGTATCGCAAAAGCTTTGACTGTGGGAATAGGATGCAACCGAAAACCTTTGGAACGACTTCATCTTACTTTTTATACCACTTTAAAAGGTTTCTTTATTGATCGAGGAAGATGCATAGGGACAGGGTTAGCAATAAATAACCTACTGGTTCATCTAATTTCTCCTTTTGACAACTATAATGAGAGATGATCTTGTTCACATCTGGAAAATATTCCACTAATACTGCCTATGTATTTAGCTTAACAAGAGGAAGAAATTTATTGTATACATAAGCATCTTGTCAACATATACTAAGTAATTTATTTGGATTTTATATAGTTCAGTGGGATAAGGCCAAAATTCAACAACAACAGTAACCCAGTTGAAAATTGTTTGTCTCATGAATTCTCTTCAGCTGTTATACAACGTATGAAAGTATGACTTTTACCAAAGAAAATCTATGTACAAAACATACAGAAACTGGTTGAAGATATATATATTTATGTAGTGTACAAATATTCGTGATCCCGAAGCTGACAACCACAATGGTGTTCTTTAGCATGTTTAATGATACTGATTACGCAATATATCATTGAAATCTGAATCACTGATGGTTTGTATATGGAGTGTACTTTACTTTCCAACAGATGGTCTGCTCTGTCGCCAGTAATGACTTGTTAAATAATTGGACATAAACTGCTATTACATTTTCCCTATGTAAATGGAATAAAATAAAATAACTATGCATTGGTATCATGCAAGAAAATTCATGAACTGTTTACTAACCAATGATTTTATGTTGTATATTTCTCGTATTGAGGAAATGTCGCTTAGATGTCAAGAATAAAAATATACCATTGTTTCCAAAAGTTTTTTCTGTCGAAGAAGTTAGTCAAGTAACCGTTATACGTTGTCCCAAAACGGGACAATCGCCCACTTGATCTTGAATTTTGTTACATTTACTATCCACTGAAGTCAGATAATATTTTAATCCTTTGAACCTACTGAATATTCATTGATATTTATTTTTATAAGCGAATCAACCCATTCAATTAATTTTTTGTGTTTCGGTACATGAAATAGTATGTTGATTACGGAAAAATGATTGAAAAAAAGTAGTTTTGTTACATGCATATCCCGGAAAATCAGTATAATCAGATAATATATGATATATAATTACGTAACAGAAGTTGGAAGTTTAGTGACATTATTAGTATGAAACCGTCTGAAATGTGAACTGTCATCGTAAATGATATCTGCATTTTCTAGACAACACATAACCAAATAATCCATCATGACTGGTGCTTTTTACCCCTTTATTTAATTAGAATGTAATGAATCACCTACCTCGACTACAGAAGGACAAATATTTCACGCACAGAGTAAACGATCTATTCAATCAGGAGGAGAAAAGTTACGATTTTTGCCGAGTTCGAGTACAAGTGAAAAGCCATTTCAAGGTTTCGAAACAACAAACAATGAAACTGATGGTAGTCGACCCGATCAAAATGCTTCAGCTAATTCACCACCTAGTCTAAAACTCGGTTTACCACCTTGCATGCCGTCAATAGCAGTAGCCAGTAAAACGCCAGATAATACCGGTATCAACTCAGTTGATGATCACATATTCCCTGCAGTACTTCCTCGCAGTTTAACGGATTCGGATATAATTTATCATAGCTCGGAAAAGGTAATGTTAAATCAGATTTAAATGAGACTTTTTCAGTTTTAAGCATTTTTAAAGTAAATATTTGAATCCCTTTTAAGTTAACTACAATTATATTGCCAAACGTTTATAGTGGAAGGAAAAATATAGATGGTTTACGATGAATTGTCTTTTCGAGATATAACTGATATCTGGGGAAAACGAAGAAAGGTTGGATATGATGCTAGTAACTCCATCTCGTGAAATTTATTTCACCACTACTGATAGTTAAAAGAAAGCTTGAATCCCTATGCTCCACTCAGAGTACCAGGAATAAAACAAACTTCGAAAAGGCCTTTGACAGCGTCGATCGAGAGGTGCTTTGGAAGTTACTTCGCTACTACGGGGTGCCACCGACAATTATACATCTCACCCAACAGCTGTACGACAATGCTGCATGCCAAGTAATCCACAACGGGAAACTTACGGAACCCTTCGAAGTGAGGACAGGAGTAAGACAAGCTGGCTGCCTACTATCACCAATGATTTTCCTGATTGCAGTAGACTGGATAATGCGACAAACAGTGGGCAATGAGGAAACAGGCATAAAATGGACTCACACAAAAACTTGGAGGAACTGGACTTCGCCGATGATATATGTCTGATTTCCCACAAACTGGAAGATATGCAAGCGAAAAGCAACAAGTTGGCAGAAGAAGTATCAAACATAGGACTTCAGGTGAACATAGAGAAAACAGAGGTGATGAAAATTCCTGGGTAACACCAACAGCAACAACAACAACAACAGACAACAATCAGCATAAATAGGAGGAACCTGAAAGAAACAACCTCTTTTACCTACCTGAGAAGCATCGTTTCAACTACAGGCGGAACTGACGAGGATATCAAAGCAAGAATCGGAAAAGCAAGACAAGCTTTCACTACTCTCAAGCCTGTGTGGAGGTCAACAACACTCAGCATCAAAAATAAGATCCGGATTTTCAACTCCAATGTGAAGTCAGTCAGTGCTACTATACGGATCAGAGACTTGGCCGGCGCGTCATAAAGAGCATCTCAAACAAACTACAGACCTTCATTAACAGTTGTCTTCGCTCAATACTCAAGATCAGATGGCCGGCCAGAAAAGATCAGCAACAGAAGGGATCTCTGGGAGCGAACCAACGCAGCAGGAACCGATTGTGAAACAAATAGGCAGGAAGAAATGGAGGTGGATTGGCCATACTCTGAGGAAACCATCAAGTGACATCACTAGACAAGCCATTGCTCGAGTGGAACCCGAAAGGGAAGCGGCGAGTTGGTCGTCAGTGCAAGGGTGACTTGGAGGAGGTCATGTGAAGAGGAGATGAAAACGTGTGGGCAGACATGGAGCCAGGTGAAGACTGTAGCAGAGAACCGAACGCAATGGAGACGCACGGCTGAAGCTCTATGTTCCTGTAGGAATTAAAGGATACAATAATAATAATAATTCCTAAGGCTGTAAAATTGAACACAGTTAATATCTGCTTAGTTCATTAAGAGCCCCAATCACACATGAACATTATTTACTTTTAACTGTATACAGCATAACCATTTTACTCAGTATTTCACCTGGACAAAATTGTATCATTTACAACACAGTATAGCTAAATTAAGTCACTTATTGCTTGAAGCACTTAATTCTTATCAGCATTTCGATAGTATCTATTGTTATTTCAATAATATTTTTTCTAGATGTGAATGAGTTTATTTCTTCTCTGAACAGGCTTTTATCTACTTGTTTGTAATAAATCATTCTTTTTCAGACGAAGATGATTTCAGATATTGAATTTATTTTGAAAAAGTACTCTAATTATTAAGTATTATTTATAGCATTTGATATGCTCACGTTGAACACTAATGGTTGGACAGATTACTTGTTACTCTGATAATCGCTAATGGCTGTACTATTGACTCTGCATTACTGATAGACTGGCCTAGACTTATTCATAAAGAAATCATTTAATCCCCGAGCTATTGTAAGAACTCTGAAATTTCAGTATGAAGAGCATACAAATGCCTCTTAAAAGAAAACCAGTTAGTTAACTAGGGAGCAGTATCAGTATCGAACACAACTGTTCTGCGAACCAGTGAGTTAACTGAAGATCCATACGGTTGTCATAAATGTCATAATTTCACTGTGAAATCTGTCAGAAGTTTGGAAAACGCACATCTTTTTATTTCTCTCAATTTGTTCTCATTCCACATTCTCTTCACCAATCAAACTTTTTTTATGCTGTCTGAATTTTTAGAACTAACTAATTTTCAATTGAAAATTATTAGATATCAGGAGTAGATTTAGATCCTAATGAAATTCAGCGCTTAAAACTGAGCCTGACTCTGAAAGAATAATGCAGCAAATTTATTTGATTTTCGTTGTTACATTTCTTTTAGTTACAAAAAATATATATATATCTGTACCAATTTAAAAAAAAACATTTTGACTTGTTAGTCAATTTATTTTATTACTGTTTTGGGGAAACAGGGAACTTTTTTATTTGTTGTATATTTTTCTCAATCAAAATCTATAATTTTTTAGATAGAGGAAGTCCCCGGTGCTGCATACTACATCACACCTAATGGTCACTTGGATTATTCTGTTTTGCTCAGAAGTCTTTACTGGTGCAGTACTATGCATACGTCAAGCCGAGTGTGTTTCCATTTGGTTCGGTGTTTGAGTGTTCTATTTAGCTTGGGGATTTTCGATGTCAAATCCAATCTCTATACCCTGAAAAATGTCTCCTTTGAAAAGCCTGCCCAACTGAGACGGTTTCGAAAGAAAAACCACTTTGAAAGACATAAATTCTCCAAAGCTTCAAAAACACCTATTCTTAATAAACTTGTGGTGAGAGAAAACCGTAACAGCTCAAATCCTAACGGTCGAGGAGGATATGACAGTTCAGCATCTCATTCCAGTGGAAAAGTGAAACGACGTGATTCATCTGTAGGATTCTTGTTCACAAATCTAAGTTCATCCAGGGCCTCTGTTGGAATCTGCAGTGAGTCATACGGAAGTGAGACTGGTGAAGATGCAGATACAGATGTAGGAGGAAGGAAACAGGTGTTTAGTAAAAACGATAACGAGTCGCTTATAAGTGAGGATGATTTCATGATTCCATCTAACTTGAAAATTAACAGTCCACTTGGAAGTCCCGAGTCATCCTTAGACCTTGACAAAGATTTATTCTCTGCTCCACGTCGAGTTACATCACAAGGGAATATTGAATTCAAACTACGAAATAATGATAGATTTTCAGATGAAAAGCTAATGTCTAGAAGCACACGCAGAACAAAATCTCGAGGTCATTTCAGACAGTCAGCGTGTTGCGATACAACTAACCAGCTTGTCCGTATGAACTTTACATTGGCAGCTGAAATGTTGATGAGGTAAGCCCACTTTTTAAAATATTATTCAACAGCTTTAACTTCAAAATGATAAATGTGTTAACTAAATAGAACTTTAGAGATACCTTTTTAAGGTGCTTTGTGATACAAACTAAGGCAATCTGATAATCACTCCCACCTGAAGATTAAACGTTTTGCAAAAAATTGAATTATCGGAGAACAAGTGTTTTATCACTCTTTAATCGTCTTTCTTCGTGATATGCTATTGGAGAACGTGTTTTCATGTTTTCGTAGACTTTACTTTATCACACTAAAATGATTCATATTTTTTGAATTATCAGTATCCTCACAGAAAAAAACAGTTTTGGTGTTAATTGCAGTGTGTTAATTAACAGGAATCACTGGACAGGTGTTTCATACTTGTTAACACCCATGTTGGTCATCATTTATATATTGGTAAATCTTAATCTAAACTTCAGATAGGTTTCATCCGATAACCAACAATTTTATGCAAATGCTTGTATGAGAATATCAACAAAATATTTGTATTAAATTTTGGAAAGAAACGCTAAATGTTAAATAATATACGAGTAATTGTTTTGAATTACTATTGGACTTGTTATCTACTCCATAAGTTTATCGTCGTTTTAAAATTATATGTACACTAATACATAAGCTTTGATCAAATAATTATTCTCCGTGTCTCTTAAGTCATTTGAAAACACCTTATATGAACTCAAGCCTTTAGGGCGACACTAATATTTTTGCATGTAGATCCTGCTTTTGTTCGTTCAAGTATTTCTGTGCTTCTGATAATCCTAGCTGGACTTGTTTTGTTGCTCAATTTTCTGATATCTTATAAAATGCGGACCTGCAAAATCTAATAAATTTTTATCTTATTTCAGAATTATTCGTGCAACAGGGTGTAGACACGGGCATAGTAATTCTCCGAATTCCGCCAGTCATCATTTCCATCAACAGCAACCGGTACATAAGTTTGAAAATTCCTCTGAACAGACCCAACAAGGTCAGCTGGATCCAAGCGTACAATTTCGATTGCTCACACATGATTGCTTAATTTACTTGCATGACTTAAATCCATATTTGTTTAAACGTGTCATGACCAGAATTGTATCTTCTAGTACAGTTGCTGATTTAATTGAAATGCTTCATTCATTCACTGGTTTTTGTTTAGATCCAGTGACACGCCAGTATGAACGCTCAGGTGAGGCAGTTATTTTCCTATAAATTCATTATATAGTTTACGAAACCCTCAATAATGGAATTGTGGTTTTACACTCTTCGCTTACATTACTTATTTAGATGTCATTCGCTACAACTTAATAGGTGGGCACTTGCCTAGAGTGAGGAACTTGTACACTACTTCCTTGTTTTTCCTAACCTAAAAGTAATTTTGGAGACAACTTTGATGTGGCTAATTATTAGAATCGTTCAATAGTCACAATTGCCGCACTTCTTATTTGTGTAACATAGTAGAGAGTTAAAAATTGCGATAATCAAATGGAAATTATGTCGAAACTTGTTGAATAGTTTCGGACAGTGGAAGAGCAGATAAAATATGTGTAGTGTAAAGAATAATAAATCATGAATGCACCTCATTGTCTTCAACCATGGATTTCTGTTTTAATGAAGACCTGAACCAGTAAACTTCACATTACAGCAGTGGTCAGGCCAGTAGCTATTGCTTTCACTGACTGACACTATGTCCCGTTACATAGGCAGTGTATTTTTCTCTCCAGTTAATTTAAAATCAGTAACTCCCACAAAATGATCAGAAACTTATTAAACAAGAGATCTATGTACGAAAACTGAGTTTCTAACATGCTTTTGGAATTCAGTCGTTCCCTGGCAAATTACGGGACATTCATTTTACAAGTTTGCTATTATACTTCAAGCTTCAAGGTACAACTAGATAAATGCATTTTGCATTTGATTATATCTTTTGGAGGCAAACAGAAAACTACAATATAAAATTATAATTACTCGCCAGGTAACTATTACTCCAAAGCCATTTCTGACAGATGAAAAGTAACCCGCTCAAATTGAGCTTTATGGTGAATGATCAAAGTAAAAACAATGCCTAAATACACTCAAAATACAAGCTGATAGACTGAGAAGTCTGATGGAAGTTATCAGAAACTTCCATAACATATACCACAACTGTTAATTCTTTCTTGTGTTTACATTTTATGCTTAATTTATCTCCATTTACTTATAACATAGTACATTTCTGTCCCATCAGTCGGCTTTTCATGAGCATATTGCACTGATTCAAGCCTAGGGGCATTACTGATTCTCTTTATCTATATTCAACACTGCTAACCATCAATGTACTAATACAACAAATGGAATGAGGTGAAGGAATCCATTATATGGCAATATTACTTCCTTTGATTTTTAAAATCAGTTTATTTTGTGCTTTCCAGAATCCACCTTCTGTATAAAGAGTTGTGCTTCTAAATAATATTTCCTTGCTCTTGATTATTTTTGCTGATGAATCAATACGCATTAAATCATTAAATACTTTTTTTTTGCTAATGAACCGCTTCGAATGCAATTTAAGCTCTCTTATCAGCTGATTTGTTCTTTACAATTTTAAAAATGCTAGAAAATACTCCTTTTTCTACTCATCAGTGAGCCGTAATATCTTTGATTTGCTTAGTACTGCTTCAAATAGTAGCATAAAAGTCATGGGAAGCTTCAAGTCTGACATGTCGAGAGTAATTTGGTAGGTGTATGGAAAAGCCAGACAAGCTTTCACTACTCTCAAGTCTGTGTGGAGGTCAACAGCACTCTGCATCAAAAATGAGATCCAGATTTTCAACTCCAATGTGAAGTCAGTCAGTGCTACTATACGGATCAGAGACTTGGCCGGCGCGTCATAAACAGCATCTCAAACAAACTACAAACCTTCATCGACAGTTGTCTTCGCTCAATACTCAAGATCAGATGGCCGGCCAGAAAAGGTCAACAATAGAGATCTCTGGGAGCGAACCAACCAACGGCTGAAGCCCTATGTTCCTCTAGGAATTAAAGGATACAATAATAATAATAATAATGGCTCTGTAATGTCTATTCGACTGATTGAATGAGAATTTACCACGATTTACAGAGATGTGAATATGTATTTCTCCTTACAACTAATGCTACAGTTAATTGTCGTCTGAATACACAAAAACATCAAGCCACCAAAATGTCTACAATCATGGAGCTTATTAATATCTATAAAACGGAAGATATAGTGAATATTCACATCCATATACCAAATGACTATTTTAAACTGTAAACAAAAGAAACACATTGTTAACTGTTATTACTGTCTGAATGATAAATGATGATCCATAATTTAGCCATGTCAACACTAGAATGGATATTTTAGAGGTAATCTCTGCCTTCTAAAGCCTTTGTATACACCAAGTTGATGGGCTTAACTTAGGCGCTTACATACTTTTTAAAGAATTAAAATAATTTTCTCAATAATCAGTATTGGTTACAGGATTTTCATCATGAGCTGACATTAGTTAGAGAACCACTGGAAAACCTGGGAGTACTGGATAGCTGTTTTGTCCTAGTTTGGGACTCTTCAGCAGTACGCGCCCACCGGGATTCGAACCCAGGACCTTCTGGTTACAAGGCGAACTCGTATACCATTAAGCCAATGGGACCCGACCCAATGGCCCATGAATTCTAACTTCTGCCGATTCACGACATAGCGCGACCGCTAGCCAATGTCTTCGGCGAGTATTTGTCCTCACACCCGACCTGCTGCACCCTACTGGTCCCGACTTTGCATTAAGTGGCATTACGGATGTAAAATGGAGTCAGATAACGTATGAAATCGTACTGGATCGCATACTTCGTTAACTAACTCTACAAATCTAAAGAATGCAAACATTTGTTTGATTGCTCTTTCTAACCTTTTTACAGTACTAGTTGCAGGCTGTTTTATTTAGAGTTTTACACATTTATTGTATTTATAATATTTCCTTTTATTCTCTACTACTGTACTTATAAATAATACAAGTGATTTGCCGCAGAAATTGATGTGAAGCATTTGTGCTATCTTCCATAATAATATGATGTGTCTGTGAGCAATAAATAAACCTTTCTTGAATCTCAGTAGTCATTGTGGAGCAGCGGATGCATGCCGATGAACGATATAAAACGACTGAATGTCTACATCAAATCTGTTATGACTTTTAAAAAAAAGACACGTTTGAAGCTGATTGCCGATTCATGTGTATTTGGATGAATGGTCATATTCAAATACGATCTGCAGATTATGTCGAAATCTAGTGGTTTTAGTGATAAACAAACAAACGAACACCCATGGTGTTTTTAAGTTTTAGCGGGCTTTTAATATGATTCGGTGGAAAAATGCTATTTTATTGTGTAACATTTTTAGTAGATCTTAGTGTCCTGGTTAAAAGTGTTTATTCTATTTTGTATTTTTCCAATTCTCAACATACAGATCATAACAGGAAGTCTTACTTAAACTATGGAAATAGTTTTGGGCAGAGTGAAGCCGGTCAAGATACACGTGGTGCTGAGGGTTTAGTATTATCCTACTTATTTGGTCCATTTGTTAGAAGACTAGTTAGGTGTCGACGTGAATTAAGCAGTCAAGAAAATGTTTCACTGTTTTCCGACATACGGCAACTATTCACATATATACGTGAAATTCACGGAAGTACATTTCGAAAAAATATGCTAGTTGCTTTGCTTTGTCCAATTCAAAGGATATGCGAAATATCTTTGCCGAAAATTTCAACACCACTGCCAAGAATGTGAGTTTTTTTGTTTGTTTTATTTTTTACTTACCACACCTGAATAGTTTATTACTTGATGACAGCGATACATTTGTAGGATTACTATCTGCAGTAATCTTGAAGATGCAAACTTATCCAACAACTTATAAGGCTGCTTTATTTTTAACTCTGGTTTTAGTCAATTAATATATTTTTAAGACTATAGTGTTAGCCAAATTTGCTTTCCTCCAAATCGTGAAGGGCGTTTTGGCTGAATTTCCCTGAAATGATATGAAATAACCATACGTGTCTACCTTCCCAGCAGTATATACCGCAGTTTTTTTTCTTTCAAGTTATGATAGGCAATAAGAGACTCTCACTAAGGTGAGAAAAGTATTAATCAAAAGCCAAATTCACTGAAATAATTGTGATATTTACAGGGTTTAAAATAACTTTTCACAGTTCTATGATTTACTCCCCTGTGTGCTGTTAATTAATTCTGGCAGTCTATTTCAGGTCTCCTACTAGCATATTGCTGGGAAGCTATTTAACTTTAATTCAATGTTCGGAGTGGTCAGAAACTAGTTGTATATTTTCTTGGTCAAACAACAAGCAAGCATGGCGTAATGGCGTGCTTTGGAGTTCTTTAAAATGTTAAATTTTCTCATGTTCTGTGTCTATTTATAAAATACATTTTCATTATCAAAATCCTATTTGTACTGTAGACTAAGTACACATTGTTACCAGCTGAATGATTTTTCAGTGTAGCCTGACCTAAAGTCTCTCAGTGACTTAAATTTTAGAATGCTACCATATGTTTAAATTTAACGACACTCCAGTAGACGAGTAGAGGATATTTTCGTGCAGTCTATAGTATTCGAATCGTTTACGCTGCTTTCACAGATTTTCAGTTTTATCCTGCATTCTGAAAATATTCATTGAATGCTTATATTCTTACTAAACGTTCTGCTCCATCAATAGCCTTTATCACTACAAATACGCCTTTTTCTTTACTGTAATGTATGTGAACTGAAATCTTTTAAAAATGCAAATACCCATTAAATTGGCTTCTTTTTCCGCTATATATTTCCAACAATACCTTATTCGGTTATCAGTCAACAATTTTGTTGAAGAAGAATGTTGTGAGAGTCGACTAACCAAAGAGATAAATGCAAAAAATCTCTTAAACTTCATCTATATTGCACGTAGTATCCATTTACTTACCATCACTTTTATTCAAATAGCTATTAGCTGTTTATTTATGTTAATTGACCAAGTTATATGTAAAATATAGAGGGTATTTTTGAAAAGTCCTACAAAAATTGGTTTGAATTACTCAGAAAATTGTTTGGTAGTACTTGGGTAGTTATTTAAACTAGGAATTTGAAAAGTTTTAAGGAGGGAAATCTGATGGACGAATGCTCGAGAACTGAATGGTGTTAGTTTCAAATATGTGTCAAGCAGCACAGGACTTCCACATGTTGCAGAAATAGGAGATGACAAACTGATAATGCAACTGGGTGATTGGGAGCTCTAAAGTCTAAGATTCAATGTTTAAGATAATTTACAAATTTTCCAATAGTCCACACATGAATTAGTTTAGGCAGGAACTTTTATCCAATATCCTTACATCTTATACATTAGTTCTGCAGCCATAACTCTCTAATTTATTCGCATAAGATAGTGGGTGCTTTTAGCTTCCTCTGTGAATATAGAGGTTAAGTCATTTGTACTAAAGGTGGTAAAGTGTTTCTTCTCATACTGACTTTCAATGGACATGTTAATCTGGCGGTTTCTTTTTGATGCTAGAATAAATTTCCCATTTTTGCTCGCTGAAGGAATTACACTAGATTTGCATTCAGTTAAAATTCATTTAATCAATAGAAAACACAGCTGAAAATTTACTATTCCATTACTGATCCACGTTTTAATGGTTTCTCATTATCAGAAAATATATGACTGATGTTATCAGTAGACCTGTGTGCTCAAAGTTCATCAACGTATTCTACGAGGCGTTTCTAATCAATATATTTCCTCCTATTTAAAGGTCAGCGAGAAATTCGATGTGGCTGTTGCCTCGACAGGATAAGCGACGTTCAACGTTTAATGTTTTCATTGATCCTTTGGCCGAAACAGAGAGTTTATCAGGTGGTCACAAAGAAAGCGGAGGCCATGGTATGCTATTAAGTCGACCATTGGCAACAGGACGAAACACGAGGATACTAAGCAATGGAAGTTCGTCAACATTGCCAACCTCCTTTGAAAACGGTAGTTTTTTTATCACGTTTAACTATTTGTAATTTTTTATCAAAAGTTTGGAACTAAGCACAGGTTATTTGAGTTCGTTTATTTCTACATTAACCTACTAGGAAAGATGAATAACATACGGATATAAGTAACATGAAAAAAGTATTACAAATATTTTTGTGTGAAAGTAAATATTAATTATATTGTCAACATCTGTCTCCCACAAAACCAAAGTGAACGGACCAGTGAATCCCGCTAGTTTGCAAATTTTCCTGAGATAACTGAAGATTTTTCGCCTCAGATCTATTGAACAAGTGATATAAGTTTCTGGAGATCGTAAATGGATAGGACTTAAAGTCGATGTGAAAGATACAATCTGCTTTACTGATGATCATCTCTGTTATGATAATCAATTATTGTCTTCTTTTCTACCAGTTTCACAAATGGCAGAACTATGGCTACTGTTATCACTGTTCACAATCGTTTATGCTTGCTTTTGTTTATTAACTTTAGCATTAGTATGACACCAGACCATACCTTAACTGGCTATATGTCTAGTGTAAAACACTACTGTGTTAGATGTACGTTCCATCTAAACGTAATAATTCAGATATTTCCACTTTATAGGTTTCAGGCATTGACACAAGTGTACTGATTTTGAAATTTGAACCGTTTAAATTTGGCCGGCTTAGCAACAGGGTTTTCCAATGTAACATACAGAAAATTCAAAATAGATTTTAATGTGAATGAATACGTTTCATCACAGAAAGCAGGTATTATACGCATGGACTCATTTCATTCACGAAAAGCATTTTTCACGTTAGAGATGCTCTTAATATAATATGTGGTTGAAAGCATTTAATGTGTTCAACTTCACTAAGGCGTTTTTATAGCGTGTTCAGCATCAAGTAAACAAAATTAATAGAAAAAAAACTACTTCTCAGAGAAAATCAGTTGAACTTATTAATATTTGTTATGTGTACAAAAATGCATTGTATAAAGCAGCAATATCTATGCTAGCTAAAAAAAGTAAATAACAACCTTACAAAATGTCCATTAAATTATGTTTATTTTGAACGGGTATCTTTTGAAAATCTTTGATGAATCGTCACACAGTTTTTGTTTTGTTTCGAATCTCAAAACTTAAGATCGGCTGCTTTTATTATTGTTGCTTGATTTAATATTGGCTGTTAATGGCGTAACTGTTTATCCTGAATTGATACCAATATAAAGAAATGTTTCAAGTTTAATAGTGAATTCAAATCGCTTTTGTGCAAAGCTTAATATATTTCATTCCTCATATGAACTACTGGTATGTAATCCTCACTTTAATGTAAGTGCTAATCTAAATGCGAGACTGACTATCTAGGTCAATGACTTTATCTCATTTCTGATGTGTAGAAAAAACCTTTTCTTCTCATACAAAGCGGAAACAAGAAATTTACATGAGAAGGAAGTTGGTTTAGGGTAACTGGCAATTGATTTTAGTGGCAAAAGATGAATCTTCATACAGTTCGCCTACTGGGTTTAAAATCTAAAAATAAATCTGAATGACATTAACCCTCATTGAGTTGAATACAGAACATATTTACCAAAATTAGTATAACACTTGTCCATGTAGACTAATTAGTTAGTGTTACAAATATGTTGTAGAAACGAACTGTGTTCAGGCAATGTCAAAGCTTAAGCATAGAAAAAGATGTAGTTTGCAAAGATTACCATTGAAACATCCAGTCATTGAGCTGTTGTCGCTTGTTGCTAAATTAGAGTGAAGTGTTATTTTCTATTGTTGTAATGTTTTACTCAAAACAGCACAGGAGAAACTTTCCTCAAAAGCCCTATCTTCGGTTTTATTCCTATGCTTACATTTAAGGCTAACAAGTGATAATCAAAATGAACCGTAAAGATGAGACACATAATCCACATACTTTAAATTTTGATACAAAATTAAATTCTAAGACTCATATCTTCTCTGTCGCTTCATACTCGTGCTTTACAGATTATCGAAAGACCTGGGAGATTTTAAAATTTACCTGAATATGTGATTCCCAGTACAATAATGATTTAATGTGCACGAGATGTATGGTTCTACAGACTTAAACGCCTTCTATCTGTTTCCTAGCTTTCTTGTTATTAGTGTATTTGTCTAGAAATTGTGTATTTTTCTTCCTGTTATTGTGAGCATCAAGCTTATTAATCTTGTAAATGTAGACTCTTTATCAAACATCCAAGAAAGCATATTTTGTGCAAAGTATTTACAAGGAATTACTTTATATGAAATATGACTTACAGGCAAGCAGTTATTGCAAAAAATTACTAGGAATCGAATTGTAGCGTATATATGCATGAATGTGTTTGCCAGCTGTCAGATGAGTATAATTAAATAAAAGAGAACCGCTTGAGTCAGGCACTGCAAGTCCTTCTGTTATTCACTGCATTTTGAAATAAAGAAATTTGACAGCTGTTTCGTCCTATTTTGGGACTCTTCATCAGTACGCACCCACCGGGATTCGAACCCAGGACTTTCCGGTTACAAGGCGAGCTCATATACCATTAAGCCATTGGATCGGGTCCCAGTGGCTTAATGGTATACGAGCTCGCCTTGTAAACCAGAAAGTCCTGGGTTCGAATCCCGGTGGGTGTGTACTGCTGAAGAGTCCCAAAATAGGACGAAACAGCTGTCCAGTACTCCCAGGTTTTCCAATGGTTCTCTAACTGATGTCAGCTCATTATGAAAATCCCGTAACCAATCAAATCCCTAGAAACCAACACTTGAAAGGAATTTGAATTGTTGTACTATATTATATATTACAATTGCATTATTATATCAATTATCATATTTGGTTACTAGTCACATTAGCACGTTTAATGGCTAGCAGAAATTTGGGTTTTGCGATTTTTGTAGCGTTTAATATCCAAATTTTACCCAGTTTTCGAATACCCTAATAATCTTAATTTTTGTCTGACCCTCTCAAATCCTTTGACTGTCAACAATGTGTAGTTGAAACATTCAACTTGTTTTTTCTTGGACCATTTATTCGCAAAGTAGTAAAATAATTTGGTTAACAGATGCTTTATTCAGCATGGTAGTCATAATTTATAGTACATATGTCTAAAACTAGGTTCCAGTGGTTAAGGTGGCATTGATTAATACAGAATCCTATTAGTGTCTGTCAACTATCGTCCTGACTTTAATATACTACTTATGTTTCTCAAGTTATGAACACTTTTATTTTTTTGCGAATTATAGCTTTATAATTAAGATTTGTAATAATAAAATCAACTTGTGACATTAAGGAACTACGGACGGCTGGTTTTAAAATTGGTTGTTGTCACTTACTATGTAAAAAAAAAAGGATGAATTATGAGGCAGGAGACATAAAATAGTATAATATTGGAAGCAACTTGCGTAGTAATGACGTCAGGCGTAGTATAAAAATATTAAATGGGAGAAAATACAGCAGCTGACGTTATTACAATGGTGTTCAGCTATGCTGCTGATTTCCTTATAGGGAGAGCTTTTTATCATTCCTTTTTTGCCATAATTCAATATATACATTTATAGATAATATCAGGATCAGTGTAGTCTAATAAATCAACGACAAGAACGATCAAAATTTGACTAATATTATTTGCTCTGTTGTTTTTGTGTGTATATGCTCGTAAACTATCAGGGTATTGATTTTGTCCCTGTATTCACATGTTTCATTTCCATTTCCCTCTCTGTTCATCCTCAGTCCCGATTTGGCAGCTAGCTTTATCATTTATTAAATTGTTTTCATTACGTGAATGTCAGTCTCTCTCACTGCTTCTATCACGCTATACACAGAAATGCGCGCTCACGCACGCACATATACACAAACTAGTTCCGATAGTGTGAATCTTTTGGAATATTTCTCTGCAATAAAGAGACAGAAATGATGAGATAACAACACCAACAAATCAAAATTTAGTCAACAGATAGAAAAATGATCTCGTGAGAGATGGGTTGGGAAATATGTTTAAATTTGTGTTGTTTTTCAAGGAGAGAGAGAGAGAGGAAGCATAATGAGATGTTAGACAGTGAGTATCATTGTTAATTTGGTTAAGTCTCTAATCAGTCAGTCAGTCAGGCAGTCAGTCACTTGATCAATGGGTGAATAGGCAGGCGTACACAAAAATTAGTGAAGAGAGTAACTTAAGAAACAGGCAGAAAAAAGAAGAATATTTATGTTAGGAAAGGAGTTTTAGAATTCGATTATTAGTGATTAATGCTAGAATATTCCATTGCGTTTATGTATATGTAGTCATACACAGTCACTGAGATATAGAATAAGTTCATATATGCATAAATTGAAGGGGATAAAAATAATTCGATTTAGTGGTTCCAGTGCTATATGCAATTGATTGTATAAGGTAAATAAAGAATACAATCACTAATAAATTATCTGAATTTAATTGGTTGTCCCCCCCCTCTCCCAAGAAAGAACTGAAAATGAAATTTCATGCATAAAGCAAACCTTAATTCGCTTCATAAATCTTTTTCTGCTAATATCTCACAGCAAATTTTATTCTACAAACAGTATTTATGTGACCTGCTTAACAGGTGAACTTAGACAATGACTGAAATTTTACAATTCTCATTGAAGATTAGTTCTACTAGAATTGTTTTAATTACTGGTTGATGAAGTTATTATATTAGGATCAAAATTACCCTGAAAAACACATAGCTTAATAGACTTTATAAAAGACATTTGTATCACTCAAAAATGTGAACAGTGTACTTTAAATTCGTACTGTTTTTTTTTTCTTTAAGAAAAGGACTGTTTTTTTCAGTAGGGACTGTTGACAAACATCCTTTTAACCTTGAGCTTATGCATTGATAAGTCACTCGACTGAATGCTGTTGGTTCTGGTATAACAGTATATTTCAACCCTTAAATACTTCTTCATAAGATGAAATCCACACTGTCAAACAATGTGATGTATGAACTTATTTGTAGAATAGCCTATTTGTAAACAATGAGTGCTTAGTTTTGGATCAAACAAAAATCTAAAAAATGAGACCATGGGCGTATTTTCATAGGTTGATGATCTCTTGTTTATTCTCAGCATAGAATTTTGAAATTTGAACACTTTGCATATGGATAATGAATCATGTCAGTAACAGCGCAAATCCTGAACGAAAAAGGAGAGAGTATGGTAACTTTCAGATACTGTGTTTAGTTGCTGAATTTCGGGACTTGCAAAAACTCACTCCTGAACTTACTAAAGCTACTAAAGATTTAAACTATACATGTCAGAACGTTTGAATTCTTTATTTGTCTCGTATTAGCTAACAGTACGTTGGTGATATAGGTATAGCCTTATTCAACAGCCATTAGATAATTACAACGGTCGGTCGGTCGGTTTTCGACATAGAACTTTGCACTGATGTGCGGCAGTTCAAGTCGCCACACTCCATGTACCACACAAAGCAAGAGAAGAAAGTAAAAGAAATGCATAATAATATAAACAGTAAACAGAGGTGTGAGACAAAGGAATAGTAATAACGAATAACAAAACAGTTTCATTGGAAATCATAAGTCACAAGGAGTGGATGCATCTTCGCCACTGAGAACGATTTTGAGCCATGTCACCAATTGTTTCCAACCATTGGTTTTTACCGTTTCGAGGACCCCAACCAGGAAGTCTACACCTTCCTACGTGGCTAAGACTAACTGTCGTGGATTTCATTGACTGGTGCCATGTTTTCGTTTGACCGCCGTTAGCTCTTTTCCAGCCTGGCCCTATATCAACTAACATTGCCCGTCGAGGAAGGCGATGACTAGGCATAGGTAGCACATGTCCTAACCATCTCAGTCGATGTAATTTCACAGTCTCGTCGATTGATTTCCCCGCCTTACCTAGCACTCGACGCCTAACCTCACTATTGCTCACCTTATTATACCACTTCACACGGGAGATAGAACGCAGACACCTATGATCAAAGACAGCTAATCTTTTCATGTCTTCCACTCTCAATGGCCAGGTCTCACTCACAGCCATAAAGGAGGACGGAGCGGACTGTTGAGCAGTACACACGCCCTTTGGTCGATATTCGGATATCAAGTCTACGCCAGAGACGGCGTAAACTGGCATATGAGAAACTATCCCTCTGTATTCGTGCTGAGATTTCGTTGGAGATCAACCCGTTGGGGCTGATGGTACTTCCCAAGTAAGTGAAGTGGTCAACGTGCTCTACCACTTCACTTCTTATTTCTAATCTAGGGGTCGGTGAAGTCCAATCCTGCAGCATCATCTTACATTACAACAGATGACAATAGTGCATCGGTGGCACAGTGGTAGAGTGCTCGCCAACCAGGCATATGTCTTGAGGTTCAATCCCTGGCTGATGCACTCCTTTACCTCGCTAAACCAGTAATAAGACTGGTAAGGAGGGAAGGTTGGACATGAAGCTAGCGACTCCATCGCGTAAAAATAAACATCACTGCTATTGAAACTCCAAGCCTCTAGCTTGAAGCCCTATGTTCCACTGGGAACCTACAGGAATAAAATAAATAATAAAATAATAACAGATGACAATTCAATTAAGACCTGGTTGCAGCACTCATATATATATATATATATATATATAGTAGGACGTTTGGTGCATCATGGATACTGGCAACTGAGTAGTTCCATATTAGCTCTAGAGGTTACCTATTTATGACTAACTTTCATACTGTTGATGAACCGACACTGAAAGAGTTGTCAAGATCATTGAATTATCTAAAGGCTTTATGTTATTCAATCCTCTGATGTTTTAGGAATCTGATAAAATCAAGTCTTAGGGAGACAAAATATGTCGTTTGTGTATACTTGAGATATCTTTCTGTCTTTGCTGGACACCTTTTATTTTTAAGGATTTGGTAAATGTGTGTTTTTTTTTCTGGGAAACCCTCGACTAGGATACATCAGCTGTGGGTCTTCTCTGAGTCTGACCATTCAGCAGCCTTTTTCCTATTTCTGTGGCACATTGTGTTAATTGTCATTATTGTTAAGCATTCTGACATTCCCTCATATTTTTTTGGGCCTGCGACTGACTAACCTTATCGCATCAGTAAATATTACTATATAACACTGTGAAACTTTATCAAAATAAATTTTACCCATAATGGACTTTTCTCATTTCTTTAGATTATTCTAACCGATCTAAGGCTGATGGTGTCACTTTAGACCAGCCTACAGTTGAACACCGTTGGATTAATTTATCTGCTCTCAAGGAAAGTCTATTTGATTTCGCTTTTTTATTGGACTGTTGTGAGCCAGGTTCAATACCGGAACCACAGCTTATCGCAGCATTATTTGATTTGGTAAGTCAATCATAAAATACGTTTATTTGTTTATGAAACGATTTCAAATTTATAGTGGTTATAGAAGTCTGTATTCTACTTATATACGGATCGGTGAAGATATGAGTTGACAGAAATTCAGAAAAGGGGTAGACAGGATCTTCTGGTCGTTAGAATAAGTAATATTCAAGTATTGGTTTGGTAGGGATTTTGTTTGATTGCATGGAGGATGTCATCATGAGCTGACATCAGTTAGAGAACCACTGGAAAACCTGGGAGTCCTGGACAGCTGTTTCGCCTAAATTGGGACTCTTCATCAGTACGCACCCACCGGGATTCGAACTCAGGACCTTCTGGTTACAAGGCGAGCTCGTAGACCATTGAGCCACTGGGACCCGATCCAATGGTCCTTGAATTCTAACTTCTCCATGCAATCAAAGAATAAGTAATAGATAGAAACTTGATTCGGTCTTACAGTCCGAATTTCGCAAGTGATTGACATGTATTAACAAGTTAAATAGCCAGATTTTTTTCCAATGTAATCAAACTAATACATGGCAACATACAGTAACCGTCGAAAACCCGTACCAGTAAAGTGCATTAGCACAACGCGACCTGATAACAATAATTTCTCAGAAGTAACTTGTTGGTAAATGTAGAGGAGCCTTTGAAGATTGCATAATTTAATATGTAGCAGTGCATAGTTTGGTGTTTTGCGCTTTGTGAAACTCATGGATTCACTTGTAACAGCAGAAGGCAAGACACGGAAGCCAAGGTATATTTTCCATTAATCAGACCTCTGTTTATTATTATATGTATACAGTTTATATATATATATATATATATGGTCGACATTAAACAAAATGAAATATAATGTTCAAATATACATAGTATTCTGTTGCTAATGCCGTATTGAACTGTGGGAATTTGTGAGAATCATATTCCGTTGAACACATTGTCCATATCACATCACCACACACTTATATCAAAAGTGAGCTATAGTTTCCATCATTAAATCTTTTTTCTTTCAACCAAACTTTATTGCTTAAGCTATAAGTAGGAAAGGTTTGAAGATTTATTTTGCATTGCTGTTTTTGACAAATTCCAGGGGCGAAAAGCACCAAAGTAAGACAAGCTTTTCTGATGGATAGTGATATGCTTTTAGCAGTAGCACAATATGTCATAATATAACACCAAGAGCTCCAATCAGACATTAGATCCTGTTGCATAGTATTCCGAAACCTTTATGTCCCATGAATCTGTAGGCTTCGGTGGCACAGTGGTTAGGACTCTCGCCGACCATGCACATGGTCTGGGGTTCGATCCCCTGCCAACGCACACCCGATATCTATGGTCGGCCTGCGAAATTTGGGCTACCGATATCCATGCTGAAAATGCCCTACTTGTACTAAAAATACGGTGTGGCATTAAGCTGTAATCAAAAATAAAAATAAATACTTAAGCTATAATTACTATTTATAAACTTTAAGCCGTCAGCCTTGTTGTTGTGTCTATTTTTGAGCATCACTTAAACTGTTTTTACAATCATTATTTGAAGCTTCTTCTCTTTATGTATATATTCAGTTCTCAAATTATGCATAAAAACCAATATAGATTTCGATTTTTTGTGAATTGTGTCTTGACTAAAGAAATTATTTTGGAGAAATCGTAGTATTATTTAACAGCTGATAAAACAGTTCAATCGTAAGTGAATAAATTATTTCAGCAGATTTTTGCATCTGTTCATAAAGGTAAGGAAACAGATATATAGGGAACATTTCTATATTAGAAATAACAGTAATGCAAATAGTACGTAGAGATGGGTAAAGGAGATAAAGATAGTACTGAAAGCTAATTACCGTAAAAGCATGAATTCAATTTCCTTGGCGTAGTCGTCAGTTGCACCAGACTAAAAGGGATGGATGGTTTTGCACAAATTAATCTCACACTAATTTACGTAAACACGAAATCCCCCCCCCCCCAATAATAGTAATTGAATCGGTTATTTTAAAATAAACTTTATTCAGTGAAATATTTGGTTTAAATGAAGCGCTGTGATTCGCACTCATCTCTTATTTTTTTAAGTCTGCGTAATTCTTAAACGGTGGTTAAGCTAAAAGTTCAGAGACAGTAGATGTCTAAGTGAAGAGACAATAAAGTTGGAAATATAAACCATCTTCAGTGCAGATTTACTTTAACGATTTATGCTCTTCATAAAACATTTCCAATGCCACGCACGTTTTGTGAGTAACATTTTCCTCATAATAAATAATAGTTTACATGAATTTTTGGACTATCATAACATGAACTGTACAGGAATGAGTAATCACTAAACTTCAGAACAGAATGCCGTATATTCCTTGAAGAAAAATATTAGTTTTAAACAGTAACAGTGCAAAAGAAATGACAAGTTTTGTTTCAAAACTTTAGTTTCAATCAGCTGTTTTCGTGCGTCGGTGGCACAGCAGTTAGGACTCTCGCCGACCATGCACATGGTCCGAGGTTCGATCCCCTGCCGGTGCACACCTGTTATCAATGGTTGGCCTGCAAAATTTGGGCTACCGATATCACATGCTGAAAATTCCATACTTGTACCAAAAATACTGTATGGTTTCAAGCTATAATAAAAAAAACCTAATTTTCTTCTTGAGAAAATTGTTTATAGTCTGATGAGTGGAAAATTTCATTTAGAAACGTTAGTAGTTTGATGAATTTGTCATCCTCAACCTTAATTCTTGTGTACATAAGTGAGCTTAATCGCTTGACAGAGGTTAGTATTGATTTTTCTGAATTCATTATAAAGGATTTATTTAAACACGCAGAAAATTAAAAGTTTAATGTATCCCGGAGATTACCTCAGTCAGATATTTATTATGAAAAGTACGGAAAACGACCACTTTATTTTTAATTCAAAGAATTAATGCGGAAAACTTTTTTTATTTTATTAACTGATGAACATTCAGTAAAAGAAATGAATATTGCGATTGAGACATTGAAAAAAAAACCAACTTTTCAAACCTTTTTAAGTTTCCTTGAAGGGGAAAGAGATTCTTCTTAGATGAAAAGAGACGGTGAATCAAACAGAAATTTTGACAGTCACTTTTTCCTTGCACTGTTATGAAAGGTAGAATTTCTATAATCATCCATCTCGTCCTGCTTGACTCACTTGAAATCTAAATTAATACACATCAGGTTCTACAAGGTTTTCTCTAAATCTCCCTCTTAATATAAGTCATGACAAGGAATACTAGTTTAATCAGTAGTATACTGAATTCTGTATAATTTTATTTTTATCTTTTAAGCATCAGTATTGCGTATTCTTTGAATGTCACTGGCAAACAGGTCTTCCGCACTGTTTTACACATGGCAGATTTAATTTGAAACTCAAAGAATTAGTGTATGCTTACTTTTAGAAATCATGGATAAAAAGGTGACCTTGGGATATGATATTATATATAGTGAAATGTGTGTAAAGTTTTTAACCATTATGAGTAGTATGTTTTACGAAGATGAAAATTGTGACTTTTTGGACTGTAGTTACCTGTTACATATTCCCACCTGTGCAGTTTGAAACAGACATACCTATTCATGAACAGATAACTGTGTTCATAGTGTAAGAATCAATTTCCTGATTTGTTTTTTATTCCTTCACGTTCCCCAGTGGAACATAGGGCTTCAACCTAGAGGCTTAAAGTTTCACTAGCAGTGTTTATTTTTACAGGATGGGGCTGCTCGCCTCATGCCCAACCTCCTCTCCTTACCAGTTTTATTACTGGCTTAGCGAGGTGAAGGAGTGCGTCGGCCGAGGTTCGAACCTCGGACTATGTGCATGGTCGGCGAGTGTCCTAACCCCTATACCACCGACGAGTAATTCCCTGATTGGATTTTAAAACCTCACAGGGGTAAGTGTCAACTCAAAGCTCCAAAATGCTTTTATTTGGTAATGACCATCTTGTTATTATAACGTAGGATATAGTATTTTTAAAAATGGTTTTGAACTTTAAACCTTAAATTGTATTCGGTAACAGTGAGGATAGGTTATGCTGATGAATGTCACTAATCAGAGGAAGATGACTGAATAGTGCCATTGCTATAATTTACAACCACTTGTTCACAGAAACATTGTACAGTTAATAGTATAACACCATTTAGTTCGTTATGCAGAATGCACTCTTGTTTACTTAAATCAGCATTGACTTTTTTAAATTATTGAATGGGAGACATTTCTATTCATCGAAAATGTCGTCTGTTTTCACTTTTATAATAACTATTTTAGGATGCACCAGTTTTAGCAAGAGCTTGTTTGCTAATTGAATGTGCTTTCCTAGTTCATCGTTGTAATCATGGGGAATGGGCTGGATGGATGAAATTCAATTTGCCAAGTTCATTTCGTTCAAGTGCTGGCTATATTAGTAGCAACAATAACAGCAATTTATTACAAGCGAATGATATTAATAGCAGCAGTAACCAACCCATGGATATATCAGAAATTAAACGTTTAGCTGGCTACCTGTTTTATGCATGGGGTGAAGTAAGCACGAATTGTATTGTATTATTGGAAATTACTGTGTAATATATTTTTTGTATAACTGACAAAGGCACTCAGATGTGAATCAGTCTGTTCACCTACTTTATCATCAATCTAGCTTATAGCATTTCAGTTCGTAAGACACAGAAAGTGACACATTTCAGTGCTAAATACAAAAAGATTTTTGTGTGTACAGTTATTAAAAATGAGCTCTCTGTCGAGTAGTGATTTGTAGACTAGGTGTTTTCACCAAATGTGTCATCACCATTACTTGTTTAAATCTGCGACATTGCTATTTACACACTAATTTGTACAGATAATTTTCATGATTGCATTTCCCAATTCAGTAGGTCACTGAATCATTCAGCTGGTTACTTCTTTCACTTCAAAATAAGTCACTGAGAAAGTGATACTATACAGAGTAGACACAGTAACATTGGAATAATAACTATAGGCTGTCTAGAGTTCCACAACCTCAAGCTGAAAGCTGCTTCATGACATTTGCTACTGTCTACCGCATTCTTTGATTGAATGACTGTTTGACTGGCGGATGAAGAGCTATTCACAATATATGTTTGTATTCAAAAGTGCAGCAAATCTTCCATCGGCTACCAGTGAGTTTGTATCTGAAAATGTCTTGGGGAGTTGATGAGTTTTTTTAGTAGTAAAAGCGACGTGTAGTATCTGTTAACCTAAATCTGACTGTGAAGAAAGATCAATATGCTTGACCGGAAGAATGATGAACATTTAATGCTCTAAGAATACTTTTAATCATTAAGTAATATAAATCACATCAGATTCAGAAGTTTTCACAACTATGACTAACAACTTTGCACTTCAGTTGAATGGTATTTTGTGTTTTAACAAATTCATGTTGTGCACAAATTAATGTTAAATGACCAAGTACAAAAAAGAATAGTTTTGATTACAGGAATTATACCAAAACAGAGGAGAGAAGCATTCTTCATGGTATTTCTGATGAATTATGAATTGCTGCTTAGGTTATATATATACTTGAAGTAGTAATAAGTAACAGAAATGTAAACATAAAACGGTAGATAACAATTTTAAAGTTATTTCTTATCAACTAGTCTTATGCTAACAGAAACTGACAAAAATATAGACGTTATTTGTTTGACAGCTCATTGTTCATCTCGTTGCAAAGCACAGTCGAGGAGACTTTAAGTGGTCGTGAATTGCACATTTTAAATAATTTTAATTTAGTGAACCAGAGGCCTAAAGTAGATAACATGTTTAGTGAAAAATAGGACTCACTTATCCCTATATTTTCTTAATTTAAACTGAAATCAAAGTACGTTAGGTTCAAAGCTTTCTCACTAGCGAAACTCTGAGTTAACAACAGAATTTGGCTCAAAACACATTGGATAATGTCCGTGGCGTCAAACTGCTGTTTTTATTTCTGTAGGCAGTGTAATTAACACCAAGATTTAAACTGTATCATGGCATTTTTGATATATCTAAGTGAGTTATTTAACAACTGTTGAAATTTTATGTTCAAGTAGTCAACTTAAAATTTCCTGGGGAATATGACATAATATTACCTGGAGAGTTACATGATCATGAAGTTTAATCAAGAAAAGAAGAGTCAGTGAATCTGGTTTATAAGTTTCATGATCGAATGCTGTAAGTTGACATTATTGATTTATTACCTACTATCAGAAAGATGATTTCAACACGTGGTTAAAATTGTTTTCCGATATTTCAAATATTTTTAATACTTCTGGATGATTTGGAGTTTTCCACAAATCTCTTTATTCATTTTAATCATGTTTCAGGCTCTAGGACACAGACTGCAATATTTTACAGCTTTACTGTCTTCATCTAAAGAGTCGATTATTAGTAATTCTAACACAACTAATGAAAAGACTTTTGGAGGTGATAAAAGCAAGGATTCAAATCCTCGTCCCCAGTTCTCAAACCCTGAAATTGAACAAAACTTTCTCGATGATGGTAAGAATTGCAAGATGTAGAAGAGTTTTGGCTTGTACTTGTGTATACTTTTTATGCTGCATGTTAATTACATCTTTCCTTTGCCATAGCAAAAATATTGTTATGTCTGTTAGTCAGCAGATACAAACAGCAGTATAAATAAAAATAATGTCAATATTTCTCTGCAGATTTCATTGCCATATATATAATATTTGGTCAGAGTACTGACAGATAAAATGTTAATTAGGGATTTTGGGGTTCCCAGACAAGTGGCTTCAAATCTACATAGGAGACAATTATAAAATGTCTCATAGACAGCGTATTACAGGGATCTACATAAATTTCCACAATCAAGCCTTAAAATCTATCACTTTTTGGACGCTACCATATTAAAAGCTTTGACCTTACTTTAAAAAATGGTTATAGAATAGGATGATTAAGTTCGTCACATGTGTATTATTTGTTTACAGTATCTCTTTGCAAATGGCAACTGTTTATTCAAGGAAGTATGTGACAGGCAATGTCTCCTGTTAATATTACATTGACAGGAAGAGTTTAGTTTTGTTTCCATTTTCATTTAAGGTTGCTGACATCCAACAGTTATTATCAAACATTAACAATATCTCAATGTTGGTTTATTAAAACTCAACCATCCAACATGAGACTATGAGTCACAACTATTGTATGAGAGCTGATGACAACTACCCAGTTTCTTAAACCTCAAGTAGCTACAGCCACATTTGAACTCCCAAACTGTTGACTGAAAGTCATATGCTTAAAACAATTAGTTATATTGCATGGAGGATTTCATCATGAGCTGACATCAGTTAGAGAACCACTGGAAAACCTGGGAGTACTGGACATCTGTTTCGTCCTAGTTTGAGACTCTTCAGCAGTACGCGCCCACCGGGATTCGAACCCAGTACCTTCTAGTTATAAGGCGAGCTCGTAGACCATTGAGCCACTGGGACCCGATCCAATGGTACTTGAATTCTAACTTCTGCCAATTCACGACATAGCGCGACCATTTCGCAATGTCTTCTTCGATGAGTTACTGCCTCATCTTCAACCTGCTGTACCCTACTGGTCACGGCTTCCCACTAGAACCCCAGGTTAACTGCCTGAATAGGGCCAGTCACTAGTGAGCATCAGATTAATTTTCAAGTATTGGTTTGGTAGGGATTTTTGTTTAATTGCATGGAGGATTTCATCATGAGCTGACATCAGTTAGAGAACCACTGGAAAACCTGGGAGTACTGGACAGCTGTTTCGTCCTAGTTTGGGACTCTTCTCTAACTGATGTCAGCTCATGATGGAATCGTCCATGCAATTAAACAAAATCCCTACCAAACCATTACTTGAAAATTAGTTATATCAATTTTTATGAAGTCGTAAAACGTCAAGTCCTTTGCTTTGATCAATGTTATATTTCTGTGCGTGATTCGGACCTTTAAAAATATTAGCAAGGCTACAATAACATACGTTAGCTTCTTGCGATAACAGTGTGCTTTTCAAATAGTAATTTGTAGAGAGATGTCATGCTATTAAAATGTATATTAATGGAATAGTTTCATAAGTTTTTTCAGAAGTATTTCAAGTAAAAACAAGCAAATCAGTCAAATTACTGAGGAGTTAGCAATACTGTTATGAAAAAAATACGAGCTGTTCAGTTATAAACAGAAGTTTACATATCTAGAATTATAAGCAGACTTTGCTAATCATTAAATTATGCAGTAACTGCTGCGTCTAGTACGAGTCATAATCTAAATCAATGAGACAACGTGCACTTGTTAATGCATTTGATGGTTGATGAAGATGTACGCATCATTCAGAGTATCCTGATTCATATTATAATTACTATTCCTTTGAGTCCAGTGTGGAACATGTGGCTTCAACAACACATTTCCAATTTGTCCTATCCTCTGCTGTCCTTTTCAGCTTGGACAGCGGTTGTCCACAATCTCTCATCTTCTCCTCACACGATCTCCTCCATATAAACCTAGGACGACCCATTCGTCGCTTCCTATTTGGATTTCACTCGAATGATGGCTTGACAAGCGATGTCATTCGATGGTCTCCTCAATGTATGAATGATACACCTCCATTTTCTCCCACATATTTGTTGAGCGATCGGTTCCTGGTTGGTTTGTTCCCACAGTTTCTTGTTCCTTATTCTTTCTCGCCATTTGATCTCCAGTATGGAGCTGATGAAGGCAAATGTTGATGAAAGTCTGAAGTTGCCTGTTGGAAATCGTTTTCATGACACGACACGCTTCTGACCCGTATAGAAGGACCCATTCGACATTGGCGTTGAAAATCCAAATCTTGTTGTTTATGCTGTGGAGTGCAGAAGATTTCCAAACTGATTGATTTCAGGTTGATGAAGGCGTATCTCGCTTTTCTGATTCTGGCTGGATTTGACATCCTCATCCACTCCGCCTGTGGTTGAAAAGATGCTAACCGCCTAGAAAAGTGAGGCCAGGAAGTAACCTGTGTCAAACTTCTCGCTTTGATGGTGATTGGTGCTGTTTGTCGTCACTGTTGATTATTTGGTTGGTTGGTTGGTTATGTTCATCACCTCCGTCTTCTCTATGTTCCCTTAGAGTCATTTCTTCGCTGTCAGCCTGCTTCTTCAACCAGTTTGTTGGCTTTCGCCTGTAAGTCTTCGAGTTTGTATGACATTAGACATTCATCATCTGTGAAATCCAGATTATCTAGAGTATTCTTGTCTTCTCACTCACATAGCATATCCCATCTGACACATAATCCAGTCCACCACAGTTAGGAATAGCATCGGTGATAATATGCAGTGGCCTTGTCTTACTCCCGTATGCACTTCGAACTCCTCACTGAGTGTGTTTTCCATTGTGGATCACCTGACTGACACGTCGCATTGTCGTATAGCCAACTGTTGAATGAGGTTGATAGAGATTTGGGTCAGTGCACGCCATACTGTTGAAATAGTTTCCAAATTACTTTTTGGTGAACGCTGTGTGGTGGAGGCCTTTGCGAAGTCGACGAAGATGAGGTAGATGTTTAACTGCCATTCTATGCTGTGTTCGATGAGGATGTGCGGATTTGCAATTTGATCAGCACATGATTTGGCTTTCGTGAATCCACCTAGCTTATCCTCGTGGGACTGGCGGAGTTGTGCATGCAGTTCATCTTTTGTTCTTTCTAGGCTAATGCGAATTAGTATTTTACTTGGCGTGGACAAGAGCATTATTCCACTCCAGTTATTGCAGAATGAGGTGTAAGTGGCTCTTTTTTGGTAGCTTGATGCAGTAGCTAGCCTTTCTTTCAATCGATAGACACCTAACCTTCCTTCCAAACCTTTCACAATAATGGCATGAGTATATCTGCTGCAGTCTCTGCATCCGTTTACAGTGCTTCAGGGACAGCGGAAATTCCGTCTGGCCTTGATGCGTTCGCGACTGGACTTCAGTGGCTTGATTGCAATCAAGATTTTTGCTTTGGTTGAAGGATAGTTGTCGACTGAAAGGCAGCTCTGTGCGTGCTTCCAGTGGTGGTATTTCTCGTCGAGTTTCAGGTGATTGTCGATTGAAGAATCCTTTAAGCGACCATGCATGTGGTGAGAGGACCGTCATCCTTAGACCATCGTGTGCTTCCCAATATTGGCTTCTCTTGTTAAGTCTACATTTGGTTACGAAGTTCCGTCCAGTCCTCTGAGTGTCAACCTGAAGAAACTCAACCGGGCATGAGAAATGGCGGGACGAGGGTTATGGTTATATGTGGCAGGCGCCTCCGCGTGGCGACCGCTGGGTGAGGCTTATCGGTAGGCAAACCGAGCTCCAGTAAAGACCTGTCACTTGCATTAGACAACATTCACGTCTGGTCACTCAGTCTTGATGAAGCTGCGGTATCGTCTTTTGGCCTTTATGGTGGTGCGCGAGGCATCGGTAGGGCCAGTAGATCTGCGGGATTCTTGACGAGAGGACCGGGGCCAATAACAACTGGTTAGTGGGTGGCTGTTAGATATGGTAACCCAAACCGCGAGGCGCAGCTTGGTGTAGTTGTTAGCCGACTCCAGTCTCGAGCAGTGTCTTATGCTGTGGGCTGTGGCTTGGAGGGTGGTATCTTGTGCCATGAGCCAAGGTTTGGTTGGCTCCACTGCGCATGCAACCCTGAGAGGTTGTTCCTGTACATTTTAGATGGAGGAGTGGCACCAATGGTGTCCTGAGATGTAAATAATTGAAAATTGATGGAGACGCGTCTTGGGGAGTTCGCTCCGGTACTGTTTCAGCCGCTGGGGCGCCCCGCGTAAGCGCACTCTTACTCCTTTCCCGGATGGTGTTCGGTGGTTGCCATGGTACGAAAAGGGTGAATACACAGTGACGGTCGATTGAAAAATCCTTTAAAGTGATCAGCTCATTGTCTTAGTGGTTTCTCCTCATTGGTGATCAGGTTCCCTTCAGCATCTTTTATTGATTTCATCATCTCTATTGATTTCTTCATGGATACCGAGCAGCCTGGCTATCTGATATTGTGGTGAGAGCAAGCTGCTAGCCAATTGGTAGACATTGATCTACGCTGATTGGTAGAAATTAATCTAGGCTGATTCAACGACCGATCACAGCTGACCTAGACGTGGACAAATATGATTCGCAGACAAGTGGCTCGCATTTCCGAGAAATATCGAAAATGAGAAAGCAGAAGACTGCGTTTGTTTGCAAACAACCAATCAGAAGACCGCCTTCTTTCTGCGGGCAGAAGCCCATTAATGTACGTAAAATACATATAAATACCTGTTGGTTTTCGTAATAAAACTGATCTGTTGCCAACCTTGTCTTCTGTTGTTACATTTGGTGTCGCTGCCTCCGGAAAAATGAAGATCCCGTGGCCAGCTGCGTTTGAGGAGGGAGACATACGGAGCTTCCTACGTGATTTCGAAGCCGTAGCTGAGTTGGTGGGGGTCAAGGAGCAGGCGGCGAAGGCAGTTGTTCTGGGGACGCTGTTGAGAGGCCGAGCGAAGGCGGCATATGACAGTGTAGACCGGTCAAACGGCACAGTGTCTTGGAAGAGATTGGTTGAAAATTTGGTGTCGGAGTTCGACAGCGCAACAGACAGACAGCTAGCGATGCAGCAGTTCCGATCAACGAGGCTGGGACCTGATGGAGACCCGTTAGTATTGGCGGTGAAATTGACGAATTTACTTCGACGGGCGCTTCCCACGTTGGATAAAGAATCAGAAGAGCAGTTACTATCTTCCCAATTCATCGAGAGTGTACCAGACCGCATTTCTCAGCAGTTAAAACTGGTTAACGCAACGCAACCGATGGATATTAGTGAGCTAGCAAAGGTGACCAGACAGCTGCTGAGCACGACTGTAGCCGCTATAGAGCAGCCGAAACCAAATGAATATGAGCAGCAAATTGAAGCATTGCAGAGCGGAAAGAGGCCGTCAAGAATGTAATACGGAAGCAGCGGAGTGATGTCGCGAAGTCTCAGATGAAAGGAAAGACGCGGTGCATCACCTTTGCAGTCGGGGACCAAGTGAAGTGTAGAGACAGGAGATATACAGTTGGAGGCGGGCCAGGTTCACGGAAACTCCTGCCTAAGTGGGAAGGACCATACACAATCACAAAAAGACGGGGTCAAGTATATACCGTCCGAAGAGGTGACAAACAGAAACGAGTTAATGCCAGTCAGCTCCAACGATGGGTACAGTGGGATAAGCCGATCAGCAACAATCCTCAACTAGAGGATGTAGCACCAAGAAGGTCGGAACGCCTGCGTGCGAAGCTATTTGACGGGGAGACGAGTGTGGTGAGAGCAAGCTGCTAGCCAATTGGTAGACATTGATCTACGCTGATTGGTAGAAATTAATCTAGGCTGATTCAACGACCGATCACAGCTGACCTAGACGTGGACAAATATGATTCGCAGACAAGTGGCTCGCATTTCCGAGAAATATCGAAAATGAGAAAGCAGAAGACTGCGTTTGTTTGCAAACAACCAATCAGAAGACCGCCTTCTTTCTGCGGGCAGAAGCCCATTAATGTACGTAAAATACATATAAATACCTGTTGGTTTTCGTAATAAAACTGATCTGTTGCCAACCTTGTCTTCTGTTGTTACAATATAATGTCATTAGGTCTCTTCGACCCGCAGCCCGTCTGTTCTGCTCCAGTTGGTGACCTGTGTGTCGTAGAGTTATCTTTTGTTTTTCCGAGCACTCTTCTTCACTTCTTCGTTCAGTGCAGTGCACATTGAAATTAGCCTCTCCTTCTCTTGTCCATCTCTACATTGAGTCATCTTTTCTTTCACCATCTTCCACTCCTCTCCTCTGCTCTCTTCTGTTCTATTAGCTTCCAGATGTCCGTTGACAGCTATTCCTTGTTGTTTCTCTTCTCTCTTCTTAGAACAGTTGTACACGCTCTCTTGGATATCACCTTCAGTCAGTTAGTTCCAGTGTTGTTCCACACAGGTGTCCTCAGTGATGCCACCCAGTTTTTCTGACTCTGATCCGATAGCTGCAGTGAATGTATCTTCTTTTGTAGTTGCGTCTTTCTGTTTCCGAATGTTGGACTTGAATACAACGGCCATCTCCAGTTGTTTTCAGAGATTTCAGCTTCACACTGAAGGTTAATTGAACTAGATGATGGTCTGAGCCCACGTCTGCTCACCTTTTCGACTTTGTGTCAAGTAGGCTGCGTCTTTGCTTTCTTGAGCTGTACTGAGATGCAATCTGTCTGGTTTGTTGTATGTCCGTCAGGCGAAATTCATTCTGCTTTGTGCTTGTACACGCTGCCTCTGACGACCAAGTAATTGCAAGCACAGAAGTCTGCGAAGAGTTCTCCGTCGACAATTTTGACAATCCACATCGATTCCATCTGCTCTCGCGGATTCTGAGCACTTCTAGGCCATATCTTCGCATTTCGTTGTCTACTTGGGCAGCCTTCACAGCTGACTTCGTACATTGTACGTGCATCACACGCCCACATTCTTATTATTGCTTCATCGAGAAAAGACACATTGGTTGGCTGACTGGCTTTCCGAAGACTTTCACCAGCCCGCTGTGTCATTTAACCTTCCTGATTCGAGCGACGAATAATATCGTCCATTGAATTTTTTGTATTTTTAATTCTTTTTGTGTGCGTTGAAGTTTCTCTAGTGGTTTGACAGGTTTAGTGGAGCAGGGTTCCTAGTCCTACGTTCAATCCTCTCTCTTTACTCGGGCTTGGTACCGGCTAGAAATCTAGCAAATTAGTTAATAGGCGAGGTTCTCAGTCACAGTATTTCTGAATAATCCCTATCTTCTCTTTTGTGACCGAGATAAACTTTTAATTTTTGTTCGTTCTTATTTTTCCCTCAACAATACACGACTGACAACTCAAATACTATTTGTACAGGGATAAAGACTGAGAATACTGGCTGAGATTGCAAATGTTTATCGCTTCAGGAAAGAAGACAGTAAGAACAGAAATTACACTTAGCTACAATTTCAATACATGAAAACTGTGTTCTAACTGAATAGCATTTACCGATAAAATGAAACTTATTTCAAAAGAGGGAGGTGTTAGAAGAAGCGACAGCATACTGCATTTCATACGCGATCTGCAAACCAGATATATGACTTTAAAACATACAATAGGTCACTTCATTAAATCTTCTGAACACAACGTTAAACAGCGTTCGAAGATTAGTTACACTATGTAAAATAAAAACAAATAAGTGCATTCATCATCCAAGATTATTATTATTATTTTTCTCAACAGTTAGTTTGTAGGGATTGGATTTGTTTCTAGGTTCACCATGGATTGTTTTCAGTTAGAGAACCATTGAAAATCAGATAGCCATAGTCAAAATTGAATTCTTAACAATTTTAGTGGGAATGCATTTCTTTTTCCCAGTTATTTGTGAACCAAATGGCTTAAAAATCCTTAAGCTAAATTCAAATGTTTCTGCTCAGTTGCGAAGCATTTTACAATTTATATGAACTGGTTACTACAAAACAGTTAAAAATTTCTTTCGAAATCAAGTAATTTCGGTAACTTCAGTTACAAGCACGTCACTCAGTTCAAGAGTATGTGTTTATTACGTAATTATAGTGTTTATTCTACTTTTGTTATGACTTACTTATCTACTGCTGATTGTGTTTATCTTTATTTAAACCGAATGGGATAGTGCCTTTGTAGCAATTTACATTCTCAGGAAGTTTGTTTCGCTAGTGGTTTTAATATTGCAAACATTCGAAGTCATTTTATCAGTAATAATAAATTTTTTTAAATAGAATTCTTCAAAGCTATGATAGGTGCTTTGACTACATTGCTATGAAGTGAAGGTTAATTTTTTTACGCTGCCTTAGAAATCTGTATGATGAAACTGTCCAGACTATATGCGATTGCTCACTAAACTTTGTACACTTTTTCAACCTTCCATTTTAAATCTTAGCTTCAGTTAATCCAACTGGTGAAAGCTGTCCATATGCATTGTTGACAATTGGCGTTCAACTACTATTTGAAATAACAACATATCTTAGAGAAACACACCAGCGTTTACCGCAAGACAATTTGGATTATGATGGGAAATATAGTCATTCATCGCAAAATTCATCAAGAAATTCAATGACCAAGCGTTCGTTATCCCGAGAAACCAGTAGTAGTGATAAAAAACCCGATGCCTTCAAACACAGTTATTTTACTGGGAGTGGTGGTACATCTTTTAAAAGTGCCAAAAGACGTTTGAGTATACTGATGCCAATATTTGGCAGTACAGGTAACAACAGTCCAGAAGATGATTCAGAGAAACAAACAACTCCAACTACGAAACCTGTGATTGCTACTCGTAAGTTTAATAAATAAGCAAATATCTATAAAATGATTAAGTGAATAATGTTTCGTCTACATAAACCAATTTAAATTCAAAATTCTGCTTAAACAAGCTATTAAATAATCTTAGGTCAAGTTAGAAGGACATATTGAAGGTCAAAATAACAATGACCTAAGTCTATTTTCTCACCTCTTAACTCTCTATTAAATAATATTGTCCCTATGGAGATTCATGAACAGCGGGAGTTGAACAGATTGATTATTCAAGTGTTGGTTTGTAGGGATTCGATTGGTTACAGGATTTCATCATGAGCTGACATTAGTTAGAGAACCATTGGAAAACGTGGGAGTACTGGACAGCTGTTTCGTCCTAGTTTGGGACTCTTCATCAGCGCGCACCCACCCGGGATTCGAACCCAGGACTTTCTGGTTTACAAGGCGAGCCCGTATACCGTTAAGCCACTGGGACCCAATCCAATGGCCCATGAATTCTAACTTCTGCCAATTCACGACATATCGCGACCCCTAGCCAATGTCTTTGGCGAGTATTTGTCCTCACAACCGACCTGCTTCTTACATTTACACTGACATCAATAATTCCTCTTTAATAAAGTTGTCTAGGTATTTTCGAATTTTCGGGAAATATTTCTACAATGCACATGAGGTGAACATATGTAAATTTGAAGACCATTATTAGGATAACGTACATTACATCAATTTATTTTGAATTCATACTTAAATCAGGATCAAATTTTTAAATAAAAAAAATAAAAAAAGTTATGATTCTTCTTAGAGAAGACAGCATATACCTTTTCATTTAATGAATATTTTACACATCATTGGATTGCTATTACTCTTGTTAAAACTTTGTCTATTTTGCACATGTTCTGTAATTTATTTGAGACAGATGAACAATTTCTGAGGTATTACTTACTGTCACAAAATTCTTTCGAAATCATACAGAGAAACTGGGGGACAAACTTATAATAATAATTATTATTATCAGAATTGCGATTATTATTATGACTACTCATTCCTTGCATTTTGGATAAAACTTATTGATTTAGCGGTACATCTCTATTTCACTTGACCCCCTCTGCCATCACTTTCAACTGATTACACGACTGCCCACAAGCTGTCTACTCCTCATCATGTAGTCTTCTTCGTGTCATCTTTTGATGCTCAGCCTGTCGAATTCCTGAAGTGAAATTAAATGTAAACATGCATAATAACAAGATTCAAACGATTGGCTTCCACATCGTATATCAGATTGGCTTTTTTGTTGACTTGACTAGAAAACCCGACATCTAGTCAGAAATTAATTCTTTTCCGTATTGTGAATTATGTCGAATCATCTTGTAGACAAACGATACATAGCTGTCTCTTTTTCATAATACTAGCTACCTTCCGATTTCAATCTAAATCAGGTTGATTTGACAAATGAGATTATTGGGACATTGATTTACTGTTTTAAGTATGGTATTCAGAATGGCATTCATTCCTAAAATAAAGTCGAACCACCTTAATTAAATCAAGTAAGTCAAGTTATAGAAAGAAAATGCTATTTTGAGAAAATAATTTATGCAATCCCATTAAAACGGAAATCCCAACTTGGAGTAGGAATAAATATGCTAATCCATATATATATATATATATATATATATATATATATAAAGCAAACATAAAAGTCGTTGACTAATATTTTAAACATCACTAGATATTTATTCAACAGTAGCACCAAAACAGGGCTGTAAACGTCTATAAAATGTCTGCTTCTCACTCGATGCCCAATATGGCTGCGACTTGTAGGTTAAATCTTGATGAGAATTTTTCTAAAATGGCTGTTAACTGTTGCAAAAACAGATTGCAGTTTTTATTTATTTTAAAACAAGCAATAAAGGTTAATAAAGCAGGATTTAATGAATTCATCAAATTTCGGTAGAACTCGTCAGCTGAATACTCTACATACACGGATATATATACTTTTGAAATTACATTGGGAGATATAGGACTGATAAGTAAACAAACTACGTTGAATTAGTCATGCAGAAAGACAGGTGCGAATGTTTTTCCAGGTCATGTTCAATTAGATAAGGGGAGAGAGAGTATGGGAGATCAAAATTAAGATAAATTACATTACGCTTCAATTACATCACTTAGATAAACAATTAGACATTAGAGAATTTAACAAGAATTGCAACCAGAGAGATGTCAATAGTAATAGTTATAATAACAATAATAATAATAGTGTTGGAGTTAAGATAATGCTACTGATAAAGGATAGTTTTAAATGAATCAAGAATAATAATGAGAATAATAATAATAAGAGGTAGAATTATAAGTAAAACGTATTACCATGGTAGATTCAGAGTCACGACCATCTCCTTTTGTACACAGAGACCTGGTTTGTAAACTCGAATTGCACAAGCCTCTGCAATTGCAAGCATCTTCTTGTTTCTTTGTCTGCTGACAATAGTGAATGACTTGACCGCGTCGATATCATGTCCGTAATCCACAAGATGCTTTGTTATTGAGGATTTTGGCACTTTGTACTCAGCTGTTTTCAACCATTTTGGCAATTGCTCCATCATGCAAGCAGACAATCTCCTTTCCGTACGACTTATATATTTGCTTCCACAAACACACTCAAATTGATATACGCAGTTTGAAGTGTCGAGGATTGGCGACTGGTCTTTCCCAGATTGTTGAAGCACTCGCTTAGTGGTGTTAAGGAAAACAAGTTTTGCAGCATAATGCGTTCTCTTGATGGCTTTGTCGAGTCTTCGTTTGACTACTTCCTGTACATCATCTCCTTTATTTATTTTTCTAAACAGAATATTTATTTGTAGAATTATTTGAATTATTTTATACGAATCTATTTCACTCATTTTATCAATAGCCGTTATGTCGACATAAAATTCCAATGTAAACAATGTTCACTTTAATTCATAAGACAATACATTTTATGTATGGAGTGAGGATAACATCGCGTTTTGTTTCACGTATATATTAAACCTAAAATGGTTGCACCCAAAAATTCAGATGAATAGGAAAGATTGTTCTCTGATTTAATTTTATACTTGTGATAAGATTATAAATTTAGTGTTTGATGTCTTCAGCATGCATACTATCAAACTGCTTGAATGCCATCCATAGAAGACCTGTGAAAGTGAAATAATGAAGCACTTTTGTATTGAAGAAAACGTTCAGTGTATCTTTGTTCTGAAAATGTGACTGATATGATAATAACAAAGTCATTTTCAGTTTTTCTGTTATCCACATGCGGTAAAGCAAAAACACATTAAGATAATTGGGATCTAATGGAATCGTTTCAGCTACTACTGAAACAATCTTTTGGCTGCATTATACTCCTCATGATATACAGTCTACTACTAATATCTGGAATGGCCCATCAAATATAAACTGAGGTTGTAGTTGTGTAACGCTTTTTATAAGTTGAAAAATCCACTTCACAATTAACACTTTTTAGATTCTTACTGATTAACCAGGATCACTGTCAAAAAATCAACAGAAAGTGCTGTTAATATTCAACAACTTAATACCTGTCTCTTGAAATAAGCGCCTAATAATGCAAATGCATTCAACGTGTTAATCCGGGCTTTATTTTAGTAGATGTTGTCAGCAGTGGAATTCATGATGCACATTTCTTCCTATTTGTGACTCGTTGGCTGGATTTACCTCCACTCCCAGTAGATGGTGCGGATCCCACTGAGACTCGAACCCTAAACCTACTGTTTCAAATACCAAAGCATTAGTCACGTAGCCCACGGGAGTCTAGGAAGGTTGTGGTTTGATACTTGAAACGATGAGTGCTGTGCTTGAGTTTCGGGAACACCATGACACACTGGGAATGCAGATACATCCAAAAATTCCACTGCTAGTTAGCTCTATCCTAGAAATACTTCATGTTAATTTTTAATAATCGTCGAAGCGTTCATACTATTCACCGGCTTGTCAACAGAGTCCAAGCATTTTGATGCAGCATAATCTATCGGCAGGAAATGCAAACTGACCTAAAAAATTTTTCAGGGCTTGTTACGTTATCTGTTTAAACTAAGTGAGTGGGGTGTGTGGTCCAGGATTTTACCCCGATAACCATTGGCTAAATGTTATATTCTCAAGACATAAATTTAACAGTAATTATGCTTTCGATACATATCAAAATGCCTTTTAGTTTCAGACTAACGGAAATAAGTATGACACAAAATTTTAAAATACTACTGATATTAGATTTTTGGTCTATGTCATTACTACTAACATTTTGCTATTGGCAGTGGCTGCGAGTGAAATGTGCGTTTCTCGACTAATGCAGAAATCTTTTGGAGTATGTAACTGTATGAAATGGTAAGGTCTTTGAACTCTATTAAAATAATGAGATGGATATTTACTCTATTAGCTCTTTTTCTTTAATCAATTTTCTAAACTACACTTTTTTATTTACACACTTCTTTTGTTACAAAACACAATGCTTCAGCCCCTGATCAGTCGATTTCTGGTCGTCGAACTATTTCTTCAAGACGCATAAGCTTTGCAGTCTTGGGAGATTCTAAAGAGTCATCAGAGTCAACAGCTGCAAGTGCAAACCATCTTGATCAGTCATTAGAAGCAAATGAATCACAGCGTAAGTCACAACATCACTTTAAACCTTTCATAAAACTGGTAACTTATTATAACAAACTGAATGAAAATTCAATTTAGCATCAAATTATGTTTGGCTGCTTAATCACATTTAATGCCTGAGATCTTATCACACCTCACGTTTATTCTATTTCAGTGTAGATGAAGTAATGTTTGAGGTGTATAAATCACCAACTGTAAGTCAACTGAACAAGCAAATACACCAAAAAATATTGATTTCTGTAAGCTTAGAACCACATTACTTATCAGCAATATAACGTTCTAATTTTCTTTTTCCCTCGTATTCTGCACGCTTATCAATTGCCTAAGAGTCTTCACATTTTGTTAAATTACTTCTTTGAAGTGATACTGCATTGGCGATAGCGTCTATATTCTTTAATTTGTTTACCAGCCTCATTGTTAGGCGGTGTTGTATGAGGACATATTTTATGTCAAAGATGAATCACAGCATCATATTTTTGCTCAGTATCTTCAATGCTATGCATCGCTGTTTGAATGGACAATTAAACGGTATATGAAGTCCTACAATGTGCATATTCCATATTTTTCATAGTTCTCTTCTACTCCACATCAAAGTTTATGTGGGAGATGTCTAAGATTACCGATGAACAGTATTCAACTTAGGTAAATAGTTACTTTCGTAATTAAAACTTTAATGAAAATTTGCTAACGTATATATATATATATATATATATATATACTCATCTGAGCTTCAAAATCACCGAATGTTGTTTAATCATTCCTCACAGATCGCTTATCCGTCAGTAAAAGTCTTCTTCGTCGTCATCGAGGATCTGGAAGTTTTAGATGTTTCACTTCTCGTGGATCTGACTTACTTAACGGTCAGTCATTTGAAATATTTTGTTCCAATAATAACCCTTAAGATAACATAATGTTCATACTGATTTTCACGTTTACGTCTTTATTTTTATAGCAAAGTCAAATAGGAAGCGTGCGTTGAAGAAAAGTAAAAGTAGATAAACACTTCCCGCATAGCAGGTCATTTAAACCCTTTAATTAATCTACTAATATGTACAGGCGAAATTCATTAAAGTCTCACAGGCTGTTTTGCATCTTGTCATTTATAGGATTTGATCAAAATCCTAATCATCTAGGACAAATGAATCGTGCCAGCAGCGGTGATGTCTGTACTGAAATTTTTGATGATTCTACTGATAACCCCGGGACTCCAGCTTCAGAGGATGACGTTCAGGAAGAAGTTCATCATGAGACAGAACATAACGCTATGCAGATGAGTCATATTAGCAAACCATTAATGCATGCAAATCCTTTACGCTCAAGATCAAGACAAAGACACAATTCTAGGCATGATGAAGCAATTAAATCCCATACATCTGTTCGGCGCTCAGTATCAGCGGCTCTTTCAGCCAAGCGATCATTAAAAAACAACACTATTTACTCTGGAGAAGGTGAAACGTATCATACCGATGACTACACATCGCATATGCCATGGATTGATGCTGTTATAGAGTTTGCAAACTAGTGAGTTAAATTTTCTAATGTGATATTTAGAATTCGTAGATACTTTGCATGCTGAAAATATGGGTATCATAATTTCTCACAGAGATAAAAGCTTTTAACCAAAACTTTGAATCAGTCTGAGATATTTGTAAAACTCATTCACATGCGGCTTCCACTAAGTTGGACAAAGCTAAACTAAGTAAAATCAACAAAAAACGGCTAAAATTAGCATTCTTTATCTAACTTTCATATAAGTGAATTTCGTCGTAAATCGAACTATTCATAACGGTTTTACCACAGTTCTGAACGCTTTGGTAATGCCCTCTCACATCTCCACCTAGGATCGGACGTAATATCTTCAACTTACAAAACGAGACCGTCTGTGGTTAGTGATCAAATGTAAACTCAGTGACCCGTCTATTCTTAATTTTTGACACCTCTGTCCAAGATCATCGATTAGTATCTATCCTCACACTCGACCTGGCGAACCCCATCAGTCACGACTTTTCACTGGAACTCCACAAAGTTTTTTACACAGTTAATGACAGAAAAGCAGTGGATTAGTTTTCAAGTATTGATTTGTTAAGATTTATTTGATTCCATGGTAAATTTCGTCACGAGCTGATTGCCAGTGAAAACCATCAAGATCTAGACAGTTTCTTCTTCCTTGTTTGGAAATCTACCTTCAAATCAAATTAATTAAAACAACCCAACGCTTGAAAATAACTCCCTTCAGTTTAGTCTCGGTTTTATGATAAATGACAATGTTAGTGAAGTCTTTGAATGGCTAAGGTAATTTTTTGTGTACGGAAATTTAGTAGTGAAATCTAAGAGGTGCTCCAGATCCCATTATTTTTTCTTAAAACTATCTATGGTAAGCTTGAAACATCTTTGGGAGGAATGGCTGTTGGAATAAATATATATATATATATATATACGTCTTTTGAAATATACATAAAATCGTTTGTCAATCAGTGTCTACAATTGTTATGTACTTTTCAGCAATAAAATATGTAATGTTTTTACAAGACTGGTAGAGGAAATTGTATGTCTTTATCATGTATTACTAGATAAAGTTAAAATGCCAGTGAATCAGTAATTTATTAGTGTTTATGCAGTTGTTGTATCCCATTTTATTTCTGTAACCAGTGTTGAAGTACATATAATAATCCATCGAAGGTTTGGCTACATTAATTCCACTGTCTGAAGTTTAGTGACCTAAAGTTGAAAACTTTTAATCTTTTTCTTCAGTATATATATATATATATATACTTTGGCAGCCTGCTACTTTCTCGACCACTGGAATCAGTTGCTACAGCCTTTTTTCTGCCAAGAACACGAACATCATCCTATATCTTGTGAATTTTGAAGTTACAATTAATTTAAAAGTAGATATTCTTTTCGATTCTAACATATTGGCAGTTAACACTCACCCGAAGATTACTTCTGCTGCCTTAATTGCCGTTTTTTGGCTAATTTCAGTAAGCATTCTGAGAATTGACTATCTTTGATGGTGAAACTGCAAAATAACTTAGTATATGTCAACCTAAGTGAACTAACTACCTAGTTACACAGTATTTACCAACCTTATAAGAAGTGATGTCAAACCTCATTTGAAATTTAAAGTTCACAGTTTGCATTCAATCAATTCAAACAACTAGTAAACACTTCTGTACATTTATTTGACTCATTTTATTTTGCTTCTCAATTAGTAGTGGTTCTTTAACTGCGATATCATTTTGTTCATTTCAATGTGCTTTGTAGTACAAACTTTAATTGTGATCATCAGAACTCATGTTCTTCAAACTGTTTCGAATACCAACAGCACCAGTGTCGAAATTTATTGAATGCAATAAAACAGGTTTATGAATCGGCAACTGAAAGTAAATTCGTTATATCCGTTGATCGTCAGTATATGAGTTCTCCAAGTAGTAGTAGTACTACTACCGCGAATGGAACCTCCGCTACTTCTACCAACACTACTGCTATGTCGTCAGCAACAATGGGAACAACATCATACCGTGGTTCAAACACAGTGTGTGATGCAGGCACGTCATCCCCGTCATCTTTTAACTTGATACACCAAAATAAGGTGAACTATTCACGTTCAGAAAACTCCTCTGACCAAGACGATTCATCACATGCAGAGTCTACAGATCTCTCTGATTCAGATATTGCACATCAAGAAAAACTTAATTCCAGAAATTTAAGAAGTAAGAATAAAACACTGAGAAGTTCAACAAATATTATTCAGTCTAACGACAGTTTAACCGGTCTAAGTAAATCAGGTGATACTGATGTTGATGTGAACAATTATCTGTTGATGCAACGTAGTACCCTAACATCTGGACCTGGAAGTGACTTTTGGAAAAATAAATCAAAACTGTTCAGTAAAGCTGCCAAGAGAAAAGTGAGTCGATTTTACTCACCAATTATTGTTTTCTTAGAAATATTTCTTGACTTAACTAATTTACGCGGGATTCAAAAAAAAAATAGACCAGTACAAAGGAACAGCAGATATATCTTTAAGTCACGCGACAGCTGAAGACTTTTGTTCGTTTGAATGTCTGCTTGCTTGGTTGATCAGAATGAAATCAGACATACATAGATGAACTAGAGGATATTGGCCGATAAGGTCTACAGTTTTATTGAAGTTACCTTGAATTAGCAATTTAGTAGCAATAATAGCATTTTCTATGTTAGGTGTTAGGAGTAACTGGTCTTGTACTTATTAAAATTCATCAGAATTGAACGTTCTCTTGAGGAAAATAATGAATCCTCCGTGATTTAAATCTTCAGGATTGAGTACTGAGTTTTTCTGTCAATCCTAAGTGTAGTACACTACAGTTCAGAATTATTTTTTTTATCGTCTACCCTAGGTTAACGGCTATATACTTAAACCCCAGCCTTCAATGAGTGAACCACATGGCAGAAAATTGAACTGTGGGATTAATTTTCAGAATTATGAAAGAAGCTTGAGAGATTCAGGGTGTAGACTGACTGGTTTACCCTGCTGTTAATTTACCACTTTGACATATTTTAGTGTAATGTATGGCATTTCTGACCTTTTTCACTGCCTTGTAATCATTAGAGTACGTTTGCTTGTACATATGGTGGTAAGTTCAAAAGGAAATGATGTAAAGTAATCGGTTTTATATCTCGTACTTTTTATATCACACCTAGTGAAGTGTTTCTGTTTGTTAACATGAAACTCAAAAAATAAAAGTGTCACACCAGCAGCAAAAAATTACTCAGAAGTGGCTTTACCAACTAACCATTTTGGTTTCTCAGGCAACTTTTTCATGCATTAACACTTTAAATTAATTTTTAGTTACATACTCATATTTTAGTCTCAATGTATTGGTTAGAAAATCAGACCCACTGAAGTAGTGTATGGTGGTTGGCGAAATAGAGTTCAAATTCGGCACCTTATCTCAGTCCGACATTATCAGATGTGTGAGGCTGTACTCATTCTTATATTTCATTCTGGTTATTTCAAGGCGACTGGGTTAAACTGATGACGATATTTTCGATCAATCTAGTGGGAAATAATTCAGCATAACGACACTGTATACTTATGAGTAGCTTACTTCATTTCTAGAAATTTACTGACTTTGTATTACAATGTAAATCTTGGCGTGGAACTGAAAACAACTAGAGAATCATCAAATAGCCGCGAGTGCTATGCAGATTTTTCATCCGGCTTTTGAACCCATCCATTTTCTCTGTTGAGTTCATTTGTTTTTTTGTTATTTTACCATCAAATTAAGGAGTCAAATTTGATCGGACCAAGCTCAAGTCGTGAGAACATGAATCTACTCGATAAAATTCGGATGAAATCATCTTACCGTTCGATTAATCTGAGTTCTTTCGAAGGTGATGCACCTGGTTTGACAGGTCTAATCAATCTAGGCATGTTGGCTGGAGCAGGTGCAGGTCTGCTGAGAAATTCTCGTCCAAGTATTAGTTTGAATCCACCACTACTTGGGATTGAAGCAGATGGAACAAGTGACATTTTGCCAGGCTGTGAAGATGATGATGATGATGCTATCAGAGGACAGGTTAGGCGACCTGTTCGATTTCGTAAACCGCATATAGGAGAATTACCAATTCAGTGTTATTTGGATAATCATGTAAGTGTCGCTGCGTTGTATAATAAATACTCTGCTGTTTTCACAAAATTTCAAAAGTTTCTTACATCTTAATTGGTTATATGCTAGTCGAATAGCTATGACTGGTAAAAAACAAATTTAGATAAATCGATGATCAGTATTAAGGGTGGCAAGCGATAGTTTTGTATGTAAAACTAGTCAAATTGATTGACTGATTTTAAGCGGTGATGCGTAAACAGTAATATGAATAAAGATAAGCCAGATGTGAATTATTTCAGTGGAGTTTTATTGAATAACTTCCAACCTAGTCTCAATTTGTCATATACGGTCTTTTGCTTATAATTTGTATATGGATCTGCATCAAGACAAAAATTAATTTGAGATATTCACTTGTTCATCAAGTAATTTTAAAAAGCTCATTATTTTTTCAACTTCGCACACTAACGGATTTCATGGAATTTGCGATTACTAACTCTCCTCAAGAATTCTTTATTGCATTATTTAAAGGTTGAGGATTGTGATACTTCTGTTTAACGCTGTTTTTACTGCATTCAAAAGATGCTTTCGTTGATAGCACGATGTCATCACCAAGGATAAAATGAACCAAGTGCTTTACATCTTATGTTCAACGGATATTCTTAATGTCGCCAGATATTGTGCGATTTTAACGTTTCTCTGTTGTTTTTTTAGTATTTCACAGCATCATACTTCTGTCTCATATTCGCAGATCATCCGTCTTCCTTTCTTCATATTGTAATAATGTATGATCATAATCACACGTGTTTGTATTTGCTGACCTAAAATCGCCCATTGGCAATAAATTATTAATATTATCCCCTCAGGTTCCTAGTGAAACATAGGGGCTCAGCAACACATCTCCAATTTGTTCCATTCCCTACCGCCATGTTCAGCTGCGTCCACAATTGCCCATAATATCTCATCTCCTAATCTCACGATGTCCTCTATACTACGATCGCATGGACGATCCATTCGTAGCTTCTCTTTTGGATTTCACTCGAATGATGGCCTGACAAGAGATGTCATTCGATGGTCTTCTTCAGGTATGAATGATGCACTTCAAATTGAAGTATGCGCTGAATATGTCACCTAGTAGGGTGATGAAAGCTTCGCAAATTAACTAGCCAGCTCAGAGAACACAACCACATCAAAAACACCACCATTTTCTTCCACATATTCGTTGAGCGATGGGTTCCTGGTTGGTTTCTTTCCACAGTTTCTTGTTCCTTATTCTTTCTGGCCATTTGATCTCCAGTATTGAGTCGGCGAAGGCAAATTCTGATGAAAGTCTGAAGTTGCCTGTTGGAAATCGTTTTCATGACACGACACGTTTCTGACCCGTATAGAAGGACCCATTGGACATTGGCGTTGAAAATCCAAATCTTGTTGTTTATGCTGTGGAGTGCAGAAGATTTCCAAACTGATTGATTTCAGGTTGATGGAGGCGTATCTCACCTTTCTGATTCTGGCTGGATTCGACATCCTCATCCACTCCACCTGTGGTTGAAAAGATTCTGAATGCCTAGATAAGTGAGACCAGGAAGTCACCTGTGTCAAACTTCTCGCGTTGATGGTGATTGGTGCTGTTTGTCGTCACTGTTGGTTGGATGGTTGGTTGGTTATGTTCATCACCTCCATCTTCTCTATGTTCCTTTAGAGTTATGTCTTCGCTGTCAGCCTTCTTCTTCAGCCAGTTTGTTGGCTTTCGCCTGTAAGTCTTCGAGTTTGTGTGACATTAGACATTCATCACCTGTGAAATCCAGATCATCTAGAGTCTTCTCATCGGTGGTCCAGAGTATTCCTTTCTTCTCACTCCCGTCGGACGTCCCGTCTGACACATAATCCAGTCCACCACAGTTAGGAATGTCGTTGGTGACAATTGGCAGTGGCGTTGTCTTACTCCCGAATGCACTTTGAACTCCTTACTGAGTGTGTTTTCCACTGTGGATCACCTAACTGACACGTCGCATTGTCGTATAGTCAACTGTTGAATGAGGTTGATCAAGATTTGGGTCAGTGCACGCCATACTGTTGAAATAGTTCCCTAATTACTTCGGTGAACGCTGTGTGGTGGAGGCGTTTCCGAAGTCGACGAAGTTGAGGTAAAGGTTTAACTGCCATTGTATGCTGTGTTCGATGAGGATACGTGGGTTTGCAATTTGATCAGCACATGATTTGGCTTTCGTGAATCCAGCTGGCTTGTCCTCGTGGGGCTGGCGGAGTTCTGCATGCAGTGCAACTTTTATTCTCTCTAGGATAATGCGAATTGGTATTGTACTTGGCGTGAACAAGAGCATGATTCGACGCCACTTCTTTCAGAGGCCTAAGTGGCTCTTCTTTAGTAGCGTGACGAAGTAGCTAGCCTTTCTTCCAATCGATAGACACCTATCCTTCCTTCAAAACCTTTTCCAATAATGACATGAGCATATTTGCTGCAGTCTCTGCATCCGTTTACAGTGCTTCAGGGACGCCTTGACGCGTTCGCGACTGGACTTCAGGGGCTTGATTGGACTCAAGATTTCAGCTTTGGTTGGAGCATAGGTGTCGACTGACAGGCAGTTCTGTGTGTGCTTCCAGTGGTGGTATTTGTCCTCGCATTTCAGGTGATGGTCGATTGAAGAGTCCTTTAAAGTGATCAGCCCATTGTCTTATTTGTTTCTCCTCCTTGGTGATCAGGTTCCCTTGAGCGTCTTTTATTGGTTTCATCATCTGTATTGATCTCTTCACGGATAGCGAGCAGCCTGGCTATCTGATGTAATGTCATTAGGTCTCTTTGTCCTGCATTCCGTCTTTTGTGCTCTAGTTGGTGGTCAGTGTGTCGTAGAATTGTCTTTTGTCCTTCCGAGCAGTCTTCTTCACTTCTTCATTCAGTGCAGTGTACATTGAACTTAGCCTCTCCTTCTCTTGTCCATCTCTACATTGAGTCATCTTCTCTTTCACCATCCTCCTCTCCTCTCTTCTCTTTTCTTCTATTAGCTTTCAGATGTCCGTTGAGAGTCATTCCTTGTTGTGTCTCTTCTCTCTTCCTAGAACAGTTGTACACGTTCTCTTGGATATCGCCTTCAGAGAGTTAGTTCCAATGTTCTTCCACTCAGGTTTCCTCAGTGATGCCACGTAGTGTCTCCGATACTGCTTCAATAGCTGCAGTGAAGGTATCTTCTTTTGTAGTTGCATCTTTCGGCTTCCGAATGTTGAATTTGAATACAACGGCCATCTCCAGTTGTTTTCAGAGATTTCAGCTTCACCTTGAAGGTTCATTGAACTAGGTGATGGTCTGAGCCCACGTCTGCTCACCTTCTGGACTTTGTGTCCGACAGACTGCGTCTCCACTTCCTTGAGCAATATTGGGATGCAGTCTTTCTGGTTTGTGGTATGACTTTCAGGCGAAATTCATGCTGCTTTGTGTATATCCTTGTGCTTGTACACGCTGCCTTCGACCACCAAGTAATTGAAAGCGCAGAAGTCTGAGAAGAGTTCCCCGTTGTCATTGATTTCGCTGACAGGGAGAGACAGCCTGTCGACTCATGATGAGTTCTCTTCTGTGTTGGATGCTCCCAGTTTGGTTGGAATTCATATAGTCCATGAGGATTTTGATGTCACCATTCGTCATATTGTCCATCACTGTTTGTAGTTGTCTGTAAAATCCTCCTTTTTCTCTTGTCTCATGCTGTTTGCAGCAGTGTGCCTATCGCTGCATGATAATTGTGACCTTCCTTGCTTTCGAGTTGAATCTTACTGTCATGACCCTGCAGGATGGAATTGGTTCCCACTGAATTAGGGCTGTGGCTGTCAGTGGTGACATCATGATAGCCACTCGTGGTTGTCGTCTGGGTGACCAGGCCGGGGTAGATAACTGACTCTCCGTCGACAATTTCGACAATCCACATCGATTCCATCTGCTCTCGCAGATTCTGAGCACTTCTACGCCATATATTCACATTTCGTTGGCTACCTGGCCACCATTTTCAGCTGACTCCGTACATTGTACGTGCATCCTACGTCCACATTCTGATTATTGCTTCACCGAGAGACGGCAGGACGGCTGACTGACTGGTTTCCCGAAGTGTTTCACGAGCCCGCCCTGTCATTTTGCCTCTCGTATTTTAGCTAAGAATACGTTTGTTTTTTGAATTTTTGCATTCTTGATATATTTTTTCTGCGTTGAAGTTTCTATAGTAGTTTGATATCTTTTGTGTTGGGTCGCTAGCATCACGCTCAAAGCACTCTTTTTCCTTGGACTAGCAAGGTGGTAATAGTAGGAAGGTTTTGTTAGTATTTGGAATGACTGAAAAACTCTTTTTCTAGTACTCGTCGATTGCACGCTTTATGTTGTTTGTATTCACAGAAGATACCTGCATAGCATTTTTTTTCTTCCAGGTAAAGAATTTGTGCAGTAGCACCTTCAATCTTCTAAATAAAGCAGCTTTGCTTCTTACTAATAATCAGCTAGCCAAGATGCTTTTATTGGCGTGGGAGTTGTTATTGGAAACGGAAACAGAACTATCATCTAGTGCAGGTAAGTTAGATATTGCTCTCCCTATGTTGCGAAATTAAACTGCATGCTTAGCAGAGTATATGATTAACCATTGACTGTCCATCCTTTACTATTACTCTTCTGAATAGGTTTTATGATGTCTGTGTATTCCTATATTGATTTGAATCTATCAATCAACTACGAAATACACTGCTGGAAGATGCAGGTTCTGATTGCGAAGAGAACATGAGTTTTCTGGATATCTGAAGTTGTATTCTGAATAAGATTGCTATAGGGAAAGAAACCTACTGAATGTCCCACTAGCAAATGATTTCCCTTTATACCTAAAACAGTATCTCCCGTCTAGCATATCTACTAGAGATTATCGCTCATTCACTGAATATCATCAGCTGTAAACTGATCCTAAATGCTAACGTAATTACAAGGGACTACGTGAAAATAAAAAAAACCAAATGACTTCATGTTTTCACAAAAGTTCATGAATATAGTTCTTAATATCTTAACCAAATATCATAGTCAATATAAAGAGGCGAAGAGATTAGCAACACATATGTATATTTACGCTGATCTGATATGTACAAGTCGTTGCAAAGTTTAAAAATACATTTTCTAACACGGTAAGAAGACAAGTGAATGGACTGTATATATTGGCATCTTGTCTCATATTTTGCATTGGTAAAATAATTACTAGTCATTTTCATAATGAGTTATTAAAATCATTATATGCTAATTAGTTATAGGCATTTACAAAAAAAAAGCACGATAACCTAGATCCATTGGCTGTTTGTGTGGTCAATAAAGTTTATGCGTTTATGCTGCCTTTGATGTTCCTATTGACTTATACAGTCGACAGAGTTGCTTCTGATTTCAACAAAGTTTAAAAAGTAGATTGTTAAGTACAGATTATTTTTGACGTTAAATATATATCTTAGTATATTCCATCTGTTCAGTGGGTAGTTGAGTGGATAAGTAAAGCTACTTGTAATTTACTCAATCAATCATGAAGAAGATAGCAAGCCAAGAAATACCCAGTGCTTATTCACTTCTGATAGTTAAACAACCTTGTTTGTGATGATATTAGATGGGTGACCAAAGAGAGGACTAGACGCATCACACTAGTTACTAGTGTTAAATCAAAATATCCACCACAGTCCTACAGGAAGTCAATCGCGAGCCCGAATAGCTCAGTGGTAACGTCTCTGACTGCAGCACTGGGTGACGCGGGTTCGAATCTCAGAAGGGACATGAGTTCCTTCAAGGTTGCAGATACACCTTGCTGACGAGTGCCAACTAGCACGAAACCTAGGTCCAAAGCTTCCTGCCGATTGCCTCCAACCATCTAATATCATCACAAACAATGTACACCGTGATGGCGAGCTACCTAGAATGGTGGACACATTACAACCTGACTGATAGAATTCAGTCTGCACCAAAGAGAGGACTAGACGCATCACGCTAGTTATTAGTGTTAAATCAAAAGTTAAACAACCTATTTTTAAATCATTTGACTCCAACAGCCTTTGTTTTGGATGAGTCACTATTTCTTTTAACTGATTGTTATTTATCTTATAAATATTTTGACATTCACACAGCTTGTTTCATACTATTCTGTGGTGTACGGTGTCCACAAATTGTTCAAGAAATGATTTTGGAAGAAATGAGGCACGAAAAGCCAACGCAACGATTTAATGCTATTTTAAGGTGAGTAGAATTTATCTACCTACCTAAATTCGTTTTCCATCCTAAAATGCGTTTTCCAGAAGCACTAAAAACGCTATTCAACATGTTACTTAGCCTATGCTGAAAAAAAATATTTACTGATACATGTAAATTTATCCTTTTAAGTTATAAAAACAAATGAGCATTATGGAAACGAGTTTATATTTGTGCATATGTTTAGAACATGCAGCTAATGATAATGCGTTGAGCATGAGTTGGCACGAAACCAATTAGGCCTTTCATATTGCCTAAGAAGAATAATTTTGGTGAAAGTACTCCTCCGTTTACCGACTAATTTTTTGTGATAATGTAAGAAAATCCTGTTCTTTGAACTATTTAACGTTGGCGCATGCAGTTTTCTCTTTAGTGGTACTGATTTACGATCGGTTTATTTAGAAACTTCGTATTTTAAAATTAACACTCCAAGTACCATTCTTGATATGATTGGCCACCGAGTATTTTACATTAGGCAGATTAGTGATCACGAATTTCAACTGAAAACCTGTGTTGCGCTAAAATTCAAAATAGTATTTTAATGAAGCTGATATATATGTCATCGTGAAAAATGTGCTGCTTTTCTGAAGTTAGTATAGATGTGAAACAGATACATGGTAGCTAGTGCTAGAATTCCTGAATTATGTGATATTGCTTTGCTGTGTGGAATAAATGGCAAATATTTTCTCATTCAGAATGTGTCTATACAATTAGAAAGGCGCCAGACCTAAAATGTGACTTCGCCTGAACATAATAGAGTTCAATCTGTCATACTTCATATTTCTACCTCATGGCAGAAAATCATGAAAGAAATGACAAAGAAATGTATTTTAAGTGTTGGTTTGTAGGGATTTGATTGGTTACAGGATTTTCATCATGAGCTAACATTAATTAGAGAACCATTGGAAAACCTGGGAGTACTGGACAGCCGTTTCGTCCTAGTTTGGGACTCTTCATCAGTACGCACCCACCGGGATTTTATATTGACTGGAAGTCTCAAAACACCAAAACATGAAGGTGAAGAATAATATATTTACACCGATGTTGTATATTTTGAGTTGTCTAAAGTCAGTGGCACAGTGGTTAGGACTCTCGCCAACCATGCACATGGTCCGGGGTTCGATCCCCTGCCGGCGCACACCCAATATCTATGGTCGGCCTGAATTTGGGTTACCGATATCCATGCTGAAAATTCCACACTTGTACTGAAAATACGGTGTGGAATCAAGCTGTAAATCAAAATAATAAATAAATAAATAATTTTAGATCTTAAGTCAGATCCCAACCAAAGAAGCCTACACTTCTATTCACTTTTAAAATCAACGTTTTATCTAGATTGAAAGATGAATAGCCCTTAACAACCACGGAAACCTTATTTTATTACCTCCTACTCGCCTGTAAAATAATTCCATACTGCCACCACAGAAAAAAATGACCAGCCATCAAAGCTATCTGATATTCTTCGGAAATCTCAAAGATATCTAAATGAAATATAACTTTAATAGTATCTCTTAAGAACTGAAATGCATTAATTATTATTTATTTGCTTGCTTCGGCGTCAGTAACTTACTAACTTTCTTTTGCTCTCTCAAAAAAGAACTAGAAATATTCGGGAAAAAAAATTAATTTTGATTTTCAATAATTCTAACTGCCGAAAAGTGTGCCTAGTTAGTTTATCAACCACTTGAAAAGTTTTCGTAAAAGGCGATTTTAAAGGTTTTATTTTCTGTAACACCCTACAGATTCAGAACACTATGGTGTCATCGTTTTCATGTTTGGTCACGTCTCGAAGAGAATGCTTCCAATCAACTGAGAGTACCACCACCATCTATTGAATTTGTCTTGCCTTCACCAACTTTGGGCTATCCTGGGTTTGAGGCACCCGACCCTGTTTGGCAAATCCGTAAAGGTACATCGGCTGAGGAAGTACAACTGAAACAAAACGAAGCTACAGTAAGTTGTTTTGTATTACAACTCGTCGTCTGATCAAATTATTTTGTCAAATTTTTAAATTATTCGTTATATAAATTCATTTTCAAAATCTCAATGGTGAATATCAAGTTGTAAAATATGTCTTACTGCTATAATATCATGCAGTTAAAACACTACTGAAATGTGGATATAATTAACCATTCTAGCTGAAGATGAGTTATAAATAGAAACTTGGTTCACGGTCAGTATCCATTCTTGTTGGAATGAAGATATAAAAACCTATCGACTTTTATCTTTTGAGTTCGGAAAAAAAGATTACTCAAGACACTATATGCATACATACATTTGTGGAATACACTGCTTTCAACTCCTGTTAATGGCTGTACTAGTTTTATTGTAGGTGGAAAACAAAAAGCATTGCGCTTTGAAACTCACTTACCATCTATAAAAAATTCTGATGTAAACCGTCTTATTCTGTCATGCAAAATATATACTATTTATACATATACTATTTAACACATACTGAAGACGTCGATTAGCAGTTCTTCTAATGACACTGATTGTTTATTAGCCTTACCATCCCTTGTTGACATTAAAATATTGTTGAAGTAGTTAATGTAAGCTAGCACAGTTACGGTAAATAAAGAGATCAAATATCATCATGTCCTGGAGCATTTTTATATGCAAGCGATAGAATATCTATTCCACCTACATTGAGATAAACTGTGCCAACTATAATTTTGCATCCCTTGAAAGAAATAAAATCTTCTGCACGCTTAACATCCTGCTGTACGAAAACTTATGTTGTTATTCTAATAATTTCAGTAGACTGTCATAATGGTCTGTCTGAAATATTTTAAACATAAATCGTTGAAGAATCCATGTTCAGCATCCTGTGTGACACGCAGATTTTTGTGGCCCGTTTTTTATCTCTGCTTATTGTAGATTCATATTTAAGGTGGTCTGGAGTGATAAATGCAGACTCTGTTAAAGAAAAAATCTTGCATAGACTGATGTGAGTCTTAGTCGCAAAGGGGACCCTAGTAACTTAGTTACTGGAAACAGGACTTATTTTGCCATGAAGGACTATAACTACTGATTTAAAATAAGATTGTATTCCTATATTTCAAATGAACTACTCAGCTGGATTTACGAGTTTCATTGTTTTTATGATGCTCGCTAGTGACTTGCTACAGGTTGGAGCTTCCTGGAGTTATAGTGAGAAGTCGTGACCAGTGAGGTCCAATTAGAAGTCACGTGTGTGGATGGATGCCCCACCAACGACAATAGTTGGGGTCGCGCTAAAATCACGAATTGGTAGAAGTTAGAATTCATGAGCCATTGAATCGTGTCCCAGTGGCTGAATGGTATACGAGCTTGCCTTGTAACCGGAAGGTCCTGGGTTCGAATCCCAGTGGGTGCGTACTTCCGATGATTCCTAAACTAGGATGAAACAGCAACTGTCCAATACTCCCTGGTTTTCAATGGTTCTCTAATTGATATCAGTCCATGATCAACTCGTAAAACAAAAATATTCTCTTGCTAATATACAGCGTATAAAAAAATGATAGCATGAAAAATATTCGTGAAGCTGCAAAAATTACGTAACTAACTTTTAGGATTGAATAACCGAAAATCTGTCATACTGCCATTGACACTGGCTATCTATTATTTCTTCGATACAAGTTAAAAAAATATTCACAAAAACTGTATTGGATGCAGTTCCATGTTTGATTCCCCTGTTGCTACAAATATGTTCTTTCTCTTTCTTATCAGAAAACGTTTGTCACAGCTTCGACATCTCGGCGTAAGCAACAACAGGAGTTGTTAGCTCGTGCCATAGCCACAGAAACAATGAGAAGAAGAGAAGCAAGGCAGTCGTTTCACCTGACAACCTGTCCTGTTCTAGAACGAGCTGCTATCGAACCTGCATTTAATAAAGAACATAGAGATGAAAGTAACATTGATGATGGTGAGTGTGATCAAAATATATTTTTGATCATTATTATTATTATTAATTGATTAAAACAAGTCACATTTTATTGAAGGCATTTTAATATAACATATAAACCGTTAAACGTTACTAACCAATTTGTTGAAATAAAAATGCACTACAATTTTTCAATATATTTGGATCCAACTAAATTTCGTTATTTGTGCAACATAAATTACTAAAGGGGCAGTCGCAATGATGACCAGTTGAAACGCGTATCACAGCACAATGAAGAATAATATTCGGATTAACGACAAACGAGTATTGAATAACTCTGAATTAAGTAAGTACCATCAGCCCCAACGGGTTGATCTCCGACGAAATCTCAGCACGAATACAGAGGGCTAGTTTCTCATATGCCAGTTTACGCCGTATCTGGCGTAGATGTGATATCCAGCTGACTGTCGATCAAATGGCATTTGTACTGCTCAACAGTCCGCTCCGTCCTCCTTTATGGCTGTGAGACATGGCCATTGAGAGCAGAAGACATGAAAAGATTACCTGTGTTCGATCATAGGTGTCTGTGTTCTAACTCCCGCGTGAAGTGGTATAATAAGGTGAGCAGTATTGAGGTTAGGCGTCGAGTGCTAGGTAAGAAGGGGAAATCAATCGACGAGACTGTGAAATTACATCGACTGAGATGTTTAGGACATGTATTACGTATGCCTAGTCATCGCCTTCCTTGACGGGCAATGTTAGCTGATATAGGGCCAGGCTGGAAAAGAGCTAGCGGCGGTCAAATGAAAACATGGCACCAGTCAATGAAATCCACAACAGTCAGTCTAAGCCACGTAGGAAGGTGCAGACTTTCTAGTTGGGGTCCTCGGGACGGTAAAAACCTATGGTTGGAAACAATTGGTGACATGGCTCAAAATCGTTCTCAGTGGCGCAGATGCATCCACTCCTTGTGACTTATGATTTCCAATTAAATCGTTTTGTTCTCCGTTATTACTATTCCTTTGTCTCACACCTCTGTTTACTGTTTATATTATGCATTTCTTCTACTTTCTTCTCTTGCTCTGTGTGCTACATGGAGTGTGGCGACTTGAACTGCCGCACATCGGTGCAAAGTTCTATGTCGAAAACCGACCGACCGACCGAATTAAGTATGTGGATGAGCTTAGGTGATTTATATCTAAGTGCAGTATAGCTTTTTCCCTAGTATGAACTTCACGAGTGGGTTGTCTACATTGTCCATAGAGAGTGTTTATCTATCGCTTAATCAAAAGAACATTTCATCTGTGTGTCTACTCTTTGTATACACCTATTTGACTTATTGTATTCTGAAAATTTGGCTTGATTAAAAGACTTTAAAATGGTCTGTGGTCTAAATAATAAAACTTTACATTCATGAGTTACACTTTTTTAATTCAATAGTGGTTCGCATTGTGGTTAGTTCAAATATTCACAAACTTATCAGTCAGCATCAGTGTAATTGTGGTGAGAGCTGTCTACTAGCCAAATTGGTAGACAGTAATTTACGTCAATGTTTACGTTCTCAAGATTTATCGTGAGAAAATATGAACAAAGACTGATTCAAACCGACAACAGCAGACTTTGCGTAGGCGGATACAGTTAACATATCGATGATCTGACATTCAAGAAACAGTCACAAAGAGATGAAACATTAACTTTACGTGAGAAACAACCAATCAGTAGACTGTGTTTGTTTGCTTAATTAAACTATAATAATGTACATGAAAATATATAAATATGCGTTGATTTCCTTAATAAACGATCTGTTGCCTGACCCTTGTCTTCTGTTGTTACATAATCAGTACTTACTACTTAAGGAGACGAAACAAGGAACGAAAATAGCCTAACCCTAACCAGCTTTTGTTGACTTGTTCAGTGTATAACAAATAATTTTATGATTTAACTAGGTAATTTTAATTTATGAAGTTATGTACAAAACAGTATATTAATAGAATAGTTTTCTAAGTATATGCTTTCGCTACTTTATATCCACTTAAGTAATATGTTTCACTAGAGTGTTTAGTGTAAATGTTTTGTTTCATAACGTTTTGAACATACTTACACCTTTCCTTTGTCATCTGAAGACTATCAAGAATTATTGAACAAAGGATTGCTTGCTTCTAAAACGGCTCACACAGGATTTGATAAGATTTTTCTGACTCTCTTGCTTTTCTTTAAAACTGTGTATATTTGGAAAAATTTTTCTGAAGCTGAAAATATTAACAGTGAAATATTTGGAATGCAATCTTAATCTCTGCTTTTAGTTTTTATACTTTTATCCCAGTTTAGCTTACTGTGAAATAAACAGTCCGTTTTCACTTATTATCCCACTCAAGGTCTGACGAATTCTGGTACAGTTAACAGTGGAACAACTGCTGGACAGATTGGAGGTTCCAGTTCAATACAGGATGAATATACTGCAGCTGTCCGAAGGCTGAGTCTCGCACCGATTAACCGCACTGTGCTAAATCAAGCCCGTAATTTATCTTGGCGTCAGAGTTCAATACCTTGGTTAAGAAACAGTGTTGTAGCACATGACGGTAAGTAAGAATAATACCTACAAAGTTATGTGACACCTTTTTTTCGTAATAGAATCCTCATTCAACCGTGTTTTTTTAAAAATGTCATCGTGATTAATGCTGGACGGTAAAACTATTACGATTTACTACTAACAAACGTTTTGAACTGTTTTCACAAATGTGCTCAGCAAGAAATGTTCAGAAAAAAAATCTATGAATTACGCAGTTGTATAATCCGTTTACTTACTTACTTCCTGCCAATTTATATTCTTAGTAGAGTACAGAAGGAAACATTGAATCCTCATGGGGTAATGTAAATCATCCAATGTGAAAAGAGATTTTAATCAACAGTAACGATAAACTAAGCTAATTGATTACGTACTATATGGTAATCAACTCCATGTGTGAATGACACAGTGGAAATGAAAATATTGACAAACTGTGATGGACGAAGATATATGAGAGAGTTACAACATTTACTGCTGATTAGTTATTATTTTCTAAATGTAGAGGATGAAAAAGTTGGAAAACATCTACATCATTTTTAGGGATTTAGGTTATTTCACCAGCAACTACCTAATCATGGATTCGTAGCATCTCAATGATTGCATCCACATGTACCTAAATAAGACTGACTATTGCTTAAATACTTTTTATATTGATACCGTGTTTTGGTCTAATCACTCTTCACTCTTTTAAGGCTTAATTCCACTTTACTTGAAATGTTTAATTTCGGAAGCTGGGTGGACCAGCAAGTGCAGCACATGTTTTAACCATTTCAATGAATTGAGCTTTCCAGTTCTACCTACTTATCTACCCTCCTTACCTAACCTTATTATTACTTATCATACTGTTGCACCTAAAAACTGAACAAAGGTGTCTATAATCGAAAACCTATAAAATTGCATATCTTTGACTTTCACTGATCATGCCATGCATAAAGCAAGATAAAGTAAAGCCAGATGCGTCAGAGATGATTAAGTTGAAAAACGGCACATTCTTCACTCACACACTAGAGATACGCCGAAAAACAGTCCTTTATGATTGACAAATGTCCCCAAATAACTTAACGGATGAACATAATGAATATTTTACCATCTTAAAACTAGTAGTTGTTTCACCTCATACCTGCAGCATAATCGTACATGTGGTAGAATCGAAGACTATGCCAAACACACTTAATTTTTTCGCCTAGAGTGTTCGAAAGACGTTGGATTTCGTCGGCCCCTTCACTCAAAAGGACTACATCATTTTTGTACTATAAATCAACGACATTTTCTCTAGTTTCATAAATTACCATACAACTGACTTTAATTGTTGATTTTAATTTATTTTATTTACCATTCAGATGAAGATCGATGGTTAAGTGGATTCCATTCTTTATTTCCATCACAACCACTTCAACAAGCTCAAATGGTATTCCCATCAGCTTTATGCTCTGCATCCGTTTCACTAATTCATCTTTTAGATGATACTGCAATCAATGAACATGGAATAGCCGGTAAGTTATTTCGGATCTTACTCAGCTGATTATGAAACTGGCTAGTGATTGAAAAATTGTTTTTACTTTCACAATCATTAATATTTAACATATTTTTTTTATTAGTCACCAAACATTACATTAGACCAGTATAATCTACTGAGTATCTCAGTATTTATAATGTTAGACTTATTTGTGTATTTTAAGGAGGCGTATTCTAATATCATACACTCTAAACTAAGATTATTCACGCCTTGCTGACAAGTGACAACTAGCACGAAACCTAGATCCAAGGCTTCCTGCCCATTGCCTCCAACTATCTAATAGGATTATTCAAATAGTGATAAAATGTAAATCAAACAAGATTTCTAATATGTTCAGTAGTACATTATAAAGATTCATTTAACGGCCATTTACCACATGACTGTCTTCTAAAACCACCTATTGAGTTTCAGTAAGTGGGGTATCTACTAGAATTTACTTCATTCCTCTTTTTATCGGTCGTATTTCATTCAATTTGCACAATTCTTGCATTTCTGACTTGTAAATGTACTAAATTTTAAAATAGGTGGTAAACAAGGCGAACTAAAAGTCAGCGCGTAGAATGTTATATTACGTCTGAGAATTGTATAGTGAAAATATTTCTGAAGGTCGATCTAACTTCTGAAAATTTCCAATTATTGTTAATTTATCATGTGTTTTTTCCTACTTTATTTCAGTTAATACAATCGCTGAATACGTGATATTCAATTGTTTACTAGAAGATACAACACTATTTCTGAGATTTATATTTGAACGTCTTACACGTATTAAAAATAAAGATGAACTAATGTTCATTCTACGTAAAATGATTCAACGTTTACCAGAGTTGCCTACACAGACTGCACATGCTTTGTTCAACAATTTAGTAAGTGCAGAAATTCTCCTTGTTTTCTTTTGACAATAATTATTATAGTACGGTTTGTAAACAATAAAATTTATTTTCAAGTATTGGTTTGGTAGGGATTTTGTTTAATTGCATGGAGGATTTCATCATGAGCTGACATCAGTTAGAGAACCATTGGAAAACCTGGGAGTACTGGACAGCTGTTTCGTCCTAGTTTGGTACTCTTCAGCAGTACGCACCCACCGGGATTCGAACCCAGGACCTTCTGGTTACAAGGCGAGCTCGTAGACCATTGAGCCACTGGGACCCAATCCAATGGTCCTTGAATTCTAACTTCTGCCAATTCACGACATAGCGTCCAGTACTCCCAGGTTTTCCAGTGGCTCTCTAACTGATGTCAGCTCATGATGAAATCCTCCATGCAATTAAATAAAATTTATGGTTGAAAAGAATTCAATAGGTTTTTCTCTAGCTGTCACTTATCAGTAAAACTAAACAGCAAGACTTAATGATTGTAGGCATAACCAGCTGAGGTTCATACACAAATAGAAATCCATGTTCCAAGCTGAACTTTAATGTTGGCTTCAACCTACCAGCGAAGAGACTCTTCTCAACAAATTTACTGTCAAGCTGTACAATCATATATATATATATATATATATATTCTTCAAGAAAATGTATCCCATGAGGAATTTTAAATGTAAGTGTGAATACCCACAACAATAATAGTACGATATGCAGTTAAAATTTTTGTCATGGAAAAGAAAAGGCGTTCAGCAAAGAGTTACTCTTTTCGGCGATATCATTCTCAAGCTGTACAAACCGCAAATTTATAGTAATTTGTCTTGGCAACAAAAGGAATATTTCCAAAGATGTGTTAATGCAATTGTTAATTTTTTGACAACAAATTACGTAATTTAGAAGGCGTTAATCGGTTAGAAACTAAAATAAAGTTACAAAAGTAGGTTGGGTGACGTAATCTAATTGATAGGGTTCAATGAAAAATGAATGAGAGTTAAGTTAATAAGCTGAGTAGAATTCACTTAAAAATAAACGAAAATGGAGTTAGCAACAGTCGTCATGAGGGTAGAGATTTAATAGAGGGTGGGGGTAGAAAATAATGCAACTAAGAAACAGACAAACAAAGAAGAAAGAGGTAAGACAAAATTACGTATTTGGTGTTGAGATAGATCAGGCCCATTGTAGATTTAGTGATTAAAATCACAATTAAATATCAAATGGTAAAACAAATAATGTCATATTTAGAAACGTCCATAGAATGTATACCTGTTGGAAGAGGATGTGAAGTTATTGTATCAGTAGCCAAATACTAAACGTTACTTAATAATAATCACTTTATTCATGACTATATTAATTTTACAGAATGGAATTTCTAGCGTTTTAATATATATTACATCAGTTTAGCTCCTTTTATTAAAAATATATAGAGATATAAAATTTAGAAAAATAACAATAAAACCACAAAAAACTGAAGATTAGTGGAAACATCCTGAATTATAAATAGATAATATCATAGATAATACATGTTTTAATAAGCTTTACATGTTCTTTGCAATTCAGTTACTGACACCTGATTCTTAACACGAAACTCGTGCTAAGTGAGGTACGGCAGACTTTTTTATATTTAGCTGCACAAGCATAAACTCTTATGACGTTTCTTCGGGTTTTACCCGAGGGCATACAGGGAGAAAAATGCGAATAAGGAAGATACTCTGTATCAGAAAAGATAATTTTAGCCAACTGCTTGCAAGAATTGAAATGCCTACCTCTAACAATGTCAATTAGTTGAGTCAAAGGGACACCACTAACCCTACCTACAACTTTAAGTGTCCTACGTAATATGATGTGGTTTTTTATGAGAAGTTCAGGGAATGGGCAGAATAGGTTAATTAATAAACTGTAAGAGAACAGGTTGAGTTATATTGGGAAATCTCAGCTTCTTTATGGAATAAGTCAAACGAAAATTTCCCAAGAAATCGACATGATATGAGACCACCAACAGAGAAACTGATAGCGAGATAAGAGATATTCTATTTTCTCCCCATTATATTGGCGTCAATATTACAAGATTCATAGAACTGTATAAGTCCATGCAAATGTTGTTAACATCTGAAACTAAAGTCAACAGTATGACAATAATAAAAACCATTTTAACTGCATTTCATACTATTATTATTTTTAGTATTCACACAGTTTAAATTTTCTGACGAGATACAGTTTCTTAAGAACTATATGTATATATATACGATTATACAGCTTGATAAGAAATTCTTTGAGGAGAGTTTCTTCGCTGAATATTTTAATGTCACATTGGGAATTATTAAATTATTGGGACCTGTCAGTCAGGTTATATACTATGATCACTTGCGAAATAACTGTGATGCCGAATCTCGACTGATGAAACTAGTACACATCCTCTATTCAAAAGCCAAGGACATTTTAGAACTAAACCATAAACACTGTCTTTAGTGGTAGTGAAAGTCTGGTAGTTCGGAGTATTCATAAAATCTTGGAATCTTGTTTACTGAAGTATTTTGATGGTTTCATAAAAATCAGCTTTTCCCGGGAAAAAGTACAAACTGCTAATCATATTTTAACATTCGACACAAGTTTTGAGCCAAGCAATATATATTGTGGTGTTTGTTTTTGGTCATACTTATGAAGTGAATTTAGAGAATAAAGGTGTTGGATAAACACAAGAGGATAACTTGCAATGATTATACTCATACAGTATTTCTGTAATTACTTTAATGTTAGTAACATAGGCAAAGAAAAGTATATCTCCTTTGTTTCCGTTGATCCCATATACGGTTATGGCATCTATGATATACAGAGCAAATATGTGATGTCTGTGAGGCTCTACCGATTCAGTAGCTTGCAAATGTACTAGAAATTAAACTGCAATATGACTTATTTAAACCTATTTCGAAGCAGTTTTAATAATAAATGAAATTAAAAGTGACGTTTTGTTAATACCAAACGTGTAACTCTGGAAACGTGTGTTTGATGTGTTTTGAAGCCACCTACTCTATTGTGTCACAGCTTTTTATCTTCTGTTAACTAACACAGGTTGAAGTGTGCAGATAAATTTTGTGAAGAGAGTTTAATGAACCAAATTGTTCCTGTTTATAATGTAGTCGCTTTTCACTTGTTCTGATGTAAGCTGGTATCATCAGCAGCAAAATAATTTCTGTATTCTACGTTTTGGAAGAAATCTAAATTGTATTCTGTTTTACTTTTTACGTATGGTATGTTGAAACACTTTAAAGATATAGTTAAGGCGGGGGGGGGATACCGTTGATGTACTAATAAATTCTCTAAATAATTAACTGGCTAATTAGTTTATGAGTTAGGAAAAACAGACAAGTGTCATTACCCTTCAGAAAACTGTCAAACTACATCTCTATTCGCTCTGTTTAAATTTAGACAAATCAGTCTTCGCAAAAAATTTACACTTTATGAATTATATGAGCTTATATTGTAGCTTGACTAACTTGCTTGCACAACTAGTGTATTTAAGCTTAATCATAGAGTAAGTAATCTAGTTTATTTTTCGTTCACTATGCACGGTGTTTGCCTAAAGTCTGCCTTTTTTGTATTTCAACAGGTTGGCTACATCATGTTTCACATACGTACACCAAATTTTAATGCACCTCAATCCATTGCTGGTGCGCTATCCGTTTTGCACTTGGTAAGTATTCATTCACCTATACCTGTAAAGAAAAGTTATCAAATAATTTTGTGATAAACGCATACAAGTTTTTAGTGTTATGTGTTTTTGGAAGGTGTAGATTCTTCAAATTGCTAACAGCGCTACTTTATTCATCATAAATTTCTCTTTACAGTTTATTTTTGGATGAGGGTAATCTTCATACCAATGGAAATGATGTATTCTACCCAAGTTTATTTTCAAAAATCAAAGTTAATCAGCCACTGAGTATGATTTCGGCTGCACGCCCATTAGCTGATGATTCATAAGGTCTTGGAATCGAAAAATTAGTAGGAGTCTATACAATTTTTCTTTAAGATTTCTTTAATAAGAATTAAGTTTTAATTCTTTATTATTATTATTATTATTATTATTATTATTATTATTATTATTATTATTATCCTGATGATTGCTGTGAAATAATAGTAGTAGTTAGTAGAAATAAATAGGGTTTGATAAAAATGCAGATTCAACTAATGGAAATGGATTTTGTTTTCATACTTTTTATTCTACATAGAATGTAGAAGTTCAAGTTCTGATGTTTTTCTACAGGATAATGTTGCCAACCACGCGGCCAACTTCACCTCTTTTCTAGACTTACTACGGGCTACCAAACTACACATAGCTTAGGAGTACTTTGGCAGGGAATCAAACTGAGACCTCTCGCGTGGGTAATAAACACCCTATCGTTGAACCAACGAAGTCCAGATGCTTGTTACTGTCTGGTAAATAAGTATTTGCAACTATAGTGCGCAGTTTACATTTATGTTTGATTGTATTGGGGATTCATGTTTTCAACCTGTGTGCTATCTATTAAAGCTAAGTGAAGCCATTTTAGGTAACCACAATAATATTTCACAATTAAGTATGACTCTTAAAGTTAATTTTGAATGCATTTACCAAACGCACACTTTATTTGATTCTAGTATAGTTGTGTTCTATAAGCTGGCTGGTTTATTTGTGAAGCTTTCATTGTCCTTTTGGCCAGCATTTTCAGCTCAGACTTTATCCTTTAACGCTTATACAGAAAATATTGTCTATGTTCTCGTGTCTTAGTTTACATACTTCATGACGCACTTGGACATATGGTGAACACATCTCAGCTATAGGCCAAGCAAGGTGGAAAGCCTTTTTTAATGTTATAACATCAGATTTTTTTATCCTTCACGTTCCCCAGTGGAACATAGGGCTTCAAGCTAGTGGCTTGAAGTTTCTGTAGCAGTGTTTATTTTACAGGATGGGGTTGCTGGCCTCATGCCCAACCTTTCCTCTTCACCAGCATTATTTCTGGCTTAGCGAAGTAAAGGAGTGCGTCGGCCGGGGATCGAACCCCGGACCATGTGCATGGTCGGCGAGAGTCGTAACCGCTATGCAACCGATACCAGATACGTTTCTTTAATTCATAATTTATTACAGATATCAGAATTGTTTTCTTTCAACGTTATGGTGTCTATCCAATTTTTAACGTAGACATTCGGTTTTGAACATGTAATGTAACACTGTTTATTGAAAATGTAGTATAATTAAATTTCACGATTTCAAAATTGGCCATCTATTTTTTTTAAATCAGCATATGTAAATATTCCTTTACGCTATGCTATAACTACCTTTATCATAACATTATAATGGTGCTAGATTAGAAAGCTCGTTTTCTCACAGCTTTGATTAATAAATTGAAATGAATCTGATGGCCCAAAAAATAATTGAAGTTGAAAAGAAGCTTAAATGATATAGAAATTCCTTAATATGGTTCTGAAATTCTGTCACTTTTTTACTACACTCTTATTTCAGTCTGTAGAATTGTATTTTAATCCATTACCCGAATTCTCTTCCTCATTTTCAGGTAATACCACATGTGCAAAATATTTACTTTAAAGATTTGAAACAAACAATGAGGCGAGAACAGATTGATGTAAGTTGTGGTATAATAGAAATAGAAACAGTGTTAAAGCTTTTTGAGTTTGGCGTGATTTCGATTACTTTCAAGTTTAGATTTCGCTGCAAATCGATGTCATTTATAGATTCACTGAAAATCGTTGTACGCTGGGCATGTGCTATTTCCTAGTTTGACAATCTTAAACACTGACGTAGGGGTAGTTCTGCACCGTGAATTGATGGAAGTTAGAATGTATGGGTCACTGGATTCCAGTGTGGTTACCAGGCTTGCCTCGTAACCGGAAGCTCTTGGGTTCGATTTTGGTGGGGCTGTCGAAGAGAATAGATTGGGATGCTACAGCTGTCCAGTGCTTCATGGTTTGAAATGGTTCCTCGGCTGATATCGATTCCCAATGAAATCTATACTGAAATAATAATAAAAAGTAACAACACAATTCTTTTTATGAATATCATTCAATCTATGTAAAATTTTGCTGTTAGTGGTTAAACTATTGTAAATTTACTGAAAAAATGGTACATGAAGCATTTGGTGGTAAGTGGACATCTGAAGTAGTTTTCATGATGACATAATCAAGTTAAATTTCACTGGGTTATTCGTTTCGTACTATATCTGCGTGGAATCGTCACTCCTAAAGTTTTCGGACAATAACCCATAGAATGTTTATTGTGGACTTCTTATATCTTTCAATGCCGCGCGAGTCGACTTTTCTCATATAGGTTGTATTAATAATAAATCCATGTTATCAATTCATCGAATTATGTTCAACTTATATTTTCACTTATATCTGTCAATTATTTTATACTTTATTCCAATTATCAACTTTTCTCTGACTGATTAATTCATTTTCATTAATTTCGTGTTTATACGAATTCCGGCCACTAAATTATTTCTGTTGTTGGAGTTGTTCTCTTAACTGTAGTTTACTGTGATGATTGCTGCTATATGCTTAACTTTCCGAAAGCAAAGCTATGTAGCTTAGGATTCACCTAGAGAAATAATGATATTTGAGATTCGATGTTGTCATAAATGACTTCACATACCCGTTGTCGGGACCTAGAGTCCTCTTTTTTCTAGATAGATTAAAAAGATTTCGTTAGCAGTAATATTCCTGCATCTGTAGATTAATGCTAGAATGCTTGTCACCCACGTAGGAGATCCGGTCGGTGCAAACCTAAATCCGGCCTGTTTTACCAGCCATCCTGAACCCGGAGAATAGGAAAGGTTGAGCGTGAAACCAGCTACCCTATCCTGTGAGAAAGAAACCAAAACCAATAATACTTCAAAACTTGAAGCCTTCTGTTCCACTTGAAACTCGATGAATGAAAAAGAAAGCTGATAATATTCAGTTTGTGGAAAATTCAGTTATCCTGTCTGAAAAATCAACTTCCTGTGCTCTTAACAGATAGTTCTAAGAAATATATGCAGTTTATACTGAACAAGATGTTTGAATTTCTGAACACCTTATTGATTAGAATTAAAAATTTGGAGACAAGTGAACTGTTTATCGTATGGAAAAGATATATTTATCCAAAATTATTTAACAACGAAGTCTAACTGGACGTTCTTGGTATTTGTGAAGGTCACTTGTTGTTTTTCTACTATTTGTGCCATTTTGCACACGCGGAAATTTTAGCTACTTTTCCACCTAATCTACTGGTTGTTACTTTCAACTATTACCATGCTAGCGAAACTTGAAATTTTAACCATTTCTGACCAAAATGCTCAGAAAATCTCAGTGTGATGTGTACTAAAAAGTGGTCCTCAAGGCGCGTGATATTAAGTGAGTGGGAGGCTGGTAATTCCAGGCATAAATGTTACTTGGAATAAGACAGAAGAAACAATAAGCGCATAACATACTTATGGTTAAAACTGAAAACAAAATGGATACAATACCCGATCTATCACAATCCAGAATGACCTTGATAATAACAATTCACCACCTAGTGTAACGATTTTCTCAAAAGTAATTTCAAATGCATTCGGTGTATTCTGGTGAATGGATACACATGTTTAACCCATATTTTTGCTTCACATTCTTATTTAATACATCGTAGTTATAAATTTTATTATAGACAAAAGAATTCTTCCATTGAGAACACAGTCAACGAAGAGATTTCTTTTCATAATTTCACTTCAAAGCTGCACAGTTATTTAGGGATGTATATTGACAAAAAAGGTTAGAATTTATTGTCACTTAGTAACAGAACGAGTCAAAATGTATGCAGAGACAAGAATATGGTAAAAAAATGAATAATCTTATGTATTCGAGAGAGAGTTGACAAACAATTAATTAAATGGTGTTCAGTTCTCCCAGGTTTTCCAATGGTTCTCTAACCAATGTCAGCTCATGATGAAATCCTGTAACCAGTCAACCAAATCCCTACAAACCAATACTTGAATATCAATGAGATGCTCATTGGCGACTGGCCCTATACAGGTAGGTAGTTACCTGGGGTTCCAGTGGGAAGTCGTGACCAGTAGGGTGGAGCAGGTCGGGTGTGAGGACAAATACTCGCCGAAGACATTGGCTAGCGGTTGCGCTATGTCGTGAATTGGCAGAAGTTAGAATTCATGGGCCATTGGATCGGGTCCCAGTGGCTTAATGGTATACGAGCTCACCTTGCAACCCGAAGGTCCTGGGTTCGAACCCCGATGGGTGCGTGCTGATGAAGAGTCCCAAACTAGGACGAAACAGCTGTCCAGTACTCCTAGGTTTTCCAATGGTTCTCTAACTAATGTCAGCTCATGATGAAATTCTGTAATAAATGGTGAATAGTTGTTTGAAAATAATTGCAAAGGTGCAAGAGGAAAAAGACTTTAAAAATGGTTTACTAAAGTAAAAATAATAAATTAAAAGGATTACATGGAGTTTATTGGGCGTCAAATGAGGACAATGAATTCGACAGTAAGATCAGGATGGTAAGAGTCCTAACAAAACGTTTATGAATGAAAAGACTGAACTTTGTGTTTAGAGACATTTTATCCAACGTGTTTCATTATCATGACATTCGCGTCAAGTTTATTATCCTTCTTTGTTGCATAATAAACTCTGTCTTATCTTTTTATTATGTTTGTAACCCACTTCAACCCCTTGTTCTCTTGTTTCCTACCAATTATTTCCTAATAATTATTCATCAATTAACTAATAAGTTTTCAACTCTCCAGATTACGTAAATCTATCTGCTGTTTTTCACACATTGTTATCTCTCGCATACACTCTTACTTATTTTGTCCCCAACTCACAATAACCTCTGATTATTGTTGTCAACTAACATTGTCCGTGAATAACTGTACGGCTCTGAAGAGAAGTTAAGAAAAAAGGTTTCTTCAACGACTTATGTGTTCTTAATTATATCTTATACGAATTTGCCATGCCTTTAATTCTGTCCTTCTGGAGTGATTGTATTAATAAGGTTCATAGTGGTTTAGTCAGCCTTTCTTAGCTCTTTTTCTCTTAAGAATGAAGATGATAAGCAGAATGTTTCTTTCATTTTCCATAACATATTCTTTTAATAATATCAGAAACAAAGAATAATGTGGTAGCGTTTATAAGCTTTTACCAGTCCTACGACACTGGAGCATAGAAGTAGCTATAATCTTTTAACGTCAATCTGTGGTGATTTACTGCAGGTCAAGCAGCTCAACGACAACACTTTAACTACACTATTTTAGTTTATTCATTAAGCTTGAAAGGCAACCTACTCTACGAAACTGTTGATGAGTGATAATACATACAAGTTTTAAAGTTTTCGATATATAGTCCTAAACGCATGATACACTTATAACCAGGAAAATCAAACAGTAAATTGCTTATAAATATCATTCTGTTGTCTGAAATTCAAGGAATTTGTATTGTCTTGTTATGAGGAACATAAAGTGTCTTTTTTATTTCCAAAAATGTAAGCTTCTGCTTTTGTTTTCTGTTATCTGTTTTTAGTCAACGCTATTGTTGACAGCCAATTTACCTTGTGCCAAACAATTCAATGTATTCGATAATAGTATTGGTGTCGCTCAGTTGGTTCGTCTGCAGGATGAAAATAAGGTAACTGAAGGAATACACTTCATGCATCCTAATTTCTCGCTAGGTCTGTTCGATGTATATCACATCGCATTCTAAAGCTTTTTATTCTTTAGCCTTAGATTGTGAGTCCTTTGGAATTCAGTCTTACAGTGCAATGAGTAATATCATTATGCAAATGCACGTTGTTCTTACAATTCCATAGACTCATCAAATCCAATAATCTGCACATGATTTATTAGTTTTACCAATTCACCAACCTAACGTGAAAATAACCTCATACTGCGATTAACTGCGATTAACTTACTGTTTCTAAGCTAAGATTTTGTAAATTATGATTTAATTTTGAAGTCAAAACAAGATTTTGAGCTAACAATTGTTTCAGATAACTTCTTCAGGCTCTACAGTTATAATTCATATGAACTGTGATCAAGATTTGACCGGATAGTTGCAAAATAATTGAGCGCTGAGTGAAAAGTAGACATTTATAAAATTATATTTGTAAAATCTCAGCGAAATTGAAATGGTTAATTCCAACGTTTCGTTCGGCAATCTGGTCCGAACTTCTTCAGGGAAATTAATCGAATTAACATAACAGAGGTTTATATATAAATTTAAGAAAACATGAGTTGTTCCTTTTATATATAAACCTCTGTTATGTTAATTCGATTAATTTCCCTGAAGAAGTTCGGACCAGATTGCCGAACGAAACGTTGGAATTAATCATTTCAATTTCACTGAGATTTTACAAATATAATTTTATAAATGTCTACAGTTATAAATCTATGAATAATAGAGTACATATAGCCAATAAAGGCTAATGAAAATAATATCAGAAACTCCATTGGGGTGCATGTGTAAGTTGAGGTGATAGTCCATTAGTTAACATAATCAATCAAATGTGTATAGGGTGTATAGTCAGAGAAAATGTGATGAAGTGTGAATGAACAATTGGGTGATATAGTGCTATTTTATAGTCAACAGAATACAAGTGTCATTGGGGTGAGAGAAATGCGATAACCACAAAATACATACAAACACACATTAACAAAGGGGGTACAGAATGTGAGAGCTGACTGATAATGTCCAATCATAAAATAAAGAGGCTAAATTGTAAATTGTAATAAGATGTTACACAGTATAAAATCACAAAGGTTGACAAAATTAAGGGTAACAATGAGGTGAAATAAACTGGGTGAAGAAATGGATAATAAAGACATGGTATCACAAAATCATAATGATTGTAAATACGGAAAATTATGATCCTGGTGACCTTATAGTGAGCTAGGGTAGACAGTGAGAATGAATAAGTTTTTTCTGTACACACAAGTCTATTTATTTTATGATTGGACATTATCAGTCAGCTCTCACATTCTGTACCCCCTTTGTTAATGTGTGTTTGTATGTATTTTGTGGTTATCGCATTTCTCTCACCCCAATGACACTTGTATTCTGTTGACTATAAAATAGCACTATATCACCCAATTGTTCATTCACACTTCATCACATTTTCTCTGACTATACACCCTATACACATTTGATTGATTATGTTAACTAATGGACTATCATCTCAACTTATACATGCACCCCAATGCAGTTTATGATATTATTTTCATTAGCCTTTATTGGCCATATGTACTCTATTATTCATGGATTTATAACTGTAGAGCCTGAGGAAGAAGTTATCGAAAATAATTGTTCGTTCAAAATCTCGTTTTGAATTAATTTTGCTTTGATAAAGTTATTAGCATTAAGTAGCGAAACGTCAGTAAAAGCAATATCGTTTTGGTTTTCCATTTATTACAAAAGCCTCAAAATACTAACAAACCGTAGTTGAAAACTTCCTACTGATACTCTTATAATCATCTAGAATGTGGAGAGGTTTCATAAGTGAAGTAAACACTTTTAATTATTAAAACAATATGGAATAGCGAGTGGATTAATTAGAAAGTGTTTACTAAGAATTTCCAGCAATTACAAACTAAATGTAGAGTGAACAGTAAAATGATAATGAGTCAACGGAATGCCTTTAAAAACCCACCGAAGTCTTGTTCAACGAAGCAACCGCCGTGATGTTCACTCCACTTTGGTTTTGGAAATTCATATATATTTAGTTTAATGATTTCTAACTGGATATGCATTGTGCTAAGTACTTAAGCAACTCTATTACTATCCAGGTTACCAAGGTAGGCTGTGATATACTATTACATACCTACACTATATACTACCTCAGCAACCGCACTACCTCATGACACATCTGTTTTGGATTGTATGTTGTTTTATCAAAGTCAGATGGTGTTGTTAACTTTGAGGTAAAATAGTCATCTATCTTGGTACACAACCTTTTTCACACAGAAGAACTTTAGAAGCTTTAGGTCACAAATTATGATCAAGACATCTAAAAACCGTGTTTTGCTTAGTGCCAAAGTATATATGCTGTATTATTTTGTGCTGATGGACAAACGATAGTATACTTTCTTGAGGATTCTGAATTTACACAAGTTATGCAAAGAAATCATATGAACAACTGGATTTATAAATCGCATTTCTCAAATGGCCGTTCCAGAGATTTTTCATTCCAAACTACATAGGTGATATATACAATAAATTTAGATGGTTATGGGCTGTAGTGAATTTGTACTTACTTTTACCTATTCTAGAGACCAGCCAACTGACTGCATATTAATTAAGTTTAATTAGTATAGCACATAGTGATGCAACATGATTAAGTAAAAACATAATTCATTGCTCATACTCATATCAAAATGGACAATAAATTATTCTCTAATGTTCTTCCATTTAATAATTCTATATAACTGCATGCTATATCAGATAAACTTATCTAATATGGAACTATATACCGCCATAGGGCTGAATTTCTGTTCATGAAGTAACAATCCTGGAAAACTTAGTTGATGCATAGAATAAAGTAATGACTGTACTGCTTGACTATTTACTTTACTTTACTACGTCACTGACAAACAAAGCCTAATGAACAGTGTATTGTTCCTGAAATGTATTTTATTAGCTACAAATTCATGACATCCCTAGGGAAATAAATGAAAACAGTCAATGAATAAATCAACTTGATAGAATTGATGCTGTAGAATTTCATATTACAAATATTCAGGTGCTTGTGTGTGTGGATATAGGAGTCTACATAACGGTTAACTATTGATTTCCCTTCAATGTTTATGCTTCATACATTTGTTAAAGTATAAAAGTTAAGCAAATAAATAACTGAAGAAGGCATTGATCGTGTCTACCAAACTGACAACTACCGATTAACCATTACATTAAGTGGATTTAGTCAGCTAACTTTGGTTGTCAAGTTATTTCTCAGAGAAAGACATCTGCTCATCTTATATAAAGGTAGATAACATTTCAATTTTGTCTCTGTTATGGATGGACTGCAACGATATCCCATGTCATAACTAGGAAAACGATTTTTAGAAAAAAGGAAACCAGAATAACCTACAACCATTCACCTCATCATCTTTATAATTATTACATAGCACATCAGATACTATTCTAACAGTCTTTAAACGCTTTGAACATATTTGCACAACAAAAAGAGTACATGTTCTTTATAACATAGCTTTTCATCATCTGCTAACAGCTCAGAAGTAACATAAGCCATGCAAAAATATGTGATATACTTCAGAAATTAGTTCAACTCAAAGGGTACATTTGTGTAAACAAAGGACATGAATACAAAACAATTAATAATCCAGCATTTACATAAACATAAACAGAAACTTCTACCGTCATTAAGAAACTAAACACGCAAAGTATGAAGAATATTTCGACTCAGCTTAATCCAAATCTTTTTTTTTTAGCTTCATTTTTCTTTCTTGTCCATTAGACCACAATGTTTAATTTATTTTTGATTTCTTTTAACATATATTTTAGGATTATCAGTTCGATGATATTGTGAAAGATGTATTATCAGCTAGTGATATATCTGATGACGAAAGAAGCTCTTATTACCTGTGCGATGAACGTTCTCGTAAGTTCATTGTTTTTGTACTCTTTCATATTTAAATACCTACATAGTAATTTGTTTGTAGTGGATCAGTGCACAAAATTGATTTCTTTCCTATCTATGGATCAAGTACCTCTTGAAACCTAGAAACTGAATGATCAACTGCATCTCCTCATAACCCGAAGGGCCTGAATTCGATTTTCGGTTGGATCATAGGTGCACACTGCCGAAGAGTCTCAGACTAAGACGATATGTGCATGGGTGACTCATTGGTGAAATCCTTGTCTGCCACTCGAAAGGCTGATGTTCGGTTGTAGGCTGACATACTCCGGAAGTTTGTCTTTAGTACTTTGTTTGATGAGAAAGTATGCCTCCAGAAAAATAACCTTGCAAAATTTGTATTCTAAGTATTTGTAAGGAAATGCATTTCTAGTTTGACCCACCAAGCAAAAGATGTGAAATCCAGCAAGAAATCGAAACTAAAAGTATCTAATTTTTTTAATATAGTAACTATAAATTAGGAGCTTGTTGGAAGACTGTTGCCTATGGGCTTGCAATTATTCACCGAACACTCCCAATAAATTGTGAAAGTTTTCTAATTCTAGTCTGCAGAATAGCTGTGAAAACTAACACATTTTTCCTGTCATCTATCGAGTTCAAAGCGATTTCGCCATACACATAAACATAGATCTGTGTATGATTGAGGCAGCATTCAGCATGTTAGTCAACATAGCTGTTGAGCATTTATATCGCCGTATTTTACCCTCCAAATCGCTTTATCTCTTTCGATTCATGAATTCTTCCAATAGTGTGGTATTTTGCCACTATATGTATTCTGTTGCTGATATATAACAACTATCATGACTACTATCAGTTTTTCACATTATTCTCCTCGTCACAAAGTCACTGTAACAACAACATTCCTTCTTATTTACATGCACAAAACAGTACTATCAACTGGAGTGTATGCCTTTATGTTCCTCATGGCCACCCACTTTTGCCTATATAAACCATGATTAATTATAACTGTTGTGAAGGCTGTCCACTGAACACTTTTACATATTATGAATTTATGTCTCCCTGATGTTAGGATTCGTAAAATCATATTTATAAATTTATAACTGCACAGTTTGTGTAAGAATTTATGGAAGATTTGTTAAAGGGATAATTTTATTTGTTATATATACTCGTGCATGTGTGATTCGGTTAGTTAATTGAACTGAACTGAATTTTCAGCGTAGAACCTTGTACAAAATAGCACCAGTTCAAATTGCTAAACTTCATCAAAAACACATAAAGACAGACCAGGAAGGAAATGGGGAAAAAAGTGTAAAGAACAGAAATGTACAGGATAAGTAATAATTACTTCTAGAATAGTGGGAATTCTATAGATCTGGGAGTCTATGCATCTACGCTATTGAGAACGGGTATGAGCCATGTCATTAACAGCATCCCGTCGAAGGTTCCTATCGTCTGGAAGATCCCAACCATGCAGTTAACACCTCGCCAGGCGGTTCAAGACAAAACGTTTATGCAATGATACCATGATTTGACCACTTCTAATTCACTTTAAACCTAATCGTATGTAAACTAATGTTATTCGACATGTATATGTTGTTGCGTTGTGTAACACATTTGATGGTCATCTCAATCGATGAAGCTTCACAGACTTACTAATACAATTTCCCTCCCCACACAACACTATATACATAACCCCTACATTACCTAGAAGGAGTATATTTGGCTTCATTTTCTAAATCAACAAGACTGTTTCCAAGTAACAAGTTAATCCATAATCTACCAAAGCCTATCACAGTCACACCCATTAGTACATCTATGATGAAACTAAATAAAAGTGAAGATATTGGGGAAAAAAGACAGACAGCGATGATTGTCTTCACTTCAGATGACAGTTCTCCACAAGCCCTTACATGGCTGTGTTCTAACAGAATTTAGTAAGTGATATAATACTAGTTCCTGTGTAAGGTAAACAAATGGTCGCGCTATGTCGTGAATTGGCAGAAGTTAGAATTCAAGGACCATTGGATCGGGTCCCAGTGGCTCAATGGTCTACGAGCTCGCCTTGCAACCAGAAGGTCCTGGGTTCGAGACCCGGTGGGTGCGTACTGATGATGAGTCCCAAACTAGGACGAAACAGCTGTCCAGTACTCCCAGGTTTTCCAATGGTTCTCTAACTGATGTCAGCTCATGATGAAATCCTCCACGCAATCAAACAAAATCCCTACAAAACCAATACTTGAAAATTAAGGTAAACAAACTCAACAAGTCTTCATCTATCTTTTATTTTCTCAATTCACTGAAAATACCAGTGACAGTTCTTCGAAGTTAAGTAATCAGTGTGAATATATCGACTCATTACAAAGGTAATCAAATGACTGTTGCCTGACCAGTCTATACTCTGCACGCTTCCAAGCGCTTCTATTCTTCATGAATTCAATAGTGGTAGATTAGTCAGACTTGAAAGCAAAATTTATATTGTGGATTGTGTATGTCCTTTAAAATATCTTTGTTGTAATATGTGATGATCTGATTGCTTAAATTCTGTTGCAGATATCATTCGCAATTCTTCTCATTATATTCGTGATTTCTATCCATTCAAACGTAATCATACACCTAAGCTACGCTTGCGTCAATTCGATAAGAAACACGGCATGTATTTATTGCAACAAAATGCTCTCAATTTGAAGTTCCAAGAAATTGGTAAGGTGTTCTTCACCCTCTCAGTACTTAAATGTACGCCAACAGCACAGGTAGGTATATATAGTAGTCTGGAGACGTTTCAAAACTCAGACTGAGGTGCTTTTGTTTAAGTATACTTGATCTTTTTAAAAAATACTGAAATTCAATTTGCAATTATTTTGAATTTGCTAATCCACTTTTTTACACATGTAATACGCAAAATCTATGATATTCTAACACTAAGCTTGTCTTCACTGCAAAGTGTTTTGAAATCTTTACCCCCTTGTGAAAAACTTCATCATCAAAACAGGTAAAAGTGAGTCACGATGGTTCTACTGCTGATTATGTGAAAACAAATTGGCGTTAAGACAAACCAATTTCTAAGTTCGACATTTCTTTTTTGCTTTGTCAGCATTTTAGCTGTATTGTTTTGGTCCTGTTGTGTGCATGGAGGTACTTAATTGTTAGACTGATTAGTATTCCAGACATGTAACTCTCAATTGTGTTATATTTAATTTATAAACCACTTTCATTGTTACCTGACTGTGCATCTGGGAATTAGGATTAGATACTATTTGGATTATTCTAGTATTTTCTGACCAAGATCTCAGTTTGTTACTTTTTCTTTGTATGAATTACGATCGTGATGGTAGACGTCTTACTTGTCCAGGGTGAATAAGTTTCATTAACTGACAATAGATAAGTAGTCCACTTTTTCGAACTGTTTAAATGCATAACGTATCGCATTCGACCCCTGTGTTCACATCAGAATGTGAAAACCCAACAAAACTAACTGAAGGCTAAATCTCCATATGTAGATATATTGGAAAAAAAAAGAAAATTACTGAATCATACTTTTTGTCCACTGAAAAATTTACCTAGCCTGGGAAACGTCCACTCTCGAATGTTAAGGGTTCGGTGTCATCCGGTGATTATTTCACTTTGCCTACGACTTTTGTGCTGCCTACCTACCTAACTGGTTATTTCAGCTCATAATAATACACAGAGGATTGAAGAAAATAATGACTATGATAGTCTTAGAAATAAATTTCTTCAAGTGCTTGATTGGCTTTCAAATGAGAAATACTAACTCAGTTGTCTTAATTATACTATTTAATGAGCGAAACAAACACATTCCGTATGCCTATATGTATATGTACAAGTTTTGCTCCACACTACAAACATATCAACTTTTGTTAACATTGGTAGCTCGGCAGGCTAACTGAGGTTGAAATTTTTTCATTGATAAGACATTAAATATAAGGAACTGTTTTACATTAGCATGAATATCATACACTAGTGCTTGAAAAGACGATGGCTCGGAAAGTATTTCATATGCTACATAATCTAGAGCAGTGAGACAAAAGCTAGTTCCTAGTCATTTTTAAAACAGTACTTGTAAATAAAGTAAATATTCTGCTCAGACAGTTGTTATTCTATAAAAAAAAGACACGCAGCAACGACAGTCAAAACAAAGGGTTTTCTCGAAATTTCCTTAAAATGTTCTTGATTACTTCAAGGAATTTTTTGATTGGAATCAGTCGTAGAATTGATGAGGACTGTCTAACCCTAGTTTGAAGGTATGTTGTTTTGTTCAGTAACAGAAACCAGTGCTTAAAGCACTTTGGGTGATTGGAGAATGCTGCTAGGCGACTGAAACTCACAGAAATAAATGTGAATAAGGCATTAAGAAGACAAATTTCGCGAGATGATATCATTTCGTAGTTTCTTTACAACCGCTTTACAACTAACGTGGTTATCAATAATAAAATAAAGATCATGACAATTACTCAGTTAAATAAAAAACAAAAGTACATACTAATGACCAATCATATTTAGATAGGTCAAGTAGCCCATGGAAGGCGAAGATTGAAGTCTATTGTTTTTTGTACACACAGTTTAGGCTGTATGTGATTAATCCAAAATGCTTCCATCATCTTCAATAACCTTGAATTAGAGTTATGTGAAGTAATCAGGAAACAGTCATTAATATTAGTTTTGTGACCTGACATTGATAAGTGTTTTGCAATGGATGATACTGGATTTCTATTCAGATTACTGGCATTGGGATTTTCTATATGATTTAGTAACCATTTTGGAACATGTTCTTTCTGACGACATTGGAACATTCTGTTGGTTTTACGCATATAGCTGTCAACCGCAACTGCAGCTGAATTTGTAGATACAGTTTGAAGTAGAGTCCATAGAATTTCGTCCTTTAATCGTAGGTACAAGGATCGAAAATGTTCGGCATGTGAGAAAAAGAGATGCGGCGTAGAATGTGTGTTTGATGGCTGACCGAAGTCTTTGAGCTGTCAACTGCATAATCTGGTCGCCCTTGAATGGTAGGTTAATAAAGATAGCTTTCTTTGGTACAGAAGCTGTCTTTTCGAGATGTGGTCTTTCGTTACTGTGGCAAGTAATAAAGTTTTCCGGATAACCACTAGCTAATAAAACTGAATGTATATGTCGAAACTCATCCATCAGTGTGTCACTCGTGCATATTTTTCGGGCCCTTGAGAACAAATATTTCACTAGGGAACGTTTATGCTGGATAGGAACAAACTGGTGAAATGAAGATATTGTCCACTCCATGTCTGTTTACGAAAAATAGATCACTGAATCGTTCCATCATCTCTCCTGGTCATTGTAATATCCAGGAAACCGAGTTTGTTATTCGATTCAAGTTCGGAAGTCACTCGGATATTTGGATGAATATGATTAAATAGGGTAATAAATTTTTCAATAGATTTACTATTATTAGCAAAAATAAGAGTATCATCTACATAACGTTTATACAGCTTAAATTCTCCAAGCATACCTTGCATTTGTTTTTCCAATTTTGACATGAATGTATCTGCTAACAGGGGCCCAAGAGGACTCCCCATCGTAACACCATCGATTTGTTTGTATGCCTTTTCTTGGAAGGTGAATCTAATATTTTCTGTACACATTAAGATGAAGTCTCTGATGTAAGTGACAGGAATAGGTAATTTTATCCCATTGCTTGTGATGTAATCGCAAATGAAATTAACAGTTTCATGAATAGGGACATTGGTGAATAAAGATTCTATATCAACTGAACACATAACCTTTTCCTTAATGTTCAAGGTGTCTAGTATATCTGTCAGATCAAATGAACTTTTTACAGAATGATTTGATAATGAGTCTCTTATAGGCGTAAGGACCTCTGTAATCCATTTTGCGATTTTATGGTATGGAGAACTCGACATGTCTAACTGACTAATTTTTTTAAGAAATAAATGTGTCTGAATTCTAGTCTACTCATAATACTATGTGTAGGTGTTATTTATCCTTTCAACCGTTTGTATTGAATTACAACCCATAGCTTTACTTTTATCATTTTGCTATATTTCAGATTCCTAATCATGTTTTCTTTCTACACGAGGAACTAAACAAGCTGCCGTCATTTCCGCGTAAAGCTCTAGAGTCAGATTTCAGTCTTTATGAATGGCCAACATACGGACGTCCACTGTTTGCATTGGATACAGTGCATAAACTATCTTGGTGTCACTTACTGTCTAATTTGTTTATGATGATGCCTAAAACATATCCATGGTCATCAGATCTACAAATATTTCTAAATGTATATAATGGAACATTGATATTGCACGCAGAAGACTCATCCGTTTTACGCCAGTGTTTAGCATTCTTTATACAGGTCAGTTTAGATCGTAAAATATATTCCACATCGTGTTTACTGTTTCTATAAGTTCGTCGGAATGTTTTCCTTCTCAGAGTAAACATGTATCCGCCTCATAACCAGCAGTTATTGTAATGATAAATATTATATTTTATAACTGTGTAAACTGAATTTATTGAACAGAACATCCCTCGTCCAGACATACTTTTATTTCTCTCCCCCCTCCAATCTTGGGATGAGAGTTAAAATAACATTAGTTGTATTTTTTTTCCATCTTAGCTGATGAAACATATTCATTAATTATGATTATGATTAATAATGTTCTCTAATCAATGTTTACTGCAGTCTAGGCACGAAACAGCCGTCAGGCACTTAGGTTACTTTGATCTGGCTAGCTAGCCTTACTGTTTTACGTGAGTGGCTTCCATCTGCTTATATCTACCAGTCATTAGTATATAGCATCCCATTTTTACTAAGATACATTTCATAAATATTTTAGAATTCCCATTTCTTCTGAAATCTTAATTCTTTTCATAATTTATTTTTTTTTAGTGTTGTTACCAATTCAAAACAGTGTTTTCAACTACAGGCTATACGGGTGTTGTACCAACAATGATACGTGTCTATAACCAGCATACGCATAATTCAGTGCTTACACAGGCGATTGAATTTACATTTAGACAGTTTTATGTGATGCACCGAACTCCCTTTATCTTACAGTTATTAGGAAGTATTGCTAATTACGTAACAATCAACAGTGAAATAATCGGTGTAGGGGATGATTTTTATCGGGTGAGTGAATTGTGAAAGTAATATGTTTTCGGTAAAATTTTATTCAAGATTTTAGTCCAGTTGGTTTAGCTAAATTGAACAGATATATCTTAATTATGATACTCTTGATTCATGTGTCAGGCTATTCCAAACCTCTTCTGGGAATATGAATATACATTTTGTAGAATTTCTCTTCATCTTCAACTAAAAAAATTCCAAACATACTCCGCATATTCGATTAGACATAATATAGAATATGCTTGTGTTCATTATATAGGAGTATAGAAAATATACTTACAATGCCAGAAAAATGAAGTTGGCGTAATAAAAAGCTTACTCCGTCCATCTTCTTCTTCTTCTTCGCCTTGAATAAAAGCTTAAGAATGTGACTTCTAAACCATGAATGCTGAAGTAACAAGAATACTACTTAACTGCTTCCATTGAGTACACTTTATGATGCCTTAAATTCGAAATCAGAATAAGCCTCGCTTATTCTTAACCACTTATATTTTGATGTTTGCTAATAACAAGTTAATCACATCTTTTCTTAATTGCTGCATCCACTGTTCACCCTATAACTTCTAACTTTCTCTATCATTTGACATGTGTCAATGAGAGTAATATAAATATATACACATTCACATTAATGAAACGTATAGAAAATCCAAAAAATCAATAACCAGGCTTTGAAGGCATGATAACTGAAGTCACAAGGTAAAAGGTTACCCTACATGTATGAATACATAGTTTAGTTACGATGTTTGCTCTTATAATTCTCTATCTATTATAGATCCAGCCGGCTACCTTGTACCGACTGTTGAGAGTCATAAGTCGTCCGTTAGATGATAATCTCCGCATTCTGGAATTGTGCAATATTCAAAAACCGTTAGAAGCTTTGGTAAGTTCAGTGGATACTGTACAGTTGCATTTTAACGATACTTGATGATTCGTTTCTATTGAGTTTCAATTTATAACAGTCTGTTTTGTTTTCCTTAAAAAAATATGTGAGTCATTAGCATTTACTTTATCCTCAGGTAAGTGGTTAGGTAGACGGAACAAGGACTGAAACACCATAGGAACAAAACAGCCTTGAATTCATAGAACTGAGCCGATTCTAGATGCATTGTTTATAAGCAAGCATTGTTAATCAGTATGATGTATACAGGAATGATACAAGCTATTGTCATACAAATCTGAACGTCTAGTTAATAGTGAATTTACTCAAAAACATGACTGAGGTGTGTCCGATGGCTTTCAGCATGCTGCTAATCTACTGAAATATATAAGAATAATTCTGTTCACATTTTAGTTCAGGTTTCATCTTTGGTAAGTGAACACATCGACAGTTTTCTATGTGTTACCAGTTATCATGCATTCGTTTGAATGACAAATCATTGTCACACTAATATAAAGTGTATGTGAAGTTGGGTCGATATCGGACAGATTTGTTTCTCACATTTGTAGAAGTTTTTTTGTATAAATCTCAATGAAGACCCTCAGCCACAGAGTTAGTTAGAGCTATATGCTCAGAAGAAGTAATTGAAGATGAATTAAGCATTGTATATGATACTTTGATCGAAAATGGCTATCCCGACAAATTTATCAAGAAACACATGACAAAGAAAGCGGAAAAGAACTACTCACTGTCTGTAAACAAGAAGCCACTTTATATACGACTACAGTTCAAGGGCGATTTACCAAGTGAGATGATTACGAAGAAATTAAGAAAATCAGTTCAAAGAACTTTTAATGCTGGCGAACTACATATATTATTCTCTAAACGACCGATGGTGCTACCTCGACTGAAAGATGAAGTACCTAGACTAGCCACTTCTAATTGTATCTATCAATTCAACTGCGCTTGTGGAGCGAATTATATTAGCCGTTGCTCTAGGAATTTGATTCTGCGTGCTCGAGAACATATCCCACTATGGCTAAGTAAAGGTGTAGTGAAAACCATTAACAGTTCGATATTGGACCATCTGGTGCGAACCGGCCACAAAGCCAGCGTAGAAGAATCCTTCTCTATAATCTACCGGGTGCCTAATAAATTGCCGAAATCATCGAAGCATCGCATGCTCCAAACAGCAAAGGCTATTGCATTTCGCCCCAAACAACCAGTGCTCTGTGTCCAAAAGAAACAAGTCGAGCCCCTACTACTGTCGTGGCCCTCAGTAGAAACTATAAACTCATGAATTTGTAATATTATCTTTCCTAATTCTTCTGACATTCAGCTTATTTTATGTTGATGTTATTGAACTGTAATCTATTGATATTACTGATTCCATGTTATTTAAACATTAATGTCGTTCATAACACTAATTCATTCATTCACTATAATGCATATATAACTGTAGAGCCTGATGATGAATTTATAGAAAATAGTACTCTTTGTTCAGTATCCATTCTTTTGAAAACTATGTTTTACCCAAGTTTTTTAAGGTAATAATAAGGGCTAAAATACTGAAGGTAATATAAATGAAGTCAAAAATATACATTCAGTCTCCTCATTTATATGTTTCTAAGCTGTGACTTATTGAAAAAAGTTAATTGTGACATGTTAATTTCAAAATGATGGTATAATCATTCTTAAGATATTTGTATATGAAATAAAATCAAATGAGGTAGATCTGCCAACCATTCATGTTAGTATGTTTAAATGAAAATTAAAGTGACATTTAATGAATGATAATTGTGAAATTCCTGGTTGTATTAACTCATGTCATCAACTGGGAATGTAGGTGGTACAATCAAAAACATAAATCATGTTGTTGCTGGTAATAGAGGTGAAAAGAACATGGATGCAACTACTAATAATTTCGGATTTGTTTACTCATCGCGGCTTAACCATTTGATTACAGGGAAAACAAAGAGATGCTTACAAAGAAAAAGCTTAATAGAAAAGAAGCATTTCTTGACTGCATCCAACTTTTTGTATTCCTCATATAATTAACAAACACCTGTCAACCATATCTGTTAATGTCATGCGGCTTTAAAAAAAAATAAAATTCTGGGATTTAGTTATATGTGTGCAAAGCTTCAATCAGTTTTTCCCTGTATGATAGAAAACCTCTCTGTAGACTATCGGTTCCATCAAAGTCAATTTTGTGTCTGTTTTCTATCATATTTCACGTTTTAAAAATCTAGTTAAGTTAGAGAAATTAGCTTCAAACGTTGATGATGTTTTGTGTATAAATATTTACCAGCTTGTGTGTTGCTAATACCAATCGCTAGATTTCATTTCAAACTCAACTCGTATATTCTTATTCTTCTACTGTTGGATGCTTAATTTTCGCCGAGATCAAACTTAAGGTGTGTTGTTTATGTGAAAAGAAATCCTGATTAGTTGGATTTCTTTTTATGTGCTCTACAGTTTGTCTGGAGTAAAGAATCATTGTCACAGCATCATTCTGGTTTTTCGTAGGAAGCTTCTGTACACAGTTAATTTCACCTATCAGTATCCTGTTTATAAAGGATTTCGAGTAATAAATTGATACAGGGGTAGGCTTAACTCACTCTTGCTCACTGTTTTGTCTTTTGTTATTCTCTGTTTAACTGAATGAATCAGTAATAAGTAAGTAAAAATTATTAATGTCTGAGATGTTATCTATTGAAGAGGTCGAATAGAAACTTTTCACCTCACATTGCCTACAATATTTTAATCATAATTATTTTCTTGAAGAAATTTCAGCCAGACTGCTTGATGAAACTTCGTTGTTGTTCCAATCATAACACATCGGTAAAGCTTCTGTCACTGTCTCTTATCCAGTGATTTGTTACTATTCCCCTTCTTTTGTGAATTCCAACGACTGGATTTGTTTCAGGATTTCCGAGTTTCATGAAATTGATTAGATTAATAAGCAGCTGAACTACTAACAGAATTTCAGTCATAATCAGACTACTTTTTTAAAACATAGAGTAGTGTGTTTAGGAATGATAATAAAATTGGTGAATGAAATGTGATCAAACAGTTACATCCGGACCTTTGATCGCTGGTTGGAACTTACATTCGCACTTACTTTTTCACGTAATTCATTAGTGCGTCGCGAGTCCATTAGGCGGTATGATGATATAATTTTATATTACCTATAGGTATTTTTGGATATGTGATATTCGCTTCAATGAAGTGTTTCCTATTAATTCTAGTCATCCTCACGAGTAAGACTTTGCAGATGGGTCTTGCGCTGAGTACACACAAATATAAGGTCACAGTTTAAAAACAGTAAGTCCTTCTTTGCTCTAGGTGTGAATTGATGAGCCCAACTACTTGTCACTTATTTCTTTAAAAATCAGGTAAATCGTCACTCGTTTAGAATTACCTGAGTTTGATTGATACATTTTAATGATGTTTCATACTTTTTCTTCAAATTATAACACGAAGTTAATTTTATAATAGCTTTGATGATCAGGAAAATCTCCATATTAACTAACTTAACCGTAAAGTTCAGCTTTATATACAGTAAATAATCCAGTGAATTTACGTACATCCACACCTCAGAACTTTTCATCTTGACTCTAGGATCGCTTCAAACACTCTTCACAAATTTAGTAAAATATTTCCGTCTATCTAGGCTCACACGATTAAAATGTACGAATTACTAATAAAGTAGTTATTTTTTCATGCGTAAGAGAAGTTTTCTTCCTCATTTTCAATTTTAGATTTTCACTTGTTGCACTTGATTTTTGGTGATTTTAGGTTTTCTTCAGGTATGTGTTCACCTAGGTTTTGTGCTTACAGGCACTTGTTAGCGTAGTATTGTAACGACAGAAGGCAAGAGTCAAGCAACAGATCGTTTATTAATGAAATCAACACATATTTATAGATTTCCGTGTAAATTATTACAGATTATTGTAAGCTGACAAACACAGTTTTCTGATTGGTTGTTCCTCACTAAAATTTAATCTTTCATCTCTTTGTTGCTGTCTCTTGAGTGTCAGATCATCTATCTGCTAATTGTATCCGCCTACGCAAAGTCTGCTGTCCGTCTTTGATCTTGTTTTCACATGACTAATATTTGATACATAAACATTGACGTCAATTACTGTCTACCAATTTGGCTAGCAGCCATCTCTCACCACAGTATATCTTTACATTCAAAGGAACTAACATCACTCTGATTATTCAAGCCCATATCACATAGTACTACAGTAAGAGAAATTACCACTGAACGAATCCATAGAACTAAGAGATACATATCTCTAGGTAATAACCACTCTCATATGCCTATGCATTAGTGTTGCGTGAATTCTACAAGTCAAGTCTGAAATGTGGTCACTAATGTTGTCGTTAAATTTGTTCTTTATGCATGTGTCTTTCATTCTTTTTCTGATTAGTCACAGTCACACAGGGATAAAGTGTGAGGTCACTGAGTGACTCACACCTGGTAACCTTTTTGGGGTAATTTCTCCTGTTGAGAAACTCTCTAGGTAATATCAGTTCATTCATTTCATTTAAATTGAGAAGTAAAATAGTAAGCTGCAAATTATCCCGTGGCAATATGTTCAACTACATCACTATGATCATGTTGTCAGCCTGGTTAGATTTCGTGTTGCGTCTGTTATCTTGTGAGTAATTTTCAGCTCGCAAAAAATAGACATAAATTGGCAATCAGGCGTCATTATGCAAAACACCTAACTTAATGTCTGCTTTGTTCGGTAACGGAATTTTCACTGAATACAAGAACTGCAGTCCAGTCCACTCACTGTACACATATGAACAACTTTTTTTTTCAGATAAATTGTTGGTACTAAAGCTTGCATTACCATGGCCTATAACTTAGAAACACCTTTTACGCTACTACATGATAAATTTACTGCAGTTGCCCCCTGATAACCATCTGACGATGAATTTAGATGTACATAATCGTAATAATAACATAACATCCACTGGTATTTCAATTATCTTAAGGAACCTAAAAGTCAGGAGGGCAGTTATCCTTCATTTCCGTAAATTGGAAGTTACCAACTTTTACCGCTAGATAACTTTATTAATCGAGTTCTTTTAGCATTCAGGACAGAATATGCAAGAGGTATTATCTGTGCTACTTTTCTATTGATTACTGTTGAAGATGAAAAATATTAGTGTTTTTTAAATAATATCGATTTGTTAAGTAAGATCACAATGGAATTACAGTTCATTAAAGAGGCTTAAATTATAATAATAATAAAGATATAATAGCAAATAGAATATCAACTAAAATTAGGAAAATTCCACAAAAATTGAGGACCAATCAAACCTAGATGGCCATTAGTATTATTATTATAATTTAAGCATCTTTAATGAAGATGAAAAATATTTGCTGATATATTCACTGTTTTCCATAACGGCGATACTGTTATTTGAGTAAAATAAAATTATTTCTACTGTTATTCTATACTGAGAATTTGAAAAGTTTATCATTCAACCAAGTGTATGCTTTTTTCATTCCCTTATCTGGATCATTTTCTTACTTTAAGGATTTCTGCTATGACGATGAAGATGCGAACTGGTCTATTTTAGAAGTGATTAATCTGTGTGTTGCAGTCATCGTATATGCTCCAGATTCCTATAGAGCCAGACAAATGCTTGTAAGTAATAAATTCTCTTTTTTTTCATATCTAATCATTTGAACTCCAAATAAAAAAACATTAATTTAATTGAATTTTTTGGATTTTCCCGTCGATTGATTGGACCAAGCCTCGGTGGGAACATCATCACTCACTGAGAAATGCAGGTACGTCCAGATGACGAGTCCCAAAAAGGACGAAATGCGCATCCTGGATTCCACTACTAGTCACCATCCACCAATTAAATACTAAAAAAACATTATATTCAGTTTTTTCTGAGTAACAGATTACAAAGAAATTTTCAAAAGTTAGAAAAATACATCTTTAATTAATGAATATATTATTCACTGATTTGTTATATTTGAACAATTTATGGCATGTATGAAAGTGCATTCCATATAGATAACTAATTTACGTTGGGTAGTCATGTCTTTCTCAGACTAAGACACGTATTATTATTATTATTATTATTATTTAGGAATGTTAAATAACCAACTGAAACTTGACAGAGAGAGAGAGAGAGCTAAAACCTTGTCTGCTGTGAATTCTCAAGGTCAACTTGTCCTAAAACGATAAACCTGAACACGACAATCACTGAAATAGTCAAGCATAAACTAGAAATTAAAAAAACACAGAAAGCCACTGTTGCATGAAATGAGTGTTAGTCAATTATGAGACAATGCTAAAAAACACAAAAACATAAATATCTGATAAAAGTAACATTTTAAGTGTTTTTTATGAGAATATATCAATGTGGCGTCTGTTGCTGATGTCTTTTAATAACGTTGTATGACGCTTTAAATGAAGACAGTGTTTGTTTTTTTAAATGACCATATAAAAGTGGGAGATTTTATTTTACCATGTCCTATACTCCACTTTGTTATGTTTATCTATTCACTGAATAACTGAAACATTGTGGATTATGCCAGAGTTCAGTTAAAGGGCTGGATGAAAGCTGTAATTGTTCTCAGGTTGCATTTGGGTAGATTATGTGCTACTATCGTGAAAGCTGTCATCTTTTAGGAATGACACACACTTTAATACGCCTCCCAAAATATATTTTGTTAGCCTATTTTCTTTAAATGGCAATTTTTTTGTACTTGTGTTTAATTGCTGGTTAAATTGAAAGCTAACTTTAACTCATTATACGTGTGTATAAACACGAACTGATATACGAAATTTATTAGTTAATAATTATCTTATTTCTCATATACAAATTATTCTCGCTGTTATCTTCACCCATACACAACCATCCAAGCTGAGTGATAATAGATAGTTTATAAATTTGTTCACTCCATTCTTAAATGCGTGAAATTACTTAAATCATTGATGGTTTTAATCAGCAAGCCTGTATTTTGTAAGCAGCATACTAAAATATGATACCTAGCTGTATAAATACGCTTTCATCAACTCAAATTAAACTAATATTTCACTTCATTCTATTCACGTAGGTAATTCTTCAAGCTTTACTTCCACTAATTCTGAAAGATTTACCGTACATTTGTGCTGAAGAAGGCAGTGGTACCGATCCTAAAAAGGCTGAGTTGACGGCAATTCAGAAAATTTCAGTTGCAATACGTCAGTTAATTTCAACAACGGAATTTATGACAAGGTGTGTTAGTCATTGTATTGTTGTTGTTGTTTTTTTTACTACTTTTTACACAATACCTTAATTTAACACCACACTTTTAAGCATGAAATTGAACACGTATTATAATCAGCAGCATATCTGAACAGTTGTTGTCATGCATTTTTCAGTCGGTTGATTTTACAAAAAATATTTTGATTGCTCAATTTTACTTTTAGTATGGCTGTCACATTTAAAGAATGATGGAAGTCCATTTTGTGAGAGATTTATCACGCTTACTAAATGTTACAACTTGATCTTCACTTGATTATTCACATGGTTTGTTTGTTACTTTTTGAGCAGAGTAGTTCATCTGACCTGAAAACATCTTCCACTACAGCATTATACAACTTCAGCTATCCAATGTAACGAGAATATGCACTGAAAAAAAAATTGTATTGTCTTTCGGTATACTCATTCCTTTACACATATTTAGCCATCTCATTTAGACCACAGAAAAATATGGCTTCAATCCATACCGATGATTTCACATCGTGTATTCTTCACTCATTATCGCAATTATTTTGGCTTAGTATAAATCTGTTAACGATACACGCCATCATACTACCAGGTCATTATGAAGATTATGAATAAATTATAATCTAGTTACCCCGAGATGCCTTCAAAAACATTTTGACGATAGGTTAAATACCTTTAGCCTGTAGATGTTTTAGCGACAGAATCTGAATTATAATAATAATAATAATAATAATAATAATAATAATAATTTGCTTTATTCCAGAAACAGTACTAGTGGTACAGTGTGGAATTTTCAGCACTTATCTACAATATTTGCATATAATTTTATCCAAACGTTTAAAAGGAGTATTTTCAAAAAAATAAATATAAAGACAGCAACAGCAAAAAAACACAAAATAAACACAAAATATTTTTTTTTTAATGCTAAAAAATACCAAGAAGTAGAAAGTAAAATAAACATCATGTAATAATAACTCAGTATTGGGTAGTGGAAGCTATGATATGATTATGCATGGTGACAGTAAAGCTATAGTCATACAAGAAGTTATGAATGATATTTAAGAATGTTTATCGCCAAGATGGTCAGTTAATTTGATTGAAACAGCTCTAAACAATCATAAAATAACATTTCAGCGTTGTTGTTTTGTTTTTTATTGTCAGATCTAATGCAGTGTTTGTAGTGGTAGTGTGAGTAATACTGCATAATACAAAATTTTTTAAGGTGGTGACTATGGCGTTCACAACCAATGATTGCCAGTTTAATATTGCCGAAAAGTATAGAAAATAAGAAAAAACAACCACAAAACTAATATTACATGATGGTTAATGACAGGACAATTTTGTAATACTCATAGTGCTAACAGAGTCGGAACCAGTGGATACACAATAGAAGGAATATAGTAAAGTACAAAAAAGGAAGCCAATGTTAATAATTTAGGTAGCTAAGTATGTTTGAGAAGGAGTTCACTATGGAATACAAAATAAGAGAGAAATAAAAGAGCCTAAAATTATGTTGTTAATAACAAAACAAGTCATAGGTTTCACGCTTAACATTGTCTCTGTCGCTTAGAACACGGGCCAAGTATGGTATCGTTGAGTTCCTGTACTTGGTTGTACGAGCATAGATTATTTTATACTGATTTCTGGTTCTACTTGATGAGATACAAGGTGAGAGTTGGGAATAGAAGGAGTGTTGGGGGTCGGAGAGTATGGTTTTAGACCATTTTCGCGTTGTATTCAGATGCCTTTCAACTAATGTAGTGACGAGCTGACTGAGTTTTACACCACTAGTCCTACTAACTACCTTCAACATCCTTCTCAGGATGGAATAGTCCTTTTTCAGTAGACCAGGAAAGACTAACTGGGAGCACAGTAAAGTAGAATGGGTAAGATACGAGAGTTGACAAATTGTGAAAGTAGAGGTTGGGTGATTCCAGATTGTCTAAGTTTCTTAATGTAGTAGGTAAGACAGATCACTTTCTTAGAAATCGTTAGGATATGAGATGTCCAAGTAAGGTCGGAAGATAGAACTAGACCGAGGTATTTAGCATTAGACTTAGTTTCAATTTTAGTCCCCTCAATGCAATAGTCTTCATGAGAACTTACTAGTGTTTGTAGATCTCGTTTATGCCTAAGGGAAAAGTCAATAGTCTGGCATTTTGAGGGATTCATTTTGCAGTTAGCAGCTACAAAGTTTATGTGACAGTAAAAAAATTTTCTCTAAGCACTGAAAAACTAACCTTTCTCTCTATTGCTAACACTGTTATCCGTACACATCTATTTTAAAACAGGTGTCTTACTCAGAAGTAGGAGGACTACATAATTAAATCTTTTTTTCTTCACAATTCTTCTCATAACAAAGTGGTCCATGAGACTGTTTCATCTAGACTCATTGTACACTGAAAATAATGAGTATCACGAATTACATTGAAAAATTACTTTGACACACACTTATCGTTATATATATATATATATATATATATATATATTTATGATTTGCCGAGTATGTGCTTTTAGAACAATAGTTATTATAGTAGTTGACGCAGATATAAAGGCTAATATTGACTAGACAACTTCCAATCAAGCAATAAAAACACTAACACCCAACTTTGCAACAACTTTAGGCATCTAAGAAAACCATATAGAGATGAAAAAACACCTGCTGACAAGTAATCTGCTAGCTGGACTTTTTGAAATTAATGATTAATAAATTCTAACAGTTTGTAAAAGTCTATGTGTCAGCTCAAAAATTACGTGATGAATTGTTGGCTTGATGACAGTGTGAGTTGAAATTCTTAAGTAGAAAGTTTACTTTTCAACAGATATTGAAAATCGTTTACTTTTAAGCTATAGCTTTTCATCACTAGCACAGATAGTCTTCATTTCAAAGTTAAACAAAGTAAATGTGATTGATAGATGGCAATTTAAGTTGACACGTAATACATGTGTAGGTCACATGGTTTAGTATCTATGTCAGACAGTGTAAAACATTTGATTCTCACCACCAGTGAGTGATACAATCATACGCGCGACTGCAGGTAGCACATTTGATCAAGCACTAGTCAGTAACTATGTTTAGTATTATAAACATTGTTGTACACATCCATTATGGATAAGATTTTATTTTGATAAATCACAGTGTTACACAGTAATATTAATTGATGACGTTTCGAGCACAAATTATTGCTCATAATCAAAATAAAATCTTATCCATAATGGAGTTACACTCTACCACAGTGCCCAAGTTTTATACTTATATCAATTGTTGTACACATCTCTTAATTGATTTTACTATGCTTCCCATATATTCCTTATGAGAAACACCTGAAAAAGTTTCCAGCAATGTATATTCTGGTCTGATTGCACTAGTTTAACAGTACATTATTTCATCAAATTAGTAATCGAGGCCTGATTTTACTATTTATTGTTTTAGTCTTTTCCAAGTTATCTTGTTTACTTATATATAACCTGACAATTTTAAAATCTTAATATGCATTTATGCGTTGTCTCCTAAAAATGTTTTCTTGGATTATTCCTATTCTCGTTGGAAAGCAAAACCCTACTACCTGACTACTCAGTTTAAGCCTATGCATTATAGTCACTCATAAATACTGTTTGAAACTGTAATAATAATGGTGTCTAAGTGGATGTTGGTTTGGCGATCCAGAAAACAAGTCATCCTCAGTATTCTTCTTCTTAATTGTAGTAAATATCCACTACTTCAGTTAAAAACTGTTTTGCAACTGTTTCTCTCTGAGTATTGATATAATCTTTCTTCTTTTTATTCAGACGAACAGAAGACGCACGCCAGTTAAACTATCTTGCACCAGGTGGACCAGCAGAGTGCCGCAAAGAATCACCCGGTCGTTTACTAACTGGTGTAGCTAGTCGATTAGGAAGTTATGAAACCGCTAGGAATAATTTAACAAAATCACTGGATAAAACAAAAGGCACTGAAACAGCTCAGAAAAAGACAAAACGTGATTTATGCAATGAAATCAATAATTTACCTTTGAATAAAGGTTTCCCCTTATCCGTTGGTTCAAATGTATCACGTGACAGAGAAAATCAGTCAAGTCAAATGTTGGCCAGTTCTGTTACTGCGACTAGTGGCCATCAGAGTTCAACGGCTTACGAACCGCGAGAAGCTGTGTTGCAGTTGGCCTGTGAATTTCTATCTACATGTTCAGGCCGTCTTTTAGAAATGGAGGAAAAACATCGTGTCTCTGATTTACTGGACACTAAATCACATATGGTAAGCTATGAACTGTGCTAACAACAATTGAACGCATATTATCCGTAAAAGTGAAAATATTCTAGCATTTAATGGTCATCCGAAGTATTGATGAATCCAAAATGAGCAAGTATACATCACTTCTTGTATGTGCACAGTGAATAGTTGTTATTTTAAGTGAATCTCTAAACCAGTAGGTGTTGTTACATGAATACGTATGCTATACAATGTTGGTCAAATTATTTTTATGTTTGTGTGTTAGTTGAACTAAATCTGGTTGACTAGTTTGTTAAATATTGATATTTCTATAATATTGTTTAACACTATCTTTCCCCTTTATTACAATGTATACTTGTATTGAATATTTCTGCCTAGGTCAAATGAAAGTAGATAAACCTAGAAGACTTAAGTAGTGACTGGTATTCATACATACGGTTCCCTTGATTAGTGTGAACAAAGCAAGAACAAGTACATTTTCAGGATGAAAAGAATTTTTGTTTTATTTCACAGTTTTACTTCAGCTACTAACGGCCTTTAAATGGCATAAGTTATTATAAATATAGAAAATATAGAGGTAACTTACCGCATACATTTTATTTAGACATATGAATAGGTCATCAGATGAACTACAGATAGTAGGTGAGATGTAAAACAACCGAATAAATAAGCATTTGTATAAAATTAACAACTAAATAATTACTTCGTGCATAAGTTGCCGAACGTTAGCCAATATAGTTAGTAAAGACAGATTGAAATCCACCGTTCAGTTGTACGATAAAAAAATAAGTAGATAAAGTAACACAATACTAGAGTATTTTGATTGTTGATAAATGTTTAAAATATGCAAATTGCGTTGTAATGGTTCAGATAACTCCGCGAATTGGCCTGAATCATGCACTTTTGAGTAAGTGACTCAGTTTCCACACGGTTGTCTAAAGTCGTTTCGATAGGGCTTAGGGTTAACAAACGTGCCAGTAGACTAATTCTTATCTCACTTCTGAAGATAGTGATACCAAACGCGTTTGTGTAACACTGTGTATCCAATCTGAACAGTTATTGCTATTATTATCAATTGTTCAGTCTTTTTTCATGCTAATGAAGATAATGTGACGTCTTGTTTATTCTTACAGAGACTAGCTGATATAGCTCAATCAATGCTAAAACATGTTTCCAACAGTCCAGATTTCCTGGCCAGTACAGCTTTACAACGTTATTTTTTGGATGTACTTCCTGTCATAGACTGGAGCCACGAGTCGTTGAGATCTTGTAAAGCATTAGAATGCCTTTTGGGAAGATTAAATAGAACCTTACCTAAAATGCTAGAGTTCGCTATTAAATCAAAGGTAAGTTTTGACAGGCAAGCTTAAATTCAAATCAACAGAAAGAAAATCTAGACCGAAATTAATTTTGGAACAGATATATATTAATATGTTTTTAAAGAGTATGGGACTTCGTTTATATGCTTTGTTTTCTTGCATAAGTTGAACGAAAATAACTATTCACACTTGCTCACATGCTTGTGGATCATCTTCATAGGATTCATGGAAATTTTGTAGATTTTCTTTCTTATTTTATGTAATCTTTCATCTGGAATTTAACCTGCAGCTTTTTGTTTTACCTTTCACAGTAGTTGCATTCATTAATAAAAGTCCCGTAAAACAACTAATTCAGTTGACGAGAATGTCCACTTGAATCAACTACTCGGATAACAGACATTCTTGAGACTTGTATGGCTGGTTTATTATGTAAAAGTGTGTGTGTGTGTGTGTGTGGTATTTCAGCTTAAGTTTGATGGCACTATATTAGAGTCCCATTTCAGATTATCTTTTAAGAATCAGTTTTCGCTGATTGTTATCGGCTGACTCAACAGCTGTGATTCATCAGCTGATGACTCACTTATTCTGGCTCTTAACATAAATTTTATTAGTTTAGTAAAGACATGCAGAAATATTAAGTTAGAGATAATTTCCAGTCTATGCTTTTGTAGTTGACAGGCGGCAATCTATATTTATATTTGTTTATTGTTCCACTGTACTTTTTTTTAACTGTCTACATTTTTTACGTCACTACACAAGTAAAAAAACAATAGTGTGAAGTTAGTCATTGTTTACAATGAATTTAATTCATTTCCTTAACTCATCGAATTTAATTCTGAATAAGGCATTATTAGATGAGAACAGTTGAGTTTTAATAAAAGTTTGGCACCTATACACATTTACAGTTACAATTAAATAGATAGGAATTCTAATCGGAATAATCCCTCTTTTTGGTATACTCTATCCATTCTAAGTAATATGTAAGGCAGTCAACTAAAGACCATTTTTATCATCATTCATCATGGAAAAGAGTTAGACAGTTCACTCTACTAACAAACAAATCGTCAAAACGATAAACCCAAATGTTATTTGCATTATTACAACATACATCTGACTACTCTTTATCCATTGTTACATGGTTTGTCTGGACAAAATTAGTGTGTGTGTAAGCCTTTTTGAGGTCATCTTTGCACAATACATATTGGTAGCTACGATACCTGAGGTCTTAGATAGCTATCAGATTTCTACGACTAATTCATCCTCAAGGCTTTCCATTTTTTCCCTTTGTTTGCTGTAACGGCATTCCTGACTTATGTGGATAGCAATTCAAAGGGGAATCACAAAAATAATGATGACACTTATCCAGGTCGACATATTTAAAGTTTATAAGTCTATGAACTGTCGGAAATATTGACTAATGGGAGAAAAACATTCCCCTGTGGCTGATGGAGTACTTTTTAGTGACTTTCTTTCTTAATCTTTCGAAAAAGATATATTTTTTTCAACTATTTTCATAAAACTGATTAATTAGTATATGCATTTTATATGTATATTTTATAGGCGATTCACCATTGGGATGAAATTGTTAAGCTGATCCGATCAGTTTATTGTGTATTGAAAAAGAACCGATCAGTGGCACATATGAAAGAAATTCGCGTAAGTCATCCAATACTACATGCTTACATGTACACAATTCAGATAATGGCAGTATAAGGTCAAACACAAAATTGGCTCTTATTCATTCTTCCATGTCCCTATCCCAATGTCTTTTCCGTTGAACATATAACGAACAAGAAGGGATTGATTTGACACTAATGAATAATCATTTACTACAACTATGACCTCAGTTTACTAATTCAATAAGTCTTCTATTATCACATTGCATAGTGTGGATTATAATAATTAAGTTGGCATTTATTTTTTTATACGGTAAATTACTCTCTCTCTCTCTAAAGCTGGGTTTTAGTCATTCAATATATATTCAGTATTTTCGATCAGGGTAAATGTTTCCAGTTGAATATCCAAACTGAACAATGATTTAGTTGCACTTGGTTAATCATGAAAGTTGTTAGCTGGAAAGAACAGTACATTTGTGCGTATTCCCTTATATTCATTATTCCGATTCGTATAAGCACAAAACTAGAGACTAGTGGTATAAGACATGTTTGTAAGTAATTTGAAAGACATAAGATTACGAGCGAACTAGAATTTGGATAAATTTGTTCTGATATGTAGGAATAGCGTAGCAATAGGTCTTATAACTCTCAGCAAAACCATGTAGTCCAGGTTATCAAATTTTCCCTACACGTAAGGTAAAATGTATAAAAGTTAATCACGTGATACTTTGAGCTTGCAGCTGACGATATAAGACATATTGCTTTAAACCATCCAAACACATCAGATTACAGGCGAACTAGAACTCAGACACATTTTGATATTATTTGAATAAGTCTAGCCACATGATTTATACTGTCTGCCGTTTAGACATCATAGTACACAGATTAGAATTTTGTTGAAGACTAGTGTTACAAATCATTTGTTAATGTACCTTTAATCCGTAAAATCTGGTTGACCCTTCTTTTTATTGACCTTATGTAATGAATAGGTTTGCCTGAGTTCCAACAGTAAAGCCAATTTTCTGTTGACGGCATTAGATCTGTTAGCAGACTGCTCAAATTACAATTCAGTTATAATCCTACATGTTTTAATGCAATGGTAACATATCCTTAGGCTATAAGCCCATTTTTATTTATTCTGTTACTTGGAATAATGCATTCAACTTCCTGTTAATATTTTATTATTAATCTTAATGTTCAACACTTTATTTGTAACTCGAATAAGTCATTATTCTTTAATATTTGTGTATGCTTACATTTTAGATTTTAATTGAAACCCTGAAAAAAGCAATCGTTTTTGATATATCTGGATGTGCATCTAACTTTCCTAAGTCACGTTTAGACATTCAGCCTAATCATACCATAGGTCATCACAGTAGACCAAGTTTTGGCGAGGTGTTATTCGGAATTACATCGCAAGAATCCAGTAGTATAAGTGCTTCAGTTGGAGTTGTGAAACCTGCTGGGAAATCGAAACATCCTCCTGTGAACGGTGAAGCAGGATCGCATTGTTCACCAAGACATAGTAATCAAGAAAATGTCTACGAAACAACATTTGATGATAGTGATATATACGCATGCCAGTTTGCAGCTGAAGTGATTCGTCTTTTATCCCTGTTCTCACAAATCTTAGGAGTAAGTATACTTTGATTCGGTGATTTTGTTAGTCTGTTTGCTGATTTCGACAGTTTGACTGCTGCTGAGCGACAACGTTATAAAGTAAATCGTGATAACAGACTCTATAGCTGTTTAACATTAAGAGTATGATAGTATGTTGACGAACAAATTGTTCGAAATCTCATTTCTTTTCATATTCCATGGTATAGTAAATGGCGTTAAGACAGGAAAATTACTCTTCTGCTATCATAACACTACACGTTTATAGTTTCATTTTTGTCACTCACAAATGAACAATTTTTTTACCAATGACAAAACACTTACTGTGTTCGTGATCTATTTCAAAACTAATCTAGATGGCAAAAAGTCAAACTCCAGAGATGTTTACTCTACTCAACAAAGTCGATTCTGCAGACGAGTCTTAATCACATATGTCAATCGATTTCGTCTTACAAGTATGATAATTGGATTTTCTACAGGTCATTTTACTCGTAGTGTATATTAATCCAATATTATGTTAGTTCTAAGTATTAAAATTTTAATATACTGTATATTGTTTCTGTTGTGTTCACAATTTTGGCTGATTCTTATTGTTATTTTAACCCACGAGTTTAATCACTTCAAAAATGGAGAAAGTATGAGTCAAAAACAAGAGGAATTTCTACATATTTTTCATGATTGCTTTAGATGAAGAGTAAGGTGGGGTTTTTATCATAAAATATTTCTCTTCTGTTTAGTAAGACTTTCCCAACCTTATTCAAAACGAGTTTCGAACTGCATAAGCATGAGGCATAACAAGCAGTTACAAAGACTAGTGTGATAATCAAAGCTTTAATAATCTGCATTCCATGTAAAAATGTAGCACCAGAGGTTATTATAATATTAGACAATGTTTGAATAAACTAAAACATGAAAACAATAATCCTTCACTTAGGAATTAGGTTTTCAAAACTACTAGCCTTACTGTTTTTTTTTATAAAACTTATCAGGTTTTACATGACTTTCATTGAACGTGAATACTCAGAAAATGAGAAAACGTTGTGGAGGATAATTTCAAGCCTCAAATAATCGCAACATAAGTTGTACAACGTGATGAGACTGGTCATTTTTCTGAAAATTCCAACAAATCAGCTTATCGCTTGACAAATGACGTCTCCACTTAGTTCCGATATAGTAATTGTTCATGTCTACAAATACGTACCAAAAGGAATATGTCACCTAACTTAATGGCGATTTACTGTTTAGCTGTTTAATCGTCCAATATTCAAAGGAATTTAGACCTACACGTAATTCGTTCATGTCATTTTCAATCTGAAGGGACTTTCATGCTATTTAGAAACTACACAGTTTGCACTAAAATACTGAGCATTTCTCTTTTAACTGTCCAACAGGGATAATGTGTGATTGTAAATGAGTGAATTTCATTAATTTAATCCAGACCTTTGTGTATGAAATAGTTTGTACAGTCTGTCTTTCTACCTTGGCCGCAGAATATGGATTAGGGGTGAAAATATTTACCTATATTACGTTTTGTTTAAACAATCTGTGTATCCTTCCCTTATTTCTACTATTGTTGATATCAATTTCCACTATTGTTGGTAATGTAAAACTGTATCCTATCTAACTGGAGACTTTTTTGTAATGGTTTAGTTTTCTACTAATCTTATTAATTCTACACACTTAAGATCTATGTATTCCAATAACTATTTTTATGCATTAAATATCCTATTTTGACTGGTCGTTAAACTATCACAAATTGACAGAATTATTTAGGATTCAAGGGGTAACTGAATGGTTAGCAAGGTCGCCTCGTAACCTGAAATCCCTGAAGATTTCCAAACTAGGGTGAAACAGCTGTCTAACGGTTCTTGGTTTTCAGTGGTTGTCAAGGAACTTAACCCTAAGTTCCTATGATTTGTGAAGACGCTCAGAATCGACAACTACTAAGTATGATTATTGACTTTAACTCCAAAACACAAGGATCAATAAGAAATTGTATTCTTTGGCAGTTAAAATCAACAGTCTGTACAAAGTCTGTAAACAAATGTTTTGCAAATAATGTATAGTACTTTTATTCGTCTTCTTTCAACTTTCAACACGATTGAACCATTCGCGCCTTCGAGTTGCCCACCAATGGCTACCAGTTCCAATAAACAAACGTTCAATGTTCGCGTCCATTGACAGTGGTTCTCTAACTAAAGTCAGTTCATGATCTAACTTGAAATCAATAAAATCTTTGCAAAACAATACTTGAACATCTCCTTCTAGGATACATTTACGGGGTCACCGCAAAATGGTGCTCAAACCGAGGACGATTAAAATACGTGCAGAATTTAGATTCTCTCATAGAGTGGTCAACGACTGGAACTCCTTACCTGATTCAGTAGTAACAGCTCCATCGGTGAACGCTTTCAAAGAGAAGTTAGATCTCTGCAGAGATATATTTTGCAAGGATTAACACAGGCCACAAGAGCCTTCTATCCTTATCAACTGAATCTGAATCTGCTTGATGTCTAACTATGATTACAATCAAAAATATTTTGTCACACCTCTATGTGATTACATTATCATAAGTTAGCAGATAAGATCTTCAAAAATTTGGAATATTTTTTTAATCTTTCTATTTATCCAGAAATCTCAGCAGTTAAGTTAAAATTATCTCCGCATTTCCCAATAGTGTGTAATCAGGTTCATTGTACTTGACATGTTGCTGGAATATTCAAATATAAAATGATGTCATTTCGTTCAAATTCTAGCTCAATTTATTATCCCAAGTGTCTAAATCACTTAGCAGCATGCAGGATACTGTTAATCCTAAAACTATTGTTACCTAGATCTCTTTTTTTTATTTCCTTCACGTTCCCCAGTGGAACATAGGGCTTCAAGCTAGTGGCTTGAAGTTTCTGTAGCAGTGCTTATTTTACAGGATGGGGTTGCTAGCCTCATGCCCAACCTTTCCTCTTTACCAGCATTATTTCTGGCTTAGCGAGGTAAAGGAGTGCGTCGGCCGGGGATCGAACCCTGGACCATGTGCACGGTCGGCGAGCGTCCTAACCACTATGCCACCGACGCACACCTAGAAATCTAGTTTATTAAAATAATCCACAGTAGTACCAGTAGGTGTACTTTCAGTATTAAAGACATTTCCAGTGGATTATTCTAAATCAAATTCGCAAGTGGCTAGCTAGAAATAGGGTGGTTTTAACTCATTCCGCACAGGGTACACAGGTAATGACCTAATGACCTTAGCGCCAAATAAGAAAAACTGTTGTTGTTCAGTGTTTAGATCATTTCGATAATCCAGTCAGGAAGCAGCAGTACTGGTTGATGTAGGCCGAATACACCTAATCATCGCAACCAATCAGCAGAATATGGTATCACGTATTTATGGATTATTTTAAGCTTTCGTTAACTTTTTGGGAGATTTTCTCTCAAATTTTTCGCTTGGACAATGATCACAGTGGTTAGTGCGAATTTGTTATGCATCTACATGTTGCTGTTTTTTTTTTTACAGTGGTTCATATTTATTTTTGTTTTTTTTTTTTATTTTAGTCTCACTGCAGTTTAAAAGATTTATGTGAACGAATCTCACCAGACTATAATATTCGTTTCCCGACTTTACTAGAAGGCGGATTTCAGACGCTTGTCATTTATTTGAATAATCTAATATTACCACTATTGTTCAGAGGTTGTGCTGGACGTAAAGGTGATTTAAACTTAATCTATTGAAATATATATATATATATATATTGTTGGTAAATATTTTTACAACTTCCTGTTGATGATAACTGTAATCCTTTGACATTCACAAAAGTACTTGTGTACCAAAATACCCAGAATAAATTCACGAGATACACTTGGATATTTTGGTGTGGTTGTGTTCTCTGAGCTGGATGGTTTGGTTGCGAAGCTTTCATTGCTCTACTGAGCAACATCTTCAGCGCATACTTCGATGTGAAGTGAGCTTTTAGAATTCTCTATGAGTTTATTAGTCATCTCTTCTAGTAACCCTGAACGTGATTGGTTGTTTTTGTGTGACTTCTCACTTTCTAGTTCACTTGTTTTGGTGTTGACTGTCACACAAAAACAACCAATCACGTTCAAGGTTAGCAGAAGGAATGACTAACGACATTCATACCAAAGAAGCAGCCAGCACCGAGACAAGCAAACTAGGGGGTGAAATGTCACACGAAAACAACCAATCACGTTCAGGGTTACTAGAAGAGATGACTAATAAACTCATAGAGAATTCTAAAAGCTCACTTCACATCGAAGTATGCGCTGAAGATGTTGCTCAGTAGAGCAATGAAAGCTTCGCAACCAAACCATCCAGCTCAGAGAACACAACCACACCGAAATCATCCACCTGAGCTACAAATCTTCTCTATTATATCTACATTTGGATATATATTTCAAGTCTTAAAATATGCATGAATACGGTACTGTAGATTTGAGGTAAGAGTATGACACTGATCGATGTTAGCTTTAGATAAAAAAAAACGAAATATGAGAATCTCAAAAAACTGTGGATATATGTCACTGATGGTGAATAATTTCCGTGCATATATTTACCATAATCCTTAGTCATGATATTTGTTACAGTAACATGCGGAAGAAAGCAGTGTAAGACTAGTGTTAGTAACCTTGTTTATTGTCTGAGTAGCTGAGATGAGGAGGCAAAAATGCCACCGGGAGACAATGTTTCGCAATCACAAAAAAACCAACAAATGTGATCGATAATACCTAGAAATATACGATACCCTTGGAAACGATAAAGTAAAGCTGTGAGAATTGAATACCAATTATAATACGGTTAATCTCACCCTTCTAAGGGAGGACAGGAGTAAGACAAGGCTGCCTACTATCGCCAATAATTTTCCTGATTGCAGTAGACTGGATAATGCGACAAATAGCGGGCAATTAGGAAACATGCATAAAATGGACTCACACAAAATACTTGGAGGATCTGGACTTCGCCGATGATGTATGTCTGATTTCCCACAAACTGGAAGACATGCAAGCGAAAAGCAACAAGTTAGCAGAAGAAGCATCAAAGATAGGACTTCAGGGGAACATAGATAAAACAGAGGTGATGAAGATTCCTGGGCAACACCACCAACAGCAACAACAACAACAGACAACAATCAGCATAAATGGGAGGAACCTGAAAGAAACAACCTCCTTTACCTACCTGGGAAGCATCGTTTCAACTACAGGCGGAACTGACGAGGATATCAAAGCAAGAATCGATCGGAAAAGCAAGACAAGCTTTCACTACTCTCAAGTCTGTGTAGAGGTCAACAGCACTCAGCATCAAAAATAAGATCCGGATTTTCAACTCCAATGTGAAGTCAGTGCTACTCACTGTACGGATCAGATACTTGCACTGCGCGTCATAAAGAGCATCTCAAACAAACTACAGACCTTCATTAACAGTTGTCTTCGCTCAATACTCAAGATCAGATGGCCGGCCAGAAAAGATCAGCAACAGGGATCTCTGGGAGCGAACCGACCGGGAACAGATTGTGCAACAAATAGGCAAAAAGAAACGGAGATGGATTGACCATACTCTGAGGAAACCATCAAGTGACATCACTAGACAAGCCATTTCTCGAGTGGAACCCGAAAGGGAAGCGACGAGTTGGTCGTGAGTGCGAGGGTGACTTGGAGGAGGTCATGTGAAGAGGAGATGAAAACGTGTGGGCAGACATGGAGCCAGGTGAAGACTCTAGCAGAGAACCGAACTCAATGGAGACGCACGGCTGAAGCCCTATGTTCCTGTAGGAATTAAAGGATACAATAATAATTATAATAATAATAATCTCACCACTGAATTAATTAGATGCTCTAAGTTTATGTTTTCCCTGGTATATTTTTATCTCTCTCTCTCTGCCTAGGGTAGATTTAATAAATTCATTAAAATTCCTGTAATTCTTATTCTTCACCCCTTTCATATATTTATCGTGTTTATCTATATTTTAATCATCTATCTGCTTCATCTTTTTAATATGACGTAAGTACTGATTTTATGAGATTTCTACTTAATTAAATTAATGAAATGTTTATATTATCATTTATATATCTACTTTCATTAAAACATATCCCCATCTGCGTCGATTACTTGTACTAATGTTATCACTGACACTATTATTATCATCATTATTACTGGTATAATCAATATTATTTAAAATTTATCACTGACCCATATATCACTGTCACTGGTTGGATGGAGCTTCACGTATACTTAATGCTTGATAAAGATCTAATTACAAACAATACTGTTCGTTTACATATCATCCATTAAAATAATTATTGTCTCACTGAAATTAGATACTATCGTGTTTGGTTTTGTAGTTATAATGATAAAATATGCAATATGAGACTAAAATACGCAATTATTATTGAAGATATGATAATGACGATAAAATAGACGTGACATATACAGTTAACCTCTAGGGTCCATTTGAGCCTACATGTTTATGACAAAATAAAAAAGAATCATAAAAAAGCATAATCAACAAATTGTCTGTTGATTGTAGATAGATACATTATTACCCTACATAGTAATAACACTGATGCTGAGGTCTTTCTAGAAGTGTTCAATACAGCTCACGTACAAGTTAAGTCCAACAATGAAATAGAGAAAGTTGATCATTTATTATTGTGTTGAAATCTTATTATTGAGACGGTTAGACGGTATGATTAAGTGAAGCATTTTAATAAGACGTTTTCGGGTCAGTCATTATAAGCATTTATGATCATTCGTTTTTTTTACCACCTTAATTCATTAAGTCTGTACAGCTTTGAGAATTAGCAGAAGTTAGAATCCATATACCATTGGATTTAGTCTCAGTAGCTGAATGGCAGTGCGCTGACCTCGTACACGTTTCTCTGCTCTAACGTACAATCATGAGTGGTCGCGGCAAAGGTGGAAAGTCTCGAGCGAAGGCAAAGACTCGGTCTGCTCGTGCTGGTCTTCAGTTCCCAGTTGGTCGTGTACATCGTCTTCTGAGCAAGGGGAACTATACTGAACGTGTCGGTGCTGGAGCACCCGTCTACCTGGCGGCTGTCCTCGAATATCTGGCCGCCGAAGTACTCGAATTGGCTGGCAATGCCGCCCGCGACAACAAGAAGACCCGTATCATCCCTCGTCACTTGCATTTGGCCATCCGCAACGATGAGGAGTTGAACAAACTGCTCGGTGGTGTTACCATCGCTCAGGGTGGTGTCCTGCCTAACCTCGTAACTTGAAGTTCCTGGGTTCAGTCTCCGATGGGTTCATGGATGCGTAATGCTAAAATGTCACAAGTTAAGATAAAAACAGCTACCCAGTACTCCCTGGTTTTCAATGATTATCTAAATTATGCTGGTTTATGAAATATGACTTCAAAATTATTTTCATTTTTGATATTATTATATTTACTTGTTTGGCTGTAGTTTCACAACTTATTGTAAATCCAAGTCCTTTGCTATCTAATCGCTAGGATGATAGTATGACCTTCGGCTGAAGGATTACTATTGATATATTGAGTGATAATTGGAGGTGAAGTGAAAATCTAGATATCAGCAGGATTCAAACCAGCGGCTTCTAAATTATTAATTTGGCTCTCTACTCACGTTGATTGAAGTCAGATGATGACGTGCTTATCAGACTGATCTCGTAGGTCAGTTGGATCAGTAATCGCTTTAAGAGAACTGTTGTTTTTCCTCACTACCATAGTACACATACACAATTTGCTTACACACCCACAACAACTTACCGCTTAGGTTGTAGAGGCACATAAATGATTTTATTATTATTACCATCACTGCTGTGATTGTTGTTATCGTCAACTACTGATATACAAACTCAAACATTGATTCCATGAACCAGAGTGGTACCAATTGTCTACTGTGAGTAACTTTAATATGAAATTGCAAAGCTCGACATTGTGAATGTATAGCTTGATAGTAAATTTGTTTAAAATTGTCTCTTATCTGAATATTGTGTTCTTAATTTTAAATTGGCGCTTATTAAGGTATTCATGAGAAATAAGAGAAAATATGTACTCCTTTAAATTTAGTTTTCTGACTGCCATTATAGAGCTATTTTAATCAATAAGATTTTGCCTCGATATTTTCTTTTAACTGTAATAGATTCACCAACTTTATCAAGAGACAATGTCTTCTATGCGCTGGACGTATGCATAACAGCCTTGTTTGCAAGTGACAATGTATCTAATGTTGTTGGACAAAAGACGGCACGTAACTTGACTGCTATGAGTAATTCAACACAGCAACAACAGCAACAAGCATGCGAATCTAGTCCATCTGGTCCGTTATCAAGTAAACCAAGGGATAAAACTAATAAAAGTCAAACTGGTACCACAGGTTTTGAACTGCGCATTAATCCAAGTATTTCATTTAATCGTCCAGCGGCTGGATCGATAGCTCAAGAGAACACTTCGAGCCTTAGTACTAGTAATAATAATAGCACTTTGATAAAACTGATTAATCTGTCCAACCTGTCAACAGATTATGATGGTGGTTCATATGCAAGTTTAACACGTTTACTAAGTCCATCGCTAGTTGCAATTCTACCTGAAGACTATGGCCCGTCAGTTGCTCCAGCACAAATTACTGTACCAAATAAATGCCAGGGAAAACAGGAAAGTTTTCAATTGAAATCACGTCCTTCAGTTATATCACCGTTAAATAAAACAAATATTTTGACTCAGAAAACTCGCCCACAAGTTTATCATTCCAAACTTTTAGATCCTACTTCAGTTTGTCTTGGATTTCCTACAGAAAAAGTCAGTAATTTCAAGGCTGAGTTTTCACACAGGTGAGCTATTGTAATACATGACCTAATTGATGTTTGATAACTAAACTACTCACACTGTCTAGTTCTTTTGCACATGTTTTGTCCTTCATACCGATTAATCTAAAGAGCATGCATGATTTAGCATAAGGTGATATTCCGTAGTAAGTCACTGTATTTCTCTTACCAGCAACAGTCTTTAGCTGAAATGTAGACGATCGTTACGCTATTCATTTCTGCACTTGGCCTCCTACTGAAGAGAAGTCAAAACAACCACTAATCATGCAATATGTGATATTATATGCACTGACCATGTATTCTTAATAGCTCATAATATTTAAGATGTCTTTTACCAGTTTATCAAAGAATGCTGAGATGTATAATGTACAGTGGATAATGAATATGAATGCATCAGTGGCACACCTGTTAGGACGCTCAACGACCATGCACATGGTCGGGGGTTCGATCCCCGGCCGACGCACTCCTTTACCTCGCTAAGCCATAAATAAAAGCTGGTAAAGAGGAAAGGGTGGGCATGAGGCTAGCAACCCCATCCTGTAAAAATAAACACTGCTACAGAAACTTCAAGCCTCTAACTTGAAGCCCTATGTTCCACTGGGAACGTGAAGGAATAAGAAAAAATTAATATGAAGCAGTTCGACTTCAAAGCCATTGTGACGAAACACATTGCTATAGGTTAAGAAAAACACGTTACAAACTCTATCTTAATTTCAAAAGTTCCTGTCACTTAAACTGAAGAGGTTTGATGTCATCTAGAATTTAGTGTTATTGGCGAAATTTGCTGGACGGTAGAAATTCATCCATAAATTCGGGAAAATGCAACTTGATATCATGAAGTACAATACAGTAAAAAAACGGCGATTTTGTTTATTAATCCCAACTTCATAGATAGCTACACATTTGGAAGAATCAAGCACAGAATAAACCATACCATTTTGTTTTCTTTCATTCATGGCGAAATATAGATTTCAAGTGACAGTTGTTTTGTTTAGTGGTTACGCGCTCTGTTACCATCACTGTTTGTATTTTACAATTCAGTTAATAGTCCTGTATTTGTCTAGATTAATACTTTTAACCAAATTTCTTCATTGATCTTTCTGTTTCCAATAAATTAAATATTCCTGTTATGATAATTAGAGAGCATAGTTTCGTCGTCGCGTGATTTTGGTAAGCTGTTCAGTTTTACCCACCAGTTAAAATAACTATAATTAAATACTCACTGCATTTTGTTTGCTTATTGATTAATATTCTTTGTTTTTCTAAAGTTTGGTTTGTTATGTTTTTACGAGTTGATCACGGACTGATATCAATTAGGCAACCATTGAAAACCAGGGAGTACTGGACAGCTGCTGTTTCATCCTAGTTTGGGAATCATCGCCAGTACGCACCCACTGGGATTCGAACCCAGGACCTTCCGGTTACAAGGCAAGCTCGTATACCATTCAGCCACTGGGACCTGATTCAATGGCTCATGATTCGTGATTTAGCGCGACTTCAGCCATTGTCGTTGGTGGGACATCCATCCACACACGTGACGTCTAATTGGACCTCACTGGTCACGACTTCTCACTAGAACTCCATCCTGTAGCAAGTCACTAGCGAGCATCAGATTAATTTCCTAAAGTTTGGTTTGTAAGGGTTTGTTATGTTTTTACGAGTTGATCACGGACTGGTTTTCAATGGTTCTCTAATTGATATCAGTCTGTGATCAACTCGTAATATTCTTTGGTTTTGAATTGTTACCATTCCCATTTGGTTCTTGATTCTTGCAGAATCTAAATTTGTCTATCTCTCGAAACCGTTTCTAGGTAATTATTTTAATAAAGTATTCCCATCCTACTATACAATAATGATCTGTTGTGTTTTTTAGTGAATGCAAATATGACCGACCACACAGCCTCTGATGACAACTTGGTTGATAAAGCGAAATTTTATTCGCTGGTTTCTGTCAGTTTTGACGTAGCAAACACGAAAATATTCAGAAAAATGTCTATTTTGAGTTACACGCAACATAGACTTATTTGTGTATGATGTGTGTATCATACGCTTTAGCTAGTTTTCTGATGAAGTATTAATGGCTGCAGGAGAAGAAGTACAAATGAATGATCCATTTCAAAGAAGAATTATCTGTTTTCATTTGACCAATGGTCGATACATTTTGTTTAAAATTCAGTCATTACTTTCTTAAAATAAACAATTAAAGTTATTAAGGCAGGAAGTATTGAATTGATAAATTTCATAAAGGTTTGCTGGCTTTTTATCCTATATAGGAGAATTTCGCTAGCTAACAACTTTTACCTTAAAATATAAACCTATTCATCATGATAGCACCATTGTTACGCCGTATTAATATTTTCAGAATGTTTTATTCTATCACCAAAAAATCTTATGTGTATAGTTTTACTCAGCATTCTGCAATATTTACTGGTGGTCATAGCCATTTTGGTTGTTCACTAAAAACATTTCTTTAAGAACGGGTATCAACTTAACAGTGTGCGTAAGATAAAAACAACGGCGTGGTGTTTTCATATTCCACAGTAACTAACATCCTACTAGCACATGGCTGGTGTACAAAAGCAGTATTACTATGCAGTGTACGTCCTGTTATTTTTTAAATATTCTTATTACATTCATGTCACTATAAGTGATGCTCTTGTTTTTAACATTTTTTTTAAAATTAACAGATTGGGATTTTTGGGTCTGAAGTTAATTCTTGTTGCATATACACGTCATGCAGCTGTCAGAATGAAGTTATTGATTGCTGCATTAACCCAGCTAGCCTTGAACGGTCAAAATGGTATTCAGTTGTGGAAATTTTTCGATTTCCTTGTGACATACAGACCACCATTATTTGTTCACCTACTACCGTTTATACGATTTAAAGTGAGTACTACTAATTATTGAAAAAATTTATCATTATTTTCTCATACATCAAAGAGTTCACGATTGATACAACTGGCTCCATAGGACTGGTTAAACTGATAGATACATGAAGCCTAGGCACTTCATTTTTCAGATTCTGTATCACAACAAGAGTGTAGGAAATATGAACTGAAATCAACAGTATTAGAATTTTGTAAATCGGTTTTCTTATCTTGTTGATATCAACTTCTCTCGGTACATCACCTCTAAATTGCAGTCTCCTTTAGAGAACCTTATTAAAGTGTTCGACTTTCGTCATCATCTGCTACCTTACGTACTTTCATAGATAGCTAATTTTATTAAAGTCTTCAGCTCACCTTAACCCACATCTTTCGAACAAACAGCTCTCACCCTATACCTCAGTGTCTTTATCAAGTTTATTTTATGTCAGAGGGGTATGAAGCAATATAAATGCGTGTATCGCACTGTCCAAGTACTTTTCCTATGTAGATTTCTTTTCATGTTGACGTTTGTTCTTCTTTTGAAAAGGACATCCAAGGAGGCGATTTTTCTTCATAGACGAATTTGAGAGCTGAATGTATCTCATGGAAATGAGATATTACGTGAGTTTGCCTAAATCGTTTTCACGAAGGATAAATGTTTCATCCATCTATCAACAACATCATGTTAATGGATAGTTCTCTAGTCTACTTAGAAGGAAATCCGCTGACATGAGAATCGATAGGGAGCCTATCGCTTCCTCATATTGTTAAACATTTCTCTCTTCTATTCTGCCGTCAAAAGAATGACAGACAGACTGCGTAAAACAGTGTGATGAAGGAATATTTATGAGACATCTTAGAAACTTTTGGTTCACATATACACCAATTATAGTAATCAAGTTCTTTTTTACTTTCTCATTTGAGTGGGCTAAACAAAGACTGTAAAACGACCTCTAATATTTTGCATGTGCGAAAGCACGTTCTCAGAGATGATGAAACAAAATCCCCAGCAGAAGATAAAAACTAAACGAAACAATCCTTCTAAGTGTACACCGACCAGAACAAAAATCCGTATAAGACTTTATCTGAGGAAAAGCAATATACTCCTTGTGTCCCCATCTGTTAGGACTGTCAGAAATAATGAGAAGTTCATCATATGCATCCAAAAACAGAGTGACAGTCAGCCAAACTGAAACGATGTAAAGCCTAACTTAAAAACATCATGTTAAATTTCGATAACATTCTTATAGCAAACAGAATGACAGGGAACTAGCAGACGTACCAAGGCAATATTATAGAGAAGATAGGACATGAAACATAAATAATACCCTATTACATGACTGATTGGTGTCAACATAGAACTTCGCACCGATGTGCGGCAGTTCAAGTCGCCACACTCCATGTAGCACACAAAGGAAGAGAAGAAAGTAAAAGAAATGCATAATATAGACAGTAAACGGAGGTGTGAGACAAAGGAATAGTAATAACGAAGAACAATATAGTTTTATTGGGTATTAAAAGTCACAAGGAGTGGGTGCATCTGCGCCAGCCATTGAGAACGATTTTGAGCCATATCACCAATTGTCTCCAGCCTTCATTGGTTTTCGCCGTCCCGAGGACCCCAACCAGGAAGTCTACACCTTCCTACGTGGCTTAAACTAACAGTTGTGAATTTCATTGACTGATGTCATGTTTTGGTTTGACCACCACTGGCTATTTCCCAACCTGACCCTATGTCAGCTAACATTGCCCGTCGAGGAAGGCGATGACTAGGCATACGTAACACATGTCCTAAACATCTCAGTCGATGTAGCTTCACAGCCTCGTCGATTGATTTCCCCTCCTTACCTAGCATTCGTCCGAAGCGTAACCTCAATATTGCTCGCCCTATTATACCACTTCACACGGGAGATGAAACACAGGCACCTCTGATCAAAGACGGCTAGCCTTTCCCTGTCTTCAACTCTCAATGGCCAGGTCTCACTCACAGCCATAAAGGAGGACAGAGAGGACTGCTGAGAAGGACAGACGTCCTGTAGTCGATAGCCAGCTGGATATCACGTCTACGCCAGAGACGGCGTAAACTGGCATATGCGAAACGAGCCTTCTGTATCTGTGCTGAGATTCCGTCAGCGATCAGCCCGTTGGGGCTGATGCAACTTCCTAAATAAGTGAAGTGATCAACGTGCTCTACCACTTCACTCCCTACTTCTAAGCTTGGGGTCAATTTAGTCCAGTCCTGTAACATCATCTTGCATTTGACAGGAGCGGATCACATGCCAAACATTCGAAGATTGAAGCTCAAGGTGTCCAGAAGACTCTGCCTTTTGTCAGCGTCTTCACCTAGGAGGGAGGACTATATCAACTGCATATTCTCAGTTGAAGAGATTATTCCTTGGTAACAAGTCAATCCTTGAGTCTCTGAAGTTAGTTAGAGTTGAGTCCATTAGTACGATATCTGTTATGGAATTAAACAGAAATGGGGATAGTGGACAACCCTGACGGACACCACTGGTTGTCACCACACTTGTCAGATGACAACTCTCCGTAGGCTCTCACCTGGCTGACTGCATGAGTTCATGTAGAGTGCCTTGATCAGTGTGATGTTTTTTCTCGGAATTCCCTTCACAATCAAACATTGCCATACTACCTCTCGGTAGACGGAATTGAATGCCACTTTCAGGTCAAGAAATATGACTATTGTTGAACGCCGGTAAGTATACCTATGTTCCAGAGTAATTGTCGAAGGGTGAAGATATGATCAATACACTCTCTTCCTGGTCTAAAGCCTGCCTGGTTCTCTCGTATTTGCCCCTCCAGAGCACCACTTAGTCTACACATGATTATTGAGCCTAGAACTTTAGATACCATATTGGTCAAGCTGATACCCCTGTGACCATCCCAGGAAGACTTGTCTCCCTTCTTGTATGTCGGGATAATCCATGACTTAAACCTGCCAGACAGGATTGTCTCTGATTCCCAGTACCTTAGTTAACACAGACAATAAACCGTCTCCATCACCCTTAAACACCTCTGAAGTCATTCCATCAAGTTCCGCTGCCTTGCCCCTTTTCCGACTAGCGACAGCCGTTGTAAACTCAGTTAGAGACGGTGGACCTGTGTTTATATCCCATTCAGGGAAGTGTTGGGTGTGTATGTGAGGCCGTAGACTAATTAAATTGCTGCTCAAAGTGTTCTTTTCAACGTTCTAGTAGTCTACTTTGGGAGCTAATTATGGTGCCGTTTTTCTCGGAGATTGTTTCACTTATCATTAGCGCTTTAACATCTGTTTCCCTGATAAGTTTAAATAGTTGTCTGCTTTACCTATCGCCGATGCCTTTTCCATTTCTTTCGCTTTTGTCGCTCACCACTGTTCACAGTAGTTACGAAGACTTCTTGTTAGTTTGCATTTGAGCAGCACCCGCTCCTCATCATGTTCGGAGCTCGCCAGAATCAGTCTTCTTGCGTCAATCAGTTCGGATGCGGTAGTGGAAATCCACTGGCTCTTGCTAACTTTTGTTTTTAGAGTATTACCAGCTCTTACAGCACATTCACCTTGTTGGCCTGGTGGGGTTAAGTGAATGACCATACTCGGGTCTTGTATGCGTGTCTCCGAAACACAACATACATCCATGGCTCGAAATGCCAGAGTTCTTGCTAGTGATGCTTGTTGTCCAATTTGGCAGAGGGTCCTGACGTTGAATGCTTCTATACAAAGTTGGCGACGCAGCTTTAAGAGGCTGTTTCTATTACTCTCATCGTTGTTTGTGGTCACAGAGTGATGTGAAGATGACTCACTAGCCTGAAGAATAGTACCGACTGTAATAGGTAAGTGAGATGATGGTGAGGTGGGTACAGAAGAATGATGCTCAGGAATGCTTCGTGTGCTTTTGGAAGTGTGTGGGCGGTTGTTACTTCCCGGCTGCCCACACCGTGGAAGTTGATTGATTCTTCGAGTACCTGAAACAGAAAGAGGGTTAGTGTTGCGTAACCGCAGAGCCCAGGGGACAACTGCTTGAAGCCGGCTACACACGGCCTGTATAAACTGGTTTCTTGGATTGTTTCCGTATTAGTAAATTTACCGCCGGTTACGGACCACCTTATGGTAAGTCGGGATGTACAACTGTTGGGCTCGACCTTTTCTAACCCGCTCTCTCCAGAGTGGAGAGACAGCATAGCTGGTCATCTGAGGGAAACACCTTACTGCTGTTACACCCTTGTTTTCCAGCAGTACAACTTCGCGCACAGACCCCCAGCATAGTGTAAAAAATTCTCACACCATTCCGGTAACTGCTTTTAGTCTAATCGCTATCCTAACAACCTTCCTGGTATGGTAGGGCCTGCAGGAACAGTAGTTCCAGCCAGTGTAGCTTGTTAGGTCATTGCGATATGCAAGCCCGACCACCACGTCAAGGTAGCAGCTATCGGTCGCGCCCTATTACATGCTCTAATACTGAGTTCTGACATCATGTTCATTAATAATCAGTAGGAATAATAACGATGATATCGACAGTAAACAGCTAGTGGTGATTACCTCAGAATAAAATGTACCCTTTAACAAGTGTAAAAAAAGGAAAACTTCCTAAGCTTAGTAATATAAAGAGGAAATAGAATATCGCTTAGCTCAGCGTATGATTGCCTTGATAATAACAAAAGATTTCCGTGTTGTGATGCGTTCTCTAGCCTTATAATGAGAGAAGGTAAGGGCTGTGTTGCATTGGTTGATACTGTTTAATTCAGTAACTTTACTGATGCTTCCATAATTATTTTGCTGGATAATATCAGCTAACAGTTTGGTATTGGAGTTTAACTTCCTTCATCGCAATAGGTGAATAAAATGGTCTTGTAAAGTTATGAAGATTTCCTATTTCTGCGCACAGAACTCCGTTAATGACAAAATTCATATATGAAGTAGCGTATGAGTCTTTATTTCACTAGCTGTTGAAGAAAGCAATAAAGACAGAAATATATATATATATATATATATATATATATATATATATATATATATGGATGACTAAGTATACATTATATTCGGACAAAAACAGCTTTTCTGAGCTAAAATCTTATTCTCTGTGAACGCGACTACTTCTAAGTCTTGATTTTCTAATTCAAGACGGTGATATGGTACAATTTAAAATGACGACTAAAACAGCATTATGTGTTTATAAACTGTCGTGGAGAAACTGTAGGCTGAAACTGAATTCCAAAAGGCAAAAATAAGTCTTGTGAATATCCCTTTCTTTTATTTTAGCCTATATTGTGAATCTCTTTAAATTTCTCTAACCTTTAATACTTTACAGATGGCGTTGCTCCAATGTGCAACTCAAGGAGAACAAGCATATCAGCAGATTGTCAACCAAAAATTAATTGGGTTACATTTGCCTATTCCACAAACTATCGCTTCTGTTTTAAGAAATCTCTCAAATGAACTTCAAATGATCAATTCTGATATCAAGGTATAGTTTACCTTTATTTATTTAGTTACATAAGAATCAAAATATAAATCTTTACATGGACAGTGAACATTGAATTTCGTTTGCTTACGTTCACCACGAAGAATATAAGGACAACACTTCACGACTGTGATTGTATGGTTGTTCTTTACAGACAACTTCAGCTGGAGTTGTCTTTGAATTCATAAATACCACGATACTCTTAGACGAGACTATATGATGTTGGAGATGGCTGCTGTATGTAGAAACCATTAAGTGTTATAACACATTGACTTGTCTAGTAAGCTTGTGATATATCAGTGTGACGTTAAAATACTTAATATTTATAGTTCAACTACCTTAATATAGGTGTCTCTACAATACTTGAAGAATAGGTTGAATGACTGGTTAGTTTCTTTTATGTTTCTGTCTATTATCAAAACATAGGTAGGGTGAATACGTGTATTCCCCTCTAACTATGAAGATTGAGTTACTGGAATAGTTATCTTAGTTGGTGTTAAATTTATTTCGCATCCTTACAATAACATTTCGGAAAATCCAACTAACCTATTTAGATAGGGTATAACGTGATGTATATTAACACATACGAAACTAAACTACAGAGAGATTCTCTAGCATCAATTTTAAAAAGCTATGAATAACATTTCCTCATAACACAAATATGAACTGCGTTCCCTGCTTATTTTGGAGTTTTGTTCTTAAAGTAAAACACATGAAAGGGAGTTTGCTTGTTTCAGTCATATAACACGTCCCAGGAGAAAATCATTCCATCGGTCCTGATCAAACGGTGATACCGAATATAAAATCAGTTAGTTATACTACTACTGTAACAACAGAAGACAAGGGCCAGGTAACAGATCGTTTATTAAGGAAATCAAAGCATATTTATATATTTTCATGCACATTATTATAGATTAGTTAAGCAAACAAACACAGTCTTCTGATTGGTTGTTTCTCACTTAAAGTCAATCTTTCATCTCTTTGTGACTGTTTCTTGAATGTCAGATCATCTATATGTTAACTGTATCCGCCTACGCAAAGTCTGCTGTAGTCGGTTTTGAATCAATCTTTGTTCATATTGTCTCACGACAAATCTTGAGAACGTAAACATTGACGTAAATTACTGTCTATCAACTTGACTAGTAGACAGCTTAGTATCTTTGATTACTTTGGGATGTTCGAGATGATACATAACGTTTGGATTAGACTCAGAGTGGTGAATTAAAAAGGGAATCAGTTTTTGAGCTGATGGATAATCTGGTCGGGGTATGTTTCATATAATAATAGGCTACCACTTTCCTAGACTAACACTAACAATGCTAGCTGAAGCAAAATTAGGTTTGTAATCAAACCGAAAGACAATGCTCAAACTTTTACCGACACAAAGTGGTTTGTCAATATGTGAAGTTTGTAGCTGATGATCAGAACCATGTAAATAGATGAATGTCTATCTGAAGTCTCTGGGATTATAAGGACTGGTTCCCGGATATCCCTTGAGACGTTTAAAAAATCACTAACAATAGTCGCACTATATTTTCACTCTTTATAATATTCGAATTTTTGAACATACTCTTTTACTCTGCATTCATTATCATGATCATCTGTTGGACTATCACTTCTATCCCCTTTTTCGTGTTCTGAAGAGAGATAGTATGAATAGATGAACTTTTGCATATAGTTCTACGTTGATCTATCAATCATGAATCATATTCTGATTTTTAGAGTGACTTGAAAGACTAATTTGCTGTTTGAGTTAGACTTGAAACTTTCTGCATAATAATTGTCATCATAGATGCTCTTAACAAATAGTTGAGGACTATCACTAAGTAATAATAAAATGAAACCAGGCCTAAAACTAGTATCACTAGGATTCATAATTAATACAGGTTAGTTAGTGGATTACAACTGATTATGTCATTGGAATATATACATAGTACAGCTACTTACCTAAGTGACCTCGTTTATTCTGTTCCTGTTATATATGTAAACACTGTAGTAGGTTTTCTGGGTTAACTAAAGAATAGTATTCTACCTATAAACCAACCACACAGGGAAATAGTTTACAGCCATCTTGTAAAGCATGTGTAGACCCTGCTCTAATTTCTCTAATAATTTCTTAGTGTGGGATCGGAAATAGGTTTTAAGCCAATTATGAGAGAAATATCCAGTTTAGATAAACATTTTATTAATTTAAACATATAGCCAATTAACAAATATATGACTCCTTTGTTCTGACTGAATGGTTCGCTATTAGTTGTATCAACAGCATTGAGAAGATTACTAGCCAATAGTGATAAGTTATGTAATTTCAGGCCATTGAGTGATAACGCTCACCAGGCACTTGAATGGAACCCGAATAGAAAGTGACGAGTTGGGCAGTTGTGGAGCCAGCGAATAGAGTGAAATGGAACACAAGGGACGAATAATAATCATAATATAATGTAACTTAGGTGTTATACTAAAAGTTGCATTATTGACATAACATCAGACCTACCTCGAATTCTAAATTAACTTCTTTTTCTTTTTCGCTCCCTTACACCTGACGTACAGGTTTTCAGTAAAAGAACTTATCGTGAAATAACTCCCCCGAGAACATCAAGTTTGCACGATTCACTGCGTCGCTTACGCTCATCAGATAATACCACTTCTGTTTCTGCTCGTAGTAATAAACATGCCAAACTAACTAAAATGGTTTCGAAGGACGCCAGTGAACACACGCATAAGTCTTCACATAAAATGCCTTCCAAAGACCATGCAAACCAAAGGCCAAGATTGCATGTTTTAGCTTCAGTTACATCGGATTCTACGTGCAGCATAGATTATCGTGAAGAAAATATTATTGGGATCTCAAGTGAGTGATATTTTTTTGGCTCTTCAATTTATTATTTTCCGTTTTAGCTAAATTTTTCTGGTTGCGTAAGTTTATAAGGATTGTTGCAGCTACTCACAAGTAGGATGATTATCCAAAGAGAAAATGTATCCGAGTAACAAAATAATTTGCTTAGTTTGCAATTTGAAGTATTTGAAGATCATTTAGTACGAAGAAAATTCCCACTTGAGACTGATGTATGTCAGGAGTACTCATTACTAGGTTCAACTGTCCTAGTTTATGATAGTTGGTCAATTCGCATATTTTATCTTTCGCAGGCAGATGTTTTTCCAGATAACCCTTCATGTGATGCCAGTTTGCGACACAAAGACTATCTAGTAATCAATCAAATGCGTAAAACTGTCATATCAGAGAAGGTTTTCTAAGTAGTGATGCAGGATACTGAATGGAATATAGAAAATACTTAATTTCCCCCCCCATAGTAATATAAGTAACAGTTTGGAAATCTTCTGAACTCCACAGTATAAAGAATAAGATTCGGTTTTTCAACACAAATGTGAAGTCAGTCAGTTCTTCTATACGGGTTAGGAACTTGCAGTGCGTGTCGCGAAAAGGATTTCCAACAGGTTGCAGACTTTCATCAACAGTTGTCTTCGCTGGCTCCATACTGAAGATCAAATGGCCAGCCAGAAAGAATAAGTAACAAGAAACTCTGGCAGCGAACCAACCACGAGCCGACTACTCAACAAATATGTAGAAGAAAATGAAGATGGACCGGGCATACATTGAGGAGACCGTTAAATGAAATCGCGTGCCAGGCCATCACTCGAGTGGAATCCAAATGGGAAGTGATGAGTGGGTCATCCGAGGGTGACATGGAGATCGTGTGAGGAAGAGATGAAAGTTTTGGCAATCGTGGACCCAGCTGAAGAGGACGGCAGAAAATAGATTGAAGTGGAGATGTGTTGTTGAAGTCCTATGTCCCACACGGAACCCAAGGGAATGATAATAATATAAGTAACTGAAAACACGTTAACTGTACGGACTTATTCATCACGAACAATCATTCATCAATTTGAAATTAAACACTGTAAATTGTCCTTTTATGACATATTTCATCTTAAAATTATTTCTTGATATACAAGCATTCACAAAGTGAGTGAAAATCATTGTAATTAACATTAATTTCTCCTGGACGAAAATAAAGTAAATGTGAATTTCATTTTAGATTTGGACAAACAGTTGCGCGGAAGAAAAAGCATTAACCAAGAATTCAAACAAACTGTTGTAATACAAAACCCACGGAAACGTATTCACGCTCATGAGGGTAGCTGTCTTTTAATGAGAACCCGAGACTACAGCCAAACAGATCCTATCTTAACTGGTAAGTACGAAGCTCAAATACATAAGGCTCTTTTTGATGTGGTTGAGCCACAAATCTTCTCCATCATACATAAGGCTCTGCATTCGATAATTTTGTTTGTTAGCTGCTAATCTAACTAAACTAAAACTTCATTCAGAATCTGATAGAATACTCTGACTTTGGAGGACTTGCAAGCATAATTTTCGGACAGTATCCTATATTTTACAAAAAAGGTTGATACAAAGCAAAACAATCTAATTTTAAAATCCTACGCAAAATTCGTGAATCAGGTGCGACTACTACGTCTAATGTAAATGTCTCTTCGGAAGCGAAAATTCACAAGCATTTCATCATTCTTTCATTTCATTCAAAACTTAACGTAAGATGTAGGACGCCTTGTTTTAAAAGGTTACGTCTGTGAATGGGAAAATATTGAATAAATCCTTCTCTCTAGTTTGACGCATCATCAATAAGAGTCCTTGATCTCTTTGATGCCAAGTTTAGAACAAAAGTCTACTTTTAAAGTTCAGCAAATTCAGTAGATTTGTAAATCTAACCTGTGATATAACACTTTGTGTGAAGGTCACTCACATTTAAGATTTTTGATAACTCTTGGAATAAAACTGAATAAATATGGAATTCTCTCCTGATCCCAATTCTCTCATAAATGGAACTACCTTTCAGCTACCAGTTGCCTTTTTACCGAAAACTACACAACTGTGACTGACCCATTTATCTGTTTAAAGTGCATCAAGTAGTTGCTGAATGGTAGACATACATTGTGACTGTCTAGTGCAGTGTTGAGCGTAATTTCTCGATATTGCAATGACAGAAATCTTAGAGAATCAACCTGAATGGTGAAACGACGATTATGTTGTATTCAAGACTTTAATATTGCCACTCTGCTCAGCTAAACAAGTCAATCCCCCTCTGTTTATTAAAATTAGAAATAACATCATTGTAAGACGCATATGTTAATATATGTTCTACCTATAAATAGAAATCTCATTCTGTATATTCTACAGATATCCTCAGAGTACAAAACGCTTCGTTTTGAAAGTGGGATATATTTCAACAAATAATTTTAATTCTTTTTCCACAGCTTCAGCAGAAAGTTTAGTAAGGAGGAGTCAGAAGGCCGGACACAGAAGGACTAGAACACAGTGAGTTTTCACCGAAGGGTTTTAAAAGAATATTTTAAACTATAATACTTTTATATGAATTTCGGCTTATGAGAAGCACTGATTGTACCAAAATTTATGAGTAAAATGCCTGTAAAAAAATGTTTCAGTACTACAGTTACCCTAATTTTTCGTGGCAGCGTCTGGAGGTCAGTCATACTTTATGCAATGGAGTTTCATCTCTTATACAACAAGATCTCAAATTCCTTTAGTAAAGTGAGCAAATTCAGTGGTCTTCATTCCTTGATCAACGAAACAATTTTCGTTTCACACGTATTCTTGACAGTCTCCTATAACTCTATTTCCTTTCCTATAAGCAATCTATGCATTCGTAATACTTTATTTACTTATGTTAACACAAACAGTTTACTACGTAGATGATCAGAAATGCAATACACTATGATATAAAGTGGAGAATAAGTCGAAACTCATTACAAAATATGAACAAACAGATAAGCTTTATCACAAAGTATATTTTAAGCGAGTGTTCTTCACTTCCTATTTCTTCCTGTACTAGGAAAACAGAACTAGAGCAGGATAGCCATACATTATGATCCTGAGGCGTATTTGAATATACGTCAAGCCAATGAGTTACCTGTTGTGTTTGATCCATATCAAGAAGTTGTGACTTAATAATAACACATGATTGACTTAAGTGTGTATTTGAAGAAGCCTAACAGAATAGTACGGGGTTCGACTCCTGGCCGGCGCACATCTCTGACCACCCCCCTCTTGTCGGCCGCAAGCCCAACAAAGAGGGGGATTGGGTATAAGGCACGAGGTTACGCGACCCCATCCCGTAAAAACACCACTAGTGGTGAAACTTCACAGCCTTAAGTTCAACTGAAAAAACGCAAAGGAATAAAATAAAAGATAAACAGAATGTGTTGCATCTGTTTGTGCACTGCAACAGAAGACGTTAAAGAATACAGGTTATCGTTGAAATGTTTATTTCGCATTAACAAAATACTCTAAATTTTACTTCCCCACTAGTCAAGTCATTTCATCTTGTCAATAAATAGATTATTTACAATGGTTTATTAAGAAACTGAGGTAGATTAGCAGTTGAATAAGTGGATTCCAACTAATTCTGAGCAAGATATCTTCAGATCTCCAGCTTTACCACAGCATCCAAATGCTGATGAAACCTTGGTTTTACTTCTATCATATAGTGTTAAGTTATTAAATGGACAGATGAACTGGGAAAAAATTATCGCCTAACATTTTGTATTGGTCGTAGTTGCTGCACTTCATATCGGTACAATGATATAAAATCAGGCAGGGTAATGTTAATTACTATTATGAGTTGTAAGGAGAGAAATGTGAAGAAAATCAACCTATATAATGGTTTTTAAAAAGTGCATAGGAAACTGAAGTAATAAAAATCCAAAGAGTAAGTGAACATTCGTACCACTGAGAATTGTTTTGAACGAACTTACGTGAATTTTTTTAATATTCCCTTTTGGTTGTTTAGAGAACGACTACGAAGTTCGGTGAATTGTTCTATCCACCTTCCACTCTAACTACTGTAAATTACTGATATAAATGGTTAGATGAACTCCAAGAAATATATAAACTGGTGATTCACATTTGTTACGTCGAATCTCTAACTTATAGTGTCACTTTTTCGTAACAGACCAGGATGAATATGGTCATGTAAAGATAGTATTTAAGAATCTGAAATAGCTTGTCTATTTAAATACTTATATAGTGTCTTAGATTGCCGTGGTAAAAATAACAGTTTGAATGATGCTTAATGAAAAGATTTGTTTATCCTTTGCATATCGAGAGATTTTTTCTGTTCAACATATTTGTCTTACCTTTTCTATGAATTCCCCACACAAAGCGAATCATTACCTACTTCGTACTATTGTGTTTTCCTGAAATATCTATTTCTAAGCCTAACACTTTCTCCACTTCTTTGCGTAACTTAAGTCCTAGTGAAATGAAATTGGCCGGAAATGCTCATGCATTTTATAAAAGTCTTCGCACCGATGCTCTGAAGACAAGACTATCAAATGATTCGAATGCAGATAATCAAAGTGAAAATTCTCTAGTGAGTGAAGGCTCAATAACACCTGTTGGACCTGCAGCTGCTGCTGCAATCGCCTCATCGCTTTATGGTTCTGGTAAGTTAATTTTCACCAGTTAACACGAAATATTATTAAATTCAAAACTTACTTCCTCGTAATTAGTGCATTCAGGAGCACCACTTCTGATTTCCGAAGGGAAGGTAACAATTCAAACAGCCAAAAAAATATGAAATACTTGCAAGGAAAACGGTGATAGCTAATAAGAAGTGTTTCAGAGAATAGTAATATTTTTATAAGCATTTAAACATCTCGACGGACTACCTTTATCAGCAATAGTAGACATATGCTAATTTGCAGTAGACCTTTAGGTTTATCAACTAAACTAGTTTATTTTCTATTTTAACAGTTCACTGTAATGATGGCGGACTGACAGTTATATTCCATTTATTCACATGAAAGCCACGTAAGACCTCAGTGACTGAGACGAAATTGAGGCATTATGAAAAGTTCGGTTTCACAGTTCATTTGAGACAATATTGGACCAGCAACCCACATTCCAGTAGTTTCAGTGCTGTTGCAACTGAGTTTTTTAATCCTTTTACAACAATGTCACCCCAAGAAAACGTCGAAGAATGTAGCAAACACTTGAAGGTTGAACAATAGTTTTCTCTTCACTTTACTTTTTTGGAAAGTACCAAAATTATTCTGAAGACTTAAAGAATCATATGTTGCCCATTTTAATAATGATGACGCCTTTTTAGTTTGGATTACTCCACATAAACCTTGATTTCATATGAGGTCTCACGGTCACAATAGTTTTACAGTTTTCACAGTGGCAAGTAATGATATATGATAAAAGTTTGTAGCAAACAGCTTTGAAATTCAGACTAACTTATCTCTCTTGAGATATGTTGATTTTATTATATTAGAATTAGTGTAATGCAGCTAACAGTTAAAATATTAACAGTTTACAAAAGATAGTAAATATAAATCACAAGTCTGTTTTCAATACGGTTTATATGGAACTACAATGATAGGTCTGAAACATGATCGTAATCCATAGCCTTGGCCTATAAAATTACGGTCCATCAGAAATAAACACGTAATCAGTTTTAAACTTACCAGGTCAAAATAAATGAGACATAATACTTCCTGACTTATCTAACGTATTTTAATCTTTTTTAGGTGCTCCTTATCTACACGCGCGTGTACGAGCACGTCAGGAATTAGCTACACTAATAAGAGTGCCAGCACCCAAGTTGCAAACCAATGAAAGGCTTTCTGAGATCGACTCTGCGATTGTACCAGAAGTGAGTGGTGATGACGAGCATAAATCACCAACTAGTCAGAAATCTGAGTTCCAATCAAGTCAAAGTAGAACTGGGCAAAAAGTTACAGGGACTATTGTGTTAAAGCCCAACGAATTTGAAGAAAAGTCTTCAGATGAGAAAAACTCTTTCCTTAAAATCACAAAGACAACATCGTCAGTGTTTGTGGTACCAGTAACCATAACAAGCATAAATACAAGCAAGAGAACATTAACCACACAAACATCACAAGCAGCTGGTGATACAACTTCAAATATTCCAGAAAAATCTAAAATTAATTATGTTTGATTTGCAAGTATTTTGTTTTGGAAAAGCCGCATTTTCAAATTATACACTTATGATTCACAAATTCAACGTACTGCTTTTTCATGTAAACAAGAATTACTAAAACTAACTGTATTTTCTTCGACGTCAAAATATTTCTGGATATTTTCAACTCTCGCTTTCTTTTCGAACTTATCTTGTTAGCGTTTCCATAAAAGTAACATTTTACATATTAACTCCCTGTATGTGTCTGTGATTAGAATAGAGAAGAGTAAAATGAAGTCTTAGTTGTGCTTTTGTCTTTTACTGGAACAGGTTCAATCAAGGACACACCTTACGTTAAAGTCCATACATTGTAGCCTAACCCTTCTGTATTCGATACACAAGGTATGCCGATTAGACATAAGCGCACAACCGGCAGCTGGAATAGGTTGATAATGTGAATTAGACAGACTATAGATTACTTTCTTCAATACTTAACACCTGACCATTATTGATAGAATATAATCACAAGAATAACAGGGATTATTGTTCAAATACTAACTACGGATGTCGGAACTCGCCAAGTAAACTGAATTGGAAGATTTAGTTTCCCGTTAAAAAAAGTCATTACGTTCAAAATCATGAAAAATAGTGTTGCCAAGGTACCCTGGATAAACACCCAGCAGATGTATTGCATTTTTCGGCTTCTAAACACCAGTTTATCACAAAACCAATATTTCCTAGTCATAAGAATGAAGAGACTAGCTCGTCAACATTTATTTCCTCGCAAAGACGATAAATTACTAATATCAGCAGTTAGAAACAACATGCTCGGCACAGACACAATACTCTTGTTGGCAAAGTCACCATTTTCCTCGAGTATTTCTTCACTAGATGTTTAACCGAAGACATGCGAGCCGGTGGTTCAGTGGTAGAATGCTTGCCAACAACCCACATAGTTCGTTTCCGACTTCTGAACGGCGGACACCTAAATCTCGCATGATCGGAACTCAAAAGATTGGAAAACGACAACATAACTTATTTCTGAATTGCCACACAAGCTTGTCTGATAACTTATTTAGAGCTTTTCAAGACCAGTGCCGTAGTCTGTAGACAACTGTAGGTGTCTGTTCTCCTGAATCTCTGGAACCAAGAATGATACAATTCAATGCCGACGAAACCTCAGCGAGGATAAAGAAATATTGTGTGGCTTTTACCAAATACATCACACCTGTCGTAAACGATATCCGACGAACGGTCATAGGACATGTGCACTGCGCAGCAGTTCGCCCTGTCCTATTTTATATCTGCGAGACGTGGCCGTTGAAAGTGAAACATATGAAGAAACTAGTCTTTGGAGGTATGGCAAGGTACTATCGAAGTCAGGCGAAGTGTTAGACAAAAAGAGTAGGTAAAACAATGGTTTCGAAGTTGAATCAATGGAGAAAGCTAGGTGTTACGTATGCCGAACCATAGCCTCCCTCGTCGATTAATGTTAACTGACATAGGATTTGGTCGGAAAAGAACAAGGGGTGGTCAAATCAGAACTGGTATGATTCCATGAAGTCTTTGACTGTCGGTTTCAGCCACGTAGTGAGGTAGGAACAGAAGCTAAGAACTAACGGCTTGAGACTATTAGTGAGATAACTCAAAATTGTTCTGTGGCACAGATGCATTTACTTTTTGCAATCGCCTAGATCAATTAGGTCCTCCTATTTCTCCATGTTCCTATTCTTTATCCCGTATGTTTCCAATCAATGTAGTTCTTTTTTCTACGTCAGTGTGCTACACGGAGTGTGGGAACTTGAATGGGTGCACTTGTGTAAAATCTTACGTTGAAAACTCAAATACTTGGAAAAAGATGCACGCCTAACGTTACTGATTAGGTCTTACTATATTAATTCCCACTACTGAAGCAGAAAATAATGCAAAATATGCATTTCAAAAATAAATACACAGCTATGTAAAACAATTCGGAGTTTCACAGTAATCACTTCATTTAATATAACATGTGGAAGTAGAGATCAGACGATTTTAGATAAATTAAAAGCGATAGCTAAGAAATAAATTAAAATGTGCAGTTAGTTTTAGAGAAATTATAAAAATGGACTGTTAAAGTACAATAAATACCACGTATATTAATAAATATGAACAAAGTAAAAGGATAATTAAAGAAAGCATACGTATAAAAACATTGGAATACCACTTTTGTAAAACCTAAGATCGAAGCAACTGAGTAGGACAAATTTAGTTATACATGATGGAACACTGATGTCAAAGTATCCAAAAATAATTCGTCACCAAAAAAACAAAGCTCAGTGTGGAATGAATGAAAACGCTAATAAAAATAGTAAAAAGCCTAGTCAGAAGTAACAAACATTATTCATACAATAAATTAAATAAAACCAAGCGGAATATTAGTGAAATATTAGTGAAAGATACATAAAGATACGGAATAACATACCATCCAATGATTAAATGCAAAGGATGAGATCATAATAATTTAGGAAAGTGACGTGCACAACAACATTTAGAAATGCAATGCTGATATTAATATATTTTTAAAAATTCTAGCTAAAAGCGAAACGTGATACGTGAGCCGAGTGGAAATCAGTATTAAACAAATGATGTGGATCAAAGGGATTCGTTGAAGAATGAGAGAATGGTGAATGGCACATACTCAAGTGCGATACGTTTGATGTTACTTTAGATCCTGGAGGATGTGAAATTAATATATGAGACAGGGGGATAGACTGATTCGTCACCACACGACCACAGTTTTCAAAGACCGAGGACTGGCCAGCAGTGCGCGAGAAAGCCGCAGACTCATGAGCCGCAGTTGGAAGAAGCATGGCAACAGTTGGACCCGAAAGACAGCGATGCCTCAAGTAGTTTGGTCGGTACTTATGACACCGATTAGGATCAGACTGGCAAGCGCCTACAAGATAACGAGGAGAATTAACTGCAGCATTGAACAAACCACGTGTACATATGAATTAAGCTACATAACTAGGATAAATACAAAACGACACCTTAAACTGAATTACGAATAAACGGATATTATTGTAAACCACACAAAATATTACGAATTCAAGAAACGTAAGGAAAGCTTTTTGGATATTTCACAGTACACTCCAGTAAATCCTTGGAATACACCACATGAAGATAGTATGCTCTTATGTTGCCTATCTGCTACAGTGAACCACTCACCTGGAAGGTTCAGGCTGAAAGTAAAATTAACACTTACAAAGTTCTAATAGAAAGTTTGAGTAGTGCATATCGTTATTACTTCTCTGCTGATTACTTGATTTTCCCTGGCGCTAATCATTTAATTTCATTACGAACACCATAACTAGTCTAAGTATTAGAAAAATCATTCACTACTTAAGATGAAAAACAGCTATAAAGTCTTGTGTCTATCTCTTAAACGACATTTTTATTGTCTGTTATTTATACTCAAAGTGCATAGCTAGACGTATATTCATAATAATACAGTTACGCATAACCTTGAAGAAAGACTAATAACGGCTGAGGTTAGAAATGATTCACTGAGTAATTTCTGGTAAAGTATGACCTGTGAGGAAAGTGGTCACAGGCAGTATAATTCGTGGGCACCGTTACATGTAAGCCCAGGTACAACAATTAAATAGGAACAGTTCCTCACACTGCCATACATGTGACGTATGCCAGAAAGATTTGTATACTGGTGTAGCAACTAATGACTATAAACAGGGAATTGCACATGGACAAGTATACTGTAATATCACAAGCCCAAAATCAGTCAGACCTCCCACATTAGGACGGAGAAGGCCTCCAGTATTACACAACCCAAAATTCCATGTACTTTTTAAGTAACAATAAATCTGACAATCATTAAAAAATAGGTTCATTCCATTTGTCGATTTTGAGAACACAGAAATGCCATAAAGAAGTCAACATAACTACACATACATTTAAATATAGAGTGAAGCGCTTCAAAATGCACATATGCCCGGACTTACATGAGTACACAGAGTATGGATACATCTTCAGCGATGAATTTCCCGAATTAGTTGTCACGGTGCAAGGTACGATATTGTGTTTACCAATGAAAGCAGGAGAAGCCTGTGACCAATCCGGAGTTTTAACACTTGCTAAGAGACACGTATCCTGGGCTATTTTACGACCATACTGAAGCTTTACATATTCGCGATCCGAAATGCATGGGCTGGCAAAACCATCCAGTTGCCGACGCATAACGACAAAGCAGAAAATAAAGCGACAATATATGGAGTAAGATTTGGAACAAAAAGGATAGATGGCAGTTACTAGGATCACTGCATAGTTGAAGACCTATCCCAACCATCCGCACCCCCACCAAACCAAGCGGGAAGTACCACTTGACAGATTTTAACAATTCGTACATAATAAGGCACATGATGAATATTGAAAAAATTCGCCTTCAGATTCTCAAATAACAACCCTATAAAATAAATTTCGGTATGATCTACTGTGGACGCTGCTGCCAAAAGTCCAGTTTTGACATGTTTTGCCTTATTCTTCCATATTTGTGAAGAAATATTCCTTGAACCCATTAGTCCACAGTAGCGGTGGTACTCTGTAATGACTTTATAGAAATAACCATAGCCAGTGGTATTAGACCAAACCTTTAATAACACATGTAACTGCATGGATTCATTATCTAATCAACGCTGGTGCGAAATTCGGTGTTCGTTTGGAGAAGATCAAGGGAACTCACGAGTGGTGCATAGGAAGGCAGGTGAAACGTCTGCGATTTGGCCAAGTCTTCATATTTACTGATGCTGCAGTTATTGTTATATCTACATGATTGCCATAACGCTACTTTTAGACGACAGTCAATGGTGGACTTCGGTGAACTCGTCAATCTGGTGGCACTCAGTTATGCACCACAACTTGACACGTTATAATGTTGATTTCGGCCAATAATTCCAGTTCCTGGTTAGGAAAACATGCATATTGGTTTGGCAATATATATCCTGAAATAAAAACCCCACTTTAAAGTAGTATTCTTCGTGTTTTAATAGATGTTGCTCGGTCAACATCGACTTTGAGGAGGCCTTTTGACAGATTCGATCGTGAAGCAACTTGATGGTCATCTCGACACTACCGGTTACAGTGCTGAGAACATTGATAGACCTGATGCAGCAGCTGCATGATGATGACCCATGCCAAATGGCCCATAAAATTGAGTATACTGAAGCGTTTGAAGTGAAGAAAGAAGTGACACAAGGATAAGATTTTATTTTGATAAATCACACAGTGTTGTACAGTAATATTAACTGAAGACGTTTCGAGCATAAACTATTGCTCATAATCATATCAAGTTGATATGATACTTATACTTACATCAAGTGACACAAGGCTTTCCATCATCATCAACAACATTCCTAATCATGGTTGACTGGACCATGTGACTGATCGTCTGCGATGAGAAGATAGGTATACTCTGAATCGACATGAAGACTACAGAAGACTGATATTTTATGGATAACTTTTGCATTATGTTGCTCAACCTCGGAGATTCACTAGCAGAAACCGGCAAGCTGACTAGTGAGTTGACAAAGACAAAAATTAAGATGAACAAAGAGATGAGAGATACGATGAGAATACGGAGCAACCAACGACACCAATGATCAACAACGATAGTAATTTCAAAAGGTTTATCTATTCCCATCGCTTTGTTGGCATTGTTCTGACTAGAAAGATGAAAATGTCAACAGCATGAGTGGTAGAGTGAGACAGAAATTCACGGATCTGAAATCAACATGGAAACCTACAGCACTTATCAAAAGGAACAAGATTTGACTTTCCAGAGCTAGTATTCATCCGTATACTCCAGATACTTGGTAGGTGAGTTATCGAGAGCATTCCAAATGAGCTTCAGACTTTCATCAACAGCTTCCTCCCCTGCTTCGGCGGTGAACGTCAGATCGATGTTCGAAAAGAACAAACTACAAGGAACAAGCAGTCAACAAGCAAAAGGAGAACCCTTGTCCCAATGAATATGAGAAAGGAAATGATGCATGCACCTAGGGGCCTTCAGGTGACAACACATGCAAGGTTTTTGGGCGAAAACTAAGTGGAAAGTGACAAATTGGGCAAACGAAATGTGGATGATGTGCCGAATTTCATCTTAATAGGAAATGAAAGATTTTAAGCAAACTTAGGGTTGGTCAAAGTTATGACAAGCAGAGTACAGTAGATATGTGGAGCTAAAGCTCTGTTTTCCTCCCATGATATCAGAAGTGGGCTGGTTGAGAATCACTCGATTTCCTTATATATATCACTTGTCTAAATTGTATACGTTTACTAATAAATAAGGTAGTGGAGTGCGGAAAATTCACTGAACTACCGTAATACGTCACAATTCCGATGATCTAGTGAGTTATTACCGGAAGTTCACTTAAAGTTCACCTAAAGCAGCACTGCTATGATATGCGAATGATTAAAATGCGGCAAACATCACTATTTGTTATTTAATTCAATTTGGATTTTTCCTTTGAACCGAAATGTTCGGTCTTTGTTGACATGTCAGCTCCTTGTGAGGATGCCCCAATGATGTCTGACTCTGTCTGTCTGAGGATTTGATTTGCAGTAATTTGGTGGATGGTGACTAGCAGTGGAATCTAGGATGCACATTTCATCCTATTTGGGACTGACTCGTCATCTGGATGTACATCCCCCAGCTGGAAAATCATCGCTCACTGGGGAGTGCAGATACATCTGGCTGACGGTTCGGTCCCAAATGGAATGAAATGCGCATCCTGGATTCCACTGCTAGCTACCACCCAACAAATTACTTCAAATCACTGTTTGTAATCTACTATATATATCAAAGTAAGAATACAAAATGGAGAATTGAACGACTGCGACTTTAGAACAGTCGACTCACACGAACAGGCAGTTTGGCATTAAAGGAGACATAAACGTTAGGCGAAATAAGATAAGGAACAGGCTTTCCATAACGCAACAGTAGAGACTAAACATGATGTAAACTAAAGGAAATCCGATGACGAATACGTAAAAGTAATGTTATTAGACTGTGAGTTTGTGAAAATGAGTTAAATTTTATTTTTCTATGTACTCCCTTGTTTTCTTGCGACGAACATGATGTCGGACTGGTGTCGAAAGTGAATCAGATTTTCAAATCTTTCACATCCCTGAACAACATTCATTCCGCTGGTAACTGCATTTTTCTGTGATAGACATCAACTGTATATGGATCTGGGCAATATTCTAAATTAACCATTTACCATCTGGCGAACATTGCTAATTGTTTTTACTTGAAAACATGAACTTTGTACAGTATGAGCACGAGGCAGAACACTGCACAAAACAAGCCAACAAAAATAAAAGACTGAGAGAACGAAAATATATGAGATTATTCAAATCAGCATTCATAACTTCGTCTTACTTTCAGAAAGAGATGGAAAGAGCCAATTGTAACATTCTCCCTATTGATTTCGATTTTGAGCCATATACGATAATGTCTTTAGTCCCTAAGTTTCATGCACTCATAGACCAACAGATGATAACCCAGCACTACTGTCCTTTATCTCACGGCGTTACATAATGGGCTGACTATTACTCAACCTTTCTAATCCCGTCCTAGGGCTAGCACGTATTGTAGGACTAAAATAGTAGCATGCATAAACCAATAAAATAACTAATATAAAATTGATCACAATGTATGATCTCGGAATTAATAAAACGATGACGCCACCGGATGCAAGCAACCCTGAGGAGACAATTAGACACGCAAAGTCGCTAAAGGTCCTGAGTTCAGGGGCCAATGAATGGGCATATGGCAAGAATGAGCGCAACAAAGAATTGCAAACTCGACGTTTGACGGCCAGAGAAACAGTGTAAGAGAGCCAGGTGGGTCCCAGGTTGCAGCATGCCGTCCTGGGTTTTACTATGTGACTAGAAATTTTATCCGTCATGTCTCCACCAGCACACACAACTACTCACATAAGTGGACGCGACTACTTCGTCTGCCAAAGTGTGTGACGCTATGAACCTCTATTAGTTTTGAATATATACTTGAAGGGAGTGGTATATTTACTATAATCACCAAGTGATTATGGATAACTTACGTGGCCTGTTATCACACAGCAAGACGATATCATTTAAAGACTGGGGATTAAGACGTTTTTTTCTAGACAATTAATCTTAATACCACCACATAACATATTCTAAGCTATCTTTAAAATGTCATCGATGGCGAAATGAAAGAGAAATGGTTAGATAGGAAAACTGGTCTAACCGCTGGGTTTAGAAATGGTGGTAGCTCATCATCCACCTGTACTTTACATGAGACGTTCTGTTATTGGGCTATGACGATGTTGATAAACTCTGAGCGAACACCTATTTAACAGATACTTCTAAATAGCATTCTCTAGCAACAAATACGATTATCGACTTGCAAGATTACAATTCAGACAGCTATTCAAGAAGGAGTAATAGTCCCATATACACCGCCATAGACAGCGGATAGCAATGTGATCTATTTGAGTATGCATGAGTGGCGAAGGGATGTCACTATGTGGCGCTGTGCCGAAAGTTAGTGGTGGTTAGAAATAAGTTGTGATTTGTACAGAGCTGCAGAAGACGGTCTTAATTGTTTGGTCTGAGATAGTTTAATGCCTACTGATTATCCAAACAGCTACCATTTGTCCTTAGACCCCTAACTCATACAAAAAGGTTCCCAGCTAGCCCCGTGATATATCAAGCTTGCTTGTTCAGGATCATTCAGTTGATGTTGCAATCCATTTAAAGATAGGCAGAGATGGCAAAAGCATTGTACACTTAGCATTCACCACTCTGAGGGTGATGTAAGAGAACACGGCAGTCTTAAGTGTCTTGCTTCAATTTTCATTCTTTTATGTACATACTATGGTCGAAGTCTGACTTCGAAAGGTCGAGTCATTAAGGGGACAAACCTCGACATAGATTATGAGTGTTGACCCAAGTCTTGATCCATGGTTAATAAAAGGATAATAACATCACAAATTTGCTGTTGATAGCAGTCGAGGTATCATCATTCATATATCCAACATGAATCAGCGGTTTAGCTGAACATCTAAGTAATTCACACCTTTGTTGACTACAATAATTACCTCACCAGTCATATTTACTTCATTCACTGTGAAAATCAGTGAGAATAGAACTCACGGAAGTTTGGCTTCTAATGCCTTGAGATCTAAGCATCTCAGTTATAATGTTTTATCTACGCTTCATAACTAAAAAGTGGTGTGATTATGAACTACACCACAGCTTTGAATAGAGAACAAGCAGAATTCGTAGCCGATTTCAAGACATCGGATAAAACATTTTTATGCAAGCTAAACTGTGATAGCTGTAACATGAAGCTAAGACAATGCGACTGGTATTCTTTTCAGCTTTTCAGATGAACATAATTATGTATTCATCTACTTCTTAAAGATATCAACTGGCACTTTAAACGATATAACACATTTACGTAAGATTTTAGACACGAGGAAAGCAATCATGGGGGATATCACGAACAATCATATTCGAGATATTAGTGGTATTCCTCATTTACATGCTTCTGTATAGATATCTGTGACAATGAGTTTGCAAAAATGAGTTAAACTTTTGTAGCACACGCCACTTTATCCTCACAGAGCAAGGAATAAGCAACCAGATATTTAACTGGCGTTTAAATGCTTTTGACCTGTTGTTCTAGTATGGTACCAGTTACCAGTCAATTAGTCTATCACAAACATGTTGCAGGCGAAATACTGGTAAGAAATGTTCAAGCAAATATAGGGAGACAGTAAATTATTGCAGAAAAATAGACAATCTACCGAATACCTTACATGTAAGGAGAGAGCCCTCAACCACTGCCTTATGCTATGGAGGCCTGTCGTAAAATATTTCCTGCCCTTGCACCATATCTTGCTTCATGGAGAGATACAGAGGCAGAAACTTGAAAGCAGTAATAACATTAAGTCTAAAACAGTAATGCCAGTCAGTAGGCGCAATAAGCATAGGAGGTGTATGAAGAGGACATATGTGAAATCTTTGAGTTTGTAGACTCGAAAAATGATGAGGCCTTCATGAATATCTTCTCCAAGGAGTGGGCAGATTGCATCTGTGACCTGCCTATCCCACCAGCGTACAATATTTTACGTTACACAGTCCTTGTTCGTTGTTCCAGTGCATCTGCCAAACATACCGTACCAGCCCTATTTTACCAGATGGGCTACCGAAGGGAAACTTGAGCATCTAACAGATAATTAACAGACAAACTGGGATCAGAAATGCTACCTCGAAAGGAGATAACAGACATCCAAACGAGGATGATCAGCCAAGAACTCCAGAACCCATGAACACTCTTAAACTAGCAGTCTAATCAAAACTTACAGTAGAAATCAATGTCGTAGTGCAATTTACTTGTTGACACACTGCTGGTAATAACCTTGAGGCAGTATTTCGAAAGCCTGTCATCCAGCGGCATAGCTCTTCAAACCTTAGGAGAAATAGGGGTGACAGGCGTGAGTATTCTGTGACTGTGTTCAGTATTCCCACTCGTAGTGCTAGCCTATTGGCTAAAAGTGACCTATTGGACAAACTGTCGTGGGAAGTCTTTTGCCACAGATTCGGATAATGCTAGCTAAACTATGAATGTTTTGTGGGGAAAATTCTCCACTTAATGATAAAATCTTACCTACACTGTCATCACGAACTAAAACAAGGAGGTGAAACAGATGTTGTTATCACATATGTTGGTTGTTAGCGAATAATTAGCAACACCAGAGGAGTTCCGCTAGGTGAAAGATGAAGCCGAACCTACAACTATGGTTGTACATAGCATCAAAGAACTGGTCACTGGTGGGAAAGGGAAAAATCATCGTCACAATGCGTAATAGCGGCAGTTTGCAAAACTAGAAATAAGTTGAATTGTGACATTTGGTATCGGCGGGCAACGTTGCCTACTGCATCACACACACTCCATATACTCCTGCTTATAGCATTCAACTTCGGAAGCCCAGTCACATAACGATGCCCTATGAGCAAAGTAATCAGTTAAAAGAAACTAGTGAAGCATTACCTATTCTGAGTAAATCAGCACAACAATAACAGAGACAAAACAACGTGGCGCCACGAACCCCACCGTGATTAATCGTAGGGCGAAATGAAATCACTTTCAACGACAGTAAAATACCTCAAAAATGTAGAGAGGCTGATTATAGTTTAACTGGATGACTTGCGAAACACCATACGAAATGGGATAAAACATAAACCACGACCACTGAACAAAATACCTGCGCAGTGGGGAAAAACACCAAATGCCCCAGGAGGAAGCTGACTGAGCCCGCGACCGTATATCGTATAATAGGCAGTCATTTCGAACGGGACATGGCTGTAATTCAACATGGGAACCTGGAAGACAATCACGGATAAGATGTTGATGTACAGAAGGGACAGACAATAGGGAGCCAAAAGTGGATATAAGCAGCCAGCTCAAGTCAGAATTAGCCGCCTATGGAACCCTGAACGAGCTCCCAGAGAACGGCTAGCGTTGCAAGAGTGTGCATGACTGGACTGAAGAAGAAAGGGACCCGTGTTATTAATTTGCTGGGAGTTTGGAGCCAGAACATTTTAGTCCACGTCCTATATGTGGACCCTGCCTAGGCATTTTACTCGATGTCCCACAAAATCCCATCATGGAAAGAGTTGAAATCTGGAGTTTGTGATCCACCGGTATCATAGACTTGGCTATACCTAGGGGATACGGAGTCCTGTATTGCGGTGAAACCAGTAGGCTTCGTATAAGGAAGGGCTACCATAAGGGTGTAACAATCGATAATTCCAGGCCCCTAGCATTCTTGATCTATATAAACGGCCTTACAGATAACGCAGCTTCTGTGCGCACATGATGTAAACCTGTGAAGGGCAATGGGAAACACGACTAAGCTACAGGATAACCTGACCGGATTGGAGAGCTGAGCTACGGAAAATAGATTGGCTTCCAAAATTAATGAGTGTCGAACGATGTTTATCCATACACCAAAAGAAGAAAAATACTTATAGGGTTTATTTGGAGGCAATCTACCTCAAACTGTGACGGAAAGTGATCTAGGGCTTCGGCTGACAGGTAAATTACACTTATGCAAGGCACTCAACCGTAGGAGTATTCACTCCTCGGGCTGTTAATACAGATGTATAAAACCTGTCCGTGGTCACATTCGGAAGCCCACACCATCACTGTCTTTTATTTGTTTAGCTTACCCACTCTCTAAATCCTCCGTTATCTCACCCATCAGGGCTTCCTCCAGAATGTTTGTATCTTTTCCAGATGATATGAGATTTTCGGTCCCAGTAAAAATACTGCCCTGATAGAAACCATGGATCCCACAAACAAAGCAATATAACCCTTTTTATTGAGTCCAGAAAATCTACAGCAGTCAAAGGGACACACTGTACTGAGATAAGCAAAAGACACAGAACCGTTTCAAAAAGACAAAATGCCAGAGCCAAGAAACTATAACGTATATTCAAGCCCAACAAAATATATCGGATCGAAGCCATTTTCTCAAAAGAAAGATGTGGAAAGCCCATTGGCACCACATGTGCATCTCTCTGTAGAGCTCGCCATCAAATATTGGCATGTTAAACTTCAGTATCTGTCATATAATATCATTATTTGAGATTCAGAACTTCATTAAGTCCTCAATCAAAACAGACCTATATAATAAGCACTAATCAATGTTTTATTTTCTCTAATTGCAAGAAGATACTCGGGACTCAACTGTCTGAATCAAGAGATACAACAATTGCAGGATTTAAACCCTAGCAAAGGCAAGAAAGACAGTTAGACTCGAAGACTAAACCCCCGCACTTTTTAAAACTGATTCTCGTGGAACAAACGTTCTCTGCATATCTCGTGTTCTGTTTTCATTATCTGTGTGCCTGCCGTTTTACTTGTTACAATTACACTTTCTTGCTAACGTATGTAGCTAACCGTTTCAATTAGCAGTATATTTGTGAATGGAGACGGTACACCCAACTCAATATCAACCATATTCTTAGGTTCCTGCAACAAAATAGGTGCTGCAAAACAGCTGATCGGAAAACTTACAATTGAGTACAGGTTGCCAGCAAGCTGCAAGGAGACTTTTTGAAAGCCAGTCGCTGAAATGTTTGCGAAGCATACTCCGTATACCAAATAATCATCGCACGAACCATACGTTTAGGCGTCCTGCCACACAAACTATACGTCCATATTTGGGAACAATATCAAACAAGAATTCTTGTGTAAATTCACCCAATAAAGGTCAGCTGCATTTGCCTAGACAACTAGCCCAACTCGAATCAACGAAACTGCGCAAATGCCGGCAAGGTGAAGCAGGTGGCTCCACTTCACAAAGGGTCTATGCCATATTATTGCCCCTGCTTTGCTTGTTAAAAATTGGTGTCGGAGGTGCTTTAAGCTGTCTCAACATGAAATCTGACTCATAAGTACCTTTCGCAATATGCTTTGCCCAGAGAGCCATCACATATCCTTCAACCACAACACAATCCTCCTGTGCGAGGACCGCCGCCTCTGGACATTAACAGTGTCTACGAGTTGTGCAAGTTCCAAATGGAATGTCTCCTAACAGGTCTCTCTGCCCTCAATGTCAGTACATCCAGACCATGATAGCATTCAGTAATGCTGTTTTTCATCGTGCACTTGCTTCGGGATTCTTTTTATGCAAGAAACTCAACGACAACTGGCGCATATTAGATGAGGGCTTTGCAAAATCCCAAGCCCCTCTGCGTATTTGCATTCCTTCCTAAGCCGCCATCAAGGATTGGAAGAGATGGTTGCCGACTACCTTCACTAACTCCTTGAAATTGCGTCCCACATCTTTCCATCTCGTTCCAGAGCGAGTCGTGGTGAGGCTATTTGTACCCACTTCGCACAAGGCCTCCTACCATACGAGCTCGTTTCAACTATCCCGCAACAAAGTGAAATCCATCTCAGAGGCACTCGAGGTAGTCAGACGCTTCGAGAGTGTTGGACATATCCTTTCGCCAACCGCCAGAATGACTCGCCACACGTTGGGAGCCGCTGAACAAAGAAATGTTCATCACCTCTGTCTTCTGTGTATTCACCCAAAATCCTTCCTTTCTTTATGCTTCTTCTGCTAACTTGGTGCATTTCACTTGCATATCTTCCAGTTAGTGGGAAGTCAGATATATATCGTCAGCGAAATCCAGATCCTCCAAGTGTATTGTGTGGGCCCATTTTATGCCTGACTCTTCATTTCCCGCTGTTTGTCGCATCATCCGGTCTACCGCAATCAGGAAAATCATTGAAGATAGTAGGCAGCCTTGTCTTACTCCTGTCTTCACATCGAAGGATCCCGTGAGTTTCTTGTTGTGGATTAATCGGCATGCAACAATGTCATACAAACGTTGAACGAGATTTATAATTATTGGCGGCACCCTTTAGTAGCGAAGTAGCTGCTGAATTACCTTTCAATCGGCGCTGTTGAAGGTCTTTTCAAAGTCAATGAAGTTGAGATAGAGAGCTGACTGCCATTCCAAGCTCAGTTCAATGATGATCCGTAGGGTTGCCATTTGAACGATGCATGACTTGTTTTTCCTAAATCCAGCTTGTTCCAGTTGAACATTTTCATCCAGGGCATGTTTGATTGTATCCAGGATGATGCGACTTACTATTTTGTTTGGGATAGACAGGAGCATAACGCCACGCTAGTTCTTGCATTGACTTAAGCCTCCTTTCTTTGGCAGCTCGAATAGGTAGCCTTTCTTCCAATTCGCAGGTACCTTACTCTCTTTCTGTGTCCTCTTCAGCAGTGGTGTCACCAAGTCACCTTATGTCTCTGGGTCCATTTTCGATGATTCTGCTGGTACTCCGTCTAGTCCCATTGCTTTTCCAGTTTTTAGCATCTTTATTGCCTTCAGGTTTTCTATTTTCGTCAGAGAGTTGATGTCCACCGGTAGTTCTGCTTCCACTGTTGGTATTATTAGGCGCATTGCAGGTGGCGGACGATCTAGAAGTCTTTTGAGAGACACTTCCCAATGTATCCTTATTCAGTTAGAGTTTGAAAGCCCCACTCATTCTTGAGGGTAAAATTCATGGAGTGGACATATTTTTTCTGGTTGATGCCGGCGCCTCGTCCTCTGTTGTCCGCACAGGGTTCGTTCGGCGACTGGAGGCCAACCCCAAACCACTCGCCAATCAACTGCAGTTAACTGCCACCAACGGAGCCCATGTCAAGGTATCTGATTTCGTAACCCTTCCCATGACCATACAAGAGTTCACCTGCACTCATTCTTTTACCGTGTGTGATGTAGCACGATGGGACGTCATGGTGGGTGTTGATTTTTTAACGGCTCAACACTTTTTCATTGATCCAGGTTGTCTTCGAATTCGATTTCGGACACAATTTCGCGCTTAGCGTGTCAGCTATTCGCAATCAGTATGCTAATGCCTGTATCCTACCCCATTTCACTACGGTGGACATCAGTGCCAATCCCCGCCTCAACTCAAAAGACCATGTCGACAATCTAGCGTTGCCACAAGAGTAAAGTGACGTTGCGGGGCTAACTTGTCCAACACGAGATCAAAACAGGGGATGCCGCCATCAAAATGGTTGTACACGATGTTGCAGAAAGAATGACAAAACCATTTACCTCACCGTGGGCATCCCTTATTGTTCTCGTTAGGGGGAAAGATGTCTCCTCTCGTCAGTGTGTTGATCATCATCTCCTAAATGCAATCATGCAACGAGAATCCTTCCACTTACCTTGCATAGACGTTACACCGGATGCCTTGTGTGGGTTCAAGTGTTTCCTTACTTCAAACCTGCCTTCCGGCTATTGGAAAGTAGAAATTCGTCTCTAAGATCGACCTTAAGCTGCCTACGAAGCTGCATGAATTCGAAGTTATGCCATCTGGCCTCTCTAATGCCTCGCTACTCTTCAACGGCTCACGCAGACAGTGCTCGTGGGGCCAGTCCCTAAACAATGCCTCATTTACCTGGATGACACCACCGTGTTTGGGCAGTAGCTCTAAGAGAACCACGCCACACTCCAAGCAGTATTCCAAAGTTTCCGTGAGATTAATCTCAAAGCCTCTAAACGTCATTTCCTGCAGAAGTCTGTCACACTCCCAAATCACGAGATTACTTTACAAAGAGTAAGCGCAGAGAGAAGCAAGGCGCAAGCGATCTGAACTGGTCCACCTTAAAATCGACCGCAGATATACGCACTTTTATGGGGTTCGCTCCATACTACCTGAATTTCGATCACAATTTCCTTCATCAATCAGCGGAAAAGAGACGGAAATTTGATCGCAATAAACAGTGTCAGGTGGCACTCAGTACGCTGAAAAAATGTTTAACCTCTATCCCTGTCTTAGCGTTTCCGGATAAATAGCCTGGAGATGGCCCCCTTATCCTGCATGTTGACGCCAGTGCTCAGGCGGTAGGAGCTGTCCTGTCACAGATGACGCCTGACGGGCAGGTGCACACGCTAGTCGGATGCTGGACAAGAGAGAAACATGATACTCTACGACTCGCTGTGAGATGCTGGCTCTTATGCATTTGCTCACTTATTTTCGCCATTACTTATTGGGGCTCAAATTTAGGGTCCGAACTGACCACAAAGCGTTACAGTGGTCCCAGAAGTTTCGTGATGCAGAGGGCCAACTTGCCCGCTGGCAAGAATGTCCACAGGAGTTTGATTTCACTTGTGAATACCATCCCGGAAAACAGCATGCTAACACAGATGTTCTCCCACTCCTGCCTAATTCTAAACCATAGTAACTGTATTACTCGGTACTGCAGCTGATACTGACTGACCCTCCCAGCAAGAGGCGGACGCGGATATAAAACCTGTCTGGTTATGACAACAGCATAGCAACAGTAAGCCGACGTATGAGGAATTACGAGATCTACCAGCAGCAACGCGATGCATCTGCGGTAAAGGGGACCTGCTTCAACTAATAAATGATGTCCTCCACATAGTGGAACCGAATTCCCACCCACGCCTCCTAGTTCCGGGCGTCAAAGTGCAGGAGCTCATCAGTCAGGTATACCACCAACTTGGGCACGCTGGTCGACACAAGGCGAAACACGCCATCCGTCAGTGTATCTGGGAGCCGTTGCTTCATTGGGATGTGGTCGAGTTTTTCCGAAACTGTGACCTCTGAACCCGGAACCAGTAGCCTATACAAACGCCCAGAGCGCCCGTTATACGCATGCCAACCGGAGCGGCGAATCGGCGTTTCGGAATTGGTATTATGGGACCACTTCTAATCTGAAAATGATGTAAACGAAATCTTCTAGTGATAATAATAATAACAATAGTATATTCTCATCTTTTACATGAGGGACGCCAGTTTACAGGCATGGCTGATTATTTCACGAAATGGTGTGAGGTGGTACCGTTGCAATAACAAGATTCAAATAGCGTGGTAAGGGCATTCATCGACAACTGGATTACTCGCTTTGGTGCCATCCAATCATTGCATTCCGATCATGGTGCTGCTTTCATCACAGCTGCAACGTATTTGGTATTCGGAAGACACGTAAGACTGCCTATCACCTATAAGGAGATGGTTTGCTGGAATTAATGGAGTAATCAAGAATATACTAGGAGCTTTCCTTAACCGCTTGTCAACTGACGCCTGGGGCGATACACTACTTCAATGCATCCTTACCTATCACTTCCGTCCCTTCCTTCGTGGGTTTCTCTCCTGTGTTACTGTTGTACGGTCAAGAAATACGTCTCCCCATTGAAGCTGAAGTACCCCCCTTACCCTTCGGAAAAGTCGACTATGCTGCTTGTGTCTGGCAATCACGTAACCGTTTGGCCACCGCCTATGAAATGGCGCACACTCAACAATAGTCGTCAAGCTATCATCAGAAGAATGTGTATCATCGTTTCCTTCGTGGACCATGAACCAGGCTCAAAATTTTATTCCCCAAGGCAGGGGCCCTTCGAGATTGTGTGGACATGCCCCTCCGCAACTTACTTTCTGAAAAACCTTGTACAGCCGAATGCCGATGTTATTCCTGCCCAATGCAATCAACTTAAGCAGCACCGCACCTTTTCCTCCAATAATATTCTTCTCTTCAGCAAGCCGCCAACTATCTATGTGAGGTTACAGCTGCGGGGGTGCAGGCTACCCGGTTTTGCAATTCCGCACTGAGGACACTGCCTCCAGAGGAGGAGGGCAGTGTGACGAACAAAACCTATATAATAAGCACTAATCAATGTTTTATTTTCTCTAATTGCAAGAAGATACTCGGGACTCAACTGTCTGAATCAAGAGGTACAACAATTGCAGGATTTAAACCCTAGCAAAGGCAAGAAAGACAGTTAGACTCGAAGACTAAACCCCCGCACTTTTTAAAACTGATTCTCGTGGAACAAACGTTCTCTGCATATCTCGTGTTCTGTTTTCATTATCTGTGTGCCTGCCGCTTTACTTGTTACAATTACACTTTCTTGCTAACGTATGTAGCTAACCGTTTCAATTAGCAGTATATTTGTGAATGGAGACGGTACACCCAACTCAATATCAACCATATTCTTAGGTTCCTGCAACAAAATAGGTGCTGCAAAACAGCTGATCGGAAAACTTACAATTGAGTACAGGTTGCCAGCAAGCTGCAAGGAGACTTTTTGAAAGCCAGTCGCTGAAATGTTTGCGAAGCATACTCCGTATACCAGAAACCAGACGCGAGGTAAATTTAAAACGCGATAGCGTTTATCCTCACACCTATCCTAACCCTTCGTGCGACGATATTGTGGTTTTCTGCTGATGTCAGAATGATTTATTTTGTTCACTAATTTAGAAATACTTTTCATGCTATATCGCTTTGTAGATGACTGTCCAGCGAGCCCAAAATCGCAACAAGTATGCGAATAAAAATCCAAGTCAGTGTGATGATAGTGTAACAATATACTATCAAAAGTACAGTAATGAGTTATATTAATTAAACGGTTGCTTGAACATAAAGATAAAGTTCACGGCTACAAATTAATAATATAATCCACAGAAGCGTTCACTGCTGGAGTCGTGTCTACTGGTAGAAGCTGTGTACCTATTGTAAAATAGTCTTCGATTGAGGATAAGAGGTTCCTGCAAAAATCCAAAGTATACAAAAAGTTTATGAGTGAAGTAAGAAGACAGCATAGACCGCTGAGAAGACGGAACGACCAACAGTATACTGTATTTTAGATTGTACCCGGAGGTTATCTATATTCCAACATGAATCGTTTAAACAAAAGTCATGTACAGTGTCTATAATTTCAATATCGCTTGCGACTAATTGGTACCCAACTGTAGAAGTTTGTCAACTGACCGTTCCATGTAGGTTTTCTGTGTACTGATCTGTTCAAGGTACCATCGGTTTTCTTACTTAAACAAACGTCCAGAAAGGAGATCGTCTCTTTGGTTTCTACTTCGATTGTAAATTTGATGGAGGCGTGGCAACTATTGAAAACTTGAAGAACAATTGTTATCGCAGATGACGAAAGTATCATCAACATACCTTTTGTATAAGAAGAATTTTTCGATGATTGCTTTCAGCGGACCGTTTTCCAAACTTGCCATGAAAATATCAGCCAGCACCGGACCCAAAGGTGATCCCATCGCCACGCCATCTTGTTGTCTATAGAGGTTCCCATTGAATGTGAACTGGACATTTAGGGTACATCTGAGTAGGAGTTCTTTTAGCTTGGTGGTAGGTATTCCAATATTCAGGTTGTTTTCTTCCAAGTATTTGCATAGAAAACAAATCGTCTCAGTGATAGGGACGTTTGTAAAGAGAGACTCGACGTCGAGTGAAATCATACGTTTGTCTCCCACCTTAACATCTTTGATACAATCGATGAATTCAAAAGTATCTTGAAGAGAATGTTTTGAAATTCGTTCTCTAACAGGTTGTAGGAGTTCTGCTAGCCATTTCGCTATTGGATGATACGGAGATCCCGACATGTCCAAAATAGGGCGCAGTGGAAGACCCTGTTTATGAGTTTTTGGCAATCCGTATAGTCGGGGTATTATTGAACCTGTAGGTCGAATGCTCTCGAAGACATTTTCAGAGATAACTTGATCAGTTTTTAGCTTTCTTAGTTACAACTTTGATTATTAATCACACATTTTAATTTCTTTATTATTTTGATGATGTAATCAACAACCCACACTAACTGTTATTTTGATTTTGATTTTGACAAACCTAATGTACACACACACACACACACAATTAATTGTATATATTTGCGACTGTACAGCTAAGTGAATGAATTCGCCGAAAAGAGACTCTTCACTGAACTAATTTGATAAATAATTGCCAGCATCGCATGGCGCATTTCGCACGTCCATAATTAGCCTTGATGGCACCTCAGGTTTGTGTACTTTGTGTAAACTGTACAATCTTGTTGTGTATTTGCTCATAGTTTTGAGTACCCCGTATAACGTAAAAAGACTTAGGTCAATAAATAGTATTCTTAGTTTTTATCAATAACGTACAGTTAATTAGTGTTTTTACCTTATGCACCCATGTCGGAAGTATTTTTCCATCCTTTAGTTTCTTCAGACTTCTGGTGACTTCATTATCTGTCTTCCTTTTGATTCATATATACATCTAGGAGTCTCCATCTTATTGATTCGATATTATTGAAAAGCAATGTTGTTATAGACAACTATTCCTTAACCATTATGAACAATTTCGGGTCCATTTCAACAGGTGGGACGTAATTCCCCTTACTTTAGGCATTATTCTGAAGTAGACCGAAAGTTCCTGAAGGGTGTCATACCATACATATCAACTATCTTATGTGTCCACAACTACTAATGTACGCACTGTGTCACATAAAAAACCATATTCTTCTATCAACACAACTATCTGCTGACATCAGAAGTCAGTGAAATTTGAAAGACGTATATTTGAAAATAATGAAAAATACATTTAAAAAGTTTATACACGACAAATGCTTCACAGATCACTCAAGTTATTTGAAGTCAGAAACTAGGCTTTTTCCTCATACTCCATGTTTTATATGTCTCAGTGCAAGATGGTGTAAAAGCAATGGAAATGAAAGCTGTTAACACACGGGGATTTTGATTTGCAGTAGGTTATATCTACGCCCACCGATGGAACTATCGTTGAAAATATGCTTTGACATTTTTCATGGTAGAGGGTGATACACTCGTGGTCATCAACGGGTTAGCAGATGCAGACAAGCTGAAATGTAACATTGTTAACAAAATTTCACTTACTTTCCATTGGCGTTAAACCCAGGTGGCTGTCGGAAACTAGGGGTTTCGAAATAGAACTCCTTATCTGGCAAAAGTCTAGGTGAGTATTCTAAAGGTACTGCATCAACTACTAATTTCTCTGTCAGCTTCCTAATGCTGTGAATATTAGCTATGAATTACAGCTTACTGACTCACAGGCCCAGTCCTCTCCGGTGGTAATTGCATAGGTGGTTCGACTACTGATTCTCTGAAATGATCTAAAAATGAAGGTTAATTTAAAAGCAAATACCGAAGAACTCCAACATTTTGAAGTTGTAAGTCTGTGAACCTACCGCAGACTGTGAATGTGACTTCACGTCTGTGAAGGAATATGACTTTGGGATGATCAAACTATTACCAGACAACCACATCTCTGATAGAATCATTACCTTATTCATAGAAGACACTTTGATAATTACAAATTGTTTATTCATGTACCACTGCTATATCCGAAAGTAGGGACATATGAGGAAGAAAGTCTTCAACTACATATATTAATTTAAACATGTGTGTATGGTGGAGGCAAAAAAATAAGAGAGCAAATAAAAATCATTGGTTTATGTTGTCCCTGGTACCGCTTTACTGTGGCCGCATGTAAACGCTCATTTGAAACTAAAAACAGGAAGATAAAAAGGCTCAAAGACTATTTACCTAGCTTTTATTTCTCTGAAATGATATATACGTGTTTCACCTTCAAAGTTGTCTATCTGAAAGAGCGCAGTGTCCCTTTGATCTGGGTTTTTTGAAGGCTGAGGGTGTAGACGTTCATGGATTGTATGAAGTATACTAACGCAAGATCTTTTGCCCACAACTCCTATAACATTTGTTCCACGTAGACCGAGGACAAATCAAAACACCGAATTGATCGTCCAAAATACGAAGTATATTTCTGGACCAAAATCGTAGTACGAGGATGACTGCTTAACTAGCTAGGGATCGTGCGCGAACAATCAAATGTAACACCACAGAGTGCCAAGTGGCAAGGATGCTTGACCGCGAGCCTTCAGCTAAACAAGTCGACTTAAACAACGAGGGTCAGCATCCAATGTTCATTGGTGAATGGTGTGGCTAATAATTTCGGGGAATCATCTACTGGTACAGGTTAATCACAAAAGGACCTATACTTCGTACAAGTTCCACTACGGAATATGAATAAGTATAAAGAATATCCTGCATTAAAAAATCAGTATTTTGAATTCTTAAAGGACATGTTAAATCAGCTAGAAATTTGTTAATAACTTTAACAGATTTTATTTTCCTTTAATCTTCATTGGTCTTTTGAAGTTAATCGACTGCCGCTGTTCACTGAAAGGATTAACAAAGGCTCAGGGACACTTCTCACTGACCAATCTTCTGAACCTGAAAAATTTCTTTTAAATAGCTTATCCAATCATAGTGTTACCTTAGTACACATACTCACTAGCACCGTTTACTAATTCATTTTCCATACAAGATCTTTAGTGCCAATCAAACGAGAACATCTAGAATTATGAAACAACCTTGTTAGATACAGATAAGTCAGAGGGGAATCACAATGGTATACTTAAGTTTAATAGTCTTGATGAATAATGATCAGCACTTATAGAATGCGGTACATCGGGTCAGAGTTTTAAAGTTTTATCTATATACTGGCCTGTCTGAATGAATACACACAGCGTCTGTCTGAAACTGGCCATGAACATATTATCATATGTATTACTAGCTGCCAAAAGATGAATATACGAAGTAACATGGTGTTGAATTTATAGATGCTTTCTTTTCTAGATCCAGACTTTCACTGATAAAGACACTATTGCTATGCCATCAACCGGTGACCATTTGGATGAATAAACGTAAAGGCGTAATGTCCTAAGACGTAGTTTGACTTCTTCGTTAACAATTCAATAAGCAAATGTGGCCCATCTGTACAACATCTTAGAAAACAAAGTCATGTTTAATATTTTTGTTTTTCATAACTATGCCCATTTCCTCCCTAAATTTACTTTGTAAGCACGATTGGCTGGTTGTCAGTGTACTCATTCATTTGGATTGGCATAGTTCGTCTTCTCTAAAGAAATATAGCCATCTTGTGGTGATCAAACAGTCAACCAAACTAATAATAGGTTATCTGAGTATCGATGTACTTACTTATTTTAGACCTAGCTGTGTTTTGAAACTGAGAATGTATACTAAAGCCATATGTTGACAGTGTCTGATACGCCACGTTGCGACTGAATCGAAATTATTTCAAGAATATTTTTAAATCAAGTAAATGAATGGACTGACGAATTCACTTCTGCTGTGTGATCACCCTGAATTAAAAAATCATGTCAAAGGTGAATGATTACAGTAAAGTTATAGACCAGCACTCCCATATGAAAAGTTAGTGATGTGAATATAGAAGTGAAAAACCACATACATCGGATGGTCAATCATGATAATTACTGTGACAGCGTTTATTGATGAGATATTATGTTTTAACTTATGCTATAATTATACATGTTACATGTTTTTCTTTAGTGACAAAGATTAAGCGAATTGGTGTTCAATTAGATTGTTTGCATTTTGATCTGTCTAAGGATAGTTGTGCAGAATATACTTGCTCTTAAAGCTAACTGGTTAGAGAATTCTTTAAGCATCAACTCCTTCCGGATTGGACATTTTTCTGTATTTTATGCTTTGCTGCATCGTACCTCTACACAGTTCATAATGGTCAGTCAAACATTTCGCTGTGCACGTATCTCGTGTGACTGACATCAAAGACGCGGTAATACCTATTACTCAGTACATTTATTAATGAAATATCCACAACTGATTCACCCAACCAGTTGGAAATAGAGTTTCCCACTCAACTTCGTTTACACTGATCAGTCAATTTCACAAATCTAAACGACAAAATGTTTCGTTCTCCGAATGTTCACATTAAATTAAAAGGAGAGGTTCTCACCACTGATATATCTTCCTAAATCCAGACTAGACCAGTGAAGTTAAAAAGTCACACCTGATTACGATGTAACAAGTGACCTAGTAAGCATGCCAGCCACCAACCAAATAATCACAGATAAAAACAGGAAAATGAGCAGGAGATTGTCAGATATGCAGGTATGTAGGTAATGACACAAACATGTACACGCAATGGAGGAAAGAAGAGGCAGTTGGGTAGTGAGTTAGATAAAGAAATATCAGTGAACTGAGAGACATAGGTATAGCAGAGAAAGTCTGCAAGTATTTCAGCATACGCTCTGACCCCACAGACTGTTTATTATATTCACAGATTGTCCCTATATTCTTAATCTTCAATAAGTTGATAACAGATACTATTCAAAATACAACTGCAATAATTGTCTGCATATTTTATAATTTATTTGACACTACTCATGAGTAGTTGAAGATCGGTGAAATATTTTGGAAAATTTCTCTTGAGACTTTCAGTTAATAGTGAAAGTCGTTCATTTAGTTGTTACCAAGTAACGAGCTTACTAAAACAGAACCATAACTGATGATATCACATCTATTGTTTCGTATTTTTGGTTTTTGTTAACTTCAATACACTAGGAGTTTTAGTTTAAGAAATCCAAGCTCTGTTGTTATCCATTTTAGTAGAAGAGCAAATATCTTTAATTCCTAATTCTGAAAGATGATTGGTTCTCTTAGGGTACTGACTATGGTTAAGGTATTTTGTCTTTCTGGTTGAAATCAGTGTGAAAGAATTGGAATCACTTGCCTCTTATGATTTAGATGTGCAATACTGACACACGTTTTTGCTTAATATATACATGGATGTCTAATTTATTTTGACTCTGGTTATCTTCTCACCATAATTAATAGCGATCCCTACGGGTTCAGTTGATTTTTATCCCTTCTTTTCTGAAAAAAATTTTGAAAGTAGTATTCCTTTGTATTGCATTCTGTTCACCTATATAAAAATCCCTTTGTCATCTTCATTTACATCTTAATTGTAGCCAAACTTTAGGATTGATTTTTTAAACACTAATAATAATCACTTTATTCCAAACAATAATTGTTATTTACTATAAATTATGTTATATACTTCACACTTCAGAATAGAGGAATAGAGAAATTTTTGTTGAACAAAATATGCACTTAAAAACCGCTATACGAAATAAAATTATGAAGTATACATCACTCAGCAGGATACATTTTGCCCCTTTTTCTTCATAATCCAAGAAAGTGATACCAGAAAACTTATTACATCCATGGTCAATAATCATAACTAATTAGTTCATTCGAAATATGATTTAAAAAACTATTTAAGTGCTTATTGTACGCGGTTTAAAAGTATTATCTGTCCTGGTTAGCTTTCCGAATGAATGAAAACAGAATTAAACTAAGCTAGCATCAATCGTCACTCAGTGACCTCTTAAACTTAAAATAAATATGCATTCTGGTGCAAGTTTGCAGTAGTACTGATAATTATGACATTTCAGGGGGTTATTGGACAATATCGTACTTGTTCAATTCGGAGCATAAAACGTTTCAGTAACGTTAAAAGCCAATTCAGACTTATTTTGTACCACTCATGAATTTACAGTTTCTTAAGACAGTGCATGAAAATTCCCGTACTTAATTACTTTAGGAATGAATACCTAGAAATCTTACATTTAAAAGAAGAGGATCATGGAAATAATTTATCCCTCTTCAAATAATGAAAATTTATTATTAGTGTTATAATTACCCGGAGGTTTCTGAAAAATGAATATATTGAAATCAATTTCTGAAAAAACTAAACCATCCATGGAAACTCAACAAAGCATGTAGTACTGTAGAAAGGTCTTTTTGGTAGATGATGAAAATTGCTTATGGCTGAAAAAGCCCCAGTAAGAGGAAACACTTTTTCAGACGATCTGAAAGCAATTTTCAAATCAGAAAAATCACTCTGTGATGTAAAAATTCGATATAAGGTTAGGTGAATGTGGTAACTTTCACATGTAATCGAATTTTATGAACTAACTTTTCACGACGCACTCTGAGGCTGATTTAATTCTGATAACATTTTACAAATGCAGTACACCGTAGAAACCATGTGAAACTGTTTATAATTTCTGAATATTGTAGACACTTTGCAAAACTATCCTTTTTCAAGAATCAAAATAAGCATGACACACTTGAAACTCCTCTTGCATATAACTTGGTAGGGAATCTATCTTTTGTAATCACAGTGAAATTCCAGAGATGGCTGGATTATTAACATGTACAGAAGTTTATCAGTTTAATTCCAATGATTCCTAAAACCAAAAAAGAAGATGCGTGGAAAATTGAAATTTGAATGAATATTATTGAAGAATTACAGAAAATTGCTGATGAATGGGAGTGAATACATCTTCATCATTGCAAATGATTTTGATCTATATCTCCAACAGTCTTCAAACACTGACTCCTGATATTCTGAAGAACCCAAAGAGATAGTCTGTCTCATCATATCTGGGTTAAACAAACAGTCAGCGACTTCATGGATCAGCACAACGACTTTTTCTGGCAGCATTCCCCTGTCTTTTAAACTAGTCCTAGTTCAGCTAACTGTGCTCGTCAAGGAATTCTGTGGCATGGCATGCGTAACACATGTCTAACGTACCTCAATCGATGAAGCTTCATGACTCCATTGACTGTTTTTCCCTCCTTATACAACACGTCGTGCGTTAGTGGCATAGCGGTTAGGACGCTCGCCGACCATGCACATGGTCCTGGGTTCGATCCATGGCCGACGCACTGCTTTACCCCGCTAAGCCAGAAATAATGCTGGTGAAGAGGAAAGGTTGGGCATGAGGCTAGCAACCCCATCCTGTAAAATAAACACTGCTACAGAAACTTCAAGCCTCTAGTTTGAAGCCCTATGTTCCACTGGGGAACGTGACGGAGAAAAAAAATATACAACACTTCACACCTAACTTCATTATTTCCGACTGTACTGTACCAGACTTAAGTGTGGTATCATTTAACACAAGAAACAGAACGCAGGTACTTATATGGTCAGAAGTACTCAGCTTTTTCTTAAATCTTCGAACTCACGGTTATAAAGAAGGAAAGAGAATAAAATGTTAGTTAACCCACATGTCCATCAACGAACAGTCGAATATCACTTTTGTGATAAAGACGACACAAGTTGGGAAATGCCATATATGCTTTGTGAATCTCTCCTGAAGTCTCATCAGCATTCAGCCCATTACCGGAGTACATTAATGACATGAATCACTAAAAATGCTATGACGTAAACTGACCATCTGATAGTAACAAGAGGTTTTTTGTGGTTTTAAATGAGTCAGTCAGAACCCATCAGTTCAATGTGTACTAACTTCAAACGTATGTAGAATGAATGTAAAGAACAACACTGCATCTTAGTTTTTCTTAATATATGTGGTCGTATTGCGTACCCCAGAATGTCTCAAAAAAAAAACTTACATTAGACTTAAAAAGATACTAGTTAGCATATCCCAGACTGAGGCAAACCTCAAGCTATTGACTACAAAATATTAAAGAATCATTACTTAATAAACTTGTAAATATAAATGAATGATGAGGATACTTATTCTTATAATATCACTTTCCATGGAGTTAGTCTTCTGATCAAAAATCATTTGTAACTGATTTGGTAAGTATTTAACTATATATTATACGAATAAAATATTGTTATATGTTTTTGGTACTAAGGCTGCGATTCAACTTTTTATCTTCCCAAAAATGCAAAAATCTAAATTACAACAGAATTTTGTTAACTATATTCATGACAACTAATCCGTCATAACACTCAGATGTCATTTTTTTTATTTTTCGAGATTATTGGTTAATAAAAACATTTTCGAAATCCAGTGTTTAACATAAGGAGTAGCTGAAGACCATTTGGAGTGATTTGTAAATGTTGCCACTAATTATCAACTGACCAAATTCATAGGTAAAGCAGTTTTTCTCATACATCGTGTACATCTTTGTATTGACCATTAATTTACATACTGCTATAAATGATTCATAGAATGTAGAACAGTTACTGGTCTAAGGCCAAGTAGAGTGATATAAAAATCCTTATTAAACTAAACCTTTCCATGAATGACACATCTAAACATACTTAATGACTGGTAGGAGGATGAATATTCATAAGTGGTACCTGATGTAAGCGATGAGCTTGGATCCTTGCATAATGAGGTATTTTTCGGGATTTTGTGAAAATTTGGAGAACATATTGGACTTCTTCAACAGTTGCCATCCAGCAATCCAGTTCACACTAGAGAAGGAGTCCAACGCAACAATATCTTTCCTGGACGTGCAACTAGCAAGACGCGAACAAGATGGGACACTCAAAAGTTCCATTCACAGAAAACCGACATGGAATGGACAACTCATCAGCTTTCACAGTTGGGTGCCTCTATATACAAAACGAAATCTAATCCTCTCACTGACTCACAGAATCCACAATATTTGCAGTCCTGAAACTATAGAAGAAGAGCTGAAGACCCTGAAAAGAATCCTCCTTGAAAACGGTTACCCGGAACGTTTCATCACAAAAGCTATGAAGCCCAAAACACAAAAACCGTCCATGCTTACTGCTCCCAAGAAACTTCTCCATTTGAATCTACAATTCAACGGAGATTCTTCAGCAGAAATACTGAGAAACCACCTGTGCCGTTCACTGAAGAAACCCTTCTTCGCAGCCGAACTCAGACTAACTTTCTCTACGAAACCAATGATTCGCACGAACGTGAATGATAAGCTTCAACTGGGGGCCTCATCAATGTGCATCTACCAATTCACCTGCTCATGTGGAGCTAGGTATGTCGGCCGTACCCAGCGTTTGCTATCCAAACGAATCAGCGAACACTTACCTTCATGGTTTTATAAAGGAGAAAGAAGATCCCCCCGCCACAGCTCTATCCTAGAACACTTGATCGAATCCGGACACCAAGCAAACCCACAAAACAACTTCTCAGTTATCTACACAATACGTGGGAATCTTGCCAAAAGAGTTCGAATTAAACTGCTTCAAAATGCAGAAGCAATGGCAATTCACATATTGAATTCTGAACTCTGTATACAAAAGAGGTTTGTTCAGTCACTAAATCTACAATGGTCCTGATCTATCTTAACACCAAATACGTAATTTTGTCTTACCTCTCTCTTCTTTGTTTGTCTGTTTCTTAACTGCATTATTTTCTACCCCCACCCTCTATTAAATCTCTACTCTCATGACGACTGTTGCTAACTCCATTTTCGTTTATTTTCAAGTGAATCCTACTCAGATTATTAACTTCACTCTCATTCGTTTTTCATTGAACCCTATCAATTAGATTACGTCACTCAACCTACTTTTGTAATTTTATTTTAGTTTCTAACCGATTAACGCCTTCTAAATTACGTAATTTGTTTTCAAAAAAAATTAACAGTTGCATTGACACATCTTCGGAAATATTCCTTTTGTTGCCAATAAAAATTACTATAAATTTGCGGTTTGTACAGCTTGAGAATGATATCGCCGAAAAGAGTAACTCTTTGCTGAACGCCTTTTCTAAAACTACTTAATTTATAAACAACACACTAATGTACACAGGTAGATAAATTACACTAATTAGTGGCAAAGTATAAAAAACATTTTAAGCAAATCATTCACATTCTACGAATAGTCACACATTTCTTTGGCCTCTTTCTCTTAGTGCTTTTTATATTGATAAGTAATTACCTCAATTTCTCCTGTTTGAATAAAGACTTGCTTTTTATGCTGTAAACATTTTCAGAAAATCAGCAAACTAAATAATATAAACTTTGAAATCATCAGGTTCTTCATGAAATCGAAATAAAATAAAGTCTCACTTTAATGATCTTTATTATCCACTAGTTTACTGACTACCATTCCTCTGGAAGTAAAACTAACTTGTAACGTAAATAATACGTTACAAGTTGTCTGCTAAAAATATTATTTTCTTTTCTTTACAGATCTTCACACGGCTCACTATTACTGTGATTACATATGTGTAGATATGGCAGTCATAATTTTGCTTCTGACCTACTTTTGTTGTCATGCTGTTTCGTTTTTGTGATTATCAGATACCAGAGTGATTAGCATTTCATAAAATTGACAGGATCAGTTAAACGATTTGCATAAATATCTTGAAATAATAATAAGAATGATAGCGAAAGTTGTTTCAAGTTAAATGATAGCCATGTGACCGATTATAATTTGGAATATTTTAAAGAAACTTACATTCACTTACTGATGTATTTCAAGTTCATTTAAACAAAATGAACTTCATAGAACCCGGTTTTTGCAACATAAACGTCAATGAATAACCAAAAGAGCGGTCATATTGCGCTTAATATGGCACAATAGTTTTGTGCTTCATTTCTGAGGCTTATACTTTCTTGGCTGAAAATTCCACACTGTACCACTGTACTGTTTCTGGAATAAAGCATATTATTATTATTATTATTTACTATCATTTTGAACGTTAGGAGTACTGAATGAAGTTTATTTATCTTTAACCACCACTCGTTAGACTGTAAGTCAAAAAAGGGGGTATGAAATCTCACTTCTGTTGCTAATTATTTCGTCAATGAAAAGTTATTTTCAAAATTTGGTTTGTCCGTCCGGTAGGAAGTCACTAGCGAGCATCAGATTAATTTTCAAGAGTTGGTTTGTAAGGGTTAAATTTATTACAGGACGGAGTTTTCTGGAGTTCTGTTGAGAAGTTGTGACCAGTGAGGTCCAACCAGTCAAGTTTGAGGATGAATTTCTCACCGATGACAATGGTTGGTGGTCGCGCTAAATCACGAATTGGTAGAAGTTAGAATTCATGAGCCATTGAATCGGGTCCCAGTGGCTGAATGGTATACGAGCTTGCCTTGTAACCGGAAGGTCCTGGGTTCGAATCCCAGAGGTTGTGTACTGGTGATGATTCCCAAACTAGGATGAAACAGCTGTCCATTACTCTCTGGTTTTCAATGGTCCTCTAACTGATATCAATCAGTGGTCAAACTGGTAAAAAAGTTATTTGTTTGACTTCTTATTATCATAGTAAAACCTAATGAGTTTGTTTGATTACTGCTATATGTTATCAGTAAAATATTGGGAGGTAGGCTTTCTGAAGTTTTTTTTACAAGCGACTTTGGTTCTTATGAATCTTACTCACTTGATTTGTAATGAATGTCCAATTCTTTCATAAGTGACTATACTAAGTGCTAACTAAAGTTCTTCGGCCAAGGAACGGAATATGACCAGTAGTTTTGACGATACACTCTTGGAGTGCACTCAAGAAATCAATATAAATAAATAGATGTGAAAATGTTGAACGTTCTAAAAATAAAAAAAATTTATGCACATTACGACTGATACTTAAATGCTTCACTTAGTTTCCTTCATTTGCTCTTTGTCTGTCACTACATATCCGTAAAATGTGAATCTTTGTTTAAAGGGGATAATGAATTGTTTCATTTTAGTTGTAACAGATATTTAGTCTGCTGAACATTATGTACCATCCTCTCTTTTTGTAAGGTATTTATAGTGAGTGCTGTTACAACAGAAGTGCTTTGTTTCGTGCATACACCAGTCATTCTTATCAAATGGGATTCACACACTGCTAATTATCAGGGGAAATGCTTTATGGAAGACAATTACACATAAATTTTCATAAAGACACTTGACTGTTTGCAAATATTAATACCCTCTGTGGACCTTGTGTTAACCTAACAGTTGCTCGTGATACCTATGTATTTTGGATTGAGTTTGAGGATGTAGTATGAACTGTGAAATGAAGAATGATAGAAACAGTCCATCATTAAAAAGTTAGCTTGCTTAAATTTATAAGTAGAGGTCTATATATTAAGTGTAATGTAATGCATCTAATCGGAAAAACAGAAGAGACTGTACATGTATTTAATAATAACAAACACACTTTTCTTTCATGATTCAAAAAATTAGTCTCTTTCAGGCAAGCAGCTGCAATACAGCCGTTTTCTTGTTTCTCTTCAAGTGTTTTGGTATCAGTTAGTCCATCCACTGTAAAACATGAGGACAAAATAACACATAGTATTTGCTGACTTCTTGAAAATTTCCACTTCCTAAATCTATCATCCTCCTTAATTGCTAAGTGATAAACCCTGAGATATGACTAGTATTTCTATTTAATATTTTTGACAAGAAGACTGTTGTAAAACTAGACACCTAATAATAATAATAATAATAATAATAATAATAATAATAATAATAATAATTTGCTTTATTCCAAAACAGTACATGTGATACAGAATAGAATTCTCAACATTTTTACTACAGTATTGCATCCAGTTAGTACATTATCAATAAATAGAATTCTACATAGATTAAGGAAATCTCAGTTCATTATGACAACAACACATTGGTATGTTGGTAGCAAAGGTAAAGCTGAAACAGTGTTTGAAGGTGTTAGAAAAGTAGGAGCTGTCATATTTACTGGTGTAAGCGAGAGAAAGAAACAAAGCAGCACATAACGGAAAAAAAGAGATAGAGAGAAAAGGAAAAGAAAGAAAGAAAATCTTGTACCTATTGATGAAGTGGGTTGGAAAGATGAGATCCAGTTGTACTACTGACTATTTAATGAATTATAGGTGTCACGCCTAATGCTTTCTTTATCACACAGAACACGAGCTAAGTAGGGTATGGTTGAGTTTTTGTACTTGCTGGTGCGAGCATATAGTTTTCTATATTGGCTTCTGGTTTTACCTGATGAGATGCAAGGGGAGATTTGTGAGTGAAGAGGGTGGTGTGAGTTAGACAGAATGGATTTGGCCCATTTTTCACATGAGTCCATGTGCCTGTCAACCAGAATATTAACAAGCTGGTTAAGTGGCACGTTGATTACCCTGCTGACAACCTTTAACATCCTGCGTAATAAGATATAGTCCTTCTTCAGTAGCCCGGGAAAAACTAAGGGGGAACAATAGAGAATAATAGGCAGGATGCGAGAATTAACGAATTGTAGGAGTAAGGGTTGGGTAATACCAGAATGTTTTAACTTCTTGATGTAGAAGGTAAGACGGAATATTTTCTTAGAAATTGCTAAGATATGAGAAGACCAGGAGAGATCAGCAGATAGAATGACGCCTAGGTATTTAATTTCCGATTTGGTTTCTATTTCAGTGCAGTCTATGCTGCATACCTCGTGAGAGTCAACCAGTTTGTTTAGGTCTGATTTATGCCTAAAGGTGAAATTGACTGTTTGGCATTTGGAAGGGTTTAGGGTAAGACCGTTTTCCTCGGACCACTGACTGATTTCTGACAGAAAGCCATTAAGTTTAGAGTAGTCGCTTTGACATTTGACAGGCAAAGATGCAGTCAGGTCGTCAGCATATTTAACAAAATTAATGTCATTTGAAGATGGGAAAAGATTTGAATACTTTAATTATTATGTCACAAAAAATTAAGTGTATGTACTCGGAATAATTTTAATCCATGGCCAATCATGATGGCGAAATAAGTGGTATTCGCTTCTCTAAAAAGTATAACCGTTTAAAAAACAATTTGATGAATATTTTGAAAAAAATCCATTCGCTCACTATACATCTATTAGGTCGATTTGACGTGTGTTGAATCACTATACACATTGCATTACCACAACATAGGTTGTAGTCAATTTATTTAAAAGCGTTCTGGCATCTTTCATCAATTAGCTATAGATATTTTCTGTAGTGAGCATTTGTCTGTATACCAGTTTGACTGACATCTTGAAGTATGTACTTTTAACTTCTATCATATAAAAGGAGGTGGCTTCACGCATAACAGCGTTAACAAAGCAATGATAGGAGTTCATCCCCAGAAATCGTATCAGATGGATTTACATGAAATTAGTTTTAGTTATTTTGATATTCCAATATTCCAAATTCTAATATTTCTCCTATAGTGCCTACTACTGTAATCTAACAGTGTAAAAATAAAGCTAATTAGAGTTGTGTTTTTTTCTCCGGACATAAACGAAAATAACCTAATGAAAAAACCGTTTTTTTATCCAATCATCTCCTGCAGCTAAACAGTTTGATAACTAATGCTAAAAAAATAACAGTTACTGCCATCGTCTATCCGTAATTTCGGAAAAATTTATATTGTGATGAGATTACAAACTTGGAGTGTACGTTTTGTGATCTGTATAGTCGCTTCAACATTCTGAGGGGATTTTGTGGTGTAAATAGTTAAAAGGCCATTCTCTCTATACGCTTCTAAAAGATTACCGCTTGAATCTCAAAAAATGAATAGTCATTTTCATATATATAGACAAATTCACACGATGAGTATTCGCGTAGAAGACGAATATAGGATGTCCTGTGGATCACTTATGTTAACCCAACTCCATGTCTAAATGACCGGGTTCTTCACATGCCTAGCTGGTTGACAGAATCCGAAAAATCAGCTAACAGACTTCACTCATCATTTGAATCCTCACCTTATGACGTGGACTACTCTCAAATGCGGTGGGGGGGGGGAACAGAAACGCTTCTGTTCATTCTACTCGAACAATCAGTCACTATTTAGCCTATTACACCTTATATTTTGCTTACCTTTTCTGTATCTCTAGTTTTTAAGCAAAACAGACTAATATTTATGTAAGTCGTTTTCGATACGAAATAACACGAAGTGAAACCTTAAAGGTTAAAAGAGAAAAAAAGATTATACATTAAACCAGTCAACTAATGATTCCCCTCGTTCTCTGACAGGTGAACTAGTCAGGAAAAGTTAATGATCATATAAAGTTGTAGAGAACTGGCAGAAGACAATAAAAACTGGCTTTATTCTTGTTAGCCATAATCAGCAACTCTTATCAACAACCAACCATTAAGAAATTCATGCTTCTAAAACAATTGTAGCCTGCATTGCTCAATGCGAAACCCACATGTGGTGAGAGCTGTCTACTAGCCGAATTGGCAGACAGTAATTTACGTCAATATTTACGTTCCCAAGATTTGTCGTGAGAAAAGGTGAACAAAGATTGATTCAAAACCGACCACAGCAGACTTTGCGTAGGCGGATGCAGTTAACATATAGAGGATTTGACATTCAAGAAACAGTCACAAATAGATGAAAGATTAACTTTACGTGAGAAACAACCAATCAGAAGACTGTGTTTATTTGCTTAACTAAACTATAATAATGTACATGAAAATATATAAATATGCGTTGATGTCCTTAATAAATGATCTGTTGCCTGACTCTTGCCTTCTGTCGTTACACACATACTTCAGCAGTAACCTACTCCTGAAAGTTGGTTCGTAATATTTCGAGTTAGATGACAAACCAAGACCAATTAGAGAACCATAGAAAACAAGGGAGTACTGCACAGTTGTTTCATTGTAGCATTGGATATTTTAGCAATACTCACCAATGACCACAGGAGTCATAGTGATCTAACTTGAAATGAGTCAAATCCCTGTAAACTAATACTTGAAACTGATTCTAAGCATTCCGTATCAGATTACAGTGAACCACAACATACAACATTAAAGAACATCTCAGATTGGTAGGATCATTACGTATTACATCGACAAATACACTTAGGACTGGAAAGATGATATTTTTACCGTGCAGCAACCAAGTTGTATATAGCTAGAAGAAAAAGTCGATTCTCCTTTTAAGATTCTATGGTCTAATGTTTGTAAGGAAGATAAATCTACTTAAGGGGAATTATTTGTTTCTGCTGCAGCTCCAGCTTTCGGTTTATTAAAACTAATGTAATAGTTATTTGTAGTATTATATCACAATGACCGAATCACAGGAAACCAAACAACAACACAGACTGGGTAGAATTTAGGAATTTGTATTTGGCAGAATTAATTGTGACTTATATAATAAATATTAACAACAGTACGGATTTAAACAGTAGAGTAATAGAAATTTTTAATTACCACAACTAATCTCTCAGTGAATTCACACAAATTGGTTGAGCATGATGTAAAGTTACCTGAGGCATGTCATGTTACTAATCAAAACATATCTGAAAACAGATGTTTTCGACTATTTAATGTAGATGGTAAAATAGTTCCTAAAATAGAAGAGAGAAAAAGTAATAAGACGATAGAAGATGCAGACAACTTGCACAATGATCAAGTAACAGTCATTTGTCTCTTGATTACTCTATATTGTAATAACTAATCACTGAAATGAAACCACTAAATATTCATTTTTAAATTATCAAGTTTTTTGTTAATAGAATGAGACAGCACTACAAAGATGTTAAGTCTGTTTTTGGTTTAAACCTAAGTCCTATTCGGCATTCAGTAATTCATCTTTGTACCTTGTCTGTCTGTCATTCAAGAGTCACCAGTAATCCACTTACTTATTAGGCTAGAATTCAACCATTTAAAGTGCTGATCTGTGAAAGTTTGATTGACTTCAAGGTAGATTTCATCGCGCTAGATGGAGCTTGCAGTACATCATGATATCCTAGAGGTTAAAATTCATGAATTGTTGGAGTGGGACTAACAAGTTTGCCTCGTGACGTGAAGTTCCTATTTTCCATTTCTGGTGGGTTCATTTATGTGTACTGTTGAAGAGTACCGAATTAGAACTAAAAAGCTGTTTAGTGTTCACTGGTGTCCATTGGTTCTCTAACGGATGTTGGCTGATAAATAAATCTTAACAACTGAAGTGATGAAATCAATGATCTTAGTCAGGTTTGCCGACTTCAATTTCCTCTACGACAAGCTATTGTCTTACCCACTAATTTCAACTGAATTTCTTCAATTATCAATGACTAACATTTCCAAAACATACATTAAAAATTACTTTGTTCTCGAACTATAAGAGCAGCTGAAGAATAAATAATTTTCCCTCTCAATTTTCACTACATATTTTCATATTTTAACCTATTTGTTACTTGCAGCTGTAAGGAATGACTTAAGACAATGAAGATGAGTTTTCAGTATTATCATCCTTCTTCACTCTTTTTTATATATAAATCAATTAATGTAAGTAATCATAGCATTTAAAATCTCATCACGTCGTCAGAATTACATTTAATTTGTCTGTCATATTGCTACAACAAAGTGTCACAGAAAACTGAATAATTTATAACGCATTGAAAATGACCACTGAGAACATAGGTTTACAAGGTACAAAGTTTACATTTCTTTCTAATGATTCATTGCAAGCAATGTCATTAAATTTATTTCATTCTTTTCAAAAGTCAAATGTGAATAATTATAATCATTTTAGATTTTTTAAAATCCAATTCAAATATATTTTTAAACACACTCAACAGGTATTATTCCTTTGTTTGTGTCTCGGGAAACGAAAGTTACATTTGTCTATTCCTTTTTGGTTAAAAAATGTTCATTGGTCGAGACTCGAACGAGAAACTTAGTATTCTTTTACAAACATACGTAAATGTTCAGACGGCAGTATATGACGGTTCATAATTTCTCTACAGGATGGCATTTTGCTTTAGAAAATAGGTTTACTGATGTCATCTCCCTGAATAAGATTAGCAGAATAGTTCATCAAGATAGTTTATTCTGACTGGCTATTCGTCAGGCGGACATAGTGATATTCTAGTATGATGACATTCTCACCGATATCAAAGTTGAAAGCTCTTCATTTTAAATATTATGGCTAGAATTGTTTCGGCAGTTCAGAACATCACAGAATAACACTTTTTCTTTGAGTGAAATATGTAATCTTCTGTGTAGTAGATATTAGTTGTTATCTGGTATACAAATATAACTTAACTGACTTTTACGAAATCCACAAAGGAATAGTTTGAACATTCCTATTCATCGATAAGAGGTCAACCAAACATATATGTGAACATGCTAACATTTCATTACTGGTATAAGATATGGTGTAGTGTAGGTTTATTATTGGCGAGGTCACTATTTTTTCTTGAATGAAAACATCAAAACAGCTGGATTAATAATAAATTTCGTTTACGTCGTAAATTTTGTTGTCTAATTTTCAGAAGAATGACGTTTATTCGTATGACATGCTGGTGTAGTCAGGCTATGATACTTTGAGTATGTTGCAGTAGGTTGCTGACATTTCTTGACGCTAACCTTAAACTCCTTATCAATACACTGCGCATTTGTCACCTTGAAGTTTAAGAATTAATACAACGGTTACCTCCTGTAAGTGCTTTAAACCTTCTTCAATTTCGGCTCAAAGGTGTAAGTGATCAGGATTTTTATTGATGTCGTAGTTTTTCCCAATCAAATGGCTTCTGGATCCTTAAGTGCAATATACACTGGTGTAGATATTAATAAGAAAAGCATTGCTTCCTCCAGTTTTCAAATGGCAACTGATTAAGCATTCATCTGAACCGCTCACAATGTGGGTAACCAAGAGAACAACTGCAAATATTACCGCATGCCAGTAAAACAGCTTGTTAACAGTAATACCAAATCTCCTGTCTAACAATTATTTTCAGACAGATTTAAAATTTTTTTTAATCACTGCGACAAGAAATGAATGAAAATTTTAAATCAACTAGAATTTAAGAGACAAATTTACCTGGTTACAGAAATTTTCAAAATAACGAATATAATAAACAAATGACAACTGACAGTGAAAACGTGGTACACGTAACATAGGTGAATGAATAATATTTCCATTTAACGTTAGCAACTGCAGCAAATTCAAAAAAACAACACATTTACAAAAACACTCAAAACGTGATTCCATATAAGCTACAAAGATGGTAAAAAATGATCTTTTCATCTGCCAAAGTGATAAAATTAAATTGGTTTTTAACTGTTTTAGCAGGATTTTGACTACAAGTTTAGGATATACACGGTGTTGACGTCCAGTTAATACACTGTATTAGTTACAAGCAGTCTTTTGTGTACAAAAAATAAAGATTGTTAAGTATAATCTGAGAAAACTAAGTCGTATAACTGCACACTAGGGCGTAAATAGCATCTCAAAATCTCAAAGTTAGAACTATAGTCACGTCTATTGGAAGGGTGTCTAGAAATGTCTAATGTCCAATCACTCGAACACTTAGAAATCACTGAAGCAGTCAAATCGTATTGATTCCGTCTAAAACACTAATGTTATTTTTGGCTGTTTTGAAATCAAATTTGTTTAGGAAGTGAAAAATGGAGACTTGATTCTGAATCTCTAGTAGGAAATTTCAGCACATGGATCATGTCATTCTATACTTAACACCTAGGAGTGTCTTTACTACTTGGAAGGCTGTGTGTCCACTTTTCTAGCAGTAGAAAGATGGTTTTGAGGTCCATTGGTATATAGTTATCTAATATTTTTCTAGAAAAGCCTAAGACTGACTTGAATAAATCTCAAGTAGTCATTTCTTAAGTTATATCTCAGAGTAACCCATCGATTTAGAAACATTATGCCTGATTTTCTGTTAAGTACCGCTAATACGTAAAATGTTGGATAATGTGTCACTTCATTGCCAATGATAAGACACAGTTAAAAGCTGCTTGCCCGATAGCGAATTTACAGTCAGAGATGATGCAAAGGTTAACCGGTGGTCACTGAGGCTGAATTTCCGTTCGCCATGGCAATTCTGACATGGTTCAGCTTTGTCATCAGTTAATACCACAAAAAGAAAAGCAAACTAAGTGGTTAGAATAATTCACTACCTCAGTGCTTAAGTTAAACTGCTTTTATTAAAATATTCAAATTAAGCAGAATTTACAGCGTCAGTTTCATATTATTTTTGAAAAGGTTCGACAACATTTCCATTCCTCAAAAGTGCACTTGCAAAGTGTATATCGCCGAAAAGTTAAATTAGCATTGGTTCTTTAAAATAGTAACTAATGTGTCATTGTTGAACATTGTACTAAACTCCTGAAATATACTTTAACCATGTGAAATTTAGTAGACTTAGCCATTATGCAATATAATTTAATCAACCTTTATTACTAAAGTATTATTTATCAATAATAATAGCTTTATTCTGGGAAATTCCTCCCTCCTTGTTTATAGTTTTCGGATAAATTAATTACCAGTAATCTTTCACTCAAAGCAATATTAATCCATCCAAAGCAAGCTCTAACAAACCACAATGTGTTTGTTTTATTTTCCTAGAAAAATCTACAGTGTAACAGACAAATGAGCAACTAGACAAACAATTTAGGCAATAGACAAGCTGAGCAAGGGGTTATCTGATACAGCCTTCAAAATATGCCACGCTTTCTTGTCCTTGTAAATGTTAAGTCTCTGAAATGGTTGTGCCTCTTTTGTCAGAGCATTAACTCTCCAGTCTCTTCCTGGAAAGAAAGAAAACAAAACATCAGTAAGTGTTCATTCTTTACAGGCTTTGTTTTCATTAGGCAGCAGGGAGCAGGAAGTGCAAACTCACGAGTGACCTTGAGACGACAAATGAGAAAAAGCCGTTTACTTACGAGAAAAGTACACACAATAATAATAAAACACATTAAAGACGATAGTTTGCACTAACATAAATTAAGAATACTTCCTAATCACAATGAAGTGTATCAGCTTTTAAGTTTCATATCAAAGACGACACGCTATCCTGCCATTTATTTATTTATAAAAAAGTGTAGATAACAGCAATAAAACACACAATCCTAACCCTATACGGAGTCTTTAACTTAGCCCTAACCCTAACGTGCTATCAACCCATCGTCCAAGCAGTACTTAAAAACTAGATTAGGATGAAATTTAAACCTCAGTTCGTGCACAGCGTTCATACTGGCTCAGGTTCTATAATCCAACGAAAGTTACGTGTTCAGTGTCAATGTCGTTATTCTGAATACTGGACAATATTAGTAGATTGAAACCTATTTAAATACGGGTGTTAGTAAACACTTCGATTCGACAATGTAAGTGGATGATTCAAATCACATGAAATAGAGCAAACGAGATGTATTCTTATGGATGGAGAATTAGCTAGCTCACTGATTTAAGCATACCACCAATATGAGTCAAGTGACACAAACAGAATGAACACGGCGTCAAACTGAATAAAATAAATCAACCTTGTAACAAGCGAAAACAGTCAATACAAAATACTCTTCGCTACATTAGAAACTGATGTGACTCTCAAGTCTATTGGATTAAAAAGACAATTATTTAGCCTCATGACAAACAAAGTGTCGACTGATAATGTAAATGGTTTGCCAGTAAACGGTCAAAGTAGACGTGTAAAACGGTCAGCTATACTAGGAATAAAGAGTGTGTTTGTCACCAGGAGAATTTTGTCTGTAGTTTCGTAAAACAATAGATTTAACCAGATATTTTTACCATCAGATCACGCAAAATAAAAATTTCTAAAGTTACTAAACTGTGTATTTTAAAATTAACCTTCATCTTAACTAAACTACAACGTTTTCAGTAAGCTAGTGACCATGACACAAATGTGAATGTTATGTGTATTACTGTTAACGTAGTGATAATCTTTTACAAACACGAGTTGTCCAAATACTGTCCAATCTACTAGACTGACCGAATTCAGTCAGCACCAACACCACTGTACTAGACGCACCACAGTGGTTACATTTCAGTGGCCAACGTACTCCTTGAAACCATACAGGAAAAGATACATATGAGTTTCCGTTTGAATAAAATGAAAGACTAGGAATTACTGACTGTATCAGACGTGTTGCTGCCTTGTTTCAATACACTAGAATCCACATTTCTGAATTTTAGTTCAATCATAATCCTGGCACATTAACAGCCTTTCATCACATGCAAAAAGTCACATATACATGACATTTTTAGGTTGGAAAATAAATGGCAGGTTTTACAAACAAATGATAGTAATTTCTAAATTCAGAATGTTAGTTTTTCAATGGTTCCCTAAATGGATATGTCAGCTCATGATGAAATCCTCCAACAAATTCTGTAAAATAACTTATTTTTTTAAGAATTTTTTAACCATATACGAAATAACCCGTCAAAACTGACAGTTTAAATATGTTATTTGCATTTCTTTCACATCTCCACATAAAGAAAGAAATGCACTATAGCAACTAAATTGGGAATGAGCAGCCAAAATTTTAGGTGACTAGAACTTTCACACCTTGATGAGATGGGATATTAACAATATCTTGGAAAAAAACTTAACTTATTTTTCAAAAACATTGAAAAAAGCTTGTTAAATGGATGGGTTTTGATTCAAGAAACTTATATCATCTAGCTGTTGGAATATATATATATATATATATTTATATATATATATTTATATAAAATGTTTTGGTATATGGCAAAACCAAATTTGAGATGCAGGTTTAACTTAGTATAATTAAAAAGAGGATTTATTAATTTCCATTGTTTATTCTGAAGCCACTGTTTAATTTAGGAGTCAAATTTATTAAATACTTTAACCTCCTGGTATCTTAATAGTAGTCTTTCTGCAAATGATACTCGTCATCTTTAATATTAATGAAAGTTTCAACAATGTGAATTCTTCTAACTCATCTAGAAAACTATGTAATAGTGAAAAAAGTCCCAGTTTTATAACTTTCATTGTATACTTGAGTTGGTCAGTTTATGAGTAGATTTTTGTTGTTTTCATTTTAATGTTATTAAGCATACAGATTGCTTTGACAAAGATATTCTGTTGATTTCATTTGGAAAAGTGCAGCACTAAAATAAAAAAAAACATGGGACATGAGGTGATTCTGTAAAATTACAAGGACAAAAATAATGACTTTTGCAATATGACTATTCATGATGCTGCATTATTTTTTATACACACAATATTCACGGCTAATACAGAAACAGAATAGGGATACGTTAATAGAATTTCGATTTATTTTCCGTTTTATCAGACTCTTGTCTTGGTGCATACCACACTTGTCAATGAAAAAAATGCATCAGTGTGTAGTGTACATTGTACCTTCAAACTTTTGTTTGAACGAACTCAGCCTGACCTTTAACCCCACTTCCACTTTGGATTCGCGAACCTCCTGTACGGTTTCGCTTTCGCTCTCTCGCTGTGCTTTCATCCAGTACACTCTCCGAGCTGACCACCGTCTCACCTCCAGATAAGTGTATACCTCTTATTTCTTATCAAATTCCATATCTCTTTTGTGTAAATACAATTCGGTGCCAGTTACACCAGTCATCTCAAGTCTTTTAACCTTGATTCTGTTCGTTAGTACTTGCACGCTAGGCAGAGTACGATTAAGGCCATAAGCGGTGAAGAAGTTTTGTAAGAGTGGTTATTTTTAGGTCGAAGTTAACCCACGTCTAATTCTTACAAGTGTATCAATAAACCAGTGCAAGCAATGTTTCCGATTGAAGACAAGTGATTAGAAGTCTCTGTTTCAGACATAAGCCTTTAGAGGACTTTTATCTTTGTGAATCTAGGGTGTTAAGTATACATATGTACTGTGAGTTTTGAAACATTTATGTCATTATAACTTCATTATCGGAAACCTGAGAGATACTTCTACCAGTTATTTAACGGTTAGTTTACGCAATGGAATTCATAAATCATGGTGGTATGAAACTGTTCATCTGTATTAAATACAGAGATAATAATCTTATCTGCTATTCCGTTTTTGTTAGGCCTAATGATACTATTCAGTCAAGAAAATAAATAACACACCGGGTTGCCACGACTGATTCTTTAAATATCATTTTACCAATTATACAAGCAATTTTCGAAGTAATTTCTAGTAAGAGCAGATTAAACTATAAACATTTAACGATAAAATTGCCTGGATAAATGTACAGCACCGAAATGGTTTTTCCGTTTCAAATGTCTCCCACAGTATAGCTTGTGCTATGATATTCACACCAATACAATTTACGATGATTGCGTTAGGTCGAAAAAGAAAGGTAACATTTAAATTCATTCCCTAATTAATAGAAAGGTAATTCTAAATTACCCCTGTTCACTTGATAAAGTCATTGTCCAATTATCACTAGATTATCTATATAGCAGCTCACCCAATTAAATTAATTATTAGATTACTATTAGTTACATTAAACTTCTGTTTTATCAGCATAACATCCTGGTACATGTTTCTATATTACTGCTGACTGAGTGATGTGAATAGTAGTATACCAATTACACCCATTAGTAGTGCTTGCTAGCCAGAATGAAGTGATTTAAACACTGGAAGGCCATTTCGCTCGTTTTGGGCTGAGTTCATTAGACGTGTATCCGGTGTGAGTCAGCTAAGAGATTTGAATCAATTCAAACCACCAGAATTCAGAATAGCTATTTTAAGAATTTCATTTGCACTAACTAGTAAGCATATTTTACATTTTTAAGTGTAGAGTTCGGGCTCTGTCGTAAAATATAATACAGTGTTCTGTTACTTTAACTGATACAACTGAGAAATACAGAATAATTTATTAACGATGCTTCCAACACAACCAACCGTCCATGATCATGTCATTTTGCTTCATTAGTGATAAACTTCAATGGGCGTCGTGACGTTTGTTATCACCTGACATTTGGTGAGTATATAGTATACTTTGTGCGTGGCTAAACAATTTAACAAGTTGGTTAAGAAATTCAACACACTTCGAGTATGGTGCCTAACAGTTGAAATTATTGTAGAAACAGTAAAACGGTATCTTGTTTTGGACATCTCTCATTTTCACTACCAGATTCACTAGGAGTAAAAATATATGAAGCTTTTTCAAGAGTTTGGTTTGTAAGGATTAGATCTGTTTACACGAGTTTGACCACGGATTGATACCAGCTGGTGAACCATTAAAAACGTTCACGTCCTTAATTACTACGGGGTGTAGGCAATGCGACACAACCTTCCATTTTAGTGAAGTTTGGTTAGGTCTCAAGTGTAATTCATGGGCCATTGAATCGGGTCCCAGTGGCTGAATGGTATACGAAGCTTGCCTTGTAACCGGAGGGTCCTGGATTCTAATCCCAGTGGGTGCGTACTGGTGATGATTCCCAAACTAGGATGAAACAGCAACTGTCCAGTACTACCTGGTTTTCAATAGTTCTCTAACTGATGTATGAAGCTCCCTGAGACCTAGCCTAACGAATGAAAATCAACACTATCAACAGTGGTCTTCGAGTCAATGAGATACACTTCTTTTGTGTAAATTTTGAAATACCCACCCTATACACATATATATGTATCCTACATGCGAAATATTGTTTAACTCGTTTCTTTTATAAGTTGGTTTCACATAGAAGCTTGGATCCAGGACATCGAATTTTTTTTGTCTCGCATTAATGAACAATTACATGTCAGTAAAATTTTTAGACTACAAATGCTTGCTTTATTTGGGAGGGGAGAACCATGGATCCGAACTACTGATAAGTATCAGAGAAGGTTTAATAATAACTTTTGGTTTTTATTGAATGCTTGATGAATGACTAATCACTGATAAAAATTGGGTGAAAAGAATTCATCGTCCCTTCTGCATAAAGTCACATTTTATGAGGTGTTTTTCTACATTGATGTCTATGTAAGACATTATTTTGTGCTTCGCTTCTAAAATAAAACTTAATTTTGAATGACGTAATCTATAATATAAAACATGAATGTGTAAACACGATACAAGTATTTGTTAGTATCATATGATTGATTAAATGACTCACTTTGCAGGAAACGCAGAAATAAACAATGTGTGTACATGGCTTCCTACTTGTTAGATATGTCTAGTTTGCCAAACAATGCTGTTTTTTCGTCGAAATAAGATTCATCATACGTGGTTTCACAAATAAAAGATACCTGGTGAATAAAGTTATCAGTGAATTTATAGGAATATAGAAATATGAACAAAAATCTACGAAAAGTTAAACATTTTTATCATGAGACTATATTTCCTGGTAATGTGTGGAGTTGACTGACAGTACCATCATGTTAGAAACAGTAGAAAAATATTTCTTGTAAGGAAGGAGGGTTCGAATGACCACCACTCACTATCAGGAGCGAGTATCTGTCCTCACTCCCGACCTGGTGGGTTCCGTTGGTCACGACTTCTCACTAGAACTCCAGGCAGTTTCATCCTATAGCTAATTACTAGCGAAACTCAGTGGGTGCGTATTACCGACGATTCCGAAAATAGGACGAAACACCTGTCCAGTACTGTCTAGTTTTCATTGGTTCTTTAACTGATCTCAATCCGTGGTCAGACTTGAAACAAATCAAATCCCTACAATATATGTGTAAAACTTGGGCACTGTGGTAGTAAGTAATTCCATATTAGTTTGTTTATTAGGTATATCACACAGTGAAACAGTATTATTTACTGGATGACGTTTCGAACAAAATTTATTGTTCATAATCATATCAATTGTGATCACACGACTTTGACACTTGAGTTTTATAGCTTTCTTTGTTTTCTCCTATTTGTCGTAGGAGGAGTAGAATTTTCCAGATATCGGGGACAGGTGATGAATCATTCCTATTACATGTATTTGCAGTTGATTCAATAAACAAAGCTTCTGTTATCAATCTCTCCCTCCCTATACCCTGTGACATTAGATTTTAAAACTGTCATCCTATCCCATCAATCCTATTGTATGGTTGTGTGTGACTGCATGTAGTCCGTGATCAACTCGTAAATTATAGCTAATCCTTACAAACCAAACTATAGAAAATTATTCTGATGCTCGCTAGTGACTTGCTACAGGTTGGAGCTTCCTGCAGTTCTAGTGAGAAGTCGTGATCAGTGAGGTCCAATTAGAAGTCACGTGTGGATGGATGTCCCACCAACGACAATAGTTGGGGTCGCGCTAAAATCACGAATTGGTATAAGTTAGAATTCATGAGCCATTGAATTGGGTCCCAGTGGCTGAATGGTATACGAGCTTGCCTTGTAACCGGAAGGTCCTGGATTCGAATCCCAGTGGGTGCGTACTTCCGATGATTCCCAAACTAGGATGAAACAGCAGCTGTCCAGTACTCCCTGGTTTTCAATGGTTCTTTAACTGATATCAGTCCGTGATCAACTCGTAAAACGTCAACCAATCTAGATTTTGCTAAGTTTTTATGTTCAGCTAGTCTGACTGCCCCTGTTCTACTAGTCTGACCTATGTATTTGATCTGACAATCATTGCAGGGTATTAGATAAACTAAATTGTTTTGTTTTAAAGGCTCCACAGGATCCTTTAGCCGACAAAGCTTGTTTCTAATTGAGTTTGTGGGTTTGAATGCCGTTTTTATTCCTGCCTTGTTGAGAATTCTGCGTAAAGCTTCTGAGGTTCCTTCCTTGTATGGAATTACTACTGATGATTTAGATTCCCTATTGTTGGTGTCGTCATTATTATTGTTATTATCACTATCGCTATTATCATTATTTATTTTTACATTTCCTTACATATTTCCTGACTAATTTATCCGGGTAATTATTAAGTTTCAAGGCTTCTTTTATTTGTATCAGTTCTTGTTTTAGATTTTCTTTGGTACTACTTAATTTTTGTGCTCTGTCATTTAAACATTTCACCAATCCTACTTTTTACTGACATAGGATGGGATGACTGGAAGTCCAAATATCTGTTTGAGTGTGTGGCTTTCCTGTAAACACTAGTGTTTAACTTCCCATCTTCTTTCCTCTTTACGTTGCAATCTAAAACTGGCTCTCCTTCCTGATTTTCCAATTCATAAGTGAATTGAATTGCTTCAACCTTCGAGTTTATGTGTTCGAAAAACCTATCTATATCTTGTGTTCTAAGTACAGTGAATGTGTCATCTACGTACCTCCACCATACTTTTGGGGTGGGGGTGAACGTTTCAATCGCTATGCTTTCCCACTTATTCATGAATATATCTGCTACCACTGGGGATATTGGTGATCCCATGGCAACTCCCTCAGTTTGTTTGTATATTTTCCCTTGGAATTTAAATACTGTGGAATACTGTTCCACATAAATAATGATAATAGCGATAGTGATAATAACAATAATAATGACGACACCAACAATAGGGAATCTAAATCATCAGTAGTAATTCCATACAAGGAAGGAACCTCAGAAGCTTTACGCAGAATTCTCAACAAGGCAGGAATAAAAACGGCATTCAAACCCACAAACTCAATTAGAAACAAGCTTTGTCGGCTAAAGGATCCTGTGGAGCCTTTAAAACAAAACAATTTAGTTTATCTAATACCCTGCAATGATTGTCAGATCAAATACATAGGTCAGACTAGTAGAACAGGGGCAGTCAGACTAGCTGAACATAAAAACTTAGCAAAATCTAGATTGGTTGACCCGAATAAAATAAGAAATCTAGAGAATAGTTCAGCTATAGCACTACATGCAGTCACACACAACCATACAATAGGATTGATGGGATAGGATGACAGTTTTAAAATCTAATGTCACAGGGTATAGGGAGGGAGAGATTGATAACAGAAGCTTTGTTTATTGAATCAACTGCAAATACATGTAATAGGAATGATTCATCACCTGTCCCCGATATCTGGAAAATTCTACTCCTCCTACGACAAATAGGAGAAAACAAAGAAAGCTATAAAACTCAAGTGTCAAAGTCGTGTGATCACAATTGATATGATTATGAACAATAAATTTTGTTCGAAACGTCATCCAGTAAATAATACTGTTTCACTGTGTGATATACCTAATAAACAAACTTATATCAAATCCCTACAAATTAAACTGACGAAAACTGCATCAATACTATAAAAGAGTGGGGCTACTTGATCAGCCAAGTTAAAGTATAGTGGCTCAGGAGTGCGAACGCTCCCATAACCTTGAACTCATACTAGTCGCTGGATAAGGGGACTTACCATTATTATAGCGCCAATGGGAACGCCATTCACGATCCAGGGGGTAAATTTCACCACTATCACGCGTTCAACTGCTGTTTGGACAAGGTGTTAATAGCTGGTTAGGGTTAGGATCAGGGTTTCAATTAGGATTAGGGTTAGATTTGGGGTTGGCATTATTTATTCTAATTATTTTTGTTATCCACATTTTCCTAGTAAGTAGTCGTCGGTCCTCTAACTGGAAACCATAGTAATTCAATCGAAGGCTTTTGGAAAGACTGAAAAACAGGATAAGAACGATAAATGTTTCACAAAAAAGCTCATCTTCAGTCACGTCGGCAAATACATGCACAGTAACTAGTCTAACTTAAAAACTGATACTCCTCATGGTTACTGGGAGATATTTTTAAGTCATGTCAGAAAAAAATATCCTGTTTGATGAATTTTAACACTATGCTCTATTTTTCTTTTGTAAATAAACGTCTTTTTTATGTAGAAACCATTGTGTTTCCTGATTGGTCAGCTCAAGGTCACTCGTGCGTTCGCATTCCATGGATCGTGATACTTTAACTTTCACCTTGGTTACGTTATGACACCACTTTATAAAACATAATCTAAGCAGACGCTTTTTCAGCGAATAATAAATTATAAAAGAAGCTTACTTACCCACCTGAAGGAAAGGAACTACATCATTCCACTTCCATTATGTTATCAAGTGTCTGTAGACGTGATACTCTAAAATTTTGTAAATATTCACGACCTTACTAACTATAAAGTGTAGGTAATGCGGCACAACCTTCCATTTTAGTGAAGTTTGGTTAGGTCTCAAGTGTAACTAGTTGGTCGACAGGATAATGTGTACCTATATTTCCTACTTGCTGGCATTCACCAGCTATACATATTCAGAAGCGTACAACACTCACTTCTTAAGGTAGAAACTCTAACTGTAATCTATATTGATTAAAACTGACTTTATTTAAGGCCGATTGCTGAGCGCTAGTTTATCTTAGATTGGTAACTGATTCGGTTGTTCGTGAGTGAACTGATTGAAATTTGTCGATCACGTGTAGTGTGCAGCAATTACATGTTTCTCAGCTTCGTCACCGTAGTGCTGATAGGACCCAGTATAAAATGGTATATCATCCTTTCTCACAAATCCTGTGATTTATCATGTGATGGAGTTACTATGTGAATGTGTCATTTCTCACACATATTGTGATTTAGTGTGTGATCAATTCATCGTCTTTTGTCTCACCTTGGTCTTTGTCGGATCACCAACCAATCAGAATAGATATTTCCAGCCAATAAGAACAGTCCACTCTCACGGTTGTGAGCCAACTGTATTGTGATAAATTAAATATATATAAATATGTTTTGTTTCCTAACTGATATATAATACAATATCTTACAGTCACAGGCCAGTCTTTTTCTTTTGATATTTGCGTGGCTCAGTGAATCGGAAGGTAAAATGGACAGACAGACGTATTAGTGTACCAGACGATTTCATTACCATTATAGTAATTAACAGGTGCAGACATAACAAAGTAGCCACGGGTCTATTCAGTTCACTACAGTCATAACAAGTGCATAGCTGACAAGTAATTTTCACTCGTCACAATTGGAACTAAAATTTAGAGTTGCAGCATGCTGAGACTAATTCCTACACAATATAATATACAATATTATGGAGCATTTATCATTTTCTGATGAATTTCGAGCTGATCCGATTTTGGATCACAGAAGAAATAGGGATGTCTTCATTATCTGAGTTAGGCCTTTTTTGATGATCCACGAACATAAAGAAATACATTTTCCCTATTTCTCAAAACATTCGAAATGTTGCATACTTTCACCGATAGATTAGTAACATTAGATCTCTGAAATCAGGACTTTTTTTATTATAACAGTTAATTATATATTCAGCGGGGAAAATTTGTCGAAATTCAACTACAGTTAATCAGAAGGTATAGTTGGCTATTCAGATGATTCCTTTTTTCGTTAATACTTCCTGGACTGTGTAGTAATAGTAGAGAATAAATTGAACCACCAAGTCTTGCAAGGTACTTATAAATAAAACTGTTTGCGTCAGTATTTCTCAAAAATGAGTATTTTTCACTTGCACGACAGGTTGGAGAAATCCGAAAACAACTTTAATCGTTTATAGCTACTATTTTCCAGTAGAAGACTTCAGAAACACTGAGTCTGTGAATCAGTAGGGTGGCTGAAATTGGAATGCTGTTAACTGTTGTAACATGTGATGTGACCGTTATTTATCGTCAGTAGTAGACATCTTTCTTCATAACTATCCCAGTAAGTGAAAAGAAATCACTCTCCATGAAAGTAAAGTAACAATTTAAAGGTTATTGCCACAATCCGTCCGGCGCTTTCTTGTTACATTTCTTAAAAGAGGCAGAATTGTCCTAGGATGATTACACTTGCATTCCTCAATATGTTAAATTTTTTAAAGTCAGGAAATCAAATTTCGTTATACCAAAGCTGTTTATCAGCCGCCAACTATTGACAGCTAACAAAGACTGTAGGTGTTTTCACTTTAAGTTCAAACATTTGATGTTGTCTTTGGATGAATGTGAGTTTGTCTGAAAGATTTTCTTTTTCAGCTTGTATTCTCTGTTTCCCTTTTGATGCTTCAATTAACCAACTAATGTGGAAAAATAAGACTTATGAAATTGTCAGTGAACATAATTGTATGAATCATTTTACAACCGCATTATTCAACACATTTTGAGGAACAAATTTTCCATTATCACTTAAGTTCTCACTGGTCATTGTTCTTAACGATCAGATATGTGATCATATGTATTTTACCTAGAGTATGTTAGTTAGTAATCGTATCTTTTTCTATCTTGCAATGTACCTTACTAAAATAAGGAAATATATTCATATAGTGTATCACTGAACTTTTTTCACTACAATAAGAGGATTTAAATGAGTACCGGATCTAACTCGTTGATTTCCTGTTTCTCTTCATCCCTGTTTATATATTTTGTAACGGCATTCAAATTTTTCTTATACAGATAAGCTGAAGCAAATCCCTAACACTTGCTCGCTGTGCATTTGTAAGCATTTCAGCCATTAGAAAGAAAACTGACACGGAAGAAATCGAGTTTAAATAGGTTATACTTATTATTATTATTCTCTTTGTTTATTTAAATGACTTGATTGATTTGAAGATGGTTTTCTTCATAGACTTAAATTATCTGAGAACTCGTTTGAGACTCTGAATGGTTCAGTACTTTGAAACTATTTCGTGTTTGACAAACTTTGTCAGTCTTCAAACATTCAAGTCTTTTGATGATCACATAACTGTGAAACTACTAGGCGCCAATGAAATTGTGGATGCTTTAATTTTTATCCAAGTACTGGTAATTATGTGCGTCGGCGGCAAAGCGGTTAGGACGCTCGCCAACTATGCACATGGTCCGGGGTTCGATCCCCAGCCGGCGCACTCCTTTGCCTCACTAAGCCAGAACTATAAAGCTGGCGAAGAGGAAAGGTTGGGTATGAGGCTAGCAACCTCATCCTGTAAAAATAAACACTGCTACAGAAACTTCAAGCCTCCAGCTTGAAGCCCTATGTTCCACTGGGAACGTGAAGGAATAAAAAAAACTGGTAATTATATGTTTTATTTGCTAAAAGACAAAGAATTGTATCTTCAATTTAATTATAATCCATAATTCATGAAAGATCAGTTTTCTGATAATAATCTTTGAGATGGATGTCTTGAAATTCTATTGAGAGACTATCACAGGCTTACCTAACCAAGTTTACGGTAACAACATATACCTACTGACTGCAGTGAATGGTGGATGATGGCGCTGAAAAGAAATAGCCTTGGTATTTAGTGTCCCGCCATGTCAAATATGAAGTTCTCTTAGTACCTTGATAATGCAGTTAATACTCGATAATTGACTACCGTTTCCTGGTTTTCAGTTCGTTTTAATTATGAAAATGGAGACCATTTTTATTTCATTAGTGAGTTTGTAAGAAATCTAACTACTAGTTGACTGCAGTAAAACTGTTTATTTTTTTCAACACGTGTATCCATATTTATTATTTCGAAGTATTACTTATGTTCCTCTTTGAGGATATTGTATCTGACTATTAGCGGATATGATAACTTGATGATGAATAATGAGTCGTTTGACAAAGTTGTTATTCATTGTTTTTCATCACTCTAATGACTAAATAAGTTAGTTGGTACGTGGTTTCTTGTTTATAAAAATACCAACCACAAATTGACGCAAACATTACACTTAAAAAAAGAAATAAAATTTTTGTAAGAATACCAACACAAAATACACTGCTGTTTATAGCCTCTGGTCGGTCAAGACACCTTGTATAGTTCCTAATTATCAGGAAAAGTCAGGGACCAGCTTTATAATGGAAAATGTTAGTTCTGCATTGTTTCCCTTAATTATTTTCAAAAAAAACAAACAAACATAGGATCAAAAACACCGAAGAACTCTAACTTTGTGATAATTCTGTTTTTCACTCAGTAATTTTAAAGTTTTATGTAGTTTGAAAGTATTCCTCGCCAATATAGCTGAAGAATTATTGTTAAACAGAGAAAGTCATATAAAGTGCTTAATTAATCCCAGCATCCTAAATTTAAATATCATCCTTTCATCAAGAGAATACAAAAGAACACACCTGAGAAACTGTACATGAAGGACAAGTAAGTCTTTATTCACTTTGAAATTTTCGCAAAATTTGGATTCACGTTTCTTCAATTTTTTGAAAACACTGACTTCCATACTTTGTTAATGATGTTTATCGTGGTGTTCCTTATTTTGGGCACAGACTCAATAAGGGGTGTGAATAGAATCAAAACACAGAAATTTCTATTATTCCATCTTTTTAACAACTGTTGTAAATGAAGTCAAATATCTCTTATAATAACTACCTTGTGTGACATACAGAAACATGAATGCTCGAAACATTACGGATTCATTAGCAGCAGATTCCATAAATATGCAGAGACTCCTGTATTCCGAATAAAATCTTTCTAAGATTAGTTAAATAAACTTTTGATGTAACTGTAGTTTGTTTTACTTATTATACAGACTTTTGGAAAGCCCTTACTATTCATAACAAAAGGCTATGTAACGGAACAGGAAGCAGACATTTTGTAGTTTCTGATGTATTTAAACGAATAATTTATTCTTTCGTCTTATTTTTGAACTGAGAATATAACGTAGCATGAATTAAAAGCGTGAGTGCTTGGTAGTCTATATCATGAATTTTAAGAAATATTATACGATGGAAAATTATCATATACTTTTAACGTTATGAAAAAATAATTTATTTTACTTTGGAATCAAACTTCGCCATTCACCAAAAATCTTAGGTGAACAATCACAATCTAAAACTGATTTTTAGTGGTCACAGTTTATAATTAGCATCGCTCTTGAGCCCACACATCAGTAAATATACCTTGTAGGTTAGATATATTTTGTTAGTTGCTTTACCACTATTTGTGAGTAGCGGTTGCGAATGCCGGAGTTCTCCACCTGATCAATAGTCTCAGCAGCAAATACCACTTAGAAAATGACCGTTTAACATTGTTGTCATTTGCAGAACCAAAGAGAAACCCTTATTAGGCAATAAATGTAAACAAACCACTAAACAGTATATTTTATAAATGAAAGGGTTTTCAATGTTCACAAATAATAACAAGTTTTTAATTTATTATTTCAAGCGAAATTATTGTTCCAAATAATCCAGGTGGCTAGGATTTTAAAGTATTTTGGAATAGTTGTATATCACTCAGATTTACTTACATGTGTTTATGTGTGACCATAGTTGATCTTGAAGAAACATATGGTTGTACGCAAATGTACGAACACTAACAATCATCAAGTATTCACATCTGTGCTGTTTTGGCCATTAATGAGTTTGAGACTTCAGACAGTTTTTCAAATTATTCGTAGGGCCATTAAACGCATTCATCTGTTGAAACAGACTGTAAAGTTACGTATTATCTCTAAATTATTAAAAAAAGAATTCCATGTTTGACAAGGACAACATGTGTAAAATATATATAAAAGGCTCTCCAGACGATCTAACAAAGTGGTAACTAGTGTAAAGACAGTTTTCGGTGAGTTTGCATAATGCATCATTTGAAATCTCAGTAACCAGAGAGATGAAATCTAGATAGTTTTTATTTATGACCGAAGTAATCACAAATTCATTTTCAGAAAAGTCTTACTGAGCTCAAAATACTTCTCTATGAGCTCTGACAGTATTGGAATAGCCCCCTATTGTCAACAGAACTGGTGGATCTATGTTTTGTTGATTCGATTTATTTAATTTTGTGTAGATCTGGATAATTTCTGACATAAGGGTCGTTTATTTTGCATTCAGAAACATCATTACCTATAAGAATATCGAAGCAACTTATTTTTCGGCTTTCATGTATTGGTTCGTTTCTGCGCTTCTGTTAGTTATGAAAACAATCAACGAAATGCCTGAAAATAGTCATTTGGAGGTTAACATTATGGTTTGGATTTCTACATGCTTCCAACTTTCGGGATAATCGAAAATAGAGCAGGTACATATAAATATAGTAGACAAGTCTGCATTCCTCAAAAGACGAACTATTTTGTACAGACTAAGATAAATAGTTTAATTAGGACTGAATGTAAATGATATGTTGCTAAGTCATTTAAAAGATAGGATTATGGCTGAACACGTTTATTTTTCCATGTTTGAATAGCCTAGCAACAAATCGTTTGCTTTCGGTCATTAGTGAAATATGAATAAACTTAAAGGTGTTGGTGTCTTGCAACCAGCTGTTAGTTTAATTTGAAAAATTACTACTGTGACAGTAATAAAGGACAGACCAATACAAAAAATTTGTGGTGACTTCAGAATGACCACTACTCTTAGATAGCATGAATGTGTTGCTACAACAGAAGAAGCTAAAGACTTGAACAGACATTACTTGAGAATAAAATGGTCCACAAACTGATTTCTCATATGTCTTTTATCAGAAAAGACTAAATGGAGAGTCTTATTCTCTAGTGTCATTGCATAAAAGCAGATACATTCAGCCTTGGCTAACTTTTATCTTTGTTTCTTGAGGCCAAATTACGAAAAAAGTGAAAATTTATTAAAATTAACATTCATATTACGAGTCAATGAAATACATAAGATTAGTTAGGGTTGTAAAGGTGATCATAATTAATACAACATTACATAATACTAATATCACTCAATTGAGTTCCTAGTGGAACATAGGGCTTCAACAACACATCTCCACTTTCTTCTATTTTATACAATCCTAATCAGCTGGCTACACGACTGCCCACAATCTCTCATCTCATACCCACACGATCGCCTCATGTCACCATCCGACTGACGCCCAGTCGTCGTTTACTATTCACCTTCCATTCGAGTGACGGCCTGGCTCGTGATGTCACTCGATGGTCTCCTCAGTGCACGCCTAATCAATCTCCACGTTTTGTCACATATATTTTCAATGATACGTTCTTGGTTAGTTTATTCCCATGTTCTCCTGTTTCTTATTCTTTCTGGCCATTTGACCTTCAATATAGAGTGAAGGCAGCTATTGATAAAAGTCCGCAGTGGTCTGTTGGAAATGCTTTTGTGACACAGTGCAAGTTTCTGACCCATATAGTAGAACTGACTGACTTCACATTTGTGTTGAAAATCCAAATGTTGTTGTTTATGCGGCGGAGTGCAGAAGATTTCCAAATTGATTGATTTCAGGTTGATGAAAACATATGTTGCCTTTCCGATTCTGGCTGGCTTTGACATCCTCATTCTCTGTGCCTGTGGTTGAAAAGACACTGACTGCCTAGATAAGTGAAGCCAGGAAGTAACCTCTGTCAAACATCTCGCGTTGATGGTGGTTGGTGCTGTTTGTCGTGTTTGTTGATTGGCTATCTTCATCACATCCATCTTCTCTATGTTCACCTGAAGCATGATTTGACGACAGTTCTTTCAGAGGCCTAAGTCGCCCTTCTTTTGCAGCTTGACGAGGTAGCTTTTCCTCCAATCAGTAGGCACTCTCACTTCATTCCAAACCTTTTGTAATAATAGCATGAGAAGATCTGCCAAAGTCTCTGGATCCGTTTTCTGTGCTTCGGGGACAAGGGAAATTGCGTCTGGCCTTACTGCCTTCCCGACTGGACTTCAGTGGCTTGATCTCATTCAAGGTTTCTGCTTTGGTTAGAGGATTGGTGTCGACTGGCAGGCAGTTCTGTGCGTGCTTCCAGTGGTGGTATTTCTGGGGTAGCTTCAGGTGATGGTCGCTTCAAGGGTCCTTTAAAGTGATCAGCCCATTGTTTTATTTGTTTCTCCTCCTTGGTAATCTGGTTTCTTTGAACATCTTTTATTGGTTTCATTATCTAGATTGATCTCTTCCACAATAGAGACCTGGTTATCTGACATAATGTTCTGAGGTCACTTTTACCGGCCTGTTCTACTCCAGTTGCCGGTTAGTGTGTCGTTGAATTGTCTTTTGTCTTTCCTATCACCCTTCTGCACTTCTCTCTTTATTCAGTGCAGTGTACATTGAACTTAGCCTCTCCTTCTGTTGTCCATTTCTGCACTGACTCATCTTCTCTTTCACTGTCCTCCTCTCCCCTATCAGCTCCCAGGTATTTGCTGAGAGCGATTGTTTTCATGTTTCCTCTCTTTCTAGAACAGTTGTACACGTTTCGCTGAATGTCACCTTCAGAGAGTTAGTTCCAATGTTCTTCCACACAGGTTTCCTCAGTAGTGTCATGTAGTGTCTCCGACTTTGCTCCGATAGCTGCAGTGAAGGTATCTTCTTTTGTAGCTGCATCTTTCATTTTCTGAATGTTGAACTTGAATTGTGGCTAGTCTCGAGTTGTTCTAAAGGCTTTCAGCTTCACGTTGGAGGTTCGGTGAACTAGATGATGGTCTGAGCCAACATCTGCTCCCCTTCTCGACTTTGTATCTAACAGGTTGAGTCTCCACTTCCTTGAGCAATACTGAGATGCAGTCTATCTGGTTTGTGGTGTGTCCGTCAGGCGAAATTCATGTTGCTTTGTGTGTATCCTTGTGCATGTACACGCTGCCTCCGACCACCAAATCATTGAAAGCACAGAAGTCTGCGAGGAGTTCTCCGTTGTCATTGATATCGCCGAGCAAAAGCCTGTCGACCCATGACGAGTTCTCTTCCTGTGTTGTCTTCTCCCAGTTTGGTTGGCATGCGTGTGGCCCATAAGGATTCTGATGTCGCCATTTGGCATCTTGTCCATTAATGTTCGTTGTTTTCTATAGAAATCCCCTTTTCCTCTTGTTCCGAATTGTTTGTAGCAGTGTGCGTAGCATTAGATGATTGTAACCTTCCTTCCAATTGAGTTGAATCTTGCTGTCTTAATCCTGGAAGAGATTGGCTCCCACTGCATTAGAGCTTTGGTTGCTGTTGGTGACATCATGATAGCCACTCAGTGTGCTCGTGGTTTTCGTCTGGGTGACCAGGTTGGGGTAGATTGATTACTGACTCACCAATTGACAATTTCGATAGTCCACATCCATTCCATCTGCTCTCGCAGATTCCGAGCACTTCTAGGCCATGTCTTCGCATTTCGTTGGCTACCTGGACAGCCTTCCCAGCTGGCTTCGTACATTGTACGTACATTCCACGTCCCCATTCTTATTCTTGCTTTCATCGAGAGAATACACATCGGCTGGCTGACTGGCATTCTGAAGGCTTTCACCAGTCCGCTGTGTCATTTCGCCTCTCGGATTCCAGAGAGGAATAAGTTTGTTTTTTAATGTGTTTTGTATTTTTAATATTTTTCTTGTGAGTTGGAGTCTCTGTTGCAGTTTGATTGATTTTCCTGGGTAGGGTCTCTGGCCCACTCGCAACCCTTCATCTTTTCCCAGGCTTGGTCCCGGCTGGAAAACTGTTGAGCTAGTAAACTAGGCGAGGCTACTCTAGGTATGACGTCCATCAAAATTCCATTTCATTTTTCTTTTGATTTACAAGGGAAATGCGGCATTTGGTGATTGAAACTATGGACCGTTGATTCATTAGTTTATTGAACCACTGAAATGAGCTTTTTTACATGCGGAATCAAGGTAATGCTTGTATGTACATGTTATCTTCTGGTGGTTTTTCACCAGATCAAATTAAACTATCACGTTCATAGTAAACTGCTATTTACTAATTAAAGAATATTGTTGGGATACATATGTCAATTGTGACCGTTCAGTTTGGTCTATTTAATTACATAATAGAAGAACACGAGAACATAGTATGGGCGAAAACTAAAATTTTGTCTAGCAAAAGTCAGAAATTTGTTATAACATAGTTCGGTCCATATAAATTTAAAAATTCTAAAAGAGCTCTCTGTGTATGAATTGGTTTGTAAAAGAAACATTACAAACTTGAATGACTGAAGTCAGTCTGCACCAGACAAAGCACTAGAATGAGGACACTAGTTACTTATTACCTAATCCTACAGAAAGTCAGTTGTGAGCCCAAATAGTTTAGTGGTGACGTCTCTGATTTCAGCACTGGGTGAAACAGGTTCAAGTCCCAGAAACGACATGGGTTCCTTTCAGGTTGTAGATGTGTGCTGTTGACGAGTGCCAACCAGCTCGAAGCCTAGGTCCAAGGCTTCCTGGTGGTTGCCTCCAGGAATCTAAGATCAATGATTCACAGTTCACCGTGACTGCGAGCCACCTAGCATATCGGCCGCATTGCAAACTTGGCTGATAGCATTCAGTGTGTAGCAAACAGTGGCCTAGAAGAATGACACTAGTTACTTACTACCTAGTGTTCAATTAAAGGTTTGTAAATTAATTAACACTCTTTTGTGTATTTTATCTTTATTTATTTTTACTTTTTTATTTTGATTCTAGCTTCAAACCACACAGTATTTTCGGTACAAGTATGGAATTTTCAGCATGTGATATTGGTAGCCCAAATTTCGCAGGCCAACCATTGATATCAGGTGTGCGTCTGCAGGGGATCGAACCCCGGACCATGTGCATGGTCGGCGACAGTCTTAACCGCTATGACACCGACGCACTTATGATTAAAAAAAGTTGTATTATCACAATAGTAAAATTTGACTTTATACTGACATTTAAATTACTGGGTTAAAAAAGTCAGTAGGAGAGTGATCACACAGTCCACGCAAACAAACCGTGTATTCATTTTTCACTGATTCCAAATACAAATAAATGAAACATCCAGAAGTTTAGAATAATGAACCGTATAAATGCTATTTTCCTGTCTTTTATTTTATCAAATTTCTAAAATGGATTTTTGCATTTTGAATAATCGGTAATAATGCTATCTTAAACCAGAATGGTGAATGATATCAATACCAAAACAGAACACACGTTAACACGATATAAACTAAAGGAATTGTAAAGTGGAACACGTTTAAATGTAAATTTTAGATAAACTTTAAGCAGCTTGTTTTTAAAGTTATGTATGATAACAAGGTCAAGGTTTAAAGTGATGCATTGGTTGGAGTTTTGTTACGTTAAGATGGTGTAGCATAAACTTTCTGATTAGTTCATTTGGACTTAAGAGGTTGATTACTGATATAATGATTGGGAAAAGGGAGGATTCATAGCTTTATTTAAATGTTAATAGATATATCAAGTGACATATGGCAATTATGGAATACACGATGTATGTTCTCAAATTAAATTTGATTACAATTACGATCACGATTTCGCTTAAATTTATTAAACCATGATTTTGAAATGTCTCCTTGTAATGTTTCCCTGAAGTGCATTATTATCGGAATCCATAGACTTTCTTTGTTTACACACAAAACAATTCTCAAGTGAAATCTACTGCATTGATATTCACAGGAGCTACATTTGCTTAATACATTTGCTTACTTTCCGAACTGCTTAATACTAACGAGAACAAAATATACAGGATGTTTGGATAAAAAACTAATATGATGAATAATTGTTTATGCAATCAGGGATTAAATATGTAGAAATAGTAAAATGACAAAATAAACAGGAAGAGTGGGTATGAAAATATGGTAGTGTAAACAGGGATTAAGAAAACTTAAAATAACATGAATAAACAGGAAGTTTAGATAAGAAAGGCGATGAGATTGTCATTACTAAAAAATTTTACCTGTTTATGATGGCCATGGTAGGGAGAGGGGTTGGACGTAATTCTTTTGGATACAAAGTGTGGGTTTGAGCTTTTGGATAGCTAGCGCCTCAGCTATGCCCAGATGTCTTGATTTGATTCCCTTTGACAGGTTTGATTGAATTTTGTATATTACTTTGAAGGATTTTTCGAAAGGCGCTGAATGTCCTGAGTTGACCAGATGTTCTGTCACTGAACTGTATACACGTTTTCGGTCTCCTTTTACTAGCCAGGTTGGGTAGTGTTCACGAGCGCGTTTTCCAAGTTGGCGCATGGTGCGGCCGATGTACTCAGCTCCACAAGAGCAAGTAAACTGGTATATGCACGTTGAGGTGGCCCAATGCGACGGCTTGTCTTTCACGTTCTGGCTGAACAGTTTCTTGCAAGAAAACGTAGGTCTTTATCCAAACATCCTGTATATTTTGTTATTTCCACATTTCTATCCCCCAATTGCACAATGTCAATCTTCTTAGTTATTATGCTACTTTGTTTGAGTTTTACCCATCCCCCCTGTTTGTTATGTCATTTTAATTCCTAATTGTAATTTTTATTAATTTGACCCCTAACCAGAAATTATTCTGGAACTTTCCTATCCATTTGATATAAATACACGAATGTACAGCCTAGATGATAACTTCGTCGAAAAGAAAATTTTCCTCGCTGCAATTGTCTTTTTAATAACTAACGAGAACCTTGTGTGTCTGCATTATTATCAAAACATTTCACAGAATAATTTGTTTATCATGGTTTACTGATGAGAATAAAATATTTTATTCAAGAGAGAATTATGGTGTCAAATGCACATGATTTTATTTATCTACGTAAGCCTGTTACTAAAACAACTTGTTAAGAACTCATGTTCGGAGAAATTAATCTCTGTTGTTCTTTGTTCAGGCAACGTAAAGTACTTACGGTGTTTTACTGCAATTGCAGTAGAACACATTGTACACTCGAGTGGACTTCCATTTCATATTATCATAAATTGATACATATTTGAGCCAAAGTGGGATATTGTTTTATACGACTGACAGGTAGATAAGTGTCAACAATAGGGTAAATGAAATAATTATATGTAGATCATAGTCTGCGTAATTCATATCAGCACGTAGATAACCGTGTCATCTAGAGGGAAGAGAATGAAATGATAGCAACCATGTTTTTATTTTTATTTTTTATTTTGGTTACAGCTTGATGCCACACCGTATTTTTAGTACAAGTATGGCATTTTCAGCATGGATATCGGTAGCCCAAATATACAGGCCGACCATAGATATCGGGTGTGCGCCGGCAGGGGCTCGAACCTCGGACCATGTGCATGGTCGGCGAGAGTCCTAACCACTGTGCCACCGACGCACAAAGAAGAAAATAAAACAAAAAGAAGTCAGAGAAATAATGACCTGACGAAATTTTCATGAATGAGATGAAGACACTACCTGGATGTGTCTAGACTACGGGATGGTATATTACAAGACTGAACATCTAGTAAAATGAATAATTTTTCATGTGCAATAGTAGATATCAGTCATTAAGGCAACAATTAATTTTAAGCAATTATTCTTCTGTGTGTTAGCAGCCGTGTATACTACAATATTACTTTTCATATTTTGAAAATTAGTTATGTGTGGGCTTAAACTGCACATCGAACCAAAGTTGAGACAGAATGGTAAGTGTCGATAAGGTGTTCAATTATCGCACTCCATACATAGCTACTGCTACCTTTCTAAAAGCACGCGTGATAGCGTTGTTGAACCTTAAACAGTATGCGCATCGAACGACTAAAATACCTGGTACCACAGGAACAAGTGAACTAATGTATTCACACAAAAGTGTTCAGATGTGATATCTTGTCCTTCAGGCTTCTTCAGACCGCTAGACGACACCGAAACACTACTATTAGTATTGCCGTGAAAAATATTCAGCTCAAAGATGTTTTGGATTTTTCTCTTAAGGTCACTACAGGTCAAGTTGAAACCAACATTCATATAATGTTTCTTTTTTAGCACAAATGACTTTTCGTTTCTCTAAACTTTTGGTTTGATACTCATGTTAATGAATCTCATTGGATGCCCATTTTGGAGGGTTTCTTTCAGAAGGTCTGATTCATCTTGTAGGGTGTCACGTCTACGGATGCAAGTGGCAAGGGATTCAGCTGAATTTCATTTCTGCTCAGCAGGTACTGAACCTCATAAACTTGTCAGTTGACTTTTCTATATTATTCTCCCATGGGCAGGCTTTCTTAAAGTCCGATTGGCACTTCTTAGTTTGATAACAAGAAAAGGAATTTTACATCGATTTCCATTCCAAAAGTGAATTTTACTTCAGGATGACAGTTGTAACAATTGATTAAGGTCATAATTGTTATCGTAAATGACAAAAATGTTGTCCACGTACCTTGTATACAGTTGACTTTAATGGATCATTCTCTAGGTTTGCCATAAAACAGCTTGCTCGTAATGGACCCAAGAAAAATTCCATTACGGTTCCATCAGTCTGTGTGTAAATGACGTCACTGAAGGTTAGTTGTACATGAAGGGTCCATCTCAGCGGTAGTTCATTCAAATATGCTGTTGCTATTCCGATGTTTAACTGGTCTTCAACTATATACCGTCAAACAGAACGTATAGTTTCCATAAGTGGAGCCTTGGTGAAGAAAGATTATATTTCAAGGGACAGTATAGTTTTATTAGCAACGTTCAAATCATGTATGCGACTGACGGATTAAAATTGTCTCAAAGGGAATGTATACATATATACGCATATATCTCCTTACATGTTCTATGATATCAGAGAGGTGTTTCGTATTAAAGGGAAAAGGGAAGCCTGACATATCTTGAATAAAACGGAATGGTAAAACAACCTTGTGTATCTTTGGCAAACAGTATATCTTGGTATCATTTAACCTGTTGATCGGATATAATTTTAATAAACTGATCAGCTTTCATTCTTTTAAAAATCTAATGATCAATCACTTCTATATTATTTTTTTTATTGGTTGGATGAGAAAATTTATTTTGGTCCGTCAGTTTGCTTGTAGTGTACCTTGAATGTTTGAACTTTTGTTGTAACGCATTTATGTATCATGGTGCTACGCCATCTTTGTTTTTCCTGCTTGACTGCTCGCATGTGGCTCGCCCCCTCGTTGTGCCATCATTAAGCGCACTCCTTGAGCATGCTACCCCAGCCAGTCAACAGATAAGTTGTACAATATTGCTATGAATTAGTTTTTGGTTTTTCGCTTGTTATATAAATATAATTCATATCAGGGCGCACAACAGTATATAAGCCTTCTAACTGGACTTCAATCATCAGTACATACACGATAGGTAGTGCACCGATCAGCGTTAACCGAGGAAAGCAAGTTTAGTGGGTGTTTACGTTAAGGCCTATCTCGAGGTCAGCCTGGGCACTTATATGCTCTTCATTTTCGATAACTAAACACCTTGTCGACTCTGATTATCTTATGTTCTCAAATTCCTCCTTCAAAATAATCTACAAAGTGAAGAAGAACCTGGCAAGAAGAATACAACTGTGTCTCCCCTGATTCACCGAAACTCTTGATCTGATGCTCACTAGTGACTGACTACTGGAAGAAATTGCCTGGAGTTCTAGTGAGAAGACGTGAACAGTGCAGCCCACCAGTTCGGGAGTGAGGAAAGATACTTGCTCATGATGGTAGGTGGTCGTAGCGCTAAAATCACGAGTAAGTAGAAGCTAGAATTCATGGACCATTCAGTCATGTCTCAGTAACCGGAAGGTGCCGGGTTCAAACCACAGTGGGTGAGTACTGGCGGTGAGTCTCGAAGAAGGGCAAAACAGCTGTCCACTACTGTCTGGTTTTCATAGGTTCTTTAACTGATATCAATCCATGGTCAATTACCTATTTCTTTCCAACTCTTACACAATATCACATTTCCCCTCATTTCTACGGTTATTCTGAATACTATTCACTCATTAAGTTATTAATCCTATTACGTAACTCTAACACCATTTTTCAACTCCTCTTATGATTTGAGTAATATTAACAACTATGATTATGGCAATCCGTAACTTTTGTTACTATCTATCCATAATACTTTGATAAAGCTATTAGCATTAAATAGCGAAACATCAGTAAAAACAATATCGTTTGTTTTTCATTCATTGGGTAATACAAAAACCTTTATTATAATATCTATCCATTTTTGTGAAACTATTGTTTATAAATGCTATTGTACAGCTAAAGAAAATGGATTCACCGCAAAGAGCCTTTTTCCTAAAACTGACTGTTCTGTCAGTTTTTTCATTGATTCTTGGATGGGTATTATTCATGAATTTTGCATTCTGCAACCTAAAGCAAAAGCTAGTCTAACATTTTATTCCAATTATTTCCTATGCGTAAAAAGTTAATCATCTTCTGAGCACATTCCACAGAAGATGTAGATGGCTGTTTGTGAACTGATCATTGGATGATAATCAGTGTAGTTGTCTAGTATGTTGTGTGTCGGTCAAAATCCACCGAATAAATGTGCAAACTGATCGCTAGACTACTTAAAATAGCTCTTCTGTGCACAGCAATAAACCAAAAAATTTGCTGTCATTTTTTAGTTTATATTTGTTTATTTCTTAAGATTTTCTGTCTTTTTACCAAATTAAATCAATGATGTTTAGAATCTTGAGCAAACTGATTGCGACCCATGCCATCAAGTGCTGAAGTCAAATCATTACCACTGTACCGTCCAGACCTTATTTCAGTCTCTTTAGGACTGTAGTGGGTACACTGGTAGGTTATTAGGAAGTGATCAATGTAATATTTCTAGTACTTAGTGTTCATTTTGACTAGATTCTATCACTCAGGTTTCTAATACCATCCCAGTGCAATTCGAATTCATAGTAGATAGTTAGAGATAAGCGGTGGGAATCCGATACATATTTGCGAATTCCAGCTTTAAACAACCATTCTAGCACCAGATTTTCGATTTGTAAACGGAAAGTCTTTATTTATGAGTAATTGTTTTACTCTTTCAGAAGAGGAGTCAGCAAGTAATCACATTTAACAGGACTGATGTACATGTAATCATTAATTTTAAAGTCATTGTATAAAACTGGCTATACATCCAGGCATTAAAAGTCCTCTGAATTCTGAAAATACATAGTAAAGTAAGATATGTGCAATCAGTTTCGTTTCAACACAAAGCCAAATATCTTTAAGTTCACAGATTGATGAACAATTTGAAACATCTCCAGAAAAAATTCTTTTAGAATAAATGATATGAACACTTTTCCGCGCTTCAACTGAAACGTAATTGGGTTGTTCCCATAACTGCACCCGTGTGAATGCGAAACTGTTCAATGACAAAATGTTATCCATTAAAGATATAAGAGTCTGTAAACCGTTCTTATTTTTTCATTCGGAAAACAATCCAAAGTCATCAGTATATTTATCTGTTTTATAGTCTATGTGATATACTATTTTCGCTTTTAAGCAACTTATTATTTTACTTATCACATGATTATCACTAAATGTCACTGCAAAACAGATTACAACGAAAATCCTTCCTGACCGCTTTCAGTTTTAATTGTTTTATCTTGCTATGAGAAAGTTTCCAATACCTCGTTTATTTCCATTGTATAGAAAAATTTAGCCTAGTGTCTCTAGGATTAGGCTTTCATTTCATTTCCAGATAGTGAGATTTACACACACAAAAGACTATAATACCAGAAACATTTTCATGAAATTAAGTAGATCTAAGAGCTGTTGTTTATTTTCACAGTAAGTGTTTTTTCACTCCACATTGAGACTATGCACAAAGAATGACTCACTTCCAGTGTTTTATTTTTAACTAGAAAAGCAGTTAAGTGCGGTAGCTTGAGCGTTAATTCAAACTTTAGTGCGTTTACTCAGTGACTAATTAGTGCTGTTGTTTTTGTTTTTTTTTTACTTAAAGGAGTAAGTATTTCGAACTCGGAAGTGTTAGGAAATTCTCAAGTTAGTGCTTTTTTCTGCCTCAGGAATATTAAATGCTTTATTTATTTTAATGGTAGAATTAATTCACCTACACAACTGTAACTGTGTAGTAGTAGTGTTCAGTAGCAGAAAGAAAGACATTTAAGCGTATGTTCTTGTGTCCACATACAACAACAGTTGTTTGTACTGATAAGGTCAAAGTGTCTTCAGATACTTTTGGATGAATAAAATGTCTGACCTGACTGCATCCTAATTTCACGTACAAACTTACAGATATAAGCACATTTGTGTACATCACTGTAAAATAAAAGCCTTAGAAGAAGGACATGAAAAAAGTAAAATGTAATAATAAACATTAGGAATCAGAATTTACTAACCGGCCTATTTACCGCTGGGGTAGTCATTGCATTTATAAACCAGATAATGTTTATTCTGTCAATTTGACTAGAATTTTAAACTGCATCATTTTGTATTGTACACAATTATAAATACTTAGGTAATGAGATACAACATAAAACTAAATAAGCTTTCAGTTGGACTGATTAAAACCCATTTTACCTTTAATTTCACTATCCTTTTGATTCAGCAACACAAACACCTGACACACAGACTGTGAATTGGTTTTTAAGTTAGATCATAGACTGACATCAGTTGGAAAGCCATCGGAAACGAGAGCGCACCGGAGAGCTGTTTTGTCTTCATTTGAGACTCCCCGACAAGACGCGCTCATGACCCCACTGAGGAGGACGAATTTGTTTGAAGTTCTAGTGATCAGTGGAGTCCACCAAGGAAAAATACTCGCCTGTGACACTGGATGGGGGTAGCGCGATATATATGGTGAATTGACAAAGTTAGAATTGATGGGCCATTGGATTCTGTCCCAGTGAGTCAACGACCAGTGGGTTCACCTAGTAACCTAAATGTCTTACGTTCAATACTTTGTGGGATCATGAGGGCATACTACTACTGAACAACCCCAAAACTAGGACGAAGCAGCTCTTCAGTAACTCATGGTTTTAAATGGCTCACTAACTGATGTTAACTGATGAAACCAATCAAATCCCTGCCAATCAAACCTGGAAATTAAGTTAGATTACTTTTTATTTTATTATTATTCCCTTGGGTTCCAAGTCGAGCATAGGGATTCAACAACACATCTCCACTTTGCTCTATTTTATACAATCCTCTTCAACTGGCTACACGACTGCCCACAATCTCTCATCTCATACCCACACGATCGCCTCATTTCACCATCCGACTGACGCCCAGTCGTCGTTTCCTATTCACGTTCCATTCGAGTGACGGCCTGGCTCGCGATGTCACTCGACGGTCTCCTCAGTGTATGCCTAATCAATCTCCACGTTCTGTCACATATTTGTTGAACGATACGTTCTTGGTTAGTTTATTCCCATGGTTTCCTGTTTCTTATTCTTTCTGGCCATTTGACCTTCAATATAGAGCGGAGGCAGCTGTTGATAAAAGTCCGCAGTGGTCTGTTGGAAATGCTTTTTGTGACACGCAGTGCAAGTTTCTGACCCATATAGTAGAACTGACTGACTTCACATTTGTGTTGAAAATCCAAATGTTGTTGTTTATGCGGCGGAGTGCAGAAGATTTCCAAAATTATCACTAAAGGACACCATTTAGAGAACCACTGAAAACCCACTTTCCAGCAACTGGGAACAAATGATAATGCCTTCAAAATTTAGTCATTTCAAGAATCTGATAGCTAATATATTTAACCGAACGTTTCAATTGAGTTTAGAATGCCAGCCTTCCCGATTAGCGTTAGAATACAAATATATAATAAGGGTGTTGTAAGCTCTGAAAATAAATAATAGCAAGTCTTTTTCAGTATGTAACTATTCTTAGTCGTAACTAAACTCATTTCGTTATTACATTCAACTTCCTGTAGTCCGCTAGTTATGCATATAAATGTCATCTTATCAAAGTCACTTGCCAATAAAATTTTTAATCTTTAGAGAGTTTGTAGTCCGAGTGTGTTTTACTGGAATGGGCAGTTGATTACAGTAGTAAGCCATGTATTAGGTATAAAAGTTGTGACTTGTATTAGCAGAAATGAAAATGGAACAAGATTGAAATCTCTGTCTCACAGATTATAAATGAAATGTATCACCGAACCACAACGTTATTTTATTCGAAGAAGATAAACAGTATAAAAAAATCATAAGAAAGCGTTGGTGATTTATCTGTGCAGTAATTAGGTCATTTGAGGAAAACAGAAGGTTCATGATATATATTTTGTATTTTTGTAAATACACGTTTAAACACGTAGTCACTCCAGTGATAATTACTTCAGGATATTTTGAAAGTAAGGCGAAATCCAGAAGAATCAGTCGTTTCTTACACTGACAACAGATAAAAGTAATATCGTTTATTACAGCAACAACTGTACAACTCATTGGCAAATAAAATCCCCAAAATATCAGAGGTGATTTCCCCACAGAAGGTATTCTGAATAAATAAAGTGATTGCATTAAATATGAGAAAAGATTTTCCGTTAATCAAGGTATTTTGAGAACATCTAATAGATTAATTTACCCATATTCCCTGTAAATGTCTCAAAAGCGTTGTGAGTAGCATAAATGATCTAGCACCTAATTTAGAAATATCTTGCGTAAAGGTCAAGTTGCAGCAAGCATTACATTAAACTGTTCAGTTACTATAAAGAATATTATTAACACACAAGATATGGTATTATAAGATGAAACTAATTTTATTAAACATCAGCGGCATTGTCACTCTGTGTGACTATGATGACTACTATTTCCACTTACACAATATGCAAAAGAGCAGAACATAATATTCACAGGAAAGATACTTTTTTATGAAAATACTGAGGACCCCAACGTTGGAAATATTCAAAACAACAACCTACAGCGTCCAAAAGTCAGTATTTTGAGCATAGCACTAAGCAGTAAATTACAAGGAGCTCTTGCTTACAAATAAAGCAACACATAAAGACATACTCAGTCGTAGCTTCCCTACGTTGTTTGGTAAGAGAAACTAGGCTCATTCTGATGCAATTATTACTTTATATTCCACGTTAATATACTAACCATTCTGTCAACTTAGAGAGGCTGATATTCCTATATACAAAGACCTTGAAGTATAAATAGTATCACGGTGACACTGCTACTACTACTTGTACTACTGTGGTGAGAGCTGTCTGCTAGCCAAAATCGGCAGACAGCAATTTACGTCAATGTTTACTTCCCAAATCTTGGTCATGAGAAAAAAAAAGACTTTGCGTGGGCGGATACGATTCGCAGATATATGATCTGACCATCAAAGAAACGACCACAAAGAGATGACAGATTAACTTCCAGTGAGAAAACAACCAATCAGAAGACGCTGTTTCTCTGCTAACCATAACCTATAATAATGTACATAAAAATCTATAAATATCTGTTGATTTTCTCAATAAGCGATCTGTTGTCTGGCCCTTGTCCTCTGTCGTTACACTACTACTGCTAGCTAACTTAGCACCATCGTTCATCGTCTTTTCTAGTATCTCAGACAGTTAAGTTGTGATCATCAGGCAAATCGCAACACTAGTCTTCTTTTTCAACATTCTCCTATATCTCAAAGAAGGGGAGCCAACCTGATCAGTTCTTCTTTAAGTTTGTTGATCAGCTATAATCTAATTCAAGTTCGGTTGCCAATACAAGCTCATTTTTTGTCTGACTATTAAGTGATACACTCTAGCCTCTAAACCAACGTAATCTGACTAAGTTCCTATCGCTACCTAGTATATCACTGATCATCATCTTAGTTTCTTGCTTGGAAATGGTTTTAGTGAGAGCATGCCAATCATTTTGTCTTCAGACTGCAATTGACAGAAGGCAGCTGGTATGTCTCTTGGCTGTTCCCAAATTTAGGTTCACGAATCTACTGACATCTGAACAAAATCTGTTAACAAAATTTCATTTGACCAGGAATTTACTAAATATTTTCAGATCTTTAAGGGAAACCGTACGACGGTGCAACAAAGCTTATTTATTTACCAGAAATTTTAGGTGCTAAAATCTATGAAACAAATTTATCATGTTTGGTTGGAGGATTTCATCATGAGCTGACATCAGTTAGAGAACCATTGGAAGACCTGGGAGTACTGGACAGTTGTTTCACCCCAGTTTGGGACTCTTCATCAGTAAGCACCCAACACCAGGGTTCGAATTCAGGACCTTCTAGTTACAAGGCGAGCTAGCTCGTAGGTTACAGCAGGTTGAAGGTGAGGCAGTAACTCATCGAAGAAGACATTGCGAAGTTGTCGCAATATATGATGGAGAAGATATGTAGCACAGGTGGATGACTTTGATGTGATTGTGTTCTCTGAGCTGGATAGTTAATTTAGAAATTGACGTCGCACACAAACCAACAAAATCACTTCACTCAATTCTATGTCAACCAAAAGACCAACAATGAATGAAGATAAAACCAACATCATATACAAAATAAATTGTAACAACTGCGAAAAACGCTACATTGGCCAAAGTGGACATCCCCTTCGTCTTCGTATCCACGAACATAAGTTAGCCGTCAAAAGACATGACATTCACTCCTTCATATCACTACATACAGACAACCACGGACACCATTCGACTGGGACAACCTTCAAATATTAAACAGAGGAAACACCAAGAATGCTAGAGAATTTTTAGAAACCTGGTATTCCAGTGAATCGTCAATCGATAGACACATCGAGATAGACAAAATTTACCAACCGATAAGAAGGAAATCTCACACACAAATGGTCAAAGTTCAAGTCAAGGAAACAATCAGTTCCAATACAAGTAGCCTAGAGGGTGTGAAAACACACAGAAACAACCAATCACGTCCAAGGTCACCAGGAGAGATGACTAATAAACTCGTGGAGAAATCTAAAAGCTCACTTCAAATTGAAGTATGCGCTGAATATGTCACCTAGTAGGGTGATGAAAGCTTAGCAAATTAACTATCCAGCTCAGAGAACACAACCACATCAAAAACGTCGCAATATATCATGAATTGTATGGAGGATTTCATCATGAGCTGACATTAGTTAGAGAACCACTGGTTTTCCAGTGGTTTTTTGTCACAGATCATTTTATTTTCCTACACCAAGTCACTATTTCTGAGAAGTTATCACTCATTCATGCACGCTGTTTGCCACATACTCGATCGATATGCTACATATCGCTTTCTTGTTTATTTATTTTGTGTTAAAACTAAGTAACTTCCAATAAACAGCATATTTCACAATTACACAACTTTTCACGTATCGCCTATGTTTGAGTAAAGGATCAGCATCTTCACCATCACTTATCAACCTGTGAATCCTATTCGAAACATCAAACAGGTGTCATGTCATTCACACACACACACACACAATAATAGGTGGACTCCTTTGAAAAGCAAAGGAATTACTGTTCAATCGAATTTCTTCCACTTTTCCATAAATTCTAGAAATAGTCAAATATATGAATTGTGGATAAATACTGTAACAACAGAAGACAAGAGTCAGGCAACAGATCGTTTATTAAGGAAATCAAAGCATATTTATATATTTTCATGTATATTACTATGGATATTTAAGCAAACAAACACAGTCTTCCGATTGGTTGTTTCTCACTTAAAGTTAATCTTTCACCTCTTTGTGACTGTTTCTTGAATGTCAGATCATCTATATGTTAACTGTATCCGCCTACGAAAAGTCTGCTGTGGTCGGTTTTTGAATCAGTCCTGATCATATTTTCCCAAAGCCAATCTTGATAACGTAAACATTGACGTCAATTACTGTCTACCAATTTGGCTAGTAGACAGCTCTCACCACAATACTAGTGGGAAATTGTACAAGATGTACAAGTTACAAAGCAATTCAATCGAATGTGAGAATTAGGATGGCTCTGTCACTTAATAACAACCTTTACTCTTTTGATTAATGCTGAAAAATCAAGCGTTCCTATAATTTGTATTATTTGTATTTATAATAAGACAGGAATTAAGTCAAATTTATTTTGGATAGTAAAATGTCTTCACAACTATAAAGCATACGTAATAAAATTAAATGTGAGAGAATAGAGAACAATTACAGCTCAGGATGAGAGCTGTAAGCTGGAGGTGTTCCGTGAGTAAGTTTGATTTGAAGAAAAGCTTTCAGTAACATTCTGGTCATTATTTGTCTTAGTTATAGCTAGACATTTATATTCTCCTACACAGTCGCGTGAACTTTCTATACTATTGAGAATATTTATAATCTGACAATAAATCACACTATTCATGCGCATGTTGACGGGTACAGTGCTGTTGTACATAACTTTAAGATAAGGCAATATGATCTTGAAGCGATGTACAAATTTATTGTTTGCTAGGGATTTCTCGATTTAACTAGATCATCAGTATCATTTCTAGGCAGCTGGTTGGAATATGGATTATTTAGAAGTGATTAAAAATTGGAAAAGGATGAATGAATGTTTCATACTTCTTCAGAAATTTGCGGAAATCACTACGCATCCACAATTCTATGGTCAGGATCATCAAATATTGAGGTGCCCGTGTTGTCTACCATACACTTGATTTTAGGGGAGAAACGGTGAAGAAATCCCTGATAGAAATCTGTGGGTGATGTGGTTCAGTGTTTCAAATACATCTGCGCAATATTATTGTCGCAGTGCGTCGGTGGCATAGCGGTTAGGACGCTCGCCGACCATGCACATGGTCCGGGGTTCGATTCCCGGCCGACGCACTCCTTTACCTCGCTAAGCCAGAAATAATGCTGGTGATGAGGGAAGGTTGGGCATGAGGCTAGCAACCCCATCCCGTAAAAATGAACACTGCTACAGAAACTTCAAGCCTCTAGCTTGAAGCCCCCCATGTTCCACTGGGAACGTGAAGGAATAAAAAAAAAATATTAATGTCGTAAGCTTCCGTTACTCTTTCTTTTCCTTCTGGCTTTTTATCAGCGATGCCATTATTTTTGTTTCCTGTCGTTCTGTTTCAACTGAATCGTTATCCGTGTGTAAACTTCAACTGACATATATGTTGTGCCATCCGTATTTATCTACTTATCAATCATCGTAAAATATATCTCGTCGACTCTAAAATGGGAATCGTGTTATCGTCAGTTAAAATTGGAATTCTATTAGAAGTAATACAGATTTCGTTGACCAGAGACGTTGGCACAGTGGTTAGGACTCTCGCCGACCATGCACATGGTCCGGGGTTCGATCCCCTGCCGACGCACACACGATATCTATGGTCGGCCTGTAAAATTTGGGCTACCGATATCCATGCTGAAAATTCCATACTTGTACTGAAAATACGGTGTGGCATCAAGCTGTAATCAAAAATTAAAAAGAAAATTAAATTAAATTGCTACAACAATTTTCATTCTTTAATAGTATATGTGATGCACTGCTTTTTCACTATGCTCATGTGCAAAGGTACAGGCATCACAACGATAGATTTTAAAATCATGCATACGTGCGCTAGTGAAATGATAACTGTAAAAGTGTTTACACGTATTTTACTAAGGTATACAATAAAGATTAATGGTAAATGAGAAATGTGTACGTAAATCACTTCACTCTATAGTTGAAAAATTTGCACCTGTTTAAATTACTAATTTTCAAGGTGTTATCAGTAATATCATGTATTTTCTATAGTTTGGTTTGTAAGGATTAGTTATGTTTTACGAGTTGATCACGGACTGATATCGGCGTACTGCCGATGATTCCCAAAATAGGATGAAACAGCAGCTGTCCAGTACTCCCTGGTTTTCAATGGTTCTCTAACTGATATCAGTCCGTGATCAACTCGTAAAATATCATGTATATTTGCATGAAATTTGGTTCACTGATTTCATCGAATTTTCGGAGTATTTGCAGAAAAACGAAATATCGCTTGTGACATGTAAAAAGTATTTTTTTTTTTTAAAGTAAAGCAACGCTTTCTTTTGATGAGAGTTTCCGAAAAGGACTTCCTGAAGATATCTTGATGACGAGAATGGTACATAATTGCTCATTTTACTATAAGCTACACTACCAATCCGTGTTATGCGACACTGTCGAAATAACATAGAAGCATTAACGTAAAGTATGTGGTATTGATATAAGTATAAAACTTGGGCACTGTGGTAGAGCATAACTCCATTATGGATAAGATTTTCTTTTTGATAAATCAACTTGATATGATTATGAGCAACAGTTTATGCTCGAAACGTCATCAGTTAATATTACTGTACAACACTGCGTGATTTATCAAAAATAAAATCTTATCCATAATGGAGTTAAAGTATGTTGTGCATCAAGTACTATTCTCATTGTTTGTGCAAAGAGTCAGATGTCAGAAAAGAAATTATAAATCAGTAATCTGAACTGCAAAGTATAAGAAAAGATTATCACTACATGTATTACCTATGATACTATCTACTTATATCTGATTATACTTCCAACAACATTCTGTTTATAGTGGTTTTATTATCATTTTAAATTTTAAGTATGTACATGCTCATTAAAGGAAATAAATTATTGCAATATGTATAAAAACGCTGAAAATTCCATTCTACATAATTATCATTGTTTGGAATAAAGTGATTATTATTATTATTACTTAACAGTTAACTTCAACTTGAAAATGTTGCAATGAAATAACTCCTCAAACTGTCAAAAAAAAAACAATTAAAACAATAACTAATGACCGTACAATGTCAACATTCATTTATTTATACAGCTCAAAAAGTTCAGAAGAAAACAAAATAACTTTCCTAAACTTCAAGATCATCATTTTTACTTAAATCAAATGGTGACAGAGATTATCTTAAAGAATGTAATTACTCCTTTACACTGATTTCACTGTGTGTAAGGTAATTACTTTCTGCAAGGTCATGCAAGAAGTGATATGATACACGAGATTTATTTTATCATTGAGATATGAAAATGACCACCCAGTTGCATTCAAGCTTTTAAGGAGAAAGCGACACAAATCGAGACTACCAAACAACTCATAATAACAGAAATAAACAAGATTGCCGAATCTTCGATACGAAAATTAAGCTTTTCACATCAGCACTATTCCTTTCTACTTGTTTAGATGCATTTCACCGATCAATAAAGTAATCCATGGAAAATTTACGACATCACTGAGTGGATTATCTCACCCCAAGTTCAGTACTACTTCTTAGCTTTTGCATGTTTAATGTCATCAGAGAAAAATTAATTTCTTTTTCTCTCAGTAAGATAAATCAGTGGTCTCAATAGAAATTTTACCCACATAGTCTCTACGTGAAGAGATGAGAATACTATTTTACATACACTAGTGAAGTGTTTAAAATGACTGTAGTAAATTTGAAGTGCTAAATTTATTTACATATGTTGTATGTGCTGCCTTCAGACTAACTTACACATTATATATTTGTTTAGAATGTGCTATCCAAACAGTGAAGATTGGTTTAAATGGAAGTAGTTTGAACAAAAAAATTCTTCTTTAGCACTAAATGTTGTATATTTCACTTTTCATATCTTCAGAATATGTAGGCAGGTGGTGGATGGAACGTCTTAATAAGTGACTGTTTCCTAATTAAAAAGAGAACTAGATTTTACTAACTTGCTAATTATGAAGTAATATTGTGTACCACCATAGCAGAGAATAAAATAAAAATCTGCTATTAGTGAATTAAGTTATATTGTCTCACTTTGAGTGAAACAAAAACAAATATCACTATCAAGAAATATACTAAACCATGGTTAAATTTTATTACGCCTAAATGTATTATTCCTAAACTTAGAAGAAATCGCCTGCTTCTGAAAATTGTTATAATCATAATAACGAGTTATTTTAAAGGTTATAAGTCAAATTCACTTAGGTGCAACGTTCATGAAGAATTTTAATCAAAATGAATGAAGGTTGTAGGTTGCGTGCAAGAGAGATGGCATATTTGCTTTCATACACTGATATCGTTGTTAGCATATCTGTTATGCTGACCTATAAAAATTAAAATTAATTTTTCAAAATACTAAGGCAATTAATTTCTGATGTTATGAGTTGAAAAACCAATGTAGAAAGAAGGCATAAATTAAAGCCATCTACTGTGGAACTAAAATGTGCATACACATTAACAATAATGGACAACAATATAAGTTTTTTTCTTCTGAGAAGCAGTGTTTCTTTCTTAATGAGCTATTTGTTCATGCAATCTTATAGTTTTATTAGATATGTTGAAAAGAACCCATGAATAACACAAAATCATCGCCTATTGGAATCATTCTTTCAACCACGCAGAGCTTTACTCAGATAACTATTTGACAATGCAAAACAAGATGGAGATAGCGAACAATAAATAATAGGACTGGTAGTTTTGAAAAAAAGTGAATAGTGTATTTTGCGTGCTGACGATGAAATAACATAGGATGAGCAGTAAATCTGCACTTTTTGTAAAACACTAATCACTATAGATTCATCCTGAACAAGGCCCCTCAAAGTGAATTAGGATATGCAAGCATAGAAGAACGGTTAATCCCAAAGCACGTCCAACCATTGTCACCATAATTAGTCTTATTTCTGAAACAAATCATTACCATGCTTATTTTTTAACCTTTGGTCCTATAATGTGAGCTTACCTTATTCTTCGCTGCATGCTGACCCCTGATAGGAAAGTAATTCTGCGGTTGTCTCACATCTTTGTTATAAATTCATGGATGCACAGTCTAGATGAAAACTCCGTCGAAAAGAGAAATTCTGTGTGGCTGACTCTGCAGATAGTTGAATTTGACTAAGGAATAATGAATTTATTTGTTAAAATGTGATTGATTTCTTAATGCTTTCTGGTTTTTCGAGACTCTCACATTCAAACTACTGCGATTTGAAATGTTAAATAGCTTCAATGATCCCTATAACAGTGGCTTGTAGATGCGTTAGTGAATAAATATATTAATATTCACAATATGGACTGCTAAATCCTGAGTCAATGAATTTTAATTAAATTAGTAATGAAGACGAAAGTTTCGAAGTTGTGGCTATAACTGATATGATTATGAGCAATAAATTGTGTTCGAAACGTCATCCACTAGATAGTAATACTGTTTCACTGTGTGATATATCTAATAGAGAAGTAATGAAGAAAAATTGTCTACTTTTTCTATGAAGAACAATCTTGGTGAATGATTAGGGTTTTCATCATGAGCTGACATTAGTTAGAGAACCATTGGAAAACCTGGGAGTACTGGACAGCTGTTTCGTCCTAGTTTGGGACTCTTCATCAGCACGCACCCACCGGGATTCGAACCCAGGACCTTCTGGTTACAAGGCGAGCTCGTATACCATTAAGCCACTGGGACCCTGTTACCAATCAAATCCCTACGAACCAACATTTGATTAGGGTTTTATTCTTTTCATCGCTCAAATAGAAATGTAAGATAAATGAAGGTCAATCTAAAGTCTCACAGGATGTGAATTCACGTTTTATGAGTGAATCATAAAGACATACACACAATAAATTCACCAAATTTACAGCCTATCGAAAAAGTGAACTTAAGAAATGTGGATTCCATCCTTCATCATAACTTTATGTGCCAGGAGGTGTTTAATGAAGTATTAATTCCACCCTTTAAACGCCAATACTTAATTACAGCGATTATATGGGGACATTTCCTAGTAAACATCAGCGATCACACAAATCCACTTTTGCATTCAACTAAAAAAATGAAAACAGCTTCCATAATGCAGATAAGAGAAGTTTTTGGTCTTAGCCACGTAGGTGTGGATTGATTTACTAGGGTCCTTAATATGTTAAGAGTCAGAGACCCAAGACCAGCCTTGAGAAGATTTACGACGGTGCAGGTGAATTTGATATTTCCCACCTTCAAAATTTGCGATAATTTCACAAATCTTCTCTCTCATTTTTATCCACTACATTATTATTCTCTTTTCTCTTCATAAGAGTTAGAAGTGCGGCAATTGAGAATGATATTCCTTAAACCTCAGTTCTACTTGATTCGTTAACCAGTCTCTATGTACACACCTTATTAGATTTTACATGGAGCGATATAGATAATGATAATGCGGTAGAGTTTGTCAGTGGAGATTGTAGTACCCATAGAAGAGTAGATAAAACGCATCCTTTACTGTTCTGATAAATGACTGGTATATTAGATATTAAAGCTGAATTAAGATACGCTTAAATATGCCATACATACATGACAATGTTTTTCTTCGAGGAAACAGTAAGCTAAAATCATAATTATGACGGGAAGAAAAGCAAAATAAATAACTTTTGTATTATATAAGACAAATTTAAAAGAAATATTAGGTAAAATGAGTCAGACGTTATCAAAACAGACTTCGAATGAATACAAAGAAATACTGTACAACTACGCAATACACCCATATAAACAATCAAATAAACCATTATTGAGGTAAATAAGTGGACGAAAAAGCATGTCAGTAGGAAAGCTAAGTAAACAGTATCAACTCCCCTCTAGAAATTTGTGTGAATCAACTTATGGAAAGGATTTCAGGTCAATTAAATTTAAGTAAATATGTGCGCGCTGACGCAAATGTAAGTTGCAGGTAGTGTGAGAAATGATGTGAAAACAGCAAAGAAAAAGCAGATTCCTGAATGGACACAGCCATAAATTCCTCTAAAACCAAATTTATAACTAAACGAAGAAGTCTAGTTGGGATAAATACGGCGAAGTGGAACATCGGGAGAAGACATTTCGGAGAAAAATATGAGGAATTTAACCTAGAAATTTTCAAATAAAATTGTCATTTAGATACAGTAGAGTTTTGGATTTTCAAGATAGAGTAAAGCGGAGCTATCGCACAAAAATCAGAAGGAAGAAAATCTAAACAGATTTCCAATTTTCTTTAGAGATAAAAAAGAACTTTATCAAAGGGGTAGTAGACAACTTGGAAGAAAAAAATGAACTCTATGATAGAATAGATTTACGTATGAACAACCCAGGTTACTGTTGAGCCTCTCTAGGATATCTGGAAGAGATATTAATCGTGCATTTGCATTAGACAAAAACAATGAACAGGGCTACTGTTTAGTAGTAGGTTACTTTCATACTGCAGTGCTTATGGGAGAGACTTAGTAAAAATGTTCTGCTGACAGGGAGCAATGTTACTAGTTGACTGAATTGTTATTGGATGTGAAAGAATCACGGCAGGTAGGCATGGAGACATAATAGTGGCAGTTGGGCCGGATAAAAACGGAGAGGTTCCTGCTGGGTTCTGTGGTTGCCCAGACTGTATTGACTGAAAACCGAAGTGATTTGAAACAGATACGTTGTTTGAAATTTGCATAGACGGTGCAGATCTAGCTACTGGACGAGGAAAACATCGAAATTCACCGGTGTTATTTGCGTGTGTTGTTATCACAGTTGCAGTCGGTATAATAGGTAAACTAACAGACGACCGGTCAGTTAGGTCTGTGTGGTGATCAAATGAACTATGTTGTACCCAGTTAACAGGTCGACTTGAAGTTTGTGATCTTACAGGATGCTGATTACGATCTTGAACAAAAAGTATAGGAACTTCATTATTTATAACAGATGGTCCAGGAGCTAGCAATGAAACATTGAGCTGAGGATGGGATACAGGTTGCTTGTAATTAAAAAGTGCCGGTACAGCTGCATGGTGTGAACAAGAGACTGAATTAGCTGATGAGGGAATAGTTAATTTGGACGACGATGACACTGATTTCACAACATGAAGTAAAGACGGGCGTTCACTATTGGTCTCACAAACTTTAGGATGGGAAATTAAAATATTTAAAGGAAATGATGGTCCATTTGGAGCAGAGACATTAATGGATTTTGAGTAAACTAGAGATCGAGGCACCTGCAACTCTGCTGAGTTTTTCATGACTTTAGGAAATGAACCATCGTTGTTTGTCGTCATATAGACGCTACCAGGTCTACATGGTTCAGTAACTGAAATGTTGGTCGGCAAACAGTTTTTCTCACGAGGACAAGATGTTGATGGGATATCGTTCAAAACAATAGGTGTACAAACGGAATTAGGTTGGTTTTCGGTGTTCAATTTTCCTGAATTTGTTACGAGTAGTGGGTTACTCATTCCAGATGTCTGAGAAGTATGTGAAACAGAAACTGTAGTTTGTGATGCACTTGAAGATATAATATCAGATGAACACGTAACAGGTGCTCTGCATAAGAACATTTGTGATTTGTTGGCACCAGGAATAAGCAAGAACTGTTGTTGAGTAATTGTAGCTTTTGGGTTTAAACTCTGAAGAAATGCAACGGCTTCCGACAAGTTATCTCCATCGACAAAGAAAGCGCGCGTTGTTGTTGAGGAACGATTTTGGCGAGAATTAGAAGTCAGTAATTTTGTCACACTTGAGACGGATTTCAACGGACTGATGGAGATTGTGTCAAGAGTTGGAACAGATTTTATTGTCGCTTGCACCGAAGTCACAGGTTCTACAAAAGGAGAGAATGCTTGGCTAACTGACTTAGATACAGTTGAGCATTCCGAAACTGTACAATTCACGTTAATGGTCGGGCTGCCACTACTTGAGACTGGATTATTCAAGTTATGAGTGAGATGTGAATCTGTTAGAACTGAACTGTTTGATCGAATGGTAGATGTCACTGTGGATTTGGCTATGAACACGGGAGATGGATACGAACCAACAGACACAACCGGACTTACTTGAGACGTGCGTAGTGGGGCTGAAGAACTAGAACAATTTCCTGAACAAGAGAAAGGAGGCCCTAATGGATGAGAGTAATTTATGAAGTTTTGTCCTGATTGAGGATTTGAAGGAGTGGGTGGGGCAGATACACTCTGTTCGAATCGATGCAACTGTGACGGATGCACAGGACTAGGTGAATGTGAAGAGATAGGATGTTGTAGAATGACGTTCGTATTTGAATTAGTAAGATGAGGGGAGGATGGATATGACTGTGTAAAACTGTTGGAGTAAGAAGTATAATTATCAGAGTTGTTGGTAATTGAACTTTCTACAGATGTAGTGTTTAAAGAGAGCATGGGGGACATAACATCAATGCTAGGAGCTGAATGCGGAGAACATGGGCTTTCAGATGCTAAATTAGATGGCGCCGATTCATGAGTATCACTAAGTAAGGAGGAGAGATTAACTGATTGTATGTTTCTGTCGCTAACTGGGGATGGCATGGGAGTGCAAGATGAAGAAACACACGTAGGGTGTTTACTTTCTGTTTCATTCAGAGTTGTGAAGTTGACGGATGAAGAATAATTGCGACTCTGAAAGTAACCGCTTGAACCGCTAGCAGGATGTGGAGTCATGCTGCCCGGTAAACCATAAAAACGTGGGCCCATTACACCACGTTCAGTTTCTTTCAACATACGTTTTGCCCTCAATTTTTCTCGCATAGCGGCTAAAGTCTTCGTCTGTCTGGGTGGGGGCATAGAAGGCGACGCAGTAGAACTACTGGGATTAGAGGAACGTGATGGTCGCGAAGATCGTGAATTATTGGAGTTGTTTTGTTTGTTACAAGCAGAATTCACCAGCTTTAAATCCAATGAAAGTCGACGTAGATGAATCTGAAAAACATAAAAGGGTGACAAATCGTATCAACAAATGAAAACATAGAAAAGTAATTTCATTTAAAAATCATTTGCATGATAAAAGGATTTCCTTTAGCCCAACTTTTTTTTGTTTTTTATCACATCTTGCAAAGTTTGATTATCATTCACTTGTTCTCTCTGTTTGAATTGACTAACTTCTATGATGGAATGAGACTTGACTGAAAATCAGTTACAATTAGATTAAGTGAGGAAATAAGATTTTACACACACACACACACACAGAGTTTAGTAGTATAGCTTTCCCGATAAGTTAAATAATATATGTAGCTACATTACCTAACCTTTCATATAATCCTCAGCTTATTTGGCATTCAAGTTGCTACGCTTTGGTTTTCAAAGTCAATCTACCTATACAGAGATATGGTTCTTTGTTAAGAATTTGTTTGCAAATATGAGCAGCTTGTATAGGTGACTCACGTATAGTGCACATAAACTAACACTTAGTGGATAGAATAAAGACACACACGATAGCGTATATTTTGTGAGGTTTCAGTGCTATGTTGTTCAATCTCAATTCATCTTGTATTCTTTGTTCAGGATACCTTGATTATCAGGGGAAAACTTTGAAGTTCTACTAACCTGTTGAATATACTGAGTTGTAACAGAATTTCGCTGTCCCTATGTGGTACACTTTTTATCTACTCAAAATATCATTACAATAATCATAATGATTCATTGACAAACATTCGAACTTACTTGTTTACTGTTGACGCTGTCAGATTCTAAAATCTTATCAGACTGTGTGAGGTTTCGGCTTGTTTCTCCAACAAATGATGAAGGTGATGTTAAATTCCCACTATACGAAGGACTCAGTGACAGTGAATGACCTCCATGATTTCCTTCGGATATGCTACACACAGAGTCCGTGCATTCTCCATTCCCAAGATCAGTTAGATCTAAAGATTTAACAGAGCTATTTATCTCTGTATCCAGCATATCATCTAACGGGAAAGGACACAAATCAGATATGTCTGGAGATGCGGTTCTGTTTCGTTTGCTTTCCACCCCAGCATCATTTAGTTCTTTTGAACAATCTTGTTTATTTTTCAAATTTTCTTTCGACTGTAATGGAGATGACTGAACAGTTATAGACTTATTGTTACTGTCACTGGGTGACTGCGAGAACTTTGCATTACGATTTCTTTTGTTTTGAGGATTTTTAACAGCTATACCACCAGATGAGGGAACTGTCGAAGTTACAAAATTATCTGTAAATGCTGAGTTCGAAAGCGCAGACGATGAGTTTTGAAGCTGAGGTTCGATGCCAGACGGATTGTCGTCGAAATTCTTGGACTTCGGTAGAGAAGAACGACGCAGACTTGCTTGACTAGGCTTAAGAAATTGAAATATAAACACGATTGCTGATATGACAAATGAACAGAAATGAAATTGCATGAAAAAGACAGCAATAAATTACCCACTAGTTTTATATGACCACAATAGTATACCATTGATGTGGCATCAACATCAACGTACTTCATGGGAAACGGAATTATGATTGCAAACAAAAAAAAAGAAAAACATGAACCAATAAAGAAAGTATGAAATGAAGGAAAAAAGAACACGAATAATTTTCTGCAAACTGGAATTTCAATGTAACGGTATCATTAATATATGCATTTCTGTCGAATAGAAAAGGGAAATTTCATCTCGTTTAATAAACAGAAAGGACCAGTGATCGATACCAGCTTAAGGGAACGTTTTCTAAATTTTAATATGTTTAGCTAACAGTCTTTAACCACTTCTTAGAATATGGCAAAAGGTCAGAGATGGAAAGATCGAAAACGTGAAAACCTTAATAACAAATCTCACCGTTTGCCCATAAATCTACTAAGACACACATCATTACCAATATGTGGAATAAGTAGTCTAAAAAGGTACTTAAACAGTTGGATAGTTTAATTGCTGAGCTTTCAGTGTCTTTCTGAACAATGTCTTAAACGCAAATTCCAATGTGAAGTGAGCTTTAGAAATTCCTCAAGGAATCAAAAATCTACAGGTTCGGCGGAAAACAACTCAAAAAAATTTCGGCCAAAATACTAGCCCGTCTACTAATCACAATAATTAAGAGGTATTTTTTTGCATATTGAAACGCAAATAACGTTGCGGAATTCGAGGTACTAGCAGCAATTATTTTCATTTTACACAGTTCACAACAAAAGTACTCAAGGTTGTGAATACCGGTTTTGGTTATCATTAATTACTTAATTTCGAATTTAATGTTTCAGCTTTGTATTGCCTGAAAAGTGAAAAAAACTAGACGGTAATGTGCGTCAACAAAAGTAAAACATTATTACTAGTCATTATATATATATATATATATATATATATATATATATATATATAGTAATTGTGATTGTTAGAATACCTTTGTGATAACCAAAGCAGAAATATCTACCATTTTGACGTAAAATGATATCAATAAATTTCTTACAAAACCATTGAGCAAATTAAGGCCCTATATCTTTGTGACATTTTTATGTTTGCTTTTCTTATACACTTATTTAACTTATTTTTATTTTCATATGAAAAAGAAACTATAGGATATTACCAATAATTAATGCTTTTCTTAAGATAAAGCTAAGCAGTTATTAAACTGACGTATTTAAATTCAATAAGAAATAATGTACGGGAAAAGTGTTCATATTTGGTAGTACGGATGAGTTAGGAGGAAAGGCTAGAAGCTATTGGCAGACAGCCTAAAACAGAAATCCACAAGATTCATATGAAAGCCTTCGAATAGGTGATTGGATATAAGTTTTAGAACGTATAAGGGATACTGTTAACAGGAGAGTCGAATTCAAACATAAGGTTGACAGAAAAGGAAAATTCGTTGAACTTTACGCATAAGAGATCTTGACTGACAGCTAGTTTTGTCTTCCTTAATAACACTTTTTTGCTGAGGTCTTGGAAATGTGCAGACTTAAATATTACATAATGAAGAAGTCAATATGAATAAATAAAAATGTCTCAGGTTATAGACTGAAGTTATACTGAAGTATGCACCGTTTCGAAAGGATAACTGACAACTTAGTGGTGTTTCTTTTCATTGTGAGTGCAAGTTATGAAGTTGTACCTGCAAGTAACAAACTTATTTTACTCCTTGAAGATTTACCGTAAGCGATGAAGTCTCTACGGTACAAAAGTAACAGTGCGAACTGAATAATTCCACGGTAAATAATTATGGCCAAGTTTAAACGTATGTCTACTGCATACTGTCTGTCTGTCTATCTTTTTGACATAGAACTTTGCACCGATGTACGGCAGTTCAAGTCGCCACACTCCCTCCATGTAGCACACAAAGCAAGAGAAGAAAGTAGAAGAAATGCATAATATAGACAGTAAACAGAGGTGTGAAACAAAGGAATAGTAATAACGAAGAACAATATAGTTTCATTGGAAATCATAAGTCACAAGGAGTGGATGCATCTGCACCATTGAGAATGATTTTGAGCCATATCACCAATTGTTTCCAACCATTGGTTTTTACCGTCTCGAAGACCCCAACCAGAGCATCCACACCTTCCTACGTGGCTTAAACTAACTGTTGTAGATTTCATTGACTGATGTCATGTTTTGGTTTGACCACCACAGGCCATTTCCCAACCTGACCCTATGTCAGCTAACATTGCCCGTCGAGGAAGGCGATGACTAGGCATACGTAACACATGTCCTAACCATCTCAGTCAATGTAGCTTCACAGCCTCATCGATTGATTTCTCCTCCTTACCTAGCACTCGTCCGAAGCCTAATATCAATATTGCTCACCCTATTATACCACCTAACACGGGAGATGAAACGCAGGCACCTCCGATTAAAGACAGCTGGCCTTTTCCTGTCTTCCACTCTCAATGACCATGTCTCACAGCTAGCCATATAAGAGGGCGGGGTGGACTGCTAAGCAGTCCACATGCCATTTGATCGACAGTCAGCTGGATATCACATCTACGCCAGAGACGGCGTAAACTGACATATGCGAAACGAGCCTTCTGTATACGTGCTGAGATTTCGTCAGCGATCAACCCGTTGGGGCTGATGCAACTTCCTAAATAAGTGAAGTGGTCAATGTGCTCTACCACTTCACTCCCTACTTCTAAGCTTGGGGTCAATTTAGTCCAGTCCTGTAACCTCATCTTACATTTGGCAGGAGCGAATCGCATGCCAAACATTCGTAGACTGCAGCTCAAGGTGTTCAGAAGACTCTACCCGACCGAAAGCTGCTACCTTGACGTGGTGGTCGGGCTTGAACACTGCAATGACCCAACAAGCTATACTGGCTGGAACTTATGTTCCTGCAGGTCCTACCATGCCAGAAAGGTTGTTTAGATAGCGGTTAGACTAAAAGCAGTTACCCAATCCAATCCTATGACTTCAAATAAATCACAAAATATCATGCCGGATCGGTCGGGGCCCGGATTAACAACGACCGCGCTTTCTGCTGCCGTGTCACAGGGCAGAAGTGATAAATACGCTACTGAGACACACCAAATAAAAAACAACAGACAAAAACAGGCCGTGTGTGACCGGCCTCAAGCAGTTGTCCCCTGGGCTCTGCGGTCACGCAACCAACTTCCACGGTGTGGGCAGCCGGGAAGTAACAATCGCCCTCACAATCCGAAATGCACACGAAACCTCTCTAATCCTCACTCACCTTTGTCTTCATTTTCATCTCTATTATCTTGCCTTCCTTCTACTAATGCAACTCCTCTACTTAATGGCTCTTCACTTCCTCTTCACTCTGTGTGCACTGAAAACGACGGAAGCCAAAAAACCACCATCGATAGTCTCCTAAAGCCACGCCACCAATTTCATATAGGGGCATTTAATGTTAGGACACTTTGCCAAATAGGACAACAAGCATCTCTAGCCAAGACTCTGGCATCGCGAGCCATTGATGTATGTTGTGTTTCAGAAACACGCATACAAGACCCAAGTGTGGTTATTCACCTAACCCCACCTGGCCAACAGGATGAATCTGCAAAATTCACCTTGAGGGTGTCAGGAGATGAGACGGCTAGCTCACGAGGATTAGCTGGTGTTGGGATAGCTTTGAGTACTAAGGCAGAAAAGACATTACTTGACTGGATCCCGGTAGATAGCCGAATGTGTGCTGTTCGTCTGAACGGATCAGTGAAAAGGAGAAAGGATTGCACTACTCGCCGATGTCTTTTCGTAATCTCCGCCTACGCCCCCACTGACTGCAGTTCGGATGAAACGAAGGATGAGTTCTACCAAAAGCTGTCTAGTTTGCTGCGAAAGGTTAAACGCTCAGATATAGTCGTTCTAGCTGGTGACTTTAATGCTCAAGTGGGGAAATTGTGTCAATCTGAGAAGAATGTCGGTGGCACATACGGAATTCCGTGCCAGCGAACCGACAACGGTGACCGTCTCCTACAATTCTGTTCAGATAATCATTTGTTTCTTGTAAGCACTAACTTCAAACACAAGGAGAGACACTGTTTGACCTGGCGACCCCCATCATCAAACCAATACTGGACACAAATAGACCACATAGCAATAAGCTATCGTTGGCGTGGGTCGGTAGGGGATTGTCACTCCTTCTGGAACACGTGTGTAGATACCGATCACGCACTGGTCCGCGCTCGTGTGTGCTTACGACTGAACGGACGTAGGAAACAGCTAGCGGTAAACCCATCACGTCCCCAGCTCGATCAGGTAACTAAGTCCCTATTTGAGGAAGAACTAGCTAAACACATTTCTGAGTTTGACAGCTGCGCTCACCCTGAAGAAGCCTGGAAAAATATTCAGTCAGCCATAGATACAGCTGTAAAAGCTGTGAACGAGGTAAATCCAAAGGTGAGTAAAAACCATTGGATTTCGACTGCCTCATCCGAACTGATAGATGCTAGAAGACTTATTCCGGCGAGCTCCGAATTCAATGAGGAGCGAAAGCTGCACAAAAGGAAACTTACGAAAAGTCTCCGCAAGGACCGTGAACAGTGGTGGTTGACAAAGGCGAAAGAGATGGAAAAAGCATCGGCGATAGGCAACACTAGGCAACTCTTTAGACTCATCAGGGAAACGGGTGGGAGAAGGCAAATCACAAGTGAGACTATTTGTGAGAAAAATGGCTCCTTAATTAGCTCTCAGGATAGACGCCTCGAACGCTGGAAAGAACACTTTGAGGAACAATTTAACTTGCCTACAGCCACACTGAACCTCTCCGCCATCTAGCACACACCCGAATGGGATATAGACACTGGCCCGCCGTCTGTAAGTGAGGTCACAAAAGCTATCTGTAATTTGAAACGAGGCAAAGCGGCAGGACCCGACGGAATTATTCCGGAGGTGTTTAAATATGGGGGTGACATACTAGTATATAGTTTAACTAAGGTACTAGGTAACGTCTGGGAATCAGAGACGGTTCCATCAGACTGGGGTAAGTCACTTATTATACCAATATTCAAGAAGGGAGACAAGTCCTCATGTGATAATCATAGAGGAATCAGCCTAACGAACATAGTCTCTAAAATCCTAGGCTCAGTAATCATGAACAGACTAAGCCGAACTCAGGAGGAACAAACGAGGGAAAATCAAGCGGGCTTTAGGCCAGGTAAAGGGTGCATAGATCATATCTTCACTCTCCGACAGATCCTAGAACATAGACACACTTTTAGGCGTCCAACAATTGCCATATTTCTTGACTTGAAGGCGGCCTTCGACTCCGTGGATCGAGAGGTACTATGGCAATGTCTGACTATGAAGGGAGTGCCAAGAAAGTACATTGCACTAATCAAGGCACTCTACTCAAACTCACGTAGCTGTGTAAGGGCTTATGGGGAATTGTCATCTGAATTGATAACAACCAGTGGTGTCCGTCAAGGATGTCCACTTTCCCCTTTTCTGTTTAACTTCATCATAGATGTGCTAATGGAAGTATCCCTAAGTGAACTTAACGACTTAGGAATCGACTTGTTACCAGGGAATAGTCTTATGGACTTAGAATACGCAGACGACATAGTCCTGTTAGGGGAAGATGCTGACAAAATGCAGAGTCTTCTGAACACCTTGAGCAGCAATCTTCGTATGTTTGGCATGCGATTCGCCCCTGTAAAATGTAAGATGCTGCTACAGGACTGGACTACGTCAACTCCTAGCTTAGTGATAGGGAGTGAAGTGATAGAACATGTTGACCACTTCACCTATTTGGGAAGTTGTATCAGCACCAACGGATTGATTGGTGACGAAATCACAGCACGGATCCAGAAAGCTCGGGCTGCTTTCGCTAACTTACACCGTCTCTGGCGTAGGCGTGACATCCGGCTGTCAACCAAGGGACGTGTATACTGCTCAGCAGTTCGCTCCGTCCTTCTCTATGGCGGTGAGACGTGGCCATTGAGAGAGGAAGACATGAAGAGATTGTCTGTTTTTGACCACAGATGTTTACGATCTCTTTCTCGCGTTAGGTGGTATAATAAGGTAAGTAATGTTGACGTTAGGCGTAGAGTGTTGGGCAAAGAGGGAAAATCAATCGACGAGGCTATGAAGTTACATAGATTGAGATGGTTAGGTCACGTGCTGCGCATGCCTAGCCATCGCCTCCCCCGACGGGCATTACTAGCTGATATAGGTGCAGGTTGGAAAAGAGTAAGTGGTGGCCAAACAAAAACATGGCATCAATCCATGAAATCCCTGACAGTTAAACTGAGTCAGGTAGGGAGATGCAGACTTCCGGGTTGGGGCCCTCGGGACTCTAAGAATCAATGGCTGGAGACAATAGGTGACATGGCTCAAAATCGTTGTCAATGGCGCAGATGTATTCAGCCTCTTTAACCTTCATATTCCTTTCTACCATTACTCATTCTGTTTCACTCTTATACTTATCTAAATTCTATTGATTCTCTTCTCTCATTTTCCTGTCTACCTTTGTGTGCTATTTGGAACGTGGCAACTCGAACTGCTGCACTTCGGTGCCAAGTTCTATGTTGAATCCAGCAACAGCAGAAGACTCTGTATACAGTTTTCTTTGATTCAAGTACGTAACTTAAAAAGAACTAACTTTCCATTGGTGATATTCAAAACGATTTATTTACAATCCTGCTACTCACTAACGATCGCTGTAGTTTCTGCTTTCTAAATTTACTTAATTTAATACGAAAGGACATCTTTGGTATGCTGGAAAAGGAGGATTTATAGCAGTGTCAATCATTAACTGTGTCACTAAATATAAGGTTTGACTCCGTAGTTCGTCTTGCTAAATTGGAGTCGCATTATTCTTAGTAAATGGATTGAAAAACTATTGCATAACTATTTAGGACCGACTGTTAAACTGACAATTTTATCCTTGGTAAACGACTAATATCTTGCGCCAACATTATTTTTCTATTTTTAGTTCGAAATATGTACTTCAAAATACACTATTTAATAGTCTTCTAGTCTTTCGATTGATTAGCCGTGTCAGAAAGGTTAACTAGAAATTAAGGAATGTTGGTGGCTGACAGCTGGTATTCATCAACAAGATGGTGGCCAAGACAATTTGTGCATTTGCATGCCACTCAACCACAAAAATTTAGCTACTAAAATCCCCTAGACGAAGATGAAGTGATTAAGTCAAATGGTACTTATTAGAAAATATTTCTCTTAATCGATCAGATTAAATCTCTGTTAGCGCTTAAGGAACTATTTTTCCAATACAATCTATAATGGTTACAACTAATGCAAATTTTTTATTCCATTTCATCAAACAACATAATTTCTTCTTATTTGCTTCTTGATGACTGGGATGTGCAAATTAACATAATTAAATAGCAGTTTTTTGAATTTTTGAAAAAATCACAAAAGAATAGTGTCCTATTTAAAGTGAGGTGAACCAGATGACAAATTAAAATCTTCTCATCGACTGAAGTGAATGAGATATGTTGTATATGTCTGGCAACCACCAGTATCAACATGCAATTTTAGGTCAAGTAGTAGGATAAAGTAAACTTTGTAACAGGTTAACTGAATTAAAACATCACCGCTCCACCTAGATCTCCAACAATTACACTATGGAACGTGAGAAATGGCAAGAGTACAGTTAACAGACAGTATTAATCAATGGGAAATTTCAATAATGTTTGAAATCTGTTTCTGTAGCGCAGAAGCACCAAAGCTTTGTCCATCAGCTTAATTGGGTTAGTTTAATACTCTGCGCATATCATATCGTCGTTCCTCATTTAGTCTGCTTAGTACTGGCGATACTTCTTCAAATTAAATCATCGTAAGAAAGGAACATTGACGTGAATCATTACTTCAAAATAAAGGAAAACGATCCAAGGGACAGTCTTGCATTTCCTTTTCCGATATAGTCGTTCACTTGCTTTCGACAGGAAAGAGTCCTGAATTCTCTGGACTAGTTACCATTGTTTTGGTGTAGCATTCCGTACACAGTATGAAAACTACTTAAATTGACTCCAATGAAGAAAAAAAAATTAATTTTTCATTGAAAATTTTACTTACCGACTTTTTAGCACTCATTTCGTTTGCGCCCTTTTTGTTTTGAATACTGTGGGCATTGGACTGTAGTGATTCGCTGAAAGGCGTGTATCGATACCGATTTCCAACATGAGCCCGGAGACCAGCTCGATTTCGAATACGTGGAGTGAATTCCCCTTTGGCCTGGCGATCAGAAAAGTCTTGCAGAGCTTTCGTAAAAAATTCGTTGTTAAGGGCAGTTGGATGCAACCATACAGAGTTTGACTGTTCAGGCAACTCAATACCAGAAGATAGGGAATGAGAGGGACTGCAGTCATTCTCATCGAAAACACAGTTATCTGAGGAAGTTTGTTTGCAGTGATCAAACAATGGGAGAAGTTGACAAAGTATTTGTTGAACGTCTACCGGGAGCGAGAAGAATGTTTCTCTGTTGATAAGCAACTACAAACAGAAAAAAATACTAAAAAAATATCAAACATTAAGAACAAAATTTTTTAACCAAAATTTTAGTGAAAGGAAACTATAGGTTAGAGAAAAATTCCTTGCTTTAAATTCACTGTTTTGAGTCAGAAAAGTCTTTTCCCTACAAAACTAAGCTCGGGAAGCTAGGATGCATTATCACCCCCTCAAAGAAAAGGTTTGCCTTATTACTACGTGCATTTAAATGCAGACGGTTGTTGTGTACGACTTTACAGAAAAAACCAAACGGGAAAAATCTATGTAGCTTGATGCATACCACATCACACGAAAAACTGTTTTCTTGGACGATGTGCAGTAACAATTCACAAATGACCACAAACGGAAGCATTTGAAAGAAACTACTAAAGAAGTAGTTGGAAAATTCACTGAACTAATTTTAAAGAAAGACCAGTAGAAAAGCTCTTACTAAGGTCCAAAGTTAAGTTTGTATACGGAAGTTAAGGTCTCGTACTTTATATATATATATATATATATATATATATATATATATATATCTTTATATATATATATAATTCAAAATTATTTCCGCTTCTAAATTCCTTAGTTTACTAGACAGAACAGTAAAACAGTATTATTTACTGGACCAGGTTTGGAACACAGTTCATTGTTCATAATCATATCAAATGTAATTCAACAACTTTGAAGCTTGGCCTTTGTAGTTATTATACAAGTTCCCTTAATCACCTTCGTCAAAGCAAGAACAAATTTTACAGTTCCCTTTCATTTATCACGGAGACAGCAGAATTTTCTGGATATCCAAGACTACTACCGAAGGATTCCTTTGCATGCATTTCTAGCTGATTAGATAGACAAGGTTTCTCTTTCCTGACTATGAAACTCACAAGTAAATCGGGTTGCATGTACCAGGGAATTTTTTGAAAAACCTACAGATACCCTGTGTTAATTACCATCAGTAAAAACAGAATTAGTCAAATATCAAAGAAATACAATGAACAGCTAATCAATACATAAGAAAATAACAGGGGAAAAAGAAAAAGGAAATGACGAATTCAGACTTCGTGAGTCACTACTCCATCGGGACTGATATAGCTTCCCTAGTAAGTGAAGTGGTTAACACACCTGAAGACGGGTGAAATAGTGAAACGAGAAACTAATGTGAACCATTTGACAGGGGTAATAAATACCAGATTTACCCAAAAGAAGTATGGAAAATTTAGTATCTGACAACGGGTCGTGTGAAATTATACGATGTACACAAAACAGCATATCATAGCCTTTTCAGCATAGCGAATGAATTCCCTATAGATAGATTGTGGGAAAACCTAGTAGTAGCATTGCCTAACCAAGCACAGCTAGAATTTTGCATATCATTGGCCCTGGAACAGTATATCAAACAAACAAAGTGTCATGACGTTTAGCGTGCCTTCTAAACTAAGAACTCAGTTTCCTCCGTCCGGCAGAGATTTCAGCTTCCGGCTAGAGTAGACACAAAAGCCTAGGTGCCATAAAAGCTTTCATATGTGCAGTTTCATCAGCAGACTTCACCACAAACCCTGAGGCCAAACTAGACGCTGCTTGGTGTCCTCTAAAGTGCGTATGGACTGAGCCCATGAACTATGGAATCAGGAACAGAAACACTGTCATCCATGGATGAATCGAGATTTATGCTCTGGTTAGATGAAATCAAATGCGGCAGCATGTTTCTCATGCTCCATAATCCAGAAGCTAGAAACCTGTATAATACAGCTAGAAATAAATGTGTTTATACGACTGACTGGTTTCGACGTAGAACTCTGCACAGAAGTACAGCAGTTTAAGTTGCCACACTCATAGCAGCACACAAAAACGAGAAAGAAAAAGATGCATAAGAACAGTAATAAGCAGAAATGTGAGCGAGAAAAGATAGTAATATGAGAAAAAACGTGCGTTTACTGGATATAGATCACAAAGCGTTAATGCATGTGTGCTATTGAGAACGATTTAAGTTAATATTACCATTAGTCTCTAACTATTTGTTACTAAAATCCAGAGGAATTCAACCAGGTAGACTGCACATCCCTGTCAAAGACTTCATGGACTGATTTCAAGCTTTGGTTTGACCACCACCACACAGTAATATCAATATTACTGTGTAACACTGTGTGATTTATCAAAATAAAATCTTATCCATAATGAAATAGTTTTTTTTATCATATCTCCCACTTTCAATGGTCATGTCTCACGGCCATAAAGGAGGATAAAGAGATATGCTGCTGCTGCTGCTGGATTCAACATAGAACTTGGCACCGAGGTGCAGCAGTTCGAGTTGCCACGTCCCAAATAGCACACAAAGGTAGACAGGAAAATGAGAGAAGAGAATCAATAGAATTTAGATAAGTATAAGAGTGAAACAGAATGAGTAATGGTAGAAAGGAATATGAAGGTTAAAGAGGCTGAATACATCTGCGCCATTGACAACGATTTTGAGCCATGTCACCTATTGTCTCCAGCCATTGATTCTTAGAGTCCCGAGGGCCCCAACCCGGAAGTCTGCATCTCCCTACCTGACTCAGTTTAACTGTCAGGGATTTCATGGATTGATGCCATGTTTTTGTTTGGCCACCACTTACTCTTTTCCAACCTGCACCTATATCAGCTAGTAATGCCCGTCGGGGGAGGCGATGGCTAGGCATGCGCAGCACGTGACCTAACCATCTCAATCTATGTAACTTCATAGCCTCGTCGATTGATTTTCCCTCTTTGCCCAACACTCTACGCCTAACGTCAACATTACTTACCTTATTATACCACCTAACGCGAGAAAGAGATCGTAAACATCTGTGGTCAAAAACAGACAATCTCTTCATGTCTTCCTCTCTCAATGGCCACGTCTCACCGCCATAGAGAAGGACGGAGCGAACTGCTGAGCAGTATACATGTCCCTTGGTTGACAGCTGGATGTCATGCCTACGCCAGAGATGGTGTAAGTTAGCGAAAGCAGCCCGAGCTTTGTGGATTCGTGCTGTGATTTCGTCACCAATCAATCCGTTGGTGCTGATACAACTTCCCAAATAGGTGAAGTGGTCAACATGTTCTATCGTTTCACTCCCTATCACTAAGCTAGGAGTTGACGTAGTCCAGTCCTGTAGCAGCATCTTACATTTTACAGGGGCGAATCGCATGCCAAACATACGAAGATTGCTGCTCAAGGTGTTCAGAAGACTCTGCATTTTGTCAGCATCTTCCCCTAACAGGACTATGTCGTCTGCGTATTCTAAGTCCATAAGACTATTCCCTGGTAACAAGTCGATTCCTAAGTCGTTAAGTTCACTTAGGGATACTTCCATTAGCACATCTATGATGAAGTTAAACAGAAAAGGGGAAAGTGGACATCCTTGACGGACACCACTGGTTGTTATCAATTCAGATGACAATTCCCCATAAGCCCTTACACAGCTACGTGAGTTTGAGTAGAGTGCCTTGATTAGTGCAATGTACTTTCTTGGCACTCCCTTCATAGTCAGACATTGCCATAGTACCTCTCGATCCACGGAGTCGAAGGCCGCCTTCAAGTCAAGAAATATGGCAATTGTTGGACGCCTAAAAGTGTGTCTATGTTCTAGGATCTGTCGGAGAGTGAAGATATGATCTATGCAAGAGAAATGCTGCACAGTACACACGTCCTTTGACTGATACCCGTATATTATCTTTACGTCAGAGATGGAGCAAGTTGGCGAATGCCACAAATACATTTACATGGAATTGCAATGACGTACCTTAAGTGATAACCTCGCCTAGTTTACTAGTGCAACAGTTTTCCAGCCGGTACCAAGCCTGGGAAAAGACGAAGGGTTGCGAGTGGGCCAGAGACCCTACCCAGGAAAATCAATCAAACTGAAACAGAGACTCCAACTCACAAGAAAAATATTAAAAATACAAAACACATTAAAAAACAAACTTATTCCTCTCTGGAATCCGAGAGGCGAAATGACACAGCGGACTGGTGAAAGCCTTCAGGATGCCAGTCAGCCAGCCGATGTGTATTCTCTCGATGAAAGCAAGAATAAGAATGGAGACGTGGAATGTACGTACAATATACGAAGCCAGCTGGGAACGTTGCCCAGGTAACCAGTGAAATGTGAAGACATGGCATAGAAGTGCTGGGAATCTGCGAGAGCAGATGGAATCGATGTGGACTATCGAAATTGTCAACTGGTGAGTCAGTAATCAATCTAGCCCAACCTGGTCACCCAGACGAAAACCACGAGCACACTGAGTGGCTATCATGATGTCAACAACAGCAACCAAAGCCCTAATGCAGTGGGAGCCAATCTCCTCCAGGATTAAGACAGCAAGATTCAACTCAATTGGAAGGAAGGTCACAATCATCATCAACCCCTTAAACTCTCCACCACAAGATGTGTAAATTTACTTTGTTCTCTGACCCTGACCCTGTAATATGCCTCTAACCAATCTGTGTTGTTTTCCAATAGAAATCTGAACTCTTACCCCTCTTATCCAATTCCACTATATATAATTAGTTGTTTTTTGACACCGAATAATCTGTCTACCTACATCAATTTCTGGAATTATGTTCCTTATGCCTTCTATCTATAACTCAAAGTATTTATGAAAAAGTATGTTCCACAACTTTCTTGAAACCTATAATTTGATTTTGTTTAGGATGTATGCAGTTGATGAGAATCCACGAAATAAAACGAGCTCGTATTATCCTGCAAATATGTTCGTTCTTTCTCTCTTCAAACAATCATCTAATGCTACGCACACTGCTACAAACAATTCGAAACAAGAGGAAAAGGGGATTTCTATAGAAAACTAAAAACAGTAATGGACAACATGCCTAATGGCGACATCAAAATCCTTATGGGCCACACGCATGCCAACCAAACTGGGAGCAGATAATACGCGGAGAGAACTCGTCATGGGTCGACAGGCTCTCGATCGGCGAAATCAATGACAACGGAGAATTCTTCTCAGACTTCTGTGCTTTCAATGATTTGGTGGTCGGAGGCAGCGTGTACATGCACAAGGATACACACAAAGCAACATGAATTTCGCCTGACGTACACACCACAAACCAAATAGACTGCATCTCAGTATTGCTCAAGGAAGTGGAGACTCAACCTGTTAGATACAAAGTCGAGAAGGGGAGCAGATGTTGGCTCAGACCATCATCTAGTTCACCGAACCTCCAACGTGAAGCTGAAAGCCTTTAGAACAACTCGAGACAAGCCACAATTCAAGTTTAACATTCAGAAAATGAAAGATGCAGCTACAAAAGAAGATACCTTCACTGCAGCTATCGGAGCAAAGTCGGAGACACTACATGACACCACTGAGGAAACCTGTGTGGAAGAACATTGGAACTAACTCTCTGAAAATGACATTCAGCGAAACGTGTACAACTGTTCTAGAAAGAAAGGAGAAATCAAAACAATAGCTCTCAGCAAATACCTGGGAGCTGATAGCGATTGTGGAGGACAGTGAAAGAGAAGATGAGTCAGTGCAGAAATGGACAACAGAAGGAGAGGCTAAGTTCAATGTACACTGTACTGAATAAAGAGAGAAGTGCAGAAGGGTGATAGGAAAGACAAAAGACAATTCAACGACACACTGGCCGGCAACTGGAGCAGAACACGCCGGTAAAAGTGACCTCAGAACATTATGTCAGATAACCAGGTCTCTATTGTGGAAGAGATCAATCCAGATAATGAAACCAATAAAAGATGCTCAAGGAAACCAGATTACCAAGGAAGAGAAACAAACAAAACAATGGGCTGATCACTTTAAAGGACTCTTGAAGCGACCATCGCCAGAAGCTACCCCAGGAATACCACCACTGGAAGCAAACACAGAACTGACTGCCAGTCGACGCCAATCCTCTAACCAAAGCAGAAACCTTGAATGCGATCAAACCACAGAAGTACAGTCGGGAAGGCAGACGGAATTTCCCTTGTCCCCGAAGCACAGAAAACGAATCCAGAGACTGTGGCAGATGTTCTCACGCCATTATTGAAAAAGGTTTTGAAGGAAGGAAAGGTGTCTATCGATTGGAAGAAAGGCTAGCTAACTCGTCACGCTACCAAAGAAGAGCCACTTATGAGGAGAATAAAGCATGCAACTGGATGCACAACTTCGCATCACGAAACAAGCTGGATCCAGGATAGGCGAATCATGCGCTGATCAAATTCAAAATCCACCCACCGTCATCGAATGAAGCATAAAGTGGCAGTCAAACCTCTACCTCAACTTTACAGACTTTGAAGAGGCCTGCACCACACATAGTTGACCGAGAACTGATTCGGGAACTATTTAAACAGTATAGCGTCCACTGCCTTAAATTTTTATCAACCTCATTCAACAGTTGACAATATGATAATGCCACGTGTCAGTCAGGTGACCTACAACAGAAAACACACTCAGTGAGACGCTCGAGGTGAATACAGAAGTAAGACAGTGCCAGTGCATATTATCACTGATGATACTACTAACTGTGGTTATGCGTCAGACGGGAAGTGCGACGGGAGTGAGAAGACAGATATGCTCTAGACCACCGATTAGAAGACTAGAAGATCTGGATTTCGCAGATGACTTCTGTTTAATGTCACACAAACTCGAAGACTTGCAAGCAAAAGCCAACAAACTGAATGAAGAAGCAGGCTGACAGCGAAGACAGGACGCCAGGTGGACATAGAGAAGATGGACACAACCAACAGACACGACAGACAGCACCAACCACCATCAACGCGAGATGTTTGATAGAGGTTACTTCCTGGCTTCACTTATCTAGGCAGTCAGTGTCCTTTCAATCACAGGCACAGCGAATGAGGATGTCAAAGCCAGCCAGAATCGGAAAGGCAACATATGTTTTCATCAACCTGAAATCAATCAATTTGGAAATCTTCTGCACTCCGCCGCATAAACAACAAGATTTGGATTTTCAACACAAATGTGAAGTCAGTCAGTTCTACTATATGGGTCAGAAACTTGCACTGCGTGTCACAAAAGCATTTCCAACAGACCACTGCGGACTTTTATCGACAGCTGCCTCCGCTCTCTGTTGAAGGTCAAATGGCCAGAAAGAATAAGAAACGGGAAAACATGGGAATAAACTAACCAAGAACGTATCATTGAACAAATATGTGACAAAACGTGGAGATTGATTAGGCATGCACTGAGGAGACCATCGAGTGACATCACGAGCCAGGCCGTCACTCGAATGGAACCTGAATAGGAAACAAAGACTGGGAGTCAGTCGGATGGTGACATGAGGCGATCGTGTGGGTAGGAGATGAGAGATTGTGGATGATCTTGTAGCCACTATCATCGAAACAACCCTAAAAAAGGGAGTGCCACCGTTTGACCATGGTGGAGAAACTAGGTAGCATTTTCCAAAATATGTTACTTTTACCAGTAGCTGAATTAAAATTTTGAAGATTACTAGAAAGATGTTATGGCTTACGTCGAGAAAAATACTTGTGATCACAGCAGAGGGGGAAAATCTCTCCTGTCCAATGAAACTTTTTATAGGAGGAGAAAAGATGAGTAAAGTCTAAGGATAACACATATTCCAACATAGTAGTTATATAATGTATTTAAGAATCTGGTGACCCGTACAAGAGTGCTTAAGGAGCTGACAGTTATGGAGTCACTGGTGGTGTAGTCAAATGAAGACGGTGTGGATCAACCCGAAATCTCTTCATGAACTATGGTACAGATTGGGATGCCTCAAGGCACTGTATTCAACTTCCTTCGGTTTCCACTGTATATGAACGAATTATCTAAGCACATCGCGTTACGCATTACTTAAAAAATTGGAGGGAAATAAATTAGGACAGTGAGGTGCATACACTTCGAATAATGTGGTTAGTAGTATGGTTTATCCCTATAAATGTACGCCAAGTATATGACAATGCGCATCGTACAAACAAATGACAATGTATGCAAAATCATAGGGAAAATCTTAGTCTAGTTACCGTTTGAAATTGAAACTCTGCAGTAGCCACCTGAGTAAGTGATTTTAATGTATAATTACCTATTTATGAACCCTAGGTAATTTCACCTAGAACTACGGAGACATTAGGAACGATGACAGTATTGAATACCTATGTGAAGCAAAAATTTTCAGAATTCATCATATAGCAATTATTCTGATATTATTTAACTACAATCACACTTCCTGAGGCAGAGATTAAAAGCAATGTAACATTTTATGAGAGGATGTAAAGTTACACAACAGATACGTAAATTTACTTTACAAGCTTTAATACGCAAAAATAATGAAGTGCATAAGAACAATGGAGACACTGGATGATAGTTTGCTTACTTTAAGATTCACTTTCGTTAAAATTGAGTTAGGATTTTCAAGATCAAGCGTATCCAAAAAAGAAGAAGCCTGTTTTCTCTTCGCAGTCGTCCTTCTCATGTTATAACCTGAGGTGAAACCAGACAACTCTCCGCACTGCCTAGAAGCCTTACTCAAATTAGTTAAAGGATCTGAATTTGATTCTTTCGTCGAATCCTCTCCAAGTCGTGTAAAAGGATCACCACCCAGCAAAGAACCAATGTTTGCATGAGATGCATCGTCACAATCACCAGCTGAATGGGGAGAACCGCTGTGTTTGATGTCGAGTGTTGGATCATGCCCTCCACAAATATTGTTAGGTGAATGGCGAAGGCGAATTCGCAACTTGGGTATGAAAGGTGAATCTCTAGCTGGTTTAGGTGGGATAATTAATTTTGATGTTGCATACATATCCGATGATATATACATGTACAATGTACTATGTTACAGATCCATGACAGTTTGATACACATTCATGTTAATTCATCTTGATACAGCAAAATTCAACAAGTGTAACATATTTAGCACAGATAAAACACCAACGACAAGCAGTACAGACTCCGAGGCTAGAACTACGTTCCCGCGCAAATACGCCAAAACAATAAACTGCTTTATGACGTTACAATTGACAGAGTGATGAAATATCTTGATTTCACCACAAAGTAATAGCTCTGAGAAAGTTTTAAAAGTGACAGATCAGTGTCTCGGTATAAAATTGAGCATTTTAATTGAGGCATGACTCTGAGCAAGGGGATAGTATTTCAATATACTTCTCCGTTTAAAGGGCTATTTCTACTCAAAATTACCCCAGATATCGTTACGTCCGATACTTTTCCAACGTTTATAGATAATCCAGGAAAGATTTAGGGGTGCACCTTCAATCGCTTCAAGCATTGAAACATTGAACTGAACGTGACTTTGATAGAGTCTATTTTGCTGGAATAATGCTTTCATCACTGACTTCGTTTCTCATTTCAGAGGAAATTCATGGTGTGGTATCATGGAACAAGCTATACTTAGAGCATGTTAACTTTTATTTTATTTCTCTCTTATTTTGTATTCTTTAGTGAACTCCTCAAACATACTTAGCTACCTAAAATATTAACATTGGCTTCCTTTTTTGTACTTCACTATATTCCTTCTATTGTGTATCCACTGGTTCCGACTCTATTAGCACTATGAGTATTACAAAATTGTCCTGTCATTAACCATCATGTAATTATTAGTTTTGTGGCTGTTTTTTTCTTATTTACTATACTTTTCGGTAATACTAAACTGGCAATCATTGGTTGTGAAAGCCATAGTCACCACCTTAAAAAATTTTGTATTATTCAGGATTGCGCACACCACCACAACAAACACTGCATTAGACTCTGGTAGACTTTTGTACTTTTTCGCATTTATAATTATTTTGTGTTTATCCTGTTGTTGTTTTTTTCATTTTGCTGTTGGTGTCTTCAGATTTATTTTTTGTTTTGTTTAATACTTATTTTAAATGTCTGTAAAATTAGATGCAAATATTGTAGATATGTGCTGAAAATTCCACACTGTACCACTAGTACTGTTTCTGGAATAAAGCAAATTATTATTATTAAGAGGTTACCTTTGAATAAGGAGCTATCTCACATCTGCCAGTAGAATAAACTGTATGGGCATCCCATATCAACAGATGCTTTCTTTAGTGTAATCTACGGAGCAAAGAATAATCCTGAAAAAACCAATACACTTTCGTCTCATTTTTATTGTTGAAACCTTAGCCAGAGTTGTGCATATTTGAGAAAATCATTCAACCACTTCTACCTTCGATTTATACCGACTTGATACTCATGTGCTTTTTTTCTAACCGCTTATGACTCTTGTGCGGCGTTGGCACAGCGGTAGAATGCCCGCCGACCACGCAGATGGTGCGGGGTTCGATACCTGGCCGACTCACTATTTTACCTCGCTAAACCAGTAATTAGGCTGGTAAAGAGGGAAGGTTGGGCACGAGGCTGGCAACTTCATCCCATAAAATAAACCCTACTGCTATCAAAAATTCAAGTCTGTAGCTTGAAGCCTGTATGTTCCGCTGGGAACGTAAAGGAATAAAATAAATAAATAATATAACTCTTGTATTTCTCTAGAACTCTTTCACAGTTGCAAATTTTTCCTTCACTTCTGTATGCATCTTGATCACAACCCACCCATTAAATTATACATCTTATTACACCTATTCAACTTCTTTAATGCAGTGACTAACTTTGACAATTATATTTGTAACAGCTCATTACTATTAACTTTTTAGTTATCCTCACCCACCCTTAGTTACGATTTGATTGTTATTCACATTTTTTGAAATATTTTAACGATGCAAACAATAATCTAGACTAATTTTTTGAAACATCATTATAACTACTATTATGGCTGATTGCACGGTTTATATGCACAATCTAATTTTTCACTTGTGTGACAAACCTGATGTAGATACATACACAAAAATGATTATATAAAAATGCTATTGTACGGCAAATTGAATGGATCCTCCAAAAAGAGACTCTTCTCTGAACTACATGACTTGTTTTTCATCAATATCTGGATGAAGGATTATTCATGAATTGTATATAAAGTCATCAAAAGGTCACTGATAAGTTCCTTACAGCAACTCTCATGGCATCATTCAGTGTATTTCAAATTAGATTCACCCCACTTTGTTGTTGCGGAAGGCAATATAAGTTAAAGTTGTTAATACCCTACTAGCAAACAGGTATTGACTCTCGGATACCTTACATACACATGCAGGTTGAGTAAACGTGCTGCAACTCTGGTTAAAATTTGGAGACAGTATCTACTGCAACGCTCTTTATTCACTAACCAGCAAATTAGTTCATTAGTTATCTCATTACGACATAAATTGAGTAACTTTTTCTGAAATGCAACCAATCAGTCTAACCCTTTCAAGACACTAGCAGTAGGTGCAAAATTTAATTTCGTCCATTTTAAATATTACTCCATTTCTTCGCCTGAGTATACTGTTGATTCAGCTCAGTGTGGTTGCCCCTTCCCAAACCAACTAGGTGGTTTTTGAAAGTTGGTGACTGGTATCTAACATTCGTGCATAAGTGACCGACAGTAAATTAGCCACCTTAACACGTATCCTTTCACTAAGGCTTTCGATACCTCTTGACACAATAATCCAGCCATTCCAAACCTATTTCATTTTACCCCTATTCCAATCAACGTTTGATGTATGCTTGTCACACCTACTATCAGTTCTAACATACTGAGGGTTTTTATTTTTTAAGGTGAGCTTCGTATTTTTCAAGCAGTAATTTCAACATCGTCCATGTTTCTGAGCTAATTTCCAAATGAAAAAATATTGTTCATGCCATAAAGTTCAGCTTACTTTTAATTTAGATCTAAAACAGAGGGTCAACTACTTCAAATAACTCCTCTTCTAGATTATCTGGCTGGAAACTGAGTGTTACTAATACCTTGCTGTTTGTAGCGTAACGCATGAAAAGTTGAAAAATATCCAAAGGACAGATATGCTAATATAAGATAGTGAAATTCCTCACATTAATTAAAAACTACATCTGTTACGTAAAGTCACCTATATATTTTGGGATGATAACATGACACATCCTTTTTTCGAAGGGATGCCACCTGCTTTGTCTGACGGGCATTTGCGCCGTTTGGCGGATTCTTTTGTTTGGTTCTGGGCTTTGTATTTGACTTTATACTGATGCTTGTTTGACTTTTGATGTATTGACTACTTTTGAAGGTGGTTGTTTAACATTATTTCTAGGTATGCACTCATTGATTGGGTAGAAGGGTGTTAAAATGTCTTGTGCAATAACTATATGGCATACCTGCTATACTTTACGCACATTGAGATTGGTACCTAGGGATTTCGTTACAGCTTGGTGTCGGCCTGCCCTCGATCCTTCGGAAAGTAATGACACTTCCAGCCTTGTGTCACCATTGGTCCATATCTCTAGCTTTTTCATCATTTAGAACCTCCTTGTCTGGTTCTCGTTTCTGGGGGTTCTTCAATGGCCTGAATTAAGTATACATTTCATTTTTGATGGCGAAATGCTCAATGTTATAATAATAATAATTTATATTTCGTATAAACGGGTAAGTTTACAAGAAATGCATACCATTTTTACAGGCATGATCAGTTATGTTATAAATTACAGTCGTGAAGTATCACAAATTATTACTTTTTCAAAATTTTAAATTGTTCAATTATTGTACAGGCAATCAGAGCAGGTTCTTATGAATGTTAAATAGTAAACTCTTCACTAAGGTCACCACCAAAGTTAAGCGCCATCATAAACTTCGTTCCGTTTCCTGCTGATGTAATAGAAACAAAACCTATATTACAATACTAATCAATCTTTTATTTTCTCCACTTGCAGGAAGACACCCGAGAGTCAACTGCCTGGACCAGGAGACACATGAGTTGCAGAATTTAAACATTAATGAAGCCCAGTAAAACCGTTATACCCAAAAGCTCAACCCCAGCACTTTTTAAAAAATCGGTTTTGTGAAATAAGTTCTCTCTTGCACAGTTCGCGTTCTGCTTGCATTATCTGTGTGTTTGCTGGTTTATCTGTTACAAATTGGTGTCGGAAGTGTCGTAAATCTAGTCTAAACATGAAATCAGACTCAAACGAATCTCCCGAAATAATCTTCAGCCAGAAAACCAAAACACATCTCCCATCCCCAGAACACATTTTACCTCTGCGAGTACCACCGTTGATCATCAACAGCGATTATGAGCTGAGAAAATTTCGCATGGAACCCCTTCTCGCAGGTCCGCCTCCACAAGCCCGGTACAATCATATCATGCTAGCAATGAGTGATGCCGCGTTACGGCGTGCAATCGCTGGTGGATTTTCTGCATCCAAACCCCTCAGCTACAACTGGCACATTTTAGAATAATGTTTTGTAAAATCCTCTAACGCCTCCACGTACATGCCCACATTCTTAAGCCGATGTCAAGATCCAGATGAAACGGCTACCGACTATCTTCATCAGCTTCGCCAGATTGCCTCCTACACATTCCGTAACCTGCCTAGCGCTAGCCAAGATGAGGTTATTCACTCCCGATTTGCGCAAAGTCTCCTATCGCACGAGCCCAAATGCCAGGTATTCCACCAACCAGCTAAATCAATCTCAGAAGCTCTCGAGGTGGTCAAACGATTCGAGAGTGTATAGCGCATGCTTTCGCCATCCGCCAGTATATCCTGCTATGCTCTCGGGACCTCTTAGCGAAGGACAACAGTCCCAGCCCCACAACATTCTGTACGCGGTACGTCCAACGTTTGCGTTACATTTTTGCGTGATTCGTTACATAAAATTTATCTTGCTGTAATCCTTGCACAAGTACTCTACTACCTCCATACCCATAACTATTAACTCTCATATCAAATAGTTATGGTTAACCAAAGTAAAGAGCAACGAATTCAATCCCCTGTAAAACTGATGCTTAATTTTACGTCCTTGATTGCTACATCAAGCAACACACTCCCTACAAACGGTTACAGTGAGCCACATAACTCACCTGTATGTCGTAAGCGTCGAGCTGAAACTGAAGATAAAACTGTACTGACAGCTAGTATTAGCACTACTCCCAAAAATTCAGTACCCTCTGCTCATACAGAAACCCTCCCTACACCTTATGTACTTATCGAAAAGCTCCAGTCTTCAAGCTCTGTTTCAGTACTATCTTCAGAAATAGAACTCCTAAAGTTGTCTATAGGAGAACTTAAGGCCGAGTTAAGGGAAATAAAAAATAATAAATCAGTAAATCTTGGAATTTTTGAAACCAATACCAAAATATCCAAATTATCAGATCAGATCAGCGATATCAGATCGCAGGTCTGTGAACTGACACCCTTAACTATTCTCATGAAAACCGTAGACCTTAACAAACTTGACACGGAATCAGTATCTAAGGTGGATAACCTCATTAACTTTGTTACTACAGAAGTAACAAAACGACTCGACGCTAAACTAAATGCTATTGTCTACAACGTTCCGGATAATGAGGCACTAAAAAAGGTACAGCGCATCCTACTTAGTGAGGCGAAAATGCCCAACTCCAAGACTAAGTGCTACAGGCTGAAGAAGATTCAACATGAAAAGTGTTGTCCTATTCGTTTTCAGTTCGAAACACTGGCAGAGGCCAGAAAATTCATCCACTCCCAGCACACCCTATCGCAAGCCAGAAACTACAAACTAATATAGGTTGCGGTGGACAAGACAGTCATAGAAAGGCGCGTATATAATTATCTCACTGAGTCTAATTGTGAAATAAACAATAGTACATTGCAAGCAGCAATTATACCCAACCCTTTGAGAGATATCATAGAATCCACCGCACCACCCCTCTCAAACCATACAGAATTATCCTCTCAGAGAGCGACACCAACCGAAAGGCCACGAAATTGTAATCAAATAGCCAATAAAACTATACCACTTATAGCCGTAGACATAGACATGTCACCAAATAATCCCGGAAAAGAAGTCAAAATCCTCCGAAAGTCAACTCTGTCCTCTCCTTACCATAAGTCCATTGGTAAAAAAAGAGAATATCACCCCAAATCATGCCAACAACAACAATGGCAGTATAAATAAGCCCATATTCCCCACAGTCAATAGTATTAGTACCCACAACGTGCGAAATAGCACCATGGCCCACACTGATAACCAACGCCGCAACAATGCCACCCTCAATAGTACAAGTGGTAATAGTCAGAACTCGACCACCAACAACTCAGGGTATTCACAGTATGGCACACAAATAAATTTTGATCGGATATATGGTACAAGTCTGCTGGGAACTAACCCACAAAGCAGTACACACGAAACCCATACAAGGACATAACTAGCACCTAACAATAGGTCGAATAATAAACCATGGTCTTCACAAGGTCCTAATCATTTTTTATCCCCTGCGTCCCTGTCAGCGTTAAAAAAACAGCTGGTAGGGATGTTAACACTCCTAAACCGCTAGTGCTGGGTCCCCCTTGCATGAATACAGGAACAGTCTAGTGCACCCACATCCATTAAGCACACTTGATGCATGCACAAGTTTAGGTCAAATAAAGACCCCTACCCCCGTTTCTAGCTTAACTAAAAATAAAAATGCCTTAGCCTATAGCACATCCAGTACTCCAACGCTCAATTCTTCACCGAAAACAGCACACACCAACTCGATAGACATAGGTGAACATGATGCTGAAACTCCTCTTAACATAGGGTCGTCATGTCAAACAGTATTACTGGGTGCTGAACCATATTCGGGCTGATTAACGAACTTAAATACTTCAAATGCTATTTCAAATCTCATCTTTACCTGATCCTCATAAATGCTAGATCTGTTTATATATTTATTCCTGTTTATGCAAGAACATTCCAATTGTACAGGCATGGATAAGTTATTATATAAATCACACATTTTCCGATATATGGTGAATTTACAGTTTGTTTTTTCTTTCTGACATTAGAGTCAGTCGGAACAGTCTGCAAAATAGTCTGTCTGTGTAACACATAAAGAGATATAGAAATATTGTCTTCGCATTAACAAAAACCCAGACATCAGATGTATGTAATACAAATATCTGGGAAAAGTAAAGCTTGAAGTCAATTCTCCCAAATAACTTTGTTGTGAACAGCATCCTTGACTTAGAGTTTATTGATGTATTATTTGGAGGTCATTGATGTATTTATTTCACTTTTTTTCAGCAGTCTTATCGTAGTTTTATAATAGGAAAGAAATTTGCTCGTGGATACGAAAACTAAATTAGGTCATGTTGGATAATTTTACTGCATGGAATGGGGCCGAGGTCGATTATAGAACTATCCATTGGCGCCATTTGTGTCAGCATGGCAGACTGTACATGTAAGTTGAGTAATACATTGAAAACTATTTGAAAACCAGTTACTTCTTTATTTCAGATCATGAATACTCCTTGTACAGAATGTTTGCCAGCGTCTTCAAGTGGTAGCATGGGATTGTTCATGGAATTTGAGTGTGAATATACTTAAATAGTCAGGAGTCCAGCTTCATTTCAGTTTAAATGTAGGGTTGTTCGACCTCGACTAGGAGGTAAATAGAAGTTTAGGCTCAGCAGAAGAATACCAGAAAGAGGATGTGAACATGAAAAGAACACTAATGTTTTATGCATATGTAAATGCTTATCTCAATTGTATATCACTGTAGAGTAAACATTACCTATATTCTAGTTGTGTTTTCATGTATTTTTGCGATGTCTTAGAGTTTATTTAGTGTCATAATATATAGTAATGAGTCTAAGTGTTATAGTGTTCAAATAGCTGATGGGTTTTCGAAATAAGTGGTGCGGTCTGGTTGGGATAGTCACTGGGATGAAACAGTTTATATAGCAAGCGTTTAAAGCTTATAATAGACTGACAGGTCCTTATTTCTAGGAGTATACTGTTCCAGATCTTAGAGTACATGACTATGAAGAAGTTTGCACTGAGTGCTGTCTCACAGTTTTTCGTAGATACTGTGCACGTTTGGTTACGAAGGTTGTAAGAGCCTTCCGGTGAGAACTGTATCTCCTTACTGTCTGGGAATGATATTTTATACAGGATTTTAAAGAAGAATGTTAGGTTAATGCTGGGTCGTCTCATCCAGAGTGGGTCGATACCTAGAGTGATACACCTTGATGTGTAGTCCTTTTCGCAGCCAAATCCTAGTAGTTTAGACGTGAAGTATCGGTGGACATTTTCTATTTTAAGTTTGTCACTTACGCGAGTGCTGCTGAGAATAAATGGACAATATTCAAGTAGTGGTCTGACACATGTTTTATATAAAATAATTTTCGCTTCGTAGTTGTGGAAATTCCTGAGTATACATCCTAAGAGCATCCTCGATTAACGCGTCTGCGTTGCCACTTGCTCAGGAAATGTCAGGTCACTAGAGTACCCCATCAATTAGGTCACCTAGAGCTGGTACAAGTCACAGAGTTGAAAACACGCCATGGAATACAGTATTTGAATTTCATAAGGGTCTTCGCATGAATGAGTGGACTAATGAGTAGAGGACTGGGCCAAATATTGGACGTACTGTGGTAAAAAGGAAGAACTATACAAGGAAGATGAAGTGCGCAGAGATAAAAATCAGCAGGTAGGTGAAAATATAGGATATTTGTAAAAATTGTGCAGACCAGTGAAAGACTGATTTCATCTCAGATGTGCTGGATCTTTAATATCTGAACCTGACATTTTAGAACCATTAGCTCAGTAAACAGTAGCTATAACAGTCAGCAGGGAAACCCACAAGATGTGGACTCCGATGAGACGGAAATTGTTATCGCTTCATGGAGATTTTCCCTGCGTCGGGGAATGTCGTTGTGTCTTCGTCCGATAATATATCAGTGTTTGTGCCGGGTACACAATCTATAAAAACGATTTCGAGTCACCTGTAGCTTTGAGATAACTGAGATTTGACAGGTCCAGTGTATGACAGAGCACCTGTCGTCCGCTCAGAGTAGGATTTGTGGTATCATCTCAGTAGACTTTAGCGGACAATCGCCTATTATTAACTGAATCATGCTCTTTGCTTGTGTGACTGATGCTGCCTAAGGGTGGTTCTGTTTGTAAAGTTCCTTGAAGCAATTGGTTCAAATTAATGAATTAGTTTGCATTGGACGATCTTCTTTGGCGGTCTGCTTAAATTGCAGGACTGCCAGAATTTCTATCCATCAAAGTGCCTAAAATCTTCTGCAATTCTTGTTGTTATGGTTCTGAGTTTATAACAGATGATCACTGTATGAACTAATGCGCATACTGAATCAGCTCCCAACTTTTAAAATATACCCCAGTGAATGCGGTAGTTGCCACAAAAAATGCATGCCTGCTGGATCAGTAATTCTGATGAAAATTCAATAATTATTATTTAGAGGCTGGGGGTGTTGACGTTAACGATATTATGAAGTATACTAACGTCTGTGGCACAGTGGTTAGGACTCTCGCCGACTATGCACATGGTCCGGGGTTCGATTCCCTGCCGACGCACACCCGATATCTATTGCCGGCCTGCGAAATATGGGCTGCCGATATCCATGCTGAGAATTCCCTACTTGTACAGAAAATACGGTGTGGAATCAAGCTGTAATCAAAATAAATATAAAAAATAAATAAAAATAATACCCACACCTTCAGTAGTATTTGTTCCGGGTAGACGGGAGGCAGAGCAAAATGCCAGAATCGACAGTCCCAATTACGAGGTATATTTTAGGATCAAATAGAGGTATGAGTATTATTGCATCACTAGCTGGGGATCTTAAGCTAACGAAAGAACGTAGTACGACGGCGTGCCAAATAGTGTGGAAACTTGGCCATTGGCCTTCACCTTAACGAATCGACTCATACAGTGAGGTTCAGTATCCGATTTTCGGTGATGAACGCTGTGGCCAATAACTCTGAGGAATCACCACTGCTACATTTTCACTCACAATATCAGCGAATAAATACTTTTGTGAGGAAAATCAGGTTAATAATAATTAAGACTAAGAATCTTATTTGAAGATATTTTGCGACTTTCACGAAGATAGATCAGTCAGTATGCAACATCAGAAGTAGACCGAAAAATATAGTTGTTCGGTAAGTTGGGAGAGATGATACTTCATGTTCAGTAGAGGAAAATACATTGGTATATCAGGATAGGGTGACCTACAGTATTATTTCCGAAATCAGACAAAATACCATAGTTAGACTAAGTTTCACATGTTGCATTAATATGTTACAAAAGTTAGAAGAAAATGGGTAAACTGACGACTTCCTGCACACCAGTATTATGATAACTAATGCAGGACTGCAAACTTGAATTCACGTGGATGAAACTCATCGGACAATTCGAGCTCATTCGCTGATTGGTATTTAATGGTGCTTAAAGTTTAACTTGGCAGAATTGTGTATTGTTGGAAGAAACATTTATTACGAAAACTGGCTTCATAGATTAAGAGAAAAGTTTTATTCTGTGTTCTTAATTGGACCACTGGATTTTGCTGGCAGTTTCAATTTGCTGCGTTACGTTCCTTTCTTGTCTGGTTGGTATTTAAAATTGAAAACATAAGGTTGGTTCACTATTTCGACATTTCAACAGAGTAGCGCTTAAAATTTTGTCAATCTTTTGTCCAAATATGATAAGGCAGAGTGTCGTGGATGTTTTAACACAATATTACCATCGTACGAATAAATTCTGAACAAACACCAAGCTTACAATCGTTCTAAAATAATTCTAACCTACGCGTTGATATTAAATTTTCATGGTAAAAGAATATATTATGCACCTAAAATGATTTTATTATTTACCTCGATAGTGATAGTCGTTCCTAAAAAGATCACTGGGCGCTCTATTAATGCTACAAATAATGTTGATTAGCAAACACATTTGATTCTGAACTACTTCTGGAAATGCCTACAGGGTGCTTAACTAGTACCAATTATTCCGAAAACCGGCACCGAGTTCTAGTCTGTGAGCATAATCAAACCATTTTAGAACAAAGTCAGAATTTACTCATTACAGGATGTTAGAGTTGGTTCAAAATTAGCGAGATTTAATTCAGTATTATAGTAAGCTCCGGACGCTTTTTTGGTGTCCGCTAAATGCTGAGAAAATTTTGGATAAGCAACATTTTTCAAACGAGGTAGCAGAGTCATATTTTCAACTAACTCAGTGCTCATTAACATTCTACTATTTCAGCACTTCAAGCTCCAATTAATTAACGACTGGCATTCCCCCCCTGGTTAAGCATCTGATGGCATTCCTCAAGCATTTTTAAGCAACCTATTATTTACACTAATCTCTTGGTGTTTGATCAAACTTTTATTCTTCCTCGAATTCGTTAAGCGAATTCACAAAATTGCCTAATTTGATTTGGTCATGTTATATGTAACTTCGTGGTCAGAGAATTCACGATTAGTGACTAGTAGTTTTACAAGATTTTGTTTAGAATTCACCTGAAGTAAGGCGAATGTCATTGAAAGTAATTCGTTTGCTTTAAAAAACACCAACTACGTTGTATGTCTTGGTGATGTTCCGATTATTTTCAATATGCTGAGTTCTGCATCAATGTGCGAATGCGAATTGTGACAGTGTTAATTATAAGCCAGTATGTCTATCACTACTGCACTTCCCTGTATTCATTTGCCTCATACCTTTTTTTATTTTCCAGATTACGTGCTGTCCTAGTGATTTCTGGTGAATATTGTTTGGTCTCTTGCTCAGACAAATATTCACTACAGGGGTGTTACAGAATTGCAAATGGTTTGTGAGAAGTGTAAGTTGAATTTTCACTGTTGATTTTAGATTACTAGGCGAGAAAAAGCTGGGAAAGGTAATCACGCCGGATCCTTGGAAGGCAGGTGCACGGAACACGGTCAGTGGAGGTGGGAAGAAGCTAAATGAAAATAAGCTACTAACAAGTTCGAAGAATCGCTTTAGTCCATATTCTTCTTCATTTCCGCGGTGCAGAATATGTGCCCAAACTGTTCATCAGGCAGGTTCACATTATTGCCAACAATGTGCATTCAAAAAAGGTATCTGTTCCATGTGTGGTGTGCGTTTAGTTAACACAACACGCTATAATCAATCAGCTGCCTAGATAATTTAACTGTATGTTTTATAAAATGTGTATTATCATTTGTACCTCTTCTTTTCCACTGATAATTTATACAAGTATTAACTACAAATATTCAGTAGTCTCTTTTTTGTCGAAGCATTTCAGAATTTGATTTTGTGGTCAGAGAGGATAACTGGCTGACATGTATTACGTCAGCTCACATCAGGCAAGCAGAAGACATTGTAACATGAATTAGGTTTTAAAAATGTTAAGGATTTGAAAGACGATCGCAAATGAGTCTGTCTGTTCTATTGTTTGTTTTCCTCCTACTCCAGTGAAACTGTATATACTTCTATATGGTTCAGGTAAAAAGCTATCGTTTTGGTTGTCTACAATTCTAGTCATAAATCAGTTCATTTTTTAAATATAGGGAGGTGCTAATTTTGAATATGCATCTCATCTTTTATCAATTTACTCGACAATAGTCCATCAGCTGCCTGGCCTTGTTTTCCAAAGGCTTTTTACAGTCTATTCTGATAAGAAATATTGAAAGATACTAGATGAGTGTTTAGTGTTCGTGTAGTCATCCAACAACAGTTTATTTGGATTTGTGAAACCCATTGATGGCCGATCGCTTTATTGTTTACCTTGAATCAAATATCCTCTTACCAACAATCAAACGATTCGAAGTTTACAAGCAGCGTAAAAATGATATCTTCATGATCACTGATGAAAATGCCGACCTAGAAGAAGTGCAGGGAATCTTAAACAATGCTCGTCAATCAGTCGAATTCAAAATCAAAGCTAAAGCAGAATGTAAATTATCCTTCCTAGATGTTTATTTCACAAAACAATCAGATAAAAACCTACAGAGATCAATCTACCTTAAGCCGAAATGGGATGCGCAGATGACAAACTATCACAGTTTTGCCCCAATAAGCAGAAAACCCAGGATAGACGACTAGAACTTTGAAAAGAACACTTTGAGTAGCGATTAAATTGGCCTATAGCCACGCTTGACATACCCAACATCCAACACCTTTTCTGATCAGGATATAGACATAGGTTCACCGTCCCTTACTGAAGTTACTAAGCCTGTCACTAGTCTGTAACGAGGCAAGGCTCTGGGACCCGAAGGAATGATTCCAGAGGTGTTTAAGAATGGTGGAGACAGTTTATTGTCTGTATTAACTAGGGTACTAGGCAGCGTCTGGGAATCAGAGATACTCCTGTCGGGCTGGTATAAGTGATGGTTTATCCCGACATACAAGAAGGGAGACAAGTCTTCCCGTGATGGTTATAGGGGTATCACCCGACCGAAAGCTGCTACCTTGACGTGGTGGTCGGGCTTGAACACTGCAATGACCCAACAAGCTATACTGGCTGGAACTTATGTTCCTGCAGGTCCTACCATGCCAGAAAGGTTGTTTGGATAGCAGTTAGACTAAAAGCAGTCACCCAATCCAATCCTATGATTTCAAATAAATCACAAAATATCATGCCGGATCGGTCGGGGCCCGGATTAACAACGACCGCGCTTTCTGCTGCCGTGTCACAGGGCAGAGGTGATAAATACGCTACTGAGACACACCAAATAAAAAAGAACAAACAAAAACAGGCCGTGTGTGACCGGCCTCAAGCAGTTGTCCCCTGGGCTCTGCGGTCACGCAACCAACTTCCACGGTGTGGGCAGCCGGGAAGTAACTATCGCCCTCACAATCCGAAGTGCACGCGAAACCCCTCTAATCCTCGCTCATCTTCGTCTTCATCTTCATCTCTATTATCTTGCCTTCCTTCTACCAATGCAACTCCTCTACTTGTTGGCTCTTCACTTCCCCTTCACTCTGTGTGCACTGATAACGATGGAAGCCAAAAAGCCACCACCGATTGTCTCCTAAAACCACGCCACCAATTTTATATAGGAGCATTTAATGTTAGGACACTTTGCCAAATAGGACAACAAGCATCTCTAGCCAAGACTCTGGCATCCCGAGCCATTGATGTATGTTGTGTTTCAGAAACACGCATACAAGACCCAAGTGTGGTTATTCACCTAACCCCACCTGGCCAACAGGATGAATCTGCAAAATTCACCTTGAGGGTGTCAGGAGATGAGACGGCTAGCTCACGAGGATTAGCTGGTGTTGGGATAGCTTTAAGTACTAGAGCAGAAAAGACATTACTTGACTGGATCCCGGTAGATAGCCGAATGTGTGCTGTCCGCCTGAACGGATCAGTGAAAAGGAGAAAGGACTGCACTACTCGCCGATGCCTTTTCGTAATCTCCGCCTACGCCCCCACTGACTGCAGTTCGGATGAAACGAAGGATGAGTTCTACCAAAAGCTGTCTAGTTTGCTGCGAAAGGCTAGACGCTCAGATATAGTCGTTTTAGCTGGTGACTTTAATGCTCAAGTAGGGAAATTGTGTCAATCTGAGAAGAATGTTGGTGGCACATACGGAATTCCGTGCCAGCGAACCGACAACGGTGACCGTCTCCTACAGTTCTGTTCAGATAATCATTTGTATCTTGTAAGCACTAACTTCAAACACAAGGAGAGACACTGTTTGACCTGGCGACCCCCATCATCAAATCAACGCTGGACACAAATAGACCACATAGCAATAAGCTATCGTTGGCGTGGGTCGGTAGGAGATTGTCGCTCCTTCTGGAACACGTGTGTAGATACGGATCACGCACTGGTCTGCGCTCGTGTGTGCTTACGACTGAACGGACGTAGGAAACAGCTGGCGGTAAACCCATCACGCCCCCAGCTCGACCAGGGAACTAAGTCCCTATTTGAGGAAGAACTAGCTAAACACATATCTGAGTTTGACAGCTGCGCTCACCCTGAAGAAGCCTGGAAGAATATTCAGTCAGCCATAGACACAGCTGTAAAAGCTGTGAATAAGGTAATTCCAAAGATGAGTAAAAACCACTGGATTTCGACTGCCTCATCCGAACTGATAGATGCTAGAAGACTTATTCCGGCGAGCTCCGAATTCAATGAGGAGCGAAAGCTGCACAAAAGGAAACTTACGAAAAGTCTCCGAAAGGACCGTGAACAGTGGTGGTTGACAAAGGCGAAAGAGATGGAAAAAGCATCGGCGATAGGCAACACCAGACAACTATTCAGGCTTATCAAGGAAACAGGTGGTAAAAAACAAATGATAAGCGAAACAATCGCCGAGAAAAATGGCACCATAATTAGCTCCCAGGATAGACGTCTGGAGCGCTGGAAAGAACACTATGAGGAGCAGTTTAATTGGCCCACAGCCACACTTAACCTACCGGACATCCAACACCTCCCTGAATGGGAGATAGACACAGGTCCTCCGTCCTTAACCGAGGTTAATAAAGCTGTCACCAATCTGAAGCTAGGCAAAGCAGCGGGACCTGATTTATTGACTCCAGAGGTATTTAAGTACGGAGGCGACAGTTTACTGTCTGCGTTAACGGAGGTTCTAGGCAGCGTCTGGGAATCAGAGGAAGTCCCATCGGGTTGGTGTAAGTCACTGATCATCCCGATATACAAGAAGGGGGACAAGACGTCTTGTGATAATCACAGAGGGATTAGCTTGACTCATATAGTATCTAAAATCCTAGGCTCAATAATACTGCGTAGATTAAGTGGCGCTCGGGAGACACAAACACGAGAAAACCAGGCAGGTTTTAGGCCAGGTAGAGGGTGTATTGATCACATCTTCACCCTTCGACAGATTCTAGAACATAGGCATTCCTACCGGCGTCCGACAATCATTATATTTCTTGACCTAAAGGCGGCATTCGATTCTGTCGACCGGGAGGTTCTCTGGCGATGCTTGGCTGTAAAGGGAATGCCAAGAAAATACATTGCACTGATTAAGGCACTCTACTCGTACTCATGCAGCCAAGTGAGGGCTTATGGCGAGTTGTCATCTGAAGTGGTGACGACTAGTGGCGTCCGTCAAGGATGCCCATTATCCCCATTCCTATTCAATTTCATCATAGATGTACTAATGGACTTAACCCTAACTCACTTCAGCGACTCAGGGATTGACTTGCTACCAGGGAAGAATCTCGTTGACTTAGAATATGCGGACGATATAGTCCTTCTAGGCGAGGACTCTGACAAAATGCAGAGTCTACTGAACACCCTGAGCAACAATCTTCGCATGTTTGGCATGCGATTCGCCCCTATAAAATGTAAGATGATGCTGCAGGATTGGACTTCATCGACCCCTAGATTAGAAATAGGAAGTGAAGTGGTAGAACACGTTGACCGCTTCACTTACTTGGGAAGTACCATCAGCCCAAACGGGTTGATCTCCGACGAAATCTCAGCACGAATACAGAGGGCTAGGTTCGCATTCGCCAGTTTTCGCCGTCTCTGGCGTAGACGCGATATCCGACTATCGACCAAAGGGCGTGTGTACTGCTCAACAGTCCGCTCCGTCCTCCTTTATGGCTGTGAGACCTGGCCATTGAGAGCAGAAGACATGAAAAGATTAGCTGTCTTCGATCATAGGTGTCTGCGTTCTATCTCCCGCGTGAAGTGGTATAATAAGGTGAGCAATATTGAGGTTAGGCGTCGAGTGCTAGGTAAGGCGGGGAAATCAATCGACGAGACTGTGAAATTACATCGACTGAGATGGTTAGGACATGTGCTACGTATGCCTAGTCATCGCCTTCCTCGACGGGCAATGTTAGCTGATATAGGGCCAGGCTGGAAAAGAGCTAGCGGCGGTCAAACCAAAACATGGCACCAATCAATGAAATCTACAACAGTTAATCTAAGTCACGTAGGAAGATGTAGACTTCCTGGTTGGGGCCCTCGGGATGGTAAAAACCAATGGTTGGAAACAATTGGTGACATGGCTCAAAATCGTTCTCAGTGGCGCAGATGCATCCACTCCTTGTGACTTATGATTTCCAATTAAACTTTTGTTCTCCGTTATTACTATTCCTTTGTCTCACACCTCTGTTTACTGTCTATATTATGCATTTCTTCTACTTCCTTCTCTTGCTTTGCGTGCTACATAGATTGTGGCGACTTGAACTGCCGCACATATGTGCAAAGTTCTATGTCGAAAACCGTCCGTCCGTCCGTATAGGGGTATCAGATTGACCAATATGGTATATAAAGTTCTAGGCTCAATAATCCTGCGTAGACTAAGCGGTGCTCTGGAGGAACAAACACGAGAGAACAGAAAGACTGAGTGAAGAAATATTTACTTTTCAATTAAATCCTCATCTCTGGCTCTACTCTGATATGCATATAGCATTTTTATTACAATACTTAACAGTTCACCAATCACACCAGAGATGAGGATCTAATTGAAAAGTAAATATTTCTTCGCTCAATCTTTTTGTTTCTAAATGTCTAAATGGGGGATTTTTCTATATTAAAACAAGAGACAACCAGACAGGCTTTAGACCAGGAAGAGAGTGTGTTGATCATATCTTCACTCTTTGACAATTACTCTGGAACAAAGGCATACTTACCGGTGTTCAACAATAGTCATATTTCGCGACCTCAAAGTGGCATTCAATTCCGTCGACCGAGAGGTACTATGGCAATGTTTGATTGCGTAGGGAATTCCGAGAAAAAACATCACACTGATCAAGGCACTCTACATGAACTCATGCAGTCAGCCAGGTGAGAGCCTACGGAGAGCTGTCATCTGACAAGTGTGGTGACAACCAGTGGTGTCCGTCAGGGATGCCCACTATCCCCATTTCTGTTTAATTCCATACCAGATGTCGTACTAATGGACTCAACTCTAACTAACTTCAGAGACTCAAGAATTGCCTTGTTACCAAGGAATAATCTCGTCGACTCAGAATATGCAGTTGATATAGTCCTCCCTCCTAGGTGAAGACGCTGACAAAATGCAGTCTTCTGAACACCTTGAGCTTCGATCTTCGTATGTTTGTCATGTGATCCGCTCCTGTCAAATGCAAGATGATGTTACAGGACTGGACTAAATTGACCCCTAGATTAGAAGTAGGGAGTGAAGTGGTAGAACACGTTGACCACTTCACTTATTTAGGAAGTTGCATCAGCCCCAACGGGTTGATCGCTGACGAAATCTCAGCACGTATACAGAAGGTTCGTTTCGCATATTCCAGTTTACGCCATCTCTGGCGTAGATGTGATATCCAGCTGACCGTCGTTCAAATGGCATGTGTACTGCTTAGCAGTCCGCCCCGTCCTCTTGTATGGCTAGCTGTGAGACATGGTCATTGAGAGTGGAAGACAGGAAAAGGCCAGCTGTTTTTGATCAGAGGTGCCTGTGTTTCATCTCCCGTGTGAAGTGGTATAATAGGATGAGCAATATTGAGATTAGGCTTCGGACGAGTGCTAGGTAAGGAGGGGAAATCAATCGACGAGGCTGTGAAGCTACATCGACTGAGATGTTTAGGATATGTGTTACGTTACTGCCTAGTCATCACCTTCGTCGACGGGCAATGTTAGCTGACATAGGGTCAAACTGGGAAATAGCCAGTGGTGATCAAACCAAAACATGACATCAGTCAATGGAATTCACAGCAGTTAGTTTAAGCCACGTAGGAAGGTGAATACTTCCTGGTTGGGGTCCTCGGGACGGCAAAAACCAATGGTTGGAAACAATTGGTGACATGGCTCAAAATCGTTCTCAACGGTGCAGATGCACCCACTCCTTGTGACTGATAATACCCAGTGAAACTATGTGGTTCTTCGTATTCACCATTGTTTTTGTCTCATATATCTGTTTACTGTATCTGTTTTGTATTCGTTTTCGCTTTCTTCTCTTGCTTTATGTGCTACAGGTAGTGTGGTGACTTGAACTGCTGCACATTGGTGCAAAGTTCTATGTTAGAAGCAGTCATTCAGTCAATGAGTAGAAAAAGAAATCTCATCACCTCTCTTGATACCGTAATCTACCTTATATGGACTTAATGACATTCGATAAGGAGTTGGAATCCTTCAGGAAGACTAATTGAAAATAATTATTCAATATCATTCATAGTTAAACATTTAAGGAGAAAGACCGATACTCCTCGAAACCTGGATGTGCCAAAAGACAGTTAATTGTATAAGTGAAATTCGAGAGAGATACAATTAGTGAAGTTCTCGGAAACCATCTATCTGGAGCGACTCCAAGAACGTTCTTTGCTGCATCTCCACGCCTCACCTCGACGTATGCCCTTCTCGCCAAAAATCTGCTGACAACTTCAGTGTCCGTCTACCAGTTCACTTCTGTGAAGCTAAGTATATAGTCCAAATCAGTGAGACACTATCTAGACGCGCCCCTTGAACACTTACTAGCATGGTTATCGAAAAGAGAACTCAGAACAGTCAACAGCTTAGTTCTGGAGTTTATTACTACTTTTGGTCATGTAACATCAACACAAAACTTTCCTGGAGTCCCATATAAATTACGACCAAGTCGTTCGAAAGGATTTCGCTTACATCTCCATGCAGCCGCAAACTTTTCAATCCTTAAGGAGAAACTTGAACTTCATGTTGAGAAACGTTTTGTCCAGTCTGTTTTACTATCATGGCCTTTGTACTAATTTCTATTTTTTCTTCCTTCTTTGTTTTCCTGAATAGTTGTATAAGAATCTCCGGTTTTTTTTGTAACACATTTTCAATCTTCTGTTCTCTTGTTTCTTACCGATGATTTCCAAACGATTACTCATCATTCAGTTAATAAGTTGTCGACCCCCTTGATAACCTAAGATTCCCTATTTTTAAACACAGTTATCACTCATGCACTTTTACTTTGAATTCTGCTGTCAACCTACGTTGCACATATAAACCCCTTAAATAACTAGATCTTTGAAGTAAAGTTACGAAAAGAGATCTATTTGCTATGACTACAGGTTAACAACAGCCTTTACCACTGATTCTGCAACAAACTGCATTCGAATCCACGCTTCCTCAAGATGAGTATTTATGCTATTACTCTTGGTGTGTAAATATGTTTACTTATCTTCCATTTAAGCATAGACTCCATGTTAGAGAAGTGGGACACTCTTAGACTCCATGGCTGCTTGTCTTCCACTCCCGTTCGGTCACAAGTGTAAATGTTTACAGATTAATAAGGCATGATCGGAGCACACGAAGTTGCTTCAGAACGAGTGGTTACCTCTCATCGACCTTTTTATCAGCAACAAATGTCTAGGTGATCTATGAGTGTTTGTTGTTGGGTTGATGTCGGTGTTCGCCAAGTGATAGGTCATCTCTCCACTTGTTTGAAGTTTAAAGGTGGCTAGGAATAACTTGTTATTGGAACCGAATTTCGAGGAGTGATCAGCGTTTTCCGTTTGTGTCGATGAGATTCGACACATGTCCCATAGTTGTTTCTGGTACTGGCTGAGCTTTTCTGCTTGAGTACTAAAGCCACTAGACAAAATGGCTATATCTCACTATTTTCCTTTTCAAGTTAAACTGAACAGATTCAGGTGAGACGTGTCGTTTGCTTTATGCATACTGTAGTCAGTTCTTGTGTATGTGGTATGGCATAAGCAAGTAACATGACCCTTTTTTATTCTCGCGGATTTGCTCAGGTAGACAGCACAAATACAACTCTTCAATGCTCCAGCGGCAGTATTTGCCACCCTGGTCAAAACGATTCAAACACCGGATTGCCGTTGCATTCCTTACACTACCAAACCTTACGAGAACTAGATAAATGAAGTGAAAGTGAATTTTGTAAATTCACTACAGTGAAATACGCGGTTATCGCCCAAAATATTATGGTGAGTCGTACACAAGTATCTTTTCTTACCTTTACAAAAAAATGCAAGAGAGATGCTAATTACAGAACAATATACTTAACTTTAGATGCATACTGAACGACACTAACTGGGAATTATTTACTGAGCGCACACTAGACGATACTATCACCAGTATAGCTCATTGTCCTAAATTCTACCTGAACATATATTGACCTAAATAGACATTATTCAAAAGTCTTGACCATCTCTCTTCTCATCTCAAAAAGCTACTCACAGAAGAAGAGCGGCTGTACAAATCTTAAGATAAATTTGGTTTAAAAAAATTTAATTTCTTGATCAAATCTGTACACTATTTGTAACCACGTCAAGTTAAACTTCTGTAAACATGTAGAAACTTTTCATTAAAATTACTGGTATTGGTAAGCAAAGTATTAATGTCCCTTCTGTTGATGTAAATACTCTCAACAAATCTTTCATACGCTCTTATAAGGATGATTTCTTTCCTAATGCAACAAATCATAAGGGTAGTGACTTTCATGGTTTTAACATTTTTGATATTCTGAAATGTCTGATGTCTCTAAAACCTTCTCAAAACCTTGGTCCTGATGATGTACCTACCGTTGACCTCAGAAGATTTGCTGATATTTTATGTTATCCTCGTACAAAAATTTTCAATGCTTCCGTTTCCAGTAATGTTGTGCCTGAAGCATGAAAAGACATTAAAGTTACTCCTGAACCCAAATCATGTTATGGTACCAACGTTAAATTCAGACGTATCGCAATTAATTCTTTTTTGAAATTAATGGAAAAGTTACTGTTGCACAACCTTGAACCCGGTTGAAAAAGTTCTAACGAACTCAAACATTTTGCTTATAAACAGGACAGGAGTACTTTAGTTGCTGTTGCTGTCTTATATGATAATATTGTGTCCTCCTTAGAAAAAGCGACCAAATGTGTCTGTGGTACCTTCCTTGACTACACATCTGCTTTTGACTCTGTACCTTTTGTTAAATAAGCTCTCTCTGACACAAACCTAGTTCTGGGCTGTTAACTGAGTGCATTCTTATTTCAAGCAGAATGCAATAAACTGTATATAAAAGCAAATCTTCCTCTGCCTTGCTTACTGAAGCTATAGTCCCTCAAAATGCTCTTCTCTCTCTCCTTTTATTTCTTTCTTACATGAATTACCTCTTTTGGATGAAATCAACTTTGTCAAATACGCTGGTGATCTGACCTTCCCGTTGCGAATTACGTCCCGATCTGACTGTTTCAAACTTAATAACTTTTTTTGATCATCAGCCAATGGTTTAAGCTAAGTGATCTTACCTTAAATGTAAGACAATCAACATTACCTTCAGGCATAAACGTGATCTACAAGAACTGGTTCGTTCACATGATGCTTTTAGCAAAGAGGGCACTGAAACAGAAACTAAGTCCAGCATAAAATACCTTCTGACCTTAAATAATCATCCCGTAGCTTGTTGATTTCTAAGAAAATGTTCCGTCTGACCTACTGCATCAATAAGTTAAGAGTATCTAAAACCACTCAACCTCTACTTTTACAGTATCTTACATTATTGTCCTTTACTGCTTCCCCTTAGTCTTTCCTGGGCTACTGAAAAAAGGTTATCAGTATGGCAAGTGGTGTGCAACCTAGTCAGATTGTTACTACATTAGTCAATAGACATCTCAACTCATGTGAGAAATGGTCCAAATCCATATTGTTTGACCCGCAACAACCCCTCTATTTTCAACTCTCCTTGCATCTCATTGGAGAGGAATAGAAATCATTATAAAAGATTATATACTGGTACAACTAAGTATAAAAACTCAACGAAAACATGTTTGGCCCCCGTCCAATGTGATAGAGATAATGTCAAACAAAATCATTGGCTCTTTTATCCTCTCCTATTTGTAATTTATGGTGACACTATTTCAACTAACTTATCATTTTAGATATTAACACTATTATCATTATTTTACACTTTTCGTACATCTTTGACTTTATTGTTACTGTTGATACCAAAACAGCTGTTATTATCAATCCTGTATTATTATTTTTCTATTTTTGTTTTGCCGTGGAAATGGTGGAAATCCTACCCTGTACCATAAGTATACTGTTTGGGAATTAAGCAAATTTCTATTACTAATTGAATAAGGACACTTGGGTTTTGCATATGTATATGTCAGCGACACAACATGCGTCCGAATCCCGAGATACCTGTTGTCCGATCGGTCATGAGATGTGGACATTGGAAGCTGCAATAGGATTTCATCATCGTGGTTTTAAGAGATTTGGAACAGTATTCCAATGACTTCTGGTGCTAGAAGTAGTCACAGTTTTTAAGGAAGTTGAAGAACCTCCTTGTGGTATAGTATTAACTGTGGGGAGAATGAAAGAAGATGGTAGGTGATGGCTAAGAGAATTTTCCGCACTACTAAATGTGAGTGGATAACTCCTGCTTTCCGTTTTCCCACACCGTGAAAGTCGATGCCCTGGAGTACTCTGAAGAGAAAAGTGATTGGTGTAGCGTGGCCGTAAGGGCCGGTGGATAATTACTTGAAGTCAGTCACATACAGTCTGTTTGTACAGAAAATCCTCCATTTTGCTATGGATCTCCACAAAGCAAGACCAGATGTTAGAATTTTGAAACTAACTTCTGCCAACACTCCTTCCTAAAGCAGAAAGGCAACATAGCTTGTCTTTCAGGAAAGATACCTTGCGGCTGTTAAGCATCTATCCACCGCTCTCAAATCCACAACACAGCATGAATAACTTGCCCTGTGATGTTAGATGCTTTAAGCTTGATCACCTTCCAACCAACCTTAATAAAATGGTAAGACGCGTCGGAGTATTTTTCACAATGAACGTACCCCTTTGAAAACATTGATTTTAGTTCCTAGTCCATCCCTAAATGAATCTGTTCTGAATAGTTAAGGTTGGTATCCATAAATTTGATTGCTTTCAAGTCACGAGTAGGGTACATATATATACAGAATTGAAAGTACAGTGAAATAGCTGATTCTCAACTGCTTTCTATTGGTAATTTACGTTGTTCGGGACACATGTATACGCTAAAGATAGATATCTGTCGTGACAACGATAAATAAAAAAAACAAGAAAACCTGTTTCAATAATTTTATTTTAATGGTGGTATAGTGCGGCAGAAGTTTTATTCTCCTCTACAAAATTGCATTTAGTGAACATGCTAGGTATGTGAATTTTATTTTGCCAAAATGTACTCGAGATATTGATTTTGGTGAAACAGTTTGTTGAATATTTCGACAAAAAGAATTATTTTTCAAAATCCGTCATAAAATGCCTTAATTTGTCGAATGAACCCTGTGATCATTATCTTACTTTTGCTACTATAGCGAATCGTGCAGGTAAAAATTACCAGTTTGGTTCAAATGCCTAGTTTTCACTCATAGTTAACTTTCTCTAGCTGACTCCGATATCGGAGCATATTCCATCTTTTATTGAGTAAATTCCTACAATCACTCTGTAAGAGGTGACAGCTCAGTGTCAAATCATTATGTAAAAGTCCTGTATTCAATCAGATCTAGTCATAATCCTTCAAGATCTTTAATTCTTATGACAGACAAGCAGACCCCCGTAGAAGGCGTACTTTAGATGTCTTAATATTGTCTTTAATTTATACAGAGGCGCCAATCATGTCCCGTGTGCCTTCCTTGATTATACATCTGCCTTTGACTCTGTATTTAGGCCTCTTTTGTCAAACAAGCTTTCTGCGACACAACCAGGGTGCTTTTAGTACTTGAGAGCTTATTAATTTAAAGACTTGATTACAGGCAGTAATTCCACAATACTTAGTTCAGTCTCGCTTACCAAGGTTAGGATATACGAGCAGCAATATCCGCTCATACTTTGCGTAGTCGTGAGGTGACATTCCACTTTTTTCAGCACTCACTAAGCATATGCTACTTGTCGGAAATACCATCGAAAAATTCATTAGTGGCTTCTGTTTACGAAAAATAGGGGAGTGTCTAACAAAAACTCGAAACGTGCTTTTTAAAACTAAATAGCACAACTCGCTTTTATCACTTACGGTAGAATGCTGACTTTGTCAACAGGTTATTCAAACTGTAGCTGTTCTAACCAGAGCTAAGATACTGGTGACTTATATCATTTAGCAACAGAATGGAGTAACTGAGTTTGATGATCACTTTGCCCATGTTAATACACCAAGGTCAACACACTCATGTTTGGGTAACTTTCCAGCAACCGATTCGCATGCAAACTGCGATCTTTAAATACCTGATACAACACAGTAACTCACATAATGATACATACAACCCCCCCCCCCCGATGCTCGAGGTTACATCAGCACACGGATCTCATGATAAAGCACTACTGAGTCATATTTATAGTAAAGCTAATAATATATATTGATGTCCAGGCATCGGTGGGACAGAAAAGGGTCCAAACTCACAATCCAGTATTTCTGTAAGAAAACGATACGGAAAGTTTATAAGTAAATCTTTATAATACTCCCAATCCATACAACTTCAATAAAGCAAAGCGGTAAAGTTTGGAAATTGTTCTACAGAATCATTTTTGGTCGGTACTACATGACAAATTAAGAAGTTTGGCTATGCTAGCAGTGTTTTGTGCCTGTCTTATGGTTGGTCGATCAATCATGCGGCCACGGAAACTGAATGCTCCTGCGTTTGAAGGGTCCCCATACACGTGTTTAGATGCTTCGTTAATCAGATCAATGGACCATTCCATTTGTGATTGAGAAGGTGAGAAGCTTTGGTTGACACATAAGAGTTGTGTAGGATGGATAACTTGCTTGCCGTGGAATCCTAAACGAGCGCCTTGTTCACAATTGGCCTTCAATTTATTAAGATCTAAATCAGTCTACTCAGGAAATTATACAGTTTACCTTTAAAATCTATGTCTACCATATCAATAGCAGCAAGGTCATGTGCTCTAGCAACAACTGGAATGTACTGTCTAGGATAAGATAGTTCTGTGTTAGCATCACTTCTGTCGACACCTATAATATGTAATAAAAAGTGATGTAGCAATTAATTTGGGCAGACAAATCACTAATGAGAATGAAATATGAATATGAAGCTTGGTGACTACTAAAATATCACTGTACGTATAGATTCGATAAAAAGATTGCCTAATATTTCTGAAATTACTCAGCATCAATGGACATAAAAACAACAGTAATTACTGTCTGTTAATTGGATTTGTACGAGATATTATTTAAACCACGTTTGCTGAAACTTCCTTTCAGTTCATAAGAGTAAGCCTCTCTAAGAGTCTTGCTTAGCAAATATACTTTTATATTCATATACCATGACCACAATATGTATAAACCGACTTAAGATTGAATTTCGACAAACCTATTCGTTCTTCATTACATCTACATTCAGCGACAGTTAAGTCGAATAAGAAAAAGTGAACGAAGTCAGTCAGCGTTCGGTAGGTTACTGTTTATACATTTATGAATGAAATTAGCTTCAAAACTAACGTAAGAACGGTGATGTACCCTTTATTTTCCAGGACAGTATATTAAAGCATTTACCACTTCGGATTTATTTGATTTTAGCTCTACGTGAGGAATTAGTCTAAAGGATTCAGTGATATACAGTAGGTCAGTTATCGTTCATCAACTTGTGTGTGGAATATCTACACGGCAGCTAACGTTCCTCCTCTCCTTGTCTATGCTTTTGAATAGAACGAATTCTCCATGAAAGCCAAAATAGGGTTGTAAATTTTACCGTCATTGCCAGGACATATTCACCATATTTTGAAAATTATAAAATATAAATCAGACGAGGTAAACAGCTTTGTATTCGTCTCATTTATTGTGTGAAATAAAAGTAAGTACAATATGTTAGTTCTTCTGATTGAATCTCATAGATATGGTTCTTTTGTCCTGAAGAAGTTACAAATCATCATGCACACATGTAAGCGAGGAAGAAAAAACAATGTAATGGAGTATCAGTAGAAAATTTGCAAGTTATATAAACTGAGAAGTAATATATGATTACTAAGAAAGCTTAGTTATTCGACTTCGGCTGCATTCAAAAAACAATTATTGAAATAAAAAGCTTGAAATATAACAAGTAAGTGCTACTAAGTCAAGTGATGGAAATTGTCGAGAGAATTTATATTATCTGGGATTATGAGTTTGCCGATTTTAGAAAGATATGCTGACACAAACCAATATATGCAAACAAAAAATACAAAGTCAAGAGGACAACTAATCACCCTATGTGCATTGTATATTGATGGAAGCCTGTGGCATTCGGGTACTTCTTGACTGACTACTTATACATACCTTGTGCAAATTTAATTACGAAAAAGTTGTAACGATTCGAAAATATGTTCCCCAAAGTGTATGGTGTAGAAAAGTATCAGGGTTTTTAAACAGTACCCGTAATGTTGCCAGAAGATATATATATATACATATATAGAATGTGTGCGTTCTAAAGCATACTTGTATATCATCCTATACATTAAAAGAAACTCAGTAATATGTTAGAAACATTTAGGCTTCGTTGAAAAGCATATAAATTAATATAAATAAAGACGTAAAATCCAGTAAGTTACCTAGACTGACACAATAATCATCTGAGCCGAAAACAATACATTTAAGAGGATGTTTAAATGCCTTGGCCTGTTCACAGATCTCTGGTAACTTCAGTACAGCTTTGCACGATTCAATCAACGCAATTAAACCAATAGATGGATAAAACGACAATGTACTTTTACGAAGTACTTCATCTATCGAGTGGTTCAACTATTAATCATGAAAAAAAAAATAAAGAAGTACATTATGCCAATCGTGAGTGTTGTTTCAAGTATATTAGCTGCCAAATTTGAATGATCGAGCGTCGGTGGCACAACTGTTAGGACGCCTGCCAACTATGCACATGGTCCGAGGTTCGATCCCCGGTAGACGCACCTGATATCAATGGTCTGTCTGATAAATTCAGGTTATGGATATCACATACTGAAAATTACATAATTGTACCAAAACACTGTGTCGAATCAAGCTATAATAAGATTTATATATATATATCCATCGTACACACTGGGGTATAGAAAATCCTGTTATATTGAATGAACAACTAATATAAAAACGAAAAATAAATAAGGGTGCCTAGAATATTTTCGCAGTTAACTGTATCATATATATTTTCGCCCACAGAGCAGCCTGCCCCGTTACTTTGTGCATACCTATTACCAGTCTGACTTTCCTCTTCTGAACTCTTTCCAAAAGAACTTGAAACAGTAATCGATTCAGATTTACACACTTCATTGATTTTACTAACATGTTTCTAATTATATATTCTGACAATGTATACAAACACCACAATACCTAACGGTTTCTCTAGATCCCCAATCTTTGTGAGATAGGAAAAATTTCAACCGCATATATAAGAAAACCACGCTTAGTTTACTAGCTTGCTCCTTTTCTAGCCAGTATCAAGCCTGGGAAAAGATGAAGGGTTAGTAGTGGGTCAGAGACCCTACCCAGGAATCAAACTGCAACAGAAACTCCAACTCACAAGAAAAATATTAAAAATACAAAAAAAAAACGTAAAACAACAAACTTATTTCTCTCTGGAATCCGAGAGGCGAAATGACACAGCGGACTGGTGAAAGCCTTCAGGATGCCAGTCAGCTAGCTGATGTGCATTCTCTCGATGAAAGCAAGAATAAGAATGGGGACGTGGAATGTACGTACAATGTACGAAGCCAGCTGGGAAGGCTGCTCAGGTAGCCAACGAAATGCGAAGACACGGCCTACAAGTGCTCGGAACAAATAAAACAATGGGCTGATCACTTTAAAGGATTCTTGATGCGACCATTACCTGCAACTCGCCCAGAAATACCAAAACAATTTAGAAACACAGGGTTGGGTTATTCACTATGTTAGATAACGACTGATACCCACTGCACAAAAGATGGCTTATGTAACTCAGTAGCCTAGTGGATAACGCCTTAGCGTTCGAAATTGTGAGGCCGGGTTAGAGTCTCAGTGGAAACACTACGCCTTACTGGAAATAAAGATACATTCAGGTGATAATTCACATATGGGATACACCACATCGATGTCTGATACCTTGATGTTGTGGTTGAACTTGCATATCGCAATAGTCCAATGAGTTAATTAGATGGAATGAGTGTTAAGGGAGATCAAAACATGCCAAAAAGGTCGCTTGGATAGCTTCCGGAATAAAAGTAATTACCATCAATATGTTGGCGTTATTTGGCGAAGTCGTACTGCTAGCCAGTGGCAATGTAACAGGAGTGGGGTGTTCCTGTCAGACAACTAGCAAGCTAACTATGCTGCTTTTCCGTTATGGAGAGGGGTTAGAAAAAGTCAATGTCGAAAATTCTACATTCTAGCTTACTTCGAGGTGGTAAAATCAAAATGAGCCTACAACTCCAAAAATCGACTAAAACAGGCCGTGTATTACCGTCCTCAGGCACTTGTAGTTTAGGCTCTGCGTTCACGTAACACTAACGCTTCTTCTTTTTCAGTTGCACGAAGAAGAAATCATATTCCACAGTGTGGGCAGCCGAAAGGTAATAAACACCTACACATTTCCAGCTGAACGAACCCGTTGAAAGAACGAAAGATTCAGATACACGTCGAAGTACTTTCGTAATCTCTCCTTACCTCCCAACAGAGTGCAGTACGAACAAAGTAAAGAATGTGGTAGATCAAAAACTGTGCAGTTAGCTGCTAAAGACAATGTGCTAAGATAGAGGTGTTCTAGCAAGTGACTTCAACACACAAGTAGCAAATCTGTGCCATTCAGAAAAGTATATGGGCAGTACATATGAAATCACATGCTGACAAACAGACAATAGTGACCTTTTTTACAGCCCTTTCTGGATAATCATCCGTTTCTGGTCAGCTTCGAATTTAAACATGAAGAAAGACGTTTTCTAAAATGGAGAGCTCAATCATCAAATCGATAAAGGACTGAAATAGATCACGTAGCGATAAGATAACTACGGAAATAGTCGATAGAAGATTGCTGCCCATTGAAGAATACCTTTATAGATTCCAATAAAGCATCAGTTCGCGAAAGTATGTGCACGAAAGTGAACGGACATAAAAAATCAGGCAACCACGAAGCCACAATGCCCCCAACTTTCAGACGAGAACATAATTTATATTTACAGTAGAAATAACGAAAAGCATATCTGAGAATTACAGCAACGCATCCAGCGGAAGCCTGACGTATTATTCAAACTTTTGGAAAACAGCGATAAAGGTTGTTGATAGTCTCTAACCAAAGTTTAGTAAATGCTAGTGGCTTCCTGCTGCTTCATCCATAATGACGAACGAAAAAAGACTGTTTCTGACCAGTTCCGGATATGATGAGAAGCGAAAGCTGCTCGAACGAAAACTGACCAGAAGTCTCAAAAAAGCCTATGAGCAGTGGTGGGAGGCAAAAGCCAAACAAATTGGAAAGGTATCGGCATTGGGTAACACAAGACAACTATTTAAACTCATCAGGAAAAAACGCTGCAAAAGATAAATCACAATAGCTTTCCGAATAGAAGCCTGCCACACTGGAGATAAAACTATGAGAAGCGAATTAACCTACCGATAGCCATATTCATTCTGATCAGCGTTGTCCACTGTCCACATTTCTTTAATTTTATCATAGAGGTACTAATAGATATAATCCTAGTCAAATTTGGTGATTTAGGGATGGGTTTGTTGCCAGAGCACAGTGTCGTATACTCAGAGTATGACGATGACAATAGTCAATCTAGATGAAGATGCTGACAAAATGTCAAGTCTCCTAAACACCTTGGGAAGGTGTCTTGGTTGATTTGACATACAACTCACTCCTGTCGATTGTTAGACGATGTGAAATTAGCCAGCCTACATCATCTGTGCTGTGGGCATGATATTTAGGTGTTGATCGAAGGACAGATGTACTGCACAGCACAGCTCTGAGATAAGGAAGACCCGAAGTGACTCTCTGTATTCAACCAAATATATTTGCCTTCAATCCCCCATGCTGAGTGTTTCAATGAGACGATTGATACTGAAGTTGGACGTAGGTTGTTAGGTAAGAACGGAAAGTAAGTGAGTGAATTTGTAAAGCCGTCATGTGTTACTCATGCCCAGCCATCGTCATCCACATTGAATAATATTACCTGACATACAATTGGTTTAGAAAAGTGTTAGGGGTGGTCAAACCAAAACATGGTTTAACTCCATGAAGTCTGACCGTTTGTTTGAACTACTTGGGGAGGTGTAGACTGCATGTTTGCGATCCTGGAGACTATTATTGATTTTTTTGTCCCTAATCGTTCTAGGTGACTCAGATACATCCACTCAATATGAACTCCCACGGCCATCAAATTCCTCATAAATTATTCTTCCTCACGTACATCTCTGTTCGTAATGGTTCTTTTGGAATTTTCTCTACCTTTGTGTGCTTGTATCGGTCGGTCGCTTTCCTACTTAGAACTTTGCACATATGTGCGCCAGTTCAAGTCGCCACACTCCCTCCATGTAGCACACAAAGCAAGAGAAGAAAGTAGAAGAAATGCATAATATAGACAGTAAACAGAGGTGTGAAACAAAGGAATAGTAATAACGAAGAACAAAACAGTTTAATTGGAAATCATAAGTCACAAGGAGTGGATGCATCTGCGCCATTGAGAACGATTTTGAGCCATATCACCAATTGTTTCCAACCATTGGTTTTTGCCGTCCCGAGGACCCCAACCAGAACGTCTACACCTTCCTTCGTGGCTTAGACTAACTGTTGTACATTTCACTGACTGGTGCCATGTTTTCGTTTGACCACCGCTAGCTCTTTTCCAGCCTGACATTTTATCAGCTAACATTGCCCGTCGAGGAAGGCGATGACTAGGCATACGCAACACATGTCCTAAACATCTCAGTCGAAGTAATTTCAAAGCCTCATCGATTGATTTCCGCTCCTTACCTAGCACTCGTCCGAAGCCTAATCTCAATATTGCTCCCTCTATTATACCACTTCACACGGGAGATGAAACGCAAGCACCTATGATCAAAGACAGCTAGCCTTTTCCTGTCTTCCACTCTCAATGACCATGTCTCACAACTAGCCATATAAGAGGATGGGGCGGACTGCTAAGCATTACATATGCCATTTGATCGACAGTCAGCTGGATATCACATCTACGCCAGATGCTGCGTAAACTGACATATGCGAAACTAGCCCTCTGTATTCGTACTGAGATTTCGTCTGAGATCAGCCCGTTGGGGCTGATGGTACTTCCCAAGTAATTGAAGCGGTCAACGTGTTCTACCACTTCACTTCCTATTTCTAATCTAGGGGTCGGTGTAGTCCAATCCTGCAATATCATCTTACATTTTACAGGGGCGAATCGCATGCGAAACATACGAAGATTGCAGCTCAAGGTGTTCAGAAGATTCTGCATTTTGTCAGCGTCCTCGTCTAGAAGGTCTATACCGTCTGTATATTCTAAGTCAACGAGATTATTCCCTGGTAGCAAGTCAATCCCTGATTCTCTGAAGTGAGTTAGGGTTAGGTCCATTAGTACGTCTATGATGAAATTAAATAGAAATGGGGATAGCGGACATTTAAGACGGTTACCACTAGTTGTCACCAGTTCAGATGATAACTCGCCATAAGCCCTCACCTGGCTGCATGAATTCGAGTAGAATGCCTTGATCAGTGCAATGTATTTTCGCGGCATCCTCTTTACAGCCAAGCATCGACATAGAACACCTCGGTCGACAGAATCGAATGCTGCCTTTAGATCAAGAAATACGACGATTGTTGGACGCCGGTAAGAATGCCTATGTTCCGGAATTTGTCGAAGGGTGAAGATATGATCAATACACCCTCTTCCTGGCCTAAAACCTGCCTGGTTTTCTCGTGTTTGTGCCTCCCGAGTACCACTTAGTCTAAGCAGTATTATTGAGCCTAGGATTTTAGATACTATATGAGTCAAGCTAATCCCTCTGTGATTATCACAAGAAGACTTGTCTCCTTTCTTGTATATATCGGGATGATCAGTGACTTACACCAACCCGATGGGACTTCTTCTGATTCCCAGACGCTGCCTAGAACCTCAGTTGATGCAGACAGTAAACTGTCGCCATCGTATTTAAATACCTCTGGAGTCATTCCATCAGGTCCCGCTGCTTTGCCTTGCTTCAGATTAGTGACAGCTTTAGTAACCTCAGTTAAGGAAGGAGGACCTGTGTCTATATCCCATTCAGGGAGGTGTTGGATGTTCGACAGGTTAAGTGTGGCTATAGGCCAATTAAACTGCTCCTCATAGTGTTCTTTCCAGCGTTTCAGTCGTCTATCCTGGGAGCTAATTATGGTGCCATTTTTCTCCGAGATTGTTTCGCTTATCATTTGCCTTTTACCACCTGTTTCCCTGATAAGCCTGAATAGTTGTCTGGTGTTGCCTATCGCCGATGCTTTTTCCATCTCTTTCGCCTTTGTCAACCACCACTGTTCACGGTCGTTGCGCAGAATTTTTTAGTCTTCGTTTAAGTACCTTTCACTCCTCATCATAATCGGAGCTCGCTGGAATCAGTCTTCTTGCGTGCTTGTATGAAGTGTGACAACTTGAACTACTGCACTTCTGGGTATATTTTCTACACTGCGACTCAGACAGAAATATGGATTAAACCGCTCGTCCTGTGTTCCACTTCTAGCGATCGCCAACGAAGTTACATACCTAAATGTTTACTGTCATTAAGAACACTTAAGCACTTCGTCCTTCTGTGCTTTGGAGCAGCCAATAATCTGTTGCTCAGTAAATAATCAGGTAATTGGGGTGGATTGGACATGTGCTGTGTCGACCTCCAAGTGATTTCACACTGAGTTCCCTTGTGTTGAAACCGAAATCAAAAGAGACCGTAGGAGCATCTGAGTGTGATATATAGATCATATTAAGAGTAACTGAAAGCTTGTTGGTAGTCACGGTGCCAGTTAAAAGTGACCGCGGAGTACCTAGTGTAATAGATTTGTGCCTCTGAAGCAACGAACAAATGATGACAGCAATAGATTCATTTGATACGAATGAAGAATACTTGAAATTGCTGGATCTCCTATTTTGACAGTCAAACAAACAAATGTTGTAATGTGGATTTCACTTAATTCATCAATAAAAATTGCCCCTTATAAACTATTCCATGTAACGACAGTCCGTATCTTTTAGGCTTGATTTACACTGAAAAAAGAATTAAAGTTTTAGTTTCATATTTCAAAACATAACAGATTATTATATTGAGAATAAGAAGTAATCAGAACTTCTCTAATAACTGTGTTCTTATTATTGGTCTTATCAGTTGTGGACAAAATAAATAATTTTCTTTAATGCCTAGTGTAAAATGTGCATATAGAAGTTAGCTAGTCTAGTGAAACTACATGTCCAGAACAATTTCGCCGCACGTTAACTTTTCCATGAGGACACTGAGAATTTGTGCTTTAAGTCAAATTTTAACAGAAAGATTATATGCGAATATGAAGTAATTACAGCGGTGGCTTATTCAAGTAGATATCTTTTTAAAAAACACCTTATTACTAAGAATGTAGTGTAATTTAGAATATTAACCTGACTTTTTTGTAAGTATCTAGATTTAAAAACAGTTTGCTACATTTTCGTCTACACTGAAAAAAATACTTTGAGCATAAGTAATATACAGTACCCAGAGAACATAACTAAATAAAGTTATTTAAATACGTTAGATTGAAAAATCACCACATGATAAATCAGTCATCAGTCCGATCAATGAAATTTCACATGATTATTAGTAATTTTGTTGCGTGAGAAAATACCAGTCAGAAAAAGACGATTTTTCTTACCCATTTCAAATCATCAATATCTTCAACTTTCGGAAGACATATCATATCTGGACCTGACCACTTAGACTCCCTTGAGACTGCAGAATCAACAGCAGCATTCAGGATTGTCGTTAAATCATCTACAGCAAAAGGAGTCTCTCTTCCATTGATACGCACAACCAGTTGTCTTCTCAGTGTCTCACGAAATGTCTTGAAAAGTCCACCATTTGGAGAAGTTATGGCTTGAGATATTGTATTTCGAGCAACAGGCTAAGAAAACAGAAGCAACAAAGGAAAAAATTAGCTAAGTGATAATAGAAACCGTATCTGTGCTGCATAGGGAGCATGGTCTACTTATCATGCTCATTATGAGAAAAAAAGTCAACCTGATGATAAACAACGGAGTAAGAGGTAGGGAAATTAGTCGATTAACACGAAAGCAGTAAGAAGTTTAACAGTCGAAGAAAGAGGTAGAACCAAAAAGTTTTATCAATAAACAAGTTTACCTTAAAAAGAGTTTCTTTTGAAAAGAATAAAACAAGTATGAAAAAACCATTCTAAGTCCAAAAGTGGTGGTTGCTGAGTAGAGTGCAGGTGTAATCAAAATTATGCACATGAAAATAACAAGAATAAAAGCCAAACTAATTCAACAGTTGGTTATATGACAATGCCACGTGTCAGTCAGGTGACCCACAACAGAAAACACACTCAGTGAGACGTTTGAGGTGAATACAGAAGTGAGACAAGGCCAGTGCATATTATCACTGATGATACTACTAACTGTGGTTATGCGTCAGACACGACTTGCGACGGCAGTAAGACAGGAATACTCTAGACCACCGATTAGAAGACTAGAAGATCTGGATTTCGCAGATGACTTCTGTTTAATGTCACACAAACTCGAAGACTTGTAGGCAAAAGCCAACAAACTGAATGAAGAAGCAGGCTGACAGCGAAGACAGGACGCCAGGTGGACATAGAGAAGATGGACACAACCAACAGACACGACAGACAGCACCAACCACTATCAAAGTGAGACGTTTGGTAGAGGTTACTTCCTGGCTTCACTTATCTAGGCAGTCAGTGTCTTTTCAACCACAGGTGGGGCGAATGAGGATGTCAAAGCCAGCCAGAATCGGAAAGGCAACATATGTCTTCATCAACCTGAAATCAATCAATTTGGAAATCTTCTGCACTCCCCCGCATAAACAACAAGATTTGGATTTTCAACGCAAATGTGAAGTCAGTTAGTTCTACTATATGGGTCAGAAACTTGCACTGCGTGTCACAAAAGCATTTCCAACAGACCACTGCGGACTTTTATCAACAGCTGCCTCCGCTCTATGTTGAAGATCAGATGGCCAGAAAGAATAAGAAACAGGAAACCATGGGAATAAACTAACCAAGAACTTATAGTTCAAAAAATATGTGACAAAACGTGGTGATTGATTAGGCATACACTGAGGAGACCGTCGAGTGACATCGCGAGCCAGGCCGTCACTCGAATGGAACGTGAATAGGAAACGACGACTGGGAGTCAGTCGGATGGTGATATGAGGCGATCGTGTGGGTATGAGATGAGAGATCGTGGGCAATCGTGTAGCTAGCTGATTAGGATTGTATAAAATAGAACAAAGTGGAGATTTGTTGTTGAAGCCCTATGTTCCACTTGGAACCCAAGGGAAGAAAAATAATTATACGGAGTTTTAAAATAAGTGCAATATATATCTTATTTTTTTTTATTGCTTCACGTTCCCAGTAGAACATAGGGCTCCAAGCTAGAGGCTTGAAGTTTCTGTAGCAGTCTTTATTTTTAGAGGATGGGGTTGCTAACCTCATGCCCAACCTGCTCTCTTTGCCAGTTCTATTAGTGACTTAGCGAGGTAAAGGAGTGCGTCGGCCGGGGACCGAACCCCGGACCATGTGCATGGTCGGCGAACATCCTAACCGCTGTGCCACCGACGCACAATATATCACATTAGCAGCTCTTTATTTGTTTGTTATTAGTTGAATGCATAAAAGTGAATTACAATGAGTCTAGTTCTCATAATAACAGCACATTTTTGACTTTCGTATTAGCAGCACTGCAATAACATTTCTTCCTGTAATCTGAATTCTTCTGATATATCCGTTTATACATGAATAGGGAAAGCAAAGATTTACAGTGTAAAAATATTTATTCTCATTGAATGCATTTTCACAATGCATAGACGTATTTCCATACTGAATCAGTCACACTTAGATATAAGACATATAAAAAATAAAATAATGATTGTGGAGAAACATCCACTGACCGTTAGCGCCTAACTTGTGAATGTGATCAAGCTTCCATGTTGGAATGACCCAAATAGCCCAGCTTGTTGGATAAACTGTTTCGTAGCGTCTCATCATTTCATATGCGTTGGCCAGTCAAACCAAAAGCATTTGGAAACACAGGGTTGGGTTATTCACCATGTTAGCGGTCTGAGAATGAAGCCTCACTGTCTGCGGACAAATGCTTAACAGAAGTAAGGTACATCTCCCGAACGACAAGCAATGCTGTTTCCCACAAAAGGAAAGGGGGTTAGCAACCGTCAGCCTCAAAAATTGTATGCCACGACCAAGTACACATGAAACATTTCAAACGATTTCCAACCGTGAAACTAACAGCCTCCAAGCAATAGTATTCCAGGCTCCCCACGAACATCAACCAGAGAGTCGATACTTAATAACGTGGAATGAACCAACAGTAACAGCATTAAAGCATTTCTGTAACGTATCCATTCCAGTCATATATTATGATAGCATTTTTTTTGTTCAAAGTGAAGCTGGGGCATCAGAGACAAATTTGTATTACACTAGGTTCTCCACCATCACGTTGATCTGGCTTCGTAACTACCGACAAGCCTCCAATTTCTTTTCACATGATCTTCATATCACCCGCAGACGCCCAACAAGTTGATTCTCTCATTAAGTTTCCACACAAGACCACACAAGAGTCTACTCACCACACGTTCAATCCACCTACATTTCTTCCTGCTTATCACCTAACCTATACGTTCTTGACCAGTTCGATATCTACAAGTGTTCCTTGTTGTTTACCCCTTCAATACGCCCTTTGGATCTTTATTATTGAGTCTGTGAAGGCATTTGTTGCTGAAAGTTTGCAGCCTGTTCGAAATTCTTTCGGTGACTCACGGGCGAAATCACCGAAACATATAGTAGCACTAAATTGACATTAGTGTTGAGTCAATCTTGTTGTTATGAATGCTGTAGGTTACTGGTTCTAAATGCATGACAGCCTTCAATGTTGTTCTTAACATGATACTAGCTACAACCTCAGTGTGTTTCTTGTTGTCCTACGGTGACTGAAGTAGGTTATTCCCCGTCTAGTTAGCAATGTGGAAAACCAACTTTTACCCTACCACAAGTTAGCGTTGGGACATTCCCTTTCCCAGCATACTAGGTTCGAGTCCACGCTTCCTCAAGATGAGTACTAATGTTATTACTCTTGGTGTGTAAATATGTTTACTTATCTTCCCTCTAGGCATAGACTTCATGTTAGAGAAGTGGGACACTTAGACTCCATGGCTGCTTGTCTTCCACTTCCGTTCGGTCACCAGTGTAAGTGTTTATTTTTATTTTTTATTTTATTTTATTTTGATTACAGCTTGATGCCCACACTGTATTTTCAGTACAAGTATGGCATTTTCAGCACGGATATCGGTAGCCCAAATTTTGCAGGCCGACCATAGATATCGGGTGTGCGTTGGCAGGGGATCGAACTCCGGACCATGTGCATGGTCGGCGAGAGTCCTAACCACTGTGCCACCGACGCACAGATTAATAAAGCATGATCGGAGCACACGCAGTAGCTTCAGAACGAGTGGTTACCTCTCATCGACCTTTTTATCAGCAACAAATGTCTAGGTGACCTATGAGTGTTCGTTGTTGGGTTGATGTCGGTGGTCGCCAAGTGATAGGTCATCTCTCCGCTTGTTTGAAGTTAAAGGTGGCTAGAAATAACTTGTTATTGGAACCGGATTTCGAGGAGTGATCAGCGTTTTCTGGTTGTGTCGATGAGATTCGACACATGTCCCACATGTGTTTCTGTTACTGGCTGATGTTCTCTACTTGTATATATATATATATATATATATATATATATGTCTATATAAATATATGTTGTGCTATCTATGATATTGTTCTATTCCAGTTACTGAAAACCTGATTAGATCAAGCAACAAATGGAACATAAAACGAACCTCTTCCTAATAAACTGCTAACATTTAAATAAGTTATTAGTTTAAATCTGTCTGCATATCTACAGAAATGACTCGCAGTGATGGGAAATATGTAGGAAGAGACATTTACAACAATTTGTGGCGTTCTAAGAAAGTTTCAAATTTTGCGAAAATGTGTACAAACGTTGGAGATGGTTGCTGAGAAATCTTAAACCATAACGATCAGCTTGCTGTGTCGATAAATAGAAAATAAATGCACCGTTTATTTAATTAGAAATGATTGTACGAACCTTGTTATCGATAGCAACAGCATCTTCACAGTCAAGAACAACTAAATCAGGAATGTGGTACGATAAAGAAGCTGCTTCTCTATGGTATTCGGCCATTTTATTAAGCATTTTCATTCGATTACCAGGCACATAGAAAAAAGATCGCCATAAACATTCAGTGTTGTTGAATGACTCTCGGCTACTACTGCAGGAAGCAGACTTATTTTGATGCACACAATATTTGCGTACGGCAGTACCTGACAATCCAGGAAGTCTAATTGCTTTGAGAGCGAACTAGAAAAGTAATAAGCAGAAATAAACTCAAAATTTCAACAGGAAATTGACAGTTTGAATATTAAAATTGAATGTCCTGAAATAGAGTAACACTAAGCAATTCATACACGGATTTATATATAAATTAAAATTTTGAAACCACAACACACAGTCATTACATTCAATTTCCATTAACATAGAGCAGTAATTTATTCCAGCACCATGTGACTGACTGAAAATTCATACATTTCTATCTATTTACGTATGTCTGTTCTTTCTAGAGATTGAAAAATCACAAACTAGAGAACAATGACAGATACATTTGATTCCTACGTTAACTTTTTTTTACACGAAACTATTCCGAGAAAATTAACTTTTAATAAAAGCGTCAGAAAGTGGATGATAGCTGCCTTACCATGTATAATATTTGTATGTGCTAACGTTTGTTTGTTCAGTGGTCAACAACCACTTGGAGAAGGTGACTTAACCTAATACACAATTATCACACAATGAAATCTAGTGAGACAACTCACAATCAGTTCTCAAAACACCCAGGGAATTTTGTAGTTGATGCTCGGCTTTTATAAAAGGTATCTGTCTCGGTCTCCAGTCACAAAACCTCCTTCAGAAATCTTAGAAACCAACCTGTCAACTTCATTTCAACTGCTTACTATTTTATTAGGATATGATCAATGTAGATCCTACACTTCTTCTTGAATAAGTCAGTTGGTTGATAAGTTAAAGTTCAAATTACCTAAACTACATATTATTTCATTTGTTACATTTATCACATTGAATACTACTAGCTACTGGGTGAAGTTTAGTTCAAATGATCATATGGAATCCTTTTGATTTGCAAACAATTCCCTAATTATTCTTTAAAAAGCCCCACACTCTCCCGTTTTGTAAACCACTGTCATTATCATCTAACTCCAGATCTTGATACCTATACGAAGATTGGCAGATATTATTAAAAGGCTGTGAAACTTTGCAAATTGTAGATATGGTGCTACAAACAAATTCTTTAGACTGTTTCAAATGCACTTGTCTGAAGTCTTAGTAGTGATAGTATCTGTCTGTCACAAGAATCAATGTTACACTGAGACTCGGTTAGTAGTTAATTATTTCAACGCTAGTCGTTCGTATCAAAAAACCAAACTACTTTATAAATTCAACATGCAAGTTTAGAAAATTGAAATCTTTTATACGGTATTTTTATCATCGATTATACACACAACTTCGCTAAATTCAAAGTGATGCTATTAAAACGAAAAGTGGACAATTGAGCACGGTGTTCAAGGAATAAGGATTGCTCAGACATTCTATCAAGAGCAATTGAAAGCAATGGTAAATCAAACAGACTGCTACAACGCATTCAGTAAAGAAAACTACAACAAACAAAACTTTGGTATGCATGGTGGGAAAATGTACGCAGCTATTCAATCGAAGTATGTTATATCCCAGACAAAAAGTATAAAATCGAAAGGCTCTGATCTTAGTTTGCTTAACAGGGATATCGGCGAAGGGACGATTTAGTATATACTAATGTTAATAAGGGTTTCAAATACATGGCTCAAAATTTACCTTCAACATTGATAATCGAGATTGACTGCCTGAATTTTCAACGCAAAGTGCAGTAGTTCAAGTTGTCATACTTCATAAGGGCACACAATGGTAGAGGAAATTCCAAAAGAACCATTACGAACAGAGATGTACGTGAGGAAGAATAATTTATTTATGCCCAAGTTTTATACTTATATCAATTTATGAGGAATTTGATGGCCGTGGGAGTTCACATTGAGTGGATGTATCTGAGTCACCTAGAACGATCAGGGACAAAAAAATCAATAATAGTCTCCATGATCGGAAACTTGCAGTCTACACCTCCCCAAGTAGTTCAAACAAACGGTCAGACTTCATGGAGTTATACCATGTTTTGGTTTAACCGCCCCTAACACTTTTCCAACCCAATTGTATGTCAGGTAATGTTACTCAATGTGGATGACGATGGCTGGGCATGAGTAACACATGACGACTTTACAAATTCACTCACTTACTTTCCGTTCTTACCTAACAACCTACGTCCAACTTCAGTATCAATCGTCTCATTGAAACACTCAGCATGGGGGATTGAAGGCAAATATATTTGGTTGAATACAGAGAGTCACTTCGGGTCTTCCTTATCTCAGAGCTGTGCTGTGCAGTTCATCTGTCCTTCGATCAACACGTAAATAGCATGCCCACAGCACAGATGATGTAGGCTGGCTAATTTCACATCGTCTAACAATCGACAGGAGTGAGTTGTATGTCAAATCAACCAAGACACCTTCCCAAGGTGTTTAGGAGACTTGACATTTTGTCAGCATCTTCATCTAGATTGACTACCGTCATGGTCATACTCTCAGTAAACGACACTGTTTCCTGGTAACAAACCCATCCCTAAATCATCAATTTTGACTAGGATTATATCTATTAGTACATCTATGATAAAATTAAAGAAATGTGGACAACGCTGATGAGACCGACTGGTGTCATCACTTCAGAAGATAAGTCTCCTAAATCTTTTACTATGCTGTGTAAGTCCAGTTAAAGTCATAATTGGCTTCCTGAGCTTACAGTTTCAGCTTGTTCAATCTTAGCCTTCTCCACGTACCATTCAACGTGTGATCAATCTACATCCAGATTTCCCATGCTGTGCAATGGTAAAGTAAATTTGCTTCCATGCAAGACTGTTGTTACAAACGAGTTAAACCTAGATATTAAACGAATCTTTTGTATTCATACAATAGTGGTGCTGTTGCTCATTCGTCTACGCGTTGGACACCCAACCGCAGGGTCACAGATTTGAACCCCGCTCCATCTACGAGATTAGAACAGACAGGTTAGATCACTTACCTTCATACAATAGACGTAGCTCACCGACAACTACATGGGGTCCCAATTGGTTTTTGAGTAGCATCATTGTATTCACACAATTAGCATTTATAGTAACTTCTATGTTGTAAACATTAACTAGGTTTAAGTCCATACACTTGCAAGGGTACTTTTATGAATTCTACAACTGGGAAACATTGACTCCATCCAATTTTTGTGCAAAATGTAAAACACCATTCGCATTTAGTAAAATTTTATCTTGTGCTTTCTATAGGTTCACGTAGAGACCGCCTTCAATTCTGCAAATGATAGCGAGTAAAAACCCACAGAGAATCGTTAGCTGCCCCATCTGAAGGAAATCACTAAGCTAGGCATTCTTGTATTTACCACAGGAATTGCAATAACGAGTTTTCAGTGATGCGGTCGAATGATAAGCATCTGACGCCTATTTGTAAGATCAGTGAGTCTCATGCGTTCACAGTGAGACAGCTTTGTGAATCATTGGTGAGTCAAGTTTGCATGGAGACTGGCACCTGAAGTCAATGAGTTATCTATTGCTATTACAAGTAATCAGTAAGTATCAAACCTCTCCCTTTACCATCGTACCGAAAGGTAGAGACTAGAACCTGGATACGATGAATTTGCTGAAGCTCATGTAACACGGTTACTTCTCGATACACTGAGCATCAAGGGAAGAAAAAGTTGTTGTAGAGCGATAAAAACAAACTGAGACGAATATTGCCATGGACTAAAAATTAATGCTCTACTGATTCGTCTTCCAAACAACAGTCTGATAAGTGGAGACTGTATCAAATTAAATTAAGCAGAAAGACCATGGATAAAGTAAAAAATAGGGTACTGGAAGATTACCGGAAATTCGCATACAGCTTAGTGTGCACGCATCTGACATCTGCCTGTTGCCAACAATATGAGAGCTGACGTTTTACTAGAAAACCCGAAAGAAAATACTTCGAGTACTTGTACAGCTATTCACTCGCAACTGGTTACACGAAGCTAGATCCGCCGAAGTTTAAGACCAAATATACGACAGTCCGGTAAAGCAGAATAAGCACGAACTAAGTACAGCCAACTCAACTATATCCAGCTGATCCATAAAACTCCTATTAACATTTTCACATTAAAAGACCGATGCCTTTAAAGTCACTCATCACTTTGAAGAAAAAGACGGGTAAGCTAGTAGTTAACTGCACAGAGATACAACGTTCCTCAAGATAATCAGTTGCTACATGAGGCAAGATATTTTCACCTGTTTCCAGCTTCCACAAATGTCACAATGTATTACGGCCAGCAAGTCCAGAGTAAAGCAATAAACTGATTTTAATAAGTCAAGCAGATATTAATTAACTTGGGGAAACAAGTTCGAGAACAGCTGGAATTCTATGCAAGTTACGCTAAGTAGCAACTCAGCAAATCAAGTGCAAAAGATAGTGATATAACACATTCAAAAAGCAAAAACCGAGGCTGCTTAAATATTTATTTGTTTTTAGAAAAGTCTTCTGAAATCTAAACAAAATTAGAGCAATATGTCCTTACAACTTACAAGAGAAGCAATGGAGACATAATATCACAAGATATGGTTTTATACTGTTAGTATATTGGATTTTGAACTGCAAAGGTGATAATGATTAAGGGAGTTCAACTTCCTACTTTACTTAATAAAACTATACAAACAAGAATGATTTATTTTATTTTGCAGTGGCAAAAGGTATATACAGAGACTCAAAAGCAACATAAATAAAGATAATTGAAGTATGTTGACGAAATATATGTGTTAAATGATTTTCTGAACATTGAAGTAGGGCGAGATTAATGTTATTAGTTGATAGGTGGTTTACTGTTAATCAAGTTTTGTTTTTTGAATTAGTGCGGAATACATTTTATTGGTGGCTGGAAATTACACATTATGTCGAAGGAAAGCCAAAATTTAGTTCACAGCTATTTTTGACGGGCTAAATAACGCAACTACAGAGTATCAGGTTGCGAATATTTCTGAAAGTCGCTCACAATTAGGCATGTGCATTTGCATGGCCCTTTCATAACTAGCATCATCACCGTAATACCTTGCACGGAATAGAAGATTTTCTTCTGTAAATAAAGAGAAAAACCGTTAAACCGATATGAGCATAGAAATAAAAAACCATCACATGTACGCCATGTTGAAGATATTGAGTTTAACTTTACATTATCAAATCAAAGTGTGACCCTATACTGAAACCAAGCTTTCATTTAACTAGCACTCTCACTGGTATACCAAGCTGATAACTGAGAGTAACACTTACCTTTCGGAGACTTATAATATTGCTGTTACATACGACTGCAATGGATGAAAACCAATCTAAATAAGTCACCTATACAATAGTTTCACTTAGTTTTTCCGCAAATGTGGAATTTTTTCGCGTGCGAAACCATCAAATAAAAGACTGACTTAATTCAATTAACACATAATTATTCATTTTTAAATACTGAAAAACGATCTATTAATGTGCGTATGAGAAGTTTTGATGTAGACGTGAAAATTTTTTATGTAAGTTATTAGAATAAAATGGTCAAAAACAAATATTTCCTAGACTGCTTATTCCGACTGAACCTCTATAAATAGAACTGGGTACATTCAAATTTGAGTAGCTAACAATCTTGTCACTAAGTAGAAGCTACGAGTAAAAATATGCCCTTAACTGTACTTTAAAATAGCTAAAAAAGTTCAGTTGATAATTAAAAATAAATACATGCAGAAAAATCGACAGACTCACTGTAATCCTTCTCACGGAAGCACCTAAACCGGAGATTGCTAATATATTCTTCTTCTACTTGATTCTCCAAATGAACAATATTCCCGGAGAAATCTTGTTCGAATGTTTTTTTAACAAAATAGGGTAGTTTGTGAGTTCCAGTTTGCCGCTCTATGTAGTATTTGCTAAATAAATGACAATAAATATGAGATATATTAGTTATTTTCAAGCAGTCATAATAAACGTGAACAATAAGAAAAAGACGTAAACAGCGAAGAAATTTTCTTTTCGACGATTCATTTTCATTAGCCGGATCACAGTGGATATTTGTGTGTGTGCACACCGTCTGAACGAGTTAGTTAGAAGGAAGGACGACATTAGCCATCATTGTCTTTTCATAGTCTCCGCTTACGCCCCAACCGACTGCAGTTCGGATGAACTAAAGGATGATTTCCATCAGAAACTGTCCAGTTTGTTGCAAAATGCAAAACGTCCAGATATAGTTGTTTTAGCAGGCGACTGCAATGCTCAAGTAGGGAAGTTATGCCAAACTGAGAAGTATTTAGGTGGTGCCTACGGAGTTCCCTGTCGAAGAACCGACAACGGTGATCGTCTTCTACAGTTATTTTCAGATAATCATCTGTTCCAAATCAATAACTACTCTAGGCACAAAGAGAGACACTGATTAACCTGGCGACCACCATCACTAAATCAACGTTCTATTTAAATAGACCAGATAGCAATAGGCTATGGCTGAGGAGGGTTAGTAGAAGACTCCCGCTCCTTCTGAAAGACGTGCGTAGGCTCTGATCACGTCTAGGTGCGCGCATGTTTATGCTTACGATTATATGGACATAAGAAAACTATTGGTAGCGAAGCAGTTACGTCCTCAACTTGATCAGGACGCTGAATCGCTATTTAAGGAAGATATAGGTAAACGCGTAACTGAGATCGATAGCAAGACTTTTGAAAAAGCCTGGCACAATACACAGTTAGCTGTAGGCACAGCTGTAAAAGCTGTTAATACCCTAAAAACAAAAGTTAGCAAGAGGTAGTGGCTTTTCACTGATTAACGCAAGAAGACTAATTCCGGCGAGCTCCGAACATGATGAGGAGCGGGTGATGCTCAAACGCAAACTAACTACAAGTCTTCGTAACGACCGTGAACAGTGATGAGTGACAAAAAGCAAAAGAAATGGAAAGGTATCGCCGATAGGTAACACCACACAACAGGGAAACAGGTGTTAAAGGACAAACAATAAGTGATGCAATCTCCGGGAAAAACGGCACCAAAATTAGCTCCCAAGATATACTAATGGAACGTTGGAAAGAACATTTTGAGCAGCAATTTAATTGGTCTACGGCCACACACACACATCAAATGAATAGGATATAAACACAGGTCCACCATCCCCAACTGAGTTTACAACGGCTCTCGCTAATAGGAAAAGGCGCAAAGCGGCGGAACCTGATGGAATGACTTCAGCGGTGTTTAAGGGAGGTGGAGATAGTTTATTGTCTGGTGTTAACTAAGGTACTAGGCAGTGTCTGGGAATCAGAGACAATCCTGTCGGCCTGGTTAAAGTCATGGATTATCCCGATATACAAGAAGGGAGACAAGTCTTCGCGTGATGGTTACAGGGGTATCAGATTGACCAATATGGTATCTAAAGTTCTAGGCTCAATAATCCTGCGTAGACTAAGTGGTGCTCTGGAGGAACAAACACGAGAGAACCAGACAGGCTCTAGAACAGGAACCCCTTGACAATTACACTGGAACAGGCATACTTACTGGCGTCCAAAAATAGTCATATTTCTTGACCTGAAAGTTACATTCAATTCCGTCGACCGAGAGGTTCTATGGCAATGTTTGATTGCGTAAGGAATTCCGAGAAAAAATATCACACTGATCAAGACACTCTACATGAACTCATGCAGTCAGCCAGGTGGGAGCCTACGGAGAGCTGTCATCTGACAAGTGTGGTGACAACCAGTGGTGTCCGTCAGGGATGCCCACTATCCCCATTTCTGTTTAATTCCATAACAGATATCGTACTAATGGACTCAACTCTAACTAACTTCAGAGACTCAAGGATTGACTTGTTACCAAGGAATAATCTCGTCGACTCAGAATATGCGGTTGATATAGTCCTCCCTCCTAGGGGAAGACGCTGACAGAATGCAGTCTTCTGAACACCTTGAGGTTCAATCTACGAGTGTTTGTCATGTGATCCGCTCCTGTCAAATGCAAGATGATGCTACAGGACTGGACTAAATTGACCCCAAGCCTAGAAGTAGGAAGTTAAGTGGTAGAACACGTTGACCACTTCACTTATTTGGGAAATACCATCAGCCCCAACGGGTTGATCTCTGACGAAATCTCAGCATATGCCAGTTTACGCCGTCTCTGACGTAGATGTGATATCCAGCTGACCGTCGTTCAAATGGCATGTGTAATGCTTAGCAATCCGCCCCGTCCTCTTATATGGCTAGCTGTTAGACACGGTCATTGAAAGTAGAAGATATGAAAAGCCCAGCTGTTTTTGATCAGAGGTGCCTGTGTTTCATCTCATGTGTGAAGTGGTATAATAGGGTGAGCAATATTGAGATTAGGCTTCGGACGAGTGCTAGGTAAGGAGGGGAAATCAATCGATGAGGCCGTGAAGCTACATCGACTGAGATGTTTAGGACATGTGTTGCGTATGCCTAGTCATCACCTTCCTCGACGGGCAATGTTAGCTGACATAGGGTCAGGTTGGGAAATAGCCAGTGGTGATCAAACCAAAACATGACATCAGTCAATGGAATTCCCAAGTTAGTTTGAGCCAGCCACATAGGTGTCCTCGGGATGGTAAGAACCAATGGCTGGAGACAATCCGGAAGTACATTTGCTGATCGAACATATCTCTGTTCTTCTTAAAGACCAAGTGAGACTGGTTGAATTTCTCGAAAACACTTCACATACGGTGGCTGTTAATTGGAAAATATATGATGGAAGACACTTAAAGTGTTTGTTATTACTCTCGACCATGAGGCTAGTAATTTGTTTCAATAGCCGACTAATTTATTTCTCGAGGCAAAAGACTTGCTAACCATATTCCGTTATTCTAGCCCACTAACCGTGCCTAGATAAGTCTTTTGTCTCTACTACTTTGCACATTAGCCTTTCTATGCTTAAAAAGACCCAGTGACTAATCTGTACCTCCACAAATCAATCGTTCAGTGCTTGCGTCAAACGAGGAAAAGTCCATATGACCGTTTTGGTTAAATTGTGGTCACCGTACTATACAAACATGCATCAAACTTTCCATGGATTCCATTTGGATTTTGCTGTTTTCGTCACAGCCAACTTGGGTTGATACCCAAGCACTATCGTTTTTATTTTAAGCAAATTTTCGAATTTTTTGTAAGTCTAGAAAGAAGCATTAAATTCACCCCTCTATGCTTATTATAATGCATCCCTAAGTTTTTCTGTACCACTGTGAAGCTGAACAACCTGAGTTTCGGTGGTTTGAATGATTTTTTTACGCTATCAAACTAATAATTTCAAAAAGGGCTTGAAGGAAACTTAGTTCGACAAATTACACAGGTGACTGAAAAATGATCTGAAATCACCTTACTGACCATGAATTTGTAACGCAATATATTCTTCACGTCAGCAAAAAACTTCAAAAAACGAATACTTACAGTAAGAATTATTCGATAACCAAAAAATGGCAGCAAAACGGTACCTTTGTGAGAATGGTGTGTTCATTGCAAACTCACAACTGATCCTTCATATAACCAACTTGGTCACATTTAAAGTTTAAACGACATTATGAATGAAAATATTTATGTGAATACTCATGCCTCATAAACTCAGTATTTAAAAATGTTATTAAAATTCGAACATGATAGAGTTCTTATCTCGATTTAAGTGGTAAGAAACAGTAATTTTATTCGTATTAAAAAAAAAATTAAAAACTAACACTTTCAATGACAATCTCCTATAAAAAATGTGTCGACGGAAGAAAGTGTAGCGCAATCACCAGATTCTTATCCAAAGGGATTGTTTACTTTTGAAAAGAAAGAATAAACACATTTATCCAAGAGGAGGCAAAGTATTTGATTGACATTGTTACTGCTGCGGTCATGTGACGTAGGAAATTGAGTACTTATATGGCTTAGGTCAGACGTGATAACTAGATTCGAGAAAAAATGTACAATGCTATACATGTACGGTGTCCTCTGAAGTGAATTATATGGATGATAAATAGCAAATAATATCCACAAGCTGCTCAAGTACCAGAGACAACTGTAAGAATTGGCAGATAATTGGTTGTGTTAATGCCCGTGATGAGCACAAGCCGTTATCAGGTCCACGAGATCACAAAATATCCCGGTGATCAAACGAGTAATACTTAGGATATGACGAAAAAAAGGCGAGTTGCTAGTTATTTTTTGAACACAACTAGTAAAACAAATACCCTTCTCAACAATTAACAAATCTGACCGGATGCAAAGTCTGTGAATGCACTTACTTTGATTTAGTTAAACTAAAGTACGGGTCTTTCACGAAGAGGTTACTGAAGAATGATAGGCCAAATAAAATAATAAGTGGTACCAACTGAATGTAGACAAAGTAGTTACTCTGAAAGGAATAGGAGCAAGCATTGATATTATACTTGAATGCGTGAATATGTATATGACGAATAATAGAGTTGTATATCAAAAAGAAAAAAACATCACACAGCTAAAATAGGCAGTAAACTTGACAGAAACTCGAACAACACATCTTTTTCAGACCCTAATAACTTATTGTCACTCCTTGTCTAACAAGTAATATGGTGCGTTACCAGCCACGTATATTGCACTATCTCAGTAGGAGGAACAACTGAACCTGATGATGGAATGAGTGTTCACACAAACAGGGGTGTTTTTGAGACGGCTCCATACAGGTAAGATACCAACTGAGAAGCTGAAATCTGGTCTACTGACTCTCTGAGTGCAACGTAGAAAGTTAATTTTTATATCATATTGATGCCAGTTACCTAAAAAACGAGGCGGTGAAACGCTTCATAACTTCTAGATAACGCCTATTTTGTGTGAATTAGTCACTGCAGAGATATTATTGACCTAACTAATTTAAGCGTTTACTTTAACACTATGACTAGACTACATATATGGTTAGCCTCAAACATCTTACTCCGTACCCTTATTAAGTGAGGGATTTGCTGGTTGTTACTGCAGCTTCTGTCTCTCACCGAAAGTAAATTGAGTGTGGCGAACACCATGTTTAACCTAGATTGCAAACGCATCTCTCATTGCTGCTATTTCCAGCTTCAATTATTCTTCGACGTCTTTGCATAGTGCCTGTATTATGTGACCCATACTTCATCATCTGTGTGACTCAAACAAGGAGAGAAACGCAGGATCCAAGCAGCCGGCCATATGCTTCGTCTATTTTTGTTCTTCTGTTATGAGTCCACAAAATGACAACCGTTTCTCTCACTGAATAACCGCGAGGATGAGACTGACATTTTATGAAGGCCTACCAGTTCACTTTGCAACCGATTTGAAATATTTCATTTAAAGAAGTAGTAGCAGTGAGACTGATAAGAACATGCCACTGAAATCACCACCATCCACTATGGATTTGAATGATTTTCAGAGCCAATTATATACGGCTATGCGCACACTGACAAAAGCCATAGTAGGTAGCTGGCATCCTTGTATTCTACAATAGTGCATACTGACTCAAGCCATTTAAGGTGTGATATGACACTTGATCATTTTTAATAAGCAATAATGGCTATTCCAAAAAAACAGGTGACCTATGGGAGTGTTACACTGAAATAACGAAAAAAGACTCACTTCACGCTCTGATTCGCGGGACCTCTGTCGTGTGTGTCGATGATCCCGGTATACTTGCGAGAATGGGAATCCTCCATTGAAAAACATGGTAAATACGTCAGCTATATGGGTAACAGAGAAAAGAACAACCTTACCATCATACTGGAAGAATGTATCACCATGTCTATGAACTTGCGGAGACCTCACTTGCTCTTCGTCAGCACCGAACTGGTCATATCGTTGTCTTTTCTCTGGATCCATCAAGACTTCGGAAGCTTTCTTGATCTTTTTAAAGGCTTCAGCTGCTTCTGGAGCACTATTTTTGTCCGGGTGAAACTTTAACGCAAGGCTGAAAAGGTCAGAAGCGGAGTCTAACTCACATTCGATATGCTTTCTTGATTTCTTCATCTGATGCAGTCCGAGACACTCCAAGGATCTCGTAATAGTCTTTACAGCTAAGTACCTTCCTGAGGGAATCCACTTGGGTCTTCGTAAACTCGTTTCCTGATTGCCTCCTTTTACTGGACTCTGGAGTGCGTTCAGGTGAGCCTTGAGATTCTTGTGACCCTTCCCTTACACTAGATGATCGGGACCTGGGCCGTATCAAGAATTCCAGACCTAGAAATGTAATCGTCTGAATTAAACGAACCTTCGTAAGTGACATATGGGTCAAGTTTCAAGGCTTTTAAAAGAAATTTCTTCGCCGCATCACGTTCACCCACAGACAAACGTCTCCTAGCTATAAGAATACACTTCTGCGCCTCATCTTTGTTAGCATTCATATCTGCAGATAGTTAACGCACAGGAAACCCAACGGCGCGCCTAAATCGTATGAACAAACAAAAAGTTGAAGATGAGATTGATGCAATTACAGAAACTCGGATTTTGAATTGAGATGACATATAAGCTGGTTGATGTTTCAGTCCTTGTGAGAATACCAAACCAGACTGCAATTTTCCAAATTCACTCGAATTCTGGTCCATGCATCCATATATACCTTATTTTGTGACATGTCCAGCAACGCTGCCTTCTCGAGAAAAGTCAATCGACAAAACTAGTGTGACTTAATAAAAGAACACTGCGTAAGCCATAGTGGGTAGAAGTTCGGAAGGTCTACCTGTACTTCTTGCTTGTATACCAAATGCCACTTTTCTCAAACCACTATGCATGAGGGATTGTGCGTCACTTACAAGAATTTCTCAAGCTCATAAATGGACAAGCCAAAATATGCTCAGGAGAAGCTTTGGCTACTTTTTCTCATATTCCTGTAATTTTTAGCAACCTTTTCGCATTCTAGACGGTTAATTGTAGAAATGAGAAATGGAAATAAATTTCACGTTGTTTATTAGACAAAAACTCCATGTTCCAACTTATGCCATGGCAGCTAGACCGCCACTCAGCATATTTAGAACGGTTGTCTCAAAACCAGCTAACCAGGTGAGCTGAGATAAATGGAGAGGCCTGAAATACAAGCCCCTTGGGAGCATTTAGGTGGGTTGGGATAGAGTCAGCAGGTAGTTTAATCAAAGATGGGCATTCAAAAATTATGCGTGTTTTTACTGGTTGAGGCCACCTGGAAGTGAGCCAGCAGTCGTGCAAGCGACTCACCTAACAGTTTTCCTAGTGTTAGTGAACCTGACGCTATCTGTGCAGACACAGCCCATTCTTTTTCTAATATCGTTATCCAAAGCCTGCTATGCTAAACCGACATGTTTCTTGCTCCTAACTGTTCGGCAGTCATAATCCTGTACAGCTACTTATCATTCCAATTCAAGTCATCATTGTTAAACTCTTTCTGGAAACTACTTAAAACAATCGGATGAAATCACACTAACTGATGGTATCAGAATGTGCTGCATAATAGACACACACACGAGACACGAAGTTACCCAGGTGACTTTGGATTCATTTTGATTTCTTTATCAGTGCGAATCCTGCAGCTATCCTAAGCTTTGTCTAGCATTCATTTTTGTTGGCGCTCAGCGCTTTCATATCGTTGTTTCAAATCTCAGGATACATTAGGTTGGTGAACTTGGACCTTATTACCCTTATTTTCACTCAGCATGCGCTAGTTAGCTAAACCAAAGCAAAGTTATTCACGTGAACGCATAATTTACTACAACGCCTAAGCCGACGATTAGTGAAGGAGTACATGGCAGTGTTCTTCGCCCGATGCTATACCTCTTATTCATAAATGACAGTCTCTACGATCAAATATGGCAAGCCATATCTCTTCTCAGATGATCGCAGGCAAGTATATGATTATGGATACGCTTACATAAATGCTGAAAGTAAGGTTCAAAACGGCTTAGACATTCTAGGCGATTGGAACTAAAAAGTGGCAACTGACTTTCAATTCAGACAAGTGCGATTTAGCCTATTTGGGACGCTGGAAACAGAGAACGTATCTGTATGCGTACGGTGACCTACCATCAGAACTAAACACGGTCACAAATCTTAGGATAACATTCTCAGAGTTAAACCACCCTCACCATGAAAATAGGGTGGTATCTGACTGCAAACAACTTACTGGCTTTGTTCTGCTTCACTTTTACTCCCAAGAAGCAAGATAAGCTATATATATATATAAGACATGTATTCGCCAAAAACTTGAATATTGTGCTTTACTATATAGTGACCTAAGGTTAGCAGACCGAAAAATGTCGAAATTGTTCAGAAATTCATCACGAAACGTATTATAGGGTTTGACCAACAAGTGGGATATGTTGGCAGGTACATATGACTAAAATTAGAAACCCTATGGTTAAGGAGAGTGAAATGCAACTTATTTCTACTCGTCGAAGTCATCAGGAAACATTGTTACAGTAATCCATCCATAAAGTGGGCAAATGTTAAATCACATCATTTGCAAAACCACGACCAGCTTCTCAAGGTGGCTACTCACAGAAAAAGCATTAGGGCAAACTTTTTCACCATTGAATATTCCACTCTGCAGAACCGACTACCATCTGAGGTCAGATGTTTTGAATAGCCTGGTGGGTTCAAACGGAGTCTAGGAAGGCACAATAACATCCCCACCCTAGCTCGAGTAACAGACCACAACTGCTGGTAGAATGGTGGATGGAAGCCAGTCTGGTCTTTAGTGTAGTCAATTACATCTATCCCAGCCCCACTATTTATTCATCGGACGTTTAATCAACTTTCTGATTTTCTCCTCCCTACAGTATTCAATAAGTTGGGTAACTCTAGGTATCTCTAGAAACAAATATATTGTAGTGAGAGCTGTCTGCAAGCCAAAATTACAGACAACGATTTACATCAGTGTTTACATCCTAAATCAGGGTCGTGAGAAAAAACAATAACTAAGCCTAATCTTGAAGAACCCATCAACTAATCACAGCAGACTTGTGCAAATGGAATTCGCAGATATATAACTTAACTTTCTGACAAACTTTCACAAGCAGTACAGCATAACCCACCGCAAGAAAACAACCAATCAGGAGAAGTTGCTTCTCCGCTGACAATAATGTACATACAAATCCATAAATATCTCTTGATTTTCTCAATAAGCGATATGTTGCCTGGCCCTTGTCTTCTGTCTTTGCAATATTAGCAATCATGTCTTTTAATATTTTACATACATACAGCTACTGATAGAATCCTCTTCTGTGCTGAAATGACGACCTTCAATCAATAGCTATCCATTTTAATACACTTTTCTGAGATTTCTAATGTTAAAACATTTTGTGTCATTTTTTCCATAGCATAAGTTGATGGGTTACCTTGCAATGTCTAAGGCATACCATCTTAAAATCGGTCATAAATTATTTAGCATAACAAGTTTTGCTAACCAGATGTTTTTCTTAGGACCGTTCTACATAATTTTGTCATTAATTGTCGCCTGCTCAGCTTCTTGTCAAGATGCTAGCTCATGGGCCGGATACGAATTCGAGGGACAACTTACAGGTGAGCTTGTCCTACAGGCACTAATCTTTCAGATCTTTGAAGCCACTTCTCACTGAAATATTACTTATATATTTCATGATAATATTTTATCTTAGTACTAACTTTGTCCTACTTTTCCACGTGATTTTCGCTTTTAATTATTTTATCTCGTATTCTCACTTTTAGGTAATATTTTTAGTATCACTGATTGCTACCATAAATAGCAACAGATTTTATATCTAAATTTGCTTGTCTAGTCGCTAGATATTATCTTTGCTGTTTTTTACTGTTTCAGTTTACTATTTAAGGTATTACCACATCGAGTACCCTACCTGAAGTGCCCATATTACAATGGTTTTTTTGACATAACGTCAAATAACCTAAGACTCATATACTTGCACTCCAGCAGCTCTGTACTAACTTTACACAAAATGCCTATTAAGTTATCGAAGCGTTGTGCTTCATTATCGGCTGAAAACTTCAGCAAAAGACAGAAATCTAGTTCGACTAAACAGCATGGTAATACACCTTCCTCTGATCTGACACGGAAGCTAAATAAATGCAGGTCAGATATTATTACTTCTTCACCGTCTCGTGTAATAAGTGATTTTATGAGGGATGTATGCAGTAGTACAGGTTGTGAGACAAGTATTATGAATACCTACCAAGCCACACTTGATCTCAACAAAAGGTTTGACGTGGCTGAATCCACACCGACCAAGTTCCCGGCTTGGAACTGTCAGTCAGGGGTCCGAACATATATAAATTCCCCCTATCATTTGTACCTACTAATATCAATTCTTTTGGATGTGTCAAAAGAAATGGTAACTCCTCTGAATGCTTTGTAACCAGGGACGTCAACCTAGATAATCCTTGCAATACACAGGCAGATTTGCGTCGTCTACTTATTTCCAATTGGATGCTTTTAGGCACGGTACACATGTGCCAGTACAGAAGGTAGATTGTAACACCACCTCTATTGTTACTGATAAAGCCGTCCATCGTAAAAATTTCCATTGGTCATCAACGACACATGGACGTCAACCTAATGCCGAATTTGAAAAAGCAAATAGCTCATTATCTCAGCAGAACACATCCACCCAAGCTAAAAACCTGGAAAGTACAAACATTCTTCCATTAGTCCTTGATCTCTTACCTCTTAGGCATCTGGTTAAGCCTGCTGATTACCCTGACAATGATATATTACAGTTATGTGAGAGAATTACGGCAGTGATAAAGCGCGTTCAATGCATGTATAATGCAATGGTTTTAAATGTGCCCGACAGTTTTAACACCTTCGAAGGGATGTTCAATAATAGATTCCTATCGTACCTGCAAATGATTGCGTGAAGCCTAATCTAATACGTCCTGTCCAATAATGTATGAACATAATGGTATTGCGGATGCAAGCCGCTTTGTAAACAAAAATCACCATTTTAGGACAGTGAGTAGCTTTAAGAAAATACGTATTATTCACGACAGGGCACCAATCCAACGTCGTGCCAAGCGAAGAATTCCAGCAGGACAAATCAGTCACCAAAAAGATACTGCCAGCCCCATTGATGTCAATACAAAACCACTCCGTAACCTTAAAAGAAGTCCTCCACCTAGTTAACCTAAAGTGAAGCTTGATATGGTTACCAGTACTAAATCCAGCACTTCTCCAGTTGTGATACAACCTGGAAAGCACTCACATGCTGCAAAAGTTACTAACACAAATCATACCAGCTGTGCTAAAATTATCGAAAATCCTTGTGACACCTTGCCAATTAATCCTAAGATTCGGAGTAAAACTGTAAGGAACAGAATTCCTATGCCTGGCATACACTCTGTCAAGTCTGATTCGGTGTCCTCTATTTCTCATGTGTTTAAATCTCCCAAAAGGACGTCTAAGGTATCAAATATAACTGAGATTAGTCAACCTTTCTCCTTCCCTTATCCTCACCATTTCAATACAACTAGCTGCAGCTACCTAACTTCTACTACGAGGTTGCTTAATACAGACTCTAACTATGCCCATATTTCAGGCGCAGAGCCCCATAGACTCAGTTGCCCAAACTTACAGCAAAGTTTGCTTGGAGATCCACGCAGTAAATGCTGCTAATCCGCAAGCACACACCCTTGACATCAAAACCATCTTTACGACGTTCCATCTCGTCAATCTTCCCTCCGTACCCCACAGCTAATCGGTAGATATGGTGGGGACCACTAAGGTGAATCGCCCCATTCTGCAGGAACAGCATTAAAAAATTTGAAGGCTCGAGATATTTCTGATTTTTATGAGGGCTTAAATCTTTATCTTGAAAAAGATAACAATGAAGGCCTTGACAGATCATGCTTCTACCTTTAAATATATACCATTCACCCAGCCTATTGTTGAGATGCGACCATGTGGGATCTGCTCAGATTTATGGGGCATCTTATAAATTAACTTGCTGTCTATCGTCAGATCTTTTCATACCACTCCACAATGTCTTATCTCATTTATTTTCTGACAACGTCTTTACTTGATCCTCATTTTACTCCATTAAACTTAACATCTTATAGCTCTTCATTACTTATTATACTCCTACTCTCTGAAGGGTACGGTTGTGCACTAAATGCACAAAAAGGTATAAAATAAAAACAACTGGCATGAGGATAATTGTATTAAAACCAAAAGTGGATATCATGATAGTTTGTGATATATCTGTAGTATTATACATTGCAAATGAATGTTGTTACCCTAGGGTGTTTCCTTTATTAATGCATTTATTAATGATACATTGCACTTACCTATTTCATTACAATTTAATGATTCACCTCAGCACTTTAATTTTTCTAAAACAGATTCCAATTTCTGGTAAAAGGTGTACTTACCTCAATATTGGTTGGTTATCGTATGCCTACAACCACGGGATGAAAACGGAACGAAGTCGATTTTCCCGCTCAACCTGGAGGACAACTGTACAATTCAATAACTATACGGCCTAATTCAGAAAATGAGTGTATTATATGTATCGAATATTTAACAGTTGAAATACGATTAACTTGTAGACAATCTACGATTTGATATTATATCATACTTGATCGTGCCTGTAAAAATGGCATGCATTTTCATGTAAATTTGTAAATTTATATGAAATACATTATTATTATTATTATAACGCCACCAGTCAGCCTTATGTCGAGCAATGTGTTTCTTTACTCTCAAATCTGTCCTCCTCAGACACCCAGGATACTCCGGTCTCCGTATACCTATCTCCATGCGATCGTGAATTGAGCGATCAGCGACAGACACCCTCTTCTTTTTCTCTGAAGCTTAAAGAAAACGATGAAGTCTTTACACACCGTACACTCAATTACTGGTTAGTCTGTCATTCGATTTTCATTTAACCTTGGCAGAATCACGCCATCATCTCCTTCACTTTGCCCCAGCCCTTACCATTGATCATTGGTCATTTTCTCTTTTCCTTATAAACGCTCATTCTATCTGGAATAAAATTCCGTACCTTCACCCCTTGCTTTCACTTTGTATGCCTTCAGTACTGTTAGTTACCGAGACCTGGTTACCATCTGACTTCAATATACACACTTTAGACATGACAGAGAGGAAGGACGTGGTGGTTGTTGTCTTATTTTTGCTAATGATAAATTCCTCGCCGTAGGAGTTGATGATCTGGGTTGCTCACCGAACACTAACTTGAATATAAGTCCTTTTTTGGAATGTATATGCCGCCACCCCAGTTCTGATACTAACATAACGAACCGTTCATGTTAAATTTTTGAACACGTCTATTCTCTAAATTTTGACTATAAAACTATAGCTGGCGACTTTAACACGATTGTTATCCGCTGGAATAGCCTAAATGTTCCCGCATACCATGATCGTTTTGTAATTACGGTTGAATTCTATGGATGCACACAAAATGTTAATCACCCAACACGTAAATCTAGCACCCTGTATCTTATCTTCACACACAACATTCTCCCCATCAGCACTCGAGTTGGACCTTCATTCCCCGGTAGCGACCACAACATGGTCATTTCCACCTTTAACCTAGCAGCAAGTGGATTATCTAAAGGCCACTATCGAACAGTAAATATCAGAGACTTTTCAAAGGCTAAGTGGGAAAAAACGCTGTCCTTTGTTCGTTCCAAAGACTGAGATAATTTTTTCTCCTCGACAGACATTGACACCGTTCTTGTCAATTTCTACTCCAACATATCAATTTGTTTCAACGAATCTATCCCTCGGTATAAATCCAAACATAGATGTGTAACTCAACTATATATACCGAATGCTACCAGGAACAAGCTAAGAAGACTCCGTAAAACTTATAATGAATCGATGGATTTCTCCTCGCTCATTAGCATCCTAAAAGTATTTGATAAAATCAGATCAGACAATGTCAATAAAATTTTCAAAGAAGAACTTTTTGCCCTTAAAAGTGACTGCAAAATTAGTTCTCTTTGCAAACTCCTCCAAAAAAGACTGCAACAAAAGCAAGGTAGCACTCCTTACGTTCTTCATAATAATGTTGCTGTCAGGGATGATGCAGACATAGCTGAACCCTTTAGCATGCACTTTTATGATTCATACACACATGATATTTCTGCATGCATCGAATTTGATCATGTAACAAGCAAACACTGTCAAACATATGCTTAACTCTTGTTGCTATAGAAAGTGTAGTGCGTTCATTGAAATTCTCCAATACTCCTGGACCTGACTCAGTTCCCTCATCCTTCCCAAAAAGTGATGGCTCCGATCTCCTCCTTTTGCTTAAAATATTCTCAACGCCCATTATGAACGGAGTTTATCCTTCCAAATGGAAGCAGACATATATTATCTCAAGATTGAAATCCGGATCAAAATATGATGTAAAGAATTACAGGCCGATAAATATGACATCATTCTTGTCAAGGATATCTGAAAAGGCAATCGGCATCAAAATCGCAATCTTCTCATTGACTAAAAACCTCATAACACCTTCTCGGCATGGATTCATAAAGTTCAGATCATGTTTGACTTGCCACCTGGAACTATTTGATTTTGTAACCGGACTCGCAGACGAAAATTTCGTTGGGCTCATTATGTATATTGATATTAATAAGGCATTCGACGAAGTATGTCATAGTTTACCCTTGAAAAAACCAGAGGCTTGCGGTATATCTGGCAGTCTATTTCAATGGTGGTCGGTCCCAATATGCTAAGATTAATGACGCTTTTTCTAGTACCACTCCTATATTAAGCATCGTAGGCCATTCCTATATGCCGACCGCTTGAAGGTTGTCTTCCATAGTACCACCCGATAAGTGACGAATCTGTTTGATAAAATTCAGTCGGATATTGATAATATTGAGACATGGTGCAAGTAGTGGATTTTGCAGATCAACGAGTAGAATTGTGATCTGTTATGCTCAGCTCGCCTTCGTATCGTACCACACAAAACTTCATATGACAAGCCAGTCATCATTCTTCCTTCCGTACTTGACCTAGGGCTCCGTTAATCTGCTGTCTTTAAATTCTCTCTCTATGTTACCAACCAAGTTTCTAGAGGTAGAAGATTACTTGGATTTATATTTCATACCTTTCATACTCAAGAATCTAAAATGCTACTGTATAAAACGCACATACGGCTGCTCCTTTAGTACTGCCCACTTATCCCAGACAGCACTTCTGTTAAGGACAAACTAAAGATTGAAAGTGTCCAAAGGAGATTTACAAGTAAAATTTTAAGAACAAGTCTGAAAATTCCCTACAACTATCGTTGCATAACTCTTATCACCGAGCCTATTTGGTCCAGGCGCCAACGATCCAACCTCATTCTCCTATTTAAAATTCTCAAAGGAATAGTATACTTTCCCAATAGTAACCTTTAGTTTACTTCTTCAACTTATGAATTACGCAGCAGCGAGTCTTCTCTAATTCATATTCTTTGTCGAACGAAGTCTTGTTCCAACTTCTTTATAGTTAAATATAGGCAAATATGGAATTTTTTGCCAAGTGAAATCAAAACTAGCACCACAATACAACGATTCACCTATCTAATAAATAAATATTTCTTCAAAAATAGTTTTAACACAGTCTGCCACATGCTGAAAATTCGTGATATTGCCTCTTTCCCCTTCGACCTACGTACCTAAACAGCTCTGTTCACTCAACGTATTTACAGAAAAGGTCAGAATTATCATACTAATTTAATATAATCAACGTCGCGCTAACACTTCCCAGTTCCTTTTTTAGTTGATTCAATTATTTATTTAGCAGGCCTCGTCTCAAAATATTCGCAATTCTTTCATACACACCTGGAGTGGAATACATATCCTAGCATACTCACTACGAGAGCTGCAACAAATCTGCATGAATTATCCTCTCTGCAAACACATCTCCATGGCTTGAAAAACACTGCCAGCGTCATCTGTTATACTTTTACAGCCATTCAACTCCATTTGACCCCTGCTGCTGACTGTCAAATTAATCGAATATTACAGCAAATATCCCTGGCAATGCTGTTTCATGGGCATTTCAGTGTGGTAAGAGTTCTACCTCAAGGTCGAGTAGAAGACAACCTGGATATGGCCGGGATTAAAGTCTCCCCTGGTGACTAACTAATGTTGTGCGTAAATACCACCTACGTCTACGCAAATTCCAGCCATGCGCGGGATCATTTAAGTAATCAGCTTAACTAAGCTGTGAGTCTTAAATATTAACGGATTTTATTCTACTGTTCAATTATCATAATCCTGTGCATTCGAATTCTTCTGAACCATCTATTCTTATTAACTGCTGTCTGTTTCAATGCATCTATATAATGATGTACCTTAATGTAGTGTTTTTCGAACCTTTTCACATTGCCCCTTCGTTTTCGTATATTTACATCTAAACTCTATAAGGCAGACGACGAATTTCCGATTTCTTTACATTTTTATTGTACGTATATATTTTTAAAATGCTGTTAGAGATGATGAATACAAAATGACGGGCTGAAAGTAGTCGTTCATACCGTGAATTTCGTTGAGTTAGCTAGTGAATGCAAAAATAGTCTATGTGCAACATAGCAATAAAAAGTATTTTTAAAACGAAGCAGTATTTCGTCAGGGCGTAGCATATTAAAAGGTGGGAGGGTGGTGACTGCTATTCAGTGGATATGATGGTGGGCAGTTAAGAGCACCACCCTTATCTGTGGAAAAGCGCTCTACTGCCTAGGCTCCTGAGTTCGAATCACTTCTGCAAAATTAGAGATAAAAACTGTATGAATGCCACAGCTTGTGTGTAAACTCTCTGAAATCAAGCTCATGCTATGATCTCTCTACTTCAGGACATTTAACTGTGTAAATTAGAACAACAGCATAAATATCACTAAACGTCCTCTTTTCTTATACATATTTTATGAACTTTGGCGTTTGGATTTATTTACTTCAGTATCTATTCTCAGCATTATCCTATGTAGGTGGGAACAATCATTCATCTCTCTCTAATTTTTTTACTACCATAATCTTGTACTAACCGCTAGTATGTAACACTATGAAATTCAGTGACTATGAATCCTTAGTAATAAAAAAGGGAATGAACCCTAATTTTTCCATATATTGTTTGTTTAAGTTATTAATATTTGCTGGCTGCTTCTGCACCTCTGTTGCCGTTCTCTTCTGCCTTCTCCTTTCGAAGGTACGGCATTGGAGCACTGCAAATGTATAGTAATGCTGTTTTCTACGTTTGTATTACTTAACGATGTTTTGAATTATTAGAACCTACACTTGGTAGATAATCAGAATATTGTTAGCACATACGATGATTGACAGAACAAATTGCATCAAGAAAGCTGTTTATCATCGCAAAGTTGGTCCCCTGTATCTGCTAATACAAAAACAATGCTGTTTTTACCGTACACTGTGGAGTTTTATAAATTTTCAAGCCCGTATTAATTGATTAAGTGATAGTGATTGTAAGCTCTGTATCACCCTTCTCCTACTGTAACACATAAAAGCGACAGCCACAACCAACGAATAAAGAAGACGAAGAGGGCGAGAATGAGGTGGTCATTTGAACCAAGGAAAGGTTGAATTAACTGGGTACAAAGCTAATTGTCATCATTTATAACAAATGTAGACAGACGATCTTCTTCCTGCTCCAGTAAAGCCAAGTCACCGATTCTTTCTGAAAAAGAAGAAAACTTATTCAGTGGCATTATGCTGGTTTTTGTCTTATTACATCGCCTCCTCCCTTCTGGAGGCACTGTCCTCAGTGCCTGGCGAGGGTATGGGATATACACTGCCTCCATCGGTCGGCACCTCGACATAGCTAGTGGCGGACGGCAGTTGCGAGGATGTCGGCGGTTCCTTGACAGCTGTTAGACGGTGCGGTTTCAGCCGATTATAATGCGCGGAGATGAGGTTGTCTTGAGGTCGTCGCAGGTTTCGCAAGAAATAAAATGGTGCTCGCCATGAGGCGTAGAATTTAGGGCACGAACTGGCAGGGACTGATGGTCGATGGAGTCAGACGTAGTCACCAGGGGAATAAATGGGTCGACGGGCAAACCGGTGATAAATGCTTTTCTGATATTCTGATGAAGACTGCAGATGGCGACGCGCCAGGTTTTAGGCCATCTCCAGGTGGTGGCGAAGATGCCAAAAGTAGGGAATACAGTCGATTTTTTCATATGGTAATAGTGGTGTCTGTATCTCGATTGGAAGGCGGAGTTCACGACAAAACAAGAGCAGAGGTGGGGAAAACCCCGTCAATGAATGCACTGAGGAGCAATATGCTAGCAAACACTGAATCAGGACATCGTCCCAGGTGTTCACCGGTGCGTTGTGCGTTGATAGCTCTGTTTGTGCGTTCCACTAGTACATTACCCTGTGAAAGGTATGACGTAGTGTGGGTCTTTCGAATGCCAAAAGCATTGCAGATGTGCGCGATATGATGACTCTCGAAAGCAGCGCCCTGATAAGGGCATCGTCAAAGCATCCTGTTGTTGCAAAGTGACAGCTTCGCACAACTTTGTGAAGTAATCAACCATGACGAGTATGTGGCGACTGCTGCGTCTCGACGTTGGCACTGGCCCTATAACGTCTATCCCAACTTGGTGATTAGGGGCTTCTGTCAGCATGGGTACTAATGGTGCTCGGGAAGTTGGTTTTGGCTACTTAATCTGTGCACACGTAGCACAGTTGCAGCAGAATTCAGTAACGTCGTGATGAATAAGTGGCCACCAGAAACGTTAACGGACGGCGTGTTCGGGTTTTTGTTGGCCACCATGACCAAGTTGGTGGTGCACGAGATGAACCACCTCCGAAACTTTCAAACAGGGAACAAGAAGACAGGGTGACGAGGATGGTTCCACCATATACAAAACATCGTCAACCAGTTGTAAAACTCCCCACTTGCGACAGATGCATCGTGCTGTATCAGACAAACTCTGTATTTCCTTATTCGATGGTTTATCGTTTCCATGGAGCTGTCGCGAGTGAACAGGTCGAATACCTTCGTAAGCCGCCCGCAGTGCGGCCCAATGCACATCTGTGCCCGTATTAAGGAAAGCATTCACAGAAGAAACACACGTCGGCAATCGGCAGAGAGCATCCGAGTTAGCATGTCGGGGACCAGGACGATACTCACAGGTAAACTCGAACCTCTGTAACCGATCTTGCCAGCTAGCCACCTGACCTTTTGGTTCATAGAGTGTTTGAAGCCATTGTAGTGCACGATGGTCAGTGCGTACTCGAAAGAGGCGCCCAAGTAGATAGTGTCTAAAGTGTTTGAGGAAATACACAAGGGCAAGCATCTCCCTTCGTGTCATCGAATACCGTGTTTCCCAATTGTCCAGCCTCCGACTGACATATGCAGTAACGCGTTCTCGACCATCGGCTGCTACTTGGGAAAGGACATCCCCTAGAGCGTTAGCGCCTGCATCCGTGTTCAAAATAAAAGAACCAGATCAAGGGGACGTGTCTGCGAACGCAAGGATGGGGGTTTACGTCAAGTTCTTCTTTAGCTCGTCTAATGCATGTTGGCATTCGTTGGTCGATAAGAATTTACGGCCCTTTACTGTCAGGCGATGCAGAGGAGAGTCTAGGGAGGCAAACCCGGGAATGAAACGCCAATTAAACGAAGCCAACCCTAGGAAGCTACGAACGTCTTTACAGGACTGAGGAGCATGCCATTCTGAGATAAGGCGCGTTTTCTCTGGGTGTGTTTGGATGCCATTTGGTGAAATTTGGTGACCAAAAAATGTGACTACCCTCTGTAAAAATGAACATTTATACGGCTTCAACTTTAAGCCATTTGTTCTGAACCTCGTAAGGATGACCCAGAGGTTATCCATGTGATCCTCCGAGGACCTCTCATGTACAATAGTGTCGTCAAGATAGATAAGACACTAGTGCGGAACTAATCTGTCAAGGACCATCTGCATCAGGCGCTGAAATGTGGCGGGGGCATTGCATAGTCCGAAGGGCATTGTTCGGAATTCGTAGAAACCACTCGGGAGGATAAATGCAGTCTTCGGGAAATCTTCCGGGTGCACTTCTACTTGCCAGTAGCCTGACGCCAGATCTAACGTAGAGATCCATTGTGAACCAGCAAGTGTTTCAAGAGTTGCATCGATGCGTGGAATAGGGAAAGCGTCCCGTCTGATTACGGCATTCAGTTTGCAGTAGTCAATACACATTTGAAGGGAGCCGTCCTTCTTCTTGACTAAGACGATAGGTGACGCCCATGGGGAGGATGAAGGTACAACGATCTTTTTGTTCGGCATATCTTTTATCAGAGTGTCCAGTTGAGGCTGGTAATGTACGGGGATCCGTCAGGGTGGTTGTCACACAGGCGGATGACTGCCCGTGTCAACAGCAATATCGGTGCGTCCCGGATTACCCCCATCATCAAACACATCCGTATATTCCTCAATTAACTTCAGCATTCGCCCTCGGAGGAAGGCAGGAGCGGATGGATCGACCGAAATCTGATTAGGCATAGTAGACACTGATAAATTTGACGCAAAAGACGTCGGTTGCTGATGGCTATATAAAAGTATAGAGATGCAATCAACTGTAACTCGAGAATGGGAGATGCCTATAAAGGTGTGGTGTAACGTCAGAAAGTCTACACTCAGGATGAGGTCCCATGTAATCTGGGCACAGATGGGAAACTGATGGCGCACATTCAGGTCTCCAAGCTGCACGTGTAAGTATGTAGCAGATGGGGCTTCCAGTTTAGCACAGTTAGCTGTAGTCAAAATATTGTGAGTGGCTTCCCGGGATGAGTACTGAGGCAAGCGTTGAAGGGAGGAAGTCATTATGAGGGATACCGACGCAACGGTGTCTAAGAGTACTCTATATGGCACTCCATTAATGCGTCTTCATAACATCAAGCGTTGCCGATTGCAAGAATTTGTAGATAAATTAAAAACAGGGGACTTACTGTGGTCCGGCTGGCGATTGTGACCACATTTATGGGCCTTCTTCCCGTATCGTCGACAATAATAATAATAGCAGCGACTGGCGGCGTCTCCATTCGGGCTCCGTTAGGTTCTTGAACGGTCACGGCGAGCGGAGGTCAGGGCAGCTGCAGTGGATTCTGTTGGCACTGGGCGTAGAGAGCTACTGTATGTGGACGCGCAGTCACTCTCAGCGTCCGTGAAACGAAGGATAACTCTCTGTAACTCCAACGTGCTGGTTGGGAGATGACGTCGCATATTTGTGCGAACATCCCCGGGCAGCATTCCTCCAACAAAACGTGTGCGTACTAGATGATCTCTGCTTGTGGAGCCCACATAATTGTCAAGTCCAGCTGCCAATAGCTGGCCGGCATGAAGGTATTCCAGGAAACTTTCTCCTGACAGTTGTCGGTGGGCAAGAAGTTTGAGCAGGGCGTGCTGAGAGCCCAGCCTGTGGTCAAAGCACTGGTTCAGAATCTCCCAGTTTGTGCGCATGGAGTTGTTGCTGCTGAAACCAGCAGCGTCAGCGCGAGTGTAGGTGTCCTCAGATAGGGTGTTGAGGACGTGGATGAAATGGTGGGCTAACGGAGTAACGTTGAGAAACGCCTGCATCCCTTTCTTCCAACGTATGTAGTCTGACTACAGTTGCAGCAGTGGTGGGCAGAGAAGCGGTGGTATACTTGGCAAGGTTTATGCACCATCCTCAGGAAATAACTTGGGGAGATCATCCTCGGATAGATTTGCCATGTTGTGTGCAGATCGAACACCTCCGACACCAATTTGTAACACACAAAAGCGACAGCCACAACCAACGAAGAAAGAAGACGAAAAGGGCGAGAGTGAGCTTTGTCCTTTTTTCAATTATAACTTCATCAAACAGTGTTCACTCTAAAATTGTACTTGTCAAATATGATCATGCCTGTACAAGCGGTATGTAAATCATGCAAAAGCTTAATTTTTTAGATAGAATATTATTATTAAGAGGCTGTGTCACGGACGGTGTTAGCTTTGATAGAAAAAAACCGACCCATCTAGACAACGACCCTCCCTACGTAGTAGGATGAAGGCTTCCACGTACGGCAGTCAGCAGCGCAGATACTAACTCAATGAAGTTAGAAGGCCTGGAACTCAAGATGAGAAAAACTTCTAGAGAGGATGTGTAGTGAATAGCCGGCGGGCTAAATATATGAGTTCACTCGATTCTTATGGAAACACACTGAATAATTTTATCCCACAAAAATGGCAAATATAAACAATTTTCATGCAATCCTTCCCATTAATAAACTTGAAAAAAGCAAGAACAACAGTTGTACCAGGATAATATGAGCTCATCTTTTATTATTTCGAGGATTCTTCTCAACTGGTTACAACCTGAACGATAAAAATATGAATTACATTACATTAAAGATTTGAACATACTTTTCCACGATCACAAGGATTAATTGGTAGGAAGTAAAAGTAACATTAGTCCGGAATGATTTAACTAATTAAGAGTTACAAACACTGACTATTTATGGAACATTTCAAATGAACTGTGATCAATATTTGACAGTTTATAAATATTTATAGAACAATTAGGCAATTAGGCTTGGAAACAAAAACAGAGTTGCATATATATGTGTGTGTATGGAAACAAGGTTTAGCTGGACAGAGTATAACATAAAAGTAGATTACGTAACTAAAGAAAATGCTTTATCTAATAGCCAATGGAAAAAATTTTATCAATTGATGGAAGATTATGTGTTCAAGGGGTCTCTGTATTTTTCTGAAAGAAGATAAAGCAAAATTTTCAACCATTTAGAAAAATGTTTCACACTGTTTTACATTTTAAGCGTTAATTTAATGGGTTGAAGCCGTACATCATCATGATTAAACGGACGCTGTACGTAATGGCGAGACATCAGAAAATTAGAATTCTCACCACATGACCAGGTAAGCTTATTCTTCCCGTATGCAGACCAAACTTCGTTAGTCACGAGTCAAGGATCTTTCGGAGTCTGCTTCAAAGGAACAGACATAACATCAATGAGGAGGTGAATGGAACTATGTCCATGAAATTCAATGAGAGTTTGGTCTACTTGGTGGCAGTAGTAATAGCAAATATTGTGTTTAGCCTATTGTTTTAAACGTATTAAGCACTACTGTTACAAATAGTGACAGGTGGAGTTTTCTTCAGCACATTGAAAGACTTTATATTTTCAACTTTTACATAAAGGAGAGTACAGTTTGATACGTAACTCGCTTTGCATTTCGTTTCAGTCCAAGATAAAGCTAATTTTAAAGTCTGGCAACCTCTGCCCGTGGCGAAGAAGTCAATGTTGATTTCTTATTGTTAGACAAGCACATACATGACAGGCATAACTGAAATTCTTTATATTTTTACATTTTAATTCAGACCTTATGTATGCACAACATAAACTGATAAACAACCATAGTAGACCATAGGATGTTTACTTACTAATTGATGTCATTACAAAATTTGTTGTGTGCACTGCTACTTTTACACAGCATTCCTAGAGTAGCCGACCCGTTTGTTACGCCCGAAACAGTCTTGTACATTCTCATAAAGTCTCAGCGACCAGGTATTATTGAAGTAATGGAACGGAGAAACATGTTTGTTTAACTGTTCATTTCATAAACCGTTTTATTTAGGCTTTAGATATCTGACAAGGAGTAGGATAAGGGCCTGATACTTTGTGGTCAAACCACTTAAGGTGACGAAAGCTGTCTTAAATACGCAACCCCTCTAACCATATAACTACACCGGTAGTGTGTAGTGACAGCAGATTTCTCGAAAACTGCTTTTAAGACGGACGTGGATTAAAGTAGCATGACCATACTCACTTGAGTATTAACAAAGAATAACTGCAATAACTGACTCACTTTCCTTACGTTTTCATGTATTATGCATTCTTAGTTTGCATTTGTTCCTATATGTATGTCAAAGCTATTCACTGATGATTGGCCCGGGCTCACATAATCCTCTGAGATTTATGGGTTGTAGCGGTGAATATATCACATTTTAAAGTTTGTAGCAATAATGGGTGACAGCAGTGGATGAATACCACAGACTAATTGTCATGACGCAACCAATCAAATTAATTAACATCACAACTGAGTGCTTTTCTTAATCTTTGTTGCAAGTTTCATTCCGATTCAGGGTTAGGATAGGATCAAGTTGCACTTATGTTTAGGGTAATAGTGAAACTTAAAAAGATGATTGTGAGTAGCAGCCACATAAAATACTGAGCAATATAACTATCAACATTAGGTTTTTTATTTTGATTACAGCTTGATTCCACACTGTATTTTCAGTACAAGTATGGAATTTTCAGCATGGATATCGGTAGCCCAAATTTACAGGCCGACCATAGATATCGGGTGTGCGCCGGCAGGGGATCGAACCCCAGACCATGTGCATGGTCGGCGAGAGTCCTAACAACTGTGCCACCGACGCACACTTCGTAAAGCCATTCATTCATCATAATTAGTGGATCATAGAACTGGCATTCATGCAGATTCTCGTTTGTTTACTACAGCCACTCCTATCAAAAGGTTAGGCCTTTTTGCAGCGAACGAGAAAGATTTAACCCATGAAATTGATTTCTTCTACTTAATTATCCAGTTCACTAATTTTTAACGCTATAAATGCCACTTTTTACCTGGAAGCACATGTTTGGCTGGTCTAAAGTGACCTGACCCTGGTATCTATTCTTCACTGCTGTCTCAAGTTAACTCTTTATTAGGTCCAAAGTAGGTGAGCTGAAACTGCTTTAACTATGGTATTTCGAATTTTTACACTCTATGAATGAACAGTCTGTGACCGCGGCGGTGTCTCTCGGGTTCGAATGATCGGTGAACCTTCACGTACACAGTAAAACGTGTAGTGTCCATGATCCAGGATTTTAACACAGATGTTCATTTATTTACATAATCTAATGTTGCATGCGATGCTCTTACACTTAGTTTCACTTTTACCTTTTTACATCCCAAAGTCTCTGTAAATCAGAATTTATGGGAAAATTGTGCAAAGTTAAACTTTGGACACCAGTAACAACCAATCGGGAAACGACCTTGAACCGACCAATCACATGAAAGAGGCGTTTACGATAAGCGGAAACGTATGTTTATAGAAAAATGCATAAAATGTGATAAAATGGTTACAATGGGTATCTTTTCCGAACATGGGAGAGAAGCATTTCCCAATTCAGCATGGGACTGTCAATAGAGAGGTCGCACCACATTCTATACATTTATTAATCTAAATGACTATAAATGAGATCCTTTTGAGATCCATTTATAGCCCTTATCCTATTTTTCAATCGACCTCAAAATCCTTCAATGCAATTTGTAAGAGTCCCTGTAACTGGATCCATGAAATCACTGGAGTGGTTTACTCTGTGATGAATGTATCCTAGGAATGACAATGAATCATAGCCTTTCCACTCGTCGGTGTGGAAAATTGATCCCGGTTTCACAAGTCGCTTTATAATAGGTACCAGAGTAGTCTCCTTCCTGTCTGCTATTCTTTCACCAAATCCTTTTTGGAGGGACCTGTCGTATAAACCTGTGACCCAAATATTGTTCGCTCTCTGACTACCGCGGTTATATTTCTTCACCAACACTGTCTCATCCACATGGACTATTACATCGTCCCCACCTAACAGCGAAGTGATTCTGTCCATTTTCCATTAGGCGATGTCCCTGCAGTGCTGGTATACCAGTGGTATACCACTGAACTGTTGAGACGGAGGCTGTTCTCCGTCTTGGCAGCAGTACCCAGTAATTACAAATGTATAAAATATGGGCTAGGGAGAGATGCGACCTAGCAAAAAAATTTCCCACGAAATATTACCCTCTCTAATACTAACTCGCTATCAGCATATTCCACAATGATGAACAAAACCATCAGCTGACCTAGTATAGCTTTTTAGAGCCATTACACCACCACACGAACAATTTCTCTCTATTCGAAGCAAGCCTAAGTCCAGGCAATACTGAAAGACACTGTCCTCCTAGAATTGCAAACGTAACCTTGAAAGGGCACGCACTGAAATGAATCAGGCGCTATAGAACATTGAACTACGTTCCTGAATCTCATTGGATAATTTGACGTCGTTCGCTGATTGGTAGTTATCGGTGTCTAAAGTTTAACTTGGCCGAAAATTGCCTACATACATACACTGACATTTTATTATTGCTTAAGCAATGAAGCACTCACAAAAGTGTGGTAAATCCGCTTAATTTTTACTTAGAAACCTCCTTTCTTGTGTTACTTTGGTCGGCAGAGGCATGCGAATAAACATCTGTTCGCCGATCAGGGCCATCAAGGTGACATGATTATGAGCAATAAATTGTGCCGGAAACTTCATTAGTAAATATTACTGTATGACACTGTGAGATTATCAAAATAAGTTTTACTCATAATGAAATTATACTCTACCATAGTGCACATGTTTTATTCCTATAGAAGTGAATGAGATGAGCGATTTTTCGTCCCTGTAGTACGCTTAGCTAAAATACTTACCTTATGCATTAGCGTCTCCTAATTATTTCATTTTTGTCCTCCCCATTGCAGGTTACCAGTCTTCGTGGACATTCCACCAGATTGTCGTCACATATAGTGTCTGCAAGCAGTCTTTCAGCACATATAATTCCCACAAAGTTAGCGGTACTACGCCTTGAGATTATTCACGTAGGGCTGTATTACAATTAGTATGCTTGTATTACTGATGCAATGACATGCGGGACTTGTACATGTTGCTGTGAAGTTTGCCTGTAATAACAATTCATATATGGTAAATTCAATGCTAGTGATAAAAATCCGTGATTATCTTTTCACTGTGTTAATACGTGTGTAGATATTAGAAATGATCACTTCGCCTACCAACAAGCAGTTTACGTTCACCTTAATTCAAAGACGAATTTAGTTACTCTCTAAATTAGTAGTTTCAGGAGACTGCTCTACTCTTATCTTCGAAATACTTTTCCCGACTGTGTTTTAAATCAAAATAGGTCAATAGTGGCCAGTTGATGTTGCTTATCCATGCATTTAGTTATGCTGTCCAGCTTTTGTTCCTACCAGTCAAAACATCCGTTAAACTATCAACAGGTCACTGTTACTTCTAAATATATAATATAATATATAATATATATTTCCGAAGTATCAGTTTTCCATTACGTGAGCACCTGCTTCAATTTTAACGGGTAGTTCATAGCTTTGACTACTGCATTAGTATGCTTCGCTATACACCATCCTTCCAAAATATAGGTAGTGATAATAATTACTGCTAACAAATTTATCACGACAACAAGAATGTACTTCATATTGAAGACAGTGCAACTCAAGGGCAAATGTCTTTTCTAAATGTACTACTTAGTATAACACGTGATTTTAATCTCCCAAACTCTGTAGCTCGCAACATTCGCAAAAGTAAATGTTCATAATCAACAAATAGAATATCCGTTTGAGGAATGGGGAATATATTTATTAGTGATTTAACATAGGACACAAAATCAACGGTACTGGTAGTCATTTTCTTCAGCAGCACGAGGGCACCTAAATTACCTAGTAGCTGTAAAAAAGGAGAGTTCACAGGATGTGTATATGAATATGGCTATTAATTTAATAATTAACGAGTTAACGCAGTAAGAACTAATAGAAGTTTATATCAATTTGCGATTACGTCAGTCACTATTTTTGACACAAGTGGATATTTAGACAAAGCAATAAGAAGACGTAATGTGTCTGGATCATGTAATGCATTTGCGCAACACATTTCGAACAATCTGATAGCACACGGACTTGTCATAGGCACATATATGAGATTAATATAGATTTAAGAGGTAAGAAAATAGATTTAGGTCAACTTAAAAGAGCATAATGAATGTCAAGACAACAATGTGGATCACTAAACCGAATAGAAGAGGTAAGAGTACATCTACCCTGACTGGTAGGTTGAAGGACCCGCTGGACCCAATTAAACAAAATAATATAATTTACAAAATACCCTGCGATGACTGTGAAGTCAACTACATAGGTCAAACTAGTAGATCAGGGATAGTCAGAGTATCAGAACATAAGGATTTAGCTAAGGGAAAACTGATTGACCCTGAAAAGATAAGTAATTTAGAAAAAAGCTCAGCTATTGCACTTCACGCATTAACAAACAACCACACAATAGGGTGGGATAGGGTTAAAATTCTAAAAAGTAATATAGGTAGGTGGAAATAGAGGTTGATTACGGAATCCTTATTCATCGAGTCCACACCCAACACATGCAACAGAAGTGACTCAGTGCAAATACCAGAAATATGGAAGATATTATTGCCGCCGGTCAAATCAGAAGAGGATGATAAATAATCTTAAAATTCTATTTCCATTCAAGTACATCATAACATTCTAACAATTAACTTATTATGAGTATAAAAACACTCGTCGTATGGCCCATTTAATTGTTATGGATTAATAACACTCGTACTATTATTTCTGAATGTACATTATCTCATATTGAATTTTATTCCAATATCTAATCGATTCCACACATGTATATAAATGAAGGAAAAAAATTGTGTGAGTAACTTCATATGATTATGAGCAATAGTTTGTGCTCAAAACGTCATCAGTTAATATAACTGTACAATACTGTGTGATTTATCAAAATAAAATCTTAACCATTATGGAGTTATACTCTACCACAGTGCCCATGTTTTATACTTACATCAATAATACCCTGACTGGTGTCAAAACAAAGTTTATCAAGGAAGGTTTAGTGTGACAGCGAATAGCTTTTGAAGGCATAAAGGCGGTTTAAACTTTCTTATTGTCGGAATTTCCCCGAACTTTAGAATACGCCCCAAACACGTTTTATAGATAGGTTTAAAAGATGTGTAAACGTTTATTTTATGTCCTGTCTCTATTGTATGTTCGGCAGTAGAGTGGCTAGGTCGCCTGTTCTCACCACTAATAGGTTCTGGGGATTCTATTTGCTTCTGGAACCATTCAAAAATATGCCCTGAAGCCCGTACTTGTGGACATCGATTAGTCCTCCTTAACTGGATATAGCAACTGCTTCTAAATCTAACGTCCATAGGTTTATTAAGTGCTGGACACTAAGCCTAAATGATTCCAAGATAATTCTGCGAATTGTCATTGTACAAACACACATAATGCTTCCTCAGGATAATAGCAAAAGCGGGAAGTCTATGAAAGGAAACTCAGCGATAGGACAAAATAGCACACACCTCTGAAGTCTTTACGAAACTGATCACGTCGATGTCATTCAAATCCATCAAAGTACTAGAATATGTTGTAGTGAGCATTTATCTCAGTTAGAAGTTTTGGCGGAAAACAGAGAGTGTTGCAAGTGTTGAAGGAACATATAGTAATTTCCGGCCAAATATGAACGTTCACTTCTGCTTGTATCTATGGATTCCATTGACAATTAGCAATCGAAACACCACACAGAAGTGCAGAAGCACGAATTCAGTATCAACCATATTTCTAGTTTCCTGCAACAGAAATGGATACTGCACAACAGCTGATAAGAGAATTTACAACCGAGCACAGGTTACCAGCACACTTGGAAGCTAATAGAGGAGAGGAGAATGGTGAAAGAGAAAATGATTCAATGCAAAGACGGACGAGAGAAAGAGACGCTGAGCTCAACTTACACAGCACTGGACAAAGAAGTGAAGAAGAGTGCCAGGAAAGACAAAAGACAATTCTACGACAACCTGGCTACTGAAGCTGAGAAGGCAACAGGCAAAAGGGACCTAAGGACACTATATCAGATAACCAAGTCTCTATCCGGGAAGAGATCAACACAAGTGAAACCTATAAAAGACAGCCAAGGGAACCCAATTACCAAAGAAGAGAGACAGATTAAACAATGGGCGGACCACTTCAAATAACTCTTGAACACACCACCACCTGCAACCCGTCCAGAAATACCAACAACAGCACGTACACAACTGCAAGTTGACACCAATCCTCCAACGAAAGCTGAAGTCATGAATGCAATCAAGCTTTTGAAAGCTGGAAAAGCAGCTGGACCAGATGGAATACCGCCTAAAGCACTGAAAGTGGACCCAGAGACAACAGCAGATATGCTGACTCCATTATTGCAAAAGATCTGGAAGGAGGGAAAGGTGCCTACTGACTGGAGGAAAGGTTACCTGGTGAAACTACCAAAGAAGGGCGACTTAGGACTCTGCAAGAACTGGCGAGGAATCATGCTCCTGTCGACGCCAAGTAAAATCCTGATTCGCATCATCCTGGAGAGAATAAAGGACGCACTGGATACAGAACTCCGACCAGAACAAGCTGGATTCAGGAAAGGCAAATCATGTTCTGACCAAATTGCAACTCTACGCATCATCATCGAACAAAGCATGGAATGGCAATCAAATCTCTACCTCAACTTCATAGACTTTGAGAAGGCCTTCGACAGCGTTGACCGCGAAGTGATTTGGAAACTACTCGAGTACTACGGCGTACCCCAAATATTCATCAACCTTATTCAACAGCTGTACGACAACGGCACATGTCAAGTGATCCACAACGAAGAACTCAGCGAAGCGTTTGGAGTAAACACAGGAGTCAGACAAGGGTGCTTATTATCACCACTGATATTCTTAATTGTGGTGGACTGGATTATGCGTCAGACAGTAGGAAACGAGAAGACAGGGATATCCTGGACCGACGTGAAGAACCTAGAATCAACGAAACCGCGCAAATGCTGACAAGGTGAAGCAGGTGGCGCCACTTGAAAAAAGGTATATGCCATATAATCGCCCTAACAAATAGATTTAAATAGTGACGATCTGCATCGAAAGTTCGGTGATGAATGCTGTGGCTAACAATAATGGCGAAATATTTACCGTTACAGTATTATTTTGAATTTTAATGATGCTTATTCAAAGAATTTGTTCTGGCCTATTGTTAGTCGAGAAATTAGAAATCTTCAAAATGCATATATCTTATGATATTCTCAGGTTGGTTGCCGCGCGAAATATTCTTAGTTGCAGTCATTAGTCTGTTTGCAGCAGCACCAACCACAGTAATTGTGAATCTGGCGTCTTCATAGTGAGGAGAATGGTTTAAGGCTCTTCACATTCTCCTTAAACAACCCAACTTTGTGATGAGCGAACAAAACGAATGACAAATCAGACGACTCCATTTTTAGGAAATTGCATGAAAGAAGAACAGGTTTACCGGGATTATAGTGCAAGTGAGAATTTAGGCTGCAGTAATCTCAAAACGTTGATTTTCTTAAGGGAGTTAACTCGCACTGATCGAAATTTACAGTGTAACAAAGCTTATGAGAACTGCAGTCGTACAGTTTTATACATTTCAGCCATTAGATGTCAAGAATATGTTTGGAAAATGCAGTAGGCGTAATCTTGTTAGTCCTAACCTTATACTAATGAGAGTAGACAAACTGCTAAATGTACCCCGAGCAAGAGCTCATCTGTTTTTGACCATATTTCTGAGTGTTTCTTGCTGATGAGTGAAAGCAACCTAGAAGTGCCCTATCAAGTTGGCCCTTAGTGCTTTTCTAGACTACTGTCAACCTCTCATCCCCTGTATTAGTGGAACAGCTGAAAACTAGCTTCATTTTATCAGTTTCGGGCTTCATATTGAATGTTTAGATTCAAGAGCTGTCAGTTCTCTGTAATCATGAACACTTTACCTTTATCTACTTTGAACAAGTGCAAGCGAATTTGCGTGCGTGAAGTAATGTACTGAATGTAATATCGCCCCTAACAATAATGAAACGAACATGGAATAAATTGAAAAAAAATGTAAGAAATACAAAATATTAGATATATGTTAGATAAAAAAGCATTTTAATCAAATAAGCACCGAGATAATGGGCCATATCGATCTTTCGATCTGTAGAATTCCTGTTGCTTGTTATTCTTATGCGAAAGGTTGCAAAAGATTGTGTTATTGAGCGGATAACGGCGGTGTCGTATGATTGGTGTTAAGACAAAATGCAAAGGCCCCAAAATCGACGATCACCAGAGAGCAGGACAAAATCATATCGACCCGAGAGAATAAGCAAGCAGAGGGCACTAAATGGGTTTGCAGGAATAATCTTGAAGGTAAAAAAATCTTGTGATTTTGATAGCCTGTATGACAAAAGACACACTTATTCCAGGTAGGGATTAATAGGGGAGACAGTAATTCCGTGACGATCACGTCAAGATATGGGATGGTATACAATCATTTCGGTGGGTTAACGTAAGTTATTTGGTCCAAAATAACATCAAGAATCCAGTAGCAAACCATTACACTTGTAGTATGTACAAGTGATTGGCACCCTTCTTAGCAGTTTTGCTTTACACAGCTCATTTTACATAAAGTTAATCATCCAAATAACGCCAAAGTTGTTGAAGATTATTTGATTGTCTGCTCACGCCGCTACTGTTTAATCTAGCCCATTATGAAACAGGTGGAGTTTGAGAGGAATAACGAATTCACAGCTGCTGGTCGGCAGAACAGGATTATGATGTTTGCGGGCATATCGGGATACGCTCCAAAATGATTGGTAGGTTTCTTGGCGAAGTTTGTTCTGATCTCTGTCGAATGTGCAAACAACAGTTTGAATATTTGCAAAGCTTAGTTCTGTTGACTTCACATCTCGGTTCGAATAATAGTGATGTGAGAGACAGAGTTATCGTCATTGTACCATGATACAGGGAAGTACGTGCAAAAGGGAAAGAGAGAAGAAAACCTCAGGGCGACTGCAGAAATCGCCAGTTTTGATTATGGTTTTAAATTCAATCAAATTTGGTGAATACGTCGTTCAAATTTTACGGAAACATTTTGGTCGTGGTCATGAGATTTTATGTTGTTTGGACTAGTGATTAATTAAAACGGATAGTAGTAATGAAAGGATGGTAGTCCGTAGATACCTAAGATAATCCTGAGACGATAATATGTCGAAAAAATTCAAGTGGAAGAACAGATTGCAGCAAATATGAGGAAGATGTATGGAACTTGGAGACTTCCTATAGTGCTGTCTATGCGAAGTGTCAAGCACATACCACGTAATCGCACGAAGGGTATTTGTGTCTAAGTGCTGGCCTTTAGGTAGCTTTCATCATATTTTCCCTGAAGTAATTCGAAATGGTGGGACCTAGAAGGAGTACTAACTGACAAATAAGAGTATTTTTATTATGTGAAATAAATATAAACGTTTATGGATAAGATTATGGACTCTGTCCCACGGGATTGTGTGAGACCGCATGCATTAACACATAAACACACAAAAGGGTGGCACAGAATCAAAATTCTAAAGAGTAATACTGGTAGGTGGAGAGAGAGACAGATTACTGAATCCTGATTCATCGAGTCCAGATATGACTCAAAGTAAATACCAGAGATATGGAAGATATTATTACCAGTCAATTGGAGAATAATTAATAATGTCAAAGTGTATTCAATGCACACTATAACATTCTAGAAAGTTACTCATTTTTACTATAAAAACATCTTATTTCTCATCTGATTGTATTTTACTGATAACACTAATATTACTTCCGAATGTACTCTATCTTATATTGACTTTTGTCAAACGTTAAATCAATTTTAACCATGTTTATAAATGAAAAAAGTTGTGTGAGTAACTTGGTATGATTATGAGTAATAAATTATGCCCGAAACGTCATCAGCTGGTATTACTGTACAACACTGTGTGATTTATCAAAATAAATTCTTATCCGTAATGGAGTTATAATCTACCACAGTGCCCACATTTTATACTTATATCAATAAAATATAAATACAGGAACTGAAGTTCTACCTATGTTAGATGAACCAGTAGACAAATTATGAGACGAGGATTTACACTGATAGACCTGGCAGTTGCGACCACACACTTGCCTACCTTGGAACCCAGCCTCCTGCAAGAGCAACAGTTAGATGGGCTGTTTCCACGTCGTTGTCGGTTACGTACAGTAGCGTTGCGGCGAGGTTGGCTAACAGAGGCGGCGGCAATTTCTGCACGAACTGTTCAGAGGGAGCTGTTGTGCCTCACTCTGTAATTGTGATCAGAGTCCATAAGCCGAAAGATTGTGTGCTTAAGATATAACATGCCGCTTTGCAGTAGTCGGATACAAGTGTGTAAATCACTGTGGAGAAGACCTTCCTAGAATGGCCTACAAACCATTCCCATGGATATCAGTGTAAGTCAACATGCTTTGAATAACGTCGAAATCATGTAAGGGGGTCTCTACAGACAATCTTAGCTAAGCAGCTGCAGCATCGCGGGATTAGGACCCAACTGCAAGTCGAAACAGGAGTCCATTATACCCCATTTTCAACTTTTGGAGTTTATGTTGCAAAACTCAAAGGCACCAGCTCTTACGAAAGCTTCATCAGAGAGGGCAGTAGGGGTGTGAGCATAATGGTCGCACGACCAGGCTCGGTACTGAAAATGCTACATGCGTTCCTTGCACACCGAATAGCTCAAAGTGTGTTAAAAGAGTGACGGCTGGTGAAGAGCAGGCAGACCGGAAGCAGTCGATTCACATTCTTCCACGACAAGCTAAGGAGAATTACGAACCGAGGAGAAATCCACGTTCTATAAGCATTTTGACACCCCGGCACCAAGTTAATGCCGCCTGGATGCTATCTCCTTGGCTCGGAACTACTCTGGATACGGGAAATCTTCCTCACCAACTAGCGCAAGAGGAAGAGCAAATTAAATTGATTTTAACCAAAACGGATATTTCTAACAATGTTGATGGAGCCACCTGAACTTGCGATTTTCCTTTACACACGCTGTGGTGAGAGCTACCTGCAAGCCGAAATTATAGATAACAGTCTATGTCAATGTTTACGTCCCAAATCGGGGTCATGAGAAAAAACACGGACAAAGCATAGCCTTGAAGAGCTCATCAACAAACCACAGGAGAGTTAACGTGTGTAAATACGATTCGCAGATATATGACTTAACTTTCTGAGAAACAGTCAAAGAGATGCAGAATAACCTCCCCGCGAAAACAACCAATGAGCATCTTTGCTAACAATAACACTAATAATAATGTACACAAAAATCTATAAATATCTCTTTATTTTCTCAATAGACGATTTGTTGCCTGGTCCTTGTCTACTGTCGTTACTGCTCAACCTTGTATTTCTAGCGATATGACTAAGAGGGAATAGAACTAACGGAATGAGGAAACAAAACAAACGCAAGGTGAGGTAGGAAATGAATACAGATATGTAAGTAGGTAACTGTAGAAAACTGGAAGTAATGAATTTAACTGATCGGGGAAAAACAAGAATTAAGAACCAACCAATAAAGATGAGCTAAATATGTGGGCTATTTTAGAACTAGCACAGATAACTGGAACTAGTATGCATCTCCTACGTATATCTTCCAGTCTTTCATTTTCGCACAGGGTACTAGTCTTTCCTTGAAGTTATCAACTGACGTTAATGGGTAGTGAACTCTTTAAGTGACAAACCCCAAAGTAAAGCGATTCAGCCTGTCAGAGTGGCTCAGATCCTGTTCTGTCTTTGGATGGGAGAAGTCGGTCTCATGTAAACGTTTTAGGAATCCTTGTTCTCCCTGGATGAGTACAAGTTTAGTCTTAGTGGTGGAGAGGTAATTAGGGCATGATGTTCCCCCTGCTTAGCCTGCATAGTCTAACCTGTAGGTTACACAAACTGGGTTTGTGGTGCGAGGCTCCTCATTTTTGTTCCTGGAAGAGGTCCTCATTAGCCAGAAGGCAGTCACTACTATTTATTTTTTTTCTTTTGATTACAGCTTGATTCCACACTGTATTTTCAGTACAAGTATGGAATTTTCAGCATGGATATCGGTAGCCCAAATTTACAGGCCGACCATAGATATCGGGTGTGCGCCGGCAGGGGATCGAACCCCAGACCATGTGCATGGTCGGCGAGAGTCCTAACCACTGTGCCACCGACTAATGTGGGCGGTGAACATTGTCACAAGCTGTATTAGCCTGTCTGCAATAAATGTTGACGAGCTTTCTAGTTGGATGAAGAGCACGTGAGGTACTACTATCACTAGTGGTTTCAAGACGATTGCCAATCATACTGTAACGTGCAGTCTACTGTGGTTCGCTCTCACTGCCTGTCTACATGTGTCTGTGGATTACACTGTTCTCGGTTGAACGCCGATGTTGCGACAATCTTCATCTCCCATTAAGGAAGGAGATCAGAACCTGCTTTGGTAGCTCATCTAGTTCCACAGGGCTTATTGGATTTGTTGGACAGATTTATCAAAACCACGGACAGTAACTGTGCAGCTCCATTACATCCCTTCCTCAAACATTCCGGTTCAGTCAATCAACTGGAAATCAGAAATGGCTTGAACAAAAGCCTCTTCGGCTGCCCTTCTTATTGGGATGGTGTTTTGTATTGGTAGGACGAATTTGAGAACAATCAATGCGACGAACCAACTAGGATCAATGTTTTAATTATCAGAACATTGTTTGAAATTTCCGGTATAAAATCAACCCGGTAAGGTTGTTTCGTTTGCCAGGTGTTAGGTAATTTGTTGACTTGTGGCTCTCGGTCAAGGTGATGGAGATGTCAATACATTCATTTCTCGTGAAATACATTGATGGCTTAACCTAATGACTGGAATAAGGTCTACGATTTGATATCACATACTGTTTTGGACTACAAGGCTAAACATTTTGTTTCATTCCGTACTGAGTTACTCTTGTAAGTTGAATATGCTTCTAGTACATGAATTATAGTGATAAGACGTATTCAAAAAATGTTGGCGTGATTTGCCCTAGTCAAAGTAGGGTATTCCACACAGGGTTCCTATCTTTAGATTCTCTTATTCAACCATACTATACATACTCGAAACCCTTTATTTTTCCTATTTCTTTGCAAGCAAAGGTAATATATGGGTGTAACCGCGATTTATTCTTGGCTTGCCTCCATATTAAATATGCTGACAGAAACAGGTGTATTGGTTGATATAGCAGTTTAGACCTCAGCGCCTTTTTTTCTGGTTACGAAGACCATTCAGATTTCGAATTGATGGTTTTTAAATTCTGCAAGGGTACAATGAGCGGAATCTTCGTTATGCAGCAGTTTTGACGACTGCATATAATGTTTCCACCAAATTGTCATAGTAGAGGCATGGATATGCATATACTTCCGTTACTTATGTAGTTGGTAGAAAAGCATTCAGGGGTTTTGTTGGCCTGGTGTAAAGATGCCATATAATAAGGTTTTCGTGTGACGCAAAAGAAGAAACATTTCGGTTTGATGGATCAAGTATTATGATTGGGAACTAGTAACTAGTGTGACGTGTCTAGTCCTTTCTCTGGTGCAGACTGAATTCCATCTGTCAAGTTTGCGATGTGGCTACCATTCTAGGTAGCTCGCCATCACAGTGCACATAGATTTGATGATATTGGATAGTTGAAAGGATTATACACGTCATACTGGTTACTAGTATCCAATCAAAATACCCATTACAGTCCTACAGGAAGTCAATCGCGAGCCCGAACATCTCAGTGGTAACGTCTCTGACTGCAGCACTGGGTGACGCGAGTTCGAATCTCAGAAGGGACATGAGTTCCTTCAAGGTTGCAGATACACCTTGCTGACGAGTGCCAACTAGCACGAAACCTAAGTTCAAGGCATCCTGGGGATTGCCTCCAACTACCTAATAGGATCAAGTATTACTAGATTCCTAAAGTTAGGATTGTGTCATACTGATTGCTTTCACGCCTAGTAACCGATAGTTATACCGAAACCTTTAAATGTCATTAAATGGGGTATCAGGATATCCACTATGTTTATTAGGGAACTAGACTACGAAGCTCTGTGGTCGTTAGTTACTGGTTCCATCCCCTGTGACTAGTGCATTCATGGTCTCCGAAACTTATAGTTAAGTGTGCTCTTAAGATAGTGTTTCAGGGACTTTCAATGAAAACCTCAATCAGCTTTATTTGGTTCTATTTTAAAAGCATTGGTGTGTCCCTTCAATAAGTATCATTGTTAACTCACTGTTTGTTAGTGTTAGCGAGAGGAGGTTAGATTATAGTTAGGGGTGTAGTCTGGGTCTGTTTCTGAATCAAACCTCTGTCTCCATTCCCAAACTTCACTAACTTGGCTGGTGTGTATGACCTTAATTTATCTGTTCCATATCCGTGTCCTAGTTGTGGCACATTGAGTTACCCAGTCTTTTTTTTCTTTAAACCTGTTCATTTTATTACATTACGCTGTAATTCAGTGTTCACTGTTTGTCACTCATGGGTTGTACGCATAGTCGTAGCATTCGGTATTCGCTCACTAGTCAGTCTGCTAAACATTTTTGCGGTCGACTTTGAACTGCATCTCATTTCTCAAATTTTAAGTGTTCTATGACATGAGCTCTTCCTAAGTATGTTAGGTAATCTGGCGTAAAATTAATAAATTCATTAGATGTCAAGCATTTACTGTATGATAACTGATCTTTGTCTTCGTTTGCTAAGCCAAACTGGAATTTGTCTTAATCAGTATGCTTTAATGAAGCAATGTGTGGTATGTCACTGAAAATGTTCACGGCTTGAAGCTTGTTTGTAAATAAAAAGGAATGTTTCTGCCATTTTGTGACAATTATGTGAATAGCTTACTTCTGATATACACAGGGAAACTAACCAATGCCTGCTTTGCGTATTTCAGGTCAGGTGTTGGAAGATATAATTACGGATTCAGTAAGTTCTCACAACTGTAAAACTTTCTTAAAAATCACCATATCTTACATTTGAGTAAATGAATGATGTGTTGTGCATGTTCACATGTTTAATTCCGTTATAAGGGTAAACTATCTTTGGTTGCACATTTGACCTTCAGCAACAGGTTTACCCATCTTTTCCGTTGTTTCGGAATGCCAGCCATGATGGAAAGCACACAAAAGCCTTCGCACCAATAACAAGGTCAGAGTGCATTTTTGGGTTTTTTTTGCACTAACTGCAACCAATTTCCATTTCAAACTTTTTAGAGCTGAAATGGGGTGGAAATTTAAAAGCGTCATTCTGTCAATAGTTCAAGTAAGCATGCAGGTATAGTGTGACTGGTGGTATCCTACTGTAGGTTTTCTGGTAATGTAAGATGTCTACAGCCTCCTCGTGATACAGGTGATATCATAAGCAAATACGTAATCTCAGTAATTAAGTGGAGTCAAAGTTATGTTGCTAGTTTCATCACATATCAATGTTAAAACACCGTGACATGATGATAAAGAGAATACTTATTGTCCAGTGGATGGAATATATTACACTTGAATACCAGTAACGTTATCTGGCTGTGGTTATCCGTCTGTTATTACTATTGGCTGGGATAAGGTAGCAAGATTGGTCAACTGCATTTTGAGAAGCCTATTGCTGTTGTTTGCTTGCACACTACACTGTTTCTTACATTTTAGTCCTATTGTGTTTATTGTACTGTGTACTATTTTGTCAGATCGAGTACCTTTTTCTGTTTTTCAGACATGTGGCCGCACTTTTCAACAGCTGCTTGGACAAAGTCCCTTATTCATGGGCCCCCAGCAACAAGTGTTGGAGAGCAGATGAGTACTTCAGACGGTTGGGCTGCACTTGCTAAGCAGTGGGCTAATCAGCGTAACAGTCATATACAGTCCAATTATGCAAGTGCACTTGCTCCTCCACCCCCTCCACCACCGCCACCGCCGCCGCCGCCACCCCCTCCTCCTCCTCCACCACCACCACCACCACCGCCACCTCCAAGTATAACCACAGAATCAGCCCAGTTGCAGCCTGACACGGGTAGCATAGTTCCCAATACACCACAAGTCAATACAGACCATTCTTTAGTTCAGAATCCTTCGGTCTGTGAGCCTGAAAACAATGTGTTGCAGCAGGAAATGCGACAAGCAGCAGAGGTCGCAACTACCTCCCAATCTTCACAGATTACACCTGATAATCCCTCATCTACACGAAACGTGTGGTCTGCTCCCGAAAATCCTACATTTCAGCAAAATGCATGGGCTAAAAATGATAATCATGTCTACTCGCAGGATAGATGGCCTACACCTGGGAATATGTTACCCCGAAATCCATGGTCTTCTGCAAACTTCGTACGTCCACAATGTACATGGCCTGCATATGAAAACCAACAAAATGTCTGGCCTTCATGTGACAACTCTGTATCGTCGCGGAATAGGTGGGAGGCACCTGGGAATCAGTCTTATGTCAACCAATTTCCACAAGCATCTCAAAATATTGCTTCTGTGCCTAACTCTTCTAATGAACATCATAAGTCTGGTATTCGTCAGTTGACTCACCATTCATCTAGTGAAATTGTAGATGGTTCCTTTAGTCTTCCTGCATCATCTTGTGAGGAGCCATATTCTGCCATGGGAAATGCTTATAGTCATGATACTCAGTATCAAAGGAGGTGGAGTCAGGAGGATGACAAGAATTACAATTACAACTCTCATAGTTCAGGAATCAATGATTATCATCATCCCCACAATGTTGAAAGACAATTCAGTCAGTCTGCTACAAGACCTTTCAGTTCTTACAGCGAGCCAAATTCTCGTTTTAGCCAGAGCAGTCGAGACATATGGCCGAGAAATCCCGAACTTCGACAACCAATGGAGAGGTTTCCTCCACCTTCGCAGCTCAGCGATTTACAGCACTCGCATGGTAATTATTTCAATCAAGTTGAAAAGGTAGGTGTACTTGAAATTTTGGAATCTGTCAGTAATATTGTGTTGTATGACCAAAGCGTTATGTGGTGTTGAAGTATTCATCGAAATTAAGTGTAGATGGTTACTAAGGGGACGTTTCACTGTTGAAGTAGTTAAGTAACTTTGTGTTTTAAAGGTATTATTATTATTGTATGTAAGTAATAATCGGTTTATTTTTAAGCCTTAAGTCTTGCTTATGTAATGTTGTAGTTCACTATTAGTCTTTTCATTCCGACGAAATTACTAGCATATGAAGTAAAACTTCCAGTTGTAAAATATTTAACTTGCGATTGTACATTACAAGCAGTGCTGAGACTATTGATTTTGGGATTGTATGTGATTGTGGGGAATATTTTCGTATGCACACCTTTTGTCATTAGCTAGTAAGAAATTTCTTATTTTTGTTGTAATTTTCTGCAGGATCAGCCTAGATATATTTCTCCCACTAAGCCTCTAAATTCAGAGGTAGAGAACGATCAGTTCCACAGGTATCGTGACCAAGACTACCGCGTGACGCAGAATCCTCCGGTTCCGTCGACGGTTATGGGCGATAGTTGGGGAGATGTAGATATCCGTTCTGTTCAAGTTGACGATACTAGTGGTACTAACCCAGCTATTTTTCCCTCTGCATCAAATAAATCCAAAGACGGACTGAGACCCGTTTCTCTTATCCCCACTCCAATTGAACTGGGGTGTAAGCCAAGGGGGCGCAATACACATCTACCTGTCCCGGAACATTTATTGTCAGCTTTCGGTGGGTATCATTTACATTTATTTTTAATGTGTGAAATATTTATCAGTGCCTTTCTCATTTGGAGATGAATACGTCATCAGTTAGGCTTTGTTTCTAGATATTTCTTAATGCTAACCTGATCACCTAGATGTTAATGTGAATCTTGTAGGAAAATGTCGGAAATCTATGTTTAGCAAATAGCTTCATGTTAATTCTGCATCCGTGTACGGAATACTCCTTGAGATCCAAAATTTTTGTGGGTCAAGGCCAATCTGTGCATACCATAACGTTTTATTTTTTGGCATCTTGTTATTCCCAGATCACGAAATCATTTTTTTTTCACTAAGTTGTCCAGTGTAGGAGGATTCCGAGTCTAAAAGCGTTGCAGTCCATAATGCTTACAATATAATGCAAAGTAGATTTTGCACCTCACATAGTTTCAGATAATTTAAAAACTTTAAAATTGGCAGCGTACCATAAAAGTTGGTTTCATCAAGGGTCAACATCATTTTGCGAATTATTGAAACCAAGGGTCATTGGAATGCTGCTTGGTCTTAGTTTAATATTCTTCAGCAGCGCTCACCCATAACCACACCAGCGGTGGAACTCAACCTCTTTTGTTTGTGGTTCGACCACAGCCATTCATTCACTAGGAGGGGATCCATGAATCCTAACTCCTGTCGATTCTGTGGAGCCAATGAGTGTTCTTGGTATCTTTTATCTGCGGAAACACTAAAAAATCGACTGTCGCGCTCACTTAAGAAGACCTTCACAGCTGAACTACGACTAACCTTCTCCACAAAACCTATAATTCATGTGAACGTGAAGGATAAGCTACCGCTGCTGGTCTCATCAATGTGCATTTATCAATTCACCTGCTCGTGTGGAGCCAGGTATGTCGGCCGTACTCAGCGCTCGCTTTCCAAACGTATCACCGAGCACTTACCAACATGGTTTTACAAAGGAGAAAATCGATACCCCCGCAGTTCCATCTTAGAACATCTGATAGAATCCGGACACCAAGCTACACCGCAAACAAACTTCAAAGTCGTCTACAGAGTAAGAAGTAGTCTCCCTAAAGGTGTACGAATCAGACTTCTTCAAACTGCAGAAGCAATATCGATTCACTTGCTTAGTCCTGAACTCTGCATACAGAAGAAGTTCGTCCAATCACTGCACTTGCAATGGACGTAATCTATCTTATTAGCCGACATGTAAATTCTACCTAATCTTTTCTTCTGTCTCTTCATTAGTATTATTTTCTCTCCTCAATTGTAACATTTTACATTTTCAACTTTCTTGTTCTCTACCCCCACCCGATTCAATTTCTACACCTCACTACCACTGTTACTGACTTGAACAACTCTCAGTTTCTAGTCATTCATGTTACGTCATCCAACTTATTCACTCAATTTCACTTCTACTTAATCTCTACCTGTAATTACCTCTGTTGCTATCCTGACCTAAGTTGTAACATTTTAGCCAATTATATTACGTCATCTAGCTTTTTAACTCAATTTTACTTTAGTTGCTATCTGATTAACTCTGTCTCTATACTACATCATTCTTGTATTAACTAATCAATTATCTAAACTTGACAAACCTCATGTACACACACACACAAATATTTATATATGAATGCGATTGTACAGCTATGTGAATGAATTCGCCGAAAAGTCTCTTCGCTGAATGTTTTCTCTTTCCTCACAGTGGACTGTGAATTTTGCGGACTGACATCTTATTACAACTTGATAAAATTCAACCTACAGTTAGTCAATGGTGATCGGTGACGTGCATTTTCAAATGCTGGGTTTGTAAGGATTTGATTGATTGATAGTTAGATTCTGCTGCTAAATAACAACCCTTCGGTGCATTTTCGTTTTCAATCGCTCTCTAATTCATAGTGTTTGTGACGAAATCGACCTAAGAATCTGTAAAATTCCCATAAAAACCCGCATCTGAGAAGATTTAGAAACCTGGTTGTCGCAATAAATCTAGGTAGCTAGTAATACTCAAGATTGATAAGGTAACAAAACGTTGTTGATTGGGTGTATGGGGGGGGATCGAAATATTACCTCAGTTTTCTCTTGTCGTCTACCAACTTCGTTTGACTCGATTATCTCATTGTCCTAGACTTAACGTTTTCGGTGTGAAATTACCATTAATTATAAGTCATACTCTGATGGCATATTTATATTTGTAACTCAGAACAAGCTGCTGCTAGTACTGGAGCTTGGCCTCCAAAGGGATTAGATCTGGATCAAGCCGGAGGTCCTAGTGCTAAACCACGAGCTTTACCCGCTTGGCTTCGGGATGAACTGGACAAGCTAGAGAAGAAAAAGGCTAAAGAATTAGCATCAGTATCTAGTACAACTGGTGAGTATGAAGTTAGCATATTTTTAAAAACTAAACTGCAAGAATCTCTATCTCACTTAATGCGTGAATCTTTGAATACTAGTATTGCTAGTCAATCACCACTTATTGCTTTTGTGGGGATTCAGTATTTTCTTTGTATAACTTAAGCTGACAATCAACAGCCTTCGCAATTGGTTCTAGTTTTAAATTTGATCTTGATTTCTTCAGCATTTCAGTTGGTAGGCAATGAAATGATTGAAGATAAGCAATACACTTTTTTCCACTTCACGTAGAATAATTGATATAAGTATAAAACTTGGGCACTGTGGTAGAGTATAACTCCATTATGGATAAGATTTTATTTTGATAAGTCACACAGTGTTACACAGTAATATTAACTGATGACGTTTCGAGCACAAATTATTGCTTATAATCATATGAAGTTACTCACACAACTTTTTTCCTTCATTTACATACATGTGTGGAGTTGACTAGATATTTGAATAAAAATCCATTATAAGGAGTCTTAGTTTATGTGAAATGTGTAGTATATTTGCGCAATACATTTTGGACATTCCGACCACACGCCTACTTGTCATACATATTTATATAAAAAGGCCTCCAAAGCCTCAGGATGGTCGGGGGTGGGTGCCTTCCGCTGCGGGTTGGCCACCCCTCCGCACACCTCTTGAAATGCTCCCATATGACCGGGCGTCTTACATAGCCTCTCCTGAGGAAGCCCTACTCACTGCCTTCACGTGGCGGAGGTGTTTCTCACCAAAGTGAGAGGGCGAAAGTGGATGCCCGGCGCTCTTCACCGGGTTGACTGTCCATGGGATGACAGTCTAGGGGAGATGGCTAAACCCTGATTCCAAACCTCCCACGACTGGCGTATGAAGCTCACTGGAGCTCACCGGCAGACGTATGGACAAAGGGCTTGTTGGATGTCCTGGATGTCTGGCCCCATTCAAAAAGGCGTATCAACCGAACTCCGGTCACCGGCTGCCAATGGATAGTGGACTCCCTACTCCACTCCTACTGCCTTGTAGGTCACACTTGGTTGTGTAAAGGCTAGAGCTGCACTCTCGAACAAAAAGCCGAGGGATTCTGGGGACTTCACTCGTACCAAATTCCCATGAAACTTCATGAACTCTCTTACAAATGACTCTCACCATGCTACGGCGTTCCCGGTAAGCGACGCGCCCTGTGCTCACCCGGTGGCCAGTGTGAAAAGTAAGCTAGCTGGGAAATTAACAATTAGAAACCAACTATTTGTTGGCTGCTGGAATGTTAGAACGCTGTTGGATCCTGGTAACCAGTCTATCACCATGCGTTCTGTATACGACTACAAGGTGGACATAGCGTGTCTATCTGAAGTGAGGTTACCCGATCATGGCTTCCGCTGAATAGCTGTACCTGGAACAGATTCTTCATTCTGGTTGCTTCATAGTGGACCCCAGAATAATTCAGGACAACATGGGGTAGCATTTGCTCTCAGTAACAAAGCCAATAATGCTCTAATATCGTTCGAACCGGTCAACTCCAGAGTTGCAATCGCTAGGTTCAAGGGTTCCCCACTCGACATTTCTGTTCTCGCTGTCTATGCCCCAACCCTCGACTCTGATGAAAGTGTCAAAGATGAATTTTATGACAATCTTCAAGAGGCAATCAACAAAATCCCAAAGCGTGACGTTCTCATAGTAGCCGGCGATTGGAATGCCCCCACTGGCCCTTCAGACGGCGCGACAAAACATATACTAGGCAAACATGGTCTCGATCAGCACTGCCGTAATGGTGATAGACTTTTAGCTTTTTCTGATTACAATCGATTATATATCACCAACACTCGATTTCAACACCCTAGAAAACATCTCACCTGGTATTCGAACGACGGTCGCACTGCACATCAGATTGACTACATCCTAGTGCGCTCACGCTGGATCTCCTCGGTGGAGGACTGCCGATCCTATCGTGGTGCAGAGGCCGGAAATAAAGGGGGATCAGACCATACTCTAGTTAGGGCGAAATTCAAACTTCGTTTAACAACACGCCAGAAAGCGCGACCTCCGAAGCGTATCAATGTTGCCTCGCTTCAATGTTCGATAAAGCGACAAGCCTTGTCCAAACAAATCCAGGCCGAACTAAGCGCCGCAGATGAGCCAACATCCACATCTTCTAATACACCTGAGACACGATGGAATCATTTCAAAGAAGTAGTCTCTAAAGCTTCAATGTCGCATTTGGGTACCACATCCAACAAACAGAAAGACTGGATTTCAGAGCACACTATGCAAGCCAGAGACGCTCGCCTAGCAAAGTCTCCAGTTTATCGCTCCCTCAGGCGCAAAGCTACACAGTCTGCTAGGAATGACAGAAATCGCTATTGGTCTAATGTGGCGACTAACATGGAAGCAGCATCAAATGCAGGCGATTTCGGAAAACTTTATCGCCTCATACGCCTATCATCTGGCAAACGCCTTAACAGCCATGCTGTGTTACGCACAGCATCAGGAGAAATTATTTCGGACACCAATGGTAAGATGGAACGATGGGCCGAACATTTCAAGCAGCTACTCAATCGCAACGCTGGTCAACCGTCTCATCGACCGATACGACACTTACCGCCACCCTACATAGTTGACTGCGATCCACCCACTCCAACCGAAATAGCTAAAACAATTAACAGACTCAGAAACAAAAAAGCTCCGGGCGAAGATGGTCTTCCTCCAGAAATATACAAGGCCTGCACTCCAGCGCTAATCGATTCGCTGCACTCGCTGTTCTGCTCAATTTGGGATTCCGAAACCATTCCTTCCGATTGGAGCACCTCCGTTTTGCTACCGTTCCACAAAAAGGGAGACAGGTCAATATGTGAGAACTACCGAGACATAAGTCTGATTGATATCGCTGCTAAGGTGTTTGTTACTATTCTCCTGAACCGCTTCGCTGCCGAACGCCACGTGCGAACAAGGCCAAATCAAGCAGGATTTCGACCCGGAAGAAGCTGTATTGATCAATTATTCACACTGCGAAGAATTTTTGAAAACACAGGGACAATTTCCAACAGCCGACGGTTGCTTGTTTCATCGACTTCCGAGCGGCATTCGATTCAGTTGATCGAGGAGCACTCTGGTATCTAATGGAGCTCGACGGAGTTCCGACCAAGCTAATCAACCTGCTCAGGTCATACTACTCCAACACCAAAGCTCGAGTCCGAGTGAACGGTGAAGAGTCTCGCACTTTTGAGGGAACCAGCGGCGTCCGGCAAGGTTGTCCAGCATCCCCCATCCTGTTCAACTTCACAATTGATTGGATTTTGCGGCACGCCCTAACCGAGCACCACGGCGTCCAACTTTCGCCCGATATTCACATAACCGACCTTGAATTCGCCGACGACGTCGTGTTATTAGCTGAAAACTTCCCCGATATGCAACAGGCGCTCGATCAGATAAACCACCTCGCGTCCACTATCGGTTTGGAAATTAACACTTCCAAATCCAAAATGTTTTCGAACACATCCACCAGCAATGATGAAATCTTATACCTGAATGGAGCACCTATTGAAACTGTGCCATCCTTCAGATATCTGGGATCCATAATGCTTCCCAACGGTCAAGCGAAAAACGAGGTGAATGCGCGAATCTCCAACGCCTGGAATGCGTTTCTTCAGCTGAGGAGCGTTCTATGGAGCAAGAGGGAAATCAGTCTCAGCACTAAAATTCGGGTTTACCAAGCCTCCATACGATCCGTTCTCCTGCATGGCTGTGAAACCTGGCCTCTTCGCGCGGAAGATCTGCGCAGACTCGAGGTAGTAGACCATTAGTGCCTCAGGTACATCCTGCATGTTCGTTGGCAGGACAAACTCTCCAACGAAGAAGTGCGTCGTCGTTGCTACAACATCAACCAAATTCCAGTACTGGTCCAGCAACGTCGCCTTCGGTGGTTTGGCCATGTTCTGCGCCGACCAGATGACGATCTGGTCAAATCAGTTCTAAATCCCTCGCCATTACCATCTTGGCGATGTCGCAGGGGTGGACAGCTGAAAACATGGCTTGGTACAGTCAAGGCTGATATGGAGTGCCTGGGGCTACAAACCGTCTACGGACTCCGTCTGTGGAACAAGAATTGGATAACCCTGTCGCAAAACCTTGCATCAGATCGCCGCGCCTGGGCAGCGATGATTCGAGATGTTCATGAAGCCGGCTCATCCTCTCGTAGGAGATAGCCGAAGTAAAGTAAAGTAAGTAAGCATTAGTTAATTGCTTGTTCAGACGTGCTCAACAGATATATTCATAAGATACCATTGCAGAATAAGTACAAGCCTCACTAAAATATTATTAAACAATAACAACCCCCTAATATTCATTCAACGCTACGGAAGTGTCAAAAGGGTTTGATCAATTCAGTCAGCTCTTTACCGTTGAAAGGTGATCACCAAAGTCTGATCACTAAACAAAGATTCGATGCGGCACTGAATAGAACTTATTATGCAGTTAAACTAATTTTCATAGAGAAAACGAGATTTATGTTATCCTGCGAGCCCCCCTAACATCCGAACAGTAGTGTCACCTCCCACTGTGTTTACCAGTTTACATTTGTGTGTGGTCATATGTCCATAGGGAGAACGAATCGACCTGTGCAGGTCAAGACCACATTTCTAAATTGCGTCTTATTGTTTTGTCGGAAATAATGTCGTGATTTGAACGCCGTCAAATCTCGACACTGCTCACTAAGGAGCATCCACAGGGCGAAGCTCATCATAGATTACAAAAGTATTCAACTACAAAAATATGGTAAATAAAATAGTGAGTTTTTATTAGAGAAACGGATATTTTCAATGACTTCAACATTATCTCATTACTAGTATTTGCTATTCAAAGGCGTTTATGTAAACCGTTCTCTCTATATTTTTAGGGTAGCACTAAAAAGCTATGGGTATTCATTCAGCCTTACTTGGGCTCACTGGGCAAATTAGTCTGATCTTTTCATCTATGAATTTGTGCGGTTTTGTAAAGTGCTCAAGTGCTAGCTATTTCTTTCTGTTACAGATATCGTTTTAAGAAATGATGTCTGATTTCATTTTACCCTCTTCGTTAGATAGCTAGAACTCAGTCACCCAGTACTAAACTGTGAGCTACATTTACTTTGTGAAGTCTAATGATACTACGTAGTTGCCCAAAAGTGCATCAGATCAAGTGCAGAGACATACAAAAGTAGACAAAAGAAATCAACAAACGTGTGCAGAATACACACTTATGTATGAATACATTAAGATAAGTGCGAATTTTCAAAATCCAGGTGATTAAAAGGTCATTTCGCACGATCCAGGCCATCTCAACCAGTGGTTCAATCACTGGTTACTAACATATTGACATCTTAATCAACAAGATCGATTTAGTCAACCGCAGTTGTGGTTTGAAACTAGCACATTTGTATCCATATGGTTCGTCAAGAGGCTCATCATCAGGCATTATATATGTATGGTAAGCACTTTGCTGTCGTTGGTTCCATTGAGTTGCACTGGACTTTCAGCAGTAGATAGGGTAGTTATTTCCTACCCTGCTTTGCATTTTTTTCATAAGTCAGGATTTTAAATTTTTTCATTTTTCATTAGTTTTAGGGGCTGCACCAAATGCCGAAAGAGATGATGAGGGTGATATCGTTATGGAGGATGAAACTAAAACTGATTCCAACATTGTGAACTCTTTGTTACCAAATAACAATAAAAGATCGGATGATGATGTATCCAAAGAGGAGGAGAATCTTACTGATGTGTCAAATAGTCCCGTTAATAACCAAGTTAGTCCTTACCCCCCTTCATCACCTGGAATTCAACTGGTTGAACCATCGGAAGGCAGTAGAAGCCCTAATAGTGCGGTAAAACAATTAGCTACAATTAATTCTCAAAGTATTTTATCCGATGCTACGAAATCAATAACGGTAAGCTTATTGAAGCTTGTAAGCGAATTTCAGTTCTTTATCGTCCCGCTACTGCTTGGTGTTTAGACTTATTGTAGACTTTTTCACCTTTGAAATCAAAGATACTTTACTTCTGTTCCTCCCAAGTTGTTTCACTTTATTGGAAAGTAAGCTTTCCTGCACAGTAGACTCATTTGTAGCGAATGAGTTATTCTATAAAAAGCACTATTTTTGAAGAAAAACCAGGAAAAGTAAACTTTTGCGAAATTTTTAAGTTATTTTTTACGTATAACTTTGACCAATTGGCATGTATTGTAACTTTATTGAAGTTGATCCTCCTACTTATTCTATGCCACATGTTTGATGTATATTTGGTTTCACGAATGTTGGAACTTTCGTATTCAAACTGGTGTGCACCAACAGCCTATCCATCCGTTATCTCAGCAAGAATTTTGTGAGTTATTCGCTTCGTTGTCGGATGAAGAACAAAGAGATGAAACGGTAAGGAAATATTTTGATTTCATTTCTGTATGTGTATATATTAGTTTCCTCCTTTTTCAGCAGTTCCAAGTATAGTTATTTAGCGTTTACTTCCTACCTTAAATAAGATGTATTCTTTTCCGTAAGTGTTTAGTAGTTTTGCAGAACCTCCGAAATTAGACAGTTTTTTGGCCAGTTCTTCCACCTAGTGTGTACTGATACTCATTAAGTTAGCACTCTAGCAACTGTCGGCTTGTTACCTTAATTTTTGAAATCTCAGTGAATAAACTCGACTAACTTCTAACTCTGATATGAGCAGTTTTGTTACTAATTCCAGAACATAATTTAATTTTTGAAGCTTCATGTGGTTGTGGGGTTGTAAACGGTCTAGGCGGTGTATATTTGTGTAACTGTAGCTCTAGCTTTTAAATAGGGTAATTTTACTAACTTAATCATTTTATAAAACTATATTTTGAAGTCTCTAAAACCAAAAGTATCTTATTTACATCAGATCTACGAAACTATGATTCATGTGCTTCGGTTCAGCTTGCTGACAGTGTAATTAACCGCCACTGATTAGGACGAGCTGTTTGATGGAACCTTAAAGGATGGTTGATAAATACACAGGTTTCGGCCTCAAACCATTGATATCATTGATGAGATTAATGCCACAAGATTGTTTGTTTAAGACGATAGAAAATACATAATGATTCAAGTGTTTGGGAATTAGTATTGCTGACTCTTGTATTTCACTTACAATGCCGCTCATACTTCGTATGTGGGTGCCTGTAAGGAATGGTCATATAATCGCATTAATTGCAACGTGGTCTGATTGCAGTCCCTCTCTGTTTGCTTGTGTTAAGATATCTAATGCAGTGTGATAAGTTCATCAGTCTCATGAAACAGTTGGCATAATTTAATTTAATAACATTGAAAAGAGACAGTGTCAGTCATCTAGAACATATACGTAGTATTAGAAGGATATTGTCATCTATGAAATCCTTTAACCTGTTTAGTCATTCTATCATCATAGTAAACTGTACTTTTGTTGCCTTGTTCTGATGGCGCTGTCGTGTAATCTCTTAACGCAAAACACAGTAGTTCATCATTTCCACTCAGCCGTTAGTCACATTCCCTCAAGGTTTTCACCGTGTTTGAGTTCGTTGTTAACTCATAGGCTTAGCATTGTGCATGTTTAAGAGATAATTATAATGTCAGAAGCGTGAATTGAAAACCTCACACAGTTCTCTCGAATGGGAAACTCAAACAATCTGGAATCACCTAACCTCTACTTTTACAGTATCTTACATGTTGTCCTTTACTGCTTTCACTTAGTCTTTCCTGGGCTACTGGAAAAAGTCTATGTCATTTTTAGAAGGGTATTAAAGGTTGTCAGTATGGCAAGTGGTGTGCAACTTAGTCAGATTGTTACTACATTAGTCAATAGACATCTCAACTCATGTGAGAAATGGTCCAAATCCATATTGTTTGACCCGCAACAACCCCTCTATTTTCAACTCTCCTTGCATCTCATTGGAGAGGAATAGAAATCATTATAAAAGATTATATACTGGTACAACTAAGTATAAAAACTCAACGAAAACATACCTGACCCCCGTCCAATGTGATAGAGATAATGTCAAACAAAATCATTGGCTCTTTTATCCTCTCCTATTTGTAATTTATGGTGACACTATTTCAACTAACTTATCATTTTAGATATTAACACTATTATCATTATTTTACACTTTTTGTACATTTTTGACTTTAAACAATTGGTTCCCTTTATAAATTTCGATAGAGAAAGGAAGACGAAATTTGCAGTATAAAATGATATCATTCTATTCCACAGGTTCTCATCAGCTGCAGACTACCTGAAATTACAATGGTTATATAAATGATAATAACATACTTTAATGTTTGAGTAGTAGTAGAGAAGAGATAAAATTGACGCATCCAAAAAAGAATGAAAGCATTACAATTTTTAGTTTAAGTTATCATCATCAATTTATACACTTTTAAAGTTGAAAAGAGGGGGGAGGGGTAAGACAGAAAACAGAAAAATTGATTAACAGAAACAGTGTTAGCTTGTAGGTTCACATAGCAACTCCAAAAAACAAAGGTGGTTACAGTTTATGAGATTAAGATTTGTTCAGTGAGTTGAGATCACTGAATTAGATGACTAATTATTGTAATCAAAATCAAAATTCAGTTACCAAGGGAGTGAGAGGTTAATCACACTCTCTTTCTGTATGCATAAGTCTGGTTTAAATCGTTTGATTGCGATCGCTTCGGCAAATCGTAGTAAATTTGCTGTCCTTTGTCTATTTAATATTTTGAAGGACTTAGAAATCTCTACGAGATGTCCGGTATCAACAATATGTCTGGTAATTGCACTCTGAGAATATTTGCTTCCTTTCAGGCATAGGTTTCTTGGAATATGTTCAGAAAACCGGATAGAAGCCCTTCTTTCTGTCCTTCCAATGTACTTGCTCCCGCAAGTGCACGTAAATTCATAAACGCAGTTGGAGGTGACATCAGCAGGGTATTTATCCAGTTTTGAGTGGATTATAGAAGGAGTGGTGCTGTATACTGTTATGAGTTTTGCTGCCGGGAAGCTTCTATTTATTGCTCCTTTCAGTCTTCTGTCAATCTTTTGTGACACTGCATCTCCTTTGAATGGGAGACAAATAAACACTTTTTTTCTTTTCTACAGTTGGATGCTTTTCCTTCTTATCTTTTTCTCTGCTATACTTCTGTATAAATCCCTTAGGGTATCCATTTTCCCTCAGGCATTTCTCGACGAAATCTAGTTCTTCTTCGACCTTGTTTGGTGAACATAGCTTCCTGGCTCTGTCGTACAAAGTCCTCACTAATCCACGTTTATAGCTTATGGGACAAAAGCTGTTATAGTGAAGATATTGTCCAGTTCAGGTTTCTTTTCTATAAATGGACTTTTCGATCATACCTTCGTTTGTTCTTTTTACATTTAGATCCAGGAAATTGAACTCATTTTTATGTTCATATTCCATAGTGAATTTGATATTTGGATGGATCTCATTTAGGCGATCATATAATGCCGATGCGTGATCCATGTCGTTGCAAACAACAAATGTGTCATCAACATATCGGCGATAGTAGGTTGTTCCATTGATAGCAGAACTTAGTTGTGTCTGTTAAAGGTATCCCATGAAGATATCAGCCAGGATAGGTCCCAGAGGTGAACCCATCGCGACCCTATCAATTTGTCGGTAGAGTTAATTGTTGAATTTGAATTGTATATCTCTTGTGCAGAGCAGCAGTAGTCGCTTCATCTGTTTCCGGTAATGGTAGTAGATCCATTTGTTTATAAATGATATCAATCGTTTCCATCAGTGGTACGTTTGTGAACAAGGAGGTCACATCATACGATACCATGAGTTTGTCTGATATGTCAATATTGTCAACTTCCTTGGAAAATTGGTAGCTATCCTTCAGGCTATGGGTTGCAAATTTAATTCGAAGTGGCTCTATAGAATCAGCTAACCACCGAGCTAACTTGTGGCATGGTGAGTCAATCATTGACAAGATTGGTCTTAAAGGCACATTTGCTTTATGGATTTTTGGTAGGCCGTACATTGACGACAGGCATCCACTTTTTGACTTCAGTTTATTGTATGTTTCGCTGTTGATTAGTTTCTTCATTAGAAGTTCTTTGAGACATTTATTTACTCTAGTTTCAAACGACGTTGTGGCATCTCTTTTGTTGTCTACTTGGAATTTCTCTTGGCCGCTTAGAATTGTCATCATTTTATGAATATAAATTCCAAGTAGACAACAAAAGAGATGCCACAACGTCGTTTGAAACTAGAGTAAATAAATGTTTCAAAGAACTTCTAATGAAGAAACTAATCAACAGCGAAACATACAATAAACTGAAGTCAAAAAGTGGATGCCTGTCGTCAATGTACGGCCTACCAAAAATCCATAAAGCAAATGTGCCTTTAAGACCAATCTTGTCAATGATTGACTCACCATGCCACAAGTTAGCTCGGTGGTTAGCTGATTCTATAGAGCCACTTCGAATTAAATTTGCAACCCATAGCCTGAAGGATAGCTACCAATTTTCCAAGGAAGTTGACAATATTGACATATCAGACAAACTCATGGTATCGTATGATGTGACCTCCTTGTTCACAAACGTACCACTGATGGAAACGATTGATATCATTTATAAACAAATGGATCTACTACCATTACCGGAAACAGATGAAGCGACTACTGCTGCTCTGCACAAGAGATATACAATTCAAATTCAACAATTAACTCTACCGACAAATTGATAGGGTCGCGATGGGTTCACCTCTGGGACCTATCCTGGCTGATATCTTCATGGGATACCTTTAACAGACACAACTAAGTTCTGCTATCAATGGAACAACCTACTATCGCCGATATGTTGATGACACATTTGTTGTTTGCAACGACATGGATCACGCATCGGCATTATATGATCGCCTAAATGAGATCCATCCAAATATCAAATTCACCATGGAATATGAACATAAAAATGAGTTCAATTTCCTGGATCTAAATGTAAAAAGAACAAACGAAGGTATGATCGAAAAGTCCATTTATAGAAAAGAAACCTGGACTGGACAATATCTTCACTATAACAGCTTTTGTCCCATAAGCTATAAACGTGGATTAGTGAGGACTTTGTACGACAGAGCCAGGAAGCTATGTTCACCAAACAAGGTCGAAGAAGAACTAGATTTCGTCGAGAAATGCCTGAGGGAAAATGGATACCCTAAGGGATTTATACAGAAGTATAGCAGAGAAAAAGATAAGAAAGAAAAGCATCCAACTGTAGAAAAGAAAAAAAGTGTTTATTTGTCTCCCATTCAAAGGAGATGCAGTGTCACAAAAGATTGACAGAAGACTGAAAGGAGCAATAAATAGAAGCTTCCCGGCAGCAAAACTCATAACAGTATACAGCACCACTCCTTCTATAATCCACTCAAAACTGGATAAATACCCTGCTCATGTCACCTCCAACTGCGTTTATGAATTTACGTGCACTTGCGGGAGCAAGTACATTGGAAGGACAGAAAGAAGGGCTTCTATCCGGTTTTCTGAACATATTCCAAGAAACCTATGCCTGAAAGGAAGCAAATATTCTCAGAGTGCAATTACCAGACATATTGTTGATACCGGACATCTCGTAAAGATTTCTAAGTCCTTCAAAATATTAAATAGACAAAAGACAGCAAATTTACTACGATTTGCCGAAGCGATCGCAATCAAACGATTTAAACCAGACTTATGCATACAGAAAGAGAGTGTGATTAACCTCTCACTCCCTTGGTAACTGAATTTTGATTTTGATTACAATAATTAGTCATCTAATTCAGTGATCTCAACTCACTGAACAAATCTTAATCTCATAAACTGTAACCACCTTTGTTTTTTGGAGTTGCTATGTGAACCTACAAGCTAACACTGTTTCTGTTAATCAATTTTTCTGTTTTCTGTCTTACCCCTCTCCCCCTCTTTTCAACTTTAAAAGTGTATAAATTGATGATGATAACTTAAAGTAAAAATTGTAATGCTTTCATTCTTTTTTGGATGCGTCAATTTTATCTCTTCTCTACTACTGCTCAAACATTAAAGTATGTTATTATCATTTATATAACCATTGTAATTTCAGGTAGTCTGCAGCTGATGAGAACCAGTGGAATAGAATGATATCATTTTATACTGCAAATTTCGTCTTCCTTTCTTTATCGAAATTTATAAAGGGAACCAATTGTTTAAAGTCAAAAATGTACAAAAAGTGTAAAATAATGATAATAGTGTTAATATCTAAAATGATAAGTTAGTTGAAATAGTGTCACCATAAATTACAAATAGGAGAGGATAAAAGAGCCAATGATTTTGTTTGACATTATCTCTATCACATTGGACGGGGGTCAGGTATGTTTTCGTTGAGTTTTTATACTTAGTTGTACCAGTATATAATCTTTTATAATGATATCTATTCCTCTCCAATGAGATGCAAGGAGAGTTGAAAATAGAGGGGTTGTTGCGGGTCAAACAATATGGATTTGGACCATTTCTCACATGAGTTGAGATGTCTATTGACTAATGTAGTAACAATCTGACTAAGTTGCACACCACTTGCCATACTGACAACCTTTAATACCCTTCTAAAAATGACATAGACTTTTTCCAGTAGCCCAGGAAAGACTAAGTGAAAGCAGTAAAGGACAACATGTAAGATACTGTAAAAGTAGAGGTTAAGTGATTCCAGATTGTTTGAGTTTCCTATTGGAGAGAACTGTGTGAGGTTTTCAATTCACACTTCTGACATTATAATTATCTCTTAAAGATGCTCAGGAGTATGTTCCACCCTGTTTTTGTGAAATTTTTTTATTCATATTGTAGGCAGGTGAACGGAATATGCGAAATAAAAACTGATGTTATCTGTTCTGCGTTTATTGCTCTTGCTTTGTTTAACAAGTGTAGGTTTTATGGTAATGAAAAATAGCCCGTGTGATGACATGGGGATGTCATGTTTTCTGTTAACCGGTGAAATCTCATTACAAATTGGTTTTTTATCATTGATGAATTTCATTACATATTTCTAGGCTCGTTTTATCACTCGCACATTAACCGAAGCTCTGCTTGTTGTTACAACTGAACTGATCGACGACGTAGCACATGAGGCACTAACTTTGGAAGCTATTTCAGGCAAACCCGATAACAGAGCGCGGAAGAAAGACTCATCAACCGATGATTCGCCGTATCCTCTTTTAGGTGAGTTAACAGTACCCATTAGTGACTCATGTGTTATGTGCTTTATAACTGACTTCTTGTCGTTTAGTGTGCAGAAGTTTGAATTCAAATAAACCTGGAAAGATATCATTTTATTTATTGTCATTCAAACATGTATACCATTACTGTTCTTTTTCACTTTCGCTATTTCAAATGAAGTTATCAGGTACTTGATAAAGTGAACTACGATTCACGCGACTTCTGTTATAAAAATTGTTTGCGCGTTATCAGTCTATTTGGTTCTTTGTCATGTGTTTGAATCGCAGCTGTTTCAAGGAAAATGCTCTCAAACATTGACCTATTTTAGCTATATAAGTAATATATTTACTAACTGTAATTGAATTCTTATATGTATTATCAGGTTTTTGTAACTACTGCTCACATGATACCGAACCGCTGGACCAACGGAGATAAACCGTTTTATCTAAATTTTCACTACGGTTTATCTCTTTAGCTTAGATGCTGGATTCAGAAACTAGTGGTATTTGTTGTGTAATACATGAAGTACAGAGGTGAATAAAATAGTATACCCGGTAGGATTTTTTTAGTAGTTATTTACTCAAAATTGTCCCAGGTAGATTCGAAGAACTTCCGCAACTGTGGACGTACAAATGCTTTGTGTAACGCTGTTCAAGATTTTCAACTTACATTATGTGTGCATATTTATATGGTTGTATCGAGATATTATGGTGTTTGTTTCCTGATTCTTGTCAATCTGAAGCTCTTGCTGAGATCTTTAACTATGAAAGTGTTGAAAACTGACTCACTCATGTTTAAAGTTATGATAAATAGGATATTTTTACCAGACATGCCTTACACTACCATTTTAGTTTGATTTTCGTGTAGATCTACTATTGAATATTCATTATTTCCATCTATCAGGAGTAGAGCTGTCATCATTTAAAAAGCTGGTTGTTTCAGACTATGTAGGATGTGATCTTCCTGGTGCAGTTCAAATTCTTGTTTAATGCATTGGTCCAGTGATGTTAAACGACAAGAAATTCAACAGTTGCATCAGCTAATAAGAGATGGTGCGATAACCCAGTGGAGATGCCATCCCTCCTTGATGACAAGTCCCGATTGGGAGAGAACGTACGTTCGCAATGCCAGCCATCACGAGTCGAATAACATCCAAGTGTGAAGCGTTGAATAAATTGTCTGCTTCATTCATTATGGAGTAGGCAGAGGCTAATAAACTTGTTAATAAAATCACGTGGCAGATAAAAATAATTCCTTTCGTCACAATTGTGTCTCTAGGATATACGTAGAAGGACATGGAAACTAGACACAACATAGTTATGGGACTTTTTGGTGATTTGTTCTCTGAACTGGATGGTTCGCTTCCAAGTTTTCATGTCGTCCGTTTGCACATCTTCAGTGCTAACTTCGGTGTGGCAATAAAAGCTTCTGAATTCAACTATCCACAGCATATAGACTATACAAGTGGCAGTGATAACGTCGAAATTAGACGTGAATTGTTACACCTGAAAAATAAATTTGTGAATCGTCGAGTAGTGATTCAATTAAGTGGTGATACGACTCACAATTATATCATTCTGTATCATATTTGAAGTCTCAATATTTCCTCTTAGTTCCTTGTCGAATCATTTTCTTCAACCTTCAGATTCGTACTTTGCAGTTTTATTCTACATGTTCACCTTTTTGTGTGCTTAAAATGGGGTAGCATGATGTGGTTGGCTCAGTTCAGATATTTCTTTCTACACCGTCTAGTCTTATTATATTTTCGAGGCAGACTGAGTTCTCATAAATGCTACTATTTAGTTTGCATCTAGTTGTTAGTTTAAGCCTTCGAAAGTATTGAGAAGTCTACATGCCATTCTATGGTGTGGGCTACTCGTAACAATATACACAAGTAACATTTATGACATGTCTTGAAAAGACAATCATAATTTATTTTCGACGGTAAAATAGCTCGAGAAAATAAAAAATAAGTGACTAAAGCAACAGCAAATGAAGCGTAGACTATAGATTGAACAAAATGGACTGAATATTAAGTTTAGTATTTTATCAAAGGTAATTGTAATTTGTTCAAATAAACATTGTATCTGTTCTCACCAGTTTTGTTTCTGTAGCTGAAGCTAAAATACTTAGATTATCTTTTCCAGTGTATGCATTTTGGCCGGTGGTTAGTCGCTAATGAAAGGTAGTTATTTCGTTAGAGCGTACAGTATACTTACTGAAACCATGAGGTTATCATTACTATAATTACTTTTCAAAGTTTGATTTTGTATCGAAATTTCAGTAACTATCATTCCGTTATTACTTTTTGATAGGCTTAGTCTCATACAATACTGAAAGTGAGTCAGATTCTGATCAGGAAATGTTGGGTGGCAGGTCACGCCCAGATTCTTTACCAGGTACTCTACCAGTTGATGATGTAAGACGTGGTTCTACATCACAAAATTGTGGTAATAATGAAGATGATCAAAGTAAGTTCCTGTTTTTTTGGTTTGATTATTTATGCATAATACGGTCAAGCTTTCAGAAGTCCTCGTTGGATCTTTCAAGTAGCTGCCATGTTGTTCAGAATCTCAGACATCGTGACGTCTTTTGTAAACCATGTTTACCGCCACATTTCTAACTGTTCTAGTAAACGGTAATATACTGTCTTGCGTTTGCTCTAATACAGTGTTAGGTGGCTAGTTCTGTTGACATTTTGTCTATTCTTACCAGCTGTTCAATGTGAGGGGTGACATTCCTTTGATTTCTTGTGGTAATTACACTAGTCTGATCAGTATTTAAATCTTTCCGAAACGGGTAATGACGTTTCGCCCGTGGATTTGAAGTCGTTTACTGATGAAGTTCCTGAAGTCAATTTTGTTAGCCGTAAGTTTTGAAGCTCTCATTTAATAGGGTGGGTATACGCAAACGTTATGTTCTGTGCTAGGTAAACAGTATTTTTTGTATTTCCTTCGCAAAGTGTGTGTGTAAAAGGGCTGTTTTAGTATGGAGACTATTACTTTGCTTTGTCGTTATCAGTATGCGCCTGTTCACATTCAATCTGTTGATTTTCCGATTCTCATTTAATACTAACATTGTTTTATATCAAAATTACCTTTTCACTGTTCTACAGAATACGTTTCTGAATATTTTTCTGTTACATATATAATGCTGTCAGCCTCTAAGTATTACTTCATTTTACAGTTTTTATCTTTCAAAAGTTCGATTTCATTGCTGATTGTGGTGAAATTTGTATTGAATTTCGAGTCAACCGTGTAGATTTTTTTCTTTGCAGAATTTTCCACTACTGAGCATGTGTTTTGTGTATCGTTAACTAAGTGTTCTTTAAAGCAGTATCAGTTCGTTAATAGCACTAATAACCCATTTTCTGTCTATGTAATTTTTTGTATATGTCTAAGCTGTAAAAAGTTTGTGCACTAGGATATAAAAATTGCTGCTTACGTTGCTTTAGGTGTCTGTCTTATTCGAGAATTTTGTCGATTTCTGTCTTTGTTGAACAACATACCCATACAAAATAAACGGCTAGATGCTCTCTATTCAGTGGATTGTAGTTTTTCTATGTATCAATTGATAGTCATTTCTTATTATGTTAGCTACTAGTGTGATAAAGATTGACTAATCGCCAAAAGAAATCGAAATCACAGCATTGTAAGTGTCACCTGATACTTTCAGCGTTTGGATTTCTCATTAACTTCAGAATTATTCGATGCATTTTGAGTGATTATTGCTGAAAAATGTAATTAAGAGTAGAATACTAGTATTGAAGGAATCTTAGAACACTATTTAAGCAAGCAAATACGCATTGAATTCTCATTAGGTTTTACACTTACATCATAAAATATCAGTCATAAACATTTGAAACAATGGGGATCAATAGAATCAAATATCACCAAGCAGAATGTAAGTAGAATCATAATAAACTGTGAAACTCAGATTAAAATATAACTATAGCACTGTTAACTTCATTATCAATCTCATACTGTGCTATAGTGGCATACTTTAGTCTTCATTTCACAATCTGACATTATTTAAACAGTTAGTATACTCCTTTAAACCGAGATCTCATTTCCATTTTTGATTTTGACTCATGCCCAAGTGCTTGCAGAGTAGCACTAATCAGTGTATGAGTGTAGTAACCATTTTTCTTCTTTTTGCATTTAAATTTTCTTTGGCCTTTGTTTCATTTTACATAGATTAGTTTAGGATTTGGACAGCGTTTAGATGGTTCATATGTCGAGGTGTTCCCGAAGTGAACTTCATGCTCAATAGAGTACCCACATAGTGTTGTAGTTTTTACTAGGATTATTAGTTTTAGGCATCAAATTGAACGAGTTCACCTCACCCAGAAATAACCTTATTTGACGCACTAGATAAGATTTTCTCATTCTAATCACGACTTCTCACATGTACCTGCTGCAAAACGTCAGATGACTTCGCTAATAAAATCTCATCTATATCTCCTGTTGAATCCCTTTGTCTTGTTTAGCAGTTCCTATGTTTGAACAAAGAAAGAACTTTGCACCAAAATTCTCAAATACTTCAGTTATTGATCAATAGAGGTGAAGGACTTTAATACCACATGGTTAAATTGCTTAATGGAAAAAAAGAAGACGCAGTTAGTGTTTAAAATCAACAACGCACACAAGGATTCAATAATTTAGTTGAACAGTAGACGAAAAATAATCGAGATTATAAGTAAAGAGAACTTAAGGGTATTGAGCGATGTTGACGAAACCAGATATAATTACAGTGTGTATAACATGGTGAGGCGAGAATAGCAACAGTCCCCTTCTGACTGCATAAATTCGGTTTTAGTTGCTAAATGGTAATGGCTACAGCGAAGCCTAACAATCTGGCACTCTCCTAAACTTTACTGAAAGATTGTAACATGTTAATTTCATGGGCCCAAATCCTTTCTATTGGTCCCATGTATGTGTTTTGGGACAAAGTAAGTAAAATAAATGGGGGACTAATCAACCTTGGTAAACGATTTATTATGTGGATTGCGACTAACTTGACAGCTGATAAATTGGCTTGAGAGCAGCATTTATTACGTATTTAATTCTTTCAGATTCTTCATCACTCTTTGAGTCCGAGCCTTAGGAAGATCCAGAAAGCGATATTTTTTAATTTTTAGTGAATTCACGTGTCTTGGTAAATAGGCTGCCACATGAGATGTGACAACTTTAACTGCTTTACTTCTGTATTGATTTCTGTGGTTAAACTCAGTCAGTCAGTATTATTTAGGTCAAGTAAGCAGGAGGTATGTTTCATGTGAATACTTATAATGCATGTCGTCAGCATACCCTTTGTAAAATTTAAATTCATCGGTCGCATGTCTGTCCAAGGTATACGATAGGATGGGATCTAATTATTATTCCCTTGGGTTCCTAGTGGAACATACGGTTTCAACTGCACGTCTTCACTTGCTTCTGTCTTCTGCTGTACTTTTCACCTGCATCCATGTTAGTCCATACTGTTTCAACTCCTCTTCACACGATCTCCTCCATGCCACTCTTGAACGCCCAACTCACCACTTCCCTTTCGGGTTCCACTCGAGCGATGGCCTGACGCGCGATGTCACCCAACGGCCTCCCCAACGAGTGTCCATTCCATCTCCACTTTCTCCTGCATATTTGTTGGACGATTGGTTCTTGTTTTATTTGTTCCCATAGTTTCTTGTTGGTGATTCTTTCCGGCCATCTGATCTTCAGTATAGAACGAAGACAGTTGTTGATAAAGGTCTGCAACAGGCTGTTGGAAATATTCTTTGTGAACCGCCAAGTTTCTGATCCGTATAGCAAAACTGACTTGACGTTTGTATTGAAAATCCGAATTTTGTTGTTGATGCTGAGTGACGGAGATTTCCAGATTGGTTTTAATTTGATGAATGTGTTTCTCGCCTTCCCGATTCTCGATATGACATCCTCGTCCGTTCCTCCTGTAGTCGAGACAATGCTCCCTAGATAAGTGAATGAAGTAACCTCTTTCATATTCTTCCCTTTGATGGTGATTGGCGCTGGATGTTGCTGCTGTTGTTGGTTGGTTATTTTGATAACCTCCGTCTTGTCTATGTTCACCTGGAGTCCTGTCTTTGCTGCTTCTTCGACCAGTTTGTCGGATTTCGCTTGTAAGTCTTCGATTTTGTGTGACATCAAACATAAATCATCCACGCGCGAAATCCAGGTCTCCTAGGTTCTTCACGTCGGTCCAGGATATCCCTGTCTTCTCGTTTCCCACTGTCTGATGCATAATCCAGTCCACCACAATTAGGAATATCATTGGTGATAATAAACACCCTTGTCTGACTCCTGTGTTTACTCCAAAAGCCTCGCTGAGTTTTCCGTTGTGGATCAATTGACATGTGCCGTTGTCGTACAGCTGTTGAATAAGGTTGATGAATATTTGGGGTACGCCGTAGTACTCGAGTAGTTTCCAAATTACTTCGCGGTCAGCGCTGTCGAAGGCCTTCTCAAAGTCTATAAAGTTGAGGTAGAGGTTTGATTGCTATTCCTCTTCTTTCTTCCTAAAACCGTCGAACATGTTTCGTTGGAAATCACCTTCAAAGAGTTGCAAAGGTCTTCCACGCATGATTCCTTAGTGATGCCACGTAGTGTTTCCTGCTTTGCTCTGACAGTTGAGGTGAAAGTGTCCTTCAGTTTTTGAGTGTTGAACTTGCACTGTGGCCTATCCCCAGCTGTCCTCGAGGTTTTTAGCTTCACCTTGAAAGTCCCTTGTACTAGATAGCGGTCTAGTAGGCTCCATCTCCACTTCCTTGAGATTGAAATGAAGTCCATCTCGTTTTTGGTGTGTCCATCTGGTGAAATCCATGTCTCCTTGTGTTTGAACACACTGCCACCAAATCGCTGAAGGCGCAGAAGTCTGAAAAGAGTTCACCATTGTCGTTCATTTCACCGAGGGCCTCACGACCCATGGTGAGTTCTCTTCCTATATTGTCTCCTCCCAGTTTCGCATTCATATCACCTATCAGGATTCTGATATCGCTCTTTGGGACGTTGTCCATTACTGCTTGTAGTTGTCTATCTGGGATCTAATGGATTTTATCAGTCTGAGATAGCACATTGAACAGCACAAAAGTAGGTATTTCAATTCCCCTTCAGTGAAAGAAGTCGGTCGGGATGTTTACACAACTATATTTTGCCCCGCAGGGATATTTGTAAATAGTGTGGATTCATCGAACAACACCATGAATTTGTTGGTATATTTACAGCTTTTCACGAATGAAATTGATATATTACAATCATTTAGGATATTCAAGGTTCAAGACAGTGCCAGGTATCATTGAAGGTTTGTCACAGGATTTTAACCTTTAATTTTCATATACTTAACCGTTTGTAGTCATAAATTTTACACGAATACAATATGCACGAGAACTTGATTTAGGAGTAATTTTTGACAACAGGAAGAGTTGTCCATTGGGCTTAAAAGGATGAGCGCAGCAAACTCAGATATTTAGGCTACCTTTTAATAAAACAATTACTTTGATTTTGTCGGATGACTCTGATTTGAAACTAAAAAAATGAAGAAAGTGAGAATAAATTACAGAAAAAGTATGCATCTGATTTCCGGTCTTTTGGAATTCTTCGTAATTTGTTTTATATTCCAGATGATAAAACTGTAATGGGGAGTTCGAAAGTTGGATGTGAAAAACGACAGAAAAAACATGTTCATTCACCTAATTCACATCAAAAATCTCCGAAACGTCATGAAAAGGATAGGAATGATAGTGTCACAGCTTCGCGATCTCACCCTGAACGTTCGCGTAAAAGAAAAACGTCTTCACGACATTCTCATCGTACTCGTAGGAGTGAGTCTAATGATTCGTCAATACCTTCTGCCAAATCTTGCTCAAACTCCAACCATTCAAGCAGTAGAACATCTTCACATGGATCTAGTCGACATTCGTGTAGTCGAAGTGACTATGTTCGGTCACAAAAGTCACCTAAGAAATCACATCATTCGAAACATTCTCATCACAGAAGCCATCATTAGATTTTTCGAAACCGCTTTGTTGTTCGATAAAAAAATGTTCATAGGTGAGGTTTCAGATAGGTAATTTCATCATGCGGTAAGTGAGTCATTTTTATGAGCATTTTGTGCATTATACATCACTTGTAGTTTTTACTAATTCACAATATTACACCAAAAAGATGAATTACTGTTATTATCCGTTCTTGTTACTTTATAAAATTTGTTGTGTTTTGAGATGTACACTTATGTTGGGAAGAGGAATTAGGAATAGTATATATATGCTGATATTGGAGATGTAGATAGATCCGGTGCATAGCATGGTTTTTTAGTACAGTATTTTCATCATCAAATGCTTCATTCGGTATACCGTCACTTTTCACTACATTGTCAATTTATGCAGTCTTGAAGCATGGTACATGGAACGAATGTAACATGTGATACTTCCTCTGTTATCCCGCCATGACTTGTTTTCCTTCATTCTATACCATTTGGAACTGTTTTTCCTTTCGACTTTTTTATTTTACATATCCTATTACTACTGGAAATTCATCTCACTATAGTCTGTCAAGAAGAGCAGTGCCCGTACGCGGCCTAATCTCCCCCTTACATTCAAACTTCTCATTGTTGCTATCTAGAATTCAGTAATGAAATAGAAATATACCCATATCATATCATTTTAAGTTCGTAAGTTGTCCTTTATGTCTTTTCGAAAGTTTTACCTATTCCTTTATCTTTACTTTCAGGTATGCCCATCTCCTCGTTCACGTAACCATCAAAATACTAATATAATATCACTTTTCGTTTCAGTTCATTCATTTGTACAGAAAATTCATTTTTTTCATTTAAAGATAATATACAATTACCTTTCAAGTTTAACTTCTTATTGATTGAGGAGCTCCAATACCTCATCTAAATCGAATTTAATAGTTTTCAATACCGAAATAAACAGTTGAATGAGCAAATGATTTATCATGTTGGTGTCTTGTATACGAACGTCACAATCCAACTTCAACCGTACCTATCAAATGATTTTCTCTACTAATTAATTTAAAATTATCGGTCATATAATCCTAAACTAAATAGGAGGAACGATTTTTTTTGTGAATTCTACTTCTGTTCACAACTGTGCATCTGCTTGCAAATGTAGCTGCTACTAATTAAGTGATTCACTGGTAAAGACTTATGTGTTTAAGGAAGTTGAGGTAAAGGGAGAGAGCATCTCGAATAAACATTCATCACAAATTGCGTCTCTACTGATGGTTTCTAAATAGAGTATGCGCTGAATACTGAGAGGCAATTACGGTGAAACTAGGCAGGAGAGTACTTTGTATCCGTAGATGGAAAGGCCTACGTGGACGGTCGAAATATAAGTTGCAGGTAGTGTTAAAAATACTATATATCTGATATTCACATAATACACAATGCAGAACAGGTTTTTATAATAGTTTATGCAAGCTCGTTACAAAGACAAAAATATCACTTGAGCACATCAAATTCATCTTCTTCAAATGCTTTACGGGCACGTCGCAGTTCTTCACTGATAAGCAGCAACTCCTTGACGCGAGAGAACTTTTTCGAATCGCGTCGGACAAGGTATGTGACATCTTCGACTGAGATTTTCCCCGGTCGACCAACTTTCAAAGCCTTTTTGGTCTACAGTTAACAAAAAAAAATTATAAATACTTTGATGAAGTCTAGAACGATGTGTTGTTATTAGACATTGGGTAAAGGAGTTCGTTGAATCCTGATAAGTAAATAGAACCTTGAATTCCAAAACAAAAACGGGAGACCATTAACTTAATTTTACCAACTTTCATTTGGGAAAGGGGAATTAAAATGAATCAATTTCACTATGTGAATTTGTAAACTCGTCTTACTTGATATTGTCAAATATGGTATGGATGTGTTCGAAAACAAACAAAGCTATAGCATCAGTGAGTGTGTCATGTACACACAGTTTCCTCAGATAGAGTTCAGGGACTGCCATGTGTTGAAGTATCGAGATAATGGGAGCATTTAAAACTTCACCAACTATGTTTAAACTTGAGTGGGTAGTATATGAATATCACGACATAGGAAAGACAGGTATTAACCAAGTTATAATTTGTTGTTATCATTCAATATCCACCTGGCCTGAATGTCTAACTTTGCTCATGCAAACCTGTTACCAAATAACTTTTCCCAGGAAACGAATATTGACACTTACGTGGTGGGAAGTAATCCGAAAGAATTGGCAGACTACAGGTTCATAATCACACAACCTTCACAGCTTATACTGAAGGTATATGGTCGAGCAGCCATGCTGTCGTGTTACCTCTGATTTTCCCTGCTGGATATCTAGTAAACCAAACACATTGTGGTCTGAATAACATCAACCGTAAAATATATTTATCATAATTACTCCGATTCGCTTTTCTAACCGTCTTCTAATCCATATTTAGTTTGAAGGACAGTGAATGCGTATTTCCTTCTCTTCTTCCCGAACATGCTTCCTTTATAATATGACCCAGACGACAGATGGAAATCAAGAATATTTTATGGTTGATTATTTAGTGTTGAAAGTCTTAGCAGCAGAGAATAACACTCTACATGTGCAGTGAACACGGTTATTCATACTAGTCGCAGAAACAAAAATAAGCACTGAAATTTTAATGGTTTTTTAGTAGCTAAAACCTTACCATTTCTAGAATATGTCGAACTGCAATATCTTCGACTAAAGACACAGTTTCAGGTAGTGGGTTCTCATCGTCACCAAAAGCGTACAGCATTGAACGTACTGTTGGGAAATTTTTTGAAAAAGTAAGCATTAACTAAATTGTATTCTTTTTACTTTCACGAGTGAACATTCGTTTTTTTCCACGGTCGTACGTTGCATCTTGTTCTTCTTCATCTTCTAGAAGCTAAAAACAGAGTACATTTTAGTTCCAACGAATTGAAGACTTAGAAAAGTCATTTTGATGTTACGTCTGAAAAACTTATGGCGACTGTCCTGTTCAGAGGTGTTCAAATTCCTATTAAATACACCTCACCATAATTACGTAATTATTATTTATTTAGTGATTATTGAGTACATTAAAAAGTCATCGTAAGAACTAAACTGATGTTAAGTATCAAGTTTCCAACCTTTGTCGAACACTGCTGAGTGATATTTCTAAACACACTCTAAATAAATCAACTGACTACTTGTTACCGTAATGACTTAAATATATTTTTTCTAAAGTCTTGCAGGTGTAAGCAGCAATTCCAAGGCATTCAGAACGTCAAAGCTGTTTTAGGCAAAGGCGCCAATGTATAGTGTTGAGCCCATAACTGGTTAATACAGCAAACCACCTTGTAATAGTTTCGGTGACTCTGTAGTTGGCAGTCAAAGTTTTAAATCATCGAGTAACATGAGTTAGTATTTGAAATGTTACAATATCACATATAGTACATAAAAGAATAAACAACCAGATTGTATACATATAAATAAAGCTTCGAAACAAAAAAAAACTTATTCTACACAACGATGAGATAAACGGTAATTGAATTCAGTAACTAACACTTGCAGTGAACTCTAGATCACCCATTTACCTGCAAAACAAGCAAAAGACATGAAATTAGATAACATCAATATGCAACAAATTGAGTACAGTATTATTACATTAGTTGTTACTAACTGCGTTTAAATGCGTAAAATGATATTCGTGAAACTTCGTCTAACCAAAATTGCGTTAATAAAGAGATCAAAATTATTACGGGAATATTCGCAATATACTCCAGTGCAGCAAAGACATTGTTATGTAATGAGTTGGTTTTAGAGCTTGTTTTCTTTGGTGTTTAGTAGTCTCAAGATCTATGAATCTTTCTGTTTTGAAGGTATTTGGTGTCCAAATTTCCCTTGAAACTTCATAGAAGAAATTGGCCCTGGGTAGCTGCTTTAATTTATTACAGTAGTTGTCGTTCTAGTTCCTTACTTTACTCCAGTGAACAAAAGTTCGCAAACAAAATTGCAAAGTTTCCAAGTATTCGCAAATATACTTAGAAACAGCTAGGCAAAGTATCAAGCAGGTCACGTAATGACATATCAAAATGAAAATAGGATAGCGGGTAGTTAGAATTAGCTGGTGGATAAGATCACTTCAATTTACTATTCAACTGATATTGCTGGAGTGCTTAAAAATTTTTAGCTCTGAAGATGTTGCCGAACTCGATTATAAGACATAGTTGATCGAATGTCAAATCTCGGAGAAAACAAAAACAATTGCAATTTGCCTACTAAGCCTACAACTCTCCTGTTGTTTCCAATAAACACAAGTGAATTAAATGGATTTTACCAATAAGTCATGCAGTTTGCATCACTTCAGAGATTACTATGCAATTTGTCTCGTTTGGCGGTGAATAACAAAAAATTTCCTGAAACTTACTATTCAGTTTTAATAATTATTATAAAGCACAACAAACGGCAGGTCGTGCTGCTTATCTAACAGAAATTGCGCATCCCCTAATTTACTACGAATCGGCAAAAAAGACAAAATTATTTGGGCAGTACATACTATTCAACTGTAGCTTGAGTGTCAGTGGTAAAATTACTGATTTCAACGTGGCGGAATACTGATCCAAACCTAAAAAGGAGTAGATGCATAACCACAAACTATTGTAACAGTACACACAATTTCAATGATAACCAAATACAAGTTGAAATATTTAGAAAACTTCAAGACTTCTGAATAACATTTTATTTCAGACTTTAATTTACACTAAATCACACATGAGCTAGAATTACATACGAAATCCTTTCAAAGGTATTAATCTCAGGTCAGTTCACATGTAATGTATGGTTAAGAACAGGAGTACAATGCATGGATTAGGATGGATATGTGCGGGAAGATTTCTGACATAATGAATTCGTAAAGAAATCAAATTTCGTGCTGCAACACTAAAAAGCACCAGTTGCGAATATGCGACATGCGCAGACAACCATAAATATTTTTTTAAATCAGTTCGTATGATAATTATGAGAAGTAAACGGTAGAGTTTACCTAGTCACAGGCATTAGTGTCATGGTATAATCACGAAGATAAAAAACACTTATTTTTATATCTGTAATTAGATTAGAAAGTTATGGAAAGATGTCCAAGAGAACGAAGAAAGAATGGGATTAGAGATGAAAACCAACTACTAGGACTGCAATAATGCTGATATTGAAAACAAGCGGAAACAATCATAAAAATAATACTAATAGTTTCAGCTGAATTTAAACTTTGGAAATACAAAACAGACGGATGCTAAAATAAAAAGAAGTTCAACTTATTAACCGGTAAAAAGCAAACAACATTTATTGTTCAGAATCACAAATGAAGAAACAACACAGGGCATTCAATCCTAGAATAGATAGATAGCAAAGGCACGGAAGTATCTGCAAGAAAATATCAATACGAGGCATCCTTACAAAGGGAATGCAGCGGAAAATGCCAGAAGATTTTGTGTTAGATAGCACAGTTTACTCATGATTTCAGGTACCTAGAAAAAAAAATTTCGAGAAAATGATTTTGTAAAATAAAAAAAATGATGAAGCTCAAGTACGATGTAAGTTCCCTAATTCTCAATCGAGTGTGCATATTATAATGTCTAACGATCGTTCAATAACATCCTCGTGACCTATGTTCTAACTTTCAATTGACTATCTCGTAAGTACTTGATAATCCTTATCGAAATTTGGATGTGATTTTGAAACATTTTGCAGTTGTGCAACTTAACAGTATGCAACTCAACCATATAATTGGCATTACGTTGCAACGTACTGAAAATATTATGGAAAACATTACAATGAGGACAAAAGCATTGCTCGACATGTTAGTACCTTATCTAAAACACAGTCATATTTTTCTGAATCACGTAGTCAAAAGAAAATCACGTGAAATATTACTACTCTGCTCTTTGGGATGATTTTACTGAGACTACAGATATGCGTATGGTTTAGTCTGTGACGTTGCAGTGACCAGTAGGTTTTAGTCCCTTTTATTCAAAGGGCCTAATGCAGGTAATTTTTTTTATTTTTTTATTTTTTTATTTACAGCTTGATTCCACACCGTATTTTCAGTACAAGTGTGGAATTTTCAGCATGGATATCGGTAGCCCAAATTCAGGCCGACCATAGATATCGGGTGTGCGCCGGCAGGGGCTCGATCCCCGGACCATGTGCATGGTCAGCGAGAGTCCTAACCACTGTGCCACCGACGCACAAAATTAGCCCCGTGAAGGGCTGCCGAATAATGATTCGATTCTTGGTCGACGGTTCTTACCATGCAACGAATCACAAGAGTAAAACCGTGACGGTGCAAATTTTCTAAAATTTTACGCGTAATACTAACTCACTATTTAACACAGCGCCTAAGTCTTCACGACCTTTAGGTAAACCTGAAGCAAAATAAAATTAAACACTAAGTGTTCTAACTTGTCTACAGTTGCTATAAGAAAATATCACGATTTTGATTGAAATTCCAAATAATTCTCTGACAATTTCGAATTATATTTAATACATACTTAGCTGCCCAGTCGGTCCTGGAACTCGGATTTGAATGAAACGTAGGAGCAGGTCCTCTTGCTGACGTCTTTGAATGGTCGGTTCTATTTCCCGATGAAAATCCTGCTCCCGACATGTTCACATAACTGCGAAAGTGACCAACTTCTTGAGCCACAGTGTTATCGATTCCAGAACTAACAAACTTCTTTTCACCTAAACACAAAGTATAAAGCAGTAGTTTTGTAAGTGGAATACTCTAAAGAGTAATGCAATATAGGATACAGCGTCGTCACCTGACTCCAGGGTATTTTTGACGCTTGAAAAGTATGTCTGTTGCCGAGTAAACTTCCCGAGCTGAACTAGCAAGTACCGTAATTTGTTTGTTTTAAAAAACCTATGCTACAACAGTGTCAATAGCACAATAAATTAGCTGAATTATCATTTGAAAGACTACTCTCTAATGTTCAACACACTAAACAGTTTTCAATGTACTAAATGAACAAATTTTTCATGATATGGCTGGTTTATTAACGTAAAATGTGAGCGATTCACACTAGTTTTCGAGTGGTGATCGATTTTTAATTTCAACCTAATGAGCTGGCTGTGTTCATTTATATTCACAGACTGCTAAGGCGATTGGAATAAGATAACCTTAAATGGTAATGCTAACAAATACCAACCATCAAAGAGTTTACAGTGGGATACGAATCTAGTTCAATCAGCAAGTATGAATGACTGGTTTCTCACATCGCAGTTATAACTCAAAATGAGTCAAATAAAACTCCATTGCTAAACTGGAATATCAGAGCAAAGCATTCCATACAAAGTTGCCGTTAACAGTAGCGCCCTGACATCGGCTACACAGACCGATAATGCCTTAGATGAAGGAATATATCTGGATACCGATTGAAATCTACAGGCCTGTTTCAAATAATTTAGAGAGCCCATGAGTCCGAATACTCAACGTAGAACTTGGCACAAAAAGGTTACAGTTCTTCGAATGGCCACACTTCGTAAAAGCACACAAAGAGAAGAAATGCAAAGCAACCATAATAAAAGGGAAAGCATAATTGAGTGTAGAATATTTAGTTAATGGATTTAATATGATTACGAACAATCAACGTATCCACTTCATTGAGATAGGTCTTTTAGAATGTTGTCAACAGTCTCTTGGTGTTTCGTGGACCCCAGACAGGTAGTTTGCACCACTCTACGTGGTTCAAACCAAACACTTCATACGTTGATATTATTTACCCCCTGACCACCTCTAACTCTTACCAAAATTGACCTTATATCAATTACATTACTCGTTGTGCATGGCAATAGCCTGGCTTGTCAGTCATCTCAACTGATGCAACCTCACTTCCTTACTTAACAATTCACCCTATACCTCAGTATTACTGACCATATTGTACCATCTAATACGAGAGACAGAATTCAAACACCTCTAGCGAATAAGCTTGCTCAACATACCCTATATCGTTAAACATTACCACCAGACTCATATTACTTTTTTAAGTGGATAAATATAACAGGTTAATCATTACTAACTAACAGTCATTACTACTGTTTCTACAACTGACTACTCAGGATGGGTAATTCCTTTTAATCTAACCACTATTCGATCACGACACAGTTTATGTAGGATATGTCGTAGTAAACCGATGTGTTTTGTTTCGATCAAATCAAAAAAGCATGGGGAAATTGAATGTCAGCTCGATTCTGAAAGCTGGCAAGGTTACTCACATTGCAAAAGAAATCGGAAGATACGGCATAGAAATGCTAGGAAAATGTGAATGCAGAGGAGGACTTTCCACATAGTTGATTGGAGAAACAATAATCTACTCTGATCACCCAAATGACTAACCACGTGCACACCGAGCGATGATGTCAGTACCAGTACCCAAAGTTCTTATACAAAGAGAACCAATCTCCGCCAGGATAATGGCAGCAGGACCCAAATCGAACGAAAGGAAAATTGCAATTATCCAATTGCCACGCTTCTACAACTCAGATCGAGTGGAGAAGAGAGAGAACATCTATAGATAACTGCAAATAATTATGAGCAAGACCCCAAATGAAGAAATCAAAATCCTAATGCGTGATGTTAATACTAAACTGAGAGCTGGGTGGAGGCAACGTAGGAGAACTGATTATACATCAGGAGGTTCATGGCGAAATCCATGAGAACGGAAAACCCTCTCTTGGCTTCTTCGCCTGCAGTGATTTGTTGATTCGAGGTAGCGTGAACAAATACAAGGATATACACAGGGCGATATGGGTTCCACCCGGTGGATACACCAAAAATCGGATAGATGTCAGCTCAGTCTCACAATATTGGAGACGCAGTTTGCTGGATACAAAATTGAGAAGAGGAGCAGATGCAGGCCAAAGCGATAATCTATTGCAAGGAACAATCGAAGTTGAAAGCCTTCAAAGAAGCTGGACGTCCAGGTTACACACCCAGAAACTACGACTGACACATTCACAACAGTCAAGAGAGCGAAATCGAAGAAATGTAGCATCACTGAGGAAACAGGAAATCTCTAGAAGTGATGTCGAGGAAGACATTAAAATCATTTTACGGAAAGAGACACAAGACTAAGAATGGCACTCTACGGAAGCGTTAAAGCTACTAGAGAATGGGATGGTGAAATATATCTGAACAAGTGCAAAGATGGAGAATAAAAGGAAGAGCGAAGTTCAATGTACAATGTACTGAAGAAAAAGTGGAGTGTTAAGAAAGACAAAAAATGAGTTCACAACACACTGACCGGCAATTGGAGCAGAACAGGCTGCCGGTAAGAGAGACCTCAGAACACTATGTCAGATAACCATGTCACTATTTGTGAAGAGATTAACATGGGTGTGACCAATGAAAGATAGTGAAGGGAAACCAATTAGCAAAGAGGAGAAGCAAAGTAACAGCAAAAGACTCTCGAACAGAAAGTCACCTGTACCTCATCCAGAAATACCACCAAGAGCAACAGAGCTGCCAGTGAACACCGATCCTCCGACAAAAGCGTTAAATGCCATAAAGTTATTGAAAGGCAGCAGGACCTCGAGGAATTCCTTCAAAATCACTGAAAACGGATCGATAGACGTCAGAGGATATTCCAATACCACTACAGCAAGTAATTTGGAAGGAAAAAATGGTACCAACCGGTTGGGATAAGGGCTACCTTGTCAAACTAATGAAGAAGGGTGCCTTAAGCCTTTGCAAAAACTGGTTAGGAATTCCACTCCTGTCCACTCCAAACAGAATATTAAGTCGTGTCATCATGGGGTGAATTACTCTCTGGATGTAAAACTCTGGTCGGAACAAGCAAATTCAGGAAAAGCAAATCATATGCTGATCAAACTGCAACTCTACGCATCATCATCGAATAAAGCATAGAATGGCGGTCAAGCCACCACCTTAACTTAATCGGCTTCCAAAAGACCTTCGGCAGCATTGACTGTGTAGTAATTTGGAAACTGCTTCAACACTTCAGAGTGACCCAAACCTTTATCAACTTCACCCAATAGCCACATGATGATAATGCAAAATGCCAAGTGCTTCACAATGAACGGCTCAATGAAGTCTTCGAAGTGGAACTAGGAATAAGATAAGTCTGACTACTATATTCTATGATGGACCTTATTATGGTGAACTGGATCATGCCGCAGAGAGTGGGGAGCGAGGAGACAGAAACACGTTGCGTCTAGAAGGCTATAAGAGATCTGGACTTCGAGGAAGACTTATGTCTAGTGTCACATAGACTTTAAGGTCTACAGGATTTTAAGTGAACGATAAGGATACTTAGATGATGAAGATGCTTAATGACCGAAAACAACAACAGCAAGCCATTATTATTTGGACGGAAGAAATTTGAACCAAGCCACTTTCACTTATCAGCTGTATCAACTACAGTCAGTACGTTTGAAGATATCAAAGTCAGAAGCGGAAAAGCGATTTATACCTTCATTACCCTGAAGTCAGTGTGGAAATCTGCTACCATCAGAATACAGAATCGGATTTACAGCACTAATGTCAAGTCAGTTCTTATCTATGGTTCAGAGGCTTTACACTTTCATCAACAGCTACTTTCTCTCCATACTTAAGATCATATAGCCGAAAAGGATAAGCAATAGGGAACTCTGGCAACGGACCAAACAACCAACCAAGAACCCAACTCACAACAAATATGCCGAAGGAAATGGAGATGGATGGGGTATAAGCTGAGGAAACCGCTGAGTGACATCGAGCACTGGGCCTTCGATAGGGACCTGGATGGCAAACGGTGAGTTGGGCGTCTCAAGGAGATGTGGACAGGATCATGTGAGGAAGAGAAAAGAACGTATGGTCAGTCGTGGAATTAGCTAAAGAGGACCGCAGAGAATAAGAGGAGGTCAATCATGAGCCCGAACGGCTCAGTGGCAACGTCTCTGACTGTAGCACTGGGTGACGCGGGTTCGAATCTCAGAAGGGACATGAGTTCCTTCAAGGTTGCAGATACGCCTTGCTGATGAATGCCAAGTAGCACGAAACCTAGGTCCAAGACTTCCTGCCGATTGCCTCTAACTATCTAATATGATCAAAGTAGAGATGTGTTGCTGAAGTACCATGTTCCATTCGGAACTCAAGGGAACAATAATAAAAAATACGGCTACAAAAGACTCGTTTTGTTTTAAGTTTTTCCTAAGAGTGAAATTAAAATAAAGCAAAAAAGACTACCTAACGACTTTTAAGTTGAAATTTTTCTGTATTTCATCAAATCTGTGGGCAACGAATTAGAATCCACTTGTGCTGGATAAGTTAATCTTAATACATCGAAAGCGCATCAGTGATCATCAGACTTGTGGCTTGTGATAGTCAAGTTATTCAGCGTTTAGTGAAAATATAAAACAATTACATACTGAACAAGAATCAAAAAGCAGAAGACTCTTGAGATAAAAGAATATCAATAGAAGGTGAGAATATACTGAACAGCAATCTACCAAGGTATAAAAATCGGGTATGTCATATCTTATTCAGTTTCTTATTTAATGCAACACTATAAATAATTACTGGAATATGGTTGAGAGATAAATACGAAAGTGAAAATTCATTTTCAGTTTATTACTTTGCAGATAAAACATCAATGACTTGGAATGAGAAAACTTTGTGAATGCTAAGGAAAACGTAGCAGTGGAGTTATAGCTATAATTAGCTTATCAAGCCCAAAGTAATAACGTCTGACGATGGAAGCATACTTGAATGACTACAATTACTAAAATTCCAGTGTGTTTTAAAGACTAACAATCCATTTTCGATAAACAAAATAGTTGGTATTATAAGTTTCCAGACCGTAGGTGTTATAAACTTCCTGGAATAATTTGAGCGCCGAGTCAGATTGATTCATTATAAATTATTTATAAAGAAAAAAATAGTCGGTAGTCAGTTTATTATTCTATCAATTTGGATTTTTTGACCAGAACGACAAAAGTTTCACACTGATTATTCGAACAACAATTTCACCAAGATTGTCAATTTTTCAATGATGAAATTCAAATTTAAACCTCTCTCTACATTGTACATTCAGAGCATTGTCAATGCATCCTTTTCTCTTAAATAAGTGATGGACTTTTCTACACACCTCTCTGATTTGATCGCAGAGTGACATAACATTCATTTTATTAACCATTTAGTATTTTTGTTGATTTGATGATTGATATGAACTTTTGATTGCCATTAATCAATATGGGTATAAAAGTGTGAGGAAAATGATTTCGTAAAAGGCAGAAGATAAGTGAATAAATGTGCGAAACTAGTAAAACTGAAAATTAATTAACATTCGCAAAAGAAGTAAAAAGGTAAATGAAACTTACGTATATTATTTACATAAGAATATAGTGGGTTTTCTAAAAACGGTTGCATTGAGGGACAGTTTTCCTTGTGACTGTCAGTTTGATGCAGTGATGAGGTGTCTGTGACTAGTGGGTTTGTCGACTGTTTAGGCTTACTAGTATGTCCTGGAAAATAACGTGCTTTTGACTTATAAAAAGATGCCGCCGATGTTATGCTGCCAGGGTTAGTATTTGACGGTGCAAAAGGATTAGTTGGAACAAATGTCTTTGTAATTGTAATAGAACTGTAATATTCAAATAAATGATTTGAAAGTGAAGTATTGAATACAAATCAATAAAAAACATGTTCGAGTGAAAAAGAAAGCAAATAAAGAGTTGATCAGTGGATAACAAGAATAAACGAAAACAGAAACACAACTTAGATATTGTAGTATACTCTACCTTCTTGCACTACGCTTAGATGAACACTGAGACCATGATTTAATCTTTCCACTGTTACATAATAACAAAGTTAAAAAGAAGATATACATGAAAATATTTACCTATTACTTTTGTACACTAAACGTTTTATAATGGTTGAATTCAATATTTGCAGGACTATAATGAGACAGTTCAATGTTAATGCTGCTGATGATATCATTCGTCTTTTATTTCTACTATTTAGTCCACAATGATATACTATTTAGAATTACTACAACAATTTAGATTCGTATAGGAACAAAAATTCCTCAAATTAACTATTTCACACAAACTACTACTTGCAGAATATTGTATGTGAAGTCAGAAGCATGAGTAGTTTTGAGAAATGAGAAATCTTATAAGCACACACAGACGACGTGAGTTAAACTCATATTGCATTTGTGAATCCTTTAATTTCTCTATAATCAGATCAGTAAGTTTGAACTCGGTTATCCCGGACAAATTCTCCATGTATCATGCTGCGAGCCACACTTACTGTGTGACAGCTGCGATCCACGTTAAAGTGGATGAGGCGGGATTCGAACCTTCAGACCCATTAACTGAAAATCGAACGCCTAAGTCAATAATTCTCATCTGCACAGTCTATAAAGTATGATGTATTCTGTCATTTTTTAACAAAAACCGATGGTTAAGAATGATAATATCTGTAGTAATAGCAGTCTTAAGAAACACAGAAGATATGTCATCAATCCGCGGAATTTCCTGCCACCAGAATCATCCATATATATGACTGCAAGTTACCTGGTTGCAAAAGTCGTGATGCTATAATGACAGTTCAAGATTTTCTATAAAACTTCAAAATCGATTGCATCTATTGGCTTTTGATCATTTGTGAAGCTCTAGCATTTACAACTAAACTTGCACTAAACTTGAAACACTTACCTTATTTTCCTAAGTCACTTGTACGATAATTTCATTCAACTGAGTTGGTATAGGTAGCACGTGAAACATTGATATGAATATATCTGCTCAAACCTCTCTGCTGTTTTAAAAACAGTGTATAGTACACGATTTCTTGGAATAAATAACAGGGCGCTTTTTACTAAGTGCAAGTACATTTTGTTGTTTCTGCAAATCCCATGGTGATATCATATTTCTAGGTAGTAATATATTAAATACTCTGACTTTTGGATAATCTTTTACAATTAACTCGTGAAAACAAAAGTTGGAGTAGCATCACATTAAAAGAAACCTACAAGTGATCCCGATTAAGATAAGATAGTATTTTATATCCGCTGTTGTTTTATCTTTATCTACTTGCACTAAAGTCTTCCTTCTCCTTTTGTACAATGAATAAGCAGTTAAATTCCAGTATATATAGAGTGTGGTAATAGGTCTTAAATGCAAACTTCAGTGAAAAAAATGCAATTCGACAGTAGGTTTTTAAATATCATGACGTTACGAGCATAGCCATGGTAACTCACCGCAAATGTAACAAAACCGCGTGGCAAAATGAGAAGTAAGAGGGGGTGATATAAAAGTTCACTATTTTGGGGTCAGTATTCAAAGCGAATAGCACTTTTGCATTGTAATATTATTTATCTGCACATTTGAGGTTTAACCAAGATAAAATCATTTCTAACTTTGACACGGAAAACTTACTCCAAAAGATCATCAATATCTATAGAGTCTCTTTTCCGTGTGCTGCTAGTATTCCGCGTATGGGTGGGAAACCGGGAACCATATCGTTGTTTTGCTTGTCTTGATAGATTACAGTCACTTAGAACTGGTGGAAGAGATTGATATTGTCTAATGAGCTTAGCTGTGGGTATTGGAATCTTGTTTAATGATGATATGTCCTTTTGGTAAAGCAAAGTATGTGGATGGTTGTCGTTTCGCTGTTCCGAAGATAACAGAGAGAAAAATTCGGCTTGAATAAATAACTACATCGCAGTCACAAGTTAATGAACATTGACTAAATATATTTATTCACACTGATAAAGTAAAAATTCTGCAATTATAAGAGAAAATGAATTGCATTGCCAGTTTACAGTCTTATTTGATATATCAACAGTGAAAATATAAAACAATGCATATAACTTGAACAAATGCACACAACCAAGAACAACCAATCCCTTGGTTATTTTCAGTATACTGTATGTAATAATGGCAAAAAAGTGAATATTTCGGCATTCTTATTACTTATCAAGATTACCTTCCCTAGCATAAGTATTTTCATCTTATTTTGAGCGTTTCGTATAAGCTGATGTAACCTCGCCAAGTTAAATAGCTTGCTACTTTTCTAGCCGATACTAAGCCTGGGAAAAGAGGGAGGGTTGAGCGTACGGCTAGCAGCCCTATACTACTAAACCTATCAAACCACCAGGCGATGTGTATTCTCTCGATGAAAGCAAGAATAAGAATGGGGACATGGAATGTACGTACAATGTACGAAGCCAGCTGGGAAGGCTGCCCAGGTAGCCAAAGAAATGAGAAGATATGGCCTAGAAGTGCTCGGAATCTGCAACAGCAGATGGAATGGATGTGGACTATCGAAATTGTCAACTGGTGAGTCAGTTAATCAATCTACCCCAACCTGGTCACCCAGACGACAACCACGAGCACACTGAGGCACTCAGTGGCTATAATGATGACTCCAGCAGCAGCAGCAGCAGCAGACAAAGCTCTAATACAGTGGGAACCAATATCATCCACGATCATGACAGCAAGATTCAATTCGAAAGGAAGGAAAACTACAATCATCCAATGCCACGCACACTGCTACAAACAATTCGGAACAAGAGAAAAAGGAGGGTTTCTATAGACAACCAAGAACAGTAATGGACAACATGCCGTATAGCGACATCAAAATTCTTATGGGAGACATGAGTGCCAACCGAACCGGGGGCAGACAATACAGGAAGAGAACTCGTCATGAGTCGACAGGCTCCCGCTTGGCGAAATCAATGACAACGGGAGAATTCTTTGCAGACTTCTGTGCTTTCAATTATTTGGTGATCGGGGGCAGCGTGCACAAGCACAAGGATATACACAAATCAACACGGATTTCACCTGAAAGACATACTACAAACCAGATAGACTGCATCTCAATATTGCCCAAGTAAGTGGAGACGCAACTTGCTGGATACAAAGTCGAGAAGGGGAGCAGACGTGGGCTCATACCATCATCTAGTTGAACGAACCTTCAAGATGAAGCTGAAATCCTTCAGAACAACTTGAGACTGGAGTCAATTCACGCTCAACATTCAGGACAAAACTACAAGCAATGTCTTCACTACAGATATCATAGCAAAGTCGGAGACACTATGTGGCATCATTGAGGAAACCTGCGTGGAAGAACATTGAAACTAACCGTCTGAAGGCGATACTCAAGGAAAAGTACACAACTTTTCTAGAAAGAAAAAAGAGACAAGACAAGGAATGGTTGTCAACGGGCATCTGGAAGCTAATAGAAGAGAGCAGAGGAGGATGGTGAAAGAGATGACGCAATGTAAAGATGGACAAAAGAAAGAGAAGCTAAGTTAAATGTACAGTGCACTGAATAAAGAAGTGAAGAAGAGTGCCAGGAAAGACAAAAGACAATTCAACGACACATTGGCAACTGAAGCAGAACAGGCAGGCTGTAGGCAAAAGAGATCTCAGGACATTATATCAGATAACCAGGTCTCTATCCGGAAAAAGATCAACCCAGATGATAAAACCAATAAACGATGCTCAAGGAAACCAGATTACCAAGGAGGAGAAACAAATTGAACAATGGGCTGATCAATTTAAAGGACTCACCTGCAACTCGTCCAAAAATACCACCAATGGAAGCACACACAGAACTGCCTGCTAGTCGGCACCAATCCTCCAACCAAAGCAGAAATTCTGAATGTGATCAAGCCACTGAAGTCCAGTCGGGATGGCAGCAAGGCCAGACGGAATTTCCCCTGCTCCCGAAGCACTGAAAACGGACCCAAAAACTGCGGCAGATGTTCTCATGCCATTATTACAAAAGGTTTGGAACGAAGTGAAGGTGCTTACTGACTGGAGGAAAGGCTACCTCGTCAAGCTGCAAAGAAGGGCGACCCTGGCCTGTGAAAGAACTGGCGTGGAATCATTCTCTAGTCCACGCCAAGTAAAATACTAAGTCGGATCATCCATGAGGAAATAAAAGATGCACTGGATACAGAACTCCGCCCGGAACAAGCTGGATTCAGAAATGGTAAATCACGTGCTGATCTAATTGCAACTCCGCGCATCTTCATCACAGAACAAAGCATAGAATGGCAGTTAAACCTCTCCCTACCTCAACTTCATAGGCTTTGAAAAGGCCTCCACCACACAGTGTTGACAGAGAAATAATTTGGAAACTACTTCAACACTATCGCGTACCTCAAGTCTTTGTCAACCTCATTCAACAGCTATATGACAATGCCACGTGCCAAATGATACACAACGGAAAACACACTCAGTTAGGCGTTTGAAGTGAATACAGGAGTAAGACAAGCTGGTTGCCTATTATCATCAATGATATTCTTAATTATGGTGGACTGGATTATGCATCAGACTGTGGAGAGCGAGGAGACAGGACTCTAGGAGATCTGTATTTCGCAGATGATATATGTCTAATGTCACACAAACTCGAAGACTTACAGGCTAAAACCAACAAACTGGCTCAATAATCTGCGAAGACAGAACTCTAGATGAACATAGAGAAGACGGAGGTGATGAACATAATCAACCAGCATCATCAACAACAACAGGTAGCAATCACCATCAACGGGAGAGATTTGATTGAGGTCACCTCATTCACTTATATAGCTATGAAGCATCGTTTCAACCACAGGCGAAGCGGATGAGGATGTCAAATCCAGACAGCATCGGAAAGGCAAGATACGCCTTGGAAATCTTCTGTACTCAACATAATGGACATGATTCGGATTTGCAACACTAATGTCAAGTCGGTCCTTCTATACGGGTCAGAAACTTGGCGTGTCACAAAATGGATTTCAAACAGGTTGCAGACTTTCACCAACAACTGCCTTCGCCGGCTCCATACTAAAGATCAAATGACCAGAAAGAATAAGAAACAAGAAACTGTGGGAACAAACCAACCAAGAACCCATCGCTCAACATATATGTAGGAGAAAATGGAGATGGATCGGGCATACATTGAGGGGACCGTCGAATGACATCGCACGCCAGGCCCTCAAGTGGAATCCAAATGGGAAGCGATGAGTGGGTCGTCAGTGCAAGGGTAACATGGAGGAAATCGTGTGAGGAGATGAGAGACTGTAGGCAACCGTGGTTCAAGCTGAAGAGGACGACAGAAGAAGGACAAAGCGGAGATGTGTTTTTGAAGCCCTATGTTCCACTCGGAACTCAAGGGAATAATAATAATATAAGCTGATGTGGTCTCAGTAAACAGTAATTCAACCCAATGCTACTTCAGTGACGATACACTGCAGCATTGGATTCCATTTGAAAGTTGCATTCACACTGTTGCCCTAGACGGTAATGTTAGGGTTAAGTAGGATTACGTCACTGTCTACATACCCACTATGTAAAGGGTGGGATTTTTGATGTGGATGAGAAGGACTAAGCAAGCAGCAAATAAATCTCTTTGAAGATACTGGCAGTGTATCCACCCAGTGAACACATAAGAGGATTACAATGTAACTCAGATAAATGTTTCTGCCTATCTACTACTAATATCATACACCAAAGTACGCGTTACTCCATCCTGCGTATTGCACAGCAGTGGGGTCTGTTTCACCACATGGCTGCAAAACATTGTTACTGTAGGTACAACATATTCGACAATCACTATATTTGTAGCATTACCTGCAACGAACCAACTTAAACATGTTTCTTAAGTCTAATGTCTAACTTAGAACTGAAACAGTCAAAAATCATTGCTCCACAATAATTACTTGGGAATAATTTGCTTACAAGCTTGACTATATGCAAAAGCCATTGGAAGCAGGAATCATTTAATTTTATTAGACGAGCTTTTTGTGTCATGGATCCTATACGGTAGGTGTATTTAATGTGCGGTGAAGTTGTTGGACTATCCCTTTACTGGGACTAGATGACGACAGGGTGAATTACGCACCTAAACCATAAGAAGCAGCAAAAAACAAAACCATTGGAACTTGAACAACGGCGTACATGTGAGTGGGAAGCATGAACATAAATGCATTTTGGCCAACCAAAACATCGAAACACATCTTCATAAAATGACTCAAAATTCAGTATTTCTTTTTTTCAAAAGTAAAATTTTGAAAGCTAAATAGGAATAATTTTATTTCAGTTAACTACGTGATACAACAGAGTGATGAGTGAAAACTGTGCACGGAAAGCCATGCCGAAAAATACGCTGTAAAGCTGTAGGCACATCTTAAGTGGAACCTGATTAGCAGTTATGCAGTAAATTAACACACGATAGTGTGTAGTAACCTTTGATCTACCCTTATAAGCATTCATTAATGATGCGAAATATTACATTTAGACTTCTAGAGATAACTAGAAATATTTTGACTACAGGTGAAAGACAAGTATATTACCATCAAAATCTTAATTATTCAGCAGAAAGGCATACTGATTTGATATGAACACTGTTTCATTTATAGTTAGAGTATAAAATGAATGATGAAACATAATTACCTCATCAGTTGGTGCAATCATTTTCTTCGATGGCGGTTTTAAATCTACCAGATCACAAGCAGGCTTTTCCAATAAATCATCAGTTTCTACAACTGGCCAACGTCGACGCGCTGACTTTTTACTTTTCAGCGATAATGGTTCCTTGAAAAAAGAAAGAGAAGCACTACATGCTGGATAACAGTGTAAACAAATGCACCAGATCGAGAAATGTTTGAAAAATAAAACCATTCTTACAAACATGAAGAAATTTGTGTATTATAATGAAATATACAAGTGTGAACATAGGCGCCTTTAAACTTTGTTACGTAGGTTAAACTGTATTCTGAAGACACCTTTATCATCAGTACTTATTGTTTATAATACCCGTAGTTTCCATGATTTCCGTCGCATCGAGTGTGAGACTCACAAAACAAATAATGATTGAATTGCTGTTGACACACGTCAAACAGAAGCACTTAGTATACATCAGGAGTTAGATAGTATAAAGATAGATCCTTTATACTAAGATTAGACATAGTATACTGTTTTCTGCTTTGGGTCTAAAATGAGGAATTAAATATGTACGCAACGTCGCCTAGTTTACTAGCACACAAGTTTTCTAGCCGGTAACAAGCCTGGGGAAAGGGAAAGGTTGGGTGTGCGCCTAGTAACCCCGCCCCGGAAAATCAATCAAACTGCAACAGAAACCTCAACTAACAAGAAAAATATTAAAAATAGAAAAATTTCAAAGGACGATCTAATTCTTCACTGGAATCCGAGAGGCGAAATGACACAGCCGGCTGGTGAAAGCCTTCGGGAATGAGAAGATATGGCCTAGAAGTGCTCGGAATCTGCAACAGCAGATGGAATGGATGTGGACTATCGAAATTGTCAACTGGTGAGTCAGTAATCAATCTACCCCAACCTGGTCACCCAGACGACAACCACGAGCACACTGAGGCACTCAGTGGCTATAATGATGACTCCAGCAGCAGCAGCCAAAGCTCTAATACAGTGGGAACCAATATCATCCAGGATCATGACAGCAAGATTCAATTCGAAAGGAAGGAAGGCTACAATCATCCAATGCTACGCACACTGCTACAAACAATTCGGAACAAGAGAAAAAGGAGGATTTCTATAGACAACCAAGAACAGTAATGGACAACATGCCGTATAGCGACATCAAAATTCTTATGGGAGACATGAGTGCCAACCGAACCGGGGGCAGACAATACAGGAAGAGAACTCGTCATGAGTCGACAGGCTCCCGCTTGGCGAAATCAATGACAACGGGAGAATTCTTTGCAGATTTCTGCGCTTTCAATTATTTGGTGACAGGGGGCAGCGTGCACAAGCACAAGGATTTACACAAAGCAACGTAGATTTCGCTGAACGGACACACCACGAACCATACATATATATGAAGTTCTCAGCGTGATTCTTAGGAAATTAGGGGTAACTTCTGGCTCGAGCATGTAGAGAATGATATTAACAGTGGGGGAAGATAAGATATGATGAAAGGAAACAATTGAAAAGAGTAGGAGTTTGTGTATTGATTGAAAACTTAAGTGGCAGGTATTTCTTCGCTGCTGACACCGTAGAATACTATTTCTTCTTGCAGTATCCGAGAGAGAAAAGAATTAGTTTGGTGTCACATCAGGGCTTAGAGGAATTCTACTTGATGCTGGTCACACATAACATCCAAGGATTTATTCTGTGAGATTTGTGTAGTACAAACAAATGGTATGGTACACTACGGGTAATAACTGATAAATGGAGATTTACAGTCCTTGATTCACGCTTTTTCTGCTTCTTTGCTCTCTAAGATGGGAAGACAACATAGGTGATTTTTCCGTTATCTCTACATCTTTCTCAGTAAACGGTGACTGTGTAACGTTTTTTATTTTCTTAGTATACACTAAATTTCGTCGCAATAGACATTATTTTCGTCCTCACCAGTCTTGTTCACTTCAGTACCTAGAATGCAAAGCAGATTCTCTTAAATACAACAAAATCTCAGGGGAAAATCTAATGGGCTAGTTACTAAATAAACGTAGAAAAGCATCACTTATGTGGAATCCTAAAACATAAGTTTATACAGAGTCACGACGTAATGTGGATGATATCAACTCACCGTTTTTGGATTTTGAAATAAATCAGTACGGATATTATTTGAATCAATGGTAAAATTGGTATCTAGATCTTGCTTATCAGTTGAATTGTTTAAAATGACGTCACAAAATGCTTCAATTTTATTTTCAACATTACGATTATGTAAACCAATATTCTCAACCTTTTCAGCTAATGATGGAAGTAGACTTGGTAAAGGATCTTCTAGCTTCAAAACAGGGTCTGTTGGAGCCCCTTTCTTACCTGAAACGTATAATTTAAGTAACTATTTGAAATTTCTTATGAATGAAAGTAAGAAAATAGAATACATAAAGAATGGAAAAGAAAATCACTGGTAGCATAGGTAATTAGTGTCATTTACAGCAAGGTCGATAACAACACAAAGAGAAAGCAGTGACTACATGAAGAGATGAGAACGATAAATTGCGAAGGTGAGTGAAAAATTTCAGGAAAAAATAAATACACACATCTAGAATTACTTGGCAAAAGTATACCAGTCAAATCTGATGAAAGAGCAGTGAACAGTTACGCTTTTCAATCATTCAAGTACACTGATAATGCGTCGAAAGCGCTAACAATGGGCATTGTTTTTTATCTTTTGATCACCAACCAGATTACCGGACAGAAAGAGAAAAAACTACACTATTAGTTTGTGTTTATTTCCCCACACCTCCTAGTATGTATATCTACGATTTAGTCAAGCTTTTCGAATGCATAGTCAATCACAATCATTTCCGGAAGTCAGAAAAGTCGAAACTACGTAACACAAGCTAACTTCTATTAAATGTTGCAATACGCAATTAACAAACACATATCATATGTTGAAATGTCATGTATCTCAGATATTTAAACCACACACCCACACGAGGTGGTGCTAAAATAGTTGCTTTTTATTTTTGACTAAGCATTTAGTGCTTCCTTATAAAACATTAATTATGAGACCGATAAGTCACCTACAAACTACTACTTATAACAGCTATACACACTGCTCATGCTACAACTTTAAAAAAATAAATATGAAACTCAAATAAGTTACAAAGATAAATGTTCTCAAGCTTTTATGTACTTTAGTCCACACTCCTAAGATTCTCTAACCACCATAAAATTTAAGGATGTGTATTTAACAGATAATTTACAAAGCAAGCTCATTTAGAATTATACAGATTATCTATTGTCTAATTTCTTTAAAAGTAAAGCATAGGTCTGATTGTCACACAATCGGCAATCACAATGCTACAAGTCAGTGAATACGCTGGCCGATGAAATATAATTACCTTTACAAAGCTAAAAACGTTCAGAGAATATTCTTCTTGATAAAATATGACCGCAGCATCAGAGAACCAGATAAGAGTGTGGAAGGGCTTGTAGAAAAAAGCTGCAAATAAGCATATGTGTCTTCTTAAGACTTTCGCTTAAGACAAATACTGCAAACTATGTTTTAATATACGTAGGAAGAAAGCATACCTCTAGTATCCTCCACTAAGAACTCTGACAAATCTACATCACTTCTAGAAGCGTTATTTTGCACTTCTCTTCCCTCTGGACAATTATTACGACTGATACAAAAATTGTTACGCGTCTCAGTTTCTGCTTGGTGACTGAGTACATCAGTGCTAGTCAATTGGACTGGTTTGGTTTCTTCTACTCCAGACTTGTTTACGTCTACAATTGAGTTATGTGAAACTGATTTCTGTTTTTTGTTATGATCTGTAGATTTCTTGTCCAAATCTCGAGTGGTATTCTGCAATTTATCACCATCAGCAACTGAAGAGATGATACTTTTGAAAGCTTGTATAGGTTTAAAGTAAGGTCGTTTTAGAGCCTATAAAATAAAGAGTAAAGTTTAAGTAGACTAATTAGTTTGGAGGAAATTGAAAGTCAATTTATTCTGAGTGGATGCAGCAAGCAGAAACTATTCACAAATAATTTTAAAATAAATACAAATATGAATTCTTACGAAAAATTTCATTCAAAATAAGATAAGGATGAAAACTCCCGGAGTCATACAACCACTCAATATTTAAAAATGATTCCACAACATCAACAATAACCACATAAACTACTTTTACTGTAAAAGCAATGGGCAAATCAAGCACCGAAGACAAATAAAACCTTGCATAGAACCTGTGAAGACTGGCAGATATGAGTAATTATCCTGTAGTTTAGGTGAAATTTAGCCACTTATAACTTGAAAATGTAGATAATAAGGTAACTGATATCATTGATTGTTGTACTGTTTTAACTTAAAGTGGAGGAATAAACCACTAATCACAACATTCCTTTATTCAATCAAACTTTGAGTGAAAATTGACAAGCAACATACAAACATTCCCAAATATACTGATGCTCTTTTACGTCTCACTGGCATGCGTGCAAGTACTCGTAAAATAAGTTTAAGGGAAATCAACTTTTAGATCCATAGTATTCATTCTGATTCGTAAGGGTGCATTCATTCATACTGAATAGTATTGAAATTATTAATCTGAGTACTACTGCATTTAAGATAACAATGAGTCAGTGTTTTGGTGGTAAAGTCTGCAAGATGGGAAAGCTTTACATTAAGTACTCCTGAAGAGCTCTCAATTAATTAGAAAAAGCGACCTTCCACGCTTCATTGGATTTTAGTATTTCTCCGAATTAGTAATTTTTACAGAAAAAGCCAGAGCTAATTTGACACTCAGGTTTTCCATGTGGAGTGAATCCTGTCACATATTTATTGTAGATATGAAGATAGATTGCTCGATATGAAGAAAACAGTCAAAAAACACTTCAAGACTATGTGAAAACTTGAAGCCTCTTACTTCACGAGCCGTTGGTCGGTGCTTCGGGTTCCATGATATTAGATCTAAAATTAGTCGAATACCTTCGTGATTGGCATTAGGAATTAGAGTCTGCAAAGGTACTGAAGAGCACTGTGGAAATTTGAAATTCATAGCGGCAGCCAGCTGATATCCTTCGGGCCAATCGGTCTACATATTTTAAAGTAGCACAAAAAGTAGGATAGCATGCTAGAGAAGTCTGGCGAAACGCTAAGCAAGTACTTGAAATGGTAATAAAAATTCTCAAAATAATAATTGCAAAAATATATATATATGGATTGAAATATAAGTATGGTCACATAGTCTTTCATTTCGATCTAATGATTTACTCATTTTTTTAATTATGATCCATGGTTTTTGATTGGCAGTTTTTACTTACAACCACTTGGAAATAGATTTCAAAAGAAATAAAAATAAATATGAAGGGGGATTGTAACATGCTTCAGAAAGAACAATACCACTTGAAACGACAATTACTGATCCTTATTTTAACTCAAGATTCTGTTATAAAGAAGCAGAATATTGCAGTATATTTAAGTGCATCATTAGGAATGAAGCTATTATTATTATTATTACTATGAAGATGGATTTCACATCATGAACCACTGAGTTTAGCTATCCTGTATGTTACAACTAAAACAAACGAAACCAACGCTAAATGACTACAGTTGGCCAATCTAAGCTTTTTTTCACTTAACTCTATCATTTCTTATTGATCAGAGCCCTTGATTTTCGACCAATAAGCCCCAGAATTCAACCTTTTACACAGAAAACATCAACATGGCATATAGCATCAAACCCTGGTAATTTATATTGACACATATCAACACATCAATGGGAAGGTTAGACCAACACAGAAATACAAAATGCAAACAACAAAGTTAAAAGTAACAAAACTTTTGCCACAAAGAAAGGAAATGGAAAGGCGAATCAAGATACAACCATGAAAATGAAAGCATTTGCAAGAGTGATGTCAGTTCTGCTCCATATTGTAGACAGTCTAAAACCATGGATTTCAGTTATTGTCTTCACAGATAACCTGTATTTCCTTACATGGCTCATGCAAATAGTTGACTACTTCATGGATTGGTATCATACCTTCATCTGAATTTCTTCTTTTAGTCGAATTATACTTCTACTAATAGAATGTGAGGTAAGTGGGGGTAGTCATAAGTAACACAAGATCAAGCCACCTAGAGCGACAGAGAATTAAATTCCTCGTATTACGTATAACTTCAAAGAAAAAAAACCAAGAGTTTTTAGACAGGCTTTCAGCATTTAGCTTTTTTAAGAAACAACATCTACTAAAGATAAAGTCTATGAAATGGCATCTAAAATTGGTAAAAGACTTTAATTTCTGATACATTTCCTCCCCAAAACGACAGGCTTTCTTTAATATCCCAGCACCAACGCACCAACGGGAACTACTACGTACATGTTTAATTTCACATTTTCCACACTGGAAAGAAAGCAGTTCATTATGCAAAAAGGAACTCACCTTAGAAGGTGTACCCAAAACAGAACAGATTTTGAAAACCATGTCGATTTCGGAACTGCCGGGGAAAAGAGGGCGGAATGTATACAGCTCCGCCATTATACAACCAACAGCAAATAAATCAACTGGCGAGTTGTAACTGGTCGACCTGAGAAGCACCTCAGGAGCTCGATACCTATAGACGCAAAACACAAAACTAGATAGATTGCCATCCTTAGATGTATCATAGTAACAAAAATACTCCATGATTATTCCCAGTGTATATATCTTCAAGCAGCTCAATAGAATCGCGACAATCTCTTATCAGTTGAAAGTAACGATTGACTGTATTCCTACGTACTGAACCAACCTAACACTTAGTACGCTTATCATCTAGTGCATTCTAAATCCACTTTGTTTCCGTATCTTTAAAGCTATAGGTGCAAATACAACACTTGAAATATAACTTGGATTAAATGTAATGAATCATTTAATAATAATTTAGTACAATCACAATAAGCTATATAATTGTTTTTTCTCAAAATCCCATTGGCAGGATTTCTCCTCCCATATATCACTTATACCCACGACCTCGTAAGTTTGTGGTTTTCTGCACCGTAGACATCCACCGCAAGCTGCAACCACAAAATCTTTCGTAGGGAATACAGGCTACTTGTTTCTTCATCAGATACTTTTCTACTTGCAATAACAATATGTAAATCGCTCGAACTAAATCTGTTTGCTGAAATATAATATGCGTTTACAGAAATATTATAAAAAGAGTGCCATTTTAATCCGAATCTGTTGCTAATGAATAAACGTGAAATACAGGCGATAGTCTCAATTTAGAGGAATTCTTCAAACACATAGTTCTGTCGCAGTATTTCTGAATCCAATTTTAAGGTGCTAGTGTACGTAGATAAAAACCAACTATAAAGATATAAAAACTGGGTTTCGGTGGTATGATACTAAAAATTACCCGTTTCAGAGAAAGTACCAAAGTGGTGTTCTTTTCGAACATAAAGGAGTTCGAAAAAGACATCTATTTGGCGAAGCTGAAATAAATGAAGTGAAATACCGCCAGAAATTCCGATATATATATGTATATATATATATATATCAGAAGAAAGAAAGTTAATCACGAAAGCGTAGTAGAAAATTTCAATAAATATCACTATTAAGTTTACGTATTTAGCGTACCATCTAGTAGATACATAATCAGTGTATGGAGGTTGAGAGCGAATTTCACGAGCGAGTCCAAAGTCTGCCAGTTTTACTGTGTCTGGCCCATTGCATAACAAATTTTCGGGTTTCATATCACGGTGAAAAAAACCTGGTGAGCGAATAGGATCAACAATGAAAGAATATAAAAATTATATCTAACAGTAACGTTATCAATATCTATTTAGATGACTTTCCTTCTCTGCCTATCTAGAATTTAGATTCATCCATCGCAACATTCAGACCCATTTGATTTCAATTATGACTGCAATTTTTGAGATGTCATAGACTCATTTACGACTCCAAGATAAGACAACTGGACTTCGAGGCGTCGGGGGATTAAATATGCTACTTTTAAAAATAAAAATCGTGAATTAAAGCTATTTGAACCAATCGAAATGAAGCCAATAGGAGCAGTGCTAGAAGTCTTGTTGAGATGGCAAAAATTACTCGCCAAAGTAACTTAAGTGCATTTGATTTCCCATATAATATCTGCTAAACAGAAGTAATGTGACGTTATTCACTTTTTAACACATGGGACTGTCTGAATTTTGAGTTTCAAATTAAAAGCTACAATTTCAAACGAACTTCAACCAAAACACAAAGACTAACTGTTACAATAATGCATTAAAGACATTTTTTAAATCTAAGAACATAACTCTTTCCACCCACTACAATAATGAATTGTAAAATAATAATGTTGGGAAACGAGTATTAAAGTTACCTTGCTTATGCATGAAATGAAGCCCATCTAGCACTTGCCAAATTATATTACGAATAGTCTCTTCCTGAAATAGTTTTGTCCTGTAAAAATAATTGAATGTTGATATTAAAGAGAAAAGACAGAGATGCTAAGGTGCACGTGAAACACAACATGAAAATAGGAACACCACCTTCTCTTAATCATTTCATACATATTCTCCTTCATATACTCGAAAACAAAATATAATTCATCATTCTCACGTATAACTTCACGGAGTTTCACAATATTTGGATGATTCAACCGCTTTAGGGACTTTAAAAGAAACAACAAGCAAAAACTAAGTTAGAGAGCATCAAACTAGTATTATAAAATTAATTGAAATCTACCACAAAAAGTATATGACATGAAGCACTACACACACAGTACTACTATTTACCTCGACTTCATAAGCTCATAAACATTTCCATCTAGAGCCTCAAATATTAAGTAAAGATAGTCATTTTCGCGCACTACTTCCCTAAGTCTCACTATGTTGGGATGAGACAATTTACTTAGAGACTTCGAAATGAGACGATAGAAAATAATTTAAAACGACCTACCTTCACTTCACGAAGATTGAGACACTCATTCCAAGAGAAAAACTTTCTTTTCATTCTATACTGCTTTATAATAAAAAATTACTCCATACTTTTTAATTGCAACTTTTTCCTTCGTTTCCAGAGAAGTAGCAAGTAACACTGAACCATACGTTCCATCTCCCAACTGTTTGATAAGCGTATAACGATTCATTTCATCCTATACATCTAATAACTAATCAACAAACCAACGCACCTAAATCCGACCAACAAACATCCCGTTTTTGAAAAGTATCCGCAAGGTGAAACATGTTTTCATTGGTGACGGTAAAGTAAAACTAAATATTCAATATTCCTCGACTGGATTTTATAGACTTAATGCTCACATGAATCTCACTTCCTGTTTCTCGATAATAGTTCAAGAGTTTTGACGAATTTACGTTAATTTATTTCATTGATTTCCGTGGTTTCACTTAATCCAATGAAAGGATGCATAATATATGTATGTAAGCTTTGTACCGTGATAGGCATACTACAGACTTCACCTCAATAAAAAATCCCCGATTAATGTCGGCATAGAAAGCAGTAATAAGAAAGTTTTTTAAGAGGTAAGAAAATGAATACTGCAAAAAAATGGAAAGTAGGCAAGTTGACTGACTGTAGGTCAGGACATCGAGATATTTTCCGCACTACCTTGAAGGAAGAGGAATGAAAGACGCAAATATTAGATTTGTACGCAACAGAAGGATTGGCTAAGGAAAAAAGGGCATCTAGGGCCACTAAGACATTTGTTGTGTCAGTAAATCCCACAATAACTATACTACTTCCACTTTTGACGCGCCGGTCCATAATTTTATCACAGTGATCCAGCTCTCTGTTGAAGCTATCAACAGACAGATGGATGACGACGTCGATGTATGAAGAATTCTATAAGTAACAAACCTTAGAGGAAAAGAGGTAAGCCTTCCCATTTTTGCGGCTTTCAGGCGATGAAAATTTTGGAATTGCACGGAGTTACATAGTGCCCTTCAGATTACATGTATTATATTCACTGCACTGGGCTAGGCGCGATTTTGTGGGAGTCCACTAGGCTGCCCTGCTTTCAGGTTAGCTAAATGTATACAGATGAATCCAACGTGGTCTATCTTATCAAAACGATAGGAGACAAATACTTGGTAAAGGAATGTTTATTTACGATTTGATATCCATATGTCGAAATTATGGACACCTTGTCTTCAAATCACCATTTGCATAGATCTTCCGTGTTGTGCTACATCTGAACTTCATAGTGTGTTTCCTTTCACGTCTTCCAAACACCTCCTCAACTCTGTATCATTCGCCTTGACTGACGTCAAATTTATCTCCCTGCTATTTGATATTTTTTGCCGATGACCATCTCTTTACACACAAACTACTGACAGATGTTACCAGTAGCACACTCCATACTCGTCACACCATCAAATGTTCTCGAACGGGGCCGCTCCTACCTCCTTGGTCACATCTGCCTCTATGGTGCCTTGGTCCTGGCTTCATTATCCCACTGAATCTATTTCTGCAATTGCCTTATGTCAATTCGTTTCTCCTTATTTCTTCTTATGATGGTGTATAAACGAAAGCCCGTCTCTCAGTATCAGTGTGTGGCCCTTCTCACTTTGGGGGAGGGTAAGTGAACCTGGCATATATCCAACCATATGCCCTCTTCCTCTACACTTTACTTGACCGCCGACCTCAAAGGTTCTGCATCCCATCCTATCTCCATGTTTCGATCTCATAGAGTCTTTCTTCTCTTTACGCTTTACATTCCTGACGCCGTCTTTCCGCTCTGTTTGCAGCCTCATCATACTCCACTCCTTATGGAGTGCCAGGTTATGCTGTGCATTAGTAGTCGTGATTTCCACCCATGCATCAACTGAACTGTGATTTCTTCATCATTTCTCGGGGGTGTGGGTGGACGATTTGCTAGTAGAATCAATAGGAGCTCCGTCTCCTAGTTACCTCTCTTTGAGGTCAACCACTCCGTCATTATACGGCATTTTCCCTCATTCATATCGTCCGTTTGTGGTTAATGTGGTGCTTTCTTATCTTCTCGATACTCATATATGCAAATGGGAAGTGAATTATTATCTTTCAAAACTAGGGCCCTGATCTGTCAATATAGGTTTTGGTACACTGTGGTCTGCAACTACGTCTCGAATTTCTGCGTCCGTCACAGTTCCTTCATCACCACGAGGTACTGACCGCACCGGAGGTCGATGGAAATGGACCCAGCGTATCTACGAATCACAAGTCACCTACTGCCGTACCTAGAATTGACTGCAGAAGTGGTCACAAACACTGATCTTCTTTCACCAGCTAACACTGCCAACTTCAGATTACACATTTTGCCACATCTTCTCTTATGCCTGGCCAGTACATGCTTTGTCTCAAGAGATCGCCTGCTCTGTTCACTGCTGTATCATCTCATGGCGTAGAGACTGAAATTTTACCTGCCAACCAGCTTCCACTATCCTCTCACCAAGTCAGGAGTCGGTAGGCGTTCTCGCTTATTCCATCTTTCTGTCTGAGTAGCGTAGTCCTAGTTCACCGTTGGTTGATTCACTTCTATACCATTGATGATCACCTTTATGGCTGAATTCAGGTTAGGGTCTGATCTGATCTCGTTTCAATACTTGCACTCCCTAAATAATCTCCAGTAACTCAGCTTTGTCTTCCAGTCTAAGTAAAATTCTGCCAAAAATTTTGTTTTCCAGGGACGTGTAAAATCGTGAAGTCATACTCCTGCAGGCTCGACATCTCCCAATACAATTGCTTACATGCGCTTCTCGCTAACCTCAAAAGCTTAGGCAGCTTGTGATCAGTTTTGATGTGGAACCATCTGCCGACTAAATATGGTCTCCATTTGCCTCTCGACCATATTACTGCCAAACGATCTTTTTCTATTGTTGAATACTTCCGTTTTGTGTGTTAAAGCACGACTTGCATATTTATACCCAATTTGAACATAAGTCAAGAACAATATACGATTCCACACACACCAAATTTGTATGGAGGAACTGACTTCAAGCATTATTTTTTCCCAAACATTTGTAATCCATCCAACATATACTTGGGTTTTTTGTTAATGCGAAGACATTATTTTTATATTCCTTAATGTGCTCCATTGATGGACTAACTAGCAGACTGTACGCACAAACTAATGTCAGAAATGACAGAAACCATGTAATTTCGCCATAAATTAAATTTATGTAATGTATATAATACTTATCCATGCCTGTACAACTGGTGTGTCCTATATACACAGGAATAAATATATATTATTTTGAATGTTTACGTCCAAAATCGTGGTCGTGAGGAATACTATAACAAAGCTTTGGGGAACCCAACAACCAATCACAGGAAACTTAACGTGTACAAATATGATTCGCAGATATATGGTCCGACCTTTTAAGAATCGGCCACAAAGAGATGACAGAACAACCTTGAGGAAGATATCAACCAATCAGTAGACGTTACTTCTCTGTTAACAATAACGAATGATAATATAGGTAGATATCTCTTGATTTTTTCAATAAGCGATGTGATGCCTGGCCCTTTCCTTCTGTCGTTGCATTCTTAGTCCCTAAGTAAACTTCGTATTTTGTATGATTAATTCGGTGTTTCGATTTGCTTATGGTCAACTCAGAACATAATATAGACGTTGTGGGTACTTATGAATACACTCTTAAATAATTGAAATTCTGATCGTGTTTCGCTATCAGTACCTACACGCTGGGTGAGCTAACTACGTATAAGCGCATATTGATTTTTTCATCAGGCATATGACAATGTTTATCGAAAGATTACCAGGGTTTTTTCCATTGTTGCGGAGAAGATTGTGATCTGCTAAAAATTTCCAGGATATAAATAAATGAGAACGAAAGGAGAAATTTCCAATTAAGTGTGAGAGAACCCACGTATTCTGGAATATACAGTATCTTTCATTGACCTGTTGTTAAATGTGCTGACTTTGGTGACATAACTAAAGCTTGTTCAACAATTATAAAGCAGCTGAATAAATAGTCAAGCAGAACACTGTGAAGTCGCTCTGCCTTCAGGGAAAGAATTCTGTGCTGTGACATTACAAATTTATTTATTTATTGACTTAATTTATTTCAGTGATTTCTATTTAAAATATCCGAATGCAGCGTGTGAAAAGAAAGATGCATCTACAACGATGAAGTGCATTTGCACTACCAAACCAATGCACAAAACAGTTGGCTGAAATTATCCCGCATGTTCAAGGTCATTGATGGGTGAGACGCTAAAAGGTCATTTCCGTCCATGTTAGTCGGCCATGTTGGATTGCAGTTCCGCAGCCGTTTGTTTACACATTGGCTTTTACGTTTATTCTGCAGTTATTCACAACTAATCTTGATGCATATTGTTCAAAAATGTTGCTTTTCAACTCATTTTTGTTTCCGTTGCTGTTAAAATTAGTTATTTCGTTGGTTTCGAAAGTTTTTACCACCACGTCAATGCATTCATTTCACTATAATTGTTTCATACCTTGCATTCATGCGTGATTTCAGTGTTTTAGTCGTTTTTCAGCTTTTAATGAAATAGTGCTGGCAAAGTTAAACTTTAGACACCAGTAACAACCAATCAGCAAACGACCTTGAACGGACCAATCACAAGAAAGAGGCGTTTATGATAAGTGGTAATGTATATTTATAGAAAAGTGCATAAAAAATAGGATAAAACAATTACAATGGGTATCTTTCACGAACATGGGACAGAAACATTGACAAAGTTAAACTTTCGACACCAATAACAACCAATCAGCAAACGACCTTGAACGGACCAATCACATTAAAGATGCGCTTATGATAAGTGGAAGCGTATATTTGTACAAAAATGCATAGAAAAAAGTATAAAACCGTTACATGGAGTATCTTTCTCGAACATGGGACAAAAACACCTCCCAATTCAACATGGGACTCTCAAAAGAAAAATCGCATCACATTCTGTACATATATTCGTCTAAATGACTAAAAATGACATCCTTTTGCGATCCATTTATAGCCCGGACCCTATTTTTCAATCTCCCGCAAGAACCTTCAATTGAATTCGTATGAGTCCCAGTAAGAGGATCCACGGAATCACTGGAGTGGTTCACACTGTGATGAATGTATCCCAGGGATGACAATGAATCATAGCCTTTCCCCTGCTCTCCATCTCGGCAGCAGCGGCTCTCACGAGCTGTTTCAGTACTCAGTAATTGCAAATGTACAAAATCTGGGTTAGGGAGAGATGCGACCTAGCAAAAAAGTTCCCACGAAATATTACCCTCCAATACTAACTCGCTTCCAGCATATTCCACAACGATGTAAAAAAACCATCAGTTGACCTAGTATAGCTTTTTAGAACCATTATATCACCACACGAACAACTTCTCTCCTTTAGAAGCAAGCCTAAGTTCAGGCAATACTGAAAGACACTATCCTCCTCAAATTGCAAACGTAACCTTGCAAGGGCACGCATTGAAATGAATCAAGCGCTATACAACATTGAACCACGTTCGTGAATCTCATTGGATAATTCGACGTCATCGCTGATTGGTAGTTATTGGTGTCTAAAGTTTAACTTGGCCATAGTGCTGTGTAGAAGTTTTGGAATGTTGAATGTCATTGAAACATTAATTCCATTGTATCATAAATTATCATTAGTTCATAAATGCTAATTTTACGTCTCAGGTAATTTAAACACTTAACCTCTGTTAAAAAAAATTGCATCCATATTACTTAAGAAGCGTTATCCATTTTCATAGACGTGTATATGCTATACAAAGATCCGCCTTCATAGGATACTGAAGTATGAAACTGTTTGCGTTTAGTATATCTTTATGAATTTTTTAAAATATGCACGTGAACATGTTTAGCTGACAAAAGCTGTTGTTTTTAGTTCATTTGCTGGTTGCCATTATTGTTCCTGGCTCAATTGATTACTTAGCATGTTGAGATCTGGGAACTACAATGTCTTTCACATTCATGTTAACAACATGCAGCAATCTACGAGTCAATCTGGTGAGGAGAAGACGATCAGGGTTGATATTGGTAAATTTTTCGAGGAGCATATTAAACCTGGAGATTTCGGAACGTGGTTTGAAGTTGAAAAAGCTTTGAAGCTTTTCGAGAAGCTGAGTATACCATCAGTGTATATTATCAGTTGAAAAATCAAGTGTTTTTTCAGAGAATCTAATTCAAACAAGGCTGAGCCACATGAGAAGTGTGAATCTGTTGGAACTGAAAGAAACTGTGGTGTTTCTACAAAACTTGAAAGCAATCAGAAACCCCTAAGTGATAAGTGTTACCTGTTTTTAATAATGCCCAATGTACTAGATCCAAATACATGAACTAGAACCGCCTGTAGCAAAGCCAGTGTTAACAGCCATTCAGTGTGTTGCAAAACGACTTAAAAAGCGGACAACATGGTGATCTGGTGAGTGTACGAACTATCCCAGTTAAAGGTAAGACTTTAATTAGCAAGAATAGCGTTTCGGGTTGTGGTCTACAATCGGTGGTTACAACAAGCTGAAAAGCTGATTATTATTCGGGTTGAAAATATTGGCTGATTGCTTGTTTTATTTCAAATAATGAAATTCCTATTTTTTTATGTTTGTGATTTCTCCGTGGCTACAAATACGGATGACCATGATCTCTAAGAAAACTAAATAAATTTTCCTAGAACAATTGGTTTTCTTTTTCTTGGCGAAACATCTGTTATTACGATTAGGAGATTAGGTAGCAAAGTAGGATTTTCCGTGATTGAGAATCGTAGTCGTCGTGTTTCTGAATAATAGCGCGATTCTAACTGTTATGGATATAGTTTTTCCCTCATGGTACATTATGATATCTAGAAGTCATAAGCACACCGTCTTCGGTAAATTTATTCTTACTTTTAAAGTGATTGCAAATAGTGAGTCATTTGAGGTGATAGGATGAATACGTTTAAACGCTTTCGTTGAGATTAGGGTATATTTACTTTTTTCGAGTGGGAAACGATCTTTTTACCAAGAAGGTTCTTAGGATGTCCGCTTTTACTTTGAGATTCAAAGATAATGTTAAGTTGCTCACTAAGGTATTAGCTATGGAATATTACCTTCAGCGGAAACCACTTTAAGGTAACTACGTAGCTTTAGGTAATGCGTCATAGAAGTAAGCAGTGTAGGTTAATTGTGTCTAAATATATTAAACGTTGAATAACTGGTCAAATCGTAGCTCTTACATACTAGTTAGTCCTACAAATAATGGATGCACTGTACAAACGTTCACTTTGATTTTCATACCTAGCTCATAAGCTCGTATACATTTAGGACTGGTACGCTGTGTGATGAGTTTTGCGAAACACAAGAAGAATAGGTCAAGTATAAGTAAGACTCATGAACTGACAAACTGTTAGAGGAGGGGATGGGTTATGCTTGAGTGCCTTAACTTCTTAATGTGAACAGTCAGACGAAATATTATTTTAGAAATCGCTAAGACATGGGAAGACCAGGATTGGTAAGAAGAAAGAATTCGTCGAAGATACTTAACGTCAGACTTGATTTCTATATCACTATCATCAATTATACAACGGTAATGGGAATTAACAGCTTCACTTAACTTTCTTTTACATCTAAAACTGAGATTAACTGCCTGATATTTCGAAGGATATAGTTTAAGGCCGTTAGACGAAGACCATTTGCTAATTCCTGATAGAAAGCTGTTCATTTTAGTACCGTCTAGCTGGGAGTTGACAGATTCTGAAATAGTTAGATCATCGGCAAACTTAACAAAATAGATATTCAAACACTGCAGTTGTTGATCATAGAAATGATGGATATTAGATAACACCACATGATTCAGCAGCATATCAGAAATAAATAAAAATTGTTTCTTAGCTCACCGCCAAGTAGACAGTCTATTTGATGATGCCACTGCATATTAACTAATTAATGAAGTAGCTATCAACCCTAATTTACTACATTTACTTGTGCTACATACTTGGCGTTTAGCAGTATACAAACTTGCAACTGGCTAAATAAGGCGACTTTAGCGTAACGAACATTACGGAATTATTATTCAACTTGCTAAATCCGACTTAGATTTTATAATGTGCTATTGTATAGAAACAGACGCGAAATCCTATGAATGATTAAAGTAACAGTCTCATAATACTGTAGTAAATCTCCATTCCACTAAGCTTAACATGCATTAATCAGGATTCACATATTACGAAAGCTCATGGTATAGCGACGCACTGAAGACGTTCAAAAGAAGAAGTAGAAATGAAGAGTATATTAAACACTTTCTTAGTTTACAAGAGAAAATTCTGACGAACTGTATCAGCGTTAGTTTGACAGATTGACATTTCCACTGATTTCACATTCCACAACCTCCAAATACCTAAAATATGAAGCACAACATGAAGTTATGAAAGATAATTTTATATATTAGTATATGATAATAATATACTGTTTCTATTAATACTAAGTAAAGTTCTCATACAATTAAAAGTATTTGTAGTCCCCAGCTGGTCTTTATATTGACGCCGTATGCATAAATAGACCTCATAAGTTGTCCAGCATTAGAGGATTACACGCAAATTTCAAGGTAAACTCTGAAACACCCATAGTGTTGAGACGTCATTCTCTCGTCAATTCCACACTAAATACGTCTACGTTAAATAAGGTATTGCATATATGTAGCTTAGAAATTGATCCAAAATCTCAGTAAAGTCTAAAGAGCATAGCTTTCTGAATCCTACAGAAATTACATTCTCATATTTAGGAACCTGTAGTCATCAAATATAAGCTGAACATGCCTCAACTCTAAGCAACTATGCAGTGTTAACAGCATAGAGTGTTACATAGGGAAACACTTAAAATGCTGTAAGATACGCAGAGCTGTTGTGTTGATGAGGATAACAATGACATATAATGCAACCTAGACATTTAATCGTGACACTGCATCCGTACTGTTTCAGGTAAATGGAAATTTCAGAAGAAATTCATCTCACTGTTGGTGATCAAAAACATTGCAGTATTAAGTTTAGTGTCAGACGGTAGATTAATAATAGAGCTGACTAGATTCAATTCTCGTAATCAACACAAACCATGTGTATATTATTACTATACACTGAATAATTTCACTAAGCGTAACATTGAGGAAAATTAAACCAGTTATTGCCTTCTCAAATGCACTGCACTTGCAACAATCACGAGAAATACCTACATTTCTTAGCCTAGCAGTCAGCTAAGCAAACAATGGCACAATATTAATACATAACCCATATTATACTGCGCAAATCAATGTAAATATGTATTAAATTCACTTAGAGATAACCTTTCAACTTACCATAATTCCTGTCCAAACACATACAGTGAAAGACACGGCTACATGATAACTTCTGTTCACACAGAGGGTTCTGTTAGCATTTCTAGGTGGTTCCCATGTCAAATAGTACTGTTTTGCACACAAAAATAGCTACATTTTGACGTGGCCTTCATTGAATAGCACTATGTCGAAAGCTGCAGCTTCTACAAGAAGTAAACTGTTTGTGTAGATGACATTACCCTCCACCTAGTCCATCTTCTTCATTATAGCGATGTTTCGACTGATTCCGCATGAAACACTAATCATTACAACCAATATGCTTAGAGTGTGTCGCAGTCAGATTACATGGCGCGGACACCAACATACCTAGCCACGAAATGAGAATTCCTATCAATTCAGAAAACATATAACACATTTTTATTGAAAATTATTGACAAAAAAATTTACCGAGCGAAATTTCAACCAACATGCCGGATAAGTCCAGCCAAAACAGTTGGCTGCGAAGTCTGTCATCATTTGAAACCTTGAGTTCCGAGTGGAACATGGTGCTTTAGCAATACCCCTCCACTTTATCCTATTCTCTATGGCCCTCTTTAGCTGGTTTTACGACTGGCCATAAGTTCTCATTTACTCCTAATATAATCCTTTTTTCCATCTCCCCGGGACGCCCAAATTATCGTTTGTCATGCTGGTCCCGGTAAAAGGCCCAGTGCTTGATGTCACTCAACGGTTTCCTCAGCTTATACTCTATCCACCTTCATTTTCTTCGGCATATTTTTTGAGACATGGTTTCTTGGTTCGTCAAATAATCTTATTGGACAACTTTATATCTAATCGTATAAACTTGGGCCAATCGCATGCGAATTAAAAGTTTTTGTCCGTTTATGTAGCTGACTTAAAACGTGGTTAAAAATGCATAGATTTGACAGGATTTTATTAGTTGAATATCTGCCAACAATTCTCTTATCTTCTGCCATTACATATGCCCTGGTTTTCCTTGACAATATGGAGTGACAGTTACATCAATCTCTCAATCGCAATGCCATGACCTCTTCATATATTTCATTTAAATTCTTCGAATGCTACACTGGTACACTCAAGATGAATTTGGAGTTCAATTCATACATGGAAAGTCATTCATCGTTCAGCAGTTATAGGGAGCCATAAAAAGCTTATAATGAATATAGATCTTACTCGGCTAATCGCACATGATCTGACCGATATTCGCTTTTGTACTACACGTCACAAATAAAAAAATGTTGATATTTTTAAACAGGAATAGACTGAAAATAAACGGGAAATTTCTACCTAACAAGACATTATCCCAATAAGACAGACTTCGCTTATTTATTATAAATAAAATATCAGTAAAACAAACGATATTTGGAAGCAGACCGTATTTACGTTCACGGATAGTACGAAGTATAATAACGCAAGGTCTAATACCCACAACTTCTATAGTAATCGTTCCGCGTAGACCAAAGGTAAAGCAAAACACCAGAATTGACCGTCCAAATTACCATTTATATTTCGGGACCGAATCGAGGTGCGAGATGATCGCTTAACTAGCTAGGGATCGCGAGCGAACGTGACACGACGGCGTGCCGAATGGCGTGGATGCTTAACCGGAAGCCTGCAGCCAAACAAGTTAACTTAAACAGTGAGGGTCAGCATCCAATGTTCAGTGATGAATGCTGAGGCCAATGATTTTGGGAAATTATTCACCGCTACAGCTCATTCCCCCCTACTGGAGTTTTTAGGACCCTAAGACAAAACCAGCCGGAAGTAGAAAAACGCAATGGTTTTCCCATCGGTGGAAAGACTCTTCGAAGCGGCTTGATGTAGTGCCTACTGGTCGTCTACCTATGCTAATAGGCTGTCTGCACATCACTTCGTTTATGTTTGTCCGTTGGATCTCGTGCTTCGTTTGTTTCTTGTCCAGTGCCCGTCGCACTTGGAAAAGAAAACAAGAATGCTAAGAACCTTGTTGAGGAAAATGTATCAAAAATAATGTTTGAAAATGACATGCATCTACCATACACTAAAGTAATGCGAAAAACAGAACATTGAAAAAAGTGTATATCTAATTTTTTAGTGTATGTAACATGTACAGTTATAAAATATCTGATGTGTCAGAAAGAAAAAAAAATAAATACCACAAACGAATAAGAGTTTGTGGGTCGCATCACTTAGTTATGTGATATAAGTGTGAAGATGTTCTGGGAATCTCACGTTTCGTCCAGAACGCGTTTTCTTTGAGGGCTCGACAGAAAGTTTGGTGGCTTTCGCCGTGCTAGTGATTTCTTCGAGGACTAAAAGGTATTCGGTTACTCGTGTATTATTGGGAATGCTTGGTTCTAGGCTCGTGGGATTGCCTTCTAAGTAGGCCGGTTTCAGACGGTCGATGCTGACGGTGTCTTTATGGCCTTTTTTGTCTGAGACAAAGAATTAATCCATACGCTTAGTGACTTTATATGATCCGTCGTATGGGAGTTCCAGAGGGCGACGCACAGAGTCACGGCGAACAAGTACATATGAAGAAGTTTTCAAACACGGGTGAACAAAGACGTCTATGGACTGTGGTCGTAGCGGAGCAGGTTTAACTGAACGCATTGCGTTTGTATGCTTGCTGACATATGATGTGTGATTAACTGCTGGTGGCAAGCTAGAGGGAGAAACAAACTCACCTGGCAGTCGTAGTGTTGTGCCATATACTAGCTCGGTGGTAGTACAACCAGCATCATTTTTCCAGGCGTTTCGTATGCCTAGGAGAACTAACGGTAGTGATTCAGTCCAATGTACATTGTTCGCAGCTGATAAGCCAGCTTTCAGCTGTCAGTGCATACCATACCATTAGCCTGAGGATGGTAGTCTGTTGTTCTAAAACGCATACAACCAAGAATTTTAGTGAAGGCGAAGAATAAGCCGCTTTCGAATTGTCGCCGGCGATCAATTGTTATGGAGGATGGGCATCCAAAGTTTGCGATCCATCATTCGACAAAGACACCTGCGACTGTTTCAGCAGACACATCTTTGAGGGGTTATACTTCAGGCCATCGTGTGAAACGGTCCATGCAGGTTAACGTATAGGTATATCCATGTGATTCCGGAAGGGGTTCAACCAAATGTGCCGTACTTTGTTTCTGCTAATTGTAAGCGCTTCGAGAAAAAGACGAGTGGTTGCCACTCCCTATTGACTAGTTGTTGCAGAACTGCGCCGATTGCAATGTCTGATGCATCAACTGAGATACTTAACGGTGACGTTGGATCCTGATACATAAGTAGGGTGGCATCCGCAATAGCTTTCTTTACCTGAGTAAAAACATGTCGAGAAGACGCGTCGAGTTCGATAGACTTGTTATTTTCTCGAAGGAGGTCTGTTAATGGCTGAATCAGAGAAGCACAGTTAGGTGTAAATCGTCGGTAATAACTTACCAAGCCTTTGAAAGTGCGAAGACTTTTCACTGTCTTTGGCTCCAGAAAGTTCAGTATCGCCTCGACTTTAGTGGCCAGTGGGCGAATGCCCTGACAATCAATAGTGTGACCCAGAAAATCAAGTGAGTCAACGCCTATTTGACACTTCTGTATATTGATGGTAACACCATGTTGGCGTAACCTTTCAAATGCCAAGTCCAAGTGTCTAAGGTGGGTTTCCTCATCTGGACTGGTAATGAGGGCAGTCGTCTAAGTATGAGTTTACAAAATCGAGACTGCGAAATCCTCCTTCAATGAAGCGTTGGAATGTTTGTGCTGTATTCCGGAGACAAAATGGCATGCGTAGAAATTCAAAAATTACGAAAGGCGCAATGATAGCTGTTTTCGGAATATCTTCTGGTGCCATCGGGATTTGGTTACACGCTTTAACTAAGTCTATCTTCGGGAATATGGTTGTTGCCATCAAGTCGTGTATGTGAGGCAATGGATAGCAATTAGGGGTTGTTTTGGCGTTCGCTCGCCGGTAATCACCAGTGCGTAGCCAATCGTTACTATCCTTTTTCGGTACCATATGCAATGGGGATGCCAATGGGCTATTCGATGGTCGAATGATACCAAGGGTGAGCATATGATCGAACTCATTTCTAGCGATTCTCAGTTTGTCAGGAGCCAGTCGTCGTGCTTTGGATGTCACGGGCTGTCCTGAGGTTGTGATGTGGTGCATAACACTACTGGTTATGCACGGGAGATCGCTAGATGAGCAGTTAAGTTCCGGATACTTATCAACAATCGGTTGGAAAGTTGGATCAAGGATTGCCTTCATCTTAACGAGTGACAAGCTGGGGCCTATGTAGGTGATGCCTTTGATAAACAGACTGGTAGTATTGTCAATCAGTCGTTTTTGGTGGACATCTACGAGTAAATCATGATGATTAAGTAGGTCCGTGCCAATGATGGGCGTTGTGACGTCAGCGAGAAGGAAAATCCACTGAATAGGTTTGCGTAAACCTAGACGTATTTCCTTCCAAAAGTTGCTATTGGTTTTCCATTTGCAGCCTGTAAGTTGAAGGTAGTTCCCTTTTGTCGATCTGCCTTTGTAGCAGGAAGGACGCTGACTTCGGCGCCTGTGTCGACTAAATATCGGGTCTGGCTGACCACATCACGGCTAGTGATACCGGCGACGGTTGCTGCTAATGCCTGCCGGTGGGATAGTTTCCCACAAACTTTGAGACATTACCGAAATTACAAGGGTTTTCGGCAACATTTCGCTTCCTGGCCAAAGGTATTGTGATAGTAACACCAGTCAGGGTTTTATAGTAAATGTGTCTTGGGTTTAGACCGACCACGTGAGTTTCGCCGTTGCGGGGAGTTCGGACGACGATAGGAGGAATTACAGCGTATATATGACCTAAGTAGCTGCTGGACAGCTGCATAACTCTATCACTGCAGTGTCCCTACTCGAAGTCTGTTCGGCAACTGAGCGTATTTCAGCGACTGGGCATTTTGTGATTTCTAGAATTTTATCTGCAGAAATGGCTAAGTCGTCTAAAATAACACCTTGAAGTGTAACCACCATAGCCTGTACTGGCTGTGGCAGTTTAGATAAGAACAGTTCTCTGAAAAGTCCTTCATCAAACTGACGTTGGCCAATAACTTCCCTCATTCTTGTAAGCATGCTCACGGCTGACTGATCACCTAACTCGATGTTACGAAATAATTCGTCCAGACTCTGTCGATCCGCGAGAACGTTTCTCCTTAGGAGGGTTGCTTTAAGCAACTCGCAAGAGTTACTTACCTCTGGGCTCGACATCTGCACAGTTATGCATTTGCTGAATTCCCGCGGTAGGGCGTGAACAGCTGCAAGGAACTGTGAACGTTGATCAGTCAGCATCCAATGTTCAGTGATGAATGCTGTGGCCAATAATTTTGGGTAATCACCTATCGCTACAGAAAAATGCGGCTGAGGGAACCATACTTAGGCCGATGTTCTCTTAGTGAAGCAAGGTGTTACGAAGTTATCCCTTTCTATCAACAACTTCAGTGAATAACTTTTTCAAGCGAAATTAGGTAAATTCTTTTCAAATACACGTTAAAAGAGAATAAATCGTACTAACAGTGATTTAATAAAAACGATAATGTGACACTTATGATCGGTGAATGAAAGTCAGTATATCTGTAAAGCCAGTCTGGAGTAAGGTAGTTAGGTTTGCTGTTATTCAACTGTGAAATAAATCTACAAGGTCAAGTTGTAACACTCTATAGACATACGTTTTCACCAACTAAGAACACATAAAAAGCCAAGCGTAGACAACAATAGCCCCCGGACTCGGAGTTTTGAAACTTGACGAAATCATCATTATCTACAATTCAGTCGTTGTGTTATCACTGAAAATGTAGGGCTGCAGTGCCTAATTTCTATTGCACTTGACTCTCTTCTATCACCTTTAACTGGTTCCGCGACTTTCTACAAGCCTTAATCTCCCCTACTTGACCCTCGGACGCACGCTGGGGCGCTTACCATTTGCGCTCCACTTGTATTTGACGTACGATGCCATTGGGAGGACTTCTCAGAAAAGGTAATATTTCTTCTGCATATTTGTTTAGAAATACGTTCTTAGTTGGCGGAGGAGTTTCATCAACATAGTTCTATTCATACCTACAGTTAGTGTCACGCCATGTTAATTTTATCACTCACTAAATGCGAACCGTTGGACTAAGTATTTTAGATATAAATAATACCGTATTATAAGTTATCGGGAATAATTATTTTACAATGAAAGCTTCCTTCATCTTCACCTCTGGTACACTGCTTAACAATGTGTAACTTAGAATGGAACATTCCAACAATTAAGATACTATGAGATCCAAGCGTTAGGTACTGGATTTTAATTGTTTCGGATTTTAGAGTTTCAAACATATTATTTACGTTTGTCTCACAGCTCAAAATGCGATACACACAGTGGCTACGGTGACTAATATTTGCGCTAATTTTATTGCTAGTCTTACTTTTCGTGAAGTTATTTCACGAGAATGGCATAAGAAACCACAACGTCGAGGACGTTGTGAGAAGAAATTCTCAAATACAAAAGTGATTTAGCCTACAATACAAGGGTTATAAATATTCACAACCTACATCTACGGGTACTTATACTGCACGACTAGATGTTGTTCTCCAGATACGCGGTTAAATATGGTTTATAACAAAGGGTTTGGGTGCATTGGGAGATAAGTACACACCTAGAATACTTTTATTTAAAAAAAATATTATTTTGATAAGAAGTAATTATGCAAGATAAATAAAAATATTCAAGTTGAAAGAAATAAGTGGGAATCACAGTCTACCAGTGAAAAACATTTAAACTTGAAAGAAGATAATTTTATACACAATTCTTTCTGATTGGCGGTAAAAAGCAAAGATTATAATGAACATTCGGCTTCCAGAAACTTTGTGGTTTCCAACCACACCAACCTTTTTCTGTAATAATTTTAATGTTTCCAAATGGACCAGTATAGTGAGGATCAAGTATTAAATAACGACACGATGAAGTCTCAGTACTGTTTGGTGTTGATTCACATAACTGGACACCGATAATGGTATGAGCCAGTTGACCACCACCTACCATGACTGGACCCCCACCGGAAGTGAAGTGTTGTGCAAGAGCAGGTGCTGCTAGCTGAGTCATTTGCGATCCCTGTGGAATATGTAACAGGCGACACTGTATGTTGTATAACTCTTGTAAACAGTAGCTAACCTGAACACAGAGACAAATGAAAAGTATAAAAATATGTAATTTGAATAACTGAAAACTTGGATCAAATTATTATTAATCTCCAACATATATTATTAAATAAAATAATACCGCCCATGTGATGGAAATGACTGTCAACAAACTTTGATTACATTTTATTTGAAATATTAAAAAAATGAGCCTTAGTTGTTACAATTTCTCTAACAAGACAACTAACATAATGCTGATGAAAGCAGATGTCACACCTTATACAGTCCAAAATAATGCAGTACATTTGAGGCATAAAACTAATACAGAAATGACATGCACACACCTCATAAAATGATTACTACATGGTAACAACACTTACAATTCACATTATATATGAGTACAGTGGATCTAGGGTGAAGTAGGCAGGGGATTTGAACCAGGGAACTAGTGGTTGGAAGTCGAGTGCTTATTCATGTGAGTGTCACCTCCACAGAATCCTATGAGACATGTAACAGATGGGATGTTGTCAAATATGGTTAGAATCCAAAACCAGTGGTGAACACGATTCAACCTTTTTATTTTACTAAAGTGATTGAAGGTGATAGATGCTCTTTATAATGTACCTTGTGATTGTGTTCTTTATTTTGTTATCATATTGACTTTTGTAATGCTTTGCTCGGTACGCATTTTGTACCAAGTTTATATTTACTCGACTTTAAAACTGTTCCTTATCGTATTTTATACTTAACTTACAGGCTATTTGGACATCTGCATAATGACTACAGCTAAAAATTGGTGTCGTATTACTCACTATAAAAATTCATAAAGATATACTAAACGCAAACAGTTTCATACTTCAGTATCCTATGAAGGCGGATCTTTGTATAGCATATACACGTCTATGAAAATGGATAACGCTTCTTAAGTAATATGGATGCAATTTTTTTAACAGAGGTTAAGTGTTTAAATTACCTGAGACGTAAAATTAGCATTTATGAACTAATAATAATTTATGATACAATGGAATTAATGTTTCAATGACATTCAACATTCATCACTGAGTACTTAAAAAAAGGTGATTGAAACATGGTTATTATGATTACAAAGACCAGTAATAATGCAGTAGTAGAAATACCAGAGAGCAGAACAAGACATATATGGGAAATATTCAACTTTAAATCCCTAAAAATGATGAATGAAAAACCATATTTTAGATTAGAAATCAGTTATTTCACTTACCTCAAGAGAACCAATCCACTGGCCACTGCCAACAAAATTTTTTGGTTTGTCTCCAAAACGAACAAGGGAGTTTTGAATATCTTTGAGAGAAGGTAGTGGACCTGGAGTAATTTCACCTTGCCACATAAGCCATGATATTAGAGTTTGCAGTGACCGATATGCACAGCCCCAGTTTTTGTCATCTATATCATCCTAAATATGAACATAATAATCACTTACTTTGAAACGCATAAATCACTAATTTCTTACCGATATTACAAATCAAATAACCGGCTTAAAATAATCTGTTCTTTTTTTCCTTTTTCATTTCAAGGTATACATGATTCATTTAGTTTTTAGGAACACTTTAGAGGACTTCTGCCATTATTGTGTGTAGATGGGGTGCAGTCTAGCAATTACTTGTGGATTCATACATTAAACTTTGAGTGACAATTAAAGTAAATGGACCTAAACTACTGTGCAACTTGTTGAATTAAAATCTCAGGAGTCGGAATATCTCATAACTTGCCGAAAACTTCACACAACGAGCGACTTCACAAAGGCTCCACATAGTTTATACTCAATATTCCCTTTAGAAATACAACAATTAATGGATTACTCTTATATTTCTCCTTTTTCTTTGGAATTCAAAAAGTTAATTCTAGCAATGTGTACATAAGCGTTAACTACAACTGTTTGTTGTATTCTCTTGACTAACTAATATTAAAGATAAACGAGGACAAATACTCGCCGAAGACATTGGCTAGGGGTCGCGCTATGTCGTGAATTGGCAGAAGTTAGAATTCATGGACCATTAGATCGGGTCCCAGTGGCTTAATGGTATACGAGCTCGCCTTGTAACCAGAAGGTCCAGGGTTTGAATCCCGGTGGGTGTGTATTGATGAAGACTCCCAAACTAGGACGAAACAGCTGTCCAGTACTCCCAGGTTTTCCAATGGTTCTCTAACTGATGTCAGCTCATGATGAAATCCTGTAACCAATCAAATCCCTACAAACCAATCTCATTTTATTATGAATCTCATCCAACTGTTATTTACCAATGTTCTGATGATAATATTAATCATTGTTCTTTTTAAACTACGCAGAAACTTACATACAGACTGAATCCCCGAAACGTCTGTCTAGTAGAATATGAAGTTAAGAGTATGTAGGCAATAATTCACATAATTCATTGTTGCATGACCATCACTTTCAGATAGAAAATTTCTAATGTTGATCAGTCACTTATATAGTCAGTTGTAAAGATCGTATATTCTCAGATATCTAATAAAACGGAATGGAACACTCTAAAAATCAGTTTTCGTATCAATAACAAAATGATTTATTCTACTTGACATTTTTCCGTCAGCAACACATGAGCTACATATGTAGAAAAATAACCAAAATAAATTTGCCAGCGAACATTATAATCATCAACACATTTGAAGTTATTTAAACAAGTATAAACTTTATCTATTGTCTCTATTTATTTGTAGATGAGGTATAGTTTAACCTCTTAGAATATACAAAGACATTTGTGATAAAAAGAAGTACTATGAATATTAAGCTTAAAGAAGATCGCGAAGGAAAAATGTGTTTAGCAAAGTACAGACAACTTTATATGTGAAAAGAAAAAAACTGTCATAGGGGGCTTTTACTGTTGAGCACACTCATAGAAATATCAAACAACTGTCAGTGAGTTGGCCTGGTTGAAAACTACACATATTATTGTATAAATATATCATTATACAATGCGCATTATAAATATTACACATACCTGTAGGTAATGTTTGTAAGTATAGCGACCGTTGACAAGGTAAGTTGTGCCCAAATTAGGAGAATGTTTAACAACTTCATGTGGAGAAACAAGGAGATCAGAAGATGGACCAAGCCATTCAAATAGCCTAGGAACCGGATGAAGAGCTTGGCCTCGTCGAAACAGAGGAGTGTCAAGCGAGAAACCGTACTCTTCAAAAGAAAAAACCAGCAAATAGCAGTCATGTAAGCTGTCTGATAATGTATGACAAGTAAAAAGTCTAAACCATAAAAAAAACCGAGATATATCATATTACGCCACGTTGGAATACTATATTGTCTGTAAGATAGTTAGTAGAAACTTCTTACACTTGAATTCTTACATTACTTTATCACTTTTAAACACATATAATAACTCTTATGAATATAATGAAAGACCTTTTGCAGCCGCAGTACTCTCACACACAAAACTAAATACTCTACCAAATAGCCTTTTGAAATACTTCCATGAATCGTTACCCAGGTTTTCGACAATTTGAGAAACGTGATTTACACTCCACTGTCTATTAGAAAACAGCTTATGGTTATGGATACTGGTGATCCTTTCTCTAGACGCGGTAAGTATAAACTATATGTCAGTGTACATTTTGGCGACACTGCGATACTGAAAGTCAAACTACTTCACTAGATGCTTGATTCACGCTTCTTTTAGACTGTTCCACAGATGTTCTCGGTAAGAGTACTTAATAGGAGTGGCGCGCGCAGGAAATCGCAATGAATTCCTACGACTTTAGGATAATTAAGTGGGATAGATGTGGGCCACTAACCACTAAGAAACACGGAGTAGTGTTTTTTTTTTTTTGTTGGTGACACTTTCCTAGTGCCAGATGACTGAACTCAGAAGTGCCAGGTTTCCCATGTCAATAAATTATCTTGAACTGTATTACTTTAATCAATGATTCCAGTGTTGCGTCTCTGACAAGTTTCAGAAATAATAATTGTCATTATGATAAGAATGCCACTACTTACTTAGTACGGGTATTTTATGTGGTGGGTTTTCAGCGATATTGAGTGAGTCAGGTTATGTGGTACTACCAAAATGCACAGTTTAGAACAAGACCCTGTTGGTTGTAAAGTAAGTGCCACAACCAACGAGTCAGGTTTGTACCGAACAATTTACGTCCATAGAGAATCACTGCAGGAATTTTCAATGAAACATAGCAGCGCTGAGAATCGTATTTTAAAGGTTACCCGTTTCTAAAGTAGACCTATTGATTAGTTTCAAAATGAAAACTCATGCCTGTTTAATACAGAAATCACAATGAATCAAAACTTAATCCAGTGCATCTCTATACACGCTTTTTGTGCGAGGGCCAGACATATTACCTCACCACTTAAACTTTAGTGTTAAGAGACTCTGGGTAATACGACTGACATTTTACCTGGAAAGTGGTCACAGAGTGTGGTGAACTGGAATACCATGGAGCAGTAATAATAACGGACAGGAAAGCACACAAAGGGGCAGATAGAAAATTAATGGTTTGATTGCGCTACTGAATAGCAGACTTAGAAGAATGCTACGGAGTCCAATAATGATTGCATCGTGACATTGTCCGGAGGTATGTTAAAAATCAGAAACTGTAGTAACCCCGAATTATGCAGTATATTACAATTTATCAAGAGTACGCTATCTTGTTACGCATCTTTATATACACAACACATTAAGTAATTAGTTGGAAAGAACATTACATGTAGCACATAACGATCGATCACTGAGGATTAACCGTTTTCATGGTTCCAAGTTCATAGTGCTCACTAATTATTAGTATCATAGCTAAATTAGGCGGAACCGATTTTTCATGTACCAGGCTAACAGCCACACTCATCGTGTGAGGGTTGGTGGCATTACCCAATCGCCTAGGCTGAAGTACGTGAGGCAGGACTCGAACTCGTGACCCGTTGACTGCAAGTTGAGTGCCACTAAGCCATATCCCAACCTGGTGCTAACTAAATTGTATCAATCAAGTTTGCAATGTAATCTGCAAGTTAAGAGAATTGTCACTAGTGCATTTTGTAGTGATGATCATCTTACCAATTGCCTCTACTCATTTAAAACATGCAGTATACACTTTCAGTTTCTTTCTTCGATACGCTCAACGATACAAATGGTTTGACGCAATATTATTTGGTAGTCCAATCATCATGCCACTAAGAAGACTAACTGATCAACACAAAACTCCCTACAACAGTCAAGCATTCCTCTTTGTTGCATATATCATTAGCAGTGCAATGGGAAATAAGAGCAGATATTACAAAATTCCATTGAAACGAATAAATTACTGAATAGGTTGCGATTTCCTAAGTCAGAGGAATTTTAATTTACACAGAAAACTGAAAAATGCTGTAAAAAAGAGGCCTTGGAAAAACCGTCGCCTTATGGCAAATATAGGAAAAGAGGAAAAACAAATATGTTTGAGATATGCGAGGTCCACTCTATGGAATCACGGTCTGTATTTGGAAGTTAAGAAATATTAACTCTTCAAACTCATCACCAGAATGCAAAATGGTCACGATTGGTGCAGCTCTGTAAGATATTCAATATTATCCTTGAGATTAGTATTACCTACATTTTATTTCTTTACATTATCTTGAAGTCTGAATCACTGAGTCTTTAGGCGTACTGCAATGGCTTCAGGTTACTGGACGACAATACATACATAATTAGTGATAATTAACTAGTTGGATGAATTGTTTCTTGATCAGTAGACATGGAACTTCAGTAGGATTCAGGTAGTTATGGACTACTTCAGTGATGTCCAACGATTTACGTTGTTAAACTCCTGGAACAGATTTTTCGTGAAACAGGCTGCGTCACACTTATGGTGTGGGAGTTGAAGTGTGTGGAGTGGGATCCGAATGATGGATGGGTAGAAGTTGAGTGCTTGAATCAAAGAGCCACTTCTAACAATGTGCGACATCTAGTTTCGCACATGTGTATACATAACATTGCCCTTATTTTCTGAAAACAATAGACGCTCGTAATATACATGAAGAAATCACTGTATTTTATAGTTTATTGATATTCACCAAGGCAACATGATGTCTAATGCCAAACAGAACAGCCTTCATTACAACTGAGAAACAAAGTATAGTGAAGAATTAAGAGAGGACAAATTAGTGAATACAAAGTTTAATTATTAACCTTGTTTAATCACGTTAAAGACACATAGTTTTCATCCTTGGCAAGTATTTTTTGAATCTTCAGAAATAATTTAAACGAAACAAAAAGAAACTTGAAATCCTATATTATTAGTTTGCTTTATAGACTTTAATTATGAACCAATACAAATATACTATTCACTTGAAAAATAGGATCAAGAGCGACCCAAATTTATGAATTCTTTTAATCCACTGATTGTGCAATCCAGACAGATTTGCTAGATCATAAAACTGCTTGGCACCAACCACCTCTTCCACATTTTAGTGAAATAATTGCTCAAGTATTGTATCTAGTCACACATTGCTACTACATTGCCTGTAGTTACTTGCAAACAAAACCTGAAAGTTTGTATATTTAGGCTTACTAAGAAACTCAAAGCCTATAGACAGTAATCAACGAGTATTTTGACATGATTGAATTCGTAACACAGTAATGCCCCTACGGGTTACAATCACTGATACTACTGATTTCAGAGATTCAATTGTACCAGAAATGCCAATCGAACAGTAGCAAGAAAAATCCAACTATCGTCAGAATATGAATATGTATTGTTTTAGGAGGCTGAAAGCGTATCCTCACAAATAATTGATTTATTGAGATGACAATAATTTCCCTTGAAAAACCAATAAAGCAGATGTGGACAGGAGTGGTCATAAAGAGTATATCCTGACTTACTTCAAAACTACCTGCAACTAGCTACAAGATTCGTTATACTCACAGAACACAAGAACATTCTTCAAAAGGTCACGGTTATGTCTTGCGCAGACATATTCACACAAAACTTAATTTTTCTCTTTTCCAAGCGTTGCAATAAAATTCTGACTCCCACAGTGTAAAGAAAAAAATCAGCAATTTTTATCTTTGCGTCTTTCTTAGTTTTAACTACCACTTCTCCTAATGATACTGTTCTTAAGTACATCCTATCACTAAGTAGACATTTTCTTATCTCAGGCTAGTCAAATACATTCCGTATTTTCCTAAAACTACTCTAATGGATTCATAGTGAAATCTGAGTTCCACATATCGTGTTACACACACCCACAGGCACTACTAATCAAAAGTCAGGCATCTGAAACTACGAAAGTCTTGTGTCGTCATGTTGTGTATAAAAGATCCAAATACAAGTGCTTACTTAACTTTACTTAGTTAAAGTAACGGATTTGAAAATCAAGGAGTTGCATGCTTAGATTTCATGAAATTACTGATATACGGATAGCAATAGGTTGTGGAACAGAAAACTCATTTCTCAACCTGTGTTGTCTGACCTTATTTACTACGAAGAAAAAACAAAATCGTGGTAATCAGTTGTGCTTGTTTGTAGTTCCTACGCTCATAAATGTTGGCTACAGTTCGGAGAGTATACAGAATCAGTATTATACAAAACCATCAAGCTAACCGAAAGAAGACAAAACAATCACACTGTTAATTAATTCTGAGAAAAGTAAACAACACAATACAAATAAACTTACTTTCATGGGCAGCAGTACGCCAAATTTTCTCGTGTGATTCTTCGATATCCCAAGGTAGATACATTCTGTACATAGCTGAACTAATCGAATAGTGATAGGATGCTAGCATTTTAGGAGGAGACTTCAGTTCGCTCCAAAGGAACAAAATAGCTTGATGGTAGCTATCGAGAAACGAAGATAATTTCGCACAAAGTGCATTATGAAACATCTCATTTTGATTCACTTCACAAATGAAGTCAATTTTTATATAATGAGAGTAATCACTGGTAGAACGAGATACCTCTAAAGTTGGTGTATAATCACAGGAGTTATTATCAAGACTGAAGAATACTAAAAGAGGTATTATGTTCACTTCGTTCCGCAATTTCCGAAGAGACTGGAAAACCGCAGATAACTGGTGCTTGGTTGAATTAGCTGATAAGCACAGAGTATCATGAATAAAGATAGCAGATGCCAAGAATACTTTTAACCTTTGAAAAGATTGAGATAAAGATTCTTTCGAAGAAAATCTGATGACTACTGGCTTCTTGGTGTACAGTTTCAGCAACAAGCGTTCTGAATCACCAAGGTCTCCACAAGCAGTTTCACACAACTCCATTGTTATAAGCCAAAGTAGAATCAAATGCCAAATCCCATGTACAGTTAAACTGTGTCGGTCTTACTGTAATCTGTCATATAACCAATAGTCGACTGTTAGAAGAAACGCTAAATCCTGCAAAAAATACGTCAATAGATATCGTTCAGAATCTAGATATTTTAAAATAAGATAGCCGAAAAAATGAAAAGATGTGAAAGATATTGTACACTATGAATGATACTATTGAATACCTACATGAAGCTATAAAATAAGTTATATGAGATTATCAAAGAGATATTCAATATTAGTGAACTACACGTTGCATGAAGATAAGTCTCGGTGGTAATAAATTTGAAAAAGCACTAGGCAAAGAAATGCTAACCACCCAATTAAGTCTTTGTCAACGCTTACATTGAGTGGGCAGAATTTGTGTCCAGAAAATATATGTATAACCACTTTTCCGCTTTAACCAATCTCATAAAAATATCTGTGCGAAATTTGATCACTTCTTCTCCCTTCCTAATAACAACCCAATATTTAGCCAATCAGCTTACATCGTCTAGTTTACTAGTCTCCCATTCGGTTTTGAGCTCGGAAAAAGAGGGAAAACTGTGAGTGCAGCTAGCGATCCCACCCGAAAAATAACAACTCAATTGTTATAAATCTTTAAAGTACTCTAAAAACATAGGAAATAAACTTAGTCTTCGATGGAATCGGGGAAGAATTATGACACCAGTCTGGAAAAGTCAGCCAACCGAAGTGCTTTTTTGACAAAATCAAAAGTGAGTGTGAGGATATATATTGTCCGCAAGATGTGTGAAACTGCTAAGGCCACCCAGATTACAGATGTAGTATAAAAGCGACAGAAAGCAGATGCAGTGAAAATGGCTTCTACTCGGAATAGGTCAGATTCAGGAAAAATAAGTTATGTGGGAAAAATCGCAGCACTATGTATAGAATTACATACCGCCACAGTGACCAAATTTTACTCATATAATGATGATCTTCCTAATTGTATTGGACTGGATTACGCAATCATGTCAGTCAGAAACAAAATCGAAAGGCTAGTAGTGGAACCATCTAAGAAAGACGGCGAAGAGCAGAATGAAGTAGAGGTGAGTTGCTAAAATCCAATTTCACACTCAGAGCTCAAGAGATGAATTATAATAATAATTAGTTTGCAGTTTCAACCTTTAATAATTTTAGCGGTCTGATAACTTGACTGAATAGCTGATTTATTCCTAGTTTTCATCATGTTAACTATAGATTATAAAACCAACTGCTTTGGTTACAGTGGAAATCTGGCTCATTGGCTTAATTATTCGGTTTTCAATCGATGAGACAGGGGTTTGACTTCCGCCCTATCTGCCTTATCATAAGCCACTGGGTAGTTTAATCAGTACGCACATGCTAAATGTGGCCTTTACCCTGGTACATGAAAAATCGCTTCCAGGTAATTGAACTTACAAGACGTTTGCAAATTTTCATGTAACAAGTATAAAACTTCGGCACTTTGGTAGAGCATAACTCCATTATGGATAAAATTTTATTTTGATAAATCACACAGTATTATACAGTAATATTAAACGATAACGTTTCAAGCACAAACTACTGCTCATAATCATATCAAGTTGATTGATACACGCCAATAAATTTTACTATGATTGTTAAGATAACGAAAACATTACATCATGAATTGGATATATATATATATATACATATATATATATATATATATATATATATATATATATATATAAGTAAACAGCAGTGTAAACAAGTAAAAACTGCCTAAGTAATTGACTTGTAAAAGCCGATAAACCTAGTACTTCCAGTAACTTCAGCGTATTTATTGACATAAAATGCCACCACACCCCACAAACAACATGGTTGAGGAAGGGTTATACGAAATTTGCACTCATACAAACAACAAAGAAATGAGAACCTACAGATGTGTAAGAACTGAACAGTACTATTTTAACATTTCAAAACTACACTGCGGCCTGTAGACAATCTAGACGTTATACAACAATGAATTTTATGTTTAATGAGGTCGAGAATAAGCTATGAACGTTGATTTTCTTCGTAGCCCACCGCACAATTATGAATTGGTCAGTCATAGCGGCAAACAGCAATATCGAACGCATTCTGTCACCCCACTTCACGAAGTTAGAGAATTGAGATTAAACCCTATACGAGGATTCTTCATTTGCATTTCGATAAAGATTTGGGGAGAAATTGCCCCCTAATCATTGACACAATACGAAGTCTTCTGCCTACCCAAAAATTCCAATCTTCTCAAAAGACCAAAGGTGATCTTAAGCTTCCCTCGCATATGCATGTGTTAATAACTCCAATTATCTAGTTACTCAGATAATAATCAAACACTCGATTACCTCGAAACTCGTTGAACGAACGTAGATCACGAGGAATACTTTGCTTTACTTATACAACTTTTAACTCTACTTGCTTGTTGAAGGTTTTTTACCTGTGTTGCTGCTTCAGTTTAACAATTCTCCCATTCTAGTCTAAACTGCTGATTTGACAGAACATTGACAATTTAAGTTAAACTCATGCATTTATATTACGACATATACGTTATTATTGCATTCAGATACGATAGACGAGCCTATGCACTGATAATGGTACAGAGACGATTGTGTTGTGCATTGCGAATGTACAATATGGTTACTCTATACTATAGCAGCCCAAAACGAAACTACCTAATAGAGGATTGATGACCCCAAAGAATTAATGTACAGAAATGTGTTTAACGTGCCTATTAGGACTACTGTGAGGAATTGGAAGGTTTTCTTGGAACATATACAAGAATAATATCCTATGTAGCCACTTTTTAAATTGCATTACGCGTCCGATTGGTAGCTGGAGTTGGTTTTCTTTAGGGCTTCTATAGTTAAGAGTTACACAGATTATATCCTACTAATTTTAAAGTCGTGAGAAATATGGTAAATTCAATTAAAGATCAATTAACGCACGTGTCCAATCTTGTAACGCACGAATTCGAAGCGGATCTCAAAGTCACTTTCAATGAATAATCTCTTTCCAATATCCAATATCGTTTTTACGAGCTAGTATAATCCAATTTGATTTCTTTGTGTTCGCCTCTTGATTGTGAGTTAGAGGTTCCTGATCTTTGGAGAACGTCTGCGTAGCTAGTCCCGCCACTCGACTGTCGTGGCTTTGGTTGACTCCAAAAGGAGTAGTGCAGGAATAAATTACATGTGGTTTGTAGAATGAGGTGTGTTAAGACTGCTACTACTGTGAATGGAGTTGATCCTTTCACCAGTTAGTTTTTCGGTATCGTCGTCAATAGGAAAGAGATAATAATAATAATAGATATAATTAGTGAAGGTATTCAGACTAGCAGACAGAAAGGAATAAGAAAAAGTAACAGCAGTCAATCAGCCGGTTTATATGTATATATACCGGTTATAATGATAATAACAATAGGTGTAGTTAAAGCTGTCAGGAGAGTAAAAAGGAAGAGAATGTAAAGAAGTAAAACGACCAGCTTAATTGTCTACCTTTGAATGGTGTATGCGATTCTAAGGATATAGGCCATTTGGATGCAGTCCTTGTTTCGCTGCATGGTTGTCCAGCCTTCGCTTAAAGGCGTGCACAGCTGGTGCCATAGATACATCTGTCGGTAAGGAATTCCAGGGACGGCGAACCTGCAGGGAAAAGAAGTGAGAGCGCACCCGGGGCCTTGCCCTCTGATGAGCTATCCTTCTAGGATTTCCACAAGGGAGCCTATACCTACCTTTGTTTGGGTGATTCTGATCATTTTGTTATCTTTGTTACCAACTTGTATAAGACTTTTGATTTCCTGGTGGTATTTCCTCAATATTCTAGAATATACCTGGGTTTAACTTGGATATCAGTGCATAAAATTTGTCCTTCGGCTTTCGTGGTTCTGTCAAATAGCAGATGTAAGAGCAGCCCCTGGGAATTGTGGTAGCGTATTATCTCATCATAGAGGAAATTTAATTGCTTTTATGAGTTTAAGCGACAAACAACACTGGTAAAACGTATTGCACAATGCTATGTGACTTCATCAAATAAATTTACTCGATGATGGATAAGGCATGATAATTTATTTTGAAGAGGATCAATGAATTATGCCATGTTATTGTTACTGGTATGAACTGCAGTGATCATAGAGCTAGACAAACTTCCGGGAGAGCCAAAAACACTTTGAGATATACATCAGTAATTGAAGAAGTCAGGAAAATGAGATTTGGAATATATAGCGAAGTAAATCATTGGAAATAGAGTTGAAACAGCTTCGTCGACATCTAGTAACTACAATCCACATAAGTTGAATGTCATCATGAAGAGCCCAGATATTAGTATGGCTGAATGCATGAACAGGAATTAGATGGCCTTGGTGGCATGGGATAAAACGTTTGCGTCCCGAGCACTACTGTATCATTCTTTATGTCAGAGGCCGAAAATCACTCATCATGCAAGAGATTGATTCTACACACAATGAAATATGAATATATATACTACATACATTTTCCATGGTAATGTCTTGTATCAAAAGAACGGAGGCTTGTCAAGCAGTTTCAGAAAAACTGGGAAATAGTGAAATGAGAATGAATGCTAACAGAAACAGTGAATTCCAATTTCGTTAGAGTTTAAATCGATCACAACTGGCATATTCGGTAACGGTCTTTAAAATACCTGTCGTTCGCTAGTAGATGTTTGAAGGCATCAAGTGGCCGATTGTGTCACACGACCCTCCATTTGATAATGACATATATTTTTGTGTTGACGGATGATTCCATTTCACAGGCATCATCGATTTATTATATGATATATAAATCGAGTGGTTAAATTTCTAAGTGTTCAACTACGCAAGATATATATTAAAGAAAAAGCGATGGAATAATATCAGCAAGCCCACCTTACATAGGTAAAAGCAATTTACACGATATAATTCTGGGCAGTGTTATTGTTGAAATCTAGCGGAAATGCACTTAGTAATTCAGGGTTGTGCGACATATCGTAGATAAGTTGGCCTGTATAAAAAAGCGTGAAACTGGCTTGAAGATCCTTAGCTAGTTTACTGCTACAATATGCAACAAATGTTTGCATGATTTACCCCTGCAGTGTTTGCCACTTGCCCAGTGAATCCTTAAGTGCTACATTGGGTGGAACTAATGTAGCAGTCAAGTCCTGCAATTATCACAATCAGGGCATTATTTGGACTGCGTTTTGTCAGCTTTTCGGAACTTCATTCCGCTTTGTTTCTGATGGAGTAATCTTTATAACGTCAGAGTGCACAACGACTTACCAGGGTGGTCGCAAGTTGTTCACTTTCTTATTATCACACTATTTGTTTTACGCGTTGCTGAAGGCTTCAGCTACCTTAAAGTTAGCAAACAGTAGGCAACCCATCACCCAATTTTACTGTCCACCTACCGTTGCCGAGTGATACTCTTTAAACCCAGAGACCTACTTCCATCATCCTTTCAGCATTGGGTTCATTGCAACAGCTTTGGATAAGCGGCTTGTATGTGGTTAAATATTACTGGGTGATGAGGTCGAGCATCAAAACTGCATGATCGCTGCTGTGTACCAGCGGGTGTATTCATGCATCCCTTATAGGCAGGCGGTTGTTGGTAGGACAACATAGCCATCTGCCCATCGCTTAACATGTTTCATCTGTCGTCAAATATCCAGTATCGTTTCCAAAAGCCTTCATAGGCTTGCTTACTTTTCGAAGCCTGCTACTTCCTGCTTCAGGATGGTTCCAAACATCTTGCGGACCTCAGCATACTCTGCCGACTGCCCCCTACCTACCTACACACCTTCGCTGAATGCACTGGTTCATTCAGTACGGAATGTGAGGTTCGGCGATTCTAGGACCTACGAACGTTGTTCAGCATGGGAATCCTCCTGTTAGATCGACAAATACTGTTGAATAGAGGTTGCTAAGCAAGTTGAAAAGGAATCTGCAGAATGAGCAGGCTGGACCAATGAAACTTAGGGCAATGGAATTGGGTGTAAGGCAATTAAGAGAGTAGGATCGCCTGCACACAACGGAAACAAAAGAAGAAACGTGACTGGTAGGAAAGGTCGTAACGAAGGAATTGAGGTTAAACCATAAAGCACATAATCCAGCGAGATATTAACGTTGCCAAAATATCCTACTAAGATTCTCATGATCCTTATGTGAATGGTGGCGTAGTGACACTGAAATTCTAAAAGCGCCTTTACATGTCCCCTCCGACTAGATGAATATATCGGTGTGTGTGGTTGTGGTTACTTACTCACGGAATAGACTGCAGCAGTGATTTTGGCTGCGTCTCCTGCCTAAATAGCACTTGTGTATAGTCTATGTATCAGGAAACCATTCAGTAAGGCTGCTCGAACGACTTCAAGTCCGTTTCCCATTGGCCTTAACTAGAAATTACGCCCACGATTGTTGTATGGCGATCTATCTTGCTAGACATAAGCTTTGGTGGCACTGCTTTCCACCTCTTTGGCCTGGCCTCCAGCCTGGTCACCGGGCTGCTCCTAACACCGCCCTAACTTATGAAGGTAGAATAAACCTTACGGCTGTTCAAATGTGTGTTTATAATAATAATTATAATGATTTACTTTATTCCAAAATCAGTACTCATAATGCAGAATGGAATTCCCAGCATTTGTCACAATATTGCATCTGATTTACTCAAAATATATATAAAATTAAAGCAAAATTTTTCGGAGGAATTTGTTCACATTTACGACATAATTATTAGATATAATAATAATAACAGTGAGGTTGTTTCAATCGGTATTGTCGATTCAGTTTGGGAACTTTAACATGTTATAGGTTATTGGGTCTAATGTTCTGTTGATATAGTATAGTGAGGGGAAATACAAAATTAACAGTTATAATACAGCTTAAAATTATGTCCACACTTATGAAAAAAATAAAGAAAACGAAAAAATTGAGAGGATTATAAATATAAGAAATACAATAACAATAAAGAGTGATGCATCAAGGGTAAAGGAAATGGTTTATTTAGTAGTGCAAAGAAAGTTAGTTAGTTCATGTCTGACACTATTTTCATCATATAAAGTACGTGCTAAATATGGTATAGTGGAATTTTTATACGTAGACGTACGTGCATAAAGTCTTCTGAAAAGACTTCTTGTTTTACCTGAGGAGACACAAGCTTCGAGCTGCTGGTAGAGTGGGCGCTCAGAGTCTGACAAAATTCCTTTAGCGAATTTGTTGCATGACATCAAGTGCCTATCAGTGACAATGTCAATGATATGACCCAATGGGATACCACTCGTCCTACTGACAGTCTTCAGAGTTCGACGAAGTATGACATAGTCCTTTTTAAGCAATCCAGGAAAGAATAAGGGTGAACAGGAAAGAAGAAGAGGTAAGATTCACGAGTTGACAAACTGTAAGAGGAGGGGCTGAGTTATGCCTCAATGCCTTTACTTCTTAATGTAAAAAGTCAAACGAAATATTCTTTTAGAAATCGCTAAGACATTAGAGGACCAAGATAGGTCAGAAGAGAGAACTAATCCAAGATACTTAATTTCAGACTTGGTTTCTATATCAGTATCAGCGATTTTGCAAGGGTCGTAGGAACTAACGGCTTCATTTAACTTTTGTTTACATCGGAAACTGAAATTAACAGTCTGACATTTGGAAGGATTAAGTTTAAGGCCGTTAGACAAAGACCATTTGTTAATTCCTGATAAAAAGTTGTTAATCCTAATGCAGTTAAGCTTGGAGTTAACAGACATTGAAATAGTTAGATCATCGGCACACTTAACAAAGTTCATTTCATCGGAATGATGCAAGTCATGCAGGAAGAAAGAAAACGGAAAAGGGGAAAGGACAGTACCTTGAGGGACGCCAGCCTCAGTAAGCAATTAAGTGGACAACTTTCCCTGACATACAGTGTATTGCTTTCTTCCTGAGAAATAAGAATGGAGCCATTTGACAACCCAACAGTCAGTTTGAGTTTCAGCAAGCTTGTTTAGTAAAATGACCCTAGGTACTGGGTTGAAAGCAGATGTATAATCTAGAAAGGTGCAGCGAACAAATTTAGCCCCCTTGTCTAAACTGGAGACAATGTTATGATACAAGACTGCAGCTGCATCTAAAGTACATCTACTGTGTTTGTAGGCGAGTTGTTTGGGATCGTTAAAGGCTTTAAGTGAAAATTGAAGATTAAGTAAGAGCAACCTTTCCATAGATTTCAAAAAAGGGGAAGTAATACCAATGGGTCTAAATTTAAAACATGTTCCACTAGACGACTCAAGTATAGGTACAATTTTTATGTCCTTCCAAACGGCTGGCACGACATTTTTGGAAAAAGATTCGTTAAATATGTCCATGAGAGGATAGCACAGAATATCTGCACACTTTTTAAGAATAACACTAGGCAAACCATCCGGACCCAGGCTAAAAGAAGGGTTCATAGATTGGAGACATTTTAGAAGATCATTTGTAGTAAATCCAGGGAAGCAGATTTCATTAATACTTGTAACACTAGAAAGTTTGGAATTTGTGGGAGAATGTATGAAGGACTTGTTAGTGTGCAAACATCAAGGGAATAAGGAATAAAGTTCATCTGGTTACCACCAGTAATTTCTTTGAAAAATTTCCATATATTAGACGCGTTTTTACAGGACACAAACTTTTGGTTGTAAATTGAATTCAATCTGTGCATTTCGGACTTTATTAGGATGTTAATTCTTTTCAAACCAGCATTATCCTTCATTTTATATAACTTTTCCTTTTGCCTGTTAAGCCTTTTGAGTTGAGGTGATGAGAAACGGTCAAATCTGACGAAGAGTGTTTCTCTGGGACAACAGGTGTCAAGACAAAATTTGAGATAACTTGTAATATTAGAGATTGTGTCATCAACAGAGTCTTCTTTAAACAGGTCCCACCTTGTTTCCTCGAGCATGCTTACGAGGTTCTGAACATTCTCCATAGAGTAAAATCCATGTACAGTTTTCTTGGAAAGGTGTGAAATATTTCTTTTGTGTAACTTTCCATTAATTTTAGGTAAAACACGCACAATACAATGATCTGAGTTAAACAGTGGAGCTCTTTTACGAGCTTTGTATATTCAGGAATCATTTATGAATACAAGATGAAGAGAATTTTCCAGTCTGGTGGGAAAGTTATTAACATTTTCATGACCTATCACTGTGAGAAAGCTGCAGTCACATGAATTAAAATCAACTGTCACTATGGACAGGGAGTTACCAAAAGAGGCAGCAGCAAAAATATTGAATTCATCAGCAAGCATATATAATTCTGAAGTGCTACAACAAGGTGTGATATATATATATTCGTGATATAAATGAATTTGTATTTAAATAGGTGTTTAGGTTGACATTTGACAGTTATACAGTCAATATTGTGCGTCGGTGGCATAGCGGTTAGGACGCTCGCCAACCATGCACATGTTCCGGGGTTCGATCCCCGGCCGACGCACTCCTTTACCTCGCTAGGCCAGAAATAATGCTGGTAAAGAGGAAAAGTTGTGCATGAGGCTAGCAACCCCATTCTGTAAAATAAACACACCGCTACAGAAACTTCAAGCCACAAGCTTGAAGCCCTATGTTCCACTGGGGAACGTGAAGGAAAAATAACCAGTTAATATTATCATTTGAGATTTTAAAAAACAGACGTTGTTGGCAACAGGCCAATGAGAATTGATGAAAGTAGCAACACCACCACCTCGCTTCTTTCCTGAACTACTTCGGTCCTGTCTGTACATATTGAAACCATTCAGTAAGACTAAATTATCATCATCGTGTAGCCAAGTTTCTTGAAGCGTTATTACACATGTATTACGATAAATATTTGAGTATAATAAAGCATCCAATTGATTAATCTTGTCCGTTAGTGACCTGCAATTTGTGCTCATAATCACAGGAACAGTCACCTGATGCATTGGATAACATTTAAAGGATCTTTGCCACCTACCGTGATGCTTTTTCTTAAGGTTATTATATACTCGTAAAAAACATCAGGTTGAAAACATTTACAATAATCGCGAGTATAAGTAATACCATTTGGACACAAAATTGAATAATTAAAACAAAATGAATCCAAGTATAAGTATAAAACATGGGCACTGTGGTAGAGTATAACTCCATATTGGTTAAGATTTTATTTTGATAAATCACACAGTGTTGTACAGTTATATTAACTGATGACGTTTCGAGCACAAACTATTGCTCATAATCATATCTAGTTGAATCCAAGTAATCAGATGCAATACAAATGATGGAAAATTTTGGTAGCCATAGTTTTAAGAAGACCGCAAATATTAACGAGTTGTGATGGGAGCACATAGATGTGCAATCATACTACAACTGAAGGTTGCGCCCTTTTTCTTTAAAAACTCAACTATCTTTATCCAGCCAGCGAAAGGGTCTGGATTCAATTAAGTAGGAGAACTTCTTTGATGCCCTGCGCATCTACGCCATGTAGGGCCTCACGAACTAAGGACGCTACGGTCAGTCAGAGGCTGTTAGTGATTACTAAGTTCAAAGGGAGGACCAGAGTATGGGCTATGTATTCTTTATGATTTATAAGACTCTGTCCGTCTATTGAACAACAGTGAATGATGGATGTTCTTCTGTTCGTTTGAGTAAATTTCCTTGCTCCACTTTCCCACCAGCGCGCTTTCGGAATAAATGTCCGAACCACATTAATTCCACCTGTAATAATATGCATTATCGATCGGTGATTTTGGAGTTATTTTGGTAAAAGCGTTGGTTACCAAAATCGCACACTTTCGCAGTATTTGAGAATCCGCTTTCATATAGCCAGCACAAGAACCCTTGTATTTCTAGTGTATGGATGAAAATATCTCGATGTTTGTGTTGGAAACTCATCCGTTTTCCGTGGTGCATTCCTACGGATCGGTCAAGTCCTTTTGCAGCCTAATGGAATCTTCAGTGTTATTCAGGGCCTCCACAAGATTGTATGGTTTGCCAATGGAGGTGACTGAGGGCTTAAGTTGCTAGGAAGATCGTGTATAAAGATCAGGAATTGCTAAGCTTCCAAAAGTGATCTTATCGATATCACAATCGTTTCCTTCCTCCGTGCAGAGCATACTCTCATGAGAAACTCTCTGCCCTTCATTCGGGCTACAGTTCCTGGCAAAGATAATAATTGATTCTCATTTGCCTTTACGCGACGGACGCCAGTTTATAGGTGTCAACAACGTGTTTATTCTCATATGTGTAGTAGGCGTATTCACATAGGTTTTCTTTTTGAGTACAACAAAATATAGGCTGAAATTATCCCGCATGCTCAAGGTCACTGATGGAGTGAGACGCTCAAAGGTCATTTTCGTCCATGTTAGTAGGTTATTTTGGATTGCAGTTCCGCAGCCGTTCGTTTACACATTGGTTTTACGTTCTGTTGGCATTTATAGGTGATTCCCATGTACTGATAGCATTCTTTTGTAAAATAGTACTGTTCTTCACACGAAAATAGCCACATTTTGACGTAATCTTCATTGAATGACACTATGTCGAAAGCTGCAGTTTCTACAAGATATAAACTATTTGTGTAGATGACATTACCCCCCAACTATCCCATCTTCATTGTAGAGAGGTTTTGACGCATTCAGCATGAAACACTAATCATTACAGCCAATATGCTAAGTGTGTCGCAGTCAGATTAAATGACGCGGACACCAACATAACTAGCCAGGAAATGAGAATTCCTATCAATCCAGAAAACATATAACAAAATTTTATTAAAAATTATTGACAAAACAAATTTGTTGAGAGAAATTTCAACCAACATGCCGTATAAGTCCAGCCCAAAATATACATAGTGAAATCGTAACGGTAGAGTTATATGTAGAGGTAGAAGCGGCTTACATAGTACAACCCATATAGTAAATTTCGAGCGTCAATTGAAGGTTGGCCTGCAACTGGTCAATATAGTGGGTTTTTCCTACATTCTTAAAACTTCTGTACTCATACTGACGTCTGCAGCATTAGTGAACCCAAACAGTCAGAGTTCAACCACACTTTACTGGAATCCAGAAAACAATGCAGATTCATAGGTAAATGATAAGTACATAACAAATTTATCTAGTCTTGACCTCGGGATATTGGATATTGAATAAGCTCCATGACGACAGTTGGCGTGTCAACTCAACTTTGGAAACACTGTAACCTTAAGAAGAATAGATATCTATGAGGTAAGGTGAATCTCTTGTTTTCGTTTACAGTTTATCAAATCTTCAATAGTCTTCCTCACAACTTAACAGATCATTTGAGTGTCACTACTGTGTTTTTGCTAATAAGGAATATATTCGCCATTTTGGAGTATAGCACATTGAGAAGATGCACTCATTTGAATTGCTCCACTTCTATACATCAGCCACTTCCGACAAAACTCCATATCTCCTATTTTCTTGTGTTTCACCTGTGCCAACATTCGTTTCGCGCTTTAGCTGCCATGTAGGCTTCTAGATTTTAGATTTATAAGTTGGAGATAGAAGGCTTGGAGCGTGTGTTAATCCCTTCCTGGTAAATCTTAAATCCAGTGTACTGCTTTGTAAATGTTGGCTTTCAATAAATTGACCTTGTTAACGTGCCGTCCTCTATTCTATTTGACATCACACCCAAGTAGTGAAATGCGGAATTTGATTCTTCTTCGATAGTGATAGTCATCGATGAGTGAGAACCAATAAATTTTTCGTGAAGCTCGACAGTTGAACAGTTATCATTACAAATAATGAGGGTATTATCGATATGTCGTTTATGCATATACAAGCTTGGGATCTTTTATTTCATTGGACCACTCTCTAAGCTCGCCATAAAGCATCTGCTAGAAAAGGTCCTAATGAAGACTCTGTGGAGACTCTGTCCCTCTGATTATAAATGACACTGCTAAATCTAAACTGCACATAAGGGGTACATAAGTAAAAGTGAAAGCTGCTTCAGGTAGTTAGCTAGTACTACAGTGTTTATACACTTTAGGTCGATGTAATCACATAGATAACAAATAGTTTCTACTAACGGTACATCTGTATATAAAGAGCGAACGTCTAATGAGATCATATGCCTACCAGTTACACTGAATTCATCAACGCAGCTGACGAAGTCAAAAGTGTCCAAAAGACGATGTTTATATAGATTTGACCTTACTGGTTCAAGGATTTCAGCTAGCCATTTGTCCGTAAAATGAACAGGGGAGTTCAGCATTTCCAATATAGGCCGCACAGAGACACCATCTTTATGCACCCTAGGAAGACCATATAAACAAGGGATAATTGAACCAGACGGCTTGAGATTTTCATACGTATAGGAAGTAATAATGGATTCGTCCTTCAACCTCTTCAAAGTTTTTGACAATTCATTCTCAACACCCTCCGTTATACCTTTCTGGTCAGTTGATTTTACAAATTTTTCTTCGTCGTTAAGAGTAGTACATAATTTGTCAATATAATCCTCACGATCTAAAATAACTATACCCGATTCTTTTTCTGAAAGGATTAGAATTATGTCACTGTTATTCAACAGTTCATTCAATTGTCTTTTATGCTCTTTTGGTATTATTTGTCGTTGTTTGCATTGCACTTTTATGTACTTATAATAGCAATGCAGTATGGTAGACTTGAACTGTTCTAGGTCTTCACTAGACGTCGGAAGCAGGTCCTGTGTCTGAGACTTAGGATTTTTATCGTCATCACACTGTTATTTTTTAAACGACTTGACGTATAATTTTAAAATCTTTATACCAGATCAGTTATGTAATAATCTTCAAAAGTTTTGTAATTCATCCTTTTCAACTCTAACCCCTTAATACATCATTTTAATTATCTTTTTTATCATATTTATAGTGAATGACCAATTTCTAGTGCCACTTAATGCCTTTTTCCATAATATAAATACGACTGTACAGCCTGAAAATGAAGTCTTCGAAAGAAGATGTTTCTTCTCTGAACAAAAAAACTGTTTTTCCTTATGAAATAAAATTATTCCCCTATCAAGTTACACTTTCCTGCGGCGCCCAGGTGTGTGTCCTAATAAACCTAGCCAATTGCCATCTAAAGAATTTCTAAACTCAAAAGTGAGAGCTTTGCAGTGGCTGCTATCAAATCTAAATTTCTACTCTTAACTACGTGCTGAAGCTTAGATGTCTTATTCCTGGGGTTGTATTTGCTAGTGTACCACTAAGTCAGGCTATTTGAGAAATGCTGGAGGATAAAAAGTACCAACCAAAAACTCAACAAATTTGCTGTATTTTCTACATTTTCATCGGAACTTAAGAGTTTTATCTCGAAGACAAAATCTTATACACTTACAAGTCATCTTTTTGCAGTTACATCTTTAGTGCAACATCAGACGAGTGTGAGAAGTGTAATGGATGCCGCAAATTTGTGTCTCCGGAGCAGCATCAGTTTCTTCGAGATCATAGGTACATATTGATGACGGGCGTCAGCAAACAAAAAACCTAGGACTAGAACCTCCAGCCGACTGCCACTAACCGCTTATATCAGTGGAAGTTAATGTGCATATATTATTTGCAGAAATATTAAAGAGTGTGGAAAGATATACATATCAGAAAGCACTTTACAAAAACCAGCATCATATAATAATATCGTGTGTATAGAAAAAAGTTTGCAATCTTTGACATAATAATGTGTAAAAAACGAGTACATTATTTATGTAAAAGTGTTCTAACACGCGTTTCACTAAGCAACAATGCAAAAGGCTTTTGACATATGTATTTGCAATACCACAACTAATCTGTACAGTGCGGTGATGAGCTCGAAATTTCCGTTAAGAGACAATTCACTTCAGAACGTACTACTAAAGGTAATTTGGGCATAACAATATTTATCACCTCTAACTCAATAAAGTTATGATCAAAGTTGAAGTAACACTAGTTCTAGGCGAATTATGTATAAGATCTATAACAGGCAAAACTTTAGAATGCACAACAGATTTTGAACTAACCGCGGTAACAAAAATCATGCAATTTTAATCTTGAAAGTGAGAAGTGAACTTCAACCTGTTATCATCGATGGAACAAGTTTTTGGCCCATATGAGGAAAAGAGGAGTTCAGTGGATAGGTTTTAACAGTCGTTACATCTGCCATAAAGCTAATTATGTCTTCCATACCAAGCTGATAGTTAAAAAGAGGCCGCTAGCTTTCCCGATGTATTTTATTTCCTTAGAGAGACTTAAGACTTTACCCAAATACTACACAAATTTACTTAAATTTTAAACATAGCGGCTGAACGAAGTAAGCCAAGCGTATTCGGAAAAAGTTTGCACAATCGTCTAAATCTTAAGTGTAACATACATCGTAATTATAGATCCACTGAAAAACTGCCAGAGAAATGCTAGACAAGGGACATGACCTTCATAATGTTGAGAATAGGACATGATCACGAGGCAATACCTGATCAAAAAACCCAATAAATAATCACTTAAGCAGACAGTTAAGACGAGTATGGCTGCAGTCTACTTTAATTCTTAAATAAATTTCCATCTTCTTTGATTTATGCTGCTGAAGAATGAATAGACACTATTATTGGATACTGTAAGGGAACTGTGTAGTACTGAAAATCCTAAAGACAGATAATGTACGAATTATTTTATTGGGAATATAATTACTCATATGGATCAAAAGGCTTTAAGGCTGTAGTGCTACAGAAATATAATGGCGATCGAATGTAAGTGCGTCGGTGGCACAGTGGTTAGGACTCTTGCCGACCATGTACATGGTTTGAGGTTCGATCCCCTGCCGACACACGCCCAATATTTATGGTCGGCCTGCAAAATTTGGGCTACCGATATCCATGCTGAAAATTCCATACATGTACTGAAAATACGGTGTGGCATCAAGCTGTAATCAAAAATAAAAATAAAAAAGATAAGTATCGGTGTAAAAAGAGTTTACTTTACTTTTTAAACCTATATTGTAACCGTAGAAGACGAAAGACTTGGTAAGGGAATGTTTATTTGCAATTTGGTATTTCTGCATAGCGAAATTATGTACGCTTTATCTTCAACGCACCATTTGCAAAGATATTCCGTGTTGTGGTGCTTATGACCCTCATATAGTGTTTCCCTTCACGTCTCCCATGTATCTCAGCAACGCCGTATTATTTGCTTTCCCTGACAACATTTCTATTTCCCTGCTACTGGATGTTTTTATGCCAATGGACGTCTCTTAATAGACAACTGATAAATCTTATCAGTAGCACACGCTACAATATGAGTCTTTCCACAAATTTTCTTACAACATTCTGTTCAAAAAGCTTTATCACTGTCATGAGAAAACAACCAACCTCTTGTTTTAGAGAGCATAGTATAAGACAGAAACCTGTATAGAAAAACTGACCAACTCTCCTTAAACGCATTTCCTCAGTAAGAGATTTTCTGAACACTCTTACTGTTGCGGCTTTCAAGTTGTCAACCCTCTTGTTTGCAGAAGAATTTAAATATGGCCAGGGACAAAATGAAAGCACCCCAACATATTATTCAAAGAGAATGTGTTGTGAATTTAGTTTTAAAATGGAGAGACTACTTAGCTTTCAGTCTGACGAAATGAAACTGCATGAAGTTTTAAATACAAATCATTGTTAGTGAGATTATTTCAGAAAGCCTCAACTGAACTTGAAATAGCAATTATTCGGACAACGGAAAATAAAAACGAACATCAGTTAAAATATTGCTAAAAAGGGAATAATACAACAGTCAAGCCAAACTAAGTAACTAATCATCTGCCTTCTTAAAACACACAGTATTCCTAGGACGCTTTAAGTGTAGAGAAAATGGTTACCATTATGTTTGCTAAATTAACTTATACACCAATGATAATTTTATTCGTGAATTGGCAGATTTGATTTATTTTCTGACAGCACCACTTTGCCAAATAAAATTATCTTCTAGTGGTAAGAAGAAGCGTTCATCAGACCTCACTTGAATTATTATCCAACTCTTCTTTCGCTGGCCTCTTCCGTTGTTTACCTCTTCAAGAATTTTCAAACATGAGAATTGCACAAAATGTTCTGATCACCTCCTTCTAATAATAATAATAACAATAATAATAATTTGCTTTATTCCAGAAACAGTACTAATGGTACAGTGTGGAATTTTCAGCATTCATTTCTGTGTGCAGATGAAAAAACCAAGGTCACCAGACAACCAATTATTTATTACCAGCGAAGATTATTTCACATTCAGGACTCCTACACCAGGAAAATATTCATTATATGCCAAACATTTTAACACAGTATGGTACATGAAATTTTGCGAAGTCGTCTTATACAAGGGGAAGCCGAAAAATTCGGAGACAAATAGGTTCATCAGATACAGCAACGAAAGTTGTAAACGGCTTAGTTTAATTCTTTTAAACTGATCTCACGTGTTGAAGTATAAAGTAGACTGTTAGCACTTTCCTGATTTCTGCATAGCCAATTTATGCTGTTTTGTCAGTAGGATATACCGTCCCTTGTTTCTTTTCAGCTTGTGTAAGATAAATTAATAATTCTACTCCCAAATCATAATGAACTTTTTTACTTTTTCCAGTCTAACGTATGAATACAGACTGACTTCAAGATTAACAGGAGGCAATGATTATTAGCTTAAAAGGCTAAATAAAAACCTATTTATGCACTGCTTAGTATTGTCACATAGGATGTTATCCAAGTGAAGTGGTAATGTTTATTCCTTAAAAGAGCAAAGCAGGTGTCACCACAGGTCTGGAGGTTTTCCACAATAAAGAAACAACTGTGAGTTTCTTATGCAAGACATATCTTACCTCACACAAACCCACCCTGACTATGCTTGTTTTCATGCCTTAGAAATACATGAATCCTTGATGGAAAATCGTCTGCACCGACTCTTAGTTTAAGATTTATGAGTGAAATAAGCAAATGTGCCGACAACTTTTTAGAGAAACTGTACCAACTCTACACGGCTTTCCGTTATTATAGTCTAGTCACTTATAAAATCTTGGTCCATAAATAAAAGACACCCTGTATCTATCATGTGTCGTCTATAGCAATGGAGAAATCCGGCTGTCAATATAACGGTGACTGTCTTTTGCAGGGATGAACCAAGTCTTGAGTACGTCTGTGAAATATGGCCTCTGAAGCTGACAGATTATGTCCGTCTTTATTACTACAGCGTGGTCAAAATGGACAGGTTAGACTCAAAAGTTTAGGTAAGAAAGGTAAATCTATTGATAAAGATGTGAATGCTCGTTGGAAAAGATGAACAAGATGTTTGATAGTTATCTAGGAGTTTCTCCTAGTCATGTAGGGATGTAAGTTGAATGCATAAGGATCTTTGAAATGGAATTTCGTTGACATAATATAATTCACAATACCACATATGTTCTCAGTCTTTGTCATATGTAGAATTTCAAAGTCTTTATGCATGCGTACAAAGCAGTGGTATACTATATGACTGACAATTTAGGTTTGACAACAATGTGAAAGTCTCGGTCATAAGAATATAAACACTTTGTCGTACAACACAATGAAATCTGTACCACAGAAAAAAGTAAATAATGGTGCAACTATTATCATGATTTCAAACGGATTGGTTTTAGCGTCCACACTTGTTTATATACACCTAAAGAAAACAAGAATGAGTGGATTCAGAAACTCCTGGTTGACACCTTTTTAGAAAAAGCTTCATAATTCCTCATGAGTGTTACGCGACAGAGTGAAATAAGTACTGATAAAGTAGTAAAAAGTGATTGGTGATAAATCATTTTTACAGTCGGTCAAAGTAAAATATTTTGAAGTTCTGGACTAAATGGCAAACCTAAAACCTGTGTGCACCAGAAGGACAGTAAAGAAGTAAGTACTTCTCAAACTCTTGTATATCGGCACATATCTCAAAATGTCTTCAAATGACATCAATTTTGTTAAATATGCTGGCGATCTGACTGTATCTTTGCCTGTAAAGTGTCAAAGTGACTACTCCAAACTAAATGGCTTTTTATCAGAAATCAGCCAGTGGTCCAAGGAAACCGGTCTTGACTTAAATGCCTCTAAATGTCAAGCAGTCAATTTCACCTTTAGGCATAAATCTGACCTAAACAAACTGGTTAGCACTCACGATGTGTGCAACATAGATGACACTGAAATAGAGACCAAGTCGGAAATTAAATATCTTGGTGTCATTCTATCTGCTGATCTATCCTGGTCTTCTCATATCTTGATGATTTCTAAGAAAATATTCTGTCCTACCTTCTATATCAAGAAGTTAAGACATTCTGGAATAATTCAACCCTTACTCTTACGATTCGTTAATTCTCGCATCCTGCCAATTATTCTCTATTGTTCTCCCTCAGTTTTTTCAGGCTACTGAAGAAGGACTATATCTTATTACGTAGGATGTTAAAGGTTGTCAGCAGGGTAAGCAACGTGCCACTTAACCAGCTTGTTAATATTCTGGTTGACAGGCACTTGAACTCATGTGAAAAATGGGCTAAATCCATTCTAACTCACACCACCCTCTTCATTCACAACTCTCCCCTTGTATCTCATCAGGCAGGACCAGAAGCCTATATAGAAAACTAAATGCTCGCACTAGCAAGTATAAAAACTCAACCATACCCTATTTAGCTCGTGTTTTGTGCGATAAAGAAAGCATTAGGTGTGAGACTTATAACTTATTAAATAGTCAGTAGAACAATTGGATCTCGTCTTTCCAACTCATATCATTTATAGGTACAACGTTTTCTTTCTTTCTTTTCCTTTTCTCTCCCTTTTTTTGCTATGTGCTGTTTTGTTTCTCTCTTCCCTACTTGAAACATTCTTCTTCGTGCTTTTACACTGTGTATATCTCGACCTTTTTTGTTACCGCTTACGCCGGTAAAGATGCTAGCATCTACTTTTCTAACACCTTCAAACATTCTGTTCACTTTTGGCTCTGCTACCGATATGCTAATAAGTTGTTGTCAAAACTAACTGAGACTCCTCGTAATTTATGCAGAATTTTATTTATTGTTAATGTACAAACTGGATGCAATAATGTAGTGAAATGCTGAGAATTCCATTCTGTATCACAAGTAAAGTTTCGGAATAAAACAAATTATTATTATTATCAAATGTGGCTTTTAATGGCATTCTTCAATGAAAGGCAGTGAAGACTGCAGGGAAATAACCAAATGACAGGTAGTAGGTGAACTATTGATATAAGTATAAAACTTGGGCACTGTGGTAGAGCATAACTCTATAATGGTTAAGATTTTATTTTGATAAATCACACAGTGTTGTACAGTTATATTAACTGATGACGTTTCGAGCACAAACTATTGCTCATAATCATATCAAGTTACTCACACAACTTCTTTCCTTCATTTATATACATATGTGGAATCGATTAGATATTGGAATAAAATTCAATATGAGATAATGTACATTGAGAAATAATAGTACGAGTGTTATTAATCCATAACAATTAGATGGGCAATACGACTAGTGTTTTTATAGTAGTAGTAGTAGTAGTAGTTTTTATAGTAGGTGAACTATAAGTTTCAAAGTTTATAACGAACAACTGTTATCATGAAGTGTTGAACTTGCATATGAAATCATTCAGAATGTCTGTGTTCGCCCTAGTGACTGAAACAATTATCTGGGTTTCGCATTTCATCTGAAATATCCACAACTAGACTTGAATGATAGATGTTACTAACATACTACTTAGCATTACTGGGTAATAATCAAAGTTCGTACATCTGCATAGTAGACAGAAGATAGTGAAACAGAAGACTCAGAAATGTAAATTATAAGTTGTAAAAGAACTTTAAAGGTGCAATATTCTGTGTACCCTGGACTAGAGTCTTAGGGCATATTTAGTAAAAAAGTAAATAAAGTTTGTACGTGTGTTTGGCTTTAATTTAGATTTCTTCACGAACTGGTACTAACTGGAAAAGTAATTAAAAACCATAAAGCTTTAAGCAGCTACTTTGTTTCACCTCATGACTATTTATCAGTTCTCTATCAAAAACATACCCAGGACAAATCTGAGAACAAGCAAAGGGAGAAAAACATTACAGTTCAACTAGTGAGTTGGAATCTAGCGATCCATGATTTTGAAACCTTATAAATTGGCAATTTAGCGGAACATATGACTACAAAGTCTGAGTTTCCATAAGTTTATTTCTCTGGTATTGGTTCGTAATGAAATGTTTCTCAAGAGACATATACCTTGGAATTTATTTCGCACTTTTGCGCTAGTTTATGAACAACGTCAGCGAAACGTAATTTTTAAAATAAAGTATACTTAAAAGCAGTATAAATTATTTTATGTGCCACAATAGTGGTTAGTTCGTCCTAGTGGTTTTAATAAGCGATGGCTTTTATTATTTCAATTTTAAAAGTGGTTTCTTATATAATTTGACTACTGGAAAGTTGTCAAGATGTTATTCCGAATGAACTTATTACATTTGTGCGTCGGTGGCACAGCGGTTAGGACTCTCGCCGACCATGCAAATGGTCCGGGGTTCGATCCCCTGCCGACGCACACCAGATATCAATGGTCGGCCTGCAAAATTTGGGCTACCGGTATCACATGCTGGAAATGTCATACTTGTACCAAAAATACGGTGTGGAATCAAGCTATAATCAAAATAAAAAAATTTAAAAAAATAAATAGAAATTACCTTGTTTCTGAATAAGAAATCGAGTCTCATTGCTTTTGATTAATAACTGCAATATACTCGAAAACTAACCATAAGGTTAAATATTGTTTCATAGTAAAAGACTTCATTTAAATAATATGAATTTATAGAAACATTCATCCTGATTAATTTTGGTTAGTAAAATGTGGTTTGTGATATTCTCCTTTCTGTTATTATGTATTAAGGTGTAAATGAGCATGCAAACTAATTTAAAGGATGTTGGTTGGATGTGTCATGTTGTACCACTAAGAAAGAATAAAGCACCACAACCGGCTCCACCAATATCTCAGATTCCAAGTATTGGTTTTATGCCTGAAGATGCATATCCTGAAAAAAAGCATACTATGTATTTCAAGTCAACTGACTCACCCTATGTTCAATTATCTAAAATGGGTGGGAGACCAGATTTATTATGTTTCAAAGAAAATGAAAGAAATCGTGGGCCACCTACACCTTATTGTAGATGTGAATGGTATTATTTAGAAGATAACGCATTGGAAGATAAACAAAATAGGAAGGAAGAGTCAAAACATGTATTCAAAGTACCATTCTATATGTCCGATATTTCTGTATGCCCAACGAAGAAGAAAGAAATAACTAAACCGATTGTCAGCAGTACACCACCACCTCTACAAAAACCAAAGAAACTGAAAAAATGCTGCAAACTGCCATCACACAGGATTGGCTACGCTGAGTACAACAGAAAGCCAACTAAAATATCAATAGCTAAATATGTCAGAGATCCAGCTCTGCCAATAGTATTCCCAAAGGTATGTAGCGTTTAATCAAATGAAAGCTAATACGAATATAGTGTAGTGTTGAAAGTTTATCATCAGTGTTCTTTAGAACTATATTCTAGGTGTTTTACAACTTTCTGCAAAAGTAACCTGCATACTGGTGCTCATGAAAAACTACATTTAGAGATATAACCCAGACCGAAAGGATCGAAAATATCTATAAGCTAGGATATAGGTAATCAAATGGAACTGTTAACCAATTCTTATATCACTTTTAATAAATAAATTACATTTTCTGCAATAGCATAAACCCGCAATTATTCACTGTAAATTATAAAGTAATACAGAAGATTTACAGCTCAGAATGAGATATTTTATATTTGACGAATATTTTTTTTGCCAATAGTTAAAGAAGAAAAAGGCGAATATTGAATCCTGCATAAAAGCGCAACGGTCTAATTTGCGAATATATAGATAAGCAATCATGAAAAGCTAAAAGAATATTGAGACAAATGAGTAAAATTAAATATAGAAGGAAATAGACTACTAACTTCAAGCAATATAGATTGTAAATCTATCTGTACTACTTTGATTCACTTCAAACTGTTTTATAATCTCGGAACTACAACTTTGTTCGTCTACTAGACTAGTGATAACTGAAAGCACTTGTACCAGCCATCCCTTGATTTGACCTTCTACCAGCATTGATGCTGAAGACAATGGTGGCCAAACATAAACAACGGTCGTTTCAATCAGTTGATAACCTCGTTTCGCTGAAGTAAATTCATTGCATTTCAAGCAGTCTGTGTTTGCTTTTTATTATCTATTTCTATGTTTATATAAATAAACAACCACTGATATATTGAATTTGTCGTCTCTGTGATGTATGAATTATTTCAGACACATTTCCCATGTAAATGAGTGAATGTAGTCACATTTTTATTACTAGATGATGCTTATAAATTCTTGGAGCAGTAGAATTCCAGTGAGGAAAACATCAAAATGTTCTGAATACATTGGACTTATTTGATCTTCCCCATTCTCTGAATCCTCTAACTCATCTATTAATATTGTTAATGGTGAATCAAACCCATTCACATATATCCATAATCAAACATGGAATCAGTAAAAGCACAAGTCACCTAAACTGTACACAGTTTCTTTGAGATGGTGAAGTATACCATCTAAAAGTTGCCAAATTCATTTCTGTACACTTAACCCGTTAATCCAGGTTTAAGAGGAAATGAAGTTTCGTTGGCTGTTGGTGACGAGGGAAATTAATCTGAAAAGGCTAAAGTCTTCATTATAGGTTCTCGAAGCTTAATGCTTTAAAGGAATCACATATAAGAGGCATTTGAACATAGTCATGTTACAAACAAAGGAATCTTGAATCCTGCTGAGTATCAGAGATGGCAGTGCCTCAGATTTATATTCTCTAAACTTATGTCGTCTTCTTATATGATTTACCCTGTAAACTTAACTGTTATTATTTATTTTGATTGTTAACCATGAATACAATGAAATTCATTCATTGAACCTCCCAACATTTCCTGGATTTTGTCTATTGCCAAGAAGTAAGGCGAATATAGTGTAACTAATTTCAAGTAGTTGAAAGTAAATTAACAATTTAGTTTTTACGACTTATCTTCTGCTCAAACCTGTATTCTTTTTTACAGAGCGATGTAACGAAATGTAATCCTACAAATTTTTCAAAATTATTGGCGCATGAATATACCTCAGACTATGATTTTTATCAAAAACAGTGGAAAGAAGTAAAAAACTACTACAAGAGTAAAGGTGATCCTTGTGTGCTGAAGAATTCACCATTTAAAAAGACAACACTAGGTCCAGTTGGGAATGATGTAAAACTTTAGTGGAAAAAGAGAAATCAATTCATATGTAAAAGAACTTTCAGAATTCCTACAATAATTCAATCAACGATGACGAGTTCAGTAAACTGAATTGCACTATATATAACGCTATAAGATTTGTACAACTAATTGCTAGTTTTCAGTAATAAACGTAAAAGTAACTCGTCTGTCCATTTGTAAAAATATCTATCATATTAATTTACGCTGTGGTTTCAAAGAAACAAAATACAATTATGTTTGATCAAAGAAACAGCTTTATCACTATTGATACCAAACGCACTTTTAACGCTTTTAATTTAGGAAATCTGAAACCTGCATCATGAAATATTTGTAGATTGGTGACATGTAGACTAACATAATATACATCTAATGAACAAATGACTTGTAACCGATTTCAAATTCAAACAGTGGCTGTTTACGCTCTTCTGTGTACTGGCATGAAATCTAAATTTTTTATCGTGGTTCTTAGCTTAAAATTATGCACACAATCGTTTAGCTGATATCGTTACATCAGACATAATAATTTCATCAATCGTCTAGTGGCTGTCTTAAAATAGTGGATAGGGAAGAACGATGATTTATTAGTAATGCTTGTTCGAATTACAGTCTTTAGAACAGCAACTGAAAATAATGGAATTAATATTGATTTTGTATAATCGCGACATACATAACTAGGGGTACATCAGTGATTACTAATGAAGACAATATTAAGTCGCATTGGATGATGTAAAGCAAAACGGCTAATACAAATATTGTCTTAGGATCGTTTTAAATACAGTATTATTAGATAGACTTAACATACGAGAACACGGGAAGGTATGACTGGATATCTTTATCAATATGCTATATCTATAAATAAGCGTCATTTAGTTATAAAATTTATTTAAATCATGTCCCAGTTTTCAAAATTGGTTGTGACTGGATTTCAGCTGAACACATGTCGTCAACTCTGTGTGTTTATAGACGAGGTAAGGATTCAGCATCAACTTCTTTGTCGTAACTTTCTGCATAGTTGATATAGATTGAAATACTGAGGCATTTTTCGATCATTTATCCATGGCAACAGCAACAAACCTAGAGTAAAATAAATAATTTCGTTAAATAAGTTAATGAGCGTGAACATCATTGTAGTGTAGAAACTGTGATTACAAAGACTGTTACGTCCTCAGAGACTGATGGCTACTTATCTATCTGAATTCTGGTAGGTATTTTAATTTATCCTAATAAAACAGTATATATTTTCAAGCAGAATGTTTCCACTGTGGTTAAATCACTTCACAAATGAAAGCTGAAACAGTACCGATATATTTAAGTAAGAATTGTGGTCATATCTTATTTTCAGGTTGTTCTGAGTCCTAGTTACTTCATGTCGAGACTTATAAAATTCAGACAGCTATATTACGTTACATTAGTGCATTCACTTTCTGAAATGGTTTTACAAAGAACTACAACTCTTTTTGAGACCTTCATATTATCTCGCCATGTTTCGATCTACTTTAAGAAATTGTTCATCTGCTAAGTCATATAACTCCCTTGACTACAATACATTAGTCATTTCATTAGGTTGAGACACTTCAAACCACACATAAATATCCTTGAAGAAGACAAATGGATACTAATCGTATATTCTGTAAATTCCTGTTCGCAGAGCTCAGAATGAAAGTGCACACGAAGTAGTTGTTTGAACTGTGAATACAGAAAATGAATGAAATAAACATCAGTCAGGTGTTTAGTAGCTATTGTAGACAAAAGTAAACCGCATTATTACTGAATCGTAGCAATTTTGCTTGAGTTCTTGGGCCTGAACATTAATCCGGCGCATGTTATAAGTGTGATCATAAATGTATCTAACAGCTATTCTGTTTCAAATACAACATGTACAAGGAAGCAAGGAAAAAGTGTAGAAAACTGTGATTACAGATAGAATAAATATTTCTGAAATAAGTATTAGAAACTGGAATAAACCTAGGAATCCTTACTTATGGCTCTCAGCTAGGCTAAACTTAATATAGTACTTGTAATTCCTAGTTTGAGAGAACTGGATTTTTTCAGGGGAATGATAAGATGAAACATTGTGGTGGGTAGAAATCGCAACACCATGACGCAGACTAAATACGTGAGCTTAGCTAAATTCAGTTATATAACCCAAGCTTTGTACATGAAGTCAACATTGAACATATATTATACTAGAAAATTTCGTTACGTCCACTAAAGCGATTGCAGAATTTCGATTTACGAGAAGTGTTTGAGTTACTTAAATAAACCAATGAATAATAATAACAATAATGCTACTGGGTTGTACGTCTGAGGCAATGTAAATGCCACAATTAGAACGGGAGGACATAATGAGGCATATCCATAATTAGAAATGAAAAAAATGTCGCCTAATATTCTACTGTAAATTATTCATAAAATTTAACATGAAATAAGGTTGAAATATCAAAGAAACGTAAAACTCTTATATACCTGTCCTAACTTACCAAAAACACACACTGAAGCACACAGATAAAATAGATTATCCCATTGATGGAATTGTGGTACAACGATGGATATCAGAGATACGAATAAACCACCAATTACCTAAAGATGTCAGAATAAAAAAATATGTTGTATGTACATATCTGTAACCAATCATTCTGATAAACCTATCTTTAACGAAATGCATAGTCACACCGGGAAAGGAGGCTGCAGCTGAAGTGAAACATGAATTTTAACCTGTGAAGACATTTAGCTAGACTCAGCTATCCTATGAACTGAAGCGGAGTTAAAATTACTGAACCGTGCTATGAATAGATGCCAATGTTTTCAGGTATTGGTTTTGTAGGGATGTTGTTTGATTGGTTGGAAGATTTCATCATCAGCTGCCATCAGTTAGAGAACCATTAGAAAACCTGGGAGTACTGGATAGCCGTTTCATTCTAGTTTGGAACTCTTCATCGGTACGCACCCACCAGGGTTCGGTATTTCTGAATTCCTGTTAGGAATTCAGCTGTGACTGACAGACTAATGTGATTTAAAAGCTCAAACTAAATAGTTTCTCACCTTGAAAATGTTTGCATGAACCAATCAAAAACCTAAGATATCCACTCAGGAAGCAAAATGTATGGTCAAACTATTCAAGCTGTTATGTTTGATTTTTCAAATGTGTGTTTAAAATATACAGAGAATATATATATATATATATACTTGCATATATATGTATAATTGTCAAAAGCCACTTACGAAGGCATTGAAGACTAATCCATAATTTACAGCCATGTTAACTGGACCGAATAAAGTCTCTGTAGCGGTTGGTGCACAGACAAGTGTACCACTGAGTAATAAATAAAGAATACATAACCAGATGGCAAATCCAACTTTAATTTCTCTACCAAATATCATTGGTAAATGGGGAAATGAAATAAACAAGACTGTCCAGAGGGAAAATATAATGTACAACGGGACCTAAAATCAAAATCAAATTAGTGTTTTTGACGTCTTTTCACTTTATGAGAAGAAAAAATAATAATTATTATGAAACCCTGTGAATAAACCGATATGATTATGAGGAATAAATTGTGCTCAAAACGTTATCCAGTTATTGATACTTTACTGTGTCATATCAGATAAACCTTTTTAATAGGAGATAATAAAATTCTCAGTCAAAATCTTAGATGTAGTTGTTTGCATGAACTGAGATAAAGAATTGTGTTACGTCTTCATACTACCAGCTGATTTTCATGGATCCTTGACTAACCAACATGGTGTTGTAGAGTGTATTTGTGATTTATTCACTTCATTACATTTGTTTAATTTCCTTTAGGCGATGGCTTTTCCGCCTTGAATAGTGAATTTTATAGTGATCTGACTGACTCATTTGTAACTTTAATACCAAATGGGTGAAGTAATCACTTGGCTGTTTCTAAAATGTCTTTGGTTTAAAGTAAGCTAATTCCCTTACTAAAACATGGTAACTGTGTCAGTGTTTCTTCTACTGCGGAGATAGTAATTCTTTCCTTTTAGTTTTCTTTCAATTTTCGGATGGTAAATATTGTAGTTTAAAATCTGATCGGTATAAGCAGCTTTTGCCTACACGTTATTTCGAAAGTTCCCATCGTTACTTCTGTTGATGAAAACGTCTACTAAGAGCGTTTTGTCATTTTCGTCTTCCTTTTCTATGAATTGTATTTCTTGAAATGTTTGACTGATGAGTCCAAATGTGTTTTATATTTGATGAATATTTGGGTCAGTTTAAGTAAAATCTAGTGACTGACAGACATACTGCCACTCAGTATCCTATATCTTTTGATGTCATCCGCTTTGCTTATGACCTCTGCAAGCTTAGAAAACAACAAGCAATAAACTTCTTTTCTACAAGAGGATACACTGAAGATGCTTTCATTATTGGTGATACAAATTCGAATTTCTAAGAATTGCTTTATACCTTCAGTAATGGCTACTCAATCAACAGCTTCCTCTAGAGGTAGAATGGGACCCTACTTTCCACTTCATTGATGCTCAACAGTTACAATAGGGCAGCAACTCAACTAAGAGACGTGACAACATAAAAATTATACAAGATGAACAAACAATGCAACTGAAGACGTCTATAAAACCCGTAATATATTTTACTGTTGAATTTCTAATTTCTAATAATTTATATTGTAATAGGAATTCCTCCAAAACATGTTTTAAAATCCCTCAGTTATGCAGATTTTGTTGTCAGCTTTCGAATAATATTTTGCTGCAAACAGATTTGACCGTTATTTGGAAAGCTACTAATGCATTCACTTTTAACGTATCATGCTGTCACTTGTCGCTAGCTAATCATTCTAGTTAGCTAGGGAGAACAAACATGCGTCATAAATAACCAGCCTAATATGAGAATTCTTTCAAATTCCTGAAAAAATTTGAATCAGTCTTCTTAAGGGAGAATATGAAGATATCTCGTCATAGCAGCATTAAAATTGATTCAGAAGTTTAAGCCAACGGTATGCATACAGTAAAGTATGTCAAACCTTCATCTTTCCCATAACCATCGAAATCACTAATTTCTGAATAAAGTCATTGTTATGTAATTATTTTTATCGTCTAAACTTACTACTTCTTTTCTTGTTTTAATCAATATTTGCAAAAATCACTCACTGAAATATTACTCTTCTATTTGTGTTTAAAATTATCGCTTATGTCATTCTACACTCTTCCAAGTTACTCTTAGTAGAGACTCATTTAAGCGATTGGAAGACATTTTTTTGATTCACTACATTTAGCTTTTTTACTACTCTTAAGATTAGATTCCAGTGTTTCTGTTTGTTAAAAATTTTAAGTAGTCCTGGAAGTTTCAACCAGAGTTCACGTTGACTTTAAGGTATTTAATACATTATGTATGGTAAAAATAATACTAACGTCAACAGTAAATTGTACGTCACTTAGAAAATTGTAAGATACTCTAGGCAGGTAACTCCTTGAAGCTTTTGAATTTGATCCACACGGATATTCTGATCGTCCAAATACTACAGACAATTAAGCTACTCACCTTGAATGAAATGCGATCAGTGATAGTGCCCCAAAAGGCGCGTCCAGCAGCATTGAAAACAGACGACATGACACCCATTAGTGATAAAAACCTATCGTCATTAATGTGAGCTTTACCAAAAAGCTGAAACAAATTTGCAAAATTAACAGCAAGTGATTCAAAATCTTGGATATAATGATTGTTATGGTTAAAAATGCCTACACCAATTAATTCACAAAACAGAGTTTGATTATATCTATCGAGTTCCATCGATGATCAAATAGGCAGTAGTTTTCTTTCTGTCAAGATATTATTGTTCCTGTTAATTATGTATGTGTTTAGCTTTGGGAAAGGTGATTCACATCATTCAAAATATTACCAGGTCAGTCACATACACCAGGTTAAAATGAACTGGATTTTGCATAAAATTGTCATAAAGTATTTGAATATCTTAACAACAATAGGATGACTGATGGCTTAGAAGTGTGTAGCACTAGGACACTTATAATATGACAATATTAGGTTTAAAGTTTGTTTCTCTACTTGATTACTTCACTGACTTCACTGTTTTCTCACTTCTTTTCCATACTTCATTTTACTAAACTAATGAGCCGTGCTATGCTATTTATATACCCTTACAGAATACAACAAAAGTTCTAATTAATCAGGATCATGTGCACAGGTTAACTTCAAAGGGGCATCCTTAAGAAAAAAACAAATAAGACCTACTTTGATAATCTAAAGAATTCGTTATTTTTAAAATATCTAATACAGTCCTACAGGAGGTCAGTCGCAAGCCTGAATAGCTCAGTGGTAACGTCTCTGACTGCAGCACTGGGTGACGCGGGTTCGAATCTCAGAAGGGACATCAGTTCCTTCAAGGTTGCAGATACGCCTTGCTGATGAGTGCCAACTAGCACGAAACCTAGGTCCAAGGCTTCCTTCCGATTGCCTCCAACCATCTAATACCAACAATTCACAGTGCACCGTAATGGCGAGCCACCTATTATGGTGGCCACATTGCAAACATGACTGATAGGATTCAGTCTGCACCGAAGATAGGACTAGATACATTACACTAGTTACTGACTAGTGTGCAATCAAAAAGATGTAGGGATCTATTCTAATAAATCATATTTCTTTTACTTATGGCAGACATCACTCTGACAAGAATCCATGGGGAAATTTACCGACAGAATAAATGAGTATATCCTAAATGGGATTTCTTTCCAATTGTATTTGGTAGTTTTACCACACATTCCTGTCCAGGTTCCACTCAAATAAACATCAGTCTAGAATGTCTATAGACAAAATGATAGTTAAATCTGGAAAATGGTGAATTGCTTACAAATGCAATATTTACGTAGAACTCCTTCACTTTTTAAGCATATCTTCACTGCTTGACTTCAGTTTCGACTCCATTCAGTCCCTATTCTCGCTTTAAGGCGAGTTGAATTATTGACTAACTGAAAGGATTTTCGAATATAAAATTGGTAGTTCCTTCCAGTTACTCAATGTTATGGTCAATAATGCTTCTTAAATGGTTGCTTGAAGTACATGAAGTTCTCATAAACTAATGAAATATATTCGTTAATCAAATTAATTAGTTCAATGCTACTTTAAGTGACCTAGACATTTTACTTACAAAGTAAACTCTGCCTACGTACCGATTTCATACCTTTAGTTTTTCAGCTCATTTGCCATTCGATACTGATGCTGAGAACAATTAATTGATTCTAATCTTTCAGAAGTTTAAATAATCATTCTACATTCTTCTGGTAAATTTTTCTATGATAATGTTTACCAGTTTAATCCTCCAAATAACAGCCATTTGTTAGCTTTATGATTAGCCAGACATTTATACATATCTAGTTACAAAGTTCACTCTATGCGTACAATTTAAAATATGTGGAATTTTAGTTTAAGTTTGTTTCGCAACTTATTACTTAAAACAAAAATCAACTATGTAAATACAGAGCATGACAAATTTAAGAAAAAATCCATGAGACTGAATCCAGTCAGGTTAAAATTGTTTAACAATAAAAAACTGACTGATTTTTAATAATACCTCAATACCAGCTAGTTTTTAATCTCTTATGTTACAGTTTAATTTGTACACCAGATAGAAACATATAGCAACATAGAAACCTCAACTTCCTGCGGTAGTGCAGAGACCATAAACTTTTGAAATATGAATACACAACATGTAACTGTTTGTTTCACTGACTTTAAATGGTTATTATTGCAAAATGTAATTCGATCATAAAGTTTTTCGTGACAATTAGGCAATATATGATTCATTTGCAGACAAAAGGTTTTCTTTATAGTACAACTAAGAAATTTATCGGCTTACAGCATAAAACATGATGTTAGGCAGTTTAAGTACACTTAAATAAATGTCTCTAAAATCGAGTTCATTTATAATACTGTGTTTTTTTGAACTGTTTAGTGAAATGATTTATACCATCAGTTCGATTTATCTTTATGCTAACAAACACCAAAAAATAGACTTTCATCGTAAGTAAAATTTTAGAAGCTTAATTTTTCGGAAATGAAGTACGAAACTTTTCTCTGAATTCAATTATCACAGACTAATCCTAGTAAAACTTTGCTTTGAAAGCGTAGTGATGAAGCTGGTGGTATCTCAGTTGCTTCGGAGGGGTGCACGAAAAATACTGATAGGATACCACCAGCTAAAGGTCTGCTTTTGTTGTGATTTGCATATAAGGAAAATCATGCTTAGCTAAAGACGCAGTAAATAAAGTATCACCAATATTTAACAGTGACACTGGCTTACTGCTGAGTCGCATTATAAAATTTTCGTTGTTGCACAGTAGTCACTTCTATTCTACGTTCCGATTTGCTTGTGAAACTAGAATGCTCAAACATAGGTGACTTAATCACTGTATAGTATGACACTGTTGCATAATAACGTTCTACGTTGAATACGTTGCAGACAGGAATGACACCAGCGAAAGTAAGTGTTTTGTTTTCATAGAGTATTCATCAAACGCGAAACAGGAAAGAAATTACATTCAGCTTATAAGACTTTTCACGTTAAAACTTTCACAGTTCTGCAAAACTGTCATTCAAACTTTTCAAATTCATAAACACCAATTTTAGCCTTACTCGAAGGGTCACCATCAATAAGGACTCAGTTAGCTTCCTTGAAAGTACTATTAGATTATTCACTGTTTTAATTGCATAAAATACATATGAAATTAACCGATGTGTTATGGAAGAGTTTCTGACCTTAAAAACAGTTGCCAGCGACGTTAACGGTATGCCGGAACAAAAAACAATAATCCACAAAAGATAGAATTCTTTTCGTTTCAATGCTTCCATTGGTCGTACATTAATTACTCTTTTCAAAGAAAAAGAAATATTACGGACCAGTATTTGCATTATAAATTCATGAGTTAATGAATAATGTTTAAATATCGATAAATTCGCTAAAATGCATTATTTAGAAGTTCCTACCAACTTTGGCAACTGAGGTCTCAGAAATATTCAGTAACAAAGTTAATGCGATTCTAGAATTAAAGAATTTGTTACTTTTCAGTGAATGGACAGACAATTTAAACTACGACATTTCCTGATAGTAGCAAAATATATACTTCATCAAATAAATTTCCACTTTAATGCTGTAGTCTGGTGTGTATAAAAGTAGCTACTACAAAGGTATTATTGAGGTTCTAGTTGCAGTGGTGAAATAAGAAGTTTCTTGTGAAAATTCCTGAGACACAACTAAGCATATAATAGATTTTATGGGTTTAGTTGTAAGCTGTCATGACAATTTATGTTTATCTTCTCACAAACAATAATTTCCAGAATTTCTTTCTAGGCGGCATTCATAAAAGGAAACTTGCCATTTTTGGAAAACAGTGACGGTATACCATTGTCAGCCTTGATTAAGCCATTTGGTAGCAAAGACAAAACAGGAACGTTGTCGACAGCTTACTTGAGGGATTATCACTGTATAATTGGTGCATATGAGTGCGTCTGTTTTATTCCTTCAAATTAGACACATCTGTAGATTGTGATATTTTATAAATATAACACTAAAATGTAGATTTCTCATATTTGGACTGTTAGTCAAGAGTGTTCACAGTTTTATATAAATTTCCTTCATTAGCTGTGCGGAATCCATAAAAATTCATTAAAACTCTTTGTTCGTTCTTTGTTACTGTTAGATAAAATGCAGCCTATTCATTGAAACTTTGGATTTCCCGCTGTTTTCCTTTAATGAATAAAAATGATCGCTTCCCGTTGGTTTATCGGCGTGTGGCATGGACGCTTTGACAATAATTTAATCTTTTCACTTGAGGTCACAAGCAGTGGGATTAAGGACACGTATGATCTCGTATTTAGAGAGTTGGAGTACTTTCCAAAAATGATTTCCAAACGACTTCGGTTGCTTGGTCAGAAGTATGTAGTTTCACAATCTTTGTCATTCAAGAAACTTATTTTAATGCTTTAACATAAATGCGCTAATACTCAGGATTTTCACCACCAGTGAATTGTTTTTAGAGAATGTCATTAATTAAAGGGACAAACTAATCTATTTTCTGTGCCTGTTAACTTACATCATATAGACCTCCCAAATCGGTGAACTTTTGTGAATTCAAGTGTGCACTGAACTGTTCAACATTGACAGGTCCTTACGTTCAATTACTTTATTCATGGTCTAACTTCTACAAATCGTTTTCACCAGGGAAAACAACTCACTAAAGAGTGAACAGATAATTTGACTGGACATATTTTATTGACCCTAGTATCAGAATGTTCTTCCTCGAAATGTCATTTTCAGTAAATGTTACTTAGAGGCACCAACTTCTATCTCATCGGTGACTCTTTTAGGTCCTATCACCTCTGACTAAAACAAGTTAATTTCACAGGTGGAACATTTAACTCACTTATATAATATAGCAGTAGGTATTCGAATTCTAAATAACCAAACAGGTTACTGAAGTTTTCACTATGATTAATGTTATGATTCTTATGAAAAGCACTAACCAGTAAATGTGTTTACCAGTGGCAGTTAAAGAATATTTTGCTACATAATTAATTATCTACAAAATAAAATTTTTGGGCTACTTATTTTCAGTCTACCAGCATATATTTTTTATCCTATTCTGCTTATGGTTAGGTAGAAATTGATTAGAATGAGTCTGCAGTCAGCTTGAATTCTACGTCCATGTCTTTTAGAATTTCAGTGGTCATTGACAAAAACTGACTTACGGCATAACGTTATTTGATTATTAGATAAATGAACTTCTAAAACATTTTCTGTTTGCTTACTCATTATTTACAGGCACAGGTTCATACTGTAGAGAAGAAATGAATGAAAAAATAATGCAAATGCTAATCCTTCAAATAATTATCATGGAATTAAAAAAAAAGTCGAATTAATTAGCTGATTTTCAAGTATTGCTTAGCAGAGATTATACTGTTTTCAAGTTTAATCAAGAACCGATATCGGTTAGAGAACCACTGAAAACCAAGGAGTACTTGACAACTGTCTCATCTTGGTTTGTGACTCCTGAGAAGTGCTCACCTTTTACCACACCTGAAGGTCCTAGGTCCTCGATGAAATCGTAAACGAGCACTACTGAAAAGTTTTAAGCAATTCTAAATAGCCACTCACTACGCCGTGGTTTTCAGTGGTTCTCCAACTAATATAGGTCCGTGACGTAATTTACTTAAATGTTTATCGATTAAATCTAATGCATAACCTAATCTTCTATGTGCTGTTAAATTAGATACACAATCATAATAAGTATAATCCTTTGATTACTGATAATTGTTCTGAAGTTTTTATTGCTAATATTTATCACTCCCTTATTTATCAGTAACTGAAATGTTCATCACTAAGGTGACAGTCCTCTTCATTAAATGTGCGCATGGAAATGAAAACTCAAAAATATATATTGGCTGTATTTATTTCACCCAACATCCATCACAAGTTGTTCATTGTGTGTATGTCCATTTGATGCAGGGCAGAACTTTTTTTAATTGAAAAATTATTAGGAACTTCTAGAAGTTGAAATGTGCTCAGCTTACATTAAGTTCATCATCTTAAATAGTACAGTTATCTTACAGGTTAGACTGTCACTGAACAGAGAACCTTGGCCGAAAGGAAATTTACTAATTACTATATTAAAAAAAATAAATGATATTATTTTGCTACTTTGACTATGACTTTATCATTATCTTACGATTTAAGAAACGTTAGCGTTATGTGTTTAAGGTTAAATAAGTTTCATATTGAAGGTTTTATCTGATTTGGATCTAAATATGTGGAGTCTTTTGTCTCCTCTAAGAAATTTGTCAAAACATTCTAACAGATAATGTTGAGATTGCTATTCTTTAACTCTACGTCGAGCTTAGTTAGCCATTTTACAAAAATTTTACATTGTGGTGTTGTGATACAGCAATATGTGCCAACGGAATATTATTCTTACATATTCCCACAGCTATATACTGCATTAACAACAGAATACTATGTATGTTGAACATTCCATTTCATGTCGTTTAACGTAAGGCAAAATCACACGCTAAATGATTGGTTAACGAATATAAACTGTATAAATATAAACAGTGGCTTGATCAATGAAAAATATACCTTGGCTCCCGTGTCTTGCCTTTTTGCTGTTACAACATTATTCAGTTAGTATTCTTGTTTTACTTTGAAGAGAACAGTTTCATTGTTAAGCCCCATAAATCAAATTTACACGATTACATAATTAGTCAAAAAGAAGCAGTATAACTTATGTTCAAATTAAGTGTTTACATAATAGCTTACTAATCCATCTGAACATTTGAGATCATGAATGGACACCTCAATGTTTTTCTTCTAAAAACAATAAAAGACAATAATGGATATCATACAATGGTTTTACTTATATCACTGAAAATGGTTTTCACAAATTAAAAAAGAAAAGTGAATAAAGAACCAATCTCTAAGATATCTAAAATTACCTATTTTTCCAAGTTTTTTCATCTTAAGGGCCTATTGTAACGTGTCAGACATTCGAGTACATATCTCTACAGAAAAAGATATTTGCAGGCCAAATGAATTTTGATGATAGTTCTAATGGCTTGTATATCACAGTCACACAGGAAGATAAATCCTCACCTTTAACTGGCTTATTTATCTTATGAATCAATTATAAACTGTGTCAAACATGCTGGAATTAGGAAAATTTTAAAAGCGATTTTGAAAGAGTTATGATAATTTGTCGTTGTGTTTTTGAGTAAATAATGTTGCTTTGTCTAAAACGTAAGGTAATTATTTATTTATTATTGAAAAATATATATACATATGGTTCCAGCAGTTGATAAATGCTATATTTGAACTATGTTTATTTCCAGCACGGTTAAAGGCTTAGTATTAAAATTATCTAAAAAAATATTTTTCAAGTAATCTGTCATCTTAAAATCAATACAGTTTCAAGGTAGATTTTGAAAGCGACTCAAAATCAGTTAGAGAACTGTCTCTAGGCATGTGTTTCGTTCTCTTTTGGAACTATGAAGCAGTTCGCAACCACGACCCCGCCAGCAATGAGATGTAGGACTTTGAGTTGAACTTTTCTTTTTGTCGAAATCTGTGTTTAGTGGTCGTATTTGTTTTTACTTATTTTGATGTGAATTACACAATAAGGTTTGCATTTTCTTTAGCGAAGAAACCGTCAAATGATCACAGTTGAGACTCTTCATAGTGAAACAGAATACTGATGAGTGCCTTAAACTGATTTTTAACTAAGTTAAATGGAACAGCTTTTATGTGTATCAGGCTATGAGTCAATCTCATCGTGTGAATTCTGAGTAAACTACCTTGTTACTCAGACTGAAAATGAGTGGAGCGAGATTTACACTTTCAACCTGCTACTTGGAATCAAGAATTGTAGTCACTCAACCACATCTCCAATATTGTGTTAACAGTTTATTTGTCGATATTGGTATTACTGTACTGCCTAACTATGACTGCTGAAAGAAAAGTTTATTCCATCAAGCACTTCGGTCTAACTAAACTTATTTCAAAGTTAACCCAAAGTACTATAAAACAGCTATATAATAGCTAGGATTTCTAAAAGCACATTATACATTAACAGTGGTTTTACCTCTTCAGACATCTCAGAGATAGAAAGTGGATGTTATGCAAGGAGAAACTGGAATTACAGCTTGTTCTAGGCACACTCATCACAGTCTTTTACAACATCATGAACCTTGAGATTTTCTGTGTTGAAATTATTAGTGATTTTATAATGTGAATAAGAGATTTTTCATTAGTGTTTTCTCACCTTTGGTTTATCGGTCATCATTATTATTCCAACTATTTGAATAGCCAATAATATTCCTCCAGTTAATAAAAACACATATGGGACACGATTAATTAAGTCAGCATCTTCAAAGCGTCTGTTGTGAAGAATACGAATGAATAATAATAAAAGACTATTACTTGTTAAGCAGATAAAACATGCAATGCATTCATTTTACTGAAGTATCGAGATTATTTGAGATGGAGTCTGACGGAAAACATCAAGACCCTGAAGCTACAATGTGGTAAATGGATCGGCGTCTGATGGGCGAATTTTTACCTGATATTTCAGTGAAGTGAACAACTTTACCTTCAGTTGAAATTTATGAATGATGAAGACGGTGAGTATCTGTCTGAATATGATTTATTCAGTTTCCTAGAAGACTTTCAGAGAAATGCGATAGTTTTCACGGTGGAATTACCAACTTCAAGATTTGAGTACCTTTGTATGGACGAAATGTTACTAATTTACATTCCTAGAAAGTGAAGGCTAGTTGGATTTGTGAAATACAGAGGATATCAATGCCAGTACAGAGCTATCAAACTGGGATCAGTAAAACTAACTGTTTCTTAAGTAGTTTTACGTAGTCAAAAATGGCGAGACTATATATTTTCTTCGGAAAACCGAAATATTCAAAACACAATATACTGCATGCTTGACATTATGAATTGTTTTCAAGAAAACAATCAAATTACAAAAGTATGCTACTGGTATATGCTACTGATTGATATATAAACTTAGAAACAACCTAAATAAACCAGTCCAAGATAATTTAAACACTAAATAACTATTTAGCTCATTTGGAAAACACTTAATCAGGGATTTACTCAGATTTATTCAGCTGAGAGAGAAATATCAGTTTAAAGCAATATATTCCAGGTTCACCTAATTATCAAGCCGGAATTCAGGTGACTAAAGCTATGAATAAGTTTCTTACGGTGACGATTGTAGGGGTAATCAACTTGAAAATCTCAGCATTATTGAGTTCTAGCTGTTTGTGAAAGACTGGATGAAAACGTAGGCTGTCTAATTAATGAAAACTTAAATTTTCCTATTATATATGTATATATTCTTCCCTAACAGAAAAAAACTGTTTTTGTTTTCGAATAATGCGATTTTATGCAATGCATCTGTCATCTTGCTTACTTAGTAACATTATTTATATGTACATTATACGGATTAATGTAGATTGTTTGAATCGGTGTAAATATAATCGCTCCAGCACCAAATCCACCAATAATCAGGCCAACAATTAAACCTCTATGGTTTTCGAACCACTGTCAAATTGCGAAAAAAGAAATCCAAGATTATTAAAGCTGTATACACGACAGGAAAAGATATTAAAATGTGAATGAAACTGAATAGCTTTATTATTCCTGTCTATAAAAGGCTCCTTAATGTTAGCATAGTGATAGAAGTAATATAGATAGTGATAGATATAGTACATTTAATCAGTATAGTCGTCTATTAGTTAACCTATACTTGAAGAGATTTCACATTCAGCACTAATATATCAAAACAACTTATTTTCAATTACCTGATCTAAAGAAGACAGCTTTGTCATTTTTGAGTAGTCTGCAGTTGTTGTTTTCTCTGCCTAGAAATCTTTTTTTAAAAGTTCTCATAGTCATAAATTCAACTCTAATTCAATTTTCCTGAAAACAGTCTTAAGAATGGCTGACTTTCAATTGGTTATTGAAAATGCTGATGATCTAGCAGATGACACGACAGGGAACATACGGAAATATGGACTTACTAAGCTAAGTAGACATAGTTAAACTCACCAACATGAAGTCATCTCAGTAGAGCCCGGAGTGGTGATTCTGTACGCTTTTTAGTCGAATGACAAAAATGACACATTTTGTATATAAGTTCTTTTAACCGGCATCTTTGTTTTAAAAATACAACTTTTCGCTACCCTACTGTATACGCTTGCTTGGTTGTTGCTAGGTCTTCTTACTCTCTGCAGTTGCTTGTGTGACAATACTAATTCTCTGGTGCTTACTTTGGAATTTGCAGAAAATGTCACATCCTTGTCCAAATCGTACTCACCTATCCCTTCGGCAACATCCTGAGTGTAGTAAAATATTATTAAAGCCTACCCATCTGCCGATCCGCTGGATTATATAATTTAAATTGTAGAAGCTGGAATTAAAAACCTTGTGGCAAGTAACTGTAACGTATTTATGTAACGTATTTACCTTTACAATGTACCATTTGAATATTGTAACTAATTTGAGAAATTTATTTTGATACTTTATATCATAAATGAGTTTAGTGTTTAGTTCTCCACATCTGTGAAGTTGGAAAGAGATGTTCAATACAAGCTAACTAGGTTTCGACTTATTTACCAAGATACTGAGTAAGTGCATCAGTAAATAGCGTATTTCTTCAATATAACAGCGGTTTTATGTTGAAGGGTTGACTGAAGACAAAAAATAGGCCTACAGCATATCATGTAAAGTTAGATCTCTTGACCTCTGCCAGCTGTTACAGAAAAAACCAGCCTAGATTAAGTTTCTAACATAACATTCATTCACTGTTAACTTATTTAATATTCTAGAGTATAGATGTAATCAGAAATGTCAAATAATGTAGCTTGACCATACATTTCTGTTTTCTTTGTCCCGATAAGAATTGGTCTGTTTGCTGAAGAAACTAAGGTGCACACCACGAAAGGTCTAGAGAGAAGAAATTGTTATGACATACCAAGCACTATAAGATTATATTCAGTAGTTTCATAGTGACTCGCTCCTTAACATTTCTCATAAACTACATAACATCTATCGTCTGGATATTCCAAAGTACGAAATTAAAACTCTGACTGCTTAACTTTCTTTGAATTCAGGACAGTTTTAAATGTCAGTATTTGAACAGTTGGCTAGCATTATTCACTGTGGTGGTATACAGTGTGGTACTAAGCCATTCATACATTATGTGGTAACTACCGTTTCCGCATAACTTGACAATAACGACTGATTTTATTTAATGCTCTGTTTACTAATTTCTGCACCAATCTAAATAACTAACCAAAGTTATGTCGGCTTAGGCTGAACATATGTTTCTTGAACTGAATTTATGCTAGCCTTTGGCCTTGGATCAATTTTCTCAGTGTTCAGGTTGAATAAAATCTTTAGGAAATAAACTTAGACATAGAGATGATTCCTTAATACGGTGTTACAGTCCTACCTTCGGTAGTAGTAAATAGTATATTAGCATAGGAACTGTGATGCAAGTAGTAGCACTATACATTATTTGTCAGCGTAAATCTTTCTTATTTAATGTCTCAGGTGTATCACAAACAATGTTATATGGACTCTATGTTACGGTCTATGAATGCATAGTGCGCCAACTGAACATTTCATGAGTAGTAACTTCTGCTCCATTTAACAGTGGTAATTTTTCTGGCTGTGACAATTTCTGAGGTTACTGATATGAAGGCTGACTGATTTCAGCATCAATATTTATTAAAGCATAAGAAATTATCATCGTTGTGTTTGAGTATTATAGAAACAATAAATAAAATTGAAAATCTTCATATCAACAGATGCGTATTAAATAAAAAACACTTACAATAATTGATGCAGCTATGATAGCTGAATAACCGAATCCAAAACCAGCACCCTGTATGACACCATAGGTTATTAGTAGTGGGATAAATCCACGACTTAATGAGAAGAAACTAAGAACAACTCCTCCACTGAAATTTCAAAATATTTTTGAATGCGGTTAAGTTGACGAATAAATGCACAACATTTGCAAGTCCATAGACATCTTAAACTAATGGGCAATTTGTTAGACTGAAAAAGTTCATACTGAAAATATGTGAATCATCATTTGCATGTGACGTTTTTCCCTTGAATAACAAATTTATTATCATACTGAATAGCTCAAAACGAACTTAGACTTTTAGTCGCCTGAACATTTCCACCCGGTTAAAACTAGTGTAAGGTTTTGTGCACCCAAAAAAGATGTTCTTATATTTTCACACTATACTGTAGCTGACATGTTAAACAAAGCTTCAGTACTATGTTTAGTTTTAATAAGCCCTCTGGTGTACCAGAAAGTTAAAACATTAGAAAGAATATGAACCGTTAATATGATTAGCGGTTTTTTGATTGTGGTAACTGTGATAGAATTTGTCGTTCCCACCTATGTTTTAGTACAGAGACCCTAATTTATGAAACTCAGTAGTGCAGTAAAAGCAATAAATACGGATAAGCAAGCCAGTTGAATATTGCTTGGTGACACAGCTATTCTTCAATACAAGGTTTAAAGAATGACGTACCATCTACTAACATTTTAACTATTATCTAAAAACAAGTAGGTTTTTCATGAAGTGAATTCATACTTTTATTAACACGAATTTCCTGACCGATTCTAAATACAGAAGAAAAATCTAATTAGTTGGATCGTTTTCAAATGGTTCTGAAAGTATGGGGTCTTTTGGCTTTCCATAGAAACAGCCGAAGAGTTATAGACTGATTAAATTTCACACAATTTCTCTCAATAAGAGCAATTTTAACTTCCGATGGGTTTTAGCCAGATAAAAGCATTTTTAATTTCCTTTTTATGATATACATCACCGCATCTTATATGGCTAGACACATTAGAGATAAGCTTACGGCGTCAGACATTAATTCCCTGATGCTAATTTCAGTTTAGCATCAAATCTCAAACTTTTAACGTCATTTTGGTCTTAGAAAAGCAAATCAAATTGTGAGTTTCAGTGACTATTAATTTCCATGTAAATTTACTAGAATTCTGAATAAGGAAGTTTACACTATATAATTACATTCTGACAGTTATTAAATACGGAGTAAAAGTTTCACTAGCTGAAATGAACTGAATGCAATTTTAATAAAGCAATTAATAATATAAATAAAATTGATATATGAATGCACCTTTATCTCCATCACAGTGGTTGAGCACCATCGCTCAGGTTAGTGGTTTAAATGCAGATGTAGCTGAAGTTCTCCTTTTTTATTACATCTAACCAACTTGATTATCTAAAGCTACCTCAGAAAGTCCACCAGTTTCAGAAGTTTCTGTACTGTTGGCATATCTAGCTGTTAAGATACTGAAGATCTATATACTTAAATTCCCGGAGAGAGATAAAAATTATTTTCCTGTTGTGGGAAAATAGCTATTTTTGTTCAAATCACACCGGTGTACATAAGAAAATGATGGTTTACTGAATGCTTTTACTTTGTGTTTGTGGTTATAACGGCATAATAATAAACAGTGTACGAACCCTGAGAGGCAGTTAAAATTACATTAGGTTAAGTAGTTTATTCATAATAGCTCATAAGTCCTAATATTATTAGCATTACATGTATAAGGGACCGTAAAAATAAACACATTGATTATAAATATATAAGTGCTTTGATTAACCTGTGCATTAAGCAGCTGATTATTACCACAATTCTGATCCCACATCTTCGATAAAGAGCACCACCAACTGGCATAGCTAGTGCTTCGAACCCCATTGCAACGGATGACAACCACATGATGGAGTTATCATAAACTGACATGTTGTAATATTTCAGATAATCCAAAATATATGGTGCCATATTACCTATAAACAGGTGAAATAATCACTAGGATTTCTCAGTTGATAGACGGTACCAATAGTGTAAAAGTATCCATAAGTGCACTGGATGATAATCCCTCCAATAACACATAAAATAGGTCTCCAATTAGTTGCTCTAGAACACATTGTCATGAGGATCACTGAAAATCTACACACCGTGACGAATATAAATCTTTTTTATATCGTTTAAAAAGGAAGACAAAATGTCAACATACGATGTTCTCAAAATCAATAACGAAACACAATAGACAAGCCAGTTAGAAGCTACTATATGAAGGTCATATGAAAAGGTTACAGAAAACCAAAGTTAGACATGTCACTCCTCCTAACTGGTAGTCCTGTGTGCAGCCAATGATCAGTAATTCATCTCATAGATGAAACTGAAAGTGAAAATATCACATTTCTTATGTCGTACTTCTTTAAATTTCTGAATTGTGTGCTTTATTGTTATTTAGTTAAAGTTATACTACAGAAATAATTATCTATGTATGATTAGTGTTTATATTTTACGCAGACATCTTTTTCTTATGATTAGGTAATTATTTATTAAGGTCAGACGGATAACTAGGTAGTAAATAAGACCAGGGCTAAACAGTAACCGGGGCTCATATTGAAGGTCTCCTGGATTTACTCTTTCACTTCATTAACATGGTGACGTGGAGACATTTCGGTGGGTAAAATATTTTACCATTAACAGTTAGTTTCTGTTTCTCCCTGTTTAGAGACTCTTCAACAGTACTCATCTATAATTTCACCAGAGATGAAACCCAGAACCTTCAGGTTACGAGGTCACATCAGTGACCATTTTAACCACTCTGTCAGTTCGTCATATAGCAATGCCAAGGATCAGTGTGCACTGCTGGGAAGCCACAAACTAGGACGAAACAGCTATTCAGTCTTGTCAGATTTTCAGTGATTTCCTAACTGTTGTTGGTTCGAAACGAAATCTACATTGAAATTAATCCATAGATAGTAACTAATATCAGTGTCAAAACTTCACACACAGTCTATTGAATACATCTGTTGAGGACAGTTATTTTAATTAGGCTAACTTGTCTTTGGAAAAGTATAACTCATCCAAGGCTACTAGTTTGAATTTCTTAGGAATTCAAAATTTTTATTTCAAAGTCAGCCATGGTATCAGTACATCTTGACTGGTTGTACAAAATAAGATTATATCAGATAGTTCTAGTGAGACAAATACAAACATCCATATTATGCGAATGCTAAGTAGAAAGCTCATGAATTATGAAAATGAATTTTTATTAACATTCGAATAACAGAAAGCAAAAGCAAAAGGAATAGAGGAATTAAAATGGATGGACCTAATATCTGAATACAGTATCAAAGAAGAGTAATCAATGATTTTCTTTTAGAGAGATTGAAATCATATGTTCACAATGAGACCATTTTCAACATGAAACTGAGTTCATCATATTTTCATCGATCAGTTAATTTTGTTAGAAACTGAGTGATGGTTGAATTATGTTTCAAATCTTCTGAAGCTGGAAAGTGCTGTTCATTCGTACTTGGCATTCTGAGCTAATTGGTGATGCACTTAATGCTGAAAACTGTACTACTTTCACCATGTTAGTGGTCACAATTATGAAATAGCCTTTTGTAGCCTGCAAATTGCGCTTTTATTATTATTGTTCCCTTAGGTCTCGAGTGGAACATAGGGTTTCGACAATACATCTCCACTTTGTTCTGTTTTCTGCCGTCCTCTTCAGCTTGGATCACAGTTGTTCACAATCTCTCATCTCCTCCTCACACGATCCCCTCCATGTTACCTTTTCACTGGCGACCCACTCGTCGCTTCCCATTTGGATTCCACTCTAGGTCCTGGCGTGCGATGTCATTCGACAGTCCCCTCAATGTATGCCCGATCCACCTCCATTTTCTCCTACATATTTGTTGAGCGATGGGTTCTTGGTTGGTTTGTTCCCACAGTTTCTTGTTTCTTATTCTTTCTGGTCATTTGATCTTTAGTATGGAGCCGGCGAAGGCAGTTGTTGATGAAAGTCTGCAACCTGTTGGAAATCCATTTTGTGACACGCCAAGTTTCTGACCCGTATAGAAGGACCGACTTGACATTGGTATTGAAAATCCGAATCTTGTTTCTTACACTGAGTGTAAAAGATTTCCAAACTGGTTTCAGATTGATGAAGGTGTATCTTGCCTTTCCACTTTTGACTGGCTTTGACATCTTCATCCGTTCCGGATGCCTGTAGTTGAAAAAGTGCTTCCTGGATAAGTGAAGGAAGTAACCTTTAATAAATCTCTCCCGTTGATGGTGATTGGTGCTGGTTGTTGTTATCACAGTTCGATGGTTAGGCATCTACATCACTTCCGTCTTCTCTATATTCACCTGTAGTCACCTTTTTCAGCCAGTTTGTTGGTTTTCGCCTGCCTCTAAGTCTTTGAGTTTGAATTCGTCGGTTCAAGAAGAGATGCTAATGTATCCGGGAAGAAAATGATATCCATGGATGTTACTTTTCTTTTCACCAATGTTCTCCTCACTGAAACTATTTGCTTTATATGCAAACTCATTGACGATAATAATGTAGACGATCCACTGTTTAAAGGAACTATTATTGAGATGCACTTTAAATCTCACGTAGTTTAAAACAAGCAATAAAGGTTAATAAAGCAGGATTTAATGAATTCATCAAATTTCGGTAGAACTCGTCAGCTGAATACTCTACATACACGGATATATACTTTTGAAGTTACATTGGGAGATATAGGACTGAATACTTTACATACACGGATATATATAGTTTTGAAATTACATTGGGAGATATAGGACTGATAAGTAAATAAACTACATTGAATTAGTCATGCAGAAAGACAGGTGCGAATGTTTTTCCAGGTCATGTGCAATTAGATAAGGGGAGAGAGAGTATGGGAGATCAAAATTAAGATAAATTGCATTACGCTTCAATTACATCACTTAGATAAACAATTAGACATTAGAGAATTTAACAAGAATTGCAGCCAGAGGGATGTCAATAGTAATAGTTATAATAACAATAATATAATATAACAATAATAATAATAATAATAGTGTTGAAGTGGGTTAAGATAATGCTACTGATAAAGGATAGTTTTAAATGAATCAAGAATAATAATAATAATGAGAATAATAATAGTAATAATAAAATAATAATAAGAGGTAGAATTATAAGTAAAACGTATTACCATGGTAGATTCAGAGTCACGACCATCTCCTTTTGTACACAGAGACCTGGTTTGTAAACTCGAATTGCACAAGCCTCTGCAATTGCAAGCATCTTCTTGTTTCTTTGTCTGCTGACAATAGTGAATGACTTGACTGCGTCGATATCATGCCCGTAATCCACAAGATGCTTTGTTATTGAGGATTTTGGCACTTTGAACTCAGCTGTTTTCAACCATTTCGGCAAATGCTCCATCATGCGAGTAGACAATCTCCTTTCCGTACGAACTATGTATTTGCTTCCACAAACACACAAATTGATATACGCAGTTTGAAGTGTCGAGGATTGGCGACTGGTCTTTCCCAGATTGTTGAAGCACTCGCTTAGTGGTGTTAAGGAAAACAAGTTTTGCAGCATAATAAGTTCTCTTGATGGCTTTGTCGAGTCTTCGTTTGACTACTTCCTGTACATCATCTCCTTTGAACGGCAAGTTGCTTTCTGTGTTCGGCTGAAATTAATTGTACCAAAGATACATGGATGATACTTTCATCATATGTGACGACAATGCAGGCATCGAATTGATAACTAAAGAGTTCAACAGCTGCCATCATGTCATCCAATTGACGTCGGAATCAGAGATGAACTCGGAATTCCATTTTTGGGATGTTGTTCTAAAAAGGTGATCTGATGGTTCTCTTCAAACATCGATCTACAGGAAACTAACATGGAATGATCAGTACACAAATTTTCATAGTTGGCTCCCTTTGAGAAGAAAGAAAAACCCGATCCACTCGGTATCTTCAAGAATAAGAAGGATATGTTCCAGTAATACAATCGATGGGGAACTGGGGCGACTCAGACAAGTCCTCATAGAGAATGGATATCCTCCAAGATTTATCGAGAAAAACATGAAGTTAAGGGAAAAGCCTGAAAGAACCCAGACGGTGCCGAGAAAACTGCTATTTATGAGCGTTGAATTTAAAGGCGAAACCACAGCTGAGATCCTGAAGAATCGTTTATGCAGACCACTGAAGAAAGCCTTCTTTATGACTGAGCTACGTATCAGTTTCTACAGTCGACAAATGATCAATGGATGTGTGAAGGATAAACTACCGCTTTGGGTCACCTCAATGTGTGTTTATAAATTCACCTTCTCGTGTGGAGCTAGTTATATTGGCCACACAAAGCGCACAATTTCCAAAGGCATCCTTGAACATTATCCGGCATGGTTAGCAAAAGGGCAATGCAAGATAATTACTAGCTCAATTCTCGAGCACTTGGTTAACTCAGGCCACGTAGCTCCACCAGAGTCGTCTTTCAAGATCATCTACAAAGTGAGGCCAAATAGTACAAAGGGCATCAGGTTTCGCCTTTGTGTTTGGTGGAGGCACTGGTAATTCGTGAATACAACCCCGAACTCTGTATACAGAAAAAGTTTGTCCAGTCTCTTATTCTACCTTGGTCTTAACCTCTTCACTTGTCGTTCCCTGTAAAAGAATTAATTTTTTAATTTCATATTTCACTTTTAGTTTGCTGTTGCTTTGATAATTAATTCACTATTATCACTCTCATATGTTCCTTTTGTACATATTCACACTCGTTTTACACTTGTTAAATTGACACTCAACTACCTCTATTCTCAGTCAATAGCAATTTTAACCATATCAAATTTCTAATTTTGTGCCACGTAATTTACAACTTTTATTTTTTACTTCTAAAGCCACTTCTGAGTAATTATATCAATCATGTCACCCACTATTACTCAGTAATAGACCGCTATATATATTTTTTGTAAATATAAATACGACTGTACAGCTTCTGAAGATGATTTCGTCGATAAAGAAAATTTTCTTCGCTGAATTGTCTTTTGTTTTCTTCATGACTCAAGGGATATTTTTGGAGAATTCTATAAAGCAAGGATAATCGCATTTGCATTATAAATGAATATCGCTTTATTGGTAGCAATGAAAGGTTTTATTCTAACTTATGCATGCAGAGAGAGAGAGAGTGTGTGTGTGTTTATGCTGAACCTCTCACTCACTTGGTAACCGCACACTGATTTTGATTGTGCTGATTTCAACTTAGTGAGCTAATTCCATTCTGGTGAACTATGATCTTCCTGAATTACTATATGACCTTATAAGGTGGTATCGCTTGGGTTTTTTGTGTTCTTCGTCTAGTCCCTCGCCCAGTTTTATAGTACACGTTGAACTGAATAGAAAATGCTAATGCCTATATTTCGGATGCTTTAATTTATAACTTTCCAGCTTTTATGGTTTCAACACTGATGTTATTTACACTCTTTCATAACCACCATAACTTCATGTACGCAGTGCAGCTGCTGAATGCCTGTGAAATAAAAAGTGCCATGACTACTTTTGCATTGTCAGCTAACTAATTTAAGTTGAAACTGCCGATCAATTTATATTTTTCTTAAGTGAAACATAATGAGAAACTGCGGTGTCAGTCAGGACACATTGTCTCAGCACAAATCAGTATAAGATAAGACGGATTGCTAAGTGCACTTGAATGTTGGTTTTTTTCTTATTCATGACTGGCATCAATCTACTTTATCTAGTACCCAATTCCCAGGGCGTCGATTAGACCGTTGTTAGTGCTCCTAGTTATCAGTCGAAGCATGTAATTCATTCAGATATTTTGAATTAAGAAATAATTCAAATTATTCCTTCATTCACTATTTTGAAAGTACAACTAAGAAAGTTATACATCTGAAAATTTTGTGGTAAGAATAAGATAAACTAGACTGGTGACATTTGATAACAGAATAAAGTAAATATTTGTTTACTGTCATAGAGTGCTTCTTGGTTTGGTCAGAACACAGAATAAAGTAAATAGGCTGTCTCTAATGGACTATAAAACGGGTCAACACATATACAGAATGTATATCTTTTGTCTCAGTAACAGTTCAATGAATTCAAGCAATCCACTAACAGCTGAAAAACTAATCTAATAAAAATATGTACCTACTGAATAACCGTTTACACCAGTATCAGCAATGAAGATGAATGTGGAGACTGTATACAGCGGATGTTTTAGAAGGAAGATCATCTAATAAGAAATTCGTTCATCACGACGCAATCCAAAGCATTCACTATGCTTGCAGAACAGCGATTTCACTTACTCGTAGGAATAGATCAGTGACTACCGATGTAAAACTCTTAGATGTTAACGTTAAAATTTAAACTCTTTTAAATTACTTACTGAAATTTCCATACAGTTTCTTGCAAACTAAACTCCAGCTGTATCCGTTGTGTCCTAGTAAACGGGTACCATGGACAACTTCATTCATATCGTTTGTCGGTTACCGATAATAAATCAACAGTGTATTGATCACGCTTCCTTGGATCTCTGAAGGTTTTCTTTAAAATAGAAAGGATAATCCCTCCTGGAATTTCATTATTATGGCTGTTTGTTGCTTGAGTTTGGTCCACATAAAGAACGTTTACAAACACTTCTTACCCAGTTTCAAAACCACCTGGTTTTCAATACACTAATATTATTTTTCAGTCTCTGAATTTACACTGTGCTTGTACTTTCTGTCTGCAGTGCTCTCATAATCTCATCAACCACTGATTGTAACTCATCCTTTGAAACCCGCATATCTATTACTGATAAGTTCACAAAAACCTTATTAGGTGATTTAAGCCCGAAAATATGATAAATAACCACTCTCTTTTTGTGTTATTTGTAAGTTTTTTCTTCCCTCACACCTCTGTTAATAGAATAAAACATGGATATTTTTATTTCGTTAATACTCTATGTAGCTGAATAGAAGCGTTGAAACGAAATATTCACGTTTAATACCTTAAAGAGTTTTCTATAATTTGGTTTGTAAGGGTTAGTTATGTTTTTACGAGTCTGTTTGTAAGGTTTTGATTAGTTTCACCGAAGACAGTGATTGATGGCAGCGCTAAAATCACAAACTAGTAGAAGTGAGAATTCATGAGCTTTAGAGTCGGGTCCCAGTGGCTGAATAGTTCACAGGCTCGCCTTGTAACCAGAAGGACCTGGTTCAAGACAAAACCAATGAGTCCCAAACTAGGATGAAGCAGCTGCATAGTACTGGCTGATTTTCAATGTTTCTCTAACCGATATCAATCCACGACCGAACCTGAAACACGTTTAATACCTCAGGTCTTGTTCTTCTTTCTTTGAGAAAAGTGATCAGGCAAAATGTACGAGATTTTGGGCAGCCATATCACCTAATCACTTTGTTTAATTTCACTATTTTCTCCAAGTTTTACATTTATTTAAATTGATTACCGACTGCTTCTTTCTTTTTCAAATTCAAAAGTATGCGATTTTATACACTGTAATGTTTTTAATATAACTAGCGTTTGGCCTCTATCTGAATAATGTAGGACATTATTAGTTGGTCTACAGATATAGAACATTAATAAATTAAAGAAAACAACTGCTGACTCAATTATTTCTTATCTGATTGTGCTTTTCAAATTTCCATTTTCATAATTCCAAATATTCACTCCAATTATAAAAAATAGTACAACTGAGTAATTCTTTTCAAATACGCGTTTTCCATTTCATTTTACACTGATTTAAAAATGTTATTTAGTTTATAGTAGATATGAAAGCTTATTAGATTTATAATGAAGGGTATTATACATCCTGTTTGAATATGTCAAACAAATCAGAGAAGAAGAAAAGTCATTTCTTTTTATTAGATAGTTAAAATCCTTTCTTAACTATGAGTTAAGCTTTGGTCATATATTTCAAGAAAATCGACCAAGTAATTTGAACCAACTGTGACTGGTTGATCTGGTTGTTGACCTGCTACTGTGATACGTAATCTACCTTGACCAGGGATCATTGACTTATTCTTGATGGACCACACATAAAATTGGTCTGGTGATAAGTAAAACTGCAGACGCTGTTTTTCACCAACATTCAGTCTAACACGTTTAAAACCAGCCAGCTGGATATTAGGCGACATATATTCCTCTTTACTTTCATCATTCAAATAAGGCTGTCCAAACCGAAGCCACTGTATGTAAAGCTAAATAGTAATTCACAAACAAACAGATTAAAAGCGTACAAATATAGTAACTGTGATATATAAATTAATTCGTCCTCCATCAGTGATTTAAGACAAATGCTGTGCTGTCTAGCTGCTTAATAATAATACTGAAAATAGTTCATTTCTATTTTTGATATGCATAATGCCAAAACGATATGGATAAGTGAACTATACGTCTGTGAATTCATATGGGTCAGAAAAAGAGCTTCGTAACCGTTTTTGTCAGAATATCTCCAGATGTAACAATATCGCTTATCAATATCTTTAGTGGATGAATAGCATAAGAAGTGCTAAGACAAACACATTCTGTGATGGCATCTTGATAAAATGAGTATTTTTAGCAAAGATTTAGTCAAACAGCTGAAAGAACTCTTTCAAGAACTATATCCCTCAGGAGATCAGTTCTCTAAACAATGTCAGCTTATGATGAAATCCTGTAACCAATCAACCAAATCCCTACTAACCAATACTTGAATGTCAATGAGATGTTCACTGGCGACTGGCCTTATTCAGGTAGGTTGTTACCTGGGGTTCCATTGGGAAGTCGTGACCAGTAGGGGGCAGCAGGTCGGGTATGAGGACAAATACTCGCCGAAGACAATGGCTAGCGGTTGCGCTATATCGTGAATTGGAAGAAGTTAGAATTCATGGGCCATTGGATCGGGTCACAGTGGTTTAATGGAATACGAGCTCGCCTTGTAACCAGAAGATCCTGGGATCGAATCTCTGTGGGTGCGTACTGTGAAGAGTCCCAAACCAGGACGAAACAGCTGTCGAGTACTCTCAGGTTTTTCAATGGTTCTCTAAACAATGTCAGCTCATGATGAAATCCTGTAACCAATCAACCAAATCCCTACAAACCAATACTTGAAATATATAACAATTAGAGGGTCAGTGTCTACACTAGCACTGGGAATCTGTACAACAGTGAGAACATTTTTAAGTATTTAGCCGTATCTGATGTATGAGGTATCTTTATTTTCTCATTAAGTAAAAATATAACATTTAAGAAACTCATTATTAGCATTATCTAGTAGTTTTCATTTAAAATACGATATATTGTGAAAAAATGGTGAGTATTTTTGATTGTCAAAATATTACTAGAACCTAAATGCAATGTCAGGGACTTCAGTAGCGTCAGTTATCATCTCTCATGTGAGTTCACTTCATGAGGAAGATTAACATAGAGGAAATTTGTAGTTTTGTCTGGGTAGTTAGTTACAGTACACTATCAAAAGCCCCAGTCATCCTCGCGTACCTTATATGATATAGTGAAATTCTCCACATTTGGAATACTAAGAGAAACTGTTGTCAGATTTGCAGTATTCCAAGAGCTTAGATATCTGATGAAGAGTAATTGTGGCTTGAAAATTTCCATTAAGTCATACAAACCAAGAGGTTTTCAGCAAAGAGTTACTCTTCTCAGTGATATCATTTTCTCGATGAAAATTTCATTAACCTGTTCTTGTTGAGCAGGTCGTAGTCAGAGCTTGCTATTTTAATATAGTATAGAACACTTGGTGTCGTAGTATTAGCGAGGAAGAAAGATTCCACGTGACTCTGTTCTGGCACATCTAGTCGATTCTAGACATCAAGCAAACTCATAAACCAGTTTCAGAATAATCTACAAAATAAGGGAAAATCGTGTCAAAAGCAGATTGCTGAAGTAATATCAATTCTCTTGTTAAATCCTGAACTCTGCGTACAAAATCCTTTTCTTCATTCACCGAACTTAAAATGGATCTGATCTGAAAAACCGTCTAGTGAGTAATTTTTAAAGTGTATTTTACGTTTTCCCACTACCATACTTCCGCTTTTTACCAAACTGATTTTGGCTTGATCTCTTTAATATTTCATTGAACTCTACTTAATTCTGCGTAGGTCAATATACCAAATTTTGCTTTAATATCTACCAGATTAATGTTTCTGTACTATTGTTAAAGACTTAAATTTCAATGACATTCTTTCATCTGCTGCTGTGATAATGCATCATACAAATGAGATTATACAGTTTGAAAGTGGTAGCAGTGGAAAGAGTAACTCTTAGCTAAATGCTTCTTTGTTTAAGTGAATTGGAGACCAGAGATATTCGCCAATATGAAAGCTTTATCAAACAGGCATCAAGGTTCAAAGAGTGCCAAATACTAGTTATTGTGAGAATAGAAAGAAAATGACTTTAGGCTTTCCTACAAACTAGACACCCAAGCGATTTCGCTTTTGCATAAAGAAGAACTATTTATCGAAATGGAAAATTAGCCATCGGGTATATACATATATATATATATATATATATAATTACTGAATGAAACAGATATCTGTCAAGGACAATTCGGAGTTATTTTGGAATTCAAGAACCGAATCAACCTAGGAATTTTGAGACCATTTGTGTCATTGCATAAATATCTTCACCAGATAGTGTTACTTCACAGGGAATCAGTTAGCTTTATTAAACCTTCATTAAAGGCTAGTGCTAGTGTAAACCTGTTAGCAGTATAGGCTTATTGCATCCATTTTTGCAAAGGAGTAAGAATGTGGTAAATCACTGTCCAGATCTTTAACAAATGAAGATTGAGTTGTGAGTCATAATGTAAACAATCTTAAGCACTGAAAAAAACTGTGAATTTTCATTGCCTAATGAGTTCTTTGATATTTAAGGACCTTTTACGATTATGTAAACTTACCTGGACCACCTCTTCGCATGCAATCTGTCCTATGTTTGATACAGTGGCATAAATAACGACGGGTTGATCCGGTTCAACTGGTGTCGTTGGTAGTTCTAAATTCGAATACTCGAATCCACTAGCTGAGGAAGATAACGTATTATACGACAATCCATAACCGAATGGAAATATTATGGGTATTGGACAGTTTTTTTCATACTTTGTGCAAGATTTTGGCAAATAACGGTACGTTTGATTAGTCATTTTGTATACAGTGATATTAGCTAATCTGTCTATTGATGCATACCAGGTGAATGGTAGTCTGGCTGCCGGTACCCACCAGTAACCGTCGTCCGTATCTGTACCCCACGTACCAAGTTCAGATAATTCTGAGTCGAAAGGTAACAATGGCCCGTACGGTCCATATGGTTTGCCAGAGTTTCCCACAAACACGCGAGCCACAACTTCACCAAGTACTGAATTCATGTACCCACACCAGAATATAGCTTTAACCTTAAAAAGTAAAATGAGCCAATGTTTAACAGAGTTAAATAAAATGTTAGGTCTCAATTGCAACATGCGAATCTTTCAGTGTCCTCAAGAAATTTGCTTATAAATGCAGTACAAATACTTTGGGTGCTGCCATTGTACTGCATCATAATATTATTTCCAGTCTAGACAAAGGTTCAAAGTTCGTTAGATCTGCATTTTTTATAATACACTGCTACTTTTGATCCTATTTCTAGGGCACTTCTGCTAAGCAAGCTAACTTCATCACGCACTCAGCCCTGGGTTATACGGTGGTTGTCCTCCTACTTTTCAGGGAAGCGCTCCACTTTGCTAACGAAGCTGGTAATATGCCTCACTCAAGGTGTTGTACTTTCCCCACTTCTTTTTGCTTTCTTTTCGCATGACTTACCGTCTTCTTTTATAGCCAATTTCATTAAATATGATGATCTGCCAATGTCTGTCTTAGTTGTTTCTACATTAGACTATTATGACATTAACAGTTTCCTATCTGTGGCTAACCAACTGTTTCATTCAAATAATCTTAAAGGAAACCTCTCTGACTGCCAGACTGTTAATTTTAATTACAAATATGAACGATATTTTCATATACTGATACAGTCATGTGATTCATGTAATATTGACGGCCCGGTGGTTGGAAATAAATGGAATATTATCTATCTCGGTTCCACTTTCTCCTCGAATCTTTTTTGGTTATTTTATGTTTTGGTAACTCGAAAGAAAATTTCTCCTTACAATTATCACATAAAGAAGTTGAAACTTTCTGACATAACCCAACCTCTTCTGTTACAATTTATTAATTCATTTATTCTACAAGTTTTTCTTTATTATTCCCCCTTGATTTTTTCCTGGGCTTCTTAAAAAGGACTATTTAATATTGCGTAGGATTTTGAAGATTATAAGAAGAGTTAGTGGAGTGCTTTTGACCCAACTAACTGACACTTTTATTCGTAGTTACCTTAAGTTTTGCAAGCAATTGACTAAGGTCATCATACCTGATGTCGAACGTCCCCTTCATTGACAACTTTATCCTCATACGTCTTCGGATAAAGTCAGAAGAAACTCAATAGAAATGTATACTCTTGAGTCAAGATATAAAAATTCAACAATGTCATATGTAGCACAGATTTTGTGTAAAGAGTCAAATTTCAGAAAAGAGCGTAGATAGACAACTAATTATAACCAGTATCATTTGTTACTGCATGTATTAGTCTTCTATCGACTTTATTTTCTTGTAGGATTTTATTCTTACGGTTTTATTTATGTCCTTGTTTATTTGAAAATGGAGATAAATTGTTGTAGCGCGTTTAACGATGAAATTTCCATTGTGTATGAAGATTATTTTCCGGAATAAAGTGATTGTTGTTATTGTATGAGATGTTTTGTGTTGAAAACGAAAAATGTCGAAATTTCGGTCGGAATGTATCAAGTGTCGTAAAACCCAAGGACATTTAGGACTTTTAACAATTATAAGATTACCTATAGAAGTTAGACTTCTCACTGATAGTTCATAATGATTTCAATTAAGTTTCTAGTTTGCCAATTAGAAATGGGCTTACTAACATGAAGAAGAGAAACATTTTACTGAATACAACTGGTTGCACATTTAAAGATTACTAACTATATAGTTTTTATTTATTCACTTATATGTAGGCGTTGAATTATAGAGTTTAAGATGACAGTCCTGGGGTCTATTTGGTTGATATTAAAATAGTGTGTCAGCAAGTTTGGAAAATTTTTCGTTCACAATAAGATTTGAACTCATGAATTCAAAGAGGTCAAGACTGCATTTCCAGAATAGGTTACACAGATTTGCCAATGAATAACCAATTAGCTTCCATCGTTTGCAATTCTGTATGAAGTTTGTCATTCAAATTTCCCTGTTTTCACCTATTGTATTTTCCAAACAAATGAGACGAACTGATCAGCTGAACTCCAAAACAAGTCCATAAATTTTGTGTTTACAACATTCTCCCTAAGTAATAATTACACGAAGTTCTGTTTAGTGTTGATTTATACGTCACGTTAGTCACAAACTATTAATAGTCGGCATAAAATCTTTGTCATCATGTGAAGTATATTTGTAATGCTAAGGATTTACATTGTATAAATAGTCACTGGTAATCAAAGAATAATTGTTTTAGATTTTCTAAAGTGAACAACTTCCAGTCCAGTCGTAGACAAACTTTTCCAACAAGATGATGAGACAGCCTGTCGGATTTTTCGTCCCTCATTAAGTGTTCACCAAGGCATTTTATTCGGTAGCTGAAACGTACCACTCCTCACTTCAGTCTCTAGTCAATTAATTCGAAAAAGACAAGTGAAAAATAAGGAAGAGACTATCTTGGGGTAACCTGCTCCGAATGAAATCCATAGACCCAGCTCTTGGTTTTGCAGTGGCAAGAAGTTATATCATTTTATCAAACGCTTTCAAAGTTATTATTTCTTATTATTCCGTTAACTTTCTCTTGTTAAGTCAATTTCTATTAATCAAGAAACATCATTTTTCATAAAAATATAAACACGCTCACATTTGTATCCTCCAAGGTGGCTTCAATATCAAGAGGTCCAGATGAAAATACCAACACAATTACTGGTATAGGCAAACGCCTTATTATCCCTCGACCAGCCGATAAATCCAATGCATTTAGGAGGAACTGCTTCTGATATCCAGGTAGATTGAGATCATGTCTATCATGTCCTTCGTCTTCAACATTCCTCCCCGTACCGATCGTTATAACGACGAGATCAATATCTGGTTGTAAGAGTATTTCTTGAAGTGCTAACTGATCATAGGTAGAACATTTTGCACCGTCAATACAAATATCTGAAGCCGTGACTTTATCAGCTATGGTTTCAAGACCTTTTGAAAAGTAACAATAATGTAATAATTAGTTTTGATGATAAAACTAGTCAGTAAAAGTAGTGAAACACTGAAACATTTTGATGCATTTTATCTTACACTTTTACTACTAATAAGCGTCAATACCAGTAGTAGTACCCACATTGTAAAGTACAACTGTTTATTATTTGTATGGAATGCGAAAACAATTTTCTTAAGAAAAACGTTTGGACAATGGTACATTTACACAAATAAGTTTAAATCATGTAATAATGTCAGTACAAGCTAAATGTTAGTTTTTTTGGACTTCGACTTCAATTTACCTTCATTTCGAAATGTAAAAGGAGATATAATTTTTTTTAACGATATACACCTTTTATCACTTACACTGGTGATATGAAGGATTGACAAATCTTTGTAATCTAGTGACGAAATGTAGACATGAGTCGATGAATTTTCATATAGCCTTATTAAAGCATTTTATTTTTTTTTTATCCTTCACGTTCCCCAGTGGAACATAGGGCTTCAAGCTAGTAGCTTGAGGTTTCTGTAGCAGTGTTTATTCTTACAGGATGGGGTTGCTAGCCTCATGCCTAACCTTCCCTCTTCACCAGCATTATTTCTGGCTTAGCGAGGTAAAGGAGTGCGTCGGTGGCCGGGGATCGAACCTCGGACCATGTGCATGGTTGGCGAGCGTCCTAACCGCTATGCCACCGACGCACATAAAAGCATTTTATTACTCTCAGTAAAACATTTCTAATGATCCCATGTAAAGTAAACCATTCGAAATCATTCTTCTGACTTCAGAATATTAAAACAAGACATATAAGCGAACAATATTGTTTTCAATTAGATCTCCTTCAGGCTTTACTCTAATTTACATAGATTTATATATAAAATTTTAACCAATGACGGTGATTTTGGGAATCAAATAATAATAATAATGTGGTAAATGTTTTGAACGAAATTAATAACGATGATTATAATGATAACAAAATATTGATAATAAGGTTTATGCAGGTGATAAGAATAACAAAGATAGTATATGTATATAAGTGTATAAATAAATTGGGTCAAATCTTAAAAGGTGAAGTGGAACGATAATCAGAGTTCAAATAAATATTATAAAAGTACGAAGGAGATGGAAAATAAGAAAGGGTGGGAGGGTTTTGAATACAATTCACCTAGGCCAAGGGAGAGACACAGGTAGAACAAACTTCTTTTGTATGCAAAGACTAGGATTGTTCTCTCGAATTCCCATAGCTTCGGCTAGGTGTAAAAGACGGGTTCTGATTCCATTCGAAAGACTCGATGGAATACGATAGATAACTTTGAAAGCACTATTTTTGTCCACTTGGTGACCGCTATCAATCAAATGAGCCAAAATATAACTTCGTACTTTTGTTATCATTATAATCATCGTTATTAACTACGTTCAAAACATTTACCACATTATTATTATTATTAAGATAATTATTTGTCTGATATCAGTTAGAGAACCATTGAAAACCAGGGAGTACTGGACAGCTGCTGTTTCATCCTAGTTTGGGAATCATCGGCAGTACGCACCCACTGGGATTCGAACCCAGGACCTTCCGGTTACAAGGCAAGCTCGTATACCATTCAGCCACTGGGACCCGATTCAATGGCTCATGAATTCTAACTTCTACCAATTCGTGATTTTAGCGCGACCCCAACTATTGTCGTTGGTGGAAATCCATCCACACGTGACTTCTAATTGGACCTCACTGGTCACGACTTCTCACTAGAAGAACTCCAGGAAGCTCCAACCTGTAGCAAGTCACTAGCAAGTCACTCGTAAAACATAACCAATCCTTACAAATCAAACTATAGAAAATAATTATTTGATTCCCAAAATCACCGTCATTGGTTAAAATTTTATATATAAATCTATGTAAATTAGAGTAAAGCCTGAAGGAGATCTAATTGAAAACAATATTGTTCGCTTATATGTCTTGTTCTAATATTATAAATGGGAATATTTAAAGACTTCAGAATATGCTAATTAGTGACGGGAAGTTGGATGTTGCCTGAAAAGTGAAACATAGATTCCCTATATGTTTTTTATACTTGTATACAGACGATATCTGGATAATTCCCTATCCTGCGAAAAATTTGTTTACTGATGGTAAAACTGCTTATGCTTAAATTACGCACATGCACACAACATACATACATACATAGATATATACATATATACTTCTTCCCCCTCCTGGAACTTTCCTTTTCTTCCTTTTCTCATTCAGCTTACTTTCCTTTTCTATACATGAAACTCACCCTTGAACAACACGTTATTTTGTCTGTTTTGTTTGTCATTGGAATCAAGATTCTCACTTTCCTCCACTGTTCTCGACGTCACAACTTATTAATCTTAGATTTACAATAAATAGTTTAAATAATGCTTTTGTGCTGTAAGATTCCGAATCAGATACAAAGGGGGAAAATTAATCTTTAATTAGAGAAACAGGGGACTGACATATCATATATATTATTATTTGCCTACCTTTGTCCAGAGGAATTGTATTTACTGGGTCAGGATGAGTTTCATAACTCCCAGTTAATTCATTAACACTTGTTGAAAACGGTCCAAGTAGAGCAATATGTTTTAAAGGGTGTTCAGTTAAATTTGAAGTAGATTTTAGCGGTAAGAACCTTTCTATATTTTTCAAAAGTACCATAGTTCTTGCTGCTGTGACTACTGCTAGATGTCTATGTTTTGCATTTTTAATCACCTGGATAAAGACAAAATCTGAAGTTATCCTTCACGATATAGCAGAGGTTTTATGGAACTGTGGGAAATAAACTGTGCAGTGTTGTAAGCATGAATATCAAAAATCAAATACAGATTAAATTTATGTTGCTCATTGTGTATAGTTGAAATCATAAGAAACTGAGAACTTTTCGTACATTTAATGCCACTGTCATAGGAAAATGTTTTAAGAAAATAATATTACCTGAATATTGTTCTGTGAGTCGGCAACAGTTTACTGGTATACATTGATAAATCCCCAAAAAATGAAGTTACGTGACATTTTTTAATATTATCATGAATGAAATGTTCAACTCCACTTAAAAACTTCAACAAATGGCTTTTAGAATAGGCTGTAATGATTGCATAGTATTTCAGTGACAATGAGATTCATATTTATTCATAAAAGAAACCACTGTTTCGCATTAAGATGAACGTAGGTTCACTTTTTTATTGGGCTTTATTTCGGAATGCTGTCGGTTATACAGTTTAATTAATTATTCCGCTTACTGTTAACTCTTTCTTTGTGAATGCAACGCATCCATTCGACAATGAAAAAAATCTGTATTAGATATGAATTTTTGATACACCAGTTGAAGTATTTATTTATTTGCAAAATATTATTCTAAATGAAAATTATATTTCATCTCCAACTAATGACGTTTGAACATTAAGAAGAACTTCACTTTACTAATCCATCATGCATATTAGTTGAATACCTACTGGTTCGTACGTTAACGGTGAGACTACATCTAAAGATGTCTCTCTTATGAGATTAAATACAGGCAAAACATTCAAATGTTTACATACTTCTGTCAGTTTTCGAAATAATTTATACTATGTGTAAAGTGATAGCCAGTACATGTAGTATTTCGAGACTGAAGAATGCCTCGTTACTTACTACATACACATTTTAACGTATAAAACTTTTTGGAGTTAATATATACCAGAAAATTTGTAGGGTTGAAAAAATTTTCTACTGCCATAATTATATGGGATGACAAAGAAAAGTAATAAAAAACATGTGTTGGATATCGAGGTAAACCTTACTGCATTAGGCATTAAACTCGCATATGGATCCATTTCTGGAGTATTTAATTCCCCTTGAAGGATTCTGGCAAGAAACAAAGGACGAACTAGGCTGCGTAATTCATCTTCGGTGATATTCCCAGATTTAGTTAGATTCAGCAATTCTGAATACACATTAACGGCACTGGGAATAGCATTTTCTATGTTAACACCAGCTTTGACAGCGGCAACAGCAGCTTCTTGAAGATTCGAATAAAAATGATGTTTTGATACTAAAAATTGTAGAGCTCCTTGGTCACTGATGACAAAACCTAAATCAAAATGAAGTTTATAGGCAAGTTTAGAACCACAACACAAAATTGTAGTCGTGATGAAGCCGAATAAAATCAAGGACACCTTTGAACAGTAAAACAACGGCTATTCTATTATTTTGGCTTGGAATTCAAAGTCGAACAATACTTTCTTTTTGATTACAGCTTGATTCCACACCGTACTTTTGGCACAAGTATGGAATTTTCAGAATGTGATATCGGTAGCCCAAATTTTGCCGGCCGACCAATTGATATCAGGTGTGTATCGGTAGGGGATCGAACCCCGGACCATGTGCATGGTCGGCGAGAGTCGTAACCGCTGTGCCACCGACGCACATTAAGAACTCCCGGCCCCGCGAAATTCCGCACCCTGGCCTCCAAGTAGCTAGATTACAGGCGTACGCCACTACGCCCATAACTTACATAGTTTTTTTTAGGATAGTATTTTCTTATCACTAGTTATATCACTAAGCCTCAGGCCTTGTGATTGCAAAATAACAGCTATCCAAATGGGTGATTTTCAAGGAGCTTGTTACTGGATATTTTTTCTGACTATGTATTTATCAGGGAATACACACATTAGATCACAGTCAGTATAAAAAGACTGTTTCAGTGAAGGAAATTTTCTTCTGGGTGCAATCATCAACTAGGTAGTACATTCACGTAGTTATAGAAGTGGGTGAGAAAATTCCAGAACTAATTCCTGCAAGGGTCAAATTAATAAAATTGCATAGTGTAATAAAGAGGAACATCGGATAAAAACATAGCAAGATCATAATTACTGAGAAAATTCACTTTTAGGAATTAAAACTGAAGTAATAACAAAATAGACAGGAAATGCTGATAGCTGGTTGAGGAGAGACATATACAAAAGCCAACATGGAACGGAAAGTTCATCACTTTTGAGAGTTATGTTCCTCTGAGCAGAAAGAGAAAACACACATACTCCGTATTTCTGAGCATTCGGAAAATATGTGTAGAGGAATCTATTGACGAACTCCTGCAAAATCTTCAAAGAACCTTGATAGAAAACGGTTTCTCAACCAGATTCATACACAGTCTAAAACCAAGGAAAACTTCTGAAAAGGTTCAAGGCGCCTACAAAAAGATACTTATGTTTAAACTCTAATTTAACAGAGATACTGAAGCCAAGACTCTCCGTAAACTGCTTCCGAAATCTCTCAATAAAACATACATTGCCGCCAGCTCAAGAGTGACATCCCCCTGCAAGAAACTATTCAAGCAGCAAGTGAAAGGCAAGCTTTAGCACTCATTTCCTTCAACATGCATATACCAGCTCACTTGCTGCTTTGAAGCTGAGAACATTGGCCGTATCACTGTAAAACGTGCTCTGGAACACTATCTCGCCTGGCTGACACAGTGGGAAGGCATCTGTGTATAGATTTTGGTAACAGAACATTTGAGGAAGCTAAGCCATCCAGCTCCATTTGAAAAGTCCTTCAAATTCATATACAAGACCCAGTCAAACCTCTCGAAGAGAATGAAATCAAGGTATCTGGACATAGCTGAGGCATTAGCGATCCAAAAGTTAAATCCCACTCTAAGTATTCAGAACAAATACATCCAACCGCTATCTCCACCATGGCGATCATAAAAAATCAGTTGTCATTATCCTATTAAGTTTCTTATCCGATCTTATTGTTTATTTCTGTTATTTTTAGATCTCTCAATACCTCTGTGTACTACTATCTTTTTCATGTGAACTTCCTGCTTATTTTATTATTACTACATTTTTAATCCCTAATTGCAGAAAAATTCACTTTCCTCAGGAATTAAGATCTTACTAGGTTTTATCCAGTTAAACAGGAATATTAGTGAATAAACTAAAATCAAATTAAAATACTGCTATACGTGTCCTTTCGTCAAACGTTTGTCCATATGTGAACTCATATGTCCATCAAACTAGATCGTAGTACGAATAGCATAAATAATTTACTGTAATCACAATATAGGTTATAGTCTTTTTAAATGAATCGAACTTTACTAATCCAAATTAGGAAATATTTTGGTTCCCCATTCACGTACCAGGATAATTCCACTGCTTTCTGAGTATGGTGTCTAGTAACCATTGGTTAACGCAAGACGGTGTACCGTTTACTCCACTGTAAGCACACATTACTCCCACAGCTCCAGCTTGTAAGCATGCACGAAACGCTGGTAAATATGTCATCCACATATCATGTTCTGGTACTTCAGCTTCAAACGATAATCTTGAGACGGGATCATTCTCGGGTCCAGTATGTGCGACATAATGCTTACAGTTTGCACCTACCATCATCACATGTTGTTTTACCGGGTTTGTGCCTAGTTTCTGTAACTGATAAAAAAGAAAAAACAGTCGGTGAAAAATCACAGTGATATCGAAGGAATAGTGAATTTATTTTTATTTTCAAAGAAAAATTTGGAGTTTATGGAATGTATTATAATAATATAACTATTTTCCTCTACCTATGAAGTAAAAGATAATGTTTTTACTTCATTGCTGTTGCTTTATTTTTAGAAGTAACCTTAAGATAATATAAATATTAAGGAAGCGTATATCTGACACCTACTGTCTGTATTATTGTGAAAACGAGATGTTAAGGTGTGAAATGACAAATACACTTAACTGTGACTGTAGTTTATAACTTTCATGATTTCAAACAAATGTGCTACTGATGTGATCACAGTTAAAATTCTATTCACAGACTGTATGATAAAAATCCGTCTGGAAATTGCAACAGATGTATCACAGTATGCTTTCTTCAGTCCTAAATTTTCTGTTTGCATGGTTTTCGAATTCACACTAAAAGTCTGTCTGAAAGAAATAGTTAACCAGTACTCCCTGGTTTTCAGTGGTTCTCCAACTCGTATCAATCCGTGACCAAACTTGAAACAAATTTTGTTTCCAGTGAATTCTCTTCAGATTCTTACAGTTATAAAATGAAATATTTATCACTACATTTATGTGACGGGTAAATTTCAACATAGAATAATGGATTAGCAACAAAATAAATAGTCTTTGTGTGGTAAACACACTGGCTGAACGTAATTACAAAATATTGTGAAATGACAATGATTAGTCATAATATGGGTAGGGGAAATCGACAAGTCAGTTTAAGGTTGTAAAACGTGTCTGGTGAGGTTAAGATTGATAACATTTCGTACGTTACGTCAAATGAAATTCTAATACAGATGAAAATATGACCTGTTGTTGCATGTGCTACTAACAAGATTTATAAGTAGCTTACATATGGGGATTGCTGGTGAGCAGCCAAAAGTGAAGTTAACATTTTAAGACAATGGCTACAGAGTTAGAAGTGTTTATTACTCAAATTTCAACCCCATTTGGCAACCTTTTGTCACATTGTTTAACCTTGGTCAATTGCCAATCGATCAGAACAACTTATTGTCCGCTGAACTAGCCGGATTTTAATATGGCTAAAAATGTATAAATGTGATGTGTTTTTCCTTAATAAAAGTTTGTTACCAATTCTCGTATCTCCCTCTGTTACACAACGTGTGAGAAAACTAGCTTGCATGAAAACTGAATATTTTCGGCATACCTTTTGTAAACACGATTTACCTAATTTTGCCCTCCTAAACAGAACTGTTTTAGCCCTGCAGTCAGATTACTTAAAATCATCTAAGTAGTATTTTAAGTCTCAGTAATTGAAATTTATTTAAACATGCCAATCATGGTGAGTAATCTTGGTACACCAAGTAACTTGTTTATTTTAATGGTTGATATGATTATCTGAAAATCACCAGTAGTAACGACTGGGGGCATCCAGTTGATTCAAATGCTGGACAGGGCTTTAGCTCGTTTGAGACGAAATTCAGAAGCAATGAACTGTGATCAGTTCAACTCTGAAAACACAATCACTTCAATTAATCCAGAATCTCTCTAACGAATAGGGAGGATCGCCAAACTCAGAATTCTGAGGAGCTACATAAATGTTGTCACGGTTACAAGCAAAATATTAATAAGATAAATACCACTGAAGTAACTTTAGTTTGGGCGGTAAATCTATTCAAATATACTGCTAGTAATCTCAATTCTGTACCTGCCAGTCGGAGGAGTATTGGTTAAATCATGTAGATGTGGCCAAGTTGACCTGTTAGTGAGTGGGAGTGGATTAAAAAGGCTCGTATCACTCAGTAATACTCAAAATCTCTTCCTCGGTTTTAAACCTGATATCAATAATGGTGGCTTACGAATCACATTATGTAGGCCCATTGTCTGGTTTCGTTTGTAAACCATGATGAAATTATAATTGATACTAAGCAAAATGTAAGCAGTTGACTTAATTCAAGTAATAATATTGGCTGGAATGTACAGTATACCTGCAGGCATCTTCTACAATCAAGATTATCAAATGATAAATATTCATGCATTTTAAGATTAAATGACTAACAAATAGATATTTTTAATGATAGCGGCGGACGTAGAAATGAATTACTTATTGATTAATTGATTGATATGAGTACTCGGAAACCACTCACGTCAACCAATAGTAATTGCCAGTCAGGTTTTAGTAGCTGGAAGGTGGTTTCGGTCATCTAAGGCCAGCGAAAGAGTTCTCTAGTGTTTAGATGGCAACTGGCAGACACTATTATTTGACGTGAGTAGTTTCCATGCACTCATATCAGTCAAGTAGTAAATAGTATATAGTGTCACTATTCCACTTCCTTTCTTGACTGCTATGTATGGTATCAAGTAGATCACATCTGAATAGTTGTGGCTTCAAAAGCAAACTTTATAACTTGAAAATGGCGGTTGTGAGCGGTATTTGAACTACATCAATAAGAGGATGATTTGGATTTACTGTGGATTTCACTACATTACAATTTATTAAAAAAGACTGGCAGAGGAGTACTTGTGTAAGTGCATATAAGTGTCTAAGATGCAGTCGTCTAAAGATGGATCGCCAGACATATTTCAAGGCATTCCATACAAAGTAGCAATAAAAAGCTTCCCAAAATAAGGGAAATGTAGTTTAACAGCTGTATGATTTAATCTGCCAAATATCTTAAAATTATTCTAGGGTGCAAAAGTAACATTTAGTCAGACTGTTAGAAAAACAGGAAGTAGGATAAACGTAATAATTTAGGCCTTGTACTGTTATGCGTCTTGGAATGTCATCACATATAAGTGAAACAAAAGAGTGCTGACGAACAATGAATGCATTTAGAAAAAACAATCAGTTTTCAAATTTTCTATCATCAAATAGACATTCAACCAAATTAGAAAAAAATGTTTAATAATTCTGACATTTAGCAGTCAAAAACTCGTATTCTAAAATTAAGTAATAAATGATATTTGATTCCTGTGTCATGTCAAATTTAAAACACCAAATAAGGCCAGCATTATGTAATTGTACTCGTCTTCTGTTATTGCATTTACCTTGTTTATATTGTCATTTGGAACATTCCAGCCCCCAACTCCATGAACATAAGCTCTTGCAAATTCACCAGCTAAATAAGGATCTTCACCATAAGTTTCTTTATTTCGCCCCCAAAGAGGATGTCGTAAAAGATTGACAACTGGTGCGAAAACATTTATACCAGTATTATCCTGTGAAGACAGAAAAAACAATGGAACTTTCCATCATGCATGCTAAATATTAATATGTATGACCAATCACTTACAGAGGTAGATGAAGATTGCTGAATAAAATTAAACTAACAGTTTATTCTGGATTACCTGAAATTTTGTTTTTCATTTCAGCTTTTAACATATTCATTCTGTTATTGTAATCATATCTTCGGAGAATGTAAAATGAATATCCTGAGTGATAGTGATAGATCCCCGAAAATAGTTGTGCTTTTTAAGGCCAAAATATGATTTATAAATTTATCAATATTAATTATTCTTGATTCGACTAATTTTTATGTGGAAGCCAATTAAGTGAAAAAAACAGATGTACTTTTTCTCTTGGTAAACACCTATAGAAAACTAATCACTTAAGAACCGCTTTCGATGCTTACATCCGCTGAAAAATAGGTTCTACATACGAGAATTAAAGCTGATTGAATTCTAATCATCATTCAGATTCGTTATGAGCAATAATCAATAACGATGAGTGAAGACACAACAAATTAATAGTCAGGAAATGGTGAAATTATCATCTTATAAATTGTAAATACATAGTGGATTAGAGTATAATATTTCATGGACTATCCATATGGCAGTTGTTGGAGATCGAAAGTTAACATCGGTGTTCCTAATAGGCGATTGAAGTGTTTGGATAGATGTCATGCGTAGTTAATTTTAACTAGATGAAAACTGAATACTGTATTTCGTACCACTTTATTACCATGAAACCTGACGACTTGAAAAATTTGAAGTATCTGATTAAAAGGTGCTTATGCTTAATTGTTGTTTGCCTTAATTTGTTCATCCAGAACTAAATTATAACATTCACGGATGTTTAAATATACTGAGGGCCCCTAAAAAGACACTTACTGCAGTAATGATTGTTGTTTGAAGACACTAGTGAGATTTGTAGTTTAACAAGATGCAAAACAACGGTGGCAGAGTTAAAGAATAGCGGTCCAAGCGTGTGATTACGCGCTACTGACCTTGAGACGACCAATCGAAATAATCAGTGTTACTTACATAAAAGAGTCCTCCATTTACTCAAAAAATACAGGTAACAATTATGAACACCCAAAAACTATCTACTAAGAAAATACAGATAATAAAAAAAACGAGCTATCTACCTATAATCCAAACACTAAATAAAAAAGAGATCGGAATGATATTTGCACCTCAATTAGTACACGACATTCAAAGTGGCATTATAACAATGGTAGATCCCGGTCGCTTACCTTCCAATAGTTCATAATGATACTTAGTATACTTATCAACTGAAATTAGTAGCACTGTCACCGCTTCTAGCATAAATGACAAGGCCAAATAGCAAGAACGAAGGCGAAAAGAAAGTTTCGTTGAATAGTGGAAGGAGTGTTTCAGTTGCTCTAATACAGTTGTCTAATTCCAAGTGTTTGGTGTCATAAATATAGGAATGGAAAATTCAGCCTTGTCATTCGCTTAGTTTTGTTGTTTTTTGTATTTTGGAAAACTGGGACTTCAGCACTTCGTGTTTTAAGAGGTAACCTTAGTTATCTAATTATATCAGTCTTTGCAATAATTTCTAGTTTTTATTTACACATTTTTATTTTAAAATTTTGATCTTATTTCATTTGGTTCTCCTCTTCTTACTTATGCTGTGTGATCGTTTTGAATCTACGACTAGTGGATAACAGGTAATCTATTTGATATAAGAGTAAAACTTGGGCTCTGTGGTAGAGTGTAATTTTATTTTGATAAAGTCTCACATTGTTATACAGTAATATTTACTGATGACGTTTCGAGCATAAATTATTGCCGCTCATAATCATATCAAGCTACTCACACGACTTCCTAAATTCATTTATATAGTTCCATTGTTTTCCACTTGATTTTCAATTGATTTGATTGGTAGTAATATTTTCCATATTTCGGGTATGAATCATTCCTATTGCATGTGTTGGGTGTAGATTTGATGAACAAGGATTCAGTAATCAACCTCTCTCTCCACCTACCTAGATTACTTTTTAGAATTTTAACCCTCTCCCACCCTATTGTGTGGTTGTGTGTTAATGCATGCATTGCAATTCCTGAGCTTTCTTCTAAATTACTTATCTTCTCTGGGTCAACCATTCTTACCTTAGCTAAATTCTTATGTTCTGACAATCTGAATACCCCTGACCTACTAGTTTGACCTATGTAGTTGACCTCACAGTCATTGCAGGGTATTTTGTAAATTATATTATTTTGTCTAATTGGGTCCACTGGGTCCTTTAACCTACAGAGCTTGTCCCTGAGTGAGTTTGTAGGTTTAAATGCCACCCTAATTCCTGCTTTATTTAGAATCCTACGTAGGGTCTCAATGTCCCCTCTTTATATGGTATAACTGTAGATGATTTATATTCTCCCTTATTTATGTTATTATTACTAGTTTCACAATTCTTTTTCTTTTGGCGTTTTTCAATCTTCCTAATGAATTTTAGAGGATAGTTATTTAAAACCAACGCCTCTTCTATCTGTTTTATTTCATCACTTAGGTCTTTTTTGTGCTACTTAGTGCCATTGCTCGGTTTGTTAAACACTTAACTAAGCCTGCCTTAACAGTTAAAGGATGAGATGAATTAAAGTCTAAATATCTATTAGAATGCGTTGGTTTTCTATAAACACTAGTGTGTAGTTTGCCTTCTTCTATTCGTTTTATTGTACAACCTAACATAGCTAATTCTCCTTGCTCATTTTCGGCTTCAAATGTGAATTTTATTCCCTCCACTAGTGAGTTTATGTGCGTCAAGAAGCTAGAGATATGTTCTGTTTTTAACACTGTGAAAGTGTCATCCACATATCTCCACCATATTTTTGGAGACTTTATCAAAATAAAATTTACTCATAGAGGTAATCTATTTCTTTTATCCTTTTACTAGAAATTCTATCACCCTAAAAATCAATAAACTTTGGCTTTATGTTTGACAACTATTGCCATTTATTACTTTTCATGTGCTACATTTTCTAATCAGTCAAAAAATACACCAAATTTTTTTTCCAAAATATTAGACTGATGACTTGATTAGTCTTCTACACTACTGATCTGGTTTCAGCTCTTGTCAAAATGTAACATGCCTATTGACTGTATGCTACCAATAGCCAGTTTCCTAAGACAGATGTAAATATTGAAAATTTCGAGTTTGTGAACATATGCTGATAATAATAACCAAGTTTATCACGACGTTTTCATTCTGTGATAGCATAGTGTTGAGAAGAGGAAGTTTCCACTTTACCACGTATTACTTCCAAACTTCGATTGTGTCAGACATATGCCACATGAAGCAGTTAGAATTTTTGATAAGCATTTAAAATCCCATAAAGTAGAAGTCAACTCACATGATAATTATTATGTTTACTGAACTCATTCCATTTAGCTCTCATTTCTAATCCACTAGCAAATGCGATTTGCCAAGCATTACGAATGTCAAAGGAAGCAGCCTGGTTAAGTTGATGAACAAATGAAGTACACTGTCCTTGATTCGGATTTGTACGCCACTGATATGGTTTGATTTTTAATCTTGGAATAGCTGGTCCAGGTCCGTAGGTTGGTCCAGCTCCACCATTCGCTAACTGATCAACAATTTCCTCAATAGTCAAACGTGATATTAAATCATTTAATCTTTCTTTGATGGAAGCTGATGGATTAGTAAATACTTGGCCATCTGTTATAGTCCCGTAATGGATGGATATGACGCATAAACTAAATGAAAAATTTAGATCGATTTATGAAGTAAATTCAAGGTATGTTTTTACTGCAGCGTGCATATAGTAGTTGTACTTTGTACGTGTTCTGTGTTTCACTCTACCCTATTTATGAGGCCACATATTAACTCGGGTATGTTTCCATCTCTTGAGGTTGGAAATCTTTCAGTGAGTATTGTCTCTTAAAGTTGGCATGAATTATTTTATTTACAAATTGAATATAACGAGTTTTCCTATAAATTTATGATTTTATCATTTAGCAAATCCTCCTGACCAGTTACATCTTATTGAGTAATCAGTAAAACACATTATTTCTTTATATTCTTTGACATGCCCTACATTCAGTATTAAGTAAGACAAACTTTTACTGCTCTGAAACCAGTGTGGATATGTACAACATTCAGCACTATAAACACAGTCAGAATTTTAAACACTAATGTCAGTCCAGATACTTGGCACACTCATCACTGAAGCCATTTCCAACAGACAGCAGATTTTCGTTAACTGTTGTCTTCGGTGGCTAGAAGGGATAAACAATAAGGGATATTGGGAACTAACCAGCAGAGAACCTATTACTCAATAAATATATGAAAGGAAATGAAGATACATGGAGTATACGCATTTATCACTCAACACTGAATTCTGATCTTCAATGTTTAAGTTGACTTGAGTAATTGTGGGCTCGCCGTAAATCATCCACGCCACTTACTATGCCATCATGCTACGTTCGCACGATCCCTAGCTGGCTAAGCAATCATCCCAAAATATATTACGTATTTTGGACGATTAATTTGGTGCTTTGATTGGCCTTTGGTCTACTCAGAGCATATAATTTAGGAGTTGTGAATATACGCCGTAATTTCCGTAAGTCAGCATCCCCTTCATCTCATAAAAGTGAAATCACACGCCAGGCCATCTAGTGGAATCCAAATGAGAGACGATGAGCTGCGCATGGGTCTGAGGGTGACATGGAGGAGATTTTGTGAGGGGGAAAAGCATATCGTGGAGTCAGCTAATAGCGACAACAGAGGACAGAATGAAATGGTGTGCTGCCGAAGCCCTATGTTCCATTCAGAACCCAAAATAATAATAATAATTGATTCAGCAGTCACACAATAAAACACTACTACCTTCAAGAAATACCAAAAGATGGTGAAGACAACCAGTGCACATTTAGTTACTGAGTGCATAAAGTTATTTCATGTTACTACAAGATTTCATTTTATAATTTCATTTTAACTAAACAACATTAATAAGATTTAGGATCACTAGATCACTTCTCAGCATATGAAAACTGTTTTCACTTTAAAAGCTTCACTGAAAATGTTGTTTTTATTAGTTTTTCCCGACCCAGTTAAGAATTACGGTCAGTGAACTTAATTTTTCATATATAGGAAGTATCTTAAATGTACATCAAAATAAACTTTCTCGATAATCATAGTTAAAATAAACATAACAGAATACAAAGCATATTTTTTTGTTTCGCAATGTTCAAAATTAACAAGTAGATAAGCTGCCATGTATCACCTTAATGATTTCAGCCAAATTTAAATATATCTTTAACGACAATAAATTTCTTTATGAAAAGATATCAGATACACAATCCCTAAAAAACATGCAGCACCAAACAGTTGGTTCGTTCTAGTTTGGAATTCTTGAAAATGATCCCGAACTCAAGACGCTTAGGTTACAAGCAAATCACGCTACAATTCAATAACTAAACTTTGATTCAAAGGCCGGAAAGTGGAAACTTCAGTGAATCCACAGTGCGAGGCCACTGCCGTCGAGTTCAACTGCCTGGTATCTGTCCTCAGTCGGTGTCTCGTCCTCACTATAGTTACAGGGATCTTAGCACGAAGTTGGCGACTGATGAACAGTAGGCTGGTTTCCGCATGTTGACTGTTTCAGGATTCAACTTGGTGATATGTTGCCAATCTTTGTCATTTAAAAGTCCTGGTATCGATCTCTAGAGAAGATAGTGATGCGTACTACTGAGGAATTACAAATGTAAACGAACTAACTGTTAGGTATTCTCTAGGTTTAAACGATTGTATATCTGTTGTTACTTAAGTATGAGGCCCACTTTGAAATTAATCTAGTTTCCACAAATTTCATTTGTAAAAAGTGATCACTTTTGTCTAGGATTGATGCATAAACCGTTTAAATTTTAGCACGAATAAACAGAATTATTTAAGTCAGCTTACCCCTTATGGCCAAATCCCAGACAAAATCTAGACATAGGCAGTCTTAAGGACACGGAATTCAGTATTATCTAAAATGATTGTGGTCCAGTACATACTGTTGGAAAAATATTATTCTAATTGGTAATTACTAGTAGAAATGTTGAAAAACATTCTGTTGTTGTGTAATGAGACACTAATTTGAAAGTCTAAAGCTCTTATGACAGTTGTCAGCGTTCAACACAAGGCTCAGTTCTGAAATTAAGTTTATAGAGTGCGGCAATAAAAATAGCTATCACTTTCAAAGGAAAAATAAATGACGTAACATTTTGTGAGTAGAATGTTTTTATTTTCAAACCTAGAAGTATCACCTGATCTCCATTGTGACGAATTTCGAAAAATATGCAGATCAGATTGACGAAGTGTTTCTTTGAATGATTTTAACAGATTTCAGTTAAAATAAACGATTACAGTTCCAAATTTCAGATTATATTATGTGCCAAACCTTGCAATAAACTATATTCTCTTTTTGTAACAGAAATCAAACATTGAGTCAGGTAGGGTTATCTAATGAAATATAACAGTTCTTATTTCCCTTTTGCATCATATGAAAGTGATTCATTGATTCCCTTCATTCAACAGTGGCTCTGTAAGATTCACCACTCTATAAATAGCCGACTGAAACCACAAAAAGCTTGAATACACTGTTAATAATAAGTAATGAATGAATTCTTTTTAAAACTTTTCTGGCAATGTTTCGATACTTACTAACAATATATTATCACAATGAATTAGACACAACGCTCACCACGCACACTTCGAGAAATTAAACTTGAAATGTTTTCAGGAGGCCTAAACAAATCGCTGATCACGAAGTCGTCCACTTGTCGAAATAATTTGTGACAGTAAACTTTCAGCAGAAAAAATAGCATCCAGAAAACAATGTGGAATGATAACTTTGTGTTAGGACCTGTCCTTTCTCCTTTTCTTTTTTCTTTCTTCTTACATGACTTGCCTCACTCTGATGAAATAAACTTTGTGAAGTACGCCGATGACTTAAAAGTTTCAGTGGCTGTTAACTCCCAGCTAGATTGTACCAAAATAGAAAGCTTTCTGTCGGGAGCCAGTAAATGGTCTGAGTCTAACGGTCTTAGACTGAATCCTTCTAAATGTCAAACTGTTAATTTCAGCTTAAGTTGTAAACGACAGTTAAAAGAAGCCGTCGATTCTCACGACAGTTGTAAGATTGACGACAGTGATATTAGAATACAATCGGAAATTAAGTATCTTGGACCCATTCTCTCTTCTGATCTCGCCTGGTCTTCCGATGTCTCAGCAATCTCCAGTAAAATATTCCGCCTGACATTTAACATTAAGAAGTTAAGGCACTCGGGTATAACTGAACCCCTCCTCTTACAGTTTATAAACTCTTGCATCCTACCTATTCTTCTTTATTGTTCATCCTTATTCTTTCCTGGTTTGCTTAAAAAGGATTTTGTCACAATTCGTAGAATGCTGACGACTGTCAGCAGGGTGAGTGGTGTCCCAGTGGATCACATAGTTAAAGTCGTTGTCGACAGGCACTTGACTTCATGCAATAAATTTGCTAAAGGGATTTTGTCTGACTTGGAGCATCCACTTTACCCTCAGCTTTCACCTTGCATCTTCTCCGGTAGAACAAGAAGTAACTTCAGAAAACTGTATGCTCGCACGTCTAAGTATAAAAATTCTATGATACCATACGTGGCACGTATTTTATGTGATTAAAATATCGTCAGGCAAGAATTGAGTAACCTTTTTTGATCTAGTAAATAAACAATCTCCTCCATCCATCCTTATATACCTTCAAGTTTTACTTTTATTATTTCTAATATATTTATGGTTCTTTCATCATGAGCTGACATTAGTTAGAGAACCACTGGAAAACCCAGGACATTCTGGGTTCGAATCCTGATGGGTGCGTACTGATGAAGAGCCCCAAACTAGGACGAAACAGCTGTGCAGTGCTCCCAGGTTTTCCAATGGTTCTCTAACTAATGTCAGCTCATGATGAAAATCCTGTAACCAATCAAATCCCTACAAACCAACACTTGAATTTATGGTTCTGTTGCTTCTTTGTTTCTACTTTTTTTTCTAAACCAACTTATCTCCATGACTGCTGTAATCTTCGTTTATTCCCTCACTATATCATGTAAAGAGAACATATTCAGTATTTTTAATCATGCAAGGATTTGTATACCGCATCGACAATTCTGTGTGAAACAAGCCCACGGGAATTTCCACTTGTATTACTATCATTACCTTAGCTGCTATCATTATTATTATTTCCATTTTATATGCTGCATGTTTTTTGACATTACCCCTATTGTAAATGTAGAAAAATTTTCTGTGTGATTAATTATATTTATAATTGGAGGAAATTAGAGGCAATATTGTGAACAATGCTGAAAATTCTATCCTGTATCACAAGTACTGTTTTTGGAATAAAGTAAATCATTATTATTAATATTATTAAAAATCGGAGGAAAATAAACTAATAAACAAAATGACCACTTAGAAAATATCTAAGATGACCAATACAACATCTTCGTGAATGGATCAATATAATCTTTATAGTCAACCGATTAACTGTCATATAAACGAGAAGTACCCGAATGTTTTGCATTTCATTATCAGTAGTTGCTAAGTGAGAACAGTGCCTATCAATCTGAATGCTATCTTGTCGAAACTGTAGTGAAAACACTTGTACAACTAACATCTGAATGACTTCGATGATTAGAACTGTCAGAAAAAAAATCCACCCTCCTCTTTTTATTTACAACAACGATACAACTGTCTGAACTGAGAATATTATACAACTGGTAAGTACCCTGACTTTCTGCCTGAAATTTATCTCACTCCTCAAGCAAATAATGTACAAGAGTTAATTGAAAGAAAACGTCCTACTTAGAATAAAACAGAGTAAAAATTATTACTATTCCCGTTAGTCACTATAATAGTTTATAGTGTGCACTTGACACTATCTTCGGGAAACACTATATATCCAGCAAAAATGAATTCATTATGGATATCCAAGAATGGAAATGGAAATCCGCCATTATTTTCTGAAACTATTATTTTTGAATTTCCTGCAGACTGACTTTATTGGACTGAAATGCTAGGTCTGTGTTGATGTTCAAATCGATGACTATCGGGTATGAATCACGGTAGGAACACAATTACTCACTGCAGACTCAGGCACATCTAACTGATAAATCCTAGATGCATCGAAGTGCCAGTCATGTAGACCATTGTTAGCAATCATCAGCCGAACAGAAAACCGTCATATTTTAAATCCTGGGAAATGTTTAGGTATCAAAGATTTAATCATCTTTAACTAAGAGATGAATTAACTTTTGCTAGTCATAGTGAGCAACAGTATTCAGACTTTGTTTTAAAACTCATCAACATATTTTCACATTTCAAGTGTTATAGCAAAGATTCCTCTTGGATCTTGATGGCTGACAAGAGCGAAATGTGTAGATTTGTCATTATCGCACAACTATAGATAACACAGATTGGTATACTTTACAGACAACCAACTTACATAAAGTGTAAAAGCCTTTGTCTCATTTCAACAGATATTGTTTCTGAAAAATGAAGTAAGTATCAATTCCACAGAACTTTGTTATTTATTTATTAGTTTTATAAAGTTTCGGTGTAAACTAAATTGGATTGGTTTATTGTGCTGATAATTCATATCGATGTATTATGGTTACCAAATACACTACTCCGAATTCGATAAATCCGCTTCATTCGTACAGCTGCACACACATGGATGCACAAAAGAGCAAAGATAAAGGCAAGTGGATAAAGCAAAACACAATATTTATAGTTTATCATGACTGTGATAAACATACGACTTCATTAAATAAACAAGATTAAATTATTTTAGGTTTTCAGACTGATAGGCTGAAAACCATTTTAATTGCAGGCTAGTATAACTTAGGCTAAGTAAAACAACTGAAGTACTATTTATTCAATTTTAAACCTTTGTTCATGTTTCTCATTATTCATGTCAGTAAGGGTTATTAAGGTATCTTTCCTAACAATAACGCTTATGAACTAAAAGTGAGGAAAGTGACTACCAGACGAACAAAATAAAAGTCACTGAAACTGATGCTCTTCATGTACTGGGAAAATTTTTCACACATTTCCCCAAGATTTGTTTCCCAACGAAAAAAGTTCTTCCACATCACAGCCTGGCACACAGCTTTTTCGTTCTACTTTGAGACTGTGCTGCGGTTCAGATTTCATCTGTACTAATAAGATGCAAAATGATCGCACCTTCCAGTCCCTTGGGTCAAAATATCAGACGCACAAGTTCTTATATTATGGTGCGAATTCCTGTTGGCTTCCTAACCGAATGCCCCTCCCTCGACGTGACGAGGGAATTTCTCAAACCGTAATGACGCAGCGAACTACAAAAGCAGGAATGACCGTCTCTTTTTGTTGTGTTGTGCCTGAGATGTTAGTTGGATAGCGTCCAGACTAGAAAAAATTCCCATCATAGGGTAGTTGCCTATGGTGGGGATGTGAGAGCAAAGACGTACTTTTGTATGTGTGTGTGTGTATCACAGATAATCAACAAGCCAGGTATGCTGTCCTGACGCTTTGCAAAGGAAGGTTTATAAAGAGTTTTCTCAGAAAATTTACTTTTCAAAATATCTTACTGAAGTGCATAATCAGCGGTAAGGATGATAATTTACTAACTACGTCACACAAATTGCAAGTGACCGGCCATAAGCAATTATCCCCTAGACGCAGTTTCAGGTTACCAACTTTAATTTTAATCCGTCTCTCAGATCTCTCACTATCACTGGCTGAATGAACCAGAGAAACATTGATCTTATTATCATAAAACCATGCTAGCTACTTCAACTTCAAACTGTTAACGTCCAAGCCTTATGGTGAATCGGACAAAAAACCCCATTACCCAGAACTAAAGCATCTCAGTATTTGGATACATTTCGTAACTTTAAGAACACATAACACACTGAAGTGTAATTATTCACCTAACTCCACCTGGCTAAAATGATGACCTGAAAACATCAACCTTACATATGTCAGGAGATCCTTTCCTGTTTTCCGTAATTTCTGGTTTAGAAAAAGCATCGAGCTTAAGAGCCAAGACCTTAGGTATCGAATTCAATCCCAGTAGATAGTTGTCTGTGTTCTGACCGTCCAGATACATCAGTAAGAATAACGAAGTATCGCGATGCTTGTCAATGCATCCTCATGATCTCCGCCTAAACGCAGAATAACTGTGGTTCAAAAATCAATAAAAAGATGAGTTGCAGTAGAAAATGCCGCACTAAGAGAAAAATGGCCACATGAATAAGTAAATTCAAAAGTATACTGGAAGAACTAATGAAATCCCATGCGAATAAAACCCATAATGGTTATTACATTTTAAAGTTCACTCAATATAACCATCTTTTTGTGGTTAGTAACTAACTACAGAATGCCTCACCTAACAACCAACGACTTAAAGCCAAGGATAGACATAAATCTGCCAACTAGATATAACTTATTGATGGTAATGAATGGTGGAAGAATGCTATTACTTGTAGAACAGCTGCGTGGGATCTAATTATGCCTCATTTTGCCCACATGTGTGCCTAGGAATAAACTCAAGCAAACAACAAGTAGTTTCGTAGTAAACACACGTGATGCTTCAAGAATGGAAAGTAAGCAGAGGATTAGTAATAACATAAACCAGTGTGACAACAACAGTCATCCAGAGTACGCCCACAATTATAACCAGTAGGTGGCTGAAACAGAAAAGAAGCATGTTGATATTGAGTAAGTGCTCAAAAGTTCAGCCTTTCAACTTGCCACACTTCATAAGCACACAAATATAGAGGGGATACAACGCAAGGGAATTGTAAAGTGTCCGGCTGAGAACCTCAGGATGCTACAACTGGCTATCTTCTTTTCATTTCGTCTTTGATTTACTGTCAGCTATGCAATAGTAGAGTTCAGGGGAACAATCAATCCTACTAGGCTAGTGATATTCGACACAAACTCAAATTTAAAACAAATAAATGTTAATGAAGCAGGATTCAATGAATTCACTTAATTTCGGTAGGACTTTCAGCTGAGGACTATATATAAAGATATGAATTCGTTCAATCCTGCTTAACTAACATTTGTTGCTTGTTTTCAATTCATATCGAGATATAAATATTTCAATCTCAGATGTCAAAATATCCGTATTTAGAACGAATTTTGTTCCTTAGAAAGATAGCGCAAAATCGAGTGTATTTCATAGCTCTATTCGTTTCGATTACTTCATATGTATGACTCACTGAGTTTTCAACATAGAACTTTGCACAAAAGTGCAGCAGCTACACTTCATGAGCACACAAATATAGAAGGGATACAACGCAAGGAAACAACAATAAACAGAAATGTGCAGGAGAAAGAACAATTTAATGGAGAATAGTGAGGATTCGATGTGTCTCGAAGTTCATAAGAAGTGAATGTATATGCGTCATTGGGAACAACATTTTAGTCCCCAGTGTCTGGTCCCATCGTCTCAAGGACTCCAACCAGGTAGTCTACATCTCTCTATATGGCTGAAATCAACAGTCAATGACTTCATGTTTTAGTTTGACCAGCCCCAACTCTTTTCAAACATAATTTCATATACGTTGACATTACTCATTGAGGAGAGTGATGGCTCATCATCGCCATCTCAATCGATGCAACCTAAAACATCATCGACTTACTTTCCCTCCTTACACAACACTGCAGCTAACCTCAATATTACTCACCATATTACCATGACTAAAACGGGAGACAACGAACGAATTTGTTGTCTCATTAGCTGCTGACAAAATCCAATGTGAATACCACTTGTATTTCTGAATCTCGTTATTATTTATTATAGTGCGTCTTGTCATTGCTATCATTATTTTTCGGATGAACGATACAATTTTAAATATTATGTGGAGATACGACTAGTAAGAAGTAGGTGTAGCTGGAGACATGAGTCTTAAAATATCCAATCCGTCAGTACGATTTAAGTCTAGGTTATACTCATTAGGAGGGTAGATAAAAATGATGTATTTATTTCTCGAGAAACCGGCAAAAACTATTCTTCACTAGAATCCGGAGGAACAAATGTCACCACTTGGTGAAACCCTTCACGAAGCCGGTCAGCTGTTGCGTCTTCTCGCGATGTAAGCAAAAGTTAGCAAAGCGACATGGAATATCCACATCATGTTTCAGGCTGGAAAGGTTGCTCAGATTGCAGAAGAAGCGAGAAGATAGAGTAGAGAAGTGCTACAAATCTGTGAGATCAGGTGGAATGGAAATGGACTCTACACATTTTTAACCTGACAGTCAACAATCCACTCCGATCACCCGGACGACAACCACGAACACACTGAGGCAGTCAGTGGTTATCATGATGTCAACAAGAGCAACCAAAGCTCGTATGCAGTGAGAATCAATCTCCTCCGAGATCATGACAGCAAGACTCAACTCGAAAGGAAGGCAGTTGATAATTACACAATCCGACACACCGACAAACAACGAAGACCCAGTGAAGAAGGCGAATTTCCACAAAAACTGCAAACAGTAATCGACAAGATCCCAGACAGACGGCGACAACAAAACTCTGATGGGTGATGTGATCGCTATGCAAACTGGGAGCAGACAACGCACACACACGTACACACAGAACTCATCATGGGTAGAGAGGCGCTCGGTGGAGTGAATGTCATCGGAGAAATATTTGCAGACTTCTGCGTCTACAATGATTTGGACATTGTAGGCAGCGTGCAGAAGCACAAACATATTCACGCAACAATGTCGGCTTCACCAGACGGACACACCAAAACTCCAGTAGAATTCATCTCATTCTCCCGATAATAGAGACGCAACCTACTGGGAACAAGAATTAGAAGAGCAGCAGATGAAGTTTCAGATCACCGTCTAATTCAAGAGATCGCTGGCCAAACATACTCAAACTCTCGCTGTAGATATTCAGGTGACTGTTCATTTTGTCAGCAGCTTTACTCAAGAGAACGATATTGTCTGCATACTCCAAGTCAATCCTCGCTTAGTTTACTAGCTGGTAGTGAGCTCGGAGAAAGAGGGAAGGTTGTGCGTGGGGCTGGTGATCCTAGTCAAAAGAAAACCAAGCCAGTCGCTGCACAAACTACAAAGCACAAAGCAAAGAATTCGGAAAAACCTATTCTTCACTAGAATCCGGAGGAACAAATGTCACCACTTGGTGAAACCCTTCACGAAGCCGGTCAGCTGTTCCGTCTTCTCTCGATGTAAGCAAAAGTTAGCAAAGTGACATGGAATATCCACATCATGTTTCAGGCTGGAAAGGTTGCTCAGATTGCAGAAGAAGCGAGAAGATAGAGTAGAGAAGTGCTACAAATCTGTGAGATCAGGTGGAATGGAAATGGACTCTACACATTTTTAACCTGACAGTCAACAATCCACTCCGATCACCCGGACGACAACCACGAACACACTGAGGCAGTCAGTGGTTATCATGATGTCAACAAGAGCAACCAAAGCTCGTATGCAGTGAGAATCAATCTCCTCCGAGATCATGACAGCAAGACTCAACTCGAAAGGAAGGCAGTTGATAATTACACAATCCGACACACCGACAAACAACGAAGACCCAGTGAAGAAGGCGAATTTCCACAAAAACTGCAAACAGTAATCGACAAGATCCCAGACAGATGGCGACAAAAAAACTCTGATGGGTGATGTGATCGCTATGCAAACTGGGAGCAGACAACGCACACACACGTACACACAGAACTCATCATGGGTAGAGAGGCGCTCGGTGGAGTGAATGTCATCGGAGAAATATTTGCAGACTTCTGCGTCTACAATGATTTGGACATTGTAGGCAGCGTGCAGAAGCACAAACATATTCACGCAACAATGTCGGCTTCACCAGACGGACACACCAAAACTCCAGTAGAATTCATCTCATTCTCCCGATAATAGAGACGCAACCTACTGGGAACAAGAATTAGAAGAGCAGCAGATGAAGTTTCAGATCACCGTCTAATTCAAGAGATCGCTGGCCAAACATACTCAAACTCTCGCTGTAGATATTCAGGTGACTGTTCATTTTGTCAGCAGCTTTACTCAAGAGAACGATATTGTCTGCATACTCCAAGTCAATCCTCGCTTAGTTTACTAGCTGGTAGTGAGCTCGGAGAAAGAGGGAAGGTTGTGCGTGGGGCTGGTGATCCTAGTCAAAAGAAAACCAAGCCAGTCGCTGCACAAACTACAAAGCACAAAGCAAAGAATTCGGCAAAACCTATTCTTCACTAGAATCCGGAGGAACAAATGTCACCACTTGGTGAAACCCTTCACGAAGCCGGTCAGCTGTTCCGTCTTCTCTCGATGTAAGCAAAAGTTAGCAAAGCGACATGGAATATCCACATCATGTTTCAGGCTGGAAAGGTTGCTCAGATTGCAGAAGAAGCGAGAAGATAGAGTAGAGAAGTGCTACAAATCTGTGAGATCAGGTGGAATGGAAATGGACTCTACACATTTTTAACCTGACAGTCAACAATCCACTCCGATCACCCGGACGACAACCACGAACACACTGAGGCAGTCAGTGGTTATCATGATGTCAACAAGAGCAACCAAAGCTCGTATGCAGTGAGAATCAATCTCCTCCGAGATCATGACAGCAAGACTCAACTCGAAAGGAAGGCAGTTGATAATTACACAATCCGACACACCGACAAACAACGAAGACCCAGTGAAGAAGGCGAATTTCCACAAAAACTGCAAACAGTAATCGACAAGATCCCAGACAGATGGCGACAAAAAAACTCTGATGGGTGATGTGATCGCTATGCAAACTGGGAGCAGACAACGCACACACACGTACACACAGAACTCATCATGGGTAGAGAGGCGCTCGGTGGAGTGAATGTCATCGGAGAAATATTTGCAGACTTCTGCGTCTACAATGATTTGGACATTGTAGGCAGCGTGCAGAAGCACAAACATATTCACGCAACAATGTCGGCTTCACCAGACGGACACACCAAAACTCCAGTAGAATTCATCTCATTCTCCCGATAATAGAGACGCAACCTACTGGGAACAAGAATTAGAAGAGCAGCAGATGAAGTTTCAGATCACCGTCTAATTCAAGAGATCGCTGGCCAAACATACTCAAACTCTCGCTGTAGATATTCAGGTGACTGTTCATTTTGTCAGCAGCTTTACTCAAGAGAACGATATTGTCTGCATACTCCAAGTCAATCCTCGCTTAGTTTACTAGCTGGTAGTGAGCTCGGAGAAAGAGGGAAGGTTGTGCGTGGGGCTGGTGATCCTAGTCAAAAGAAAACCAAGCCAGTCGCTGCACAAACTACAAAGCACAAAGCAAAGAATTCGGAAAAACCTATTCTTCACTAGAATCCGGAGGAACAAATGTCACCACTTGGTGAAACCCTTCACGAAGCCGGTCAGCTGTTCCGTCTTCTCTCGATGTAAGCAAAAGTTAGCAAAGTGACATGGAATATCCACATCATGTTTCAGGCTGGAAAGGTTGCTCAGATTGCAGAAGAAGCGAGAAGATAGAGTAGAGAAGTGCTACAAATCTGTGAGATCAGGTGGAATGGAAATGGACTCTACACATTTTTAACCTGACAGTCAACAATCCACTCCGATCACCCGGACGACAACCACGAACACACTGAGGCAGTCAGTGGTTATCATGATGTCAACAAGAGCAACCAAAGCTCGTATGCAGTGAGAATCAATCTCCTCCGAGATCATGACAGCAAGACTCAACTCGAAAGGAAGGCAGTTGATAATTACACAATCCGACACACCGACAAACAACGAAGACCCAGTGAAGAAGGCGAATTTCCACAAAAACTGCAAACAGTAATCGACAAGATCCCAGACAGATGGCGACAAAAAAACTCTGATGGGTGATGTGATCGCTATGCAAACTGGGAGCAGACAACGCACACACACGTACACACAGAACTCATCATGGGTAGAGAGGCACTCGGTGGAGTGAATGTCATCGGAGAAATATTTGCAGACTTCTGCGTCTACAATGATTTGGACATTGTAGGCAGCGTGCAGAAGCACAAACATATTCACGCAACAATGTCGGCTTCACCAGACGGACACACCAAAACTCCAGTAGAATTCATCTCATTCTCCCGATAATAGAGACGCAACCTACTGGGAACAAGAATTAGAAGAGCAGCAGATGAAGTTTCAGATCACCGTCTAATTCAAGAGATCGCTGGCCAAACATACTCAAACTCTCGCTGTAGATATTCAGGTGACTGTTCATTTTGTCAGCAGCTTTACTCAAGAGAACGATATTGTCTGCATACTCCAAGTCAATCCTCGCTTAGTTTACTAGCTGGTAGTGAGCTCGGAGAAAGAGGGAAGGTTGTGCGTGGGGCTGGTGATCCTAGTCAAAAGAAAACCAAGCCAGTCGCTGCACAAACTCCAAAGCACAAAGCAAAGAATTCGGCAAAACCTATTCTTCACTAGAATCCGGAGGAACAAATGTCACCACTTGGTGAAACCCTTCACGAAGCCGGTCAGCTGTTCCGTCTTCTCTCGATGTAAGCAAAAGTTAGCAAAGCGACATGGAATATCCACATCATGTTTCAGGCTGGAAAGGTTGCTCAGATTGCAGAAGAAGCGAGAAGATAGAGTAGAGAAGTGCTACAAATCTGTGAGATCAGGTGGAATGGAAATGGACTCTACACATTTTTAACCTGACAGTCAACAATCCACTCCGATCACCCGGACGACAACCACGAACACACTGAGGCAGTCAGTGGTTATCATGATGTCAACAAGAGCAACCAAAGCTCGTATGCAGTGAGAATCAATCTCCTCCGAGATCATGACAGCAAGACTCAACTCGAAAGGAAGGCAGTTGATAATTACACAATCCGACACACCGACAAACAACGAAGACCCAGTGAAGAAGGCGAATTTCCACAAAAACTGCAAACAGTAATCGACAAGATCCCAGACAGATGGCGACAAAAAAACTCTGATGGGTGATGTGATCGCTATGCAAACTGGGAGCAGACAACGCACACACACGTACACACAGAACTCATCATGGGTAGAGAGGCGCTCGGTGGAGTGAATGTCATCGGAGAAATATTTGCAGACTTCTGCGTCTACAATGATTTGGACATTGTAGGCAGCGTGCAGAAGCACAAACATATTCACGCAACAATGTCGGCTTCACCAGACGGACACACCAAAACTCCAGTAGAATTCATCTCATTCTCCCGATAATAGAGACGCAACCTACTGGGAACAAGAATTAGAAGAGCAGCAGATGAAGTTTCAGATCACCGTCTAATTCAAGAGATCGCTGGCCAAACATACTCAAACTCTCGCTGTAGATATTCAGGTGACTGTTCATTTTGTCAGCAGCTTTACTCAAGAGAACGATATTGTCTGCATACTCCAAGTCAATCCTCGCTTAGTTTACTAGCTGGTAGTGAGCTCGGAGAAAGAGGGAAGGTTGTGCGTGGGGCTGGTGATCCTAGTCAAAAGAAAACCAAGCCAGTCGCTGCACAAACTCCAAAGCACAAAGCAAAGAATTCGGCAAAACCTATTCTTCACTAGAATCCGGAGGAACAAATGTCACCACTTGGTGAAACCCTTCACGAAGCCGGTCAGCTGTTCCGTCTTCTCTCGATGTAAGCAAAAGTTAGCAAAGCGACATGGAATATCCACATCATGTTTCAGGCTGGAAAGGTTGCTCAGATTGCAGAAGAAGCGAGAAGATAGAGTAGAGAAGTGCTACAAATCTGTGAGATCAGGTGGAATGGAAATGGACTCTACACATTTTTAACCTGACAGTCAACAATCCACTCCGATCACCCGGACGACAACCACGAACACACTGAGGCAGTCAGTGGTTATCATGATGTCAACAAGAGCAACCAAAGCTCGTATGCAGTGAGAATCAATCTCCTCCGAGATCATGACAGCAAGACTCAACTCGAAAGGAAGGCAGTTGATAATTACACAATCCGACACACCGACAAACAACGAAGACCCAGTGAAGAAGGCGAATTTCCACAAAAACTGCAAACAGTAATCGACAAGATCCCAGACAGATGGCGACAAAAAAACTCTGATGGGTGATGTGATCGCTATGCAAACTGGGAGCAGACAACGCACACACACGTACACACAGAACTCATCATGGGTAGAGAGGCACTCGGTGGAGTGAATGTCATCGGAGAAATATTTGCAGACTTCTGCGTCTACAATGATTTGGACATTGCAGGCAGCGTGCAGAAGCACAAACATATTCACGCAACAATGTCGGCTTCACCAGACGGACACACCAAAACTCCAGTAGAATTCATCTCATTCTCCCGATAATAGAGACGCAACCTACTGGGAACAAGAATTAGAAGAGCAGCAGATGAAGTTTCAGATCACCGTCTAATTCAAGAGATCGCTGGCCAAACATACTCAAACTCTCGCTGTAGATATTCAGGTGACTGTTCATTTTGTCAGCAGCTTTACTCAAGAGAACGATATTGTCTGCATACTCCAAGTCAATCCTCGCTTAGTTTACTAGCTGGTAGTGAGCTCGGAGAAAGAGGGAAGGTTGTGCGTGGGGCTGGTGATCCTAGTCAAAAGAAAACCAAGCCAGTCGCTGCACAAACTCCAAAGCACAAAGCAAAGAATTCGGCAAAACCTATTCTTCACTAGAATCCGGAGGAACAAATGTCACCACTTGGTGAAACCCTTCACGAAGCCGGTCAGCTGTTCCGTCTTCTCTCGATGTAAGCAAAAGTTAGCAAAGCGACATGGAATATCCACATCATGTTTCAGGCTGGAAAGGTTGCTCAGATTGCAGAAGAAGCGAGAAGATAGAGTAGAGAAGTGCTACAAATCTGTGAGATCAGGTGGAATGGAAATGGACTCTACACATTTTTAACCTGACAGTCAACAATCCACTCCGATCACCCGGACGACAACCACGAACACACTGAGGCAGTCAGTGGTTATCATGATGTCAACAAGAGCAACCAAAGCTCGTATGCAGTGAGAATCAATCTCCTCCGAGATCATGACAGCAAGACTCAACTCGAAAGGAAGGCAGTTGATAATTACACAATCCGACACACCGACAAACAACGAAGACCCAGTGAAGAAGGCGAATTTCCACAAAAACTGCAAACAGTAATCGACAAGATCCCAGACAGATGGCGACAACAAAACTCTGATGGGTGATGTGATCGCTATGCAAACTGGGAGCAGACAACGCACACACACGTACACACAGAACTCATCATGGGTAGAGAGGCACTCGGTGGAGTGAATGTCATCGGAGAAATATTTGCAGACTTCTGCGTCTACAATGATTTGGACATTGCAGGCAGCGTGCAGAAGCACAAACATATTCACGCAACAATGTCGGCTTCACCAGACGGACACACCAAAACTCCAGTAGAATTCATCTCATTCTCCCGATAATAGAGACGCAACCTACTGGGAACAAGAATTAGAAGAGCAGCAGATGAAGTTTCAGATCACCGTCTAATTCAAGAGATCGCTGGCCAAACATACTCAAACTCTCGCTGTAGATATTCAGGTGACTGTTCATTTTGTCAGCAGCTTTACTCAAGAGAACGATATTGTCTGCATACTCCAAGTCAATCCTCGCTTAGTTTACTAGCTGGTAGTGAGCTCGGAGAAAGAGGGAAGGTTGTGCGTGGGGCTGGTGATCCTAGTCAAAAGAAAACCAAGCCAGTCGCTGCACAAACTCCAAAGCACAAAGCAAAGAATTCGGCAAAACCTATTCTTCACTAGAATCCGGAGGAACAAATGTCACCACTTGGTGAAACCCTTCACGAAGCCGGTCAGCTGTTGCGTCTTCTCTCGATGTAAGCAAAAGTTAGCAAAGCGACATGGAATATCCACATCATGTTTCAGGCTGGAAAGGTTGCTCAGATTGCAGAAGAAGCGAGAAGATAGAGTAGAGAAGTGCTACAAATCTGTGAGATCAGGTGGAATGGAAATGGACTCTACACATTTTTAACCTGACAGTCAACAATCCACTCCGATCACCCGGACGACAACCACGAACACACTGAGGCAGTCAGTGGTTATCATGATGTCAACAAGAGCAACCAAAGCTCGTATGCAGTGAGAATCAATCTCCTCCGAGATCATGACAGCAAGACTCAACTCGAAAGGAAGGCAGTTGATAATTACACAATCCGACACACCGACAAACAACGAAGACCCAGTGAAGAAGGCGAATTTCCACAAAAACTGCAAACAGTAATCGACAAGATCCCAGACAGATGGCGACAACAAAACTCTGATGGGTGATGTGATCGCTATGCAAACTGGGAGCAGACAACGCACACACACGTACACACAGAACTCATCATGGGTAGAGAGGCGCTCGGTGGAGTGAATGTCATCGGAGAAATATTTGCAGACTTCTGCGTCTACAATGATTTGGACATTGCAGGCAGCGTGCAGAAGCACAAACATATTCACGCAACAATGTCGGCTTCACCAGACGGACACACCAAAACTCCAGTAGAATTCATCTCATTCTCCCGATAATAGAGACGCAACCTACTGGGAACAAGAATTAGAAGAGCAGCAGATGAAGTTTCAGATCACCGTCTAATTCAAGAGATCGCTGGCCAAACATACTCAAACTCTCGCTGTAGATATTCAGGTGACTGTTCATTTTGTCAGCAGCTTTACTCAAGAGAACGATATTGTCTGCATACTCCAAGTCAATCCTCGCTTAGTTTACTAGCTGGTAGTGAGCTCGGAGAAAGAGGGAAGGTTGTGCGTGGGGCTGGTGATCCTAGTCAAAAGAAAACCAAGCCAGTCGCTGCACAAACTACAAAGCACAAAGCAAAGAATTCGGAAAAACCTATTCTTCACTAGAATCCGGAGGAACAAATGTCACCACTTGGTGAAACCCTTCACGAAGCCGGTCAGCTGTTCCGTCTTCTCTCGATGTAAGCAAAAGTTAGCAAAGTGACATGGAATATCCACATCATGTTTCAGGCTGGAAAGGTTGCTCAGATTGCAGAAGAAGCGAGAAGATAGAGTAGAGAAGTGCTACAAATCTGTGAGATCAGGTGGAATGGAAATGGACTCTACACATTTTTAACCTGACAGTCAACAATCCACTCCGATCACCCGGACGACAACCACGAACACACTGAGGCAGTCAGTGGTTATCATGATGTCAACAAGAGCAACCAAAGCTCGTATGCAGTGAGAATCAATCTCCTCCGAGATCATGACAGCAAGACTCAACTCGAAAGGAAGGCAGTTGATAATTACACAATCCGACACACCGACAAACAACGAAGACCCAGTGAAGAAGGCGAATTTCCACAAAAACTGCAAACAGTAATCGACAAGATCCCAGACAGATGGCGACAACAAAACTCTGATGGGTGATGTGATCGCTATGCAAACTGGGAGCAGACAACGCACACACACGTACACACAGAACTCATCATGGGTAGAGAGGCGCTCGGTGGAGTGAATGTCATCGGAGAAATATTTGCAGACTTCTGCGTCTACAATGATTTGGACATTGTAGGCAGCGTGCAGAAGCACAAACATATTCACGCAACAATGTCGGCTTCACCAGACGGACACACCAAAACTCCAGTAGAATTCATCTCATTCTCCCGATAATAGAGACGCAACCTACTGGGAACAAGAATTAGAAGAGCAGCAGATGAAGTTTCAGATCACCGTCTAATTCAAGAGATCGCTGGCCAAACATACTCAAACTCTCGCTGTAGATATTCAGGTGACTCTTCATTTTGTCTGCAGCTTTACTCAAGAGAACGATATTGTCTGCATACTCCAAGTCAATCCTCGCTTAGTTTACTAGCTGGTAGTAAGCTCGGAGAAAGAGGGAAGGTTGTGCGTGGTGCTGGTGATCCTACTCAAAGGAAAACCAAGCCAGTCGCTGCACAAACTCCAAAGCACAAAGCAAAGAATTCGGCTAAACCTATTCTTCACTAGAATCCGGAGGAACGAATGTCACCACTTGGTGAAACCCTTCACGAAGCCGGTCAGCTGTTGCGTCTTCTCTCGATGTAAGCAAAAGTTAGCAAAGCGACATGGAATATCCACATCATGTTTCAGGCTGGAAAGGTTGCTCAGATTGCAGAAGAAGCGAGAAGATAGAGTAGAGAAGTGCTACAAATCTGTGAGATCAGGTGGAATGGAAATGGACTCTACACATTTTTAACCTGACAGTCAACAATCCACTCCGATCACCCGGACGACAACCACGAACACACTGAGGCAGTCAGTGGTTATCATGATGTCACCAAGAGCAACCAAAGCTCGTATGCAGTGAGAATCAATCTCCTCCGAGATCATGACAGCAAGACTCAACTCGAAAGGAAGGCAGTTGATAATTACACAATCCGACACACCGACAAACAACGAAGACCCAGTGAAGAAGGCGAATTTCCACAAAAACTGCAAACAGTAATCGACAAGATCCCAGACAGATGGCGACAACAAAACTCTGATCGGTGATGTGATCGCTATGCAAACTGGGAGTAGACAACCGAACGCACACATACACACAGAACTCATCATGGGTAGAGAGGCGCTCGGTGGAGTGAATGTCATCGGAGAAATATTTGCAGACTTCTGCGTCTACAATGATTTGGACATTGTAGGCAGCGTGCAGAAGCACAAACATATTCACGCAACAATGTCGGCTTCACCAGACGGACACACCAAAACTCCAGTAGAATTCATCTCATTCTCCCGATAATAGAGACGCAACCTACTGGGAACAAGAATTAGAAGAGCAGCAGATGAAGTTTCAGATCACCGTCTAATTCAAGAGATCGCTGGCCAAACATACTCAAACTCTCGCTGTAGATATTCAGGTGACTGTTCATTTTGTCAGCAGCTTTACTCAAGAGAACGATATTGTCTGCATACTCCAAGTCAATCCTCGCTTAGTTTACTAGCTGGTAGTGAGCTCGGAGAAAGAGGGAAGGTTGTGCGTGGGGCTGGTGATCCTAGTCAAAAGAAAACCAAGCCAGTCGCTGCACAAACTCCAAAGCACAAAGCAAAGAATTCGGCAAAACCTATTCTTCACTAGAATCCGGAGGAACAAATGTCACCACTTGGTGAAACCCTTCACGAAGCCGGTCAGCTGTTGCGTCTTCTCTCGATGTAAGCAAAAGTTAGCAAAGCGACATGGAATATCCACATCATGTTTCAGGCTGGAAAGGTTGCTCAGATTGCAGAAGAAGCGAGAAGATAGAGTAGAGAAGTGCTACAAATCTGTGAGATCAGGTGGAATGGAAATGGACTCTACACATTTTTAACCTGACAGTCAACAATCCACTCCGATCACCCGGACGACAACCACGAACACACTGAGGCAGTCAGTGGTTATCATGATGTCAACAAGAGCAACCAAAGCTCGTATGCAGTGAGAATCAATCTCCTCCGAGATCATGACAGCAAGACTCAACTCGAAAGGAAGGCAGTTGATAATTACGCAATCCGACACACCGACAAACAACGAAGACCCAGTGAAGAAGGCGAATTTCCACAAAATCTGCAAACAGTAATCGACAAGATCCCAGACAGATGGCGACAACAAAACTCTGATGGGTGATGTGATCGCTATGCAAACTGGGAGCAGACAACGCACACACACGTACACACAGAACTCATCATGGGTAGAGAGGCGCTCGGTGGAGTGAATGTCATCGGAGAAATATTTGCAGACTTCTGCGTCTACAATGATTTGGACATTGTAGGCAGCGTGCAGAAGCACAAACATATTCACGCAACAATGTCGGCTTCACCAGACGGACACACCAAAACTCCAGTAGAATTCATCTCATTCTCCCGATAATAGAGACGCAACCTACTGGGAACAAGAATTAGAAGAGCAGCAGATGAAGTTTCAGATCACCGTCTAATTCAAGAGATCGCTGGCCAAACATACTCAAACTCTCGCTGTAGATATTCAGGTGACTGTTCATTTTGTCAGCAGCTTTACTCAAGAGAACGATATTGTCTGCATACTCCAAGTCAATCCTCGCTTAGTTTACTAGCTGGTAGTGAGCTCGGAGAAAGAGGGAAGGTTGTGCGTGGGGCTGGTGATCCTAGTCAAAAGAAAACCAAGCCAGTCGCTGCACAAACTCCAAAGCACAAAGCAAAGAATTCGGCAAAACCTATTCTTCACTAGAATCCGGAGGAACAAATGTCACCACTTGGTGAAACCCTTCACGAAGCCGGTCAGCTGTTGCGTCTTCTCTCGATGTAAGCAAAAGTTAGCAAAGCGACATGGAATATCCACATCATGTTTCAGGCTGGAAAGGTTGCTCAGATTGCAGAAGAAGCGAGAAGATAGAGTAGAGAAGTGCTACAAATCTGTGAGATCAGGTGGAATGGAAATGGACTCTACACATTTTTAACCTGACAGTCAACAATCCACTCCGATCACCCGGACGACAACCACGAACACACTGAGGCAGTCAGTGGTTATCATGATGTCAACAAGAGCAACCAAAGCTCGTATGCAGTGAGAATCAATCTCCTCCGAGATCATGACAGCAAGACTCAACTCGAAAGGAAGGCAGTTGATAACTACGCAATCCGACACACCGACAAACAACGAAGACCCAGTGAAGAAGGCGAATTTCCACAAAATCTGCAAACAGTAATCGACAAGATCCCAGACAGACGGCGACAACAAAACTCTGATGGTTGATGTGATCGCTATGCAAACTGGGAGCAGACAACGCACACACACGTACACACAGAACTCATCATGGGTAGAGAGGCGCTCGGTGGAGTGAATGTCATCGGAGAAATATTTGCAGACTTCTGCGTCTACAATGATTTGGACATTGTAGGCAGCGTGCAGAAGCACAAACATATTCACGCAACAATGTCGGCTTCACCAGACGGACACACCAAAACTCCAGTAGAATTCATCTCATTCTCCCGATAATAGAGACGCAACCTACTGGGAACAAGAATTAGAAGAGCAGCAGATGAAGTTTCAGATCACCGTCTAATTCAAGAGATCGCTGGCCAAACATACTCAAACTCTCGCTGTAGATATTCAGGTGACTGTTCATTTTGTCAGCAGCTTTACTCAAGAGAACGATATTGTCTGCATACTCCAAGTCAATCCTCGCTTAGTTTACTAGCTGGTAGTGAGCTCGGAGAAAGAGGGAAGGTTGTGCGTGGGGCTGGTGATCCTAGTCAAAAGAAAACCAAGCCAGTCGCTGCACAAACTCCAAAGCACAAAGCAAAGAATTCGGCTAAACCTATTCTTCACTAGAATCCGGAGGAACGAATGTCACCACTTGGTGAAACCCTTCACGAAGCCGGTCAGCTGTTGCGTCTTCTCTCGATGTAAGCAAAAGTTAGCAAAGCGACATGGAATATCCACATCATGTTTCAGGCTGGAAAGGTTGCTCAGATTGCAGAAGAAGCGAGAAGATAGAGTAGACAAGTGCTACAAATCTGTGAGATCAGGTGGAATGGAAATGGACTCTACACATTTTTAACCTGACAGTCAACAATCCACTCAGATCACCCAGACGACAACCACGAACACACTGAGGCAGTCAGTGGTTATCATGATGTCACCAAGAGCAACCAAAGCTCGTATGCAGTGAGAATCAATCTCCTCCGAGATCATGACAACAAGACTCAACTCGAAACGAAGGCAGTTGATAATTACGCAATCCGACACACCGACAAACAACGAAGACCCAGTGAAGAAGGCGAATTTCCACAAAATCTGCAAACAGTAATCGACAAGATCCCAGACAGATGGCGACAACAAAACTCTGATGGGTGATGTGATCGCTATGCAAACTGGGAGCAGACAACGCACACACACATACACACAGAACTCATCATGGGTAGAGAGGCGCTCGGTGGAGTGAATGTCATCGGAGAAATATTTGCAGACTTCTGCGTCTACAATGATTTGGACATTGTAGGCAGCGTGCAGAAGCACAAACATATTCACGCAACAATGTCGGCTTCACCAGACGGACACACCAAAACTCCAGTAGAATTCATCTCATTCTCCCGATAATAGAGACGCAACCTACTGGGAACAAGAATTAGAAGAGCAGCAGATGAAGTTTCAGATCACCGTCTAATTCAAGAGATCGCTGGCCAAACATACTCAAACTCTCGCTGTAGATATTCAGGTGACTGTTCATTTTGTCAGCAGCTTTACTCAAGAGAACGATATTGTCTGCATACTCCAAGTCAATCCTCGCTTAGTTTACTAGCTGGTAGTGAGCTCGGAGAAAGAGGGAAGGTTGTGTGTGGGGCTGGTGATCCTAGTCAAAAGAAAACCAAGCCAGTCGCTGCACAAACTCCAAAGCACAAAGCAAAGAATTCGGCAAAACATATTCTTCACTAGAATCCGGAGGAACAAATGTCACCACTTGGTGAAACCCTTCACGAAGCCGGTCAGCTGTTGCGTCTTCTCTCGATGTAAGCAAAAGTTAGCAAAGCGACATGGAATATCCACATCATGTTTCAGGCTGGAAAGGTTGCTCAGATTGCAGAAGAAGCGAGAAGATAGAGTAGAGAAGTGCTACAAATCTGTGAGATCAGGTGGAATGGAAATGGACTCTACACATTTTTAACCTGACAGTCAACAATCCACTCCGATCACCCGGACGACAACCACGAACACACTGAGGCAGTCAGTGGTTATCATGATGTCAACAAGAGCAACCAAAGCTCGTATGCAGTGAGAATCAATCTCCTCCGAGATCATGACAGCAAGACTCAACTCGAAAGGAAGGCAGTTGATAACTACGCAATCCGACACACCGACAAACAACGAAGACCCAGTGAAGAAGGCGAATTTCCACAAAATCTGCAAACAGTAATCGACAAGATCCCAGACAGACGGCGACAACAAAACTCTGATGGTTGATGTGATCGCTATGCAAACTGGGAGCAGACAACGCACACACACGTACACACAGAACTCATCATGGGTAGAGAGGCGCTCGGTGGAGTGAATGTCATCGGAGAAATATTTGCAGACTTCTGCGTCTACAATGATTTGGACATTGTAGGCAGCGTGCAGAAGCACAAACATATTCACGCAACAATGTCGGCTTCACCAGACGGACACACCAAAACTCCAGTAGAATTCATCTCATTCTCCCGATAATAGAGACGCAACCTACTGGGAACAAGAATTAGAAGAGCAGCAGATGAAGTTTCAGATCACCGTCTAATTCAAGAGATCGCTGGCCAAACATACTCAAACTCTCGCTGTAGATATTCAGGTGACTGTTCATTTTGTCAGCAGCTTTACTCAAGAGAACGATATTGTCTGCATACTCCAAGTCAATCCTCGCTTAGTTTACTAGCTGGTAGTGAGCTCGGAGAAAGAGGGAAGGTTGTGTGTGGGGCTGGTGATCCTAGTCAAAAGAAAACCAAGCCAGTCGCTGCACAAACTCCAAAGCACAAAGCAAAGAATTCGGCAAAACCTATTCTTCACTAGAATCCGGAGGAACAAATGTCACCACTTGGTGAAACCCTTCACGAAGCCGGTCAGCTGTTGCGTCTTCTCGCGATGTAAGCAAAAGTTAGCAAAGCGACATGGAATATCCACATCATGTTTCAGGCTGGAAAGGTTGCTCAGATTGCAGAAGAAGCGAGAAGATAGAGTAGAGAAGTGCTACAAATCTGTGAGATCAGGTGGAATGGAAATGGACTCTACACATTTTTAACCTGACAGTCAACAATCCACTCCGATCACCCGGACGACAACCACGAACACACTGAGGCAGTCAGTGGTTATCATGATGTCAACAAGAGCAACCAAAGCTCGTATGCAGTGAGAATCAATCTCCTCCGAGATCATGACAGCAAGACTCAACTCGAAAGGAAGGCAGTTGATAACTACGCAATCCGACACACCGACAAACAACGAAGACCCAGTGAAGAAGGCGAATTTCCACAAAATCTGCAAACAGTAATCGACAAGATCCCAGACAGACGGCGACAACAAAACTCTGATGGGTGATGTGATCGCTATGCAAACTGGGAGCAGACAACGCACACACACGTACACACAGAACTCATCATGGGTAGAGAGGCGCTCGGTGGAGTGAATGTCATCGGAGAAATATTTGCAGACTTCTGCGTCTACAATGATTTGGACATTGTAGGCAGCGTGCAGAAGCACAAACACATTCACGCAACAATGTCGGCTTCACCAGACGGACACACCAAAACTCCAGTAGAATTCATCTCATTCTCCCGATAATAGAGACGCAACCTACTGGGAACAAGAATTAGAAGAGCAGCAGATGAAGTTTCAGATCACCGTCTAATTCAAGAGATCGCTGGCCAAACATACTCAAACTCTCGCTGTAGATATTCAGGTGACTGTTCATTTTGTCAGCAGCTTTACTCAAGAGAACGATATTGTCTGCATACTCCAAGTCAATCCTCGCTTAGTTTACTAGCTGGTAGTGAGCTCGGAGAAAGAGGGAAGGTTGTGTGTGGGGCTGGTGATCCTAGTCAAAAGAAAACCAAGCCAGTCGCTGCACAAACTCCAAAGCACAAAGCAAAGAATTCGGCAAAACCTATTCTTCACTAGAATCCGGAGGAACAAATGTCACCACTTGGTGAAACCCTTCACGAAGCCGGTCAGCTGTTGCGTCTTCTCGCGATGTAAGCAAAAGTTAGCAAAGCGACATGGAATATCCACATCATGTTTCAGGCTGGAAAGGTTGCTCAGATTGCAGAAGAAGCGAGAAGATAGAGTAGAGAAGTGCTACAAATCTGTGAGATCAGGTGGAATGGAAATGGACTCTACACATTTTTAACCTGACAGTCAACAATCCACTCCGATCACCCGGACGACAACCACGAACACACTGAGGCAGTCAGTGGTTATCATGATGTCAACAAGAGCAACCAAAGCTCGTATGCAGTGAGAATCAATCTCCTCCGAGATCATGACAGCAAGACTCAACTCGAAAGGAAGGCAGTTGATAACTACGCAATCCGACACACCGACAAACAACGAAGACCCAGTGAAGAAGGCGAATTTCCACAAAATCTGCAAACAGTAATCGACAAGATCCCAGACAGACGGCGACAACAAAACTCTGATGGTTGATGTGATCGCTATGCAAACTGGGAGCAGACAACGCACACACACGTACACACAGAACTCATCATGGGTAGAGAGGCGCTCGGTGGAGTGAATGTCATCGGAGAAATATTTGCAGACTTCTGCGTCTACAATGATTTGGACATTGTAGGCAGCGTGCAGAAGCACAAACACATTCACGCAACAATGTCGGCTTCACCAGACGGACACACCAAAACTCCAGTAGAATTCATCTCATTCTCCCGATAATAGAGACGCAACCTACTGGGAACAAGAATTAGAAGAGCAGCAGATGAAGTTTCAGATCACCGTCTAATTCAAGAGATCGCTGGCCAAACATACTCAAACTCTCGCTGTAGATATTCAGGTGACTGTTCATTTTGTCAGCAGCTTTACTCAAGAGAACGATATTGTCTGCATACTCCAAGTCAATCCTCGCTTAGTTTACTAGCTGGTAGTGAGCTCGGAGAAAGAGGGAAGGTTGTGTGTGGGGCTGGTGATCCTAGTCAAAAGAAAACCAAGCCAGTCGCTGCACAAACTCCAAAGCACAAAGCAAAGAATTCGGCAAAACATATTCTTCACTAGAATCCGGAGGAACAAATGTCACCACTTGGTGAAACCCTTCACGAAGCCGGTCAGCTGTTGCGTCTTCTCTCGATGTAAGCAAAAGTTAGCAAAGCGACATGGAATATCCACATCATGTTTCAGGCTGGAAAGGTTGCTCAGATTGCAGAAGAAGCGAGAAGATAGAGTAGAGAAGTGCTACAAATCTGTGAGATCAGGTGGAATGGAAATGGACTCTACACATTTTTAACCTGACAGTCAACAATCCACTCCGATCACCCGGACGACAACCACGAACACACTGAGGCAGTCAGTGGTTACCATGATGTCACCAAGAGCAACCAAAGCTCGTATGCAGTGAGAATCAATCTCCTCCGAGATCATGACAGCAAGACTCAACTCGAAAGGAAGGCAGTTGATAACTACGCAATCCGACACACCGACAAACAACGAAGACCCAGTGAAGAAGGCGAATTTCCACAAAATCTGCAAACAGTAATCGACAAGATCCCAGACAGACGGCGACAACAAAACTCTGATGGGTGATGTGATCGCTATGCAAACTGGGAGCAGACAACGCACACACACGTACACACAGAACTCATCATGGGTAGAGAGGCGCTCGGTGGAGTGAATGTCATCGGAGAAATATTTGCAGACTTCTGCGTCTACAATGATTTGGACATTGTAGGCAGCGTGCAGAAGCACAAACATATTCACGCAACAATGTCGGCTTCACCAGACGGACACACCAAAACTCCAGTAGAATTCATCTCATTCTCCCGATAATAGAGACGCAACCTACTGGGAACAAGAATTAGAAGAGCAGCAGATGAAGTTTCAGATCACCGTCTAATTCAAGAGATCGCTGGTCAAACATACTCAAACTCTCGCTGTAGATATTCAGGTGACTGTTCATTTTGTCAGCAGCTTTACTCAAGAGAACGATATTGTCTGCATACTCCAAGTCAATCCTCGCTTAGTTTACTAGCTGGTAGTGAGCTCGGAGAAAGAGGGAAGGTTGTGTGTGGGGCTGGTGATCCTAGTCAAAAGAAAACCAAGCCAGTCGCTGCACAAACTCCAAAGCACAAAGCAAAGAATTCGGCAAAACATATTCTTCACTAGAATCCGGAGGAACAAATGTCACCACTTGGTGAAACCCTTCACGAAGCCGGTCAGCTGTTGCGTCTTCTCGCGATGTAAGCAAAAGTTAGCAAAGCGACATGGAATATCCACATCATGTTTCAGGCTGGAAAGGTTGCTCAGATTGCAGAAGAAGCGAGAAGATAGAGTAGAGAAGTGCTACAAATCTGTGAGATCAGGTGGAATGGAAATGGACTCTACACATTTTTAACCTGACAGTCAACAATCCACTCCGATCACCCGGACGACAACCACGAACACACTGAGGCAGTCAGTGGTTACCATGATGTCACCAAGAGCAACCAAAGCTCGTATGCAGTGAGAATCAATCTCCTCCGAGATCATGACAGCAAGACTCAACTCGAAAGGAAGGCAGTTGATAACTACGCAATCCGACACACCGACAAACAACGAAGACCCAGTGAAGAAGGCGAATTTCCACAAAATCTGCAAACAGTAATCGACAAGATCCCAGACAGACGGCGACAACAAAACTCTGATGGTTGATGTGATCGCTATGCAAACTGGGAGCAGACAACGAACACACACGTACACACAGAACTCATCATGGGTAGAGAGGCGCTCGGTGGAGTGAATGTCATCGGAGAAATATTTGCAGACTTCTGCGTCTACAATGATTTGGACATTGTAGGCAGCGTGCAGAAGCACAAACACATTCACGCAACAATGTCGGCTTCACCAGACGGACACACCAAAACTCCAGTAGAATTCATCTCATTCTCCCGATAATAGAGACGCAACCTACTGGGAACAAGAATTAGAAGAGCAGCAGATGAAGTTTCAGATCACCGTCTAATTCAAGAGATCGCTGGCCAAACATACTCAAACTCTCGCTGTAGATATTCAGGTGACTGTTCATTTTGTCAGCAGCTTTACTCAAGAGAACGATATTGTCTGCATACTCCAAGTCAATCCTCGCTTAGTTTACTAGCTGGTAGTGAGCTCGGAGAAAGAGGGAAGGTTGTGTGTGGGGCTGGTGATCCTAGTCAAAAGAAAACCAAGCCAGTCGCTGCACAAACTCCAAAGCACAAAGCAAAGAATTCGGCAAAACATATTCTTCACTAGAATCCGGAGGAACAAATGTCACCACTTGGTGAAACCCTTCACGAAGCCGGTCAGCTGTTGCGTCTTCTCTCGATGTAAGCAAAAGTTAGCAAAGCGACATGGAATATCCACATCATGTTTCAGGCTGGAAAGGTTGCTCAGATTGCAGAAGAAGCGAGAAGATAGAGTAGAGAAGTGCTACAAATCTGTGAGATCAGGTGGAATGGAAATGGACTCTACACATTTTTAACCTGACAGTCAACAATCCACTCCGATCACCCGGACGACAACCACGAACACACTGAGGCAGTCAGTGGTTATCATGATGTCACCAAGAGCAACCAAAGCTCGTATGCAGTGAGAATCAATCTCCTCCGAGATCATGACAGCAAGACTCAACTCGAAAGGAAGGCAGTTGATAACTACGCAATCCGACACACCGACAAACAACGAAGACCCAGTGAAGAAGGCGAATTTCCACAAAATCTGCAAACAGTAATCGACAAGATCCCAGACAGACGGCGACAACAAAACTCTGATGGGTGATGTGATCGCTATGCAAACTGGGAGCAGACAACGCACACACACGTACACACAGAACTCATCATGGGTAGAGAGGCGCTCGGTGGAGTGAATGTCATCGGAGAAATATTTGCAGACTTCTGCGTCTACAATGATTTGGACATTGTAGGCAGCGTGCAGAAGCACAAACATATTCACGCAACAATGTCGGCTTCACCAGACGGACACACCAAAACTCCAGTAGAATTCATCTCATTCTCCCGATAATAGAGACGCAACCTACTGGGAACAAGAATTAGAAGAGCAGCAGATGAAGTTTCAGATCACCGTCTAATTCAAGAGATCGCTGGTCAAACATACTCAAACTCTCGCTGTAGATATTCAGGTGACTGTTCATTTTGTCAGCAGCTTTACTCAAGAGAACGATATTGTCTGCATACTCCAAGTCAATCCTCGCTTAGTTTACTAGCTGGTAGTGAGCTCGGAGAAAGAGGGAAGGTTGTGTGTGGGGCTGGTGATCCTAGTCAAAAGAAAACCAAGCCAGTCGCTGCACAAACTCCAAAGCACAAAGCAAAGAATTCGGCAAAACATATTCTTCACTAGAATCCGGAGGAACAAATGTCACCACTTGGTGAAACCCTTCACGAAGCCGGTCAGCTGTTGCGTCTTCTCGCGATGTAAGCAAAAGTTAGCAAAGCGACATGGAATATCCACATCATGTTTCAGGCTGGAAAGGTTGCTAAGATTGCAGAAGAAGCGAGAAGATAGAGTAGAGAAGTGCTACAAATCTGTGAGATCAGGTGGAATGGAAATGGACTCTACACATTTTTAACCTGACAGTCAACAATCCACTCCGATCACCCGGACGACAACCACGAACACACTGAGGCAGTCAGTGGTTACCATGATGTCACCAAGAGCAACCAAAGCTCGTATGCAGTGAGAATCAATCTCCTCCGAGATCATGACAGCAAGACTCAACTCGAAAGGAAGGCAGTTGATAACTACGCAATCCGACACACCGACAAACAACGAAGACCCAGTGAAGAAGGCGAATTTCCACAAAATCTGAAAACAGTAATCGACAAGATCCCAGACAGACGGCGACAACAAAACTCTGATGGTTGATGTGATCGCTATGCAAACTGGGAGCAGACAACGAACACACACGTACACACAGAACTCATCATGGGTAGAGAGGCGCTCGGTGGAGTGAATGTCATCGGAGAAATATTTGCAGACTTCTGCGTCTACAATGATTTGGACATTGTAGGCAGCGTGCAGAAGCACAAACACATTCACGCAACAATGTCGGCTTCACCAGACGGACACACCAAAACTCCAGTAGAATTCATCTCATTCTCCCGATAATAGAGACGCAACCTACTGGGAACAAGAATTAGAAGAGCAGCAGATGAAGTTTCAGATCACCGTCTAATTCAAGAGATCGCTGGCCAAACATACTCAAACTCTCGCTGTAGATATTCAGGTGACTGTTCATTTTGTCAGCAGCTTTACTCAAGAGAACGATATTGTCTGCATACTCCAAGTCAATCCTCGCTTAGTTTACTAGCTGGTAGTGAGCTCGGAGAAAGAGGGAAGGTTGTGTGTGGGGCTGGTGATCCTAGTCAAAAGAAAACCAAGCCAGTCGCTGCACAAACTCCAAAGCACAAAGCAAAGAATTCGGCAAAACATATTCTTCACTAGAATCCGGAGGAACAAATGTCACCACTTGGTGAAACCCTTCACGAAGCCGGTCAGCTGTTGCGTCTTCTCGCGATGTAAGCAAAAGTTAGCAAAGCGACATGGAATATCCACATCATGTTTCAGGCTGGAAAGGTTGCTAAGATTGCAGAAGAAGCGAGAAGATAGAGTAGAGAAGTGCTACAAATCTGTGAGATCAGGTGGAATGGAAATGGACTCTACACATTTTTAACCTGACAGTCAACAATCCACTCCGATCACCCGGACGACAACCACGAACACACTGAGGCAGTCAGTGGTTATCATGATGTCAACAAGAGCAACCAAAGCTCGTATGCAGTGAGAATCAATCTCCTCCGAGATCATGACAGCAAGACTCAACTCGAAAGGAAGGCAGTTGATAACTACGCAATCCGACACACCGACAAACAACGAAGACCCAGTGAAGAAGGCGAATTTCCACAAAATCTGCAAACAGTAATCGACAAGATCCCAGACAGACGGCGACAACAAAACTCTGATGGTTGATGTGATCGCTATGCAAACTGGGAGCAGACAACGAACACACACGTACACACAGAACTCATCATGGGTAGAGAGGCGCTCGGTGGAGTGAATGTCATCGGAGAAATATTTGCAGACTTCTGCGTCTACAATGATTTGGACATTGTAGGCAGCGTGCAGAAGCACAAACATATTCACGCAACAATGTCGGCTTCACCAGACGGACACACCAAAACTCCAGTAGAATTCATCTCATTCTCCCGATAATAGAGACGCAACCTACTGGGAACAAGAATTAGAAGAGCAGCAGATGAAGTTTCAGATCACCGTCTAATTCAAGAGATCGCTGGCCAAACATACTCAAACTCTCGCTGTAGATATTCAGGTGACTCTTCATTTTGTCAGCAGCTTTACTCAAGAGAACGATATTGTCTGCATACTCCAAGTCAATCCTCGCTTAGTTTACTAGCTGGTAGTGAGCTCGGAGAAAGAGGGAAGGTTGTGTGTGGGGCTGGTGATCCTAGTCAAAAGAAAACCAAGCCAGTCGCTGCACAAACTCCAAAGCACAAAGCAAAGAATTCGGCAAAACATATTCTTCACTAGAATCCGGAGGAACAAATGTCACCACTTGGTGAAACCCTTCACGAAGCCGGTCAGCTGTTGCGTCTTCTCTCGATGTAAGCAAAAGTTAGCAAAGCGACATGGAATATCCACATCATGTTTCAGGCTGGAAAGGTTGCTCAGATTGCAGAAGAAGCGAGAAGATAGAGTAGAGAAGTGCTACAAATCTGTGAGATCAGGTGGAATGGAAATGGACTCTACACATTTTTAACCTGACAGTCAACAATCCACTCCGATCACCCGGACGACAACCACGAACACACTGAGGCAGTCAGTGGTTACCATGATGTCACCAAGAGCAACCAAAGCTCGTATGCAGTGAGAATCAATCTCCTCCGAGATCATGACAGCAAGACTCAACTCGAAAGGAAGGCAGTTGATAACTACGCAATCCGACACACCGACAAACAACGAAGACCCAGTGAAGAAGGCGAATTTCCACAAAATCTGCAAACAGTAATCGACAAGATCCCAGACAGACGGCGACAACAAAACTCTGATGGTTGATGTGATCGCTATGCAAACTGGGAGCAGACAACGCACACACACGTACACACAGAACTCATCATGGGTAGAGAGGCACTCGGTGGAGTGAATGTCATCGGAGAAATATTTGCAGACTTCTGCGTCTACAATGATTTGGACATTGTAGGCAGAGTGCAGAAGCACAAACACATTCACGCAACAATGTCGGCTTCACCAGACGGACACACCAAAACTCCGGTAGAATTCATCTCATTCTCCCGATAATAGAGACGCAACCTACTGGGAACAAGAATTAGAAGAGCAGCAGATGAAGTTTCAGATCACCGTCTAATTCAAGAGATCGCTGGCCAAACATACTCAAACTCTCGCTGTAGATATTCAGGTGACTGTTCATTTTGTCAGCAGCTTTACTCAAGAGAACGATATTGTCTGCATACTCCAAGTCAATCCTCGCTTAGTTTACTAGCTGGTAGTGAGCTCGGAGAAAGAGGGAAGGTTGTGTGTGGGGCTGGTGATCCTAGTCAAAAGAAAACCAAGCCAGTCGCTGCACAAACTCCAAAGCACAAAGCAAAGAATTCGGCAAAACATATTCTTCACTAGAATCCGGAGGAACAAATGTCACCACTTGGTGAAACCCTTCACGAAGCCGGTCAGCTGTTGCGTCTTCTCGCGATGTAAGCAAAAGTTAGCAAAGCGACATGGAATATCCACATCATGTTTCAGGCTGGAAAGGTTGCTCAGATTGCAGAAGAAGCGAGAAGATAGAGTAGAGAAGTGCTACAAATCTGTGAGATCAGGTGGAATGGAAATGGACTCTACACATTTTTAACCTGACAGTCAACAATCCACTCCGATCACCCGGACGACAACCACGAACACACTGAGGCAGTCAGTGGTTATCATGATGTCAACAAGAGCAACCAAAGCTCGTATGCAGTGAGAATCAATCTCCTCCGAGATCATGACAGCAAGACTCAACTCGAAAGGAAGGCAGTTGATAACTACGCAATCCGACACACCGACAAACAACGAAGACCCAGTGAAGAAGGCGAATTTCCACAAAATCTGAAAACAGTAATCGACAAGATCCCAGACAGACGGCGACAACAAAACTCTGATGGTTGATGTGATCGCTATGCAAACTGGGAGCAGACAACGCACACACACGTACACACAGAACTCATCATGGGTAGAGAGGCGCTCGGTGGAGTGAATGTCATCGGAGAAATATTTGCAGACTTCTGCGTCTACAATGATTTGGACATTGTAGGCAGCGTGCAGAAGCACAAACATATTCACGCAACAATGTCGGCTTCACCAGACGGACACACCAAAACTCCAGTAGAATTCATCTCATTCTCCCGATAATAGAGACGCAACCTACTGGGAACAAGAATTAGAAGAGCAGCAGATGAAGTTTCAGATCACCGTCTAATTCAAGAGATCGCTGGCCAAACATACTCAAACTCTCGCTGTAGATATTCAGGTGACTGTTCATTTTGTCAGCAGCTTTACTCAAGAGAACGATATTGTCTGCATACTCCAAGTCAATCCTCGCTTAGTTTACTAGCTGGTAGTGAGCTCGGAGAAAGAGGGAAGGTTGTGTGTGGGGCTGGTGATCCTAGTCAAAAGAAAACCAAGCCAGTCGCTGCACAAACTCCAAAGCACAAAGCAAAGAATTCGGCAAAACATATTCTTCACTAGAATCCGGAGGAACAAATGTCACCACTTGGTGAAACCCTTCACGAAGCCGGTCAGCTGTTGCGTCTTCTCTCGATGTAAGCAAAAGTTAGCAAAGCGACATGGAATATCCACATCATGTTTCAGGCTGGAAAGGTTGCTCAGATTGCAGAAGAAGCGAGAAGATAGAGTAGAGAAGTGCTACAAATCTGTGAGATCAGGTGGAATGGAAATGGACTCTACACATTTTTAACCTGACAGTCAACAATCCACTCCGATCACCCGGACGACAACCACGAACACACTGAGGCAGTCAGTGGTTACCATGATGTCACCAAGAGCAACCAAAGCTCGTATGCAGTGAGAATCAATCTCCTCCGAGATCATGACAGCAAGACTCAACTCGAAAGGAAGGCAGTTGATAACTACGCAATCCGACACACCGACAAACAACGAAGACCCAGTGAAGAAGGCGAATTTCCACAAAATCTGAAAACAGTAATCGACAAGATCCCAGACAGACGGCGACAACAAAACTCTGATGGTTGATGTGATCGCTATGCAAACTGGGAGCAGACAACGAACACACACGTACACACAGAACTCATCATGGGTAGAGAGGCGCTCGGTGGAGTGAATGTCATCGGAGAAATATTTGCAGACTTCTGCGTCTACAATGATTTGGACATTGTAGGCAGCGTGCAGAAGCACAAACACATTCACGCAACAATGTCGGCTTCACCAGACGGACACACCAAAACTCCAGTAGAATTCATCTCATTCTCCCGATAATAGAGACGCAACCTACTGGGAACAAGAATTAGAAGAGCAGCAGATGAAGTTTCAGATCACCGTCTAATTCAAGAGATCGCTGGCCAAACATACTCAAACTCTCGCTGTAGATATTCAGGTGACTGTTCATTTTGTCAGCAGCTTTACTCAAGAGAACGATATTGTCTGCATACTCCAAGTCAATCCTCGCTTAGTTTACTAGCTGGTAGTGAGCTCGGAGAAAGAGGGAAGGTTGTGTGTGGGGCTGGTGATCCTAGTCAAAAGAAAACCAAGCCAGTCGCTGCACAAACTCCAAAGCACAAAGCAAAGAATTCGGCAAAACATATTCTTCACTAGAATCCGGAGGAACAAATGTCACCACTTGGTGAAACCCTTCACGAAGCCGGTCAGCTGTTGCGTCTTCTCGCGATGTAAGCAAAAGTTAGCAAAGCGACATGGAATATCCACATCATGTTTCAGGCTGGAAAGGTTGCTAAGATTGCAGAAGAAGCGAGAAGATAGAGTAGAGAAGTGCTACAAATCTGTGAGATCAGGTGGAATGGAAATGGACTCTACACATTTTTAACCTGACAGTCAACAATCCACTCCGATCACCCGGACGACAACCACGAACACACTGAGGCAGTCAGTGGTTACCATGATGTCACCAAGAGCAACCAAAGCTCGTATGCAGTGAGAATCAATCTCCTCCGAGATCATGACAGCAAGACTCAACTCGAAAGGAAGGCAGTTGATAACTACGCAATCCGACACACCGACAAACAACGAAGACCCAGTGAAGAAGGCGAATTTCCACAAAATCTGCAAACAGTAATCGACAAGATCCCAGACAGACGGCGACAACAAAACTCTGATGGGTGATGTGATCGCTATGCAAACTGGGAGCAGACAACGCACACACACGTACACACAGAACTCATCATGGGTAGAGAGGCGCTCGGTGGAGTGAATGTCATCGGATAAATATTTGCAGACTTCTGCGTCTACAATGATTTGGACATTGCAGGCAGCGTGCAGAAGCACAAACATATTCACGCAACAATGTCGGCTTCACCAGACGGACACACCAAAACTCCAGTAGAATTCATCTCATTCTCCCGATAATAGAGACGCAACCTACTGGGAACAAGAATTAGAAGAGCAGCAGATGAAGTTTCAGATCACCGTCTAATTCAAGAGATCGCTGGCCAAACATACTCAAACTCTCGCTGTAGATATTCAGGTGACTGTTCATTTTGTCAGCAGCTTTACTCAAGAGAACGATATTGTCTGCATACTCCAAGTCAATCCTCGCTTAGTTTACTAGCTGGTAGTGAGCTCGGAGAAAGAGGGAAGGTTGTGTGTGGGGCTGGTGATCCTAGTCAAAAGAAAACCAAGCCAGTCGCTGCACAAACTCCAAAGCACAAAGCAAAGAATTCGGCAAAACATATTCTTCACTAGAATCCGGAGGAACAAATGTCACCACTTGGTGAAACCCTTCACGAAGCCGGTCAGCTGTTGCGTCTTCTCGCGATGTAAGCAAAAGTTAGCAAAGCGACATGGAATATCCACATCATGTTTCAGGCTGGAAAGGTTGCTCAGATTGCAGAAGAAGCGAGAAGATAGAGTAGAGAAGTGCTACAAATCTGTGAGATCAGGTGGAATGGAAATGGACTCTACACATTTTTAACCTGACAGTCAACAATCCACTCCGATCACCCGGACGACAACCACGAACACACTGAGGCAGTCAGTGGTTACCATGATGTCACCAAGAGCAACCAAAGCTCGTATGCAGTGAGAATCAATCTCCTCCGAGATCATGACAACAAGACTCAACTCGAAACGAAGGCAGTTGATAATTACGCAATCCGACACACCGACAAACAACGAAGACCCAGTGAAGAAGGCGAATTTCCACAAAATCTGCAAACAGTAATCGACAAGATCCCAGACAGACGGCGACAACAAAACTCTGATGGTTGATGTGATCGCTATGCAAACTGGGAGCAGACAACGAACACACACGTACACACAGAACTCATCATGGGTAGAGAGGCGCTCGGTGGAGTGAATGTCATCGGAGAAATATTTGCAGACTTCTGCGTCTACAATGATTTAGACATTGTAGGCAGCGTGCAGAAGCACAAACATATTCACGCAACAATGTCGGCTTCACCAGACGGACACACCAAAACTCCAGTAGAATTCATCTCATTCTCCCGATAATAGAGACGCAACCTACTGGGAACAAGAATTAGAAGAGCAGCAGATGAAGTTTCAGATCACCGTCTAATTCAAGAGATCGCTGGCCAAACATACTCAAACTCTCGCTGTAGATATTCAGGTGACTGTTCATTTTGTCAGCAGCTTTACTCAAGAGAACGATATTGTCTGCATACTCCAAGTCAATCCTCGCTTAGTTTACTAGCTGGTAGTGAGCTCGGAGAAAGAGGGAAGGTTGTGCGTGGGGCTGGTGATCCTAGTCAAAAGAAAACCGAGCCAGTCGCTGCACAAATTTCAAAGCACAAAGCAAAGAATTCGGCAAAACATATTCTTCACTAGAATCCGGAGGAACAAATGTCACCACTTGGTGAAACCCTTCGCGAAGCCGGTCAGCTGTTGCGTCTTCTCGCGATGTAAGCAAAAGTTAGCAAAGCGACATGGAATATCCACATCATGTTTCAGGCTGGAAAGGTTGCTCAGATTGCAGAAGAAGCGAGAAGATAGAGTAGAGAAGTGCTACAAATCTGTGAGATCAGGTGGAATGGAAATGGACTCTACACATTTTTAACTTGACAGTCAACAATCCACTCCGATCACCCGGACGACAACCACGAACACACTGAGGCAGTCAGTGGTTACCATGATGTCACCAAGAGCAACCAAAGCTCGTATGCAGTGAGAATCAATCTCCTCCGAGATCATGACAGCAAGACTCAACTCGAAAGGAAGGCAGTTGATAACTACGCAATCCGACACACCGACAAACAACGAAGACCCAGTGAAGAAGGCGAATTTCCACAAAATCTGAAAACAGTAATCGACAAGATCCCAGACAGACGGCGACAACAAAACTCTGATGGTTGATGTGATCGCTATGCAAACTGGGAGCAGACAACGAACACACACGTACACACAGAACTCATCATGGGTAGAGAGGCGCTCGGTGGAGTGAATGTCATCGGAGAAATATTTGCAGACTTCTGCGTCTACAATGATTTAGACATTGTAGGCAGCGTGCAGAAGCACAAACATATTCACGCAACAATGTCGGCTTCACCAGACGGACACACCAAAACTCCAGTAGAATTCATCTCATTCTCCCGATAATAGAGACGCAACCTACTGGGAACAAGAATTAGAAGAGCAGCAGATGAAGTTTCAGATCACCGTCTAATTCAAGAGATCGCTGGCCAAACATACTCAAACTCTCGCTGTAGATATTCAGGTGACTGTTCATTTTGTCAGCAGCTTTACTCAAGAGAACGATATTGTCTGCATACTCCAAGTCAATCCTCGCTTAGTTTACTAGCTGGTAGTGAGCTCGGAGAAAGAGGGAAGGTTGTGCGTGGGGCTGGTGATCCTAGTCAAAAGAAAACCGAGCCAGTCGCTGCACAAATTTCAAAGCACAAAGCAAAGAATTCGGCAAAACATATTCTTCACTAGAATCCGGAGGAACAAATGTCACCACTTGGTGAAACCCTTCGCGAAGCCGGTCAGCTGTTGCGTCTTCTCGCGATGTAAGCAAAAGTTAGCAAAGCGACATGGAATATCCACATCATGTTTCAGGCTGGAAAGGTTGCTCAGATTGCAGAAGAAGCGAGAAGATAGAGTAGAGAAGTGCTACAAATCTGTGAGATCAGGTGGAATGGAAATGGACTCTACACATTTTTAACTTGACAGTCAACAATCCACTCCGATCACCCGGACGACAACCACGAACACACTGAGGCAGTCAGTGGTTACCATGATGTCACCAAGAGCAACCAAAGCTCGTATGCAGTGAGAATCAATCTCCTCCGAGATCATGACAGCAAGACTCAACTCGAAAGGAAGGCAGTTGATAACTACGCAATCCGACACACCGACAAACAACGAAGACCCAGTGAAGAAGGCGAATTTCCACAAAATCTGCAAACAGTAATCGACAAGATCCCAGACAGACGGCGACAACAAAACTCTGATGGGTGATGTGATCGCTATGCAAACTGGGAGCAGACAACGAACACACACGTACACACAGAACTCATCATGGGTAGAGAGGCGCTCGGTGGAGTGAATGTCATCGGAGAAATATTTGCAGACTTCTGCGTCTACAATGATTTGGACATTGTAGGCAGCGTGCAGAAGCACAAACACATTCACGCAACAATGTCGGCTTCACCAGACGGACACACCAAAACTCCAGTAGAACTCATCTCATTCTCCCGATAATAGAGACGCAACCTACTGGGAACAAGAATTAGAAGAGCAGCAGATGAAGTTTCAGATCACCGTCTAATTCAAGAGATCGCTGGCCAAACATACTCAAACTCTCGCTGTAGATATTCAGGTGACTGTTCATTTTGTCAGCAGCTTTACTCAAGAGAACGATATTGTCTGCATACTCCAAGTCAATCCTCGCTTAGTTTACTAGCTGGTAGTGAGCTCGGAGAAAGAGGGAAGGTTGTGCGTGGGGCTGGTGATCCTAGTCAAAAGAAAACCAAGCCAGTCGCTGCACAAACTCCAAAGCACAAAGCAAAGAATTCGGCAAAACATATTCTTCACTAGAATCCGGAGGAACAAATGTCACCACTTGGTGAAACCCTTCGCGAAGCCGGTCAGCTGTTGCGTCTTCTCGCGATGTAAGCAAAAGTTAGCAAAGCGACATGGAATATCCACATCATGTTTCAGGTTGGAAAGGTTGCTCAGATTGCAGAAGAAGCGAGAAGATAGAGTAGAGAAGTGCTACAAATCTGTGAGATCAGGTGGAATGGAAATGGACTCTACACATTTTTAACTTGACAGTCAACAATCCACTCCGATCACCCGGACGACAACCACGAACACACTGAGGCAGTCAGTGGTTACCATGATGTCACCAAGAGCAACCAAAGCTCGTATGCAGTGAGAATCAATCTCCTCCGAGATCATGACAGCAAGACTCAACTCGAAAGGAAGGCAGTTGATAACTACGCAATCCGACACACCGACAAACAACGAAGACCCAGTGAAGAAGGCGAATTTCCACAAAATCTGCAAACAGTAATCGACAAGATCCCAGACAGACGGCGACAACAAAACTCTGATGGGTGATGTGATCGCTATGCAAACTGGGAGCAGACAACGAACACACACGTACACACAGAACTCATCATGGGTAGAGAGGCGCTCGGTGGAGTGAATGTCATCGGAGAAATATTTGCAGACTTCTGCGTCTACAATGATTTGGACATTGTAGGCAGCGTGCAGAAGCACAAACACATTCACGCAACAATGTCGGCTTCACCAGACGGACACACCAAAACTCCAGTAGAATTCATCTCATTCTCCCGATAATAGAGACGCAACCTACTGGGAACAAGAATTAGAAGAGCAGCAGATGAAGTTTCAGATCACCGTCTAATTCAAGAGATCGCTGGCCAAACATACTCAAACTCTCGCTGTAGATATTCAGGTGACTGTTCATTTTGTCAGCAGCTTTACTCAAGAGAACGATATTGTCTGCATACTCCAAGTCAATCCTCGCTTAGTTTACTAGCTGGTAGTAAGCTCGGAGAAAGGGGGGAAGGTGGGTGGGGCTGGTGATACTCTTCTAAAAAGAAGAACAACACACGCCGCTCAAAAAACTCCAAGCTCAAAGCAAAGAATTCGGCAAAACATATTCTTCACTAGAATCCGGAGGAACAAATGTCACCACTTGGTGAAACCCTTCGCGAAGCCGGTCAGCTGTTGCGTCTTCTCGCGATGTAAGCAAAAGTTAGCAAAGCGACATGGAATATCCACATCATGTTTCAGGTTGGAAAGGTTGCTCAGATTGCAGAAGAAGCGAGAAGATAGAGTAGAGAAGTGCTACAAATCTGTGAGATCAGGTGGAATGGAAATGGACTCTACACATTTTTAACTTGACAGTCAACAATCCACTCCGATCACCCGGACGACAACCACGAACACACTGAGGCAGTCAGTGGTTACCATGATGTCACCAAGAGCAACCAAAGCTCGTATGCAGTGAGAATCAATCTCCTCCGAGATCATGACAGCAAGACTCAACTCGAAAGGAAGGCAGTTGATAACTACGCAATCCGACACACCGACAAACAACGAAGACCCAGTGAAGAAGGCGAATTTCCACAAAATCTGCAAACAGTAATCGACAAGATCCCAGACAGACGGCGACAACAAAACTCTGATGGTTGATGTGATCGCTATGCAAACTGGGAGCAGACAACGAACACACATGTACACAGAGAACTCATCATGGGTAGAGAGGCGCTCGGTGGAGTGAATGTCATCGGAGAAATATTTGCAGACTTCTGCGTCTACAATGATTTGGACATTGTAGGCAGCGTGCAGAAGCACAAACACATTCACGCAACAATGTCGGCTTCACCAGACGGACACACCAAAACTCCAGTAGAATTCATCTCATTCTCCCGATAATAGAGACGCAACCTACTGGGAACAAGAATTAGAAGAGCAGCAGATGAAGTTTCAGATCACCGTCTAATTCAAGAGATCGCTGGCCAAACATACTCAAACTCTCGCTGTAGATATTCAGGTGACTGTTCATTTTGTCAGCAGCTTTACTCAAGAGAACGATATTGTCTGCATACTCCAAGTCAATCCTCGCTTAGTTTACTAGCTGGTAGTAAGCTCAGAGAAAGAGGGAAGGTTGTGCGTGGTGCTGGTGATCCTACTCAAAGGAAAACCAAGCCCTTGCTTGACAAAAACCAAAAGCTCAAAGCAAAGAATTCGGCAAAACATATTCTTCACTAGAATCCGGAGGAACAAATGTCACCACTTGGTGAAACCCTTCGCGAAGCCGGTCAGCTGTTGCGTCTTCTCTCGATGTAAGCAAAAGTTAGCAAAGCGACATGGAATATCCACATCATGTTTCAGGCTGGAAAGGTTGCTCAGATTGCAGAAGAAGCGAGAAGATAGAGTAGAGAAGTGCTACAAATCTGTGAGATCAGGTGGAATGGAAATGGACTCTACACATTTTTAACTTGACAGTCAACAATCCACTCCGATCACCCGGACGACAACCACGAACACACTGAGGCAGTCAGTGGTTACCATGATGTCACCAAGAGCAACCAAAGCTCGTATGCAGTGAGAATCAATCTCCTCCGAGATCATGACAGCAAGACTCAACTCGAAAGGAAGGCAGTTGATAACTACGCAATCCGACACACCGACAAACAACGAAGACCCAGTGAAGAAGGCGAATTTCCACAAAATCTGCAAACAGTAATCGACAAGATCCCAGACAGACGGCGACAACAAAACTCTGATGGGTGATGTGATCGCTATGCAAACTGGGAGCAGACAACGAACACACATGTACACACAGAACTCATCATGGGTAGAGAGGCACTCGGTGGAGTGAATGTCATCGGAGAAATATTTGCAGACTTCTGCGTCTACAATGATTTGGACATTGTAGGCAGCGTGCAGAAGCACAAACACATTCACGCAACAATGTCGGCTTCACCAGACGGACACACCAAAACTCCAGTAGAATTCATCTCATTCTCCCGATAATAGAGACGCAACCTACTGGGAACAAGAATTAGAAGAGCAGCAGATGAAGTTTCAGATCACCGTCTAATTCAAGAGATCGCTGGCCAAACATACTCAAACTCTCGCTGTAGATATTCAGGTGACTGTTCATTTTGTCAGCAGCTTTACTCAAGAGAACGATATTGTCTGCATACTCCAAGTCAATCCTCGCTTAGTTTACTAGCTGGTAGTAAGCTCGGAGAAAGAGGGAAGGTTGTGCGTGGTGCTGGTGATCCTACTCAAAGGAAAACCAAGCCAGTCGCTGCACAAACTCCAAAGCTCAAAGCAAAGAATTCGGCAAAACATATTCTTCACTAGAATCCGGAGGAACAAATGTCACCACTTGGTGAAACCCTTCACGAAGCCGGTCAGCTGTTGCGTCTTCTCGCGATGTAAGCAAAAGTTAGCAAAGCGACATGGAATATCCACATCATGTTTCAGGCTGGAAAGGTTGCTCAGATTGCAGAAGAAGCGAGAAGATAGAGTAGAGAAGTGCTACAAATCTGTGAGATCAGGTGGAATGGAAATGGACACTACACATTTTTAACTTGACAGTCAACAATCCACTCCGATCACCCGGACGACAACCACGAACACACTGAGGCAGTCAGTGGTTACCATGATGTCACCAAGAGCAACCAAAGCTCGTATGCAGTGAGAATCAATCTCCTCCGAGATCATGACAGCAAGACTCAACTCGAAAGGAAGGCAGTTGATAACTACGCAATCCGACACACCGACAAACAACGAAGACCCAGTGAAGAAGGCGAATTTCCACAAAATCTGCAAACAGTAATCGACAAGATCCCAGACAGACGGCGACAACAAAACTCTGATGGGTGATGTGATCGCTATGCAAACTGGGAGCAGACAACGAAGACACATGTACACACAGAACTCATCATGGGTAGAGAGGCGCTCGGTGGAGTGAATGTCATCGGAGAAATATTTGCAGACTTCTGCGTCTACAATGATTTGGACATTGTAGGCAGCGTGCAGAAGCACAAACACATTCACGCAACAATGTCGGCTTCACCAGACGGACACACCAAAACTCCAGTAGAATTCATCTCATTCTCCCGATAATAGAGACGCAACCTACTGGGAACAAGAATTAGAAGAGCAGCAGATGAAGTTTCAGATCACCGTCTAATTCAAGAGATCGCTGGCCAAACATACTCAAACTCTCGCTGTAGATATTCAGGTGACTGTTCATTTTGTCAGCAGCTTTACTCAAGAGAACGATATTGTCTGCATACTCCAAGTCAATCCTCGCTTAGTTTTACTAGCTGGTAGTAAGCTTCGGGAGAAAAGAGGGAAGGTTGTGCGTGGTGCTGGTGATCCTACTCAAAGGAAAACCAAGCCAGTCGCTGCACAAACAAGCTCAAAGCAAAGAATTCGGCAAAACATATTCTTCACTAGAATCCGGAGGAACAAATGTCACCACTTGGTGAAACCCTTCGCGAAGCCGGTCAGCTGTTGCGTCTTCTCGCGATGTAAGCAAAAGTTAGCAAAGCGACATGGAATATCCACATCATGTTTCAGGCTGGAAAGGTTGCTCAGATTGCAGAAGAAGCGAGAAGATAGAGTAGAGAAGTGCTACAAATCTGTGAGATCAGGTGGAATGGAAATGGACTCTACACATTTTTAACCTGACAGTCAACAATCCACTCCGATCACCCGGACGACAACCACGAACACACTGAGGCAGTCAGTGGTTACCATGATGTCACCAAGAGCAACCAAAGCTCGTATGCAGTGAGAATCAATCTCCTCCGAGATCATGACAGCAAGACTCAACTCGAAAGGAAGGCAGTTGATAACTACGCAATCCGACACACCGACAAACAACGAAGACCCAGTGAAGAAGGCGAATTTCCACAAAATCTGCAAACAGTAATCGACAAGATCCCAGACAGACGGCGACAACAAAACTCTGATGGTTGATGTGATCGCTATGCAAACTGGGAGCAGACAACGAACACACATGTACACACAGAACTCATCATGGGTAGAGAGGCGCTCGGTGGAGTGAATGTCATCGGAGAAATATTTGCAGACTTCTGCGTCTACAATGATTTGGACATTGTAGGCAGCGTGCAGAAGCACAAACACATTCACGCAACAATGTCGGCTTCACCAGACGGACACACCAAAACTCCAGTAGAATTCATCTCATTCTCCCGATAATAGAGACGCAACCTACTGGGAACAAGAATTAGAAGAGCAGCAGATGAAGTTTCAGATCACCGTCTAATTCAAGAGATCGCTGGCCAAACATACTCAAACTCTCGCTGTAGATATTCAGGTGACTGTTCATTTTGTCAGCAGCTTTACTCAAGAGAACGATATTGTCTGCATACTCCAAGTCAATCCTCGCTTAGTTTACTAGCTGGTAGTAAGCTCGGAGAAAGAGGGAAGGTTGTGCGTGGTGCTGGTGATCCTACTCAAAGGAAACCAAGCCATCGCTGCACAAACTCCAAGCTCAAAGCAAAGAATTCGGCAAAACATATTCTTCACTAGAATCCGGAGGAACAAATGTCACCACTTGGTGAAACCCTTCGCGAAGCCGGTCAGCTGTTGCGTCTTCTCTCGATGTAAGCAAAAGTTAGCAAAGCGACATGGAATATCCACATCATGTTTCAGGCTGGAAAGGTTGCTCAGATTGCAGAAGAAGCGAGAAGATAGAGTAGAGAAGTGCTACAAATCTGTGAGATCAGGTGGAATGGAAATGGACTCTACACATTTTTAACTTGACAGTCAACAATCCACTCCGATCACCCGGACGACAACCACGAACACACTGAGGCAGTCAGTGGTTACCATGATGTCACCAAGAGCAACCAAAGCTCGTATGCAGTGAGAATCAATCTCCTCCGAGATCATGACAGCAAGACTCAACTCGAAAGGAAGGCAGTTGATAACTACGCAATCCGACACACCGACAAACAACGAAGACCCAGTGAAGAAGGCGAATTTCCACAAAATCTGCAAACAGTAATCGACAAGATCCCAGACAGACGGCGACAACAAAACTCTGATGGTTGATGTGATCGCTATGCAAACTGGGAGCAGACAACGAACACACATGTACACACAGAACTCATCATGGGTAGAGAGGCGCTCGGTGGAGTGAATGTCATCGGAGAAATATTTGCAGACTTCTGCGTCTACAATGATTTGGACATTGTAGGCAGCGTGCAGAAGCACAAACACATTCACGCAACAATGTCGGCTTCACCAGACGGACACACCAAAACTCCAGTAGAATTCATCTCATTCTCCCGATAATAGAGACGCAACCTACTGGGAACAAGAATTAGAAGAGCAGCAGATGAAGTTTCAGATCACCGTCTAATTCAAGAGATCGCTGGCCAAACATACTCAAACTCTCGCTGTAGATATTCAGGTGACTGTTCATTTTGTCAGCAGCTTTACTCAAGAGAACGATATTGTCTGCATACTCCAAGCTCAAAGCAAAGAATTCGGCAAAACATATTCTTCACTAGAATCCGGAGGAACAAATGTCACCACTTGGTGAAACCCTTCGCGAAGCCGGTCAGCTGTTGCGTCTTCTCGCGATGTAAGCAAAAGTTAGCAAAGCGACATGGAATATCCACATCATGTTTCAGGCTGGAAAGGTTGCTCAGATTGCAGAAGAAGCGAGAAGATAGAGTAGAGAAGTGCTACAAATCTGTGAGATCAGGTGGAATGGAAATGGACTCTACACATTTTTAACCTGACAGTCAACAATCCACTCCGATCACCCGGACGACAACCACGAACACACTGAGGCAGTCAGTGGTTACCATGATGTCACCAAGAGCAACCAAAGCTCGTATGCAGTGAGAATCAATCTCCTCCGAGATCATGACAGCAAGACTCAACTCGAAAGGAAGGCAGTTGATAACTACGCAATCCGACACACCGACAAACAACGAAGACCCAGTGAAGAAGGCGAATTTCCACAAAATCTGCAAACAGTAATCGACAAGATCCCAGACAGACGGCGACAACAAAACTCTGATGGTTGATGTGATCGCTATGCAAACTGGGAGCAGACAACGAACACACATGTACACACAGAACTCATCATGGGTAGAGAGGCGCTCGGTGGAGTGAATGTCATCGGAGAAATATTTGCAGACTTCTGCGTCTACAATGATTTGGACATTGTAGGCAGCGTGCAGAAGCACAAACATATTCACGCAACAATGTCGGCTTCACCAGACGGACACACCAAAACTCCAGTAGAATTCATCTCATTCTCCCGATAATAGAGACGCAACCTACTGGGAACAAGAATTAGAAGAGCAGCAGATGAAGTTTCAGATCACCGTCTAATTCAAGAGATCGCTGGCCAAACATACTCAAACTCTCGCTGTAGATATTCAGGTGACTGTTCATTTTGTCAGCAGCTTTACTCAAGAGAACGATATTGTCTGCATACTCCAAGCTCAAAGCAAAGAATTCGGCAAAACATATTCTTCACTAGAATCCGGAGGAACAAATGTCACCACTTGGTGAAACCCTTCGCGAAGCCGGTCAGCTGTTGCGTCTTCTCTCGATGTAAGCAAAAGTTAGCAAAGCGACATGGAATATCCACATCATGTTTCAGGCTGGAAAGGTTGCTCAGATTGCAGAAGAAGCGAGAAGATAGAGTAGAGAAGTGCTACAAATCTGTGAGATCAGGTGGAATGGAAATGGACTCTACACATTTTTAACTTGACAGTCAACAATCCACTCAGATCACCCAGACGACAACCACGAACACACTGAGGCAGTCAGTGGTTATCATGATGTCACCAAGAGCAACCAAAGCTCGTATGCAGTGAGAATCAATCTCCTCCGAGATCATGACAACAAGACTCAACTCGAAACGAAGGCAGTTGATAACTACGCAATCCGACACACCGACAAACAACGAAGACCCAGTGAAGAAGGCGAATTTCCACAAAATCTGCAAACAGTAATCGACAAGATCCCAGACAGATGGCGACAACAAAACTCTGATCGGTGATGTGATCGCTATGCAAACTGGGAGCAGACAACGAACACACATGTACACACAGAACTCATCATGGGTAGAGAGGCGCTCGGTGGAGTGAATGTCATCGGAGAAATATTTGCAGACTTCTGCGTCTACAATGATTTGGACATTGTAGGCAGCGTGCAGAAGCACAAACATATTCACGCAACAATGTCGGCTTCACCAGACGGACACACCAAAACTCCAGTAGAATTCATCTCATTCTCCCGATAATAGAGACGCAACCTACTGGGAACAAGAATTAGAAGAGCAGCAGATGAAGTTTCAGATCACCGTCTAATTCAAGAGATCGCTGGCCAAACATACTCAAACTCTCGCTGTAGATATTCAGGTGACTCTTCATTTTGTCAGCAGCTTTACTCAAGAGAACGATATTGTCTGCATACTCCAAGCTCAAAGCAAAGAATTCGGCAAAACATATTCTTCACTAGAATCCGGAGGAACAAATGTCACCACTTGGTGAAACCCTTCACGAAGCCGGTCAGCTGTTGCGTCTTCTCGCGATGTAAGCAAAAGTTAGCAAAGCGACATGGAATATCCACATCATGTTTCAGGCTGGAAAGGTTGCTCAGATTGCAGAAGAAGCGAGAAGATAGAGTAGAGAAGTGCTACAAATCTGTGAGATCAGGTGGAATGGAAATGGACTCTACACATTTTTAACTTGACAGTCAACAATCCACTCCGATCACCCGGACGACAACCACGAACACACTGAGGCAGTCAGTGGTTACCATGATGTCACCAAGAGCAACCAAAGCTCGTATGCAGTGAGAATCAATCTCCTCCGAGATCATGACAGCAAGACTCAACTCGAAAGGAAGGCAGTTGATAACTACGCAATCCGACACACCGACAAACAACGAAGACCCAGTGAAGAAGGCGAATTTCCACAAAATCTGCAAACAGTAATCGACAAGATCCCAGACAGACGGCGACAACAAAACTCTGATGGTTGATGTGATCGCTATGCAAACTGGGAGCAGACAACGAACACACATGTACACACAGAACTCATCATGGGTAGAGAGGCGCTCGGTGGAGTGAATGTCATCGGAGAAATATTTGCAGACTTCTGCGTCTACAATGATTTGGACATTGTAGGCAGCGTGCAGAAGCACAAACACATTCACGCAACAATGTCGGCTTCACCAGACGGACACACCAAAACTCCAGTAGAATTCATCTCATTCTCCCGATAATAGAGACGCAACCTACTGGGAACAAGAATTAGAAGAGCAGCAGATGAAGTTTCAGATCACCGTCTAATTCAAGAGATCGCTGGCCAAACATACTCAAACTCTCGCTGTAGATATTCAGGTGACTCTTCATTTTGTCAGCAGCTTTACTCAAGAGAACGATATTGTCTGCATACTCCAAGCTCAAAGCAAAGAATTCGGCAAAACATATTCTTCACTAGAATCCGGAGGAACAAATGTCACCACTTGGTGAAACCCTTCGCGAAGCCGGTCAGCTGTTGCGTCTTCTCGCGATGTAAGCAAAAGTTAGCAAAGCGACATGGAATATCCACATCATGTTTCAGGCTGGAAAGGTTGCTCAGATTGCAGAAGAAGCGAGAAGATAGAGTAGAGAAGTGCTACAAATCTGTGAGATCAGGTGGAATGGAAATGGACTCTACACATTTTTAACTTGACAGTCAACAATCCACTCCGATCACCCGGACGACAACCACGAACACACTGAGGCAGTCAGTGGTTACCATGATGTCACCAAGAGCAACCAAAGCTCGTATGCAGTGAGAATCAATCTCCTCCGAGATCATGACAGCAAGACTCAACTCGAAAGGAAGGCAGTTGATAACTACGCAATCCGACACACCGACAAACAACGAAGACCCAGTGAAGAAGGCGAATTTCCACAAAATCTGCAAACAGTAATCGACAAGATCCCAGACAGACGGCGACAACAAAACTCTGATGGTTGATGTGATCGCTATGCAAACTGGGAGCAGACAACGAACACACATGTACACACAGAACTCATCATGGGTAGAGAGGCGCTCGGTGGAGTGAATGTCATCGGAGAAATATTTGCAGACTTCTGCGTCTACAATGATTTGGACATTGTAGGCAGCGTGCAGAAGCACAAACACATTCACGCAACAATGTCGGCTTCACCAGACGGACACACCAAAACTCCAGTAGAATTCATCTCATTCTCCCGATAATAGAGACGCAACCTACTGGGAACAAGAATTAGAAGAGCAGCAGATGAAGTTTCAGATCACCGTCTAATTCAAGAGATCGCTGGCCAAACATACTCAAACTCTCGCTGTAGATATTCAGGTGACTCTTCATTTTGTCAGCAGCTTTACTCAAGAGAACGATATTGTCTGCATACTCCAAGCTCAAAGCAAAGAATTCGGCAAAACATATTCTTCACTAGAATCCGGAGGAACAAATGTCACCACTTGGTGAAACCCTTCGCGAAGCCGGTCAGCTGTTGCGTCTTCTCGCGATGTAAGCAAAAGTTAGCAAAGCGACATGGAATATCCACATCATGTTTCAGGCTGGAAAGGTTGCTCAGATTGCAGAAGAAGCGAGAAGATAGAGTAGAGAAGTGCTACAAATCTGTGAGATCAGGTGGAATGGAAATGGACTCTACACATTTTTAACTTGACAGTCAACAATCCACTCCGATCACCCGGACGACAACCACGAACACACTGAGGCAGTCAGTGGTTACCATGATGTCACCAAGAGCAACCAAAGCTCGTATGCAGTGAGAATCAATCTCCTCCGAGATCATGACAGCAAGACTCAACTCGAAAGGAAGGCAGTTGATAACTACGCAATCCGACACACCGACAAACAACGAAGACCCAGTGAAGAAGGCGAATTTCCACAAAATCTGCAAACAGTAATCGACAAGATCCCAGACAGACGGCGACAACAAAACTCTGATGGTTGATGTGATCGCTATGCAAACTGGGAGCAGACAACGAACACACATGTACACATAGAACTCATCATGGGTAGAGAGGCGCTCGGTGGAGTGAATGTCATCGGAGAAATATTTGCAGACTTCTGCGTCTACAATGATTTGGACATTGTAGGCAGCGTGCAGAAGCACAAACACATTCACGCAACAATGTCGGCTTCACCAGACGGACACACCAAAACTCCAGTAGAATTCATCTCATTCTCCCGATAATAGAGACGCAACCTACTGGGAACAAGAATTAGAAGAGCAGCAGATGAAGTTTCAGATCACCGTCTAATTCAAGAGATCGCTGGCCAAACATACTCAAACTCTCGCTGTAGATATTCAGGTGACTGTTCATTTTGTCAGCAGCTTTACTCAAGAGAACGATATTGTCTGCATACTCCAAGCTCAAAGCAAAGAATTCGGCAAAACATATTCTTCACTAGAATCCGGAGGAACAAATGTCACCACTTGGTGAAACCCTTCACGAAGCCGGTCAGCTGTTGCGTCTTCTCGCGATGTAAGCAAAAGTTAGCAAAGCGACATGGAATATCCACATCATGTTTCAGGCTGGAAAGGTTGCTCAGATTGCAGAAGAAGCGAGAAGATAGAGTAGAGAAGTGCTACAAATCTGTGAGATCAGGTGGAATGGAAATGGACTCTACACATTTTTAACTTGACAGTCAACAATCCACTCCGATCACCCGGACGACAACCACGAACACACTGAGGCAGTCAGTGGTTACCATGATGTCACCAAGAGCAACCAAAGCTCGTATGCAGTGAGAATCAATCTCCTCCGAGATCATGACAGCAAGACTCAACTCGAAAGTAAGCCAGTTGATGATCACGAAATCCCACATAACTAGGCTCTAACGCTTAGGTTTTTCTGGGGAATTTTTTTTTCCGCGATTTTTTTTTTCGCTGATATGGCATCAGGATGGTTTACTCTTTCTTCGTGATGGTTAATTGATTTTGCCTTTGAGTTATTTTTGGGTTTGTTTTTTTTATATTTTGAGCGTGATTGTGCCTTTGAGTTATTTTTTTTCTCTTCAATCACGTCCTGTTTTGATTTATTTACTCGCTGAATTGACGTCACTGTATATAGGATTTCTTGCGCTAGTATAATTATATTTGTTTTCTTATGGTCTTTCGACATGATTATTGCAATATGGTGCACCGTAGTTTGGCTTATTTCTTTCGAATTTTTCTTGAATCCGACTAAGTCTTCGCAGGGCTACGCAATTTAATATCTTAAATTATGCTAATCAAGGGGATTCCCTGGTGATTGGTTGCCTTTCTGATAATTCAGTATGCCATACTTTCAGGCTCGGATGCTTTTACTGGTTCTATATCAGCAACAGCTTTCATAATCTTGGCCCATGTCTTTCTTTTCGGATCCTGAGTAACTGATAACTGAAGTGAAACGCTATAATACTCACAATCGAAAGCTCACAGAGCTGCATTACTTTTTAGTGTTGATAATACAGATAATTTTAGAGAACTGCACTTATTATTGATTTATTACTACTTTTATTGGTTATATAATCATTAAAAATTCCCTGATCAGTTCAAAATTCTGTGTATCATTTACATTCTGTCGCTGTTCATTTTTCGTATAACTGGACATATTAACAGACAGAAAAGTTGTATTTCGAAGTTTGTGAATTTAGCCAACGAAATGAGATCTCAAATTCATGATTTCTGAGTCGACGATATAGCTAATTATCTAACTGATTCAATGAACCACGAGAAATAAAGACAACAGTTTTAACCTACCAACTTAATGAGGATAACGTAGACTTAAAACGTACTAACGGAATGGCGATTTTAAGCCTCATGTCTCCAGCTTACACCTACTTCTTACGAGTCGTATCACCACATAATATTTAAAATTGGATCGTTCATCCGAAAAATAATGATGGTAATGAATAGACGCACTATAATTAATAATAACAAGATTTAAAAATGCAAGTTGTATTCACATTGGATTTTGTCAGCAGCTAATGAGACAACAAATGCGTTCGTTGTCTCACGTTTTAATCATGGTAATATGGTGGGTAATATTGAGGTTAGCTGCAGTGTTGGGTAAGGAGGGAAAGTAAGTCGGTGATGTTTTAGGTTGCATCGATTGAGATGGCGATGATGAGCCATCACTCTCCTCAATGAGTAATGTCAACGTATATGAAATTATGTTTGAAAAGAGTTGGGGCTGGTCAAACTAAAACATGAAGTCATTGACTGTTGATTTCAGCCATATAGAGAGATGTAGACTACCTGGTTGGAGTCCTTGAGACGATGGGACCAGACACTGGGGACTAAAATGTTGTTCCCAATGACGCATATACATTCACTTCTTATGAACTTCGAGACACATCGAATCCTCACTATTCTCCATTAAATTGTTCTTTCTCCTGCACATTTCTGTTTATTGTTGTTTCCTTGCGTTGTATCCCTTCTATATTTGTGTGCTCATGAAGTGTAGCTGCTGCACTTTTGTGCAAAGTTCTATGTTGAAAACTCAGTGAGTCATACATATGAAGTAATCGAAACGAATAGAGCTATGAAATACACTCGATTTTGCGCTATCTTTCTAAGGAACAAAATTCGTTCTAAATACGGATATTTTGACATCTGAGATTGAAATATTTATATCTCGATATGAATTGAAAACAAGCAACAAATGTTAGCTAAGCAGGATTGAACGAATTCATATCTTTATATAGAGTCCTCAGCTGAAAGTCCTACCGAAATTAAGTGAATTCATTGAATCCTGCTTCATTAACATTTATTTGTTTTAAATTTGAGTTTGTGTCGAATATCACTAGCCTATTAGGATTGATTGTTCCCCTGAACTCTACTATTGCATAGCTGACAGTAAATCAAAGACGAAATGAAAAGAAGATAGCCAGTTGTAGCATCCTGAGGTTCTCAGCCGGACACTTTACAATTCCCTAGGGAAAAAATAACCTAACCGATATTAATAAATACACGAAAATCAAGAAGTCTCAACGCAGCCGGTTACTTAGATAAACACTCATAATAAATCGAAATTCTAACCTACAGTACTTTATGCTCCTCTTTTTCCTCTTACATCCGGACTTGTCTTCACGGTAATGTGTAATTAATTCGATTTACACCATTTATCTTCGAGAATACCCTAATATTTCAACTTTGACAAACTTTTATGTACCTACAAACGAATTTAAAACGCAAACTAATATCGCTAGTTTCTTGAACTCAGTACACCTCAGTAATGATGAATTAGAAATGTAAACCCTGTGCGACTAAAACGCATCGGTATTTGAAGGAAGTTTTATTAATTACAAGGTTGGTTACAAAATTAATTATTCATCACATGAACAAGATATCACAATGAAAATAAGACAAATTCTCACTTGATATGTCGTTGAGTTAATATACGTCCAAATGAACTGTTGCTAACTCGACATAATTTACTCAACAATGATCCTACTGCAGGTGAACATGGTTTAGGTACATCTTCAGTTCTCGATAGACTCTCGCTTGACTCTGCACATATATCTTCATAGCTGAAATCCGAATCGTAGTCAGCATTATCAATATCATGAAAAGCATAGCTTTGGACAAAGGGTTTAGAGGAAGAATTTTCTCCAGAGGATTGGGGAGGTAACAGTTCTTCTATGTAGCTACCTAGTTCAGATTCAGGCCACATAGGGGACCTTTCAAATAATGCAGAAAGACGTGCTTCAACGCTTTCATCAGGTAAGTCTTCAGAGCGCAACAAAGAAATACACCGAAACCGAGAACTAATATCATTATTCTCACTTTTGACGCTAGAACTATTTGAAGGTATGGGAGTTATTTCGCAATATGCGCGTCCAGCACAAGTTAAATGACGTCGAAGCTTTGGTTTTAACCCATTAGGAACCGATGCTTTCCATAGATTTAGAAAATCATTCAAATCAAAGCTATTTATAACCGCCAGTAGATGCTCACCAACAGCTTGACAAATTTGTGAATTCCGTGGAAAGACGTATGTATCTTTTGAATCCGGTGGTTTTCGATTTTCTAAATGGGCACAAATTAACGCCATTATTTGCTTGGTAACATTTGGATGATGCTGATTTTTTAACCCCTCGATCGAAGCATTGACAGGAAAACCATGAGCACGCCAGTCCCAAGCGTTTTCATCAGCAAGAGCGAACAGATCTCTGATTACCTATTTTCAAGAAAACAGATAAGAAATATGTTTAGGAATTAGCACTTACTGAAAGTAAAAAGGTTTGAGGCTGAAGTATTATATCAAAAAACAGAGTTATTTGGAAATTTATTAACGTCTCTGGTGCTAATATAAACAGGTTCTAGTTTTCCAACATTGCATATTTATCTTACCAATAAATATCAGGATCCATGATGTTTATGCTCAGATATTCCTAAGAATTCGCTACATTAAATCATAGCCGAATACGGTTTTTCATGATAATCACACCACATAGTATACTCAGAACACTGAATACTGCCAAATGAATGACTACTAGGAATATGGGCTTATGACAATCTAAATCTTTGTAAAGAATGTCTCTTCAATTCACACCATGTGGGTATTTTCCACACTTTTTGTCAATCTAATAACAAAATTCGATGTTCACACCATCCACATCGTTACATAGGAAAACTGTCCCCCATATACAGTCTAATAAATTTCAATATCAAAACTGCCTGTGTTCACACAATATATTTAGACACCCCACCTCTGAGTCAGTACTGATGGAGTTACTAAGTCTGGTGCGAGACGTCAACTAAGTATCAGTGCTGACAAAATATTTTCGGTTAGGCATTTGCTTTCTGCAGATTTCCAACGCCAATGTAGCTACTTGATTATTCGACCCTAACCAATTGAGGGAAAAGCGAGTGGTGACCCTAGATATATTGGTTGTGTCTGTACTTTTCGCCAGATAGAGGCAAATGGGCAGCTATTCACAGTCAAACACTCGAAATTTTGACCAGTTCTAATAGCTAGGTTTTACATCAAAATCATCACCATTGGGCACATTGATTTCGTTTCTCACCATTAACTCAGTTTAAGCAGGCAGACAGAAACAAAACAAAGTCAAAACACTGGTCAACAGCTTTGTAAACACAGCAATTCAAATTCTGGCATATATTAAAAAGGTTAGACATTCTTTGTGTTTTCTACCGTACGGAACTTTATCGAGGCGATTACACAACAGTTGTTTTCCCCTAATTTTCAATACTTGCCTTATTTTGCAACGTTAAAGAAGTTGCAACGACTACGATTCATAAGCTTTTATCGTCAATGTGGAATTCAAATTGATCTAAGGACTTCTAGTTAATGATGGACAAATTTAAAATCTCTCATCTGTCGATATTCGAGTAAACAGGTAGTTTCATACGGTGATTAACAGTACATTACGTTTAAATTCTTTCCCAGTTTATTTTCACCTCCATTTTCTTAAATAATAAATCCTTAAAAATAATTGTATCCTGATACGGTAAACAATTACCATTTATACTTTATTGATTTAGGCGACTGTATCTCACGAAAAATGAACCAATTACTGTCTGGGTGCAACCACAAGAAAGCTCAGGAGAAACAATCCGACCTGATTTTTTAAAATAGGATACCTGTGTCAAGTATTCAGGATCCAAAATTCGAATATATCCCTCGACTTCACATATGCGTAATCTTCGGAACGCCAGCATAAGCTCAAATTTGCTACATGGTAGACGAGCTTGAACAGCTTCAAGATCTAAGTAAGCGGGGCGTGAAATCGTATCTTCAGATTCACATTCATCCTCAACAGGACCGTAATATAGAGATGACGCTAACATAAGTCTTAACTGCCTGAAGGAGGGAGCTGCACACTGATGAAGTTCAAAATAATTATTTTTCATAGCTTGAATCGTTGTGACAATTACTGAATTTTCCTTCGGATAGTCAGTTGAAGGTAGCCACCAATTAGAAGCTAGAAGAAGAGTATTTGAGGTTTCCGCTTCTATAACAGAGAAAGTTTTGTCATTTGTGCAAGCGAACACACGACCCATATTATTAGGCTTGTACTCATCTTTCAAAGTGATAACTTTATTTCCCCCTTCCTTAATTATTTCATCAGCTAAAGAATTCGGTACTTCAATCAACTTGTACTCTTCAGATGATAATGCAGAGTCGAATTTTACCGACTGAAATATGTTGCATGTAAATGAGCTATCCAATTTAGCACACTCAAGCAATTCTTTCATCGATTCATAAGTCCTTGTAGTTGACATATTTACAGCGAATCTGAAATGAAAGAACCGAATATACACCATTACAATGGTTGTTCTGATAAATTAAAATTGTAATCCAACTTTTGAGTTGAAAGTTATACATTAACAGTGTTACTAAAGACAATAAAATTAAACTGTTAGAATTAGTAATCCAACTGCCACGTCGGGTTGACTTGTCAAACCTTTTATTTCGACTTCTGAGCAAAAAACTGACCAAGCTCCCTGTTGTAAATTTGACAGAAGCTAAAGCTGCTGTACCGATAAGTAAACCCTTCTTTGTATAGCAAGCTTTTTGAAGATGTTAAATTAGATCAAAACTATGATGTCACAGAACAAACATTCACGCAATTGTATATTTGTTGGTGAGCTTTTCTATTGTAATTCTGACACTAATATTTAGCGATGCCATGGGTACGTCCGTCTCAGCTGGACAGCACCAACTGCAAGTTGTTCGACTAGATCTCAGACAACGATCAGCATACACCTCCATCCCATTCAGTGATGCAATTAGAGACCAGGAATATCCACAAGTAACAACAAACGAGCTAACTGAGAAATAGGTTTTACGTAAAAGAATGTAACCTTTCACAAAGAGATAAAAGGTTCGAAAATAACCTATGTAACAGGAAACTAGTGTCGCATGATGACGCACCTCAGCAGCAATTCCTAGATTACAATCACAGAAATAGACACTGATAATGGTTTAATAAAATGAGCGCATAACGTATTGGTTTTAAATATGGAGAGACATAGTATAAAACAACAGTGATCTGCTACTGATCGACTCGAAATATTTGCCGCAGTTTCAGGAATCAGGTAGGGTTGGACTGGTTTAATTCGCAAATGGTTTCTTGTAATGTTAACACGACAAACAGATTTATAGGCCAAAATAAGAAAACCAAACAAGGCACAGGTATGTATGTAACGATCAGAACCTGTAGCATGCTTATCAGCGCAGTTCCATAAGCAAAGTAACACGAGGCTCTGTACTCATCCTCATTTCATAACACACAAGCGAGTGATATTTATCGTGAACAATTATTACCTTATGTCAAACTCTATCAAGGAATTTCTTATTCGAAACGAAATATGCTAGTTGAGTATTCCCTGACCGATTTTAGGTACATATTCATACGCTTACAGATATAAGAATTTTCGGTCTTAGGAATAATTTGAATAATCTGAAGCACTGTCATGTCTTCTTCTTCGCGTCGCTACTCGTTTAATTTAAAATGACAATCCATTTGACAGATGTCATGATTAACTGTATTACACACTTCATGTAACTGAGAAGTTTATTCAAAGCTGACGAATTTGAATACGAAGAATAAAATGTGTTCGAAAAACCTACTAAATTATGCTTTTTCATTGTGTAACTACTGCCTCCCTTTGTAACAGTGTGAGAAACAAGATAATTAAAAAGATATTACAACGGACAAAAACAGGTATAAAGGGCAGTAATCTAATGGAAGTCAATGAAGATACTCGTTATTCAGATGGCAGAGAATACATTTTTGTGTCCTTTTATGACAATCAATGTTAGATTAAATAAGATTGATTTGCTCAAATGACAAATTAACGCAGGCCCATGAAGTGATGGGATGTTGGTGTGAGAACGAGTACATCGGGTGTACGGGGCCTTATTGAGGATCTCTCATAATGCTGAGAATTCCCTATGAAATCATTCGATGCTAATCACTAGGATTTTGAAAACGACTGTGCATTTTTCCATCTTCAACTACCCTATTATACATGAGCAGATGCCCACCTGTGGAGAGTTCTGTAACGATTCACCAGTCAACCAAAATTTATATTTATATCACCAAGGGTCTCAGCCAATTGACGGATAACGTTCTAATGGCCCCATCCACGCACCCTACACATGATCCAACCGACTAAGTAAAACGTCAGTGATTCACTTTGACTGACTTACATTATGCGTCCAATATCAATATGAATGACAACAGTTTCACTTAACTTGAGTAGTGAAGTGGATGAAACGTTATACTTTCACATCTACTTTCAGACGTCCACAGAGTGGGGCAAAAAGTGCTGCACAGCATACGTACTGGCCTAAAGATAACCTACTACCAACTGTTGAACTACTATTCGTCAGTAAACAGCTGATGTAAACGGTTAATACATCTAATCATCTCATTCGCTTCCTTTAAACTACGACTTGGTGAGACCAATTCTCCAGTGTTACCTTACACTTCAAATGAGTGAAGCACAGGATTTAGAAAATTGTTGCTGTCAGTATCCTTATATTAAAAGATGCAATCCTTAGTATACTTGAAATCAACCATAACTCCTCATGGCACTCTGTCAAATCCCATGACATCGAAGGTCGATAAACTCACTCTCTCTCTCTCTACATGTATAACTAAAATAAAAATGTTAGTATTGGGAAGCTCTAGGGGAAATCACTAGCTTCCATCACTTTATATGAAAGGGTTCAGACAAAAATTATAGACTATCTACGAAAACGCGGAATGACAAGTTGTACATATCAACGAGAAGTTGTTCAGCATTCCAACACTAGCTCGGCGGGCGCGAGCAACAATTACTCAGTCATACTAACAACTGGTAGGACAACTAGGACAAACTTACGTCAGTATTAACAATAAACAACCAGTCAGTAGCATCATTATAATACAACTGCAAAAGTTGTAAGAATCGATTACCAAAGCTTTTCTAAAGCTATTTGCCTCCTAAGGCCGACAACAATTTCCTAGTGCTGATGTCTTCTACAACCCACTAGCTTTCGGTATCTATCACCCCTTTCGTACTCGTTTCATTCAAGGAGCTTTTATGGTATGTCAGTGGTCAGTTTCACTGAGGAAATCGAGGTATACCGACCTCCTTAATGTAACCTCAGCAGGGATGCAGACTGCACATTTGCTAAATAGTATTGATGGCTGGCTGACAACGAAAGACGACGTTACTGTGAGGCAGGTCGCTCCGTCCTACCTAATGGCCTTGAGATGTAACCACCGGATATAAAAAACAGGCAAACGTTGCCACATTTCATCCACCAGTCCCTCAGTTAAATCCCCCGTGCTGAGCTTAACCACTCGATAATCAATGTCACTAAACGGATTGTGCTGAAAACGTTTGTCAATCGCGAGCCTGAATAGCTCAGTAGTAACATCTCTGACTGCAGCACTGGGTGACGCAGGTCAGAATCTCAGAAGGGACATAACTTCCTCCAAGGTTGCAGATACGCCACACTTATGAGTGCCAACTAGCACGTAACCTGGGTCCAAGGCTTCCTGGCGATTGTGAAGGCTCACTGACTGAGATGGCTAAGACTTATGTTAGGCATATTAAGCTACGACTTTTCTCGACGAGCAATGTTAGCCGTAACGTAAAGAAGAGAAAGTGTTGTATGTGGTGAGAACACAACATGGCAGCAATCCATAATATATGATTGCTACTTTCAGCAGTGTACGGATGTGAGAAAGTTCCTCAAAAAGTAACGTATTAGTGAAGTTGAATGCTATTTCGAAAGCTTGAAGTTACAATTCGACAGGCAGATTTCACACATGTTACGAATGACCACGAGTTCATAGGACAACACACAGTTCTAAATCCTGACGGCTAAAACAAAGTGAAATATTCCTAGATTAAAGATTCCTAGATTAATACCACTTATCAGTAGCATCAAACGATTTTAAAGACTACAGCCTACAGCATACTTATATCTCAAGCAAAATTAACTAGCATTAAACAAACTACTCAGTGATTTCAGTGGAGGTAAACGGTGATTGAACACCGACAAGTATTCACTCTGATGACAAAGTAAGTCATTATTATCCTTAACATTTTGTGCATGTGAATTATGACGAAAACTTGGTGGGAAGGAAAAATATTTACTTCTAAATCTTGGTAACGATGATAATGCATGTATAGTAAACGTGGTTAGCACATAGCAGTAGCGTATTTTTACAATCTGTAAGGCAAACTGCGCAACTTCTGCAACACGAAGGTTTTGTTGCGTCCTTTGCGGGATTTTAGTGACTGCGGAAAATCCAGCTTAAGCTCACCACATATCCATCACATATGCCTTGCTCCACCTCATATCTGTCTACATCTAATCTAACCTGCTAAAACGTTTCGTTTATGTGCTGAAGCTGTAGTACTGCCTGCAATGTACTTAAAGTTAAATTTGGGAAGGAAATTTACTCCAAGTTGCCCAGATATTCGCAACATAAATAAGGTACACAAAATAACTCGAACTGCGTGAGAATATTTGAAATTCTTATATCGCTGTATATATTTCATATAAATCCAACTTTCTCGCCACAACCACGCTGTCGAAAAGTCATTTTGAGGAATGAAAGAAAAAGAATAATTACACTCAAACGTTGTACGACGACGAAAAACTTTTGCTAGACATAAAATTGGAGGTACAGTCTAACGGATGGGAACGACTAATATAAACAATTAAGTTGACAGACTCCCCTCAATTTTAGTATAATAGACACTACACAATATGATATATCAAGCAACCTGGGACAAAGTATGTATTAAGAGAAGAACGAAAACGTTGTTGAAGCACTCTATAAATAACGACCGTCTCAATAAAAAAGGCCACAAGAGTCATACACATAAGGATCTAGGCTATGGCGATCCAGTGACCACCAGTTTTAGAACTAAAACCTTTGAACAACCTATATCAATCTTGGCGCACTAAACAGTTCTAATTTGGTACTACGCCTACACTATCAAATTTCAATTAGTTTTATAAGCCAGCTAGTAATAAATTGCCAAGTGCTTATTTCTGCCGTTGTGGAGGAATTTTATTTCTTTGACTGTTCTCCGTGTTCTACGTCACTTGCGATTGTTCTCGCAGACGGCTACTAAGGTGGACGTTGCCTTGACGTCATTGAATACCTCAGAAAGTTATGAAAATCGGTAGGGACAGTAGCATATAGTTTCAATATCCGGCATTCATCTTCACTGTTTTAGTGCGTTGGTTGATGTCACGGCCAATTGTTTTGCGGTCTTCTCAAGTGTTTTGAAGTGCCTTTTTGGACGTACTGCATATATATTTCGAACACAGTTCCTCTTAAATGACTGAGGCTTATAAAATGGCTAATTGATACATTAACGGTAGGTTGGGGCACTGCGAAACGAATTAGGTTGTATCTGCTTTTATTCATTCACCTTTGGTTCATCTATATTTTAATCTGCATTGGGCTATGCAGCAGTGATAAATCCATTTTTAAGGTGGAATCTGAGAGCATTTGTTTCAAGTCACTATATTTAACATTTCATTCACAAAGTCTCTCATTATGTGCCAATAAAAACAGAGAATATCTCTGAATTGTTAATAAAAATGAAAATTCAAATGGATTTATACCATTCAGCAACAACAGGAGAGGTACGACTAGCCTTATATCTGCCAAAAAACCCAACATCAGAATGGCCTGAACTGAATATCCTTCGTTGAGCAGACTGAACGAATTGACTGTTGAGTGGGGGTCTAACATGAGTGCTTCGATATGAACTGTGCTACCTCCAGGTTATTTTGAGAGGGGGTTATAGGTCTTCATGTACTTCGACAAATACGTTGACCTCATATCTTCATGGGAATGACTATGAGATTTCTCCCTGCTTGCCTAAGAAACATATATGAGATATGACTCATGAGTGAAATTCAACACACATGGCAGGAAAAGATCAGGAACAAAAGTAACTAAACCGAACAGAACACTGCAGATAGCTTCACGTTAGAAATATTATGTGGTTTTGTTGACTGCCCTAGAGCAGACGTCAGTCAGTATGATAGTTATAAAAGTACACAAAATTTCACGAGGTACCAAAGGGGATCTTCTGCCTCGTTGTTACACACTTTAGAGGAGTAAATGTCTACAAGAACGTGAGGAACACAATAGGCGTATATGATCAAACCCGTTGACTCAAATTGTTTGTTTCATACAGTCAGTGACTTGTCAGAAAGCAAGAAAAGCAGTGTGGTCATTCACAGAGGGCAACAAAATATGTGATCACTTCGACAGATCAGTGATATGTGCCTAGATATTTAGAGAACATAGACGAAAAATTCAACGAAATGTGACGAAATGCAAGCCCTGTACGGTGCAATGGGGGCCTGCTCAAAACCCGATCTAAAACGCACATCCAACACCATGTTGCATATAATTTCTCTTTACCAGTTTGTTTAAATGTGTATCACTCGTATGTCCATAGAATGCTAGACAACGCCGCAGGAGGTTCGAGGTTCGAGACAATGTTTGTGCACACCTCAACCTCTCTAAACAGGTTATGAGACCAGTAAAGTGGGAAGGTTGAGCATGACGCCAGCCACTCCATCCCGTTAAAGTAAACACCACTGCCACCCGAATTTCAAAGCTCTAGCTTAAAGCCCTACGTTCCACTGGGAATGTAAGGGAACAAAACAAATTTTGTCCAAATCTGGTAAAGTATGATTCTGGCGAGTACTGAAGACGTTTACAATCTACTGATTCGCAAGCTTTTACTCAACATGGGAGAAAGCACTATCCTCGATGGCAGCTTATGCCAATACGTGAGGTGACCGTTCCTCAGTGGTGTCGTCGATTCATAAAATGTACTCCTTGACTCCATAAAACCAACATTCAGCAATATGTCGTGCATTTGTGGGAGGAGGAAAAGAAGAGATGGATAGGTTTTCGATTCAGGTCATATAGAACTATGCCACACTATCTACTACCAATTAATCTTTTATGTGAAGGTCATGAAAGAAAAGCGAATACCACGTAGCAAACTCCGCTGAAAACTCTACGCATTACGCAGGCGCTCCGTAGAATGAAGCCATCACTATTTTAAAAAATTTAGACGTTTAGAGTTCATGCACGAAGAATTAAGCGAAACGTCAAAAAGTACCAGATATAGATGGATGTTCACGGCACACCTCCAGGTAACAATGGCAAACTAAACTGTGAATTATTCTACACTGAAAGTAAAAATTATGTCAAAATCGCTGGAAGTACAAGTATGGCATGACCGATATATATCAGCAAGCATGAATATTGGGCTACCAATTATCTATCCATCATCATATTGCATCTAATGTCTCGTTTCAATATCTTTAACCCATTAAAATATAACCTACAATCCTTTGTATACACTCGTGAATATTTAAAATGCTTAAAAACCGCGGATTCGCAAACTTCCACAAAACCTAAGAAAAAGAACCATGTTGGGCTGCAACGCGCTTAAAATCACACCCCTGTACACCAGACGATCGCTCCTGAGATTATGAGAACAAACTATAGCTCCCTGCCCCGCAAAATTAACTCTCTGCAATCCCTCATGTCCTCCAATATATACCGCAATGCAGGGATCATAACTCTTCGGTAAATCTGGCTCCATGACCTATATGATGATAATTTAGACTGTCCAAATGGTTTTAGATTATTCGGAGAAGATTGGCGTAGTTCTAAGGGGGATTGTGGCAGTGGCGTTGCAACCTTCATCAATCCTCGGCGATGAACGTCAAATAATGTATGTTTCAGACTCTGTAGTGACAAATTTAACTGCCTCAATGTTTGCATGTTGACTGAAACACCTGCTGAAGTATAACTGCATATGCATTTCAAACATCCATATTACACATGGATGTAGTCTCTCAGAAATGTCCTCATTTGCTGATGAGTTCACTTCCTTTGCTGCAACTCCTTATCAATAGTTACTGGTGACTTCAATTCTTGGGACTTCAGTTTCCTTACATCGCAGGGTCATGAAAATATTGTCAACTTCTCAACACGGCTAGAAAATACTCTGGGTCTGGGGTTTACAATGACTTTGGCATATTTGGAGCTTGGAAAATGACTCCACTACTTATTTCTTATCACTGCATCATACGCATATGGCCCGAAATATATGGAAAGCTGCACAAAGGGTCTTCTTGCACTTTTGGCAAGAAAATACAACATAGATGTTACTCCCACGATAATATACAGGATCTAAGGAGCATGTTGAATGATAGTAATTGGGACTTATTTACTGAACAAGTTCCAGATCACACAACCACAAACGTAACATGTTACCACAAACACTGCCATGATGTTTGTTGTCCGAAAGAGACACTCCTAAAGTTTAAGCGCCCCTCCCCTTCTTAGCTCAGAAAGCATGGTCGAGAATAAAAGGAGTTATACAAAATGAAGGACAGTCCTGGTGTTTAGTTACTAAACTCTTTATTTAATCAGAATTGCAGGGATTAAATATGGTCTATGACGAAATGCTCTAACTGCGCAGAACCTCATCAAATATTTGGAAGATTTTTATCGAAACCACCAGTTGTTAGCAAACAAATAACAATCCTTCTTCAGTTGTTGCTGTCACTCTTAATAAGTCTTTCATATGTCGTCCAGCGGATATTATGATCTCAAATTCTTCAACGTAAGGCGGTCTCCTCAAATCACTGGGCTGCCAAGAAGCTTTCCTCCAAAATGGTTAATTGCATCTGGATTAATTATTGTTTTAACCGTCCAATTATATCAAACGACCTATAAATGAACTTGTGCACTAGTTTAACCTGCTTCTACGTAAACTTTAGCACTCTGTTTACTGCCGTTGGTCACTTGATCAGCTGATTTCTATAGGCTATGTTTATTGAAAAAACCTCATATTTAGGTAATTATTTGTCGTTTCATACACTGTTATGCTTGTATTCCTGCTAAAAATCGTTTGAAATGAACCGTTTTTAGCATAAACAGCAAATGATGGTGTCCTTATCCGCCTGTAATTTGCAGCCAGTATACAAGTAGTTGAAATGCGTACTGTTTCATTAAGAAAATGCCAAATTACTTAAAGACACTCATGATAAGGAATTTTTGTGATGGTTTCTTGCAGTTCAAAGGATTAGATATCGATATGATAAGGTACGCTAGTTCGTTTTGTTAATTATTTTAACCTCATATGTTGTATACTTTTGCTGATGGGGCAACAGTAAGGAATAGACACCAACTTCAGACGACCTTGAAACAGCCGATCAGATTCCTCTGGGCGAAAAGTGGAACTTAATTTACAGAGAAGTGTATCTACGATATATATGTGAGAAAATGAATCATATGTGGTATATATATCTAATTTGCTGCGAACACTAGTCCCAGATTCTCATAGAAGTGGTTATATACATATCAAACAAATGTATTCTGTGTTTCTCCAGCTGTAGATACTGATGCTTTACGCCATATATTAGTAAATGAAAGCTATAATTTCGAGAAAATGTTGTCTAAAATTTCACAAAGTGAAAATAAATCTACCATAGATAACAATAATCTATTCTCATTTTTTACATGAGGGATGCCAGTTTACAGGCATCATCAATTTGATAAATTACATATGCGATTAGTTAGCATATTTAATAATAGTAATTTAACAAAGTACATTTTTTCCTACCTGTGTAGGCGTGGATAAGTATTATTTAAATTACATAAATTTGGTTCATGGTTAAATAATGTGGTTGCAGTCATTTTGTCTATGGGAACAATATGATAACTAGACATTCAATGGAGCACATCAAGAAATATGTAAATATTGTCTTCGCATTAACAAAAAAACCAAGTATGTTTTGGATGGATTACAAATACTTGAGAAAAAATAAAACTTGAAGTAATTCCCCCATATAACTTTGGTGTGTACGGCATCGAGTCTTATTCTTGTGCGTCGGTGGCACAGTGGTTAGGACTCTCGCCGACCATGCACATGGTCCGGGGTTCGATCCCCTGCCGGCGCACACCCGATATCTATGGTCGGCCTGTAAAATTTGGGCTACCGATATCCACGCTGAAAATTCCATACTTGTACTGAAAACACGGTGTGGAATCAAGCTGTAAATCAAAATAAAAAAATAAAATAAAAAATCCCAATCGGGTATTAATTTAAAATAAGTGATACACTTGTATAATTTTGCCAGCATTTTCATCGTAACATCACAAGTGAATTGTACACAATGTAGACTAATAATGGCAGTTTATATATTCTTATAAACGGGTGTTTTCAAGAAATGCAAGCTATTTTATTAGACACGATCAGTTATGTTGTAAGATACAATCGTGAAGTATTATAAATCAATACTTTTTTATTGGTATAAAGGTATATTTCACAACTGTAATCCAGGTTACGTCGTGGGGAAATGCAATGAGTAATTCACGAGGGAATTGTAAGATATGGGACCAGTAATGTTTGCAGATCATTTGTCATTGTAAGTGGTCGAAAATGAACGTTCTTTATCCTCATTAAAAGCCACAGAGAAGCTAAAATGGTGAGAGAAAAAAGAAGACAAGTAGCAGAAGCACATATGAAAGCAAACGGAGTCCTCTAGGAGTGGTTTATAAATGTATATATACATATATATTCTGTGTATTGACTATGATTATGTTGGTACACTAACTAACTAGTCCTGTTATGCTAACTTTTATATTATATGTGAACTAACATTAATGTCCTGTGTAGAAATGCTTGTCATGTACTTCCACTAATATTAACATTTATGATTGCAGTTTGTTGTAACTTATACGTTTAGTGAACCTAAAATATCTATGTAGGGTGAAAAAGAGGGTGTAGGAGTTAGACACTGGGGTGCATTGTCATCGTTGAGCAGTCTGGTTATTGAGGAGATGGTCACTGCAAGTGCATTTGCGTCACACGCATTAGCTGGTAGCTTATTCCAAATGACTGAAAACTCATTTAAGAAGACGTTGTACCGCATGTAAGTCTGGCAATGCTCTATAGGAACTAGGTTGTCATGATTTCTAAGACTGTAACTGATGACAGCGGTAGATTTAGTTATTGACCTGGAAGAGTGCAAGAGAAGATTAGTTAGCTTGTGGTAGAAAATAAGGTTTAGCTCGATACATGTTTTCCATAGTGGTTCTAATCTCGGTTTGTCGCAACGTTCAGAGTAATAATAATAATAGTTTATTTCTGTGACAGAAACCAGTAATTTTTACGGGCATGAGACTACATTCTAAACCAAGAGTTCTTGAGGTAAATTGCCGTTGCACTCACTGCAATTTGAGCATCTCACTCTGTCGCAGTCCACTAAGAATGAACGGGCAGTATTATAAAATACGTTGGACGCATACGTTGTATAATAAAGCCCTAGTTTCACAACAAAAGAAATTGAGATTTAGTGCCTGCTCAGGACTGTGGTAGCGTTGATTAACCAGTTCAGTAATCGATTGCGAATTCTAAATAGGTACAGCTTCTCAAAGAGAATACTGCCCTAAGTTCCTATTGTAACGAAGACGCTTTGAACCGATTATGACTATGTATTTTCTCGACTTTAACTCCAAAACACCAGTATTCTTTGAACGAATTTATATTGTTTAGCAATTGAAGCACGATGAATACAAGTCTACAAACAAATGTTTGGTACAAATAAGATTGTAAAGTACTTTTATTCTTATTGTTCTGCCGTCTTCGAACTTGCACATGATCGGGTGGGGATATACGTTGTCGCGCCTTAAATCTTCCGCGCTTTTCTCGGCTTTGACTAGCTAGAACAGTGGCGGCTAGTTTGATATTTAATTTGTCCCTGTTAGTTGACATCGTGTGCAGGTTTGTGTGGTTGAGTTATGCCTTGTTTGCAAGCATGTCTGATGAAAATAAATGTAAAATTTGAGTATTCTAACGTTTCCTTTTACTTATTTTTTGCATGTACAAGGCTTAGTTTATCATGCACTCGGTTTATTGGCCTATCGGTTGCTGGTGATGTCAAGGAACCCGTGAGTTCTTGGGTTTTTCTCAATTTTAGGTTATACGTGTAGCATTTTATTGATGGATATTGCTCAGTGATGTATTTCGTTATTGCTTTTTTTACGGAATTATATTTGAACAGTTGCGAGACAGAGATACTAATTGACAAAGCCTTTTTAGTTTATTGCAGGTAGGCAATGCGAGTGAGAGCACTGCAGACGTCAGTAGAATTTCCAGGGAAGTAATGCTGGGAAGTCGTTTCTTTAGCTGGGAGGAATTTGAGAATTCATTACAAGAATTTCAAAAAGTGAGGAAGTCACTTAATGCTAACAATGTATTTGTCCTGCACTCACGATGTGCATATTCAAAGCAAAACAACAGGGGATGACAGATTTAAGTAAGCTTACGTTTCTTTTAAATGCACTTTTGGCGTGATTAGGAGTGGAAGGTTGCTTGGTCGCATTGCTTCAAGTATTAATGTTCCAAACGTCTAATACCAATTTTACCCCTACTGACGCCATACGCCACGAGGAAAGTGGTCGCTGATTATGAAAAGCGACGATGGACTTCTTTTCAGTTTGAAGCTTTTGATTATATCTTCTTGGAAGACAATGAGAGGCGAGTAGAGGTGGACCTGCGGGCATGCACATGCACTTGTATGACGTTCCAGATTTGTCGGTATCCCTGCCGACACTTGTTGTTGGTGCATATTAGGAAGGCGTGTTTCACAGGTAAATTAGCCTATTTTTGACACTTGTGTGTTTATTTACACGCAAGAGTTGCTATGTTGCCACCTGAAGTATTCCCTATTTTATGTCTCTATTGGTAATGCATATTAACCTACTCTTAACTGACTGAAAATCGTAGTTACTGAAATTTATATATTTCATAAGCGTTTGTCTTTACTGAAAACAGGACATAAGCACTGGCATTATTTATACTGTAATATTGTGTGCTTAATTCTGTTTATGTTTACTGTTCCACCCTTTGTAGTTAATCATGTGCTGCATAATTGTCAACGATGGACATGGTCTCGCGACTCGTGCGCATCTCAAAGCATGTCAGCAATTGTGCCGCGAAATCAATGTAAGTTATACGTGACCAATAGGAGGCTTATGAATACGGGCCTGACGAGAATTTGTGACAAATTTGGAGAGGTGGTTGCCACAGATTACGCGGGAGAAGTAATCGCACAAACGGACCATTTTATTAATGTGTAAATTAACTACTTTCTTATTACAATAAAAATAAACTTTTCTTATTAACATTGTTGTCTTTCTGTACGTGTGTTCGCGTTGGGAGTAAGGCATGCTAGACCGGTACTCCCTAGAATATGAATTCGTTACTATACGTAAGTGCGATTCTGTAGGAACACTATCGATCGATATTAGTGGTGAGTTATAAGTACTTTAGTCAAGCCTAAACATCTGCATGAAGTTGCGCCATTACGTCTCCTAGTCATAGGTAAATCTGTAGGGACCAATGACAAAAAAACCTAACTTCAGTATTTGAAAAATAAGAATAGAACTTAGGCCCTGCAGTTGAGCTCGATTCCGTGTGAAGTTAAGTGTAATCAAAAGTAGTGCATTACTATTGTTTCACTTAAAGCGTGATGTCAATCCATACGACTACGGGTGTTAACATATAGTGTAAAATGAAGTCTACATGAGGCGAGTAATTGAATAAGTTGAGCTGTAGCAATCGTAGTAAGATTTCACATACGTTGAATTATGCCTACAATTACTTTGTCAGGTCTCATTGATAGGTCAGGCCTCCATCTCGTCATAATGACAAATTCAGTTTCACTGAGATAGAATAAGAAAAGTATGGTAAGCAGGATGTTAAATATATTTAATGAAAAATAATAAGCGAATGTCTTTGCACAATTGTTTTTCGTAATAACTTCGGGGATGCGTAATTGCTGTGTCCGGGTTGACTGGCTTTGCCGAACATCTACAAGTAAGTGAATAAAGTGTAATTTTTAAATCGTTGAAGTTAGAAATAAGTAATGTAAAATTTAAACGCTTTATATTTGCCTGCCTTTGCTGAAAAGGTTCATTCTCCTTTCTCATTCTTTGGTCATGACAGCATTCTTCTACGGTTTTCACTGTCACACACATTGTTCCTCTTCTAAAGTATAGCACCAAGCAAATAATAATTTAATAAACGGGTGTTTGCGAGGAATGCATGACATCTCTACAGGCACTATAAGTTATATTATAAATTGCAATCGTGAAGTATCGTAAATTAAAACTTTTTCAAAAGTTTAGATTGTTCAATCATTGTACAAGCAATTACAACGGATTGTACTGTAAACCCTTCACAATGAACACTGCATATATATTGGGTAAGTGCTATTCCCCCACATAATAAAAAGCATTTCAGGAGTAGAACAGCATCCTGAGAAACTGCAGTAATATTTTCTAGCTGTTAGGTATTTTTTCCTTTGATGCAGTTTCTTATCAACAGTTTGCAGTATTCATAGTGACTTTAGAGTAAACTTTATTCTATCTTCTGTTTCACCAAATGTCCATTCAAGTACAATAGCATACAGTAACTACATACGCTCTAGCATTGTAACCTGAACATCACAAAATCCCTACAAATGACTTGTTTCATAATAAATGCTTTAGAAACATGAGCCATAAGTGCACCTTCCATACCATTCATAGTCACAAGTAATTCATTAAGGATCTCAGAATATCTTAGTGATCTGAAAATGAAAAATTACTAAGACTGATATAACTTAAGTAAAACGTTTAGTAGTTGTAGGACACAACTGCTAGCTACTATTCGACAGAAAGCTAATACTTTAAGCAGTCTGACATTTAAGAAGGACTATCTATACTATTCTTCTTGCCCCAATGCACACTGATATCGATTTAATCTGATGCAATGTAATGCACTCAGCAATTACGGTCTCCCGAAATTCCATGTGACAATGTAAATTAAACTAGTATTACATCTTCATCTGAGCGATTTTAAATAGGAACTTCATCGGAATGGATATAATCACCAGGAAATCCAGCAGCTTGTCTCACTCATCGCACGATCTCTTCGATGTGTTATGGAATATTTTAATCATCACGGATGATGATAATAAATGTTTGGCATCCTCAAAACGTACATTTAACTTGTGTATGTGGGCTAGTTCTCCTTCAGATGTCTCATTATCACAGAATAACTGCTATGAAAACAACCATTGCCTATAGTTAATTTTCATCCTTAATATCCTCAAAAAACCAGCAAATAACAAACTTTTACGGCTCTTAAACGCAAATAATAGTCTTTCTGTGCTAAATTTCTTATAAACGATGAGTTCTTTGAAGTAATACATCCTCTGGGATATCATGACAGTTTCACCCATTATTACGAACACAATACTGGAAAATATCGCTTTTTTCGGCTATAGAAGCCTGAAGCCTATTTTGACAAAAATAAACGCTTATAGCGCTTCTATAGGCGTGAACGTGATAACCCATAGAAAGCGCGATAATATATCACGATAACGTTTGTCCTCACCCGACACGATCGAGCCATTTGTACCTTCGAGTTGCCCGCCAATTGTGACCAAGGTCAATGAACCAACGTTCAATGTTCATATCCCTTGACACCATGTCAAATGCCTTAGATATACTGAAGTAGAAGACAGGGACTAGCTTACGCGCTTCGCGACCGCTAATGATTCTAATAGACATTTTAGGCATTTCTATCACAAAGTTAATAAAACTTAGGCTGTATGTTTCCAGTATTAATAATTAGAAATCTTGAAAAGTTTCAAATAATGATCGTGACATAGTTTTGGCTGTATAATACACCACCATCACCGGGAGTGAAGAACTGGATGTAACTATAATTAATGAAAGTAAATCAAGTAATACAAGTAGCTAAAATGCGTCCTACCCAAGCAGAAGAACAGACCGAGTTATGAAGACCACACAGGCAGATCGTGATACCTAATATTACTTGATGAATGACAAGATGACTTCATGTAAATTTACCGTCTCCCATGCAGTTGTTTGTCGCCAATGACCAATTTGGGCAGAAAGTATGCCAGATCTTCAATACAACCTAACGAAAGGCCTATTTTGACGACAACCCCGTAAACAACTTGAATTTTGCAAAGAATTCTGCACCATATGACCTATGTTTAAGGGCAGATCACACAGGAAAAAATCTGCTGGTATTCGAATTCTTGGACAATTAAACATTGCGGTTGGACACACCATACACTGCTACGCAGAAGGCAGGCACTCTCCAATGATACTAGAATCTATGACCATTTCTCTTTTTAACAGCGTAGTGGTATATTCTTCTGCAAGAAAATGACTAATTTTGTTATGTTCACCACAGTGGTATTTTATATACAAGGGAAAAGTTGACACTCGTCCATTTTTGGACAGTGGGTTGGATTCAACTCTCGTTGTGGGGAATCTAACTGGTAAATTAGGTTTAGAGGTCATTTTTCTTAAATCACTGGGGTCATGTTTGAAATGAAAAGAGCTGTGCCGAGAACACATCAGGTGTTTTCAAAGCGGAACATATATGATTTGGATATAGCAGGCGCTTAATGGGGAAAAATAAGGATGATTGACCGCAACATGCCAGAAGTTCACGTAATGGATGAGAAACAGCTAAATAGGGTTAGTGAACCTTGCACCATAACTGCTTATTTGGGGTGGGCATTCCCTTGACCATACTGTATAACCCATAAAGAAACTAGTAAGGTAAACTCCATCACATCTACAGAATCAATGTAGCCTATGTTTGAGACTATCTGTGGGAATGAGGTGGCAGTGCAGATAGCCATGTTCATCGGAGTTTATAGAACAACCAGAATATATGAATTCATTTATACAGTACACATACATTGCAAGGTAAGATTTGTATGGATTTCACCATAAGAGATGCCCAAAATTATTAAAACGAAGGCTCAGTTGAATTTGCCAAGACGACATTTGTTGCCTTTGGTTAATATTGAATGAGCAACATGTGGTTCATCAATTCACCTGGATGTCTGTTTCTACGGAAGCCAAAAATGGAGGTCGTGGCCCATTCACACATTTTATGATGAAAGACTGGAGGAAGACAACGGGAGTGTCCTTGTGGTTTATGCTGATGTTTATTCGCGCACCTGGTGGCGTAGTAACCATACAGAACTAACTCACTGTCAGTGGAGAAGCTATCAATCCTTAAAAAGGCCACATTGTCACCTGGAGTTTTTGCTTCGGAAACCAATTAGTTAGGCAGATAAGCAATATTTCTGTGTCGCTACCAGTTACCTAGATATAACGCTCATGATTAATTTTTGGCTGTCAATTCTGCTAGATCTGAGCTTTAGCCACATAATCCGCTGACTCTTTAGCCTGTTTGATTCGACCTGGTAACCAGGTCGCCCTCAACGTCACTCTAGCTTATAAATTAGTTGGCCGGGCATAATTTGGTGACATCTAATTGTGCAAAATATCCCTGAGATGAAACTTGGTTACGGGCACATGGATTTGTCTACAAACGATGAAAATGTAACCAAATTTACACAGCATAATAACATCAGTGTTTCAGGTGGGAATTTAGTTCTTAACTCACCTTCGAAAGGAGAAAACAAATGCTAGCATATGATGCACCTACCACTAGCTGGGTAACAATAGGGACATATGTCTGACCAAGAGAGATTGGTTCCGAACCCAGTGTTCCATGATATCACTTAGTTCATCCTTATAAAAATACTACTTGATGATCCTGTGGACCAAATGTTGGTAGATTGGGAGCAGGACACACACCACTGGTTATTCTGCGTAGCTGTAGAGTGAGTAATATGGGTACGTCTGTAATGTTCGGTGGTAACCACGTGATAATAAACTGAGTTGGCCTCTAAGGTTGTTGCAGAAAATGAAACAAAGATATTATACAAGAGATGACCAAGAGCACTTGGCCCGTAATTTGATTTCGCTTAGTTGACAGAGTAGTCATGCCGAACATTTCACCGTGGTTTGACGGATAGGAAATGCTTTGATCTCTTCTGGTTGCAACATCAGCTGAACAGTTGCAAGGTCACGAGTTGCAATCGCAAAGAGGGCATCTCCCAATTCATGATTTGATCCACTTCTGCTGTGGTTAGCAGTGTCTAGGTAGGTGACACAGACTGGCCACTGTGGAGAAGACTTCCTCAGCTGCTAGAACCGTGTGTGATGTAATCACTAGAACCCCGTACCACCGTTAAATTGACAACGTGGTGTAAAGAGTGGTTTCACCGCGACTTGTACATAACCCGGATGATTCATGAAGTGGTTGAGTCGGTCATGAAAGTTCACTAGATGCATCGATGAGGCTGTCAACAATATCACCAGCTCATGTAATTTGCCACCTTGCCCTAAGTAACCATCGTAACTCGTGACTGCTTCGTTATTACGAAACTTATGATGGTGTATATCAAGGGCGTAGTGGCTGCTGCTTAATTAGTCGATGAGGCATTTGTTGGTTGAAGCACTTGGCAGCTGGCATAATGGCTCCATGTTTGTATACATGAACGGATAGAGAGGTGAATATAACCATTTTGACGTACAAGATCCTATAAAAGATACAAGACTTCTCATATATCCACTAAAAGTGCCAAACATTAAAGTAAGCCCCCATTATATAAAAGTCACACTGGTAAGATGGTCAGTGAGCTATTAAATATGCCTTTACATCGCACACCTAAAATTCAATAAATACAGTTTTACCAATGAGGAAACATTTCCTTAACTAGCTGCATGATGAATGCTGGTTGCGAGCATGGGTGGCACTCCACATATCTAGTAACATCAAATAGTCTTCTGGTGCAGGGCTGATGCTGCATATTTCGTTGTTGTGATCTCACCTGATAATGTTAAGTCCAAGCTCCAACCAATCATGATTAAATTAATGCAACATACCTCCCCATGGGAACATGTTGCGGTGATCGGGCATTCATGTGAGCATTGCGTCCTGTGATTTAGAAAACTACGTCGTGTTTAGCAAGAGAAAGAGTGGAAAGACTGACATCAAAGTATATAACTTACCTTGAAACTTGCGATAATAATATAAAACTGTTAAGTGCCTAGTGAAAATGGACACTAAAGCTCACAAGAGTTGCATAAAAGATATTGATTTAAAAAAGATAAAAATCGATCGAAACTCACTCGGGCTACTTCCTGTTCTGTGAGCGTATCCATCATCCAGAAGCAAGCTGGTTGTATTAGCATTTAAGCTTTCATCGAACTGGTTTGAAATAGCTGCCAGAAATTGTGACCTGAGAACAGCAAATAGCAATGCAGACGACAGGTAGCGCTGTGAGACTCGCACAAGTGTTTCTCCAGTTCCATAAATTTAACCAATAACTCTTTCACTTATTAGTTATGGTTAGTCATACAAAAAAGCCACGAACTCAGTCACCTGTCAACGTGATTACTAATAGTATAAATATGCTCGCAACGACGAGCAGCACAACTCCCACAAAGTATGGAAATGAGGCACACAGCTTGCCAATACGCCGCAAGCGTCGAGCTGCCGGTTCACTACCATCTACTGTGGCTGAAACTGAAGGCGAAAACTTGCTGACAAACAGCAGTAGCAACGCTTCTACAAACTCAGCACTTGGTCCTGACATAAACCTCTTCACTTCACCCTATGTACGTGTCACAAAACTTCAGATTCCAAGTCCAGCTCCAACACTTACTTCAGAAATAGAACGACTAAAGCTGGCTGTAGAAGAACTGAAGACTGAGATGCGGGACATAAGGTGTAGAAAAGATATGAATGCAGGATTTTCAGAAAATTTGGCCAACTTATCTGAACTATCAACACAGGTTGGTGATATAAAATCACAGGTCTGTGAACTTGCCCCTCTGAACATCTTGACTAAGACCATAAACCCTGGCGAACTTGACACAGAATCAGTATCTAAGATAGACACCTTGATAAACTTCATCACAACAGAGGTTATCAAAAGACTAGATACTAAACTAAGTGTGATTGTCTACAATATACCGGATAATGAGGGGTTGAAAAAGGTTCAAAGCATCTTACTTAGGGCGGCGAAAATGCCCAACTCCCAAACAAAATGTCACAGACTGTAGAAGAGTCAGCACGACCACTGCTGTCCTATACGCCTTCAGTTCGAAACGCAGACAGAGGCTAAAAAATTCACCAACACACAACGTATCCTATTACAGGACACAAGCTACAAACAGGTAAAAGTTGTAGCAGATAAGACAGTGATTGAAAGGCGTGCTTACAATCACCTTAATAAACCAAATGGCAAGACACCTCAAGCCACTAAAATAGATATACACACTACCAACACGGTAGAACTCATAGCTTCCCCCCTCTCTAATCCCGTAAAAATAGCTCCAGAGAAAATGAAACCAAACGAAAGACTTGTGAGCTATAGTCTTACTCCTAAAGTAACCTCTCCTCCCTCTACGGTGGATCTAGATATGTCTATGGACAGCCATAAGATGGTAATCAATCCCTCTTGTAAGCTGACAACATCCTCTCTTAACCAAAACGTGACAACGCAAATGGAACTCGGTAACAAAACAGGCCGAAATACACCACTTGTTGCGAAGATTCCCCAACATATTCAGACTCCCAAGAATATCTCACGCTTTAAGGTAAATAATATTCAAAACCATGCTAGCAACCAAACTAAAAACAAAAATAAGGACATAGAGCCCAAGGACAACAACGACACAACCTACTTGCATACTGTGCCAAGTCACACTGGTAGCTGGTGTAGTGACGCTATCACGCAAAGTAGTAAAAGTGACAACACTCGGAACTCAGCCACCAGGCATGACATACAAACTAACTTTGGCAGATTATACGGAACAAGCCTTCTGGGAAACAAACCACAGTGCAGCTATGCACATAACGACACCCATGTAAGGTCTCCTGGAATGTCCCCACACAATAGGCAGATTAACAAGTCATGGGTATCACAAGGTACCAATGATTTTTTATCCAACACATCCCTGTCAGCGCTAACCAAACAGCTGGTGGGGATGTTAACCCTTCTGAACCCATACAACCAACGTTGGCCCCCTATCGGGAAGAAAACAGACATGGGCTAGTACATACGGAACTATTAGTCACACCCAAAGACTGTACAAGCATATGCCAAATAAAAACCTCAACCCAACTCTCCAACCTACCCAAGCCTAGAACCACGTCATTGTATAGTTTATCTAATAATCAAACCCATTACCCATTAAAAAAAACGGATAGTAACTTGACAGACATAGGTGGACAAACTAGTTGCAACACAGGGTTGATATGCCACGCGGAAACAGCGGATGCCGATCCACAATTGAACCTTATTGACGAGCTTAAACACTTCAAACACTACTTCAAATCTCAACTCTACTTAATACTTATTAATGCTAGATCTATCCTTAACAAACTACCGATGCTCAGGGCACACACGCTGGTATACAAACCCCCTATAATCATTATTACGGAATCCTGGTGTCACTCCAATATACCAGACGAAGAGATAAGCATCGAAGGGTACATACACTTTCGCTGTGACAGGAAGAGTGGTAAGGGAGGAGGCTGTCTAATGTACTTCCTGAACACACTTACTGTATTACAGCTAGAAAATAAGGAACTCAATGACATGCACGACACCCTGTGGGTCAACGTACACTTCAAAAGTGCTACACTACTAATAGGATGTATCTACAGAGCACCTGGCACCTTTAGTGATTACGAGACACAACTTATAAATGTACTGGAGCAAGTATCCACTCTTCCATACGAGCATAAGATCATATGTGGAGACTTCAACCTACCCGAAATCAACTGGGACTTATTAAAAGGGCCAACTAAATACGACAAGCTCTTAGGGACACTGGACATCTTCGGCTGGAAACAAACTGTCACTATCCCTACAAGAGGTGACAATGTACTAGACTTAATATTCTGTCACGATATAAGCCCCCTCTCAATCTTAGTGGGTTCTAAGTTTTCAGGTAGTGACCACAAAACAGTAATGTGTGCTCTGCCACTTCCACTGAATAGCAATGCAGCTCATACCTCCACTTCACAACAAGTACTATATAGGAACTATAGTAAGGCAAACTGGACCTTAGTAGAATCAGTGCTAAGATCCTCCGAATGGAGCGAATACTTCACTACTGATGACCTCTCGAGAGCTCTGAGCATCTTCTACCATAACTCGAACACATGCTTAGATGCTGTCATTCCACTGCAAACACTTGAGCTGTCCCCACATAGGAAGTCATTCATAAAACCAAAGGATCGTATGAAACTGAAGAAACTCTCAACAAGTTACTTCAAACACCACGACTTTGGCACACTAGGTTTAATACTTAACACCCTTAGTTCCATCTCACAAGCTCGAAATTTCCGTATGAGAAACGAAGAACGCATCGCAGTAGCCAGTCCTGCTAGAGTGTATGCACTCACGGAAATCTTAAAGAAGCGAATGAGTCGCAAAAATCACAGCATTTCCCTCCTCATAGACAAAGGTAGGCTATGTACTAATTCCGCAGACATGTGTGAATTATTCAACTCAACTTTTGCAGGTAACTACCTTAAGCCCACAGTCCAGTTACTCAATATACACCCTGCTACTAATGTGGCACAAACTCCATCTCCACACACACCAAACTTAATTAGCACTATTGAATTTAACTATACTAACATTAAACAAACTATAAGAACCCTAAAATGCTCAAAAGGTTTCGGTACTGACGGCATATCATCCTATTTTTATAAATATGGTGGCCCTGACATTCCCTTACTCCTGCTTAAAATATTCACAATGTCCTTAGAAACCCAAACTTACCCTGATGTATGGAAAACAACGTTTATTATGCCTAAACACAAATCTGGCTCGAAAACAGACGTCAGTAACTACAGGCCAATTAATATCACACCTATAGCTTCTAGAATTATGGAGAGACTAGTTAAAGAAAACCTAATGAAGCATATGCTTAGTTGCAATATTATAAGTCCGAACCAACATGGATTCCTAAAATCCAGATCTTGTTTAACATGCCACTTAGACTTCTTTAACTTTGTGACCAGCAGTCGTGACAGACGACAACTAGTACTTGTCATCTACTTTGACATCTCAAAGGCATTTGACCGTGTCGACCATTTACTACTAGTGCACAAGCTGAAATCCTTAGGAATAAGTGACCCGCTATTAGGATGGCTTAAATCATTCCTTAACAATAGGTCCCAAATAGTTAAACTCGGATCTATAACTTCGAAACCTAGCCAAATCACCTCTGGTGTAGTACAAGGTAGTGTCATTGGACCCCTTCTATTTACCCTATATATTAACGACATATGCGCTTGCTTTACTCATGGTAAACCATTCATCTTTGCAGATGACCTCAAAGTAGCTTATACATTCCAACCTGATGACCTAGGGTACTTCCAGAATGTTGTACAAGAAGAACTAGATAAAGTGACTGCTTGGTCGTCTTTATGGAACCTCCAATTTAACCTTAAAAAATGTGGCTGGATCTGCTTCGGTGCACCCTCAATCGACATAAAGTTAACGCTTCAATCGGCTAACCTAACCAAACTCCAAAGTGTCGTTGACCTAGGTCTGAGGTACTCGAGTAACCTAACATTCTCTGAGCAAGTGGCATCACAGACTCAAAAGTCGAGGATGCTCTTAGGATGCATACTCAGGAACTTTCACGACAATGAAGCAAAGCTCATTCTGTACAAAACCTGTGTGAGGCCACTACTAGAATACTGTCCATTTATTATTAGCAGCACTCACACACGTGAAAAGCTAAGAATTGAAAGTATCCAACGATATTTTACCTCGAAACTACTAGGCTACGAATGTAAGAAAGACTACATCTCACGTTGCAAGATTCTACAACTTGACCCACTCTGGACAAGACGACTAATTATAAACCTAGTATTCTTCTATAAGGTCCTACACAAAATATCATTCTCAGACATTAAGGACATACAATTCGCGCAAGGAGGCTCTTACGATCTGCGTAACCAAAATTGCACAGTGACAATAAAAGCCTTTAAGTCAACACTCCGCGAAAACTTCTTCACAGTCATGTATTCTAAAATATGGAACAATCTGCCCCTAGATATCAGGAACTGTAATACAGTTTTAAGTTTCAAACGCTCTCTGTACACACTATTTCACTCTACTGACTATATAAATAAACTATTCATTCCTAGAACGAATCAACTACTAGTCTACTACAGTACCTAAACGCGCTTAAAAACCCTTACTTCCCTAAAGACTATAAATAAACTAGTAGCATAAATGCATAAAAAGACTATTTCACTCTACCGACTATATAAATAAACTATTTATCCCTAGAACGAATCAACTATTAGTCTACTACAGTACCTAAACGCGCTTAAATACCCTTACTCCCTAAAGACTATAAATAAACTAGTAGCATAAATGCATAAAAAGACTATTTCACTCTACCGACTATATAAATAAACTATTTATCCCTAGAACGAATCAACTATTAGTCTACTACAGTACCTAAACGCGCTTAAATACCCTTACTTCCCTAAAGACTATAAATAAACTAGTAGCATAAATGCATAAAAAGACTATTTCACTCTACCGACTATATAAATAAACTATTTATCCCTAGAACGCATCAACTATTAGTCTACTACAGTACCTAAACGCGCTTAAATACCCTTACTTCCCTAAAGACTATAAATAAACTAGTAGCATAAATGCATAAAAAGACTATTTCACTCTACCGACTATATAAATAAACTATTTATCCCTAGAACGAATCAACTATTAGTCTACTACAGTACCTAAACGCGCTTAAATACCCTTACTCCCTAAAGACTATAAATAAACTAGTAGCATAAATGCATAAAAAGACTATTTCACTCTACCGACTATATAAATAAACTATTTATCCCTAGAACGAATCAACTATTAGTCTACTACAGTACCTAAACGCGCTTAAAAACCCTTACTTCCCTAAAGACTATAAATAAACTAGTAGCATAAATGCATAAAAAGACTATTTCACTCTACCGACTATATAAATAAACTATTTATTCCTAGAACGAATCAACTATTAGTCTACTACAGTACCTAAACGCGCTTAAATACCCTTACTTCCCTAAAGACTATAAATAAACTAGTAGCATAAATGCATAAAAAGACTATTTCACTCTACCGACTATATAAATAAACTATTTATCCCTAGAACGAATCAACTATTAGTCTACTACAGTACCTAAACGCGCTTAAAAACCCTTACTTCCCTAAAGACTATAAATAAACTAGTAGCATAAATGCATAAAAAGACTATTTCACTCTACCGACTATATAAATAAACTATTTATCCCTAGAACGAATCAACTATTAGTCTACTACAGTACCTAAACGGGCTTAAATACCCTTACTTCCCTAAAGACTATAAATAAACTAGTAGCATAAATGCATAAAAAGACTATTTCACTCTACCGACTATATAAATAAACTATTTATCCCTAGAACGAATCAACTATTAGTCTACTACAGTACCTAAACGCGCTTAAATACCCTTACTTCCCTAAAGACTATAAATAAACTAGTAGCATAAATGCATAAAAAGGCATAGTAGAAACAAGTTTTTGTTCATCAAATTACAATGTACAACGAATATAATCAAATCTTTTAGACTCGACCTGCTTTTTCTTTGTCCTCTGGTACATTTCTGTTGTATTTACTTTGTAGTACAAGTTGCATTGATCTACATTTCGAATGAAGCTGAGAAACAATTGAAGTCACTTACTCATATATCATCCCTCAAGGTTTGGCTAGTAATGGCTCAGCATCCTTGATGAAATCCACTGTCACCATAACAAGACGCTGTACAGCATCTTATACAAGCACTGTCAACGATCTAAAATGGTTTTTATATAGCTTTCTACGCGTTTATCAACTTACTCGTACGGAGCAACCATGCTGCGACAAATGGCGGGCTATGGGTGACTTGAGCGCAGTAAAACAAATCTGCTTGACAATGACCAATATTAATCTACATTCAGTTGAATTCACATCTGGTATTACTTGCAATTTAAGTGATGTCAAAATCATAAAAATAAATCACTCATTTTAAATTAATACACAATTTGAACATAAAACAAGATACGATGCCGCACACAACAAAGTTATATGGAGGAATTGACTTCAAGCTTTATTTTTTTCCCAAATATTTGTAATTTATCCGACACGTACTTGGGTTTTTTTTGTTAATGCGAAGACAATATTTCTATATTTCTTTATGTGCTCCATTGAACGACTAACTATCGGAATGTGCTCACTAACTGATATCAGAGAGGACAGCAACCATGTAATTTCACTATAAATCAAATTCATGTAATTTAAATAATACTTATCCATGCCTGTACAACTGGTGTGTCCTACATTGATAGGAAAATATATATTATTACACTGCAAAATTAGTTGGCCGGGCATAATTTGGTGACATCTAATTGTGCAAAATATCCCTGAGATGAAACTTGGTTACGGGCACATGGATTTGTCTACAAACGATGAAAATGTAACCAAATTTACACAGCATAATAACATCAGTGTTTCAGGTGGGAATTTAGTTCTTAACTCACCTTCGAAAGGAGAAAACAAATGCTAGCATATGATGCACCTACCACTAGCTGGGTAACAATAGGGACATATGTCTGACCAAGAGAGATTGGTTCCGAACCCAGTGTTCCATGATATCACTTAGTTCATCCTTATAAAAATACTACTTGATGATCCTGTGGGCCAAATGTTGGTAGATTGGGAGCAGGACACACACCACTGGTTATTCTGCGTAGCTGTAGAGTGAGTAATATGGGTACGTCTGTAATGTTCGGTGGTAACCACGTGATAATAAACTGAGTTGGCCTCTAAGGTTGTTGCAGAAAATGAAACAAAGATATTATACAAGAGATGACCAAGAGCACTTGGCCCGTAATTTGATTTCGCTTAGTTGACAGAGTAGTCATGCCGAACATTTCACCGTGGTTTGACGGATAGGAAATGCTTTGATCTCTTCTGGTTGCAACATCAGCTGAACAGTTGCAAGGTCACGAGTTGCAATCGCAAAGAGGGCATCTCCCAATTCATGATTTGATCCACTTCTGCTGTGGTTAGCAGTGTCTAGGTAGGTGACACAGACTGGCCACTGTGGAGAAGACTTCCTCAGCTGCTAGAACCGTGTGTGATGTAATCACTAGAACCCCGTACCACCGTTAAATTGACAACGTGGTGTAAAGAGTGGTTTCACCGCGACTTGTACATAACCCGGATGATTCATGAAGTGGTTGAGTCGGTCATGAAAGTTCACTAGATGCATCGATGAGGCTGTCAACAATATCACCAGCTCATGTAATTTGCCACCTTGCCCTAAGTAACCATCGTAACTCGTGACTGCTTCGTTATTACGAAACTTATGATGGTGTATATCAAGGGCGTAGTGGCTGCTGCTTAATTAGTCGATGAGGCATTTGTTGGTTGAAGCACTTGGCAGCTGGCATAATGGCTCCATGTTTGTATACATGAACGGATAGAGAGGTGAATATAACCATTTTGACGTACAAGATCCTATAAAAGATACAAGACTTCTCATATATCCACTAAAAGTGCCAAACATTAAAGTAAGCCCCCATTATATAAAAGTCACACTGGTAAGATGGTCAGTGAGCTATTAAATATGCCTTTACATCGCACACCTAAAATTCAATAAATACAGTTTTACCAATGAGGAAACATTTCCTTAACTAGCTGCATGATGAATGCTGGTTGCGAGCATGGGTGGCACTCCACATATCTAGTAACATCAAATAGTCTTCTGGTGCAGGGCTGATGCTGCATATTTCGTTGTTGTGATCTCACCTGATAATGTTAAGTCCAAGCTCCAACCAATCATGATTAAATTAATGCAACATACCTCCCCATGGGAACATGTTGCGGTGATCGGGCATTCATGTGAGCATTGCGTCCTGTGATTTAGAAAACTACGTCGTGTTTAGCAAGAGAAAGAGTGGAAAGACTGACATCAAAGTATATAACTTACCTTGAAACTTGCGATAATAATATAAAACTGTTAAGTGCCTAGTGAAAATGGACACTAAAGCTCACAAGAGTTGCATAAAAGATATTGATTTAAAAAAGATAAAAATCGATCGAAACTCACTCGGGCTACTTCCTGTTCTGTGAGCGTATCCATCATCCAGAAGCAAGCTGGTTGTATTAGCATTTAAGCTTTCATCGAACTGGTTTGAAATAGCTGCCAGAAATTGTGACCTGAGAACAGCAAATAGCAATGCAGACGACAGTTGTGGTCGACCCAGACGAATCGCTGATGACGTGCAGTTGGAGGCAAGAAGAACGACGGCGTCCCAAGGGAAACACTGGATAATAATTTCGATCAAGAAGGAGATGAGTTAGCAAAGATCACAGAGTGCACACCAATTCTAGGACACCAATTAGTTAAGGTGCTTGCACAGATTCGGGATATCTACCAATTGACTTATTTTAGAAATAACACTCATGATTGCTGAGTGGATGTCAACCCTAGATTGTGTTAGCAGCGTGTGCATTGAATCAGGGAATTTACAGCAATCGAATGAACCGGAATTGTCTAATCAACACAAAATGCGAAAGGATATACAAGGTACGGATTTATTGCTTGAGGGTGCCTAATCATGTGGAACACGCTTCAGGTGCTCTGTATAGAGTCTTTTGTACATTCTCCTGATTACATAAACAATAGGGATGCACCACATGATTCTAGAAAGAATCAAATTTTAGAATAATTTATTGTCTAAGGCACGCATAGAAAGTCACTAGTTATCATGCGCAAAATACAAAATATTAGTTGCATAACTATATAAAAAGGCTAGGAGAATATCGTCATATACGTTTACTAGACAGTAATGTGCAATAAATATAGACATGCGTAAATACGGACATTAAAGTACTATTTAGATACACATACACTTTTATGGTGCTTTGCTGCTAGCCTCTCATCCTCCTTTTGCATTGAATAGCAAGTTGCACAGACCTACAGTAAGATTGAAGTAAACAAGACCTGAAAACACTTACTTTGACATATATTGTGAGCGCAAAGCCCAGAACCATCTTTCGGGATTTATTAGAGCATAAAGCTCATAACCATCTTTCGGGGTAAGTATTTCGATCGGACAACTCATAATTTCTAGGTAGCGTACTATTACCTCGGCAGAGGCCGGGTCTACTCAACATCCCTCAACTTTAACATGACGCTCCAAAACCGGAAAAGGCGTATATTTCACCTTCTCGAGCAACTAGGGCCTACCAGTGACTGACAGTGTCGTGGGACGTTCATAGGACCCTACTCCACGACTTTTATTTATATTTCAAAGGCTACGGATCATTCTGGCAAACGACAGGCCCTAATTCCACCAGTGTACATGACACCAGTCAGAGCTAAATGTCAGTGCCACTATCCTAACAGAACCGGAAGCCGCCGCCGCAAATGTTATTCGCTACGATAATACCCGATCGCAAGATTGGTTCAGGATAAGGATTAGCCCATGTTGTGGTAGTTAGCCATGGTTACTCCCGCTGTTCACTTGTGCTTAGTTGAATTTCTTCACTTAGACATTCAGAGCACTGGGCAGAAATCACACTGCGTCATAACCGGTCAGTGGACACAGGAATGTTTTGTTTTAATTAGATTGTCGGATTAACCTGGTCCGTGTCAGTTCTGAGTTAGCCGTCACGTGACAAACAATGGAAGCACGGCCGCTTGACGCATCATAGAGCAAGTCCACGCGCGTTGCTAACCAAGCAACACTAACAGCTGAAACCGAGAACGATCGATCGCGGTCAGAGTACGGTTACTTCCCAACAATGTGCACCGAAGCACACAAAGTAGTAAACAAATTAGCCTCCAGCTGGACCGACACGTATCTGATCTCGGCCTGTCTGACTCGGACCCTAGAGCCAATCCTCCTTTCCAAGTTACGGATCCAATTTGCCCACTTCCCTTACCTACGTCGTTCAGTTGCCAGAGGCTGTTCACCTTGGAGACCTGCTGAGGATATAGGTACGGCCTGCCACGAAAATTGCACTGCCTGGCTCGGATTTTCAAGGGCCGACAGGAGCGTTACGGACACCACAAGAAGGGTGGTGCTTTGCGGAAGCCAATTCCAGGTGGTGCATGCACTCCCAACAAAAGCAAAGAGAACTCTTATCAGAACTCCCGCCGACGTCTCCGAGTTCGGTTGAGTTGCCGCGCTGGTCACACACTGAATCAAAGATCCAACATGCACCAATCTCCTTGGACAGGGTCGGGAACATTAAACCTATTCTTTTTCGCTACAGGGGGCTTCGTTGTAACAGTACTATTTAACAGCAATACTAACAAAGCCCGAAAGCGGACAATGTCAGGCACCCCGTGTCTGTTCCGATTTACCCGAACACTTAGGACTGCGTGACCCATGGCCAAAATGAGAATAGATTATTGTTATCTATGGTAGATTTATTTTCACTTTGTGAAATTTTAGACAACATTTTCTCGAAATTATAGCTTTCATTTACTAATATATGGCGTAAAGCATCAGTATCTACAGCTGGAGAAACACAGAATACATTTGTTTGATATGTATATAACCACTTCTATGAGAATCTGGGACTAGTGTTCGCAGCAAATTAGATATATATACCACATATGATTCATTTTCTCACATATATATCGTAGATACACTTCTCTGTAAATTAAGTTCCACTTTTCGCCCAGAGGAATCTGATCGGCTGTTTCAAGGTCGTCTGAAGTTGGTGTCTATTCCTTACTGTTGCCCCATCAGCAAAAGTATACAACATATGAGGTTAAAATAATTAACAAAACGAACTAGCGTACCTTATCATATCGATATCTAATCCTTTGAACTGCAAGAAACCATCACAAAAATTCCTTATCATGAGTGTCTTTAAGTAATTTGGCATTTTCTTAATGAAACAGTACGCATTTCAACTACTTGTATACTGGCTGCAAATTACAGGCGGATAAGGACACCATCATTTGCTGTTTATGCTAAAAACGGTTCATTTCAAACGATTTTTAGCAGGAATACAAGCATAACAGTGTATGAAACGACAAATAATTACCTAAATATGAGGTTTTTTCAATAAACATAGCCTATAGAAATCAGCTGATCAAGTGACCAACGGCAGTAAACAGAGTGCTAAAGTTTACGTAGAAGCAGGTTAAACTAGTGCACAAGTTCATTTATAGGTCGTTTGATATAATTGGACGGTTAAAACAATAATTAATCCAGATGCAATTAACCATTTTGGAGGAAAGCTTCTTGGCAGCCCAGTGATTTGAGGAGACCGCCTTACGTTGAAGAATTTGAGATCATAATATCCGCTGGACGACATATGAAAGACTTATTAAGAGTGACAGCAACAACTGAAGAAGGATTGTTATTTGTTTGCTAACAACTGGTGGTTTCGATAAAAATCTTCCAAATATTTGATGAGGTTCTGCGCAGTTAGAGCATTTCGTCATAGACCATATTTAATCCCTGCAATTCTGATTAAATAAAGAGTTTAGTAACTAAACACCAGGACTGTCCTTCATTTTGTATAACTCCTTTTATTCTCGACCATGCTTTCTGAGCTAAGAAGGGGAGGGGCGCTTAAACTTTAGGAGTGTCTCTTTCGGACAACAAACATCATGGCAGTGTTTGTGGTAACATGTTACGTTTGTGGTTGTGTGATCTGGAACTTGTTCAGTAAATAAGTCCCAATTACTATCATTCAACATGCTCCTTAGATCCTGTATATTATCGTGGGAGTAACATCTATGTTGTATTTTCTTGCCAAAAGTGCAAGAAGACCCTTTGTGCAGCTTTCCATATATTTCGGGCCATATGCGTATGATGCAGTGATAAGAAATAAGTAGTGGAGTCATTTTCCAAGCTCCAAATATGCCAAAGTCATTGTAAACCCCAGACCCAGAGTATTTTCTAGCCGTGTTGAGAAGTTGACAATATTTTCATGACCCTGCGATGTAAGGAAACTGAAGTCCCAAGAATTGAAGTCACCAGTAACTATTGATAAGGAGTTGCAGCAAAGGAAGTGAACTCATCAGCAAATGAGGACATTTCTGAGAGACTACATCCATGTGTAATATGGATGTTTGAAATGCATATGCAGTTATACTTCAGCAGGTGTTTCAGTCAACATGCAAACATTGAGGCAGTTAAATTTGTCACTACAGAGTCTGAAACATACATTATTTGACGTTCATCGCCGAGGATTGATGAAGGTTGCAACGCCACTGCCACAATCCCCCTTAGAACTACGCCAATCTTCTCCGAATAATCTAAAACCATTTGGACAGTCTAAATTATCATCATATAGGTCATGGAGCCAGATTTACCGAAGAGTTATGATCCCTGCATTGCGGTATATATTGGAGGACATGAGGGATTGCAGAGAGTTAATTTTGCGGGGCAGGGAGCTATAGTTTGTTCTCATAATCTCAGGAGCGATCGTCTGGTGTACAGGGGTGTGATTTTAAGCGCGTTGCAGCCCAACATGGTTCTTTTTCTTAGGTTTTGTGGAAGTTTGCGAATCCGCAGTTTTTAAGCATTTTAAATATTCACGAGTGTATACAAAGGATTGTAGGTTATATTTTAATGGGTTAAAGATATTGAAACGAGACATTAGATGCAATATGATGATGGATAGATAATTGGTAGCCCAATATTCATGCTTGCTGATATATATCGGTCATGCCATACTTGTACTTCCAGCGATTTTGACATAATTTTTACTTTCAGTGTAGAATAATTCACAGTTTAGTTTGCCATTGTTACCTGGAGGTGTGCCGTGAACATCCATCTATATCTGGTACTTTTTGACGTTTCGCTTAATTCTTCGTGCATGAACTCTAAACGTCTAAATTTTTTAAAATAGTGATGGCTTCATTCTACGGAGCGCCTGCGTAATGCGTAGAGTTTTCAGCGGAGTTTGCTACGTGGTATTCACTTTTCTTTCATGACCTTCACATAAAAGATTAATTGGTAGTAGATAGTGTGGCATAGTTCTATATGACCTGAATCGAAAACCTATCCATCTCTTCTTTTCCTCCTCCCACAAATGCACGACATATTGCTGAATGTTGGTTTTATGGAGTCAAGGAGTACATTTTATGAATCGACGACACCACTGAGGAACGGTCACCTCACGTATTGGCATAAGCTGCCATCGAGGATAGTGCTTTCTCCCATGTTGAGTAAAAGCTTGCGAATCAGTAGATTGTAAACGTCTTCAGTACTCGCCAGAATCATACTTTACCAGATTTGGACAAAATTTGTTTTGTTCCCTTACATTCCCAGTGGAACGTAGGGCTTTAAGCTAGAGCTTTGAAATTCGGGTGGCAGTGGTGTTTACTTTAACGGGATGGAGTGGCTGGCGTCATGCTCAACCTTCCCACTTTACTGGTCTCATAACCTGTTTAGAGAGGTTGAGGTGTGCACAAACATTGTCTCGAACCTCGAACCTCCTGCGGCGTTGTCTAGCATTCTATGGACATACGAGTGATACACATTTAAACAAACTGGTAAAGAGAAATTATTAAAATATTCCATAACACATCGAAGAGATCGTGCGATGAGTGGGACAAGCTGCTGGATTTCCTGGTGATTATATCCATTCCGATGAAGTTCCTATTTAAAATCGCTCAGATGAAGATGTAATACTAGTTTAATTTACATTGTCACATGGAATTTCGGGAGACCGTAATTGCTGAGTGCATTACATTGCATCAGATTAAATCGATATCAGTGTGCATTGGGGCAAGAAGAATAGTATAGATAGTCCTTCTTAAATGTCAGACTGCTTAAAGTATTAGCTTTCTGTCGAATAGTAGCTAGCAGTTGTGTCCTACAACTACTAAACGTTTTACTTAAGTTATATCAGTCTTAGTAATTTTTCATTTTCAGATCACTAAGATATTCTGAGATCCTTAATGAATTACTTGTGACTATGAATGGTATGGAAGGTGCACTTATGGCTCATGTTTCTAAAGCATTTATTATGAAACAAGTCATTTGTAGGGATTTTGTGATGTTCAGGTTACAATGCTAGAGCGTATGTAGTTACTGTATGCTATTGTACTTGAATGGACATTTGGTGAAACAGAAGATAGAATAAAGTTTACTCTAAAGTCACTATGAATACTGCAAACTGTTGATAAGAAACTGCATCAAAGGAAAAAATACCTAACAGCTAGAAAATATTACTGCAGTTTCTCAGGATGCTGTTCTACTCCTGAAATGCTTTTTATTATGTGGGGGAATAGCACTTACCCAATATATATGCAGTGTTCATTGTGAAGGGTTTACAGTACAATCCGTTGTAATTGCTTGTACAATGATTGAACAATCTAAACTTTTGAAAAAGTTTTAATTTACGATACTTCACGATTGCAATTTATAATATAACTTATAGTGCCTGTAGAGATGTCATGCATTCCTCGCAAACACCCGTTTATTAAATTATTATTTGCTTGGTGCTATACTTTAGAAGAGGAACAATGTGTGTGACAGTGAAAACCGTAGAAGAATGCTGTCATGACCAAAGAATGAGAAAGGAGAATGAACCTTTTCAGCAAAGGCAGGCAAATATAAAGCGTTTAAATTTTACATTACTTATTTCTAACTTCAACGATTTAAAAATTACACTTTATTCACTTACTTGTAGATGTTCGGCAAAGCCAGTCAACCCGGACACAGCAATTACGCATCCCCGAAGTTATTACGAAAAACAATTGTGCAAAGACATTCGCTTATTATTTTTCATTAAATATATTTAACATCCTGCTTACCATACTTTTCTTATTCTATCTCAGTGAAACTGAATTTGTCATTATGACGAGATGGAGGCCTGACCTATCAATGAGACCTGACAAAGTAATTGTAGGCATAATTCAACGTATGTGAAATCTTACTACGATTGCTACAGCTCAACTTATTCAATTACTCGCCTCATGTAGACTTCATTTTACACTATATGTTAACACCCGTAGTCGTATGGATTGACATCACGCTTTAAGTGAAACAATAGTAATGCACTACTTTTGATTACACTTAACTTCACACGGAATCGAGCTCAACTGCAGGGCCTAAGTTCTATTCTTATTTTTCAAATACTGAAGTTAGGTTTTTTTGTCATTGGTCCCTACAAATTTACCTATGACTAGGAGACGTAATGGCGCAACTTCATGCAGATGTTTAGGCTTGACTAAAGTACTTATAACTCACCACTAATATCGATCGATAGTGTTCCTACAGAATCGCACTTACGTATAGTAACGAATTCATATTCTAGGGAGTACCGGTCTAGCATGCCTTACTCCCAACGCGAACACACGTACAGAAAGACAACAATGTTAATAAGAAAAGTTTATTTTTATTGTAATAAGAAAGTAGTTAATTTACACATTAATAAAATGGTCCGTTTGTGCGATTACTTCTCCCGCGTAATCTGTGGCAACCACCTCTCCAAATTTGTCACAAATTCTCGTCAGGCCCGTATTCATAAGCCTCCTATTGGTCACGTATAACTTACATTGATTTCGCGGCACAATTGCTGACATGCTTTGAGATGCGCACGAGTCGCGAGACCATGTCCATCGTTGACAATTATGCAGCACATGATTAACTACAAAGGGTGGAACAGTAAACATAAACAGAATTAAGCACACAATATTACAGTATAAATAATGCCAGTGCTTATGTCCTGTTTTCAGTAAAGACAAACGCTTATGAAATATATAAATTTCAGTAACTACGATTTTCAGTCAGTTAAGAGTAGGTTAATATGCATTACCAATAGAGACATAAAATAGGGAATACTTCAGGTGGCAACATAGCAACTCTTGCGTGTAAATAAACACACAAGTGTCAAAAATAGGCTAATTTACCTGTGAAACACGCCTTCCTAATATGCACCAACAACAAGTGTCGGCAGGGATACCGACAAGTCTGGAACGTCATACAAGTGCATGTGCATGCCCGCAGGTCCACCTCTACTTGCCTCTCATTGTCTTCCAAGAAGATATAATCAAAAGCTTCAAACTGAAAAGAAGTCCATCGTCGCTTTTCATAATCAGCGACCACTTTCCTCGTGGCGTATGGCGTCAGTAGGGGTAAAATTGGTATTAGACGTTTGGAACATTAATACTTGAAGCAATGCGACCAAGCAACCTTCCACTCCTAATCACGCCAAAAGTGCATTTAAAAGAAACGTAAGCTTACTTAAATCTGTCATCCCCTGTTGTTTTGCTTTGAATATGCACATCGTGAGTGCAGGACAAATACATTGTTAGCATTAAGTGACTTCCTCACTTTTTGAAATTCTTGTAATGAATTCTCAAATTCCTCCCAGCTAAAGAAACGACTTCCCAGCATTACTTCCCTGGAAATTCTACTGACGTCTGCAGTGCTCTCACTCGCATTGCCTACCTGCAATAAACTAAAAAGGCTTTGTCAATTAGTATCTCTGTCTCGCAACTGTTCAAATATAATTCCGTAAAAAAAGCAATAACGAAATACATCACTGAGCAATATCCATCAATAAAATGCTACACGTATAACCTAAAATTGAGAAAAACCCAAGAACTCACGGGTTCCTTGACATCACCAGCAACCGATAGGCCAATAAACCGAGTGCATGATAAACTAAGCCTTGTACATGCAAAAAATAAGTAAAAGGAAACGTTAGAATACTCAAATTTTACATTTATTTTCATCAGACATGCTTGCAAACAACGCATAACTCAACCACACAAACCTGCACACGATGTCAACTAACAGGGACAAATTAAATATCAAACTAGCCGCCACTGTTCTAGCTAATCAAAGCCGAGAAAAGCGCGGAAGATTTAAGGCGCGACAACGTATATCCCCACCCGATCATGTGCAAGTTCGAAGACGGCAGAACAATAAGAATAAAAGTACTTTACAATCTTATTTGTACCAAACATTTGTTTGTAGACTTGTATTCATCGTGCTTCAATTGCTAAACAATATAAATTCGTTCAAAGAATACTGGTGTTTTGGAGTTAAAGTCGAGAAAATACATAGTCATAATCGGTTCAAAGCGTCTTCGTTACAATAGGAACTTAGGGCAGTATTCTCTTTGAGAAGCTGTACCTATTTAGAATTCGCAATCGATTACTGAACTGGTTAATCAACGCTACCACAGTCCTGAGCAGGCACTAAATCTCAATTTCTTTTGTTGTGAAACTAGGGCTTTATTATACAACGTATGCGTCCAACGTATTTTATAATACTGCCCGTTCATTCTTAGTGGACTGCGACAGAGTGAGATGCTCAAATTGCAGTGAGTGCAACGGCAATTTACCTCAAGAACTCTTGGTTTAGAATGTAGTCTCATGCCCGTAAAAATTACTGGTTTCTGTCACAGAAATAAACTATTATTATTATTACTCTGAACGTTGCGACAAACCGAGATTAGAACCACTATGGAAAACATGTATCGAGCTAAACCTTATTTTCTACCACAAGCTAACTAATCTTCTCTTGCACTCTTCCAGGTCAATAACTAAATCTACCGCTGTCATCAGTTACAGTCTTAGAAATCATGACAACCTAGTTCCTATAGAGCATTGCCAGACTTACATGCGGTACAACGTCTTCTTAAATGAGTTTTCAGTCATTTGGAATAAGCTACCAGCTAATGCGTGTGACGCAAATGCACTTGCAGTGACCATCTCCTCAATAACCAGACTGCTCAACGATGACAATGCACCCCAGTGTCTAACTCCTACACCCTCTTTTTCACCCTACATAGATATTTTAGGTTCACTAAACGTATAAGTTACAACAAACTGCAATCATAAATGTTAATATTAGTGGAAGTACATGACAAGCATTTCTACACAGGACATTAATGTTAGTTCACATATAATATAAAAGTTAGCATAACAGGACTAGTTAGTTAGTGTACCAACATAATCATAGTCAATACACAGAATATATATGTATATATACATTTATAAACCACTCCTAGAGGACTCCGTTTGCTTTCATATGTGCTTCTGCTACTTGTCTTCTTTTTTCTCTCACCATTTTAGCTTCTCTGTGGCTTTTAATGAGGATAAAGAACGTTCATTTTCGACCACTTACAATGACAAATGATCTGCAAACATTACTGGTCCCATATCTTACAATTCCCTCGTGAATTACTCATTGCATTTCCCCACGACGTAACCTGGATTACAGTTGTGAAATATACCTTTATACCAATAAAAAAGTATTGATTTATAATACTTCACGATTGTATCTTACAACATAACTGATCGTGTCTAATAAAATAGCTTGCATTTCTTGAAAACACCCGTTTATAAGAATATATAAACTGCCATTATTAGTCTACATTGTGTACAATTCACTTGTGATGTTACGATGAAAATGCTGGCAAAATTATACAAGTGTATCACTTATTTTAAATTAATACCCGATTGGGATTTTTTATTTTATTTTTTTATTTTGATTTACAGCTTGATTCCACACCGTGTTTTCAGTACAAGTATGGAATTTTCAGCGTGGATATCGGTAGCCCAAATTTTACAGGCCGACCATAGATATCGGGTGTGCGCCGGCAGGGGATCGAACCCCGGACCATGTGCATGGTCGGCGAGAGTCCTAACCACTGTGCCACCGACGCACAAGAATAAGACTCGATGCCGTACACACCAAAGTTATATGGGGGAATTACTTCAAGTTTTATTTTTTCTCAAGTATTTGTAATCCATCCAAAACATACTTGGTTTTTTTGTTAATGCGAAGACAATATTTACATATTTCTTGATGTGCTCCATTGAATGTCTAGTTATCATATTGTTCCCATAGACAAAATGACTGCAACCACATTATTTAACCATGAACCAAATTTATGTAATTTAAATAATACTTATCCACGCCTACACAGGTAGGAAAAAATGTACTTTGTTAAATTACTATTATTAAATATGCTAACTAATCGCATATGTAATTTATCAAATTGATGATGCCTGTAAACTGGCATCCCTCATGTAAAAAATGAGAATAGATTATTGTTATCTATGGTAGATTTATTTTCACTTTGTGAAATTTTAGACAACATTTTCTCGAAATTATAGCTTTCATTTACTAATATATGGCGTAAAGCATCAGTATCTACAGCTGGAGAAACACAGAATACATTTGTTTGATATGTATATAACCACTTCTATGAGAATCTGGGACTAGTGTTCGCAGCAAATTAGATATATATACCACATATGATTCATTTTCTCACATATATATCGTAGATACACTTCTCTGTAAATTAAGTTCCACTTTTCGCCCAGAGGAATCTGATCGGCTGTTTCAAGGTCGTCTGAAGTTGGTGTCTATTCCTTACTGTTGCCCCATCAGCAAAAGTATACAACATATGAGGTTAAAATAATTAACAAAACGAACTAGCGTACCTTATCATATCGATATCTAATCCTTTGAACTGCAAGAAACCATCACAAAAATTCCTTATCATGAGTGTCTTTAAGTAATTTGGCATTTTCTTAATGAAACAGTACGCATTTCAACTACTTGTATACTGGCTGCAAATTACAGGCGGATAAGGACACCATCATTTGCTGTTTATGCTAAAAACGGTTCATTTCAAACGATTTTTAGCAGGAATACAAGCATAACAGTGTATGAAACGACAAATAATTACCTAAATATGAGGTTTTTTCAATAAACATAGCCTATAGAAATCAGCTGATCAAGTGACCAACGGCAGTAAACAGAGTGCTAAAGTTTACGTAGAAGCAGGTTAAACTAGTGCACAAGTTCATTTATAGGTCGTTTGATATAATTGGACGGTTAAAACAATAATTAATCCAGATGCAATTAACCATTTTGGAGGAAAGCTTCTTGGCAGCCCAGTGATTTGAGGAGACCGCCTTACGTTGAAGAATTTGAGATCATAATATCCGCTGGACGACATATGAAAGACTTATTAAGAGTGACAGCAACAACTGAAGAAGGATTGTCATTTGTTTGCTAACAACTGGTGGTTTCGATAAAAATCTTCCAAATATTTGATGAGGTTCTGCGCAGTTAGAGCATTTCGTCATAGACCATATTTAATCCCTGCAATTCTGATTAAATAAAGAGTTTAGTAACTAAACACCAGGACTGTCCTTCATTTTGTATAACTCCTTTTATTCTCGACCATGCTTTCTGAGCTAAGAAGGGGAGGGGCGCTTAAACTTTAGGAGTGTCTCTTTCGGACAACAAACATCATGGCAGTGTTTGTGGTAACATGTTACGTTTGTGGTTGTGTGATCTGGAACTTGTTCAGTAAATAAGTCCCAATTACTATCATTCAACATGCTCCTTAGATCCTGTATATTATCGTGGGAGTAACATCTATGTTGTATTTTCTTGCCAAAAGTGCAAGAAGACCCTTTGTGCAGCTTTCCATATATTTCGGGCCATATGCGTATGATGCAGTGATAAGAAATAAGTAGTGGAGTCATTTTCCAAGCTCCAAATATGCCAAAGTCATTGTAAACCCCAGACCCAGAGTATTTTCTAGCCGTGTTGAGAAGTTGACAATATTTTCATGACCCTGCGATGTAAGGAAACTGAAGTCCCAAGAATTGAAGTCACCAGTAACTATTGATAAGGAGTTGCAGCAAAGGAAGTGAACTCATCAGCAAATGAGGACATTTCTGAGAGACTACATCCATGTGTAATATGGATGTTTGAAATGCATATGCAGTTATACTTCAGCAGGTGTTTCAGTCAACATGCAAACATTGAGGCAGTTAAATTTGTCACTACAGAGTCTGAAACATACATTATTTGACGTTCATCGCCGAGGATTGATGAAGGTTGCAACGCCACTGCCACAATCCCCCTTAGAACTACGCCAATCTTCTCCGAATAATCTAAAACCATTTGGACAGTCTAAATTATCATCATATAGGTCATGGAGCCAGATTTACCGAAGAGTTATGATCCCTGCATTGCGGTATATATTGGAGGACATGAGGGATTGCAGAGAGTTAATTTTGCGGGGCAGGGAGCTATAGTTTGTTCTCATAATCTCAGGAGCGATCGTCTGGTGTACAGGGGTGTGATTTTAAGCGCGTTGCAGCCCAACATGGTTCTTTTTCTTAGGTTTTGTGGAAGTTTGCGAATCCGCAGTTTTTAAGCATTTTAAATATTCACGAGTGTATACAAAGGATTGTAGGTTATATTTTAATGGGTTAAAGATATTGAAACGAGACATTAGATGCAATATGATGATGGATAGATAATTGGTAGCCCAATATTCATGCTTGCTGATATATATCGGTCATGCCATACTTGTACTTCCAGCGATTTTGACATAATTTTTACTTTCAGTGTAGAATAATTCACAGTTTAGTTTGCCATTGTTACCTGGAGGTGTGCCGTGAACATCCATCTATATCTGGTACTTTTTGACGTTTCGCTTAATTCTTCGTGCATGAACTCTAAACGTCTAAATTTTTTAAAATAGTGATGGCTTCATTCTACGGAGCGCCTGCGTAATGCGTAGAGTTTTCAGCGGAGTTTGCTACGTGGTATTCACTTTTCTTTCATGACCTTCACATAAAAGATTAATTGGTAGTAGATAGTGTGGCATAGTTCTATATGACCTGAATCGAAAACCTATCCATCTCTTCTTTTCCTCCTCCCACAAATGCACGACATATTGCTGAATGTTGGTTTTATGGAGTCAAGGAGTACATTTTATGAATCGACGACACCACTGAGGAACGGTCACCTCACGTATTGGCATAAGCTGCCATCGAGGATAGTGCTTTCTCCCATGTTGAGTAAAAGCTTGCGAATCAGTAGATTGTAAACGTCTTCAGTACTCGCCAGAATCATACTTTACCAGATTTGGACAAAATTTGTTTTGTTCCCTTACATTCCCAGTGGAACGTAGGGCTTTAAGCTAGAGCTTTGAAATTCGGGTGGCAGTGGTGTTTACTTTAACGGGATGGAGTGGCTGGCGTCATGCTCAACCTTCCCACTTTACTGGTCTTATAACCAGCTTAGAGGGATAAATGAGCGCGTCGTCCGGGCCGCATGCATGTTTGCCTGTATACAACCTAAGATGTACTTGTGTTAACTTATATAGAATTTTTGCACTTGAAATGTTCAACATCGCTCTTGTTAACAGAGATACATGTCAATAAACGGTGTTCAGAAGTTTCGCTCATTTATCATATGAAGGATGTCAAGTTTCAGATAAATCCAAAAATGCAAACTATATTATCGTACCCACGGAACATTGCGTTGCACAATCGGGACAAGAGGAGAGGAATTTTTTATGACTAATAACGTTGGGTGACCCAACGCCTAATCTCTTCGTCCAAATTGGTTACATGATCTGATGCTTTAAACCCCTCTTCATATTTGTGAGTTGACGAATTCACTTCCCTGTTTCTATGGGTTGAGCTAAGCTCATTACACAATTACTCATCATTAACTTCTCTCCTGTTGTCCTGACTGTGCAAATCAATGTTTTGTGTCCAACCATAAAGTCTGCATATTTGCATTTTGTCTGAAACTTAACATCCTTCATATGTTAAATGAGTGAACCTTCTGAACATTTTTATTAACATGTTTCTCTGTTAACAAAAGCCATTTTGAACCTTTCAAGTGTGGAAATATTCCATTACATAAGTAAATCTTAGGTTTTATGCAACTGAAGAGAATCTGATGGTAAAACTGATGGCTTAATAATGTACTGTACGAACATTTGCTTTGCTTCGTTTTAGACCTAAGACTGCCTTAGGAAGAAGTGTATATGCTTAGGTGACTTATCAGAGATGGGCTTGTGTTTGGGATAGCTGGTATTGCCGTCACATTCAACCTTTTGGTAGATTCTTATATGCAGTATCTGCCCTTTGCTTTGCTTTCACATTAACTGTCCCTAGTTTCTACTTGAATAAGATATTTGCTGTTCCACATGTTTTTGTTTGCATATATGACCATGTCAAATGAAGAGCGGGCAATCTTCGGCCTTGAAGTAGACATGTTTTCGGTCGACTGGATTTACAGTACGACCAGACTAGAATTTTTCGACTATGTTAGGAAACCGCAAGTTTTTCTTCGTTTAAGTTGTATGGTAAATGAATTCCTTTTGCTGTAATGGAAGATCCTTATAGGTATTGGCGACGGTCGTCATCGGGATTGTGCATAATTGTTGTTACGTTTACGGGATTTGTTTATTTAATGAAGATCAAGGGTCTTGTGGATTCAGTTTGTTCCTGTCCTCTATGTCACTCATTGTGTCAGTTGTGTACCTGTGGCTGGACATCATAGTCGACAATGTTACGAACGTGGATATAAGAAAAAGCATAGTTAAGATAGACACAATCCTGACAAGTGAGTATTTACATTTTTCCAAATCATCTATTATTATTTGGAGTAACTAATTCCGGTGTTGGTTAAAGGAATTTTCCTACTCCATTGTAACCGTACATACTTTAATTGGTTTGACCCTTCTACTTCTATGGCGTGTATGCTCATGTGCTAGTGTGTGGTGTTAGGATAGAGGAAGATTAGTGGTTGTAAACAGCGTTAAATTTAAGGCCGTCATGTTTTCAGACGAGGTCCTGCTTGTATGCATTGTAATCATATGATTGTTTTATGTTGTCTGTAGCGGTAGTAGGAGACATCAATTCGTTTTCTCGGTCCTATTTTAGGCGAATTCGCACACAAGCAGATTATCTAAACGAGTACACACCTGTGCAAACGTTATGTGCAATAGACTGATAGTACTGATTGAATTCATTAAAAAGTGCACTGCAGAGGTGTTTGTATCGATATTCATCTCGTGAATATCGACGTATGATTTCCAACAATTTCACCTGCTGTAAGGTTGTACTGCTGTTTGTCAATAGAAATGGTACAAGTTACCTAACATTGTTTGGCATAATACCTACTTAAATGAAGGTCGTAAGAGCATTGGTGGGGGACGCATGGCACACTTAATGCACTATTGAGTCAAGGTTATCCATCGTATAACCCCACTGGTTCTCGGCCTCCACTCGAGGATGGTAAGAAAAACAGTATACACTACGTAATCCCTATTATATTTTTGAGTGCCTAAAACTGAATTGCTGAGGTACTTGTTCAGCGAATTTGCGATTTATGCACGCGCTCTCGACGTCATATATAAGTGATCTTTGTGGGACAGCGGTAGTCCAAAATCTACCTCCTGAACATCTTCATTTAAAAAAAGTTATGTACTACAGACCCAAAGCTGTGAGAAAACTTGGCATCTGGCAGTGTGATCAAGGTTGTTGTATTTTACTGACTTAGGATAAGTGGTTGTTCACTAGTCTTCGCAACACCAGCGCTTATGCAAACACTGGGACAGGGTTTTAGATTACTTTTAACAACATGGGTGTATGTGAGCGTAGGTACCAAACCGTTCTTTCAAAAGGAGATTTTAGACATAGAAAAGTACAAATCATATACAAGCAAACCATCAATAAAATATGTGCAATTTTTCTGCGTCAGTAGTCCAGCGGCAGAATGCTCTCCAACTACGCATGTGATCCGGGGTTCGATCGTTGACCGATGCACTCCTTTACCTCGCTAAGCCAGTAATAATACTGGTAAAGAGGGAAGGTTTGGTTTGAACTTCAAGCTAAAGGCTTGAAGTTCCGCTGAGAACGTAAAGGAATACACACAAGCTGGTGTTATGACATGAATTAAATTAACTTTTCTCCACCTTATGCTACTGACCTAATCATCAACAATGATGCTGTCCTTAGTATTGGACATGAACCAGCAATATCCGAAGCAAATCTTTTTATATCTTCAATTTTCAATGAGTGTTGCAGCTCAAAAGTGGGACGAAGTGAACTGCATCACTGCATAAAATGTAAGATGATGCTGCAGGATTGGACTTCATCGACCCCTAGATTAGAAATAGGAAGTGAAGTGGTAGAACACGTTGACCGCTTCACTTACTTGGGAAGTACCATCAGCCCCAACGGGTTGATCTCCGACGAAATTTCAGCACGAATACAGAGGGCTAGGTTCGCATTCGCCAGTTTTCGCCGTCTCTGGCGTAGACGCGATATCCGACTATCGACCAAAGGGCGTGTGTACTGCTCAACAGTCCGCTCCGTCCTCCTTTATGGCTGTGAGACCTGGCCATTGAGAGCAGAAGACATGAAAAGATTAGCTGTCTTCGACCATAGGTGTCTGCGTTCTATCTCCCGCGTGAAGTGGTATAATAAGGTGAGCAATATTGAGGTTAGGCGTCGAGTGCTAGGTAAGGCGGGGAAATCAATCGACGAAACGGTGAAATTACTTCGACTGAGATGGTTAGGACATGTGCTACGTATGCCTAGTCATCGCCTTCCTCGACGGGCAATGTTAGCTGATATAGGGTCAGGCTGGAAAAGAGCTAGCGGCGGTCAAACCAAAACATGGCACCAATCAATGAAATCCACAACAGTTAATCTAAGCCACGTAGGAAGATGTAGACTTCCTGGTTGGGGCCCTCGGGATGGTAAAAACCAATGGTTGGAAACAATTGGTGATATGGCTCAAAATCGTTCTCAGTGGCTCAGATGCATCCACTCCTTGTGACTTATGATTTCCAATTAAACTTTTGTTCTCCGTTATTACTATTCCTTTGTCTCACACCACTGTTTACTGTCTATATTATGCATTTCTTCTACTTCCTTCTCTTGCTTTGCGTGCTACATAGATTGTGGCGACTTGAACTGCCGCACATATGTGCAAAGTTCTATGTCGAAAACCGACCGACCGACCGCATCACTGCATATAATTGAAAAAAGCTAGGTCTGCAAATTCAGCGCAGTAAAAATTTGTGATAAGGAAGAAAAATAACTTGCTGTTGAAAAATTAGTCTTTTAAGTGTTTTGCACTCTGCCTCTAGTACTTCTGACGTATCTGAGAACAATGTGCTGACCACTTTAACATACTCTTACTATTAAGGCGCCATTCCAACGCCTTGGTATACTTCCCGTCTCCTATTTGCTCACCACCAATCTAGTTGCTTCTCTGATGATAATTTCCATTCCATCTTAAAAATGAGCGAGATGAATTTATTGCCGAGTGCCATATGACACTGACACTTGAAGGTCATTTCAAACTCTGGTCCAGTTATCTATTCCATTAATAAACATATAACCATCGCCAAGTAGATTGATTGGTAAAACTGCAGTCGACATGATTCCTAAATAGTCTATCTAGCTTACCATTTATCTTTTAGAATTTTGCCTTGGCAGTAATATTGCTTGCTATTGGTATGGCGAATGACATTGATCACCACGATTTCATGTAAGTGGTGTTTAATATTATGCAATATCACTATGCAAATTATATCTGTAGGAACTCATTGGTATGGCAGTTTCAAGTTATCCTTAAAAATTTTGCGTAAGAACAGGGATTCTCCTGGAAATTTTTTATGTGGTTCCACATACCATTTATGTAGAAGTACACCGAATGTCAGTTTATGACACATTTCTAATGCTAACGATGACTAAAATAGTGGTTTACCATACTAACTCATGATCGTACCTGATTGACTCAGTAAAATTGCCGCACTACACCACTGGCCTAGGGATGGTTAGCTGTTTTGTGGTGCTTGGAGCTTTTGTTGAAGCCCAAGTCGACATCTGAATGTTCCCCGGTAATACAAGAGCTGTACTAACTTTTTTTGGTAAAACTGTACTGGAGTTATAGTTGAATCGAAAAACCTGTGGAATTTCCGTTGACGCCGTTCATGAGGTACGCAAATTTGGATGAGTTATCTTGCGAATGACTCTAAACACTGGTTACCGGTAGTACTGAGGTCTGCATAAACCTGGCGATTCATAAGTCCTCCGTTATCTGCAAAGAATACTTCTTCCTACAGTATCAGGTAAACCAATCTCGCTTAACTTCGCGTTCCTAAGAGCCAAATAGAATAGCGGTTAGGTAAGGTTAGCACCCCCACCCAGTGAAAGACTTCATCACTACTATAATTGAAAGCGCAGAAATATAAATGAGTTTACCTAGAATCACTCTTCATTAATCAGCTGTATTGTATAAGCGGTTAGTGAAAATTGAAGCTGTAAGTGGAGTTTACATGAATAACGTTTATCAGAGCAACGGAACCCAGTGGTGTTATGCAGGCATTATTCAGTGTTAAGCACAAGTAGCCTACGTACATCACTACACACTGTATATTCAAAAATAAGCCAATGAGCTTTATAAAGGTTGCATACCATATTTGGGAATTCAGATTTTACATTGTTTAATCCGTGGTCTTTGTGTGGACCGGAGTCTACTATTGCCGCTTTTTTGTCTAGTCCGATGACATTACAAACTTGACTGGCAGATGTCAATCAGCAATAACTAGATGCATGACATTAGTAACTCGGTAAAGACTAGTTAATGTATCCATCATATGCCTACTAGAGGTCACTCCTGAGCCCAAAAATAGCTCAGTGGTAACGGTTCTGATGACAGCACTGTAGACAGTTTCTTAAATTTTGCAGATGCTCCTTTGCGACAAGTGTAGACAACTGTGAAACCCAGTTCTAGGGCTTTTTGTCTCTCTCCTTCAACTGTCGAAAATCAGTTCAGTGTTGCAAGTTGCAAACGGCGTAATTAAGCAGCATGTTTGCTGTATTAGTCATCTCATTGGTTTGCAATTTTCCGCGGACATATATTGAGTGACTTAGTTGGGGTACGTCTACATGAAGATTTTAAACGTCAGCACCCAGATGAGGGAAATAAAAAAGAATTGCAGTAGTGATATTATCAAAATAAAAAACTATACCCTAAAAGCAGTATAACGATAATATATGATGTGCTGGTGTGTTGTTCACAAAGTAGCGTAACTAATATTTTGTGAGATTGTGTAACTAAGATTTTAAGGATTAAGAATTCTCTTCGGATGTCCAAACAGTAGATGGTTGTCAGAAGAGACTACTACTATGGTATTTAACTTGAAGTTGGATCCACCATGAAGCAGAGCATAGATTCGTGTAGTCACTGTGACCATACCAGGTTCATGTGCTATTTCGGATGCTGGAACCCATTGACGCTACTTACTTGGAGTCAAAGTTTTCCTACCAGGTGAAACTTCTGTACCCACGTGATCAATAAGAGTCACACATCCACACTCTTGGTGACATGAAAGCAGTCATTACGGCAGATTAGTCAAACGCTGATAAAATGATTAGGAGAGTAAGTCAGAGATTAATATGTGTGAAACTTGGGCACTGTTAGTATGTAACTCCATATTAATTTGTTTATTAGATATATCACACCGTGATACAGCCTTATTTACTGTAAAGAATTCTGAAGGAGGCTTTTCAGTTTTTGGATCTGTACTTCTTTCTATCTTCTTACTCATATCATTTTTAATATAACTTGGGCCTTTTTGATGTACTTTTCTGTGCCATCTTATGTGATACATCCTATCAATAGCTAAACTTGAAACATCTTACATTTTCATTTCTCCCTGCGATTTTGGATTTATCAGGTATCGGTTTTGATATGGACAATTTATATCTTTTTCTTGGCGTCCAACTACCACTCATATAGTTTTCGTCAGTATTCATTATAGGAATATTGCAGATTTTTTAACAGATTTCTGTGGTTGATGGGGTTAATTATAGTGAAGGTATCTTAAATTGAAGTAAGAATTTCTAAACATTCATTTGTAAATGTTTTAATCAAATTTCGGTCATGTGAATATTTAGTATTTTCACTCAGACATTTGCTCATTTTCACCATGTTTCCCGAAAGGTTGTTCGGTTGGTCACCTAAGTTTATTTGAAGAGTGTATTTATTACGGATAGCATTCAGGGCATCCTAGAGCAGTATCGTTTCTAAATAGGCCTCAAACTTTCCTTGAATATACGAAATTTCGCATAGAAATATTCAATATAAATAAATCACCTTATTTTTTTGCAGTAAGAAAACTCTAGCAGTGGGTTCTTAATCATTCGCCAGAGGTCAAATAAAGGATTTTAAGGCTTCAAGGCAAGTGCATGCACTTTCTTGTTGTCACCTTACTGACAAATTTTTATGATGTAATGAATTTTATGATAGAGTTTGACGAGATCTATTCCACAACAAGCTTGCTTTCTTCTGCATTGTTCCAAATTCTATTTTAGGAATCTTGTTGTGTTTCTCGGCTTTCCACTAAGATTTTACTCCTATTTGTCAAGTTTCAATGTGGTTAAGTTTTATTAGTTCAGTGCCATCTAGGTGGCAAGCTCAGCCGTGATTAGCCACTTGGTTTTCAGTTAGCGGGAAGGTTTCGTGATATGATTTTACCACTTAATTCACCGTATGTGATGTTGCTTGACTAATTATTTTGTCGGAAAACTCAGCGAGTGCATACAGGAGTAAGACAAAGCTGTCTATTATCACCAATGATATTCCTAATTGTTGTGGACTGGATTATGCGTCAGACTGTGTGGAGTGAGAAGACAGGAATACGTCTGACCAATAAGAATACTCTGGAAGCTCTGGACTTAGCGGACGATTCTTGTCCTGTGTCAAGTAAACTCGAAACCCTACAAACGCAAACCAACAATTTTTCAGAAGCAGCAGCAAAGACAGGAATTTAAGTTAACTTAGAAAAGATCGAGGTGATGAAGATAACCAACCAACATCAACAAGCACCAATCACTATCAATGGAAGAAACTCGAAAGAGATCACTTCGTACACTTATCTATGCAGCATCGTTTCAACCACAGGCGGAGCCAGAATCGGAAGGGCAAGATACGTCTTCATCAACCTGAAATCAGTTTGGAAATCTTCCGCACTCAGCATAAACAACAAGATTCGGATTTTGAGCACCAATGTGAAATCAGTTCTTCTACACGGGTCAGAAACTTGCACTGCGTGTCACAAAAAGGATTTCCAACAGACCGCCGCAGACTTTTATCAACATCTGCCTTCACTCCATGCTGAAGATCACTAATTAGAAACAAGAAACTACAGGAACAAACTAACTAAGAACCTATCGTTCAACAAATATGTAAGAGAAAATGGAGATGGATTACGTATTCACTGAGGAGACCGTCGAATGACATTGCGCGCCAGGCCAACATTCGAGTGTAGCCTGAATGGGAAACGACGATTGGGTCGTCCAAGGGTGACATGGAGAAGATTGTGCGAGTAGGTTGTGCATACAATTAGGTTCACAATTCTAGAAATGTATTGGTAAGTGGTTAGTTAGTTAGAGATAGAGATGAGGTCATTAATTTTGAAGGAAAGTAGCATCACCTACGCATTTTTCTTTGTAGCCGTATAATCTCTGACAGTTTCACATGAGTAACTACGTAAATTTTCATTTCGTGCTGTAATAGACCGAATATTATAAATTCTTAAGTATGTTGGTCTTTATCGTAAAAAGTTTTTAGTTAATGCATACGCAGCTGTAAAACCCCAACTAATATGTACGGAAGCAATCGGCAGGAGGCCTTGGACCTAGGTTTCATACATGTTGGCACTCACTAGTCAGCAAGGCGTTTCCGCAATCTTGAAGGAACTCATATCCCATCGTAGATTCAAACCCGCAGCACCCGGTGCTACTGTCTGTCTGTTTTCGACATAGAACTTTGCACATATGTGCGCCTGCCCGGTACTGCAGGCAGAGACGTTACCAGTGAGTTATTCAGACTCGCGACTGACCTGTAGGACCGTAATGAATATTCCAATTGGACACTAGGTTGTAACTGATGTCATTTGTCTAGTCAGTTTGGTACAGACTAAGTTCTATCAGTCAAGTTTGCACTGTGGCGCCAATGCTAAATGACTCGCTATTAATTCTTCTCACTAAAACTCCAGGTGATTTCATCCTGATATTCTTTCAAGATGTGAATGTTTGTTATGCATATTTAAAAGTGAATTTGGAACAGTCACTACTAACTTTTTCCTACCTAGCTGTCTAATTTAAATAGTTCCCCTTATAGTCTTTTTGATTTATTGGTTCGATAAACTATTGTGTAAATAGTACACTGCTGTATTCAATTTGTATTTGAATGTTGAAGCATTCCAAAATTGGAGGCACAATTCACCTTAAGGTTTTTTTTTCTGTACCACATTACTTTTTTGTTGGTTTAACATATTGATTTTTAAGGCAATTAAATTACTGATATAAGTATAAAACTTGGTCACTGTGGTAGTTATACTCTACCACAGTGCCCAAGTTTTATACTTATATCAATAATACATATGGTCTTCCTACTAGTAAGCTTATCAATAAACTCACACGACTTTCTCAAACAGAAGCAAGATTCACAAACCATCGAGTTTTTAACAGACGATGTTTAAAAAATCATATAATTCCAAAATATTTACATATACGCACTCCAATTACTTCAAGAAAAAATATCGTCAGCAGCTGAACATCTCAGTAGATTATGTCTAAGGGAAGAACTACATCGAATCACTGTGAAACTAAATAATATACGAAATGAAATCGAAAAACTCAAACAGAAACTCAAATGTATGGACAATGACAAAGATTATGTAATTGTTGTTGAAACATCCGAAAATGCTAGAGAATCAGCATTAAGAAAATCAAAAACCACACAAATCAATTGAATTACCTTAATGCATTTCGACAAAACAACAAGAATATCTATTTCATCTGAAACGTGTAATGTACAACATATCTCGGACATTATGATCACGCGTGTACTTGTCATGTACATTTATATAGAAGGCAGGAAAGCATGAATTATTACAAAATTGTTCAAATTGTTATGTGTCTTCTTAGCCAAGTTCATTTTTAACAGTTTTAAAAATTTGGGCATTGGATGTATGATATTCACTATAATAACGGTTTTTTGTATTTCCCAATATCGTTTTGTCTTTCATTCATTGGGAAATACACAAAACCTTTATATTGAATAATTCAAATTAATGCAGGTCAGGGTCACAGATAAAAAGCAGGGAGATGACGTAAGGGTATGGTTTGTTTTTCAATCTAAAATTTCGATAAGGAGTATTATTCGTTTTCTTTTACGCCAGCTTTAGAGTATTCAACTTCTTTAGTGTTCTTGAAGAAATATCTTTTCACCTTGAATAAAGGAATAATATGCGGTCTAAACATGAAAAATGAGTTTTAAGCTTGATACTGTTACACTTTACGTGGTGGTGTCACTTTCGTCTAAACCGTTTGGGTTGGTGTAATTTGAAATCCTACAAGGAAATTGTATTTCTTTTTAAGTCATGGAACTTTATCAAAGGATGTATGTTACATAAAAGTGTGAATTGTATATTGTAAGCAGTTCTGAAACTGAGTGGTGTCGTTATTGTTTTTAGTAACTGGTGTAAGCATGTATTATGGTTTGAATTTTGATAAATTTTTGTGATTCAAGAAGATAATTTTAGTTGTTTATTAAATTTGACGATACATTTTATAAATTGAACAGTCTGTACACATTGCATGAATTGATTCGAATTGAAACCTGCTAACCCATTGTATTTCAACAATGGGGTTTGCAAAGTAACTTAATTTTTTTAAGTTGTTTATACTGTTAATTGAGACCAAATATTGACTATAAGTTACTGCTTTAAATAAAATTGTTTATTTCTAGGTTTTCATTAGTGTTTTCTGTTATACACAAAAATTCTTGTGATTTTGGTCTCCCCTAAGTAAGTTTTAGGCAAATCGTATTCTCAGTTGTCAACCTATGCTGTCCATTTTCCGTATAAAATGTGCTGAAGCTTTGTGCCCATTTAGAAATTGACCGCCAGTTGTAATCATATTTTTGGGATGAAAGTATCATACGTGTATCATGTATGCTATGCCATAAAACTTATTTCTTCTCACTCAATAGCAATGTTAATCTTATCAAATCTCTAACTTTGTACCGTTGAGTACCACGTAATTTGAAACTTTTATTCCTACTTCTAAAGCCACTTCCGAGTAATTATATCAATCATGTCACCCCCTATTACTCAATAATAGACCACTACATTTTTGGTAAATTTAAATACGACTGTACAGCCTCTGAAGATGATTTCATCGATAAAGAAAATTTTCTTCGCTGAATTTGTCTTTTGTTTTCTTCATAATTCAATGGATATTTTCGGTGATTCTAAAGTGTATTTTAGGATGTTAGCATAGAGAAGTGAGAATTATAATAATTACTTGGATAATTTTGATCGACAAAACTCAGATTCATATCGTGAGGGTAGTTAGTACAGATTACTTAAGTGACTAAAAGGGGTTATAATAAGGGCCTCCAAAGCCTCAGGATGGTCGGGGGTGGGTGCCTTGCGCTGCTGGTTGGCCACCCCTCCGCACACCTCTTGAAATGCTCCCATATGACCGGGCGTCTCACATAGCCTCTCCTGAGGAAGTCCTACTCACTGCCTTCACGTGGCGGAGGTGTTTCTCACCAAAGTGAGAGGGCGAAAGCGGATGCCCGGCGCTCTTCACCGGGTTGACTGTCCATTGGATGACAGTCTAGGGGAGATGGCTAAACCCTGATTCCAAACCTCCAACGACTGGCGTATGAAGCCCACTGGAGCTCACCGGCAGACGTATGGACAAAGGGCTTGTTGGATGTCCTGGATGTCTGGCCCCATTCAAAAAGGCGTATGAACCGAACTCCGGTCACCGGCTGCCAATGGATAGTGGACTCCCTACTCCACTCCTACTGCCTTGTAGGTCACACTTGGTTGTGTAAAGGCTAGAGCTGCACTCTCAAACAAAAGGCCGAGCAATTCTGGGGACATCACTCGTACCAAATTCCCATGAAACTTGAACTCTCTCGAGATGTTCATGAAGCCGGCTCATCCTCCCGTAGGAGATAGCCGAAGTAAAGTAAAGTAAGTTATAATAAATTTGGTGGTTGTCGTTAATTTGTCAGTCTTAGGCTTACAGATAAATAGATAGCATCTTTGAATAGTATCGAGCAAACTTTTTGCTTGTTTACCTTGTAACTTTTAGACAGTAATGGTAACACTTTCAGTAACTAATAATATTCACTGATGGTGGATGTTCGGACACGTCTTTATATTCCTCATACAACAGTTTAATTTTGTTACCTACCTGTCCTATAATCAAGACCAAGCTTATTCATCACAGCTTTCCCTTGCATTTTCAAGCTTTTTTCAGCTCACTAAATATCATGATGCACTACCATCTCATTGATATGAAAACAAAGTTCAATTGTCTCAGTGCTCCTGATTGACCATTTTATTGTCTTTCCTTTGAAACTAGACTTTTTTGTTTGCGTTGAGTATATCTGCAGTTACATAACTTAACAGCAACTTATCTTCATTGTTGACACATTACTGCTTGTCTTTTGGCTAAGCTATTAGATAGACTAGGACATTTAACTGTCATTGTGGTTCGATACATTTTAAAATTTGGTAAACTAACATGAACTGTCTACGATAATTGTTAATCTTAACTGGGTTTTTTTATTTCATCGATGAGTGTGTGTTTTGCTGATTAAGTACAATAGGACTGTCATCTACAACTTTAATTCATTATCTTATATATAGTTGTTACGACCACTTGTGAAAACATTTACTACCATTCGCTTTACACTAGTGTGTTTTTCTTATCTGAACTAAGTGCGTACAGGGATCCATAGAAGATGATCGACTTCTAACCTACTTCATCACATTATCCTTCCGGAAATTATTCCGTGCATCGAAGATTAACTTTTGTTTCCATGTAATGAGATGTTTCTTGTGGACAGAGGGGTGATCGATAGTGATGGATGTTTTGCTTATATTGTTTGTAGTCAGAATAACAACTGGCTTATTATGAAATGTTAAGCTTACCGAGGTAAGTCAAGTAGGCATTGCCAATAAAGGCTTTTACGTGACTGCGTAAAAGTTTGAGTCACCTCGCTGCCTCTCAGTGATATCTAGTCTCCATATCCTTCATATGGTATCAGGTGTATATGTTAAATACTAAACAAAAGTGTTTCTACATCATGCAGAAAATGTATCAGAAAGCTTATTAGGCATGAACTAAAGCATTCCTGAATTACCTATTCCCGATAAATGGGAAGCTAGAATTTTTTAAATAGCTAATCAAGTAATGTCTTCTAATTGACAGGTTTATGGAGTTTCCTGTGGTTGGTTGCATTTTGTTTGCTTTGTAATCGCTGGCAAAACACGAAACCAGATTTTCTTGCGCATAATGCTGTTTCTGCCGATGGACCTCGTAGTGCCATTGCCTTCACATTCTTCACAATGGTTGTATGGGTAAGTTCCAGAGAATCATCAGAAACCAGTTAATATCTTGCTTAGGTTTGTTTTATTGTTTTTTTTTAAAAATTAAGTCTTTCGTTTAATAAACAAGATAAGCAATCCTTAAGTGAGAGTAAAACCGTGATTTCACACATCGCTTGGTTACATACTGATATAAATTTTAAGTATTTCCTTTATGAGCTTCAAAAGTTGTAAACTGCTGTGTTTTTGTATTTTGGCTGAATCAACAATTTGATCAGCCAAGATTAACTTAAGTTGTTTCTTATTATCCTGTCTACTTATTATTCTGTCGTCACAACAATAGCCAGCTTTTCATAAAATGAATAAGCCTATTCCGTCAAAAGTATGCATAATCGGTCGCTGTTATCAACCGATAATCGAAAAGAACCGAACTGAAATGCTGATTTGTTTCATTTAAAAATGACCTAATCTCATTAGTAGAATGTAAAACATGAATGTGAAATAATGTTCTTTTATTCGTCTTTAGATTATTCTGGGATATTTTACATACAAATCATATAAGTCAACTGAAGCACTGTGTTCTAACCTTGCTTACGGAGAAACTGATAATTCACCCGGCTATCACGGATTTTCCAATGACGCAAATATGCTCGATGCAACTGGGCCAGGACCATTGGATCCCGACACTCCTACTGGGCATGCAAATATGGATTATCATGTCGGCAATATCCGAACGGGATTTGGCGGTGTGTATTCTGGTGATACAATGGGTGGATATCAACCCTAAGAATTTTTCCTGTTTCAAGAATAGATTCCATTGTGACGTAATGTCTCTGAATTCGCTGTAGATTTGTGAACATTTGAAGTGCTGTTGATTTTCGAACATGTGATTCTGTTTTGTTCTCTTGGTTTTGCTGTTGTATTATTCATGTTGCCTTTTCACCTGTATAAGCACACTTATATCACCATTCTTTGTTATTCACATTCACTCTAAAGTTTTCAGCAGAGAATAATTTGTCCCGTTCAATTTTTTTTTCTACGGGTTTGTTCACACGCCTATCGGCAAAATTATGAAATAACTTTTCGAAAGCAATAACGCTAACAGTTGGTTGTTTTGTTTTTGTAATCTTGGGACTTTCAGTTGCTTGTTTTAAAACCAGATAATTCTTTTGTTAGTTTTCACTAATTAGGGAATGTTATCCGTGGTTGTCCCATCTTCACATAACGGTACTATGTAGTTACGTAAGGTGTCAAAGAAACCAAAATATAGTTGGCTATATCGATTACGATAAAGATAATGTGACTAAATATCTGCAGGTTTGTTCTATAAAATTGAGTGTATTTACCTAGAATGGATTTTGGTTACTGCCTAGAGAAAGCGGATGATTGCCCTTTGGAGACAATTAAAGCACTTTTGATTCATCTGTAGTCATTCCTTTGGAAGTACCCTATCACCTACATATTTTTTCTTACTTATTCTCCAGGTGCGTCAGTGGCACAGCGGTAACATGCTCGCCAACCACTCATGTGGTACGAGGTTCGATCGTTGACCGACGCACTAATCCGATAATAAGACTGGTGAAGAGGGAAGGGTTGGGCATGAGGCAGGCAACCCCATCCCACTGCTATCGAAACTTCAAGCCTTTAGCTTGAAACCCTATGTCCCACTAGAAACGTAAAGGAATAAAAAGAACTTTCCAGGAGTCCAGGAACAAATAACCCCATTATTATCAGTACTTCTTAATACAAGTTTTTTGGTTGATCTTCTCTAGTTGATTCGCTGTGCAGATATACAGTCATGTCTACGTTAAATCTCTGAACCAAATAGAACCACCGACTTGATATTGATTTTGAAAATCGGGATCCTGTACTGAGTGCTACTGAACTCCATACCAATTTCAGATTAATGAAGGTCTGTCTTGCTTTTCTGATCGTAACTGGCTGTCGCATCCGTATCCGTGTGTCTCCTGTAGTTCAAATGATTCTGTCCAGCTAAGTGAAGGCGACAATATACTTTAGGTTACTCTTGTGGATGGTGATCGTCACCTCTGTCCTCACTGCTTCTTTCCCAAACTTCATGGTTCTCGCTTGTATAGCTTAGAGTTTATGCTACATGAAATAAACCACCCGTGAACTAATTGATGTATGAGATGATTATGTCGCTGTTTAAAGAGGTTTATTATGCTTGAAGTACTGCATTCCGTTCTGTTGAGGAATTCTGTAGGTGGTCTTCTAAAAGTTGAAGTTAAGAAACCGAATTGACTACCCTCTTATACTCTGTTTGATAATAATGCTTAGTCTCGCAATTTGGTTCACTGAGGGTAGTGCGATTTAATATTTTAGTTGCAATAAACAGAAGCGCGTTCAGTACCAGTTCTTGTTCAGACATAATTCCCCATTCTTAGGCATTTTCTCTCGGTGGCCTGCCAGTCGATACCTTTCCCTCCTTGCATACCTGCAGCAGCACTGCGATCGTACCCTCCGAGGTCTCTGGATTCGTCTCCAGTGCTTCTGAAAGGGTTTCCTTGTGGTTTTTAGTAACTCAAAGGTTTACAGGACATATGCTTTAGTCGAAGATTGGTTTTGACTGGTGGTTCTGCGTCTGCTGACTGTTTATTTGGACGAGGGGAAAGTTGTCTATTCCAGAGTCCTTTGAAATAACAAACCAAGTGTTTCCTCTCTTTTCATTTCGGTGATTGGTTTTCCTTCATCACTTTTCACGCGTCTCATCTGCGTGAATCCCTTCCCTTTTAGAGACTTGGTCATTTAATGCAATGTTGTGGGGTCTGTTCTTCTTCATTTACTTTTGTGTCGTATAAACGTCTCTTTCCCTTCCCAGCACTTTTCTTCAGTCCTTTGTTCACGATGTCAGCAGCTGAATTACGTCTATCACTTTATCACTTAACTTCCGCCTGGATCTGGTGCAACTCCTACCCTAATTCAAGTTATGAAGGTTGAAGTAATCACAAGCGACAGCGAGGAGTCTGAGTTTTCTAACTGATTATTCATATAGGTCAAGGATAAAAGGGGACGGTGAAGTGCAATTTTTCCCTTGTCTTTATCCATAAATATATAATGGAAAGCTTTCCACTCATTTTCATAACCAATGTAGAAACTTAATTTGCAATAGTACTCAACAAAGAAAGTTTTCATTTACTACGTGTTTGGATGTTGATATGTACAACTGACTGCTGACAATCCAAGTTTAACATTCATATCACCCATTAGTTTTGATATCTACACCTGGAGTTTTATACATTGCTACTCGCAGTCGGCTGGTTAGTACTTTAGCCGAGGTTATAGACGGATAAAGTCAGATAGTAGGAATATCAGGATGTGTGAGTCATACTGCTTTTGTTGTCCCTCAGTTCATATAAATTAGTCATAATGAAAGTCTGTCCACAGCAAATGCTTTGTTTTAAACTGTCATTAGAACGCTGTTAAGTCTTCTCACTTATTTACGTTTTTACTACTAAGGTACACTTGTTCTACTTATTACATTAGTTGTACTTATCAGGGAGTTCTGTGTTTTGATGTTACTTTTTTAGTTTAAGGTGCTACCACTAAAAAGAATAGTTGTTGCGGCTACAATGTTCACTAACTAAATGCTTATAAAATGCCAGTGATTAATGAAGCGAAATTGTACAGAGTGGTATGTCTGCATTCCTTATGAAACTCATTAATTTTATCAATGTTTTAAACCTTCAGTAGCGATTAGGCTTTTTCACGAAACTTGGTTGCTAATTCGACACCTAACCTTCACTCTTTTTCTCCCTTAAGAACACCAGGTAAGGTTAACTTCGTACTGCAGTGAAAAGTGTATCTCTACGATTATGGAGATAGCAATATTTCTCGTAATTAGTGTTCACTGTCAGTCATGAGTTAAATGGTTTGTCCACGTTTTCGTATGGCGAACTGTATCCACACGAATTCCATAATTTTTTCAAGTCATCTAGAAATTTCAGTATTTACTAGGGTTCTTCAATATGACGTATTATATAGTTATTCCGATGAACTCATCATTGGTAACTGGTTTCAATTATGTATTGAGTCTGTAGTGGGGGATGGTAATAATTTTATAAAAAAATACAAAGTAAATTTTCATAGTCTCATTTTTAAATGTTTTACTAGATTAACTTCCTATTCACCTGCAGTTGAAATAACTAGCGAATTTATGCTCACAGGCGAAACCTAATCAGCTGACACGAGGTTGATTTCAGTTGAGCCGATTCTTAAATTGTTTAGCTGCTACTGATATTCTCAATTTTATATATGGAGGAATTAATATAGTCAAACGTCAGGTAAATAAACTGCCATGTCGCCTCGACATTCCTTGGGTTGGATTTCAATAGACTCGGCAGTCACTAGGTCATCATGTTTCTTCATGTAGTTACTCTACCTCCCGCATATTTCCACCGTATATGGTTCTTTTGAATTTTCTCCACATTTATATACTATATGGAGTGTAGTTATTTGAACTTCTGTGCAGAGTTCCAAGTTGGAATCAGTATACTAACGCCTTAACTTCAAACTTAAGGTGCTTGTATTAATTATAACTGGTCTTAAATACAATCACTAGGTCCAGTTGGGCAAGTAAGAAATGAGTTCTCTCCGCACACTTTTTCGTTCACCTAAACTATCAGATTAAACGTTGTTGTCATAACCATATTCACTCATTAGTTGCTGTCAACGTCTCTGAAATTACACTTTAGGCCACCGAGTTCAGGTATGATAAGTGTTTGAGAAATTCCTGATGCATCGTCTTCAATTCGTAACGCTGAATATCCCATTGATGTACTGGGACTACGAATCGATCCTGCTGGCTCGCTGTAAACAACGGAATTACAGAACTGGCCTGTTCATGCCTTAGTTCTGATGTTCCTTCGGATCACTTGTGTTAATTATTTTGCTGATTGGCTCAAATTTGTGCACACCTATTACACAAACTTCAAAACAGCTGAACGGCGTAGTACAAATTTTCAATACCTATCTCCTATAACAACCGTCCTCAGCAGCAACTAAAAAACTGATTGACTTTAGCTTTAGTGAAAGTTTTAAGCACCACACGTTTAGGGTCAAAAGATTATCATTCCCAGATCAGTGGTATGATACATCAATTCCACCGATAGTCAAAGGCAGTTCAGTCAAGTACGATTGTGAGTCAGCTTGTTTAGCCAGTTCCTTAGTCTTCTTTAGCATTGGAAATTCGTCACAAGCTAACAATTGGTGTACTTTTGCACGAGTGGTATGTGGAACCATTTAAAGATTTCCAGAAGGACTCCTTTCCTCACTCAGTTCTTCATGGTCTCTCAAATTCAAGTCATAATTCAGTCGGCTGATGAGTTCGGATCAGAAACTTGTAAGACTGTGTTTTGTTGTTTAGGCCACTATGATGTCGCTATTAAACAATACTGACCTACGCGTATTAACCTGTACGATCTCTCATAAAAACGAAGCCGCAAATGGTGGACCTAGAAAGGGAAAAAGGCTTATGGGAATTATAAGTAATTTGATAGGTCTAGAGTAGTCCAGGTAGTAGTTATAATTCTAAAGAGATGTTCTGTTAACCATATGCTCCCTCGACAGGTTTTTCATTCAGATTGAAACATTTCAAATGTTCAAACTGACAAAAATGAATTGCTAGTTAGGATATATGCTTTCATTATATGTAGGGTTTTATTCGCTACTGAACCTTATTGAATGCTTAATAACCTTCTCTGTTTCACACACTTACTACCTTTTATAAATTCGAATGAAGTAACGACAGTGGTGCGTGCGAAATAAGATGGTATCATTTATGGTGAAACTCCTTTAATTAATGTCTCCAAACATTTCGAATTTGAACACTATTAATTTTGGCGTCTCCTGCTGACTGATATCACGTCACCTTTGCAAGAACGTTAAAATGTTCTTTGTACATATATTTTGTTGATCTTTTAGGCTGTACTCGGCTGAAGAGAGAACGACAAAATAACTGGCGATATCACTTTATTCTGCACAAACCACTGTTTTTGCTTTACTCAAACCTTGATTTTTCTGTCTTGGATTCCTTATCTTCACTTGCCCACCAGCAGGCTAAGCGAATTCGCCTTCTAATGCAACTGCTGCCCTCCTGGTTTATCTATACCATTATTAGATTAGTTTGTCATTAATTCCGTACAAAAGCTTAGTTACTGAAATGTAATTGTAACGCTAGGAAAGGACTATCCATGAATTGTAGACAAACTAGCTGCAATTGCGAAATGGAGAATAAAGTGTTCTGTTACATATAAACCTTCAGCCAACGAACTCTACTTTCAAAGATATCTTGCAACTTATTGATGCTAATGGCTTATTCCATTGTGGTGATGAGGCGTTGGAATTTGAGCATTAGATTGTCGTGGTAGCATCAGAGTAAGAAGTGTGGTTTCATGGCGATACTCAAAAGGATAGATGGTGAGCGGGAGAGACTAAAGTTCATTCGACCGGTAACAGTTTCACTGTCCGATCTACTTAGCCATTGCTATGTTTGGTTGGTTAATTATAAACTACCTAACGAGGGTTGACTCTTAAACAATCTTCATGTCCAGATGTATCATAAAGAAGTTTTCACATTAAATTTCTCTTGTTCATTTGTAAACATTGAGTGGAAACTATAACCAGTGAACTGACTAGATTGTTAGAAGGCATTCGGGAGATAGGGAGTGCATCAACACTCTGAAATAAGGTTTTAACTGTAAATATGTTGACGTAAACCAATTACTCTATCATTAAAAGATAGGAAATCTCTGTTTGACAAATACTATTCTCAACAGAGACTCAGGTATTTACTACTGCAGCCTCTCCACTTATTCTAGAATGCTATGAGCGGGTTTACTACCTTGATTAAATGAGAATGGATGGAGTTAAGTTTGGTTGGGTCGATGACTGTAAATTTTTGATGGTGAATCAATTACATTGCTTGAATGTTTGAACAGTATTTAGTATCTAATATCTTTGTGATAAGCGTGCATAAAATAATAGATTTATTGGCACTAACTGCTCGGTGTCTTGAATCTAGTCTTAATCTTTCGTGGATTCCACTGTACAGCTCTATCTTCTCGACTGAATGCAGTAAGAGCAAAGCTGCTACTTTATTTTGGAGAAATCCTATGATTTGTACATAGTACTTGCGATTGTCGTTTCACCTGTCACTCCTTCAATATATTAGAAAATTATTACTGACTTATAAGTCAATAAAATTCTAGAAAATGCGGTATTAACATATTAGAAGTGCAGTCGAGAGAATGAGTTGACAAAATAAGTAGGACATAGCAAAATAAATCCTATATATGACAGATATGATGAGGAGAAAGTAGTGGAGGAAAACAAGATGGGAGGATAAACAGGAATAAATTAAGTGAAATAAACAGTTAGCATGAATGTTATAAGATTATATTCCTCTAGAAGTAGACCGAGCCTCCATATGTGAGCAGACCTTTTTATGTATAGCTGCTTAGCCTCCTCGTGAAGCTGTCACCGGACAGAGTATGGGACACTTCACAGGCACTGAGGTGAATGAAGTTGAACAGCTTTGTGGCTGCTTCCTCTGGTGCAGCTTCTTTTGAGTTTCTCCGGTGAGTAACATTTGCCCTTCCAGCACTTCATCTCATTTGATTTAGTTTGGTTTTCGATCACTTTTTGTGAGCCGTTGTCGAATTATTCCTTGTTCTGAGAGTCCAGCCGTTCGGAAACAACCGTCATACATTCGGTGTTCTGTCTCATTGATGGCTTTAGGCACCCTTCTATGTACGTTCTCTAAGCGAGTAGAATATCGGGAATCGTGGTGCAATAACGCTGTACATATGTTTTGTAGAAAAATATGAACAGACATATTGTGAGTGCACTGTTCTACTTTGGCGACTGTTGCCTATTCAAAGAGGGCTGAAAGACCACTAAGTAACATACTTACGATCTCTTTGATAATAAGTTGTTTGATTTCACCACATCCATGAAATTTATCTGACGGTATTTTCTGTCTTCTACAGAAACATACTTGGATTTATGTGGAACAGAGCGATCTCCAAGGGATAAGTATGTGTTATGGTGTAAATCCCTCCTCGATTCTCTCCTGTCGTCTTAACACTATGGTACCATGGCCCGAAATTCACACGAATATCTATTAACGATAATCAACGTGTAACGATCTACAGACAAATTTCCTTTCAGCTGAGACCAATAACTCTGTGACGTCGAAACGCGTATTCCAATACAACAAAGGATGAAGACGTTTAAACGGTTTCACCAACTTCTTTTGATGTGGTTGTGTTCTGTGAGTTGAATAGTTAATTTGCGAAGCTTTCATCACCCTACTAGGTGACATCTTCAGCGCATACTTCAATTTGAAGTGAGCTTTTAGATTTCTCCACGAGTTTATTAATCATCTCTCCTGGTGACCTTGGACGTGAATGGTTGCTTTTGTGAGTTTTCACACCTTCTAGGCTACTTGTATTGGAACTGATTGTTTCTTTGACTTGAACTTTGACCCTTTGTGTGTGAGGTTTCTCTCTTATCGGTTGATAAATTTTGTCAATCTCGATGTATCTATTGATTGATGATTCACTGGAATGCCAAGCTTCTAAAAATTCTCTAGCATTTTTGTTGTTTCCTCTGTCTAATATTTGAACATTGTCCCAATCGAATTGGTGCCCGTGGTTGTCTGTATGTAGTGATATGAGGGAGTGGATGTCATGTCTTTTGACGGCTAGCTTATGTTCGTGGATACGAAAACGAAGGGGAAGTCCACTTTGGCCAATGTAGTGTTTTTCGCAGTTGTTACAATTTATTTTGTAGATGATGTTGGTTTTATCTTCTTTCGCTGTTGAGTCTTTTGGTTGACATAGCACTGAGTGAAGTGATTTTGTTGGTTTGTGTGAGACATCAATTCCTAAAGGTTTGACGGGTCTTGCAGTGATTTATCATATATCCTTTATATATGGCAGGGCGACTTTCTTTGGGGGCTTTTGGTTTGATTGGTTGGCTTGGGGTTATATATCTTTTGATGAAATTCGGTGGATATCCATTCTTTTGGAAGACGTCCATGAGATATTTTTCTTCAATTTTCCTTGAGATGGGAGTGCTGCAATGAGTCCTGGCTCTCTTGTATAGTGTTTGTATGCAATTCCTCTTGTGTGCTATTGGATGGTTGCTGTTGTAATTCAGGATTTGGTCTGTGTGAGTTGATTTTCTATAGACTTGAATTTCTAATTCTCCTGTGGTTGTTCGCTTGACTAAGACGTCCAAAAATAGGATCTGGTTTTCTCATTCCTCTTCTCTTGTGAATATGATGTCCTTGTTTATTAAGTTGTGGGTTTTATCTAACTGGTTTCTTTTGACTATTACAAATGTGTCGTCCACGTAACGTATCCAAATCTTGGAGTTTTATGTTTGGTAGGATTATGTTTTCGAGTCTTTGCATCACTGCTTTTGCAATTAAACCTGATATTAGCTATCCCATGGGTGTTCCTTTGACTTGTTCATATACTTGGCCGATGAATTGGAAGTACGTTGTTAGGCATAGGTTTATGCATTCCATCCAGCTTGTGTTGCATTTTTGATTGTTGTGGGAGGTGTTCGTCGTTGCTGAGTAATTGTTCCATGGTTTCCTTTGCTAGTTTTTGTCCGATTGAGGTATATAATGCTGTGACGTCGAAGGATATCATTATTTCTTGTTCATCTATTTGGATGCCTTTGATTTTCTCTAGAAATTCGATAGCAGAGTTGATGGAGTGGTCGCAAGATTCCGTTAAGTGCTTCAGTTTTCTGTATAATTCTTTGGATAAGTTATATGTTAGAGTTCATGGGAGCGATACAATTGGTCGTAGTGGGACATTTGGCTTGTGTATTTTGGGTCTGCCGTAGAATCGGCGTAGGACTGGTCCACTGGATTTCATTCGCCATTGGTCTTGTTTTGTGATCTGTCCAGTTTTTGTGAGCTTGTTTAAGGTCCTTTGGATGCGGTTGTCCAATGTTTGTATGGAATTCGATAAAAGTTGTTGGTATAAATCCTCGTCTTTGAGTAGTTCTTCAGCTTTCTTGGTGTATTCTTCTCTCTCCATGACTATTGTTGTTCTTCCTTTGTCGGCTGGCAGAATGACGATGTCTTTCCTATTTTTCAGTTTTTTGAAGGCCTTTAGTTCTTCAGAGTTGAGTTGTGTGTGTTGTTTTTTCTGTTTGACCATTGGCACAATTGTTTGGCGTATCTCTTCCTGTGTTTCCTCGTTCCAGTTTGATGACTTGAGTAATGACATATAACCCCAAGCCAACCAATCAAACCAAAAGCCCCCAAAGAAAGTCGCCCTGCCATATATAAAGGATATATGATAAATCACTGCAAGACCCGTCAAACCTTTAGGAATTGATGTCTCACACAAACCAACAAAATCACTTCACTCAGTGCTATGTCAACCAAAAGACTCAACAGCGAAAGAAGATAAAACCAACATCATCTACAAAATAAATTGTAACAACTGCGAAAAACACTACATTGGCCAAAGTGGACTTCCCCTTCGTTTTCGTATCCACGAACATAAGCTAGCCGTCAAAAGACATGACATCCACTCCCTCATATCACTACATACAGACAACCACGGGCATCAATTCGATTGGGACAATGTTCAAATATTAGACAGAGGAAACAACAAAAATGCTAGAGAATTTTTAGAAGCTTGGCATTCCAGTGAATCATCAATCAATAGATACATCGAGATTGACAAAATTTATCAACCGATAAGAAAGAAACCTCACACACAAAGGGTCAAAGTTCAAGTCAAAGAAACAATCAGTTCCAATACAAGTAGCCTAGAAGGTGTGAAAACTCACAAAAACAACCATTCACGTCCAAGGTCACCAGGAGAGATGATTAATAAACTCGTGGAGAAATCTAAAAGCTCACTTCAAATTGAAGTATGCGCTGAAGATGTCACCTAGTAGGGTGATGAAAGCTTCGCAAATTAACTATTCAACTCACAGAACACAACCACTTCAAAGTGATCCACCTGAGCAACAAATCTTCTCCGTCATATCTAAGTTTCACCAACCTCAATTTGTTCTTAGTTGATTTTTGATTGGACTATGCTTTTGTTTGTTAGTTTAACGCTTTGGATGCTCTTCGAAATCTGTTAACGTAAGATTAATGGAAGCTTTTTCAGGGAGAAAGAACTATGCTTTTAAAAGGAAAAGCTGATGATGGTTTTCTAAATATCTAAAGGTATCACTGATGGCCTTTATGAAAATTTATAAACTTTTATCCTTTTTGAACACATTGCGTTCTATCCGTCAATTATTTTCATAGTTTTTATGTATTGTACTATGTCTTTTGTAACATAAATTTTGTTTTTAAAGAACTGTTCTTGATATGTCTTTATATTAGATCTTTGTTTAAATTACATTCAAATAACAGAATCACTTCAGTTTCAGACGCCCCAAGACACTTGGGACATAGGTTCCACTTCAGTTATCATGATGAACTTAATTATTTTCATAAATGAGAAGTATGTGGGTGTTAGGCAGTTCAGCAGTCAGATATCAGTGTAATTGAATCCTTTTACGTAAGATCAAAAAACTTTAATTTCGAGAACACATTATCAAAAATATTCTGCGTAAACTCTACCCATATGATATTGCACAGTTATGATTACCACGAAGTGCAAATCGTCCTTATACTGTGGTGAGAGATGGTTGCTAGCCAAATTGGTTGACAGTAATTGAGGTCAATGTTTATGTAGCAAATATTAGTCATGTTGTGGTGAGAGATGGTTGCTAGCCAAATTGGTTGACAGTAATTAAGGTCAAGGTCAAGATGGACAACCGGATACAGTTAACATATAGATGAACTGACACAGCCACAAGAGATGCAAGGTTAACTTTGTGTGAGAAACGACCAATCAACAGAGTGTATTTTCAACTAACATTAACCTACAATAATGTACATCAAAATCTATAAATACGTGTTGATTTACCGTAATAAACGTTCTGTTGTCTGGCCCTTGTCTTCTGTTGTTACAATACTACCGAGGAATGTATACTTCCAGGTAACTGAGGTCGACATCTAATGGACTGCCTCTAAAGGCCGACAAACGGTGTCCCACATGGGTAAATCTAGAGATCCACAATTTACTTAAGAGTAGGTAGATATGCTAGAACGAGTTTATCCTACCCATAACCTAAAAGTGCAAGAAGCTGTACATTCCAGCAAGAAATAAATGTATCACAGCAATTGCCCAAGCGTGAAGGGAACTCGAGAACCATCTGGCATAAATGAAGTGGAGCACTGTTAAACATGAATTAAAGGAACATAAAGCATCATCGAGTCACTGAATTTATTATTCATTGACATATATATCTTCAAATCAAGGATAAACAAGAGATATGGCAGACTGTTTCATCTATCTCTATACACGGAGTTGATACTTCCACTCTAGTATGATAAGGACCAAACTGTTGCATTCTAAACCGTGAAAAGCTAGGTACCGGAAAATCATGTCAGTTTGGTGAATTCCAACCAAGGCTTAAAAATTTGACAGTCAAACAGATGCATGAAAAAATGGCTAACTACAGGCTACTTTTAATACAGTACATTTGGATTGTTCAATAGGGGTTGTGGCACATTTTGATCGAGTACATGGGTGTCAGACAATAGCTGGAAGTAGATCATCTTGGAAGGCCTCAAATTTTTCACTCCCGTTACTTTCTCCATGTATGACTGAAACACCACAAAAGGGAAGCACAAGCTAAATGAGATAAATAAGTTAGTTCATGAGACAGTAGGTATTATTTTATTTAGTAGTTAAATGTTTCAGTGTATACAGAGTCAAGCTTCCTTGATGCGCTATTTTAGTGCAGTTGAGACCATGTTACTCGAAGCCGGATACGAAGAAGACAGAAATGTTACACCAAGCAATGAAGTCATCAAGTTTTGATCTTCGTCTGAGCTCCATGTAACAGCTAATAATTTAATTTTTGAAAAACGATGAAAGAATACGGTTTAAGTAACTTAAAATCCCACATTTGCACAATAAGAAAAAAAAGTTAAGACATGTATGTTTCTGTTCAGTCGATTCCTCAGGTGTGTATTGACTTTTAAACTTCAAACACCTTGTCAGACATCTACTTTACCGTCAAAAATCATAATAGACTCCTCTTCCCATAGAATCTAGAAACTGCCACATAAATGACAAAAATGCATTTGCTATTCTCACTTTTCCGCTATGTTATCATATGTTGGAATTTAAGGATAAGAAAGTATATCACACTGAATTATTTAATGATCTAGTGACCTAATCACACGATAAATAAACGCTAATGAAGATGACACTGGAGGACAACACTGTTTATTTAATCTTCAATGGAAGCACTGAATCTTGCACCGCCTTGGTGATAACAAAGTACACAAATGTCACTACGTCATCTTCTGTCTGTCCTGTTTAGAAAACTTGATTTTTCGTTTAAACATAACCAAACCTACCTCCCACTTTGTTGTCTATTTTATAAAAACGTGTTTTTCTGGGGTTACGTAACCTTAAGCTTTTTATGGTCTTTCTAGTTAGACTTTGATTCTAGCGACAAAACATCTGTTGAACTATGTCATTTTGTTTCCAAGCTTAGTCATGCAATTCTTCTATAGATAGTCAATCCTTTTCACTCTTAAGTATTCAACAGCTTACATCATTCCCGACCAATGTTACTTTAATTTCTAATAAGTTACTCATTATCATCGTGAGAAAGTATGGTCAGAACTTTAATTTAATTTGTAATTTTGGTATTCTTCAGGTTGTAACCAGCTGAGAAGAATCCACGGAATAATAAAAACATGATCTCAGATTATCCTGGTACATTTCATTGAGTTAGCTAAAATAGTAATGATAATCATTTTATAGGGCACATTCTAATGTTCAAGACTCATTTTAAGATATACACGTACAGAGTGGCGCCTACGCCATTTCGCTGTTCTCTACTTATGTAATGGACAGTTACATTTTCTGAGTCGGTTGTGTAGCTTTTCAAACTAGATAGGTTATTACACCGTTTTTCTAGAATTATCTCGACTTCTAATTATATCCAAATACACTGCTCTAAAGAGCACGTTACTATTTATCAGAGCTTTTTCAGTTTGCATATTTTTATCAGTACTTACAAGATACGTAGAGTACTGATTTATTGAACACCAGGCAATTTCTGTTTAGTAGAGTTGGCACAGTTTGACCTATTTACAGCATTACCGGCACTCTACAAATTAGTGATATCAAATTATAGTTATGAAGAGAGAGAAAATATTATTTTGTACGACTTTATTTATGATATGGATGGTCAGGACAAGAAATTCGTTTGGAAGACACAGATTTATTTTATTCAGATGAATTTCGATTGTCTGCTGTACGTAAAAGTCGTATTCGTAGAGCCTGAGAAAGGTTGTGCGAAATACAATACATGGCTATACAAGCTCTGTCGCTGTCAACCCGATTTCCAGTATGGTTCAGAGTAGTGTTCAGAGGAACTGAATGTTGATATAAGAGGGTAGTAACGGAAGCGATGTCACAGACGATTGTTACAGAAGAGTTACGTAATAACACGAATATTTTGGTGAAAGAGTTGTGCTCAGGGTGTACATGAAAACAAAATAACATAAGGAATTACGTAAGAGTTTTAAGAAGTTAGAAAAATGAGCATACAAGCAAAAGTTAAGTCAGATCAACAGATTTGTAACCATGGTAGTAGAAGTGGCTGAATAATTTTCTTTTTATGCATAGATCTGGTTCTTCTAAATTATTGTCTAGGGCTTCTGCGATGCAAAGAAGACGGAAATGTAGTGTCTTTGTGATATGTAGTCACATGATGTCTGCTCTGTTTGGACAGTCTGGTATATTTTACTGAGTGTATATTGATCGTTATTCCATTATAACTCACAATATGTTTTGTCTGTCCATTAACTAAATAAACAATAGATGACTTTTTGTCACATGACATTACAACCAATCAGAATCCAATGGTGGTAAGAAAAACTACTGTCTATCTTATTGGTTCATGTATGTTAGTCATTTTCATATATACTCTTGTATTGTACAGCTAACTCTCACTTTCACACTTTTTCGTACTCTTAGTACTTTTCCACTCACACTTTGTGTGACAGTTATTTTCTCTTGTGAAAAATACACATATCGTCGTGAACATGGTGGTCTTCTGATTTGCCTCTTCGCGCCAGGACAAATTAAGTACTCAGCAGTACCAGTCTGTACGCTATCGTCCGTCACATCTCATTAGCGTATATTTACACTTGGTCACACCATAGCTTATTAGCAACGACCCCATAACTTATTGGCGAAGAGTACATAACGTTTTGAAGGTTGTTCGTCACTTTTCAGATTACTTAGAAGGAGACGTTTGTTGAGATCTATAAAGTGAAGAAGAACCAATCTTGTGTGACTTCTTCAACAATAATGTAACAGGAATCATGCTTGATACGGAGTTGCAATCAATATCACGCAGAGCAGGGATAAAAAATGTCCTCAATCATGCTGAAGGCTGCTGATAAATCACATTCTGTGATTTTCGGACAGAAAGCACTGATCCTTCGCCTGAAGTTTAATTGACAGTTTCTATGCATCTTCATTTTCGTTGAGCTACACCAAGTAATCCCTGGCATAGACTTCCTAGAATGTTGCGAATTACCAGTGAATGGACAGAAGCGACAAGTAGTAGTGAAAGAAACAGCCAGATATACGGGCCGAGGGATGGTTGAATTTTGTCTAATCTCCTCTGCTATCAGTCAAAATGTCCCAGAAAAAATACTAGAGGGATTTTAAGTTTCAACGACCTAACAGAAAAATTGAGCGAAGAAATATTTACTCTTCAATTAGATCCTAACCTCTGGCTCTGCTTTAATATATGTCGCATTTTTTTTACAATACACAGCAATTTACCAATCAAGTGGCAATATGTTTGTTAACAATAATTAGTCAATGTCAACATGTCAATGGGGTGGTAAGTAACGAAGAAAATTAATACACACAGTTAAAAGGTAGGAATGGTTACAACACGTGGATTGCACAATGCACAATTTTGGAAAAATGAAGAGTACTCAATGAATAAGCTTGTGCACAGGTTGATTACGTAACAGATCGTTAAAGAAAATAAAACGATTTGGACAGTGATAACTTGTAACTAAGAGTGAAGTGGTCAGAAAAAAATACAATAATTTGGACAATAATAATTTCTAAAGGTTTAAGGGGGTTATAAGTTTCTGGTTATGGAAAAGGAGAATGATGCAATGAACATCCTTGACAAGTTTAATGATTCCCATTCAGCAATAAGCTTTACCATAGAGAAAGAAAGCAGAGCCAGAGATGAGGATCTAATTGAAAAGTAAATATTTCTTCGCTCAATCTTTCTGTTTTCTAAATTTATGAGGTAGTAAATACCTTACAAATTCAACTTTGTTCGGAAGTATCGCAGCATCCTGTCATCTGAGGAAGGCACTCCAAAATAGGCGGAATCGAATAATTTAAGCCGCATGAGTTTCTGTTCATGGCACTTGGCTATCAGAATAGTGCACAAACTGTTTCAAAGATTTATAGATATCCTGTTTTTGAAGTACCGCAAAATGTATGTAACCACTTGTTTATACGCTAAGCGTGAGCTGAAAAGACCTTCACTTCTCTAGAGAGATAGTCAACCAGTTGCACAAATAAGGAGTGGGCCGGCCAGTGCAAAAACTTAAAACTTCTTCTCAGACAAATTAATCTCTTGCACTAGTTTTATATTAGTCTGGTAAGGACGACGGAGCAGACAGGCATCAGCTATTTAGCAATGTCTAGGGACCAGTTACATTCCCTCGAACGTCATATTCCCCCAGAAAATAACTATTCTGCCTTCGCAGTAATTACTAGCAATCAACCCAATTTATTGACACATTTTAGAAATTGTGGGTGGGAAACGTTGCACGATTAACACATCATGAGTCTCTCAACTTAACGGTTATTGCGCAAACTGAGAAATTCACTCGATCGAAAACCCCAAGCTTAACACCGGAAGTTAGTCAATTGAAATCAGCTTAAACAAACTCCGCAAGACTTGTTAGACCGAACTTCCAACCACGAGGAGCACGCCGTGCACATTTCTAGGTTCAGAGGTGTCACAGTATCTCATACCGAAACCCTAGATCTACCGGCGAAAAACTGTTACTTCAGTCTCATCGGACGACTCTACATCGATTCTGGAAGTTCATGTAGGAGGTATACGAAGTCGATTCACTAAAGTCAAGCTATCCCACCTCACATCGAGTGGCTTTATTGTACACCCCTGCTTTTCGTAGCGTCGTAGCCTGTTTGTATGCGGGTTTAATGACAAATTATATTTTTCATGTGCTCTGTAAGTGAAATCTTTCTGCTATACATAGCCTGTTTATTGAGTCACACCGATACCGTCCAGGTAATGGAGAGCAACTTTATTGCATATCCCCTCAAAAACGCCTGTTGTTATGTTGCTATTGGTTTCAAGTGGCCTTGGTTTTGGGGGAAGATTTAACTGATGTGAAAATGATGGAGGAGCCGCTTTGAAAAAGAGAAGTGCCATTTAATCGCCCGTGACCACTGACAGAGACATTGGATGGGAGATTGTCGGAAGCGCAGGTGGTTTTAGATAACATCTCCATATTCCTCATGCAAAGTTCATTACCATTCATGGTGTCATTTCAAGGTACGCTAGAAACGAAAGGAACGGGATTCGATAAAGCCTAGTTAGGCACCTTGTCTCTGTCCGTATGCAAATTAGACACAAGGAAGACAGTGGTACCTGGTGATCTTAACCTAAGGCTTCTCAAGGAACCGTCAGTTCCCACAACTCGTTTACTGACTTCGATATTTGGGCAATCACACCCATATGGACTGTCACCACTTGACCTGAAGAGTGAATTAGTAACCAGGATGACAAAAATTAAATCGCCCAGGTAAGAGGACGAAACTATATGAAAATCGATATCTAAACGGTATCCTTAAACTGAGAAACGAGAATCTTTTTGAACTCCTTTAAACTGCGGGCTTATAGGTCTCTCAGGAACTAGAAACAGTGATCAGAAAGACTGTCATGTCATATTCGGCAACCCAACATAGAGAACGCTTCTCAGGGAGAACTGTCACGTTTTACCAGACTGCCGATGAAATTTGTAACTTCTGGCTTCCAGGGAGGGATAATGAACTTATTAAGTAATATTTTGTTGGTGACAGACAGAGTCAAGATCAGCTTGGAAATCTCTACCTAAACAGAAACACAAGACGGTGCACCATAAGCAGCGGTTTCATTTATTTTATTCTGCATATGGACGAATCACATCATCCTGTTGAGTCCAGATAACACACTGTGGGGGGGGGGAATCATATTAACCGAAATTGCAGGTACAGAGTACACGACTAAGTAGAAGTGTCTTTTTCTTCATCTGGGACACACAGAGGATCGGATGTGGTTCAGAGACATGACATGAAAACTTTGGCATACTTCAGCTCAGTGGCAGCCCGTGGAATCTGATGTAATCACTACAAAAGAGTTTACCACCTTTTAGAGGCTGACGGTACCGACGTTCGCGAGTTGTACGGATTATACTAACGCAAGATCTTATACCAACAACCACTATAGTGTTCGTTCTTCGAGTACCAAATGGTAAAGCAAAAGACCAGATTTTGTCGTCCAAATACGATATATATTTTGGGACCAAATCGCGGGTAGGAATGAATGCTTAGCTAGCTAGTAATCGTGCACGCACGTGACACGACGGAGCACCAAATGGCGGGGATGCTTGACCGTAAGCCTTCAGCTAAACAAGTCGACTTAAACAGTGATGGTCAGCATCCAATGTTGAGTGATGATTGCTGTGGTTAATAATTTTGGGGAATTATTTACCGCTACAGCTCACTCCCCCCCCTAGTGGGTTTGTGAGGACCCTAAGACATGACCAGCCGGAAGTAAAAAAATCTCGATGGTTCCCTTATGGGTGAAAAAAATCTTCCGAGCGGCTTGATTGAGAGCCTGCTGGTCTGTCTGCCTATGCTAATAGGGTGTCTGTACATAGCTTTCTCGGTGTTGTTCGTTGGATCCCGTGCTTCGTTTGTTTCCTGTCCAGTGCCCGTTGCACCTGGAAAAGAAAACAAGAATGCTGAGAACCTTGTCAAGAAAAATATACCAAATAAGCGTTTTTTTACCAAAAAAAAATATGACATGCATCTACTATACAGTAAAATAATGTTAAGTTCAAAATATCGGGAAAAAAAAATATACATCTTATATAATTTTATGTACGGTTATAGGAAAAATATCATTTACTTGTGTTAAATGACGCAACATAAAAAAAAATTGATGTGTCACTCAGTTATGTGAAATAGGTGTGAAGGTATTCTGGGAATCTAACGTGACGTCCAGAACGCGTTTTTTTAGAGTGATCGACCGAAGGTTCGGTGGCTTTCGCCGTGCTAGGGAGTTCTTCGAAGACTGAAGTAGATTCAGTTACTTGTGAATTATCGGGTACGTTTAGCTCCAGGCTAATGGGGTTACCTTCCAAGTAAGCTGGTTTCAGACGGTCGATACTGACGGTGTCTTCGCGGCCTTTTTTGTCTAAAACGAAGAATTTATCAGTACGTTTAATCACTTTATATGGTCCGTCATATGGGGGTTCTAGAGGACGACGTACCGAGTCGCGACGAACATTTACATGTGAAGAAGTTTTTAAACAAGGGTGAACGAAAACATCAATGGACTGTGGTCGGAGGGGAGCAGGTTTAACTGAACGCATAGCGTTTGTAAGCCTGCTGACGTATGAGGAGTGATCTACCACTGGTGGGAAGCTCGAGGGAGAAACAAACTCACCTGGCAGTCGTAGTGTTGTGCCATATACTAGCTCAGAGGTTGTACAACCAGCATCGGTTTTTAAGGCGTTTCGTATCCCTAGGAGAACTAACGGAAGGGATTCAGTCCAGTGGGTGTTATTTGCAGCTGATAAACCAGCTTTCAACTGTCTGTGTAGACGTTCTACCATACCATTCGCTTGAGGATGGTAGGCTGTCGTTCGAAAACGCATGCAACCAAGGATTTTAGTCAAAGCGAAGAATAAACCGCTTTCGAATTGCCGCCCACGATCAGTTGTTATGGAAGATGGGCATCCAAAGTTTGCGATCCATCTCTCTACAAAGACGCGTGCGACAGTTTCAGCAGATATATCCTTGATGGGTACTGCTTCAGGCCATCGTGTGAAGCGATCGATGCAGGTTAACATATAGGTGTATCCATGAGATTCTGGAAGGGGGCCAACTAAATCTATATGGACGTGTTCGAAACGGGCATCAGGGATAAGAAAAGTGCCAAGGGGGCTTTTAGTGTGTCGTATTACCTTGCACTTTTGGCAAGCTAAACACGTCTGTGCCCATTCCCTTACTTCCTTGTTAATACCAGGCCAGCAAAACCGACTAGTTACGAGTTTGACAGTAGTTCGAATACCTGGATGGGATAAGCCATGCAACGTATTGAAGACGTTACGGCGATAACTTTTAGGCACGATGGGGCGAGGAGTACTAGTGGAAATGTCACACAGAATAGTATCCTTTCCTATACCTAAGGGTTTCTTGGCTAGTTGTAGAGTTGTTTTCGACAACTCACGCTGAAGCTCAATATCTTCTTTTTGAAGACGAGCCAGTTTTACAAGGTCTATGCCGTCGATTTCGGTGAAAGAACAAATACGTGACAAGGCATCTGCCATAGTGTTGTTCACTCCGGAAACATGGCGAATATCTGATGTAAACTGTGAAACGTAATCTAGTTGTCGCGATTCCCTGGGTGAATACTTATCTGAAGTTGAGTTCAGAGAGTACGTCAGAGGTTTGTGGTCAGTAAAAATGATGGATTCACGACCCTCAACTGAATGTCGAAAATGACGTAGAGCACAGTACATAGCTAGAAGTTCTCTCCCGAATGTGCTGTACTTCGTTTCAGTTACTTGAAGGCGCTTCGAGAAAAAGGCGAGTGGTTGCCATTCGTTGTTAACTAGTTGTTGCAGAACTGCGCCGATTGCAGTGTCTGATGCATCAACCGAGATACTCAACGGTGCCGTTGGATCCTGATACATAAGGAGGGTGGCATCTGCAATAGCTTTCTTTACCTGAGTAAAAGCATGTCGAGCAGACGTGTCGAGTTCGATAGCCTTGTTGTTCCCTCGAAGGAGATCGGTTAATGGCTGAATTAGAGAAGCACAATTAGGAATAAAACGTCGGTAATAACTTACCAAGCCGTTAAAAGTGCGAAGGCATTTTACTGTCTTTGGCTCCGGAAAGTTCAGTATTGCTTCGACTTTAGTAGCCAGTGGGCGTATGCCCTGGCAGTCAATAGTGTGACCCAGAAAATCGAGTGAGTCAACGCCTATCCGACACTTCTGTATATTGATGGTAACACCATGTTGGCGTAACCTTTCAAATGCCAAGTCCAAGTGTCCAAGGTGAGTTTCCTTATCTGGACTGGCAATGAGGCAGTCGTCTAAGTATGCGTATACAAAGTCGAGACCGCGAAATACTTCGTTGATGAAGCGTTGGAATGTTTGGGCCGCATTCCGGAGGCCGAATGGCATACGTAGGAATTCAAAAAGTCCGAAAGGCGTGATGATAGCCGTTTTCGGAATATCTTCCGTTACCATCGGGATTTGGTTATAAGCTTTAACCAAGTCGATTTTGGAGAATATAGATGCTCCAGATAACGTTGCCGTCAAGTCGTGTATGTAAGGCAATGGGTAGCAATCGGGGGTAGTTTTGGCGTTCACTCGCCGGTAATCACCAGTGGGTCGCCAATCGTTGCTATCCTTTTTCGGTACCATATGCAACGGGGATGCCCATGGACTATTCGATGGCCGAATGATGCCAAGGGTGAGCATATGATCGAATTCGTTTCTGGCAATTCTCAGTTTGTCAGGGGCCAGTCGTCGTGCTTTAGATGTCACGGGCTGTCCTGAGGTTATGAAATGGTGCATAACATTGCTGGTTATGCACGGGAGATCGTTAGATGGGCAATTCAGTTCCGGATATTTGTCAACAATCGGTTGAAAAGTTGGATCGAGGATTGCTTTCATTTTAACGATTGACAAGCTGGGGCCACTGTAAGTTATGCCTTTGATAGACAAACTAGTAGTGTTGTCAAATAATCGTTTACGGCGGACGTCTACGAGTAAATCATGATGATTAAGTAGGTCCGTGCCAATGATGGGCATTGTGACGTCAGCGATTAGAAAAATCCACCGAATAGGTTTGCGTAAACCTACGTTCAGATAGACGTATTTCCGACCATAGGTTGCAATTGGTTTTCCATTTGCAGTCTGTAGGTTGAAGTTAGGATCCTTCTGTCGATCTGCTGCTGTAGCAGGAAGGACGCTGACTTCGGCGCCTGTGTCGACTAGATATCTAGTCTGGCTAATTACATCATGGATGTAAAGTAAGCGGCTAGTGCCACCGGCGACGGTTGCCGCTAACGCGTGCCGGCGGGATAGTTTCCCACAGACTTGGAGGCTTTGTCGAAATCACAAGGTTTTCGACAACATTTCGCTTCCTTGCCATAGGTGTTGTGATACCAACACCAGTCAGGATTTTTGAGAGAACGTGTGTTGGACTTAGATCGTCCACGTACGTTTAGCCGTTGAGGGGATTTAGAACGACGATAGGAAGAATTGCCAGGCTTGTTTGACCTAAGCATCTGCTGGACGGAGTTGCATAACTCTATCATTGCAGAATCCTTTCTCGAAGTCTGTTCGGTAACAGAGTATACTTCGGTAACTGGCCGTTTCGTTATCTCTAGAATTCTATCTGCAGAGACAGCTAAGTCATCTATGAGAACACTTTGAAGTGTCACAAGTACAGTCTGAACTGACTGTGGCAGTTTGGATAAAAATAGTTCTCTGAACAGTCCTTCATCGAACTGACTTTGGCCAATGATCTCTTTCATTCTTGCCAGCACGCTCACGGCTGACTGATCTCCTAACTCGATGTTACGAAATAACTCATCCAGACGTTGTCGATCCGTGAGAACGTTTCTCTTGAGGATGGATGCTTTTAGCAACTCGTACGAGTTACTTACCGACATCTGCAAAGTTACGCACCTGCTGAATTCCCGCGGTAGGGCGTGAATAACTGCAAGGAACTGTGAACGTTGATCAGTTATGCCATGTTCACAAAAATCGGACTCAGCAATCTGAAACCACGTTTCAGCATTATCTGGCCAATATGGTACTAGCTGGATTGTTTTGGCGGTTGAGCGAATCTGAATAACCTTGGGGCTAGGGTCACTCATGACGAAAAGTATGCCGATAACAATATAGTACAAGAATAAACACAAAAAGGAACGAACTCACCGGGTTTATCTGCGTGTGAATTGAAGATGAAGTTCGAGGTTGGGCTCACCAGTCTAGGGGGCTGTAGGTATCGACGTTCGCGAGTTGTACGGATTATACTATCGCAAGATCTTATACCAACAACCACTATAGTGTTCGTTCTTCGAGTACCAAATGGTAAAGCAAAAGACCAGATTTTGTCGTCCAAATACGATATATATTTTGGGACCAAATCGCGGGTAGGAATGAATGCTTAGCTAGCTAGTAATCGTGCACGCACGTGACACGACGAAGCACCAAATGGCGGGGATGCTTGACCGTAAGCCTTCAGCTAAACAAGTCGACTTAAACAGTGATGGTCAGCATCCAATGTTGAGTGATGATTGCTGTGGTTAATAATTTTGGGGAATTATTTACCGCTACAAGCTTATTGAAGAATGTGATTTTGCTAGTGTAAGACAGAATAAGTGCATGAGAGATCATTCCATAGTAGAGTCATACGGGAAACTGCTTATGTTGGAATCTCTTTCCCTTATCATGCAGTATACACAAACGAGATCTAATCACCATGTTTGAAACTTAGAGAGGCAACTTCGGACCTGCCTCATCTCCTGTTTTTTTTCATAACTTGTTGTGCGTTGGTGGCACAGCGGTTATGACACTCGCCGATCATGCACATGGTCCGGGGTTCGATCCCCTGCTGATGCACATCTGATATCTATGGTCGGCCTGCAAAATTCGGGCTACCGAAATCACGTGCTGGAAATTCCATACCCGTACCAAAACTACGGTGTGGAACCAAGCTGTAATCAAAAAAATATCTGTAAAGAGTGATTATTTTATTTTGCAGTACTGGTTCTCCTACCATGTCATTAAATCCTTGAAGCGAAACCTAGAAAAAGTGTCGCCTGGTCCATCAGTTAACTTTTTCGAGATGCGCCTAGACTAGAAGAGATATTTATAAGGAACCTGGAAGTTTTCTTCTTTCATTGGGCGATGGTTTGAAATTCGGTAACTCACTGTCCGAAGTTCTCAATTCGAATTCAAGGTCAATGCCTTGTTTCTTCTTGGTACGGTAGTTTCCTCCAGTGTTCTTATTATCGGAAATTAATGGGCATTTTACGGTTAAGAATGTTCACTTACGTCACAATCTGGGTGTGACTTAACATTTTTATCTATGGGTTAATATGAGTACGTAATTACTGCTGGCAAACAAAAAGAATTCTTTACATTTTGCATGTGGTTTCAGTCATAGGTATATATAAATTTATAAGCATATCCAAATTATTTGTAATCCTGATGGGTTACTCTTCATCATTAACAAGTAATTAATGCACTGTCATTAGTGTTTTCTATGTATAAACTACGGATAGACCGAGCTGGCATTGCTTTTAATCATGCCTAGATTCAGTCTCAGTGCAAAATATTTGGGTGAACCTCAAGCTCTTCCAGTGAATTACGAGATTCCTAAATTTTTTCTCCTGAACCCAGCCAGCAACGATTTCGGGCGTATTGCAGGCATTTTGGGGCAGACTTTGGTTCAAATTCTCGAAATCTGCAATGCGCATGAAGGTTTTTGCCCCCAAAACGTCTGCAGTGCGCCCGAAAAAAAAGCTAACTGGGAAACGATAGTGTTTGTACAAATAAATTTCTTTTGTTCGACACACGAAAGTGTAATAGTTGTTATCCAGCTACCGGACTTATTGTTACTTCGCACATCCTAATTTCTTTGTTATTGGTCCCTTGTTGTAACCCTTGTTTAACGTATTCTCCAGTTTTTGCTGCTGACGTATATGATTTTTTTCCTAAACACGATCAGTCATTAAACATGTCGAGTCACTAAAGTGACCTTTAAACTATCGCCGTAGAAAAAAGATATCCTTAGTAATCGTTTGTGATCATAATTGTCTTCAAAGACATATTTATAAATTTGAGTTTCTCGTCTTAGGCGTGATTGATCATCTTATAGTTAGGAGTGTATAAGTTAATCTCTGTAGTTGTTTCTTTCCCATACGTAATTTAATTTATTCTGATATGGACAATCAGATTATTAAAACGGCTTATTCTCTTTTTCCGGTCGCTTAAAGCACCACTGAAATGTATATAATAGATGCATTGTAAGCGTTTATTAATGTTTCTTGGTTGTGCCGGTTTTTCGAAAATAACCACAGTATCCTGATTTCCACAACCTTATATAATTTCTCAATAAGAATATTATTTACTGATTTCAGTTACCTCTATTGCTTTTTAGTTTTTTTGGCGACTTCTTTCGGATAGACTAAAGAAGAAAAATGCTAATATCCTAAAGAATCTATTGCACTATGTCAGTAAGGCAGATGAGCAAACTAATAAGCAAGTTAGTTACGAAAGTTTTTTGTCACTTCTGCTTGACAAACTTTGTTATCTAATAAGGTTTAGGACTAATTTACCCGTGTTTCAACGGATTGAAATAAATTTTTTATCAAGGTTAATTAGTCTCCTTTCTCCACAATTTGCAATGGGGAATCTTTTTGGATTTACTTTCACCTACTTGGCGTAAATTACTTTTACTGATTCAAACTCTGTGTTCATAATTGAAAACATGTTAATGGTGGTAAGAGTGGCATAGAGTGCAGCATACTCCGGTCGGTGATACAGTGAGGGATTTTGTAAATCAAATGTTCAAATCAAATACTCAGAATACGTGTATTCATGAAGGCATTTTGTTGATTTCTGAAAATCAAAGTCTTCAGCGAGAATTGCACTCATTTTGCTGTCTTTTATACATTATGAGAACAGTTCAAAGTACACTGCTGGCTGCTCGTGCCGTTTTATGTTTGGCCAAACATACGCATAAAAATAATCTTTCAGATTGCTCTGTTTAAAGCTTTTCATATGGTTTTAAATAAGGTGAGTTTCGCTTTGACTTCACTCAGTATTTCAACACTTACATTAGTTGGACTATATTAATCGTTTCAAGCTCATCTAAAGCTAACATTCAATAAAGGAAGCCGTTATGGTTTTACTGAAATCATGTCTTCTGTTCAAGCTTTACGCTCTTATCCTTGACAAGGAAGACTAGATTGTGATTCAAACAAAGTGAGCTTCAACGTTGTCAAACCCCACATAGTTGTTATTGCTCTAGATTGTTAAAGTCAGTCAATTTCTGGTTTCAATTTAACATTGAAGAGCCTTAACGTCTTTTTATTTGAGATCCTAGTATTAATCTCTTTCTTTCCATTCCTTGCGTTCCGAGTGGAACATACGGCTTCAGTCTTTGGGTTTCTCGATTTCAGCAGTAACGGTATTTTTACGTTGTGGGTTTTCTTAGCTTCATGCACAACCTATGTTCTCCTCTGGGCTTACCCGTAGCTAGGAAACTAGGCGAAGTTTAACAGCGTATTCGGCCGTAATCGAACCTGCGCCATTTGTGTTTGGCGACAATCCTGCCATTGTACGGCTGACACATCCTGTATTACTAATTCTAACTTGATTACCTGAGCGAACGTCCCGTGTGTTCGGTCTAAATTTCGACAACCAGTGCCGTGAATAGTTGTTAGTTTACTTCTCTATTGATCATTTTTATTCACTTGAAATTTGAAGTTCCTCATTATATGATTTCTTTTTTATTAGTTGGTAAATTTGATGCATAGTAATGTATTTGTTAGTCCCCTACTCATCTGAGTACCAGGCTTCTAGAAATTCCCTGATATTTTTGGTTTTTCGTTTAAGTGAACGACAAAGCTATTCTGTATATTCAAAAAAGAAAAATTTGTTAGAGTGGTCAAATCCCCAAGAATATATTTCACCTGTTGTTGTGCAATTTGAAAATTATCACTAAGGTTCTGCAACTACCGGTTACTATGTCTTGACTGACTTCTGTCCAACTAAGTTATTTGACCGTTACATACGTATCATTCAATCTGTAACACTCCTTCGCAATTAGAGAATATCTCTGAATTTATTTTCTGCTAACTTGTTATCTTAACAGCGGCTTTTATTTCACTCCACTATACTATTTAATCACGTGTTGTTAATATCCATCACTTTTAAGATCAATAACTACAGTATACGGGTGTGTTAAGTTGTTCATGGTTGTACACAGCTGAAAAGACTCAATGAGATCAAATGACGCCATTTTGTTCTGCACAATATCTTCATGCTTTGTTCAAGTCTAAAAGGGGAAACAATTGTATGGTATTGGGATATTATCTGTTTTAATTTGTGTCAAACACTAAACCTGGTACAATATAGACACCAAATAGATGCACCACACAATAATAAAAAAAAACAAAATATGAGAAAAAAGGTGAAGGACGAATAAGGACTTCATCCGGAAAGGAATCAACTGTATTTAACAAGACCAGGAAGAAGAGAATTGCAGCACGTTCGCCATTGATTACGATTCTTGGTCATGTATGGTACTGTTTGGAGTTATCTCTCGGACCCGAACCAGAGTCGTGACGCTCTAACCGATTCTGACTTGGCACAAATGTACGATGCCACCTCTCTACTTTTTTCATCCCATTCCAGTGACGGCGAGCAGAGTCTGGTAAGGAAAGGATGACATCCGCAGCACATCTCCAAGCGACTGGAGCCATTGTTTTCAAATTACGACACTCAATGTTTTCGTGATCTCCGCGGTGTTCAGATACTCTGCCAGACGCAAACCTCAGAATTGCTCACACGATGATGCCATCGAATCCAAGCAATTCTACGGAGACAGCGATGGTTGAATACGCATAGTCATTGCACATCCTCAGCTCGGAGAGGCCAGGTGTCGCAGGCGTAGAGTAAGATTGAGAACACTGAATCATTGTAAACCCGACCTTTGACATCCAGGCTAACGTCACAACGGCGCCAGAGATGTCTCATATTGCCGTATGCCGCCCTAACTTTCATGATACAGTTGGAAATCTCGTCCATCACCCTTCCGCCAGCATACACAACTACGTAGATACACGAACTTATCGGAAACTTCAAGCGGTTCACCTGCAATGGTTGTTGCAAGTACAGGCTTCTGTCAATCTTATCACAGCACTTTGCACACAAATGGTGCAAAGCACATATGATACTTACAGACGTTTACTGCAAACTGATTAAGTGCAATTTAGTTAGTCTGTGTGCTGTCGCACAGTAAGACGATATCGTCTGACTTATTGAGGTCAGAAAGTCTTTTTCCGGGAAGCAGATCTACACCACTACCACTACTCACGTCCTTCAGAGCTGTCTCCAAAATGTTATCGATAGCAAAGTTGAAGAGAAGTGGAGAGATCGGGAAACCCTATCTAACCCCACTGTTGGTTGGGAACAGTCATGATGGCTGGTCGTATTCCCTCACTTTACCTGAGGTATGTCCGCATAGGGCTTTCAGGATGTTAACAAACTTCTCAGATACACCACTCTCAAACAGACAGTTCCAGAGAACAGTTTTGACCAACTAATCGAAGGCAGCCCTAATATCAAGAAACAACAATTGTTTACCTGCAATACGTGTGGCGGTGTTCCAGCAACTGACGGAGAGTGAACACATGACCAATGCATCTACGGCTTGAACGAAACCCAGCCTGCTCTTTATGAGTCAACTCACCGCGTGTTTTATGCAGCCCACATGACCAGACAGTAGCCAATGTTCTAGACGTAACTGGTAGCAATCTGATACCCCTATGGTTGTCGCATGTGTGACGCCGACCCTTTTGCAAGATGGGGACTGTGATGGCTTCATTCCACATTGACAGAACATCCTCACTTTCCTGAACAATCTAGTTAAAGCCATAACGAGAACTTCTCCACCATCTTTAAAAAAAGAGCAGGGGGTAATTTGTCTTGGCCAGGTGCCTTATGGCACCTCAACACTTGGAGTTACTTTCGAGCCTCCGCTTCGATTGTTGGGTCGGCATTACCGACCAGAGAGCACTGTAGCTGATAATGGTGAGTGCTGGAGCTAGTGGTCAGCTTAACTTCTTCCCAAAGTGCTCTGCTCGGCGTTCCAGGCGTCTTCTAGGCCGGTGATTAGCGTCCTATCTGCCTCACAGACTGTCTCGCTGACACCGTGCTTCTTACTGTCTGTGGCTTGGATGAGATGCAACAGCTTCCTATTGTTGCCAGATGCAGCTGCTGATTCCATCTCACACACATGTTCTGACCACCAGGCTTCGCGGTTCTTACATAAACACTGTTTAATCTTGCGCATCAGCGCCTTTCTCATATTGTTGTACTTAATGCCTGCCCTTATGCACCGGCGTTCATCTAGAAGTCGCAAGGAATACTTAGAAACCTAGTGGTTTTTTAGTGAAGCATTTTTTTGAGCCGCAAGCGGCTTTATTCGTTATTTCCATGGCACCTTGCAGATGTAGCAAATATTCATGTATATATCTTGAAAAGTTGCTAGCTAACTTTGATTGTAACTCAACTTGGTACTTGAAAGAGGTAGCAGGTGTTACCAGTTTGCTCACATCATGTAGATGACGCCGTTTATGAACCCCACCAAATCGTAAAACGAACCTTGTACACACTAAAGCATGATTGGAGTCCGGCATGTGCTACAGGAGTGGCAGTCCTATGTGCATCATCGCCATCGGAAACTGACATTAATATGACCAATCTGAGTCCAGGCTTGATAAAACTAAACAGAAATGCCCACTATCTCCATTTCTGTTTAGTTTTATCATAGATATCGTTCAAATGGACTTAGCCCTAACTGACTTCAGCGACTCAGCAATTGACTTGTTACCAGGAAATAATCTCGTTGACTTAGAATATGCAGATGATATAGTCGTCCCTCCTAGGTGAAGACGCTGACAAAATGCAGAGTCTTCTAAAGATATTTAGCAGCAATCTGCGAATGTTTGGCATGCGATTCGCTCCTGTCAGATGTAAGATGATACTACAGGAATAAAATACATCGACTAATTCCTAGCTTAAAGATAGGGAGAGAATTTGCTGCTGAGAGTGTTGATCACTTCACTTATTTGGGGAGTTGCATCAGCCAACTCCAGTGGGTTAATCGCTGACGAAAACTCAGCACGGATACAGAAGGATGGTTTCGCATATGCGAACTTATTATATCTGTGGTTTAGTAGACGTGGTTTCTGGCTTTCGATCAAAGGGCATATGTACTGTTCAGCAGTTCACTCTGTCCTCCTTTATTGCTGTGAGACATGGCCATTGAAAGTGGAGGACATGAAAAGCCTGGCTAGCTGGCTTTGATCATAGGTGCCTGCGTTCTATCTCTCGTTTTAAGTGGTATAATAAGGCAAGCAATATTGAAGTTAGGCGTCAATTGCTAGGTAAGCAGGAGAAATCAGTCGACGAGACTGTAAAGTTACACCGATTGAGATGGTTAAGACATGCGTTAAGCATGCCTAGCCTAGCCATAGCCTTCCTCAACAGGGAATATTAGCTGACATAGGGTCAGGTTGGAAAAGAGCCAGTGGTAGTCAAACCAAAACATGGCATCAGTCAATGAGATCTACAACAGTTAGTTTAAGCCAGCCACGTCGGGATGTGTAGACCTCCTGTTTGGGGTTCTCAGGATGGTAAGAACCAATGGTTGGAGACAATCAGTGATGTGTTTCGAAATCGTTCTCAGTGGTACAGATGCATCAACTCTTTGTGATTTATAATATCCAATAAAATTCCATTGTTCCTCCTTATTACTACTCTTTTTGCCTCACATTTCTGTTTGTTATCTCTCTTTTGAATCACTCTTCTCATGCTGTGTGTGCTACGTGGAGTGTGGCGACTCGAACTGGTGCACATCTGTGCAGAGTTCTCCGTTGAAAGCATTCAGTTCAGGCTTGATTGACAGAGGAAAGACGCCACGTAACGCTACGGTGAATGCTTTACCAGAAGTTGGTGTATGCTCGGAACAGGTTGTGGTCTGCGCAAATTCGCAGAAGACAGTCCCCACTATCTGACCTGCGACCATGTAATGCTCACCAACCACCTAGACAACTCTCTTCTGAATGTAAACGCCCGACCTATGCAATCAAGTCCCCAGTCAGCATTACGATATCTCTCTAATGCATGTGTTTCCGGAGATTGGTCACCTGGCGGTTAAATGCCTCCCTAATTGCATCTGGGCTGCAATCCGTCGGTGCATTAACAGAGACTACAAATAAACACCGTTTATCTGACCTACCACCTCTTACTCTCGTATAACCTTCCAGGTTCACATCACATGAACGATTGTTAATTGGAATCTAGTTGAGTAATTCAGCGTCGTCTCTAGCGCTTAGTACAATAGCAACACCACCTATGTCTTTTGCCGACGTCACGGCGTCTCCTGATTAGCTCAGGTGGTACATACTATTCGAGGGGAAAGATATTCGAAGCAATTCACTGGAATCTTGAGTGCGGGTCTACGAAATGCAGCAGACATCGAGGTTTCTCAGTGTTCTTATCAGACCTGTCTGTTGTCCGATTTGCATGAGTGTCCGAACATTGTAGGTAGCAAGCTTGAGCGCGGCACGCAGTTTTAAAATATCTTTGTTGTGTCACATTGGGGTGCATACTGCCGATGATTTCCAAACTAGGATGAAACAGCTGTCCAGTACTCCCTGGTTTTCAATGGTTCTCTAACTGATATCAGTCCGTGATCAACTCGTAAAAACATAAATAACCCTTACAAACCAAACTATAGAAAATCAGTTAGAATTAGTCTGTGATTTGCTTTTTTTTCTGTAGCTTTCAGAGAACGTGAGGTGAGATATATAGCAGCAGTACAGTATCAGCCTTCGTCACTTCAAGCAGGTTAATATTGATAGAAGATATTGAGTCACTGTATGTATTAGTTCTCATCTGTTCACCTGTGAATAGCTTTCTGGGTATGATCGAAGTTCGTGCAGTAAAGCTGACTATTGTTATAAGCTGATGTAATCCTCTCTATAGTTCAGTCTTTTAGATTCGCCCACACACAACAACATTTCTAGTCAGTTATCTTCCCACACAATTTATTATCAAAGGCCTATATTTTGTTGTAATTCGCTCGATACAACTTAATGGTACAGATTTATGGGGAGGATTCTTAGACCAAGCTGAATTTCTTCTTATGTGAATTACGCGGTAAGTGAAATGTTCAGTGGTTCGTATTTACTTCACTCGGATTTTATGTGATAACGTTTACTTGTGATTTCAGTATGTTTAACATGCCATGAATACTCATTTTGACCACTTTACAGATCAATTATATAATTCAAGAAATCTATTTGTCTACGTTAGAGAAAAATTTTGACAGCGCGTCTCTCTTCGAAAGTCTGAGAAATAAGATAGTAGAAAAGAAAACACCGGGCGAATTTAGTCATGGCATAATCATGTGAGTTTTTACTTAATTTTTCAAAACCACTTACCTGAAAGTTTGTAAGTAATTCCTCTGGTTGATAAGAGACTTTTTAATTTTTTTGAAAAATACCCGACAATAGGCAATCTAACAAGGCGAATACAAACTCAGGAATGGAAAATCCTCTTCTTGAAACAGTCGCCCATCCTGCAAGCCATAGACTCCTGCGATGTTCAAAGTGTGGAACTCATGGTGAACAACATGTACTTTCTGACTTTCAGATTCAGTTAATTTTAAGAATGGAAGGAATACGTGATTGGTTTAATTTAGTGAACTCATGTGGTCTACTAAGTGAACTTGATCCACCACTACCATCTATTACTTCAGTGGAAAAGCGTATTCGAATAGGGTCGTGGAATCTCAATCGTTTTGGTTTAAGTAAAGCTGAACATCCAGGATTTATGGAAGTAGTATGCTTAACAATACTACGGGCGAATTTCTCACTGGTACTTCTCCAAGAAGTTTCAGATCCTGTAGTTGGTGAACACGTAAGTATACATTATTCGTTCAGGCTTTTTTGAATAAATGATGTTTTTTTAATTGACAACAGCGAATATTTCTTGTGAGTTATGAATTGACTTTGACAGCCAGTGTCATTTATGTATTATTGGTGTGAGACAATGGTCTGTTTTAAAACTTCAAAGATAGTTACCTAATAGTTGATTCAGAAATAATTACATAGTGTTCAAAATAGTTATCGTGGTAGGAAAAACGGTAGAATCTGCAGGCGAAAGTTGCTTTTAATGGTATCAGAAAGGTAGTTCAAAATAAGTGAGTTTATTATGTGTACCGATTTCTTCAGCACGTGGATTTTATTGCCAAGCCTCAGTGCTTCAGTCATAATTTTGTCCAGTTTAACACGTGATAAGTTGCAGACGGGTAAGCATTCTTATAAGTACGCTTTTATTAGTTTGTTTAATAAGGTTTATATGGAACTCTCACATTTTCTTCACTGAGAATGCTGAATGAAGTTAAGGAGTTTAACTCGGTATATGATGTTCTATTCTTTGAACAGCTTACCAAAAACACTCGATTATATCCTTTATAATCAGTAAAAGCGTTGATTCAGTGTGATATTTTGCCAACACTCTTAGGGCTTCATCAGAGGAAAACAATTTACATTAATGAACAACCATTAATACCACATAAAAAAGATCTTCCTCCTTATGATTTAAAAAACGGAAATATGAGCGTGTAATATTTGAGAAAACTTAATTCTAAGTTTCTGAATCAGTCAGTAAATGTATGGCGAAAAATATCCAAAGTTACTTAAGGTCTCTGATAAATGCATACGTTTTTTCTTTTCATTATCAATTTACAAAATCTCTACATTCCTTCTTCTGTTAAAAACGTAAGACGTTTGACATAATTTAAGATTGAATTAAGGGTATCATTGATTATAGAGCTAAGAAATCAAACAAGCGGTCGACATACAGCATCATCAGTAGCTGCTGTTTGTGGTGGGTTATTCTAAGAGATTATGACTCTGAATTCGTCACTGTGTGGTGAATGCATTCATACTTCATCTTCATCTTTAGCTTAGTTTCTTTCATTTCTTTGTCTTCCTATTATCAATTTCTGTTTGTCTAGTTGACACATAAAATTCAAATTTATGTCACGTTTTCTTTGGAAGTAATTATAAAATGCATGTGATTACTTGGAGCTTGGGAAATTTTGCACATGTTGTGATTTCTTTTATTAGATGGACTCATTCCATTTAATTCATAACTCAGTATAAACTCAAAGGATTGTTTAACTCATACATTTATTTCATTTTAGCTATGTGCTGAGTTAAACTGTCCATCACTTCCTCACGTAAAAGAATGGGCTAGAAAACACTCTCCTGTTATTACTCCTAATTGGAAGGCGTCTTGTTCGCTTCAGCCTACAGGGTCTATGTTCCGTGGGAATGAGTATGCTGTATTTTTATACAATTCTTCATTCGGCATACGAATTTCTCGAACAAGTTTGTTAGAAAAGTCTTCAACTCCAAGGTCTGTGCTGAGAAAGTCGTTTACACGTAGTCCTTGTGGAGCGTCTTGTCACGTAAGTAACAAAACTGATATTCTCCACTATCGTAATTTAGATATTCGTCACATCTTAATGACCAAAAACTTGGTCTTTTTCTTAACTCATTAATCCAAAAGGCTTAAACAATTTATTGATAATGGCAGAATAACTTTGCTGCAAATCCAAGGGATGAGTAAGAATTCATTTCAGTGCTTCTACGCCAGTGTACTTCTAATTCTTTCAAGCCTACTAAATTATAATCATTGTTTCGAAGTATGCAGATGAATGTTTTGTAATCGAAATACCGGAATTGGTGTTGCTTCACACTTGTTTCCTTTGTTTATACCAGAGTTGTGACTTGTAAGCTTATAGAGAGTGATAACAATCAAATATTTGTGACATCAGTGTTGATATTACAGTGCAGATTAAACTTGTATCACTAACTTTCAGATTCAAAGCACTAAATTGGTTCTGATCTCAGTGCACTTAAAAGCAAGTGGTTTACGAAATAGTCAAATTGGGCAAACTATTTCAGAAATTCAATCTCTCGGTTATCTAGTTCAAGCCTTTTACGAGACCCAACCCAGTGAGTGTTCGTTACATACCATATTTTGATTCTTGTATCTATTCTCTTTCATTAACACACAGCTTTTCCTAACTTTTTTTCAAATTACGCAGTCTTTAGTCCTTGAACTCCCTCTGGTTACAGTTTTATTATTCTACTGTTTTGAAATATTCTCATCATGTAAAGAATATTCCAAACTAATGTATTTTTACGCTGTAATATATTTATTTCCTAAATGTTCATTATCATTGATAACTATTTCTGCTTGGTACAGTGACTGGTTACTATATCGCTAGTGATATCTTAAGGTTTTGTAAAATTGTGAAAGGTGAACTGCTCGTTAACTTGAGAAATCCACCCCAGTTAATTTTAACTATATAGTAGAGATTTTGTGCTTGAACTTTCTTCACCTGTAAAACGAACTTGCGTATATACTTTAGCTGACATATCACATCCAAAAAAGCTTAGTGTACGAGTAAAAACAATTTGGGAATTCGTATGATCAATCCACTTGAAAACGTGTGTTTCCGTTTTTGGAAAGCAAACCCAGTAAGTCGTTTGCAACATGCCTTTTCGTTTTTTAACTCGTTGGAGTGCAGTAGTTCATTCACTAATTGAACAGCATAAAAGACACCGCTTTTGACATTCTGACTCAAACATCTCTGTGGGTTGGATGTGTGGGTTTTGGTTCTGTTTTGTTTATTGTTTCTATGCGACTACTAATTCAATCTGACTGTAAATGTTCCACGATCATTCTCATTTTAGAACTCAAAAATTTCGCCGTGTAGTAATACCTTACCTTATCAAATTACTCTATAATGCGTTGTGTGATAGATTTTAGAGAAATAAACCATATAATCAAAAACTTATTTGATACCCTTTTGTCACAAGAATAGATTTCCTCCGGTTCACGTTCTCTATGAAGATAGCGGGTGTAGTATGAAATCCCTGAGTAAAGAACACTTCGTCAGGAATGACTTATTTACCCTGATAATTATTTGTAGCCCTCGATCAGTCTCAGCTTATGAATCGGTATGAACAAACAGAAGGGTAGAAGTTATGTGTAAATGTAATTATTCTAATCATCTCTATAATCAGAATGTATTACTTCTTTAGTTCGATACCTTTCAACGCACAACCTATACCTCATAATGTTTATGAGTTACTCGAAAGATGTTCAGTGGAAGATAGTAATTTTTGTTAGAACATTATTATCAGATAATTTCCTGAAATAATATATCTTCGATGGATATATTCTGAAGTCGTACAGTGAATAATACATCATATTTCAAAGATTAAGTTCCATAAAATATAGGGAAGTTATAATGATAATAACAGTAGTTATCGTAGTAACAATAATAATTGGGTTTGTAAAAGTTAAGTAATCATCAGCATGGGTGTGTTAGATTCCTAATCTGCTTGCTGTAGAATGCAAATGACTCATGAATGAAGTTATTGTCCAAGTCACCTAGGTGATCAAAATCAAGTACTCAGAAATAGAAATTCGAATCCTCACGTTCAAATACTTGTAAACCTGTTAGAATTCAGTTATGCAGTATAGGTAATTCATATACTATCCTATGCGCCACATTCATAGTGCGGACTGGTAATCCTACATAAGCTGAAGTAGCTGGAGGTGGATCTGAACTCTTGACTCACTATTTGAAAGTCGAGTGTGAAATGCGATGAATCAGATCACCTCTGCTCATTTGTATTCTGACAAGTGTTTTCCGCTCGAAGCCCATGGGAATAATAATGAACAAATGATAAAACGCATCTCAAAAATAATCTCTTGCTACGACCGATTCATAAGTGGATCATGTGACGTGGCTGTTACATAATGCTATTTCCTCATGTGATCGATTACAGTCCTTAACTGTGCCTTTGTTATTGAGACTCTAGTTCAAGCTCGTACACGCGTTATCTACAAGCCCACAAATAAAATAAGTGTCTAATATCTTCGAGTCCCTGTGGTTTAACAGTATAGTGCTCTCTAGCCACGCCTCTGGTCCAGTTCGATTCCCGGTTGGTGCACTTCTAAACCTCACCCAATTCTCTAGCCTATAGTAAACTTATAAAAGAAGGAAGATTTTGTGTGGGGCTAACGGTACCACTCCTTAAAAATAATACTGCCGCTACTGAAAATTCGAAACCTAAACCTTGAAACTCAATGTTTCACTTGGAACACAAATGAATAAATACAAAGATTTTCGGAAGTGACTTGGTACCTACTAATGTACGCGTCTTTCAGATCGGTAAATACTTTAGCAGTAGGTAATATGAAAACAAGTATTCAGAGATATCTATATAGCAACAGTTATTTAGAACATTAGAGTAGCCGTATAAATAATGTAAATAGACAGCTAGCTGAGAAAGTATGAAGGAAGAAACACTGGAAGAAATTGAAATCTTGGGGTTTTATTTTGAAAGAGAAATCTAAGCTTCAACATTAACTTAAGAGAGTCCCGTTAATTTTCTTACTTGAGCATACTGGTATCATTATCTTTCTTAATGTAATTTAGTAGAATCTCAGTTCATATACTTTACTTCGTTTCTTCAATTAGGTGGAACGCATCTCATCATAGCCGGTGATTTCAATCTCTTTCCCACACATGAGGGTGAGTTTGAACTTATTATAAGTAAATACTATGTATATCCTACAATTGATTTCAAGAATTTATTATTTAGTTTAGTGTGGATTTTATGTTTAAACACTGATATGAATTATTTCTAACAGGTTGACGAAAATTCTACGTTACAGGTTGCAACAGTTTTATATTGCCTTAAGAATTTCTTGGTGTTTTGAAAAGCTTGGCACATCAGTATAGTTTCTGAATTGCATTTATCTTTTGTTCCTAAAATATTTAAGAAGTTTTTAACAGTATTTACAATTGACGGATATGTTAATTAGGTCGCTCCCTCTGTTACGGTGATTTGTTTAATCTCATTTGACATAACCATTTAGTGAAAATCAACTTAGTGGATAGTGTTTATTGAACCTGTTATCGTTTGGTTGTTCCCTTTTGGATTTGAAATTGATTGTGTGCCGAAGATTCACACCTAGATTATTATCTCCTTGAGTTTCATATCCTGTCACTTACCACAATTCTGCATTACAGATTAGCAGTTAGTGAACCTTTATCATCAGAATATCACCCTTTCTTTCAAATAAGTGTGAAGAATACAGCAGATGTGAATGCATCAGCAACTTGGGGTAAACACGATGAATAACGACCAAGGCGAAAGACTCACGAAATGATCAACAACCAATCAGTATCCCTTTGTTGAAAAGGATACTTTTTACGTGCTACCTTTGTAACAACAGAAGGCAAGACACGGAATCCAAAGTATAATTTTCATTGATCAAACCGCTGTTTATATATTTACCGTTTATATTCTTTAACCAATCACTGAGCGTGTGATTTCGGTTTACATCAAAGGACATGAAATAGAATGTTCAAATATACATAGCATTCTTTTGTTAATGCAGTATATAACTGCAGTATATAACCGAAAGCTGCTACCTTGACGTGGTGGTCGGGCTTGAACACCGCAATGACCCAACTAGCTATAATGGCTGAGACTTATGTCGCTTGAGGTCGTACCATGCCAGAAAGGTTGTTTGGATAGCGGTTAGACAAAAAGCAGTTATCAATCCAATGCTATGACTCAAACAAAATCACAAAATATCATGCGGGATCGGTCGGGGCCCGGATTAACAACGACCGCGCTTCCTGCTGCCGTGTCACAGGGCAGAAGTGATAAATATGCTACTGAGACACACCAAATAAAAAGAACAAACAAAAACAGGCCGCGTGTGACCGGTCTCAAGCAGTTGTCCCCTGGGCTCTGCGGTTACGCAACCAACTTCCACGGTGTGGGCAGCCGGGAAGTAACAATCGCCCTCACAATCCGAAATGCACGCGAAACCTCTCTAATCCTCACTCATCTTTGTCTTCATCTTCATCTCTATTATCTTGCCTTCCTTCTGCTGATGCAACTCCTCTACTTGATGACTCTTCACTTCCTCTTCACTCTGTGCCCACTAAAAACGATGGAAGCCACGCCACCAATTTCATATAGGAGTATTTAATGTTAGAACACTTTTCCAAATAGGACAACAAGCATCACTAGCCGAGACTCTGGCACTCCGAGTGTTTCAGAAACACACATACAAGTCCCAAGTGTGGCTATTCACCTAACCCCACCTGGCTAACAGGATGAATCTGCAAAATTCACCTTGAGGGTGTCAGGAGATGCCACAGCTAGTTCACGAGGATTAGCTGGTGTAGTGATAGCTTTGAATACTAGGGCAGAAAAGACATTACTTGGCTGGATCCCGGTAGATAGTCGAATGTGTGCTGTCCGTCTGAACGGATCAGTAAAAAGGAGAAAGGATTGCACTACTCGCCGATGCCTTTTCGTAATCTCCGCCTACGCCCCCACTGACTGCAGTTCGGATGAAACGAAGGATGAGTTCTACCAAAAGCTGTCTAGTTTGCTGCGAAAGGCCAAACGCTCAGATATAGTCGTTCTAGCTGGTGACTTTAATGCTCAAGTAGGGAAATTGTGTCAATCTGAGAAGGATGTGGGTGGCACCTATGGAGTTCCGTGCCAGCGAACCGACAACGGTGACCGTCTCCTACAATTCTGTTCAGATAATCATTTGTTTCTTGTAAGCACTAACTTCAAACACAAGGAGAGACACTGTTTGACCTGGCGACCCCCATCATCAAATCAACGCTGGACACAAATAGACCACATAGCAATAAGTTATCGTTGGCGTGGGTCGGTAGGAGATTGTCGCTCCTTCTGGGACACGTGTATAGATACCGATCACGCACTGGTCCGCGCTCGTGTGTGCTTACGACTGAACGAACACTAGGAAACAGCTGGCGGTGAACTTATCACGTCCCCAGCTCGGTCAGGAAACTAAGTCCCTATTTGAGGAAGAACTAGCTAAACACATATCTGAGTTCGACAGCTGTGCTCACCCTGAAGAAGCCTGGAAGAATATTCAGTCAGCCATAGATACAGCTGTAAAAGCTGTGAATAAGGTAAATCCAAAGGTGAGTAAAAACCATTGGATTTCGACTGCCTCATCCGAACTGATAGATGCTAGAAGACTTATTCCGGCGAGCTCCGAATTCAATGAGGAGTGAGAGCTGCACAAAAGGAAACTTACGAAAAGTCTCCGCAAGGACCGTGAACAGTGGTGGTTGACAAAGGCGAAAGAGATGGAAAAAGCATCGGCGATAGGCAACACTAGGCAACTCTTTAGACTCATCAGGGAAACGGGTGGGAGAAGGCAAATCATAAGTGAGACTATTTCTGAGAAAAATGGCTCCTTAATTAGCTCTTAGGATAGACGCCTTGAACGCTGGAAAGAACACTTTGAGGAACAATTTAACTTGCCTACAGCCACACTGAACCTCCCCGCCATTCAGCACACACCCGAATGGGAAAGAGACACTGATCCGCCGTCTGTAAGTGAGGTCACAAAAGCTGTCTGTAATTTGAAAAGAGGCAAAGCGGCAGGACCCGACGGAATTATTCCGGAGGTGTTTAAATATGGGGGTGACATACTAGTATATAGTTTAACTAAGGTACTAGGTAACGTCTGAGAATCAGAGACGGTTCCATCAGACTGGGGTAAGTCACTTATTATACCGATATTCAAGAAGGGAGACAAGTCCTCATGTGATAATCATAGGGGGATCAGCCTAACGAACATAGTTTCTAAAATCCTAGGCTCAGTAATCATGCACAGACTAAGCAGAACTCGGGAGGAACAAACGAGGGAAAATCAATCAGGCTTTAGGCCAGGTAGAGGGTGCATAGTTCATATATTCACTCTCCGACAGATCCTAGAATATAGACACACTTTTAGGCGTGCAACAATTGCCACATTTCTTGACTCGAAGGCGGCCTTCGACTCCGTGGATCGAAAGGTACTATGGCAATGTTTGACTGTGAAGGGAGTGGCAAGAAAGTATATTGCACTAATCAAGGCACTCTACTCAAACTCACGTAGCCGTGTAAGGGCTCATGAGGAATTGTCATCTGAATTGATAACAACCAGTGGTGTCCATCAAGGATGTCCACTTTCCCCATACCTGTTTAACTTCATCATAGATATGCTAATGGAAGTATCCTTAAGTGAGCTTAACGACTTAGGAATCGACTTGTTACCAGGGAAGTCTAATCGACTTAGAATATGCAGATGACTTAGCCCTGTTAGGGGAGGATGCTGACAAAATGCAGAGTCTTCTGAACACCTTAAGCAGAAATCTTCGTATGTTTGGCATGCGATTCGCCCCTGTAAAATGTAAGATGCTGCTACAGGACTGGACTACGTCAATTCCCAGCTTAGTGATCGGGAATGAAGTGATAGAACATGTTGACCACTTCACCTATTTGGGGAGTTGTATCAGCACCAACGGACTGATTGATGACGAAATCTCAGCACGGATCCAAAAAGCTCGGGCTGCTTTCGCTAACTTACGCCACCTCTGGCGTAGGCGTAACATCCGGCTATCAACTAAGGGACGTTTGTACTGCTAAGCAGTTCGGTCCGTCCTTCTCTATTGCTCTGAAACATGGCCTATACGAGTTGATCATAGATGTCTACGATCTCTTTCTCACGTTAGGTGGTATAATAAGGTAAGTAATGTTGACGTTAGCGGCGGTGAAACGAAAACATGGCACCAGTCAATGAAATCCACAACAGTTAGTCTAGGCCACGTAGGAAGATGTAGACTTCCTGGTTGGGGTCCTCGGGACGGTAAAAACCAATGGTTGGAAACAATTGGTGACATGGCTCATAATCGTTCTCAGTGGCGCAGATGCATCCACTCCTTGTGACTTATGATTTGCAATTAAACTGTTTTGTTCTCCGTTATTACTATTCCTCACACCTCTGTTTATTGTCTATATTATGCATTTCTTCTACTTTCTTCTCTTGCTTTGTGTGGTACATGGAGTGTGGCGACTTGCACTGCCGCACATATGTGCAAAGTTCTATGTTGAAAACCGACCGACGTTAGGCGTAGAGTTTTGGGCAAAGAGGGAAAATCAATCGGAGAGGCTATATAGTTACATAGATTGAGATGGCTAGATCACGTGCTGCCCATGCCTAACCATCGCCTCCCCCGACGGGCATTACTAGCTGATATCGGTGCAAGTTGGAAAAGAGTAAGTGGTGGCCAAACAAAAACATGGCATCAATCCATGAAATCCTTGACAGTTAAACCGAGTCAGGTAGGGAGATGCAGACTTCCGGGTTGGGGCCCTCGGGACCCTGAGAATCAATGGCTGGAGACAATAGGTGACTTGGCTCAAAATTGTTGTCAATGGTGCAGATGTATTCAGTCTCTGTAATCTTTCATATTCCTCTCTACCATTAGTCATTCTGTTTTACTCTTATACTTGTCGAAACTCTATTGATTCTCTTCACTCATCTTCTTGTCTACTTTTTTCTGCTATTTGGAACGTGGCAACTCGAACTGCTGCACTTTGGTGTCAAGTTCTATGTTGAATTCAGACAGACAGAATATCAAATACAATGTTCAAATAGATATATTGTGTGCAGTATTGAACTGAGGGAATAACATTCTGACCCTAATATCAATTAGACTGTTTAAATAGATATATCGTATTCTATTGCTAATGCCGACGTGAACTGTGGGAATATGTGAGAATAATATTCCGTTGGAACACATTGTTTGTATCACACCACCACCACACCTTCATGGTCCTATCCTGACCGTGTTCTACAGTTTTTTTGCTGTTAGTGGACCTCTCGGAATCAACGAAACACATCTCTGCGGAGGAACAATAACCCTTCAAGAGTAATCACAAGAGCTAGATGGATATGCATTCACTGCATTACCGTCGCCAAAATGTGCACCACTTCTCAGCTTTTGTAGACTACAAACAAGCACTAAGGAGGAATTTCAGAGACCCTAAAAAATTAGAACTAAAAGTGGGTTGCGAAAAGAAATGGTATAAAAACATCGGGTGAGTTTATCTCTAGATGATACACCAATCAATATGAGTACAAGAAATCTAGAGGTAGTCGTCTCTAGCTTACCTGGCTAGGCAGCATCGTTTCAACAACAGGCGGCACGGATACGGATGTCAAAGCCAGCCGGGACGAGGTCAAAAAAAACAAGCATTCATTGCAGATTTCGAAGTGATGAATATCTTCCTCACCCTTCCGATCTTGGCTTCGACATCTTCATCCGCACCGCCTGTAGTTGAAACGATGCTGCATAGACTAGTGAAGGAGGTGACATCTTTCAGATTTACTACGATCATAGTGATTGGTGCTTGTTGTTGTTGTTGGTGGTTGGTTATCTTCATCACCTCGGTCTTTCCTAAGTTCACTCGAATTCCGGTTTCTGCTGTTTCTTCTTACAACTTGTTGGTTTTTTCCTGTAAGTCTCCGAGTTCGTGTGACGTTAAACATAAATCATTTACGAAATCCAGATCTTTTACAGTCTTCTTATCGGTCCGGCGTATTCTTGTCTTCTCACTCCCCACAGTCTGACAGTCCAGTCCAGTACAGTTAGGAATGTCATCGGTGGTAGTAAACAGTCTTCTCTTACTCCTGTCTTCACTCCGAAGGCTTCTCTGCGTTTTCCGTTATGGATCACTTGATATGTGGCGATTTAATTTTTCGCCTATTTCTTTTCACTTCAGATATCCAAAAGATAAGGAAATAGGTAGTGTTGACAGTTTTGAAATCTCGTTGCGCTGCTAGTTATTATTTAAAAAGTAGAAGCATCTTTTGTCAAAACGACTATTTTAAGCTTATCTTTAACTTTATCAAGTGATATGACTTTTGATTAGACGTTGTCTCTCTGTTGAGTTAATTGGTACAACCATTTAAATTACCTAAAATAGCAACAAGATATGAGCTCGGACACCTGATTTTCAACTAACAGACGATGGATAAGAACATTGGTCTACTTAGTAGTATTGTAGCAACAGATGACAAGGGCCAGGCAACAGATCGTTTATTAAGGAAAATCAACACATATTTATAGATTTTAATGTACATTATTGTAGATTATTGTTAGTAGAAAATACAGTCTTTTGATTGGTTGTTTCTCACAGAAAGTTAACCTTGCATCTCTTTGTGGCTGTGTCAGATCATCCATATGCTAACTGTATCCGCCTACGCAAAGCCTTTGTTCTCATTTTCTCACCACCAATATTGGGGACATAGACATTGACGTCAATTACTGTCTACCAACTTTGGCTAGCAACCAGCTCTCACCACAGTATAAGGATATCTAAATGTGTTTATCAGAGCACAAACTAGAGGCATACTCATAGATCAGTGTGCTGATTTGCACATACTCGGCAAGTTAATAGCGATCATCGACAGTTTTAGGGTCGCTTATCTATAAATCACCAAGAAGTTAAATTCAGTCAAAATGCTTTGAATACCTATTACGACTCATCTGAGCAACTAATGTGACAGAACTCTTAATAATAATAATAATTTACTTTATTCCAAAAACAGTACTTATAATACAGAATGGAATTCTCAGCATTTGTCACAATATTGCATCTGATTTACTCAAAGTGTATATAAAATTAAAAATTTAAAACAAAAATTAATCGGAGAAATTTGTCCACATTAACGACATAATTATTAGATATAGTAATAATAATAATAGTAATAATAATAATAAATACTAATAACAGTGAGTTTGTTTCAAACGGTATTGTCGATTCAGTTTGGAAACTTTAGCATGTTATAGATTATTGGGTCTAATGTTCTGTAGATATGGTATAGTGAGGTGAAATACAAAATTAACAGTCATAATACAGCTTAAAATTATGTTCACAGTTATGAAAAATAAAATAAACAAAACGAAAAAATTGAGAGGATTATAAATCAGAAATACAATAACAATAAAGTATGATGCTTTAAGGTTGAAGGAAATGGTCTATTTAGTGGAGCTAAGAAGGTTAGTTAGTTCATTTCTGACACTATTTTCATCACATAGAGTACGTGCTAAATATGGTATAGTGGAATTTTTATACTTAGACGTACGTGCATAAAGTCTTCTGAAAAGACTTCTTGTTTTACCTGAGGAGACACAAGGTTGGAGGTGAGGGTAAAGTGGGTGCTCAGAGTCTGACAAAATTCCTCTAGCGAATCTGTTGCATGACATCAAATGCCTATCGGTGACAATGCCAACGATATGGCCCAATGGGATACCACTAGACCTACTGACAGTCCTCAGAGTTCTACGGAGTATGACATAGTCCTTTTTTAGCAATCCAGTAAAGAATAAGGGTGAACAGTAAAGAAGAATAGGTAAAATACACGAGTTGACAAACTGTAAGAGGAGTGGTTGCGTTATGCCTGAGTGCCTTAACTTCTTAATGTAAAAAGTCAAACGAAATATTCTTTGAGAAATCGCTAAGACATGAGAAGACCAAGATAGGTCAGAAGAGAGAACTAATCCAAGATACTTAACTTCATACTTGCTTTCTATATCGTTATCATCGATTTTGCAAGGGTCATAGGAACCAACGGCTTCATTTAACTTTCGTTTACATCGGAAACTGAAATTAACAATCTGACATTTGGAAGGATTAAGTTTAAGGCCGTTAGACGAAGACCATTTGCTAATTTCTGATAGAAAGTTGTTAATCTTAATACAGTCAAGTTGAGAGTTAACAGACATTGAAATAGTTAGATCATCGGCATACTTAACAAAGTTCATTTCCTCGGAGTGAGGCAAGTCATGCAAGAAGAAAGAAAACAGAAAAGGAGAAAGAACAGCGCCTTGAGGGACACCAGCCTGAGTAAGCAATGAAGTGGACGACTTTCCCTGATATACAGTGTATTGCTTTCTTTCTGAGAAATAAGAATGGAGCCATTTGACAACCCAACAGTCAGTTTGAGTTTCAGCAAGCTTGTTTAGTAAAATGTCCCTAGGTACTGAGTCGAAAGCAGATGTATAATCTAGAAATGTGCAGCGAACAAATTTAGCCTCCTTGTCTAAGCTGGAGACAATGTTATGATGCAGGACTGCAGCTGCGTCCAAAGTTCTTCCACTATGTTTGTAGGCAAACTGTTTGGGATCATTAAAGGCTTTAAGTGAAGGCTGAAGATTAAGTAAGAGCAACTTTTCCATAGCTTTTAGAAAAGGGGAAGTAATAGCAATGGGTCTGAATTTAAAACATGTCGCAGTAGACGACTTAGGAATAGGTACAATTTTAATGTCCTTCCAAGCGGCTGGCACGACATTTTTGGAAAAAGAATCATTGAAAATGTCCATGAGAGGATAACACAGGATATCTGCACAATGTTTAAGAATAACACTAGGCAAACCATCTGGACCCAGGCTACAAGAAGGGTTCATAGACTAGAGACATTTTAGAACGTCATTTGTAGTAAATCCAGGAAAGCAGGTTTCATTAATACTTGTAACACTAGAAAGTTTGGCATTCGTGGGAGAATGTATGAAGGAATTGTTTAGTTTGGAAACATCAAGGGGAAAAAGAATACTGTTCATCTGCTTACCACCAGTAATTTCTTTGAAAAGTTTCCATATAGAAAGACGCATTTTTACAGGATATGAACTTTTGGTTGTAAATTGAATTCAATCTGTGCATTTTGGACTCTTGTGCTTAGTTGTGTTTTTAAACTAGTTGACTTATGTTTTCTACGTAAAAGATGTTTTAAACCAACTGGATAAGTATTAAGCTTTCCTCTATTTTCTTTATCTTGACAACAGTGTTTACGTTCATTTTCTTATGGAGTAGATATATGAGAAATACAAGATCTGCTGAAAATTGTACGCTTTTCGGTTGTGTTTTATTCCTCATTCATTTTGTTAACACTGACATTTTTCTTCCTTAAAGTTTATCGTGCTCTGTATGATCATGGATTGTGGCCGGTTCTAGACGGTGAACAGCGAACATCTGTAAGTCGTTCCAAAGGTGGATATAATAATATCAAGGCATATGACAACGCATGGCTTTCTGCCGATTTATCTTTGACTTCTGACTCCGGTGCTTGCTGGACAGGTGATTCAGGTGTAATTGTAAAAGGACTGAGACATCCTTTGATACCAGAGGAAACTGGTGGTGCTAACGGTTTTGTCAGTGATCACGCTCCCATATGGTTTGATATCCGTGTACAATAATGACAATTTGTACTTGAAGCAAATTCGTTTATTGCAAAACTTTAGAAAACGTAAATACATTTATATTACGTAACAAATGATATTTATTGCAACATGATAACAATTTGTAATTTAAATAAACTTGTCTGTTGCAAAACTGAAAAAATACATAATTGTGTATTATTTAATAAATGGCATTATTTTTGTCAACCGTCAAGATTCATTTTCAGGACCAAATACCTGTTCGCAATCAAATCAACAATTTCTTTTCCTCAAGTTATAACTGTCCTGGTTAATTTCGTGACCGTGTGTTCTTGGTGTTCTCCGCATATTTTTAACCTGAAAGAATGTTTTGCCGATCGAATTATTAATGAAACACTCAAAATAATGCCTACAGTTCTCTGTAGCGACCCAAATTACTATTCCTCACATTTGAACATTAAGCTAGCGTTAATAGTAAAATGAGGAAAACCTAAATAAAATTAAATGACTTTAAACACAACATAATAAAATGAGTCGAAAAATGTGCTACTACTACTACTATTTCTACTAATTGAGAGTTAAAATGCATTTATACTATCGTGTTATAACTTCGGATCTCCAACTTTTGGTTCAGATTATTTCTAATTCTTTAGTTAGGTATATTGCGAAGCTCAAGATGACATATAATAGATTGGTGTATTTTCTTAATTTGGCTGCCGTTAAGTATCTTCCAATCGTATCTTAATGATTGGCAGACAAGCATTGGTGATGCGACCAACATAAAATCTAAACATGGGTTTAGCAGTATAGTTTAATGGTAATCAATTTGTAGGTGCATAATTCGTGCAAATTTCTTCTGTAGACTGAACACGATTCACAACTGTTCCATCGTTCCGTTGACAGTTAATTACTGCAATTTTATGTTTGTACTGTGCTTAATTCTCTTTTCTGAGTGCCCTGAAAAACTGATTCTGTTCTATAAATCCAAACCTGTAATCATTTAAGATTATTATCTACATTAGTGCGTATTAGTAACTTAAATGTAGGTGATACAAGGCAAGTGAAACTTACTAGCTCAAGTGTCTGTAACTGGCTATTGTTAGGAGTGCTCATAAGAGATGGACTTATCTCCACCGTAGGTATGAGTTCATTTTCTTCATCTCTATCGTCTGAAGCTTTTCGATCAGCCTGTATCTTAGAATCAGAACCTTCATACTTAACGGATGTGCGTTGGTGGCACAGCGGTAGAATGCTCGCCAACCACGCAAGTGGTTCGGAGTTCGATCCCCGACCGACGCACTCCTTTACCTTGCTAAGCTAGAAATAAGACTGGTAAACAGGGAAGGTTGGGCATTAGGCTAGCAACCCCATCCTGTAAAAGTAAATACCACTGCTACCGAAACCTAAAAGATCTAGCTTGAAGCCCTATGTTCCACTGGGAACGTTCAGGAATGAAAAATATACCTAACGGATGCAAAGAAAACTCTACTACGCTTGCTCGCTTGACCTGGTTGCCTTAATATGCTGGTTGGTGTCGTGGCCGATGTTCCATTAATACTCTGAAGTAAAAGTTTAGGTCACACAACAACTATTCTTACCAGACCGTCTAGATTTAGAGAAGTGGCAGGTGATCTCGGAGTTACTTTCTCAAGAGTTTCTTCTGGTAACTGAGTACTGATGGGCGGAGAGTTCGAGTAAATCTGGTGCTGAAATCCTCGGTATTCCTGATATAAGTATAAAACTTAGGCACTGTGGTAGAGAATAACTCCACTATGGATAAGATTTCATTTTGATAAATTACACAGTGTTGTACAGTAATATTAACTGATGACGTTTCGTTATCAAAATAAAATTTTATCCATAATGGAGTTATCCTCGGTATTCCCTTTCAATAGCTCGAAGTTTCAGCCAGGATTGTTTCCTGCTTCGCATCTTTTTGTTTCATCCTCCTTATTTCCCCACGTATTCTTTCTTTTTCATCACATAACTCCTTCAATTCTCTTTCCTGAACAATGGTTTAGTAGCACAAAGTAATTCACTTACTTGTTCTGCTGTTTTCGCTTGTAGCTTTTTGATTTCCTGTTCTCTCACTGCTTGTTTCTTCAGAATCTCCTTCTATATTTCGGAAAAGTCTCATTTGGTGGTTAAAACTTCCAGAAAATAAATGAATTCTTACTGTGATAAACTGTGTAGTTATTGCTAGTGAATTCCATAATTTGTTTTCACTTTGTTATTTCTTCTAGAAAGTAAGAATTATCTGAAGAACTGTACTTTGCACTAAATCTGCATGTATGACTTTGATAAAAGCTGTGAATGGCCACTGTATATAATTTTGGTACTATTCAGATTTTCTTAAAAGTGGGCTTAGAAATTTATATTCTGAATCCTTCAGGTTTAGCAGTTGCGTATCGTCGCTATATCGTGCTTACTGTCATATGACTAGTTTTCTATTTCGAAAAATCATCTTTGTCGTGTCGCTATTCAGTAAAACTACACAGGCTGTGTATTGTTTCAAGTCATTCTGACCTGTTTCCTCTATGTTTCAAAATCTTTCTTGGCCATTTGAGTGGGAAGATCTTTAACAAGATCAGTACGGTATTCTAGCCCATTTGTCTGAAATGCCCACGGTGATAGTTTCTGGTAGATAATTAAATGAAGAAGTTCCCTTTTGGATATATTCTGTAACATGGTTTCATTTGGGTTTTATCTACCTATGAAAAATGATCCTGCAATTATTTGAAACTGTCTACCTGTCGTCTTGACTCTGCATTATCTTATTTCGTTCTTACTTTTGATGTTGTGTAGTGTGACTGTATGTAAATCTGATTCCTCATTGTCTTGCTGTCTTCTTTCTGTGAATCTGACGTCTAAGATATAACCATTAGGTCTCCTTTTACCTATTTACTCTGTCGACTTTATTTATTTTCAAACTTTACAAATACTTCTGCAATCACTATTCGTACTCTTACAAAAACTGTAAATTTCACGTGTGAACAGTACATTCGTTCACCGCTTCTTGTAGACACCTGTGTCTGAATAATGCCACCTAAGTTGGTATCTATGCTCTGAACTGCCCTGATATGATGTGTGAACAAGTTAATTTCTCGAAAAGAAATAGCTCCGACTGCTTAAAACAACTCAGTGTTCACCTGTCTTCACTTAAACGTTGTATTTAGGTGTATCTTTTAACTAGATGCAAATGCTATTTTGTGTCAACAATGTAAATGTATGCACAGCTACACTCCTACGATTAGTTAAAATTTAAATCCAGTTAGTTGAAAAAAATTTATAATTAATCTCGATGCTTGCAGGTCATTTTAATTTTTATATGACCTTTCTCTCAGTATGTTTTGCTACCTCGCATTCTATTGGAAATTTTTCGTTTGTCATTCTACACGTGTAGCTAAAATCAATAACACTGCTTAAAATTCAGTGTGTTTTTTATAGTCCAAAGTCTAATTATAATGTGATTGATCAGAAAAGGTAATTGAAAATTTATGGTCTCGTGCTTTTCAAATAAACTCATTTTTACACGAGACGATGTTTGACTCCTTGTTCTGTGGTACGTGTGCTAGAATTTTTCGTCTATGTGCTATCGATCAATTTATACAACATAAATCAGATGGCTGTTCAAGGCTGAGTTTTGGAAATGAGTTATTTTTGGAATGCTCTCATTGTGATGAATGTTACATTTCACCATTGGATCTTATTGCACATGTTGAATGCGCACATGGAATATCTATTATGAAGCATACATCAAGTATGGTCAACAACTCTAACAGTTTTCCACACGAAGTGATGTCTATCTCAGACACAACGAGTTCATCTTTTATAGTTGCTGATGACAAAAGTAGCTATAACTCTGCGAATTCAAATGACATAAACTCAGCTCCATGTGAGTCAGTGAGTCAAGTCCCATCTGTCTTAAGCTCTACCTCAACTGACTACACTTCAATCGCTCCGGGTATTTCTACTACTTCGGTTGTTCGTAAAACCTGTTGTCTTGTTGATGGAAGTTCTCCATGCACCCAAATGTCTTCGTGCCCAATTTTGTTTTCTCAAGAGTCGGATTGTGAAACGGAACAAGTATTCGATGATAACTCACTAAAGCCTCCAGATGATTCAAACCCAGATACCACCTCAGTTTGCAGTCAAATAAATTTATGTGCCCAGACAACCCCTGCTTCCAGTGAACGTAAGCCTTTATTAAATTTTGTTTGTGAATATTGTCAGAGGGAGTTCTCTCAAAAGGTTCACTTACAGAAACATATTATGTCAACTCATACCAAAAACAAACCATTCAAGTGTTCAGTTTGCTCGTATCAGACTGTGGAGAAAAGTCACCTGAAGACCCATTTCCGAAAACACACAGGAGAAAAACCATTTGCTTGTACTCTGTGCACTTACAGAGCAGCTCAACATTCTACATTAAAGCAACATTGTCTTAAGAAACATCACAATGCGTTTCTTTGTTGTAGAAATTGCAGTATCCGCTTTGTAACTCTAACGGAACTTGAAAACCATCAAAAGATATGTTTCCCTTAATTTGGCTTGTAAATAGCAGTTTGATTTAAATTTACTAAATAGACCTTTTTCCTTCATACAACAAACCGTTTTGAATTGATTATTTTTGTGTGAATATCAACTCATCAAAGGGGGAAAATCGATAGAAACCCAGTCTGAAAATACCTTATCTTGATTCAATTCCTTATTCTTCGGGGAAATATTGTGTTTTAATTAGAACCTATTGCCATTTTATTACTTTTTGTGCTCTTGATGATTTTTAGACCAATGATTTTCTTTAAATTGTCGACATCATCCTGTTTTTGCTTCAGTTCAAGGTTTTTTTGATTTAACTTCTCCATTAAAGACAATATCTCATTGATCATGTCATGAGTTGGTTTCTGTAACTGAACTTTCATAGTTTCTAGTCTTTGATTTTGCTCTTGAATGGATTTTCCTCTTAACTTTTGCTGTTGAACTTCTTGTTGTGAATATTCCAGTTGCATTGTGAGATTATTTATATGATGAGACAACTGTATTTCTTTCAAAATATCCTTCTCTTTTTTTTCAATGTACGAAATATTCCCATATTGAGTCATAAGAAAAAGGCACAAACAGCGAAGAAAATTTTCTTTTCGACGATTCATTTTCATGAGCTGTACAATCGTAATTATAATTAACAAAGAAATCTTTAGACCAATCAGTTGCTGGTAAATTTTGTCCTTGGAAAATTGTATTACATGATGTAAGGTGTAAGAAGGGATGACTAATTGTAAGTTAGAAAGGAGACAGAAGTTGGCATGACGTAATAAGTGTGAGATAGTGAATAATCAATAATCTCGTGTAAAATGGACAGGAACTAGTGGAAAGGCTATAAAGTGTTTTTTGTATAAAATATGTATGAAAAACAATGTTATTAATAAACAGTAGTAGAGTGGTAATAAAATGTGTATGATGGGGACAACATGATAATAAAAGTATTAATAAAATAAAATAATAATGGTAATAATAGTGAACTTACATAATAAAGACAAGAAGCAAAATTGTGATAAGAACTTTACTCTGGCCATGGTAAGGTAAGAGAATGTATGTATCTCTTTTGTATGCAGAGGTCCGGTTTTAGATCTCGAATAGCTAATGCTTCAGCTATGTACAGATGGCGGATGCGAAGTCCCTTTGTACGATATTGAGGGACTCTGTGTAACACTGTGAAGCATTCACGTGGGGGTGCTCGATGTCCAGAGATGACAAGGTGTTCGAGGATCGAGCTGTTGCTATTGTGGCCAACCAAGCGGGGCAGTGTTCCAGAATACGTTTTTGGACTTGACGTTGCGTACGGCCAATATACTTTGCTCCACACGAGCAAGTAAATTGATAAATACACATTGAGGTGGCCAAAAGCGGTATCTTGTCCTTAGCGTTAGACTGGATTAACTGTCTGCAGGCGAATGTGATACGTAGAGTGGCTGTTGGAAATGTCTTCTTCAGACATTTAGAAAGGCGGTTTCTGAGAATTTCCGCTGCGACATCACCTTTGAATTCTAGGTTCATGAAGAGAGTCTTCTTAGGAACCATTGCGATGTTTGACATCGGAGGCTTCTCCTTCATGTTTTTGTCAATAAATCTTGGTGGATATCCATTCTCTAGTAGGATTTTACGTAATAAATTTAATTCATTCTCCACCATGTCTTCCGAGCAGATTTTTCTAATCCTTGAGCACAACGTACGTACCAGGTTTCTCTTTCGGATTAGTGGAACGAAGCTCTGAAAGTTGATAAACTGTCCAGTCCATGTTGGCTTGCGCTATATTGATCTTTGGATCGTACAGTCGTGTCGTCTGGTGAGTAGTACATCAAGGAATGGAAATGCCTTGTTCGATTCTCTTTCTAAGGTGAAACTTATTGATGGATGCGCTGCGTTGAAGGTTTTGAGGAGAGAATCTAAATCACAATTTTCATCACAGATTATAAACGTGTCATCTACGTATCTCTTGTATAAGTGCAGTTGACTTATCAAGGGATTGAGGATGTTGTTTTCCAGACTCGCCATGAAGCAGTCGGCTATGAGTGGACCGAGAGGAGACTCCATAGCTACTCCATCTTTCTGTACATAGAACTTTTCATTGAATTTGAACTGGATATTGAACGTACATCTGAGAAGAAGTTCCTTCAGATAGTTTATTGGGAGAGGAACTTCTAGGTTGTTGGTTTCGATGTAATCACAAATGAAGCATATTGTTTCAGTTAGGGGGATGCTTGTGAATAGAGAGACGACATCTAGTGAGATCATTTGTCTTTCAGACACGTTGACATCCTTCACTGAGTCGATGAAGTCAAATGTATCTCTGAGGCTATATTTTGTCATATGTCTTTGAACTGGTTCGAGGATATCAGCTAGCCACTTCGCGATTTGATGATATGGTGAGTTAACCATGTCTATGACCGGTCGAAGTGGGACATTCTCCTTGTGCACTTTAGGCAGTCCATACAGTCTTGGAATAGTTGAACTGCAAGGTTTTATTTGCTCATAAACCTCCGGTGTTATGACTGAGTCTTCTTTCATTCTCTTCAGCAATTTTGTGTCTTTCTGGTTCGGTGATTCGAAGAATTTGGTGTTATCTGATAGTATATCTGTCAACTTCTCATTATAATCGGATCTATTCATTACTACAATACCATTGCCCTTATCAGGACGGACGAGGATTATGTCTTTATTTTCTTGGAGCTGTTTAAGTTGTCGTTTGTGTTCCCTGGACAGTAGATAACGGTGGCTCGGTCGCGTATGAATGTACTTGTAACAGCTGTCAAGGATTGAAGCTTTGAATTTACACGCGATTATTGATTATTCACTATCTCACACTTATTACGTCATGCCAACTTCTGTCTCCTTTCTAACTTACAATTAGTCATCCCTTCTTACACCTTACATCATGTAATACAATTTTCCAAGGACAAAATTTACCAGCAACTGATTGGTCTAAAGATTTCTTTGTTAATTATAATTACGATTGTACAGCTCATGAAAATGAATCGTCGAAAAGAAAATTTTCTTCGCTGTTTGTGCCTTCCCTTTTTCTTGGTTGAGAACTATCAATTGATTTTTTAATTCTTGTTGCTCTTCTCTCCCCTATAATTACGTAATATACGAAAATACCATTAAATTTCGATGAGAAAAAGGAAAGCTTGTACTCAGCATACGTGTAAGTGGTGAATAGTTAACCGAACAACATCAATGCAGAGACTGGCACAAAAACTAGTGACACGAGTTGTAACACTTCGAGAAAGATCACAAGAAAGTAGAAAACCAAGTAGGGTGAAAATATGACCGACGAAAGTGTACTCGAGAAGGGATAATTAGATGAAGGCTAATAAGAATTTTCAGAATCTGGAAGGTTCCAATGAGTAAATACATCAGATTCAGTCTCGTAGCATCCCAGTCAGATAGTCTACATCTCCTTAAGTATCTCAAAACAACGGACGAAAACTTTATGGATTGGTATTATGTTTTCGTCGTACAACACCTAAATGTTCTCCAGCTTAGCAGTAATTTAGCTGATATTGTATGTCAAACCTAATGGCTCGTCATGCGAAACACATGATAATTTATATTCCGTATAGATGAGTAGATTCACATGAAACGCGTGCCATTTTTACAGGCACGATCAAACACAGTCGATAGGGTCTCGTAACCTCTTTGATTTACTTCCTTCGTTTACCTGGAATTGCAGTCGTAACCTCACTGTTAATAACCATTTTCCTCAACCTAACACGAAAGATTGAACGGAGGCAAAAATGGTCAAAACACATTAATCTTGATCACCAAGTATAACAGCCATAAAATAGGACGGAACGAAGTGACGAGCAGCATACACATCCATTGGTGAGTGATCAGATATCACCCTGGATGTAAGATGATACAAGTTGACAAGTTCCAAACTATCCTTCTCTATTCTCGCTAGGATTTCGTCAGCCATCAGTTCGTTGGCGCTGGTACAGCATAATGAATAAGTGAAGTGGTCAAAAAATCCAGCAATATCACTTCTTGTATTGAAACTAGGATTCATTGCAGAATAGTCCTCTGTCGCAATCCGTCATTTGGCATGGACAAAACTCATGCAAACACAGATAGATTTTTTATCCCAGGTGTTCAGAAGACTGTATTCCAACATAGTTTTCACCTAAAAGGACAATATCATCTACATACTGGAGAATAACAAGTTCAACCTCCAGACATACTCTGAAACATCGGAGTCTATCAGAGCCAAAACTACCAGTGTGGTGAGAGCTGGCTGCTAGCCAAAGTTGGTAGACAGTAATTGACGTCAATGTTTATGTCCCCAATATTGGTGGTGAGAAAATGAGAACAAAGGCTTTGCGTAGGCGGATACAGTTAGCATATGGATGATCTGACACAGCCACAAAGAGATGCAAGGTTAACTTTCTGTGAGAAACAACCAATCAAAAGACTGTATTTTCTACTAACAATAATCTACAATAATGTACATTAAAATCTATAAATATGTGTTGATTTTCCTTAATAAACGATCTGTTGCCTGGCCCTTGTCTTCTGTTGTTACACCAGTATATGGAATGAGATTAAATTAAAATGATGGCAGTGGACATCCCTAACGAGCAGTTGTAGACAAAAGTGACATCATCATCCTTTACATCTTTTGTTTAGTTCCCGTGAATATAACGCATCACAGTAGACTTTATTGCAGTATTACCTCCAAAACTATTTCTCCTCAATGGCTTATGTCTGCGTAGACACGTTCCGCTCCGAACATTACATTTCTAATCTGATGGATAATATCATGCACTACCATTTAGAAATTATATGATTTTCTCAAGGAACAGATGAGAGATGCGTACTTTATGTGTTTATAGTACAAGAGAATATTAGGTTTTCTCTCAAGAGTTAGCGAATAATTTTATCTACTTGACACTTGCTTTATATATGTTAGCTGAAAGAAATCATGCAACATCGACCTTTATTCTCAAATAATGCAAAAATTGACAGTGTAAAAACTAGATATGATGACTTCTTCGTACTACAGCCTTCCAAGTGACCCCAGTATCTTCAGGTATGCAGTGTGAAGACAAACTCTTACCGGGTATCTCCTAACTGAGATCACTTGTGTTGTCAGTAAGACAGCCATCTGTCTGTTAAATAGAAACTACCTAGTATAGAATTGCCGTCCATCATTCTTTATGTATAGGGAGTGGGTGCTGGGGATACGAGAAGTCTCAAAGATTGCTCGTCTTTATGACACCGTTTCGGTTTGGTGGAATCACATAACGACATGCTAGCGTTATAAGCATAATTTTGAGCAAGAAGCACAAGTCATATATATATCGGTCAGGTTACCCTGATCGAACTGAGTAGACATGTGTTATGAATACTCAACTGCCGTTCAGTATGATATACAGTGTTAGTGGAAGTATTACCTTATTAAAAGAAAAAAGGATGCTACAATGATCCTATAAAAGCACCGATATTTTGTGAAGGAGTCACTTTGAAATGAAGGTTATTTATCTAAAACCTATGTAAATTCTGACAACCTCAACGATATGGCTTTCAAGCTCTTAGGACGTCTTACACTGTGTGGTTGTTTCTTGGCTACTGTCGTCATGTTTTATTAAACAAGCTATCTGAGATAAAGACAAAATACAAATTTCTGCGAAAAGTTCTTCTGATAATAAGAAAAAGGAATTGATGTAAGTACAATAAAGCGTACATATGTCTTGAAAAAAATATACTCGTGTCTTCTACTAGACATCCGACCCGCCTATTAGAAAGCCTATTCAAGTTAGATTCGCAATTTATTAATGACTGCCGCTGCTTATTTTCTCTGGTAAGTGTAACAATTTCGAAGATGAATTATTAACTATATCTATGGAAGGAACAATTAAGTTTTGGTTGTTTAGAAGATCGTTTCGTTTGACAACGCCATAGAATACGAACCTAGGTGAATAAACCTTCATCCTCTGACAATTCAGTTATTCCGTCAGATAATAGCAGTCAGTATTTACCACCTTCAGAATTTTTTAAAGCCGCTTGTTTATTTTCCCCACTTATTTGTATGCGTATACAAGTAAGAAATACTAATTGCAAAAAATTATTTTCATCCAATCAGCTTTCTATTTTCAATTGATAAAAAGCCACTTCTGGTTAGTCAATCATTTTTCACTCCATCATCTGCTGAAAATAATGGTAGAAGCGTATTGGTGCTGTCACGTTTGTAAAGACTTCGATTCTGGTTCAGTTAGCCGAGTTTCCACCAAGCCTTAGTCTCATAACTGCATTCCATATCTGCTTGGTGAACAATTTCAAATACGAAATAGACTTATTAGAAAGCGTGCAAAGAGTAGGAACTAAGCTAATAAAGGGTTTCTCAACATTCCCATTTGGGGAGAGGTTAACTCGACTGAGTTTATTTCCACTGTCATACAGACGACTTAGGGTGACCTAATACTAGCATACAGTATCCTAAGAAATGATTTTGGAGCTAATATATCTAATTTATTTCTTCCTTCTAGCACCAACCAATTGCGAGGACATCACCTCAAGGTTCAAAAACCACGGTCGAATCGTCTGCGTCTGGAGATCCGTTTTTCGCATCGAATTGTGAACCATTGGAACTCCCTACCGGAACACGTTGTATCAGCGTCATCCGCTGATTCATTCAAGGCGAGATTGGACCTCCTGTGTGTAACAAATCGAAAGGATTAACACAGGCATAGAGCCTACTATACTAAATAAATTGTAAACTGTAAACTGTAATTTACTTTTCTATTCGACTTCGAACGAAAATGGTTTCTAAGCACAGTGCTCAGCATAGTCTGAAGTATTCTTATGTCGATTCACTGATTAACATGTTTACAGCACGAATGAAATAAGTTACATTGGCAGAGTTGAATCATAACCATGTCAATTATCAGTTAAGTCTATTTAATGGATCCACCAGTATCTTCTTCTAAGTAGTTACTGATACATTCTCAAAAAACCACAAACTGGATTTACCTTCTCTATATTGCATTGGCTTTATGCGCTAAGTAATCAAAGTGGCGACAATGAAGTCACAAATGGATTCGTGTATATAGAAGTTTGAAAATGATTTTAAAATAATTTATGACTATCAGAAAACATCTACACATATTCACCTTGATTTCAGAATGTGTCAGGTTTAAAGCTTTCCAGTTTACCCCACCACTCAACTTCAGTTCATTATATCTCGTTTCGCAGGCCTTCAGACTATCTTTTAATTTTGAACAATTAGCCATATAAGCATGTAAACCGACTTTTAAAAAATACCTCTCCTCTTCTAGTTCTTTCTTGACTTCAAAGACCTTTGTTCTCATTTCTTTCACTTCTTCTTTAGTGATTTTCATTTGTTCCTGTGAGTAAAACACGGTGTAAAAAGCTCATTGTTACTTGTAGAAGTTTGACCAAGGCCTCCTACTTTAAATGATTCCCATGGGCTTCAGCGTACTTCTGTTTTTCTGACGTCAGTTTCGAATGCACTTCATCGTTATCAATCTTTCATAGCGTATGAAAAAATTTGTAATCAACGGTTACCTGCAATTTTTGATTGAATATCTGACATTTTTCAAGAGCTTCTCTCATGTTATTTAGCCTTTTGTACTCGCATTCAATTTCCTTCTCTAGTTCCGCGACCTTTCTTTTCAGGATGACCTAATATTGTTTTTATGAAATATTTTAACTTTTTACCGAGTCTTCACGATCAATACTTAAGAGCTGACTTTCCATCACAGGATCAGCTGCCGAAAAATCATATTAAATTTAAAATTACCATATATGTAATATAAATTCGATTCGAAATCACGCATAATCAGTGATCTAAGTATGTAACAACTTCATTTCATTCATTACCTGTTGTGTAATATTTTGTTCAACTCAACGACTTTTCCTTTCACTATCCTTAATATATTAAATATATCTTCATTCCTAAAATTTTGATTTTCCTGGAATACGGAAAAGCTTTTAATCATATTGCTTATTATATCGATCATAGACTTAACGTGAAATCGTGACTTGTCCGCCTGGTCACAAGAACTGTAATCCCAACCTGCATTTTTCTTGGTGCTCGTTAAGCAGACACACTAGATCTTCATCTTCTTTTTCTTTGGTTTCCAATAGCTTAGCAGCGGTTTTTCTCATTGCCTAAATCTTTTTCCTTTTTTATTTACCTTCTTACCCTTTCGTCTTCTAAAGTGTTTTCCAGATTTTTGATGAGCGATTTATACTCTTCATTGCTATATTTAATGTTTGCTTCGGTCTCTTTTAACTCAACTAGTCGTTTGATAACCTGATATGAAATGTAACATACTTTTTTCACTATTTAGTCCATCGATCTCCCTCTGCAGTTGGATAATTTCATCTTGATGTTTCCGATCAGAAAGGAGAAGTTCTTCTTGCTACAAACATCAGCTTTTTGAAATGAAACTCAATAAGCATTCCTTTTCATCGCCAGTTTCGCTTTTTACAGAGCTGCCATCGAATTTCAACAAATTGGTCCACTTGTCACCTCAGCTGCTCTTCAGGGTCGGTGGACTGAAGTTGTCTTTCGAAGATGTAGAGGCGGTCACCAAAAATGTCATCGTCGTCAAAAGTTGAGTTCGCGTTCCTGTCACCCGTTGTATTTCAAGTCGAGAAGGATGGGTGTTCCAATATCCAATATCGTTTTTATGAGCTAGTATAAACCAATTTGATTTCTTTGTGCTCGCCTCTTGATTGTGGCGTATAGGTTGCTGATCTTCGGTAAACGTCTGCGTAGCTCGTCCCGCCACTCGACTGTCGTAGCTTTGGTTGACTCCCAAAGGAGTAGTGCAGGGATTAATTATATATGGTTTGTAGTACAAGGTGTGTTAAGACTGTTAATACTGTGAATGGAGTTGATCCTTTCACCAGTTAGTCCTTCGGTATCGTTGTCAATAGAAAAGAGATAATAATAATAATAATAGATATAATTAGTGAGGGTTTTCAGACTAACAGACAGAAAAGAATAAGAAAACGTAACAACAGTCAGTCAGCCGGTTTATATATATATATATATATATACAGATAATAACGATAATAATAATAATAGGTGTAGTTAAAGCTGTCAGGAGAGTAAGACGGAAGAGAATGTAAAGAAGTAAAACGACCAGCTTAATTGTCTACCTTTGAATGGTGTATGCGATTTTAAGGAGATGGGCCATTTGGATGCAGTCCTTGTGTTGCTGCATGGTTGTCCAGCCTTCGCTTAAAGGCGTCCATAGATGGTGCCATAGCTACATCTGCCGGTAAGGAATTGCAGGGACGGCAAACCCGCAATGAAAAAAAGTGGGAGCGCACCCGGGTCCTTGCCCTCTGGTGAGCTATCCTTCTAGGATTTCCACGAGGGAGCCTATACCTAATCAATGGCAGAACACCTTTGTTTGGGTGATTCTGATCATTTGTTATTTTGTAGGCAGTAATTAAATCCCCTCTAAGACGACGGTAGCTAAGTGTGAATAGGCCTAATTTCTTCAGCCCTTCATCATATGGTTTATTTCGGAGACCAACCACTCCTTTTGTTGCCCGTCGTTGGACTCTTTCCAAGAAGTTTGCATCTCTTCTAAGCAGTGGGGGTGCAATAATATTATGCACTTCAAGGTGAAGTCTGACGTCTGTTTTGTACAACCTTAAGAAGAGCTCAGGAGTGAGTGCACCTAACTGTCTATGTGTAAAGTGTATGACTGCATATGCCCTCGCTACATCCCCCGTGTAATTTACGCTTGTGTCCATTTTCTCCGTTAGAACTAGACCTAATTCACGTTCCGATATTGAGCAGGACAAGCTTTCATTGCACAGGGTGTAACTTGCATTCTGCAGTCTACAGGTGCGTAACTTAACTACTTTGCACTTTTTCAGATTCAAAGTCATATCACTGGCCACCGCCCAGTCTTCCAGAAGGCTTAGATCTTCCTGTAGCCTATCTGAGTCCTCCGGGCACTTTATCGCCCTCCATATCTTCACGTCGTCAGAGTATAGAAGAGTCGGACAGCTAAGACGGCATGGTAGATAATTGACAAAAATCAAAAACATCAGTGGTCCTAGGATAGAACCCTGTGACACTCCTGATGACGAGCTGTGCCAAGATGATCGGACTCGATTGACCTTATCGCAAAATTGCCTTTCAGCTAGGTAGTCCTTTAACCATGACTGAATTGGCTTACCTATACCTACCTGGCTTATTTTGTGTAGGAGGAGGTCACGATGAACAGTGTCGAGTGCCTTCTCAAAGTCTAGGAAGACCATATGGATTGGAACATTCATATCCCAGCATGATGTCCAATCGTCCCAAGCTGATAGTAAGTTAGTAACGCAGGATCTCCCTTTCCTGAAACCGTGTTGGGCTTCATGTAGTATATTAGACCTATCGAGATATTCCCTGATATGATCGTCAATATTACTTTCCAGTACTTTTGATACCACTGGGAGTCGAGCTACTGGTCTATAACTAGTGGGATTTTGTCTATCCCCACCCTTGAAGAACTGAGAAAGGATGCTTCTTTTCCATTCCCTTGGCAGTTTCCCCGATTCCATGGAGTGTTGGAACAAGTCGCATAAGGGCCTAAAGAGAGCTTCGGCGCACTGTTTCAGAACAGATGGCCTGATTTCGTCACAACCTGGAAACTTCACAGGTGTGAGTCACTGTAGCCTACTTAGTACTATTGGAGGGTTTATTTGGGGAGTAGCCATTAGGTCTTCCTCCTGTGCAATAGTGGTGCCACCATTTTGGTCCGTAACGGTAATACCCACATTGCTGTTTAGCTGTTTGGCGAAGGCTAAACTGAATGTTTCAGCTACCTCCAGACTAGTGGGATATTGACCGTTTTGGTCCACTAAGGCGCATGTCCCTGGTTGATTTTCTTTTCGACATGAATCGGTACAAGTTTTTCGGGTTTGCAAGGAGTTATATATATATTTATTCCTGTTTATGCAGGAACATACCAATTGTACAGGCATGGATAAGTTATTATATAAATTACAGTTTGTTTGTTCAATCTAACATTAGAGTCAGTCAGAACAGTCTGCAAAATAGTTTGTCTGTGTAACACATAAAGAGATATAGAAATATTGTCTTCGCATTAACGAAAAACCCAGACTTCAGATGAATGTGATACAAATATCTGGGAAAAATAAAGCTTGAAGTCAATTCTATAAAACTTTGTTGTGAACAGCATCCGTGAAATAAAGTTTATTGATGTATTATTTTGAGTCAATAATGTATTTATTCCATTTTTGTCAGCAGACTTATCGTAGTTTTATAATAGGAAAGAAATTTGATCTTTGATACGAAAATTAGATAAGGTAATGTTAAATTGTTTTACTGCATCAAATGGGGTCAATTCTAGAATTATCAATTTGCGCCATTTGCGTCAGCGCCGGATCCTGAGTTCCAGGTATGCGTCGTGGTCGATCTGACTCTTAGATACGCGCCACGTAAACCAAGCCTTCCGCTTTGCTTGCAGAATACGCTGCGTGCCTCTCTTTAACCATGATGACTTTCTTTTGGGCTGTGTTGTGACTAAAGTGACGGTATCCGAGATTACTGTATGAATAATCTTTTCTACCACTTCACAGTGTTCATCCAAAGAGAGCTCATCCCACGCTTAGGGACAGTCTGCGTCGGACAAGAGCCTCCGCATTTTAGCATAGTCAGCCTTGCTGTAACACAGATATGATTGCTCACGGAGAACGAGATCGAAACCTATGACCGCATAGCCACTACTTCCTAGAGGAGTCATGATCTGGACCTTTTCGAAGAGTAGTTGGTCACTAGTTAGAATGTAGTCCAGTTTTGGTGACTTTCCACTAGTGCCCCACCTAGTGTCGTCTCCAACGTCCTCAGTCAGTCCCCTGTTTCGAATAGTTTGCAGAAGATTTCGGCCGAATTTTCCCTTAGCATACCCCGAGCCAAGGTTCAGTGATGGGGTATTCAAATCTCCAGCAATGGTGATTCGGTCATAGCCCAATTCTCGTATCCCTGTGATAGTGCTGAGCAGTAGCTGATTGTGCTCTGCCCCACAGGTGGGAGATCAGTAGATGCCACCCAGTAAATGCTTGGTGTGGCCTACGGTGAAATGGAGTTCAAAAAGTGGTGGGTCCGTTGCGCGCACACATTTAAGTTACCTGTCAAAGTATATAGCAACTCCCCCTCCTGCCATATTATCCCTGTCTCTCCTGAGCAGAACCATATCACCTTTACTGATTTCGTTATCGGTGATAGTGGGGGTTAGCCACGTTTCAGTGAGAACGATCACTTTCAGTGGTAGGTGTGCTTGGAGATTTCGGAGTTCACCTATTTTTCCTCTCAGCCCCCTCACATTGCTATATAGGCAGCTGACAGTGAGTCTTACAACCTCAGCGTGTTGTGGGGTAGTTGACGTGAAGCTGTCTGCTAGTAGGGGACTTAATGTTGGGACTAGTCGACCGATTCCAATGGAACCGGTCGGTTGTGGTTTTTTCAATGGATTTAGGCAGGACACTTGGTTGGCACAGACTGTTATTCTCAGAACTGTATCGCTCTAGTGTCACTGAAGCTTTGGGACGTATTAAAGCCTCAGTATGCTGACTCCTTATTGTTCGGGGTCTGATTTCGCAGCGTCGGATGTGTCCTCCCATTTTCCCCTTGATCTCATACCACCGTTGAATTGCTATGGCCAACTGCTCTGGGGAGTTGAATGTGACACTTAGCAGCTTCGGAAAGCTAATCAGTGTGAGATGAGCGGGGCGAGGTAGTCGGGAAATGGAGATGGCTCCAGAAGCGCCCAGGGCCATCTCAGACGACAGCCATCTCCACTGCTGTACGTCATGCATGTGTTTTCACAAGCAGCGCCCGTTTCCCGCTCCGAGATACCGTGTACGACCGAAGAGGTAGAAGTCATCAATTCTGGTGACTTTCCGCCATTTGTCTGATAGCCCATGATCTGTCTCGTCTCACCCTTATGCTTGAACTTCTGTCGATGGCTAGTACCTGAGCCGTCAGTAGTACCTTTTCGGCCTCTTCGGCAGAGTCCAGTGTAACCCTTAATGGGGGCGGCTTACCGTGAGGCGTGTGGACACCCCTGCACAATTTCACTGAACTAATGTTCAGACATAATTTGTTGCACAGGTTTGACCACTGTTCCTGATCAAACAGGGCCCGCTGTTCAAGTAAGCTGTCCTTGCTCACAGGTACGTTATAGAGGATAAGAGAATTAGACCGATTAACCACAGACTTAGGTTCGGCCTTTGGCTTCTTGTATTCCTTTGCAGCATCAGCAACTTTAGGCTTCATCAGGTTTTGGCCAGCCTTTGTTGCGTTGCCGAACTTGCTTGCGGATGCAAGTGGTACTTTTCTAATTCTCTCTTCCCTTGATTTTGTGTGTCCAACCTTTTGAATCTTCACCTTATGAAAATTGGCATTTTCAGTCAGTAGGACTGGAGTGTCTGAGCCAAGTTTTGGCAGTGTGGTGTCAGCAGGTGGGTAGCTGCATAAGACTTTGTTGGGACGCAAGAGCGATTTGTTGTTTCTGCTATCCGCAGACACGCTCTGTGGGACTATGCCAGGGCGACAAAGTGGACAGATGTACCAAAACCACGGGCACGGGTTATTACTTATAAACTTGTAGTATGCTTTCGGCACCTCTTTGTTACAATGGCAGTGCACCCACCGTTTGCAAAAATTGCATTCAAACGCTGAGCCAGCTTTAGAAAATATGATACTGCACGCCTGGCATTCGTCTCCCTTACTTGATGACGCCTTCGAGGTCTTATGATGTCTTGAGCGTTTCCTTTTAGGTTCGCTGTGATTAACACACTGGCTTTCAGTTGATGCATGTGTAATATCCTGTCCCCCTGGTATTGCCTGTGCCGTTTCAGTACAAGACTGTGGCAACGCAGGTGTAGTATCAGGACAGAAGAGACCTACACGAATCTTTAGGATCATTAAGCGACATGGAGTTGATATCCCTGGGGTTTTGCCTTCTCTGGTTGAAGCCCTTGTGACAACACAGTAAGGTGTTTTACTGCCTTTTCTAAAGCTACTTTCGACAGCCATATTAACAATCATCAAAACTTATGCTATATAAGAGTAGGAGTGCAACAGTATCCACCGGCATGAACAAATATAAGACTGAAAAAGTACAACACAAGGAAAAGAAAAGGTTTTCGACTTTACCTAGTACTTTCTGGATGATTGGCTTCAAAGCAATCACGTGGTAGGCCAACAAGACTTGTTTATCTGAACGAGTGAGGAAGACGCTCCTACAAAAGAAGCACCTGAAGTTTTGGAGGTAGTTCGAGACAACTGGACCTACCACACAGACACTCAGCAAGTATGTAATGCTTAAATTTGATTCTCTGGCTAGGGAGATCAGGTTTCCCAAGCGGAAAATTCACAAAAGAGGTATTATAACGTGAGAAGGAAAAAACACGACGACGACTTCAAGGAGCGCGCGCAAAAATGATTCGTGAGAGATTTGGAGAGTTTTGTTCTTTACGGGATAGCCGAAAATAGTTGCTTCTCAAACACATCGCGCGGTAAATGATCTCCGTGTTAAAAAGTGCCTTTTTGTGTTATTGTGTATAGTAGTCTTGTTCAGTGTCCAATGTAACAGTGACGAAATTTTGATCGGTACTTGAGTGGTGATGCTGCTGCAATTGTCGTTTCACTTGACAATTGTTTAGTGATTTTACAACATTCTACAGCCCAAGATATTGAAAGAGAAGGAAGGAAACAGATTGAATGTACTGGCCGAGTGAGTACAGGAAGAGCAAACAGATGATGTAGCTAGAACTTTTATGTTTGCCAGTGCTTCAACGCGTAGCAGTATTCAACTGCTCACTCGGATGTTATTCCTATACATAGGCGTCTGAGAGGACGAAGGCATATAGCCCTACGATACATGTGACAACACAAAAACCGAGTCGCTGGTTAACACGTATCAGTATAAATCCAATGACATGACTTTATATCTACATTAGTTTCAAATTTCCCTTTCGCAGGCTACTTGGTGAAACGTGCTCCATTTTATGTTTCCCCCTCAAAAAACAAGTGAAAGGGAAGAACAATGGGAATAAATGCGATACGAAAGAGGTAAATACAATGAGTGAATTAAAATTTTTAGGAAGTGTGATCAAGATCTGGCCGAGCAGTTCCACAATAATTGGAGGGCCCAGTGTGAAGTAGACATATTTAAAAATTATATTAGTAAGCTCTTGGCGGAATTGAGGCAAATAGTTCCAACGTTTTTCAGAGGCTGGGGATGTTGGTGTTCGTGGATTGCACGATGTATACTGACACAATATCACACACCCACAATCCCCACAGTATTTGTTCTTCGTAGACCGAAGATAAACCAAAACACCAGGTTGATCGTCAAAATGCCAAGTATATTACGGGACCAAAATCGTAGGGCGGGGATGACAAATTAACTAGCTAGGGATCGTGCACGAACGGACAAAAGTAACACGACGGTGCGCCGAATGGCGTGGATGCTTGACCGTGGGCTTTCGACAAAACAAGTCGAAGGAAACAGTGAGAGTCAGCATCCAATTTTGAGTGATGAATGCTGTGGCCAATAATTTTGGGGAAATACCCACAGCTTCAGTTACTTTAGAAAAACTGCTTCGAACCTTGAAATAATTTGTGCGCAAGTATACGCTCTACGGGTTTAAATCTCAGAAATCAGTAGCAGTAATTATCAGGTTTCATACCATTACCAGCACCATGTGACTGACCTCCAGAAACTGTTGCTTGTGTTTCACGTTATTCGTCGGACATCGGGCAACTGCCTAGCAAAGAACCTATAGGTATTGGCAGTCGTACAACGCTCGACTAACGTGTAAGTGTAACCTGTGTATGACAAGTAACATCACAGGCAACACATGTGGTTGACTCACTAGGACTACTGCTACTGTGCGCTTGGTAGCGGAAAACACAATGGCATAAGGTGGCAGGCATTGAATGATAATATACAGTGAGAGACTGAGCCGGCATAAATCACGCTGGACCCACCAATTCTAGGAGACCGATTAGTTAGGCTGTTTGAACGACTTCCAGCTCCCTTCCAGTTGGTTTCGACTGGAAATAACGCTCACGACTGACGTGTGGTCACACACCCTGATGGATCTGATCTCTGGCCACACTACCTCCTAACTCTTTGGACTGGCTCACCTAAGCTGGCAGGCGAGCATTCTACCATTTAACCTGAAAATGATATGCTGTCCCTCTGATACTGAACCATCGTGACAAGACAATCAGGAACAACAAAGGTAATATAATCTAATGTGTATGTAGCCGTAATTGAAAATGGCGACCACACAAAAACGAACTTGGCCAGCTCTTGTCTGTTGAGAACCGGATTCTGCTCCCCATGTTTCAATCTACACAGTTGAAATGATTGATTGATGTAATTTCGGTCGTTTTGGTGCACTTGATTTATTCTGTTCGCTCGATTCGTATCGAGGACGTTTCGCTCTTACTCCCTTCAATCCCACTATGTCACATTCATCTGCTGTAAATACCATGTTATTCATTGGAATCCTCTACTTTGGATGCGCTGACTAGATATGATGTGATACATCTCATCACAAACAGTGTAAATTTTAGAAGGAATTCTTTCATCTATTTGTTTTACTTGGCGCCTTTTGACTACTAGAATTTGTGTACTTGTTAAACATCAACTCGTCATCTGGCTTATTTGAGATGCCAGTGTCAATGCTGAAACTGATAAGAACGGTGGTCATAAGAGTGATTGCAAATAATGGTAGTTTGTTAGTCTGAATTTTGTATCGTAATGAAACCATAAGTTAAAATATTTGGGGTTCTTCGCAACACATTATGGTATGGCTGTTCAGATAGATTAAGTGACTCGGCAATTCCGGTGATTTAGAAAACCCAAGTAGGATCTACATTTTCTTCAATATTTGCATGAAAATTTTAGCTGGTTTAGAACAAAATATGTAGCAAGGTATCTCCACGCATAGGATATCACACTGCAAAACAAATAATTTAGCTGTTGACAAAACTGCTATACAACGACCAGACACAACAACTTTAATGATCACAGAATTCCTCGCAACACGTAGTGGAAGTGCACTACTTGAAGAAGTGCAAGTTATAATTCCCCACCTCCCTACGGGAAAAATATTTTTCTGTATCCTTAGGTGACTCCTCCAACATTGACGTGTTTGAGTGGTAGTCCTCACACCAGAAGCTGCCATCTGTTCCACAACGGTTATCTACACTAAATTATTTGTTTTGCAGTGTGATATCCTATGCGTGGAGATACCTTGCTACATATTTTGTTCTAAACCAGCTAAAATTTTCATGCAAATATTGAAGAAGATGTAGATCCTACTTGGGTTTTCTAAATCACCGGAATTGCCGAGTCACTTAATCTATCTGAACAGCCATACCATAATGTGTTGCGAAGAACCCCAAATATTTTAACTTATGGTTTCATTACGATACAAAATTCAGACTAACAAACTACCATTATTTGCAATCACTCTTATGACCACCGTTCTTATCAGTTTCAGCATTGACACTGGCATCTCAAATAAGCCAGATGACGAGTTGATGTTTAACAAGTACACAAATTCTAGTAGTCAAAAGGCGCCAAGTAAAACAAATAGATGAAAGAATTCCTTCTAAAATTTACACTGTTTGTGATGAGATGTATCACATCATATCTAGTCAGCGCATCCAAAGTAGAGGATTCCAATGAATAACATGGTATTTACAGCAGATGAATGTGACATAGTGAGATTGAAGGGAGTAAGAGCGAAACGTCCTCGATACGAATCGAGCGAACAGAATAAATCAAGTGCACCAAAACGACCGAAATTACATCAATCAATCATTTCAACTGTGTAGATTGAAACATGGGGAGCAGAATCCGGTTCTCAACAGACAAGAGCTGACCAAGTTCGTTTTTGTGTGGTCGCCATTTTCAATTACGGCTACATACACACTAGATTATATTACCTTTGTTGTTCCTGATTGTCTTGTCACGATGGTTCAGTATCAGAGGGACAGCATATCATTTTCAGGTTAAATGGTAGAATGCTCGCCTGCCAGCTTAGGTGAGCCAGTCCAAAGAGTTAGGAGGTAGTGTGGCCAGAGATCAGATCCATCAGGGTGTGTGACCACACGTCAGTCGTGAGCGTTATTTCCAGTCGAAACCAACTGGAAGTCGTTCAAACAGCCTAACTAATCGGTCTCCTAGAATTGGTGGGTCCAGCGTGATTTATGCCGGCTCAGTCTCTCACTGTATATTATCATTCAATGCCTGCCACCTTATGCCATTGTGTTTTCCGCTACCAAGCGCACAGTAGCAGTAGTCCTAGTGAGTCAACCACATGTGTTGCCTGTGATGTTACTTGTCATACACAGGTTACACTTACACGTTAGTCGAGCGTTGTACGACTGCCAATACCTATAGGTTCTTTGCTAGGCAGTTGCCCGATGTCCGACGAATAACGTGAAACACAAGCAACAGTTTCTGGAGGTCAGTCACATGGTGCTGGTAATGGTATGAAACCTGATAATTACTGCTACTGATTTCTGAGATTTAAACCCGTAGAGCGTATACTTGCGCACAAATTATTTCAAGGTTCGAAGCAGTTTTTCTAAAGTAACTGAAGCTGTGGGTATTTCCCCAAAATTATTGGCCACAGCATTCATCACTCAAAATTGGATGCTGACTCTCACTGTCTCCTTCGACTTGTTTTGTCGAAAGCTCACGATCAAGCATCCACGCCATTCGGCGCACCGTCGTGTTACTTTTGTCCGTTCGTGCACGATCCCTAGCTAGTTAATTTGTCATCCCCGCACTACGATTTTGGTCCCGTAATATACTTGGCATTTTGACGATCAACCTGGTGTTTTGGTTTATCTTCGGTCTACGAAGAACAAATACTGTGGGGATTGTGGGTGTGTGATATTGTGTCAGTATACATCGTGCAATCCACGAACACCAACATCCCCAGCCTCTGAAAAACGTTGGAACTATTTGCCTCAATTCCGCCAAGAGCTTACTAATATAATTTTTAAATATGTCTACTTCACACTGGGCCCTCCAATTATTGTGGAACTGCTCGGCCAGATCTTGATCACACTTCCTAAAAATTTTAATTCACTCATTGTATTTACCTCTTTCGTGTCGCATTTATTCCCATTGTTCTTCCCTTTCACTTGTTTTTTGAGGGGGAAACATAAAATGGAGCACGTTTCACCAAGTAGCCTGCGAAAGGGAAATTTGAAACTAATGTAGATATAAAGTCATGTCATTGGATTTATACTGATACGTGTTAACCAGCGACTCGGTTTTTGTGTTGTCACATGTATCGTAGGGCTATATGCCTTCGTCCTCTCAGACGCCTATGTATAGGAATAACATCCGAGTGAGCAGTTGAATACTGCTACGCGTTGAAGCACTGGCAAACATAAAAGTTCTAGCTACATCATCTGTTTGCTCTTCCTGTACTCACTCGGCCAGTACATTCAATCTGTTTCCTTCCTTCTCTTTCAATATCTTGGGCTGTAGAATGTTGTAAAATCACTAAACAATTGTCAAGTGAAACGACAATTGCAGCAGCATCACCACTCAAGTACAGATCAAAATTTCGTCACTGTTACATTGGACACTGAGCAAGACTACTATACACAAAAACACAAAAAGGCACTTTTTAACACGGAGATCATTTACCGCGCGATGTGTTTGAGAAGCAACTATTTTCGGCTATCCCGTAAAGAACGAAACTCTCCAAATGGAGTGGGACGAAACGATCTCTCACGAATCATTTTTGCGCGCGCTCCTTGAAGTCGTCGTCGTGTTTTTTCCTTCTCACGTTATAATACCTCTTTTGTGAATTTTCCGCTTGGGAAACCTGATCTCCCTAGCCAGAGAATCAAATTTAAGCATTACATACTTGCTGAGTGTCTGTGTGGTAGGTCCAGTTGTCTCGAACTACCTCCAAAACTTCAGGTGCTTCTTTTGTAGGAGCGTCTTCCTCACTCGTTCAGATAAACAAGTCTTGTTGGCCTACCACGTGATTGCTTTGAAGCCAATCATCCAGAAAGTACTAGGTAAAGTCGAAAACCTTTTCTTTTCCTTGTGTTGTACTTTTTCAGTCTTATATTTGTTCATGCCGGTGGATACTGTTGCACTCCTACTCTTATATAGCATAAGTTTTGATGATTGTTAATATGGCTGTCGAAAGTAGCCTTAGAAAAGGCAGTAAAACACCTTACTGTGTTGTCACAAGGGCTTCAACCAGAGAAGGCAAAACCCCAGGGATATCAACTCCATGTCGCTTAATGATCCTAAAGATTCGTGTAGGTCTCTTCTGTCCTGATACTACACCTGCATTGCCACAGTCTTGTACTGAAACGGCACAGGCAATACCAGGGGGACAGGATATTACACATGCATCAACTGAAAGCCAGTGTGTTAATCACAGCAAACCTAAAAGGAAACGCTCAAGACGTCATAAGACATCGAAGGCGTCATCAAGTAAGGGAGACGAATGCCAGGCGTGCAGTATCATATTTTCTAAAGCTGGCTCAGCGTTTGAATGCAATTTTTGCAAACGGTGGGTGCACTGCCATTGTAACAAAGAGGTGCCGAAGGCATACTACAAGTTTATAAGTAATAACCCGTGCCCGTGGTTTTGGTACATCTGCCCACTTTGTCGCCCTGGCATAGTCCCACAGAGCGTGTCTGCGGATAGCAGAAACAACAAATCGCTCTTGCGTCCCAACAAAGTCTTATGCAGCTACCCACCTGCTGACACCACACTGCCAAAACTTGGCTCAGACACTCCAGTCCTACTGACTGAAAATGCCAATTTTCATAAGGTGAAGATTCAAAAGGTTGGACACACAAAATCAAGGGAAGAGAGAATTAGAAAAGTACCACTTGCATCCGCAAGCAAGTTCGGCAACGCAACAAAGGCTGGCCAAAACCTGATGAAGCCTAAAGTTGCTGATGCTGCAAAGGAATACAAGAAGCCAAAGGCCGAACCTAAGTCTGCGGTTAATCGGTCTAATTCTCTTATCCTCTATAACGTACCTGTGAGCAAGGACAGCTTACTTGAACAGCGGGCCCTGTTTGATCAGGAACAGTGGTCAAACCTGTGCAACAAATTATGTCTGAACATTAGTTCAGTGAAATTGTGCAGGGGTGTCCACACGCCTCACGGTAAGCCGCCCCCATTAAGGGTTACACTGGACTCTGCCGAAGAGGCCGAAAAGGTACTACTGACGGCTCAGGTACTAGCCATCGACAGAAGTTCAAGCATAAGGGTGAGACAAGACAGATCATGGGCTATCAGACAAATGGCGGAAAGTCACCAGAATTGATGACTTCTACCTCTTCGGTCGTACACGGTATCTCGGAGCGGGAAACGGGCGCTGCTTGTGAAAAACACATGCATGACGTACAGCAGTGGAGATGGCTGTCGTCTGAGATGGCCCTGGGCGCTTCTGGAGCCATCTCCATTTCCCGACTACCTCGCCCCGCTCATCTCACACTGATTAGCTTTCCGAAGCTGCTAAGTGTCACATTCAACTCCCCAGAGCAGTTGGCCATAGCAATTCAACGGTGGTATGAGATCAAGGGGAAAATGGGAGGACACATCCGACGCTGCGAAAGCAGACCCCGAACAATAAGGAGTCAGCATACTGAGGCTTTAATACGTCCCAAAGCTTCAGTGACACTAGAGCGATACAGTTCTGAGAATAACAGTCTGTGCCAACCAAGTGTCCTGCCTAAATCCATTGAAAAAACCACAACCGACCGGTTCCATTGGAATCGGTCGACTAGTCCCAACATTAAGTCCCCTACTAGCAGACAGCTTCACGTCAACTACCCCACAACACGCTGAGGTTGTAAGACTCACTGTCAGCTGCCTATATAGCAATGTGAGGGGGCTGAGAGGAAAAATAGGTGAACTCCGAAATCTCCAAGCACACCTACCACTGAAAGTGATCGTTCTCACTGAAACGTGGCTAACCCCCACTATCACCGATAACGAAATCAGTAAAGGTGATATGGTTCTGCTCAGGAGAGACAGGGATAATATGGCAGGAGGGGGAGTTGCTATATACTTTGACAGGTAACTTAAATGTGTGCGCGCAACGGACCCACCACTTTTTGAACTCCATTTCACCGTAGGCCACACCAAGCATTTACTGGGTGGCATCTACTGATCTCCCACCTGTGGGGCAGAGCACAATCAGCTACTGCTCAGCACTATCACAGGGATACGAGAATTGGGCTATGACCGAATCACCATTGCTGGAGATTTGAATACCCCATCACTGAACCTTGGCTCGGGGTATGCTAAGGGAAAATTCGGCCGAAATCTTCTGCAAACTATTCGAAACAGGGGACTGACTGAGGACGTTGGAGACGACACTAGGTGGGGCACTAGTGGAAAGTCACCAAAACTGGACTACATTCTAACTAGTGACCAACTACTCTTCGAAAAGGTCCAGATCATGACTCCTCTAGGAAGTAGTGGCTATGCGGTCATAGGTTTCGATCTCGTTCTCCGTGAGCAATCATATCTGTGTTACAGCAAGGCTGACTATGCTAAAATGCGGAGGCTCTTGTCCGACGCAGACTGTCCCTAAGCGTGGGATGAGCTCTCTTTGGATGAACACTGTGAAGTGGTAGAAAAGATTATTCATACAGTAATCTCGGATACCGTCACTTTAGTCACAACACAGCCCAAAAGAAAGTCATCATGGTTAAAGAGAGGCACGCAGCGTATTCTGCAAGCAAAGCGGAAGGCTTGGTTTACGTGGCGCGTATCTAAGAGTCAGATCGACCACGACGCATACCTGGAACTCAGGATCCGGCGCTGACGCAAATGGCGCAAATTGATAATTCTAGAATTGACCCCATTTGATGCAGTAAAACAATTTAACATTACCTTATCTAATTTTCGTATCAAAGATCAAATTTCTTTCCTATTATAAAACTACGATAAGTCTGCTGACAAAAATGGAATAAATACATTATTGACTCAAAATAATACATCAATAAACTTTATTTCACGGATGCTGTTCACAACAAAGTTTTATAGAATTGACTTCAAGCTTTATTTTTCCCAGATATTTGTATCACATTCATCTGAAGTCTGGGTTTTTCGTTAATGCGAAGACAATATTTCTATATCTCTTTATGTGTTACACAGACAAACTATTTTGCAGACTGTTCTGACTGACTCTAATGTTAGATTGAACAAACAAACTGTAATTTATATAATAACTTATCCATGCCTGTACAATTGGTATGTTCCTGCATAAACAGGAATAAATATATATATAACTCCTTGCAAACCCGAAAAACTTGTATCGATTCATGTCGAAAAGAAAATCAACCAGGGACATGCGCCTTAGTGGACCAAAACGGTCAATATCCCACTAGTCTGGAGGTAGCTGAAACATCCAGTTTAGCCTTCGCCAAACAGCTAAACAGCAATGTGGGTATTACCGTTACGGACCAAAATGGTGGCACCACTATTGCACAGGAGGAAGACCTAATGGCTACTCCCCAAATAAACCCTCCAATAGTACTAAGTAGGCTACAGTGACTCACACCTGTGAAGTTTCCAGGTTGTGACGAAATCAGGCCATCTGTTCTGAAACAGTGCGCCGAAGCTCTCTTTAGGCCCTTATGCGACTTGTTCCAACACTCCATGGAATCGGGGAAACTGCCAAGGGAATGGAAAAGAAGCATCCTTTCTCAGTTCTTCAAGGGTGGGGATAGACAAAATCCCACTAGTTATAGACCAGTAGCTCGACTCCCAGTGGTATCAAAAGTACTGGAAAGTAATATTGACGATCATATCAGGGAATATCTCGATAGGTCTAATATACTACATGAAGCCCAACACGGTTTCAGGAAAGGGAGATCCTGCGTTACTAACTTACTATCAGCTTGGGACGATTGGACATCATGCTGGGATATGAATGTTCCAATCCATATGGTCTTCCTAGACTTTGAGAAGGCACTCGACACTGTTCACCGTGACCTCCTCCTACACAAAATAAGCCAGGTAGGTATAGGTAAGCCAATTCAGTCATGGTTAAAGGACTACCTAGCTGAAAGGCAATTTTGCAATAAGGTCAATCGAGTCCGATCATCTTGGCACAGCTCGTCATCAGGAGTGTCACAGGGTTCTATCCTAGGACCACTGATGTTTTTGATTTTTATCAATTATCTACCATGCCGTCTTAGCTGTCCGACTCTTCTATACGCTGACGACGTGAAGATATGGAGGGCGATAAAGTGCCCGGAGGACTCAGATAGGCTACAGGAAGATCTAAGCCTTCTGGAAGACTGGGCGGTGGCCAGTGATATGACTTTGAATCTGAAAAAGTGCAAAGTAGTTAAGTTACGCACCTGTAGACTGCAGAATGCAAGTTACACCCTGTGCAATGAAAGCTTGTCCTGCTCAATATCGGAACGTGAATTAGGTCTAGTTTTAACGGAGAAAATGGACACAAGAGTAAATTACACGGGGGATGTAGCGAGGGCATATGCAGTCATACACTTTACACATAGACAGTTAGGTGCACTCACTCCTGAGCTCTTCTTAAGGTTGTACAAAACAGACGTCAGACTTCACCTTGGAGTGCATAATATTATTGCACCCCCACTGCTTAGAAGAGATGCAAACTTCTTGGAAAGAGTCCAACAACGGGCAACAAAAGGAGTGGTTGGTCTCCGAAATAAACCATATGATGAAGGGCTGAGGAAATTAGGCCTATTCACACTTAGCTACCGTCGTCTTAGAGGGGATTTAATTACTGCCTACAAAATAACAAATGATCAGAATCACCCAAACAAAGGTGTTCTGCCATTGATTAGGTATAGGCTCCCTCGTGGAAATCCTAGAAGGATAGCTCACCAGAGGGCAAGGACCCGGGTGCGCTCCCACTTTTTTTCATTGCGGGTTTGCCGTCCCTGCAATTCCTTACCGGCAGATGTAGCTATGGCACCATCTATGGACGCCTTTAAGCGAAGGCTGGACAACCATGCAGCAACACAAGGACTGCATCCAAATGGCCCATCTCCTTAAAATCGCATACACCATTCAAAGGTAGACAATTAAGCTGGTCGTTTTACTTCTTTACATTCTCTTCCGTCTTACTCTCCTGACAGCTTTAACTACACCATATTATTATTATCGTTATTATCTGTATATATATATATATATATATATATAAACCGGCTGACTGACTGTTGTTACGTTTTCTTATTCTTTTCTGTCTGTTAGTCTGAAAACCCTCACTAATTATATCTATTATTATTATTATCTCTTTTCTATTGACAACGATACCGAAGGACCAACTGGTGAAAGGATCAACTCCATTCACAGTATTAACAGTCTTAACACACCTTGTACTACAAACCATATATAATTAATCCCTGCACTACTCCTTTGAGAGTCAACCAAAGCTACGACAGTCGAGTGGCGGGACGAGCTACGCAGACGTTTACCGAAGATCAGCAACCTATACGCCACAATCAAGAGGCGAGCACAAAGAAATCAAATTGGTTTATACTAGCTCATAAAAACGACATTGGATATTGGAACACCCATCCTTCTCGACTTGAAATACAACGGGTGACAGGAACGCGAACTCAACTTTTGACGACGATGAAATTTTTGGTGACCGCCTCTACATCTTCGAAAGACAACTTCAGTCCACCGACCCTGAAGAGCAGCTGAGGTGACAAGTGGACCAATTTGTTGAAATTCGATGGCAGCTCTGTAAAAAGCGAAACTGGCGATGAAAAGGAATGCTTATTGAGTTTCATTTCAAAAAGCTGATGTTTGTAGCAAGAAGAACTTCTCCTTTCTGATCGGAAACATCAAGATGAAATTATCCAACTGCAGAGGGAGATCGATGGACTAAATAGTGAAAAAAGTATGTTACATTTCATATCAGGTTATCAAACGACTAGTTGAGTTAAAAGAGACAGAAGCAAACATTAAATATAGCAATGAAGAGTATAAATCGCTCATCAAAAATCTGGAAAACACTTTAGAAGACGAAAGGGTAAGAAGGTAAATAAAAAAGGAAAAAGATTTAGGCAATGAGAAAAACCGCTGCTAAGCTATTGGAAACCAAAGAAAAAGAAGATGAAGATCTAGTGTGTCTGCTTAACGAGCACCAAGAAAAATGCAGGTTGGGATTACAGTTCTTGTGACCAGGCGGACAAGTCACGATTTCACGTTAAGTCTATGATCGATATAATAAGCAATATGATTAAAAGCTTTTCCGTATTCCAGGAAAATCAAAATTTTAGGAATGAAGATATATTTAATATATTAAGGATAGTGAAAGGAAAAGTCGTTGAGTTGAACAAAATATTACACAACAGGTAATGAATAAAATGAAGTTGTTACATACTTAGATCACTGATTATGCGTGATTTCGAATCGAATTTATATTACATATATGGTAATTTTAAATTTAATATGATTTTTTGGCAGCTGATCCTGTGATGGAAAGTCAGCTCTTAAGTATTGATCGTGAAGACTCGGTAAAAAGATAAAATATTTCATAAAAACAATATTAGGTCATCCTGAAAAGAAAGGTCGCGGAACTAGAGAAGGAAATTGAATGCGAGTACAAAAGGCTAAATAACATGAGAGAAGCTCTTGAAAAATGTCAGATATTTAATCAAAAATTGCAGGTAACCGTTGATTACAAATTTTTTCATACTCTATGAAAGATTGATAACGATGAAGTGCATTCGAAACTGACGTCAGAAAAACAGAAGTACGCTGAAGCCCATGGGAATCACTTAAAGTCAGAGGCCTTGGTCAAACTTCTACAAGTAACAATGAGCTTTTTACGCCGTGTTTTACTCACAGGAACAAATGAAAATCACTAAAGAAGAAGTGAAGGAAATGAGAACAAAGGTCTTTGAAGTCAAGAAAGAACTAGAAGAGGAGAGGTATTTTTTAAAAGTCGGTTTACATGCTTATATGGCTAATTGTTCAAAATTAAAAGATAGTCTGAAGGCCTGCGAAACGAGATATAATGAACTGAAGTTGAGTGGTGGGGTAAACTGGAAAGCTTTAAACCTGACACATTCTGAAATCAAGGTGAATATGTGTAGATGTTTTCTGATAGTCATAAATTATTTTAAAATCATTTTCAAACTTCTATATACACGAATCCATTTGTGACTTCATTGTCGCCACTTTGATTACTTAGCGCATAAAGCCAATGCAATATAGAGAAGGTAAATCCAGTTTGTGGTTTTTTGAGAATGTATCAGTAACTACTTAGAAGAAGATACTGGGGGATCCATTAAATAGACTTAACTGATAATTGACATGGTTATGATTCAACTCTGCCAATGTAACTTATTTCATTCGTGCTGTAAACATGTTAATCAGTGAATCGACATAAGAATACTTCAGACTATGCTGAGCACTGTGCTTAGAAACCATTTTCGTTCGAAGTCGAATAGAAAAGTAAATTACAGTTTACAGTTTACAATTTATTTAGTATAGTAGGCTCTATGCCTGTGTTAATCCTTTCGATTTGTTACACACAGGAGGTCCAATCTCGCCTTGAATGAATCAGCGGATGACGCTGATACAACGTGTTCCGGTAGGGAGTTCCAATGGTTCACAATTCGATGCGAAAAACGGATCTCCAGACGCAGACGATTCGACCGTGGTTTTTGAACCTTGAGGTGATGTCCTCGCAATTGGTTGGTGCTAGAAGGAAGAAATAAATTAGATATATTAGCTCCAAAATCATTTCTTAGGATACTGTATGCTAGTATTAGGTCACCCTAAGTCGTCTGTATGACAGTGGAAATAAACTCAGTCGAGTTAACCTCTCCCCAAATGGGAATGTTGAGAAACCCTTTATTAGCTTAGTTCCTACTCTTTGCACGCTTTCTAATAAGTCTATTTCGTATTTGAAATTGTTCACCAAGCAGATATGGAATGCAGTTATGAGACTAAGGCTTGGCGGAAACTCGGCTAACTGAACCAGAATCGAAGTCTTTACAAACGTGACAGCACCAATACGCTTCTACCATTATTTTCAGCAGATGATGGGGTGAAAAATGATTGACTAACCAGAAGTGGCTTTTTATCAATTGAAAATAGAAAGCTGATTGGATGAAAATAATTTTTTGCAATTAGTATTTCTTACTTGTATACGCATACAAATAAGTGGGGAAAATAAACAAGCGGCTTTAAAAAATTCTGAAGGTGATAAATACGGACTGCTATTATCTGACGGAATAACTGAATTGTCAGAGGATGAAGGTTTATTCACCTAGGTTCGTATTCTATGGCGTTGTCAAACGAAACGATCTTCTAAACAACCAAAACTTAATTGTTCCTTCCATAGATATAGTTAATAATTCATCTTCGAAATTGTTACACTTACCAGAGAAAATAAGCAGCGGCAGTCATTAATAAATTGCGAATCTAACTTGAATAGGCTTTCTAATAGGCGGGTCGGATGTCTAGTAGAAGACACGAGTACATTTTTTTCAAGACATATGTACGCTTTATTGTACTTACATCAATTCCTTTTTCTTATTATCAGAAGAACTTTTCGCAGAAATTTGTATTTTGTCTTTATCTCAGATAGCTTGTTTAATAAAACATGACGACAGTAGCCAAGAAACAACCACACAGTTTAAGACGTCCTAAGAGCTTGAAAACCATATCGTTGAGGTTGTCAGAATTTACATAGGTTTTAGATAAATAACCTTCATTTCAAAGTGACTCCTTCACAAAATATCGGTGCTTTTATAGGATCATTGTAGCATCCTTTTTTCTTTTAATAAGGTAATACTTCCACTAACACTGTATATCATACTGAACGGCAGTTGAGTATTCATAACACATGTCTACTCAGTTCGATCAGGGTAACCTGACCGATATATATATGACTTGTGCTTCTTGCTCAAAATTATGCTTATAATGCTAGCATGTCGTTATGTGATTCCACCAAACCGAAACGGTGTCATAAAGACGAGCAATCTTTGAGACTTCTCGTATCCCCAGCACCCACTCCCTACACATAAAGAATGATGGACGGCAATTCTATACCAGGTAGTTTCTATTTAACAGACAGATGGCTGTCTTACTGACAACACAAGTGATCTCAGTTAGGAGATACCCGGTAAGAGTTTGTCTTCACACTGCATACCTGAAGATACTGGGGTCACTTGGAAGGCTGTAGTACGAAGTAGTCATCATATCTAGTTTTTACACTGTCAATTTTTGCATTATTTGAGAATAAAGGTCGATGTTGCATGATTTCTTTCAGCTAACATATATAAAGCAAGTGTCAAGTAGATAAAATTATTCGCTAACTCTTGAGAGAAAACCTAATATTCTCTTGTACTATAAACATATAAAGTACGCATCCCCCATCTGTTCCTTGAGAAAATCATATAATTTCTAAATGGTAGTGCATGATATTATCCATCAGATTAGAAATGTAATGTTCGGAGCGGAACGTGTCTACGCAGACATAAGCCATTGAGGAGAAATAGTTTTGG